>CM029627.1:29661526-32147949 GCA_017311315.1 Dendrocalamus latiflorus | reverse complement strand
CGAGATGCTCACCACCCTCGCCATCAAGAAAAATGTCAAGGAAGCATGGGATTTGATCAAGACCATTTGTGTTGGTGTTGAGCGTGTTCACAAGGCGAAGGCATAGTCTCTCCGCAAGGAATTTGAAAGCATCAAGTTCAAAGATGGGGAGACGGTTGAAGATTTTGCCATGTGGCTTACATGGCTTATCAACAGCCTCTCGATCCTCAATGACTCCATCGATGAGGAGAAGGTCATGAGGAAATTTCTGTGCGTGGTGCCGCTAAGATACTCCCAGGTTGCACTTTCCATTGAAACTTTGCTTGATCTTGATTCATTGACCGTGGAGGAGTTAACTGGGTGACTCAAAGTGGTTGAGGAGTGGCATAATCTTGACACAAGTGGTGATGGAGGGTGGCTGCTCCTCACTAAGGAGGAGTGGGTGACACGCAGGAAGCAGAGACACGGCGAGGGACCTTCCAACAACCAGAAGTTCCATGGCAATAGTCGTCACTTTTGGCAAGTAGCCACACAAGTTCAGTGATGGTGGCTAATAGGAACGGGGTCCCAATCTTCCAACAGGTTCTAGATATGTTCGATTTGGTGGAGGCGCGACACAAATCGATCCGGCTTCTGAACAACACGTTCCGAACCCCGCAATCGCAGCACCACGTCTCCTCAAGTTATCAACCGTGCGCAGCCCGGTTGACCTCGCCAAGAAGGCTAATCCTCGCCTGCGAATTGAAGAACACAAGCAAGAATAAGGAAGAACACAACTGAATTGTAGATGTATTGATTTAGCACTCGAAAGTTGGGGTCTCACAAACCGATAAACGGCGAAATTGTTCAAAGACAGAATAATCTAAGCAAAACCCAAACCCTAATGGTGAGGGTGGCGGCTGGATATAGAGGAGTGAGGGGCGTGCAAAACCCCTGGACACGCCCTAATGGGCTCCAACACGATACAAAGCCAAACGGCCCAAAAGACGGTGGCGCAGCACCCTGACAGATTCTGAATGCCCAATTGATTCGATGATTCCCGTTGACTCAGAAGGAATTTTGACATAGGACCAGATCCATTGGAAAGGTTGCCTTCTCAGCTTTCCATCCATATGTAGAACGTCCAAAACGGAGCCTGGATGCGATCTGGGCGTCCGTTTTAGTGCGGCCTGGTCCTGGACTCCGAATTGGATTCGAAGTCGGCTTGAGTTGGGCCTCCAACATGATTTGACCGCCCTTGCTGGACTTGTGCGCCTCGTAGCCATTCTCCAAGTACTTCCTAGTCCTCTCCATGGTTCCTAATCATAATTAAATCATTAGGTAGCAATCGATTCTCAAATGAACAAAAAGAAGTACTTAGGAACGAGCTCACCTGTAAATTCAATTGTCGGGCGCGAGCTCTAGTGATTGGTCCTTGAATGTCAAGTGGAGGAGTGTTGTGTGTATCCGAAGAAGTGATATCCTCATCAGTGGCACCCTGATGGCAAGGATGGCGCTCGTGACATCTCATGGGACAAATGCCGTAATTGCGGTAAGCTAGGGCACTGGGACAAGGAGTGTCACAAGACCAAGTGCGCTGAGCAAGTCCACTTGACCTAGGTCAAAGATGATGATTTGGATCTTCTCATGGTGAAAGACTATGTACTCACTGAAGCATCAGTCAGTGATGTAGTGGCTACTAACCTGGTGCTCAATGAAGTACATGCACAGGTGAAGCTAGGACATGAAGAGGATGCCCACGACAACCTGTGGTACCTAGGCACTGGCACATCCAACCATTTGTCTGGGTGTCAGGCAAGCTTCACTGAGCTGGATGAGGGCATCAATGTCACTATCAAGTTTGGCGACAGCTCAGTGGTGAATATACATGGTTGGGGCACCGTCGTATTCACATGTCGGAACAGGGAACACTGTGTGTTGATGGGGGTGTATTACATCTCGTGTCTGCGAAGCAATATTGTGAGCTTCAAGCAACTCGACGAAGGTGGCTACCAGATGCTAATCCAAGTGGTGAGCTCACAATTTGTGACCAGGAGCATGCATCCTTGCCTGGGTGAATCACACTCGCAATCGGCTATACATGCTCAACCTCAATATTGCACAGCTGGTCTGCTTGTCTACCTGATGAAATGATGAAGCATGGTGATGGCATGCCCGGTATGGGCACCTCAATTTCCAGGGGCTACGAAATTTGGCACAGTGTGGAATGGTGTGAGGGCTGCCAAAGATTGATCATGTTTATCTACTTTGTGATAGCTTTCTCGTCGGCAAGCAATGATGCACCCTATTCCCCAAGCTAGCCAAGTATCACATGACGAATGTCCTAGATTTGGTGCACGGTGATCTCTGTAGCCTTATCACACCAGCCACACCTAGTGGGAGGTGCTACTTCATGCTCATCGATGACTACAGCCGCTACGTGTGGCTTGTCCTACTCACATTGAAGGATGAGGAATCGATGGCGATCAAAAGGTTCTAGACCGGTGTTGAGGTGGAGACTTGGCACAGGTTGAGTGCCCTTCACACGAATTGTGGAGGCAAATTTACCATGGTTGAGTTCGGTGCATATTGAACTGATCGCGGCATCTAGTGGTAGATCACGGCACCCTACTCCACGTAGCAGAATGGCATCGTCGAGTGCCAGAATCAAATGATGGTGGCCATGGCTCGCAGTATGATGAAGGCCAAAAATATGCTAGGGGTCTTTTGGGAAGAGGCGGTAACAATGTCCATATTGATCCTCAATAGAGCTTTGACCTGTAGTGTCGAAGGGATGAAGATGTATGACGCTTGGCATAGGACAAGACCACCGGTACACTTCTTCCGCACGTTCAATTGCGTTGCCCATGTCAAAACGATGAAACCTAATATGAGGAAGCTGAACGATAGGAGTACTCTGATGGTCTTCATCGGCTATGAGCCAGGCACCAAGGCTTATAGAGTCTATGACCCCATCAGCAAACACGTGCACGTGACGCGTGACGCCATCTTTGACGAGGTTGCTCAATGGGACTGGAGTGCACCAGACATAGCTACAACAGTAGGCCGGGGTGAGGTATTTACTACTGAACACACCACTTATTATCATGCTATAGGCACTGGACTGGGAAGCCCCATGATGGCTAAAAGCCGTGAACCATCGACTCTAGGGGCTCCAAGCCATGCTCCCAGTCCTAGGTCACCGGAGCTAGCATCGGGTGTAGCGGGGAGCACGCCAACACTTGAGGCATCAGATGGAGTGGAATTTGTTTCACCACCCTCAAATGCGTCAACCGTCCTTGACACTGAAGATGACAAACCACGCCGCTTCTAGACATTGGCGAATTTGTATGACACGACGTTGGCCCATGAGCTCAAAATGGACGAGCTGCACTTGATGGCTGATGAGGAGTCACCCACATTTGCTGAAGCAAAAAAGCATCAGTGTTGGCGCAAGGTGATGCTCGAGGAGATGCAATTCATCATTGAGAATGACACTTGGGACCTTGTCGATCTTCCCGTGAACCATCGCCCCATTGCCCTTCAATAGGTGGTCAAGGTGAAGCGTGATAAGCACGAAGCACAAGGCACGGCTCGTTGCAAAAGGATATGTGTAGCGGCAAGGTGTCGACTTCGAGGAGATCATTGCACTGGTGGCTTGCCTAGAATCCATGTGGCTGTTGGTTGCTATTACAATGCATGAATCCTGGCAAGTGCACCATATGGATGTCAACTCCACTTTCTTGAGCCACGAGCTCAGTAAGGATGTCTATGTCACACAGCCTCCTGGATTCATTGTCAATGGTAGTGAGCACAAAGTTCTAAGACTATGCAAGGCTCTCTATGGGCTGCGTCAGGCTCTGAGGGCTTGGAATGCCAAGCTCAACACTTGTTTAGCCTCACTTGGTTTTTGTAGGAGCACTTCCGAGCATGCCGTGTACACGCGCGAAAATAGCATGACACGCTTGCTTGTGGGAATCTATGTTGATGACCTCATGATCACATGTTTGGATCCTCAGGAGATTGGAAGGTTCAAAGGGGAAATGAAGGAGTGTTCCAAATGAGTGACTTGGGTACACTTAGTTACTACTAGGTATTGAAGTGCAGGAAGATGCAAATGGGATCACACTCAATCAAGCTACATATGCACTCAAGATCCTTGAGAAGAGTGGAATGGCAGATTGCATCCCCTACCAAACTCCTATGGAGCCATGCCTAAAGCTGAGCAAGACAAGCACCAGCCCCCCCCCCCCCCCGACAGACGCTGCACACTACCAGAGTGTCATCGGTAGCCTCTGGTACATGGTACACACCAGGCTAAACATCGCATATGCCGTGGGCTATTTGAGCTATTTTATGGAAGCACCAACTGAAGATCCCCTTGGCGCCATCAAGCATGTGTTGTGTTACATTGCAGAAACATGCAATTATAGTTGTTACTATGGTGCCAAGATGGATGAAGAGCAGCGACTCCTGTTGGGCTTTAGTGACAATGACTTGGGTAGGGACGTCGATGACTACAAGAGTACTACGGGGGTGCTCTTCATCCTTGGCTGGAGCCCCATTAGCTGGTAGTCCTAGAAGCAAAGAGTGATGGCGCTATCATCATGTGAGATGGAGTATATCACCGCCACTACCTCAGCATGCCAGGGCATCTGGTTGGTGCATCTGCTAGGCAACCTCACCGGCAGAAAGCCTGAAGCTATAGTCCTCAAGGTAGACAACAAGTCTGCCATTTTCCTCTGCAAGAACCCAGTGTTTCATGACTGGAGCAAGCACATTGATATAAGCTATCATTTTATTCAAGATTGCATCAAGAGAGGCAAGATCACTATTGAGTTTGCCAGCATGGAGGAACAGCTCGCTAACATTCTCATAAAGCCACTTGGACACAACAAGTTCCAAGAGCTATGCACTAGAGTCAACATCGCTGAGGTTAGAAAGTGCAACAGGAATGAGGGGTGATTATTGAATAATTCTGTGTGCTTACTAGTTAGTTTCCTTAGTTTCTGAGTTACTCTGTAATGTTTATTTTCGGTATTGACTCAGACTTTGATGTGCCATGAGTTCCGAAGTTGTGGGATCATGGTGCAGGAAGTGGTCATGATTTGTTAGTTTTCTGTTAAGCATATTCATAATAAATAGCAGAAGAGTAGCTTGAAAATGCTGCGGAAGTTAAGCAGCACAAAAAACTTGTGTTTTTTGAATTGTTCAGTTTACTTCTTGTGGTCTGGAAAACTTCAGAGTTCGCGTGAGTCCACCGTGAGTGTTTGGGTGCGAGTGTTTCACTTCCGTCAAGCATGATTAGCACATTTAGCACTTATGAAATAGTTTTTGGTCTTATCTTAGCAAAGTAAGTCATAGACTAGAAGTCGTCCACAACTGCCCTCTAAGCTTCAACCATCTTTCACAGTTTTGTTTTTTTAGACATGTGCTAAATCTTAAGCCTTACAGTGACCATCCCAAGTAAGAAGCTTAAAAGAGTGGTCTTGGTCATCCAAAACTTTCCCTAAGTTTATGTCTCATGAGAAAGAATAGGCGAGATTAGTTTTTTTTTGCACAAAAAGAGATCATTTTTATTTTATTTTCTACTCATGCTTTAACAGAGAACTAGCATAGCTCAATCAAAAGTTCAATTTAGATTCTAGATTGGAAAGAGCATTTTTGACATGGCATTTATCATAAAAGGATCACTAATAAGCGAACTAGTCAAAAGATCCAACCTTGCAAATCTAAAAAGATACTAATTGCAATAATTAATACCACTTGTGAATTTTAGTTCAACTTTGCAAATTAAGCTAGCATGGCAAAGATTTAATCATACATACAAAATATGACAAAGCTAGCTAAATTGGCATAATATGGCAATGTAGGATCGGAAATGGCAACAGAGGGGGGGGGGTGAATGGTGCCCTTTTAAAATTGCCCCTCAAAATATCCACTGAAAATCTCCTCTCCAATAGTTATGAAAAACTATGAAGAGGAAATACAAGCTCTTTGGAAAATTAGACTAAAAAGCAAGGCACAAAAGCTAAAGCATAGCAAGCAGCAAGGGATAAAACACAGGGGAGAACATCAGCCAAAGCAGCTGGGCAGTCTGACCGCAATGCACCGGGCGGTCAGACCGCTTGCCTCATGCCAGTCAGACCGGTGGCTTATGGCCGGTCAGACCGCCATGTCCCGAGCGGTTTGACCGGTCTCCTGAGGGCAGTGCAGACTAAAACACTGAAAAATGCACAGACTTGCTCAAATCAATGAAATGAGTGATTTTCCTCTGTTATCCTCAAACCAATAGAGCAAGAACATGTTCTAAATAACATCAAAGCCTCAGGGAACAAAGGAATTCATCATCTGAGCCAAGAATCAAGATTTGTGCTAAAATCTGAAAAAGAGTTGGAAGAGAAGCTAATTTTCAGATTTCTCATATTTCTTCCATCCTTTGCTTAGAAGCTTTTGCAATTTGCTTAGCAATGGTCTCAGGGCTTCACAACTCAAACCTCAAGTCATTTAGTGAAGGGAACGAGGAGAATCAAGCATGCCCTGACATCAAACCCTAATTTTCTCAGAACAGAGGAATTGGGGCAAAACGGAATCTTTGATCTTTTCATTGAACTCTCAGGATTTTATCTGACCAAATGGTCTTAAGGCATCATCCCGTCATAGAGTAACCAAAAACCATCTCATCAAACTAGATTTGCTCAAGGTCACATGAAACAACAGAGAGAGGCAGAAAATGCAAATGAGCTGAAACACAAGAACTCAAATGGATTCATTTGCAAAGAGATGAATGATTACATAAAGTGTTTAGCTCACAAACATCACACTACATCCCCATACGCAGTTGAGATAAGATTTAATCCATCTCACTACATGCTTGAGATGTGTTCACTCAAGAACTACTCACTCCCTGAGCTCTCTCAGCACTGAACACACACACAGCACACTCACGTAGCTTGTCTACAAGAGCTCTCTCCACAGGAATGAATAACCTCCTGCTGCCTTCCTCCCACATATGAAGGCCAAAGTCCATCCTGAAGAGGGAAATCAAGAAATGGCATACAATGCCCACTCCCTCACCTGTCATCCACAAAAGGCAAGAAAGTCAAACACTCTTTTGGAGGGAAAGAACCATCCCTCCACCTCATTGCTTGGGCCAAATGTCCAATTTGCCCCTCAAGCACCTTCCCAGAAGCTTCCCACGTCTGGTACCTTGACCGCCTGGACCTTGACTCCTCGCTGAGCCTAGTCCGGTCCACTTCGCTGCACACGACCGCACCCCACATCCTGATCGTCTGGACCTCAACTCCTCCCTGAGTCTAGTCCCGATCCACTCGCCACTGCCCGTCGCGTCCATCCGATACCGACCGAGACCTCCGACTCCACCTGAGTCTAGTCTTGGACTGTTCCGTTGCGCACTACCGCAACCGACCTCCAAACCGTTCTGGACCTCCGACTCCTCCCTGAGTCTAGTCCCGATTCTCCAGTCGTCGCCCGTCGTGTCCATCACCGGTAGCTCCCGCTCCGGTTCCTCGTCTCCCGACTTGCAACCACCTCACCAGCCTCGATCATCTTCGGCATCACCGACCGTCTGGACCTCAACACCTCCTGTGCCTAGTCCCGGTCCTCCTTGCCTCACCATGACCTAGCTCCGAAGTCCTGCAGTCACACAGACAAGCAAACCATCACATAGCACCGCACGAAACAACATAATCAACATTAGCACAAATGAAAGGTACTCAACCCTAGAATACCCGAAACAAACTCAAACTCACCAAACCAACCGTCAATTACTCATCACCAACATGGAGATACCTCCACGTGGTCTCTCAGGCAATGAGCAATATCAAATTAGAATTACATCACAATTAAGTAATAGTCAAAGCTCATATTTAAATGCAAATATCATAATGCAATGCCATGAATGCATGATACAAAAGGAAGCAAGTGAATAAAACTTCCTAACTACAAGAAGAAAACCAAATGCAAGATACCACTTGTAGAAACAAAAAAAATCAAGCTTCCCTTAAGAACATGCTGCAAGATAAAACAACTAAAAGCACTTGCAAAGAAAGGAATAGCTCAAAGAGATCCAAACATGCAAAAGTCACTCTCCAAACTCTCTCCTCACAAGAAATGGCTAAAAGAAGGGAGGGCTATACTCTATACTCCACATGGTCTTTACGAGAGGGATGACTCACAGCTAAGGAGTGAATCTAAAATACTAGAAATCTCCAGTACTGAAAACTAGTGACTAAAGAAGCAAGCTCGACCTAAACTAGAGAAAAACAAAACCTAGAAGACCCTAAATGTGCCTAAGAAGGACTTATGCAAGAAGTGATCCTATTCTTAGCCCAACCAATCCTCGAACTACAAAAGCCCCATGATATGCAAAGTATGAATCAAAGGCAAAGGTGAAGCATGTGACACAAAACATGTGTCGCACCGCTTGGTGGTGAGATACAGTTGAAGGAGTAGATTCTGAGCCAAGTTGCATCCCAAGATTGATAGCTGTCACTAGATGTTGGAATGAGGAAGAAGAAGACCCAAAAGCTCCAGAAACAAGGGATCTGACCGCTCCCTTGATACCCAGCTGCAATATTACACACTTGGTCTCCCCTCTCTCATGTAAAGCCTATATCACCAGAAAAGAAGTCGTTTGTACCTTAAAACTAGAGTTAGTAAAGAATGACATGCACATCTACTTCTAAGACACATGACAAGTAAAAATGCTATAGTCCAAGGTGAGAGGTAGGCAATAACTATTCAATGCTCACATAAGTGTAAGCAAATAATTTTGAGCACGAATAAGAATGTACATAGTATAGCAATGAGCAAAACATGAACACTACATGCTAGAGAGATAAATCAAGCTCTATCTATATCTATGGTATACATTGAAGCAAATGAGCAACAAGACACATAGCATGGCAAGCACATAATGAACGACAAAATATGCAAGAAATGCTATAGTAACGCTCATCTATCCATAGTTAGTAATATCACTCGTATTATCAACACCATGTAAACATAAAACATGTTATTGAACAAAACATGTCAAAATTGTGTTACCATGGATCAAGAGTACGGTATGCTAACATGGATATCTAATAGATACATGGATATTTAGAGCAAGATATCACAAAAGCATGAAAGTGAATATAAGAAGATAACACAAGCTCAAGCATACATGAAAACCATGATCAAAATTATAGCCTATGCACATATGAGCATAAACAAGCATAGCAAGACATAGAATAACTTGAGAATACCACATGCTAATGCTAAGAATATGAAGTTCAAGTATGATATGCATCATATTGACACCAAATTTTCACACCATAACCCTGTTGTTAGTAGCTCAAATTAGCCATAAATTCATTAATTATACACATTTTGCTCTCATTTTGGACAATTTACAGTGGTTTGTAATATCCTTGCAGGTCGGCGCGAAATAGGCGCAAACTTCACAGATATCAGCATGGGATGAGCAATGGTTGCAAATCAGCAGAAGGAGGAGGACTAGAGTACAAAAATGTGAGCAAACCCTAACCCCACCGGGCGCCTGTGAATTAAAACCCTAAGGGCATGTTTGGAACAGAGGAATTTCACAGGAATTTTGCAGGAACAATTCAATTCCCGCAGGAATCGGGAAAAATTCCCGCATTCCAAACAGGGCCTAAAACCGCCGCAACTATTTAAGCCAGCAGCAAAGGGGGGGAGCCGGCATTTCCCACACGCGAAACCCTCACGCCGCCACCAGAACCCGAGCACTCCCCATATCCCATACCCAGCCGCCTCCATACCGAGGGCACCAGAACTAGAGCCGCCACCAGATCCCCCATCCATTCTTCAAGAACCCTAGCCATCCACCCTGCCGCAGGCTCTTCATCTCCCATAACCGGCCGCCCCATTCCATCTTCTCCATCGCTTCCCCTCACCAAGCTTCAACACCCAGCCACAACGCCACCCATCCGTCTTCCATATCCAAGAACCCTAGCCCCCATCACTAAGCCATCCCAGCTAGCCGCCACTCCATCTCCTGAAAAGCCTCGACCGGATCTCCAGCTCGCGAATGGCCGAAAACATCTTCAGCCGAATCCTCTTCCCCAGTCGGTTCCTCTCCCAGATCCAATAGCCGCACCACCGAAAAGCCCCTCCAAGCTGTTCATCTCCCTTCACTGGATCCTCCTGCTGCTGCCATGATTTGCACTGCTCCTCTTCTACCTCGACCGGATCTGAGTCCCTGTGCAGCTGCTACCTCTTGAGCTGCATCCCTGCTGTTCTTCCTGCGAGTCCCTGCTCTTCCACGGCCAGATCTGTTACTCCAGTTGCTGCTCTGCTTCGGCTACTCGTGGATCGACCACCTCAGCGCCAGATCTGCTTCCTCTCCACTGGATCTACGTCCTCTACCGCTGCAGCTCACGGATCTGCTACCCCTACCTGCATCCTCTACGGCGTCTTCTCCAGATCTGCCTCATCTGCACTGCGTCCACTACATACCGTCTTCACAACGGATCTGCCACTCTTCAGGGTTGTAACATCTCACAATCTTCGTTCCAAATATTGCAATGCTCTCCTGTGATGCTTGTTTGGGATATCTGTGATGTGCATGAGATTGTTATTTGTGAATCTGTGATGCTTATGTGTTGGATGAATGATGTGCATGTGAGATACTCTGCAGATCTATATGCTTGTAGTCTTGTTATTATTCTTGCTCATCTGAGATGATTATGTGGGGAATATTTGCTGGATTAGATCTGTGAACTACACTTGTTGCTCTAGTAGATTTTCTTAAGTTTGCTCCTCTGCTAGTAGGTTTTATATTTTGCCGCTATGATGTTAATGTCTGTCGTTTTAGATTCAAGATCTATGTTAGATTTAATCTTGTGTTTGCAGTTATGTTAGGTCTTGTTATGTCCGTTTATGTAGGTATATGTTAAATGTTAATGCTGATTGTATGTCTTTACTGAAGTTAGGATTACTTTCTCGATTCTGCAGTAGCAAAGTTTGCATGGTGATTATTTATCTTGATCTTTTCCTAGTATTTCTCTGCACTGTCTGTGAGCTTGCTGTGTTGGGGTAGGATATTAGTTCTAGCGCTCGCTTCTTCACGTCTGTCCCTTGCGCTCTCCTCTTCTCTCCAAGTCCTTCTTCTCCTTCCTATAGTACTATTCCCCGCATTCTCAGCACACCTCAATCTCTCTCTCAATAGATCTAGTTCGTAGTCTCCTTACTTCATCTCCCCTCTTTCCTGGCTGTGCATTAGTCTTCTTATCTTCTGTAGACCTTTCTTCCTTCTTTTCTCTTCTCTGGTTTCTTTCTCACCTCACTTCTTTCTATAGCAGTCAATCTCTTCTTAGTCTTCTAGTCTCCCAAATCCTCTTCTTACCTCTGCACCCCCTCTTTCCCCTTAGCTTTGCTACTTGTCTTTCTTGCTTTTTTTTCTTCCCTAGTCTCTTCTGACTTTCTCCCGGTAGAATTAATTCTTAGTCGCCTCTCTTCTTTTCTCTCTTGTCCTGTCTGTTTCTTATCCCTTCCTTCTTTAGACCTTACTTTCTTTTCTTCTCTTCTCTAGTTTCTATTCTTACCTCTTGTCTTTCTATAGCAGTCATTTCATTCTCTAGCCTTCTCGTCTCCCTAACCCTATTATTATCTCTATAATCTCTCTTTCCTATTCTTTTACTCATCTGCTAAGTGCTGGCCTACTCCCAGTCTTACTTTCTCTCTCTCTCTATCTCTCTTTTCCCTTAGATCTTTCTGTTTTAATTCTAATTAGTCCTTCTTCAGCCTCTCTCTCTCTCTTAGTAGGATTAGTTCTTTGGTTTCTCTTGCCCAGATAGTCTTATTCCTTTCACCTTCAGCTCCTCCCTTGCCTCTCTTCCCATCTTTTGCAGTTCTTACTTCCAGCCTTAGTTAATCTAGATTCTGCAGTTAGTTTCAAATTCCCTGTTCGTGCGACTTAGCTTTGGTTAAGGGTTGTGTCTCCAGTAATCTAGTCCCTGTGGAGAACACGACATTTGCTGCTATCTTGGCGGCAGCCCGTTCACTTGCGGGTGTGCAGTTTTGCACGATCAAGAAATTGGCGCCGTTGCTGGGGACTAGATATTGGTGATCGCGCTAGACCATAGACTAAGTCATTTCTTTAGTTTTCTTCCCTTCCTTTTAGACCTGAATTCTCAGCTTATGCTCAGGAGTGGAGATCATTCATTGGCTCCTTTTGATCCTGAGATTGAGCGGACATTTCATAGGCTGAAAAGAGAGAATCAACTCCCCCATCAAGAAGAAATGGGTGATCAGAATCCCCAACCTCTTCTTCGTGACCTTTGGATTCCTAGAGACCAAGGTATAGCTTCTGGGATTGTCCAACCTGCCATTCAGGCCAACAACTTTGAGCTCAAACCTGCACTCATTACCCTGGTCCAGCAGACCAGATTTGGAGGTTCTCCCACTGAGGATCCCAATGAACACATTCGCACCTTCTTAGAATATTGCAACACTTTGAAGTGCAATGGAGTCACAACTGATGCCATTAGGCTCTCATTGTTCCCTTTCTCTCTTAGAGATAGTGCTAAGACTTGGTTGCACTCTCTGCCCCTGCACCTTAAGGACACATGGGAACACCTACTGCAGGCCTTTTTTGAGAGGTATTTCCCTCCCTCCAAGGCAGCAGAAGTGCGTGACCAGATTACTAGATTTTCACAATCTGAGGGTGAGAGTTTGTATGATGCTTGGCAGAGGTATCAAACCTTGCTTAGGATATGTCCTCACCATGGCCTTGAAAGATGGCTGGTGTTGCAGATTTTTTACAAAGGACTTACACACCACACAAGAGCCTTTGTAGATTCTGCAGCAGGAGGAGGGATAATGAACAAAACTCTTGATGAAGCTTTCAGCTTGATTGAGAGTATGTCCTCCCACCACTTTCAATGGTCCAGTGAGAGAGCTTCTGCTCCTCCACGTCCTGGTATCTATGAGGTGAGCTCTAATGATGCCTTATCAGCTCAGATTCAAGTTCTCACACGTCAGATGGCGCAGCTCATGCCCTCATCTTCAGCCCATATAGCCACTGGATGTCAGATTTGTGGATCTCAAGGGCATACTCCAGCTGAGTGCCCCTTAACTTCCACAGCTGAATCATCTGAAGTGAACTATGCTCAATCACATGGGCAGTATTCTCAAACCTACAACCCAGGGTGGCGTCATCCAAACTTGTCTTACAAGAACACCAACCCTAGTGTGTCATCCTTCCCTGTGGGAACATCAGCACAAGGCTTTAGACAGCAGCAAGCCCCTTCACATACCTCATTTCAGCAACCTATGATGCATGTTCCAAACCCTCCACCTACTACTTCTCAATCAGATCAGTTGACCAGAATTGAACAGCTCCTTGCATCACATGTAGCTAAGATGGAAGCTCAATACAATGATGCAAAGACTCAATTGACTGATTTGGCTAGTCGTGTGGAGAGTTTGCAAGCATCACAGGCTTCATCCAGCACACCTGGGAGACTTCCTGCACAGCCTGAGGCAAATCCTCGTGGTCATTGTGGAGCAATTACCACTAGGAGTGGCAAGACAACATCTGAACCACTTCTTCCCACACCACCCTTGTATGTGCCACCTGTCTTTAGGTCTGTCCAGCAAGCAAATCCTGACTCACAGCAGCAGAATCTGCACCAACCCAGCTCCATAACACCAGCCAAAACATCTGATATTCCCTCATCATCCACTACAGCAGCTGTCCCCTCCACAAAACCCAAATTGCCATTCCCTGAGCGGTTAGAAAAATCCAATGAGGACAAGCAGTTTGCTAAATTCCTAGAGAGGATGAAGGATGTTCAGATCACCATTCCCATTCTAGAGGTTGTCCTACATGTGCCTATGTATGCCAAATTCTTCAAGGAGTTGCTTACCAAGAAGCGGAGTATGGATGAGCTTGAGGTGGTCACTCTAACTAAGGAGTGTAGCGCTATCATACAGAATAAGCTACCTCCTAAGTTAGATGACCCTGGTAGCTTTTGCATACCTTGCATTCTAGGCTCCAAGAACTTTAGAGCTCTTTGTGACTTAGGCTCAAGTGTTAGTGTCCTCCCTTTATCAGTTTGTGACGCGCTCCCTTTGGGTGATCTGCAGCCAACAACCATGAAATTGCAGTTGGCTGATCGCACATATCGTCACCCAGCTGGTATTTTAGTGGACGTTCCTGTGGTAGTTGGTACCTTTGCCTTCCCTGTAGACTTTGTTGTCCTAGAGATGGAGGATAGAAGTGAACCTGTCATTCTTGGGAGACCATTTCTTGCTACTGCCGGTGCTGTCATAGATGTCAAGGATGCTAAGCTCACTCTCCAATTTGGTCAAGAGAAGCTAGCATTTGATATGAGGCACCCCACTCATCTTCCTCACTGTCCAGATCAGTGTTTCTCCATTGATTTGGTTGACAAATGTGTCATGGAGACATATGAAAATATTGAGGATGCTGAACCACTTGAGGATCAGATTCATAATGAGTATACTGCTGTTAATTCTCATCATGTTGCACTCATTGATGCTCCGGTAGAGCCTTCTCAAATCCCAGACCTTAGGCCGCCCACAGCCCCAAAGGTAGAGCTGAAACCACTTCCTAATCATCTTAGATATGAATTTCTGGGACCAGATCAGACCTGTCCTGTTATTGTGAGTGCCCATTTGACACCTTTAGAGACTGACCAACTTCTTGAGATCCTTCGTAAATATCGAGCTGTCATTGGATACTCGATAGATGATATGAAGGGCATTGATCCAGCTACCTGCATGCATCGCATTCACCTTGAGGATGATACTAAGCCAACGCGTGAGCACCAGCGTAGGCTTAATCCTCACTTGCAGGAGGTTGTCAAGAAAGAAATCCTCAAGCTTCTAGGAGCCAACATCATCTATCCCATCTCAGATAGTCAGTGGGTCAGTCCCATTCATGTTGTGCCTAAGAAAGGAGGCATAACAGTGGTTGCCAATGAAAAAGGTGATCTAATTCCCACAAGAACAACCACAGGCTGGCGCATGTGCACTGACTATAGGAAGCTTAACAAGGCCACTCGCAAGGACCATTTTCCTTTGCCTTTCATTGACCAAATGCTTGAAAGACTTGCCCGCCATTCTTATTTCTGCTATCTTGATGGATATTCAGGTTTCTTGCAAATTCCTATACATCCATTAGATCAGGAAAAGACAACATTCACTTGCCCCTATGGTACATTTGCACACCGTAGGCTGCCATTTGGACTCTGCAATGCTCCAGGGACCTTCCAGCGCTGTGTAATGTCTATTTTCACTGATCTTATTGAGAAAATCATGGAGGTTTTCATGGATGATTTCACTGTTTATGGGCAGACCTTTGAGAGCTGTTTGGCCAATCTTGAAACTGTCCTCCAGCGCTGTCTTGAAGCAAATCTGGTTCTTAATTGGGAAAAATGTCATTTTCTTGTTAGAGAGGGGATAGTTCTTGGTCACTTAGTGTCTTCTAGAGGCATAGAGGTGGATAGAGCAAAAGTTTAGGTGATTGAGCGCCTGCCACCTCCCTTAAATGTGAAGGGTGTTCGCAGTTTTTTGGGGCATGCAGGCTTTTATCGCAGATTCATTAAGGATTTTTCAAAAATTGCTCGTCCTCTCACTCATCTTTTGGGCTGTGATGTTCCTTTTGTATTTGACGAGTCTTGCATGGATGCTTTTAGTAAGATCAAGGCTGCTCTCATTTCTGCACCCATTGTGCAATCTCCTGATTGGGATCTTCCTTTTGAGCTTATGTGTGATGCTAGTGATTTTGCTGTGGGGGCTGTTTTGGGGCAGCGGCATGACAAGGCTTTGCATGTCATTTACTATGCTAGCAGGACTTTAGATGACTCCCAGATCAATTACACAACCACTGAAAAAGAACTGCTAGCTGTAGTATTTGCCTTTGACAAATTCAGATCTTACCTAGTTGGCTCAAAATGCATAGTGTACACAGATCATGCAGCCATTAGGTATCTTTTGAGTAAAAAGGATGCTAAACCTCGCCTCATTCGTTGGATTTTTTTGCTGCAAGAGTTTGATGTGGAAATTAGGGATAAAAAGGGGGCTGAGAACTTGGTAGCTGACCATCTTTCTAGATTGCCCCATTCTGGTCCAGTCTCTACTCTTCCAATTGAAGATTCTCTTCCTGGAGATCAACTTTCAGAAGTTTCTCTTGTTCAGTCTAAAACCCCTTGGTATGCAGACATAGTGAACTACTTGGTATGCAATGCAGTCCCATCTGGTCTCTCTTATCAGCAGCGTAGGAAGTTTATTCATGAGGCACGAAAATTCTTTTGGGATGACCCATATCTGTATAGGCATTGTGCATATGGGGTTGTTCGACGTTGTCTTCCTCATGAGGAGGTTCAAAATGTGATTTTTCATTGTCATTCTGCACCTTTTGGTGGTCATGCTGGAACTGCTAAGACCCAAGCTAAGGTTCTTCAAGCTGGATTTTATTGGCCTACCATGTTCAAGGATATTCATGCATACATTCAGTCTTGTGATCCCTGTCAGCATGCAGGGAACATGTCAAGACGACATGAAATGCCTCAGCATGGTATTCTTGAAGTAGAACTCTTTGATGTTTGGGGAATAGATTACATAGGACCTTTGCCTTCTTCTCAAGGGTACAAGCATATTCTTGTGGCAGTGGATTATGTGTCCAAATGGGTTGAGGCTATACCCACTGTCCATGCTGATTCAAAATCTGTTTGTAGGTTGTTTAGGCAAATCATCTTTCCTAGGTTTGGAATTCCTAGAGTTGTGATAAGTGATGGTGGGTCTCACTTTAATCACAAGCAGTTTGAAGCTCTTCTAGCCAAATATGGAGTCCATAATCATAGGGTAACCACTCCTTATCATCCTCAAGCTAATGGGCAAGTTGAAGTTTCCAATAGAGAGATAAAGCAAATCCTTGAAAAAGTTGTGTCCAAATCCAGGACAGATTGGTCTCTTAAGCTTTATGATGCATTGTGGGCTTATAGGACAGCATACAAAACACCTATTGGCATGTCCCCTTTTAGGTTGGTTTATGGAAAAGCTTGTCATCTTCCTGTTGAGCTTGAGCATAGAGCTCATTGGGCAATTAGAAAGCTCAACATGGACATGTGTCTAGCTGGGAAACATAGGAAGCTGCAGCTGTGTGAATTAGATGAATTGAGACTTGATGCTTATGAAAGCTCAAGGATTTACAAAGAGAGAGCTAAAAAGATTCATGATCGTCACATTTTGAGGCGTGATTTCCACCCTGGACAGCTGGTCTTGGTTTTTGACTCTAGGTTCCATTTGTTTCCTGGAAAGTTCAAATCTAGATGGTTTGGGCCTTGTGTAGTCAAGAAAGTGCTTGGTAGTGGTGCTTTTGAGGTTGAGAGTCAATCTGGGGGTGTCTTCAAAGTTAATGGGCAAAGATTGAAACACTATTTTGTTGGGGAACCTATTTCTGAGCTTAATGAGGAATACATTGCTGGAGATCAAGTCAGTCCTGACTGTGATTCTCCAATTTCTTTTGAGCCACCTTGATTATCATTTGTTGGTCAAGCTAAAGACCTAAAACAAGCGCTTCTCAGGAGGCAACCTGAGCTGTTTATTCTTTCTGTTTTACTGCAGTTTTCCTCTTTTACCTTATCATTTGTCGGTTTATCCTTTCCCTTTTTATTTTTCCATTGCAGGTACATGCTGATCCATCATCCAAGCATGGCAGGAAGCTTTTGGGGGTGATGTGATACTGTCTGATTCAACTTTTGCACCCGGTGAGCTGTTTCCAATACTGAATTTTTATTTCAGAATGTATGTTTGACTTAAGCTTGGGGGAGGACCTGTCTTATGTGGATGATTTGCATATTCTTCTTGTCATACTCATGGGCACTGAAATTGATGATGTGTAATTGATGATTTATGGCTAGTATCATTCTCATGCTAGATTTCTAATGATTAAATGTGACTGCCCTGATCATTAGTATGAGCTGTTTTAGACTGCTAATTGAATACTTGACTATAATATGTGACTGTCTTGTGTAATCCAGAGTTATCAAACTGAAATTTGTTTAAGTGATCTAGTAATGGCATGAATTCTTTGGATATCCAATTGGGTTACTCTTGAATACATTGAAATCATGTGATTGCTTAGAAATCTTGTGATCCTTTGGTTGTTGATTCATTGCAAGTTACACATGTATCTTTACCTTTTGCGGATTGTATTGATTCTAGTTATCACTTCTAGAAAGTTCATATCCTAGGATTCATGTTTGGGCATAGTATTTTATTTTAGACGTTGATGCTTTTGCTTGAATGAAAAGTTTGTGAAAGTGGTAGTCTTATCTTGAGCCAATAACATGGTTGAATTATCTAGATCTTATGGATAATGAAAACCGGTTAATGATAAAAAAAGGAAAAAGAAAAGAAAGAAAAGATCTTTATTTCTGTTTTGGGTTGCAAAGTGTGAGTTGAATAAGTGACTTTGTCACATTGGTTGAATAAGTGCCAGTTCTGCCCAATTGAAATGTTAATGTCTGAATAAGTGGCAAGCATGCCCAAAAATGGAATAAGTGGCACTTGTGCCCATGGTGTGTTTTTAACCTGTTAAAAAAAACCCAGCAAAAGTAAAGTATCATGGCTCAAGTGTAGGCTTTTTCATAAACTTCATGCAAACATTAGTCTCTTCATCTAAAATAGTAAATTCCTTAGTATGATTCTTGGATATGCCTATTCTTGATTATCATATCTAGTCTTGATGCTTTTCAATCTTGGTTGGACCCATGCAAAACTTGATCTGATCAAAAACTCTAGTATCACTTTGATATCTTTGCTGGAATATTGGTTCAAAATCTGAACAGCTTGTAAAAATCAAGTCAGATAGTCTTATTTGAATTATTGAGTGAAATTTGACTTGATGCCAGCATTCATTTATATACTTTCATGTTTTTCTGGATTCCCTGGATTCGATATCATTATATCATTTGCTTGAGGACAATCAAATGTTTAAGCTTGGGGGTATATGATATGCATCATATTAACACCAAATTTTCACACCATAACCCTGTTGTTAGTAGCTCAAATTAGCCATAAATTCATTAATTATACACATTTTGCTCTCATTTTGGACAATTTACAGTGGTTTGTAATATCCTTGCAGGTCGGCGCGAAATAGGCGCAAACTTCACAGATATCAGCATGGGATGAGCAATGGTTGCAAATCAGCAGAAGGAGGAGGACTAGAGTGCAAAAATGTGAGCAAACCCTAACCCCACCGGGCGCCTGTGAATTAAAACCCTAAAACCGCCGCAACTATTTAAGCCAGCAGCAAAGGGGGGGGGGAGCCGGCATTTCCCACACGCAAAACCCTCACGCCACCACCAGAACCCGAGCACTCCCCATATCCCATACCCAGCCGCCTCCATACCCAGCATGGTGATTATTTATCTTGATCTTTTCCTAGTATTTCTCTGCACTGTCTGTGAGCTTGCTGTGTTGGGGTAGGATATTAGTTCTAGCGCTCGCTTCTTCACGTCTGTCCCTTGCGCTCTCCTCTTCTCTCCAAGTCCTTCTTCTCCTTCCTATAGTACTATTCCCCGCATTCTCAGCACACCTCAATCTCTCTCTCAGTAGATCTAGTTCGTAGTCTCCTTACTTCATCTCCCCTCTTTCCTGGCTGTGCATTAGTCTTCTTATCTTCTGTAGACCTTTCTTCCTTCTTTTCTCTTCTCTGGTTTCTTTCTCACCTCACTTCTTTCTATAGCAGTCAATCTCTTCTTAGTCTTCTAGTCTCCCAAATCCTCTTCTTACCTCTGCACCCCCTCTTTCCCCTTAGCTCTGCTACTTGTCTTTCTTGCTTTTTTTTTCTTCCCTAGTCTCTTCTGACTTTCTCCCGGTATAATTAATTCTTAGTCGCCTCTCTTCTTTTCTCTCTTGTCCTGTCTGTTTCTTATCCCTTCCTTCTTTAGACCTTACTTTCTTTTCTTCTCTTCTCTAGTTTCTATTCTTACCTCTTGTCTTTCTATAGCAGTCATTTCATTCTCTAGCCTTCTCGTCTCCCTAACCCTATTCTTATCTCTGTAATCTCTCTTTCCTATTCTTTTACTCATCTGCTAAGTGCTGGCCTACTCCCAGTCTTACTTTCTCTCTCTCTCTATCTCTCTTTTCCCTTAGATCTTTCTGTTTTAATTCTAATTAGTCCTTCTTCAGCCTCTCTCTCTCTCTTAGTAGGATTAGTTCTTTGGTTTCTCTTGCCCAGATAGTCTTATTCCTTTCACCTTCAGCTCCTCCCTTGCCTCTCTTCCCATCTTTTGCAGTTCTTACTTCCAGCCTTAGTTAATCTAGATTCTGCAGTTAGTTTCAAATTCCCTGTTCGTGCGACTTAGCTTTGGTTAAGGGTTGTGTCTCCAGTAATCTAGTCCCTGTGGAGAACACGACATTTGCTGCTATCTTGGCGGCAGCCCGTTCACTTGCGGGTGTGCAGTTTTGCACGATCAAAGTATTTACACATGATATATCATACTACCATGTAAATAGAAAACATGACATAGAATAAATCATACAAGTACATAGTACAATGATATCAAGCAAGCATATGAATACATGAAGCACAATACTAGTAAAAGCATG
Source organism: Dendrocalamus latiflorus (assembly GCA_017311315.1). Taxonomy (NCBI): domain Eukaryota; kingdom Viridiplantae; phylum Streptophyta; class Magnoliopsida; order Poales; family Poaceae; genus Dendrocalamus; species Dendrocalamus latiflorus. The sequence continues at coordinate 32,127,360 of CM029627.1, read as the reverse complement.
ATATATGATATTGCAAGAATAACACATGCTCATGAGAATAAAACCCATATATCTACAAAATATGAACAATTAGCTAACTCTTGGATATACAAGCAAAGTATACACAAAAGCATGACAAGAATGTAATATAAGTAATACATGTCAATATCGTACAAAAGAGCACATAGATAAGCACAATATGCTAATTATGATCAAACATGAATATAATGGCATGAAGGTATAGGATAATTCGCATGAAGCAAAAGAAAGTAGGTGAAAACACCAAACATGAAAGCACATGCCTACAGAAGGCCATTAAAAAGAGTGAAGAATCATAAAGTATTCCAATCACTCAATGAAGCAAAAGACCAGAACCCAATCAGGCTCATGTTCTCTATCCCACGTCTCAGTATCTACAAATGAGAAGAATAAGGTGCCCGAATCTTGAATCCCAAAGGGTTAGTAATCAAATACTTGTGAACCCAAAACTTAGACACACCATCATTTGAAGTATGCGAGTCAACATGATGCAAATGAATAGTTTATACAAGAAAATCCAATCTAGGAGATATGCCATGAGTGGACAATTTGATGAGGAAAATAAGCACCATCTTTAGAAAAGTGATGAGAACCTTGCTTGAAGGCACCAGGATGAGATCCAACAAATGCACCAAAAGGACTCACAATTCCTCCTTGCTGTGGGTGCATACCTCGATGGGGAAAATGAGGTTCACCACTTGAGAAATGGTGAAAACTGTAGGATCGGAAACGGCAACAGAGGGGGGTGAACGGTGCGTTCAAAAATCGCCCCCAAGTATTCACAAAGTCTTCGTCTCCGATAGCTATAGTAGCTATGAAGGCAGAAGACGTTTGACCGAAATAAACCTTTTGAGAAGTCTGAAGGGACCAGAACCTATAGATTAGTCTTGACCAAAACTACAAAGTTCAGAACCCAGAGTAAAGCTCAAACCAAGAACTGAGAAAAGAAAGATCAAGAGCAGATTAAAAGCAAAACCAAGCAGACATTATCTATTCTGGAGAACTAGAAAATCAGTCCTAAAGCTCCAACTGATATGGCCAAAGGAGTGTACTTGACTGAAAAAGAGAGAAATGGAAGCTGCAAAAACTGAACTAAAACAGTGAAGAAGATGAGACACAAAGAACCATAAAACTTTCAAAGAACAGCCTGAGTTTTAATCACTGAGCACAGATCAAATGCTGGAAGCCTAAAAGAGATATAGGGTGCTGAAAATAGGAAGGAAACCGGCTGCAGAGAACAAGACATAAAACTGCAGTACGGTGAGCATCTTCTCCGACTAGTACCGAAACTATTAGCAGCCAACATAGTTTTTCAGATCGGTTTCTACATGCCGAACAACATAAGGCCAATACTTGGTACAGAGTAAACGGCAGAGCCGAAAAAACTGGGAAATAGCCGAGCAGATGCTGCCCTTTTTTCAGACAAAATACGCATGGATTACAGACCTAATAACAAGCTAAAAATCAGCATCGATTTAGCAGAGAAGCAATAAATAGATTTTTTTGAACTGAAAGCAAAACGGCAGGAGAGCAAAACCGAATAAGCATCAAGCGCTCAGGAGACTTATCGGCAGTTCGACTGCATACCAAACACAACCGAGAACTGATTGCAGAAAAAGCACAAACTAAATGGAGTCTATTTGCTGGCCGAAACCATATGATCGGCTGAATGTTTTTTTCTTTTTGTCGGCACAGGACTACGCACAGCACAGGAAACCTAAGACCAGAGTCACTCGATTACTGCTCTTCCTAGGCAAAAGAAAATCGAAGTTTAAACTTAGATCCCTGGCCCGAATCAGGAAGAGATCAGAGTAAAGAAGAGCAGTTTGACAAAGAAAAACTCAGAATTGGCAACAAGGGGCTGACTGCAGAGAAGTACTACATGCACCCGAAATCAAAGAGCTTGATGGAAACTAACTCCTCTCCTCTGCCCAAAAGAATGAGACTACAATCCAAATAGCAAATTGACTCCAGAAACAAGAAGATTCAAACAAAAAACTAATGGAAACAGTGAGTTGATAATTTGACGAAAAGAGAACTGCTGAAGAGCAAAATCCAAATTGCCTAAGCTTCATGAATCTTTTGAGCTTGTGCTTTTTCAATCACAACAGAGAGTCATCTCTCAACAAAAAGCACAAAACAAAATTACTTTTTCATCAAGGAAATCAAAAGAACATGATTCCTCTGCTCACTGTGAATAGTAAACCCTAGAAATTGATAAAACAGAGGAACTTGAGCGGAGATCATTTGAGATGAAAACTGCTAAAGAAATCCTTTTCTCTCGGGACAACTAACCAAAAATGGCTTGAAGAACTTATCCCAGTTCAGAGATGATCAAGTTGCACTTTCTTGAACCAAGGAACAAATCCAAGAAAAGAAAGAGCAGAGAAGAACCCAAAAACAGAAACGAGAGAACTGAGAATCAAACTCTGAAATGAAGAACAAGAAAGCATATCATCTCAAACACAATCATTTCCACATTGATCTTGATACAGAGAGGAATGCTTATACATAGTGTTTCCTATAGCCATCTCTCCAAAACAAGAGCATGCCCTCAAGACTACCCCATACGCAGTTGATACTCAAGAAAATAACACAGAAAGGAGAGGCAAAAACAGCAGACTCTTCTTCTGCCTCCAACAACCTCTCACCAACTCTCAACAGAGTCCTTGACTACATGCAGGAGACACTCCTCCTTTTATATAGCCTCCCACTAATGGGTTTGCATCTCCCTTTACCCGCTAAGCCAAAAACCAAATCCGCTTCCTCATGCAGCTTTGCGCTTTTACCAAAACGCCCCTCCTGCATCTTCCGGGAAGCTTCTTCATTCCTTGACGTCCAAGCCTTGCAACCACCTCGAGTCCTCGCCATCTTCGACACATCCCGACCGCTTTGACCTCGGCACCACCTGCGCCTAGTCCGGTCATCCCATACCTCGCCACGACTCCGCCTCGATGTCCTGCAGCCATTACAGACAAGAAACACATCACATAGCACCGCTCGACATACTGTAACCAACATTTGCATTAAATAGAAAGTACTTAAGCACAAAGCACACGGAACAACCTCAACCTTCCTAAAACACAAGTCAATTACTCATCACACTTATGGGGTCACTACCACATGGTCTCTCAAAAACCTTTCCTCGGGACAGCACGTGGACTAAAAAAACCATAAGAATCAAGTCCATGGTGTCACCCAACACCACTAGAAAACGTGTCAAAGAAGCCATCAACAAAGTGAGTTTTCATGCTAGGCTCACGAGTGTTCATGCCATGAGAAATTCTATGCACATTTGGAGACTTAGAGGCATTGGCTTAACGCATGCTTTAGCATGCCGAAAGCAAAAGTCTACATGATGTTCATCCTTTCCACAAAATGAGCAATGGTGCAAATATCTACTAGGAGACACAGTTTGAGAGGACAAGGCACCATCTGTGCTCAAAGGAGAAGTTTCTTGGAACAAGCATGAAGACCTCGTGTCGGTACTAGGTTCACACATGCCATGGGATGGGCGATGTGTGTTCCTAAATGCTCGACGACGAATTCAATGCTCATGCTTGAGACGACAAAAGCAAAACTCAACAATGTGTCTATTCTTCTTACAAAAGGTGCAATGGTACTTCACTTTGAGAGATGTAGTATCATATGAGAAAGAAGCACCCTTATCTTTAGAAGTCCTTTGGACAAGAAGCATCAAAAGTAAAACAAGAGCTATCCAAAATAATGACACAAGTGCCAACATAAGTGACTCAAGAGAAGCATGAGAAGTATCCAAATCTGATTGCAATGAAGCAAGATCATCTTTTAAAACATCAATTTCAGATTGAAAAGCAACATAAGAGTCATAAGACTTGGCACTCATATCATCGTGCACTCTCTTCAAAAAAATCAAGTTCATTCTTCAAGACAATATAAGATGTGCAAGAGATTAAAGATGCATTGATAATGTGCATGGAATGTATAGCATCAACATTATTTAATAAGGTAGCATAATTCTTGCAAGAGAGCAAATCACCATCAAGTAATTTCTTAGTTTCTAAGCACATGCCAGGAGAACTAAACTTAAACCCATTAATTTTATCCTTAGCATTATCTAATTGCGCAAGATAATTAAAAAACTCAAATTTAATTTTTGTTTTCAGCTCTAGCAAATTCAAGTTGTTCTACATATGTGGAATGAACCAATTTTAACTTCTCAATTTTATCAAGCATGATAGCACAAGAATCATGTTTATTCCTAGCCATAGACTTAAGATTGCCTATCTCTAATCTAACGCAATCAAGCTTATGATGTAAGGTAATACAAGAATCATATGGCATAGAAGAATTTGTTCTAAGCAATTCATTTTAAAATTTAAAGCATCCAATAGAAGTTTGTAAATTGTCATTATCCACAAGTAATGACTTACAAGACTCACATGGCAAATGTGATTTCAACCTAGCCATTCCATCAAGTAAATTATTCTTTTCTTTCACTAGGTTCCTCATCTCTAATTTAAGAACAAGTAATTTTGAGATGAGTTTCTCCTTTCTTACCTTCCTCCATAGTCACTCCGCGCAAGCCACCGGGTTCCTTCTCCTCCTTGAGCTCTAAAGCCTCTTCATTCATGTCACAACACTAAGAGGAGTGGTGATCGTGCAAAAATAGCACACCCGCAAGTGCACGGGTTGCCACTGAAATAGCGGCAAGTGTCGTGTTCTCCACAGGGACTAGACTGAGGCTACCGGTGCTCAGCTAAAGCTAGGTCAAACAAAACGGGGGAGGAAACTAAACCTAAAACGACTACCAAGCTAGACGAACGAACGAACTCTAATTCGTACGAACGAAACGACGAACGAACAAAGGACGACAGGACGAATGACCGTACGAATGGATGTCGTACGACCGAACGAACTACACGACGATGACTACACGAACGAGACGACTACCGACCGACGACCTAATTAACTACCAACCGCGAGACAGCAGGAGGAAGTCGAGAAGCACTGGGGGAGTCCAGAAGCAAGGAGGGAGTCGAAAGAGAAAGAGGGGGAAAACGGTCGATGGCTAACTAGACGACGACGGCAGGACAAACAAATAACTAACGCACGCACGACTTAGCTAACGACCAACCGCGCAAAGAAGAAAAGGGGGAGGACAAGAAGCACAAGGGAGGACTAGTAGCAAAGAGGGGGTCGAGACAGCACGGAGAAGGGAGATGGTCACCGATTCGCTAATTCGCGCAAACAAACACAACGAGATCCACAGATACTAACACAGACTATTAACACATATCACAACTAACAGACCCAAACATAGATTATAAATGACAATTACTAATGCAAATTACTAACATCAAATTTAGCTAACACAATGATCACAACATCAGCACAGATGACAAATTGTAGGCACTGACTGTAATTAAACTACTAACAGCACAAATTGCAAAATCACCTGAACAAATTAACACCTAATCTCAAAGAACAATTCGGTGAGCACAAGCATTCATCACAGAGCATAATTAACCATCACACAGATCTCAGATTACAAGTCAACATCAACAGTGCAAATGGTAATTATCACTTAACAGAGTAATAGAAATGAAGAGCTGAAGAAACAAAGGGGAAGAAAAGAGTCAACCGAGAGGAATAAGCCGGCGGTGGAGTTGGCGTCGATGAGGAAGAAGCCGTCGGTGGAGGAGGGTGGGGTCGAGGAGATGTCGCCGATGTTGAAGTGAAAGCAGCGCCGAGGACCGTCGGTGAAGGGGTTGATGCAGTCAAGGCGGCGGAGCTTCGATGTGCGACGTCTCTGATGTGGGGGCAAGAGGAGGTCCGGTGCGGCGGTGGAGGCGGACACCGGTGGTAGTGAAGGGAGGAGATGAAGCCAAACGGAAAAAGAGATGCCGGCGGCGGAGGGAGATAGCCGGATGTGGGGAAGATGCAGGGTGGTGGCGTTGATGTGATATGGAGGCGGAAACCGAGGTGGCCGCCGGCGAGATAACACGTGATGCGGTGGAGTAGGGGAGAAGAAGGCGGAGAAGACGGGCGGCCACCGGCGAGTCGGCCCGGCCTCGCCAACGCCGTGGCTGGAGAAGAAGGGGGAGGAAGCAAAGGGGGCCAAGGGAGAAGAAGTGCTAGGCTCGGTGGATTTTGGATTGCGGTTAGGGTTTTGTGAGGCAGATTGGGGAATGGAAATTTTGCAATTTAGTCCTCCCAGTTTACGGTATTTACAATGAAGCCCTTCTCCAATGAGATTTCTTCTGATTTAGACCTCTAGAGCTCCGTTTTCTTCGCGGAAAGATCCTACGTGTTCGTGTCGATGCGTACATCTGTATGGAGCAGTCCAGATTTGTCGTTTATGCGCCTAGATCGCGCCGGCCTGCGAAAAAGTACAAAAAATGTAAAATGGTCCATTTTGAGTAATTAAATATGGAAAAACATGTAAATGATGATAATGATCTCGAAATGCGAAAAATAATGGGGTAAAATGACACGTAAACATATGTAAAAATGACGCATGTCAAGTGGCCAAAACCACCACATAATTTGCAAGTGTCATGATTTTCCCTTTTGCATTTTCTCATAATTCGATTAAATGAATTCAAGGTCACCAGGCTCATCAAAATCATTGGCAGAATAAAAGGCTAACAAGACCTCACACTAGCCGCAACGCTCATGATCGGTTAAGATCAATCAAAGAGTATATCTCACTCTGATACCAATTGAAGGGTCAGTTATAGTGACTAGAAGGGGGTGAATAGGTGTAAATTAAATCTTCCCTACTCAAGTATTTCTTCTCTTAAATTCTGGTGCTACTGGGAAGACACTAGGTTCAAGAATACCAAGAGTACACTAAGAACATAATGAGCTAAATAAAAAGTTTTGCAACCTGACCACCAAGAAATCTCAAGATGAGATCCTCAAGGTCATGATTCCAAAAGGAATTGCAAAATAAAGCTGAAGAGATAGACCTTTCTTACTTAATATCCACGTTGCATAAAAAATGAAATTTTAGCAACTCTGCTATCAAGGAATCTCAAGAACTGAAAAACTAATCAACCAAAATTGATGAAACTTTAACCATAGCAAGATGAGGTCCTCATAGTCATGATTCCAAAAGGAATTGTGGAATAAAGTCCAACAAAGAGACATATCTTGCTCAAGATTCATGTTGCACCAAAATAGAAATTTTAGCAATTTGGCGGTCAAGAAACCCCAAGAACTCAGGATCTAATCATCCAAAATTGATGAAACTCAAACCATAGCTAGGAAATGATCTTAGGACTATGACTCTAGAAAGAACTGCAAATGTATTCCCGAAATCTCAACCTATCATGTAAATAGTTCAAGCTGCACCAAAAACAGCAATTTCAACCTAAAGAACTCAGTTAATGCAAATACAACTTGAGTAAGAATGAGTTCTGATTGATCTTACTAGGTTGAGGCATCTTCTTGATGAACTCCTCAACCTCTTACATATCCTAGATCCAATAGCACTATAGCAAGTAGAAGGAGGGGAAGAGAAACTAAAGTTGCAACAAGGAAAAGCTAAAAATTGCAAGAAATAAAATAAATTTCAGAAAATATATGAACTTAGAATTTTCATTGATTTAAGAAGAAAGTTTTCAAAGACACACTTCCTGGTAGGCAAAGCTCAAAGGAACATAACAAAACCTTGAATCCTTCTCAAAGATTTGGTGGTGGAGGCATACCTCCACCCCTCTATTTATTACCCTTTGAGAGCAACCTCAACCGTTGGATCACCTCAAGAGCTAAGATTAACTCTCTCCACTCATACATATCCACTTAGGTTTTAGCCAATTCTTTTTCTTTCCAAGAATACCCCTCTAGGCTAGCTACAATTACAACACAACACTTACACATGCACGATTCTCAAAAGCGCTCATACCTATTAACCAATTAGCGAATCAACCCTTGATCCATTTCACATTTTTAGCACATACAAAGCCTAAACCACTTAGGCCAATGCCACCACGATTTCGCATACCATCAATTTTTTGGTATTGAGTAATGTACCAAAATACCCCTCTACTGCCTTCTACGAAGTATCCCTCTTCCTTTGCCACAAGGCATCGCCTATGCTTCATCATCTTTCATGTGACCCCAATGACTTGCCACTAAGCTTCTCACTTATTCAGATCCCACTGAACTGTCCTCACATGCAAACGACCCTAGTCTCTTGGCCCATCACATGCTTTTTCTCACACATGATAGCATCTGGCTTTCTTGACCGCATAGGACCGTGACTCCTCCCTGAGCCTAGTCCCGGCCTACCTTGCCATTGCCCGTCATGTCCACCACTGGTGGCTCGTCATTTGACATGAAAATCACTCTTGAATTTCTTGCCTTGGTGTATAAGTTGTGGGTGTGCCAGTGTACCAAGGAACACAAGGATAGATAAACACAAGAAAAGATAGTGAAACATGTATTTTATTCATTCATTTGAGAATAAGAAAATTACAAGTTCCCTTTATATAAGTGCACTCCATAGCCTGTTTTGCATAGCAGATCTAACATAGGCATTGTGATCTCCTGATTCCCGAGGCCTCCGAAGGCTACCGGTAAATTACATCCACAAGGTAAACCGACAGAATACTTCCAATTAAGCTACACATTAGTCACCGTCTTTAGTCTTCGATTCATGTTATCTATGCATGTGATGAATGTTTAATGCAAATGTAAGCGTTGGCATTACCCATAGCCTTGTTGGTCTATGAGGCTGTTGATTGCGTGTTCTTTACACTGGCTGCATCTGCCCATGCTATTCAACCTCATTGGTACTGAATGACACATAGAATTGAAGTAATTAAAAGTGTGCATGATTCACGTCAAGCATGACCGATTTGATGATAATGGCAACGAAATTGATCTCGTGGACAAGGTCCGAGTGGCGAGGTCAATAGAATAGGACACTAGAGTCGAGCATCAATGTGGTCGAGCATGACTGGGTAAAATACTCCTCGAAAGCTAGAATTCATCAACTCTCGGGAACGACCAGTAGTGAAAACTGAAAACTGTCGATGTTTGAACGTAATCGATGGTCGAAAGCCAAGCCATCATAGTTGAAATCCATCAAAGGTCATCTGTGGTCGAAATCCAATGGAAGTTGTACATGGTCGAGATCCATCATAGTCAAAATCCATCAGAAGTTTTTTGGGCTAGAAATCCATCATGGTCGAAATCCATCGGACGTCGTCTGTGGTTGAAATCCATCATGGTTGAAATTCATCAGAAGTTGTCAGTGATCAAAATCCATCATGGTCAAAATCCATCAGAAGTTGTCGTGGTCGAAATCAATCATGGTCGAAATCCATCGAAAGTTGTCTGTGGTCGAAATCTATCGTGGTCAAAATCCATTGAAAGTCGTCCGTGGTCAAAATTTTCCATGATCAAAATCCATTATAAGTTGTTAGTGGTCGAAGTCCATCATGGTTGAAATCCATTAGAAGTTGTCCGTGGTCAAAATCCATCATGGTTGAAATCCATCGGAAGTTTTCTGTGGTCAAAATCCATTGAAAGTTGTTCAAGGTTGAAATCCATCATGGTCAAAATCCATCGAAAGTTGTCCGTGGTCGAAATCCATCAGATGTCATCCATGGTCGAGATCCATCATGATCAAAATCCTTCAGAAGTTGTCCGTGTTCGAAATCCATCATGGTCAAAATCCATCGGAAGTTATCCGTGGTCGAAATTCATGATGGTCAAAATCCATCGGATGTCATCTATAGTCAAAAGCCATCGTGGTCGAAAGCAATTCGACATCGAAGTAGCTGGTAGTCAAAAGCCACCAAATATCGGAAATAGCCGATAATCGAAAGCCACTGGACATTGGTAACAGCCAGTAGCTGGAAGGCATTGGGCATCAAAGCAGCCAATAGTTGAAAGCCATACTATAGGAATACTGTAGCATCATGGTTGATAGCCATAAGCCATACTCGTATGAGTTCTGTAGCACCATGGTCGGAAGCCATACTCATAGGACTACTATAGCATCATGGTCGAAGGGAGCACTTGGAAGAGTGCTGTAGCACCATGGTCGGAAGCCATACTCATAGGACTACTGTAGCATCATGGTTAGAGGGAGCACTCGGAAGAGTACTATAGCACCATGGTCAGAAGCCATACTTGTAGTACTACTGTAGCATCATGGTCGGAGGGAGCACTCGGAAGAGTGCTATAGCACCATGGTCAGAAGCCATACTCATAGGAGTATTATAGCATCGTGCTCATAGGGGAGCACTCAGAAGAGTGTTGTAGTGCCATGGTCGTGAGCTGTACTCACAGGTGTACTGTAGCATTGTGGTCAAAGACTTCTGATTATCAACGACGATCGATGATGTCCGAGTATAGCGGGTAGTTGAAGGCGTCCGAGTATAGCCAGGGGTCATAAGTGATCATGTATCCAAGACGGTCGGAGGTCGTCTGGTACTGAAGGTGGTCAATAATGCTCAACCACGGTGAGTGGTTAGAGACGATTGAATATTGAGGACGGTCCTAGCATCCGCATACAATAAGTGATTTACGACGCTCGAGTACGGAAAGCGGTTAGAAATGTCCGAGTATCAAAGTTGATCGGGGTCATTCGAATATGACAAGTAGTCGATGATGTGTGAGTATGACATACGGTCAGAGCCGTTTGAGTTTGACAAGAAGTCGAAAGCATCCAAGTTCGACAACTGGTCAAAGGAGTTCGAGTTAAGCAAGCGGTCAGAGGCATCTAAGTTCGACAAGCAGTCGGAGGCATCTGAGCTTGACAAGCGGTCGGAGGTGTTTGAATTCGACAAGTGGTCAAAGGTGTCTGAGTTCGACAAGCTGTCAGAGGCGTCTGAGTTTGACAAGTGGTCGGAGGCATCCGAGTTCGACATGCGGTCGAAGATGTCTGAGCTTGACAAGAGGTCAGAGGCGTCCAAGTTTGACAAGTGGTCAGGGGAATCATCGACAAGCGGTCAGAGGCATCCGAGTTCGACAAGCAGTTGGAGGCATTCGAGTTCAACAAGCGGTCAGAGGTGTCCGAGTTCGACAAGTTGTTGGGGGTGTCCATGTTCAGCAAGCGATCGGAGGCATTTGTGTTCAGCAAGTGGTCGAAGGCGTCTGTGTTCGGCAAGCGATTAGTTTTGTGATGACCAATGATCCTCAAGTTTGTCAATGTTGCAAAAATTATTTCATACTTATCAATTCATATATGTGCATGACTTTGATCTTCTTACTGACAGGTTGTGGCCATCGCTACAACTACGTTGGAACAGGCTGACCTCCAAAAAATTCGAGGACAGTGTGCGTACTTCTTGATGTCTCAGGTCATATACAAAGATGGATAGTTCCACAATGTAGAATGAATTTGATTGGGATAATATTGAACTTAATTTTACATGTGTGTATTTGTTCATGAATATGGTTAATTAATTTGTGAAATGGATGTTCTTCTTTTTCAAATGAATGCGAATTGGATGTACACACATATTTGTTATGTTTCTGCTTGTTTCATAAGGCATGGCTAGCATTTCCTAAGACTAGCCAACGAACAAAATTAGATTTAAGAACATGAAAGAATATCGCTAATGGTCATTAACTCATAACCGTCTGTGATATTTGACTATTACAGACAGTTTGTAGTAGAAACCGTCTGTGATATCTGATGGATCACAGACGGTTTCAATTACAAACCGTATATGATATTTGATTATCATAGATGGTTTATAGTTGAAACCTTCTGTGATCCATCAGATACAATAGACGGTTTCTACTACAAACCATCTATGATAGTCAAATATCACAGACGGTTATAAGTTAATAACCGTTTGTGATAGTATATATCACAGGCGATTCAAAAGCTGTCGGTGATGACCTCATGTCATGATTGACCCATAAACTTAGACGGCTCATAAAACCATTTGTGATGGCATTTTTGAACCATCTGTGATGACTTTTTCTGCAGTAGTGTGAGTAGACAAAAGGGATCAAAGCATAAGGTTGGGTACAATAAAGTGTACCAGGTTGTTATAATTGAGACAGTGGTTGGCGGTGTCTTAGGTCGGTATAATTCTTTGAACTTTACTTACATCTTTTGTGAGCCACATCTATCCTATTCGAATACTTCGGTTCTAATTAAAGACTAGCTTTTGAGTATTGATAGGACTTTGCACACTTGATATCATTGTTGGATATCTTATGAGTTATTCATATATGTGCTGACCTCGGTATAAAATAAAATGAAAAACATACAGAAAACATTACAAAAAATGAAAAAAAAAATAAAATAGAAAAGAAGAAGAAAGAAAGAAAACATAGATGGGTTATCGGCAATACTTTTATCAAACATAAATTCCATTTCAATATTCTGCATAGTTTGTTATTCTTATGTACAAATTAGTAGCCTGCTTACATCAATTACAATAAAGCAATGTCTTTCTATAACTTGTGCAATATGATATATTTTGCTTTTCACTTGTACTCTGTGTTATAGCTCTTGGTTGTATTAAGTTCCATTTTTATTGCATGTAAGTTGCTTGGTTCTTCACATATATCAAAAAATCAGCAACTAGGCATTGGATTCTAGTTTGGATTATCACTTAACTTTACAATATCTAGAATTTCAATTGCATATGAACTAACCCTCCAAACTCCACAAAATTCTAGTACATCATTCTAATCCACACAAACACTAATGGGGCCTAAAAATCAAATCAACGAGATGATCAACTCTTCGCTTATTTCCTCTAGAAGTTATCCCTAGTGGGGTCGAAGACATGTCAAATTACCTTTAGCCTCTAAAGTCCAAGCTCTCATCTTTCATCGAGAAACATGTATGATTTGGCAAAAGTAATCTCATTGTCAGAAGGGAAAAACGAAGACGATTTTTCATGCAAAAGAAAAGTTCCAACTTGGGAACTATCAACCTGCGTGTGGGTGAATTTCCTGTTGGACAGTCAAACTAATGCCCCGTATTTTAGGAGTACAACTACAAAACCCAACTTAGAAGTACGTCATAGCTTGAATTTCCATGTTCCAACTATTTTTGTGGCAATTTCCCTCCGACTTGGTGTGGTTGTTTGAAACCTTCCACTTGTTTGAAACTATTTCTAATGATGTGGCAAGTTGGCCTAGCAGCATAGATGGAGTTGACAAAACTTTTGTCGATAGATTATGGATTTACAAACATATACATTGAAAGCATTCATAAAGATTTTAGATTTGGTTTGCTCTTCCAATTCTGGTCAGAAACCCTAAGGCTGGTAGGATTCTTTGAACTTCGCTTATATCATTTGTGATTCACATCTATCCTATGCAAATACTTTGGTCCTAATTAAAGACTTGCTTTTAAGTATTGCTAGGACTTTGCACACTTGATATCATTCTTGGATATCTTATGTGTTGTTCATATATGTGTTGAGCTCGGTGCAAAAGAAAAAGAAAAGAAAAGAAAAAATAGTGAAAAAATGAAGAAAGAAAATAAAAAAGAAGAAGTAAGAAAGAAAGAAAGAAATGAAAGAAGGGTTGTGGTCAATACTCTTATCAAGCATAAATTCCATTCCAATGTTCAATATATTTTATTATTCTTGTGTGCAAATTCGTAACCCTCTTACATCAATTGTAATGAAGCGTGCATCTTTCTATAACATGTGCAACATGAGCTATTGTATTCTTTCATTTATACTCTATGTTATAGTTTGTTCCTTAGTTACATTAATTTCTATTTTCATTGCGCATAAGTTGCTTTGTTCTTCACTTATATCAAAATTGGATTCTAGTTTGGATTATTACTTAACTTTATAATATCTAGAATTTCAATTACATAGGAACCAACCCTCCAACTCCACAAAATTTCACCACATCATTCTAAACCATACCAACACTAATGGGGCATAACAATCGAATCAATGGGGCGATAAATTCTTCCCTTCTTTCCTCTAGAAGTTATCCCCAGTGGGGCTAAAGATATGTCAAATAACCTTTGTCCTCCAAAGTCCAAGCTCTCATTTTCCACCAGGAAACATGCATGACTTGGCAAAAGGAATCTCATTATCAGATGGCAAAAAATGAAGTGGGTTTTAACCCAAAAGGAGAAGGCCGAGCTCTGCCTTAAGCAGGGAGGAGGCGGCGGTAGTGCATCCCTCAACTGTCGTCAGAGCCATCGGGGAGGCAAGAGTGGGGATCAGAACGATCCCCATCTCCATGTGCACACGTGCACAAGAGCGATGGCCAGGGAGAATAAACCCATCCCTTCTCTCTTTTTTCCTTTTATTGTTTTATGTGCAAATTGGGGAATTCTAAAAATAGCATTAGCAGCAACACATTCCAATCCAGACCAGCACTAATGGGGCCTAACAATCAAATCAATGGGATGATCAATTCTTCGCTTACTTCCCCTAGGAGTTTTCCTAGTGGGGCCGAAGTCTATGTGTCAGATTACGACTGCGTTCTTTTCAGCTTAAAGTTGTTTTATACTTGTACCGTCTACAGTATCTAACTTTTAAACAATGTGTTTTTTCAAGGCGAGGTCAATAGGAAGATTATAGTAAAATATGTATTGGGCTCAGCTGTACCACCTCAAAAATCACATGCGACTATTTTTCTGTGCGTACTATCTCTCACAAACAGCCAGAATTCAAATATTTAAGCCATCAACCCAAAAAAAAACCCACCCAACCTTTAGCCTCCAAAGTATTAAGCACTCATCTATCTTTCATTGGGAAACATGCATGATTTGGCAAAAGGAATCTCATTGCCCGATGGCTTATCTACTCAAATCGCATTTCATTATGAATACTCTCCCATGTCTTTGGTAACTCTAGGATCATTGGTGTTACGTATAGAAGGTGCAATGATGACAGCATTACTCTTTGTTAAGAGTGGATCCAGATTGAATGGTGCATGGTAATAGTCAATAAAGGTAACATCATTAACTACAGTATGGTTGAAGCTAAATGTAACCAGGCGCAGTTTTGAGAATAAGTTCGGTGCAAGTCCGTGTTTGAAAATTTGATTGAAAAATGGCTAAAAAAAATCCCCCATTCAACCAACAGCTAAGGGAAATTTGCAAATCATAAAACTTGGAGCATTCCAATGGCAAAGTTCCAATTGGGAACTATCAATCTGTGAGTTGGAGAACTTCCTAATAGACCGTCAAACTATTACCTCATATTTTAGGGGTAAAATTGCAAAATCCAACCTAGAAGTACGCTAGAGCTTGAATTTCCATGTTACAACTATTTTTGTGGCACTTTCTCTCCCACTAGATGTGGTTGTTAGAAACCTTCCACCTTTTTCAAACTATTTCTAATGATGTGGCGACTTGGCCTTGCAACGTAGATGCGGTCGGCACAACTTTTGTCTGCAGATTATGGATTTACGAATAAATACATTGAAAGCATTTTTAGATCTTTCTTTATGAGTGATTGGTCTCTGATCTTTATAGCTTCTTATTGCTATCAGAGTGAAGAGCTTTGCTTTCTCTTTTAGAAAAGTATTGAAAAAAGTTTTTAATTGGATAGGCTCCTATTCACCTACCCTTTAGACATTATTTTCGGTCCTACACAGTGTGAGTTGGAAAACACCTCATACAAGTAGCAGACTTAGTTGCATTGCCTCATAGAGGAGTATTACCATCACGGGGAGACTATGATAATTGGCTTTATTGTTCCTCTACAGAGGACATCCAATAAAACTGGGAGATATCGCTCCTCAACAAAGGTTATCTAATAAAACTAGGATATAATTGAATTAGAGATTAGGATCCAGATTAAAGCGTCAATCCGCATGTAGTTGCCTGCCTGTGCGCCTTCCCGCGCGAGACGGCAGAGATCGCCACGCGCCCGGCCTCCTGCACCAGCACACGCGCTCGGTCGGTGCAGCGCCAAGTTGCACACCGCGCACTAGAGAGCAATGGCGCACCTCGCCTGCGTCTGCACCGCTGCCAGTCGGTTGCACGCGACTCAGGGGAGAAGCTGACGAAAGGATTAGCACGGTAGAGGGAAAGATTAGGTGGGAGAAGAGAAGGGAAAAGCGAGGTTTAGATCGGGGATTTAGCGTTTACCACTTGGAAATGATCTGGTTATTTTTTTTCTCTATTTTATTAATTTAATTAGAGATTAGAATCTAGATTTAAGAGAAAAGTAGCAAGTGTTTGTCAGGGAATCGAATTGTAGATCAGTTAATCGATCTGTGGTATTTTTCTACTGTAATTTTGTGTGTTGTATGGACATATTGAGAGAATGTCATCTACTAGATAATTGTAGAGAATTTTATTAGCTTTCTATATAATATTTAATCATATCAATTGGATAGTTAAATTTTTAGTTATGATTTTTGTCATGCTCTCTTAAAAATTATCGTCTTTTGGCATCGCGTGTTAATTTGTGGATTAAAAATAGTAGATGGAATAATTTAGGCATTTGCTCTACATGAGAATTTTGGCTAATTTCTTAAGTATTTTAGAGCGTCCAAGTACATGATTTTTTGGACAAGTACAATGAAGTTATGAATTTTGGGAGAGTGCTATTTAGAAAAGGTTGTTGCTGGACATAGTCGTAGAAAAGTATTAATTTGACTGATTAGATGATACAATTGGATTTTTGGCTTAACAAGAAAGAGTTGAAAATGTCATGTTTTACTAGAATTGCAAGAGTAAATTAATATATATGAAAATATTAACTCTGTTGTTCAGAAGATAACAGATCTATCTTCTGGGTTAAAAATGGGGGTTAGATGATTTAATCTGAACATGTGACCAACTAAAATATTGTAGAAAATTTGTATAGATTCCAGAACTAGTATAGTTTGCTATAATACGATTTGGGAGTTGGAGGTTATGTTATTTTCTTGTACTAGTACAACAGTGGGTCCATGTCCGATAAAGGGGGGAGAATTGTGGATTTGAGAAGTGTGTAAGAGCGTTGTCATTTAATTATTGTCTTGTATTGCTATAGATTGTATTGAGATTGGGTATCTACTATTGGAGAGTACCATTAGGGTTGGCGCCGTCTCCCAATCAACCTGGTAGAATGGTATTCGAGTGATTGATATTGTTATTCTGTTAAATGAATACTTATCTTGATAATTCATATGACTATGCTTGTTTTATATTATTCACATGCTTATGATAAAAGTGATGATGTTTATGGTAGAATGATGATTATAGCAACTATTCAATGCTGGAAATGAACTAAAGAAAATATAATCGTTGCTATGCATGTAGAGTATTCATAACGGAAAGAAATGACCCACGGGGGTGGGATGAGATTACTGTATAAAAAAGGACGTGCTAGACACTCCACGGGAGTGGAGATGAGATCCTCGTATGAAACAAGATGGGCTTGAGATCCCCGCATAAAAGGGCGGGCTCGAGTGGGCTCCGATGGGTATGGCACTCCTCTATACTGGTATAAGCAAAAGATGAGTTGAGACACGTGCATTGCATTCATGAAAAAAGAAGATAAGATATTAAGTTATGTTAATGGAAAATTGATGAGAATGGATATGTGATATTGAGCTAATCGTAAATGGACATGAAATTTTAACTATGTTGTTGGCTTGTTTATTATTCTATTATGTACTTATTGAGTCATGAGCTCACCCTTACTTTGTTATTTTTAGGTGAACGTTGAAGGTGACATGCATGGGTGGAAGTAGAAAGATGGAATATTGCAATTTTGTAACTCTTTACTTCACCTAGAGATCCATTCACTTATTGTCATAAATAATTTAGTTTTATCCATAGAATAATTAGATGATTAATGGTTATCTTCAGTTCTTTACGGTTCATAACGTTAATACTTTGTGCTTCCATGATTTAGCTTTATAATTTATTTACCTTGGTAATTATTTGGTTTATCTTAAGTTCAATTTATTGGTAACTTGTTGCTGAAATTTCTGATTGTTATTATGTTGAATGATTACTCTTGGAGCTTAGCTATTGGTAAGGTGTAAATAGTAGTTCAAATTGGTAGTGATTGTAGTTGTGGTAGCATTCTGAATTTTTGTTAAGCTGAGGTGTTACACCACCAGCGTTGAAGTCCCAAACTCGTAGTTAGTGTCTACGGAATTTAGGACTATATAGGTGCGTGCGTATTTAGTAGAAAAATATATGCATGTGCTTAGCGAGACCTTATGTGCCTTCGATAAATTTTAAATATGTATACAGAATGTACGCGGATACGTATGGATAGTACGTGTCCGTCTTGTACTTAAAAAAATCTCTAATGGTAGTTAGAACGGGAAGGGTCGCAAGCTTCTTGGTTCAACCATTAGGCATCTCCCACGCGCACTAATTTCTCCAAAGTCCACTGCGCAATGAGGTTCCGTATGATACTCTACTGCCCCCACCAAAGCTCTAATAGCCCTCTATTCCCACCACACGTTGCAATCCACACCATCAATCAATACTGGGGTCTAACAATCAATGGGAAGATTTCCGCACTTCTTTCTTCATATGCACTCTAGATGTCAAACCCCTTGCCTTTTATGGCGAAACATGAAATTGCAAGAAGAACCCCATACACACGTTATCGGGTGGCTTGCTCGAATTGCATTTCTTTACCAAGATTATCGCATGTCCCTGGAACTACAGGATCACTGACGTTACGTGTGTAAAAAGGTGCAATGCAGTTGATGGAGTTGCTCGTTGTACGTTAAGAATCGATCCAATCCAAGTTGTACATACGTACGTGTCAATAGTTAGTTAAGTTGCTAGAAATAGATCCATATGAATAAGGCAAATTTCCTTATTTCCAAAGTATACATAATTTACTATCATATTGCTAAGACAAAATAGAAGAACTCAATTTATAAAATGGACTCACTACTACAGAAATCGACATTACAGACGGTTCAGAAACGTCATCACAGACGGTTTTCTGAACCGTCTGAATTTATGGGTCAGTGATGATCGAAGGTTATCACAGACGGTTTTCGAACCGTCTGTGATTATTAGATATCACAGACGGTTTTTAATTAAAAACCGTCTGTGATTATCAGATATCACAGACGGTTTTTAATTAAAAACCGTCTGTGATAACCGATAATCACAGACGGTTTTTAATGAAAAACCGTCTGTGATACATATCACAGACGGTTTTTACTTAAAAACCGTCTGTGATATTCCTTCCTCCTAAACCAAAATCTATTTCTGTTTATTGGCTAGCCTCAGGAAATGCTAGCCATGCCCTCTGAAACAAGCAGATAATCACAGACAAAAAACATACAATTCACACATCTCATTTGCTTTCAGGTACATTTCGCAGACATAAAACATCCAATTGACATCGCACTTCATCTCACAGACATAAAGCATGCATCCATTTCGCAAATCAATTAATTGAATTGAACTGAAATATCCATTAACAAATGCACAGTTACAAAAGATCTACACTGCATTTACACTTAGTGATAAGACCAATAAGAAATCAGTGTGCGCAGTGGAACCGTCCTTCTGGCTGTATGACTTGAGTCAGCAAAAAGAACGCCAACTCTGATTGAACCTCTCGAAGCTCAGACTGTTTCAATGCAGTTGACGGGATTGATACAGCCTGTCGATAGGAATATCAATGTACATATATATGTAACGTGATAAGTATGAAGTAATTATGGGAAGAGTGACAAACCTTGCGATTGGTGACCCTCGAGGAATCGAGGAGTAGTTCCATATGTTGGCAAACGTAGTATCCACATGTGTTGCCCGACTGCTGCTGGTGGCACTGCAAAAAATGGAATGTGTTAGTTCAAAAGGCATTAGTACCATCTGTTGCATAGGATTAATTAATGTGAAATAGCGAATACCTTAAAATCTCGAACATGTGTCAGCAGGCCGTTGGCCCCGCGCTTCGAGTCACCTCCCTTTTCAATGTACATCGCGAACGCCCTACGTAATTCGAAAAGGTTAACCTTAATCATTCGGAAGGAAAGAAAGAGTACAATGTAGATATGTATGGGGAATATGTGCTTACCTATCGATTACTTGGCTGACAACTGTGAAGTCCATTTTATTCTTACTTAGGGAATCAAGGTAATATACCTTGTTCCATTTTGGTACAATTACTATTAAAATCCAATGAAAGCTCTGATTGAAGGGCATAAGTACATAGTCCTTATTGTGGCAACTCAGCAGGCCTGATGCAATGTACCTCTCGACGAGGGATGCCTCCACGTCGATGGTAGTCTTGGCGACCAATTGTGGGTCCAAGAAACCAGCTGATGAGTTCGATACTCTAGCTTTAATCAGCATGTGTCTATATATATACACACGAAAGCAAAAAATTAGATATGGCATTTATCGGTATGACATTAACGGAGACTGTGATTGTACACACTTACAGCGTCCAGCATCGAATGATTGAGACGTCAAGAGCGTTGAGCATGAACAGCTCGAATAAATCCTCAAAGGCGACCACGAATGTACACTCTTGAAGATTGTGGTGTAAATCTTCCTCGGAGAATTTGACAGTGATACTTGAAGTCCGTTCTCCCTCTGGCTTATTGGACTGCTGCATATACCACGTGTGCAATTGCATGCAACTATATGGTAGCTTTTGGAGGGCTTTTTGCTCGAGCAACGGCTCGCCAAGCACGAATTTGCGGGCCAAAGGGTGGTACGGAAGATCATCATTGGTCTTCTTTGCTTTGCCCTTGCTGGCCTTGCTGCCTCGGCTATAGGTCGACTTCACGGAAGTCGACTTTGAAGGTAGCAGCGGTGCAAGTTGCTCTGGCGAGAATAGGGCCCGTGGAGATAGCATCGTTGTAGTATCCGGTGGTGGAACCGACTGGTCTTGTACTGGAGATGGCACCAGTGCATGTTGCTCTGGTCCTGCCACCGGTGAAGAAGCCTCCAGGAAGATGTCGCTTTTGGGCCACTGGATGAATGTTCCAATGGCCTGTCCTAGAGTCACGATCTCGTCGTTGGGGGGCTTCGGTAGCGGGACCACCTCAAAATTGACATACACACCATCCACATTAACTTTTGCGAAGCCTGGCGCTAAAGCTTGGCCGTGCACCATGGCCCCGTTACCAGACGAATATGCCTGGCCCCAAGCAGCGTACAAGGGAATGGCGCCATATCTCACTTGGAGCTTGCAGTTCGTAGGCTCCTACATAACGATACAAAATTAGCTACTCGAATAGGCCTACCAATGGAGCAAGCATTCGAGAGGTAATAATTATTACCAGGATGTCGTCCACAGGAAATTTGGACTGGGTATGCGTCGGATTGGACGCGCAGCTACTCGGACGGTTGTGCGGGCTACCTAGCATAGCAGCGGCGGTGGCGGCCTGCTGACTTTCTGTCTGTTTCCGCACCTCTTCTCTGATTACTTCACCCATCTGAGCAAATAGCTCCTCTCGAAGAGATTCCTTGATCTCTTCTCGTAGCTGCTCCTCACGCTCGGCTTTGTTTCTCTTCCTACGCCGATACATTCCGGAGTCATCTTGGAAACCATGTTTCCAAGGAACGTAAAGCCCAAGGCCTCTCGTACGACCCGGGTGCTCCTTGTTTCCCAGGGCCACGGAGAGCATATCATTCTCCCTTGTTCCCTGGAATGATCCCAGGGTAGATTCAAAACTCAGCTCTTCCTGCAAGAGCACGACATGTCATTTCAATTCGTACGAAGTTGTGCAGTAATTACCAGCTACGTAGTTCGATCGATATCTTACCAGGCGCTGGGACACTTGCTGGTCTGCAGGGTTTCGAAAGGAGACGTCCCCCGATGACGTTGTAGATGACCTTGCTCTAAGCCAATTTCGAGCGCGGTCATCCGGGATATTGGAAAACGGCGGGGCGATGTCCTCTGCAGCTGCCAGCTCATCCTCCAACCTCCACTGCGGGATTTTACCCGCATACCCAGCTGTGCCAAGTCTGTGGGGGTGCGTGTTTTTTGCCTGGAGGGCCTTGTGCGCCACACTTGTACTTTTGAATTCTTCGGTCGTTTTCATCGCCTTGAACTCTTCCCATTGTGGTTCCAGGAATGGGTATTTAGTAAAAGGCGTTTCGTCCGTCTCCACGTATTTCCTGACAAGCGTGCTCTTGAAGTTCTTCCATGCTTTGCACGCCGCTTGGTAGGTTTGTCATTCCACAGCGTGTAAGTGTTCTTCTGGGAACTCGAACGATGCCAAGATTTCGGTCCACAGCTCACGTTTCCGAGTGTCAGGCACGTTCTTCCACGAATTGTATGTGATCTCAATCCGTTGTCGTGCAACTATTCTGACCATGGTTCGGAATGCGTTTACCGCTTGCTTAGGAAGGATAGGGACCCCAGCTGCGTTTACCGCTGTGATGGTCTGTCGGCTCTGAGGCTTCTTTGATAGCCCTCTTCCTTGGCGTCTTGATGTTGGAGCGGACGCCTCCGGCGATGATGATGAAGAATGCGCGGGTGACATGTTGCTCATTTTGTGGGTCTATTAAGATAAGATGAGAATGTTCAAAGTGAGGAAGCACGAAAAGTGAAACATGATGCTCAATGTTCGGAAGAGAGGAGAGGAGTAGAGGGAAGGGGGAGAAGGGAGGGGGTGATGTGGACACAGAGAGGGGTTATGTGCCTATACTATATACTACATACTATATGTGTATATACATACATATACATATACATACCTACATATATACATATATAATGGTAGCAATATGAAGCAACAAGCAACAAGCATCAATAATAGAATCAATAACAGTCTCAACATGAATATGTGCTCTCAAATTGTAGGGTTGCACAAGATTAATCTTGGCCGTCCCGCTACTAAATCATATACTCTTCCTTGATTGGTTATGCCAAATAATGAATTCAGTATTTTGAGCTCTAGATACAAACTCTAAAATCTCAAGATCAAGATATATTCAGCATGCATATATTCAAACAGCAGTATTCATACAGATCAAGACCACACAAGTTAACTTTGCCCAATAATTCAGTCTTTTAACTTGTCAAGATTAAATCCTAACAGATCAATTTAATAACATGCTATAACCTCAAAACTGCATGAACCGACAGCTATTAGAGCTCAAGCACTGAATGAACCAATCTCAGTATATGATTTTATCATCATCGAGCAACTGTAGTAAACAATTAATGTACCAAATAGCAATATGTACCAAATAGCAAACTAATTAAGCTACTGCAGTAAACAATGCTCACAATGCTCAAAACCCTAGTCCATCACAGAAAGTGCTCACAATGCAGTCGGTAATCGAGGGGAGGTGGCCGGCGAGGGGCTCGACGGAGGCGGCCGGCGAGGGGCTCGGGGAGGCGGTCGACGAGGGTTCGGGGAGGCGGAGGCGACGAGGGGCTCGACGGAGGCGGTCGACGAGGGGCTCGGGGAGGCCGAGGCGACGAGGGGCTCGACGAAGGCGGCCGGCGAGGGGCTCGGGGAGGCGGTCGACGAGGGTTCGGGGAGGCGGAGGCGACGAGGGGCTCGAGGAGGCGGAGGCGACGAGGGGCTCGATGGAGGCGGCCGGCGAGGGGCTCGAGGAGGCGGCCGACGAGGGTTCGGGGAGGCGGAGGCGACGACGGGCTCGGGATTTACTTGGATCTAGATCGAATAACTGCGCAGCGCACAGGGAAAACCCTAGCCAGAGGGTATATATAGGGAGGTTATCACAGACGGTTCTAACTCAAAAACCGTCTGTGATATTAATATCACAGACGGTTCCAAGTCTAAAACCGCCTGTGATAGTATAAAACCGCCTGTGATAAGCCTTTGCGACTGTAGTTATTAAGACAACACCAATAAGCATAGCTGCATTCATATCCACCACCAAACAGCTGCATTCATATACAACACCAACCAGCTGCATTCATATCAACCATCACATGTGCATCACACATATACATAAATGCCAATACTCATATACATTTTGTCACACATTTTCACATATACATCTCAAAATTGACTACATCACACATTTTCACATATACATCTCAAAATTGACTACATCATACATTTTCACATATACATCTCAAAATTGTCACACATTTTCACATATACATCTCAAAATTGACTACATCACACATTTTCACATATAGATCTCAAAATTGTCACACATTTTCACATATACATTCTTATTGTACTTGCTTATTTCCTTTAAAAATTAGCCCTTCATCATGATCAATGCGTACGTAACTAGTTTCGTCACGTTGTTCATCGTCGACCCTTATGCCATTTCCAAAAGGAGGTAACTCGTCAAATAGATTGTATTCCTCCTCGTCCACTACATTCTCCACTCCGACAATTCTCCTTTTTCCATGAAGAACTACATGGCGTTTCTTATTTGCCGGGTCGGTTACATAGAAAACTTGAACAACTTGATTGGCGAGTACGAATGGTTCGTCTTTGTACCCGACACGTTGGAGGTCCACGGTCGTGACACCGTACTTGTCAACCTTCACCTGTGGGAGATGCACCCAACGGCAGCGAAATAAGGGGATCTTGAAAACCACATAGTCGAGCTCCCAAATCTCTTCTATTAAGCCATAGTACGAGTTTCTCGACCCATCGGTACTGAATGCATCTATGCGGACTCCGCTGTTCTGGTTAGTGCTCTTGACATCCTGAGACTGCGTATAGAATGTGTACCCATTTATGTCATATTCTTGCCATGTCACAACTGTAAATGTCGGCCCTTTTGCCAACCATCTCAGCGTCTCACTCGGCGAGCTCCTAGCAATTTGCTCCTTCAACCATTGGTTGAACCAACGGTTGTGTTGCCTCATGATCCAAACATCCGGCCGCTCTGGATTCTGTTGCCGAAGCACATCCTTGTGCTGGTCCACATAAGGCGCCACTTCAGTCATGTGTTGCAACACCATGAAATGGGCTTGAGTATACGTGTCCATATCTGGAGTGATTGCTTTCCTTCCGATAGTTCCGAGACCCTTCAGCCTCCCTTCATGACGAAATTGAGGGACACCTATCGGTTGAATCTGAGCCATATAATCGACACAAAACTCAATCACCTCTTCGCTTGCATAACCTTCGACGATGCTGCCCTCCGGCCGAGAACGATTCCGTACGTAGGACTTGAGAATTCCCATGAACCTCTCAAATGGGTACATGCTGCGTAGGAATACGGGCCCGCACATTTTTATCTCCCACACAACGTGAACAATGAGATGGACCATGATATCGAAAAACGAAGGAGGGAAATACATTTCAAGGTGACATAGAGTCATCACCACCTCGTCCTGCATAGCATCTAGTCCTTCGGGATCGATGACCTTCTGAGCAATTGTGTTAAAGAAATAACATAGCCTCATGATTGTCTCTCGGACTTTGATCGGCAAAATATTTCTAATTGCAATAGGGAGCATCTGTGTCATCAGCACATGACAATCATGAGACTTCATGCCATTTAACTTCAAATCTTGCATCGAAACAAGTTTCTTCACGTTGCCGGAGTAACCAGACGGAACTTTCACACCATGCAAGCACTGGCACAGTTCTCTTTTCTCAGCCTTGGACAGAGTGTAACACGCAGGGGGAAGGTACGTTCGTCCATTATCAGTGCTTGTCGGTGCTAACTCAGGCCTGATGTCCATGTCAGCCAAGTCAAGCCGTGCGTTGACACCGTCCTTTGTTTTATCACGGATGTTCAGTAAGAGACCAATCAAGCTGTCGCACACATTCTTTTCTACGTGCATGACGTCGATGCAGTGCCGAACATCTAGGTACTCCCAATAAGGTAAGTCCCAAAATATTGATCTCTTCTTCCAGGTGTTCTTCTCATGAGCCCTCAATTTACGTCCCTTTCCGAGGACAACATCTAAATCCTTAACCATATCATAAACCTCGCGTCCCCTTAAATGCCTTGGAGCTGAACCATCTTCCTTCTCTCCGTCAAATTGTTTCTTCATCTTGCGGTATGGGTGAGCCCTCCGAAGGAACCGGCGGTGACGCATGTAGACGGTTTTGCGTGAGTGTCTCAGCCACACACTCTCGGTACCATCTAAACAGTGAGTACAAGCTTTGGCACCTTTTGTACTATGGCCCGATAGGTTACCAAGGGCAGGATAATCATTTATGGTGCAGAACAATAAGGAGCGCAGAGTGAAGTTCTCTCGTTTGTACGCATCCCATACCTGTACCCCTTCGTTCCACATTACTTTTAGATCTTCCACCAACGGTGCTAGGAACACATCGATATCATTCCCAGGTTGTTTTGGCCCTTGGATAAGTATCGACAGCAAAATATACTTTCGCTTCATACACAACCAAGGAGGAAGGTTATAGATGCAGAGAGTCACGGGCCATGTGCTATATCGGCTGCTCATGCTACTGAAAGGATTCATTCCATCTGTACTCAGTCCAAACCTTATATTCCTTGGTTCTGCACCGAACTCTGCAAAACTCCTATCGATGTTTCTCCACTGCGCGGAATCAGCAAGGTGTCTTATCATTCCATCCTTCTTGCGCTCCTCCGAGTGCCAACGCAGCAGTTTTGCCTCCTTTGGATTTGCAAAAAACCTTTTCAAACGGGGAATTATAGGAAAATACCATGTCACCTTAGTAGGAGGTCCTTTCTTCGCCTCTGTTCCCTCGCCATCAACTGATTGATTGTTACGTTTGTATCGGGATGCGTTGCACACCGGACATACATGCATGTTTGCATACTCTTTACGGTAGAGGATACAATCGTTCGGGCATGCATGTATTCTTTCTACTTCCATTCCCAACGGACAAAGAACCTTCTTGGCTTTATACGTGGTTTTAGGCAACTCATTTCCCTCCGGAAGCATGTCCGCTAAAAGACCTAGCAGCGCCGTGAAACTCTTGTCCGACCAACCGTTGCTTGCCTTCAATTTCAACAGTTCAAGCACGGCCGACAACCTCGTGTACTTGCATCCCGTGTACAAAGGTTTCTCTGAGTCCTCCATCAAGCCACGGAATTTAACATACTCTCTCTCATCATAGTTCTCTTCAACATCGCGAAGCATCTGATCCAGATTATCATCGTGCAACCTATCCGAATCCGACCCACAATCACATCAGCCGGCGGCATGTCATTCAGTTCACAGGCGATGTCATCCGGGGGCATATCATTCACTTCACCGGCGATGTCATCCGGCGGCATATGATCATTCACTTCGCCATGACTGGTCCAACACGTATAATCCTTTTTGAAACCCCTCCGAATCAAGTGCGATTCAATTTGCCCTCGGTTCTTAAACATCTTCACATTCTCGCAGTCAGTGCATGGACAGCACATATATATCGCCCCCTTATTCAACATATCCTTCTCGGCAGCTCTTATAAAAGCAGAAACGCCATTAATGTACTCTTCACTCACACGGCTCGCGGCATACATCCAGCTTCGGTCCTACGTTACGTACATATATAACAACTTAGTATTAAAATCTAGATTAACTAATTATAACTACATATATACCGGCCACATTTATTATATTGAGACTTTATTTGCTAGATTCATATTACAAACACAACAGCTATTATATAACCAACAATTTTGCAAATTAACCATCTTCAATAACCACTCATGGATTACTTAGAACTAAATTGTAATGCAATTAAAGAAAATATAAATTGCATTACTAACCATATCTAGAACAACCAGCAAAGTATGAATCTTCAAAGCTCAATCTCTGCCTCTTCCCACCAAATTAACAAGGCCTGAAATCGCCTAGCTTCCTCCCGAGTGAAAAAGTGCGCAGCAGTGGCTAGATCTGGATCGAAATGAAGACAGATGCGGTCTGAGCAGCGCAATAAATGCCTACTGACATTATCACAGACGGTTTTTAATTATTAACCGTCTGTGATAACAAGGTTATCACAGACGGTTTTTATTTAAAAACCGTCTGTGATAATTTGGGATTATCACAGACGGTTTTTAATACAGACCGTCTGTGATACAAACGTATCACAGACGGTTCATAGTTAATAACCGTCTGTGATAATCCATTTTCCCGCCACAAATACCACAGACGTCCTCCAAATTACAACCGTCTGTAATAGTGCTCATTAGAGACGGTTTCACAAAACCGTCTGTGATGAGGCGTCTACTATTAGGCTTTCTGTAGTAGTGACTCTTTGCCACTTCTTGAATCTTGTGACACATGTATGGGGTGACATGAGGAGGGCTAAACACACACACGCACACGTGTGTGCGTATTCGCGTATTTTCACATGAAAATCGAATGACTTGTGATACGCGACCGCACCGCGGCGTGACGCACCACCTGGCGAACCAAGTTCATCTTATTTTTGCTGAACCATGTATTATCTCTCTTCTTTTTCACTGGTCATGAGATTGCTTGATTATCATTATTTGGTTTGAATATTAGCAGTTACTAGTGAAACATGGAGTCGGTTATTTGAG
Organism: Dendrocalamus latiflorus; assembly: GCA_017311315.1. Classification (NCBI taxonomy): domain Eukaryota; kingdom Viridiplantae; phylum Streptophyta; class Magnoliopsida; order Poales; family Poaceae; genus Dendrocalamus; species Dendrocalamus latiflorus. Next base: position 32,099,033 of record CM029627.1, on the reverse strand, counting down.
AGTATTATTTCAGTTTAATGGCGTCAATTACTAGAGAGTAATTAGCACGTCTATAAAAAGGCCTGGAGACGCATGACCGTGCCGCGGCGTGGCGTGGCGTGGCGCACCACCTCGTAGACCAAATCCACCTTATATTTGTTGAACCATGTATCATCTCTCTTCTTGTTCACTGGTCATGAGACTAGTTAGTTATCATTATTTGGTTTGAATATTAGCTATTACCAGTGAATAATGGAGTTAATTATTTGAGAGTATTATTTCAGTTTAATTGTGTCAGTTACTAGAGAGTAATTAGCACGACTATAAAAAGGCCTGGAGATGTCCAGGCTTGTGTATTGAACTCCTCTGTTCCTTTCTCCTATTGTCTTCTTCCTCTTTGGTAAATTCGTACTAAGTGTTGAGCAGTTGAATCCCATCTACCTTCCTTCTTGGCGTGCACTGATAAGAGAGGAGAGCGGGATCTATGAACCATTATCGCAGAGAGAACCTGCACGGAGCGGCAATAAGGTTTCTGGACAACGCATTTGCGTGACCGCTCCTACTCTACTTCATCACCATCTTGCACTGCATCGAGCCTACATTGCATTGAACAGAAAGCCATTCGTGCATTCGATCGACTTTAACATTGTATTTCTTTGCATATTTTCTGAAATACAATGAGTAGCTTGCTATTAGTTATGTGTTTTGTATCACTAGTTTTTTACTGTATTTATCTCCTAGTAAAATTTAGAATTAAAATATTATCCATATTTTTAACAAAGGTATCATCATTAATTATGGTATTGTTGCAGCCAAATGTAAACGAACGAGATGACATGGTTTTGAGGTCTGGAAGTTCGATTGAAAAATGACCAAACAATTCGATAAGCCGTAGTCTAAAATAAAAGGCCTATAACCAAACTTTCAGAAATGGACTTTCACCGTATTTATCCTCAAAACCAAGTCATCTCGTTCGTTTACATTTGGCTGCGACAATACCACAGTTAATGATGTTACCTTAGCTAACTATTGACACGAACAACTCGGCTTGGATCGATGCTTAACGTACGACTAGCAATTCCATCTTCCACTGCATTGCACCTTTTGCACGTAACGTCAGTGATCCTGTAGTTTCCAGGGACATGGGATAATGTTCATAAAGAAATGCTATTCAAGCACATAAGCAATCCGATAAACGTGTGAATGGGATTCTTCTTGCACGACGAAAATGAAAGGATAAAAGCTTTAATGGAATGCGAAGAACTCTCAATCTCACAGAGATGTACACAAGTATTTTGCCTGGCCGACGTAACGTATTTTCGTTCCAGCTTTTCTGAATATTATCACACTTTGCCAAAAACTGCAGTAGCTACAACGGTGCTGACCGCAACTCACGCCACTACTCACGTCTCAACTCAACTGCTTTGACAATGCAGCTGCTGAGCGGATCTGATCCGGTTTATGCGCTGCACACATTGCACATATCCGGTTACAGGTTATTAACACAACACACACACTTCTAATTGTACAAGATCAAGTCCTAACAAACACCCCCCTGATCTTGTACTTCACTTCATCATAGCGCGGAGGCCAATCTTGTCTCTCATCTCCAGGAATTTTGGGCGAGCCAGCGACTTCGTCAATATGTCTGCTAGCTGTTCTTCAGTCCTGACGTGTTCGACATTGATCTTATTTTCTTCCACGCAGTCCCGGATGAAGTGGTACCTCGTGTCTATGTGCTTGGTACGATCATGGTGCACGGGATTCTTGCTGAGAGATATTGCCGACTTATTATCCACCATGATTGTTACTGTTCGCGGTTCTTCAGAATTCAGTTGAGCTAGCAAGCGACTCAACCATATTCCCTGACAAGCCGCTGTGGTTGCAGCCATATACTCCGCCTCACATGAGGATAAAGCTACAACCTTTTGCTTCTGAGAAAACCATGTCACCAGACTTGTGCCCAAGAAGTAAGCTATGCCTGTTGTGCTTCTTCTATCATTGACATCCCCAGCAAAGTCACTATCACTATACCCAACCAACCTTGGTTTATCTTCCACCTTTCTTCCATAGTGACAGCCGAGATTGATTGTACCTCGCACATACCTCAACACCTGTTTAACAGCTGCCATATGCTGCTCTGAAGGATCTTCCATAAATCTGCTCACAATCCCAACAGAGTGTGCCAGGTCTGGGCGTGTATTCACCAATGTTTTAAATTGCCGGCTATGGCATTTAGCGGCAGGGATTCTCCACAGCTATGAGCGGCTATAGCGCCGCTATGGCATTTAGCGGTTTTCGAAAAAAATTGAAAAGCATAGCAGCAATACCAGGTATTCAAGTAGCAAAACCAGATATTGAAATAGAAGTATAGCACCAGATATGCACATAGCAGCAGATATTCAAATAGCACCACTCAAATACAACTACAACACAACAGTGCCAAACTGACAACACCGATCAAATGCAACACAACGGTGATAAACTTACAACACCGATCAAATAGCACAAATGGCAGTTCTCAACTTCTCACGCCGAGGCAATTTGAAACATTGGTTCTCAACTTCTCATCGACAACACAACAGTGACAACACCGATCAAATAGCACAAAGCCAGATATACACTGCACCAGCAAAATCAAATAGCAACTTACAGCAATCTGGCAGAGACGGTCTGTTCTGGGCTTCTGGCTCTTCTCATCTAATCATCTCCGGATTCGAATACAGAGGGAGAGTTATCAGAATCAGAAGAATGCATTGAAATGTCGCCATTGCCATCACCATCTTCAGATTCGGAAGATGAAGCAGAGGCTGCCGGCTGCTCTAAAGCATCACGCATCAAAGACTGCAGACTCTTGATTTTCTTCTTCCTATGGCGCACAGGCCTCTTCCTTTTGGCTTGTGGTTGTGATGTTGATTCTCTCTGTGATGTTCCATCTTCTTGTTGTTCTTCATTTGCAATTGGTACAGCTACAGCCCCAGTAATGAACTCATTGCCATCATCACAGAGAACATCATCTATATCCTTCTCTATGGGATTTCTGCTTTTGTTCTCTCTCTTGTGCCTTAGTTTGGAGTTAAAATTCACAAACACAAGATCTCTCATCCTATCATGAAGTAACTTGTTGCGCTTCTTTGTATGAACCTGTTAGTGAAGTAGTGAACACAAGTCAAATACTGAACAAAAGTTAAAGAGGAACTGCAGGTCAAATAATGAACAAAAGTCCTCTCATCCTGTCATTTTTTACCTGTTCGAATACTAACCAGTTCCTCTCACAAGCTGAGGAACTGTAGGTCAAATTCAGAATCCTTGATGCCAATATCCTCAGATTAGGTGTGCTTGTTCCATGATTGAGCCACCACTTTGCTGCATAAAAAAGTTAAAGAGTTAAACAGTGGTGTCAACAAAAAGATGATATTCATCAATCATATCATATTCACTTATTCACCTGGATTGAAACCTTTGTTTCTCCTCTGCCTTATGGCAATGTCATGTCCAAATGACCCTTGTTGGTCCTGATATGTGTTTAGTTCTTCAATTATATTGTCTTGAGTTTCTTCATCCTCAATCATCTTTGTAATACATGCAATCACACCTACTCTAAAGGATCCATCATGCTCAATCTCTGACTTGTTTGGGTAATAAAAGTAGGGGTTCAAATAGTACCCAGCCAAGTGTAGTGGAGTCTTGAGCTTGCTGTCCCACCTTTTATCAATGATATCCCAAGCAACTTTGTAGCGACTCTCATCATTGTCAAACCTCCCAGAAATTTCTTTCTTTGCCTCAAGCATTAATCCATGGAAGAATCCCATTGCAGGAACATCACTGTCCATTCTCCTCAGCACATTAGCTAATGGCTCAAAGAAATTAACAGCCATGTCAACATTTTTCCAAAAGCCTTCAGATCTCACCACTTTGATGGCTTTCTTCCCCTTTGCCTTCTTCAAGTAACCCAAATCATTGAGCTCATCTGATCTGAAGAGCCTTGTCAACTCCTTCTTGTTGTCTAGCAAGCTTTTCAGATTCAAATAAGCAGTGGCAAATCGAGTAACTCCAGAGCGAACCAAGTCTTTCCCAAGAAATTTCCTCATCAAATCCAACACCCTTGTATGAGCATACAAGAATATAGTCACTTGTCTTGCACTAGCAATAGTTTGCTCAACCAGTCCAAGCTTCCCAAGATCTTCCAGCATGAGATCTAGGCAGTGAGCAGCACATCCATTCCAAAAAATTGAGGATCTCTTTGCTGTCAAAAGACTTGCTGCTGTATTGACACTAGCATTATCAGTCACCACTTGGACAACATTTTCCTCCCCTATCTCTTCTATGCATCTGTCCACAAGGTCAAAGATGTATTTGCCATCTTTCTTCTCACCTGAGCAGTCCACCGAATCCAAGAAGCAAACCCCACGAGCACTGTGCACAACTAAGTTCATTACTCCCCTGCCCTTCTTATCTGTCCATGCATCTGTCATAACTGTACAAACAGTGAGCTCCCATGATTCTTTATGGTTCTTGAATCCTTCCAGCACCTTTTGCTTCCTTTTCACCAAGAATGGTCCACTCATCTCATAGGGACTAGGCCCTCTCAAACCTCTGCCAAAGGCTCCTATGGCCTCAATCATATGGGCAAAGCTAGGAAGGGTGACTGTGTTGTGTGCAATGCTAGCTTCATAGAAGAACTAGCATATGTACTCACAAGCTTTGTCCCTCCTCTCTTCTCTTTTCTGAGTTGTCAAAGATGTTTGAATCTTTTGGCTGAGGTTATTTCCTTTCTGCATCTGCTCAACAGCCTCTTCTATGGATGGAGCCTTGTAGAACTTCTCAATAGGGCCAGCACCTACTGAAGCTCTAGAGCTAGAGCTATTACATCCTCTTGTTGGCTTTGGCTTCAGCACAAAAATCTCATTCCCATGTTCAGACTCTTCTTCACTACAACTTTCACCATCTGAGTGATCTAGGTCAATTTCAGCTCTGCTCCTTTCCTTTTCCTTGACTTTCTGTTCCTTTTCAGTAGTCCTCTTTGTAAGCAAAGCCAGCATCTCTTCCTTCACTGGAGTTGGAACTTTCTTGCACTTAGTAACATTGAAGCCTTTAATGCCAGCAAGATGGTACTTTATTCTAGTAATCCCAGCAGTGCAGAGCTTGTCACAATACTTGCACTGTAGGCAATGCTTTTTGTTCAAGTTTGGGCAAAAACAATGAGCCCATGCAGGGTCATCTGAGTTAACAACAGGTTGTGCTGGTGGTGCATTTGTTACTGAGGCAGAGGCGGCACTTGACGGGTTACCTATGCAAATTGCAAATGCAAACACTAAATTTCATTCTAATCTAATTTCATCCAATATCTAACTAATCTTCTATACAACATCTACGGATCTACCTAATCTTCTACCTTTGGCTCCTTGATACTAACATTTGAAAGAAGCAAAGAAGAGAACGCAGAACACTAGATGTCTAGAACAAAGGACAGAACGGTGAGATGAGGAGAAGAAAACTTGCCTGCCTGTTGCTCCGGCTAGGACATGGTGAAAGCTTGGTGGTCCTCACCGTCGGTTGCAGCCTCAGATGAAGTAGCCGTCGGTCGCGGGACCGTCGCCTGGGCCCTTTTCGGGGAGGAGGAGTGGGGAATGCGGAGCTGGTTAGTCTTCCTCGCCGCCTGTCGCATCCACCGTCGCCGCTGCCGGTCGCAGGCTCGCAGCGAACGTCACCGCTTTTTGTCGTAGCAGTCGCCGCCAGCTGAGAGGAGGAGCCGAGAGGAGGAGCGAATGGTTAGGGTTAGACCAGGAGGAGCCGCCGTGAGGAGTAGCGACTAACGAATGGTTCGGGCTTTCGGCCCAGGAGGCCCCCGTGTGCGCTGATTTCGGCCCAGGAGGCCTGGAGGAGAAATAGCGGCGCTAAGTTTCTTGCACGTTTAGCGGAAATAGCGAGCTAATAGCGGTTTTTAGCGCACAAGATTACGTAGCGGCAAAAGCGCGCTATCCTAGCATTGTTGCCGCCCAGCCGCTATTTCCGGCTATAGCGGCCGCTATCTCTGGAGATTTAAAACATTGGTATTCACTAAGTATCTCAGGCTGCCTACAACACTACGGTAAAGAGTAGCATTCACCTTGGTTTTGGATCCTTGTTCAGACTTGACCAGCTTTAGTCGAGGATCCATGGGTATTTGACAGGGATTGCAATCTGACATACCTGTTTTCTCCAAAATCTTCAGGGCATAACCGGCTTGACTGAGTGAAATCCCATTTGGAGTTTGAGCTACCTCAATGCCCAAATAGTAAGACAATAACCCCAAGTCACTCATCTTGAAAAGATTTTTCATCTCTTCTTTGAACTTGGCTATCTCTTCCTTGTTTGCTCCAGTAATCACAAAATCATCAACATATACCCCTACTAACAACCGTGTTGTACCAGTGCGCCTCAGGTATACTGCATGTTCAAGAGGACACCTCTGGAATCCAAGGGCAATTAAGCTAGCATCCAACTTTGCATACCACGCTCTTGGAGCCTGACGTAAACCATATAAGGCCTTTTTCAGTTTCAGCACCTTGTGCTCATTACCATGTGCTTCAAAACCAGGTGGCTAACAGACATATACATCCTCTTCGAGCTCTCCATTCAGAAAAGCAGACTTTACATCCATATGGTGTAGCTCCCACCCCTCTTGAGCTGCCAAGGCAACAAGCAATCTGACAGTCTCAATTCGGGCAACCGGAGCAAACACTTCATCAAAGTCCACCCCTTTCTTCTGCATATATCCTTTGGCAACAAGCCTGGCTTTGTGCTTTACAATCGCTCCGGAGGGATCCTTTTTCAGTTTAAAGACCCATTTCAACCCTATTGGCCGCTGACCTTCAGGTGGATCTGTCATGATCCAGGTGTCATTATCAAGTATGGAATTCATCTCTTCATCCATGGCACGGCGCCAGCATGCCTCCTTTTGTGCATCAATGAACAAAGTGGGTTCTTCAATACCGAGCATACATACCTCAGAGTCATCGGGTTCATCCGCTGCTAATTCACATGGGGCAGAGTATCCAGCAGATCCTGGATTTTCCTGTATCCTCGTGGCCCAACTGAATCTTCAGTGCTTGGTGACACACCTGCACCCCTTCCACTACTACCTTCAGTGCTGGGAAGAAAAGGTGTTGCCGTGGTACCTTGCCTTGGCTCTCCCAGTGATGCCAGAGGTGAAGATATTGGTGTAGTATCCCCCATAGCATCTCCTACTTCCTCATGAGCCTCTTCTGACTCGGGTTCTGTCTGTCGCTGCGCTGCAGACTCGGGTTCAGTAACACTGACAACATCCGGATATGCTACAGTAAAGATATCTCCTGAAGCTTCTGAATCTGCCGATTCCACTTTGCTCCAATCCCACTGACTTCCTTCATCGAAAATCGCATCTCTTGACACAATGATCTTCCTGCTAGCTGGGTGATACAATCTGTAAGCCTTTGTATTTGGCTCATACCCAAGCATCACGGTCCGCATGCTTCGGTCTGCAAGTTTCAGCAGATTTGGTGTCGTCACTTTTGCATACGCAACACACCCAAAAACCCGAAGATGGTGAATGCTTGGTTTCCTTCCATACCAAAGCTCATACGGTGTCTTCCCATGAGTGCTTTTCGTGGGTGCGCGATTCAGCAAATACACCGCTGTCGTCACGGCTTCGCCCCACAGCGCACCCGGCATACTTTTACTCTTGAGCAAACTGCGCGCCATTCCGACAACCGTTTGATTTCTCTTCTCTACTACTCCGTTCTGCTGCGGCGTATACGGAGCAGTGAGAAAATGCCTGATCCCCCGGCCTTCACAGTATGCTTTGAATAACTGTGAAGTGAATTCACCTCCTCTGTCGGTTCTGCAGGCCTTTACCTCATGACCTACTTCCACCTCTGCTCCCTTGACAATTTTCTGGAAAGTATGCAGAGCTTCATCCTTTGTGCGCAGCAATACTATCCACATGAACCTGCTAAAATCATCAACTACGAGCATGAAGTATCTTTTACCCGCTGGAGTTGCAGGGGACACCGGTCCACAGAGATCAGCGTGTACTAGCGCCAGCGGTTCAGTTGCTCTGAAAGTTGCTGCAGCAGGAAACGGCAACCGGCGATGTTTGCCGACAAGGCAAGCATCACAAATCTGCTCTATATGTTCAATGTGGGGGAGCCCATACACCATTTGTTCCCTTTCTAACTGTCTGAGTGCCTTGAAGTTTAAATGGCTGTAATGTGCGTGCCAGATCCACGCATCATCACTGTAGTTTGCCATCAGACAAACTGGGCTTGTTACACTAAGATCCAGTATATACAGTCGGTTTGATGACCTCTTTACCTTTGCCAACAATTGACGTTGTTTGTCAAATATCCGAAGATATTCATCCTGAATGACCACTTTGCATCCACGTTCAGATAGCTGACCCACACTGATAATGTTAGACTTCAACGATGGGATGAAATAAACATTTGACAAAGCTCAGTGTTCTCCATTCTGACACTGAAACAGCACAGTACCTCTGCCCAGAATTGCTACAGTGGAGTTGTCTCCGAACTTTACCTTTCCTTTCACTGATTTATCAAGTTCAGTGAATTTTGCTTCATTTCCAGTCATATGATTACTTGCTCCCGTATCTAAATACCATTCATCACTGTTGTTTCTTTCAGCCTTGCTAGGATGCACTTTCTCCTCATTCAGGAATACCTTGCCTTCCAATTCTTCAGCAGCTTCAGTTAGCTCACAGATTTGCATCATCAACAGAGGAGGTTCTTCATCATCTTTCTTGTCTTTCTGGATAAGCATTGCTCTCTCTTTTTTAGGCTTGGTGCAATCCTTCTTGAAGTGACCTTTTCTTCCGCAGTTGTGGCATTTGACTTTCCTGATGTCAAACTTCCACTCCTTCTTCTGCTGATCTCCGGTTCTTCCAAGAGTGCCGGATCGACTGCCACTTCTGTTGTGGTCTCCACCCCCCTTACTTCCAGTACTTGTCCCCTCTCCATTTTTCTTCTTGACAGAGAGGTTCTCCCACTGGGCTTTTGACAGCATAAGGTGCTCACCTTTCTCTGGATCTCCAAAACGTGTGCGTACACGTTCATCATAAGCCTTGTATCTGCCAATCAAATCCTCCACCGTCAATGTTTCAAGTGGTACACATTGTTCAATAGAGGTGACTATTTGCATGTACCTCACAGGCGCTGCTTGAAGGAACTTCTGCACCATCCTCAACTCATTGACGACATCACCAAGGGCACGCATCCCCGCCACCAGCGTGTTCATGCGCCCTGCAAAATCATCAACGGATTCCTGGTCGCCCATAGTGAGTTCCTCAAATTCCTTCCGCATGGACTGCAGACTTGCCTGCTGCACACGATCATGCCCCACATGCGCCGCCTTAATGGTGTCCCAAGCCGCCTTCGCAGAGTCCTTGCCGGCGAGGGAGGACACGACGGAGTCGGGCACCGCCTGATAGATGGCGTACAGGGCCTCCCGGTCGATCTCAAAATCGACGTTCGTGCGCTCCACGGCCTCCCAGATGCGCTGTGATTGCAACGCCACTCTCATCTTCATCGCCCAGATGTTGTAATTGGTGCGCGTCAGCTACGGGTACACAATCGGTCCCCGCGGCCGCTGCTGCGCGCTATGCAGTGCGCCCTGCACCACCGGCACCGCCAATGGCAATGACTCCCGATTGTCGTCGCCTGCTCCCGCCGCCGATTGTGCCGATGCATTCCCCTCGCCATCCTTCGACATCCTCTCCAATCAAAGCCCCTGAGCTCTGATACCAAATGAAAGGATAAAAGCTTTAATGGAATGGGAAGAACTCTCAATCTCACAGAGATGTACACAAGTATTTTGCCTGGCCGACGTAACGTATTGTCGTTCCAGCTTTTCTGAATATTATCACACTTTGCCAAAAACTGCAGTAGCTACAACGGTGCTGACCGCAACTCACGCCACTACTCACGTCTCAACTCAACTGCTTTGACAATGCAGCTGCTGAGCGGATCTGATCCGGTTTATGCGCTGCACACATTGCACATATCCGGTTACAGGTTATTAACACAACACACACACTTCTAATTGTACAAGATCAAGTCCTAACAGAAAAGACCAAGAGAGTTTGACATCTAGAGTGCATTCGAAGAAGAAGTGCGGATTAATCTTCCCATTGATTGTTAGACCCCATTCACTTCAGTATTGATTGATGGTGTGGAGTGCAACGTGTGGTGGAAATAGATGGCAATTACAGCTTTGGTGGGGTAGTAGACTACCATACGGATCTCATTGCGCAGTGGACTTTCGAGAAATTAGTGTGCGTGGGAGATGCCAAATGGTTGAACCAAGAATCTTGCGACCCTTCCCGTTCTAACTTCCTTTATAGAGGTTTTTTAAAGTACCAAGATGGACACACTATCCATGTATACACACGTGCACGCTTTAGACATACATTTAAAATTTATCAAAGACACCTAAAATCTCACAAAGCACGATCATATGATTTCTCACTAAACATGCACACACATTGATAAAGATAGAATAATCCTTAAAATTATTATGTCATTATATTCTTCGATTATACCCCTTATCGACTAAGGGAGATGTTATAGAGTAGTCGTAAGTCCTTTTACGACCATTTTTAAGTTGTAAGCTCTTCTACCACCATATAGTCGTAAGTTGACTAAGTTCTTCTACGACCACATACTCATAAGCTGTCCTACGACCATCTCGTGGTCGTGGACTATCCTGCGAGCAATCTATCTCCAATTGCTTTATCCACAATGTCCTGTTATATCGTAGAGTCGTTTGACAAGGAGGTTAGAACATAGTTTATCCCTAATAACCGCACATGATCTCTCTCTGACAATAACTGCTGCACGACGAACAGGCCACCATGTCTATCTTACAATAACTTCCATCTAGTGGTTATGACCCATAGCGTTAAGGCATCTTTTGGTGCAAGACGACAGCCGTCGTTTCGTTGGCTATGTAAAGGATGATGTCGAAGAGAGAAGGGGACGGATGCTAATCCATACAAGACATAGTGCAAGATATTTCCCATTACACTCTGTTGTAATCAGTTCTTTGAGCAATAGACACACACGAACTAGGGTTATTATTCTACCAAGAGAAGGCCCAAATTTGTATAAAAATTCCCATTCCTTTCTTCTGCATGATCATAGTTTAGTCTTAAGAGTTTCCCCCGAATCCAATAAATCATACATAAGATAGGTATTAACACACCGACAGTTGGCGCCATCTATGGGGATGACTCCAGCAATTTCCTCGTCGACAAGTTCTTTTCTTTCTGATATCGAACTAGTTCTTTTTAGCAGGAGAAATGGTTCGACTTGGCCGACTACGCAGGTATCAACATGGATGCCTGCTATGACTATGAGTAGACGATGCAATCCTCTGATGGTGATTGTATCTTTGGAGATCCATCCCAAGACCTCAGAGACCGCACCGCAGGAAAAGCTAATGAGTGATCCTTATCCCCCACAGCAGTACACCCAACAGAGGAACCAGTTTTCCCATATGGCAAGGGTCAATCCGACCATGAGCAGGACTCGTGACATGACAATGAGCCAGCCCCCAAGTGCTTAAGTCCCACAGCGACCGCCCAGTCAGTTTCAGTGAGCCTTGGAATCTGTCATTTTGGGAATACATCATCTACTAGTTGTTGTAACTATCCGGTGGAATCTGCAAAGAGAGTGGGTGAGTTTCCTGCAAGTTTACCCATCTCATCACAGAGTGCTATCCAACCAAAGACAGTTATAACCCAGAATTCCACTACCTGGACGGGTTTACTCCAAGCTGTGATGCAATCTCATTGGACGATTCTTCTAGCGAGGGGCCCTTCATCAGAAGTGAAGATTTTAGACAGGAGGTCTTTGCCCTGCCCACAGATCCTGATCACTCTCTTGGAGGAAGGCCTTAGGATGCTCCCCACCAGTCACACACTCTCGCTGCTTGTGAGGATGGCGAGGAGACCTCTAGTAATGAACCAGGTCAGTTCTCTGATGAGCATGGGAGAAATCCTAGAAATAATTGCTCTCCTTTAAAGGCGGCCTCAGCTAGCCTCGGAGATCAAGGATCCTAAGACCGCTCGAAGAAGTTGTTTGGCTGCCTAGAGGACTTTGCCTAGGCGTACCCAGTGCCAGTCCGAAGAGGCTTGAGAGCTTTAACGGGTCAATGACTTGCTCGAGAACCCAACTCAAGAGCTTGCTCAAGTGCCATGCTATGACCACTTCGCTGAAGGGATCGCTTGATGACTCTGTAGCATGATAGCCAGACTTGAGCAGCCACATTGGCACAACTCTAGGAGTTGGACAGGAATGACTGTGTCTAGTTGATCACAAAACTCACCTCGTAGGGTTCGACATGATGACAGGTCATGTCAGTCCCCCAACCACAACTCTAGCCGAAGGAGAGTTCTTCGAACAACCCCAAATCGGTGAGTTTATCAAGGGGATGATCGATCATCACATCGAGCAAGGAACCTACAATAGCATATGTAGTACAAGGAGTACTACCCTCGTATGGACAATACCTACTATAGGTCAGGTCCATCGACCATCGGGCATCGCCAAGTACGATCGCCTAGCGATGCCAATGACCCTTTCTCACAAAAGAGGCATCATGAACTCATTACCAGATGTCGGGCTTTCATGCCTGACCTCCGACAGTGCGATGGCCACCGCGTTTTTGGCTAGTGAACATAGAAAATTTTGATGGGTCCCAAAATCACATCGAGTTTCTCTAGATTTAAATGACTGTGGTTCGGGCAGCAAGAGGAGGTGAGCATGTCATGGCAAACTATCTTTTGACGATGCTCGAAGGGTCTACTCAGTCGCAGTTGCTCAATCAACCACTTGTGGCAACATCTATGTGACCTTCTGTTGGCAAACTTCCAAGGCACGTACAACCGCCCTAGGAAAGAAGACGACCTACACCGAATGCGGTAGAACATCAACGAGACCATGCGATAATGCATCTGATGCATCAGTCAAGTTCATAATTCAATTCTCCAGGTCTCTACGCCTCTTTCATCAGGGCATTCAATTAGGCGGTCCGAAATAGGAGATTCACGGAGGATACCACCTTGAATTCGTCGACTATTGTCACTGAGCTCTTTGAGATGGTTGAGTGCTATACGACTGCTGAAGTGGTCGAATAGACTAAAACCATTGATCAGATCAATCAGAGTTCCGAAGAGGAAGGCAAAGGCAGTAAAAGGAAGGAGAAGGCCAAGAAATCTAAGAACAAGAACAAAGGCTAGAAGCCTCATGCCGGGAGTTCAAAAGAAGTCTTGGTTGTTGGTGATAAAGAGCCATGCAACCCCAAGCAATGCTCCGATTAGGGCAAAGGCAAAGCACCCGCACGGAAGGACAACAAGCCTAGGTGGTACCCTCTTCATAAGCAGGAGGAGCACGACCTTCACAATTGCCGTGTTTTCCATTGAAAGTTCAAGAACTACAATTTTGGCAAGGGACCACTTCCTACGCTCGAAGTAATGTCACGATGGCCCGATCTTCCGAAAGGTACTGATAAGTCGATTGTGGAGATCTCGACGTTGATGATCCAAAGCTTCGACCAAAACAGATTGAACCCCTCGCAATCACTACACCATTGCTCCGTTGGTTATCAACCATGCCGAACATGATTGACCTCGCCAAGAAGGCTATCTCCTGCAAGCGAATCGAGAACACAAGCAAGAGAGTTTAAGATGCAATCTGAAATTGTATTGCGAATAATGTTTAAGTTCATAAGTTGGGGTTCCTCAACCGAACATGCGGTGAAACTGCTAAACAGAATAATCTCTTAAGAAAAACCCAAGGAAAACTAAAGGGGTGCGACCTCCTTAAATAGGGAAGGGGAGAGCCACACTTATCTAATAAAAAGAGGTGTGGTACTATTCATGTTTACTGTTCATGTGGCTGTGGTACTGTTCATGTGAATTGCAAGACCCTCGGCCCACTTTGACTCAGACTGGAAAAGTGATGTGTCTTCTTTCACAGTTTCTGATCTTCTCGGATGGAGTTTGGAGGTGAGACCAGATCCATCTGAAAGTAGACTCTAAGAGCTTTCCAACGAGTACTCACGGGCCCCGAGAAGCCTTCTAGATCAAAAGTTATGGCCATTTGAAGTAGACATTGTTACAAAGGCCGAACCTGAATCGAACTCGCGAACAGGACTTGGATTACGATTGACGGATCCACTTCTACACTTGAGCTCGCGTGGTTCTTCACCATGGTTCCTAAGGACAATTAAATCATCACAAGAATTAAGTAGTATGCCATTCTTTGAAACATTTGTATGTAAACTTAGGAACGCATTCACCTGATGGTTAAGTTGACGTGCTCACGCTCGAGTCATTGGTCCTTGTATCATAGTTTTAGTTTGTTGAGTTTGTTGTGGAGTTGGCACAGTTGTATCTATGGAAATGATGTCCTCATCATCCTCCCCTTTTTGAATTGGAGTCGTCCTCGACTCAAGCCCATCTTCCGCGCCCAACAAGGTCGCAAATCTGCAATGTTAAAGGTGGGGCTAACCCCAAAATCTGCAGGCAAGTCTAACTTATGTGCATTATCATTAATACGTTCAAGCACTCTAAAAGGACCATCTGCACAAGGCATGAGTTTAGACTTTCTCAATTCAGGAAATCGTTCTTTACGCAGGAGAGGCGGCGGTGGAAATGGCGGTGGCGATCGGAATTAGGGAGAAGAGCCATGCGGCGAGCGTCAGAGCGCAAGAGCCCAATTAATTGGGGGAGAAAGTGGGGAGTAGAGGCGCAAGGGGGTCAGCTCTTCTTATAGCTGGGGGGTAGAGCCGGGGCGCGTGCAGTGACATGGCCGGACGGCGCGACGTGGGGGCATGGAGACGCCGCAGGGCATGGGTGCAGCCGGGTCGCGCGGCGTGCGAGGGAGGCAGGGGCGGCGGCAGGCGTGCGCTAGCCGTGCCTCACGGCTTTGCCGAAGCGGAGGAGCGGGGGGTTCGGGCGCTCGGGGGGGACAAGGAGGAGGAAGATGCTGGCGAGGACACGGGCCTGCGTGGCAGGAGAAGAAGGCGGAAGTGGGGAGGTGGAGCTGGGCCGGGCCGTTTCGGCCGGCCTGGCTTCATCTCTCCTTTTCATTTTTTTATTTTCTTTTTATGTACCCATTTGTCTATTGCATTATTTGTGTGTGCACATATAAATGTATATATGTATAGGTTCATCTGGTTGTCCTTTATTTTCATAGTTCCACATCGTATTTTTCTAGACTCCCTCTTGCGTGTACACCACTTGTATATAGGTATATATGTATATTTACACAGGTTTGCATTTTATTCATTTGCTTCCATTGTTATTTATACTATTATTTCCAAAAATGAAATTTTATGCTCTAACTCAAGTTTCTCCCTTTATTTTATGGATCATCTTTTCAGATTCGTATTTCAAATTCCTGTTCTCTATTATCTGCACGTTTCCTTTTATAACATTACTAATGTTTGTTTCTTTTTGAGCTTCTTAAATTTTGGAACCTCAACCAAATCCCATCAAAAATACCATAAAAATCGAAACTCAAACAGAATATATTGCAAAACCATTCAAGAAATTCATATTTGAAATTTCAGATTTTTCAGGATGTTACAAATCATCCCTCCCTGTTGCCTGTCCGGTCCTACAAGTTCTTAACATTCCAGCTATATAATCAATTCAACTATGCTCTATGCTTCCATGTGACCATAAGAATTTAAGTTATAATAACATACTTCCACTCACTATTCATGATGAAATTTCTGCAGGGAACTATCACATTTAATTAGTTTCACGCATAAAGAGGTTACTTAAAATTATTTATGCACTACTTCCTTTTCCCAATCTTATCGTTCCATGCTTGGTCAATATTTTTTTTCAAAAACTGGCATTAAACTTCAACACATAAGTTACCCCAAGAACACAAGGGTTTAAAATTTCCACATACTTATGGCTTGCAAAAGAAATTCTCCATGATCCAAAAAGAAAATATGGAGGCAAGAAATAAATCACAATCATCAATAAAATGGTAAAACCACCACTAAAAGATGACCCGATAAATTGGCAACTTTCATAAGCCACAAGAATAGATCAACCATCAGAAAGAAATTATAATTCCTTCATGGAACAAAATAGCCAATAAAAAATCATCATCAACACCGAGAGCAAATAACCCATAAAAAACCATAGAGAAACAATAACTCCCCCGTAGATAGAAATGTGCAACAAAAACTCATCTACTACCATTCGCAACTATGGTTATTGAAAGGAAACCCTTCGCTATTCAACCACGCACAGTTGCACAATCTAGTCACGCCCATGGCCACAACCACGATCTCTACCTCTCATTATCACTATCTATCTCAATCAAACTATCATGTGATACCATTGTAGGACCGGACATGCAACAGAGAGGGTTGAATGGTGCCTTTAAATATTTTCCCCAAATATTCACTTAACCTTTTTCTCCGATAGCTACAAGCTATAAAGGTTAGGGTTGAAGTCCCACTTCATAACCGAAGAAACAAAGTCGAACACAACTAGACAGTAGAAAAAACAACGTGGTCAAAAGCTGACAACATGGTCGAAATTCGACTACCAGTCGGAAGTTCAACACGGTGGAAAATCGAATATCGAACAGAAATCGCCATAGTTGAGAACTAACAATACGTCGGAAATCGATGTAGTTGAAAGTTCAACATGGTCAGAAATCAACTACCGAATGGAAATCACACATGGCCCAAAAAGGCATGCCATCTTGGGTCTCACACATGGCCCAAAAAGGCATGCACATTAAATTGTAGTTTCCCTCTTAAGGTTGTTGCTGTCGTCGTGCCCACCATCTCACGTCCCATTTTCTCGTGTCCTTCCTCCTCCCACTTCTCAACCACTACTGAGTGCTACCCACTGACAGATTTGTGGTGGTCGCACCTACAAGGTTAGTAGCATCGCTGTGATGATGGTTTATGGCGGTGATCGACACTCTCACCGTGAGGCCATTGGTGATTCCGTCGACTGTGTTGGGTCTTCCACTGTGTCGAGTAGCGGTGACATCATCAACCGTGATGAGTCAATGGCCAACAAGTGGTGGAGAAGGTGAATGGTGCATGCGTGAACACACTCGGACTGACCATGGCCACGGAGGAGCTGATTCATGCACTGGCATGTGACGAGAAGATCTCGAGCCACAAAGCCGTCTGTCTCCCTAGTGATGACAAGGTTGAACCACACCCAACAGAGTTAGAGGTGGTGGTCTTTGGCACGAACTTTGATGTAGGCCTTTGTATCCTCACTATGTCCTTTGTCGATGAAGTTTTCCAGCTATACGGGCTAGAGCACACATAGTTGACACCGAATGCCATTGTGTGGCACGCCGTCTTTAGCTGGGCGTGTCACAAGGAGGCTATCCTAACAAGCCCAACATTATTTGCCTCCCATCACGATGCATGGTGCTAGCTGAAGTGGTTGAGCGAAGGGCAACACTCCAATCTGGGCAGCGTGAACTTCGTGCTCTGGTCCAGCTGTGTAAAGGTCTTTCCCTTGAATTCTACAAGGATGAAGTGGGAGTCCAACTGGATACAAAGATAGTTCAACATGTCTACTTCCATGACGCTCGACCGCAAGAACAAGCAACGTGCATGAAGGCTCACTAGGGTGGCACTTCACTTCAACATGTGGGATTTTGCCGAAGAGTTCTGCATGCTCCGCATTGCCTCACTGGCTTGGCTGTGGCACAGGGGCAGATTTGGGCCCCCGGCAAAGTGGGCTTTAGCCCGGAGCGTGAGAAATTTTATAGTGTATAGCCCAGGTCAGCCCGAGGTATTATCATTACTATTCAGCCCAGGTAGCCCATATATATTTCACTATTCAGCCCAGGGGAGTGGGAAAATCTGCACAAAACCAGCGGCCCACCAATCTCTCAGTCTCCGCGCGGCCCACCATTGTCTCCATGCCTGCGCGGCCCAACCATATTTCTGCCTCAGAGGAAACCCTAGCTACCAGCAGCAGCACAACTGCACAAGGGCGATCCAGAGAAGTCCTGCGCCGCCGCACCGCACCGCAAGCCACCCCACCTCACGGCGCCGCCCGCCTCGCCTCCCAGCGGCCGCCGTCACCGCCCCGCCTCCCGACGCCTCACGTCGAGCAATGCTAAATATAATATTGGAAGAAAATGCGGTGCGGCTCAGTCAAATAGAAGCAAATATTTTGACATCACAGGTTGTTCTTTTATTTCCTGTACAAATACAATTGGAGTAATCTTATTAGACCCCCCCCCCACCCCCCAAATTGTAGTGTATGGGAGCATTAGTCGCCCAGGAGTTTATTTTGTTTCAACTTTATGATCCATTTCAAGCTCAGAACAACATTGATCTTTTCCATCGCACAAGAAGGAACATCAATGCTCTTCTACAAATGTACAGTTTACTATATTACCCACATACATTGATTCATAATTCAAAGGCACAAAGTTAGAGCTATGCCATTAGTACCCATGCTATATCTAATGCGATGCTCTCCTTGATAAACAGCATGAGCCAAATGCCTGGAATAATGAGCAAGATGCCCAGTTTGCCAGTTTCAGTGGATGACAAGCTAGCTAATTACATACTCCCTGGTGTTAATGTGGTAAATTTTCTTGTACTAATGCTTTTTTTTGAACTTTTCCTTCTACTATTGCTTTGTGCTGCACAGATTGTTAGGTTTGAGTAATCAGTACCTTAGAGTCTTAGACTATTATCTTTTGATGGGGGACCTCTGAAGTAAAATTATGAATCTAACTACCTATTTTTGTGAAAAGTCTTTAGTTTAAAATGCCTATCCAAAGTTGCCAGTAGCCACTTTGGCCTTGAATGATGGTAAAGGTTGTGACCAATCCTTCACTCTTGCCCTTTTTCTTCTGATTCCATGTGACGACGATTATTCTCACCTGGATAGTGTAATTCTGTGGCAAAAAAAGCTTTTGCTTTTATGGAATTTGCATTTCTTTGGGAATTGTGTTTCTGTTGAATTGAAATGTCCTGATGTCCAATCAGTAGCTGTTCTTGTATTAAAATGTGATTTCACTGTGATAGGATTGTTTCTGTTTCTGCTTATATACTAAAATGTGGTTTTCTGTGTTTTGTCTTAAAAAAATGAAGCTATGAGTTATTTTAGTCAATACAAAATGAAGCGGGCGAAGACATTGTCATCGTATTTTTCAACAGAAACACAATCCAACGAAACACCAGAAACAGGAGTTTTCTGTGTTTTATGTTTGCTTGTTTAGTATTGAACTCAAGTTTCATATCAGTAATACAATTAGCCAATTATGATATACTTTTGTTATATCGTGGTATGAGTACAAATTGGCGTTAGTTTTAGGTGGTTAGAGTTCAGCCCAGGGCGTAGCCAAATCCTGGTTCCGCCACTGCTGGTTCGCAAATCAATTAATTGAATTGAAATGAAATATCCATTAACAAATGTACAGTTACAAAAGATCTAGACTGCACTTGCACTTAGTGATAAGACCAATAATAAATCATGGTGTGCAGTGGAACCGTCCTCCTGGCTTTATGACTTGAGTCAGCAAAAAGTACGCCAACTCTCCTCGAATCCCTCCAAGATCAGACTGTTTCAATGCATTTGACGGGATGTACGCAGCCTGTCGATAGGAATATCAATGTGCGTATATATGTAACGCGATAAGTATAAAGTAATTATGGGAAGAGTGACAAACCTTGCGAT
The DNA here is from genome assembly GCA_017311315.1 of Dendrocalamus latiflorus. Lineage (NCBI taxonomy): Eukaryota > Viridiplantae > Streptophyta > Magnoliopsida > Poales > Poaceae > Dendrocalamus > Dendrocalamus latiflorus. Next base: position 32,079,316 of record CM029627.1, on the reverse strand, counting down.
TGGTGAGCCTCGAGGAATCGAGGAGTAGTTCCATATGTTGGCAAATGTAGTATCCACATGTGTTGCCCGGCTGCTGCTGATGGCACTGCAAAAAATGGAATGTGTTAGTTCAAGAGGCATTAGTACCAACTGTTGCATAGGATTAATTAATGTGAAATAGCGAATACCTTAAAATCTCGAACATGTGTCAGCAGGCCTTTGGCCCCGCGCTTCGAGTCACCTCCCATTTCAATGTACATCGCGAACGCCCTACGTAATTCGAAAAAGTTAACCTTAGTCATTCGGAAGGAAAGAAAGAGTACAATGTAGATATGTATGGGGAATATGTGCTTACCTATCGATTACTTGGCTGACAACTGTGAAGTCCATTTTATTCTTACTTAGGGAATCAAGGAAATATACCTTGTTCCATTTTGGTACAATTACTATTAAAATCCAATGAAAGTTCTGATGGAAGGGCATAAGTACATATTCCTTATTGCGGCAACCCAGTAGTCCTGCTGCAATGTACCTCTCGACGAGGGGTGTATCCCGGTCGATGGTATCCTTGGCGACCAAGTGTGGGTCCAAGAAACCAGCTGATGAGTTGGATAATCTAGCTCTAGTCAGCATGTGCCTATATATATACACACAAAAGCAACAAATTAGATATGGCATTTATCGGTATGACATTAACGGGGACTGTGATTGTACACACTTACAGCGTCCAGCATCGAATGATTGAGACGTCAAGAGCGTTGAGCGTGAACAGATTGAATAAATCCTCAAAGGCGACCACGAACATACACTCTTGAAGACTGTGGTGTAAATCATCCGACGTGAATTTGACAGCGATACTTGAAGTCCGTTCTCCCTCTAGCTTATTGGACTGCTGCATATACCACGTGTGCAATTGCATGCAACTATATGGTAGCTTTTGGAGGTCTTTTTGCTCGAGCAACGGCTCGCCAAGCACGAATTTGCGGGCCAAAGGTAGGTACAGCATATCATCATTGGTCTTCTTTGCTTTGCCCTTGCTGGCCTTGCTGCCTCGGCTATAGGTCGACTTCACGGCAGTCGACTTTGAAGGTAGCAGCGGTGCAAGTTGCTCTGGCGAGAATAGGACCCGTGGAGATAGCACCGGTGCAGTATCCGGTGGTGGAACCGACTGGTCTTGTAATGGAGATGGCACCAGTGCATGTTGCTCTGGTCCTGCCATCGGTGAAGAAGCCTCCAGGGAGATGTCGCTTTTGGGCCACTGGATGAATGTTCCTATGGCCTGTCCTAGAGTCACGATCTTGTCGTTGGGGGGCTTCGGTAGCGGGACCACCTCAAAATTGACATACACACCATCCACATTAACTTTTGCGAAGCCTGGCGCTAAAGCTTGACCGTGCACCATGGCCCCGATACCAGACGAATATGCCTGGCCCCAAGCAGCGTACAAGGGAATAGAGCCATATCTCACTTGTAGCCTGCACTTCGTAGGCTCCTACATAACGATACAAAATTAGCTACTCAAATAGGCCTATCAATGGAGCAAGCATTCGAGAGGTAATAATTATTACCAGGATGTCGTCCACAGAAAATTTGGCCGGGGTTTGCGTCGGATTGGACGCGCAGCTACACAGACGGTTGTGCGGGCTAGCTAGCACAGGAGCGGCGGTAGCGGCCTGCTGACTTTCTGTTTGTTTCCGCACCTCATCTCTGATTACACCAGCCAGCTCACCCATTAGCTCCTCTCTAAGAGATTCCTTGATCTCTTCTCGTAGCTGTGCGTCACGCTCGGCTTTGTTTCTCTTCCTACGCCGATACATTCCAGAGTCATCTTGGAAACCATGTTTCCAAGGAACGTAAAGCCCAAGGCCTCTCGTACGGCCCGGGTGCTCCTTGTTTCCCAGGGCCACGGAGAGCATATCATTCTCCCTTGTTCCCTGGAATGATCCCAGGGTAGATTCAAAACTCAGCTCTTCCTGCAAGAGCACGACATGTCATTTCAATTCGTACGAAGTTGTGGAGTAATTACAAGCTACGTAGTTCGATCGATATCTTACCAGGCGCTGGGACACTTGCTGGTCTGCAGGGTTTCGAAAGGAGACGTCCCCCGATGACGTTGTAGATGACCTTGCTCTAAGCCAATTTCGAGCGCGGTCATCCGGGATATTGGAAAACGGCGGGGCGATGTCCTCTGCAGCTGCCAGCTCATCCTCCAACCTCCACTGCGGGATTTTACCCGCATACCCAGCTGTGCCAAGTCTGTGGGGGTGTGTGTTTTTTGCCTGGAGGGCCTTGTGCGCCGTACTTGTACTTTTGAAATCTTCGGACGTCTTCATCGCCTTGAACTCTTCCCATTGTGGTTCCAGGAATGGGTATTTATGAAAAGGCGTTTCGTCCGTCTCCACGTATTTCCTGACAAGCGTGCTCTTGAAGTTTCTCCATGCTTTGCACGCCGCTAGGTAGGTTTGTCGTTGCACAGCGCATAGGTGTTCTTCTGGGAACTCGAACGATGCCAAAATTTCGGTCCACAGCTCACATTTCCGAGTGTCAGGCACGTTCTTCCACGAATTGTATGTGATCTCAATTTGTTCTCGTGCAACTATTCCGACCATGCTTCAGAATGCGTTTATCACTTTTTGAGGAAGGATAGGGACCCCAGATGCGTTTACCGCTGTGATGGTCTATCGGCCCTCAGGCTTCTTCGATAGCCCTCTTCCTTGGCGTCTTGATGTTGGAGCGGACGCCTCCGGCGATGATGTTAAAGAATGCGTGGGTGACATGTTGCTCATTTTGTGGGTCTATTAGGAGAAGATGAGAAAGTGCCATACCATAAGATAAGAAAATGCAATATCTATCTATTTCGCTCAATATAGGCGATTACAATACATATATATGTGTATATACATACATATACATATTTATACCTACATATATACATATATAATGTAAAAGGCATGTATCAATTAAGACTAGCAACAAGCTCAAGTTTTAATTGATTAGTTTGTGCTCTCAAATTGTAGGGTTGCACAAGATTAATCTTGGCCGTCCCGCTACTAAATCATATACTCTTCCTTGATTGGTTATGCCAAATAATGAATTTAGTATTTTGAGCTCTAGATACAAACTCTACAATCTCAAGATCAAGATATATTCAGCATGCATATATTCAGACAGCAGTATTCATACAGATCAAGACCATACAAGTTAACTTTGCCCAATAATTCAGTCTTTTAACTTGTCAAGATTAAATCCTAACAGATCAATTTAATAACATGCTATAACCTGAAAACTGCATGAACCGACAGCTATTAGAGCTCAAAGACCGAATGAACCAATCTCAGTATATGAATTTATCATCATCGAGCAACTGTAAATCCCACAGGTAATCTCAGTATATGGAAGATTAAAAAACTTGAATATATATGAATGCAACTAAGCAACTAACCATAACAGTAAGCATAACAAACTTGAATATACAGTAAGCAGACACCATAACAGTAAGCATATACATGACAGTAAGCAACTAACAGTAAGCATATACATGACAGTAAGCAACTAACAGTAAGCATATACATGACAGTAAGCAACTAACAGTAAGCATATACATGACAGTAAGCAACTAACAGTAAGCAACTAACAGTAAGCATATACATAACAGTAAGCAACTAACAGTAAGCATATACTAACAGCATCAAGCATCAACCCTAAACCCTAACAGTAAGCATGAAGCTCGGGGAGGGTTTTGATGACCTTAGGGTTTTGGTGACGGAGGAGGAGGCGGCGACGACGGAGGAGGAGGAGGCGGCGACACAGGAGGAGGAGGTGGTGGCGACGGAGGAGGAGGAGGCGGCGACGCAGGAGGAGGAGGCGGCGGCGACGCAGGAGGAGGAGGAGGCGGCGACGGAGGAGGAGGAGGCGGTGGCGACGGAGGAGGAGGAGGTGGCGGCGACGGAGGAGGAGGAGGCCGTGGCGACGTCTTCGTCCAGCGAGGGCTCGGGGAGGCGGCGGCGACGACGGGCTCGGGATTTAGATCTAGATCGAATAACTGCAGTGCACACGGAAAACCCTAGCGAGAGGGTATATATAGGGAGGTTATCACAGACGGTTCTAAACTTAGAACCATCTGTGATAGCTTACTATCACAGACGGTTCTAAACTTAGAACCGTCTGTGATATGATATCACAGACGGTTCTAAGTTTAGAACCGTCTGTGATAAGCCTTTGCCGACTATTGTTATTAAGACAACACCAATAACTAGAACCATCTGTGATAGCTTGCTATCACAGACGGTTCTAAACTTAGAACCGTCTGTGATATGATATCACAGACGGTTCTAAGTTTAGAACCGTCTGTGATAAGCCTTTGCCGACTGTTGTTATTAAGACAACACCAATAACTACACAGCTGCATTCATATCAACCACCAAACAGCTGCATTCATATACAACACCAATTCACATGTACATCACACTGCAGCACTGTTCTATACATAAATGCATACCAATTCACATGTACATCACACATATACATCACATATACATAAATGCCAATACACATATACATTTTCACATATACATTTTGTCACACATTTTCACATATACATCTCAAAATTGACTACATCACACATTTTCACATATACATCTCAAAATTGACTACATCACACATTTTCACATATACATCTCAAAATTGTCACACATTTTCACATATACATTCTTATTGTACTTGCTTATTTCCATTAAAAATTAGCCTTTCATCATGATCAATGCGTACGTAACTAGTTTCGTCACGTTGTTCATCGTTCACCCTTATGCCATTTCCAAAAGGAGGTAACTCGTCAAATTGATTGTATTCCTCCTCGTCCACTACATTGTCCACTCCGACAATTCTCCTTTTTCCATGAAGAACAACATGGCATTTCTTATTTGCCGGGTCGGTTACATAGAAAACTTGAACAACTTGATTGGCGAGTACGAATGGTTCATCTTTGTACCCAACACGTTGGAGGTCCACGGTCGTGACACCGTACTTGTCAACCTTCACCTGTGGGGGATGCACCCAACGGCAGCGAAATAAGGGGATCTTGAAAACCACATAGTCGAGCTCCCAAATCTCTTCTATGAAGCCATAGTACGAGTTTCTCGACCCATCGGTACTGAATGCATCTATGCGGACACCGCTGTTTTGGTTAGTGCTCTTGACATCCTGAGACTACGTATAGAATATGTACCCATTTATGTCATATCCTTGCCATGCCACAACTGTAAATGTCGGCCCTTTTGCCAACCATGTCAGCGTCTCACTCGGCGAGCTCCTAGCGATTTGCTCCTTCAACCATTGGTTGAACCAACGGTCGTATTGCCTCATGATCCAAACATCCGACCGCTCCGGATTCTGTTGCCGAAGCACATCCTTGTGCTGGTCCACATAAGGCGCCACTTCAGTCATGTGTTGCAACACCGTGAAATGGGCTTGAGTATACGTGTCCATATCTGGAGTGATTGCTTTCCTTCCGATAGTTCCGAGACCCTTCAGCCTCCCCTCATGACGAGATTGAGGGACACCTATCGGTTGAATCTGAGCCATATAATCGACACAAAACGCAATGACCTCTTCGCTTGCATAACCTTCGACGATGCTGCCCTCCGGCCGAGAACGATTTCATACGTAGGACTTGAAAATTCCCAGGAACCTCTCAAATGGGTACATGCTACGTAGGAATACGAGCCCGCACATTTTTATCTCCCACACAACATGAACAATGAGATGGACCATGACATCAAAAAACGAAGGAGGAAAATACATTTCAAGGTGACATAGAGTCATCACCACCTCGTCCTGCAGAGCATCTAGTCCTTCGGGGTCGATGACCTTCTGAGCAATTGTGTTAAAGAAATAACATAGCCTCATGATTGTCTCTCGGAGTTTGATCGGCAAAATATTTCTAATTGCAATAGGGAGCATCTGTGTCATCAGCACATCACAATCATGAGACTTCATGCCATTTAACTTCAAATCTTGCATCGAAACAAGTTTCTTCACGTTGTCGGAGTAACCAGACGGAACTTTGACACCATGCAAGCACTGGCACAGTTCTGTTTTCTCAGCCTTGGACAGAGTGTAACACGCAGGGGGAAGGTACGTTCGTCCATTATCAGTGCGTGTCGGTGCTAACTCAGGCCTGATGTCCATGTCAGCCAAGTCAAGCCGTGCGTTGATGCCGTCCTTTGTTTTATCACGGATGTTCAGTAAGAGACCAATCAAGTTGTCGCATACATTCTTTTCTACGTGCATGATGTCGATGCAGTGTCGAACATCTAGGTACTCCCAATAAGGTAAGTCCCAAAATATTGATCTCTTCTTCCATGTGTTCTTCTCATGAGCCCTCAATTTACGTCCCTTTCCGAGGACAACATCTAAATCCTTAACCATATCATAAACCTCGTGTCCCATTAAATGCCTTGGAGCTGAACTGTCTTCCTTCTCTCCGTCAAATTGTTTCTTCATCTTGCGGTATGGGTGAGCCCTCTGAAGGAACCGGCGGTGACGCATGTAGACGGTTTTACGTGACTGTCTCAGCCACACACTCTCGGTACCATCTAAACAGTGAGTACAAGCTTTGGCACCTTTTGTACTATGGCCTGATAGGTTACCAAGGGCAGGATAATCATTTATGGTGCAGAACAATAAGGAGCGCAGACTGAAGTTCTCTCGTTTGTATGCATCCCATACCTGTACCCCTTCGTTCCACAGTACTTTTAGATCTTCCACCAACGGTGCTAGGAACACATCGATATCATTCCCAGGTTGTTTTGGCCCTTGGATAAGTATCAACAGCAAAATGTACTTTCGCTTCATACACAACCAAGGAGGAAGGTTATAGATGCAGAGAGTCACGGGCCATGTGTTATGTCGGCTGCTCATGCTACTGAAAGGATTCATTACATCTGTACTCAGTCCAAACTTTATATTCCTTGGTTCTGCACCGAACTCTGCAAAACTCCTATCGATGTTTCTCCACTGCGTGGAATCAGCAAGGTGTCTTAGCATTCCATCCTTCTTGCGCTCCTCCGAGTGCCAACGCAGCAGTTTTGCCTCCTTTGGATTTGCAAAAAACCTTTTCAAACGGGGAATTATAGGAAAATACCATACCACCTTAGCAGGAGGTCCTTTCTTCGCCTCTGTTCCCTCGCCATCATCTGATTGATTGTTACGTTTGTATCGGGATGCGTTGCACACCGGACATACATGCATGTTTGCATACTCTTTACGGTAGAGGATACAGTCGTTCGGGCATGCATGTATTCTTTCTACTTCCATTCCCAACGGACAAAGAACCTTCTTGGCTTTATACGTGGTTTTAGGCAACTCATTTCCCTCCGGAAGCATGTCCGCTAAAAGACCTAGCAGCGCCATGAAACTCTTGTCGGACCAACCGTTGCTTGCCTTCAATTTCAACAGTTCAAGCACGGCCGACAACCTCGTGTACTTGCAGCCCGTGTACAAAGGTTTCTCCGAGTCCTCCATCAAGCCGCGGAATTTAACATACTCTCTCTCATCATAGTTCTCTTCTACATCGCGAAGCATCTGATCCAGATTATCATCGTGCAACCTATCCGAATCCGAACCACAATCGACATCAGCCGGCGGCATGTCATTCACTTCACCGGCGATGTCATCCGGCGGCATATCATTCACGTCACCGGCGATGTCATCCGGCGGCATATGATCATTCACTTCGCCATGACTGGTCCAACACGTATAATCCTTTTTGAAACCCCTCCGAATCAAGTGCGCTTCAATTTGCCCTTGGTTCTTAAACATCTTCAAATTCTCGCAATCAGTGCATGGACAGCACATATATTCCACCCCCTTATTCAACATATCCTCCTCGGCGGCTCTTATAAAAGCAGACACGCCATTAATGTACTCTTCACTCACACGGCTCTCGGCATACATCCAGCTTCGGTCCTACGTTACGTACATATATAACAACTTAGTATTAAAATCTAGATTAACTAATTATAATTACTACATATATACCGGCCACATTTATTATATTGAGACTTAATTTGCTAGCTCAATTCATATTATAAACACAATAGCTATTATATAACCAACAATTTTGCAAATTAACCATCTTCAATAACACTCATGGATTACTTAGACCTAAATTGTAATGCAATTAAAGAAAAAATAAATTTCACTACTAAAAGGCATGCCATCTTGGGTCTCACACATGGCCCAAAAAGGCATGCACATTAAATTGTAGTTTCCCTCTTAAGGTTGTTGCTGTCGTCGTGCCCACCATCTCGCGTCCCATTTTCTCGCGTCCTTCCTCCTCCCGCTTCTCAACCACTACTGAGTGCTAGCCACTGATAGATTTGTGGTGGTCGCACCTACAAGGTTAGTAGCATCGCTGTGATGATGGTTTATGGCGGTGATCGACGCTCTCACCGTGAGGCCATTGGTGATTCCGTCGATTGTGTTGGGTCTTCCACTGTGTCGAGTAGCGGTGACATCATCAACCGTGATGAGTCAATGGCCAACAAGTGGTGGAGAGTGGTGGAGAAGGTGAATGGTGCATGCGTGAACACACTCGGACTGACCATGGCCACGGAGGAGCTGATTCATGCACTGGCATGTGACGAGAAGATCTCGAGCCACAAAGCCGTCTGTCTCCCTAGTGATGACAAGGTTGAACCACACCCAACAGAGTTAGAGGTGGTGGTCTTTGGCATGAACTTTGATGCAAGCCTTTGTATCCTCACTATGTCCTTTGTCGATGAAGTTTTCCAGCTATACGGGCTAGAGCTCACATAGTTGACACCGAATGCCATTGTGTGGCACACCGTCTTTAGCTGGGCGTGTCACAAGGAGGCTATCCTAACAAGCCCAACATTATTTGCCTCCCATCACGATGCATGGTGCTAGCTGAAGTGGTTGAGCGAAGGGCAACACTCCAATCTGGGCAGCGTGAACTTCGTGCTCTGGTCCGGCTGTGTAAAGGTCTTTCCCTTGAATTCTACATGGATGAAGTGGGAGTCCAACTGGATACAAAGATAGTTCAACATGTCTACTGCCATGACGCTCGACCGCGAGAACAAGCAACGTGCATGAAGGCTCACTAGGGTGGCACTTCACTTCAACATGCGGGATTTTGCCGAAGAGTTCTGCATGCTCCGCATTGCCTCACTGGCCTGGCTGTGGCACAGGGGCGGATTTGGGCCCCCGGCAAAGTGGGCTTTAGCCCGGGGCGTGAGAAATTTTATAATGTATAGCCCAGGTCAGCCCGAGGTATTATCATTACTATTCAGCCCAGGTAGCCCATATATATTTTACTATTCAGCCTAGGGGTGTGGGAAAATCTGCACAAAACCAGCGGCCCACCAATCTCTCAGTCTCCGCGTGGCCCACCATTGTCTCCACGCCCGCGCGGCCCAAGCATATTTCTGCCTCAGAGGAAACCCTAGCTACCAGCAGCAGCACAACTGCACAAGGGCGATCCAGAGAAGTCATGCGCCGCCGCACCGCACCGCAAGCCACCCCGCCTCCCGGCGCCGCCCGCCTCGCCTCCCAGCAGCCGCCGTTGCCGCCCCGCCTCCCGGCGCCTCCCGTCGAGCAATGCTAAATATAATATTGGAAGAAAATGCGGTGCGGCTCAGTCAAATAGAAGCAAATATTTTGACATCACAGGTTGTTCTTTTATTTCCTGTACAAATACAATTGGAGTAATCTTATTAGACCCCCCCCCCCACCCCCCAAATTGTAGTGTATGGGAGCATTAGTCGCCCAGGAGTTTTTTTTGTTTCAACTTTATGATCCATTTCAAGCTCAGAACAACATTGATCTTTTCCATCGCACAAGAAGGAACATCAATGCTTTTCTACAAATGTACAGTTTACTATATTACCCACATACATTGATTCATAATTCAAAGGCACAAAGTTAGAGCTATGCCATTAGTACCCATGCTATATCTAATGCGATGCTCTCCTTGATAAACAGCATGAGCCAAATGCCTGGAATAATGAGCAAGATGCCCAGTTTGCCAGTTTCAGTGGATGACAAGCTAAGTAATTACATACTCCCTGGTGTTAATATGGTAAATTTCCTTGTACTAATGCTTTTTTTTTGAACTTTTCCTTCTACTATTGCTTTGTGCTGCACAGATTGTTAGGTTTGAGTAATCAGTACCTTAGAGTCTTAGACTATTATCTTTTGATGGGGGACCTCTGAAGTAAAATTATGAATCTAACTACCTATTTTTGTGAAAAGTCTTTAGTTTAAAATGCCTATCCAAAGTTGCCAGTAGCCACTTTGGCCTTGAATGATGGTAAAGGCTGTGACCAATCCTTCACTCTTGCCCTTTTTCTTCTGATTCCATGTGACGACGATTATTCTCACCTAGACAGTGTAATTCTGTGGCAGAAAAGCTTTTGCTTTTATGGAATTTGCATTTCTTTGGGAATTGTGTTTCTGTTGAATTGAAATGTCCTGATGTCCAATCAGTAGCTGTTCTTGTATTAAAATGTGATTTCACTGTGATAGGATTGTTTCTGTTTCTGCTTATATACTAAAATGTGGTTTTCTGTGTTTTGTCTTAAAAAATGAAGCTAGGAGTTATTTTAGTCAATACAAAATGAAGCGGGCGAAGACATTGTCATCGTATTTTTCAACAGAAACACAATCCAACGAAACACCAGAAACATGAGTTTTTTGTGTTTTATGTTTGCTTGTTTAGTATTGAACTCAAGTTTCATATCAGTAATACAATTAGCCAATTATGATATACTTTTGTTATATCGTGGTATGAGTACAAATTGGCGTTAGTTTTAGGTGGTTAAAGTTCAGCCCGGGGCGTAGCCAAATCCTGGTTCCGCCACTGCTGCGGCACATATACCTAGCCCTATTCATGGGGATGGCGTTCGATCATACGTCACCTTATTGCTAAAGCCTACCTATCTAGGTAAGCCACACACCATTTGCTTTTTGCTACTTGTTTGCTAAGTTTGCGCTGACCCCTTCCTTCGTGTTGTGCATAGTGCTCTCCCTCGATGACATGAAGCGTGCAACAGTTGTGTTCCTTGGATCGTACATATCTAAAGGAACACACCCTCCGTGCCTCGGGGACCTCAAACCGCACCTGAACTAACCGCGTGTGCAAGGCTCTCAAGATCCCCATGCCCACCACAAGCAGAGTTCACACGCGTACATCCTGACATGGTGGCGCTCCAGAACTTTACTCCTTGCATGAGGGTTCCCACTCCCGTATCACTGCCCGACCATTGTCCTTGACCCCTCGCGCTTCAGATGATTCAGAGGCCCAGGATGAGGAAGTTCCTGATGGCAGCGGGTCAGAGTTTGGAGACAGCGTTGGCTTGGAGGATGGATCTGAGGGTGGCAACACTTCAACAGGTGGAGGCAACCGTGCAGACACGAACCCATCTACTCACAGTGACCCCGGTGTGTGCGACATTCCCGGTCCCCGTGGCACAGCGAAGGGCGAGGGCGTAGCTGCCGCTGATGCTGCTATCCCGTCAATGGAGATCAGTGGGCCATGCCACCCGGCCATCCCACAAAGTGTGCATGGCTGTCATCTTGACCAGTGGCTTCAGGATCGCCACCGGCTTTGGGGCTAGGCTTTTGCCTGGCTATGATAGTGCTCGATGGGGACTCAAGCTCAGAGGCTAGGATTCCTCTGCCAACTATGGGCACCACCACAATCCCCGTCATCGTGACACCATCCGGACCAGCCCATGGCTCCGTAGAGGTCAACACATACTCGCTAGTCTCCCCGAGGCACTCTCTAGGTTTGAATTATTCCTTTTCCTCTTAGGACTTCGTGAGTCTCTCTCCTATCTACTCCCTCATGCTATCACCATTGTCAGTAGGCCCTCCTCCTCGGCGTGCATAAGGCTCCAGTGACAAAGGTACCCACAGGCCACAGCTCATGTAGCGTTGCTACCATGGATGTGTCATCATGGCCCACCAGTTTGGAGGCTGCTGGAATGGAGGTGTAGCGGCTTTCCATGGTGGATTTCATGCCCTGCCCAAAGGTGTTGTGTCTACTACAAGGTGTTGCGAAATGTGTGGACACTGGGCGTGATCACAGGGTGCTACACTTGTGTGGCTCAAAGCTCCTCCAAAGTGCTCTTGAGGCTAGTGTGATTAAGGTACGTGCCGCTCAAGGTCTCATTTTTGGTCGTTTGACACTTTCCTTACTGTGGCTCCTCTGGTCGTACAGATGCTAGCCATGGCTGACGCACTGTAAGTCGCAACACAGCGTGAACGCAATGGCCTACAGGAGCAGCTCATGGCTGTCGAGGCAAAGGTATCATTGGCACAGAAGCTCACGGCGGATGCTTAGGCTGTGGCAGGGGAAGGGCAGAGCACATCCGCTTCCTGGAGTCTAAGGGTGTGAAGGCTATCATGGATGCATAACTCCTGCTAGAGCAAGTTCACTCCGCCGTTGCCAAAGAGCACAAGAACTTTGTAACATCCCAAAATTTGGCTTTCTGGAAAAATTTAAATTCAAATTAACTATTTTAAAGTAATTGGGTTTTACTCGGCTTTTATTTGATTTTCTGGGTTTTATTTAAAAATTTAAAGCAAGAAAATGCATTTTAAATATTTTATTAAAGCCAAAAAGGGAAAATTATATTTTTTTTCCTAGCCTTTCCTAAATTTTTAAATAATATTTGAGAATTTTCTGAAATTTATTCCGAAAATAAAAATCAAATTAATCCTATTCCGCCATGTGTCGCTCTCAGATTAAATCAACCTCTCTCCACATTTTAATCCTAGCCACACATGATCACTTACCCCTTCATAAAATCCAAAGGCTCTCATCCACTCACTTGCCACGTGTCACAAATCCAACGGCCCGTACCCCTTCACTAACTCTCACTCTCTATGACACATGGGACTCATATGTCATATCCTTCTTCAACCTCACCTTCTTCCTCCTCCCACCCTCTCTCTCCTCCACCATTAATACCGAATTTTGAGCTTTAAAATCCCGCGTTTCTCCCTCATAAAATCCCGATTAAATCGTGGAAACGGAAGCCCCAATCAATTCCTCCATTCCTCCGGCCGTTTCCCTGCAAATTAAGTCCCCTGATTGCGGGAGTAATAACTCCGGCGAGCTTCACCATTTTCGGCCGCCCCTCCTCCCCTTGCCTATAAATACCGCCCTCCCCTCAGCCTCCTTCACCACCGCCTCCCACCGCCCCTTATCCTCCTCTTCCCGGCCGCCCCCAGCGTCTAACCGCCGCCACCTCCAAGCCACCGCCGCCAACTCCTTGCGCCACCGCCGGCCGCCCGCCTTTCGTCGCCGCCGTCGGAAAGCCGCCGCCGTTCTCCCTCACCCCGCCGCCGCTCGCCGCCCCACCTCCGGCCGCCGGCCGCCGGCAAGGCCGCCGGCCGTGCTCCTCCCGAGCCGCCCGTGCGTGCGCCCGCGTGGCCGGCCTCGCCCGCGTGGACGGCCACGTGGCCGCCACCTCGCACCCGCATGGCGCCATGTGGCCGGTGTGCCACGTCGGCGAACCCCGTGGTCCGTGGATCCGGTTCACGGTAGACCGGGCCCACCGGTCATTCAAATATTTCTCCCGCTCAGAAAATTCGAAAATTGATGACGTCATAAATAGCATTTTTTAGTACAAAATTAATTCCCGAAATCAGCTTTTTCCTTTTTCCCTCCTCTTTAATCTTTCGGAAGTCTTAACTTTCTCATTTTAACTCCGATTTGAGCCGTTCAAATTTCTAAATTTTTATAAAATCCTAAGCTATCCATTTATGGACTCTTTTTGAATTTTTGAATTTTATTTAATTTTTGTTTGAATTTATTTCTTTCACTTATCTGTCTTTCGCACGTAGATTCCGCCGTCGCCAAGGAATTCGTCGAGTCGCAGCAAGAAGACCCAAACAGCACTCAAGAAGGCAAGTCTCCTTTGATCATCTTGAACCTATGATTTTGAAATGCTTTACTTATTTTAAATTATGTGCATTGCTAATTACATAAAGCATTAGTTCAATTATTAAGGTATTAGTTACCCTAATTTTGTTATGCCCTCAGTTGAAATTGAATGCCATGTACCCTTGTCTCCCTAGGATTTCCTTTGGCTCTTTAGTGAGAGTATTATAATCAATTGTTGGTATTAGAATGGTAGAACAATGCTTAGCCACGCTATTGAATACCTCATAAATCTTGAAAATGGGAAATTATGAATTATTATAATACCCTTGTGTTTACAAATTTAGTGGTAATTGGAGTTGCCACTGTTCTTTTAAAATAAAAATGAAATGTGGAAATTGGTTTAGATTAGGGTGGATGGTTGGTTTAGATTGGTGCAGGAAGCACGAGATCTTGTAAAGTGTATGTTCCACCCTAGTCAATTAAGGACCGGCGCTTGTGTTTGTCCAAACTGAGCATTAACCGTACAACCACAAGTCTATATGGGTACGACCTAGCTGACTAACTTATGATAATCTTGTTTAGGTGCCACCAGTGGAAAGTGGGTGCCAGGGATGGACTGGTTATTCACAGTGAGGGACAGGGATTTACTGTACTCATATGGCGCAAGAGGGGGCTTCGGTTCGGGCAGTTAGCCTACCTGCGGTGAAACCTCAGCAGGTGGTATCTAGCTAGATTAGAGTAAGGTAAAGACTTTGTGATATTTTATCTGGGTCTCATGCCAAAGGAAGCGTGTTGACTTTTAGGATAAATTATCTCTTGTGGGTAAAGTTGTACAACCTCTGCAGAGTGTAAAACTATTCGAATAGCCGTGCCCACGGTCAAGGGCGGGCAAGGAATGCATGCACATGGTAGATTTTTGGTTTTGGTTTTAAAATCAAAGTTTTTGTATTCCGAGAGTGGAGGGGACTCTCGGAAGGGTATCCTGGCAGTTGGAGCCAGAGAGGGTGGATGGAACCCGCAGTTTTAAACTTGACCAATTGTAATTGGTTGGCTAGTGTTGGTAGATGGAACCCTCACTAGATAGTTAATGATAGTTTCTGCTAAAACATTTACTTTATTAAATGGATGCCTTCAAAAATAATTAGTAGTAATTGAAATTTTAAATTATTGCTTTGTGCAAAAGAACCATATAGCCTTCCTTTGTCAAGCCTTGTATCTATGCATTTTTCCCAAGACTTGCGGAGTACTTTATGTACTCACATGCTACACTCAAACATAATAACCAGAGGAATGCGAAGCTCAAGAGGGAGGCTACGACTACTGTTTCGCGTGTGGCTGTGATGGATTCTTCCCGGAGGACTAGGTCGCGCTTCCCCAGTCAACTGCCTGTGGCATATTGATGGGTCTACTTTGAATTTACCTTGCTTCCGCTGTGTTTTGATTGTGTGAGGTCTTAAAACCTCTAATGTAATAATGAGACCTGGCGGTCAGTACTTTTTAATATTGTAATAAAGCGTTGCTGGTTATGTATTCATTTCTGTTTAACTGTGTGCACTAGCTTTGATCTGGGACTAGTGCAGTAATACACAGAGGGTCCGGGTTCGGAAATCCGGGGTCCCGACAAACTTCATGTAGTAGATCTCTGCACTAGAGCAAGAGAAGGCACGACTAGCGCTAGAGCTGGCCAAGAGGAACCGTGTCTTGGTGAAGCGTACATGTCGGCCTGGGAGTCAATGGAGGCCCTAGAGGTGACCGTGGAGGAGCTGTGGAGGAGCTGGCGATGGAGGGAAATGGGCGGCGTAGCTCGAGGCTAGCATGAGGTGCACAAGGGCGGGTGGCTATGCACTGTCGGCGCACAATGTTGAGGCGGAGCTGATGCAGGCACGGCGGGAGCGGGTTGGGGTGCGCACGGCATCGGCATGACACAAGCAGGATGCGCCCAAAGCATGAATGGAACGAGGAGGTGGCGATATGGGCCAGGCCACAAGCATGTGGGCCGAGAAAAGGGGGAACAGCCTGGGCTTGGCCCAAGGAAGGTTGGGGATATCGAAATTTTGAAAATGGATTGAAATTTGAGTTTGAATCTTTCAAATTCAAATTTTGAAATTTATTCAAACACATTCTTTGAGCTCCCAAAATGGGATGTTATAGCAAATGAGGTCTAGCTCGGACGACGACGTTGGCGAAGCTGAGGGAGATGAGACGGTAGAGTATTAGGCGAGTTGGGGTTACCAGCGGTCATGAAGGTGCCCATGCCGTCGCAGGACGGAGGTGGACTCACCACCTACTGCTTTGCCCTGCTGCACCTCGCTGGTTTTGGAGTAGGAGCTCGCCGGTTTTGGAGAACTAACAAAGTGCTAAATGGAGCATGCGTGGGTAATAAGTACCGAGTCCTATTTGAGCAAGGCAAAGAAATTAAGAATTTTTTGTACGGATAATCCATTTTTTATTCAAAATTACAAAAATATACCCACAGGAAAATTTTTTACAAAAATAGGCTCCAGTCGCCTAATGGTTGGGCGACTGGAGCCTTTTACCCAACCAGCACGCGACATCTGGCGAATCTCCCAACGGTTCGGCGATTAATTGTAGTCGCCCCACCGTTAGGTGACTGCAATCCAGTCGCCGAACCGTTGGGCGACTACAATCCAGTCGCCGAACCGCTTGGCGACTGGGGGTATTATAAAACACCGCGCTCGGCCGCCGGCCGCATTCCTTCGGCATTTCGTTCGTTCGGCCGCGCGATTTGGAGAGGAAGAAGGAGAGGGAGAGGAGGAGAGGAGGAGAAGAGGAGAGAGAAAGCGTGATTTCCAGATATTTTTTGTTAGTGTTAAAAAATTAGTTTAGAAAATTTAGTTTACAAAATTTAGTTTAGAAAATTTAGTTTAGAAAATTTAGTTTAGAAATTTAGTTTAGAAAATTTAGTATAGAAATTTAGTTTAGAAATTTTAGTTTAGAAAATTAGTTTACAAAATTTAGTTTAGAAAATTTAGTTTACAAAATTTAGTTTACAAAATTTAGTTTAGAAATTTAGTTTAGAAAATTTAGTTTACAAATTTAGTTTACAAATTTTAGTTTAGAAAATTTAGTTTACAAATTTAGTTTACAAAATTTAGTTTATTAGTTTAGAAAATTTAGTTTAGAAATTTAGTTTACAAAATATAAATAGAAATTTAGATGTAGTTTACAAATTTAGATGTTGTTTAGAAAATTTAGATGTAGAAAATTTAGTGTCGAAATTTTGTATAGTATTTTTATGTATTATTGTAGAAATTTTAGTTTAGAAAATTTAGTTTACAAATTTAGTTTAGAAAATTTTGTATAGTATTATTATAGAAATGTTTGATGTATTATTATAGAAAATTTTGTATACTATACAAATTTTGTATTATAGAAAAATTAGTATAGTTTAGAAATTTTTGATATATTATTATAGAAATTTAGATGTACAAATTTTAATTTTGAAATTATTGTACAAATTTTGCAGGTATGACTCGTGCTGGACGTGGCTCCGACTGGCGGTACCCGCTGTTGGACGAGCAGGTGGACCGCGTGCATCGCGCTTCCCGTCGTGTACCGCCACCGGGGAGCACGGACGAGCCGCCTGAGCTGGGAGTGGTCCGGACACGCACACCTCGCGTGGCATGGGGACTCGACCCCCGTTGGACTGGTAGGTTTGCACTACGCCAGCGTTTTTGTGCGACCGTAAGAACGTTCCGTGCTGACCTTCACTTTGTTTGCAGGCTGCGGGATGCCAGGCTACTCCCTCTTGCCCGGATGGTGCAGGCCACGGAGGAGGATGGAGCCACCTTGGCCGCGGGCGGTGACGAGGCGGGCGTGGAGCGATCGCGACGCTTCCCATTCGACCGTTCCCTGCTGACGGCTTTGGTGGACCGTTGGCGGCCCGAGACGCACACTTTCCACCTCCTATTCAGGGAGATGACGCCGACCCTGCATGATGTGTCCCTGCTCCTCGGCCTTCCGATCGCAGGAGGTGCTGCCTTCCTACCGGAGGCCCCGACCGAGTGGCACGCTGACCTGCTTGGCAGATTCGAGGGGGTCGGTCCACCGGCCGATGACCACTACATCTTCGGAGAGGATCAGACCCATGGGCCGACGCTGAGGTGGCTCGCACAGTACCGGGTACGTTGTTTTAAAAAATGATCGTGTCTTCGAAGCTCTTATTTGTGCTATTACATACTAATAACAACTTGTTTGCATTCAGATGGAGCGCATGGACCACAGGCAGACGATTACCAGGTATCGCGCCACTTGGAGGCGTACGTGCTGTGGCTGTTTGATTGGGTACTCTTCACCACCAGCCACGGCAACTCCGTAGATGCGTGCCTTATCGCTTATGTGAGGCGATCGCGGACGGCGAGCCCCACCAGGTCAGCTGGGGATCGGCCGTACTTGCCGCGACGTACCGCGCCCTGTGCGATGCGTGCACGAGGATCAAGGCGAACTCGATCCTCACGGGTTGTCCCCTGCTGCTGCAGTTGTGGTCATTCGAGCGCTTCAGCCTCGGACGGCCTGTGCTAGACGACATGGGCCCGTACGGGGCCGAGATGTATCCGGGGGGAGACGTTGACCGGCCGACGATGGGTTCTCTCTGATGCCGTCAACGAGTAAGTATTATCACAGTCAACTATTTCTTTCTTATTGACGATCGTCATACTAAACAACTTGTCTTTCTTGCAGGTACAGTTCGCGCACGTGCAGGTCACGCGGGCGTACGTGCCCTTTGTGGAGCAGTTCGACCACCTCACAGCCGACGACGTGTGCTGGGAGCCTTACGCAGATACAGCAGTGCAGACCCGCGCTCCTGACGGGTTGTCCGCACTTTGCTGGCGTGACCGGGCTTTCTGGCTCACCCATCGGAAGCTCGTGTACCATATCTACGTGGAGGACTACGCACCCCAATGAGTCATGCGGCAGTTTGGGCTACGGCAAGCGCTTCCTGTACCAGTCGGACCACCGCTTCCGCGGAACGTGCACGCGTGAGTGATCGTTTCTGCTAAATATGTACATACTTACTACTGTGTTCGCAAGTACTCACATTACGTAATGGTTCTATACACAGGCACAACGCAATGGGAGTTAAAAGAGGCACGGACTGGTCGACGAAGATGCAACCCTAGGTCGCGCAGTGGGGAGGGTGCGCTTGACGACCGCCCATACGACAGCAGGGACTACGCGGAGTACCTGCGCTGCTACCAGGGGCAGACACGTACCAGGCTCGTACATGTCGTAGACCCGCCTACCACACACGTCGCCGCTCCGACAGACACGTACCCCGCGCACCTCGCACGCGACGCTCACATCGCGGTATATTACATGTAATTTCAAAGATTTCCAAACGGCAATGTCATTTTGATGATCGACCATTTTATGTCTTTGTGTCCAGGCTGACGTCGGTGCTGTCCTATTGACCGAATCCGCCTCACTACTGGAGAGGGTCGCCACTGGTGCGGAGCTGACCCACGAGGAGGGCGTCAGCTTTCTGCGTTGGGTGGAGGCCGAGTGCAGACGTATCGTTAGCCTGCTGTCCTGCACGAGGCTACCGGCAGTAGGGGTGGCAATCGGGCCCGATTACCCATTTACCCGTGGGTAAAAACCCTATTAGGGTAGGGTATGTTCCAATTTTTTTGCCCGCGGGTATACTAATGGGTCAAATCCTTTGCTCGATGGGTAAACGGGTACGGGCATGGGTAGTCACTACCCATACCCGCTTCGCCCGTTTACCCGCCAAACATGACTGACAAGTGGGCCCCTACCTCCCTGGGAGTCTTTGGTATATATACACTGAGCAAAAATCTTTAGGGTTTCCCTGCCGCCGCACAACTCACAAGCACAACTGGAGTACTGCCTGGACAAAGCCTTCGGCCTCCCCCTCCCTTGCGCGTTGCGCCCTCCTCCTTCTCTGGCTCTCTGCGCCGCCGGCTCCCTCCTCCTCCCTTGCGTTGCCGCCCCCGCCTCCTCCCTTGCGCCGCCGCCCCCCTCCTCCTCCCTTGCGCCGCTGGTCGCCGCCTCCTCCTCCTCCTCCCTTGCGCCGCCGCCCCCTCCTCCTCCCTTGCGCCGCCGGTCGCCGCCTCCTCCTCCTCCCTTGCGCCGCCTCCCTTCTCCCTTGCGCCGCCGCTCCAGATCCTGTGTCCATTTCTCCCCCCACACCGGCGACCACAGCTCAGCCGCCCCCTCCTCTTCCCTTGCACCACCGCCCCCTCCTCCTCCAGATCCGGTGTCCTTTTCAGCGGATTTTTTGCTAGAAGATGATATTTGTAAAATGCAATTCTGATGGGTCTGATGTGCAATATTGTCTAGATATTTGTTGGCGGGCAAACGGGCATGCCCGCGGGCATACGGCGCCCGCGGGCGGCGGGCATGGGCGCGGGTTTTTGCCCGTCACAGGTGGCGGGCACGGGCGCGGGCATGAAAATTGCTCGCGGGCGCGGGCATGGGTATGCAATACCCGTGCCCGTCGCGCCCGACTGCCACCCCTAACCGGCGGTCTCCACACCCACGCCCAGCGCTCCGACTGGTCATCCACCAGTGCCAACCCGACCAGCATGGCACTACTCCGGAGGTAGTACGTGGACACGTCCTACACCACCTCACCCGGAGCAGCTCGGAGGTAGTACGTGGACACGGCCTCCTACACCACCTCACTTCACGCCTCCTCCGCACATCCCCGGCTTCCACACGTAGGGGGTGTACGCCCCTCCTCCTACCTCGATGGCGGTACGCATCGTCCGATCTCGTTTTTATCCCAAGACGACATGCAACAAACTAACGATATTACTATTGCAAGTACTTACCAGCAACACGACGTCTCCCTGGCCCACGACGATTTGGACCAGTTTTTTTGCGGACTAGCCCAGGCAGTTCTTTGACGCAACCCGGAGGTTCTCTCTGGCAGTGCCCTCCTCGGTGCACCGGAGGGCACACAGCCAGAGGTGCAGCTGACTCCACCAGCGCAGGGGCGGGTGCGACACCCTCCTACTCATTTTACTTTTTCGGAGCATCGTAACCCGTTGCACCGGAGGACGGCCAAGCGGGGCCGTATGGGAGGACGCGACCGCGGTGACGGGGCACACTAGGGTGGCGAGTGAGGGGTGCTGCCGATGCTATATGTTATGCATGTAATGAGAAAATACGCGGCATGTTACTCACAGCTATATTATGAAGTTTATTTAAATTCAAACAAGTCTATCATCTCTTCTTTTCGCATGCAATTATTCATATCAAATCATCTAAAAATATTAACATACCAGTTCTCCGCAAAGGAATTATCATCGTATGTCACTTAACAGTGTATGTACCGATCCATTTGTCAATCGTTCATTAAAAAATTTACATAAACGGTTTTCATGCAGTCGCCTAAGGGGGCGACTGCATGCAAGTCGCCACACGGAAGAGCGACTGATGCAGTCGCTCCAGCGTGCGGCGACAGATATTGTGTCGCATGCTGGTTGGGCGAAAGGCTCTAGTCGCCCAACCATTAGGTGACTGGAGCCTATTTTTGTAAAAAAAATTTCCACTGGTATATTTCTGTAATTTCGAATAAAAATGGATTATCCATACAAAAAATTCAAGAAATTAAGTGGTATATTTGCAAACAGGTTCAAAAAGAGTACTATGAGAGCAGTTTTCTCTTTTTACATGTCCTGGTGCGAGATATCCTATCAACAGAGTGTTTGACGTGTATATCACCTTTGGGAGGGATTGTGGAGTTATGGGTGTATGACTCTACCTACCAGAGTTGAAATTTCGGTGCCCTCTTTAGGTACAAATGAGTGCTCCTTAGTAAGAACTCTGTGAAGTCGTAGATTTATCTCTGACCTCTGTATTTTTAAACTTGTGGTAAGGGGTGCACTTGTGTGTGTGCGTGCATGATAGTGTGTGCGTGCACATGTACATCTTCCTTGTAATGAAAGGAAATATATTTAGGGCCTGTTTGGCAGAGCTTCACCACTGAAAAAATGAATCTGGAGCAGTAGATCCACCAAAAATAGCTCCACCGTGAATCTGGGATCCCACCATGGAGCTAGACAAAACTGTTTGGCTTGCACAGCAGCTCCAGATCCACGAAACTGAGTTTTTGATGGGAATAGCCTGTTTTGCCCATGGGTTTTATGGTGGTATGGGATGGGGTGTGTAACCAGTGGCAAAAGGTGGGTAATTACCACCCAACTCCACGAGTAGGTACGAAACAAGGTTTCGTGGAGCACCCCTTGAGGTGCTCCATGGATTTCATGAATCTGGAGCTAGATTCAGTATTTTGGTGGATCCAGATTTCGTGGAACTGGAGCGTTTGGGTAAAAATTCGTGGAGTGGAGCTGTTTTTGGTGGATCTGGAGTTGGTGGAACTCTGCCAAACAGGCCCTTAATTTTGCAGAACCTTGCTAAAACTGCTACTGTAATTGTTACTGCTTTGTAAGACTGCAAAAACAAATATGCAAAGGCGCCACCGATGCCAAATATTATAAATAAATCCTCCTATAGAGGAAAGAATCTGCGCAACCAGAGCACTCCTCATCCCCCTTTTTCAGAAAGGCCCTCGACACGGAGCCCTCCACAACCCAATCCTCTTTTCCCTGTCGCTCCTTGTGACCTAGACGCCGCCTGCCTTGCTCAAGGCGCCACTATTGCTGCTCCGCCGTCGATCTTCCATTCCCATTCTCCCCATTCCTCCTCCTCTCCCTTACCTTGGTGTTCAACGCCCTAGTAGATATGAAAGCTCGTGATTTTCTAGATGAAAATTTCAAAGACAATCTGGCCTCGTTCTCCTCGAGTGGAAGATATGGAACGACATTTTCTTCTAGTGGCCAATGAGATGGATCGACCCTTCTTTTCCTACAACTTATTAGATGGATTTGATTTTGAGAAAATGTGGCCCGGGTTCTATTGGGTCGCTGGACTAGGGCCAGAGCCTTCTCCTTAGGGTGGTTGGGCTATATTGTTGGGTGTAGTCCGAGAAATGGTGCCAGCACGATTTAGAGCTCAGCCTGAACTGCAATTAGGCCGCATTTCCTTAACCTAGTAGCCTAGCACTAAGTGCTTAAACCCATTGTTTGGTTGGGCCAAACCTGTTGAGCTGGTTTACAATATCATTTAATTTGCCCGTGACCTTTGCGTTTACAGTATCTTTTTTCGTTCGAGCTGGTTTACAATATCAAGGGAGAGGACGTCCTTCCCTTCGACCCTACAACATTTGCCGGCGAATGGGCATGTGTTCCATTTCTTCCCTACTCGAATTTTATTGATCTGAAATTCTCTATGATTTCATCATACTATTCCCTAGATCAATAGATCGCACTTATAGATATATTACTGTACACCAAATACATATCATACGAAAGTGTAGATAATATAATGATAACTTACACATGGCCAGTCAGATTGAAATCATTAGAATACAGTAGCGAAAATGAAAACTTTACACGAATGGGACCTCAAGACACGCCCACAAACAGCCAAATAGGGTTAGCAACCTAGTTCTATGCCTCATCGTCTTCCAGTCTTGTTAACACCCTTAGATGATCACGGGACTTAACTTTCTCCTTCTTTCTTACTGGATGATAATAATTGAGCAACAGTGAGTACAAAAGTATTTAGTGCGCCACCATATAGAAAGCAATTATAATATATATGAGGCTAAACAAAGAGAGGCTTAAAGTTCTCTTATTTGCGAAAACTCCATAATTTTGAGATACATATATAGAAAATTTCTTAGACTTAGTATATTTAACTAAAACAAATTTTCTAAATTATGTGTCCATATGCTAGTTTTCCAGTATTACATTCGCTTATCATTATCATTAGGAACGACGCCTAGGGCAACACAATTCAGGGCTTTAACTACCCGGCACTTTCGTTCCACCCACAAAGTTTTTCGATATAGACACTAACTTGAGTAAGTTCCCATGACAGTGGGCATAGCTATTCAAACAGTTTTCACACTCTGTAGAAGTTACACACTTTACCCACAAGAGACCACCACTTGTTATACTCCGCATGTTTTCTTAGGCATGCAAATCAAGAAAGTCATCACAAGGCCTTTATAATGCATCTTCCTAGAGAGGGCACACCCGCTAAGATTTCTACCACTGTGGGGTACAACAACCCCTCCAGAAGCCCCATCTTGTACCATCATATCAAAGGCCCTTCCCTTTGGCTCATTTGCACATTTTCATACTGATGGCGCAACCCACACTAGGTCGATGCAAATTAGTTGACCGAGTTGTACCCATTATAGACTTATGGTTGCGCTATTTTACATTGAGGTGTCATCACAAAATTCAGTTCTTAAATTTATCTAGGCGATTCTATTATAGTCCATACATTCTTGTACTTTCAATAGCACCAGTCTCTCTTATCATCCACCCAGATATTTAAGCAACTTAGGAGTTTTGGGAGCATAAAATAATCATGTTACAATATACCAACCAATTTCTGTTAGTGATTATCCAAACCAAGTTTTCATGTTTGAAATAATGCTAGGGCAAATTAATGCTCTCGGTGTATCAAGTTCTTACCTCACCGCGTTGGCAAGCTGCGGCGAAGAATCCCAAAAATTGGTTTGGGGGAAATGCTCAAGAGCCTTAATTAGGAACGTGTTCTGACATGAGCTTTCCATGGAGAGGGTCACCGGAATGGAGTGGGGGCGTGGTGGCCGGCGCACGGCATGGTGGTGCATGAGGCTTGGTTGAGCTCAAGGAGGGGAGGAATGGAGGGCAATGGAGGTGTGTGATGGTGAGCTCGAGGCTTTTAATACCCTGTGGGATTAGCAGTGGTAGTAGCACGACACTGGCATGGGTGACGCAATCGGGCGACGCGGCGGTGCGGGATTCGCGCGGTTGGTAGCCTAACGTGGTAGGATTTGTGTAGCACTGGCACAGGGGGCGGAGAACATGGTGTGGCGCGGGGTGGGCTGGCTCGAGCGCTGGCGCAAGATCTAGGTGGTGTCGCAGGCGCTAGCAAGTATGCACTGGCGCACGGGAGTGGTGGTGTCAGGTGATAAGCTCGCGCAAGACTCGGGTAGTTAGGTGCGTAGGGCACGGTCAACCTTTGCAGTGCCGTAGGTGGGGCGCAGTCGGGCGCTGGTTGGGGCATGGGCGCGATGCACCAGTGCGCAGGCGAGGCCGAGCCAAGGCGGAGCATGGTGACACCAGGATTCACGGGCACGTGGGCATAGGCAAGGGGCAGCGTGTGCAGTGCCCGGCCCATCGTGTAGCGTGTGGTGTTGCATAGGCATGTAGACAACAGGTTGGTGCAGTGCCGGGCACTAGGCAGAGGAAGGAGAAAGAAAGCAAGAGGAGGGAGATGGGACCATGGTCATAGAGAGGAAGGAGAAAGAAAGCAAGAGGAGGGAGATGGGACATAGAAAGAAAGAGAACAAGATTTTAGCCAAAATTGAAATTCGGTTATTTGTTTTGAGATTTCATTTGAATTTAAATCCTTGGCTTGATTTAATCGGATGCGGATTTCAATATGCTTTTGATTTTATTTTATTTTATATTCGGGTATCAATCTCTATTTGAAATTCAAAATCAAAATTTCTCGATTTGATTTCCATATGCTTTGGTTCTTGATCCAAGATTTTTATTCTTTTTATAAATACTTATCTGAATTTGTTTGACAAAAACCAAATTGAAAAACCAATAAAATTTCGAATAACACTGCTATGAAATAAAAGATTTAAATTTTCCACATTTCCAACATTTTCCCAAATTTGGGATATTGCATCGACCCGTCCAAATCCTGGGGGCAAAAACACTCTGGTTCGGCCATGTGCCATGATTGTCGTCGTCCATCTTCGCCGCCAGAAAGACCCAACGGCGTCCTCCTCCACTACGGGCTTTTGGGCAAACCGAGTGAGAAGCATTGCCATGAGGACGCGCATGCTCTTTCATGGAATTTGTGAAACTGGGGAGTTTCACGCTAATGGACCTAGGACGCATGGTACAGATATATGGTGTGTGTATAGTGTGTGTCTATATATAAAATCTAGGTCCGCAATAGTGTTAGCACGCGTACGGGCTCGCGTCCGTTCGATCGGACCACTAGATATAGTTGCTTCCTTTATAGTACGTACATACGTTGGGGTAAACATGAGGTGGAAACACAAAACACATTTATCTATCAGTGGAAGCGAGACACAAAACACATCTGTACACTACTACAGAAAGCCTAATACTAGACGGCCAATCACAGACGATTTTATTAAACCGTCTGTGATCGACACTAACACAGACGGTTTTAATATGGACACCGTCTGTGTTGGTGGCGTCGGAGAAAACGAGTATCACAGACGGTTCTTACCGATGAACCGTCTGTGCTACTTTAGTATCACAGACGGTGTGTGTTAAAAACCGTCTGTGATAATGACGCTACGCATTTATTGTGCTGCTCAGAACCGCATCTGTCTTCATTTCGATCCAGATCTGGCTGGTGCTTTACTCTTTCGCTTAGGAGGCAAGCTAGGCGATTTCAGGAGGCAGAGATTGAGTTTTGACGTAGAGATTGAGCTTTGAAGCAGAGATTGAGCTTTGAAGATTCATACTTTCCTGGTTGCTCAAGATATGGTTATTAATAAAATTTATTTTTCTTTGCATTTACAATTTAGATGTAAGTAATTGGTGAGTGTTATTGAAGATGGTTTGCAAAATTGTTGGTTATATAATACCTGTTGTGTTTATAATATGAATTAAGCCAGCAAAGCCTGAAAGCATGTGGTATATATATATGTAGTAATAATTAAATAATTTAATTTTTAATACTAAGTTGTTATATATATATATATACATAACGTAGGACCGAAGCTGGAAGTATGCCGCGAGCCGTATGAGTGAAGAGTATATTAATGGCGTGTCTGCTTTTGCAAGAGCTGCCGAGGAGGATAAGCTGAATAAGGGGGTAGAATATATGTACTGTCCCTGCACTGACTGCGAGCATTTAAAGATGTTTAAGAACCGAGGGCAAATTGAAGCACACTTGATTAGGAGGGGTTTTAAAAAGGGTTATACGTGTTGGACCAGTCATGGCGAAGTCAATGATCATTTGCCGCCAGATGACATTGCTGGTGAAGTGAATGATATGCTGCCAGATGACATCGCCGGTGAAGTGAATGACATGCCGCCGGATGATGTCGATTGTGGTTCGGATTCGGATAGGTTACACGATGACAATCTGGACCAGATGCTTCGCGATGTAGAAGTGAACTATGATGAGAGAGAGTATGTTAAATTCCAGGGCTTGATGGAGGACTCGGAGAAACCTTTGTTCACGTGCTGCAGGTCAAAGTACACGAGGTTGTCGGCCGTGCTTGAACTGTTGAAATTAAAGGCAAGCAACGGTTGGTCCGACAAGAGTTTCACGGCGCTGCTAGGTCTTTTAGCGGACATGCTTCCGGAGGGAAATGAGTTGCCTAAAACCACGTATAAATTCAAGAAGGTTCGTTGTCCGTTGGGAATGGAAATAGAAAGAATACATGCATGTCCGAACGATTGTATCCTGTACCGTAAAGAGTATGCAAACATGCATGTATGTCTGGTGTGCAACGCATCCCGATACAAACGTAACAATCAATCAGATGACGGCGAGGGAACAGAGGCGAAGAAAGGACCTCCTGCTAAGGTGACATGGTATTTTCCTATAATTCCCCGTTTGAAAAGGTTTTTTGCAAAAGGAGGCAAAACTACTGCGTTGGCACTTGGAGGAGCGCAAGAAGGATGGAAAGCTAAGACACCTTGCTGATTCCGCCCAGTGGAGAAACACGATAGGAGTTTCGCAGACTTCGGTGCAGAACCAAGGAATATAAGGTTTGGAATAAGTACAGATGGAATGAATCCTTTTAGTAGCATGAGCAGCCGACATAGCACATGGCTCGTGACTCTCTGCATCTATAACCTTCCTCCTTGGTTGTGTATGAAGCGAAAGTATATTTTGCTGTCGATACTTATCCAAGGGCCAAAGCAACCAGGGAATGATATCAATGTGTACCTAGCACCGTTGGTGGAAGATCTAAAAGTACTATGGAACGAAGGGGTACAGGTATGGGATGCATACAAACGAGAGAACTTCACTTTGCGCTCCTTATTGTTCTGCACCATAAATGATTATCCTGCCCTTGCTAACCTATCGGGCCAGAGTACAAAAGGTGACAAAGCTTGTACCCACTATTTAGATGATACCGAGAGTGTGTGGCTGAGACACTCACGCAAAACGGTCTACATGCGTCACCGCCGGTTCCTTCGGAGGGCTCACCCATACCGCAAGATGAAGAAACAATTTGACGGAGAGAAGGAAGACGGTTTAGCTCCAAGGCATTTAAGGGGACACGAGGTTTATGATATGGTTATGGATTTAGATGTTGTCCTCAGAAAGGGACGTAAATTGAGGGCTCATGAGAAGAGCACCTGGAAGAAGAGATCAATATTTTGGGACTTACCTTATTGGGAATACCTAGATGTTCGACACTGCATCTACGTCATGCACGTAGAAAAAAATGTATGTGACAGCTTGATTGGTCTCTTACTGAACATTCGTGACAAAACAAAGGACGGCGTCAACGCACAGTTTGACTTGGCTGATATGGACATCAGGCCTGAGTTAGCACCGACAATAACAGATAATGGACGAACGTACCTTCCCCCTGCGTGTTACACTCTGTCCAAGGCTGAGAAAACAGAACTGTGCCAGTGCTTGCATGGTGTCAAAGTTCCGTCTGGTTACTCCGGCAACGTGAAGAAACTTGTTTCGATGCAAGATTTGAAGTTAAATGGCATGAAGTCCCATGATTGTCATGTGCTGATGACACAGATGCTCCCGAGCGCGTCGCCGCCTCCCCGAGCCCATCGCCGCCTCCCCGAGCCCCTCTCCGTCCATGCCGCCGTCGCCGTAGAAGGCAAGGATCTTGTTTACTGCACATTGTGTTAACATTTGGAATATATTGTGTCAAATGATCTTGTTTACTGCACATTGTGTTAACATTTGGAATATATTGTGTCAAACAGTCTTGTTTACTACACATTGTGTTAACATTTGGAATATAATGTGTCAAATGATCTTGTTTACTGCACATTGTGTTAACATTTCGAATATATTGTGTCAAATGATCTTGTTTACTGCACATTGTGTTAACATTTGGAATATATTGTGTCAAATGATCTTGTTTACTGCACATTGTGTTAACATTTCGAATATATTGTGTCAAATGATCTTGTTTACTGCACATTGTGTTAACATTTCGAATATATTGTGTGTTGTTGTGAGTATTAGCATATAGTGTTAGCAACTAAAGTTGGTGCTAAGATAGGCACATCACCCCCTCTCTCTGTCCACATCACCCCCTCCCTTCTCCCCCTCGCCTCTACTCCTCTCCTCTCTTCCTAACATTGAGCATCATGTTTCACTTTTTTTGCTTCCTCATCTTATCCTAATAGACCCACAAAATGAGCAACATGTCACCCGCGCATTCTTCAACATCATCGCCGGATGCGTCCCCTCCAAAATCACAACACCGAGGAAGAGGGCTACCGAAGAAGCCTGAGGGCCGATTTACTATCACAGTGGTCGATGGATCTGGGACCCCTCTCCTTCCTCCCAAAGCAGTAAGCGCATTCCGAAGCATGGTCGGAATAGTTGCACGAGAACGAATTGAGATCACATTCAATTCGTGGAAGAGCGTGCCTGACACTCGGAAACATGAGCTGCTGACCGAAATTTTGGCATCGTTCGAGATCCCAGAAGAACACCAAGACGCCGTGCAACGACAAACCTTGCTAGCCGTGTGCAAAGCATGGAAGAACTTCAAGAGCACGCTTGTCAAGAAATACGTGGAGACGGACGAAACGCCCTTTCATAAATACCCATTCCTGGAACCACAAAGGGAACAGTTCAAGGCGATGAAGACGACTAAAGATTTCAAAAGTACAAGTGCGGCGCACAAGGCCCTCCAGGCAAAAAACTCACACCCCCACAGACTTGGCACAGCTGGGTATGCAGGTAAAATCCCGTAGTGGAGGAGGGAGGATGAACTGGCAACCCAATAGGACATCGCCCCGCCATTTTCCAATATCCGGGATGACCGCGCTCGAAATTGGATTAGAGCAAGGTCATCTACAACGACATCGGGGGACGTCTCCTTTCGAAACCCTGCAGACCAGCAAGTGTCCCAGCGCCTGGTAAGATATCGATCGAACTACGTAGCTTGTAATTACTCCACTACGAAGTGAAATGACATGTTGTGCTCTTGCAGGAAGAGCTGAGTTTTGAATCTACCCTGGGATCATTCCAGGGAACAAGGGAGAATGATATTCTCTCTGCGGCCCTAGGAAACAAGAAGCACCCGGGCCATACGAGAGGCCTTGGGCTTTACGTTCCTTGGAAATATGGTTTCCAAGATGACTCTGAAATGTATCGGTGTAGGAAGAGAACCAAAGCCGAGCATGAGGAGTGGCTACGAGAAGAGATCAAGGCATCTCTTAGAGAGGAGCTAATGGATGAGCTGGCTGATGTAGTCGGAGATGAGGTGCAGAAACATACAGAAAGTCAGCAGGCCGCCGCCGCCGCTCCTGTGCTAGCTAGCCCGCACAACTGTCCGAGTAGTTGCGCGTCCAATCCGATGGAAAGCGAGGCCAGATTTCCTGTGGACAACATCCAGGTAATAATTATTATCTCTCGAATGCTTGCTCCATTGATAGGTCTATTGGAGTAGCTGATTTTGTATCGTTATGTAGGAGCCTACGAAGTGCAGGCTCCAAGTTAGATATGCCTCTGTTCCCTTGTACGCTGCTTGGGGCCAGGCATATCCGTCTACTATCGGGGCCATGGTGCACGGTCAAGCTTTAGCGCCAGGCTACGCAAAAGTTAATGTGGATGGTGTGCATGCCAATTTTAAGATAGTCCCGCTACCGAAGCCCCCCAACGACGAGATCATGACTCTAGGGCAGGCCATTGGAACATTCATCCAGTGGCCCAAAAGCGACATCTCCCTGGAGGCTTCTTCCCCGGTGGTCGGACCAGAAGGGCAGCGCAAACCAGAGCTAAATGCACTGGTGCTATCTCCACAAGGGCAGTGCGAAGCAGAGCTACATGCACCGGTGCTATCTCCACGGGTGCAATTCTCACCAAAGCAACTTGCACCGGAGCTACCATTACAGTCGACTACCATAAAGTCGACCTACAGTCGAGGCAGTGGTCAGGGCAAATCAAAGACGAAGGATGATGATGATATCCCGTACCTGCCATTGGCCCGCAAATTCGTGCTAGGCGAGCCAATGATATTTCCGGAAGAGCACCTCTTAACCCTAGGACTTGGTTGCCAAACATTACACGCTTGGTAAATGGATCAGTCCAATAGGCCAGAGGCAGAACAACGCTCAGGTATCACTGTCAAATTCAGGCAGGATCATTTCCAGCACGAAATTCAGGAATGTGTCTTCGCGGTGACCTTTGACGATATATTTGGTCTTTTCACGCTCAACACTATCGACATCTCACTCATTCGATGCTGGACGCTGTAAGTCTGTACAATCACAGTCTCTGTTCATGTAATACCGATATATGTCACAATTTGTTGCTTTTCTGTGTATATATATAGATTCATGCTGACCGAAGCTAGATCATTGAAATCACCAATTGGTTTCCTAGACCCACGCTTGGTCACCATTGATACCATTAACGAGGATGCATCCTTCGTCGAGAGCTATATTACATCAACACTGCTGGCTTACCGCGATAAGGATTTGTTCTTATGCCATACAATGAGAACTTCCATTGGATTTTAATTGTAATTATACCAAAATGGAACAAGGCTATATACCTTGATTCTCTAAGTAAGAACAAATCCAAGTACACAGCTATCGCCCAAATACTCGATAGGTAAGTACATTGTACATTGTACTCTTTCTTTCTTTCCGAATGACTAATCTAACTTTTTCGAATAACGAAGGTCGTTCGTCACATACGTACAAACATGTGGCTCGACGACAGGGGCCAAGCCATTGAAACATGTTCGCAATTTTCGGGTATTCACTAGCTACACATTAATTAATCCTATACAACACTTAGCAGTAATGCCTTTTGATTTAACACATTCTATTTTTTGCAGTGCCACCAGCAGCAGCCGGGCAACACGTGTGGATTCTACGTGTGCCACCATATGAGACTACTCCTCGATTCCTCGAAGATCACCAATTCTAAGGTTTGTCAATCTTCCCACATTTATTTCATACTTGTCAGGCTATATATGTATGCGCGTTGATATTCCTATCGACAGGCTGCGCCCATATCTACATCTGCATTGAAATAGCCGGACTTTGCACAAATTCGAGGAGAGTTCGCTTGGTTTTTGTGGACTAAAGTTATAAGATCAGATAGAGAGTTCCACTGCGCACAATGATTTTTTATTGCTCTTATCACTCCGGAATCAAGGTCTCGCAAAAGGAACGGATCCATAATCAACGAACTTGTCGGCTGCATAAGCAATACTTGAATGGCAATCATGCACCATCCAAGTATAGCTTATGTAGTCTGACAAGTTCGTTGATTATGGATCTGTTCTTTTTGCAAGACCTCGATTCTGGAGTGATAGAGCAATAAAAATGCAATGTTACCATCTAAGTGCATATGCAATGTAGATCTTTTGTAATTGTGTATTTGTTAATGGATATTTTATTTCAGTTCAATTAATTGATTTGCGAAATGGATGCTTTATGTTTCTGAAATGAAGTGCGATGTGAATTGGATGTTTTATGTTTGTGAAATGAATTGAGATGTGAATTGGATATTTTATGTTTCTGAAATGAATTGAGATGTGAATTGTATGTATACATGCACATCTTTATCTGTTTGTTTCAGATGGCATGGCTAGCATTTTCTGAGGCTAGCCAATAAACAGAAATAGATTTAGGGGTAGAAAAGAATATCACAGACGGTTTTTAACTAAAAACCGTCTGTGATATTTGATATATCACAGACGGTTCGTAAGTAAAAACCGTCTGTGATTATCACCTATCACAGACGGTTTTTAACTACAAACTGTCACAGATGGTTTGTAGTTAAAAACCGTCTGTGATATTGATATATCACAGATGGTTTTTAGTTAAAAACCATCTGTGATATTGATATATCACAGACGGTTCGACAACCGTCTGTGATAACCTTCGATTATCACTAACCCATAAATTTAGACGGTTCAGAAAACCGTCTGTGATGACGTTTTTGAACCGTCTGTGATGACCTTTTCTATAGTAATGGAAAGTGAAAGCATGGACCTTTGGTTTAGGTACTAAATCAACGTGAAATAATTCCAAAACAAAAGTGTTGTAGCGCTCTTTAAAATTTGACTTCAAATTCAAAATATGTTAGAAGAAACAAAAGCAGAGAAGTTTGTGGTGAATAGTGACTTTTGTATTTTGTATCTTTTCCCTTTTTCCTTTGATTTATCGTTTTGTCAGATTTTTCAAATCAACATATATTGAATCTTTTGTAAAAAAACAATATATATTGAAAAGTAAATTTCACAAAATCATACTATCTTTGATAAAATTATCACAAAACTGCACTTTTAAGCGTTAATTTATTATAACGACGCATACTTTTGCATAACGTTTCACAAAAGCACACTTTTAAGCAATACCATCATAACTTGCCTGACATCTTGGACCACTTGTCAGACTAACAGGGCCATCTCACATTTTGTGCCACTTCTACATGTTGCATCCCGCTTTGCACTACTTCTACGCACCTAGCCGCCTACCTCTCTCCCTATGTGTGTCTCATAGACTCGACCAATGCTTCCAGGAGGAGGAGCCCACACCCTTTGGTCAACCCCACCACGACATATAGTTATGCTAATGAGTCCGCTCTTATCCACCATAGCAATTACCTCCG
Source organism: Dendrocalamus latiflorus (assembly GCA_017311315.1). Classification (NCBI taxonomy): domain Eukaryota; kingdom Viridiplantae; phylum Streptophyta; class Magnoliopsida; order Poales; family Poaceae; genus Dendrocalamus; species Dendrocalamus latiflorus. The sequence goes on along the minus strand of CM029627.1, from coordinate 32,045,529 downwards.
CATCAGTAAACGAAAACAGGATGGCTTAGTTAGTCTAATGAGTGGGCCCAGGATGTTTGGCCCATTGTGTATCACGATATTATGTAAAAGTGTGGTTTTGCAAAACATTATGAAGAAGTGTGATTATATGAAACTGATGCTTAAAAGTATAGTTTTGTGATAGTTTTATCAAAGATAGTGTGATTTTGTAAAATTTACTCTGTTGAATTTAAACTTGAAACTTTATGTGTAGATAAACTAATTATAAGGTGAATCAAAAATTTTATGTTGATTTCCTTCCTAAACTAAAATGGTTTCCATACGACCATCGAAAGATGGATTTCCACCTAATATTTGCCTATACATCGACAAACACACAGACACCATTTTGTATTAACTTTCTATCTACATTGGTACAAAGCAACGTTCAAACCACTACTGATGTGACCACGCCACCAACACATACGACCATAGCGGTCAATATCAAGATTGAACTAAAGGTAAATTCGTTTATTCAACTTCAACACATTTTAAATGAGAATATGACGCTACCTAATGATGAAAATATATATATTTGTATCACCACATCACTTTGGAACCAATTGAAGCAAGGGTTCAAGTTGGACAGGTTTTGGAATCCAATTCGGCCTCCAGATCAATTCGGATTCAGCTTGACAGGCCAATTTTCAAACGGCCATAACTTTTGATCCAGAAGGCTTCTCAGGGCACATGAGTACTCGTTGGAAATCTCTTGGAGTCTACTTTCAGATGGATCTAGTCTCACCTCCAAACTCCATCCGAGCAGATCAAAAACTACGAAACAAGTCACGTCACTTTTCCAGTCCGAGTCAAAGTGGGCTGAGGGCCTTGTAACTTGGGCTATTTGGGCCGGTACTGTTCACGTGAATAGTACCACGGCCACGTGAACAGTAACCACAAATAGTACCATATCCCTTGTCATTAGATAAGTGTGGCTTTCCCCTCCCCTATTTAAGGAGGCCGCGCCCCTTTAATTTTCCTAGGGGTTTTTCTTAAGAGATTATTCTGCTTAGCAGTTTCACCACATGTTCGGTTGAGGAACCCCAACTTGTAAACTTAAACATTATTCGCAATTTCGGATTGCATCTTAAACTCTCTTGCTTGTGTTCTCGATTCGCTTGCAGGAGATAGCCTTCTTGGCGAGGTCAACCGTGTTCGGCACGGTTGATAACCGACGGAGCAGTGGTGTAGTGATTGCCAGGGGTTCGATCTATTTTGGTCGGAGCCTTTGGATCATCAACGTCGAGATCTCCACAATCGACTTATCAGTACCTCTCGGAAGATCGGGCCATCGTGACATCAGTTGGTATCAGAGTAACAGTTGCCCGTGAGGTAAATCTTGTATCCCTAGTTAGTAGATTGGTTTTTATTTCCTATAGTCCAGAAAAAAATTTTGCCCCACAAAAAGAGTTAATTCCGCTGTCCAAACCCCGTTGTACCTTTCAATCTGTTAGTTTTGGTTTGCTAAATTGAATTTGTGTCCATATTAGCATTGTCTAGTTGCTGGTCATATCTTTGTTCCATTAAAAATCCAAACAAAAGGAAAATTCCCCACCCCAAACCCTAATTTCCAAATTCGGATGATTTTTCCTTTCTCTGCAGCCGCCACCAAAAATGCCATATCTTTTGATTACGAGATTATTTTTGAGTGAGACCACCGCCATTAGATTCAAAAATTCTTTATCCATCTATCTGTAAAATTTCACGTCATTCCAGCAAGGAAGTCAAGAGATATATGCGGTGAAAGTTGACCCAATTATCTGTTTTGAATCTGCAACTGTCAGCAGTTGTGATTTTTGTGCGAATTTCTGTGTCGGGTTTGGGAACTTGGCCCCCAAAAGAAAATCCGTAGAAAAAGCCATCAGAAAACATAGGAAAAAAGAATCAGTGAAAAAGAGGCATCTGACAAAAAGTTACGTCCAAAATACCGACGTGCTATCCAGTGGACAGAAATCTTCAGTTTTTAGTTTTGGGTCAATCCTTGTGTTCTTCAATTCCAAATTGCTTTGGATTGAATTATCTTGTATTTACCACTCATACATATTGCCATACACTTGTTTTTAGCCTTCTTCCATTCTTGGTTGATCAGAAACATAGGCTAAGTGCTAGATACGGACTATAATTCAATTCTATGCAATTCTGAAATTAACTGATTGTTCTCCATTGCTACTATATTGTGCCTTCCAAGCTACACCTACTCTTGATCAGAACAGGTTCCCTCTTGCAATCGTACCCACGCTCGACACGGTGTCACGAACCAGCCACCGGTTGTACCACCTGCTGCATTGGTAAGAACACTTGTAAGAGTGTGGTAAGACGCTTGAGAATGTGTGATTCCACCTTCCACCACCTAGTAGTGGATAGGGATAATACCTTTGTGTTGTCTTTTGTTTTCTACTAACCATGACAGGTGGGTCGTCTGATGATCAAGTGTGTGTTTTAAAGGGAGAGCTCATGACACTCTTGGATGGACAACGCATCAATAGGAAGCTTCAAGCTTCGACGGACACATGGCAGCGCTCCATCAGTTCCATCAATGAGAGTATTACAACACTCACTGCACGCCTTGAAACAATGGTGAATCGGCCACCAAACAATGGACGCGAGTATGATCACGATGCGGGCCAAGATCGTGATGAGGGAGATGATAATGAGAGACAAAACCGCGACGCCAGTGCTTCTTTTGCTGCCCAAGATGCACGCCCACGACACCGCCTACATCAAAACCGTCACGGTATGGGGAGGTAATAATTTTCAGCACCACAATGATCGTTCTAATCATGACCCTTTTGCTAAAGTCAAATTTACCATTCCATCTTTTTCTGGTCTTTATGATGCTGAAATATATCTTGATTGGGAGATGACGGTAGAGCAGAAGTTTAATTCTCACTTGGTTCCTGAACAACATAGAGTTAGACAAGCTACTAGTGAGTTTAAGGACTTTGCTATTATCTGGTGGAATGAACTGGGTACCATGCGCTTACAACCTGTTACATGGGAGCGGTTAAAAGGAGCTATGCATGCTAGATTTGTTCCTCCTGCTTTTAAACATGAAATGCATAAGAAATTGCAGTGCTTAGACCAAGGTAATAAATCTATCGAGGAATATTATCAAGAACTACAAATAGGCATGTTGCGTTGTAATGTTGTAGAAGATGAGGAGGATAAGATTTGTCGTTTTTACGGGGGGTTACGGCGTGAAATTCAGGACATTGTTGATTATAAAGATTTTACTACTGTCAACCAGTTGTTCCAGCTTGCTTGTTTGGCAGAAAAAGAATTGCAGGGTAGGCAACAAAGGACAAGGAGCAACTTTGGAGGTACGCTTACATCGAGATCAACGCCTGGGCAAGCCAAGATAGCCCCATCTCCTATTTGTCGAGCTGCTGCCCCCTCTGTGAGTAGGGCATGTTCAGCAGCACCGCCGCCACAATCACTCGCACCCGAGACGAGCAAATCTACTAGTGTGCAAGCACCAGCACAGAGCTCTTCATCGGTTGCTTCCACGGGCCGTACGATGGGCATTGTGTGCCACCGTTGTAAAGGGATAGCCCACGTCATGAGAGATTGCACAAGTCAGCGGGCGTACATTGCGACAGAAGATGGTGGTTATGTAAGTGCTAGTGATGTTGAGGATGAATATGCTCTTGCAGCTAACCTTGCAGGTAATGGTGATGATCATGAGAACAAACCTGTGTTTGTGCCATTTTCTGTGACTAACAACTTGCAGGTAGTTGAGAACCATGCCAAAGAAGAGCATGAGCTGATTGAATCACTGACCCCATTGGTTGAGAATGAAGATAAGGACATGGATGCACTTACATCATCTGAGGAGAACCAAAAAGGTAAAGAACATGGTACTATCATCGATCACGGTATTGATTTGGTGCTACAACAAGACATAAAGCAACCTTGTGAGTATATACCTGCTATAGTGCAATCTTTTGATATTTCTTGTGTTGACTTAAATAAACCATGTGCTGATCTAAATTCTCATAATTTTGCACATGTTAAATTAATAACACATAAAGAAGTTTTGACTAGAATTTCTCCTGCTAATTCATTGTGTTACATCATGTTAGATCTACCTATGAAATTGTCACATGCTATGGAGAAAGTTTCTGAACTTGCATGTTCGAAATTCTTATTTAGTACCTACACCCCTGGATATAAGTTTAATTTGATTGGAGATTATGGTGTGGAAAATCAATTTCTTGTATATCGAATATGCATAACTTGCGATCACATGGATGAATTGAAACTTGTTGTTTGGGACAACAATTCTTGTATGCTGAATCATGTTGAATGTGAGAGGGAAGTAAAATTTAGTACTCATTCAATGCATATGTGTTCATCTCTTTTTGCACCATCTAGTATAGACAATCTGAATAAAGATGATGAATTATGGCAGAACATACAAAGCTCTTCATTCTTACTAGATGAATTTGCTATTGTTCGATTGAGATATGATTATATAAACGAACTTTGCTTGATTCCAAAAGTTGTAGTTTTGCCCATATGTGCCACCACTACAAGTTTACAAATTCAAAGATTTGAATTGCATAAATGCTTCACTTACATTTGCAAAACCAGTTGCAATAATTACTGTGTGAAAAATTTTGAATTGATCATTAACATATATGATTACTCTTGGGTTAATAATACAACGAGCTTTTATGATCATTGATGTTTTATAACATTAATTGTGCAACAACGAAGAACGGTTAAAACGGATGACATATACATATACCATGCATACACCTTGGCTTCTTTGTTACCATTTTTTCAGCTTATCAAAAGCCGAGGACGGCTTTGTTTGCAAGAAGGGGAGGATGATAAGAACATATACCCTATGGATACAACCATATTTGCTATACATGTTGTTCCAATTATAAGAGCTCCTACACATCACTTAAATTATGAGGTGAGCTCGTTTCAAAGAGATTTTACTTTATTTGATAAAGAACTTATGATATTACATAATGAGAGTTTGTTGCGTTTGTTATCATGTACCAAGATTTATGATCAAGATCATGCAATACGTGATGCTACACCTATGTTAAAACCGAGGACGGTTTTCTGTCAATAAGGGGAGGATGATGTGACCTCCTCACATTTAAATTCTTGCTTGGACCCCCTTTCAAATCATTACACGTGGCCATGTAAAGAGGAAGTTGATTTATTTTGCCATGTATCATGAGATTAAAAGGGTCTAATAAAGGTCTATAGGTGATAAAGTTTCGTAGGATTTTCTTCCATACCCCCTCCCCCCTCCCCCAGACCTCTCAATGCCAGTCAATGGCCTCCCTCTGCATGCCCCGCCACCGATGTGCTCTTGGCAAAGGCAAGTGTAAGTTGTGGGGTGAGAACCACCTCTTGGTGTGGTTGTTAAGTTATAAGTGTATAATTTTATCTACTAGAGTTCAAATTCAGGTATCCACCTTTATACACACGCGAGTGCGCTTCAGTAAAAATTTTATGAGGTCGCGGATTTATCCCTAGCCTCGGTCTTTCTTGCTATGTGCTAAGGGGCATACTCACGTATGTGTACGCATGGTGTTCATTTGTACATGGTGTCTTCCTCGTAATCACACAAAAAAAGTATGAGCCATGGGGTTATCATTGTGATACTTGAAAATTACATATAACTCCAAAAAAAAATATAGATCCGACTAAAACATGGATCAGTGATAATGGACCCCACAGGGTAAATTATCTTGCTTTACGACCAGGGTGCGTGTACTCCCACCCTCCACACCAAATGAATTTTTCAGTTGAAAGTCTTGGAATTTAAGTTGAAAGTTCCCAATTTCAAGTTGATAGTTTTGAGTAGAGAGATCAGGATTATGTTGAATTGAAAGTTGTCGAATTTGAGTTGAATAGGGAAGGAAGATAGATGACGAAGGGAAGGAAACATAATAGGGAGGAAGTGGGTGCAAATCTTGAAGCAAATCCAACGGTGGATGCCTCATGGGTAGCTACCCCTGGGCAGAAAATACTGCCTCATCACAGTATTAGGTGTAATCAAGCAATCATTTTCAGTTTGAGCACCAAATCAACATGAAAAACTATGGAAAAATCTAGATGTAATTCACAATTTTCTCTGCAAACGTATAACAATTTTAGTTGCAAAGTTATTCTACTATCTTCGTTCTTTTTTAATCTGGATTTGGAGGTTGGCGGCGATGATGTTGTTAGGGAAGGTGGAGTTGGCGTGTATGTCACCGCCTTGCCGGCTGCGAGGATGCCGCAGCAGGGGAGCTTAGTGATGAAAAAGGCCTCGACATTGGACTGCCATGTGAGGTCCAGCTCGAACAATGACATTGGTGATGTTGACAGAGACGAGACGGCGGAAGATTAGGGGAGTTGGGTTTACCAGCGGTGGTGAAGGTGTGCCCATGTCGTCGGAAGAGGGAGGTGGACTCGCCGCCTAGTGCCTTGCCCTGCTGCACCTTACTGGTTTTTGGAGAAGGCGCTCATCAGTTTTGGAGAAGAAGGGGCAAAACTAACGAAGTGCTAGACAGAGCATGTGTGGGTAAGTACTGAGTGCCATTTGAGCAAGGCAAAGAAATTAAGTGGTATGTTTGCAAACCGGTTCAAAAGGAGTGCTATGAGAGCAGTTTTCTCTTTTCACAAGTCCTAGTGCGAGATATCCTGCCAACATAGTGTTTGACATGTATATCACCTTTTAGTGGGGTGATAGAGTTTTTTGTGTACGACTCTATTTATCAGAGTTGAAATCCTAGTGTACACATTTAGGTACAAATGAGTGATCCTCTGGAAGAACTTTGTGAAATCGCAGGTTTATATATAGCCTTTGTATTTTTAGACGTGTGCTAACGAGACGTACTCATGTGTGTTCCTGTACTGTACGTCTTCCTCAGTTCCTTGTACTGAAAAGAACTGTGTTTGACTTCACAAAACCTTGCTGAAACTACTACTGCAACTGTTGCTACTTTGTAAGACTGCAAAAACAAATATGCAAAGGCACCACCGGTGCCAAATATTATAAATCCTCCTATAGAGGAAGGAATCTGCACAACCAGAGCGCTTCACATCTCCCTTTTTTACAAAGGTCCTCGACACCCCACAAGGCCACAACCCGATCCTCTTCTCCCTGTCGCTCCCCGTGACCTAGACGCCGCCGCCCTTGCTCAATGTGTCGCTGCCGTCACTCCGCCGTTGATCTTCCATTCCCCTTCTCCCCATGCCTCCCTCTCCTCTCCCTTCCCTTGGTGTTCAATGGCCTAGCAGATATGAAAGCTCGTGATTCTCTGGACGAAAATTTCAAAGACAATCTGGCCTCGTTCTCCTCGAGTGGAAGATATGGAACGACATTTTCTTCTAGTGGCAAATGAGATGGATCGAGCCTTCTTTTCCTGCAACTTATTTGATGGATTTGATTTTGAGAAAATGCAGCCGGGTTCTATTGGGTCGCTGGACTAAGAGCATCTCCAAGAGATACTTTATATAGCTCTTAATATTTAAATTTTAGAGTTGAAGGGTAAAAAGTAGCTCCAACAGATTCCCAAATAGACTCCCAAAAATAGAACACACCCAAAAAATGGGCTCTCGCTCTCTACTTATAGAGGATGATCTAGGCTCCCAATATTGTTTTTCTGGTTTAGGGTATCTGTTGGAGGGAATGATTATTTTGGGACCTTATATCGTGATTAGGATCTGTAAAAAGAGATTTAGGGTGTGAATTTATTGGGCATCTCTTGGAGATGCTCTAAGGCCAGAGCCTGCTCCTTAGGGTGGTTGGGCCATACCGTTGGGTGTAGGCCGAGAAATGGTGCCAGCACGATTTAGATATCGGCCTGAACTGCAACCGGGGCACATTTTCTGAACCTAGTAGCCTAGCACTAAGTTATTATACCCATTGTTTGGTTGGGCCAACTGCCAAGCCTGTTGGGTTGCCGGCGACCTTTGCGTTTACAATATCTTTTTCCCCCCTTCGAGCTGGTTTACAATATCAAGGTTGAGGACGTGCTTCGCTTTGACCCTACGACATTTGACAGCGAACGGGCGTGTGCTTCATTTCTTCCCTATTCCCTTTCTCGACCCGCCCAAAACCCCCGGGGCAAAAATACTCCGGTTCGGCCATGAATTTTTTTTAAAAAAATAATCAATTTTTAATTCTGAATTACAGTATTATATCTGTTTTTTTTACAGTTTTAACCATATGTCACTCCACGGTTTGACGACTTAAACTAGTCGTCCAACTGTTGGATGACACATGACCAAGTTGTCCAACGGTTGGGCGAAAAGATCCTAGTCGCCCAACGGTTGGGCGACTTGACCACGTGTCGCCTAACAGTTGGGTGATTTTAAAAAATAATATAATTATTTTATTAATCCGATAAAAATAATTGTGGGGTAAATGACAATTGTTATAGGTAATACATTTAGCAAATCTTGTTTATAAGTTATTTCTTTTTATAAATAAAAGGGCAGATAATGTCGATTGATCCGTATGTGATTTTCGTAGATTATGAATGGTACGAAATCTGTTAGACCTGCAATAACATTTTGCTATCATCGTATGTTGTTGTAGTGCGATAAATTTTCTGAAGAATTTTGTGAGAACAATCGAGTTAACAATGATTAGTAAGTAGAAAGGTAAGTGATATTATGATGCAATAGAGAATTCATGCATGAACGAAGACAACGCAAAATACATACACAACGAAAAAAATACACAAAGCAGGAGGAAAACCCTCTACTCGCCACCAGCTATACCACCCGTAGCACCTCCTCCGTCGTCACCATGTCCCACCCCCAGTCGGTGCTCGTCCATACGGACCCCGCTTGGCCTTCCTTAGCGCAGAGTGTCAGCGCCCCGACAGGGTGAAACAATTAGGAGCCCTATTGACCTATGCTCCCAATGTCTCGGGGTGGACTACACTTGTGGTCGTATGGGAACTAGCACACTGCTGAGCTGCGACCCAGAAAGGACCTCCACCTAGTAGTCCGCGAGGAAGTCACTCACGTCCACCAAGATATCCTTGGTGGGGGATAGTCGAACTCCTGTCCGGTGCGTCGTACCTGCAGAACATGTATTATTTATTCATGTAATATATTGACACGAAAAAACCTTAAGAGAGGAAACGTACATTCCGCGTGGGCCATGGCATGCAGCCAACTATCATACCCGCCGAACCGGCCCTGGGCAAACAACGTGTGCTACCCTGTCGATCGTAGTGGTATGCGCCCATGAAAGAACAACTTAATGCATTTCATCAAAATGAAAGAAGGGATCTCGTTCCTAGAGACCCAGAGATGAATGAAACAGATATTCACTGTTATATGTAACAAGTCCAAGGACGACAATGACATCGGTGTGCAAGTATGTGCCCATGCTGACACTTCGGCCTAGCCCGACGGCTTCGGTGGCGGTGCCATGGGGTAATCACGTGGTCCTTCGGACCTCCTCTCTAAGCTGTAGGACGAGGTAGCCTCAGTGTGCGCGTCGCCATGGCCACCTCCGAGAGCATCCTACATGACGAGAGGGTGAGGGCACACCTCGCCCTCCCGTAGACCCGATGGACAAGGTGCAGTAGGTCGTCGCGCGTGGCCTCCAAACCGTGGGCGACCTTGTCCACAATCGACCCGGTGTCCCCCACAATCTCAGCGGTGATGTCTATCTGCAAGAAGGACATAAAAGCGTCAAAATAGTAATTATGGTAACCGTACCCTGAAACTTTCAAACACGAGAGTACGTACCGTGAGCGCGCAGTTCCACGCTAAGTGCATGGGGTATGCATCAATCAGTGCTGGTACATGAGCAGGGGGTCAACGACACGCACCAGCTTAGTGCGTGTCTACGAAACGTACTAGTGTAGGTACTCGTCGTATGTATTGGAGTCATATGCGGTGCTCTCCTATACGAAGTCCTGGAATGCCTCTGCCCACTCCGTCACCCACTGCGCCATCTTCGCAGCCCAGCTCATCCTGCTACCACCCCTCCTATTATGTTTGTGAAATGTGCAACTGCAATTGGAATGCATCATAACAGAACTAAGAAAAAATATATGGACATGTGTAACTCACATGTGGACCAAGGCAGGCACCCAACGCCCGACAGGGATAGGAACAAATTAGCGAAGGCCGAACTAGTGCATCACCTTATGCACCGCATAGTCCTCGATGAACACGTCAAAGACGAGCTTCTTCTGTGTGAGCCAGTACGCCTGGTTGCGCAAGCATAGTGACAAGACCCTGGCGGGGGTGCACTATGCCATCTCCTGACCATAGTACGGCTTCCAGTGCACATCATCGTGGTAAGGCAGTTGAGGTGCTCAATGAAGTTGTCATACACATGGGTGACCTGCAGGTGTGCAAACTATGCCTGCGAGCCAGAACAGTGGTTACAAGGGATGACCCGTAATACAAATATAGTAAAGATTCAGGAGAGTATGTACCCATATATGGCACCAAAGGACCCTACAGAAGGCTGGTCCACGGTGCCCCATGGTACATGTTTGCACGGTACAGACTACTGTCGAGTAGCATCAGCCGTTCAAGGGGGAAGTGCTCAAACAATCACAATTGTAGTAGAAGGAGGTAACCTGTGAGGACAGGGGTCGTCCTTGTACTACAGCAAGTGTTGCACATGCCACGGTACATCACGGCAAGTGCGGTTGATCCCCATCTGTGGTGCACCTTGTCCCCGTTGGCAATGGCTCTTGCTAACTGCACGAGGCGAGCATCAACAAAGTCATTTAGATGCTGGTAAATAGTACCTAGTCAAATAGCCACAACAAGTACGCCTCAAGGTGCCACGACACCTAGTACTCATTGGTGTTCGGGTCCATCTGCTCGACCTATGCACAAATGAAAAAATAGTAAGCCCGCCATATGTCAAAGATATTGCATCGCTAAATAGGAAAAATAGATAGCATACATACTTGAAACTATGAAAGCCACCGCTTGGGGGGCATGCTACTGTCACATTGCAAAGACGTAGTACGCTGTCGTGGCCTCGATCGGAAGAACCCTGTCAAACCTGCCCAGTAAGTCGTCTCACCAGTTGGCAGGCGCATCCACCGAGAAGACAGCCTCTCCCACAATAGGCAAGTCAAGAAGCATCGTGACGTCCTGCAGAGTAGGAACCATCTCCCCAAATGGGAGGTGGAAGGTGTGTGTCTCGGACCGCCACCGGTTTAGCAGAGCTGTTAGCAACGATTGGTCGAACGGGAACAATCGTGATTGCTCCAGGCCAACCTAGACCTCCTTAGTCTCCTCAACTAGAGTGTCATCCTCGTCGATGACATGTACCATCCATGATTGAGGTAGAAGGCTAGCATTGCTCAGCCTGCAAAGCACGAAGAAGTACATAGCGTAAATGTCGTAAAAAAATGTGCCATAGTTTGTACACAAACCTATCTCTTCAGCATGAATCTAGTCTCCAAGCCTGTCGGGGTGTCCGCGTACGGACCACCCCTAACAGGGTCTCCTCATCCTCGCCCTCAGGATGCAGGACATAATGGCTCGTGCGGTGCTGCGCATCGACGTGCGAGTCCAACAGCCAAAAGGCTAGTCCAAGCCACTAAGGTCGCAAGCCATATCTGCAAATTAATTTTCAAGTTAGCAATTATGACACAATTACTAGTTTAATTATTAATAGTGTAGCTCGGGGAATTCTTCAAATCATTCCTAGCCAATTTCATGTATGCTATTATGCCGATTTAATTTCCTCATTGGTTCATACACATTTATCTACCTGTCTAAGTAATTTTAGGTCTTAGGGTCACTGGACTAAATTCTTCCCTCTTTGTACCTATTCTTTTTTCCGTAATTAGTACAAGTGTAACGATTTACTTACAGATATAATAAAAATTAAATCTTAAATAATAATTAAATTAACTATACTAAGGTGTCCCTACGGGATGTCTGAATTTTATTTTCATCATTTGCGGATTTTTACAACTCAAATGCTATTTAAATCATTGCGTATAATTTTAATCGCTACGCATAATTTTAAATCGTCGCGTACTATTTTTAGATCAGCGCATGCTATTCTAATCATCACGAATAGTTTTAAATCTTTCTATGACTTTTAGTTTTTCTAAATATTAAGAAAACTTATTAGGGGTTTCTACAATTTATAAGTGACTAAAAAAAACTAGGCCTTCAAATGCACAACAAAGCAATCTAAACAACAATACAATTATTAACAATTGAATTGGTGTTCCTTTCTAAACTACAAATTTAATTATTTCAGTTGCTATCCTACCATGTTTGAAAAATAAATAGACAAAAAATATAGAAAACTCACAGTCGTTGATGCGCAGATCCCTCCTCCTCCATTCCCCTCCCTCTCCTCTCTCTCTCTCTCTCTCTTCCCCTCGCTTGTTGGAATTAATCTTGTTTTGGTACGAAATATTGAGTTTGGGTAGGATACGTAGAGTTTGGAGTATATGCATACAAGTCCGTATACGAGTTTGTTTAGTGTACGAGTTCGTACTAGAAACTGAGTCAGGTTGTTGAGTCTGGTTATGAGTCTTGTAACTAGCCTTTGAAAGGCACAGTCCAGTTGTGTAATAAGTGACAAGCAAGGGGGAAGCTATCGGTTGTGATCGAGGGCAATCAGTTGTGATCGGAAGCCGAGAGGGGGAGAAATAAAGAGAAAAGTGGAGTTCTTTGCTCCTAGGAAAAGCAATCTATGTTCACGTGTTTTATCTAGTGCATATTTGAGGAGCAGAGGAGCTGCGTGAGGAGTCGAGGAGCTGCGCATTGGAAATACAAGTGCTCAGGGTATTAAGTGTTCGGCGTACTCGAAGGTTACAAGTACTGTAGCACTCATGACTTACAAGTACCACAGTGAAGAAGTTGAAGCGTTCGAATGCTGACTGATCATTCCCGGAGTTTACAAGTATCGAGTGCAATCTGCTCGGAGATAACGAGTACCAAGAGATTCGGAAGATTACGAGTAATTGGAGTACTCGAAGAAGCAGCGGAGTGGTCGTGGTCGAAGGCACAGGTGTTTGTAGTCAAAGTCTCAAGTACTCATAATCCCCTGAAACTTGGTTACGAGTATGTACAAAGCACTCAGAAGAAGTAGTCGTAACAAGGTTACGAGTACGTTAGGAAGGTGTGGTTGAAACACTCATCTCTTGAAATGATCGAAACTTGGAGTGGTCGTAGCCAACATTGAGTAGTCGTAACCAAAGTCGGAGTGATCGTTTTCCAACATCCCTCTCCTCCTCTTCCTCTCTCTTCCCTCCTCTTCTTCTCACTTCCCTCCTCTCATCTTCTCTTTTTTCCTCCTTTCCTTCTCCTCTCCTCCCTTCTCTCCCTCTCGTCTCTTCTCCTTTTTTTCCTCCTCTCCTTCACTCCTCTCTTTCTATTCTCCCTCTCTCTTTTCTCTCGGTGGCCGAAGCGAAATGACCAATGCACTGAGGCGCTCATGCATGGCGAGGGGATATACCCCTAGACACCCAACCGTTAGGTGACTAGGGGCCAAGTCGCCTAACGGTTGGGCGATTAGCTTAAGTCGTCTAACTGTGGAACGACAGATGGTCAAAACTGTAAAAAAAAAGTCAATATAATAGTATAATTTGGAATTAAAAATTGATTATCTAAAAAAAATCTTCGGCCATGCACCATGGTTGTCGTCGTCCATCTTTGCCAGCAACGACACCCAGTGGCTTCCTCATCCTCAACTGCGGGCGTCAACACCCACCAAGCTCCTTAGCAGAAACCAACGTCTCCACCACCACGGCTCACTGGAGCCAACCATGTAAGTTTGGATTTATAATGGAAAGTTGACAAAACAAATACTACTTTTTTTCATGGTCTTAGACGGCGGATAATATTTAGCAATAAAGGCATGAGCACGTTCCGTCTAACTTTTAATACCACCATTAGGTAAAGAATTTAACAAAAATTTACCTTTACCTTTCAGAGAGTAAGGAATAATTACATTATCATTCCACCGGGTGGTAGCATAATTCATCCAAAGCATTAAGATGCAAATATAGATTCTCATAATCATCTCCTTCGTATCTTCTTTAACTTTCATAATAAATTTACGATTAATCTCATATATATTACTTGTGATTTCAGGACATGCTATTGGAGACCTTATACTTTCGGTAGACAGAATAGCAAATTAATTAAGTCTAGGCTCCCTTCTAGAAGTTGAAGCTCTTCAAGTCATCTTTGAAAATAATTCAGAGAATTCCAGTGAGTTAAATGACAAAGGTTGCAGTTGGTTCCAGAGGTGTGGATAGTCAAATTAATATGGTCTCCCCAAACGAAGCATAAACAACTATTTTGATAAAAAAAAAGATACATAAATATAGAAAATTAATTTCTTAAAAATAAAAAAGTAACTTCAAAAAAGAAAAGCTAACTCACCGCTACGCTCCCCAGCAATGGCACCGGAAAATGCTTGGTGACCTGCAAGTGCACAGGATCAACGTAGCACCTTCCATCGGAGTATTGCAAGTGTCTATCAAACCCAAAAGGAGGAAAGGAAAAATAATTTCTCTTTTTGTGCAATTAAACCTGTCACTAGTAATAATTGCAAGTAATAAAGTGAAGGATAATTGTACCTACAAGTATAAAATAGATACTAAAATAATTGAAAGTAAATGAAGGACTCACAAATTTTAAAGGACTAGGTATAAGAGATTTTGATTTATGGTAGATTGGTAGATAGCAACCTATATTTATATGTTAGTATCGCTTTCCTTTTCATAGTTTTGTAGGCGAGTTACCTTTGTGCTGTCGTTCGTCTATTTGTGGGATTTCAGGCTCTACCTTCCACCTCCCACCCTGACTGTGCCAACACCATTTTAGTATTAAGGTTTATGAAAATCAGATTGACGCATTGGGTTTGGTGATAACTCATGCTCCTTGGTTTACAACAACTCCTCTTTGATACCTGTGTCTTTCACCCTATGGGTTGCTGATAGAGATGGCAATTCTGTCTGTTTACCCATATACCCGTGGGCAAATACCCTAATGGAGCTGGGTATGGGATATTTTCTTTACTCACGGGTATGAAAATAGGGAGAACACTTTACCCGTCGGGTAAACGGTCACAGGTATAGGTAAGCTCCACCTGTACCAGCCCCGCCCGTTTACCCACGATATAGATTGACAGGTGGTGTAGTCATAGCAATATCTCTAATTACTATTGATTATTATAAACTTTTGCATATCTCTAATTGCTATTGATTGTTATAAACTTTTTTTATAGCTATTATATTTCCTAACAACAGTTGTTGCTTATATGTACCTGTCATTAGTTCAACTCTCAGATGGTGACTCTTAGTTCGCAGGTAAATGGGTATGCCCACGGGTGACGGGTATGGGCGAGCTTTTTCACCCGTCGTCCTTCGTGGGTATACCCGCGGGCGTAAATCGGGGTCGCAGGTACGGGTATGGGCGAGCACTACCCGTAGCCGCCACGCCCGATTGCCATCCCTAATTGGCGACTTGTTGCTGCAATTAGTGATTATCCTATAGATCAGAACTATTGTTCTATGTTCATTTTACCTTGTGCCTTAAATTAGATAAAACGCGTAAGCACAACAAGTATAATCAATGCTATAATTAAAACATGGTTGCATCTCTATCACTACTACCTATGCTCTACATCTCCACCTTTGTGAACTACTCACACATAGGTAGATGATTGA
Source organism: Dendrocalamus latiflorus (assembly GCA_017311315.1). Classification (NCBI taxonomy): domain Eukaryota; kingdom Viridiplantae; phylum Streptophyta; class Magnoliopsida; order Poales; family Poaceae; genus Dendrocalamus; species Dendrocalamus latiflorus. The sequence goes on along the minus strand of CM029627.1, from coordinate 32,029,858 downwards.
AATAAAGGATGACTATCATAGAAATAAATGAAAGACAATTCTCTCTTCAATTACCAATAGATGTTGTGTGGCAAACGAGTCTTCAGGTAATAATAGACGAAGATTACAAGTACTATACTCTAATGTAGTTTAGATCAAGAAAATGGTGAAAAGCAATCTCTCAACTCTCCTAATCTAATCTACTATTCTTTGGATGCAATAACTTTGTAATAACTGTCAATAACACATTGATGCCAAAGGAATAACGCTTCACTCTTTATATAGAGTAGATCTTGTTGAGGAACCGTCGCTGGCGACCAGTCCGATCAATTCCTCTGCTAGAACAAATCGAATCAATCACAGAAGACAGAATAATAGATTGAACACACAGAGAGAGGTAGAGAGAACTCCTGGTCTTTCTTTATTACTTTCAATTGCATGTGTACAAAATCTGCCAGTACGGCTCCCTATTTATAGTCTACAATGAGGTGCCCACCATGGGCCTAGGCTGCTGGCCCAGGCCCAGGTTTCCTAACACTCCCCCTTGGGCATTCATCTGACACGTTCATGCCTCATTAAAATTCCATAAAACCCAGTGGAAAATATTTGGAGAAAGAGTATATGATACATGTTATGCTGCGATGCACGAATTGCTTCATTAAAAACATTGGTTGAGAAACTTTAGAAAAACTAGTACAAGGGAAAAAGAGTACAATTCACCTAATTTCATTCAGTCTTCAGGACTTTGTTCATTTGGGTACTTAATCTTCATGATCAAGATTTACTAGCGGGCTTGAGAGAATTCTCCCCCTGAATTCTGCACTTTTCTAAGTCTTATCATTCCAATTCCTCACATGCATCTTTCAAACCTAGATGCAGGGAGTAACTTAGTGAATAAATCTGCCAGATTTTCACATGACTTAGTATGCAGTACTTTAATCTCGTCCATCTTTTGCAATTCATGAGCATAAAAGAACATGGGGTTGCTATGCTTTGTGAAATGACTCTTCACATAACTCGTCTGCACTTGTGCAACGCAAGCGGCATTATCTTCATATATAATTGTGGGGTTTGCATAATGTTCATTCCACATGACTGCTGCATGTGGTGAATCATTCGGCGGAACCAAGCGCACTCTCGTGCGGCTTCAGACAGTGCTATAATTTCTGAGTGGTTCGTCGAAGTAGCTACAAGGCTTTGCTTAGACGATTTTCAGGAAATTGCAGTTCCACCACACAGGAATACATAGCCTGTTTGTGACCTTGCGGTATGCGGGTCAGACAGGTACCCAGCATCTGCATAGCCAATCAAGTTCAAATCTTGATTCTTTCTGTAAAACAATCCAAGGTCCTTTCTTTCTTGGAGGTATCGGAAGATGTCCTTTATGCCCTGCCAATGCCTTTTGGTAGGTTCTGCACTGTACCTTGCTAATAGGTTTACAGCAAATGCAATGTCCGGTCTAGTTGAGTTTGCTAAGTACATGAGTACTCCCATGCACTCAAGTATGGGAATTCCAGTCCCAAGATTTCCTCCCCCTCTTCCCTAGGTCGGAAAGAATCTTTTCTTGCTGTAAAGACCTCCCGATCATCGGTACTTTCGATGGGTATGCCTTCTCAAAGCCAAACCTTTCTAACACCTCCTAGGTGTAGGCTGATTGATGTACTAATATTCCTTTAGGGACATGCTCAAGCTGCAGGCCTAAGCAGAATTTGGTCTTGCCCAAATCTTTCATTTCAAATTCCGACTCCAAGTAGGAGCTTGCTTCTTTTATGTCTTCCATTGTCCCGATGATATTCAGATCATCTACATACACTAAGATTATACAAAAGTCATTATGGGATCGTCGGATAAACACACAGGGACAGTCTTCATTATTCGTGTAGCCTTTCTTGCAGAGAAAGTCGCTTAAGCGATTATACTACATCCTTCCAGATTGCTTCAGTCCACAGTGACTTTCTGAGCTTCACACTGTACATATTTCTATTTGCTATGTCTTGGTTCGGGAGAGGGATTCTTTTAGGGACCTTCATATAAATCTTCGAATCCAAGTTTCATAGAGGTATGCAGTTACCACATCCATCAATTTCATTTCTAAATTCAAGTTCATTGCCATTGAGATCAAATATCTAAAGGTAATTCCACTCATGACTAGGGAGTAGGTTTCTTCATAATCAACTCCTGGACGTTGAGTGAAACCTTGTGCTACCAGCATTGCTTTGTATCTCACTACTTCGTTTCTTTCATTTCTCTTTCGAACAAATACCCACTTATGCCCTACAGGGTGCACATGGGAAGGTGTGCGACATACGGGCCCAAACACCTCTCTTTTGTTCAAAGATAATAATTCAGTTTCTATTGCCTTCTCCCAATCTTCCCAATCTGATCTTTTCTTACATTCAGTAAGCGATGCAGGCTTGGGATCAAGATCGATGATTTTGGCAATTTTCTTTGCGAAGTAGATATCGATATTGGCTGTTGTCCTATTCATGGACTCTCCCGTGTGCACATAATTTATAGCTATTTCTTCATGAGTTGTTCTTCTGGAGCAAGTGCTTTTTCTGGAGCTTCTCCATGCACATCGCTTCTTCCAATTGCGGTGGTAAGTCCCTTTAGTTTTTCGGCTCCGATGTGTGCGCACACATCCATGCCGACTTCTTCTTCCATGGGGATACTCAGATCTGGTATGCCCTTTTCTGAAGGTGTCATACTTGTGCCAGATCTCAACTGGCTCCCCTTCTCATTCTGGGGGACTTCAGTGGTTGGCTGTGATAAGTCATTCTTATCCTTTTTCGCCGGGCGTCCCCGGTTACTTAGGATTCGAGGAGCCGGAGCTCTCATTCTTTTATTTTGAGGCCTCTGGACGAGATTAATGATACCTTCTACTTTCTTTGGTATTTCAACCCTCTCCGGTGCATTGCGTGCAGGCACATGCGACTTAGTTACGCTCTTCAAATCACTAAAGTGACCAGGCAGTTGGTTTGCTAATGCTTGCAAGTCAATGATCTTCTGGACCTCTTTCTTTGTTTCACTAGTGCGCGGTCATTTGCATGAATTCCCGTGGCTTCCCACGTAATTTCCGGACATTTTTCATCAAGGGGTTGATTTCCTCCCCCTAATGTTGGGAAACTATCCTCATCAAAAATGCAATCAGCGAAGCGGGTGGTATGCAAATCTCCCGACATGGGTTCCAAATACCTGATTATGGATGCAGTCTCATAACCAATGTATATCCCAGTCTTGCAGAGAGGGACCATTGCAGTACGCTGTGGAGTGGGTATAGGTACATAAACCTTGCAACCAAACCTCCTGAGATGAGAAATTTTCGGTGGTGACCCTTGCGCTAGTTGCATAAGTGAATGACTGTTGTAGGCCGATGGTCTAAAGTTGATGAGATTTGCTGCATGTAGGACTACGTGTCCCCAACATGTAGCTGGCAAATTACAATTATACAAAAGGGATTGGGCAATAAATTTAATTCTCTTGATTAAAGTATCTGTCAAACCATTCTGGGTATAGACATGCGGTACCGAATGCTCAACTGCAATCCCCATCACCATGCAATAATCATCAAATGTCTTTGAAGTAAATTCTCTGGCGTTGTCCATTCTGATGGACTTGATGTGATGATCAGGGAACACATTTCTGATGCGAATGATCTGTGAGATCAGCTTTGCGAAAGTATGGTTTCTTGTGGACAATAAACCCACGTATGTTCACTTCGAGGAAGCATCAATAAGCCCCATGAAATACTTAAATGGCCCTAAGATGGGCTGAATGAGACCCTAAATGTCCCCTGGATGCGTTCCAGGAATGCAGGGACTTCATCCTTCACTTTCAGAGTGGAGGGTCTAGTAATTAATTTCCCGGTGGCACATGTAGGGCACACAAAATCTTCGTGATTCAGAAAATTCTTTACATTAATATTATGCCCTTGGGAATTGTTGGTTATATTTCTGATCATCCTAAGACCTGGGTGGCCTAATCTGTCATGCCAGAGACAGAATAGTTCAGAGCTTCTAAATACTGTCTTTAGGACAGTGCAGCCTGCAGGTGCCTTGATGTTGGTATAATATAGCCCAGTTTCTAGTGAAGGAAGTTTTTCTAATACCCTTTTGCCATTCTCTTTGCACTTCGTGATGAGCAGGTATTCCTTACCGTACTTTTCTTCAGTCTCAACGTGAAAACCATTAGTGCGAATATCCTTAAAACTTAGGAGAGTTCTAGTCGATTCTAGGTACAATAATGCTTCTTCAATGACCAAAGTTGTGCCCATTGAAAGTATAATTATGGCTCTTCCGGAACCAATTATACATGCATCGCTTCCGGCGATTGTCGTAAGGCTGCCAGTGCTCTTACTAATCAACTGAAAATACTTAATCTCTCTTAAAATGGTATTCGTTGTGTCGCTGTCAGCAAGGCACACTTCCTCTATAGGGCGCCACACGTGTTTTAATATAAGGTATTTTATTAACATGTATTAGAAGGTATTCAACACATAAATAAAATACTCCAATATCAAAACATATCATGCCATCATAAACTGAATAAATGAATGAATTATTCCAAAATCATCCAACCATCACGAGAAAACAAAAGCTAAATTACCATCCATGCAAGTTCTAACTTGTCCATTTAACACAAAATAAATGACAATTAAAGTCTAATACATTCTATGCATCAAACTGAATCAACTAGAAAATCAGAGACTTCTTAGGCTATCTTCTCAAGGTGATCTTTTCTTCGAGAGAAATCATGGCGGTGGCTGCCTCTAGGTCGTAAGGTGGTGTTGCTGCCAGGATGGGCTCAACCTCCATCAACTCAGGCAGCTGCTCAGGATGTTCCCCCCCTCAACCGCTGCAAAGTGGGCTTCAGGCTGCCCTTTGCCATCCTTCTTCTTCTGGCTTGGTGGGCATCAATGACATGTTGCGGTTCATTGCATATCCGCGACCAATGCCCACACTTGCCACACTTGTAGCAACCTTGGTTCTACTGGCCATAGGTCTTACCACTCTTCTAATCTTTTTTGTCACTTGGAGCACCTGACTTGCCTTTCTGGGCAGCGGTCTTACCCTTCTTCACCCTTCTCTTCATTAAGAGCTTTCACACCTTATAGCTCCCGGCGTTGGCCTCGCGGCCAGTGGAGCTCCCCGGTGGCTGAGTGACGTAATTCTTGCGGAGAAGTTCATCCTAAGCCTTCACAACCTGCATCATATCAATCAATTCGGCGTACTCCTTGTAGCCGTCTTGACGATAGTTGCGGGCGGATTGAACAGCCTTGGGGTGAAAGGTGGACAGGATCTTCTCGATCTTCTGCTCATCTGTGATCTAATTGCCACAGAGTTGAAGATTGGTACAAATCCTGTGCAAGGCAGAATTGTACTCCCTGACCGTCTTAAAGTCGACAAACCTCAGTCTGATCCACTCCTGCTTTGCTTGAGAAAGAATGGTGTACTTTAGCGTCTCAAACCGCTTCTTGAGTACAGTCCAGAGTGCTAGCGCGCTTCTCTCCACCATATACTTATTCTTTAGAGTGAGGCAGAGGTGGTGCCTAAGAAAACGAAGTGCCTGATCATTCTCCTTAGGCGTGGGTTGGGCATCATGCAGTCCGCCAATCCCGATAGTCACGCGGAGCTTCTTGGCTCCAAGCACTATCTCGACATCGGATGCCCACGTCAGATAGTTTTGGCCATGCTGGGCCAGCTCCTCGAACTCCCAGTTCGTGATGCCAGTCATCTACATGTGTATGAACGGAATAAATAAGTTTACTGCTGGTAAACATGCATGGAATAATTTACTGCAGGTAAATAAATGGTACAAAAGGTTCTCGCAATGTTTCATAATTTTCTATGCATTTTCTATAAATTTTACTACTAATTTTAGTGATTAAAAGCAATTTAAACAATTACAATTAACCAAAAAAGTAAATAAATACAGAAAATAATAATGGCAGAAATAAATAAGCTTCAAATGCTAAAAATAATTCACAATTTGGATTCCCGAGGCCCTTTTATGCAAGAATATGAATTTTCAGCGAATTCTACAATTCCAGAGGGTTTCTACACAAATTTTCAATTCAGAGAAAAATCCGCACAATTTTCTGATTTTCCAAGGGGTTTTCTACAAAATTTGGGACTCGATCGTAAATCTGAGGACTTATTCATAATTTTCAGAATTGCCAAGGCTTCTTTGCAAAATTCGGGACTCAAATGCAAGTTTTAGGGACCTTTCGGTAATTTTTAGCATTTCGGGGTGATTTCTGCAAAATTCGTCCCCTGGGCGGGCTTTTCCCTCCCAGCCCATCACACGATGGCCCAAAACAGCCCGTCCGACTGCTCTAAACCAGGGTAGGGTTTCCCTACCCGGTACCTCTTCGGTGGCGGCGGCCCGGCCTACCAACTCGGGCGGCGCGAGCGGCGGGCGGTGACGGCTGCAGGCCGTCGGCGGAGAGAGGCGGAAGCGCTTTGGGCGTAGGCGACCGAGCGGCGAGGCGATGGCCAAACGGTGAGGCCAGCGCGGGGTTCGAGTAGCGGTCAGCCAAGCGTGAGGCTCGGTCGGCTGGCCGGCGAATCAGGAGGTCCGGTGGTGCGGCTCCACCAATCGGCCGGTCGGGTGGCGCGAGGCGGCCAGGCTGGGCTACAAGTGGCGGGGGCCAAGCAACCGAGCGGATCCGGCTTCGGGCCAAGGCAGATACTGAGCAAGCACGGCAGCGGTGCGGAGGCCAAGCAGGCGCGACTGCGGCACGGAGACTGAGCGGGCGCGGCACACGAAGCGCCGAGGCGGCGGCCGATCTTCGGGCGCGGTGACCGAGCGGCCGAGCGGCTCTTCGGGTGCCTCGGCTGGCTGCTGGCCGGCGGGGCGCGGCGACGTGGAGGCCGAGGAGGAGCCGGCTTCAGGCGGCGGCGCGGTAGCCAGCGTGCGGGCCGGTGGCCGAAGTGGTGGCTGGCCAGGCTGCGCGTGTGTGGGCGCGGGAGCCGAAGCGGCGGGTGGCCGGGTGGCGCGCGTGCGGGCGCAGTGGTCAAGATGGGGTCTCGGGCACCTCGGCCGGCTGTTGGCCGGTGGCCGGCGGCCCGCATGCGGGCGTGGCGGCGGCGGCAGGCCATCGGCCGACACCCCCTTTTTTTCTTCTTTTCTCGTGCAGTGGCCGTACAGAACCGAGCCGTGCAAAAATTTTCATTTTTTTCTTGTCATCTACAGTGCAATCATCATCTACCCTGTGTTGCAATCTACCGATCGACATTGTGCCGGCGACTTCAGGTCTGCTCGCGGTAGATTAGGGCGGATTTGCACTGTAAAAATTCAATCTAGAACGTGAAAATTGTGAATTTACAACGATCTAGGAAATTCAATCTATTAAAACTTCGATGATTACCTTCGATTCACTGGGGCGATCTCGTGCTGATAACGTGTTGAGGAACCGTCGTTGGCGACCACTCCGATCGATTCCTCTGCTAGAACAAATTGAATCAATCACAGAAGATAGAATAATAGATTGAACACAGAGAGAGGTAAAGAGAACTCCTGGTCTTTCTTTATTGCTTTCAATTGCATGTGTACAAAATCTGCCGGTACGGCTCCCTATTTATAGTCTACAATGAGGTGTCCATCATACGCCTAGGCTGCTAACCCAGGCCCAGATTTCCTAACGTATCTAATTTGGTGAATGCGGTGTCCCTGGAAGTCGGTCAGTTAAATCCCCCGAGGCTTCAAATATGGAAATTACTCCAAACCGTATCTTATATATGCTAGAAGCCTTAAATCACGGGATTTCTACCTGATATGCTCAACAAATACTATTCCTTGCAATATAAAAATAAAACAGTAACAGTTTTTGTGGAAAATGATAAAATTGTGGTGGGAATAAGGCTAAAAACTCAGGAAATATATGATGTGTTTAGGATGCATCTACCTGGCAGCATCTTCGCAGCATTGATCTTGTCGATTTTTTCAGCATAAGTAATGCACCACATAAGCGACAATTCAGAAGATGGCAGAGATAAAGGGGGGGAAAATGCACCACGTAAGCTACAATTTTCAGCCACGTGAGGGAATGGCCACCACCAGGCCGGGCTGGGGAGATTTTGATGGGCCGTGGGGTGCAGTCGGGATGCGTCGTCGTCGAGATGGACCGTCGAGGGAGCTCACCGCCGCTGGGGCACCTATCATCTTGAGCTTGGGTTCGGTTTCGTTCAAGAATCAGAAGCGAGCTTCGATCTGTTTTGGTCTGGCTTATCTGGTCCAATCCAGTCAAAACGGGCAGAAGGACGAGGGCAAAAACGGGAATTCAGTTTAGGATAAATGGGAAAATAGGAGACAAGGATAGGAAATGGGAGAACCTTTGCTGGGGGTTTGCCAACTCTCAGACCTTGTTTGGCTGGGCTAAAACCTCTCGGTTCACCATACGGTCCAATTTTAGTTCAAATCCCTGCCCTATGGCCCCTATCCATATGAATCTCGATCCATGTCGACGCAATCCAAACGAGGCCTCAGCGGAGAGCCGTGCCCGGGGCTTTTGCACCCTAGCAGCGCGGTGCACGGAATCCAGAAGTGGTCGTGGGCGCGGTCGCGGACCGGGCCTGCGCCTGCACCGGTCGGGCTCGGTCGAGCAAAACCCCTTGACCAAACCCTAGCGTTAAATACCCGCCGCCCACTAGATCCCCCGGCTCCTTTCCCTGCCTCGCGCACGCACGCACGCACACACGGCACGGTGCGCACGCTTCTCTCCTCCCGAAGTCTCTGCGAGGTCACAAGGGGGGAGGAGCCGAGGACTCCCGACTCTCACGACTCCCCACTCCGTCGCGGCGGCAGCGGACTGCTCAGAGCCCTAGCTCAGGGGTTCCAGCCACGCCCCGGCCCTGGTGCCTCACGCGCTGCCGTCGCCGTCGGTGCTCGAAGCCGCCTCAGCCGCCGCGATGGATCTGCCCAGCCTGGCTGTGGTGCTGCGCGCGGCGCTCAGTCACGCCCCCGAGGAGCGCAAGGCCGCCGAGGCCAGCCTCAACCAGGTGAGCCCCCCCTATCCCCGGATCGCGCGCCCGCTTCTACTGCCGCCGCGGCTGCCGCTGCTCGATCGCGCTGTAGTATCTCTCGCGGTCCGTTGCTTGTGGGGGGACCTGGGGTTCCCGCCGCGCCGAAATTGATTGGGTTGGGGGTGGTGCTTGGTCGGGTGATTGCCACGTCTCTGCGTGCTTGGATTTTGCTGTCGAACCCTGCTCGATCGAACCAGCCACATTAGTACCATTTCTCAATTGCTGTCTGCATCTAGTCGATTGCTGTTGCCGTGTTTCGTTTGATATGGAGCTAGGTTACTGTGTTGAATTGAATCAATTTGAACCAGTGATCCGTATGAGCCTGAATCATCAGCGGGTTTGATGATTGCTTCGCATTGTCGTGTAGTTGGATTTAGTTGTGGAACTATGCTTTATGGAATTATTACAGGCTCCATGTGTTTCTAGCCCATGCAGGTATTGTTGTTAGCAATTTAGAGTTATTGGCCTCCAGGTCATGATTACCTCAGGGTTGGTGGCCTTGCTTTTTGTTTAATCATGTCCACTGGCATTACAACCGAAACTATCCTAGCATACAATTTTTATTTTGTGCTAGTATTCAATAAAGATTTTGCACGTATAGACTTATTTCGATGAACGTTTCTATGGCACGGAGCTGCTTTTTTGCTCCTTTTCTGTTTAACGTGCTATGTATTAGTGGAAAGACCGAAGGGAGCAATGGAATTTTTTCACAAGTTGGTAAAACTGTTCCAACTGAGTGATTAGCTTTTTTGTTAGCTATTTCCTTGCACATGCGAACTGACTGTTCGCAAAGATGGCTTCTCAGCAAACTTGTATGTATCAAATAATCTGTTTGCTATAATTAGATTTGTTGGAATCACGTTCTGAAGTGCACTGCATCACTCGAAGAGCACTTGTTTCTCAGCCAACTTGCATGTATCAAATGAGCTGTTAGCTATAATTAGATTTGTTGGAATGGCGGAACAAGTATTGCTTTCTTTTCTGAATTTCATATGTGTTTTGTTCTTGTGTTGCATAATGGTGGATCGCAACACTATAATCTGTTAAAACGAATCTGAGCCAAAGCAACAAGTGCAGAAAAAAATTATGCAGGTCTGAATAGTAATAACCGGGGATTCTAAAGACTGCAAAGTGCAAAGTTACAAATGATATTGAATTGGTCCTATTTTTCTTAACTTCGAGCTACCATCAAGGTTTGTTAAGAAAGTTAAGTTCAATTGGTGTGTAATTGGTACATAGCTATTCCATTTTTCCAAGAATGAGAAGGGGATCAACTACAATGCATTACTTGGTAATATACCAGAAGGGATAAAATAGAATGCTCTGCATCAGCCGATTATTTCCTTTTTATGGTCATTAACTCATTATTATTCAATGTTTACCTGTCTTGTTTGTTCTATTATTCATGTTGTTGCCATGCTTTACATATGTTATGTACTTATATATTTCAGACTCTTGTATTGATATTTCTGTAATTCCCGCAGTTTCAGTACACGCCACAACATTTGGTGAGATTGTTACAGATCATTGTGGATGGAAATTGTGATATGGCTGTGAGACAGGTTGCAAGCATTCATTTCAAGAACTTTGTTTCGAAAAACTGGTCACCTACCGATCCTGGTACATGAAGGGCAGTAGTTGAGCACCTATTCCCTTATGTGTGTCGACAACTTACACTTTTATCCCTTTTCTGTAGAAGAAAAGCACACAATTCCAGAAAGTGACAAGTCCATGGTTCGTGAGAATATACTGGGCTTTGTCACTCAATTGCCTCCACTTCTAAGGTAAGTAACTTTGTCGCAATCCACCTATCCTTTTCTTAAGAAGTAGTTTTTTCCTGTCATAGCCACATGCTAGAATTGTAGTGCCAAAAGTGTTTGGTATTCTTTACTAGAAAAACTGAAATCTAGGACCTCTAGTTTTAAATAAGGTATTCACCATGCTCATTATTGTCGTAAACCCTTAATTTTCCTTCACCTATTCAGGATAAATGATGGTAACCTTATTTTAGTTACTGACATGTAAGTAACTTCAACATCCAACTAATTGCAGTTAAAAGGAAAGTAATATTTATGATTTATGTTTTTCCTTGTTTCCATTTTCCTATGTGATGCTGGAACTGAAATGACATATTCTCATATTCTGTGAAATGTAAAAAAATATGTAGTTAAAGAATATTGAGTCTCCCTTCAGGAAACACATGGAACACAAGCTGCCCTAACTTAAAATTGAAATTAGTGCTAGAAAGCATTTGTTCTCTGTTTTCCTGTATGTCTGGACCCTAGAACCTCCATTATGGCCTCAGTTTGTACTTTGTACTTGGTACATAGTCAATTTAGGTAGCATAATACAAAGTGTTTCTTCAAGCTGTAATGCGGTAGAATTGCTATTGTGTTGTCTCTTTTTGTGGTGTCAAGTTCTACATTATGCACATCAGCGTGCATTATTTTAGTCTTCATAATATCTCACTGAAGTTGTAGTGTGGCATGTTTTTTTAATGATGAAAATACAACATTTGATTCAGAATTATTGATGTTTGCGAAATGTGTGGATAATTGACACATCTTTCATGGCTATATCTTTAGAGCACAGCTTGGAGAAAGTATCAAGACCTTGATCCTTGCGGATTATCCTGAGCATTGGCCAAGTCTTCTGCATTGGGTTACGCATAACCTAGAGTCACGGGATCAAATTTTTGGAGCTCTATATGTCCTAAGGATTCTTGCCCGGAAATATGAGTGAGCATACACATGACCTTTTACTTTTATGTGCATGATAGTTACATTATCAGTCTTTATTCATTTTCTGGGAGACTTGTATGAAGATCCTCTGGAGATAACTTGAAGCAATATTGTCAAGATAACATCGTTATTCTAGATTTCTGCTAAGATGAAGGATGCACATTATAATTCTTCTCTAATGAAAATTTGTTGTTTTTGGATGACATCCTCACAACACAATGCATGTGTTTTCCATTTATATGAGCTAGCGTGATCTTATTTTCTCCCCTTGATAATTTAGGTTCAAGTCAGAGGATGAAAGGATACCTTTATATCAAATTGTTGAGGAGTGTTTTCCTCGTTTATTAAATATATTCAGCACACTTGTTCAGATTGCCAATCCCCCAATTGAAGTAGCGGACTTGATCAAGTTGATATGCAAAATATTCTGGTCATCAATTTATGTATGTTTTCGGTCTTATTAAATTCTATTTATGTTTGCCAGTTTTCCTTTTATACTTATTACCGCTCTTGTCATGTACTTTGTGCAGCTAGAAATTCCAAAGCAACTCTTTGATTCAAATGTCTTCAATGCATGGATGGCTTTATTCTTAAACTTGTTGGAAAGGTCAGTTCCAATGGAAGGTCAACCATTGGATCCTGATGCTAGGAATGCTTGGGGGTGGTGGAAAGTCAAGAAATGGATTACCCATATCTTGAACCGTCTATACACTCGGTCAGTATTTAATTAAACTTGGTATTTTTGGGGGAATCGGTATTTTACTTGTTTTTCTGTTCATTGTTGACAGGTTTGCTGATTTGAAGGTTCAGAAACCAGAGAGCAAAGCTTTTGCTCAAATGTTTCAAAAGAACTATGCTGGAAAAATTTTGGGATGTCACTTACAGTTGCTCAATGCAATCCGTACTGGTGGCTATTTGCCCGATAGGGTTATCAATCTTATTCTTCAATACCTTACCAACAGGTTCATGAGAAAAATAATTGCACAGCAGCATATTGTACTTTCAAAGTAGCTTTCTTATTTGTGTTTGCATTGTTCTTGTTGCTGCCTTTCTTTGCTTCTGGATATCTGTATGCATCACAAACTTGCTGTGAGTGTCTAGCTCTGTTAGACAGTTTCATCAAGACAGGTTGCTAACAGAACAAATTCTGCTTCATCATTCCTAGCAATGGATAATTTTGCTTGATTTCTGGTTCTCTGGCATGCATTATTCTGGTGAGGTGGCATAATGTCCAACTTAAGCAAAGTGTTTGATATATGTTTTTTTTAGGGAACTAGTTTTGGTTTGATCTTTACTGGTTTGCATGTTGCAATTTTCTGTGGGCACTGGGCATTTTTATCTATAGTGTGTCACTTGCAATGCAATTGTTGCATCAATTGTTTTGTTGAGCACCTGCAGAAAATCTGTATTTCATGTATCCTTCAGATGATAATTTGTTGAGTGATTTCTAAATTCATGGTGATTGCCTATAATATTGGGATGTGATGTTTCTTGCAGTGTTACGAAGAACAGCATGTATCAGCTGATGCAGCCACAAATTGATATCATTCTTTTTGAGATAATATTTCCATTAATGTGCTTCAGTGACAATGATCAAATATTATGGGATGAAGATCCTCATGAATATGTTCGGAAAGGCTATGGTAAATTTGCATGACCTCTTAGTTGTCTCAGTTCTGTAAGGTAGTATGTGCTATATTCAGTTTTCATTCTCTTCACTCATAATGTTGCTTCTGTTGAAGTACAGATATCATTGAAGATTTGTATAGTCCTCGAACAGCTGCTATGGATTTTGTGAGTGAATTGGTAAGGAAAAGGGGAAAGGGCAACCTACAAAGGTTTATCCATTTTATTGTGGATATATTTATGAGGTATGAATAGTTTGTGTGATTTGTATTGTGTGCATCAACTTTTTATGAGCTATCGAATTCAAGAAAACTTTTTCAGGTATGATGAGGCATCTATTGAAGTGAAGCCATATCGCCAAAAAGACGGTGCACTTCTTGCCATTGGGACATTATGTGATAGGCTGAAACAAACTGATCCATACAAGGCTGAGCTGGAGCGGATGTTGGTTCAGCATGTCTTTCCAGAGTTCAATAGTCATGTTGGACACTTGCGTGCTAAGGTAATGTGCTCCAACTTCCTTAGCAGTTCCACTTTTTTCTTTGTTATAGCTGGAGCACATTCAGATCATATAAGGTTTGTCTTGATCCATTTGTATTTCAGTGGTACAGCTATAGTTTATTGTTATACTTTTCATATTTCAACTTTCTTTTTTATTTCGAAACTTAGAAATATGCTTCTACGTCCCAAAAATTATACCACCTCAGATTCAAAGTGGTGTTGTTTTGACTTCTCACTGTCTGGAAGATCCAAATTTGCCCACTAATTGTTCGTATATGTTGGTATAATTTGCAAAAACAATACTGTGAAAGTATTTTTCCTGACACAAATCTATTTTGTTCTTTCCTTGTGAACAATCTAAATATTTGTAAGTTGTATCTATATTAATGGTCAAAAGTTCCCATTTGAAGTAGTTGGCTTCTGTACTCTGTTTTGGTACTACTAGTATTTTTCATTGACACTGCATTGTTATTGAAGTGTTTCGTATAGGATCTATTATTAGCGTTTCTACTGCAGTTATATCAGTTTGCTTAATGTGTATGTCACTGTACATAACATGGAGGCATCTAACTTGTAAATTATGATTGACACTGTTGCTGTATTGAATTCTGCTTTTGTTCTTCAACATGAAATGTTACTTCTAGGTTGCCTAATGAAATCACTGGATATTCATTCGTGGTATCAGCATTAACACATTTTGCTGGATAAAATTGCTATAGTGATGATTAGCCAGTTAAGCTATAAATAGCTATAAATCTTAAACTACTGGCTCCATCTAGCATGGTATGACCAATTTGTTCCTGTTCTTCAAATTGAAGATCAACTGCCAGTTAAAACATGCTAAGTTTTGCTCCAGCAATAAGATAAGCATTCTTCCAGACAGCACATTGTTGCAAATTGTGACCGCCATCATAATATTTGAATTATTTGTTACCCCCCCCTCTCAAGTATCTTTTTTTACTTTATTTAGGCTGTTCTACTGTTGCAATACAAGTGCTGTCATGAACCTTAGTTCTGGGGGTAAGCACCGTCGAGAGGATGGCTGGGCGGCATCGGCGTAGAGGGAGAGAGACTATAGATGAGAATGACTTTGTTATTTCTTGCTTGGTTCGAATAGTATATGACGGCCCCTTTATATAGATGACTCCCCCTAACAAATAGAATCTAATCTCAATCATATCTGTAACAAATAGAAACTAATATTATATCTCTAATAGATGGAAACTAATATCTACCTTCCTAGTAAATCGACTGAGCCCCAGGGGGTCTACGCCCATGACATTACACCTCTCCCAGATATGCAACCGGACATGCACGTGCAGGTGCCAATAAACAAAACACAACGTTGAAAGGAACAAAGCCTTTTACATCTTGGCTTATTTCTCTATTTTTAAGATTAAAGCATTGCCTACTATTTAATATATGTTTTCTTTTTTTTCTTTTTTCTACAATTATATTCTAGTTTAATCCAATACTCATTTTCCCTTTTTTTCCTTTATGTACTTATTACTCTTTGTCAAATCAAACTGATTTGTTATATGAGTAATAGGCAGCATGGGTTGCTGGGCAGTATGCGCACATCAACTTCTCTGACCAGGACAATTTTCGCAAAGCTATGCATTGTGTTATCTCTGGTTTGCGTGATCCAGAACTTCCCGTCAGGGTTGATTCAGTCTTTGCACTCCGTTCTTTCGTTGAAGCATGCAAAGGCAAGCTTTGTTTCATTTCCTATATACCTAATAAATTATCGATTTACCTTTTTAATTCATTAATTACAACAACTCTTTTGTTCTACAGATCTAGATGAGATCCGGCCAATCCTTCCTCAACTTCTTGATGGTAACAACTACTTTTATCTTCAACATTGTTTCAGATGGTTGATCTTGGTTTGATTGTTTACTTTGCAGAATTTTTTAAGCTTATGAGTGAAGTTGAGAATGAGGACCTTGTTTTCACCCTTGAGACGATTGTTGATAAATTTGGTGAAGAGATGGCACCATATGCACTTGGATTGTGCCAGAGTTTGGTACGTTGCCCTTTATTGTAATATATTTAGTTCAATATGGTTATATGCTGCTACCTTCCTAGAACTTTATTCTTACTATTTTCATAGGCCGCTGCCTTCTGGAGATGCATAGCTAGCTCAGAAGCTGTTGATGAAGTTGAGGACGCTGGTGCTTTGGCTGCTGTTGGTTGCTTACGTGCCATAAGCACAATCCTTGAGTCCATTAGCAGTCTTCCCCATCTTTTTATCCAAATAGAACCCACTTTGTTGCCTATATTGCGCAGGATGTTGACTTCAGATGGTCAAGGTATTATATGGCCTAATCATAATTATGGAGATATTTTACATTTTAAAGGATATATAGTGTGTTCCATTTGTCCTGTTTGTGAAATCCATTTGTAGTTGCGCTCTGTTGGAACTACTCTCAGGTGTTCAGAATGTTGGTGCCCTTTGAGATGTAAAAGCAAATGTATAGAGAAATAATTTGTTATAGACTTTCTTTTTAATGAAAGTGGTAGATTTATCAATACATTAGAAGCTTGTAGGTAGTTACAACTAGCTACTAACCCCCTTAAATTGGCTAGGGCGGATGTAAGAACTCATGATTATCAGAGATCTAAAGGAGATATGTTGTTTGTGTTAATATTAGTTTTGATTCAATAAATTTTGTGGTGCTTTTCATGCAGTTTTTCGCTCATGAATTTTACTTTCTTTTGCAGATGTTTATGAAGAAGTTTTAGAAATAGTTTCCTACATGACCTTTTACTCACCAGCAATTTCATTGGACATGTGGAGCTTGTGGCCGTTGATGATGGAGGCTCTTAATGATTGGGCCATTGATTTCTTTGAGAGTAAGTCTAGTTTTGAATAGTGTGCTGTTAAATTTGGTTTATGCTGAAAGTTTAATTTTGAATTATGCGTATTTCTGGCTTGTTGTTAGTTATTACCTCTGTTTCCGGATACTTGGCACTTCTGACCAAAAATTTTGTTTCCAAATGCTTGGCTATTTCCTTATCCGGACACTTTTTCTCAAACCACTCCTATTAACTCTACCCACATCCTTCACTTTACTACCTTGTTATTTGTGCTTGAGATATGTACAAGTCCTACTGGTTCTTGGAATAATGGTGTAGACCTGGACCAGGCTAAAACCCTTGACCTCACCATTGGGGAAAACCAGCAAAAAGATAATATTTTAATGTGAATTCTAC
Source organism: Dendrocalamus latiflorus (assembly GCA_017311315.1). Taxonomy (NCBI): domain Eukaryota; kingdom Viridiplantae; phylum Streptophyta; class Magnoliopsida; order Poales; family Poaceae; genus Dendrocalamus; species Dendrocalamus latiflorus. The sequence continues at coordinate 32,012,772 of CM029627.1, read as the reverse complement.
ACGGACCCAGGCTCAACCCTTGACCTAACCTTTGGGGAGGAGTGCCTACTGCCTGCTCTGCACTCATTTACTGTCTAAGCCAGACAATATATATTAAAATACTCTTGTACCAAGCTGCAGTCCAACCGCCCGGACCGGCGATCCAACTGGTGACCACTGAGCCGGTCACTCCAATGGTTCACTCACTAGTCCGGTTATTAAAACTGTGCTTGCATTATACATTATTGGTGGCATCTTTTAGCAATTGCATTATTTGTGGCATCTTTTAGCAATTGCATTATACATTATTTTCGCATCTTTTTTCAGCTCATTAAATGTTCTTGTTGCCCTGCAGATATTCTAGTTCCATTAGACAACTACATTTCTCGTGGTACTGATAATTTTGTTGCCTGCAAAGATCCTGATTATCATCAAAGCCTATGGAAAGCGCTATCATCTGTGAGTGTGGATTAGATTCATGGTTTAACTGTTATTTGTTTTGAAATTATTAATAATTTGGTTCTTAAAGTTGCATATCGATGCTTTTAGATTATGACAGACCAAAACATGGAAGATTCTGATATTGTGCCTGCTCCAAAGCTCATTGAAGTAGTTTTTCAAAACTGCAAAGGACAAGTCGATCATTGGGTTGAGCCATATCTCAGGCTTACAATTGATAGGCTACGTCGTGTGGAGAAGCCATATCTGAAATGTCTCCTTGTACAAGTGGTAAGAAACGTGCATCTTGCCCTTTTCCATTTGTTCTAAACATGCTAATCAGTAATCAGTTAACATGCCTGATCATAGCACAGCTGTTGGCATTTTCTTGTATGTGTATTGCAACTGGGTTTGGCAACCCATTCTTGAGCCGGTTCACGCCGGCCGGCCTGCACATACCTGTTTTGGTGGTAAGTAGCTGGAACTAGATGACGTCTGGTGAAACCCAAGGAAAAATTGAAGTTTTACTAATTCTTACAGTTTTTTGATGGGGTAAGTTGGAATACCACGTTTGCAACAAAAGAGCAATGCGAGGTTGCTAAAAACTGGCCTAAATTGGTCAAGCTTCGACCAATGCACTGATTCTAAATCAGCTATAAATCTTAACTTCCTTGTTTGGCCATGATTTCCAGTAACCGGCAGGTAGCTGCTGATTTTGTGATCCGTGACGACAACTAACCTCATTTTTTTTACAATTATACCATAGATTTCCACTGCTTTAATATTTTAGCAGCAGCTTCATCAGTAGTTCTTGCACAACTTGAGACGTGGGAGTCTGTTATCGAAGCTAGAGTCATTTTATTTTGTAGGAAACTATTTAAGTCGAATCCAGTTGTACCACTTGATAATATAACTTCACATATTATGATCAGTCATTTCTAACATTTTATTTTGTAGGAAACTATTTAAGTCTAAATCCAGTTGTACTACTTGATAATATAACTTCACATATTATGATCAGTCGTTTCTAACTTTAGATTCATAGCTTTTTTGGAAATTATCAATAGTTATGCTTAAAATATCTATCACATGATATTTTATGTCTTATGTCTATAGTTATCATGTAGCTGTCAAAATGAATTCCACACCACGTATTGCTATGGAATAGCCAATGGTATATACAAGATACATGGGCTAGATGGGCCAACACTAGAGATGGGCCTATATATATACATTTAACAGTAGCCAGCAATATAACTTCCTGATTGAAAAGGGCTGTCTATTGTAAATAAAACGAGATGGTTTCCCATTAAAAAAAAGGGCTACAGTGTTGTAGCTATTGCAGAAAGCAACATAGCTATACAATTATCAGTGTCATCAATGAACAGATCTAAGCTTTCCATATTGCCTGAAGCAAACCCATGTCCTAGGCTAGCTATGTGTTCCTTCCGATGTGTGTATCTGTAGAATCAATACTACCAATTCCATGGGGGTTGGGCCCTAATATTCGTGTCAAGGTTCTAAAAATTGGTAACTAGTACCCGAGAGGTCACCCACCTAGTAGTGATTATACGGTATACGACATAATCGGCCCAATTATACGGCCGAGTATCCAGCCTAGTAGACCTATTTTTAGAACACCGATTCATGTTGAGTCGAATCTCATCAGCGAAGTATGTTTTAACACGGTATCTGGCATTTAGCTTGTATTATGTACTGATCAATATACCTAATTCCATGCCAATTGCAGATAGCTAATGCGCTGTACTACAATCCTTCGTTGACACTTGCAACGTTGCATAAACTTGAAGTTGCAACAGAAATTTTCAATCTTTGGTTTGTCATGCTACGACAAGTAAAAAAAAGCGGCAAGCGGGTGAACTTCAAGAGGTAAATTTGCTAGCGCATGTTTCTAAGATTATAGCTCTGGTGTTTATGTGCTGTACTCACTCAAGAATGGTGTTTTGCTTCATTTGCAGAGAGCATGATAAGAAAGTCTGCTGCTTGGGATTAACTTCACTTATTGGCCTTCCAGCTAGTCACCTTCCAGCAGAAGCTCTAGAGCGCATTTTCAAAGCAACACTTGAGCTGCTTGTCTCTTACAAGGATCAAGTTGCAGGTGCAGTTGTCTCTTGTTTACTGTCTGATGAACCACCAGCCCTTCAAAAACTAAAATATACTCTTGACATTTTAAACATCGGGCTGATTAAGGACCCCCCATAGATTGCGGGTCTATTCTTTTTTGCTGCGGCTTTTGGCTACGGCTTGTAGCTTTTGGGCTATTTGTACGAGAGATTATAGAGCAACAGAAACTCACGTGCGGTTTTTGCCTATATAAATGAAGCCAGTAAAGTATGTACTACAATTAACTAGTAGACCTTATCTTGAAAAAAATACTTCGTTTAAAAACTAGTTACTATAGAAAATCTGAAAAGTAGCTTTTAGAAGCTGAAAAGAACAGGGTCTGCTTCACCCCTTTTGCTATTGCCATAGAAAATTTTCCAACCTTACTTCCCCTTTTGATATAACAGTATAGGGGTGAGATTTTTAAATTCCATCTTCTCCTAGATCTTACCCATTTGCATTAATAAACAGAATCAAAGAGGGAAAATGCTGCTGCTGATGATGATTTGGATGGCTTTGATGCTGATGAAGAAGAGGATGAGGAAGTTGAGTCTGATAAGGAGATGGGGGTTGATGATGAAGATAGGGATGAAGTACATAGTCTCAGTGTTCAGAGATTAGCACAGGTTCGTGTTGTGATCTTGACTGAAGTAGAATTTGCATTTTGAGACCTTAGTGTCATGCTTTCCTTTTTATTTTAGATGCCCACCATGGTAAATTTTCTCCAAAAATGTTATCATGGTGGAGCAGTTAATACTTCATAGAACCAATGTAGTCTCTGGTGCAGAGCGTATTTGATGTGTTTTTCCTGAATGAAGCTGGGTATCCTAGAAACATTAGGACAACATTAAAACAGAAATACTTAACTATAATTGAATAACACCATGCTGTTTTAATGGTAATTTAGAAGAAAGTTGTATTGCCGATACTCTATTAATGACGATTACAGCTGGCAGCTAATTCACTATAAATTTGTATAGGATTACTGGTCATCTTTTGTTATGGCTGAGAACTTGGCTTTATTGATCTGGAAACCCTAGATACCAGTACGGGATGAGTCCGATCTCCTCCCTCGGAGGTTAGATCTCAAAACTCCTCCCCCCCCCCCCCCCCCCTCTAATTCTCAAAAGGTTACATATAAATAGCCATAGCGGCTAACTAATCCCTACAATTACTCTTATCTTTTCCTATTATCCCTCTTATCTTCCCAACTAATCTGCATGATAAAAGACTTAACAAACTTGCCAACTCATGCTGTGGGCGCTGGATTGGACTTCTTGCGGCGGGTATAAGTTTTCCCGACAAAAGCGTCCACAACACTACCTCCGTCCTGGAGAAACAGCTCGTCCTCGAGCTGGAAATTGGGATGGTTTGCTCTGAAAGACTCCAGGGCTTCCCAAGTTGCTTCAGCAGCTGGCCGGCCGACCCAGCGAACAAGTAACTCCCATTGGCCACGATTGAGAGGGGCGCGGATGATGGACTCCGGTGTTGGGATTACATGGCCTCGTGATATCAGTGGAAGAGGCACCAATGCAGTAGGAGGAGGGCCAACAAACTGCTTGAGGAATGCAACATGGAAAACATCATGTATCTTGGCTTTGGGTGGCAGCTGGAGCCGGTAAGCCACCAGACCCACGCGCTCCACAATCTGATATGGTCCGTAGTAGCGAGGAGAGAGCTTGCCGCCGGATTTGGAGGTGATGCCTGCGGCAGTGCGGTGATGAAGACGGAGCCATACCCAATCGCCGGCGCTGAACTGGATGTCGCGATGGCCCGCGTCATAGGACAATTTCATGTGGGTCTGAGCCTGCAGCAGCCGCTCGCGGATATCAGCCAGGAAAGCGTCCCTTTCAGTGAGTTGTTTGTCCAAGGCGGCGACGCGCGCCACGCCAGGTTGATAACTTGCCATTGTGGGTGGTGCTCGGCCATATACCACCTGAAACGGAGTTGTTTGGAGTGCCGTCTGGTATGACGTGTTGTAGCAGAACTCAGCCCAAGGTAGCCAACGCAGCCAACTGCGAGGTCAGTCGCCCGCCAGACATCGGAGGTAGACACCCAACACTCGGTTGGTTACCTCGGATTAGCCGTCGGTCTGCGGATGAAAAGCAGAACTGAGGCGTAATTCCACGCCGGACAGAGCGAATAATTTTGTCCAGAATGTGCTGGTGAAGACAGGGTCGCGGTCGCTGACGATACAGCAAGGTATGCCATGGAGTCGGACGATGTGGTCGAAGAAGACGCGTGCCACTGAAGTTGCCGTGTAGGGATGGCCGAGGGCGATGAAGTGGGCGTATTTGGAGAAACGATCCACCACGATGAGCACCACGGATTTGCCGCCAACCTTGGGAAAACCTTCAACGAAGTCCATGGCAATGTCTGCCCAAACGGAGCGCGGAACCTCAAGCGGTTGGAGGAGCCCAGCTGGATGAAGATGTTCGGTTTTGTTCTGTTGGCAGATCGTACAGCCCTGCACAAAGTCACGGACAAGCCGATTGGCGTGGGGGTTATAGAAAGATGCCCGCAGTCGATGAAGCGTCTTCTGGACACCTTCGTGGCCGGTGCCATGGGCCGTGGCCAGAATCTGTGGCCATAATGTCGACGAATCGGGTACGTAGATGCGGCCACGGTGGAGAACGAAACCGTCGACCACAGTCCAGGAAGCGCCGGCTACTCCTTGTTCCACCTCGGCGCGTTTGGCCAGGAGCTTCGGCAAGTGTTCGGCCTCCCGCCGAAAATCGTCGAACAGCTCCAAGTCAGGTTGAGAGATGGCGCATGTAGAGATAGTTGTGGTCTCCTCGTCTCGGCGCGATAACGCGTCTGCGGCCGTGTTCAAGCGCCCAGGCCGGAACTCCACCGAAAAATCATACCCAAAGAGGCGACTCACCCACGTATGCTGCGGAATGGTGGAGAGCCGTTGGTCGAGGAGATACTTGAGGGCGAAATGGTCCGTGCGTACGGTGAAGGAACGCCCCCACAAGTAAGGACGCCAGTGACGCACCGCCTTTACCAGGCCGATGAGCTCACGCTCATATGCTGCCAATTTGGCATGCTGCGGTGCAATGGCCCGACTGAAGAAAGCGATGGGACCGGTGCCCTGATGGAGGACGGCGCCGAACCCAGAGCCGGAGGCGTCGCAGTCGACGGTGAATCCCTTGGAGAAATCTGGAAGTTGAAGAGCAGGGCCGGATGTCAAGGCGGCCTTTAATGCCGTGAATGCGTCGGATGCTGGCTGTGACCAGCAGAACACGTCTTTCTTGAGGAGCGCTGTCAATGGAGTGGCGATAGCGCCATAGTTGCTGATGAAACGGCGATAGTAGCCCGTGAGGCCGAGGAACCCCCGTAGCGCCTTGATAGTCCGAGGTTGGGGCCATTGTTGGACGGCCTCCACCTTGGTCGGGTCCATGGACACGCCGGCCTCCGAAATGACATGCCCCAGATACGCCACCGAGCGCTCGGCGAAGGAGCACTTGGAGCGTTTGAGGACAAGCTTGTGAGCGCGGAGGGTGGTGAATACCGCGCGCACATGACGCAAGTGGTCCGACCAGGATGAACTGTAAATCAAAATGTCATCGAAAAAAACGAGTACCGAACGGTGGAGGAAAGGTCGGTCGAAGGACCTCGTTCATTAAAGCCTGGAATGTGGATGGTGCGTTGGAGAGGCCGAAGGGCATCACGACGAACTCGAAGTGGCCATGATGTGTGCAGAACGCCGTTTTATCGACGTCATCTGGGTGCATGCGAACCTGATGATACCCACTGCGGAGGTCCAACTTGGTGAAGAAGGTGGCGCCCTTAAGCTCGTCGAGGAGCTCGTCGACAACCGGAATGGGAAAAACGTCGCGCACAGTCTTGGCGTTGAGTGCGCGGTAGTCAACGCAGAAGCGCCAGCTCGTGTCTTTCTTGCGCACCAGGAGGACGGGAGAGGAGAACGCCGATGTAGTAGGCCTGATGATGCCTTGGGTCAACATGTCGTCGCACTGTTTCTCGATTTCGTCCTTGAGCAGCTGGGGGTAACGGTAAGGCCGTACTGCGATTGGTGGAGTACCGGGTAGCAGTGTGATGCGATGATCCAGGTGACGTGTAGGGGGTAGTCCGGTTGGTTCCGTGAAGATGTCGGAAAACTCAGCCAGAAGCAGAGACAGTAAGTCCAGGCGCTCCATGGCGTGGAGCTGGGGCACGGTCGGCCCGTCCAGTCCATGCCACTTAACGCGATGAGCGCCGCGCCAGAATGCCATGGATTGGCGCTCAAAATCCCAGAGGATGGGTCCCAGCGTCCTGAGCCACTGGCACCCGAGGACTAACTCGTAGTCATCGAGGGGAATGACGTAGAGGTCGAGGCAGAATTGCTCCCCGCTGATGGTCACGGCCACCTGCTTGCAGATGCCAGCAGATGGGACGCGGTCGCCGTTGGCGACGCCCACCGTCAGGCCGGGTCGCGGCTCCGGTTCCAGGCCAAGGCGGCGCGCTGTGGATGCCGCCACAAAAGAATGAGTGGAGCCCGAGTCCACCAATGCACGCAGCTGCGCTGGACCGAGAGTGACCGGCAGATGCATGGTGGCTGCTGTTGCGATGCCGGTGAGAGCATGGAGGGAAATTTCGACGTCGGTGTCGGAAGACGAGTCATCGGCCCCCGCGCCATCGACCGGAGCATCATCAGCCAACTCCATCAAGTACAGGCCCTTCATCGAGCAAGATTTGTGATGGTCCCTAGTGAATTTCTCCGGGCAGTTGAAGCATAGTCCGTCCGCCCTGCGCTGGGACATTTCTTGCGGAGTAAGCCTCTTGAAGCGAGTGCCCGCCGGCGGTGCAGCTTTCGTTGGAGCCGGCGGAGTGTAAATCGGCGCCCGAGCGGCCGGAAGCGGAGTGCGCGGCGTGGGTACCGCCGCGGATGCCTGGCGCTGCGTCGGTGTAGGGCGAGGCGGCACGCGCGCGGCGCTGATGTCGTCGTCGTCCATGTCCAAGCGACGTTCGAAGGCGCGCGCGAGACCCATGGCATCGTCGAGGGTCGTCGGACACTGAAGCTCCACATCGGTCTGGAGAGGGTTGCGGAGGCCAGCGGTGAATATATCAATCTGTTGCTCCTCCTTGCACCGGGCCAACAGAGGCAAAAATTTGGCCTGATACTCCTCCACGGTGCCGGTGCGGTGGAGTTTCATGAGGGCGCCGAGGGCGTTGCTGCGCAAGGGAGGCCCAAAACGACGCTGCACTCGCTCGACGAACTCCGGCCAGGTTGGCGCGCCGCGATTCTGGTCCAGGCGATAGTACCAGTCTTGGGCTACGTCTTCCATGTAGAAAGAGGCGATCCAAACTTTCTCCCCTGATGGTGTGCGCTGCTGACGGAAGAATTGTTCCGCCTTATGGAGCCAGACCACCGGATCCGTCGCTCCATCATAGCGGGGAAAGCGAAGTTTGTGAGCGGCCTGGTGGGAAAAGGCCGGCGGCTCCATGGGAAGGACCTCCTTCTTGCCGCCGCGGTCAGAGCCCTCCGCTTCTATCTTGTCGGACTGCAGGTGGTTGACGGCGACGGAAAGGCGACTCTGGTCGCCCTTAAGGGTGGTGATCTCCGACTTGATGGAGGTGAACTCTGCGAAGATCCTCTCCATGGCATCCCGGAAATCGGCGGCGGTGAGGGAGTCGCCCATGATCGGCCGCAAGATGAGAAGGCAGGCGCAGGATCAACTGGCTGATACCAAAGATGTTATGGCTGAGAACTTGGCTTTATTGATCTGGAAACCCTAGATACCAGTACGGGATGAGTCCGATCTCCTCCCTCGGAGGTTAGATCTCAAAACTCCTCCCCCCCTCTAATTCTCAAAAGGTTACATATAAATAGCCATAGCGGCTAACTAATCCCTACAATTACTCTTATCTTTTCCTATTATCCCTCTTATCTTCCCAACTAATCTGCATGATAAAAGACTTAACAAACTTGCCAACTCATGTTGTGGGCGCTGGATTGGACTTCTTGCGGCGGGTATAAGTTTTCCCGACAAAAGCGTCCACAACATCTTTTAGATCACAAATTGCAATAGCTGTAACGTATATAGCCCATGCAAAGCTAATTAAAATAGCTGACACTTTACCAAAGGTTTCCTAAAGTTACTAATTTTGTCAACTTCTACGAGTGACTACTGAAGATTCACTACGAGTATTATTTGGTCTTGCTTGTCCCATAGGCCTTGTGAGCCTTTATTAATCATAAACTCTGCTGTGCTGAGAGATGCACACCTCAGCCCCTTGCTGCTAAAAGCTTGCACATCACTTTGTGTGCTGTGCCTTAAGCAGCTTGAGGAGCCTTTGCCTCTCTGCTCATCCACACGTCTGTGCCTAGGCATGCACTTCATGTGTCTTTGGCTGCACTGGATAGAACATCCAAGTGTCCTTCTGTTAAACAAATTCTGGAAGGAAAAAATGAAAAGGTCTTGTGACAGATGTCACATATTATTTCGGGTATAATTTTCATTTTGTATTTTTGTGTACCCTATGCTCACTTTTTACATGCTTCCTGTGATTCAGGCAAGAGGTTTCCAGCTACACGATGATGATGACAATTATTCTGATGACGATTTTAGCGATGACGAGGAGCTGCAAACACCAATAGATGAGGTGGATCCATTCATCTTCTTTGTTGAAACCATCCAAGGTAAAGCAAACATTTCCATACAATTTTGTTTTTACAAGATGTACCCGAATTTACCTGACAAGGTGATAGTCATCTGTTACAGCCATACAAGCATCCGATTCAGCTAGGTTCCAGAACCTTATGCAGACTCTGGATTTCCACTACCAGGCACTTGCTAGTGGCGTAGCTCAACACGCTGAGGAAAGAAAGATTGAAATTGAGAAAGAGAAGTTGGAGAAGGCAAATGCGCAGTGATGAGTCATAGCATGGTTGGTTGTCTTTAGTTTTGCCAATCTGTGACACTGGCACGGTTCAGTATCCTGTGGTTCGGTGATCGCAGACACTGAGTTTTTTGAGCCTTGGTCTACTTGTTTTTGGAGGCCAATTTTGAGGCATACAGTTCTTGGGATAGAAGCGGACAACAGAACCATTGCGGAGAATTTGGTTTCGGTATTTGTATCTTGAGTAGGTCGTGGTGGGAGCTCTTCTATTGACACTTGTTATGATGCTGTTTTGGTCCCAGCCCCATCTCCCTTGGTTGATGAACATTTGTTGGTGAGCCCTGCGGTGGATGATACTGTGGGTGCATTCCCCAAGTTTGTTGTTTGTAGTTTAGGAAGGTCCGGTGTAGTGTGTATATGATTGGGCAATTGGTGGTGGATTACCAATACGATGGTTCAGATATGTGTTTATTTGGGAGGATTTACTGAATGGAATTTTGGTCGTCGATTTTGTTAAAAGTTGATGAAGCATATCTGTGTATCCTGGAGCTGCGGCTGATGAAATAAACTCTGCGTGCATACGGTTCGGTGAGCTTGTAAATTGGATCCGGTTGGTTTTACTATGTAATACAGAAGTTCAGTGGGAAATTTCTGCACGAAATCGTAATCTGGGTTAAGATCAGGTGTTCTGGATGCTGCGAGGATTCATGATGTGTTTTTACCATTTATAGGCCCAACAATGTAAGCCTCACATGCAGCGCTGGAAGCAGGCGAGGCAACGATAAGCCAGCCGCAGAACGTCTCTTTTTTTATGCTTGGCGTTACATCTGCTAGTGCGTGTCGTCAGGCATCACCATCAAATGATTACTGACGTGCGATATTGCGATCTATGCAGCGTACAGTGCAGCGCACAAGCAGAAAACCTGAAAGCGCCCTGGAAGTCTCTCGGTGCAGCACCTAACAGCATCTGGATTCCACGATCGGGATCTGCTTTTAGCTGTCTAGTCGAAAAATCTTCAGCGCTCGTGTCTCTACCCTTTGATTTGAAACCTAATACATCATACATGTATGGTCGATAAACCTCTAATTAACCAAAGTTTTGTGGCATGCCTGCTGTTATAGAGCACTGACGAAGCGAGAATGCGCAGTTCCTGATCCGGGTTAAATTCACAGTAAAAGGGAGTGAAAATTAAACGCCTTTGCTAAAGAAAAATAATAGTTCCAAGACGCTAAAATTGGGCACTTAAAAGAAGGGTACTTAAACCAAAGAGCTCTGATTTGAGTATGCTTATCACAGGTCAAATTCCTTTGAAACATTAGGGGAAAGTTGTAGTTATTATACTAAAAATATATAAATTGATAGAATGAAAATATTGTCATTATTTTGTCTTGAAAACAATACTTTTGTAACATATAGTTTTTAATATATTTTGTTGTATATTATTATTTAAAATTATAGTCAAAGTCTTGCACGACTAGTCAACGACCTATGCTTGCTTGCTTTGCTTTGCTAGGCAAGGCAAAAGCCCACATGAGAGCAATAGCTCAAGGAAGCAAGGCTATCAATGCCAGGTGTTTGGTTCTGTTGGCTTAGAAGCGTTAGATGAGTGCGTGTTTTCTAAGAAATTATAATTATTGACCCAAATATTATATAATATTCCTTTGAAACTATTTAGTGGACTACAACACGAACAAAAAAGGAGGGCATGCAAACCTTGCACACATGGTCCTCAACAGGTACGGATTTCCTTGCCAACACGGGTAGGGATGTAATCAGAGTGGATAATTTTCGTGCGATCGATCGAAGGTTTGTTGAGCGAATATAAAGGGATAAATAAGTATCTAGCACTATCTATATCCGACTTTAGCTCCATAAAAAAACACGGAATAGGATATGAAATAAGTGATATCTGTCTTCATATGTCTGCATGTCAAGTGATAGGAGGAAGTGTTATGACTTTACTTAAGAACAAGATAACAAATAGGTGGATTGTCGTATCTAAATAGCCGAAGAATATTGAATGCTCTTCCTTCAATATTTCAATGATTAGTCTCTCCGTGTTCACTCTGATTGCATCTATATTGTCTAATATTCTATGTAGAGGTGCAAAAGAAGTGAATAATTTCTATCCAACCGACCGTCTAAAGATTTGTAGAACGAATACGGAATGAATAAATAGATATATAGTATTATTTGTGTTTGACTTAGACTAAAAAAAAGAGGGCAATATACATCCGTATTTACTCAGATTATATATCCCTACATGCGAGCAAGCTCGTCTAGCAAAGTTTTTGGTTAGGTACTTGCTTGGGCTAGCAAGGGAATCAAACATATATACCCTTAAATAATGAAGTCGCGACTCTGCTGTAATCTCAAGATGATAGGGGGCGTCAATAGAACACACGTAGATTTCCGTATAATATAGTAACGCAGGGATATTAGGACTAACACTGGTTAACGGTGTGATCATTTGGGCTTTTTTTGGTGACTTATGGCTAAAAAGCACTGTAGCTGACTGAAAAAACACTGTAGCTAACAGAGACTTATTTAGCATAATTAAATTAAAAAAATATAAAATATAAAAAATATATTAGCTCATTACGTATAATACAAACACATACGGGAAAAAAGAACCGGCAAAAAAACTCAACAAAAAACCAAAAATTTAGACAAAGACGAAATTTATGAATAGCGAAAAATAAACTGAAAGTCAGAAGTTGAAATCCAAATAACCACAACCTAAGAGGGGGCCAAAAAATATATGTCCTTTCCATTCGTACAAACCCTGGTTGCATTTGTATCCTGCTTGATGTAGAAGGATCGCGCATTATGCGGCCGTGCACTCAACAAGCAGGCAGCCGACGACCAGTCAAAAAGCAATTATTCGTACCGGTATGGCCCGTATGTTACCGAGAGAACAATGAGTCTATCTCCCCATTAAACGGGTTTAGCTTCTAGTTTTTAACTTATGTATTTTTATTTTATTAGTTTTTCTGATTTTTCTAATTTTTTTTCTATTATTATTTTGTTTTATCCGTGTTGATATAATTTTTTATTTTTTATATTTAATTACGTAGAATAAATCAATAGCAATAAACTCTAGATTATAAGCGACCTGGAGCAGGCCGTAACTTTCGTGCGGAACATTTACCCTTTAAAACCCTGTATGGGAACAGCGAGTTCCTTGGCTTCGCCACTGCTCGAACGCATATATAGGTGCATTATTGCCCCATTGCCCATACGCAACAACTGTAAGCTATCTAAGCTAGCCAAGTACGGGGAACCTTCGACATACTCTTTTTGGGCCTATAATGGTTAGGTCCGCAGGAGTCGAGGGGTCACAACTCACAGGCACAAGATCAAAAATCTACGGCGCACGCTATGTACAGTGTGAGCTCGATCCATCCATGGGCGTCTGCATGCAGACGATTCCAAAGCAACCAAGCAGGCCGGCCGGCCATTTTGGACGGCTGCGGTTGCACAGGAGGCTAAAATAGGGTGGCTTCAACTTGCAATCTTTGCATATATGCACGTACATGACACCACTACTGCTACTGCCATATATATGGATCTTTCACGCATGTGAATAATTGCCCTCTTGTCATCTTGTGCGTTGGTTTGCCGGTGCAGTGTGCTATATAAAGCGTGGGAGGCGGTCTACGAACAAGCTCACATGCAGAACACAGTTGCGGCTCAGAGAGAGAGAGAGAGATCCATCAAGGCTATCGGGAGAAGAGAGAGAGTACAGCTTTAGCAGCTAGACCATATTACCAGCGTTCTCGCGAAAGCTGTACTCTCTCTCTTCTTCTCTTAGCTTGTTGATGTAACACGCGGTCAGATATGATGACCTGGGAGTACACGTTCTATTAGCTAGCAATGCGACTGACCAACAAAACACCCCAGCACAACGCCGCTGAAAATTCAGGGAGGTGTGAGTCGAACTTACAAGCCCCCCCCCCCCCCCCCCCCCCCCTCTTCTTGTTGGATGCGTTAATTCATTTTTCCTCATACAAGCCACAGCCTAGCTGGCTACCTGATGTTCGATTACCAAAAACTCAAAAGGTGATGCCAGCTTTTGTAAGATAAATATAGGATTCCCCAATCCCAGTTATGGTCGTGCTGGTGGGCCATGGGTTTTGAACAGTGACATTTAGGCTTTGATCAACTTGGCTTCGGCTTCTGACTTCTGGCTTATTTTTCACTATTCATAAGTTTCGTCTTTTTCTGAACTTTTGGCTTTTTGTTGAGCTTTTTTACCGGTTCTTTTTTTCCTCGTATTTGTTTGTATTATACGTAATGGGCTAACATGTTTTTTTATATTTTTAAATTTTTTTAAATTTAATTATGTTAAATAAGTTTCTATCAGCTACAGTGCTTTTTTCAGCCAGCTACAGTGTTTTCAGCCATAGGGCCTGTTCTTTTCCTCCGAAGCTGACGGCTTTTGGCTTTTGCTACAGTACCTAACTTTCAAACGGAGTATTTTCTCAAGACAGGGTCTACAAGTTAAACGATGTACACGTTAAAAACCCAACATCTGTACCATCCAAAATCGCAAGTGAGTATCTATCTCTCCGTAATCTGTACCGTAAACAGTCAAAATTCAAAAAATTTCAGCCAAAAGTCATAAACCGCAGCCGTTGTCAAACAGGCCCAGTATCCATGCACAATTTAATACTATATATAAACACAGCGTACCATACCGAACGAAACTAATAATGCAACATGTGAGAAACTTGGTGGTGATCGGTTTGGCTGAAAAGCTCTGAGCCTGAGCTTTTCAGCCAAACCGATCACCACCAAGTTTCTCACATGTTGCATTATTAGTTTCGTTCGGTATGGTACGCTGTGTTTATATATAGTATTAAATTGTGCATGGATACTATTTGTTATATCTAACGATATATTTGCCCTGTTTTGGTTCTCAGTTAGTAAAATAACTAGTTGGTTCAATCCCCCAAAGACCTTGCGTGTTATCTCACCTAGGCACCTAGCTATATGATTAACACAAGGAGGGATCGATAAGCTAGCGGCCCTAGCAATCATGCTGGGTATGGTTAAGGGTCAAAAGGTGTTTCTAGGTGTTTAATGCGATGATTGAACCAATCTAAAGCCCTTTAACAATTAATCTAAAGCCGTTTGGAACGCATGATTTTTGCCGTTCCAGAGTTTTGCTTAGTGATATTTGTCACTCTCAAATGCAAAATTGCTACCTTGCCACTCCAAAGGCAGGAAATAGGACTTTCGTGCCACTGCTGTCCACAATTTTATGAAAATACCCAAAATCCCTTATTTCCCTTCTTTTTCCCTCTGATTTCGTCATTTTCAAAAAACAAAGGATAGCCTGTTGCCGACCACTGCACACTCCAAAGCTCATGGACTCGATCACATGCTATCGCGGTTTTGGATCTCCTCTACTCTGCACCTCAAAGTCGCATTTATCTTTTCCTGTCCTTTCGGTTTTTTTATGAAGAGCATAATGGTAATGTGCACTTGGTCAACCTCTTTGACCTTTGTCAGAATGGTAAAAGATATTATTTCCACATTCGGAGTGGCACCAGGGCAATAACCATGTTTATAGTGGCAAATGTATAAAATTTCGAAAACCCTATAGGCAAATTTGCAATTCACCCGAGAAGAAATGAAGGCAATTAATTAACCTAGCTAGTTGGGCGCATGGGTATAAAATTGAGATAGCTGATTATTTCAACTTTGAACCAGTAAAAATGTCTGAGTTTGTTTTGTATGTTACAAAACAAAGACCTAGATTGACCGAACATGGGTGGATTTACATCAATCTTACCTAGTTATTTCAAATTTACATAAAAAAAGAGAAATTCTATTAAGGGTCTAGAACACGAAGCTACAAACTAAATATTTTTTAAAAATAGTATTCTAAAAATATTTTTGAAAGGCATTTCAATCTTTGAATGGAGCCTGAATCAACAATATTAATTATGTTGCTCAGGGGAAGATATCAGATGGAAATCACCTTTTAGTGGAATGGAAACAATTTCGGTTTAGGCACCAAATCAACACAAAAAATTTCCGAAAAAAGTGTTTATGGTGTGTTGTATCATGCTTTAAAAAACAATTTCAAACTCAAAATGTGTTAGAAGAAACAAAAAAGAAGTTAACCATGAATAGTAAATTTTGTTGTTTTCTTCTTTCCCTTTCGTTTAATTTATCATTTGTTAGGATCTTCTCATTTTTATTACTCTCAACATAGATTGAACATGTAACATCCTAAAATTAGGATGTCTGAAATTTGGAGTAATTTAAAACTTTTAATTGCATCTTACTGGCATTTGAAATTTTGGCTCAAAATCTTATTTGAGTTTTTCTGAGTTTTGTGCTGAGCAAATAATAACTGGAAATAATTTTCAAACACAAAATAGCAATCATGGCCAAAAATAATAATAATGGTAATAACACAAAATAATTTAAATGGGGTTTAACCTCTGAGAGCTTAATTTAAAATTAATCTATTGAATCAAAACATGGATTAATTAAAGAGAAAGGGTTGAATTAAATGTGCAACTCAAAAATACATACATACATATATATATATATATATATATATACATATATATATATACACATTTTATACAACTGAATTCCAGACCTAGTGGTGACATTAGAGCTAAAATGCAAGGGAAAGATTTTTTTTTGAACACAAAGCCCAAGGTTCGAAATTTATATGCAATCCAAAACAAAGTAAAAGTTCACATTTAAAAATGTTCCTTATATTCCTCTCATTTCCTCCTTCTCTTCACACTTCCAGGTGGGGCCCCTCTCTCCCTCTCGTTTACTGCCCCTGCCCCCCTCTCCATTTTCCGACAGCCGGTCAACCCCCCTTTCCCTTCTCTCCCTCTCTCTATTCCCCTTCACTGGCCGCTGGGCCCGGCTCCCACCCTCCTCCTTTCCCCTTCCTCTTTCCTTTTTCCTTCCCGTGCGCTCGCATCTTTCCTCTGTCCTCCTTGCGTCACATGGCAGCCAGCCTCACTGTACTAGTAGCGCAGGGCATGGGCGGTGGCGTGGGCGCAGGCGACGTGCGATGACGCGAGGCCGGTTACGGGCGCGGACGTGAGGGCGAAGGGGGCAGGTGCTGCGACGGCTTGCTCCCATCGCCTCGCGCTCAGTCGCCGTCCCGTCGCTCGGTCTCCGGCGACAGCTCGGCCACAGCGCCTCCCCCTACGGCTTCAAATAAGCGCCCCGGCTTCCCCATTTCTCCCCGCGCCTCCTTTCTATTCCCCGTTGCCTCCTTGTGCGCCAGCCGCCGTGCCCGCTCGTCGACTCCGCCGCCAGCGCCACCTCCTCCCCAGAGCGACCAATCTTCGATTCCGCGCGCGAAGAGCGACATCTTGGTGGCCCGAATCTTCCCCGACCCCCGGTCGGAGTTGCCTTCCGCCCCAGGTCGCCGGCGCCACGATCCCCTTCGCGCCGCCCGTGGTTCCCGCCGCCGGCTCGTCCCGGCACTCCCCCGGCCCGGGCAACCACGTGATAAGGTTTGCCCCACCTCCCTCCAGCTCGTGCCCCTCCTACATCGCCTCCTCCTCCACGCCGGCGCCGGCGCCCCGTCCCCACCTCGCCGCCGGCCGCCCAAACCGCTGCCCCCTCCAGCCGACGCCGTCTCGGGCCGCGCCACCACCCTCATCGGCTTCCTCGTCCCCCCAAGAACCCGTTTTGCCGGTCGCCCCAGCCTCCACGGCCACCGCCTGCCGCCGGCAAGGCTAGCCCCGAGCGCCGCCGCCTAGCTCTGTTTTGAGCCCCTCACTGTGCTTACTCCTTGTTGCCTAATCCCCCTCCCTCAAACACGAAAGCCGCGCTGCGCTGCCCAGTTGGCCAACAGCGCCGTGCGTTAACCACCCTCAATGTCCCGAGTTCGATTCCATAGATAGC
This sequence comes from Dendrocalamus latiflorus, assembly GCA_017311315.1. Classification (NCBI taxonomy): domain Eukaryota; kingdom Viridiplantae; phylum Streptophyta; class Magnoliopsida; order Poales; family Poaceae; genus Dendrocalamus; species Dendrocalamus latiflorus. The sequence goes on along the minus strand of CM029627.1, from coordinate 31,995,488 downwards.
AGTTTTACCATTCCTTTTTATTTTGATTTTTGTAGTCATTTTACATAAGAAAAGTTATGGAAAATCATAGAACAGTTTAGAGAAGCTAATAAATTTAATCAAGGTGTAACATAGGGTTATTTAGGAGTTAACATTGATTATTTATTATGTAAGGAACTAATATAGCTTAATATTTAAAGGAGGTCTAGCTATCAATTAAAGGCATCAATAAAATATGGTTTGGTTTAGTGGCCAAATTTAATAAAGATCTCAATTAAAAATACATTCAAAAAAAAAGATTAAGGCAATAGATTAAATAGTATATTTACCTACAAAAGCGAGACTTTAAAGTAAGAGATTACCCTTAATTGTAATTAAATATATGCCATAACATTTGACCTGCAGCCATAAAATAAATATTAAGGGTAGATTCGATTAAATGGTGATTCAAGCAGCTTCATAAAATTAAATGATATGCCAAAGCCATTTAAAATGAAATATATACATTTAAACTAGAAAGTCATGATTTATAAACCCCCACCATTAGTTTTAGTGCATCGCCAATAAATAAATCTCAAACGCTAGATTTAGTTAATAATGACAGTTGGTGTTGATATTAACATTTCACATAAAATGACTAGAATATATTGTAAAAACCAACAAAAGCAGTATATAATTAAGTGATACACAATTAACCGTCTAAGGTATGACTATCGTTCCTATATCTTTAATAAGTCATAAAAATACTTTTACAAACAACCATTAAATATGCTGAGGTGTTAAGCCGTTAAATTTAAACTATAAATACGTGGCTTGTAATAATTATAACAATCGAGAACATAATGCTGAAAAATTGTTAACATATCGACAAACCCTTAGTTCAGAGTGCAAGATATATTAAGACAATATATAAACCCCTAGGTCAGGGTTAATGCTCTTACAATGTACAAGCTAGTGTCATTCAAGAAATAACAAGCTAATATTATAATCAGCACATAGGTCTAACCAGGCTCATGGAACTTCTTAAATAAATATAGAACTAATAAAAGAAGTTATTAAATAAAAGATCGATCTGTGATATTCTAAAAATCAGCTATGCCTGGCCGCCCTCAAACCCAAAGCAGAATATTCTTATGAATATTCCTCTTGTCGTGAAGGCTTATTGAAATCTGTCTCGGCAGATCTCTCTCCTTCATTCTTCCCTTCACTCCAACCTCGTTTGACTCCGTCAAAACTCCACGCCCAACAACCTTGCCTCAAACACCCATTATCTCATAATAAAGCTAAATTGAGTTTATTTGGATTTATTTGAATCTCTTGAGTTATTTGCATTTATTTGAATTCAGTTGCTTAGCACGTAATTAGAAATTGGAGTCTGGAAGAACCAAGAATCAAGCGAGATCGGGATCGAAGTGAAGAAAAAGACCAAAAGCTCAAGACCATCAAAGGAGATAGCTTTGAGTGAGCTCAAGACCGTGGTAAACCGCGCAAGGCGAGTCAATACTTTGATCATGTTGAGCCTACATTTTCTGCAAATTATTTTGGCTTAAATTATCAAATTGCATGTTGTTATTTTATATACAAATGCATGACTAATTTAAGATTCTAGTTATATGCCCATTGTTCAACTTGATTGATATTACCCCTACTTTGGAATATTTGAATATGTGAACCTTATCACCCTAGTAAAGTTATAATGGTATTCTTTCAAAAATAAGTCCGTAATTATATGTCATGCTTAGTACTGCTTAGATACTCGGGGGCGTTGAAATGCCCCAAGCATCATTATCATTTTTCAATCATGAGAAACTGGTTTGGGTAGTCATGGTGGAAATGACTGGTATATGTTGGTATGATTATTTTATGTTCCCAAAAACCCCAACTTGCTTAAATATCTGGGCGGATGGTTCGAATGTGTATGTGTATGTGGTGCAGTGGAAGCACAGAGTGGGTAGTGGTAGATCCGCCCAGATAATCCTAAGGACTGAATCTTGTCATGACCTCCTGTGTAAAACAAGTACAACCACAAGTCTGTAAAGTACAACTTGGCTTAGTAAATTTACCGGACCCTGAAAGTCATCATCATGGCAGTAGTGCAAGGGGCTGTCTGGGGTGGCGGACTTGAATGGGACACCGCAAGTGGTTGTCTAGGTGGCGGGCTTGAGGGTGAAGTTCTTCTGTGGCATGCTAGCAGTGTGGGTAGCCAGCTGCTAGGCGCATAGGAGGGGAACATCCCACACAACCTATGAGACCTGCCGCAAGCGGGACAAGCTCATAGGGGTGAGATGGTGGAAGGGGCGAGGTACTTAGAACGGTTACTGTGATGATTGGCTCAACCACATGACTAAGGAATTGTGCGGGGCAACGAGTAAACTGTCTCTTGTGGGTAAAGTGTGCAAACTCTGCAGAGTCAAAACTATTCGAATAGCCGTGCTCACGGTCAAGGGCGAACATGGGAACTTAACCAGATATAGTTCTATTTCAAAACACTTTGTGGGTGGGAATGGAAAAGTGGAGGGCAGTGGAAAGCCCTGATTTGAATTGTCCTGGGTGTCGTCCCAGTGGTAAGTTAAGCGGCTATAACGCTGAAAGATGCTATATGGTCTGGATGCCATGTAACGGTGGATGAAATCTGGATCGCTATGAATATTGCATTCTCTTACACATTATGTTTTTGGTCAAAACTGCTAGGTCTCAGGAAATTTCTATGTATTATATTTTTAAATAATGATAATACTTCTCACAAAATAAAATGTCAGGAAGAATAAATAGAGTCGTAAGAAAAGAAGATGGATGTTTGTGGTAAATACATAAAGTTGTTGGTGGATTCAGGTCGATCATAAAAAGGAAACGATAGTGTGGATTCTGAGAAAAATAAATTGGTGGAGTCTAAATGAATAGATAGGCTAGATAGATGATTTGAATGATTTTTGTAGAATTAAGGAGTGCAAAGGTAATTGCTGGATCAATTTTCGGGAGATATTGGTGATAATGGGATTAATAGGATTTGATCGATTACTAGATGAGTCAATTGAATTGTTGGGAGTTTGGAGATATGATAATTGGAGTATAAACTTGATCAATGATATTCTTGGTGAAGGTATACTAGTGGATTAGTTAGAAATAGATAATGGAAAATAAGGTTGATTATTGTAAGAGCAAATTGTGGTTGTGGATCAATAGCAAAAGGAATGGGTTGATAGGAATTTTGGAATACAAAAGATATTGGTGGATTGTATAATTGATGATATTCGCTGTTTGGAGTTTTAGACAGCACTCAATATAGAAAGTGTGTGTTCGGTGGATTAATCAAATGATATTAGATAGATGATATCACTAGCTGTTTGGAGTTTTAGGCAACAATTGATCGGTGGATTATATAAATTATGATACTCGCTGTTTAGGGATTTCGGAAACAATTGATTGGTGGATTGTATAGTTGATGTTATCCGCTGTTTGGAGTTTTAGACAACAATCAATATAAAAAGTATATGATCGGTGGATTAATTAAATGATGTCACTCGCTGTTTGGAGTTTTAGACAGCAATCAATATAGAAAGTATATGATCGGTGGATTAATTAGATGATGTCACTCGCTGTTTGGAGTTTTAGACAGCAATCAATATAGAAAGTGTATGATCGGTGGAATAATTAAATGATGTCACTCGATGTTTGGAGTCTTAGACAACAATTAATTTGGAAAGAGTACATTCGGTGGATTAATTAAATGATGTCACTCGCTGTTTAGAGTCTCAGATAGCAATTAGTAAGAAAGTGTGTCTTTGGTGGATTAAGTCAATTATGGCAATCGCCGTGTGGAGTTTAGGTAGAAACAATAACACTATGATTTAATAATACTAAGGCTACCAAAAGCGATTTTTGGCAAATAAAATAACCCCAGCATCTCTTTTGATAAGCCATGCATATTATTTAATTGCATCCTGTGTGTTGGCTCGCGAGCACGGTGGTTGTACTCATATTCGCTTTCCCCACAAATCCAAAATCAGGAATCAAATCACTACACTTCAGCAATATGATACGGGGTCGCCCGATCTTCTCGACGTAGGATCAAGATACTCACGTGGAATTGATGAATCGTAGTGATCCCCCGTTGCCAATGCAAGAGTTAGCACTCTATAATTCGCCCAATCACACGTGTTGAACTTCACGACCACCAGATGAAGTTCTATCGCGCTCCCAATTCCCAGCAGAAAGGTTGAACGATCTTGATTTTTGACTAACTCCCAATTCCTTCAATGTTGTTTGGCCAACAGAAAGAACAAGAGTATTTTTAATATCAAAAGTGGTTCCCTTTACAATGGGGGTCTACCCCTCAATATATAGTCTCAGCCTAAGGCTATTCAACACTAGATTTTCCATGTGGTACTATTCATGTGCACTGTAGCACGCGCACTGTTCATGGGTCTTTTTACTGCTCACGCGCACTGTTCACGGCCTTTTACTGTTCACGTGCACTGTTCACGCGGGGCACTATTCATGGGCCGATCATTATTCATGCCGTGGACTTGTGCTTTCTTGGATGACGTCCACATATCGTTGATCTACATCCATCGCTGACTCTTCAAACCTGAGCACAAGTAAAACATTATTTTTAGGCAGTATACAATTCTCATTAAAATTAATGACATGTTCATTAAGGAGCAGGTTCACCTAAGATTGTAGTTTCTTGGCTGGTGCTCTTGTTATTGGTCCTGTTATTGAAGTCTCATTACTAGCTTTGGCATTACTAGCGATGTCCTCATCATCCTCCCCTTCTTCAAGAAAAGCCGTCCTCGGCTTTTGGTAGCCTGAAATTGTACTAAGCAAAGAATACAACGTATATGCATGGTATAGATATTTGTCATCAACACTTCTTTTGCTTAGCATATCAAGAACATCTGAAGGCGTAGTAGATAAAAGGAACAACACATATGCATGGTATATGTATGAATCAATTATTGTGTCATTCTCATTCTCACTGTTTTGCACAAACCAATTGATACTACTACAGCTATCAAATGCATACGTTGCAATGTTTTCATTCACACCATTCTCCCCCCCATAAGAAAAAGTCGTCCTCGACTTTGCGAAGTACGTAAACAAGTCATTAATGGGCAAAACCAGATCAAACGGTTCAAATATGGAAGAGAAAATTTTAAGTGCCTTCCTTGCTTCAACTGCGCTACTCTGATTATTTGTACATGATAGCTCATCGAAAAAGGAACAAATAGGCACAAGAAATCTTATTAAACAGCAAGCACTATTGTTAAACCTCATCTCATTGTGATCATGACGTGGTATAAAAGATTGTTTGTCCAAAATATGCAATTTCAACTTAGGAAGCTTATCATATGTAATGCATATTCGATAAACATAAAAGTTGTCATCTACACCATAATCTCCGATCAAATTGAACTTATATGTGTAGGCATAGGAACTAACTAGTGATTTTAAACATGAAATTTCAGCAAGATCCTCAACCACACTAGGTAGCTCTCTAGGATCATCAAACATGATATAGTACAAAGAATCACTAGGAGATATTCGAGTAAGAACTTCCTTATGAGTAATCAATTCCACATTATGTAAATTGAGTAAAGAAATTTCAGAATATGGTATTTTCATTCGCACATATGAGTTCTCACAAGTTCTCACCGTTTCACAATTAATTTCAGCACCAATATTGTTACCTTTGTTGTTCTCCTCAGTTGATGTAGGTGTTGTAGGTATTAAATCATCATGATGTAACAACGGGACAGCAAATACTTCATCTTCAATCGTGGTTATCTCTTCATCTTTGACTTCCAATGATGCCGGTTGTTGAATGTTTAATTCCTCATCTTTAATTTCAACCTGCACAATGTGAGAAACAACACTAGAAGCAGATATTAATGTGTTAGTTTCAAAATCAGCCTCACTTTGTCTATCTTCTACTTCCATCTTTTCTTTTGGTGTATCTCTCACACTCTCAATTTGGATGCTCTCAAACTCACATATGGTGGAATCATACAGCTCACTCTTTTTAACACTCTCACTCAATTTGGCTTTGTGGCTCTCATTCTCACATGGGTTTTGATGCATCTCAAGTGTTATTTGTAGCAATGGGCCAGCAGTACATGTCTTCTTGACCGAAGGGAAAGTCCCATGCTCGGTCATCTTCTCATGTGTCACACTAGTGGAACCATAAGAGCTGAAGTATGGACATGGATTGAACCGTGATGTACGTCTCTCCATAAGTCTCTTCTCCTCCTTAATAGCATAATTCATAAGATCATGCATGCTACTAAAATATTTATGTTGAAGTGCAGCAGCGATCTTATAATTCAAGCCTTGTTTGAAATATGCCTTCTCCCTTAATTCACTGGTGACACCGGCACGACGGAATGCATGCTTCAACTCATAATAGTAATCTTGAACAGTGTTACTCCCTTGTGTGATGCTCTCCACATGGTGAAGCAATTCCCGCTCATAATAGGTTGGCACAAATTCATTTCTCATGATCACCTTCAAATTTGACCAAGATATAATGAATAGTTTTCCAGATAAGTGTTGCCACCAACTATAAGCATAGTCTTTAAACTGCATAGTGGCTCGTATCACTTCTTGGTCTTTGGGAAGCTTCTGAAATCTAAACTCTTTCTCCAATCGCCATTCCCATTCCCACTCAATATACTCCTCTAGATCTTCACTTCCATAGAACGGAAGAGACAAATTGTTGGGTTTGGAATCACACCATGAGGAACGAAATACTGAAGATTCATTCCTATTTTGTTCACACCAAGAGGATCGAATTGTTGAATATCCTGTCATGGTTATGCAACATATATATATATATATATATATATATATATATATATATATATATATATATATATATATATATATATATATATATATATATATATATATATATATATATATATATATATATATATATATATATATATGTGTGTGTGTGTGTGTGTGTGTGTGTGTGTGTGTGGAAATCACTCAATCTCACTATTTTCTTTCCCAAGTAAAGTTCTTACCCTTCCGAAGTGAAATAAGGCCAATAAAAACTTACACCGGGTAGAAGTGACAACAGCACAGTGATGATCAAGCGAATTTAAGAGTGTTCACTACTTGCACAACAACGGTTATATGGTGGAGCTTGGTATGAAAGTGTTTATCCTACAAAATCTGAATTTTACGATATTGTAAGATCAAGTAATAATCCAAGCTAGAAATTTTGCCCAAGTGCTGATCCAAAAGATTTAAGTGAAGTATATGAATGCACACGCAAAGATCAATGTGACTTAATGAAAACAAAGGAGTGAGCTAAATAAAGGCGATTCAAAATTAATGATTAATTAGCTCGCTTTGCATCAAGTAATAGGAGAGACGCTAGCCAATTGCAATGATATGAATGTAAGGGCACAAGATTGCTCAAGAAATTAAATTACACAATCTGAATTTATGGACTAAGAGTTTTCCAAAATTCGGCCAATGTTTTTTCCTTTTTTTTTAAGCCAGGGCTTCTTTTTTTTAACTGTCTCTTTTTTTTATAATGGCCGAACCTTTTTTTTACGCAAGTCCAAAAATGATTCAGCAATGTGTAAAATAATTCTAGAACAACCCTAAATGCAATATTCAACAGCTAGTCTCATTTGATGAATAAAAGTATGAATGAGGCTCACAGACTGCTGTTCAGAGATATAACCAAGCGAATCAACTAGATAAAACAACTAGCAATCGCAGCACAAGCGAGCAACTTAATCTGAACAGCAAGGTAGTATAGCGGCACACGTAATATTTTGTTTCTCGGTACTGTAGCACAACAGTAGTAGATCGGTATATTTTTTTGTGGACAAAAAGAATAAGCGACGCAAAGGGACACAACGATCAGCACCTAAACAAAAATTCTAATGGACTAAAACCTAACTAAACTCACGCAAAATAACAGATTAATCTAAAGGTTTGGATTTTTTTTGTGGCAAATTTCGGTTTTAATGGACTATAGGAATAGAAGTAAAACAAACTAAGAATAAGGGTAAATAATCCTACCGAGTAAACCACGCTCTGATACCAAGATGATACGGGGTCGCCCGATCTTCTCGACGTAGGATCAAGATACTCACGTGGAATTGATGAATCGTAGTGATCCCCCGTTGCCAATGCAAGAGTTAGCACTCTATAATTCGCCCAATCACACGTGTTGAACTTCACGACCACCAGATGAAGTTCTATCGCGCTCCCAATTCCCAGCGGAAAGGTTGAACGATCTTGATTTTTGACTAACTCCCAATTCCTTCAATGTTGTTTGGCCAACAGAAAGAACAAGAGTATTTTTAATATCAAAAGTGGTTCCCTTTACAATGGGGGTCTACCCCTCAATATATAGTCTCAGCCTAAGGCTATTCAACACTAGATTTTCCATGTGGTACTATTCACGTGCACTGTAGCACGAGCACTGTTCACGGTACTGTTCATGGACCTTTTTACAGTTTACGCGCACTGTTCACGGCATTTTACTGTTCACGTGCACTGTTCACGCGGGGCACTATTCATGTGCCGATCATTATTCATGCCGTGGACTTGTGCTTTCTTGGATGACGTCCACATATCGTTGATCTCCATCCATCGCTGACTCTTCAAACCTGAGCACAAGTAAAATATTATTTTTAGGCAGTATACAATTCTCATTAAAATTAATGACATGTTCATTAAGGAGCAGGTTCACCTGAGATTGTAGTTTTTTGGCTTGTGCTCTTATTATTGGTCCTGTTATTGAAGTCTCATTACTAGCTTTGGCATTACTAGCGATGTCCTCATCACAATACTTTTGGATTATGATGACGAAGAAGATGAAGATGTCAAGAACTAGGTCGCGAACCTCCAGTTGGCTGCCTGTGGGCATATCCTGAAGGTTCCACTTGCGTGCTTCGTTCTTCTGCTGCTGCAATTTATTGATTTCGGCCCAATCGGCCCGTGAGTAAGTTTACTATTATATTTACGCTTCCGCATGATATGTACTTTGATATTCAGAACCGTAATCTGTGAGCACTATCTATTGATCTAGGGAATAGTGCGGTGGAATCACAGAGGATTCCAGATTGTAAAATCTGGGGTCTGACAGAACATGAACTTGAAATTTTACATGTGGGTAGAATAAGTTGGAAGTGCATTTACAATTTGTTTCGAAATTTTTTTAACGTTTAGTTGGTGCCTAAACCGAAATGATTTCCATTATTCCACTGAAACGTGAGTTTCGAAGTGATATCGATCTCCCCATATGCTAATTAGTCCCTCGCATAAGAATGCCCCTCGTCTGTTTTTTCTTCCTATTTTCAAAATTGTATAAAAATGGTAATTAAAAAATGTGTCAATTAGGCCTTAAACCAAAGCTAGTCTTTTTGGGTTTTGCCCTTTTTTTTTTTGGAGTGACTATTGCACAGACAACTGAAATTTTTTTTATCTTTTAGTTACTTGAAGTTGCACTTTCAATCACCTGAAATTGCAGTTGATTTTTTTGGAGGGGCTGCAACTTCAGTTGATTGAGAGTGCAAAAGTTGCACTCTGAATCACCTAAAGTTATAGGTGATTTTTTAGAGGTGGGCTACAACTTCAGTTGTTTGAGATTGTAATTTCAGGTGACTAAGAGATAAAAAAAATTTTCAGTCAACTGTGCAATAGCAAAACCGTTTTTTTACTGCTGCATGTATATGTGTATAGCTGTTACCATACATAAAGGTCTCCATATCCCCCCCTATGCATAAAACCTACATCTTCTATTTAATTCCTTTTTTACTTAAGGCTTTTTAGGGGAAAAAAGGAGCAAAAAACTGCCGCGTTCGTAAGCTTTTACGTTGCCCCCACATATGCAGTGACCTTCCACTCCACTGCTCACAGACACTGACACTTGTATAAAACTGGGGTGTCGAGCCAGGCTTTTCCATGCCAGCACGGCCCAAACGTGACACAGCCCCACCACATAGCGGGTCAGACTGGCACAACACGGGCAATGGGCGGAGCTGGGCCTCGAAACCAGCCCGTCAGGTGGTCCGGACCAGCACGGCGGCGTCCAGCCCTGCTCCTGCTCCTGCCCCTTCCGTTGGCGCACGCGGCCAGGGCCGTGGTGGCGGCGGCGACCGCCGACGCCTTGGCCACATCCGCGTCCACGGCGAGCGGGAAGAAGGGGAAGGCAGTGATGCTGCGGGTGTTGGCCGGGTCTCCCATGGCCGCCGCGCGGAGGCAGGCGTCGGCGCGCCGGGAGGTCAGCGTGCTGCGGGCGCGGGAGTACGAGCTCATCCCCACCCCGCGCGGCGAGACATTGTTCATTTGTAATTGCTTTCACTTGTATTGTTTCATTCATAGCGCCCACTATGCTACAGCATCGGCCGCCACCTTGCAGTTCCAGGAGCAGCACCACCTGTTGACGCTGCCTCCCCATGGAATCGCCACCCATGCCGATGCCGCTGCAGATGCCCATGCACGGGATGCCGGGCGACGTGTACCCGACGCTCGGGATCGTGAAGCTCAAGGGCGGCGGCCCAGACGTCGGCGGAGGGAGGATCGGCCTGAACCTGGGCTGTTGGAAATAATCAAGCCGTTGCCTTTGGCGGAAGCCGAGTCAGGCGCTGGACTGAAGACTCAGAGCTGCATTTCGGGAGTTTCAGTTTCACCCGGTCAAGTCAAATAGAATTAGTCTAGATCTGCATTGCCGAGTTGAGTGGATCAAGCTATCAGGGGTGTAAAGTTAGGAATTAGTTAGCACCTACGTAAGTCTTTAAATATCCATGTAATCCATCAGTTTGGTTAACTGAAAAGTTCAGTTCAGAACTATTGTTTTGCCTGCGTCCAGTCTCTGTGTATTGTTCAGTAGTGCTCTGCATTTCATCTTAGTATTGCATTTGCTCTCAGAGACACTTCTCGCGTGTGTAAATTTTAGTGCCTCATCTGAATCAGTTGAAGGGAGTCTTCAACCACCTGAGGGGTGTTTTCATCATTTGGTATCAGAGCGAGGTTGAGTTCTTGAGCGGTATATGCCTAAGTACCTGCGGCTTGAGAAGATGTCGATCGTTGAGACGGCGCCGGCGGCAAGCAAGGAGGGAGGAATGTCTCTCCAGTACCCGGTGTTGAACAAGACGAACTACGCAGCTTGGGCAACGAGGATGAAATTCCTCATGAAGGCGCAAGGCGTGTGGGAAGCAATTGAGCCCACGGGGAATGTTGCTGTTGATGTGAAGAAAGAAGAAAAGGCCATGGCTATCATCTCCCAGGCGTTGAGCGATGTGACGCTCATGCAAGTTGCGGCCAAGAACACTGCCTTGGAGGTGTGGACAGCTCTCCGCACCATGCATATGGGGGCTGAACGAGTCAAGGAAGCGAAGATCCAGACGCTACGCTGGGAATTTGAAAATCTCAGCATGGGCAATACGGAATCGGTGGACGATTTCGCAACGAAGGTAACATTGCTTGTTAGCCAGATGCAGGCACTTGGAGAGAAGATAGAAGAGAAGAATGTCGTCAAGAGGTTTCTGCAAGCCGTCTCCGACAAGTTCATCCCTATTGCGACGACGATCGAGTATTTTGGCGACGTCAACAACATAGCTCTTGAGGAGGTCATTGGCTCCCTCAAGGCGTATGAGGAGCGAACCCAGCACCGTCATCGCAGCAACGGGGATGAGGAGCATCTCCTTCTCACAAAAGCCCAGTGGGAAGCTCGATCATCAGGGCAAGGCGGTGGTCGCGATTCCAAGACGAAGCGCGACAAGAGCCACATCAAGTGTTTCAACTGCAATGATTATGGGCACTATGCATCCGAGTGCCGCAAGCCAAAGCGTGACCGTGGGGATCAGGTGAACCTCATGTGTGCACAGGAAGATGAACCAGCTTTACTTTAGTTGAGTCTAGAGTAGAAGGAATGTTAGCAAATAATCTAGACTTAGTTTCTTTTTGCTTTAGTATATTTGCATGTGTGTATGGTGCAACAGGTGGTGTGCCTGAGATTGTACCAAGTAGTTTCGCACGGAGTTATTCTAGGTGCAGGAGAACCGGAGAGTCCGGAGTAGCGGGGAACCACTTGAACCTGCGGATTGATCCTAGATAACAGGTGCAGAAAATAATTACCGATGGCGAGTAGCCGGGATGGCCGGGTCATCAGTCATGAGTCACATGTAATTGGAGTAAAAAAAAGAGGAGAGCTAGCATAAGCAAAGTCTTGATTAGGGGGAGTATGTTGGAAATAATCAAGCCGTTGCCTTTGGCGGAAGCCGAGTCAGGCGCTGGACTGAAGACTCAGAGCTGCATTTCGGGAGTTTCAGTTTCACCCGGTCAAGTCAAATAGAATTAGTCTAGATCTGCATTGCCGAGTTGAGTGGATCAAGCTATCAGGGGTGTAAAGTTAGGAATTAGTTAGCACCTACGTAAGTCTTTAAATATCCATGTAATCCATCAGTTTGGTTAACTGAAAAGTTCAGTTCAGAACTATTGTTTTGCCTGCGTCCAGTCTCTGTGTATTGTTCTGTAGTGCTCTGCATTTCATCTTAGTATTGCATTTGCTCTCAGAGACACTTCTCGCGTGTGTAAATTTTAGTGCCTCATCTGAATCAGTTGAAGGGAGTCTTCAACCACCTGAGGGGTGTTTTCATCATGGGCCGCCGGACCAACTTCTCCCCTTGGGACATGCTAGCGGTGGACCGGCTGCTGATGCGGTCCCGCCTCGGTGGCGTGTTCGGTCTCGGCTTCAGCGGGGCGCATCACCAGCCGCCTCGCTGCCAGACCGAGGGCTGCAAGGCCGACCTCTCCGGCGCCAAGCACTACCACCGCCGCCACAAGGTCTGTGAGTACCACGCCAAGGCTGCCGTCGTCGTCGCCGGCGGCAAGCAGCAGCGCTTCTGCCAGCAATGCCGCAGGTGAGACCTAGCTCGCCACTGTGCATACACACACACTCTCTCTGAGTGATGGATTTTCAGGTTCTGAATGAATATATGACCTTAAGCCTTAAGGCCTGCCGAAGTGTGGCCCCGACCTTCGTAAATAGAGGTTAGATGGTTTGTAAGCTGGGGGCATAGTTATGATGGTGCATTACGCGACGACCTGTATTTTTATCGTAGGATAAAAACGTTAGTCAATAGATTATTATTCGTTTTAGCCGATAGAATATCAGTCTAACGAATAATAAGCATATCAGAATGTTGCAGCGGAACAATAATTAGAGATAAAACACAATATTACAAGAATATTGCCACGCAAGGCTAAAGTTTATTACAAAACCTCAAGGGCTCAAATATCACAATATTTAGAAAAGAAAATTATTCTAACAACTTTCTATTAAAAAACAAAGACAATAGAACTACACCCAATCGTACTCGGTTTCACCAAAGATGATTCCCAATTGTTGCCTACTTCACCCAGCCTCCACACAGGGTGTCTGTCTTGTACTCGTTGTATCCTGAATCCACAGTATTCCTTCTGAGTGGTATTTCAATCCGTCCAGGTAGATTTCGCCTGACCCTAGCCATTCCCGGACAGACATACTCCTAAATAAGGGGAGATAATAGCAAAAGTGAGTACAGAATACTCAGCAAGTGTTATTAGCAAAATGCACTGAATACTCTTCTACATTTCTAGCAATATCCATTTCTATCCTCAATCTCTTGCTCGTTCTCTTTCTCATTCTCTTTCTCATGATTTATAAAAAATAAGGTTTGGTCGTTAAGTTTTGGAAGAATTTCATATTATTAATTTAGAATCCTACTAAACACTCGTATAGTGGCAATAAACCACCACTGATTTCCGTAGCCTCCGTTCTAGGAGACGGCTATGATTCATGATTTATATAGCACTATGCAAGCTTGTACCACTGTAGGATCGAAAATGGTAACAGAGGGGGGTGAATGGTGCCCTTTTAAAAATTGCCCCCACAAGTATCCACTAAAGACTCTTATCTCCGATAGCTACAAAAGCTATGAAAAGTATGAGTCATACTCTCTGGAGATTCATACTGGACAACCACGAGAAAGAAGCAAGAAGGAACAGGGCTAAACAAGAAAAACAGCAGCAGAGGAAATTGAGAGCATCATAGCCTACAGGGGCCGGTCAGACCGGTGGTGTTGGGCCGGTCGGACTGCTTGCCTGCAGCCGGTCAAACCGCAGCACCTCGGTCGATCAGACCGGTGACCCGCGGCCAGTCAGACCGCCTGGCTTCCGCCGGTCAGACCGCCATGTACCGACCGGTCTGACCGCCATGTACCGAGCGGTCTGATCGCTAGGGTTAGCGGTCTGACCGGCGTGAGAAGAGCCAGCCACCCGACTAAAGAACTTTTGTCCAGTTTTACTGAAAAATATGATTTCAGGCAATTTGTTGAATCTCTGCTGTTTCTTTCTGGCCAAATGAGCAATAACCTATTCTAAACAGCATAGAGATCCTAGGAAACAAGAGATTACATCACATGAGCTTGGAATCAAGATTTGAGCCAAAAGAACTGTAAACAGTGAATAAAAAGAGACTAAGCTCCAAATTTCACATCAAACTTGAATCTTTAGCTCATGATCCTTTGCAAACAACAGAGAGGGATTGTCAAAGGTGTAAGTATGAAGCTAGAATCACTTTTCTCAGACTATTCAAGGAAATCTCATGTTCCCCTGACATCAAACCCTAGGGAATCAAAACAGAGGAAGTAAGCTTCAAAGCAACACACGTTGATTTCAAGAAATGCTCTCAGGGATGAACAGGCCTGGAGGCTAATTCCCACCATTGAGAGCCAAGAAATGTTGCTACACAAGCAAGAAATCAGCTCAAACTCAGAAGAGCAGAAATGAACAGAGAATAGAAAAACAAGCTTACATTCTCAAAAGATTCATTTCTAAGATATGAATGGTTACAAGAGGTTTACAAAACACTCAATACGTCCCTATACGTAGTTGGGATGAAATGCTACCCTTTCACTACATGCTTGAGAGAGGAACAAGCTCACACACCACTCATGCTGCTCACTCTACAGACTGCATACACACACAGGCTGCTCACTCCCTTTCTTGCACACACGAGCTACCCAAATGCCTGCATACACCACTCCTTTTATCTCCAAGCTCACACACCAAAGGATAAAATCAAGACATGTCATACCAAACACACTCCATGCCTCACACACACACTTGAGGCAAAAAAATCAACACACACTTTTGGAGGGAAAAATCAGCCTCCAACTCATGGCTTGAGTCAAATCCCCAATTTGTCCCTCAAGCGCCTTCCCGGAAGCTTCCCGCGTCTGGTACCTTGACCGTCTGGACCTCGACTCCTCCCTGAGTCTAGTTCCGGTCCGCTCCACTGCACACGACCGCACCCAGCATCCTGACCGTCTGGACCTCCAATTCCACCTGAGTCTAGTCCTGGTCCACCTCGCCGCTGCCCGTCGCGTCCACCCGTCTCCGACTGAGACCTCCGACTCCACCTGAGTCTAGTCCTGGTCTGTTCCGTCGCACACGACCGCAACCGACCTCCAACCGTCTGGACCTCCGACTCCTCCCTGAGCCTAGTCCCGGTTCTCTCGTCGTTGCCCGTCGTGTCCGTCACCGGTAGCTCCAGCTCCGGTTCCTCGTCTCCCGACTAGTAACCACCTCACCAGCCTCGATCATCTTCGGCATTACTGACCGTATGGACCTCAACACCTCCTGTGCCTAGTCCCGGTCCTCCTCGCCTCACCATGACCTAGCTCCGAAGTCCTGCAGTCACACAAACAAGCAAACCGTCACATAGCACCGCACGAAATAACATATCAACAATAGCATAAGTAAAAGGTACTCAACCCTAGAATACCCAAAACAAACTCAAATTCACTAACACAACCGTCAATTACTCATCATAAACATGGGGATACCTCCACATGGTCTGTCAACCACTTTACCTATAGTCACTTTGATCCTTGTAGCGAGTGGTTCTTTGCATTTCGTTAGATGCGATGCCCAAATCAGAGAACAGAACTTTTACCTCTATCTCAGTATATTATATCTCCACCCAGCTACTCACAAGCGGCAGCCTGGGGCGGTGTCTGACCCTCACCCAGACCTACCGAAAGTAACATAACTGTTGGCTGGGGCGGTTTCTGACCATCACCCAACACTCAATTGCATAATATATCGCCTGGGGTTTTGCTCTCTCTGGCCTTACCACTGGGTTTTACCTTCTCTGACCTTACCCAAATGTCACTATCCTATGTATTACTTACCCATGTGAAGAATATAATAGCCTTGATAGAGCTACTGATTCTGTCCGTATTTATACGAAACAATGGTTGATACGATTAATACGGTCCATTACACAAGTGAAGTCTGGTTAACCTTATATCTTATCCCTATGCAGAAGATCCCATACCTGCCCTTTTTCTCCTACCCTAGGGATCCTCCACCCACTTATTTATTAGCCTGACAGTGGCTTCTCCGACTGTCTGCCCTTATCTCTTTCTTTTCTATCTGACCACAGTCATCCGTTTTAAACAGGATTTTCATTTTTATGCATGGTGATAATAACTTAATAGATAAATACTTTATTTTACTAAAGATACTCTGATCATATGCTCAAAGGGATGTTTGCCTGGACTTTAACCATATATTCGAAATCAAGTAGGATCAGGTGAAGTCTTCCCCGTGGCTTAGATTGTCGCCTGTAATTAAATACGTCGGCTATGACTTAATTTACGAAAAATATAATAAAATACAAGGTGCCAATGTGTTTGTGCTCCTAGGTTGATGCTTTGCTCAACTTAACCTGATCGCGATAATCAAAATTAATTTCTATACGATACTCACTGTTTGACATTATCGTACTAGAGTTAGGAGATACGGTTTATCTAGGATATATGTCCGGCGTTTTGTTGATTTCCGGCAATTTATCGAATAAACAGAATTAAATAGATGCGCGTACAAATATAATGGCGAACATTATTCCTAGCTGGTTTCACATATGCAATCATGTCTATTTGATTTCTCGTAGGTGCGTATGTATTTATCCACCTCTCTAATTCATTTTAGGTTTTAGGGTTACTCAAATAAATTCTTCTCCTTGGTATCGTTGCTTTTCTCATATTTAGTACACACGTGAAGAGTTAGGTTACCTATATAAAAGAAATCCAATTTTAATTAAATAATTAAATAAATTATACTAAGTGATCTCTAAATTTTATTTTAGGCAGTTATAGATTTTTACAACTAACATGCTATTTAAATCGACGTGTATAAGTTTAATCGGCACACACGATTTTAAATCGTTGTGTACTATCTTAAACCAGCGTGTATTGTTTTAATTGTCGTGAATAGTTTTAGATCTTCTGAAGGTGATTAATTTATTCTAATTATTCAAAATACTTATTAGTAGGTTTCTACAGTTATAATCGAATAATAAAAATTATTTGGGTATCTAAACCTGCAACAAAATGGTTTAGACTACAGTAGCTTAATTTGATCCGTACGCGCATAAGTTTAATCGACGTGTATATTTTAAATCATCGGACCACAATTAATTTGTTCTAATGATCTGGACTAACCAGGGGTGGATTTCTATAATTTAAATGCTACTAACCAAATTGTCGGAGTATTTAAATATGCCATGGAGCGGTTTAAACGACAATACACAGATTTTAATATACACACGTACCAATTTTAATCCATTGACGCATTTGGTTTATTTGTAATGATGATGAATATTTATTAGTGAAGTTTCACATGTTCATACTACTAACAAGTTAATTAGGTATTTAATTAGGAAACCGAATGATTTGAACGGCAATGTACCAATTCAATCAGTACACGCCAAATTTTAATCTACTGGCAGCCCTTAATTAAGCTTCAATAGTCATAAATACTAGTTGGTGATATTTTGTAATTTAACATGATTAGCATAATGCTACCGAGTAGTTTAATCTGCAATGGATTACTTAGAGTTAAATATTTATGAAGATAAATTTTTATTATGCGCATGCTTCTCCTCTCTCTTCTTGCTTTCTCTCTTTTCTCTTTTTCTTCCCATTTTCTTTTTCTTCCTCCCTCTTTTCTTTTCTCACTTGCCGGCTCCCTTCCTTTCTCACCTGTCTCTCTCTCTCTCCCTCCTGGCTCCTCCTCTCCCCACGTCAATCTGGATCTGGCTCGGTGCCGCACCTCCTGCCCCCCTTGGCGCCACGCTGCCCTGGCCTTGTGCCGGCCCTGGCACCTCTGCCGCTGGCTCTGGCGCCTCTGCCGTTGGCTCCCGGTCCTGCGTCACCTCTTTCGGCTCGGCTTTGAGCCGCTGCTCCGCCGCCCTCATGTCACCTCCCGGCCTCGCTATCGCCGATGCCTCCCCGTGGCTGCCCTCTCGGCTAGCGCCGCCGATCCCCTTCTACCCCGCCATCTCTAGCCCGTCACCATCTCCAGCTAGCCCTTTCTCCTACGCCTCCCGCCGCCACCCAAGCTCCAAGTGCCGCCGCTCGGCTTCGGTGGCCGTGCTAGTCTGTGGTTCCCTTCCTCTCTCTCCTCTCACTCCCTCTCCCTACTTGATTTATTTGTTTTTACATTAAATTTTGATTTGCCATTTTTGATCTTGGAGCTAATCTAGGGTGGTCATTCGATGGCTCCTAGCGGGGCTCGAGGTTATACCATGCGTCGGAGGAGCATGCCATGGCCGTCGGGTGCGCGGTGTCCCCCTACACCATAGTGGCTCACCTCCTCAGTACTCTTGCTCCCTCATCTCTACTCTACTATTTTTGGTTAGTAATCTTTGTGATGGTGCTATGTGCGATGATATTCAATTGGTTGCTTATTGGCTATGGGTATGCATGGTTTAATATTGAAAAATTGATGCTATCACTATGGGTAATTGGTGGGCTACCTTTGCCAGTTGATGATTGGGTTGCTTTGGGAAAAGATGGCGGCTTGTGCTTAGCGGTTGTTTTCCTGGTCGCTTGGGTGCCGACTGGCCTTGGTGGTGGCCTCCTCCACCTACGGCTTGTTGGCCTGCGGTTTGGCTCCTTGTCACCTTCTTGCTCCTAGTTGGCTTGTCCTGATGCTGGCCTTGTGGTGGCCGGTGATGCTTGACTATGTGATGGGGTTTTGGAGGTTTGGAATGGGAAGGGAAGAAAAGAGATAGAAGTGGCTTGTTGGTGCCGTGGGCTTTCTTCTCCCTTCTCTTCTCTTCGGTTGGCTTTGTTGCCCTATTATGCTGTGCTGGCGGCCGTGCGTTGCCTTCTCGATTGCCCTGCTATCCCTCTATGTGACTGAGGCGCCCAGAAGGGTTTTTGCTGGCTTTCCTGTTACCGTGTGGATGCATGAGGGTATTTTTGGATAGTGTTTTGGTTTCTACGTCTTTTCAAAATAACTCAAGTTTGTTTAACACCAAATGATGACCCTAGGGTTGTGAGAGATGCCGATTGGTCCCCAGACGGTCAGGTATCTCTGTGAACGGATTGCCTTGCCCAAAACTAACCTCTAAGGTTCTGACGGCAATTCCTTCCTTTAAGTATTTTCATTTATTTGGTATTTTTTGGGTATCTTTATATTTGCTTCTTTCGCAATTGAAACGGCTTTTCTTTTGGGTGTCTGGCAATTCGCAATTGCTATATGATAGGGGATACATACAATTAATTTCTGCAGCTTTTGATTAAAGGTATACATGTATGAAATGCGACCAATGTAGATAAAGTTATGTAATTTTCTAATTAGTTACAGTTGTGTTGTAGTTATCTAAATTTGTGAGACAATCATTCGGTTGGGACCGAGAATTGTAAATTCACAGTAATTTGTATTGTCGTTATTAATGTAGAGAAAGCTGTAATATCTTTATTTAATTTAAGCTAATTTTAATTAGAGCTCGATAATGTAAATTGATTTGTTGTAAAAGAACTGTAATACTTACACTGTTGTACTACAGACTGTTGTTCATATGTTTTAATAATTGAGTTGAATGCTTTTATTAGTCGTGCAATTGAATTTTATTTCTCACTCTAGTCTATATAATTTGGTCTTCACCCTCGTTGATGGAATTGTTGAAGTAACGTATTTGTTTATTGTTTGTCGGTTTCAATCTAAATGGGTACACAAAAAGTTTAAATTCCCTCATATTTTAGATCATTAGTTGCATACTTAATCCCGCTTAACGTCGTAACTCGCCACTTAAGGTTAATCAAAGACACGGGTTGTTACACATCAGTTCCCGGTTCCAATTTGCAGATTCTTAATTACAAATTGCAATAATTCAGAAATACTAGGGAAGAGAAGAAAATGACGTGTATAATTTTTTAGGGACCGACGGATAGTGGGCTACTATTCAAAACATCATTTAAGCCCTGTGCCCAATTTTGGCATTATCAGTTGTTGAAATTAGACAAACAACCTGCCGACTTCAATTTTGCATTTCGTTCTGATATTAACCATGTGGATTTTTCCTAGTTTGAACTATTGAACTCTGTAAAATCAATGCTAGTGGTAAATGCAAGAAACAATTTGACGAAGCGCAATCGGTTATTCAGATTTTGTCAAATTGATACTAACTAAACTATAGGTTGTAATCAACTTTGACGAGTTACTAAAATTTGGTATGACTTCATAGTTCATTAGTATTTTCTAACATGTAGATTATGCTGTGCTACATGCCATGGTGGAAGTGACGGTCTACATGGTTACGTGCAATCTCTTGATCTTGCTGTCAATGACTTCGTATGAGCAATTGAGCATTTTTGTGTTGTCTGAGACCACTTATTTAAAATCTTATTCAAAGCCTTTTGTTCAATGTAGAAAATGTATCTCAAAAAAGCTTGGCTGATAACCCTAGTCTTCCATGCTTCTGCTTTGGCCACTCAACTGGTGGAGGAATCATTCTAAAGGTAGCATCACTGGTACCATTTGAATTATATTAGTGTGGTGTTCACTACTACGTTAGTGTGCGTGTTTGTTCGTATGCCCAAATGTCACGCTTGACGACGGTGAGAGCCTAGAGTTTTACAGTTCCGCAAAAAATTTTACAAAAAATCAGCTGTAAAAAGAAAAGACTCAAGAACATTTAATTGACAATCTGTATCGTTGATATTCGCTACCGTCTTCGTCTATATAGTTACTTATGGACTAGAATCGACATGATAGACTTTAAACTATACTTAAACTTGACTAGAGACGGAACAGACCGACATGGTACGGCACGGCGGGATAACCGGGCCAAGCCAGGCCAGCATGAATGGCCCTAGCACACCGGATCTATGTCATGCCGGCCCGGCCCATATCCCACCTCTACGGGGCACCAACTCTGCAATAGGCCACACCACTACGGTGACTCACCAAACCACAGCCGATTCCGCCGGCCACAGCCAAGGACAGCGGAGAGCAGCGTCTTGCCGGCCATGGCAGCAGCTCCGGCGGTGGTTCCCCACAGGAACCTGGGCTCGCAGGGGCTGGAGGTCTCGGCGCAGGGCCTAGGATGCATGGGAATGTCCACCTTCTGCGGACCACCCAGGCCCGAGGCCACTCATGGTTGCGCTCATCCACCATGCCGTCACCGCCGGCGTCACCTACCTCGACACCTCCGACATGTACGCCCCCTACACCAACGAGATCCACCTCGGCAAGGTCGGTTCGGAAGCCACCGGATCTTCTTGCTCTGTTTAATTGATTCTTAGAAACCAGATCAGTTCATCCTCTACGACTGTTTCGCTCGGGGACAGAGAAAATATTTGATGTAGAAGATTGCTTGTGTTCTTCCAGTAACATTTAGGAGCCATGATAGAAAAACTGGTACGGAGAACTTCCTACGGGTGGCCGGTAATGGTAATTGGTCGGTGGAAACCGAAAAAAAATCGGTTGAAATTTAAATATTAAAATTTGAATTTAGGCTATACTGAAAATCGGAAAAACTAATAAAACTTGGGATTGATGCATATTTAGTCATACAATAGGTAATCTACTATAGAAAAGCTAAATCAATCTAAAAAGTTTATTATGCAACTATAAATGTAAATTTATATTTAAAAATTTTGACTGATTTTCCGATTACCGGCGGTTTATCCGCCGGTTTTTCTATCCTGCTAGGAGCTACTATGGGTTGCCACTGCACGCATCCATGAACGTGTGGGTTTGATCCTTTTGGCGGGGTATATCTTTCTGATACCATTGCATGTTACTATTGTGCACAAATTTAATCTGCATTCATTGTAACTTTTTTCCAAGAATCCTCATTGTACCTTTTAAGCGAAGAATTTATTTTTCTTGATATTACCAACTGAGTTTACCTTTTTTGCATTTTTAGGTTGGAGAACCCAAGAAGCTAGTTGAAGGAAAGATAAAACACATCGGATTATCTGAAGGGCTCATGCAGTTCATCCTATCACTGCAGTTCAGTTGCAGTGGTCATTATGGTCTAGAGACGTGGAAGAAGACATAATTCCTAATTGCAGGTATTGTACAAACACAATATTTTGTCAGTTGAAAGAGTCGGACGCTTTATTTTTCGAAACTCCCACTCTCTCTCTCTCTCTCTCTCTCTCTCTTCTGTGTCGATGTCAGACAACTTGGAATTGTAGCTTACAGCCCACTTGGTAGAGGGTTCTCTAGTGGAGTAAAACTGGTTGGCTCACTATCAGAGCAGGACTTCCAAAAGTTTATTTCCCATGACTGCTACCTATTAATTGCATTTTGCTGGTATTCTGGTAAGCAAATGTATGAGAAACCATGTGGATGTGACTCCATCATTGTGATGAGCAATTGATCCTTGTTTTTAGAAAGATTGAGTTTAATTTGTGCTATAAATGCAAAGTCGTAAGCCCCTGTGAGTGGTTGGAACACCAGGTTACAACCACGTGGTCAGTTGTGCCACTTACGACCATATTGGTCGTGGTCGGAAGTTGACTGGAAGGTTTACGACCATGTTGTCAACGGTCGGAAGTCGCCAGACGGATTTACAACCACGTTGTGAGTCGGCTGGAAGATTTACGACCACGCTGTGCTGTCTCTGCAAAGTCGCAAGTCCTATCGAGTGGTCGGGAAGCCAGTGTCGACCACGTTGTCGACAGCATGTGGTCGGGAGAAGGTGTTACGACCACATTGCCCGTGGTCGAAAGCTGTTACGACCACATTGGTCGTGGTCAGAAGATGTTACGACCACATTGGCCGTGGTCAAAGGTCAGCAGAAGGGTTTACGACCACGTGGTCGGTAGTCGGAACTTCGACCGCTGCGGGCGGCAGTCAAATCTTCGACCACGCGATCGGAAGTCGACAGTCGAGTCTTCGAGCACGTTGGGAAGTCGACAGACTTCAACCACGTTGGGTAGTCGGCAGTCGAGTCTCCGACCACGTTGGGAAGTCGGTGGATTTCGACCACGTTGTGAAGCGGTCGAACGCGATCGGACGTGCTTGGAACAAGGTCGGACGCGGTCGGTTGTGGTCAAACGCGGTCGGAAGCGCTCGGACGAGGTCGGACGCGGTCGGTTGTGGTCGAACGTGGTCAGAAGCGCTCGGATGAAGTCGGAGTGCGGTCGGAAGTGGTCGGACGAAGTCGGGATGCGGTCGAACCAGGTCAGACGTGGTCGGAAGTCACTTCGACCACGTTGAACGTGGTCGGAAGGGCTTCGACCACGTTGAAACTCACAACGATGGTCGTAGCTTCTGTTCAAGCGGTCGTATCGACCTCTAGGGTGGTCGTATCGACTTGTAGAGCGGTCGTAGGCCTCGTGCTTTTCATGTTTTGTGTTTTCGACTGGTCGTAAGTGGTCTACAACCAGTTGAGGTGTTCTTACTAGTACAGTTTTCTGATGCAGATGTATGATCTCAGTATTTTAGTGCGGTGCTATGTGATGATTTGCTTGTCTGTGTGATTGCAGGACTTCGGAGCTAGGTCATGGTGAGGCGTAGGAGGATCGGGACTAGACACAGGAGGTGTTGAGGTCCAGACGGTCAGGAGACGCTGAAGATGATCGAGGCTGATGAGGCGGTTGCAAGCCGGAGGACGAGGAACTGGAGCTGAAGCTGCCGGAGGTGGACTCGATGGGCAACCAGGACTAGGCTCAGGAAGGAGTCGAGGTCTAGTCGGTCAGATGCCGGGTGCGGTCGTGTGCAACGAGTGGACCGGGACTAGGCTCAAAAGAGTCGAGGTCTAGTCGGTCGGAAGTAGGTGCAGTCGTGCGACAATAGGAAGTTTCCAAGAAGGTGCAGAAGTGGCATTTTGGAGAAATGCTTAAAGCCTGCAAAGGAAACTGATCTCTGCTAAAGCACTGGAGTCTGTTGGTGCTAATGGGTAAAGCACGTGTAAAACCCAGTGTTAGTTTGGAGTTAACGGGTTACCCCCCGCGAAGGCTATAAATTGGAAGGTTGAGTTCCATTGCTCAGTGAGGTTGTTCCCGAGAAGCTCTGGGCTTTCATTCTGTACTTGTGTGAGTGCTCTCTGGGGTGGAGTGTGTGTGCTCCTGAATCTCCTGATGAAGTGGCTGTAGAAACCTCTATTAATGCAATTATTCATCTCTTTGCATCTATTTGAGTTATCTCGTTTGATTGATAATTGCTTATCTTGTTTGGCTTGTCTGATTGGTGTTGTGTTGTTTTGGTTCTGTCTTTGTGTTCTTCTCTTCTCCTTTGACTAAGAGGCTACTTGCCTTAGAGTTGCTCTGGTTTCGACTTGCTCTAAACTGGGAAACATCCTCAAAGCCCCTTTGCTAATCTATTCCTGAGAGCGAAGTCTGGTCGCAGAGTTTTTGGTTTGGTGGTCGTGCGCCTCACTTCTTCCTCTGTTTCAGTTTCGACCACGCCGTTCTTTTTGACCTCGGTAGAGAGGCTTTGGCCGCTTTGGATTTTCTTGTCCAGAGGATGTGACCTTGCTGTGTTTGAAGTCTCATGACCAATTGATCTGTGAGTCAAAAGTTATTCGGAAATCAGATCCTGCGGTCGTGCATTTCCTCCTCCTCTATTCCGCTTATGACCACACAATAAACACTATTTGCTCTGTTTTCAGTCGCAACTATTTTATCTCTTTTGTCGGTCTGTTTTCTTGGTCTTCAGTGGATCGTCTGTTTTCAACCGAGTCATCTGATCGACCACTAGTTGGCTTTTAACCTCTCTATCACAAACATATCATTTCTCGGTGGGTTTGATCACGGCAAAGCGTTTCGATCGCTCTGGACTGTGCTCAGCCTGCGGCTGTATCTTCTCTGTTTCGGTTGGTTTCTCTCGATGTCCAGTGAGCTTTCTTTCCCTATCTTCATACCTCTGTAGCTATTGCAGAAAAATAGTTGTGTGAATACTTGGGGAGTTTTGAAGGCACCATTCACCAAATCTCTTTTGCCTATTCGGTCCTACAATGTAACACCCAGTGTGCTTGTAGCGGCCATAGGGTGTTACAATTATATTTATATACGCTTGATTGAAACTTTTTACAGTTATATTTATATATGCTTGATTGAAACTTTTTTCCTTTGCATCAATCTTATGGAAACATTTTGGAATACATCTATTTGCTGTACGTAAGTCTCATCTATCTATCCTAGAAACGAAATGAGATTCTCTGAAGTCGCATACGGCGACTTCAGAGAACAGTCACGAATCTGAGCCGTTGGATCGGAAAACGAACGGCCCAGATCGGTTGCTACAGTAATTTTACTGTAGCAGAACCGATCTGGGCCGTTCTTTTCCGATCCAACGGCTCAGATGCGACTGTACTCTGCAGTCGCCGTACGCGACTGTAGAGAATCCGGTTCCAAAAGGGAAGTTGAACTTCTAAAATCGCCTCTTTTACTGAGAAGTAAGAACTTTATACTTTTACAGTATATGCCTAGATTTCAACCAGAGAATCGTGAGAAGAATGCCCAGATATTTGAGCGTGTTAACAAAATGGCGACAAGAAAAGGATGCACACCATCACAACTTGCACTGGCTTGGGTTCACCATCGGGGACCGATGTTTGCCCCAAACCTGGGACAACAAAAATCGAGAATTTCATCAAGAATGTGGGCGCACTATCTGTGAAGCTCACACCGGAGGAAATGGCTGAACTCGAGTCCTGTGCCTCTGCAGGTGATGTCCAAGGTGACCGGTATCCTCAAATGGCCAACACTTGGCAGGATTCTGAGACCCCTCCATTGTCATCGCGGAATTAAAGCCGAGTAGTGGTTTTCGTCTCTTCAAGAACGTGTTGGCCGAACAGCAGATTATACTCAGGTTATATTGTAAGTGTGTTCATCAGATGTTGTGCTTGCATTGTTCCACATTGCCCATCTTTGGACTGAGCCGTCATGTGTTTATTGTATGCTTCGTTCCTGTTGTATGTGCTTAAAATCATTGGTGCGATGAATAAGCTTGTGATGTGTACTCAATACTCATGTTAGTAATAGATACAGTTTTCTAATCGACAAAAGTGTGCTTCCAATATGTTGGCTCAAATTGAGCAGTGATAATGTGTAAGTTATTCCTTGGGCGACATTTTGTGAAGATAAGAGAGAACTTTTACCCCAAAAAAAAATGTGTTGAACATGCGGATGAAGTTGCAGACCATTTTTGCCCGCTATTTTAGAATTATGCTTAGAAAAAGGAATATTAGTAACATGTGACATCTTGATATTAAGTTCTGTAGTAACGTGACATCTTGATATTAAGTTCTATAGTACCGATATGGTAACAGAGAGCGGTGAATGATGCTTTCAAAATTTTTCCTTAAGTATTCGCCAATCCTTCTTTTAGTAGCTACTAAGTTATGAAGTTTAAGATTAGAAACCAAAACCAAAGTATTCAACTTAGAAATCGGAGAGGTGGTGAACCAAGGCACTTGCGGTCAAACTGGCTATCAGGTGGTGGTCTGACCGCTATCCTGCTCCAGAACTGAAAAACCAGCCCGAACCGATATAACTTTTGGTACAACTCAAAAAAATCCAAATTCAATTGATATGAGATTTTATACACACATTATTTGAGATCTTAGGAACATATTCTATCTAAAGATCGCAAGAATAAGAACGCCAGAAGATTTGAGGCGAAAACACTTAGATCAAGAAATCTCTAGAGAAAATCAAATCCAAATAAAACTGGGAACTTCAAGAACTTACAAGACATGATGCCGGGATGGATGGAAATTGATCTCCATGAGCCATCTCCATCACTTACATGTCCTTTGTATATAACAAGATCAAAAAGGGGGGGGAGAGAAAATCAAAACCAATGAGAGCAAGATCAAATCAATTAACACAAAAAGACATGTGAGATGAACAAATTTGATGTGTTGCTATTTGAGAATGAAGATTTTACAGCTACTCCATCTTGAGGACAAGAGATCACACTATACCACTCACACTTCTCAAACTCTGATCCTAGAATACTTAGCTAGAATAAGGAGATGTTGGATGATTAAGTAGTAAGTCTTCATCCTAACATATTAAATAGATGAGCCAACCAGCCCACACCTAACCCTAATAGATATTATCCGATAACACAGATAAGGAAAACATGTTAACTCCACAAGACATTGGTTTTACTCACATATTTAACTCATACATGTTTTTAAATGCACATAAACCTGAATTCGCTAAATCCTTAGCCTTTGATCCAACTTAATCTTCTCAATTTCTCCTTGACTTAAACTATAGTTTTGATTCAAGGTAATTTCCGGTATTTGACCATCTTACCAGAATACCCTTCGTTGACTTGGTCTTCATCTTCCATGCAAGCAATCGTCATAGTTTTCACGTGTAGGTGCACCACTAGTTACTATGCATTGGCAAGTATCTCCTGTTCCGATTCCATTGTACCATGCCTCACTTAGACCAACTAAGCCACATGGTGCAACCTGTCGCTTGAACATTTCCTTCTATATTTTCCACCTTCTTTGTGCTATGCTTGAGCTCAGTCATCTTATTCAACATCCTTAATCATTTTGGGCCTTTATTCCTCCATAAGCGTAACCTCGATCCTCGCTATTGACTATCGTTGACTCCATGCCTCCCTGTACATACAAAAAAAACATTTTCAGGCATTAGTTCTTCATAACTTGTCCCACGTTAGTCAAAATATATTTCATGTAATACATATGTACTAATCTAATATATTTCAAATTACCCCATGACCAAATTTCCTAAAAGCCCAATTCTCTGCCGAAACAATCCATCTAGCCGGTTATACCACTAACATCAGCCGGTTTGACCACTGGTGGCTACTGATTAGACCACGAGCACTAGCCAGTCTAACTGTCAGGTCTGCAAATTGTCTAGAAAAACTATAAATTTGAAAAAAAAAATCCCAGCTCCTCTAATTTGGTAATACTTCATCACAATAAAAATCTGGAGCTTCTCACAAAGTCCTTCAAGTTCAGTTGATGTATTTACAGCATGCACATACGGTTTCTTCTTATTTTTAGCTAAACAAATATTAACTTATTGAATAATGGGATACGGTTCATGAAAAAAAAACCACTAAGCGCTACAGCCGGCGGCCTCTTCCTCCACCGTAATCTTTAACTTCCCCGTTATCACCACCACCGTCAAGGCATTGAGAATCGCCAGGTATCCAGAAGCGCCCTGCCAGTTTTTTTTGGACCCATTACTATCCCTGGGTCCCCCTATATATACCAAAATACCTCAAAATGCTTTTAGTTTACACCCTTCATCAAATCTGCAAAAAGAAAAATTCAAAAACCAGAAAACGGGTAGGTTTCTCGCCAAAATACCCCCAAAATATTTCTATTGCTTTCAGTTTACACCTCAAGCTTCAAATCTGCAAAAGAAAAATTCAAAATTTTGAAAATTCCAAAAGATAGAAACTGGGTTGTTTTTGAAAAAGCTCGCAAAATTTTAGCAAGAAACCAAAATCACACCCTCTGATTTTGTGGCTGACTACAGTTATTTAACACTGGTAAGCACCACCACCACCTTGTTGACCCGCTCATACACCGACCGTCACTGCTGACCTCATTGTCCACTCACAAGGAGAGAATATCCTGGGCTATTTCTCTTACACTGCTGCCTTCGTATTGCTTATATATAAAGTTTTCAAATATCCCCCCCCCCCCCCCCCCCCCAAAGAATACGTAGGAGAGGACATATTGTACAGTCATGTAAAATGTCAACATCAAATTCAGCATAAATAGTGATTTCTCACTGTTAATTACTAATCTTTTTTACTGTTTATCAATTTCATATCTTCCAAATACAGTTGAGTTTGATGTTGAAATTTGGCATGACCATAAAATATGTCCTTCTCTACTACGTGTTTTAATTTTTCAAAGTTTTTCAAAAACTTTTATACATAAGTAATATGAAGACAGCATCGTAAGGGGAGATAGCACAAGATATTTCCCTCGCTCTAAGGTCAACCCTGAGGGGAAAGAGTGCACAAATCTTGAAGCATAATTTAAGGTCCAAATGGCAAATAGTACCCCTTTCTTTTTGCAAAATCAAGTAACTCATGCATGCTCAGAAATTTATGTTCTTTAAACTACAACTGTAGAAAATCTTGTTCTTTAAACTACGAATCTTGAAGCATGATTTAAGGTCTAAATGGGCGGAATCGACATTTTGAGTCTTATCGATATAGTACCTCAAATCAGTAAACAAAGGGGAAAAAAACGTTGCGACGAGCAACAACTTCCCACGTAGGTTGCGACTATCACGGTATACCTCACTGAACATACAGAGGTTCGGACCGTTTGAGGTCTATGTTTATGACTGATGTATGCTACATTAAATATCTTTTAAACAGTATATCTTTTTAAGTCAGAGTTTATAATAGATATTATACTGACTTTAGTTATATAGATCAAATTTACATGTGACTGTCTTTTTTCGTACTCTTTCTAAACAACCGTTAGAATTAAAAAATTATAAATCAAAAGTTATAAATCAAAACTCAAAAAACCGATATAGAATCCAGTCCTGCACGGGGACCGTCGGCTGCTGTTCATAGAACCACACAGGTCCTCTCTTTCCCATCAGAAATTGACGCGTCGGCCGCCGCCTGCTGGGTTCATAGAACCACAGGTAGGTCGGTCCTCTCTTTCCCATCAGAAATTGACCCGTCCTGTTTCTGCGCGTGGGCCGTCGCCTGCTGGGTTCATAGAACCAAAGCACGGTCCTCTGTATCCTTTCCCATCAGATGTCCTCTGTTTCCTTTCCCATCAGATATTGATCCGTCCTGGTGCTGCACGTGGACGTGGCGTGCTGGGATAATAGAACCACAGGTCCTGTCATGTCTGTTGGACCCAACGGCACTGGTGCCTGCCTCTGTTTCCTGTCAGAAATTGACGGCTGGTTAGGCTGCGTCCAGTTTCGGTGAATCACCCTGTGGTGATCTACTCGGTGACGCATTTGCTCCTCACTTTCTGCATTGGTGAAGTGTTACTCGAATTTAGGTGTTCATTTGGTTTTTTTGTGGCTTATGACTGAAAAGCACTATAACTGATTAAAAAAATACTATAACTGATAGAGTCTTATTTAGCATAATTAAATTTAAAAAAATTTATAAATATAAAAAATATATTAGCCCATTACGTATAATACAAACAAATACGGGAAAAAAATAACCGGCAAAAAAGCTCAACAAAAAACCAAAAGTTCAGAAAAAGACGAAATTTATGAATAGTGAAAAATAAGCCGGAAGGTAAAAGCTGAAGCCAAAACGATCACATCCTTATTCGGTCCCTTTCTATTTTTAATATAGAGTTCTATTTTTTTATCAAAAGTATATTCGTAAATACTATAAATATATTTCTGTTGGCTATAGAAAGATCAAGAGTCATTGTAAACATCTCCTTGTATAGTAAACTTTACCCTCGTGCATCTGTGATTTTTTCGTAAGCATTTTGCAGTTAAATCCGTGTCTCCTGTTCTCTTAATCAAGGTAATCTACAAAAGTAGCACTCATGCACCCTTAAGACGGCATTATGTCACGTGAAGAACTATGTGAGAAGGTATAGGTTATTGCTGTAATGAACCATTGCAAATTTTGAAAAATCATGATTTTGCAAAGATCGCACTTTGTTTGGATTAGTTTTGGGCAGAAATTGAGAATTTTAGGATTTGAGTCATGGATTGAGCTGGAGTGACCTGAGTCATTGCATTAAAGTTATATAATGCATGTTTTGACTAACATGGGTCAAGTTGTGAAGAACTTGTGCCCGAAAACGATTTCTTTGTCTTTGAATGTTCAGGGTTGCTTAGAGTCAACTATGGTCAACGGCGAAGATCGGAGCTATGCTCATGGAGGAGCTGAGGCCCAAAACGATCAAAGATGTCGGGTGAGATGATGGGTTCAAGCATGACACAAGAAAAGTGAAAGTTAAAGGTGAGTTTGAACGACGGGATTGCACTATGTGGCTTAGATGATCCAAATAAGCCGTGATTCGGTGGAATCGAGACGGGAGAGACTTGACGATGTGTGGCAAGCTAGTGATGCACCTACACGTGGCAAGTATGATGATTTCTTACAAAGGATGGTGATAACGGGTCAACAAAGGGTATTTTGGATGTTTGGGCAAAATATCAGAAATTACGTTGGATTAAAACTGTGATTCACGAGTGGCGCTTAGGAGAGCGGTTTAGGTCAAGGTGTAACCGGTGTGATCAAGATGGATCAAAGTTAAGGATTTAACGGATTCGGACTTACGCACTTTGAAAAACGTGTACAAGTGAACATGTGTAACATCCCTATTTTCAAAATTTATTTGAAGCTTTTAAAAGAAAACTCACCATTTTGATTTTTTGGAATTAACAAAAGCTTAAATTAAATTTTAGTCATATTAAAACGATTTAATATGACTAAGATTAATCTTTAACATTTGCTGAAACTATTTTATTTGGGTTCCATGTGCTTCAAGGATTTTTGTGAGATGTTTTTGGATTTATTTGCTATTTTTTGAGCTCAAATGAATTTGTTTGAATTTCTGAAATAAGAAAATCCTTTAAAAACACAAAAAAGCCTTAGGCCGAAGCCTACCCCATCCGACCCAATTCCCCGCCGGCCCAGCCTGCATCACCCCGTACATGACGTATGTCGGCCGTCCGCCGCTCGCCGCGCCATCCGTGCCGTCCAAGCCACCTCACGTCAACAGTCATTGGTTTCCCTCAGTGCGCCACGTGTTAGCCATCGGACACATCTGGCACTATTGATCTGTGCCATCCTACCTAGTCGTCTGATCCCAAGTCGTGCCACGTGTCATCCATCGGCTGTGCCGTGCACTGTTCATCGTCGTCTTCGAGCCATAATCCGCCACCACCCGTGTCTGACACAGCCTCAGCATCCGTGCCATGCACACCGTGGTCACCTCGGTGTCCACGCTATAAAGTTGTGCCGCCTCCCTCGTTCTCTACACCCCGCAGCCGAGCTTACCTGTGCGTCTTGTCATTTGTGCCCAGCCGCTGGAGCCGTTGAGTTCATCATTTGTGCCACCGCTGCTGGAAAGCCATCGCCGCTCAATGCACGCTCCATTGAGCTTCGCCTCGCCCGTGTTCGCTGTTTGGTGAGCTGCCGTGCCCCACCACCTCTCCAATACTCCAGTCGCCATCAGATCATGCTGCTGGTAGCGTTGCCTGCACCGCACGTCCCCTCGGCCCACGTTCTTGCCACCCGTCCTCCCTCTCAGTCACCTCGCGCTACGCGCTCACCCACGCTAGCACGCACTCATGTTGGCTGCGTCCCTTGCCTTCCCGTGGACTGAATTCACCATATACCGAGTCTCTGTCAAGCCAAGATTACCCATCAGAGTCACTATTCCCTAAACCCGTAGACTAAGCTGAGTCAACAACCATGCCAGTCGCCACCTCAGCCCTAATCCACGTGTCATGCCACGTGGGTACCACGTCAGCACCAGAGCTGGTCCCCTTGCCACGTTAGCATGTCATATCACCTTGCCACGTCAGCCCTAAGTGCCTGGTGTCAAGTCACATGTCCGCCACGTCAGCCCTAGTTGCCCAGTCAACTGCCACGTCACCCAAGCCATGCACTATGCACTATTCTGTGAGCCGAGTTCACCGTGGACTTGCTTTTTCGGGCACCTGGTCTATAGTACAGTAGAATTTCTTAATTTTCAGTATTTTTCTTTAGATTTAAATATTCTGAGAGCCCGTTCTTCTCCATCCTAGATCCAATTGACCCGATTCTTTTTTCCGAAATTCATCTAAAATTGTGCTATATCTTTTAGTTCTAGTTTTGAATTTATGCCTCATTTGTTTTCTCTCCCGTTAGATAATGGTCGAAAATAGCCTATCCAACTATGTTGCATGTGTTTGGCCCCTAACTGGTCTGAGCGAGTAGAGAACACTAGTCGACGGTCTGTTGTGAATTTGGTCCGACCGCACATACCATTTTGTCAAAAATCTTGTTCAGTCACTCTGGTCCAACCATGACAGCAAACTGGTCGAGCACCTGATCCACCAGCACTGGTTCAATCATGGAAAGCTTCTAGTCAGAAACATTTTTCTATCCTGTCTTTCTTTTCTTTCTTTACTTTTCTAAAACAAAATTGGACCAAATGACTGTTTTTCTGACAATATGTACATTGATACTTGACTTGGTGGGTAGTCTTATCGGTCGACTTAACATCACTTGATTTGTTGAGGTTTCCTTTTTCAAAGCTAGCAGATCTACAACTAATTTTTTTTGGTTCTGATTCTACTTTAAATTTGCCAGGTTTGACTACCTTGGATATTTTAGGAGGGTTATTCCTAGCATACTCAATAAAATTAAATCCTAGACCACGATTTTTCACACTAGTTCTTGACCTATCTAGAATCATGTTCAAATTCTTCTTGCCAAACGAAAACCTTTCTAAAGTAGTCTTAAGGTACTCGACTTCCTTAGTCATAGAAGAACAGGATGAGCAGTTAGCTGATTCATTCAAAATTTCCATAGAAGCGCTCAACTGAGCCAATATCTCCTTTTTAGCAAAATCATTGAGTTGTCTAGTCAGCGCTTCTATCTTGATGTTAAGCTTTGGACAGTTAGAGCAGGAGGAAGTCTCATGATAAAGTATTTGTTGAATTAACTCCTGAGCTGAATTGAGTCTAGCCCGAAGCAGATCACACTTAGCGTAAATTTTATATTGAACAGAGGCATTAGACTTGAGCTTCTCTATTTCATCTCTTGCAAGTCTTAGCTATTCATCACACGAGTTGTGCACCACTTTTAATTCATCGAGTTGAATCAAAGTTGACTCATTAATTTTCTTTGCAGACTCCCAACTCAAAATGTAAGACTTAACAAGAATCACAAGCTTCATCATTAGGAATTAAGGCTCTAAGTCTATTGATTTCAGAATTTAAACTTTCAACAACAAGATCATGATTTTTGGTTTTCTTTTTGTATTTCTTCAGTTCTTCTGTCAATCTAAGCACAACACGAGATAGATCGGAGTAGGAAGGTTTTACCTCATCTGGATCACTATAGAGATCATCATCGTTCAGATCCTCACTCTTTACCATAAAACACATTCCTGTGAAATCAGCCTCCTTGACCTTCTTGCCACTGTCCTCATCACTTGAAGATTTATGGTCGCTCAAATCGATTTCTTCAAGTGCTGTGAGTACTTTGTCGACTGCTTTGTGATAATTGTGCTTCTTGCATGATACCATCTAGAACTGTGGTTGACGAATTGGTGTCTTATCATCATCGACTACCTTGTTCTTCAGTTTGGGACAATTAGACTTAATGTGATTTCACTCGCCACATTCATAGCATCTTACATGACCTCCTCTCCGCTTTAATCTTATATTAGTAATTGCCTTTGTCATCCGATTGGAGAGAAGTACAAGCTGCTCTTCAGGAATCTCCTCTAATTGTTCATCTGAAAAAGAGCATGATGTAGAAAAAGAAGCAATAGAGGAACTAGAAGAGTTGTCAACTTGGTTAGTCAGTAAACCTAGAGAATTCGACTTGTTAATCCTGGCCAAAACATCAATCTCATGTGTTTTCATCTTGGAATACAGGTTGTTCAAGGTGAGAGTTTCCATATTAATAGAATGATTGATGGTAGTGACTAAAACATTTCAAACAGACATATCTACAGAATTCAAAATCTATCGAGCATTGTCAGAATTAGAATAGACTACACCAATAGACTGCAAGTCACTAACGATCTTATTGAAGCGATCGAACAATGCATCTACCGATTCTCCAAGTTTCATCTCAAATTTAGAGTACTCCTTCTTGAATTGATTTTGACACACACCCTTAATAGACTTTGAACCTTTATCATAGTCGGCTAGAGTAGTCCAGATTTTATTTGCAGATTTAAGATGTGCTATTCTAACAAACTCGTTATGACTTAAACCTTGCAACAAAATATTTCTAGCCTTAGCATTTGCCTCTACGTTAGAGTGTTTTTGATGGTAATGATAGAAGATACTTCAAACGTAGATTCAAATTTTTGCCAAATCGCATTACCTTGAGCTTGTAGAAAGACTTCCATGCAAGTTTTTCAGTAGAGATAATCTATACCATCAAAGAATGGTGGCTTACTAGAGAACCGTTCCCGATCTGACACCATTGCAATTTGCTCTGATACCACTTGTTGGACTGTATGGTGCTATCAGAGGGGGGGTGGGGGTGAATGATCGCCTCCGGTTCTTCTCCTTCTCTCGATCTCTTCGTGATTGAGAACGAAAACAACCGCTTGAACGATTCCTCATCAAAGACAACTGTGTGCTCGATTGCACTTGAATGAGATCTGTTAGCAAGCTGCCGAAGACACAAGAAGAACGAAGCTCAGAAAAACATCCCGCCGATCAACTTCGTTTGGAATAGATCTGATCTATTATTTCTGCAACATGTTTTGGCTACAAAGTGCCCTCACAGCACCCCTAAAAATTTCATCGACGAAAGACCTAAAAAGTGGTTACGTTAGCCCAAGCCTTTTCCTGCTTTTATAGACTAACGCCCTAATCGTATTCGATTCAAGCACGAACACAACACTAATCTGTTCGTCAAATCAAGGGACCCGAAACCCTTTCCTAACACGGGTTTTATTCAAACTCTTCCTCTTCCAGCCCATGAACTCTATCTGTAACACTCATGACTCAACACGTGACGAAGCCTCCAGGATATCCCCTCCTATAGCTCCATCACGCTTCACCATCCTTGATCTCCACGTGCTCCAGCGTTAGCCCGACCATCTCGCATGACAACCTCAACCTTCTAGGCCTTAGATCTCCCTATCCTAGTCCCGGTCATCCTCATCACCGATAGTAATCGTCTCTACGCTCTCCTGCACATGCAAAGACCAAAGAAATGTTTTTCTCGGTACGAGCTCTTCCCAGCTTGACCGTCATTAGCATAAAAACTCACCACATCCTTGTCCATCTAGAGACAAGAACAAAACGATCCACAACCATCAACTTGGTCGTACATGACGAATATCCTCATTACAAACTATAAAACAATCTCAGACTACCGATTACGACCGCCAAAAACTATCGCTTTCTGAAAAACACTCTTCCGACCACTCAGCATGACCACCGATCACAACACGTACTCGTAACTGACAACCTACCGCAACACTCACGAATATCGCTTACCGACCATCGAGTACCTAGTCGCTCCGACTACCGAGTATCGACACTGTTCCATCAAGCACCAGCCAAACACCCTGCTGGCCTAACACGAGTATTCAAAGTACTCAAAGATCATAAAGAGTGAAGCACTCATTTCGACAATGAAGTCTACGAGTACCAACCGAGAAGCTTTCGGCGACCAAAGACAACAACAACATACTGGACTACCGAAGACAATGACAGTAGACTACATGATCTACGAGTATCGACAAGACTGTAAAATATACGACTATAAGAGCAGTCAGCAAAATCTATGATCATTGACTACAAAGTCACCGACTATCAACTAGTAAAGGCTATGACTATCGACCGCAAAGTCTAAGACTATCGAATACGACCAGTAAAGCCCACGATTATTAAAAGCACTGAAGCTACAACCATGTAACAGTATTGTAGCTATGATTACCTTTAGTGGACGATTTGCTGTGGTCATAGTTTTTTGCCGTGGTTGAAGTCGTGTTGCTGTGGTCAAAGTCATGTTGTTGTGGTCGAAGTTGCGTTTCTGTGGTCGAAAAGCAATGCGTGGTCATAAAGCCGTGCGTGGTCGTAAACAAGCCGTGGTTGTAAAGCCATGCGTGGTCGTAAACAAGTTGTGGATTGCCATGGTCAAAACTTGATGCGGTTGAAGCTGACCGTGGTCGAAAAGTGTTGAAGCCAACCGTGGTCGTAAAGCGAGCCAAAACACTTGAAGAAGCAAAAACCACTCGGAAAGAACCAAAACCACTTGAACCCAAAATCTTTGACTACAATCATCCGATACTTTCACAAATGCAAATTCCAAAGCAATCCAAATGTTAATTACTCATCATCATTTTTAATCACGACCATCCACATGGTCTAACAGCAACCCATCCCCACTCTTCCCCATCTTTGGTAAACTCCGCCTCCCATCGATCTCGATTGAGCATCATCAAACAATTCCTTCCACCCGAAGCTTCTTTGCGATGCCATGAAGCCATCCCTGGCACCATCCTAGCTCCACTGGTGCTGTGTTCCTCCCCTACACTGCCTCGGTCCCTCGCCGTTGTGCTGCTTTAGCATTCCCTGAGCTGAACAATCCCCTTTGGTAGGTCCCTCTCGCTTCACTGATGCTCCTCATGCCTCAATTTGCTCGCCACACTGCCACCTTCGCAATGGTCAACTGTACCTCTGCCGTGCCCCTCGCCGTCATGTTGCCTCTTCGGTGCTCCTTTGGCGAAGCTGTAGCAACCCATAGGTGCGGTTCACCGCGGTCAACCCGTTTTTGCCCTCCCCGCTGGCTGCCATGGCTCCCCTTGCTGGTGATGCTCCATGCTTTGCTCGGTGAAGGAGACGGCACTGTAGCAATGTAATTAGATCAGTAAAGGTAGTTAATTAGTGTAATGACCTATAGTTAAGTTTTGTTAATCTGTCTCCAATGAGCAGGTCCCAATCATTAGTTAAGTTAATAAGTATTTGGCATGCAGGCCCATCCATTGTTTAAATCTTTTAAAACATGATTTAAGTGGATGAGCCACTGACATGTGGGTCCCTTGTACTATTCACACAATACCCCGGTCCCACTTGTTAGCCTCTGAGCCCTTTTCCTTTACAAATTTAATTCAAAAGGATTTAAATCGTGTGGGACCTATCTATCAGTCTTAGTGGTCTTTTTCAATAGAAAAATAATTCAAAAATTAAATAAAGCTAATAGACCCCATCTGTTAGTGAGTGTAACCTCTCTCCTCTATTTATTTCTTGGATTTAATTCCAATTTAAATTTTGGAGGGCTTGTTCTCTCGTTTTAACTCTAAATTTAATAAAATTTGTTTTCATTTTTTTTTCCAAATTCAAGATCTATCTAATGGCAGTTAAATCATCCAGTTTTGATATTGTTTGGATTTATTTGCTCGTTAATGTATTTGTTAGTTTTTCGTCTTGTTTGTCTGAGTAGACTACAAAGACGCGGAAGAGGCGTAGTTCGAGCCGCAATAAGACTTCCAAGACCACCTTACTTGTGAGCCAGGCGAGTCAATACTTTAATCATATTGAACCTACATTTTATACAAATTTATGTTGGTTTAAATTATCAAATGGCATGCTATTATTTGTTATGAAAATGTATGTTAAACTTAAGGTTGGATATATGCCTACTTGGCATTGTAATATTATTATACCACCCTTTGGACATTAGAATCGTATAATCCTTGTCACCATAGAGACTATAATGGTAACTTTACTAGCTATAGTTGTACTTAAGCATCATACTAGTCTTACTTAAGTATCAGGGCATTAATTTACCTTAACCATTATATTTTAGTCATAAAACTTGTTTTGGGTAGTCATTGAAGGAAAATAGTTGGTATATTTAAGATAACTTAGTTTTGTGTTTCTCAAAACAATTAACTTGTTGTCACCATATCTGGAGAATGATATGATGGTTGGTGCGGATGTGGCACGAGAAATTTGGTATGTGGTATGTACCGTCCAGATAGCTTTAAGGATTGAATCCTGTGATGATCTCTCAATGTAAAACAGCACAACCACAAGTCTACAATAATACAACCTGGCCAACTAATTTGCATCCATCAGTGCGAGTCACACCATTGGAGTGACCCATAAGTCGTGTCACTAGTTTTAAGACATCGTGGACACGGGCCGTATCGCTGGTGTAAGCCGCCATGTGGTGCAAGAGGGGGTCTAGGTGTGGTGAACGTAACCTCACTCAGGTAAAACCTTAGCAGGTGTAATCTACACTGGGGGATGCATTGTAAAGGCCTTATGTTGATCTTCTTGATTCGTATGTCTAAGGAAATATGTGAAACATAACAAGTTGATTATCTCGTGTGGGTAAAGTGTATAGTCCCTACATAGTATAAAACTATTCAAACAGCCGTACCCACGGTCAAGGGTGGGCATAGAAACTTATTCAAGTTAGTTTTTATTTTACAAACCATTGTGGGTGGGATGAAAACTCGTTGGGTGGATATAACCCTGATCTTAGATTTTTCCCTGGTTGGATGTAACCTGGTGTTAATAATTGGGTGGATGTAACCCTAGTAATTAAAAACTAGCATATGATGGATTAAACCATGTAACAGATGGATGGAGCCTACACCGTTATAAATATTGCACACTTTACCCACTTAACAAAACATGATTTGGTTAAAATGCTAAGTCATAGGAGTTTTTAATTATTGTAGTTTTTAAATGTTGCCTTAAGCAAATAATAGAATCCGAGACTACCTTTGTTGAATCTTGCATATATAAATATTGCGTTCTGTGTGTTCACTTGCGGAGCACTATTTCCTGTTATTGTAGTTTTTAAATATTGCCTTAAGTAAATAAAAGAACTTGAGTCTATCTTTGTTGAACCTTGCATGTACAAATATTGCTTACCGCTTCTGCTATTGTAATGAAATTATTTGGTCCAACCGGCCTTTATGTAAACTCAATCCGATGCGGTCTATTCGAACAATTGTTGTGTAATAGTAATGAATTGTATGGTTTCAGCTATGTATGAAATAATTTATTGATGTATCTGTGAGCAGTATCTACTGATCCTGAGAATGTGTAGTGGTATCATAGATGATTCTGTTTTGGCTAAATCCGGGTCCAATAGTTTGTGCGCATGTAGTGAACAATTTGTTTTATCAAGAGATGAGGGGTTGAAGAGCAAATATAATGTGGGTTAATGCATATGGACGTCTGTTAAGAAAAATAAAAAAGTTCAACTATGGAGAAATTTTTGTACCTCGGATTTATAACAAAATTTGGAATTAAGACGACTGTGCAAAAATAAAAAAAATCAGAGTGAATACCATAGCTTCATTAGGGTGACATTAACTAGTGTCGAATCAACGGATCAGTAGTTCACAATTTTTTTAGCTATATATGAGAA
Source organism: Dendrocalamus latiflorus (assembly GCA_017311315.1). Classification (NCBI taxonomy): domain Eukaryota; kingdom Viridiplantae; phylum Streptophyta; class Magnoliopsida; order Poales; family Poaceae; genus Dendrocalamus; species Dendrocalamus latiflorus. The sequence continues at coordinate 31,955,147 of CM029627.1, read as the reverse complement.
GTTAAAAGCAAATATATAGCAAGAATAAATGCATATAATCTTTTACAAAGGTCCTTGCAATTCTAGTTTGGTACATACTGTTATATGGTCCTTCAGTTTATTTGTATTGAAGAAATGGATGTGGTACGTTAACACACACATAGGATCGAGTTGGCGCGAAAGCATGTGAATAAACTTGCAGTAGCTTGTAATGTAGGGCCCTGTTTGCTTTGAGGCCTGGAGCAACTTGGTCTGCTTCTTTTTGTTTATATATGATTTATGTTTGTACTATTTATAGTAACTAGTTTTTAAATGATGTGTTTTTTAAGACATAGTCAATAGGAAGATTATAGTAAAAAAAGTGTACTGAGTTCAGCTGTACCGGCTAAAATCGCATACAACTATTTCTCTGTGCATACCGACTCTTGCGAACAGCTAAAATTCAAATATTTAAACCATAAACTATAAACTATCAGCTTAAAAGAACCCATCCTTAGCCTTGCCAGGTGCCTACCTGACATCAGCTGGGAGTTTATTTGGTCAGAAGGCTGAAGTCAGGTGCTGACCTAGAAGGGTCCATAGATGTGCAGCCGAACATTCAAAATATTTGACAAAATTATTAGTACCTTGTTATAAAATTGGTTTAGTCTAGTTGATTATTGGGCTTTTCTCTCAAATACTAGATCTTGTTTTTGATTCCTCTAACCCTCAAATTTTTTTTGTTATCTCTTGTAGTTTAATTGGGTTGAGATCTTGTTTCTTTGTTGTTCGATGGGATTTTAATAACTTGCACATTTTTTAATTGAAAAATAAACATAAAAGATGTATTTTTAATGTATTTCATAAACTTGCACTGCCAATAATATTAGCAATTTAGTGCCCACACTTTATATCTCCTCCTATATCAATTTTTCAAATATAATATAAATGCGAGTCTAACCGGTTGGGTAGCCAGAGAAGAATTCATCGCATGCATGGATGCAATTTTACACGGGCTCAAGCGGGTCAATAAAATTGGCTTGTACAGCCCTACCGCACAGAATGAGTGGCACAAATCCTTCTCTTTTTCTCCCGATTAATAAGTGAATTTCTATTTTTAGATAAATGTAGGAATTTGTAAATCTCAAAGCAACTGAGGTATCTTGTAGATCCCGGTGAATTTACCCGCACGGACAAGTGGATGACGGCAATGGTTATTGTATATTACTGACTTTTTGGAAGAGAAGTCTAAGTGGCTTGGAATATTTTTCTGGTCTCACTGTGTGCATCTGTGTTTATCGTGCTTACAAATATAATAGAAAAGATTTTGCCGAAAAATATAACACCAATTACTGAAATTAAATACAATAGAAGTTAGAGGTGATCACCAGAAATTCCACACTAGTGAAACCGTAACTCCTCAAATAACAAAAAGAAACATCCGGATGATGTTTATCAATACCCAAAAGAATATGGCAATTGACTTTCTCAGCATCAGTTTCATATCCCTTTGTGGATGCATGCCTTTGGAGAATATAAAGAGCTAGTAATCAACTTGCAGCACATCTGTTTTTTGGCCGCTCCTTTAGCCGAGCATGCTGGGATATGATAGGAATTTCCTGAAACCTACATCAAGATGTGATCATGATGGTGCAGCTAGGGACAAAAGCAAATTTCCCCCACCCTTTTTTCGTCGAAGTCTTTTGTCATAGGTGCATAACATATTTGAAAGCAAAGGAATGGAAAAGTTTTTGATCGGAGACAACCTTCAATTCAAAACTGCAAATAACTTTTCAAACAAGAAGTCGCCCCTACATGTGCATAGAGTGAAGGAGCAGTACATATCTTTAATTGGCTAGAAGTTTAATTTAACTGTGACCACTTTTGAGGATCGTACATTCTTCTTTTCCTCTTTCTTTGTCGCTTGTACAAAAAATTTCCTTTTATTCATAAATATATTTATATACCGTAGGGAGGCACCTACGGTTTCATGTAAAAATAGTGATACCCGAGAATTTCCTAATGCACAATCCATTGACATGATGGAAGTTCTGACAACAAACAAGAGAGGTTTTTCAAAGAATAATTTTGTTGATACAGTTGTTTTCACTATCAAGACAGAGGTGAACTCAACAATGTTACAGCCGCCGCTGTTGGGGCAGTTGGTAGCTATTCTTGCTGAATAATCGACCACCAGGTGGTGACCTACTAGATGACGCATTGCGGCATCATTTTCGCCTTGCCGGACGCTATAAATGAGTACGTACGAGACGCAGTGCATGCATCCACTAGCGCGCACTGAACATACAGGCGGTGAGGGTAAGCGTATATCGATATATCGTCCGGCCATGGCTGCTGCTCCGGTGGTGCTGGTGCCACGCATAAAGCTGGGCTCGCAGGGGCTGGAGGTCTCCGCGCAGGGCCTCGGCTGCATGAGCATGTCCGCCTTCTACGGCGAGCGCAAGCCGGAGGCCGACATGATCGCGCTCCTCCGTCACGCGGTCACCGCCGGCGTTACCTTCCTCGACACCTCTGACTTCTACGGCCCCCACACCAACGAGATCCTCCTCGGCAAGGCGCTGCAAGGCGGGGTGAGGGACAATGTGGAGCTAGCCACCAAGTTCGGCGTCACGGCCACCTGGGAGGTCCGCGGTGATCCGGCGTACGTGCGGGCGGCCTGCGAGGGCAGCCTCAGGCGGCTCGGCGTCGACTGTATCGACCTCTACTACCAGCACCGTATCGACAAGAATGTGCCCGTCGAGGTCACGGTGAGTGTTCAGCAGTTCAGCGTTCACTCTCAGGTTTCTTGGTATATTGCAATCTGTGGATAGCTGTGATCATGAATGATGTATGGCTTACTGAGTTATAGAAATGTTGTGAAAAATGGTATGTGATCATTGGACGGATGGATACCGCTAAGCGATTAAAACTGTTACAGATTTTGTAGTAAAGTACCGAGAAGTTTCAACAAGCAAAAAGCATATATTAATTTAATTGGCTGTCATTTTCAGTTTAAAATAAAAGACTTTCACATACTAATTAGACAAGGTAGTAATTAAGCCTACTTTTTTGACTTTCACTTCCAGATAGGTGAACTCAAGAAGCTACTTGAAGAAGGCAAGATAAAATACATTGGATTATCAGAAGCATCGGCGTCAACAATCAGAAGAGCACATGCAGTTCATCCAATAACTGCTGTCCAGCTGGAGTGGTCTTTGTGGTCAAGAGACGTCGAACAAGACATAATCCCAACTTGCAGGTATGTTCGAAGGAATGGATATGAAAATTAATTCTTAGTTGGGAAATGTACAAGAATGTACTATTTTGTAAACTGACTTTTTATTTTGATAATATTTTAGAGAACTTGGCATTGGAATTGTGGCATATAGTCCATTAGGTAGAGGGTTTTTCTCCCGTGGAGCTAAATTGGTCGATGAACTACCCGATAACGATTTCCGCAAGGTCAATATATATCAATGATCCATGACTACATTAATTTACAGTTTATGGCTTCATTCATTTACTAAAATCTTCAATACGATTTATCAGACTCTCCCAAGATTTCAACCTGAAAATCTTGAGAAGAATGCTGTCATATTTGAGCGTGTTAACGCGATGGCAGCAAGGAAGGGATGCACACCATCACAACTTGCGTTGGCTTGGGTTCACCATCAGGGAACTGACGTTTGCCCCATCCCTGGAACAACTAAAGTTGTGAACTTCGACCAGAATGTGGCAGCGTTAGCTGTGAAGCTCACACCAGAAGAGATGGCTGAACTTGAATCTTATGCTGCTACAGATGTTGTCCAAGGTGATCGATTAATGAGCACCGTAAACAGCTGGGAGGATTCAGAAACCCCGCCCCTGTCATCGTGGAAAGAAGAGTAACTACTTCAATTGCGTCTCTCAACCAACCTTAATATTAGCTCTAAATAGTTCAACAATAAAGTATTTTACATGAGATTGTAATAATATTCACTAAATGTTTGTATGTGCTTGGTGATTTGATTTACTTAGATCCCAATGCCATGTGTGTATCCCTCTTTAGTTCTGCTATTAGTGCATGCCTGAAGAAAATAATGTTATGTACCTCAGATGATAAATAAAGGTAAAATTATGTTGATGTAATACCCCAAAGAATTAAAGAATTTTTTTTTAAAAAAGAGTAGGGCTGGGCCAATTGGAGAATAGAGGCCGCGATTGAGTTGGCCTCAGCATGCGTGCCATAGCCGACTCTGTCTCGGCATGCACATCATAAAGCGGCGTAGCCCTATGCCCTATTCCCTCCGAGCTGGCCCTAGCCGTGACCAAGCCCCAGATCGTGCTGCCATGCAATGTGCTTGCCACGCAAGGAAAACAAGTTCAGACAAAATTTTGTGAATTCCAAGAAAAGCCAATTTCATCCAAAAATTTTGGCCCATTTAAAAAATTTTCAATATTTGACTGAGATTTCGCCGAGATTTTTGAGATTTCTCTGTCTTCACATAATCGTATTTCTTCAATTAGAACTGCATGTTTGAATTTTTCAACTGAAACTTTGCGACAAAAATCTGAAATTTCTGAATTTCGGATTTCTTAGAAGAGTCCAAAAAGTTTTCTAAACCGAAATTATTTTCCCTGCTTAGTCTTGTGAGGCAATTTTGGGGTCTTTACGGGGTTTTTCATGAAATTTCCATAATATGAAATATGTATAAATCTGTTTAATTTTTCTATAGTGTGATAGATCATGGAATTTGGCTGAGTAGTTTAAAAGTTATGACTCTGGAAATGGTACTAGACAATAATCTATCATGGTAGCAGTTGTCTGTAGTTTTCTGTAGTTTCCTAAAGTGGTATTCTTTACTATGTTTCGTACAGAAGAAAATTAGTTCTGAAATTGCGAAGCGAGCTGTTTTGCATTGCAACAGAACAGCCTTCCGGGCTGAAAACGAGGGTTGACATGATTCAATTATAAAATTTGGATAACTACATAATTGTGGAAAATTTCGTGTATTTTCAAAAACATATATGTTTTATCTTAGGCCTTTTAGCCATGATTAAATACTTTAATACTTATAGAAATGAAGAGTTTGCTTCGAGTATGATCATTGCCAAAGATATTGCAGCTCAAATGAATGTAGAGCCATCATTTCCACTTAAGCGGCGTGTTCTTAGGAAGAAACAGTTTGATAAAATTGATTGTGATGAAGCAGTTTTGCAAGCTGAGAAGGAATTTGAAGTTAATTATTTTTTTTCTTATGGTTGATATGGCAATCAATTCATTGAAACGTAGATTTCAAGAACTCCAAACATTTGGAAGTATATTTGGATTTTTAATGAGTTCAACAACATTAAAGTCATTGGATCGAACTGAATTAAAAGAATGTTGTACAAAATTTGTAGAAACTTTATCTCTAGATGGTTCATCTGATGTTGAGTTAAATGATCTAATTTCCGAGTTAAGTGTTATGCAATTGACTTTATCAGATAAACCAATGTCTGCTATGGAGATCTTTGAGTTTGTCAGAGAAACGGATTGTTATCCTAATATTTCTATTGCTTATCGGATTTTATTTACTATGCCTGTGACTGTGGCATCAGTTGAAAGAAGCTTTTCAAAATTGAAATTGTTGAAGAATCATTTAAGGTCAACAATGTCTCAAGAGAGGTTAAACGTTTGGCAACTTTATGTATTGAGAAGAAATTATTGGATGAGATTGATATCAATACCATCATCAATGACTTCGCATCTAGAAATGTTAGAAGAAAATTTTAAGGTAATATCTATAAACTCTTTTATATGAATTTTTTAATACATAACGCATTTTAAGTGTTTGTTGGTAAAATTAGATATATATATATATATATATATATATATATATATATATATATATATATGTGTGTGTGTGTGTGTGTGTGTGTGTAGATTTATATTTAGATATTTATACTAGGGCCCCCTATTTCTAGTTTCGCCCCGGGCCCCTAAAATCCCAGGACTGGCCCTGTGTTTTATTATGTTTGGGTTCCTGGGTTGCAAGTTATGATTGTTTGAACACTAAGACAGCAAGGTGGTTGTCCTGAAAGGGGTGAGAATCGTGTCGAGCATATGCGTAGGAATGCCATCGATTTATTTATCGTGTACGTACTGTTGTAGCATGGTTTTGAGTTCTGGTTGGTTTGTTAAAGTGGTGGTTTGCTCATTTGGGGTTGTGTTAGCTACACATCATCCCCACTTCTTTAGGTTAAAAGACAACTGCATAGTAAAACTAGGGTTTGTGATGGTTGCATTACTTGTTTTTCTTATTATAAAATGCTTACAGCAATGCTATAAGATATTTATCATTAGATGTTTATTTTTGATATGTTGATGATGCATCTCAAATTGGTAAATGTTAATATTAGAAGAAAGCTGCATCCTTGCATACGCACTCATACATACGATCTACCTCAAGTAATCATCTCATAGGAGTGAAAAGAAAATTTCCTATTTTGGTAGGTACTCCATAGCAGTGGAGGTTGACCCTGTATAAAAGAGGACATGTAAGAGTTGTTTATCAATGGGTGAACACTCCACTATACTGGTATAAACTATAGTTACATATATATTTGCATTTGCATCACATGAAAGAGAAAAAGGAAAAGCTACAGTTACAGTGTTCACAATCTACAATTATGAGATATTTGTTTATGAATTATTAATGCATATGTTTTATCATGTTACTTGCGGAGACAGGTCTCACCCTGGTTTATTTGTGCTTTTAGGTGACCATTGAGGCAATCTACATCGGGATGGGTGTAGCATATTTGCACCATGTTGAACAAACTTTAGTTAGTTATCATATTCAGATCACTACATTAGTTTATTAATGGTTTAGCTTGGAACTTGCTTGTAGTTGTGTTGAGACTTTTGGAGGTTATGTGTGTTGATTAGATGGCTCTATTTACTTATATATGGTCGATGGTGAATTGGTTGTTATTACTATTGTGCTTAAATTTCGATCATCGATGGTTGGTAGTTGTTAATGAAATTTCGATGATCAATAGTGTGGTTAGGGTGTTACAGTCGAGAACTTTAGCCAAAACCTAAAGAGATGGCTAGACTTGAATCTTTTGCTGCTACAGATGTTGTCCAAAGTAATCCATACATGATGTGTGTCAGGACTCGAATAAGTAAATCCGGTCCCTCTATGTATACTATCCTAGTCTAAGATCACGCTAGTGTACACAGTGGCAACATAGATGAAATATCTTTCCATACACACAAATGACTAATAAATAAACAAATATCTTTATTATCAGAGTAGCGACCATAGGGTGAAAGGTTGTAATTAATAGCCTCAATGTACAAATAACTCAGATAAACCGCAATGGAAGGAACAAAACAATCTTCAAGTGTAGCACATCCATATGCCCATAGGCAATCGACCGAGGTAGCGTAACCTAGTTCTTCTCAATCCTTGACGTAGTAGTCTTTCTTGAACAGCCAAGTGTAACTAGCATCTTCAGCAACTGAGCACCATTTTGTATAGCAAGGGTGAGCATATGAAGTACTCAACAAGTTGTGCACATAGAATGCAATATATAGATGTAAGACATAATACAAAGGATTGGCTATCCTGGCTTATTTTGTAGAGATGTAATTTGACTTGTAAATACCATAAATAGATTGAAAGCTTAATTTAATAAAACAAATAATAATAAATAACAAAGTAACAAGTTCCTACATAGCTCATCATCAATTTTCTATTTCTTATCCTTCCTAGTTTTATTTGTGAAAATAGAACCCTCATGTGAAATCCCCGAGCACATCCATGACCACGGACATAGCTATTTGAATAGATTCATTTAACCCTCTGTAGAGGTTGTACAACTTTTCTCACATGATATAATCAACTTGTAATGTCTGCGCAACAACATGCTTTCTTAGGTGTGCCAACCAAGAGAATCATAACAACACCTATTAGAAACTTCACCCAATACTGACTCCTCCCGATGATCCTAATCATTTCCACCCACACCCCCTTAAACTAGAGCAGATGTGGTGGAAAGGGGACTCACCATCGGATTTGTAAATGGTACACCCCATCCATATGATGTAACCCTCATAAGCAGTTACACCTTCCACCTTGACACAAAGCTTAAACCAACCACCTGAGGAGTCAATACTGAAACTCAGTAACTTACTGAGCTAGGCCCGTCCCATATTAGGCATGTGGTTGTACGATTGTGGCTCAATTCAATGGTACACAAAGTTAAGTCCTTAATGAACCAGGAAAATTTCGTATAGTTTCTAGAACATATGTGTTTTATTACATTTGGATTCCTAGGTTGCAAGTTATGATCGTTTGAACACCAAGATGGCAAGGTGGTTGTTCGAAAAGGGGTGAGAATCATGTTGGGCATGTGTGTAGGAATGCCATCGATTTATTTATCTTGTATGTACTATTGTAGCATGGTTTTGAGCTGGGGTTGGTTTGTTCAAGTGGTGGTGTTGCTTCTTCGGGGGTTGTGTCGGTTACGCATTATCCCACTTCTTGGGTTAAAAGGCAAATGCATGGTAAACAGTAATTTGTGATGGTTGTCTTTACTAGTTTTTGTTATTATAAAATGTTTTTCATCAATGCTATGAGATGTTTATCATTGGATGTCTATTATTGATATGTTGATGATACATGCTCAAATTTTAAGTGTTAATATTGGTAGAAAGTTGTATCCTTGCATTGCACTCATACACAGGACCTACCTCGGGTAGTCAACCCATGTGAGTGGGAAGAGAAAGTCCTACTTTGGTAGGCACTCCATGGGAGTGGATGTTGACCATGTATGAAAGAGGACAAGCAAGAGTAGTTTATCAATGGTTGAACAATCCACTATACTGGTAAAAGCTATAGTTATAAATATATTTGCATGTGCATCTTATGAAAGAGAACGAGAAAGATACAATTACAGTTAAAGTGCTCATAGTCTACAGTTGTGACATATTTGTTTATGAATTGTTACTGTGTTTGTTTTATCATGTTACTTGCTAAGATGGGTCTCACCCTTGTTTTTGTTTGTGCTTTTAGGTGACCGTTGAGGTGACCTGCATTGGGATAGGAGTATGTGATGATCCGTGCCATCACTACCTTACGTAATAGCACCAGTCTGTGGTTGTTACCTGACAAAGCAGGATAATTTTCTATTTTATCGAATAATAAGCCATATCAGAGTGTTCAGAAGAACAATAGCTAGAGACAGTATAATATTATTATAATATCATTGCCACACAGGACTATATCTGTCATAGGGCTACACAATTCTGCAAAATATTACAACACATGAAAATAGAAGTGGTGTCAACTAACAGCTATACAAGTACAGAAACTCATAGATAGCAACACTCTAATATACTCGGGTTCATGTAAACGGCTACTGACTATCACCTACTCATCCCAACATCCATACAGGGTATTTGTAACATCCTAAATTTCGGAAGTTCAAAATTATGGAATTTTTAAAACTATTTCTTGCACAGTATTGTCATTCAAATTTCTTCTGCAATTTTATATTTGGAATTTTTCGAATTTTGTACAAAACAAATTAATAACTAGGGAATAACTCCCAAGCGAAATGCTAATAATAAAATTGGAAATCCCAATTGAACTACAAAAATATAAAATGTAAATGCCAATATCCAGTCCTAAAAAATTGAAGTTCAAATCAAAATCCAAATTTCAGAATTTTGCTTGAGCCTTTTCTCTCTCTTTCTTCTCTTCCCCCTTTTCCTTTCTCTTACATGTGGGCCCGTCCACCTTTTTTCCCTCTCTCTCCTCCTCCCTTTGGCTTCTTCTCTTGGTGCATTCTCTCGCTGATCGGCTCCCTGCTCCTAGCGTCACGCGCGGCCTCCTCCCCTCCTTCTTCCTTCTTACTCTCCCTCCTCTCCTCACTTCTCCCGCATCGGCACTTCATCAGCCGGCCCCACCTCCCCTGTTCTGGCATCAGTCGTGTCGCCCTCCACGCCTATGCCCTGCCAAGCCCTGCTCCCGTCACCTCCATTGCATCACCATGGCCCGGCCTCCTCCCCTCTCTTCTTCCTCCCTTCTCTCTGTTCTTCAGCACCAACCAGTCAGCCCCGCCTTCCCTTGTGCTCACACGCCTGCTCAGGTCAGCCATGACCATCTCCATCAACCACAGCACCCCCCATGTCGCAAGCGCGTCTGCATCCGCGCCCTATTCTTGTCGTGTCACCATCGTGTCACGACGGCCATCACCTCCTCTATTCTCACCCATACCCTGCCATGGCTACCTCGTCACTCGAGCTCTGATCAAAGGCCACGCTGTCACCCATTTTGCGTGGTCGTCGCCATAAATTATGCGCATGAGCTCCTGCTCTTTCTCACCCTGTCGCCATCACCTTGCCCTGCGATGCCCATGCCCGAGCACCCATGCCCTGCTTCCATCAAAGCCAGCTCACGCTGCCAGAATGTAACAGCTCAGCTATTTATTTCAAAATTTTCAGTAAAAAATTAATTTAATTTAAAATAAAATAAGTGTTCTTTGATTGCTAGACTTTCTGAGATTTTATTTCCTTGTCTTTAGCTTTTTAATAAGGCTTTTCTTAAAAGTGATTTGGCTAAAAACATAAAATTATTATTAAATAAAAGGGTATTTTAAATTTTTGTAAAAATACTATTTTAAATTAATTATTTGGCTTTTATTTGGATTTTTTGTGCTTTTTTGGATTTTATTTCAAAGCCTAAAGTAAGAAATTTTACTTTAAGAATTTTGTCTAAGCCAAAAAGAATTTATCTTTGCTTTTCTTAAATTCTCCTTGATTTATAGTATTTTATGAATTTTTCTAGAATTTTTAGACTTTAATTATTATTTTCTAAGTATTTATAAAGCTTTCTGGCATTTCTGAAAAGTTAAAACGAAAATTAAATAAGGATTAATCTCGGTCTGACATGTGTCGTGCCCTGATTAAATCCATCCCATCCCATGATCTAATCCGGGCCGTCCACCATAACTTACCCCTTCATTTCGGCTCAACGGCCTAGATTCAATCCACCGCCGCCCGATCTCATCTCCCCCGTCCATTTTCACTTAAACCCTTTGATGGCCTTGATTCCTTTCCTTGCCACATGTCTTCATCCAGCCGACCCGTCCTTTCCTCTCCCCTTCTCTCTCACCGACCAGCGGGTCCCACCTGTCATATGTTTCTTCTTCCTCCACCTTCTTCCTCCTCGCGCCGCCGTTATTGACGCCTCGCCAAAGCTCTTTATTTGGCCGTTTCTCCTCCTTTCAGTCCTGAGTAATTGCGCCTTAAGAGTGCCCTCATCACCCCGCCTTCACGCCACCCGTTTTCCCCTCCTTTAAACCCCTCTAACCGCCACACCATGCTCTCGGCCGCTCTTACTCCGGCGAGCCAAACCGCCAGCCGTTACTCCTCCCCTACATGTATAAAACCCTCCTCGAGGACCCCCGTGCGCCACCTTCCCTTTCCCCTCTGCCAAATCCTCCTCTTCGTGCCTGAACCCTCGCCGCATGGAGCTTCTCTGTCCTTACTGCCGCACCGAGCTCCGGCGAGAAATTGCCGCCGACCTGGCCTCTCTCGCGCCTCGCCGACGCCACCGCCGTCTTACTCGTGCACCGACGACCACCCTCCTCTTCTCCGCCGAGTGAAACCGCCACCGAAGACCCGTCACCGTCACCGCCCGTGCGCTGCCGTCGCTAGAGCTCGTCGCTGGCCCCTTTCCGTGCCCCTCGGACCCCACCCCCAAGTGAGCCCGATTCCCCGCTTTCTCCTCTTGCCGATGCGCATCTCGGCCGCCGCCGCCGGGCGTCGGAGCGCCGGCGAGTCCACACGCCCGAGCGCCGCCTCCGGCCGGCGCCACCTCGTCAGCACGCGCGCCCGCGTGGTAGCCCGCGTGGCGCCGCGTGTTTGCCTCGTCAGCACCCGGCTGCCACCTCCTCCCTCTGGGCCACGTCAGCCGTGGACTGAGTTACCGCACACCCGTCCCCACTTGTCGGTCAAACGAAGTCTTTTTCAATGTAAAAATAACTCAGCCAGAAAAATAAAATTGATGCTTTCGTCATAAATGGAATTTTCAGTATAAAATAATGCAGAAAACCAGTCTTTTTTCTTTAGATTTAAACTTCCGAAAGCCCGTATTTCTTCATTTTAACTCCGATTTGACCCGTTCAAATTTCTAAATTTTTAAAGTCCGTATTTCTAAACTTCCGAAAGCCCGTATTTCTTCCTTTTTGAATTTTTAAAGTTTATTTGAATTTTGTTTGAATTTATTTTGGTTCTTCGCGTATAGATTTCGACGAATCCGGAGAGTTTGACTTCGACGATCCGCAGCAGGACTTTGAGCAAGGCAAGTTACACCCTTGACCATATTGAACCCATTACTTTAAAATTATTTATGTTGAATTTCAAATTATTATGCATGCTTACTTTTATATCAAGTTTAGTTTAAATTCAGTTTAAACTCTAGTTATACCCACAATCATTTGGACAGCCAAATTTGACATTGAATGCCATTGTACCTTGTCAAACCTAGATAAAATCTAGTTAGTACATTAGCACTAACTGGAAATTTTGTAGAAATGCTTAGCCATGCTTATACTGATTATGGTTTGGGATGATCTTTCACATAAAATGACGAACTTTAAAACTGGATTCCTGACTTTGGTGAGTCAAGAATGCTTATGAAATTATTTTCAAACAAAATATAAAACCGGTTTAGACTTAGGCAGTGGTACAGTGGTGGGTGCTTGCTGGCATGCATCGTAGTTTGGTGACTCGATGTTGATTGCCAGGCATAAGGGGTTGTGGTTAGGCCTAAGTCAAGTTAAGGACCGATCTGTGAGCTACTTTTATAAAGTCACATCGTACTACCACAAGTCCGGTATGGGACGGACCTAGCCAACTAATTTGTGAAGTTCCAACTAGATATCGCTATAGGCTGAATGTGAGCGTGGCGTAGGCCGTGAGAAGTCTCACATGGCACAAGAGGGGGCTCCAACATGTGTATTCATGTTGTGGTGAAACCTTAGTGGCGGTGTTATCTAGCTGACAACTGATCATTGTAAAGACTTTGTCATGAACTCTCGGCCGCACACCTTAGGCAGTGTGTAATTGCGTGGCAAAACGGGAAAACATGTCTTGTGGGTAAAGTTGTACACCTCTACAGAGTAACAAACTATCCTGGATAGCCGTGTCCACGGTCAAGGACATGCTGAGTAAGGTTTTCACATATTAGACATTGGTTTTGTTAAAAATCTGGTTTATAAAAACCTTATGGATGGATGGAATCCATAAGAGATTTGAAAGCCGTATGGATGGATGGAATCTATACGAGTTGTTTTTGGAAAAGATGGTCCAGGTGGGATGACTGTGGATATGTTGGTGTAGGGATGGACCTGCACTAACGTTATTTATTTTTATTACAATGTTGTTTTTATATATTGTATCAATTCAGCTTTTGCACTTACTTTATGATATTTACTTCAATGTTGCCTTTTATGCAAATTAACCATATTATGCCTTCCTTTGATACTCCATATGCATGCATCAATTCTGTTAATCTCCTGGTGTAACTTGTGGAGTACTTTATGTACTCACGTTGCTCAATTTAACTTCTTTCCAAAAGAAGCCTTCAACGACTTCGGTGAGGATTGCGACTAGGCCACGTCTTACAGTCAATTCGCCTTGTGGGAAGGCTGGATGGGCTGCCACTATCTTTATGTTTCCGCTGTTTTCTTTCAATCTTATGCTATTATTGTAAACTTTGGCCTTGAGGCTTAAACCTTTGTTATAATAAAGTGTGCTTGTATGTGAGATATACATCGATGTGACCATGTGTGCACTAGCTTTTCCTGGGATAGTGCAAATAACACAGAGGGTCCTGGAATTGCTGCTCTGGGTCCCGACACAGAACCTCTCATGACCTATAAATAGGAGAGCAAGCCACCAATGTGATCGCCATGTTCCACTAGCACTCCCTTTCCAGTGAATCGCTCTGCCGTCGGCCATAGCCCGCCGGAGAGGGATTTCGTCTCCAACTCCAACCACGACACGATCCGTCGCCTCGATGAGCTACAACTCGATTCCTCTAGCCTAGATCATCACTAGCCCTCACTAATGCTTCCTTTGTCATTTGATTGAAGCAAGAGGCACCGTGGATGATTGCCAACGTGCTCTATCCCTTGCCGCCGCTGGTCTCCATCGCCAGAGCTCCTCGCTGCTTCCCAGCCTACATGGCTTGTGTGGTAACCATCCTGGCACCTCTCATATACTCATGTCTCCCTCCCGTTCTTCTCCCATTGCTCCAGCCACCGTCACCCCGTGGTCACCCCGCGCTCGGCCAACTACCATTGCCATCTGTCCACCTCGCCACCGCCTTGGCTACAGCGTCACCCCCTGTGACCTTGCCGACTTCCCCACAACCCATTTCATTGGCTATCGCCGCCCTGCATTGGCTTACACAGTGCAGCCGTGGCCAAAGCCATAGATGCCGAGGTCGAAGTAGCGATTACTGTAGCAGTCGTAGGTCCTAGTAGTGGTTGTAGAGATACTATAGCAACCATAGTCAATAAAGTCGTAGTCGATAAAGCCATAGTCGATAGAGTTGGCATGGTCACAAAGCAGCCAAAGTCGTAAGGCCAACATGGTCGTAAGTTGTAGCAGCTGTAGGGTCATCGACCACAGGGCCTCCATAGCACCTTCCCCTTGTCTGTAAATGTGTACCCGAGCTCACCTCTAGTCCCTGCAGCGCCCCTTCTTCTCTTTGGCCCAGTTGACGTTTACGACCACTCAATGTCTTTTACGACCACTCAAAATCGTTTACGACCACACAAAGTCATTTACAACCACTCAATGTCTTTTATGACCATTCAAAATTGTTTACGACCAGTCAATGTCTTTTACGACCACTCAAAATCATTTACGACCACTCCATAGTCGTTTACGACCATGTTGAGGTTTATGACCACTCAAAGCCTTCTGAGTTCGACTACACTGCGCTCAAAAGTCTTCGACTACTCCACCGCCCAAGCTTCCGATTGATAGCACTCGGGGGTTATGACCACGTAGCGCCTCTGACCACACTCAACTCCAACTTACAACCATGACAAATCTGCCGTCGGTCCTCCCTCAGCACCGACTGGGCTTGAGCTAACACCTCCCCTGGCCTCCTCATCTCCTCAACCATCTATTTTACCATGTGCCACCCCTTCCTCGGTCACCGGTCACCTTCGGCGAAGCCACCTACTGAGCGCTGCTACTCCTCTGCTCTCCCTCTGTTTCTGTCGAACGCCATTGCCCACCTCTGCTTTGGCTGTACCTCCCCTACAGCACCGCCCTACTCCACTCCATCCATTCCCTCTCTCAATTGCAAACACTCGAGCCTCGGTGATCCCCTCGCCGTGCCCCCCTCGCCTCTGAGCTTACTCCACCACCGGTAAGCAATTCAGGCCGCCTGGAGCCCCATCAAGCTCTGCCGTTAGCACCATCTTCTTCGTTCGCTAGCCTCAGCCTCGTCCACCCCTTCGCTATTCCACTTCACCGCCGGAAGTACCTCTTCACTAGAGCCCGAGCCCCCCCCGCTACCAGTCACCTCCACTTGTCTTCGGCCCCCGCGAGAGGTATAAAAAGATTCCCTGTACTCTTTCTCCTTTCGTCCACCTCTAACCGACTGCTGTCGAGCGCCGGCAATCGTCGTCACCATGCGCCACCACGCTGGCGAAGCTACACACGACCACAGCCACTTTTGACAACTATTGCTTGACCGCAGATACCATCCAACCACTCCGAGCCTTCCGATCCATCCTACCGCTCCGAGCCGTCTGACCCATCTGACCACTCCGAGCCATCCAATCTATCTCACCGCTCCGAGCCGTCCGATCCATCCGACCACTCCACGCCATTGAAGCCAATTCCGACCACTTAGTAGACCTTGCCATTCCCAACCGCTCACTTCTGCTCCCGATTTCGACCGCCCTCTCCGACTTCGCCTTCGACCACGTACAAAATTCCAACCACGTTCGGCCACCCAATCATGGCTGTTCAAGCACCAATCACGTATAGTTTTCGACCACAATGAAATTTTTTTATTTTTTGTTCCCTTAGATTCAAACTTCTAGAAGCCCATCATTCTTCATCCTAACTCCGATTGAGCCTGTTCAAATTCCTAAATTCATTAAAAATTCCAATCTGTCCCTTTTCTGCCCTCCTTTTAATATTTGGAGTTTATTTGAATTTATTTGGATTTAGTTGTTTAGCGCGTAATTAGAATTGGAGTCCTGAAGATTAAATGGATCAAGCAAGACCAAGATCAAGACAAAGATAAAAACTAGGAACTTAAGACCATCGAACGAGAAAACTTTGAGTGAGCTCAAGACCGTGATAAACCGCGCTAGGCAAGTCAATACTTTGATCATATTGAACCTATATTTTCTGCAAATTATTTCTATTTTAAATTATCAAATTGCATGCTGTTATTTCCTGTTCAAATATATGTTTGTTTTAAGAATTCTAGTTGCATGCCTATTATTTAACTCGTTAGTATTACACTCTTTTGAACATTGAGTATTTGAGCCTTGTCACCCTAGCAAAATTATAATGGTAAAACTTTCGAAAATAAGTCTATGACTATACGCTATGCTTAGTGCTGCTTAGATACTTGAGGGCACCAAAAAGCCCCAACATCACTTTCAATCATGAGAAACTGATTTGGGAAGTTATGGGTGGAAATGACTAGTATATTTTGACATGATATTTTATGCTCCTCAAAACCCCAACTTGCTTAAATATCTGGTCGAATGGTTTAGGGGTGTGGTGCAGTAGTGCACGAGAGTGTGGTTACTGGTAGAACCGCCCATATAACCTTAAGGACTGAATCTTGTGATGACCTCCCAATGTATAACAGTACAACCACAAGCTGGCAAATTGTAGGCAGGGCTAACTAATTTGCATCGACTCAGTGTGGGTTGTGCCGATGTGACCATGGGCGGGCAGAGGATGGCCACATCCTCCGACGTGACAGCGCAAGAGGGGGCTTCTGGAAGGGTGGTCGTACCCCTAAGGGAGTGAAACTTAGCGGACGTGGCTCTGCTGGGAAGATGCATTGTAACATCTTTGTTATGATTACTCAGTCGCACGCCTAAGGAAGCGTATAATTGCCAACATTGTGAGATAATTATATTTTATGGGTAAAGTGTACAACCTTTGTAGAGTTGAAAACTATTCGACTAGCCGTGCCCATGGTCAAGGGCGGACATGAGAACTTAACCAGATATAGTTCTATTTCAAAAACTTTGTGGGTGGAATTAAAAAAGTGGTGAGCAGTGAAAAGTCCTAATTTGTGTTTCCCTGGGTGTCGCCCCAGTGATAAGGTAAGTGGTTATAACGCTGAAAGGTTAGCATATGGTGCAAAAACCATGCAACGGTGGATGGAATCTGGATCACTATTATTATTGCACTCTTTCATACATTGATAAAATCTGTTTTATTTAAAACTGCTAGGTCTCAGGAAATTTCTATGCATCGTATTTTGAAAGGAATTTATGGCAAATAAAATAACCTGAGCCTTCCCTTGATTTGCCATGCATGTTATCTATTTGTATCCTATATATTGGCTTGTGGAGCATGGTGGTTTGTGCTCACCCTCGCTCACTCAATTAATCCAGACGGTGAAGAAGATGAAGAGTTCAAGAACTAGGTCGCGAACCCAGTTGGCCACCTATGGGTACGTCTTGAGGATCCCACCTGTGTGTTCCATTTCCACTACTGCATTCTATTGATTAAGGCCTGATCAGCCCATGAGTAAGTCTACCGCTATATTTACACTTTGGCATGATATGTATTTTGATGTTCAGTACTGTGTCTGTGAGCACTATCTACTGATCCAAGGAATAGTGTGGTGGAATCACAGAGAATTCTGAATTGTAAAATCTAGGTCCGACATTATCTGTCTCATACGCGTTGTACTCTAGGCCAATCTCATTTCCTTTAGCATAGCTGTCCTCCACGTAGACCTCGTCATAACTAGGTAGATCATCATACCAACTCACCTCTAAATAAGGAGGATTAGTAGCAAGGATGAGTACAAAGATACTCAGTAGGCATTAATAGTAAATATGCAATCTCATGATCAACATCCATCAAATCAAAAATCATATCTCCTCTTATCATCATACATAAAACAAGTTTTTAAGTTGTGAAATTGTTATGTTTATCTTTACAAATTTACTAGTCACTCATATTCTACGAAAAGACCACATGCAGGCTTCTCTAGCCTCTAGTTTAGGAGATAGGCGTGAATTCATGGTTTATTTAGCACTATGTAGGCTTATATCGCTTTTACTGATAACAGCCTTGACTTTAACTACAATGCGTTAATTCGCATTTCCTTATATGTGATTCTTAAGTTGGAGTTGACAATGTTTTCTCCCGGTTAGCACGATGCTAACCGCTCTGTCAGGGAAGCATATCCATCACTCCACATATGCTAGGGAGTCATATCCTTCACCCAACACCCACCGTGGTGCATATACCAACATGGGGTATTGCCACTTTTGAAAATTGCACATCAAACACTTGTGTAGGCATCTTTGTGGATGTGTTGCACTAGGTGTTACCTAAAATAGAGTTTTGAGTTGAAACTAGATAGAGTTTAACTGAAATTCCAGATAATGTGTTTTCTGGTGCTCTCAAGTGGTCAGGCTGGCCAAGCATTAGTGGTCAATCTGCTTGTGGTTTGAACAGCCTGGTAATGGAGGTTAGACTTGCTTTTGGTGAATTGTTGCTGATGAAAATGGATATTGTGCATGTTTGAGGAGTGGGTTTTTGCCTACATGTTGTGAGGTGCATGTGGAGGCTATGTGTGACATGGTTGCATGAACCATGACAGTTTGTGTTTGACTCATGGCTTGGGAGCTATGGGGTGTTTGTGTTGTGTTGCATGATGCATTGATTTGGCTAACGTGTGCCAAGTGCATGAAACTTGTGCTCGATATGGTTGCTTGGTCTTTGGATGTACAAGTGGCTTAGAGAATATTAGCGGTCAATGACAAGGGATCAGGACTAGGTGGTAGAGTTGAGGTCTGTGCAGTCAAGTAAGTCTGGGTGAGGCTACATGGCTCAAGCGGGGCGCATAGAGAAGACAAGGATCATGAACAGGTGAGTTACGTTGGTGCATATGGTGCACCGAGTTATAAGACCAATGCATGTAGAGATGGTTCATAGGAGTCCCAATGCATAAAGACATGACAGCTAGTTATTGGGCACTACGGACTAAATGTCAAAGTATGTGGAGATGCTTTAATGTGAAGGTAAGGGTTATTGGCTCATCAATTGCGTCAAATTGATGTTTTTGTGTATTCTACGGTGCTATGTGATGGTTTGCTTGTTGTTGTTGGTTACTGTAGGACCGAAATGGCGACAGAGGGGGGGTGAATGTCGTTCGCTTTTATAATCGCCCCCGAGAATTCGCGAAAAACTCAGTTCTTCGAGAGCTATAAAAAGCTATGAAGAAAAGAGAAAAAGAAAAAATTAAATCCCCACTAGAAAATACTTTCCTGGCTTGGCAAACACTTGAAAAAGAACTGTCCTAAAAAGATTATATGAACTGCAATAACACACTTCAAATAGGAAAGCTTAAGCCTGCATATAGATGCTGCAAAGAAGGTGTAGGGACTTGAAAAATTCAGAGATTTCAGCACACAGGAATGCACTGGAAACTGCTACCCGAGAGGCACTTTGCTGCCCACAAACTGCAGAAAAGATTAGAGAAAAACAACAACCTAAAGAAGCACAAATGAGAGATAAGGGCAGTAAACAACATGCAGTTTTCAGCAAGAAGGGCTGCTGTTTTCAGCAAACAGAGCTGCAGATTTTCAGCAAACTGAGCTGCTGTTTTCAGCAAGATGAGCTACAGATTTTCAGCAAACTGAGCTGCTGTTTTCAGCAAGAAGTCCTGAGAAGATTGCAATTTACTGCACTTAGCTGCACTAAAAAGGATCCAAGACTTCAACCAAAACTGGACTGAAACTCCCAACAAAACAGCATGCTGCAGAACACTGAAAATAAAACAGCAAGCAGTAAAAGGCAGACCACCAATTTAAACTGAGAGATTGATGAAAACCAGCTGATCTTCTGAGCCCTAAAGACCAAGGAAAAAGTCCTAAATAGCATTAAGACCTTAGGAAACAAAGAGAACACACAAAGAGATCAAGAATTCAGATTTGAGCCAAAACCCTGAAAGATTACAGAGACTTCACTAAAAACCAGATTACTCTTCAATCACTGATCCTATGCACATGAAACTTTGAGGATAGGTTAGCAATAGCCTCTGGACAATATGTGCCAAGTTTCATGCCATCTTGACAAGGGAAACACGAAGAGCATCAAAACCCTAGAAAACTTGAAAAACTTCAGATAGGGCTCATGAAATTCAAATTACTCCATGATCTTAAGTCAATTGCACATGAGATTTTGCAGGTATGTTAGCAATAGCACAAGGACTCTTCAGACCAAAAATTAGCCCATTTCTCAAAGGGAATAAAAAACTATCATAAACCCTAGAACTGCAAGAACTGAACAGGGGAGGTCCAAAGAGTAAAACTGAAATCAAAGATGGGTTGTTGGGATTTCTACTGATCAAATGATCTTTGGGCCACGTCCCAACATGAAACAACCCATTTTAACACTCTCCAACACCAGACAACAAGAAATCAAGAAACTCAAAAATCACCAAATGGAAGCATCGAAGAACAGCGAGCAAAAAGAGACTCAAGCACTGAATCAAACTCAAATACCATCATCTTGGATTGATAATGAGGAAGAGAGATACATGATTGCATAGAGTATCAGCTCATAACATCCCTACAACCCCATACATGCTTGGCTTACAAGAACTCCCTCACTATCCCTCTCAAGAGCTCTCAGAACACTCACATTGGAGACATCGAAGGGAGACAGAGTCTGTATTCCACACCTACTCTCACCCACTAAAGAGCAAATGGAAAACAACCTTCCCAAAGCCTCTTTTGACTAGTGTAAACCCTAATTCCCTCCAAATGCTCAAGTGGGCATGCAGCCCCTCCTCTCCTTTTATAGCGCTTGGCTAATGGGTCTTCGCCCCGTTACGGCCGCTACGTCCAACGGAGCCCGCTCCCGCTCGTGCAGCCTTGCGAATTTCCCGATTCGCCCCTCCTGCACCTTCCGGGAAGCTTCCGTGCTCCTTGCCTCGCACGCCTCGCAACCACCTCGAGTCCACGTCGTCTTCTACACATCCCGACCGTTCTGACCTCAGCGCCACCTGCGCCTAGTCCGGTCCACCGTGTCTCGCCACGACTCCAACTCGACGTCCTGCAGTCACACAGACAAGAAAACACGTCAAATAGCACCGCTCGACACATGAAAGCGTAAATACCATCACACTTACCACAGACGAAGTCCAAACCTGTCGAAACATTAGAATATACATCCTAAGCCCAAATGACCAAGTTTGACCAAAGTCCGACCGAGCCCGATTGCGCCACGCAACAGCTCGACTCCGAACCACTCAAACCAAATTCGACTATCCTAAACCTTTGTCAATTACTCATCATTCACATGGAGTCACGACCACCTGGTCTCTCAGTTACAGCACTTCAGAACTAGGTCATGGTGATGTGGATGCGATCGAGACTAAGTTAGGAGAGTTTATGTCCAGAGCAGTTAAGGGATCAGGACTAAGCTTGGGGAGTTGAGGTCCAAAGCGATCAAGGTACCGCCGAAAGATGACTAAGGCTAGTGGAGTGGCTACAAGACAGGAAGATAAGAAACTGAAGTAGGAACTACCGGTGGTGGACATGACAGGCAACAACAAGATATATCGAGACTAAGCTTAGGGAGGAGCTAAGGTCCAAAACGGTCAGGGAGGTGAGGTGCCATCATGGTGCATGTAGAGGTATGTGGTGTGCCATTTGACTTGGGCTCTTTTGCATGTGAGGATGGTTCAGTGAGATCCAGACATGTGAGAAGCTTAGCGGCAAGTCATTAGGACCACATGGAGTCAAAGATGAAGCATAGGGTTATTTCAAGGGGAAGGAAATGTCGTAGCTGACTCAGTCTCAGAATGCGCATCATAGAGGGGCACAACCCTATGCCCTATTCCCTCCAAGCCAACCCTAGATGTGACCTAGCCCTAAATCGTGCTGCCTGACTTGTAGATGCCCTAGCTGCCATTGTTGCACCGCTATGCCTAGCATCTATTGCGCTGTTGTTACCACGCTGCTGCTGTCGCGGCAGATGCCATGCCATGATGAAGTTGATGTGCCACCGCCAGAGCATGCCATTTTGAGATTCTGTCATGATGATGATGTGACCACACCACCAACACATACGACCATAGCGGCCAATACCAATATTGAACTAAAGGTGAATTCGTTTCTTCAACTCTTCAACACATTTTAAATGAGAATATGATACTACCTAATGATGAATACACACACACACACACACACACACACACACACACACACACACACACACACACACACATATATATATATATATATATATATATATTTGTAGCACCACATCACTTTGGAACCGTCAAGCTGGACAGGTTTTGGAATCCAATTCGGCCTCCAGATCAATTCGGATTCAGCCTAATAGGCCAAATTCAAATGTGCATAACTTTTTATATAGAAGGCTTCTCAGGGACCGTGAGTACTCGTTGAAAAACTCTTGGAGTCTACTTTTAGATGGATCTGGTCTCACCTCTAAACTCCATCCGAGCAGATCAAAAACTGCGAAACAAGTCACATCACTTTTCCAGTCCGAGTCAAAGTGGGCTGAGGGCCTTGTAACTTAGGCTAATTGGGCCGGTACTGTTCATGTGAATAGTACCATGGCCGTGTGAATAGTAACCATAAATAGTACCATACCCCTTTTCGTTAGATAAGTGCGGCTTCCCCCTTCCCTATTTAAGGAGGTCACACCCCTTTAGTTTTCCTTGGGTTTTTCTTAAGAGATTATTCTGCCTAGCAGTTTCGCCGCATATTCGGTTGAGGAACTTCAACTTGTGAACTTAATCTTTATTTGCAATACAATTTCAGATTGCATCTTGAACTCTCTTACTTGTGTTCTCGATTCGCTTGTAGGAGATAGCCTTCTTGGCGAGGTCAACCGTATTCGGCACAGTTGATAACCAACGGAGTAGTGGTGTAGTGATTGCGAGGGGTTCGGTCTGTTTTGGTTGGAGCCTTTGGATCATCAACGTCGAGTTCTCCACAATCGACTTATCAGTACCACTCGGAAGATCGGACCATCGTCACATTAGTAGGTATCAGAGCAACGGTTGCTCGTAAGGTAATTCTTGTATCCCTAGTTAGTAGATTAGTTTTTATTTTCTATAGTCCAGAAAAAAAAATTGCCCCACAAAAAGAGTTAATTTCCGCTGTCCAAACCCCGTTGTGCCTTTCAATCTGTTAGTTTTGGTTTGCTAAATTGAATTTGTGTCTGTCATAGCATTGTCTAGTTTCTGGTCATATCTTTGTTCGATTAAAAATCCAAACAAAAAAAATTTCCCCAACCCAAACCCTAATTCCAATTCGGCTGATTTTTCCTTTCTTTGCAGCCGCCACCAAAAATGCCATAATTTTTGATTCCGAGATTATTTTTGTGTGAGATCACTGCCATTAGATTCAAAATTTCATTATCCATCTATCTGTAAAATTTCACATCATTCCAGCAAGGAAGTTAAGAGATATATGCGGTGAAAGTTGACCCCGTTATCTGTTGTGAATCTGCAACAGTCAGCAGTTGTGATTTTCGTGCGAATTTCTGTGTCGGGTTTCAGAAGTTGGCCCCAAAAGAAAATCTGTAGAAAAAGACATCAGAAAATAGACAAAAAAGAATCAGTGAAAGAAAAGCATCTAACAAAAAGTTACGACCAAAATACCGATGTACTGTCCAGTGGACAGAAATCTTCAGTTTTCAGTTTTGGGTCAATCCTTGTGTTCTTCAATTCCAGATTGCATTGGATTGAATTATCTTGTATTTACCACTCCTACACATTGTCATACTCTTACTTTTCCAGTCCGAGTCAAAGTGGGCTGAGGGCCTTGTAACTTAGGCTAATTGGGCCGGTACTGTTCATGTGAATAGTACCATGGCCGTGTGAATAGTAACCATAAATAGTACCATACCCCTTTTCGTTAGATAAGTGCGGCTTCCCCCTTCCCTATTTAAGGAGGTCACACCCCTTTAGTTTTCCTTGGGTTTTTCTTAAGAGATTATTCTGCCTAGCAGTTTCGCCGCATATTCGGTTGAGGAACTTCAACTTGTGAACTTAATCTTTATTTGCAATACAATTTCAGATTGCATCTTGAACTCTCTTACTTGTGTTCTCGATTCGCTTGTAGGAGATAGCCTTCTTGGCGAGGTCAACCGTATTCGGCACAGTTGATAACCAACGGAGTAGTGGTGTAGTGATTGCGAGGGGTTCGGTCTGTTTTGGTTGGAGCCTTTGGATCATCAACGTCGAGTTCTCCACAATCGACTTATCAGTACCACTCGGAAGATCGGACCATCGTCACATTAGTAGGTATCAGAGCAACGGTTGCTCGTAAGGTAATTCTTGTATCCCTAGTTAGTAGATTAGTTTTTATTTTCTATAGTCCAGAAAAAAAATTGCCCCACAAAAAGAGTTAATTTCCGCTGTCCAAACCCCGTTGTGCCTTTCAATCTGTTAGTTTTGGTTTGCTAAATTGAATTTGTGTCTGTCATAGCATTGTCTAGTTTCTGGTCATATCTTTGTTCGATTAAAAATCCAAACAAAAAAAATTTCCCCAACCCAAACCCTAATTCCAATTCGGCTGATTTTTCCTTTCTTTGCAGCCGCCACCAAAAATGCCATAATTTTTGATTCCGAGATTATTTTTGTGTGAGATCACTGCCATTAGATTCAAAATTTCATTATCCATCTATCTGTAAAATTTCACATCATTCCAGCAAGGAAGTTAAGAGATATATGCGGTGAAAGTGGACCCCGTTATCTGTTGTGAATCTGCAACAGTCAGCAGTTGTGATTTTCGTGCGAATTTCTGTGTCGGGTTTCAGAAGTTGGCCCCAAAAGAAAATCTGTAGAAAAAGACATCAGAAAATAGACAAAAAAGAATCAGTGAAAGAAAAGCATCTAACAAAAAGTTACGACCAAAATACCGATGTACTGTCCAGTGGACAGAAATCTTCAGTTTTCAGTTTTGGGTCAATCCTTGTGTTCTTCAATTCCAGATTGCATTGGATTGAATTATCTTGTATTTACCACTCCTACACATTGTCATACTCTTGTTTTTTTAGTGTTCTTTCATTCTTGCTTGATCAACAACATAGACTAAGTGCTAGATACGGACTATAATTCAATTTTATGCAATTTCTGAAATTAACTGATTGTTCTCTTTTGCTATCAAATTGTGCCTTCCAAGCTCCACCTACTCTTGATCAGAACAGGTCCCCTCTTGCAATCGTACCCACGCTCGACACGGTGTCACAAACCAGCCACCGGTTGTACCACTTGCTACATTGGTAAAAACACTTGTAAGAGTGTGGTAAGACGCTTGAGAATGTGTGATTCCACCTTCCACCACCTAGTAGTTGATAGGGATAATACCTTTGTGTTGTTTTTTGTTTTCTACTAATCATGACAGGTGGGTCGTTTGATGATCAAGTGTGTGTTTTAAAGAGAGAGTTCATGACGCTCTTGGATGAACCACGCATCGATAGGAAGCAGGATACATTGCAGCGCTCCATCAATGGGAGTATTGCAGCACTCACTGCACGCTTTGAAAGAATGGTGAATCGGCCACCAAACTGTAACAGCCCAGCTTTTTATGAAAATAGAAATAAATAAATAAATAATTAAGAATTGGTTAAAATAAAATTCAAATTAAATTTAAGTATTGTTGTGCCTAAAGTTTAAAGTTGGATTTGCCCTGGATTTCTGTTTTTGAAAAAGCTGGATTTGAAAAGCAATTTCAGAAAAACCTAAAAGTATTATTAAATAAAAAGATATATTGATTTTCTATAAAAATCCTAATTCAAATTAATTATTTGGAGTTATTTGGCTTTTATTTGGTTTCCTGGATTTTCTGGAGTTTAAAAATGTATTTTAGAAATTAAAAAGTATTTTAAAGTATAAAAATATAAAACCAACATTAGTTGGAAATATTTTTATTAAGTCCAAAATGTGTCCAGGAGGTTCTCTGAATTTTTCTGGAATTTTTGGAGTTATTTTTGTATTTTTCTGAGGCTTAATGGAATTTCTAGGCTTTTCTGAAAATCCAAAATCAATTTCCAAAATTAATTCCCTCCTCCTCTCTCCAGCCGCCACATGGACGGCCGATTGCCGCCCACGTCGCCCCATCCGGCCATCCGCGCATCCCGCCTACCTCCTCCGCCGGCCGCCACTTGGACGGCCTGGATCCGCCGCCGATCCCGCCTTCCCCTCCCCCGCGTTCGCCACCTGGCTGGCCCGGATCCGCGCCACGCCGCCCCCTCGGCCCATCTGGCCCATCCACCCCGCGCCCTTCCCCGGCCGTCCGATCTCCCGCCCCCGCAATCCAGCCGCTCCCCTTACCCTCTCCTTCTCTCTCTGCGCCTTCGGCCCCACCCGCCAGCGCTTCCTCCCTCCGCCTCTCTCTGCCCGCGGGCCCCGCCCGTCAGTCGTCCCGCCTCCCTCTCTCGCTGACCGCTCGGGCCCACACGTCGGACCCGTCTTCCCCGCGGCCTCCTCCTCCCTCTCGCGCCGCCGCCGCCCGCAACGGCCTCCTCCGCCCTACCCGGCGCCCCCTCTCTCCCGCGCGCGCCGCCCAACCCCCCCTAACCGCCTCCGGTCTCTGCGCGCCCACGCCCCCACTCCCCGCGCCCCCACTCGGCCGCATTTCCCCGCAACCGCCGCCACGACCCCGTCTCCCCGGCGAGCAATTCGCGGCGCATCTGCCCTCCCCGGCCCCTATAAAAGGCACCCCCGAGCTCCGCCTCACTCCGCCCCACACCATTCCGCCCTCCTCTCCTCTCCTCGGTGAGCCGAGCGTCCCCGCGCCGTGCTTCCCCGCCTCCACCGCCGCCTTCAACTCCGGCGACAAATCGCCCGCGCCTTGCTCCTCCTCGAGCCTCGCCGTCAGCCTCTCCGGCTTCCTCGCATCGCCGCCGTGCCCATGCGCCTCTTCTCCGGCCCCGAGCGCCACCGAGCCGCCGCCGCGCTGGGAGACCCGAGCGCGCCGCCGCTTCTGCTCGCCGCCGGCCGCCTTCGGTCATCCGCGGTGAGCTTGCGCCCCTCCCTCGAGTTCCCCTCGGCCCACTCTCCCCGTTGCGCCACTCGCCGCTGCCCGCCGGAGCTCCGCCGTCGCCGCCACCCCGTGCACCACCCCGGCCACCCTGCCACGTCGGCGTCCCCGTGCCCACGTGGCTGGTGACACAGCGCCACGCCAGCGCCATGTAACATCCTGATTTTCAGAGCCTTTTTGAAGTTTTTAAAATAAAATTCACCATTTGAATTTTTCTGGAATTAATTAAAGCTTAATGGGAATTTTATTAAATTAAAAGGATTTAATATGATTAATCTGAACATGAACATTTGCCAAAGTTATTTTATTCGAGTTCCTTGTGTCCCAAGGAATTTATTGGTATTTTTATGGATTTTTCTGGATTTATTTGCTATTTTCTAGAGCTCAAATTAATTTATTTGAATTTCTGGAAAAAGAAAAAGGAAAGAAATTCCCAAACCGGCCAGTGGGCCGAAGCCCACCAGCCGGCCCGCTTCCCTCCGCGCGCGCCAGCCCGCCAGCCGGCCCGGCCTGCCCGCACCCCGCAGCCACGCGTCGCCCATCGGCGTCGCGCCCGCTCGCCCGATGCCCGACAGCTGTCGGCCATCGGTGGCCTTTCCGCGCCCGCGCCCCGCATCGCCGTGCTCACTTCCGTTTCCCCGAAAAGCCTCCACAAATTTTCACCTCCGAACCTCGCCATGGCCGCCAATGGCATCTCGTGTCCCCTATCTGCCCGGTGATGTTTTCACCAATCCGTTCGCGTCACTTCGTGCCAAACCATCCCAGGTAGCTACCCTCTAAGTGGTTTTAGATTTCGTTCACCGAGCACCAAGATATTAAGTTTTTCCTTTACCCTTCCCGACGTCGTTCAAACGTCGATTGTGCCATCTCTGGTGGGTTTCTGGCCGAGCCGACAATTTTCCTAGCTTTGCCAAGCCGCGTTCTAGCCCGTGCTCACCCTACCTCTCCACGTTCCATGCCCGGATTTTATTCCTCTCTCCTACCCATGTCGTTGTAGCCGCCCGTGCCGTCAACGGTCTCCGTTTGGCGTGCCGTCAGTTCCTATGTGTGCCTTAGGTCCCTAGCAACCCATTTTGCTAGTTAGATTCACCTCCCATGCCTCCTCTCGCCAGCGCTGGCCTCCTTTCCAAAAATTGCTCTCGGGTGAACAGTAACATCTGTGAATTTCCAGCATTTTCTCGCCCCGGCAAACTTTAGATCGCTCGTTCTCCTTCGTCCGAACTCCGATTGATCCGATTCTTCTTCCTAAATTCATCTAAAATTGAGCTCTTCCTTTTGGTTCAGGTTTGAAAGTTTTTGGAGTTCATTTGATTTTTATTTGAATTTATTTTGTCTTCTCGTCCCGTTTTCTCTCTCGTTAGATCACGTGTTCGAGGGAGCGGAAGTTGAATTTGAAGACCAAGAGACCTCAGCTGAGCAAGGCCAAGGCAAGTCGTGTCCTTTGATCATGTTGAACCCAGTTTGCAATCTATTATTTAATTATTTTGTTTTAAATTATCTTGCATTGCTATTTTTATTTAAACCCTTGTATTGGTAGTTATCGTCCCAATTGGTTATTTCCCTCCTTGATATTTTGGAATACCTTGATGCCATTGTCACCTTAGGTTGGGAATTTAATTAGTGATGCTATGTTATTTGTCACATTGGGTTGGTACGATTAGAATGCTTAGCCTTGCTTAGTTTGCGAAAGGGTCATCATCACATGTGATTAATTAATTTGACTTAATGAGATATTGAATCGTGGTTGGTACCACTGTTATAAAATTTGTGCCGTGACGTTGGTGCGTCATTGGCGGTGGTTATACAAAATTGGTTTTCACTTGGGCGATTGATCGTGCAGTAAAGGGGGTGCGAGAGGCACATGGGATGTGGATGTTTCGCCTGGGTAATTCTTAAGGACTTAACTTTGTGCGCCATTGATCTGAGCTTTATCGTGCAAACCACATGTCTAGTATGGGATAGACCTGGCATAATAATTTGTGAAGTCTCCACTTTGGTTTTACTACTGATGTTGTTGTGGCGCAAGAGGGGGTGAGAGGCGAAACCTTAGCGAGTGGGATCAGGTGGAGATGGATCATTGTAAAAGCCTTGTTGTGATTTCCTTAGCGCGAGGCTAATCACATCGTGTGGGTACAGTTGTGCAACCTCTGCAGAGTGTAAAACTATTCGAATAGCCGCGTCCTCGGTCATGGACAATGCTCGGTGATTTCACACGAGGTATAGTTATTTCTAAAAAGTTTTGGACAGTGGATGGTTAATTCACTGTTGGTTGGGAGATCCATGAGTGGTTGGTTTAGCTTATGGATGGGAGATTCATAAGTGGTTACTTCAATTCCTTTGATTATTATTTATTATTGTTTTACTTCAAATGCGCCTTCAATCTATTTATTGTATTTTTCAAATGCCGTTTTATGCAAATTAACCTTTCAGCCATCCATTGGTAAGCCTTGCATACTATATTGCATTCTTTGTTACAAACGACTTGCTGAGTACCAATGTACTCACGGCTTTATGCCCCTGTTGCTCAGTTGAGGAGGAGGAGTATCACCAACAGGAGGTTCCAGAAGGAGAGTTCTTCGATGTCTTCGCGAATTAGGCTTCGTTCTCCACTCGATAGCCTGTGGGTGTGTCGATTGGCTGCTGCGCTTTCTTTTGGATTTCCGCTGCTAGTTTCTTTTAAGCCTTTCAGGCTATTAATTGTAAGCTTGGCCATAAGGTCGCACTCTGATGATTATTAATAATATTTGAGTCTTTTCTTAGTGAATCGTGATATATTCGATATTTCATCTTTGTTTTTACTGTGTGCACTAGCGTGATCCTGGACTAGTGCAGAATACACAGGAGAGTCCGGATTTGCATATTCGGGTCTCTACAGAGATGGTATCAGAGCTATATCGACTGTAGGACGGAGCCCTAGTTAGAATGGTCGAATTAGTCAAGTTTTCAAATTTTATTTTCTAAATCAAATCAACCAAATGGTTATCTATTAATTCTTTATTCTTACCTCATTCTTAGGATTCTTTCTCTTTGCCTCCTCTGAAATATTGTTTTCAAAATTCAATTTGACTTCTTATCCCTATAAAGTCTATAGATGTCTCGAGTGTCCCTCGATCAAAGTGAAAGTTGGCATGGAACTCTTCAAGCTGTGCTGTGAAGTTTGGATCAAGGGAGCACCCAATATGTCAAGACAAGATTGGAGATTTCCGTGAAGATTAGGAGCCATTAGATTTGAACCTTGTTATAGTTTTAGTATCGTTTAGAACGTCTTGCTTCTTATTTGCCGTTGGATGTGATGTGAGCTGCAGTTTTGCTTCTAGCATTATGATGCAGTCATGTCAAAAATCTTTTTGTGGAGTTTATTGCTTCTTTTGTTAGCCTTTTCGGCTAAGTGTTTGTTTAGTTTAGGTTTGCCATTAGAATATTCCCCTTAGACGAGTTTACCACTTACCTTTGCTGTTCCCTCTGACCTATTGAGCCTTGAAGAGATTCGTTATGAGATGGAAAGAGTCTCAGAAGTGGAAGATGATTCACCAAGGAGTTCAGTCACAATAGTTACAAAGAGTCAGATTCAACACATACCAACCAGCTCGGGTACCGCAACAATTCGATTTCAAGACTCCAGCTCCAATGCCTCATCATGATGTTTCGGGACCACGCCCTATCAATGGCAAGGAATCACGCCAATCCCGTTCAACCTTGGAAGTACCCCCGCCAAGACACCAGGAACAAGATGTGGAACATCATCAGGACAAGGAAGCCAAATACCTCAGAGTGTTGCGAGGGGAAGCTTGGACAACGTCGTCTCCGAAGTCGCACCTGGTAACCTATTCTTTTAGTGAGCCTGAATCTCGGGGTCGAGATTCCGTTTAAGGGGGGAGGTTTGTAACATCCTGATTTTCAGAGCCTTTTTGAAGTTTTTAAAATAAAATTCACCATTTGAATTTTTCTGGAATTAATTAAAGCTTAATGGGAATTTTATTAAATTAAAAGGATTTAATATGATTAATCTGAACATGAACATTTGCCAAAGTTATTTTATTCGAGTTCCTTGTGTCCCAAGGAATTTATTGGTATTTTTATGGATTTTTCTGGATTTATTTGCTATTTTCTAGAGCTCAAATTAATTTATTTGAATTTCTGGAAAAAGAAAAAGGAAAGAAATTCCCAAACCGGCCAGTGGGCCGAAGCCCACCAGCCGGCCCGCTTCCCTCCGCGCGCGCCAGCCCGCCAGCCGGCCCGGCCTGCCCGCACCCCGCAGCCACGCGTCGCCCATCGGCGTCGCGCCCGCTCGCCCGATGCCCGACAGCTGTCGGCCATCGGTGGCCTTTCCGCGCCCGCGCCCCGCATCGCCGTGCTCACTTCCGTTTCCCCGAAAAGCCTCCACAAATTTTCACCTCCGAACCTCGCCATGGCCGCCAATGGCATCTCGTGTCCCCTATCTGCCCGGTGATGTTTTTACCAATCCGTTCGCGTCACTTCGTGCCAAACCATCCCAGGTAGCTACCCTCTAAGTGGTTTTAGATTTCGTTCACCGAGCACCAAGATATTAAGTTTTTCCTTTACCCTTCCCGACGTCGTTCAAACGTCGATTGTGCCATCTCTGGTGGGTTTCTGGCCGAGCCGACAATTTTCCTAGCTTTGCCAAGCCGCGTTCTAGCCCGTGCTCACCCTACCTCTCCACGTTCCATGCCCGGATTTTATTCCTCTCTCCTACCCATGTCGTTGTAGCCGCCCGTGCCGTCAACGGTCTCCGTTTGGCGTGCCGTCAGTTCCTATGTGTGCCTTAGGTCCCTAGCAACCCATTTTGCTAGTTAGATTCACCTCCCATGCCTCCTCTCGCCAGCGCTGGCCTCCTTTCCAAAAATTGCTCTCGGGTGAACAGTAACATCTGTGAATTTCCAGCATTTTCTCGCCCCGGCAAACTTTAGATCGCTCGTTCTCCTTCGTCCGAACTCCGATTGATCCGATTCTTCTTCCTAAATTCATCTAAAATTGAGCTCTTCCTTTTGGTTCAGGTTTGAAAGTTTTTGGAGTTCATTTGATTTTTATTTGAATTTATTTTGTCTTCTCGTCCCGTTTTCTCTCTCGTTAGATCACGTGTTCGAGGGAGCGGAAGTTGAATTTGAAGACCAAGAGACCTCAGCTGAGCAAGGCCAAGGCAAGTCGTGTCCTTTGATCATGTTGAACCCAGTTTGCAATCTATTATTTAATTATTTTGTTTTAAATTATCTTGCATTGCTATTTTTATTTAAACCCTTGTATTGGTAGTTATCGTCCCAATTGGTTATTTCCCTCCTTGATATTTTGGAATACCTTGATGCCATTGTCACCTTAGGTTGGGAATTTAATTAGTGATGCTATGTTATTTGTCACATTGGGTTGGTACGATTAGAATGCTTAGCCTTGCTTAGTTTGCGAAAGGGTCATCATCACATGTGATTAATTAATTTGACTTAATGAGATATTGAATCGTGGTTGGTACCACTGTTATAAAATTTGTGCCGTGACGTTGGTGCGTCATTGGCGGTGGTTATACAAAATTGGTTTTCACTTGGGCGATTGATCGTGCAGTAAAGGGGGTGCGAGAGGCACATGGGATGTGGATGTTTCGCCTGGGTAATTCTTAAGGACTTAACTTTGTGCGCCATTGATCTGAGCTTTATCGTGCAAACCACATGTCTAGTATGGGATAGACCTGGCATAATAATTTGTGAAGTCTCCACTTTGGTTTTACTACTGATGTTGTTGTGGCGCAAGAGGGGGTGAGAGGCGAAACCTTAGCGAGTGGGATCAGGTGGAGATGGATCATTGTAAAAGCCTTGTTGTGATTTCCTTAGCGCGAGGCTAATCACATCGTGTGGGTACAGTTGTGCAACCTCTGCAGAGTGTAAAACTATTCGAATAGCCGCGTCCTCGGTCATGGACAATGCTCGGTGATTTCACACGAGGTATAGTTATTTCTAAAAAGTTTTGGACAGTGGATGGTTAATTCACTGTTGGTTGGGAGATCCATGAGTGGTTGGTTTAGCTTATGGATGGGAGATTCATAAGTGGTTACTTCAATTCCTTTGATTATTATTTATTATTGTTTTACTTCAAATGCGCCTTCAATCTATTTATTGTATTTTTCAAATGCCGTTTTATGCAAATTAACCTTTCAGCCATCCATTGGTAAGCCTTGCATACTATATTGCATTCTTTGTTACAAACGACTTGCTGAGTACCAATGTACTCACGGCTTTATGCCCCTGTTGCTCAGTTGAGGAGGAGGAGTATCACCAACAGGAGGTTCCAGAAGGAGAGTTCTTCGATGTCTTCGCGAATTAGGCTTCGTTCTCCACTCGATAGCCTGTGGGTGTGTCGATTGGCTGCTGCGCTTTCTTTTGGATTTCCGCTGCTAGTTTCTTTTAAGCCTTTCAGGCTATTAATTGTAAGCTTGGCCATAAGGTCGCACTCTGATGATTATTAATAATATTTGAGTCTTTTCTTAGTGAATCGTGATATATTCGATATTTCATCTTTGTTTTTACTGTGTGCACTAGCGTGATCCTGGACTAGTGCAGAATACACAGGAGAGTCCGGATTTGCATATTCGGGTCTCTACACGCCACCTCGACACCTCCCCGCCCGGTCAGCTCCGCCCCGCCACCTCAGCCCCGTTCGTAGACCGTGAGCCCGGTCCATGGACCACGGGCCCGCATGTCAGCCTCTCCCTCAATTTCCAATAGGAAAATAATTCGGCCGAAAAATAAAATCTCAGGGCTGACGCAAGGCTGACGTCATAAATTCCTTTTTCAGTAGAAAAATAAATCCAAAAATCAGTCTTTTTCCTTTTTTCCTCTTTTCAAATTTCCCGGAGCCCGTTCTCCTTCGTTCTAACTCCGATTTGGCCCATTCAAATTTCTAAATTCATCAAAAATTCCCCTCTATCCATTTATAGCCTAAATTCAAATATTTGAAGTTAATTTGAATTTAATTTGATTTTATTTGAATTTGGTGGGTTATTTTAACGTGTAGACTTCGGCGATTCGGGAGATTTCTTCGACGAAGATTCAAGCCAAGCTGAAGAGCAAGGCAAGTCACCCTCCTTGATCATGTTGATCCCAGATTTCAAAATAAAATTATGTTGATTCAAATTATATTGCATGCATATGTTTATTCAACGTATTTCAATTCAGTTTTAAATTTAGTTATTGCCTACTTGTTAATTCCTCCATTGTTATTGAATCCCTTATACCTTGTCACCCTAGATTCAAACTCTAGTTAATACATTAGTGTTGGCTAGAGAGTTTAATCAAATGCTTAGCCCTGCTTAATCGTATAATTTTGTTTTGGGATATCTTTCACATAAAATGATGACCCTGTTTACATAAAATGATATGAACTCTTGACTTTGGTGAGTCAAGGAGGTTTATGAAATATTTTGAAAACAAATATAAAACTGGTTTAGACTTAGGCATTTGGTTAGAGTGGTGGGTGCAGGCATGCCCTGTTGGTTGGAGCCGCAGTGGTTGATTGTCGTGCACGGGGGTAAGTGGTTGGGCCTGAGTCAATTAAGGACCGGTCTGTGAGCTACTGTTGCAAAGCCCTAATCGTACTACCACATGGCTGGTATGGGACAGCCCTGGCTGAATAATTTGTGAAGTCTCAATCTGAGTTGAGCCGTAGGTTGAAAGTGAGCGTGGTTGGTGCCATGTGAAGTCTCACTTGGGCGAGCGTGGTTAAGCCATGAGAAGTCTCGTCTAGGCTCAAGAGGGGGTCCCGGTCTGGTGGATTCCTTACTGGGGTGAAACCTTAGAGTTGGCTCGACCAGGTTGAAGGTTTTGCATTGTAAAGGCCTTGTCACGACTCCTCGCCGCACACCTAAGGAAGTGTGTAAACCGGTGGCAATATGGGATGATCGTGTCTTGTGGGTAAAGCTGTACAACCTCTGCAGAGTGTATAATCTATCCTGGATAGCCGTGCCCACGGTCATGGGCATGCTGAGTAAAAGTTTTTCATGGATTAGATTTTGTTTCTCAAAATATTTTCGAAAACCTTGTGGACAGATGGAATCCATGAGGGAATGAAAACCTTGTGGGTAGATGGATCCCATGAAAGGATGGTAACTTGTGGATGGATGGAATCCGCGAGTGTTTGAAAGCGTGTGGATGGATGGAATCCATACGTGAGCTTTTGGAAAAGATGGTCCGGGTGGGATGCCCGTGGATAGGTTGGTGTTTGGTCGGAGCCGGCACTGACGGTATTATTTTCTACTACAAGTAATGTTTTTACTTACTGTATTAAATTCAGCAATTTCAATCTATTTACTGTATTTCATAAATGCTGTTTTATGCAAACTAACCCTATAAGCCTTCCATTGGAGCCTTTATCATTATGTTGCATTTTCCCGGGTGATTTGCGGAGTACAAGTTTGTACTCACCTTGCTTTTTCCACACAGAGAAGGAAGACGTCAACTACGGTGAAGATCTGGACGAATAGGCCGCGTCTTACTGTCGTTTGCCTGTGGGTAGGCTCAGTGGGCTTCTTCCGCTTCGATTTTTCTTCCGCTGCTTATTACTTAATTTTGGCTTATGTGCCGTTGATGTAAACTTTGGCATTCATGCCCATATTCAGTTAATAAATGTCATTATGGTTGATATTTATCTTTGTTGTACGCTGTGTGCACTAGCTGTTCCTGGACTAGTGCGATTTACACAGAGGATCCAGGAGTCGTTGCTCCGGGTTCCGACAAAGGTGGTATCAGAGCCATGACGACACTAAGACGTGACCGTAGGTAGAATAGACTGGACAGACCTTAAGGACTTATTTTACTAAACCAGTACTTTCAAAGTTTTGCTTAATCTTACCTCTTAATCTTTGCTTATCCTTATCTCAATTCTTTCTCGTCTTAATGTCATTTTTGAAAAACCTATTTCTGCATCTTCTCTCGTTCCAAAACAACTATAGATGGCAACAGCTGGAATTCTTCGACTCTGTGGCCACTTCAATCTTTTCATGGAAGGATCACGCTTTGTACCTCGAGAGCTGCGAAGGATGACACCAAGACAACTCTTACCTCTTTAGTTTAAGTTGTTAAGCTAGATAGTAGACGAGGTTATGAGCTGTCAAGTTTTCTCTTTTGTCGACAGCCATAACTATTACTTATTATGAGGTTAATAAGGGTCTTAATAAAGTTAAAGTTTGTTTTGGGTTGCACAAAATATCCCCTATCCCTCCTTTGCCTTGAGTCCCCTCTCTCCTAATTCTTAAAAGCAACCAGCAGATGGTGAACACGAGGAACAACAGCAACAGCAACCTGAATGGAGTACAAGGAAGTCAGCCCGTTCCCCCACCGGCAGATGAACATGATTGGGCTCAAATGATGGCCAACCAGACTCAACTTATTCAACTGCTGACGCAGACCATCAACAACCCTACACCACCAGCTCCACTTGTTCCAGCTCAAGCTCCTCAATCAAGGCTATCGGAGTTTATGAGGTTGCGTCCTCCGACTTTCTCCAGCAGCACTGAACCCATGGACGCAGACGATTGGCTCAGAGCAATCGGAAAGAAGCTGGATATCCTCCAATGCACTGATCGGGAAAGAGTTCTGTTTGCTTCGCACCAACTGCATGGACCAGCATCAGAATGGTGGGACACCTACACTGCCGCTCATACCAATGCTCAAGCTATCACTTGGAATGAGTTCGCGCGGAACTTCCGCAAAGCTCATGTTCCCACTGGCACCGTCACTCTGAAGAAAAGGGAATTTCGAGCACTACGCCAAGGAAGCCGCACCGTCAATGAGTACCTGCAGAAGTTCAACCAGTTGGCACGCTATGCACCTGAAGACGTTGCCACCGATGAAGCCAAGCAAGAAAGGTTTCTCGAAGGACTCAACGATGACATATCGGTTCAGCTCCTATCCAATGATTACGCTGACTTCCACCAGCTGGTCAGCAAGGCGATACGCCAGGAGTCCAAGCATCAAGAAATGGAGAATCGTAAGAGACGGATGTATGGTCAGCATGTGAACACCGGCAGTTTCTCCAAGGCAAGAAGAGCGCCACCTCAGGCCAACAGATTCCAGCCGTCGTCATCAATAGGAGAGCTAGTTCCCATGGATCCCTCCCCCAACACTGAAGGCAACCAAGTCTTGAAGGACCCGAACCCTGCAGCGGGAATTACTTGCTTCAACTGCCACGAGATGGGACATTACGCCAGCAACTGCCCCAAGAAGCAGCAGATGGTGAAGAATGGTACCCCAGGAACATCAATTGCCAACAACCTTCAGGCAGCAAATAGAGGGCCAAAGAAGTTCTCCAAAGGACGCCTGAATCAGATATCCGCTCAAGCCAAGCAGAGTAAGATCCAAACCCATTTCTTTGCTAGCCAACCCGAATCTCGGGGACGAGATTCTTTTAAGGGGGGTAGATTGTAACAGCCCAGCTTTTTATGAAAATAGAAATAATTAAATAAATAATTAAGAATTGGTTAAAATAAAATTCAAATTAAATTTAAGTATTGTTGTGCCTAAAGTTTAAAGTTGGATTTGCCCTGGATTTCTGTTTTTGAAAAAGCTGGATTTGAAAAGCAATTTCAGAAAAACCTAAAAGTATTATTAAATAAAAAGATATATTGATTTTCTATAAAAATCCTAATTCAAATTAATTATTTGGAGTTATTTGGCTTTTATTTGGTTTCCTGGATTTTCTGGAGTTTAAAAATGTATTTTAGAAATTAAAAAGTATTTTAAAGTATAAAAATATAATACCAACATTAGTTGGAAATATTTTTATTAAGTCCAAAATGTGTCCAGGAGGTTCTCTGAATTTTTCTGGAATTTTTGGAGTTATTTTTGTATTTTTCTGAGGCTTAATGGAATTTCTAGGCTTTTCTGAAAATCCAAAATCAATTTCCAAAATTAATTCCCTCCTCCTCTCTCCAGCCGCCACATGGACGGCCGATTGCCGCCCACGTCGCCCCATCCGGCCATCCGCGCATCCCACCTACCTCCTCCGCCGGCCGCCACTTGGACGGCCTGGATCCGCCGCCGATCCCGCCTTCCCCTCCCCCGCGTTCGCCACCTGGCTGGCCCGGATCTGCGCCACGCCGCCCCCTCGGCCCATCTGGCCCATCCACCCCGTGCCCTTCCCCGGCCGTCCGATCTCCCGCCCCCGCAATCCAGCCGCTCCCCTTACCCTCTCCTTCTCTCTCTGCGCCTTCGGCCCCACCCGCCAGCGCTTCCTCCCTCCGCCTCTCTCTGCCCGCAGGCCCCGCCCGTCAGTCGTCCCGCCTCCCTCTCTTGCTGACCGCTCGGGCCCACACGTCGGACCCGTCTTCCCCGCGGCCTCCTCCTTCCTCTCGCGCCGCCGCCGCCCGCAACGGCCTCCTCCGCCCTACCCGGCGCCCCCTCTCTCCCGCGCGCGCCGCCCAACCCCCCCTAACCGCCTTCTGTCTCTGCGCGCCCACGCCCCCACTCCCCGCGCCCCCACTCGGCCGCATTTCCTCGCAACCGCCGCCACGACCCCGTCTCCCCGGCGAGCAATTCGCGGCGCATCTGCCCTCCCCGGCCCCTATAAAAGGCACCCCCGAGCTCCGCCTCACTCCGCCCCACACCATTCCGCCCTCCTCTCCTCTCCTCGGTGAGCCGAGCGTCCCCGCGCCGTGCTTCCCCGCCTCCGCCGCCGCCTTCAACTCCGGCGACAAATCGCCCGCGCCTCGCTCCTCCTCGAGCCTCGCCGTCAGCCTCTCCGGCTTCCTCGCATCGCCGCCGTGCCCATGCGCCTCTTCTCCGGCCCCGAGCGCCACCGAGCCGCCGCCGCGCTGGGAGACCCGAGCGCGCCGCCGCTTCTGCTCGCCGCCGGCCGCCTTCGGTCATCCGCGGTGAGCTTGCGCCCCTCCCTCGAGTTCCCCTCGGCCCACTCTCCCCGTTGCGCCACTCGCCGCCGCCCGCCGGAGCTCCGCCGTCGCCGCCACCCCGTGCACCACCCCGGCCACCCTGCCACGTCGGCGTCCCCGTGCCCACGTGGCTGGTGACACAGCGCCACGCCAGCGCCACCTCGACACCTCCCCGCCCGGTCAGCTCCGCCCCGCCACCTCAGCCCCGTTCGTAGACCGTGAGCCCGGTCCATGGACCACGGGCCCGCATGTCAGCCTCTCCCTCAATTTCCAATAGGAAAATAATTCGGCCGAAAAATAAAATCTCAGGGCTGACGCAAGGCTGACGTCATAAATTCCTTTTTCAGTAGAAAAATAAATCCAAAAATCAGTCTTTTTCCTTTTTTCCTCTTTTCAAATTTCCCGGAGCCCGTTCTCCTTCGTTCTAACTCCGATTTGGCCCATTCAAATTTCTAAATTCATCAAAAATTCCCCTCTATCCATTTATAGCCTAAATTCAAATATTTGAAGTTAATTTGAATTTAATTTGATTTTATTTGAATTTGGTGGGTTATTTTAACGTGTAGACTTCGGCGATTCGGGAGATTTCTTCGACGAAGATTCAAGCCAAGCTGAAGAGCAAGGCAAGTCACCCTCCTTGATCATGTTGATCCCAGATTTCAAAATAAAATTATGTTGATTCAAATTATATTGCATGCATATGTTTATTCAACGTATTTCAATTCAGTTTTAAATTTAGTTATTGCCTACTTGTTAATTCCTCCATTGTTATTGAATCCCTTATACCTTGTCACCCTAGATTCAAACTCTAGTTAATACATTAGTGTTGGCTAGAGAGTTTAATCAAATGCTTAGCCCTGCTTAATCGTATAATTTTGTTTTGGGATATCTTTCACATAAAATGATGACCCTGTTTACATAAAATGATATGAACTCTTG
The DNA here is from genome assembly GCA_017311315.1 of Dendrocalamus latiflorus. Classification (NCBI taxonomy): domain Eukaryota; kingdom Viridiplantae; phylum Streptophyta; class Magnoliopsida; order Poales; family Poaceae; genus Dendrocalamus; species Dendrocalamus latiflorus. Next base: position 31,915,066 of record CM029627.1, on the reverse strand, counting down.
ACTTTGGTGAGTCAAGGAGGTTTATGAAATATTTTGAAAACAAATATAAAACTGGTTTAGACTTAGGCATTTGGTTAGAGTGGTGGGTGCAGGCATGCCCTGTTGGTTGGAGCCGCAGTGGTTGATTGTCGTGCACGGGGGTAAGTGGTTGGGCCTGAGTCAATTAAGGACCGGTCTGTGAGCTACTGTTGCAAAGCCCTAATCGTACTACCACATGGCTGGTATGGGACAGCCCTGGCTGAATAATTTGTGAAGTCTCAATCTGAGTCGAGCCGTAGGTTGAAAGTGAGCGTGGTTGGTGCCATGTGAAGTCTCACTTGGGCGAGCGTGGTTAAGCCATGAGAAGTCTCGTCTAGGCTCAAGAGGGGGTCCCGGTCTGGTGGATTCCTTACTGGGGTGAAACCTTAGAGTTGGCTCGACCAGGTTGAAGGTTTTGCATTGTAAAGGCCTTGTCACGACTCCTCGCCGCACACCTAAGGAAGTGTGTAAACCGGTGGCAATATGGGATGATCGTGTCTTGTGGGTAAAGCTGTACAACCTCTGCAGAGTGTATAATCTATCCTGGATAGCCATGCCCACGGTCATGGGCATGCTGAGTAAAAGTTTTTCATGGATTAGATTTTGTTTTTCAAAATATTTTCGAAAACCTTGTGGACAGATGGAATCCATGAGAGAATGAAAACCTTGTGGGTAGATGGATCCCATGAAAGGATGGTAACTTGTGGATGGATGGAATCCGCGAGTGTTTGAAAGCGTGTGGATGGATGGAATCCATACGTGAGCTTTTGGAAAAGATGGTCCGGGTGGGATGCCCGTGGATAGGTTGGTGTTTGGTCGGAGCCGGCACTGACGGTATTATTTTCTACTACAAGTAATGTTTTTACTTACTGTATTAAATTCAGCAATTTCAATCTATTTACTGTATTTCATAAATGCTGTTTTATGCAAACTAACCCTATAAGTCTTCCATTGAAGCCTTTATCATTATGTTGCATTTTCCCGGGTGATTTGCGGAGTACAAGTTTGTACTCACCTTGCTTTTTCCACACAGAGAAGGAAGACGTCAACTACGGTGAAGATCTGGACGAATAGGCCGCGTCTTACTGTCGTTTGCCTGTGGGTAGGCTCAGTGGGCTTCTTCCGCTTCGATTTTTCTTCCGCTGCTTATTACTTAATTTTGGCTTATGTGCCGTTGATGTAAACTTTGGCATTCATGCCCATATTCAGTTAATAAATGTCATTATGGTTGATATTTATCTTTGTTGTACGCTGTGTGCACTAGCTGTTCCTGGACTAGTGCGATTTACACAGAGGATCCAGGAGTCGTTGCTCCGGGTTCCGACAATGGACGCGAGTATGATCACGATACAGGCCAAGATCGTGAGGAGGAAGATGATAATGAGAGACAAAACTGTGACGCCGGTGCTGCATTTGCTGCCCAAGATGCATGCCAACGACACCGCCTTCATCAAAACCGTCACGGTATGGGAGGTAATAATTTTCAGCACCACAATGCTCGTGCTAATGATGACCCATTTGCTAAAGTTAAATTTATCATACCATCTTTTGTGGGTACTTATGATGCTGAAATTTATCTAGATTGGGAGATGACAATTGAACAAAAATTTAATGTCCATCTAGTTCCTGAAGTGCATAGAGTTGGACAAGCTACTAGTGAATTTAAAGATTTCGCTATCATTTGGTGGACTCAAGTAGTTAATTCTGGTTTAACACCTGATACATGGGATAGATTGAAGGTAGCTATGCGTGCTAGATTTGTTCCTCCTACTTTTAAACATGAAATGCGTAAGAAATTGCAGCGCTTAGACCAAGGTAATAAATCTGTCGAGGAATATTATCAAGAACTACAAATAGGCATGTTGCATTGTAATGTTGTAAAAGATGAGGAGGATAAGATGGCTCGTTTTTATGGGGGCTTAAGGTGTGAAATTCAGGACATAATTGATTACAAAGAGTATAACGATATCAATAGATTGTTCCAGCTTGCTTGTTTGCAAGAAAAGGAATTGCAGGGTAGGAAACAAAGGACAAGGAGCAACTTTGGAAGTACGTCTACATCGAGATCGACACCTGGGCAGGCCAAGACAGGCCCACCTCCTGTTTTTTGAGCTGCTGCCCCCTCTGTGAGTAGGGCGAGTTCAGCAGCACCGCCGCCACCATCACGCGCACCCGAGACGAGCAAATCTATTAGTGTGCAAGCACCAGCACAGAGCTCTTCATCGGTTGCTTCCACGGGCCGTACGACGGGCATTGTGTGCCACCGTTGTATAGGGATGTGCCACGTCATGAGAGATTGCCCAAGTCAGCGGGTGTACATTGTGATAGAAGATTGTGGTTATGTAAGTGCTAGTGATGTTGAGGATGAATATTCTCTTGCAGCTAACCTTGTAGGTAATGGTGATGATCATGAGAACAAACCTGTGTTTGTGCCATTTTCTGTGACTAACAACTTGCAGGTAGTTGAGAACCATGCCGAAGAGGAGCATGAACTGATTGAATCACTGACCCCATTGGTTGAGAATGAAAATAAGGAGATGGATACACTTACATCATCTAAGGAGAGCCAAAAAGGTAAAGAACATGGTGCTATCATCGCTCACGGTACTGATTTGGTGCTACAACAAGACATAGAGCAACCTTGTGAGTATATACCTGCTGTAGTGCCATCTTTTGATATTCCTTGTATTGACTTAAATCAACCATGTGCTGATCTAAATTCTCATAATTTTGCACATGTCGAATTAATAACACATAAAGAAGTTTTGACTAGAATTTCTCCTGCTAATTCATTGTGTTACATCATGTTGGATCAACCTATGAAATTGTCACATGCTGTGGAGAAAGTTTCTGAACTTGCATGTTCGAAATTCTTATTTAATGCCTACATCCCTAGATATAAGTTTAATTTGATTGGAGATTATGGTGTGGAAAATCAATTTATTGTATATCGAATATGCATAACTTGCGATCACATGGACGAATTGAAACTTGCTATTTGGGACAACAATTCTTGTATGCTGAATCATGTTGAATGTGAGAGGGAAGTAAAATTTAGTACTCATTCAATGCCTATGTCTTCAACTCTTTTTGCACCATCTAGTATGGACAATCTGAATAAAGATGATGAATTATGGCAGAACATACAAATCTCTTTACCCTGGCTAGATGAATTTGCTATTATTCAATTGAGATATGATTATATGGATGAACTTTGCTTAATTCCAAAAGTTGTAGTTTTGCTCATATGTGCCACCACTACAAGTTTACAACATCAAAGATTTGAATTGCATAAAGGCTTCACTTACATTTGCAAAACAAGATGCAATAATTACTGTGTAAGAAATTTTGAATTGCTCATTAACATATATGATTACTTTTGGGTTAATAATACAATGAGCTTTTATGATTACTGCTGTTTTATAATATTAATTGTGCAACAACGAAGAACTATTAAAACGGATAACATATACATATACCATGCATGCACCTTGGCTTCTTTGTTACCATTGTTACCATATTTTCAGCTATTCAAAAGCCGAGGATGGCTTTGTTTGCAAGAAGGGGAGGATGATAAGAACATGTACCCTGTGGATACAACCATATTTGCTATGCTTGTTATTCCAATTACAAGAGCTCCTACGCATCACTTAAATTATGAGGTGAGCTCGTTTCAAAGAGATTTTACTTTATTTGATAAAGAACTGATGATATTACATAATGAGAGTTTGTTGCGTTTGTTATCATGTACCAAGGTTTATGATCAAGATCATGCAATATGTGACACTACACATATGTTAAAACCGAGGATGGTTTTCTGTCAAGAAGGGGAGGATGATGTGACCACACCACGAACACATACGACCATAGCGGCCAATACCAAGATTGAACTAAAGGTGAATTCGTTTCTTCAACTTCAACACATTTTTAATGAGAATATGATGTTACCTAATGATGTATATATATATATATATATATATATATATATTTGTAGCACCACATCACTTTGGAACCAATTGAAGCAAGGGTTCAAGCTGGACAGGTTTTGGAATCCAATTCGGCCTCCAGATCAATTCGGATTCAGCTTGACAGACAAACTTCAAATGTGCATAACTTTTTATCCTTTTTATCCAGAAGGCTTCTCAGGGCCCGTGAGTATTCGTTGGAAAGCTCTTGGAGTCTACTTTCAGATGGATCTAGTCTTACCTCCAAACTCTATTCGAGCAGATCAGAAACTGCGAAACAAGTCATGTCACTTTTCCAATCCGAGTCAAAGTGGGCCGAGTGCCTTGTAACATAGGCTAATTGGGCCGGTACTGTTCACATAAACAGTACCACGGCCATGTGAATAGTAACTATGAATAGTACCGTACCCCTTCTCATTAGATAAGTGCGGCTTCCCCCTTCCCTATTTAAGGAGGTCGCACCCCTTTAGTTTTCCTCGGGTTTTTCTTAAGAGATTATTCTGTTTAGCAGTTTCGCCGCATGTTCGGTTGAGGAACCCTGTTGGACCGAAATGGCGACAGAGGGGGGGGGGGTGAATGTCGACTTTAAAAATTAAATTCGTCCCTCAAGAATCCCCACTTATACTTCTTCTCCAATAGCTATGGAAGCTATGAAGAAAGAAGATAGACACTACTGGAAGTCACAGTAACAAGGCTAAACCAGATCCAGAAAGAAGCAGTCAAGAAAAATAATTTCAGAGCAGGTCTGACTGCAAGCGGTTGTACCGCTGAGACGAGCGGTAGTACCGCTGAGCCGAGCGGTAGTACCTCTGAGCGGTAGTACCTCTCGAGGAGCAGTAGTACCGCACGAAGAAAAACAGCAAGCAGGATTTTCAGACAGCAGATCTGAAATCTGAGAAATTCGCAAGATTCTTGGATTCTTTGCTTGGGAAACTTTGAGGATAACTAGGGAACACTCCCAGAGGAAAAAGCCAAGGGCCAATTTCGAGAATCCACTGGAAAATCAAAAGAATTTCAGATTCATGCCCAAAACCTGAAAAATACAGAGAGCTGCCCAAAAATTCCAATTGCCACTCCATCTCCAATCCTTTGGCCATGAGACTTTGCAGATATGTTAGCAATAGCCATTGGACTCTACAAGCCAAATTGAAGCCATCTTGAGAAGGGAAACATGAAATGCACTAAAACCCTAGAAAGGCAAAAGCATGAACAGAGGAAGCTCAAAAGGCAAAACTGAAATTAATCTTGGTTTGCTCTTGGGATTAACTAGCCAAATGGCTTTTGAGCATCTCCCATGTCATAGCAACCCATTTTGGGCCTTCCCAACAAGCAAGAACTCAAAACACAAAAAGTCAAGAAATCATCAAAAAGAAGAACGAAGCACAGAAGCACGAACAGAGAGAAATAAACTCCAGATTTCCATTCATTGAAGCACAAGGATTACAGAGGAGTCCCGATACGCATGGACATTAGAACAAGAGGAATGATTACATGGATTCTCACTCCATCCTCTCCCTCTCAATCCTCAAGAACACCAAGAGCTACATGCTTCTTGGGAGGGGACTCAAGAACACATCAAAGGAGACACAGAACACCCTCTACCTCTCCTACCAACTCTCAACAACTAAAGCCTAAAACCAAAACAAACTCTCAAAGCCTCTTTTGACTCTAGCAAACTCTAACTCTCACCCAAAGCCATTGAGTGGGCATGCAGCCCTCTCCACCTATTTATAGCGCTTGGCTAACGGGTCTCCAACCCGTTACGCTGGCTAAATCCAACGGAGCCCACTCCCGCTTGTGCAGCCTTGCGAAATTCCCGATTCGCCCCTCCTGCACCTTCCGGAAAGCTTCCGCGCTCCTTGTCGTCCACGACTTGCAACCACATCGAATCTCCGCTGTCTTCGACACATCCGACCGTTCTAACCTCGACACCGCCTGTGTCTAGTCCGATCACCTCGTGTCTCACCACGACTCTGCCTCGACGTCCTGCAGTCAACACAAACAAGAAACACGTCAAATAGCACCGCTCGACACATGAAAGCATTAATGAAACCAACATTAAGCCCAAACATGTCAAATCAACATATTATGCATTTAATCACTTTGACAAGGTTTGACCAAGTCCGACCGAACCCGTTGCACCACGCAATGACATGGTCCGAACCACTCAAACCAAACTCAACTTTCCTAAACCCTTGTCAATTACTCATCATACACATGGGACGACCTCCACATGGTCTCTCAAACCCCAACTTGTGAACTTAATCTTTATTCGCAATACAATTTCAGATTGCATCTTTAACTCTCTTGCTTGTGTTCTCGATTCGCTTGCAGGAGATAGCCTTCTTGGCGAGGTCAACCGTGTTCGGCACGGTTGAAAACCAACGGAGCAGTGGTGTAGTGATTGCGAGAGGTTCGGTCTGTTTTAGTCGGAGCCTTTGGATCATCAACATCGAGTTCTCCACAATCGACTTATCAGTACCTCTCGGAAGATCGGGCCATCGTCACATTAGATGATGTCTTAATGTAGAACAGTGGACACCGTCACCACCGTTCGCTATAGAACTGAGGTAAGCAACCGGTCCTAGCATCGGGCTAGTGTGTGGCCAAAGCACCTCATGCCACGCTGCTGTGCACCCATGCCAGTTTGCTAGTGTCTAGGGTGTGCCATCATCGGGTCCTCTACGTCATGGAACATTCCCTCCATTTTTTATCTGTGATCGTGTCATGCCACACAGGTGCTACCAAGAAGCGTGACGGCTATGACACAGGTGTCCATTGGGCATTTCTGGGAAGCGATCAATGGGAGATCGTGAAGAACCGGTGTTTGCGACATCTTTCTTCAACTTCTGTGTGTTAGGTGAAACCATAGATTGATGCCCTCCATTGTTTCATCAATGTAGATTGTTTTATGGCCATGTTAGATCAAAACTATGATAGATGGGTAGTGTTGGAAGGTGTTTTAGTGTTATCGGGTTCGGTCAACTAGTCCTGCTGAGTCTTGTGAGGTAGTTTTGGGTCCTTGAGTGTTTTTTTCATGAAATTTCCACAACATGAAAGATGTATAGATCTGTCTAGGTTTTCTGTAGTTGATAGATCATGGAATTTGGTTGAGTAGATTAAAAGTTATGGCTTGGGAATGGTACTAGACCATAATTTATCATTAATGGTAGCAGTTGTCTTGTGTTGTAACTTAGACACAGATATGACCCAATAAAAATTGATCATTACTACAAAGACATATAAAATTTTCTGTAGTTTTTGAAAGTGGTAGTTTTTTACTATGTTTCATACAGTAGAAAATTAGTTATGAAATTGTAAAGCTAGCTGTTGTGAATTGCAACAGAACAGCCTTCCAATCAAGGTGATGAAAACATAAAATCTGGAAATTTTTGTGTAGTTTCTAGAATATATATGTTTTATTATGTTTGGGTTCCTAGGTTGCAAGTTTTGATCGTTTGAACACCAAGATGGCAGGATGGTTGTCCGGAAAGGGGTGAGAATCGTGTCGGGCATGTGCGTAGGAATGCCATCAATTTATTTATCATGTACATACTGTTGTAGCATGGTTTTGAGCTAGGGTTGGTTTGTTCGAGTTGTGTTGTTGTTTATTCGAGGGTTGTTTTTTGCTACACATCAACCCGCTTATTTGGGTTAAAAGGCAAGTGCATGGTAAACTGTGGTTTGTGATGGTTGTGCTAGTTTTTCTTATTATAAAATGTTTTCAGCAGTGCTATGAGATGTTTACCATTGGATGTTTATTATTGATATGTTGAGGATACATGGTGAAATTGGGAAATGTTAATATTTGAAGAAAGTTGTGTCCTTGCATTTGCACTCATACACAGGACCTACCTCAAATAATCATCCCATGGGAGTGGAAAGAGAAATTCCTACTTCAGTTGGCATTCTATGGGAGTGGAGGTTGACCCTGTATGAAAGAGGACAAGCAAGAGTGGTTTAACAATGGGTAAACACTGTGCTATACTGGTATAAGCTAAAGTTATAGATATATTTGCATTTGCAACCCATGAAAGAGAAAGATATATTTATAGTTACAGTGTTCGTAGTCTATAGCTATGAGATATTTGTTTACGAATTGTTAATGTGTATGTTTTATCATGTTACATGCTGAGATGGGTCTCACCCTTATTTTGTTTGTGCTTTTAGGTGACCGTTGAGGCGACCTACATTGGGATGGGAGTATGTGACGACCTGTGCTAGTACTACCTTAGGTAATGGCACCAGTCTGTGGATATTACTTGACAAAGCAGAATAAATTCCTATTTTATTGAATAGTAGGCCACATTAGAGTGTTACAGAAGAATAATAGCGAGAGATGGTATAATATTATTCAATAGCATTGCCACCTAGGGCTATAGTCTGGCTATACAATTTTGCCCAAATATTACAACACTCAAAAATAGAAGTGGTACCAACTAATAATTATACAAGTATGAAAGCTAATAGATAGCAACACACTAATATACTCGTGTTCACATAAACAACTACCAGCCACCTCCTACTCATCCCAACCTCCGTACAGGGCATCCGTCTCATACGCGTCATACTCTGAGCTAGTCTTGTTTCCCTTGGCAAGGCTATCCTCCGTGTAGATCTTATCATAACCAGGTAGATCATTATACCAACTCACCTCTAAACAAGGAGGAGTAATAGCAAGGATGAGTACAAGGTACTTAGCAAGCATTAATAGCAAATATAGAATCTCATGATCAACATCCATCAGATTAAAAATCATATCCCCTCTCATCATCATTCTTCAAATAAGTTTTTATGTTGCCAAATTGTTAGGTTTATCTTTATAAATTTACTAGTCATTCGTATTCAAATGAAAGATGACCTAGAGGCTTCCGTAGCCTCCAATCCTAGTCATGAATTCATGGTTTATTTAGCACTGCATAGGCTTTATTGCTTTTACCCATAGCAACCCCAACTTTGACCGCAAAAGGTTCATTCATATTTCCTTAGATACGATGCTCAAGTTGGAGTTCAGAATGTTTTCTCTACTTCAGTATATCATAACTCCATCTGGTTATTACAGTGCTAACCACTGTATCAAAAGGTGTATCCATCGCCTGACATGTGTTAGGGAGGCATATCGATCACCCAGCACCTACTGTGATCCATATAGCCGCCATGGGGTATTGCCACTCTTGGCTTTACCCAATCCCTAGTATCCTACATACCCATGTGGAGTGCATAATAACTTGATAAAGTAACATATTCTACCTATTGTAAATAGGACCATGGCTGATATAGTAAATATGGCTCGTCACATGAGTGAGAGTTGGCTAGTCCTTTTTGTTATGGTAAATATAGGGGGGCCACACTTGCCACTATCTTTTGTTTCCCAGGCACCCTCCACCCTTTACCAGGTTGCATGAAAGAGAAAGAGCCGGGCTAGGCTGAATGGAGGTTGCGACTGAGTTGGCCTTGACATGCTGCCATAGCCGACTCAGTCTCGACATGCACATAAAAGGGCGCAGCCATGTGCCTTATTCCCTCCGAGCCGCCGATAGCTATGATCGAGCCTCAGATCACGCTGCCTTATCGAGCACTACCTCGCCTTGCGTGCACCACCCTCATCCGTGCCCTAGCCATTGCTGTTGCACCAATGTGCCTAGCGCTGCTATGCTACAGTTGCCATGCTGCTATCACGCCAGACGCCATGCCATGGAGAAGCTACCGTGACACCGTCGGACCACGTTGTGGAAAGAAGCTACAACGCAGGTGCCATAGTGCATTGTGTAACATCCCAATTTTTTAGCCTTTCAAAATCTTTCATTTAAAATAAGGTTTTATAAAATTTTCAAGATTTTCTTGAAGTAAAGCTTAAATTGAATTTTTAGAAATTAAAATGATTTAACATGATTAATCCAAATGTCAACTAAATACAAAATAGTTTTATTGGAGTTCCTAGTGCTCAAAAGTATTTTCTAGAATTTTCTTGGATTTTATCTAAGCTAGTTACTATTTATTTGGCTTTGTTTGATTTTTTTTGCTAATTTTAGAAAAATCTCTCTTTCCAGCCCAGCCCCTTCCAATTCTTTTCTCAGGGCCATGTAAATCCTCACCCCAAGCCGCTCCGCACATCGCCAAACCCTAGTCGTCGCCCAAAGTTGCGTCGTCTCGCCGAATTCGTCGATTCAAAGCTTCAAGCTCCGCTACAACATCCAACTCTGACAAGGAATTATCATCGCACCTGTGCACCTCCGCCTTCACCAACCAGTGCACAAGCTTCACCGTGCTTCACCCCATCTTCTCTACACCACGCTGAGGCCAACAAACAAAGGAATGTTGTGAACACCATGTAGACAATCTATTCTGCCGTTGACACCTTATCGTCGATCCAATAATGACCCATAAGTCCCAGGAAGCAAATGCAAGCAGCCAAACCACCAGCCAAGCCCATTCTCATCATTGAGCTGAGCCACGCTGCCACCCACTTCACCACCGACCACCGTATCAACCTATTCTGGTCAATCTAAACTATTAAATTGATTCGCCATCACACGAGGAAGCTAGAGAAGTCCTCGCCGGCCCTTTGCTCATCACCATTCGCCATCGCCAGAGACGAGAACCCTCAATCATATATCTGCTCCATGTAGTCAGGAATGGCTTGCCACCTCAGCGCAATGGTTCAACGTGGAAGCCATGCAAGCGGTAAGACCATGTGTACAGCCACATCAGTAGCCGAGTCAGCCTCCACACCAGCGCTACATCAACCTTTTTGCTTGCATCAACCCAGCCCTTGACTAGTTCAATGGACCGAGTTCACCATGGACCGAGTCAATGACATGTGAGTCCCACAAGTTAGTCTCTATTCTCTCTATTTTTTTCCCAAATTTCTTAGCCAATCCAACTTCCAAGAGCTTGTTCTCTCTCATGCGAACTCCGATTGAGCCTGTTCAAGTCTCTAAATTTATCTAAAATCAAGCCCTATTTTATAGTGATTTTTTTATTTTTGGAGTTTGTTTATTCTCTGTTTTTAGTTTTTATATGGATTTTCTATTTCGTACAAGTAGACTTCGATGCATTAGTATCGTTCGTTGATCAAGGAAAAGAAGTAGTTCTAGACCAAGACTTTATTGAAGGCATGCTGAAAATTGTGGAACATTGTTTTGGAATATCAAATTCAATTTGTTTAATTTTACATGGAATTACTTTGTGAATAACTTAGTGCATTCTGTGTTATCATTGATGGCATATGTTGTGCTTTAATATCAAGAGTGGATAAATGGTTTAGACTAGGGCGATTGAAAGAACTATGTGCTAATGGTTTGTAGAAAGCTGGTGAATTTGTGGAGTAGTTAGATAATGGGATAGCATCGCCCTAGTCAATTAAAGACTTAACTTTGTGTGCCATTGAACTGAGCCAGAATCGTACAACCACATATCTGGAATGGGATAGGTATAGCTCAGTAAGCTACCAAGTTTCGGTATTGACTACTCAGGTTGTAGGTTAAGCTTTGTGCTAGGGATGGAGAGTGTAACTTTTACAGATACAACGATGAGTCCCCTTTCCACCACATTAGCGCTAGTTTAAGGGGGTGTGGGTAGAAAGGATAAGGATCATTTGGAGGAGTCAGTACTAGGGAGAAGTTTCTGAAAGGTTTTGTTATGATCATCTCAGTTGCATGTCTAAGAAAGCATGTAATTGGCTGACAGGATGAGTTGATCATATCGTGTGAGAAAAGTTGTACAACTCTGTAGAGTGTTAAATTAATATATTTTAATAGCAATATCCACCGTCATAGACATGCTTGGGGATTTCACACTAGGGTTAGATTTTCATAACCAAAAACTGGGAAAGAAAGCTACGTGAAACTAATAGATGAGTTATGTGAGATGTTGTTATCTTGTTACCTATTTACTATTTGTTTTACTCAAATTACACTTTCAATCTATTTGTTGTATTTATAAGTCAAATTAATTTTCTACAAAGTAATCAAATTTAGCCATTTCCTTGTATAAGCATTGCATCTATATATTGCATTTGTATGCACAACTTGTGGAGTACTCTATGTGCTCACCCTTGCTATCAACATAACTTAGTTGCTAAAGGAGAGGAATCTTCACCGTGCTTCAAGGAGGAGTACTATGAAGGAGTTTGTGTGCTTGGTCTAGCAACCCCAGTCGATTGCCTGTGGGCATATGGATAATGCAATTTATTTGAATTGTCTGGCTATTGAGATTATTAATTGCAAGCTTGACCCTAAGGTCTCTACTCTGGTAACAAAGGTATTTGTTTATTTCTTAGACATTTATGTGTATGAAATGATGTTTTATCTATGTTGTCATGTGTGTACTAGCATAATCGTAGACTAGTGTAGTATACACAAAAGGCCCAGATTTGTATATTCGTGTCCCCACAACTGCGGAGGATGCCACTGCCATTCACTGTAGGACCGAGGTAAGCAACCGATGCTAACATTGTGCTGGTGCATGGCTAGAGCGCCTTATGTCACACTGGTGTGCGCCCATGCCAGTTCACTGGTGTCTAGGACTCTAGGGCGCGCCCATAGTGTGTCCTCTGCGTCATGGTGCGTTCCCTTCATTTCTGATCTGTGATCGTGATATGCCGCATAGGTGCTGCATGCCAAGAAGCGTGACAGCCGTGACACAAGGTGTATGTTGGGCAGTTCTAGATAGAGATGAACGGGAGATCATGAACTAGTGTTTGCGATGTCTTCCTCCAACTTCCAGGTGTTAGGTAAAACCCTAGATCGATGCCCCATTGTTTCATCAATGTAGATTGTTTTATGGTCATGTTATCGGGTTCAATCAACTGGTGCTACTGAGTCTTGTGAGGTAGTTTTGGGGTCCTTACGGGCTTTTTTTTATGAAATTTCCATAACATGAAAGCCGTATAGATCTAAGAAGGGTACTAGACAATAATCTATTGTAAATGGTGGCAATTGACTTGTTCTGTAATTTAGACACAGATAATGGCCTAATTAAAAAATGGTCGTAACTGGAAAAATGTATATAATTTTCGTATTTTCTGAAAGTGGTATTGTTTACTATGTTTCATATAGTAGAAAATTAGTTATGAAATTGTGAAGCTAGCTATTCTAAATTGCAACAGAACAGTCAGGCTGAAAACAACGATCAAGATGATTTAATCATAAATTTTGGATAACTAGAGAAAGGTGGGAAATTTCGTTTAGTTTCCAGAACATGTACGTTTTGTTATGTTTGGATTCCTGGGTTGCAAGTTACGAATTTTTTTTTGAAGCGCGCGCGCACACACAAGAGCCAGTCTTTGTGGTTTTAGCTGAAGCTAGTTTAGTTTCTAGAGATTTGTTTTTTTGAAGGCTAGTTTCTAGAGAATTTGGAATTGAGTTTTTGGCCGTGGATTGAGCTTTCTCAGCTGAAGGTGTCTTGTAAAAACTGCGATACAAAATAAGCTAGGTCATATGGGATTATGTTCCGTTACTAAGTTTCAACAAACTTTGGATATCTCGCAAAAAAAAGTTGGACTAGGGCATAACTATGTGATGTTCTGTTCATTTTAGAAAGTTAATCGCTTGGGTGACGTTTCACGAATGAATGCAAAAAACTTAAACACATATTTTTATTTTGTGTTGAACAGGCGGATGAAGCGACAGACAATTTTTGCCCATTATTTGACAATTTATTTTCGAAAAAAGGAGCATTAGCTACTCGTGACATCCTGATTGTCTAGTTTTGCGTGTACATCTTTTTTTTTAGACGAGGGATATGCTTATCAAGATATGCGGGCAAAATCAGTATCTATTGCATAGCAAATATTTTTCTTTCTAAAAAAAGACAATTGTACAAGCTTAGGAGTCATTTGTATAGTCCCGTGCATCTTGGTCTAAACGGGATGAACTGACATCTCGAATCAATTGATATGAGTATTTTTTTTAGAGGAGAATCAATTGATATAGTTTTTGTACTGAATCAATTTCTATAGTAAAAAAAAGCAATTTTGCCGACAGACCATCAGCCGATTATACAATTTTTTCACCGGCAAAGCATTTGCCCTTGATTATTTTTTTAATTTGCCGGCAGAGAGTTTGCTTTCGCTTTGGTTTCACGGACTGACTTGAACCCTCAACTGTGTTTTGGTGTAGTGGCGCAAGCGAAGTTGATGCATCCTGTTGAGTAAAAAGTTAAAAAAAAAAGGCATCCTATTGAGCAAAAGTAAAAAAAAATGGCTACTACTACCTCTCTAAAATAGTTGTTGTATTAGAAGACGTGTAGTCTAATTTGCAAATCTTTTTATCACTGGTAGACACAAAAGTATTTAGATTTATTAAGTAGGTATTGCAAATATTTGTCATAAAATGTAGTTCCGTGCCATTATTTTTTCTGTAAACGTTACTAACATATACGAAGAAAATTAAAAATCAAGTGTATAGAGACCATATCAATATATCAATAATAAGAGTAAACCTGCAAAATAGATCAAAATAAGATAGTATAAGAAAAAAATCCTCTGGCGATCCAATGGAGACGGTAAATAAGAAACGTGACACATGCATGCATTATTTGGAAAGGCCGACAATGATTCCATCGATCCTGGCCCAATCCAGCGGAGAAAGATTCCGAAAACAAAAGTAGGCTTTTGGATTAGGTCCAAGAGGGAGAAGCCCCCGGCATACAGATCAGCTCTCGAGGATGGTTATATCCGTCGTAGTGGCAAACATTTCTATGTTTATAGTTTTAAAATAATATATTATTTTATTCATTGAATAAATATTTTTCATATTAAATAAAATAGTATGTTACTTCTTTGTGGTACTTTTTATTCATGTTTTGATATCATTTTAAACTATTTCCGATCTTGTACCATTATGTGAGATAATTATGATTTATAAATTAGCACATGTATTGATTGATCACGTTTCATGGATCATAGATATATGGATATCAAATCAACAATAAAGACATATGTTAGAGAACATAGTGTTAGATTTACCTACCACGAGGCACTACGAAAATTTTTATATTCTTAAGTATTATCAATTAGTCTCATATATAGTGTATGTAAGATCCTTAGATATGAAATCGTCATAGTTTTTACATTATAATAGTTTACTTCGGATTGCCAAATATTACACCGTAATTGGGTGTTTATAAAGGTAACTCTCGGGTTTACTACAAAATATGTGAAGGAATTTGAGCGATCAACATGGAATTTGCTCATCCTCTATAATGGAAAAGATATCTCTGAGCCTCTCAATGCTGTTGGCTTAAGGAAGTATATGGCCATGCTAAATATGGTTGATCAATCAACTAAAATCAAGTAATCCACTATAGGTTCGAATGAAGGATCAAACAATCATAGGATTACACGCTTCTCGCCTTGGATTCGATTTGGTATCATGGGGCAAAAGGATTGGTACATCAGTGCTATATGGGATCGTCTGATATAATCTTTATTCATATTTGGGAGTCACTATGTCATGCTGAGGATGTCTACCGACTTATGGATCAGAAAGGAGTTTTCGGGTCACGACTGAATATATATGAACCTACAGGGTTACACACTTAATAGATTGGAACACACTAGTTCAGATGAGATTAGTTACTAATGGGTCAAGTGATCTTTGCACCTTGTTGGCCCCCTAACATAGGGTTTCACCAGAGGTTATATTAAGAGATGCATGGGACTGAGGGAGGTATCCCGTACACACCCACTAAAACTCTAGCCACCACCTTTCACAGGCCCTGCCATGCACACTGGTGCTAGCACACCGGTGTACGGTGTTTCTATCTGAACATGTGGACTTCAGTAGAAGCGCTGCTGCGACTAGGACTGTTCGTTCGGTTTTTTCGGTTTATACAGTTCGGTAAATACGGTTAGATCGGTAAATACGGTTCTAGTATTTCGGGAAATACGGTATTTTTGAAAATACGGTGTGGTATCGGTAAATACCATTTTATTTCGGTACGGTATCGGTTAATACCAATTTTACCAAAATTTGCGCGAATTACTAAACGTTAATCTCATCTCCAAGACTCTAATTCTCCATTCTAGAATCATAAATTCAAAATAGCAGTAGCAGTCGGACAGCAGAACAGCATACGCCTCACAGTCACAGCCGGACAGTGGACCGCAAGTATGAAACAAGCAGCAAATAGCACCTAGCACTAGCAGCACAAAAATGGGATATATGTGCCAACAAATCTGCTATCAGAAGGTCTCGTAATCAACTGGATTATTTTTTACTTGATCAATCAGAAGGCGGAGGTAAACCGTAAACTCCACCTGCGTGCGGCCCCTTTTACTTTAGGGAAAATTTGTTCAGTAGCACTGAAAGTTCAGCTCTTTCGGAAAATACCACCAAAAAAACGGGGTTCTGGAAATTACCACCGACAATTTCATTTTTCTTCGGAATCTAGCATTTTGGACAAAAATACCCTCTCCCTCCCCTTCTCTCCTCCCCGCCTCCTCCTCCCAGCACAACTCCCCTTCTCTCCTCCCCGCCTCCTCCGCCGCTGGCCTCCCCGCCTCCTCCTCCGCTCGCCGTCGGCCTCCCCGCCTCCTCCTCCGACCGCCGCCGGCCTCCCCGCCTCCTCCTCCGACCGCCGCCGGCCTCCCCGCCTCCTCCTCCGACCGCCGCCGGCCTCCTCGCCTCCTCCTCCGCCCGCCGCGGGCCTCCCCGCCTCCTCCTCCGCCCGCTGCCGGCCTCCCCGCCTCCTCTTCCGCCCGCCACTCGCCTCCTCCTCCGCCCGCCGCTCGCCTCCCCGCCACCTCTTCCTCAGGCGAGCGGCGGGCGGAGGAGGAGGCGGGGAGGCGAGCGGCGGGCGGAGGAGGAGGCGAGCGGCGGGCGGAGGGGGAGGCCGGCGGCGGGCGGAGGAGGAGGCGAGCGGCAGCGGTCGGAGGAGGAGGCGGGGAGGCGAGCGGCGGGCGGAGGGGGAGGCCGGCGGCGGGCGGAGGAGGAGGCCGGCAGCGGGCGGAGGAGGCGGGGAGGCCCGCGGCAGGCGGAGGAGGAGGCGGGGAGGCCGGCGGCGGCCGGAGGAGGAGGCGGGGAGGCCAGCGGCGGAGGAGGCGGGGAGGAGAGAAGGGGAGTTGTGCTGGGAGGAGGAGGCGGGGAGGAGAGAAGGGGAGGGAGAGGGTATTTTTGTCCAAAATGCTACATTCCGAAGAAAAATGAAATTTTCGGTGGTAATTTCCGGAACCCTGTTTTTTTGGTGGTATTTTTCGAAAGAGCTGAGCTTTCAGTGCTACTGAACAAATTTTCCCTTTACTTTACAGTATCATGTATGGCTGTATCCCCAAATATTCCTGCAAAAATTAATCCCACACCCATTCGTCGGTTCGTCCGCCGGGCAGAGCCCCCAAGAAGCAGCGGACGCCTCACGGCAGCAGGGCGAGAAGAAGTTGGAGAGAGGAGGAGGAAGCGGTGGTGAGAGCGCAACCGGCCGGCCCAATGGAGGCGCAACTGGGGGCCGCGCGGCCGTCTCCGCAGCAGCACAAGGCGGCCAACCTGGCGCGCACGTTCACGAAGCTACTACGCCGGAAGCGCGCTGACGCGGCGGCGGGGGCGAGGGTGCCGGAGGCGCCGGCGTCCGTCGCCGGAGACGAGTACGAAGGCTCCATGGACACCTCCATCCCGTCGTTGAGCAAGCTGAAGCTGTTGGGGAACCTCGCCGCGGCGTACTCCCTGGATGCCTTCTTTTGGAACGCCGCCGACTCGCCGAGGACTGGGCGTCGGGCCGTTGGTGCCTGACTACCTGACTACCTGGTGCTGCTGTGCTGGTGGGCCGAGACTGCAGACGTGAGACGCTGTCGCCGACAGGGGCTGTTCGGTTTTATCGGTAAATTCGGTTTTCCCTGGATTTATACCGAAAAAACCGAATCAGTGAAATGCTACTGTTATAGGGGTGGCCCCCACCTAAGCCCAGCAGGCCTATTAGGGGAATGTAAGGCCCAAAACGGGATATGTGTAATGACATAAGTGCCCCTGAAGGGGATACCTAGATGCGAGGGTATAACTGTAAAACCACTCCCCATGTGGATATATATATATATATATATATATATATATATATATATATATATATATATATATATATATATAGACACAGCACATGCCATGGGGAAGGAAAGAAGCCATTTTTACTCACCTAACTCCCCACTACCATACTCTCTCTCTGTTTGGTATGTACTCCAGGTGGCGTATACGAGCATCCTGGGCGGTGCGCCCTCCTGTAGCTCCTCTTCGGCGGCCTGCAGCCTACTCCGTAGCACTCCTTCCTCGCGAACGTGAGCACCTCGCAGGGCCTGAGCCAACACGAGTGTCTGCGCGGCGCAGGAGTTAGCAAGCGCTAAATGGCTGCAAGTGGTCTAAAAGACAGACGCTTACCCGCACTCTCGACACTTCTAATGCATCTCCAAGGCGCCCTGACCCGTAGGTCTGCAATGCCTGTTGACGGATGCTGGCGGCCACGTCTTCCGCAATCCAGCGCCATGCCCTCAGAGCATCCGACGGAGGGACGAAGTCCGCCGGGCTCAAGCGCGCGACATCTGTGTCGCCAGCGCCAGGACCCCCGCGCTCAAGGAACGGCTCCTCCTCCGGGATAAGTGCCGCTGCAAAGAGGAAGTACACATTCGTTACGGGCGTGCAAAAGTTGTCGAAGGAATGCCGTCATAGCCTACCTTCAGTGGCAGACGGGGGACTCCGCAGAGCCGTCTCCCTAG
Source organism: Dendrocalamus latiflorus (assembly GCA_017311315.1). NCBI lineage: Eukaryota > Viridiplantae > Streptophyta > Magnoliopsida > Poales > Poaceae > Dendrocalamus > Dendrocalamus latiflorus. Next base: position 31,896,385 of record CM029627.1, on the reverse strand, counting down.
CCGCGGGCGGGACCGCTTCTACTCCGGCCCCAACAGACGGCGTTGTCTCGCAAGGCCTGGGGATCAACGAGTCGGGGCCTAGCTCCAACCGATCCTGCGCCACGGTCACTGTGGCTTGAGGGGCCGGGAGGGCGCGGGTTGGAGGAACCGCGGCGCTCGAAGCGGAGCCCCACAAGCTTCCAACACCGGTCGCCACAATGAACCCTCGCGAAGTCCGTGGAAGGGGGGACTACAGGCGTGACCGCTTCGCTTGAGGGGAAGGTCCCACCTCGGTACCCGCCACAGAAGGAGCCCCTACGGCGACACTCGCCGAAGGGGTCTCCACAGCTACAACGGCAGTGGTCGGGGGCTTCGCCCTTGCGACCTCTGCGGGGGACACCCCCGCCTCTGCGGGGGACACTTCAGCCTCGGCCGTCGCTATTACCACAGGCTGCGCTCCGCACACTCCCGCGGAAGGCAGCCCCGCCATAGCCATGGCCAGAGACGAGGACTCCACATCGGTGCCGCCAGCCAGCACCGCCACCTCGGCGTCGGTCGCGGGCAGCGAAACCTCTGCGGCGCCCCCCCCCCCTCGCCACCGGCGCCTTCGCCCTCAGTACCCACGCCCTCCAAGTCTGAGTCGGCATACTTTGCTGAATCCAACTCCGAGCTCACCGGCCGGCAGGAACAGCGGCAACCGCCGTACAGGGCGTGGTCGCAGTGCTCTGGGTCCTCTTGCGGGATGACGCCTTCGTCTTCACGGCACCGTCATCCTCATGTTGCTGGTCCAGAGGGGTGCAATCTGGCACAGGAAGCCCTAAGGCCTCACACACGCGGTTTATCCGCCCCAATCCGGCCTTCGCAGTCGCAGCTGCGCGCTGCCCGTGCTCTCTGGCGGTGTATGGCCCGAGGAACACGCGCGCGGCGCGCTCCGCGTCCTCAAGGCGAGTCCCTGCGCCAGACAGAGCACATTTACACAGTGCAATACGTACGAACGGAGAGGAAGACATGGTCGAGGCTTACGAAGACCAGTCGGCACAGGCAGCGAGCAAACGGACGGGCGAACGTTATCATCCCGACGCTCACCGGCCGCGAAGCGCCAATCGTGGGAGAGCGGCGTCGCACCGAGCATCATGTACTCCTCGGCGAGGTCACGCATATTGAAGTGGGCAGCGACCCCCACAAGTCTTCGCGCCCTCCGCCTATCTTCCTGGTCAAGCGTTAAGCCAAGGGTGGTCTTGAATGTAATCGGCCCGCCTGCGCACTCAAGGCCGCTACCACTCGTCACACGATGGTAGAACCACCGCCTCGCCCAGTTGGACTCCCACTTCCCTCGGGTCGAGTTCGCGGGGAAGAGCTTCCCACATGACGTTCGCAGGACGAAGTTGACGCTGCCAAACTTCGACAGTGTACCGTCCTTCCGCTCCTTCGGTTGGCACCAGGCTTCATGTAGATACGCGAACAGGGAGGCGCTGGGCCAACACGCCCCCGAGCGCAGGGCCCAGCTGTACACGGCGAGGCGAGCCACCGCGTTCGGAGTCAGTTGCGCAACTCTAGCTTGAAAGTCCGCAGCACGTCCCCAACAATTTCTGCGGATGGGATGCGAAGTCCGGCTTCGAAGTAGGCGACGAAGACGATCGCCTCCGACTTCTCAGGGCGCGGCTCCGTCTCATCATCGGCGGGCAACCGCACCGCTTGGCGGTTCGATAGCCTCCCCTCTCGCAGCAGTGACCGGATCGTGTCCTCCGTCACGAGCGTGCGACCCAACTCGCCGGAGTACGGACCCTAACTCTTCTTCGCCACCCACCACTTGTCTACCGCCGCCGGATCACGCTCCTCCAGCGTGTATTTCACCTCGAGCGGTGAGGACCGCCTGCGGATGGCGTAGCCACCCACCTGAGTACGCTCGTCGCGAGTCACCATCAGCATCCACGGGGAACTCGGCGGCGAAAAGGAGTGCACGAACGGGGCGAGCGAATGCGGGGGCGACGTCGACAACCAGAGAGCGTAAGGAGGCGCAGGCACAACGCCACATGGGGTACTTAAAGACCCCCCGCCTCCCACCGTTGGCAAGCGCAAACGGCGAACGCCAACCGCTCACCTCCCCATGTGCGAAGCCGAAGCGTCGCGACGGGACACGTAGCCAGCATGCGACAATGCAAGGAGTAAACACAGGTCGCGCGACCCGACATAGCGTTCGGCGTGCGTCGACGCGGCTCTTCAGACCCTAAACCGCGATAGCCCAAACGGGGTCACCGACCCCCCGACCCTGGCCGCACCTGTCCGAAGGGACAACCGCAAATCTGCGTGACATGGGCAACCGAAGATCGGCGAGAAGCGCAACTGCTAGCAACCGGTGACGCGCGTTGGAAGGTGAGCAGCCAGTGTGCGGCGTGCCTACAGCACCGTGCCACGTGCCCCGCCCCTCTGGGGAAGGGGCTTGACCGCGGACGGCCCATCGCACGCCAATCAACACTCGCCACGTGTGCATCTCGAATGGACAAGCGCGTACGGATGCAGCAGCCTGCTCGTGCCAGCCCAGGGGTTGACGCGATTCCCGGAGCCATTAAGGCGCACTACCGCGGGGTCACGCTCACCCCAGGGAGTGCCTTGTTTCAAGCAGTACACCACTCGGTTATAGCGCCCCGCACGCGTGGCACCAGGGAGTACAGCGCCAGCTCCGCTGCCACCACTTCGAAGCGTAGGGGACGGAGCACCCGCGCATCTACTTCGGCTAAGGCGCCAGCTCCGCCGCCGTCGCTTCGAAGGGATATTGGACTGAGCGCGTGTGCGGTTATTGCAACTACGCGTCTGCCTCGATCACCCTGCCCTCGCAAGGCTCAAATTGTCCAGCTCCGCTGCCACCACTTCGAAGGGTAGGGGACGGAGTGCTCGCGTATCTACTTCGACCAGGCGCCAGCTCCGCTGCCACCACTTCGAAGGGTAGGGGACGGAGCGCTCACACGTCTACTTCGACTAGGCGCCAGCTCCGCTGCCACCACTTCGAAGGGTAGGGGACGGAGCGCTCGCGCGTCTACTTCGACTAGATGCCAGCTCCGCTGCCACCACTTCGAAGGGTAGGGGACAGAGCGCTCGCGCGTCTACTTCGACTAGGCGCCAGCTCCGCCGCCACCACTTCGGAGAATAGGGGACGGAGCGCCCGCGCGTTTACCTCCGCGCGCGTAGCACCCTCGACCCACCCCGCAAGCGCTTGCTCTCCGCGGCCACTGCCTTTCAAAATAGGGGACCAGCGCCCTCGGTGCACGGTGGGACGGCACGTCCTCGGCGCTCGACTTCGCCCCCTAAGCTCTGCCTCGGCGGGAGCCACTGTCTCGACGGGACGGCATGGTTTCGGCACAAGACTCTGCTGCTCGCCATCAACGTGACCACCGTCTCGACCTCGGCTTTGGATTTGAGGAGCGGACTCGCACGCAGGAACTCGTCCGTCGGCACTCCCCACATATCGCACTGGCGGGGCCTACGTCACGACAAGTTTTGGCTTGTCCTCATAAACAGGCCACCTTCAGTACACCAGCATTCTTTTGAAAGTAATGCAGACGGGCTTGATCAGAAACCCCGACTGAAAGTAGGCCTGTCTAAGAGAACAGGGCAAACCTTGCCGTTGTATGTACAAACACAGCACGAGCGCAGCAAGTACAGGCCGGTGGCAAGTTCTGACATGTTCTCATAGACAGAGAAGCTTCAGTACATCAACATCCCCTGATGGTAACGCCGGTGGGCGCAATCGGGGAACGCAGATGGACTCAAGCATATCTGTCTACGAGAGCAGGTCAGGCCTTGCCATTTCCATGCGAAAGCGTGGTGTGCAAGCAGGACCCTGTGGACGTCCACGACTTCTACAGCGAGCTGTGACATATTCCCATAAATAGGCCGTCTATTGTTCATCAGCGCTCGCTGATGTTAGCGACAGTCGACGCAATCATCAAACGCGGATGAACAATAGTTGGCCTACATGTGAGAAGATAACCGCGTGCAGGTACAAGATGAGTAACCCGGGGTGAGCAAGGAACAGCCCGCGGCACCGACGCATTTATACCCAGGCTCACCCGGCGAGGAGTCGCCAGGCTAGCGGAAGGTCAATCGGCGCGTGCCAATCGACGGGATCGCAATCGACGGGTACCCGGCGGTCCAACTGCCCATGATGGACAAATGAAACCGCTTACCGCCAGCGAGGCGTGCGCTGGTAGGCGGCCAGACGCCGCAACAGCTCCCCACCGCGTGCCCCGCTTTTCTGGGGAAGGGGCGAACGGCCACGGTTGCGCAACCGCCAACAGCCCACGGCGCGCCAATCATGGCCTGCCGCGTGTACACCCCGACGGGGAAAGTACGGCCACAGCTGCCTGCCCCTGCCAGCCGAGGAGTCAGCGCGATTCAAGGGGCCATCAGAGCGCACCACCGGGACCGCGGAGCCTCGCCCACCTCCCTCCCAGGGAACGCCACGGGCGCGAGGTCCGCCCCCACTCCAGCTTCGGCTTCGCCGCCCGGCGAACTCGTGGCCGAACGTGGCCCGGGCCACCAGGCCACCTCGCCAAGGCGGGCTCGGCTTCGACCTCGGCTTCGGCTTCGACCTTCAGCCCCGAAAGCAGCCCCGAGCCACCCACTGTTGGGCCCTGTAACCAAGGGAGGCTCCAGCAGCTTGCCCAGCGCAATGCTCTGGGGGCGGGGCAGGCACCACACCAAGTAGAAAGGCTTCGTCGGATGTTGGGAAAGCTCACATGCCGCAGGGACGGAGGGGGCCAAAGGGCTCGGCAACATGGCTTCGGCCTGTAAAGCCCTTCACCATGAGAGGCTCCTGTTGTAGGGGTGACCCCCACCAAAACCCAGCAGACCTGTTAGGGGAATGTAAGACCCAAAACGGGATATGTGTAATGACATAAGTGCCCCTGAAGGGGATACCCAGATGTGAGGGTATAACTGTAAAACCACTCCCCCATGTGGATATATATATACAGCACAGGCCATGGGGAAGGAAAGAAGCCATTTTTACTCACCTAACTCCCCACTACCATACTCTCTCTCTGTTTGGTCTGTAGCCACAACAGCTACTTTTCTAGATACTGAACCGAATACCGAATACCGGTCAAACCGAGTTGACCGGCTCGGTTTGGTTAGAAACTGCACAGTCCTAGCTGCGACTACGGCACTGATCAGGAGGAAACAATTGACTCGTGGAGATCGACTATAGTTAGAGGACGAACAGATTCCAAGGATCACCTTCCAAAGATGTTGAATGATCGACTACTTTTACTACATCGACACACGTTATGTTGAACTGAACTGCTTCAACTCTTCTTCTACTGTATTGCGTGTCTAGTGGTAGTAATGATCCATGATCTTTTGGGGGCATTCTTTTGGGCTACAACTTACGGCTTTTGGCTGTGGCTTATTAGTCTAATGAATAGTGATTGCTAAAAGAAATCGAAACCAAAAGCCGTCAGCCGAAAAGAACAGGATCTTTACGGACATGGCTTTCTAATTTACGTGATAGAAATTTTAATTTACTCTAGTGTAATTTACCACGTATAGCAACAAACGAGTCCTTCACATGCCTTTCACCCACTAATTAAGGCCCGTTTACCATACTTGAACTTTCCTAGATTCCCTGTTGCTATAAAATTCCTGTAAATTTTCTAGTAAATTATTACGTTCCAAACTTCACCCTGCTCAAAAGAGCTTATTTTGAGTGGTTTTGGGCTGAAAATCATTGTAGTTTGCTGAAAACACTGTAGCTGACGGTGGCTTATTTGGCGTAATTAAATTTAAAAAAATTTAAAAATAGAAAAAACAGGTTATCCCATTACGGACAGTACAAACAAATACGGAAAAAAGTAGAACAGATAAAAAAAGCTCAAAAAAAGCCAAAAAAGAAAAAGATGAAATTTTTGAATAGTGAAAAATAATTCAGAAGCCAAAAGCCCAAGCCGAAACGAACTTTAGTTCTATGCATCAAGGGGCAAGCAGGTGAATGGCTCACGTGTCAGTGCAGTATTACCACCGGCCTATGTACACTAGGAATGGCTAATTTGTCAGTGCATTATTACCGTTGGCTTATGTGTATGAAGTTTGTTGGGTATATTTTTTACCATTACTTTTTCTAATAAGATATTAGCATTTTCAAAATGTAATTATATAAAAGTATTTTATGACAAATCTAGTAATAATATTTCCATGTGGAGGTTCAAATACTTTTTAAAAACCATCTAAAAAAGAAAAAAGAACGGTGGGAGTAATAAACTTAGTTTCTCTTAGTTTTGTTTCAAAATTGCTAGGGCACTTGCACACGTGACTGCGTAGTGGGCTCCTTTTGTCTTGGTCCTACAAGACATCTCAGAAATTACACGACGCTCTGTCTGCATTGCATCTCCCAGCAGACGCACTCGCTGCTCAATCAGACGTCTACTCAATCGTGCGATTCATGGATTCTGCCCTAGAACAATTAATGATCCAACAATGTGTGCAAGGGCAGGGGATTGGAAACGATATCTATTTACAAACAAGTTTTCCTAAAAAACTTATTTACTAACACAGGGAGTATGAAACAACTCATCAAAAATACATTAATTCAGGAAAAATCTAAGCTGTAAATGACTTGAAATCCACGCAGCGTACTAGACCGAATCATGAAGATTTGGTCTAGTCTTTTTTGAACCAATAGAGTTATATGTGTAATTGTGTGGTTAGATATTTATATGTGATTAATTTAGGCCATTATAATCTAGCCTTGCCAAAAATAAGTGATGTATTTTTTTCTTTTTTCCTTGATTAATGAGAGAATTTCTAGAAATAATTTTGTCTTTTTACGATTTAAAGGTTATTATTGGATTTTTTAGACATTTAAAGTGAAAGGTGCACCTTAAATATTACTATTGTTTGTAGATATGTATAGATTTTCTTGACCGGACGCCGGGATGGTTTCTATTGCCGCCCATCACAAAAGCATCCCCGGTGGGCTTATTTTTCCATGCACGTGCGATGGTATTCGAGGAAACGTCTCCGGAACACACAGTTTCCCGCCCGGCGCCCGGTGTGAACTACGCGATGCACGCCGTGACGCTTTGGCCCCATGCAACCGGTAGTTTCCTTACTCTTTACCATCCCTCGCTTTTGACACTTCTTGCTCCATGACGCCTCCGACGTACTAAGCCTTGCACTGAAAGCCCCCTTCTCATCATAGCAACACACAAGCCGGCGTCAACAATCCGAAGAACACACGCGGTTCATCCAAGAACTGCTATCCAGCTGGAGTGGTCTTTGTGGTCAAAAGACATCGAACAAGATATAATCCCAACTTGTAGGTATGTTTGAAGGAATGTACTATTTTGTAAACTGACTTTTTTTTTGCTAATTTTAGAGAACTAGGCATTGGAATTGTGGGTTATAGTCCATTAGGTAGACGTTTTTTCTCCAGTGGAGCTAAATTGGTCGATGAACTACCTGATGACGATTTCCGCAAGGTGAATATATATCAATGATCCATGACTACATTAATTTACAGTTTGTGGCTTCATTTTTTTACTAAAATCTGTTAGGAATAATCCCATATGGATTGTGGGAAAGGAGAAAGCACAACTTATAAGGAGGTAAACCTGGTTGAACTTAGGCATACGGCCAGGGTCTAAAATCTAATAAGTGGTATCAGAGCCCAGGCGTCTAACATCTCCCAGGAGTGCAGTGTGCACAATCCATGTGTGAGGGGGAGATTGTTAGGAATAGTCACACATAGATTGTGGGAAAGGAGAAAACACAACTTATAAGTGTGAGGGAGGCTCCACCCATTGGACTAGTCTTTTGGGAGGAGAAGGTCCAATACCACTTATAAAGTGTGCTTTCTCCTTTCCTACAATCTATGTGAGACTATTCCTAACAAAATCTTCGATGCGCTTTATCAGAATCTCCCTAGATTAAGCTGAGAATCTTGAGAAGAATGCAGCGATACTTAGCGTGTGAATGAGATGGCTGCAAGGAAAGGATGCACATCGTCACAACTTGTACTAGCTTGGGTTCACCATCAGGGAAGCGATGTCTGTCCCATACCTGGAACTACAAAAGTTCAGAACATCAACCAAAATGTGGGAGCATTATCAGTAAAGCTCACAGGTACCTGAGGAGATGGCTGAACTTGAATGCTGTCCACGGCGACCGGTATCACAGCACTTTTCTGAACACTTGGAAGGATTCTGAAACCCCTCCTCTGTCATCCTGGAAAGTCAATTAGATATAATCTTCTGCTGGCAGTCCATATTATCAGTTCACCACAGCACCACTAGCTAAGATATTTGCAAATAAATGTTGTAAGGATCTTCTAATGTTTTCCACATTATGTTTCCTCGGTTGCGTTTTTGAGAGTGCCAGTTCTCTTGTATGTGAATGAAAGATGCTTTTGTAATCTGTACTCACGGATAAACTTTTTTCCCTCGATTTTATTTCGTTTTGTAGAGATGGGATTAGATGAAACTTTCACTCATCATCTGAATGATGAATTTCCGTATCTCAATACTAGTTCTTCATTTCGTATGTCTTCATTTCAGTATTTTTGTGTTTAAGCTACTTAATTCCTAATACAGTTCAAATTCACAAGGAAAAAAGTTTCCAATTATAACTCAACTAGGATTCAGACCATATATTAACAATGCAAAACAATTATATAAAATATATATGGGGTTTCCGGGAATTTAAAGCTTTGGGATGAATCAGCCCATGAAGGTGTTGCGAAGTCTCGGTTAGTCACATGGGCATATCCAAGGCCTAGATGCTCAGGCTGGAGTCCTGCCTAGGCAGAGGAGTGCCTTGGGAGCCTTATGGAGGTTGTCGGAGTCCAAGGAGTTGACCATAGAATTACTACCTAGTTGGAAGTTCTGTTTAGACATGTGGCATATATATAAAAGGTGTCTTTTTCTAAGTATCTTGAAAGAAAGGTTGTCCTTGACCCAAAAGAAACAAGGGTGTTCGTACATGATACTACCCTACTGCCAAAATCCTGGCATGAGTGGATGAAAAGTCTTTCAGCTGACAAGTTGCTCCACATAGGAAGCAACTGCAGTAATGTGAGAATCGATTTGAATGATAATGCATGCTGCTCTTGTACAACAGATTACTAAATTTCAAATAATTGTGTCACAAATTTATTAGCAATTAAAACATCATATATTAATAAAGGCATTAACAGGTATAGCAACACAAATGGAAATGTGGCTATTGCAACAAAAATTATCTTCAGGATATTGTAAATATTAATAATGCAAGGCTTGCAACCACAAGTTGGCAAAGTGTAGGTTAGACTGAATAATTTACCAGACCCTCAAAGTCATCTTGTAAGTACAGGAAAGGACATGGCGTGCAAGAGGATAAAAATCCGATCTAAATGGGACACGCATAAAGGTGATGATTGCCAGCTGCGCTAGTCGTTGTGGAAAGTAAAGTTCAGCTGCGCTAAGCGTTATGATGGAATTTTCCGCACAACTTATGGGACCTTCTACATGAGGGATAAACTTATATGGGTGAGATGATGAGAGGTCAAAGTATTGTAAAGGCCTCGAGACGATCTCTTGATCTGCATGACCAAAGAATCATGTGGGCACAACAAGTTAATTGTCCCTTATAGGTAAAGTGTATAATCTCTGTAGAGTGAAAACTATTTGAATAGCCATGCCCACGGTCATGGGCAGACATGTGAACTTACTCGAGTTAGTGCCTATTTCTAAAAGAGCTTTTATAGGTGGGATGAAAAGTGTCGGACAGTAAAAGCTCTGAATTGTGTTGCCCTGGGCATCATTCCGAGTGATGATGGTAAGGGAATGTAACACTAGAAATATAGCACATGGTACAGGTGGCATGTAACAGTGGATAGAATCTATATTACTTATAATATTACAAATCTTTCACACAACTTAGAAAATCTATTTTAGTTAACTGGCTAAACCATAGGGATTTCTACTTATTCATAGTTTTGAAATGTTGGCTTTAACAAATAAAACAACCACAAGCTTCTAATTGACAGCTTTACATTTATTATAATTGCATTCTGTGTGGTGACTTCTGACTACCTTTGTGCTCACTGTTACTCAATTACAATCATCTAGTAAGAATGAAGGAGAAAATGAAGTCCTATGATCATCTAAAGGTATTAACAAGACTGAAAGACGATGAGATCAAGAACTAGACTGCAAATCCCAGTTGGCTGCCCGTGAACGTGTCCTAAGGGTCCCACCTGAGTGAAGTCCCATTTCCGCTACTGCATTTTAATTATTCAACCTGATCAGTCTATGAGTAAGTTATTACTGTATTATCTATGCTTTTGCATGATTTTTATTTGGTATATAGTAATGTATCTGTGAGCACTATCTACTGATCTAAGAAATAATGAGGTGAATTATAGAGAATTTTGGATTAGTAAAATTCGGGGTCGACAAAACATACCTCTGTTGATCATAGAAAAGCCAAAACACTTATTATAAGCATATTCTCATATAGTGAATTTTAACTTGTGTGTCTATAATTTTTTCATAAAAGTTTTTTATATTAAATTTGCGTCACCTGTTTTCTTAACCGAGGCAACTTGCAGAGGTAGCACTCATGCACCCTCAAGGTGGCATCATGTCACGGCATCCAGCTTAGTCGCTTTAGATTATAAAATTCCGTCAGGATCAAGGGCTCACCCACAACCAAGAAATCTCTGGCATCGAATCAGGGGCTTGACTAATTTCACTGCTACGCTACTCTGCACATGTGACTTGATCAAGAACAGAGCTGGATAAAGGCTCTGTCTCGGAGTCACGTCAGAACCGAAGCAAATACCGAGTCCGTGGCTTACTTTCGTGCTTCGACGGAAAGCAGTAGCATCGTTTTCAAGGCAGCCGACCAAGTGCACACGAATGCTACCAGATATTCGTTGGTCTTCATTGCTTCGTGTACACGATTCGTACCAAGAATTTTCCCTATTTTTCTAGGTATAGAAGTAATGTACCCAAGAGATTTTAGGGTGGTATTCGATTAGACTGAATTTTTATAGCTTATGGCTAAAATTATGTTGTAGCTGGCTAAAATTACACTATAGCTGATGATGGCTTATTTGGTATAATTAAATTTTTAAAAAAATAAAAAATGAAAAAAATTGTGATTGCCCAGCACATGTAATACAAATGAATATGAAAAAAAGAACTGGCAAAAAGCTAAAAAACCCCAAAAATCAGAAAAAGATGAAATTTGGGAATAATAAAAAATAAGCCGGAAACCAGAATCCTAAGCCCAAACGAGCCCTAACTCAGTGATTTGACTCGCTCGACCCCATTCCATGACTCGACTCCATACTGAGCGTTGAGCCATGCTCTGTCTCAGCAACTATTTCAGTGCCAGATTTGCCAGCATCATTGCCTTATCGCCCAGTGTCATCTTCATCGACGTTCTTCAGCTTCAATAGATCATCATCTTTCATCAAGAAGCCAGTCGTCAGCTTTGTATGTTTTTTGTTGAAGGTGGAGTTTATTGCAATTCAACCTATTGTGCCTATTATTGGTGACATCCATGCAGGGTTAATCGTTGGCAGTTTGTTTGGTGATCTGTCGTCTACTACGGGTTATTGCGGCAAGATCCGCAAATGAGGAGTCTAAGGTGGAGTTATAGATTTTCAACACAATTTAGGTTACATTTGATCGAGGAGATTTTTTTAAAAAAAATCAATATCAGTTGAGGGGACAATTGATTGACCATTTGATAACACCCTGATTGCAGCTACATAATACTCTCTATAGTTTTTGTTTTATTAGTGAAGGTTATGCTCCATATGAGTTCGATATAACAGATTTGAAGTACAAGAATGAGTTAATTATCTGCATAAGTACTACAATGTTAAGTATTGCAGGTGCAATACGTTCTAGTTATCACAACTTAATATGAGGGGTCTATTACAAATATTATTTCTGCTCTATTGACAGCATAAGAGTTACTTTTATCCGGATATTTTTCTATATAGGCAATTTCAGCCATGTTATGGAATTCAGTTACTTTTATATTTGGTAGTCTGATGTACGTGATGGTCACACATGCAAGTTGCTATTCAATGAGTATTGTTTGGCGAGTTATGTCTTCCAGGTGAAGCATGTAAAATGTCCATGAGATGAGTTCTTCACTATAGTTATCTAGCGCCATACGAGAAGTATATAAAGGAGATTGATCCATTCTTGCTTATTAATTAGTCTTATAGACTATAGAGACCCGAATATGCAAATTTGGAGTACCCTGTGTATTCTGCACTAGTCCAGGATCACGCTAGTGCACACAGTATAAACAAAGATGAAATATCAAACATATCACGAATTCACTAAGAAAAGACTCAAATATTATTAATAATTATCAGAGTGCGACCTTATGTCCAAGCTTACAATTAATATCCTAAAGGCTTAAGAAACTAGTGCGGAAAAATAGAAATAAGCGTAGTAGCCATTTGACATGCCCACAGGCAATCAACTGGGGAGCGAAGTCCTAATCCGCGAAATTGTCGAAGTATCCTCCATCTAGTAGCTCCTGCTGATCTGGTCTTTCTTCCTCAACTGAGCAAATATGGATGAAGCCGTGAGTACATAGGGCACTCAGCAAGTTGTTTGTAGCAAAAATGCAATATAGTATGCAAGCCTTACCAAATAATGGTTGAAAGGTTAATTTTGCAGAAAGCGACAATTTAAAGTAAATAAAATAAATAGATTGAAAAGCTGACTTGGAAAATGATAATAAGTAATTAATCAAGAGAATTGAGACCAACGACAAGTGTACTGGCTATTCACCCCAATGAATCACCCATGAACCAAGATTCGCGAAATAAACCACCAGTAAATCAACCGTTCCCTATCCACTTAACCCAACCAGGTTTTTATGAAAACTCTACCCCTCGTGTGAAATCACCGAACATTGTCCATGACCGAAGACACGACTATTCGAATAGTTTTACACTCTGCAGAGGTTGCACAACTTTACCCACATGATGTGTGCTTCTTGTAGTGTTACTAGTATAACACGCTTCCTTAGGTGTGCTGACCAAGAAGTCCACAACAAATCCTTTACAATGTTCAATCTCAACCCAGTTCCGCCTTGCTAAGATTTCGCCGTCGAGTAGGCTACCACCACACCACACTCAACCCAACAACGGAACCAAAATCCACTCGCAATCACCAGCAATCTTCACCAAATCACAAACCAGATTGATTCAATATGATCTTTTTTACTGGATTTTGTTGGTTTTACAAAGTGCCCTCACAAGCATCCCTAAAAGCCTTCTCAACGAAAGCTCTCACAAATCGACACAAGCTTTCTCCCCGAAAGCCCTACCAAAAACCACAAAAAATCACACGTTAACCCATAGCCTCTCCCTACTTTTATAGGCTAACGTCCCAAATCGTGTTCACCTCAAACACGAACACTAAACTCTATCTCTTCTAAAAATCAAGAGACCCAAAACCCTTCCTAACACAGGTGTTACCAATATCTACAACTTCCACGATACGAACTCCTTCTATAACATTTCCAATCTTACCACATGACGAATCCTCCAGGAATGCAACTCCTATATCTTCATCACGCACCATTACCATGTGTTGAGGCCTTCGGGACCACACATCCTACATCTTTTTCACGCATTATCACCACGTATCGAAGCCTGCTGGAATGCAGCTCCCGAGAAAATCAAACCTTCATGTTGAAGCCTCTTGAACTACACTGCCCTTAGCTTCTCCGCAAATCATCACCTTTGATCTTCATGTGCTCCAGCGTGAGTCTGACCACCTCGCATAACATCCTCAATCGCTTGGACCTCGGACTTCCCCATCCTAGTCCCGATCCTCCTCATCACAAATAATGATCGTCTCCACGCCCACCTGCACATCAAAGACCAAAGAAACTTCTCCCCGATACAAGTTCTTCACAACTTGACTGACATCAGCACACAAACACGTATCACACATCCTTGTCTATCCATAGATAAGAACCAAACCAACCACGAATACCAATCAGGTCATCCAAGACCACCAATCTCATCACTATCCAGAAACCAGCCTCAGACTACTCATCACAACTGTTAGCTCATCGAGTACTCAAAAACCACAAGTACTCGGGAAATACCATCACTCCACTCAAAACACTTGAGAATACCATCGCTATTAACCACAGAACCATTGAGTACCAAGTACTGATCACATACCACAAGTCTCCGACAACCGATCGGTAACACCCATGATTACCGATCAAGGACTATCGAGTATCGCTCCCTTCCAACTATTGAGTACCATGACTACTTGACCACCATGCACTAGCTAGTCATCCCTTGGCCTAACACAAGTACTCGAAGTACTCAAAGATCACAAGAAGTGAAGCACTCGTACACATAATGAAGTCTACAAGTACTGACCAGGAAGCCCACAGCAACTGATTGCAAAGCCTTCCACTACCAATCGCACGGTCTATGACAACCGACCAGAATGCCAAAGACATTGACAGCAGACCATGATGTCTACGAGTATGACAGTAGTCTGCGAAGTCTATGACCATCGACCGCAAAGTCTACAACTATCGATTACAAAGTCTGCAACCATCGATCACAAAGTCTATGACTATTGATCACAAAGTCTACGACTATTGACCGCAAAGTCTAGGACTATCGATCACAAAGTCTACGACCATCGACCACAAAGTCTATGACTATCGATCACAAAGTATACGACTATCGACCGCAAAGTCTACAACTATCGATCACAAAGTCTATGACTATCGATCGCAAAGTCTACGACTATCGATCGCAAAGTCTACGACTATCGAGTACGACCAGTAAAGTCTACGACCATGAAAAACACTATAGCTACCACCATGAAAAACACTGTAGCTACGACCATAAAAAAGTACTATAACTTACCATTATCCACCAGATAAGGTCATTTTGTCTTGGTTGACTTACCATGATTGAAATGTCGTGGTCGAAGCTTGTCATGATCAAAATACCATAGTCGAATTGCTGTGGTCGAAGCTTGATATGGTCGAAGTATCATAGTTGAATTGCCGTGGTCGAAGCTTGACGGGGACGAAATCGGTCGTGGTCAAAGTCAGATATGGTCAAAGTCTATCATGGTCGGAATGCTGTAGTTGAGTTGCCATGGTCGAAGTTGGACGTGGTCGTAAAGCTGTTCTCTACAATAGTACTCTTCCTAGTACCGACCGCTGCTACAGTACTCTTCCAAGTACCAGCTGATTCACTGTAGCTTCGGCTGTACAAAGAAACCTTGTAGCTTTGACCGGTCTGTGCTCTAAATATTTGATCACACTGCACGAAGGCCATCCGATCTTCTTGTGGTACTCAAACGCCGTCCGATGCATCTGTGCCATTTGGACATCGCCCGATCCTTTGCGGCACTTGAACACCATCTGATCCTTTGTGGAACTTGAACACCGTCCGATCCTCCATTGCTACTCGAAAACCATTCGATGCTCCGGTTCCACTCGAATGATGTCTGATGCTTCGTTTTCACTCGAACACCATCCATTGTCCTGATGCAACTCGAATGTCGTCCGATTCTACTCATATACGATCGAAACTGCTCGGACCCGACTGCAACCCCTCGGAGTGGTCCGAAAGGACTTGGATTGGTCCGAAGATACTCGAAATAGACTAAAACCACTCAGAGCAATCAAAACTACTCGAACCCAAGCAAAACCACTCGTAGCCAACCAAAATCACTCGGAGCAAGCCAAAACCATTCGGAGCAACCAAAACTACCCGAAGCCAACCAAAACCACTCAAAGAAGGCAAAACCACTCGAAGCAACCAAAACTACTCGGAGCTAAATAAAAACCACTCGAAGCACCTCAAAACTAATCAAAATCACTCGGAATCAAAACCTTTGATTGTGATCGACCGAAACTTCTGCAAACGCAAATTTCAAAACAATCCAAATATCAATTATTCACCATAACTTTAATCACGATCATCCATATGGTCTAACAATTCTTCACGCGTGGAATGTCAACTCCATCAATTACTCCGGTCTCGATGTAGCTATAGTACCAAAAAATTAAAAATGCTTTTTCCTTTTGGTGTCTTTCTATTTTTTTTTGTTTTTGTTGTGTTAGTAGGCTAGGCATAGACAATTAGAATACAGTAGATTTGAAAAAAGAAAAACTTCTATTGTGAATTATAATCATTTATCTCTCTAATTAACATCGACGATCCTACAAGCTCACACCCGAAGACACTTTCCTATTCTTCATCAGATGTCCAGGGTGATCGATACATGGATTGCTTCCTGAACACTTGGGAAGATTCGGAAACACCTCCCCTGTCATCATGGAAAGACTTGAGTGACTAATTCAATCGTGTCTCGATTTCAACCAGCCTTTCTATGAGCTAAATAGTTGGCCAATGGAAGATATTTAACCCAAGTTGTAATAATCTTCACCACATGTACTGTATGTGCTTGATTGCTTGCTTGCTTGGTGATGTTGGAATTTAGCTCTCACAACGTTTTGTGTGTATGCTATCCTGATTCCTGACTTTACTGTAGGTGTTGAAAAACCCCAAAAATTCAAAACCAAAAATTTCTGTGCTTTTTGCTGGATTTTTGAGTGAATTTCGAAAACTTTCCTTTTTGGGAAAGTTTTCCCCGTTCCCGCCTTCCTTTTCCGGCTGGACGCCTCCCCCTCCCGTTGGCGCCCCACCCCTTTCCGCTTTCTCCCGTTCCTTGGCGCTGCCCCGCTCCCTTTCCCCGTTGGCGCCGTTTCCCTCCCCGCCTTTCCCCGCGCGCATGCGCTGCGCCTGCGCCCGCCCAGCACCGCCTCTGCTCGCCTCCGCGCCCGCGGTTTCACCCCGCGCTCGCGTCATCCCGACGCCCCGGTCTGAAGCTGGCAGCACCCCTGCGCCACGCGTCGCCGCTTCTCTGCCCCGACCCCACCTGACAGTCTCCGTTTTCTCCTCCTCCCGCGCGCGGACGCGCTCGCTCATGCCGCAGCCCCACCTGCTCCCCCGTGCCGTCCATCGCCATTACGGCATTGCCAACCCCAGTCACGGCTCCATCCCGTGGAGGAGACGCCTCCCAACTGCCCCGTCACTTCGGTTGACTCCCGCGCCACCGCCCGTTGCCTTCTCCCCTAAGGCTCCGCCTCCCCGCTCGGGTATAAAACCCCATCCCTCAGCTCCCTTGCTTCCACTTGCTTCCCGAGCCTCTCAAACACCCCCATTCACCTCCTCCCACCCCCGAGAGTCCCCAGGGGCAGCCAATCGAAGTTTCATCGCCCTCACCGCCGTAGCCGCCCTCCCCTGCGCCGGCGACACCCGTGAGCGGATCTCCCTGTCGAGACCCGAATATGCAAATCCGGACTCTCTGTGTATACTGCACTAGTCCAGAATCACGCTAGTGCACACAGTCAAACATAGAGGTAATCATCACCACAATCACGATATTAAATAAGGGAAACTCGAATTATTAATCAATATCCAAAAGTGAGACTTTATGGTCAAGCTTACAATCTCAATAGCCTTAGGGGCTTAACAAAACTTAGCAGCGGAAAATCCAAAATAAACGTAGTGGCCAATCGACATGCCCACGGGCAATCGAGTGGGGAGCGAAGCCTAGAACGCGTAGTCGTCGAAGTACTCTCCTCCTGGAACCTCCTGCTGGTAGCACTCCTCTTCCTCAACTGAGCAACATAGGCGTAAAGCCATGAGTACATTGGTACTCAGCAAGCCGTTTGTAACAAATGATGCAATATAGTATGCAAGGCTTACCAATGGAAGGCTGAAAGGGTTAATGTGCATAAAACAGCATTTGAAATTACCATAAATAGATTGAAGGCGAATTTGAAGTAAAACAATAATAAACAATAATCAAAGGAATTGAAGTAGCCACTTATGGATCTTCCATCCATAAGCTAAACTAACCACTTATGGACCTCCCATCCACAAGTTACACCCACAGTGAATTAACCATCCACTGTCCAAAACTTTTTAGGAATAACTATACCCCGTGTGAAATCACCGAGCATTGTCCATGACCGAGGACGCGGCTATTCGAATAGTTTTACACTCTGCAGAGGTTGCACAACTGTACCCACACGATGTGATTAGCCTCGCGCTAAGGAAATCACAACAAAGCCTTTACAAATGTTCAATTCCAACCCAATCCCGCTCGCTAGGGTTTCGCATCACACCCCCCCTTGCGCCTCATGGAAATCAGCAACCATGTTCATCCCAGCGAGATTGAAATTGAAACATCCCAAATTAATCAGCCAGGTCTGTCCCATACCAGACATGTGGTTTGCACGGTAAGACTCAGATCAATGGCGCACAAAGTTAAGTCCTTAAGTGTTCTCGGGCGAAACTACCACATCCATCGAAGTGCTCCAACACTTCCCCCTTTACTGCACGATCACTCGCCCGAGTAGAAACCAATTTTGTATAACCACCGCCAATGACGCACCAACGTCACGGCACAAATTTTATAACAGTGGCACCAACCACGATTCAATATATCATTAAGTCAAATTAATTAATCACATGTGATGATGAATCCAAACGATACTAAAAGCATGGCTAAGCATACTAATCGTACCATCCCAAATGTGATCGTAACATAGCATCACTAGTAAGTTTCCCAACCTATGGTGACAATGGCAGCATGGCATTCAAGTTTAACAAGGAGGGAAATACTCAATTGAGGTGATAACTACCAATTACAAGGTTTGTATAAAAGTAGCGATGCAATGTAATTTAAAACAAAATATTTAAATAATACATTGCAAACTGGGTTCAACATGATCAAAGGACACGACTTGCCTTGGCCTTGCTCAGTTGACGGCTCTTGAACTTCAAATCCAACTTCCGCTCCTTCGAACGCGCGATCTAACGAGAGAGAAAACGAAACAAAGAGACAAAATAAATTCAAATAAAAATTCAAATGAACTCCAAAAACTTCCAAATCTGAACCAAAAGGTAGAGCTCAATTTTAGATGAATTTAGGAAAAAGAACGGGGTCAATCGGAGCTAGGACGAAGGAGAACGAGCTCTTGGAAAATTGGATCTAAAGAAAATCGGGGAAAATAAGAAATTGCACTGTGCTGTGGACCGGCGCACGGAGGAGCTGAGTCCACGGTGGACGCGGCGCACGGAACAGTGCGGCTGGCTGGGCTGCTGGAGCAGGCTAGGGCTGACGTGGCGCTTGCGTGGCGGCTGACGAGGCTGCTGACACGGCGGCTGGCTCACGGGTGCACGGCTGATGGGTGGGACCCGGCTGGCAGCGGCACGGCGCACGGGAGATCGAGTGCACGGGAAGGCGAAGGGCGCGGCCGCTAACGTCAGCGCTGACGCGGCGGTGCGGGGACCGAGGCGGCACGGGGCACGGCCGAGGCGACGGCGAGGCGCGGGCGGGTCCGCGGCGACCGGGCGGCGGGGCTGCGGCGGATCTGGCCAACAGCGAAGGGCGGCGGGGTTCGACCGGCGGCGAGGTCTTACCGGCGACGACGGGGACGGCGGCGAAGGCGACGGCGCACGGCACTGGCGGCGTGTCACATCCCAAATTTTCGCTTTCTGAAAAATTTTAATTTTAAATTAATTATTTTAATGTATTTGAGTCTTATTTGGATTTATCTGGATTTTATTTAAAAATTTAAAACAAGGAAATGTATTTAAAATATTTTATTAAAGCCAAAAATAGTTTATTATATTTTTCCTAGCCTTCCCTAAATTTTTAAGTAATTATTGAGAATTTTCTAGAATTTAAAATCAATTTTTAAAGTTAAAAAGTATTTTATAAAATTATAAATTCAAATTTGGAATTAAAAATATTTTTTACTAAGTCTAAAATACTTCCAGGAATATTATATAATTTTTCTGGAATTTTTAGACATTAAATATTATTTTTCCAAACGTTTATAAAGTTTCTAGTATTTGCTGAAATTTATTCCGAAAATAAAAATCAAATTATTCCTAGCCCGCCCCGTGTCGCTCTCAGATTAAATCAATCTCTCTCCACGTTTTAATCCTAGCCACACATGATCACTTACCCCTTCATAAAATCCAAGAGCCATAACACATCCACTTGCCACGTGTCGCAAATCCGACGGCCCGTACCCCTTCACTTCTTCTCCCTCTCTATTACACATGGACCCCCACATGTCATATGTTTCTTCAACATCTTCTTCTTCCTCCTCCCACCCTCTCTCTCCTCCACCATTAGAGCCGAATGGAGCTTTTAATTGAAGCCCGTTTCTCCCTCGTAACTCCCGATTAAAGCGTGGAAACGGACGCCCTAATCACACTCATCAATCTCCCGGCCGTTCCCCGTCCTTCAACTTTCTCAAACCGAAATCCCCTCATCTCCCTTCTCTTTCTATAAATTGGCTTCTCCCCACCATACTCTCCCCTTTCCCCTCCTTTTCGGCCGGCTCCCACCTCCTCCACCTTTCGGCCGCCGCCCCCGACCACCGGAGTCGCCGCCCGTGCCGCCAAAAGCCGCCGCCGCCGAAGCACCCTCTCTCCTACGTACGCGTCGCCGGTTTTCTCGCCGCCGCCGCCTTCTCCTGCCATCCCCGCCGCCGCCGGTGAGTAGCGCCACCACCCCGGCCACCCCGCCGCCACTCGCCGCCCCGCCGCCGGCCGCCGGTCACCGGCGAGCCCGCCGGCCGCGCGCATGCCCGTGACTTCCCTCCATGTCTCCTTCTTGTATCATGTTCATCCATATTTATTATGTTTTGTTATTTCTGTTTTGTCAAGAAATAGCAAGTGTCCACTTGGCTAGGGGAGACAAGTTAAGGCATGTACACATGAGGTTGTGGGTTCAAATCCAATGCAATGCAATTTTCCGTTGGGGCTTTGCCAAAATTTTTGGTCCATGACAAGCGGGACCCACCTGTCATAAAATATTAAAATAAAATTTGGCACCCAATGACAACCGGGCCCCACATGTCATACACTCCAAAATACCCCAAAAATCAGTCAAAATAAGATTCCAGAGAATATTCCCTCGTTTTGCATTTTCTGGAATTTCCAAACCGATCAAATTTCCAATCGCTCGTTCTCCCTCGTCCGATCTCCGAATCCAGTGATTCAAATTTCTAAATTTGTATAAAATCATAATCTATGTTGCAGTATATATTTTATATTTTTGTGATTTTATTTGTATTTATTTATTTGGTTATTTTGTTGTTTCGCGCGTAGAAACCGACGTCACCGAGGAATTCATCGAGTCGCAGCAAGAAGACCCAAATAGCATTCAAGAAGGCAAGTCTCCTTTGATCATTTTGATCCTATGTTTTGCAAGTTTTCTTTGATCAACTTGCTCAAATGATTTATAAAATGATTAGGTAGTTATTTTAAATTATTGCATGCTTATGTTATATCAAGTGATAATTTGATTTAGAAAATTTAGTTAAATATCCAATTTGTTATACCTTCCATTGAAAATTGTTTACCTTGTACCATTGTCAACTTAGGATATCCCTTTGACTCAATAATGAGTTAGTATTACATCTGTTGAATTTTTAAATACTAGCAAATGCTTAGCGTAGCAAATCAATGTAATAATGCTCAAATGAGTAGCATGTTTGCTAAATGTTTTGATGAATGATTTGTTTGAACATTGGTAATGGATGTTACCATTGTTAAATGATTTGTTTGAAAAGTGGTAATGGATGTTACCACTGTTAATTTAAAAGTAAAAATGAATTTTAAAGGGAAAAGTTGACAAGGGTGGATGGAAGGTTTGGCTGGTGCAGTTAGCACGAGAATTTTTTGGAATTGTGAATGAACCACCCTGGTCGTTTAAGGACCGACGCTTGTGTTTGTCCAAACTGAGCAAAACAGTGCAACCACAAGTCTATATGGGTACGACCTAGCTAACTAACCTATAAAGGTGTAGTTTAGATATCACCAGTGGTGTATTGAGTGCCAGGGTGTACTGGTTACTCATAGTGAGGGACAGGGTTTACTGTACTCATACGGCGCAAGAGGGGGCTCCGACTCGTGGATTCGAGTTGTGGTGAAACCTTAGCGGGTGGTATCTAGCTATACTGGAGTAGGTGAAAGGCTTTGTGATATTTTATCTGGGTCTCATGCCAAAGGAAGCATGTTGACTATTAAGATAATTTATCTCTTGTGGGTAAAGTGTACAAACTCTGCAGAGTAAAACTATTCGAATAGCCGTGCCCACGGTCAAGGGCGGGCAAGGAATGCATTCACATGGTAGAAGTTTGATTTTGATTTCAAAATAAAATGGTTTGTCAAACTCGGGAGTGGTGTAACTCTCGTGATTTAAATCTGGTGGTGTAACCAGATCAGGTGGCTTAACCTGAGTTTTGAAAGTTGGCAGATAGCCTAAGATTTTAGTGTTGGTGGTTTAACCTTCACTAAGTTATTTATCTAAATTCATTTATGAAAAACAAGATGTTTATCAAATGGCCTTTGAAGTAATTATGTAGATTTGAAATAAAATGCTGATTTTTGCAAAAGAACCATATAGCCTTCCTTTGTGAAGCCTTGCATCTATGCATCTTTCCCAAGACTTGCGGAGTACATTCATGTACTCACGTGCTACACTTCAAATTAACTCTCAGAGGAGATCGAAGCTCAAGAGGTGGACTACGACTACTTCGTGGATGGATTCGTCGAAGGCTTTCCGGACTTCTAGGTTGCGTTTCCCCAGTCAATTGCCTGTGGCGTATTGATGGGTCTTGCTTTAGTTTCTTTTTGCTTCCACTGTAATTTTCTGTTTGGTGTGAGGTCTTAAAACCTCATTTGTAATAAAGGCTTCGAGATCTGTAATCTCGATTATGATAATAAAGCGTTGTTGGCAATGTATCATCTTTTCTGTTTGAACTGTGTGTACTAGCGTTGATCTGGGACTAGTACTGTAATGCACAGGGAGTCCAGGAGTTTCTACTCCGGGGTCTCACAGAAGTGGTATCAGAGCCAATTTGACTGTAGGGCGTAACCTAGTTAGAATGGTCGTTATTAGAAAAGCTTCAAATTTTATTTTATAAAATAAAATTTTAATAATGTGCTATTCTCATCTTTTCTCTTCTTTCTATCCTTACCTTCGTCAGGATATTCTATCTTATCTATATGTTTGCTCACTTTTAAGAATGATAATTGTATCCACTTTCCTTTATAATTTCTATAGACGGGTTAGAGAGATCAAGTCTGTGAAGCACCCAGAGGACCGTGTCGTCATGAAGATTTGAAGAGTAGTTCCTTTGTTTATAGTACCCAAGTAAAGCTCTACGATTTTAGAACGCTTATGTATATTGCTTGTTGGTGTTAGATGGACTGTACCAAGTCTTTGTGTACTTGTAGTACAACCATCTTTAAAAACTATTTTTGTTTTCGAGCTAAGTTTCTCCTGGTTGGAGTTTACTTCTCTCTTGTGTGTTTGTTTGGGATATTATTTAGTTGTTCCCCAACCTCTTACCTATGCTACTTCCCTCTTACCTTGTGCTAATCCTCGTTGCTGCTTCAGATGGTGCAAGTTCCAAATTCTTCTATAGTAGTCCAAGCTTGGAAAATATTTGAGAACTAAGAATATATGGAAGATCACTAAATTTACGGAAAGTACTCTTATCAGGAAAGTCATCCTAATTCTTAGATGTCAAGTTAGGTAATTTGAAGGATTGTTGCTAGTGTGATATATTTGGATTTAGAATTGACAAGATTGGATAATTCTTGGGTGATTCGAAAGTAATAAAGGTATATTTGCAGATACCAATGGATTATGAATAAATATGAAAGTTGTAACACTTGTGGATTGAATAGATCTTAGAAATGATCACATTATTGAACTTGGTGGAGCTAATTAGACCATGGGGAGTGTCCAAACTTAGTGCCTTGGATTTATTATCTTGGATTGAAAGGAGTAATTGGATGTAAAACAAGATTTTAGTTGAAGGATTTATTTGTGATCATTGGAGAATTAATATTAAGAATTTGATATAGTAAAGGTGGAAATTAAAAGATTGGATTATCATAAACAATTTATGACATCAATTTTGTCTGATTTGGTTGAATCATGAAGAGCGGATAAATTTTGTGGAATTAATTGATTATCATAGTTTGGTGGACCTATTGATGATGAGTGGATACCAGTGCAATTCTGGAAGATAATACACTTAGATATCTGGTGGATTACTCTTGTCATTGCAAAGGGGATATTGATTTGAAACTCGTGGATTTATCAGATCGTTGAAAGATAACTGGATTTTAATTTATGAGATTGAATATATCATTTAAGGATGATCGAAGGCTTAAGTTTGGTGGATTTAAGTCAAATATGGAAGATAGATTGTTCGATAAGAATTAATTGTGGTACTCAGATTCACTCAAATTTGGTGGAACCAAAATGATGATTTTCGAGAAGTTGATTTTGGTGGATTAATCTTATCATCGAAAAGTGGGTTCTGATATGTTGATTTGAAATTTGTGGATTTATCATATCATTGTTAGATAATTGGATTTTAATTTATGAATTGACTAAATCATTTAATGATGTTCAAATGGTTAAGCTGGAGGATTTAAATTAATTATGGGAGATAGATTAGAACTAATTGAGATACTTCGATTCATTCAAATTTGGTGGAATGAAAATGATGATTATGAATAGACTGATGTTGGTGGATTACCAGATATTGAATTATTGATTGATTGATCTCAAAATTGATTGATGATTACTAAAAGGTGGGATTTATTTTATGTTATCTGATGGGAGTTATGAATCTATTGGATTAGACAAGGATCATAAAGTATTGGTGGAAATCACAGATTACAACATCATTGGATTCTTATTAGAAGAACTCTATGGTTTGCCGTCAAATTCGAATAAGTATAGACAATAAAATTTTATGGGATTATTTGTGGAAACCAATGTGAGATCAACGAGGTGCATTGGTGGTATATGATTCTGCAATGAAGCACCTTTGAAAAGATGAAATAATTATGTCTTTTGTCGGATGAACACTAGAAGTTAAGCCCTTTTGGTGGAATACTGAATTAATCGATATGATAAGGGCAATTGAAGTTAACCCAAAGCTTGCAGGCGACTAAAGATGTACCAATCCGATTTGTTGTTGTCTTCCATATTTCTCAGTTAAAGGAATACCTCAGAGCATTGAACAACAAGATAGAATCATGAAGGAAGCTGAACGCCACGCAAGAAGCATGACCATAAAGTTCCACAAAGTACAATAGTGCAACCATAATTATAAATGGAGTAAAGTTCCTAGCGAACCTTATTATAATAGACTCCGATGGCATAGATATAATACTTGGTATGGATTGGTTGATCAAGTATAAAGGACAGATAAATTGTGCCAATCGTGCCATTATTCTTACCAATTCTGACGGAATTCAGATAAGACATGAGGCAGTTATGCACTCAAAGAAGAACAGTATGTTAACCAACTTAAAAGGGAAAAAGTTGGAGGATGTGTCGGTAGCTTGCGAATACCCTGATGTTTTCCCTGAGGATTTGCCAGGATTACCACCAGATCGAGAGATTGAATTTGTTATAAATCTGGTACCTGGTACAGCCCCAATATCAAAAAGACCTTATCGGATGTCAGCTGATGATTTAGCTGAAGTCAAGAGGCAGATTCAAGAATTACAAGAGAAAAATTTCATTAGACCAAGTTCTTCACCTTGGGGAGCCCCAGTGCTTTTGGTAAACAAGAAGGATGGTAGTCAGCGTATGTGCGTGGACTATAGAGCTTTAAATGAAGTAACTATAAAGAATAAGTATCCCTTACCCCGGATCGACGATTTGTTCGATCAACTCAAAGGATCAAGTGTCTTCTCCAAGATTGATCTTCGGTCAGGATATCACCAGTTGAAGATTAGACCAGAAGATATACCAAAGACAGCCTTCGCCACAAGATATGGACTATATGAGTATACGGTGATGTCTTTCGGTCTGACAAATGCCCCGGCATACTTCATGAATTTGATGAATAAAGTATTTATGGATTATTTAGATAAGTTTGTTGTTGTCTTTATAGATGACATTCTTATCTATTCGAAAAACGATAAAGAACATGAGGATCATCTAAGGATAGTGTTGCAAAGACTCCGTGAACACCAGTTATATGCCAAGTTTAGCAAGTGTGCGTTTTGGTTAAAGGAAATTGAGTTTTTGGGACACGTAATTTCAGCAGAAGGAGTATCTGTAGATCCTGGAAAAGTTAAGGATGTATTAAATTGGACTCCACCCAAGACAGTAACCGAGATCAGAAGTTTTCTGGGTTTAGCTGGTTACTATCGTCGATTCATCGAAGGCTTTTCCAAGATTGCCAGACCTTTAACCCAGCTGTTAAAGAAAGAGAAGAAATTTGAATGGAGTAAATCCTGTGAGGATAGTTTTCAAGAGTTAAAGAAGAGGTTAACTTCAGCACCAGTTCTGCGGTTACCGGATATTAGAAAAGATTTTGAAGTTTATTGTGACGCATCAAAACAAGGTCTTGGAGGTGTACTAATGCAAGAAGGAACGGTTGTTGCTTATGCATCAAGGCAGTTAAGGCCACATGAGGAGAATTACCCCACTCATGATTTAGAGCTAGCTGCTGTAGTGCATGCTCTAAAGTTGTGGAGGCATTATCTAATTAGTAATCGGGGTGAAATATATACGGATATAAAAGTCTAAAGTATATATTCACTCAACCCGATCTTAATCTGAGACAAAGAAGATGGCTTGAACTGATAAAGGATTATGATATGGGAATACACTATCATCCAGGAAAGGCCAATGTAGTGGCAGATGCTTTAAGTCGGAAGATCCATGTTAGCAATATGTTGATTCAAGACAGTTAGTCAACTCTTCGTGAAGAATTTCAGCGTCTCAATTTGGGAGTGATAAATGAAGGAATTCTGTCTACATTAAAGGTCCAACCCACTTTAGAAGATCATATCAAGGCAGCTCAGAAAGAAGATGAGTATGTTAAAGAAATAAAAGATAACATGAAGAAAGGCAAAGCACCTGGATTCTCAGAAGATGAAGAAGGAATTCTTTGGTTTGGAAAAAGGATTTTAGTACCGGAGAGAAAGGAAATAAAAGATTTAATTCTAAAGGAAGCTCATGAATCAGGATATTCCATTCATCCCGGAAGTACAAAGATGTACCAAGATCTAAAGGAAAGTTACTGGTGGACCAGTATGAAACGAGAAATTGCAGAATATGTAGCTTTATGTGATATATGTCAAAGGGTTAAAGCAGAGCACCAACGACCTGCCGGTCTTTTGCAACCTCTGCAGATACCTGAATGGAAATGGGAGGAAATCGGAATGGATTTCATAACAGGACTACCAAGAACCAAGTCAGGGTATGATTCAATTTGGGTTATAGTGGATCGCTTAACAAAGGTTGCACATTTCATACCTGTAAAGACTACCTATTCAGGAGATAGATTGGCAGAGCTCTATATGTCAAGAATTGTATGTCTGCATGGAGTTCCAAAGAAGATCGTATCGGATAGAGGAACGTAATTTACCTCAAGATTTTGGCAGAAACTTCATTAAGTTTTGGGCACCAATTTAAATTTCAGTACTGCTTATCATCCTCAAACAGATGGCCAGACTGAACGAGTGAATCAGATATTGGAAGATATGCTAAGAGCGTGTGCTTTAGCCAACAAAGCTAGTTGGGATCAAAGTTTACCCTACGCAGAATTTTCCTATAATAACAGTTACCAGTCTAGTCTGAAGATGTCTCCGTTTGAAGCCTTGTATGGCAGGAAATGCAGAACACCATTATATTGGTCAGAGACTGGAGAAAGTCAAGTATTCGGACCCGATGTCTTGAAGCTAGCCGAAGAGCAAGTTCGATTAATATGAGACCGATTGAAAATAGCACAGACCAGACAAAAGAGTTATGCAGATAATCGTCGCAGAATGTTGGAATTCGCACCAGGGGATCATGTGTATTTGAAGGTGTCACCTTTAAAAGGGATGCGACGTTTCAAGGTCAGTGGAAAGCTTGCTCCAAGATATATCGGACCATTTCTAGTTATAGCCAGAAGAGGTGAAGTTGCATATCAGTTAGAGCTTCCTCCTCAGTTGTCAGATGTACATGATGTATTTCATGTATCACAGTTGAAGAAGTGCTTAAGAGTACCAGAGGAGTTAATACCTTTAGAAGAGGTGGATTTAAAAGAAGACTTGACGTATTCAGAATTTCCTGTCAAGATTTTAGAAGAGGCAGAGCGCTGTACAAGAAACCAAACTATCAAATTTTGCAAGGTGCAGTGGAATAATCATCCAGAATCGGAAGCAACCTGGGAGCGTGAAGAAGATCTTCAAGCAGAGTTCCCTGATCTTTTTCCCAGTCTTTCCGAATCTCGGGGTCGAGATTCTTTCTAAGGGGGGTAGGTTTGTCACATCCCAAATTTTCGCTTTCTGAAAAATTTTAATTTTAAATTAATTATTTTAATGTATTTGAGTCTTATTTGGATTTATCTGGATTTTATTTAAAAATTTAAAACAAGGAAATGTATTTAAAATATTTTATTAAAGCCAAAAATAGTTTATTATATTTTTCCTAGCCTTCCCTAAATTTTTAAGTAATTATTGAGAATTTTCTAGAATTTAAAATCAATTTTTAAAGTTAAAAAGTATTTTATAAAATTATAAATTCAAATTTGGAATTAAAAATATTTTTTACTAAGTCTAAAATACTTCCAGGAATATTATATAATTTTTCTGGAATTTTTAGACATTAAATATTATTTTTCCAAACGTTTATAAAGTTTCTAGTATTTGCTGAAATTTATTCCGAAAATAAAAATCAAATTATTCCTAGCCCGCCACGTGTCGCTCTCAGATTAAATCAATCTCTCTCCACGTTTTAATCCTAGCCACACATGATCACTTACCCCTTCATAAAATCCAAGAGCCATAACACATCCACTTGCCACGTGTCGCAAATCCGACGGCCCGTACCCCTTCACTTCTTCTCCCTCTCTATTACACATGGACCCCCACATGTCATATGTTTCTTCAACCTCTTCTTCTTCCTCCTCCCACCCTCTCTCTCCTCCACCATTAGAGCCGAATGGAGCTTTTAATTGAAGCCCGTTTCTCCCTCGTAACTCCCGATTAAAGCGTGGAAACGGACGCCCTAATCACACTCATCAATCTCCCGGCCGTTCCCCGTCCTTCAACTTTCTCAAACCGAAATCCCCTCATCTCCCTTCTCTTTCTATAAATTGGCTTCTCCCCACCATACTCTCCCCTTTCCCCTCCTTTTCGGCCGGCTCCCACCTCCTCCACCTTTCGGCCGCCGCCCCCGACCACCGGAGTCGCCGCCCGTGCCGCCAAAAGCCGCCGCCGCCGAAGCACCCTCTCTCCTACGTACGCGTCGCCGGTTTTCTCGCCGCCGCCGCCTTCTCCTGCCATCCCCGCCGCCGCCGGTGAGTAGCGCCACCACCCCGGCCACCCCGCCGCCACTCGCCGCCCCGCCGCCGGCCGCCGGTCACCGGCGAGCCCGCCGGCCGCGCGCATGCCCGTGACTTCCCTCCATGTCTCCTTCTTGTATCATGTTCATCCATATTTATTATGTTTTGTTATTTCTGTTTTGTCAAGAAATAGCAAGTGTCCACTTGGCTAGGGGAGACAAGTTAAGGCATGTACACATGAGGTTGTGGGTTCAAATCCAATGCAATGCAATTTTCCGTTGGGGCTTTGCCAAAATTTTTGGTCCATGACAAGCGGGACCCACCTGTCATAAAATATTAAAATAAAATTTGGCACCCAATGACAACCGGGCCCCACATGTCATACACTCCAAAATACCCCAAAAATCAGTCAAAATAAGATTCCAGAGAATATTCCCTCGTTTTGCATTTTCTGGAATTTCCAAACCGATCAAATTTCCAATCGCTCGTTCTCCCTCGTCCGATCTCCGAATCCAGTGATTCAAATTTCTAAATTTGTATAAAATCATAATCTATGTTGCAGTATATATTTTATATTTTTGTGATTTTATTTGTATTTATTTATTTGGTTATTTTGTTGTTTCGCGCGTAGAAACCGACGTCACCGAGGAATTCATCGAGTCGCAGCAAGAAGACCCAAATAGCATTCAAGAAGGCAAGTCTCCTTTGATCATTTTGATCCTATGTTTTGCAAGTTTTCTTTGATCAACTTGCTCAAATGATTTATAAAATGATTAGGTAGTTATTTTAAATTATTGCATGCTTATGTTATATCAAGTGATAATTTGATTTAGAAAATTTAGTTAAATATCCAATTTGTTATACCTTCCATTGAAAATTGTTTACCTTGTACCATTGTCAACTTAGGATATCCCTTTGACTCAATAATGAGTTAGTATTACATCTGTTGAATTTTTAAATACTAGCAAATGCTTAGCGTAGCAAATCAATGTAATAATGCTCAAATGAGTAGCATGTTTGCTAAATGTTTTGATGAATGATTTGTTTGAACATTGGTAATGGATGTTACCATTGTTAAATGATTTGTTTGAAAAGTGGTAATGGATGTTACCACTGTTAATTTAAAAGTAAAAATGAATTTTAAAGGGAAAAGTTGACAAGGGTGGATGGAAGGTTTGGCTGGTGCAGTTAGCACGAGAATTTTTTGGAATTGTGAATGAACCACCCTGGTCGTTTAAGGACCGACGCTTGTGTTTGTCCAAACTGAGCAAAACAGTGCAACCACAAGTCTATATGGGTACGACCTAGCTAACTAACCTATAAAGGTGTAGTTTAGATATCACCAGTGGTGTATTGAGTGCCAGGGTGTACTGGTTACTCATAGTGAGGGACAGGGTTTACTGTACTCATACGGCGCAAGAGGGGGCTCCGACTCGTGGATTCGAGTTGTGGTGAAACCTTAGCGGGTGGTATCTAGCTATACTGGAGTAGGTGAAAGGCTTTGTGATATTTTATCTGGGTCTCATGCCAAAGGAAGCATGTTGACTATTAAGATAATTTATCTCTTGTGGGTAAAGTGTACAAACTCTGCAGAGTAAAACTATTCGAATAGCCGTGCCCACGGTCAAGGGCGGGCAAGGAATGCATTCACATGGTAGAAGTTTGATTTTGATTTCAAAATAAAATGGTTTGTCAAACTCGGGAGTGGTGTAACTCTCGTGATTTAAATCTGGTGGTGTAACCAGATCAGGTGGCTTAACCTGAGTTTTGAAAGTTGGCAGATAGCCTAAGATTTTAGTGTTGGTGGTTTAACCTTCACTAAGTTATTTATCTAAATTCATTTATGAAAAACAAGATGTTTATCAAATGGCCTTTGAAGTAATTATGTAGATTTGAAATAAAATGCTGATTTTTGCAAAAGAACCATATAGCCTTCCTTTGTGAAGCCTTGCATCTATGCATCTTTCCCAAGACTTGCGGAGTACATTCATGTACTCACGTGCTACACTTCAAATTAACTCTCAGAGGAGATCGAAGCTCAAGAGGTGGACTACGACTACTTCGTGGATGGATTCGTCGAAGGCTTTCCGGACTTCTAGGTTGCGTTTCCCCAGTCAATTGCCTGTGGCGTATTGATGGGTCTTGCTTTAGTTTCTTTTTGCTTCCGCTGTAATTTTCTGTTTGGTGTGAGGTCTTAAAACCTCATTTGTAATAAAGGCTTCGAGATCTGTAATCTCGATTATGATAATAAAGCGTTGTTGGCAATGTATCATCTTTTCTGTTTGAACTGTGTGTACTAGCGTTGATCTGGGACTAGTACTGTAATGCACAGGGAGTCCAGGAGTTTCTACTCCGGGGTCTCACACGGCGGCGAGGGATGGCGAACTCCGGTGGAAACGGCGAGCGGCGGCGAGCGCACACGGGCGACGGCGGCTACGGGCGCGGTGCACGGGCGTCGACGGCGGTGAACGGCGGCGGAGGCGGCGGCTCGAGAGGTGCGGAAGCCGAGGGGTCCGCGGCGGGTTTTATACGCGGCCGTCGAAGCGTCCCGGTCGGATACGGCGGCGGTGCGGCGGAGTCCCGCTCGGAGACGGGGACGAAGAGTCCGGGTCGGAGACGATTCCGACAGGCGGGTCCCACCTGTCGGTGGCACGGAGAGGGAGCGGTCGGGATGCGGGGTCGCGGGCGTGGGGAGCAGGCGGATGACGGCCACGTGGCGGCCATCGTGCGGGTCAAGGCGGGCGCGGCTGGGCCGGCGGTCGGCTGGACCGGGCCGGCTGGGTGGGCTGCGGCCCACCGGCCGGTTTTGGTTTTTTTTCTTTTCTTTTTCTTTTCCAGAAAATCCAGAAAAAATCCAGAAAAATGCCAATAAATTCCTTGAGACACAATGAACTCAAATAAAATAACTTTGGCAAATGTTAATGTTTAATTTAATCATATTAAATCCTTTTTAATTGATAAAATTCCAATTAAGCTTTAATTAATTCCAGAAAAATCCAAATGGTGAATTTTATTTTAAAAGCTTCAAAAAGGCTCTGAAAATCAGGATGTTACAAACCTTACCCCCTTAAACGGGATCTCGACCCCGAGATCCGGGCTCACTACTAGAATAGGTTCGGAAACTCTGCCTTGAGATCCTCTTCGCGCTCCCAAGTGGCTTCCTCCTCGGAGTGGTTGCTCCACTGAACTTTGCAAAAGCGAACAACTTTGTTCCGGGTGACTCGCTCTGACACGTCCAAGATCTTGACAGGACGCTCTTTGTAGGACAGATCTTCCCGAAGATCAATTGCCTCAACTGGTACAGCCTCCTCTGGCACTCTCAAACACTTCTTCAGCTGGGACACATGGAAAACATCATGTACCCCACTGAAGGACGCAGGTAGCTCCAATTGATAAGCAACCTCTCCCCTGCGTTTCAGAATTCTGAACGGACCGACATACCTTGGTGCAAGCTTCCCTTTTTGCTGAAACCTCTTCACACCTTTGAATGGTGTGATCCTGAGATACACAAAATCATCTGGCTCAAAACTCAGCTCTCGGCGTCTAGTATCCGCATAGCTCTTTTGCCTGGCCTGGGCAGTCCTCAACCTCTCCTAAATCAAACGGACCTTGTCCTCAGCCTCTTTTAGACAATCTGGACCAAACACCTGACCTTCCCCTGTCTCTTTCCAATTGAGAGGGGTCCTGCATTTCCTGCCATAGAGTGCTTCAAATGGTGACATCTGCAAACTTGCCTGATAACTATTGTTGTAGGAAAACTCTGCAAAAGGCAAACAGCTGTCCCACTTAGGTCCATGATCTAGCACACATGCTCTCAACATATCTTCAAGAATCTGGTTGACTCACTCTGTCTGACCATCTGTCTGGGGATGGTATGCGGTACTGAAATTTAGATGCGTTCCCATAGCCTCATGGAAACTACCCCAAAACCGAGAAGTGAACTGGGACCCTCGATCTGACACTATTTTCTTGGGCACTCCATGCAAACTGACGATCCTCGACATATACAGCTCTGCCAATCTGTCACCGGTGTAGGTTGTCTTCACTGGAATGAAGTGAGCAACCTTGGTCAATCGGTCCACGATGACCCAAATCGAATCATAGCCCTCTTTGGTCTTAGGCAGACCGACTATGAAGTCCGTACCAATCTCTTCCCATTTCCACTCAGGGATTTTCAACGGCTGGAGCAAACCTGCTGGCCTCTGATGCTCTGCCTTAACTCTCTGACAGACATCACAAAGTGCCACATACTCAGCGATCTCACGCTTCATGCTAGGCCACCAATATTTTTCTTTAATGTCCTGGTACATCTTGGTGCTGCCAGGGTGTATCGAGTACAACGACTCATGAGCTTCTTTTAGCAACAGATCTTTTAGCTCCTTCTCATTGGGCACACACAAACGTCGCATGAACCACAGGGTTCCTTGGGCATCCTCTGAAAATCCTGACTCTTTTCCTTCACTCATATTCTTTTTGATACGCTGAAATGCCTCATCATCCGTCTGAGCCTGACGAATCTGACCGTCCAAAGTGGGCTGCAACTCCATTGCCGCCAAAAATCCTTCCTCAACCAATTCCAAACTGAGCCTTTGGAATTCCTCATGCAAAGCTGGCTGACTCTCCTAAACCATCACTGAATTACAATAAACCTTTCTGCTCAGAGCATCTGCGACTACATTGGCCTTCCCTGGGTGATAATGGATTCCGACATCATAATCCTTTATCAACTCCAACCACCTCCTCTGCCTGAGGTTAAGCTCGGACTGGGTAAAGATGTATTTCAAGCTCTTGTGATCCGTGTAAATCTCACATCTATTACCCAAGAGATAGTGCCTCCAAATTTTCAAAGCATGCACTACGGCTGCTAGCTCTAAGTCGTGGGTAGGGTAATTCTCCTCATGCGGTCTCAACTGTCGTGAGGCATACGCTACCACTCTCTTTTCCTGCATCAGTACACAACCCAAACCCTTGCGTGAAGCATCGCAATAAATCTCAAAATCCTTGTTTAAATCTGGCAATACTAGCACTGGGGCTGTGGTCAAACTCTCCTTCAACTTCTGAAAGCTTTTCTCGCACTCGGGCGTCCAAACATATTTCTTTTCCTTTTTGAGCAATTGGGTAAGTGGCTTAGCTACACTGGAAAATCCCTCGATGAAACGACGGTAATAACCAGCCATACCCAGAAAACTCCTGACCTGAGTCACCGAAGAAGGTGACTGCCAATCCAAAACATCCTTGACCTTTTCGGGGTCAACAGCAACTCCCTCTGCGGACATCACATGGCCTAGGAAGGCGACTTCCTTCATCCAAAACTCGCATTTGCTAAACTTGGCATACAACTGATGGTCCCTTAATTTCTGCAATACCATCCTCAAGTGTTCCTCATGCTCTCTCTCATCCTTGGAGTAGATCAGAATGTCGTCAATGAACACAACGACAAACTTATCCAAATATTCCATGAACACCTTATTCATCAGGTACATAAAATAGGCTGGAGCATTGGTCAAACCAAATGACATCACTGTGAACTCGTACAAACCGTAACAAGTCGAAAATGCTGTCTTAGGTATGTCCTCCTGTCGAATCCTCATCTGATGGTAACCTGACCTCAAGTCAATCTTGGAGAAAACTCCTGCTCCCTTGAGCTGATCAAACAAGTCATCAATCCTGGGCAACGGGTACTTGTTCTTGATGGTGACCTCATTAAGTGCTCGGTAGTCCACGCACATGCGCTGGCTGCCATCCTTCTTTTTCACAAACAAGACTGGCGCTCCCCATGGGGACGAACTGGGCCTGGCATAACCTTTGTCCAAAAGCTCTTGAATCTGCTTCTTGAGTTCTGCTAACTCATTTGCTGGCATCCGGTAGGGTCTTTTGGAAATCGGAGAGGTACCGGGTACCAACTCGATCAGAAACTCAACTTCTCGTTCTGGTGGCATTCCTGGAAGGTCATCCGGAAACACATCGGGGTACTCCCTGACAATCGGCACATCCTCCAACTGAATTCCCTTGATCTGACAAACCATTACCTGCTCTGGCTGATTCATGCTAGCTGAAAACTGCACTTTCTTCCCATCGGAGCTGGTCAAGGTCACTGCTCTGCTCCCACAATACAGAACTGCCTGGTGCTTCTTGAGCCAATCCATACCCAAGATCACATCTAGGGACTGGATATCCAAGATAATCAAGTCCACTCTGAACTCAACTCCTTGGATGTCTATCTGAACTCCGGGACAGCCTAGGTTGGTGCTCAACTCCGCACCGGGGGATTGGATCAAATGAATAGATCCCAGAGTAACAATTTTCAACTGATGCTTTAAGGCAAAACTCTGAGAAACAAACGAATGGGAAGCTCCAGAATCAAATAAAATTGTGGCAGATGCTGAATGGACTGGGAACTTACCGATCACGACATCTGGTGCTGCCTGGGCCTCCTCTGCAGTGACGTGGTTCACCTGACCTCTCACCACCTGCGGAGTCCTGCTGACTTGACCTGGTGCCTGGGGTGCTCCACGCCCTGCTCCTGGAGTAGGTGTCCGTCCTGGCGTGGCTCCCAAGTCGAAGCGAACTGGAGTGGGGGCCTGCCTCTGTGGGCACTTGCTAGCATAGTGTCCCAGCTCATGGCACTTGTAGCAAGTAACAGACGCTGCTGGATTGGCGTTCCTTTGCTGCTGACCACCAGATCCACCGGGTCTCTGCCCTGTCTGCTGGGGACGTGGCGCTGGGGCCGGTGTCCTGAAGACTGACTGCTGCTGCTGCTGCTGTGGCTGCTGAGGCACTCGAGTGGGCTGGTAAGTGCTGAAACGCTGCCTCTGAGCCTGGTGAGACTGTAATCCCTGCTGAGCCATCCTCCTCTTGCGAGACTCCTCGAGCTCACGACGACTGTCCTCAATTAGGATGACCTTATCCACCATCTGCTGAAAGCTGGCATAGTCGTTGCCCACGACCTGCACCTTCAATCCTGGGTTCAAGCCTTTCCGGAACCTCTTCTGACGGGCTTCATCTGTGGTTATGTCCTCAGGTGCGTAGCGAGCTAGCTGAGTGAATTTATTGAGGTATTCACTCACTGACATGTTCTTCTGCTGCAACTCACGGAACTCCTCCTTCTTCATGTCCATAACCCCATCCAGGACGTGGGCGTTACGGAAAGCGGTGGAGAACTCGTCCCAAGTAATGCTGTTCTGGTCCTCGTGGGCGTCACAGTAGTTCTCCCACCACTCTGCTGCAGGTCCCTCTAGCTGGTGTGCTGCATATAGCACTCTCTCCCTGTCTGTGCACTGGGCCAAGTTCAGCTTTTTCCCTACTGAACGGATCCAGTCGTCTGCCTCCAAAGGCTCTGAAGAACTGGAGTAGGTAGGCGGCCTCGTCCTCATAAATTCTGCAAAGCGGGACTGATGGTGGGCGGCCTGAGGTGCTGCTACCCCTGGTTGCTGACGCTGAGCCATATTGTTCATATTCTGCATCATTGCTTGCATCATCTGAGTCTGGGCCATCAGAAACTGACTGAGAGCGGGGTCCAGGGTCGGCGGAACTGCCTGGGGTGGCTGAGGGGTACTGCTCCCTGGGTTCTGGTTTGTCTGCTCACGACCTGCGGAGTTCCTGGTTTCAACCATCTTGCTGCTGCTCTGAAACGAAAAACCATTTGCTGAGAACTGACTTCTGAAGGCTCAATAGATAAGAGGGAAAAGCAAAGGTAAGCGGTAAACTCGTCTAAGGGGAATTTCTAATGACAACCTAAACTAAACAAACACTTAGCCGAAAAGGCTAACAAAAGAAGCAATAAACTCCACAAAAAGACTTTTGACATGACTGCATCATAATGCTGGGAGCAAAACTGCAGCTCACATCACACCCAACGGCAAATAAGAAGCAAAACGTTCTACACGATGCTAAAACTATAACAGGGTTCAAATCTAACGGCTCCTAATCTTCTCGGAAATCTCCAATCTTTTCTTGACACATTGGGGTGCTTCCTTGATCCAAACTTCACAGCACAACTTGAAGAATTCCATGCCAACTTTCACTTTGATGGAGGAATATTCGGACATCTATGGACATTATAGGGATAAGAAGTCACATTGAGTTTCGAAAACAAGTTCTCAGAGGAGACAAGGAGCAAGAATCCTAAGAATGAGGTAAGAATAAAGAATTACTAGTCAATCATTTGGTTGATTTGATTTAGAAAATAAATTTTGAAATATTTTCTAATTCGACTACTCTAACTAGGGCTTCGTCCTGTAGTCGATTTGGCTCTGATACCATATCTGTCGAGACCCGAATATGCAAATCCGGACTCTCTGTGTATACTGCACTAGTCCAGGATCACGCTAGTGCACACAGTCAAACATAGAGGTAACCATCACCACAATCACGATATTAAATAAGGGAAACTCGAATTATTAATCAATATCCAAAAGTGAGACCTTATGGTCAAGCTTACAATCTCAATAGCCTTAGGGGCTTAACAAAACTTAGCAGCGGAAAATCCAAAATAAACGTAGTGGCCAATCGACATGCCCACGGGCAATCGAGTGGGGAGCGAAGCCTAGAACGCGTAGTCGTCGAAGTACTCTCCTCCTGGAACCTCCTGCTGGTAGCACTCCTCTTCCTCAACTGAGCAACATAGGCGTAAAGCCGTGAGTACATTGGTACTCAGCAAGCCGTTTGTAACAAATGATGCAATATAGTATGCAAGGCTTACCAATGGAAGGCTGAAAGGGTTAATGTGCATAAAACAGCATTTGAAATTACCATAAATAGATTGAAGGCGAATTTGAAGTAAAACAATAATAAACAATAATCAAAGGAATTGAAGTAGCCACTTATGGATCTCCCATCCATAAGCTAAACTAACCACTTATGGACCTCCCATCCACAAGTTACACCCACAGTGAATTAACCATCCACTATCCAAAACTTTTTAGGAATAACTATACCCCGTGTGAACTCACCGAGCATTGTCCATGACCGAGGACGCGGCTATTCGAATAGTTTTACACTCTGCAGAGGTTGCACAACTGTACCCACACGATGTGATTAGCCTCGCGCTAAGGAAATCACAACAAAGCATTTACAATGTTCAATTCCAACCCAATCCCGCTCGCTAGGGTTTCGCATCACACCCCCCCTTGCGCCTCATGGAAATCAGCAACGATGTTCATCCCAGCGAGATTGAAATTGAAACATCCCAAATTAATCAGCCAGGTCTGTCCCATACCAGACATGTGGTTTGCACGGTAAGGCTCAGATCAATGGCGCACAAAGTTAAGTCCTTAAGTGTTCTCGGGCGAAACTACCACATCCATCGAAGTGCTCCAACACTTCCCCCTTTTCTGCACGATCACTCGCCCGAGTAGAAACCAATTTTGTATAACCACCGCCAATGACGCACCAACGTCACGGCACAAATTTTATAACAGTGGCACCAACCACGATTCAATATATCATTAAGTCAAATTAATTAATCACATGTGATGATGAATCCAAACGATACTAAAAGCATGGCTAAGCATACTAATCGTACCATCCCAAATGTGATCGTAACATGGCATTCAAGTTTAACAAGGAGGGAAATACTCAATTGAGGTGATAACTACCAATTACAAGGTTTGTATAAAAGTAGCGATGCAATGTAATTTAAAACAAAATATTTAAATAATAGATTGCAAACTGGGTTCAACATGATCAAAGGACACGACTTGCTTTGGCCTTGCTCAGTTGACGGCTCTTGAACTTCAAATCCAACTTCCGCTCCTTCGAACGCGCGATCTAACGAGAGAGAAAACGAAACAAAGAGACAAAATAAATTCAAATAAAAATTCAAATGAACTCCAAAAACTTCCAAATCTGAACCAAAAGGTAGAGCTCAATTTTAGATGAATTTAGGAAAAAGAACGGGGTCAATCGGAGCTAGGACGAAGGAGAACGGGCTCTTGGAAAATTGGATCTAAAGAAAATCAGGGAAAATAAGAAATTGCACTGTGCTGTGGACCGGCGCACGGAGGAGCTGAGTCCACGGTGGACGCGGCGCACGGAACAGTGCGGCTGGCTGGGCTGCTGGCGCAGGCTAGGGCTGACGTGGCGCTTGCGTGGCGGCTGACGAGGCTGCTGACACGGCGGCTGGCTCACGGGTGCACGACTGATGGGTGGGACCCGGCTGGCAGCGGCACAGCGCACGGGAGATCGAGTGCACGGGAAGGCGAAGGGCGCGGCCGCTGACGTCAGCGCTGACGCGGCGGTGCGGGGACCGAGGCGGCACGGGGCACGGCCGAGGCGACGGCGAGGCGCGGGCGGGTCCGCGGCGACCGGGCGGCGGGGCTGCGGCGGATCTGGCCAACGGCGAAGGGCGGCGGGGTTCGACCGGCGGCGAGGTCTTACCGGCGACGACGGGGACGGCGGCGAAGGCGACGGCGCACGGCACTGGCGGCGGCGAGGGATGGCGAACTCCGGTGGAAACGGCGAGCGGCGGCGAGCGCACACGGGCGACGGCGGCTACGGGCGCGGCGCATGGGCGTCGACGGCGGTGAACGGCGGCGGAGGCAGCGGCTCGAGAGGT
The DNA here is from genome assembly GCA_017311315.1 of Dendrocalamus latiflorus. Lineage (NCBI taxonomy): Eukaryota > Viridiplantae > Streptophyta > Magnoliopsida > Poales > Poaceae > Dendrocalamus > Dendrocalamus latiflorus. The sequence goes on along the minus strand of CM029627.1, from coordinate 31,856,439 downwards.
GCGGAAGCCGAGGGGTCCGCGGCGGGTTTTATACGCGGCCGTCGAGGCGTCCCGGTCGGAAAAGGCGGCGGTGCGGCGGAGTCCCGCTCGGAGACGGGGACGAAGAGTCCGGGTCGGAGACGATTCCGACAGGCGGGTCCCACCTGTCGGTGGCACGGAGAGGGAGCGGTCGGGATGCGGGGGCGCGGGCGTGGGGAGCGGGCGGATGACGGCCACGTGGCGGCCATCGTGCGGGTCAAGGCGGGCGCGGGCGCGGCTGGGCCGGCGGTCGGCTGGACCGGGCCGGCTGGGTGGGCTGCGGCCCACCGGCCGGTTTTGGTTTTTTTTTCTTTTCTTTTTCTTTTCCAGAAATTCAAATAAATTCTTTTGAGCTCTAGAAAATAGCAAATAAATCCAGAAAAAATCCAGAAAAATGCCAATAAATTCCTTGAGACACAATGAACTCAAATAAAATAACTTTGGCAAATGTTAATGTTTAATTTAATCATATTAAATCCTTTTTAATTGATAAAATTCCAATTAAGCTTTAATTAATTCCAGAAAAATCCAAATGGTGAATTTTATTTTAAAAGCTTCAAAAAGGCTCTGAAAATCAGGATGTTACACTCCCCCATTTCCCCCTCATTTTCCAATTGCATTCGCTAGAAGCTTCACACTCCTCCCCTGATCGCTTTGGTGCATGACCCTAGCCAGGTGGACTCCCGTGGAGCTCCAGCACCGTTGCTCACCGCCGGCCGAACCACCTCTCCCGTGGCCAACTCACCAGGAAGCTCTCCGACTTGAACCGCCGCCTCCTTTGTGAGCCTCACACTCCCTTATCGGTGTAGCCGCCGCCGATTGGACTATCTCGCCGCCGGGGACCCCTATCGCCGTCGATGAGCCGAGTCACTCCCTTCTCCCTCCCACCATCTCCATTGACCCCCTCACCTCCCCAGCCCCAAAAATGAGCTCCCTGTGTTGAGGCGCACCCGGTGGAACCCTCCCCGGTCACTGGGGGCCATTGCAGTCGCCGGAGTATAGCCGCTCTGCCTCTCTGTCGCGAACTCTCGGTGAGAGGTTGAAGACAACAGACGTGGCCCCATCTCATCCGCCCGTTTTCTCCGTTGCCGTCTAACGTCGGCCCTCGGATGAAGTCTCGTCTCAGCCGTCCAATCTTCATAAACTCTGCCCCTCGCCTCCGTCCGATCCCATACCGCTTCGCCCACCTCCCTCGCATCGCACCCGTCCGATCCCCTCGCACCGCATCCGAGCCGCCCGCGTTAGCCCCATCCCCTCCGTCCGCTGTCGCCGCGTGTCGGCCATCTGCCGATGCAAGGCGCGCGCGCGGGCTCCCGGCCGCGCGTGAGTTGGGCCGCGGCCTCTCGGCCTGCTCCGCTCCCGCCCGCGCGCATGCGCATTTGGGCCGCGCCGGCCGTCCCCGGCCGAGCTGCACTGTAGCACCCAGGCCGGCCCGTCACTGTTCAAATGATTTTTCAGAGGTTTTTCCGATTTCCAAAATCCCAGAAAATCCAAATAAATCCTAGAAAATCACAGAAAATCCCAAAAATCCCCAAATTTCACCACTTTGCTCCAAATAGTATCCTGGACCCATTTTTGACCTCCACTTCCACAAACTCATTCCAGATAAATTCCTAAAATTCCCCATTTGGAGATTTATGTATTTTACTTCTTTTTAAATAGTTTATTTTTCCTCGCTTGAATAGTTTCAAGCCGGACTTATTTCTTTTATGTGTTTGCGCTAGTTTCAAAGATCCCGGAAGATCAAGTGCAGTCGCAGGATCCAGGAGCTTCTACGTTCGAGCTAGCCGAGTTTGTCCAAATTGCCGGCAAGTCTCAAATACTTTGATCATGTTGCAACCCATGTTATTTAATTATGTTATTATGCTATTTGCATTAAGCTAATTCTGAAATGTTAATTCAAAGTAAAAATAAAATGTTTGGAATGACATGTGATATAGTTAGACCTACCACCGATAAATGCCATGTTTAATTCGTAGCCATGCCATTGAAACCCTAGAAATAATTATCTGTTAATCTAGATAACTGTAAGTTATTATTATCATCATGCAAAGTCTTTATACTGATAGAATTTGCAAACCCGACTCTAGGGTAGGGTGGTATGGGACACCGTGCCCTAGAGCGGAGAGTGCCGGCGTGCACAAGGTAGGGTAAGGGTTGGGGAAGAGCTGGCGAGTTAGTCTTCGCCCACCTCTTATCCTAGGATTGAAGTTAGGGTAAGGGTGTTGTGGGGCACCGTGAGACGGCTTTCGCCCACCGCTTACCCTAGGTTGGGTCACGGGCCTGGCAAGGTTGCGGACCATGTGAGAATATAGAACTAGACCCTTACGCTGAGCAAATGACATAGTGATCGCTCAACCACAGGAGTTGACTTGTCAACACTGGTCTAGTAGCTGCTCAACTCAATTGAAACTCTACAGATATTTTAAAGGCTTGGTGTTGAGAAAGCGAGGTTAGGTAGGCCGTACTGCGGGTGCCTAACAACGGTAGAGTTCACTCGAAGCGGACGGGAGTTTATTGTGCCAGACCCGAGTGAATTCTACCGGGTAGAGCCTATATAAAGAGATGAGCAGTGAAACGACCTGGCTTTCTTAACTCAGTCATGAGGGTTAAGGAATCGTGTGGGTAAAGCTGAGCAAACTCTGTAGAGTCAAATAAATGGTATTCGAATACGCCGTGCTCCCGGTTAATGGAGCTGTGTCGCTTGGGTGATTCCAGCAGCGAAGCTTAAGTAGTTTTGTAAATGTTTAACTTGTTTAGGTTGGTTAATTAACTCTTCATGAAAAACCCCAGAGATCTTAAGAGGTAGTTTTGGGTCCGTCTTATCAAAATGTTTGCAAATAAAACTGCATCCACTCAAAGTTAATAAACCAAGTATACTCCCTTCCTTTGATGATCCGTGCATGTAGTAAGATAGAGTCCCTTTGGGACTTGCTGAGCCGGTTGTTTGGCTCACGGCTTGCTTTTGCCTTTCTTTAGAGGATCAAGACGAAGGTGTTTGTCTCCCCGTTGAGGAAGTCCCGGAAGGTCTCTTCTTCGACGAGGACCCGTGGCTTTATGTCTTGGCCGCGCTCAAGCGGATCTTGGAGCTTCTGTAATATAATTGTGCTTTGGGCTTGCACGCCCCGCTGTGGAAAAATGGATGTTAATCCTTATGTAAAGTATATGCTGGACTTTTGTTGTAAGCATGCAATGGTATACTCTTGTGCGACACTCCATAATTGTTCATGCGTGAATAGTTGCGGAATGCCGTGTCCGTACGCGCCCCTGGAAACGGGGGCGTTACAGGTGTGAAGAAAATAATGTATGTACTGAATAATGCACTGAATAAATACTTATTCCTTCGGTGACACTCCGTTTTAAACAATGACCTCGAATATTAATACCACTATAGACCAGCTGATTAAAGAATGAATAAGCAAGGGTGGAGGAATAGAGTCACCTCCAAATTCTTGCTGCTCGTCTGAGTGAGAAATTATGAACTTTAGCAATAATACGTAGCATGTATGAGCCAGGATGTGTTTCTGGTGGAGATGTGGGGGTCCCAGCTATCAGTGGGGTGGTGGTGGTGCCTCCAGATAGGTAAGACTGCAAGATGGGAGGTGAACTGAGGAGGTGCATGCAAAATTGGGTGGAGGTGTTTGAAATGCTGGGGCAAATAGATGGTTTGCGCGCACGTAGTGGACATTTTGTTTTATCAAGAGATGAGGGGTTGAAGAGCAAATATAGTGTGGGTTAATGCTTATGGACGTCTGTTAAGAAAAAAAAATAAAAAAGTACAATTAAGGAGAAATTTTTGTACCTCGGATTTAGAACAAAATTTGAAATTAGAACGACTTTGCAAAAATAAATAAAAGCAGAGTGAATACCATAGCTTCATATATTAGGGTGACATTATCTAGTGTCGAATCAACGGATCAGTAGTTCACTATATTTTTTTAGCTATGTATGAGAAGTTAAAAGCAAATATATAGCAAGAATAAATGCATATATTCTTTTACAAAGGTCCTTGCAATTCTAGTTTTGTACGTACTGTTATATGGTCCTTCAGTTTATTTGTATTGAAGAAATGGATGTGGTACGCCACGCACTATCACATACACGAGTTGGCGTGAAAACTTGTAGTAGCTTTTGATTTTCCAAATGGAAGCGTAGCAGTGCTCAGCATTCATAAAAATTGGCAGAATTTCGGCCGAAAATAAAAAATATCAGTTCTATCAGATCCCTGTTAAACTTCACGCCGGCCAAATTTTACCAGTGGGATCCACTTTTTCAAATAAAGTTCATCTAAATACAAAAATACATCAAATTTCAACGTTATTTTCATCTTTATTTCATGTATATGTGAATATATCTAGTTCAAAATTCAAATTTCAATTTTAAGTATGAAAAAAGTTTTAAATTGTCCTCATTTTTGCATCCCGGGAGTATGGGATGTTATAGGTGGGACCGACTTTTTCTAATAAACAAATTTCAACTTTATTTTCATCTTTATTTCACGTATATGTGAATATCTAGTTCAGAATTCAAATTTGAATTTTAAATCTCTCTGATAATTGGTTCTATCAATTCTATGGGATCCTGTTCCAAATGACTTCAACTTCTAGTTGTTTTTAGCTTTAAGCTTATTGAAGCTAGAAGCCACTTAGGACGCTCGGCTTATAATTTCAGGTTATTTCGGCTTTTTAGCTTTTTTTTGTTTTTTGTTTTTTCCGTTCCTTTTTATTGCCTGTGACAATATAATAGTTTTTAAAATTATTTTCTCAATTATTTTCTATTTTTTAAAAAACTAACGGCCGGTAGAGTACAATTTTAATTAAAAGTCCTAAACCAAATCCATGAGCCATCTTAAAACCGGCAACGAAAACCATGGCCGTGCTTGCATTCGTCTCTCCCCAAAAGGCAAACCTGGAGTCACCTCATGGCCCTCGTCAGAGAATGGCATGACCTATGCGATGTCGCCTCAGCTGTAAGAATTGGACTTGTAACCACTCCTCACAGTAATCCAGCGAGACAATTGGCGATTCTGGCTGAATAATCGACCAACAGCTGGTGACCTACTAGGTGACGCATTGCGGCATCATTTTCGCCTTCCCGGACGCTATAAATGAGTACGTACGAGACCCAAATTAAGCCCAGTGCATATATAGGCAGTGAGGGTAAGCATATATCGATATATCGTCCGGCCATGGCTGCTGCTCCGGTGGTGCTGATGCCGCGCATAAAGCTGGGCTCACAGGGGCTGGAGGTCTCCGCGCAGGGCCTCGGCTGCATGGGCATGTCCGACGCCTACGGCGAGCGCAAGCTGGAGGCCGACATGATCGCGCTCCTCCGTCACGCGGTCACCGCCGGCGTCACCTTCCTCGACACCTCTGACGTCTACGGCCCCCACACCAACGAGATCCTCCTCGGCAAGGCGCTGCAAGGCGGGGTGAGGGATAAGGTGGAGCTAGCCACCAAGTTCGGCATCACGGCCACCTTGGAGGTCCACGGTGACCCGGCGTACGTGCGGGCAGCCTGCGAGGGCAGCCTCAGGCGGCTCGGCGTCGACTGTATCGACCTCTACTACCAGCACCGTATCGACAAGAATGTGCCCATCGAGGTCACGGTGAGTGTTCAGCAGTTCACCGTTCGCTCAAAGGTTTCTTGGTATATTGCAGTCTGTGGATAGCTGTGATCATGAATGATGTATGGCTTACTGAGTTATAGAAATGTTGTGAAAAACGGTATGTGATCGTTGGACGGATGGGTACCGCTAAGCGATTAAAACTGTTACAGATTTGGTAGTAAAGTACCGAGAAGTTTCAAGTTTTCAACAAGCAAAAGCACATATTAATTTAATTGGCTGTCATTTTCAGTCTAAAATAAAAAGACTTTCACATACTAATTAGACAAAGGTACTAATTGAGCCTACTTTTTTTGACTTTCACATGCAGATAGGTGAACTCAAGAAGCTAGTTGAAGAAGGGAAGATAAAATACATTGGATTATCTGAAGCATCGGCGTCAACAATCAGAAGAGCACATGCAGTTCATCCAATAACTGCTGTCCAGCTGGAGTGGTCTTTGTGGTCAAGAGACGTCGAACAAGATATAATCCCAACTTGTAGGTATGTTTGAAGGAATGGATATGAAAATTAATTCTTAGTTGGGAAATGTATTAAAATGTACTATTTTCTAAACTGAATTTTATTTTGATAATTTAGAGAACTTGGCATTGGAATAGTGGCATATAGTCCATTAGGTAGAGGGTTTTTCTCCAGTGGATCTAAATTGGTCGATGAACTACCCGATGACGATTTCCGTAAGGTGAATATATATCAATGATCCATGATTACATTAATTTACAGTTTGTGGCTTCATTCGTTTACTAAAATCTTCAATACGATTTATTAGAGTCTCCCAAGATTTCAACCTGAAAATCTTGAGAAGAATGCTGTGATATTTGAGCGTGTTAACGCGATGGCAGCAAGGAAGGGATGCACACCATCACAACTTGCGTTGACTTGGGTTCACCATCAGGGAACCGACGTTTGCCCCATCCCTGGAACAACTAAAGTTGAGAACTTCAACCAGAATGTGGCAGCATTAGCTGTGAAGCTTACACCAGAAGAGATGGCTGAACTTGAATCTTATGCTGCTACAGATGCTGTCCAAGGTGATCGATACATGAAGAGCACCTTAAACACTTGGGATGATTCAGAAACCCCGCCCCTGTCATCGTGGAAAGAAGAGTAACTACTTCAATTGCGTCTCTCAACCAGCCTTAATATTAGCTCTAAATAGTTCAACAATAAAGTATTTTACATGAGATTGTAATAATCTTCACGAAATGTTTGTATGTGCTTGGTGATTTGATTTAATTAGATCCCAATGCCATGTGTGTAAAAATCAGAGGGCGGAAGCCTGGGTGGAACGCCTTGCGGTGAGGCGGCTACGCGTTAGATCTGTTAAGCCGTAATCTGGCAATGATACAAAGAGGAATATATAGCTGAGTATTGCATGGTTGGTTTCCCTAATACACAAGGAAACGGATTCAAATATTCTATCTATAGCCAACCATGCATATCTCAATCCATATCTGTTACAAGAACAAATCTATATATCTAACACTCCCCATCAATCTGATCTTACAAGATTTAGATTGTTTTTAAACATCTCAAAAGGTCTTACAGCAAGAGCTTTAGTAAAACCATCTGCAACTTGATCTTTGGTGGAGATGTACTCAATCTCAAGGAGTTTTCTTGCAACTCGTTCTCTCACAAAATGATAGTCAACTTCTATGTGCTTAGTACGTGCATGAAAAACTGGATTGGCTGACATATACTTAGCTCCAATATTGTCACACCAGATTTTTGCAGCTTGAGGTGCTTGAATTTCCAGTTCTTGTAACAATGTCTGAATCCACATGATTTCTGCTGTCGCATTTGCCAAAGCTTTGTATTCAGCTTCTGTACTTGAGCGTGACACCGTTGCTTGTTTCTTTGCACTCCACGACACAAGGTTGGAACCTAAGAAAATAGCAAACCCTCCTGTGGACCGACGATCATCAAGATTACCTGCCCAGTCTGCATCTGAAAACCCACTCACAAGCAACGATGAGGACTTACAAATTTTAAGTCCTAGTTTAACAGTGTACTTGAGATATCTTAGAATTCTCTTAACCGCTGCCCAGTGAACTGTGGTTGGAGCATGTAGAAATTGACATACCTTATTTACTGGAAAAGAAATATCTGGTCTTGTCAAGGTCAAATATTGCAAAGCTCCAACAACACTCCTAAACTGCGTAGCATCACTTGATCCAAGCAAAGTACCCTCACTAATAGATAATTTCTCAGATGTAGATAGAGGTGTAATAGCTAGTTTGCAATCACTCATTCCTACTCTTTTCAACAGGTCTGAAGTATATTTTTCTTGACTTAACACTATTCCATTAGTTATTTTGTTTACCTCAATGCCAAGAAAATAGTGTAGATCACCAAGATCCTTTAGGGCAAACTCCTTTCCAAGATCCTGCAGTAGAGCTGAGGTTGCACTAGGCACAGAACTGGCTACAATGATGTCATCAACATATATTAGCACAAAGATAACTACACTTCCTTTACTATAGAAAAATAGAGATGTATCTGCCTTTGAAGCCTTAAAACCCAATTCTTGAAGTTTAGTGCTCAGTCTTGAATACCACGCTCTAGGAGCCTGTTTTAATCCATATAAAGCGTTATCTAACTTACAAATATAGCCAGATAAATTGGATTTCTCATACCCTGGAGGTTGTCTCATATATACCTCTTCTTCCAGGACTCAATGTAGGAATGCATTTTGTATATCTAGTTGTCTCAAGCTCCATCCTCTAGACACAGCAATAGACAAAACCATTCTAATAGTAACTGCTTTAACAACCGGACTAAAGGTATCCTCATAATCTATACCATACCTTTGCTTGAATTCTTTTGCCACGAGTCGTGCCTTGTACCTGTCTAGGGTTCCATCTGCTTTTCTTTTGATCTTGTAGACCCATTTACAATCAACGACATTTCTCCCTTTCTGTGGTGGAACCAAATGCCAGGTTTTATTTTTCATCAATGCCATATATTCTGCATCCATTGCTGCTCTCCAATGTTTGCTGTTCAATGCCTCATCTACAGTTTGAGGCTCACCAGATGATGTAAAATAAGTGTATTTAACTGTGCCATCAGTATATACCTTTTCTTTGCGTATTCCACTCCTCAGACGAGTGTGTGGCCTGGTTGGCGCAGAGGATCCCGGAGGATCAAGGCTCAGAGTATATGCATCTCCCCCTGGTTCCGCGCCGGATGGATTTGCGCCGACAGCATCATGGCCTGCCATGCCTATTCCTGCAGCTGATGACGAGGGCTGGTGCGCTGTCTCTGCGTCAGTCAGAAATTGATGGCATGCAGTCGCTGCACCTCCGGCTTCTGGCGCAGACGGGCCCACTAGCACCGACGTGTTGTCGTTCGATTGCATGGAATCGGACGCATGAGCGGGAACCGGACAATTACTCGCCCGCGTGTCGCCTGCGAACTGACTGGAAGCTGGAGCTGTGTCATCTCGGTGCGCAGTATCTGGAGAGGGCAACGTTGCAGCACGTCTCTGTTCCCGAGACGAATTTAACTCAAGGTTGGATTCTTCTACCGCATCACCTTGATCATCCAAATGATTATTACCTGCACTTTGATCACCTGTACTTTCCTCATAAGAATCGTTAGCGACGACATTTGGAGAGTTGGACATATGATCATTCTGTAACTCCCCCCTTGATCATAGCTATAAGGAATAAGGGCAGGTGGAAGAAGTAAAATTTCAGAGCGCAAGCGAGCACCAGCATTAGAATGCATATGAGCAAAGGGAAATACGTTCTCATCAAACATAACATCCCGGGAGATATAAACACGACCGGAAGATGGATCTAGGCATTTGAAGCCCTTATGATTTGTACTATAGCCAAGGAAAACACATTGCTTGGATCGAAATTGAAGTTTGTGGGTGTTGTAAGGCCGGAGATTAGGCCAACATGCACACCTGAAGACTCGAAGAGAGTTATAATCCGGTTGTTGTTTGAATAGCCGATCTAAAGGAGTTTGAAAACCAATAACTTTGCTAGGGATGCGGTTGATAATATATGTGGCGGCAAGGAACGCTTCATCCCAGAATTTGAGTGGCATTGAAGCATGCGCAAGCAAAGCTAGACCTACTTCAACTATGTGGCGATGCTTTCTCTCGGCGGACCCATTCTGTTGATGAGCATAGGGACATGATACATGATGAGATATACCGATTTTACTAAAGAAGAGATTGAGTTTCTGATACTCTCCTCCCCAGTCGGTTTGAACAGTTATGATTTTGCGATCAAAAAATCTCTCTACCATCTTTTGAAATTCATGAAACTTGCCAAACACCTCAGACTTGTTTTTGAGGAGATAAATCCAGGTAAATTTACTATAGTCATCAATGAAACTCACATAATATTTTTTCCACTAACAGAACTAGGGGCAGGACCCCATACATCAGAAAATATGAGTTCCAAAGGATGGTGAGACACACTTAAAGACCTAGAATAAGGTAGCTGATGGCTTTTAGCCTTTTGACAAGCATCACAAATCAACTCTTTATTGGACTCAGAAAGACACGGTAAACTATTTGTGCTAAGAATTTTTGCAACAATTTGAGTAGATGGATGACCCAAGCGGCTATGCCACTTTGAGAAGGATGGCTTGACTAAGAACACTTGCTTTGCTGATGGAGCAGGAAGAGAGTAAAGTCCTTGCCGACATCTCCCTTTAAGAATCGTATTCTTCGTGGCTCGATCCTTAATCAAAAAATATTCAGGGTGAACTTCAATGAATGCAGAATTATCCATAGCAAGACGACGAGCAGAGATAAGGTTCTTTTTAACTTTAGGCACATGAAGTATATTTTTGAGATGCAAATTACGACTGGGGGTAGTAATAACATAATGACCAATGTGTTTAATCTCCATACCTTGACCATTTGCCGCATGAATTTGATCCTTGCCCTTGTATTTTTCTTTGACCGACAGTTTGTCCAGTTCACCAGTCAAATGATCGGTGGCGCCTGTATCCAAATACCAGTTGGTATCCACTTCATATGTGCGATTAGCAGCAGCAACATGACGCTCATCTGGCACATAGTTCTGATCGAACCGATGCCAACAATCCGATGCCATATGACCTCTTTTATAGCAGACTTGACAAACCGACCGACTGTCCGTGCGCTGCTGATTGTTACCACTCCTGCCGCATCCATCATGACCACGGCCACGAGAAGTGTTGCGCCCACGGCCAGCACCGCCACGGCTGGATAGCCCTCCGCGCCCGCGAGTCGCGGAGTTCACCGAAGAGCCACCGCTGCGGAGTGCCTGTCTGTTCTCAAAATTCAAGAGCTGAGAGTATAAGTCTGTCAAGGTAATGGGTTCTACTCTTGCTACCAGTGCGGAAACAACTGGCTCAAAATCATCATCTAATCCATTCAATATGTATGCCACCAGTTCTTCTTCGTCTAGCTGTTTGCCGGACGTAGCAAGCTCATCGCCGAACGATTTCATCTTGCCAAAGTACTCAGAAAAGGTCATGTTACCTTTGCGTGTCGTCGTGAGAGATAGTCGGACATTGAGGGAACGCGCGTGTGTTTGTGATGTGAAGATTCCTTCTATGGCGCGCCATGCTTCGCTTGCTGTCTTGGATGCTGCAACCTGGGTGAGCACTTCACGCGACAACGAGGAAAACAAAACGCCAAGAACTTGTTGATCTCTTGCAAACCACTCCAGATATGCTGGGTTTGGAACTTTGGTCACCTTGTCATCTTCCTTCCGCTCAATCTCCGCTGGCGGAATCACGATCATGTCACGGATGTGATCATCTAGCCTTGCGCAGCGTATAGCAGCGAGGACCTGCGCACTCCATAGCGCATGGTTTTGTTTCCCCAGTTTCTCAGAAATCTGGAAACCGAGCAAAGGGTTGGAGATGACGGCGGCGGAGGAACTGGCCATGTCGACGACGAAGCTTGATCTTCAGGAAAGCTCCGACGAAGCTTGATCTTCAGGAAAGCTCTGATACCATGTAAAAATCAGAGGGCGGAAGCCTGGGTGGAACGCCTTGCGGTGAGGCGGCTACGCGTTAGATCTGTTAAGCCGTAATCTGGCAAGCCGTAATCTGGCAATGATACAAAGAGGAATATATAGCTGAGTATTGCGTGGTTGGTTTCCCTAATACACAAGGAAACGGATTCAAATATTCTATCTATAGCCAACCATGCATATCTCAATCCATATCTGTTACAAGAACAAATCTATATATCTAACAATGTGTGTATCCCTCTTCAGTTCTGCTATTAGTGCATGCCTCAAGAAAATAATATTATGTACCTGAGACGATAAATCATGGTAAAATTATGTTGATGTAATACCCCAAAGAGTTAAAGATTTTTTTAAAAAAAAGAGTAGGGCTGGGCTGATTGGAGAATGGAGGCCGTGACCGTGACTGAGTTGGCCTCGACATGCGTGCCATAGCTGACTCTGTCTCGGCATACGCATCATACAGCGGTGCAGCACTGTGCCCTATTCCCTACGAGCTGGCCCTAGCGTGACCTAGCCCCAGTCCATGCTACCTTGCAATGTGCTTGCCGTGCCAGGGAAAACAAGTTTGGACAAAATTTCGTGAATTTCAGTTATCTCGGCCCCTCCAAGAAAAGCCAATTTCGTCCAAAAATTTTGGCCCATTTTAAAATTTTTCAATATTTGACCGAGATTTCTCTGTTTTCATATAATCATATTTCTTCAATTAGAACTGCATGTTTGAAATTTTCAACTGAAATTTTGTGAAAAAAATCTGAAATTTTTGAATTTCGGATTTCTCGGAAGAGTCCAAAATTTTTTTAAAACCAAATGTTTTTTCCATGCTTAGTCTTGTGAGGCAGTTTTGGGGTCTTTATGGGTTTTTTTTCATGAAATTTCCATAATATGAAAGATGTATAAATCTGTTTAATTTTTCTATAGTGTGATAGATCATGGAATTTAGTTGAGTAGTTTAAAAGTTATGACTCTGGAAATGGTACTAGACAATAATCTATTGTGGTAGCAGGTGTCTTGTGCTATAATCTAGACAGATAATTACCCAACTAAAAAATGGTCATAACTTAAAAGATGTATATAATTTTCTATAGTTTCCGAAAGTGGTATTCTTTACTATGTTTCATATAGAAGAAAATTAGTTAAGAAATTGTGAAGCGAGCTATTTTGCATTGCAACAGAACAGCCTTCCGAGCTAAAAACGAGGGTCGAGATGATTTAATTATAAAATTTGGATAACTACATAATGGTGGAAAATTTCGTGTATTTTCAAAAACATATATGTTTTATTATGTTTGGGTTCCTAGGTTGCAAGTTATGATCGTTTGAACACTAAGACAGCAAGGAGGTTGTCATGAAAGGGGTGAGAATTGTGTCAAGCATGCGCGTAGGAATGCCATCGATTTATTTATCGTGTACGTACTGTTGTAGTATGGTTTTGGGCTGTGGTTGGTTTGTTAAAGTGGTGGTGTTGCTCATTTGGGGTTGTGCCAGCTACACATCATCCCCACTTCTTTAGGTTATGCATAGTAAAACTAGGGTTTGTGATGGTTGCATTACTTGTTTTTCTTATTATAAAATGCTTGCAGCAATGCTATAAGATGTTCATCATTAGATGTTTATTGTTGATATGTTGATTATGTATCTCAAATTGGTAAATGCTAATATTGGAAGAAAGCTGCATCCTTGCATACGCACTCATACATAGGATCTACCTCAAGTAATCATCCCCTGCATAGGAGTGAAAAGAAAAGGTCATAATTCGGTAGGTACTCCATAGCAGTGGAGGTTGACCCTGTATAAAAGAGGACATGCAAGAGTTGTTTATCAATGGGTGAACACTGCACTATACAGGTACAAACTATATATATATATATATATATATATATATATATATATATATATATATATATATATATATATATATATATATATATATATATATATATATATATATATATATATATATATATATATATATATATGCATTTGCATCACATGAAAGAGAAAAATGAAAAGCTATAGTTACAGTGTTCACAATCTACAAGTATGAGATATTTGTTTATGAATTGTTAATGCATATGTTTTATCATGTTACTTGCGGAGACAGGTCTCACCCTTGTTTATTTGTGCTTTTAGGTGATCGTTGAGGCAACCTGCATCGGGATGGGAGTAGCATATTTGTACCAAGTTGAACAAACATTAGTTAGTTATCATATTCAGATCACTACATAAGTTTATTAATGGTTTGGCTTGGAACTTGCTTATAGTTGTGTTGAGACTTTAGAAGGTTATGTGTGTTGATTAGATGGTTCTATTTACTTATATATGGTCGATGGTGAATTGGTTATTATTACTATTGTGCTTAAATTTTGATTATCAATGGTTGGTAGTTGTTAATGAAATTTTAATGATCCATAGTGTGGTTAGGGTTGTACGATTGTGACTCAATTCAATGGTACACAAAGTTAAGTCCTTAATGAACCAGGAAAATTTCGCATAGTTTTCAGAACATATGTGCTTTATTATATTTGGATTCCTAGGTTGCAAGTTATGATCGTTTGAACACCAAGATGGCAAGGTGGTTGTTCGAAAAGGGGTGAGAATCATGTTGGGCATGTGTGTAAGAATGCCATCGATTTATCTATCGTGTATGTACTATTGTAGCATGGTTTTGAGCTGGGGTTGGTTTGTTCAAGTGGTGGTGTTGCTTCTTCGGGGGTTGTGTCGATTACGCATCATCTCGCTTCTTGGGTTAAAAGGCAAATGCATGGTAAATAGTAATTTGTGATGGTTGTATTTACTAGTTTTTCTTATTATAAAATGTTTTTTAGCAATGCTATGAGATGTTTATCATTGGATGTTTATTATTGATATGTTGATGATACATGCTCAAATTGGTAAGTGTTAATATTGGTAGAAAGTTGTATCCTTGCATTGCACTCATACACAGGTCCTACCTCGGGTAGTCAACCTATGTGAGTGTGAAAAGAAAGTCCTACTTTGGTAGGCACTCCATGGGAGTGGACGTTGACCATGTGTAGAGACCCGAATATGCAAATCCGGACTCTCTGTGTATACTGCACTAGTCCAGGATCACGCTAGTGCACACAGTCAAACATAGAGGTAATCATCACCACAATCACGATATTAAATAAGGGAAACTCGAATTATTAATCAATATCCAAAAGTGAGACCTTATGGTCAAGCTTACAATCTCAATAGCCTTAGGGGCTTAACAAAACTTAGCAGCGGAAAAATCCAAAATAAACGTAGTGGCCAATCGACATGCCCACAGGCAATCGAGTGGGGAGCGAAGCCTAGAACGCGTAGTCGTCGAAGTACTCTCCTTCTGGAACCTCCTGCTGGTGATACTCCTCCTCCTCAACTGAGCAACAGGGGCATAAAGCCGTGAGTACATTGGTACTCAGCAAGCCGTTTGTAACAAATGAATGCAATATAATATGCAAGGCTTACCAATGGAAGGCTAAAAGGGTTAATTTGCATAAACAGCATTTAGAAATATCATAAATAGTTTAAAGGCGAATTGTAAATAAAACAATAATGAATAATCAAAGGAATTGAAGTAACCACTTATGAATCTCTCATCCATAAGCTAAACCAACCACTCATGGACCTCCCATCCACAAGTTAAACCAACAGTGAATTAACCATCCACTGTCCAAACTTTTTAGAAATAACTATACCTCGTGTGAAATCACCGAGCATTGTCCATGACCGAGGACGCGGCTATTCGAATAGTTTTACACTCTGCAGAGGTTGCACAACTGTACCCACACGATGTGATAATCCTCACGTTAAAGACAATCACAACAAGGCCTTTACAATGTTCAATTCCAACCCAATCCCGCCCGCTAGGGTTTCGCATCACACCCCCCCTTGCGCCCCGTGGAATGTATACGACACCCACTGACATCCCAATGGCGGAACCAGAATTGAAACATCACAAATTAATCAGCCAGGTCTGTCCCATACCAGACATGTGGTTTGCACGGTAAGACTCAGATCAATGGCGCACAAAGTTAAGTCCTTAAGTGTTCTCGGGCGAGACTACCACATCCCTCGAAGTGCTCCAACACTTCCCCCTTTACTGCACGATCATTCGCCCGAGTGAAAACCAATTTTGTATAACCACCGCCAATGACGCACCAACGTCACGGCACAAATTTTATAACAGTGGCACCAACCACAATTCAATATCTCATTAAGTCACATTAATTAATCACATGTGATGATGAACCCAAACGATAATAAAAGCATGGCTAAGCACACTAATCGTACCAACCCAATGTGATCGTAACATAGCATCACTACTAAGTTTCCCAACCTATGGTGTCAATGGCATCAAGGTATTCCAAAATATCAAGGAGGGAAATAACCAATTGGGACGATAACTACCAATACAAGGGTTTGAATAAAAATAGCGATGCAAGATAATTTAAAACAAAATATTTAAATAATAGATTGCAAACTGGGTTCAACATGATCAAAGGAACACGACTTGCCTTGGCCTTGCTTAGTTGACGGCTCTTGATCTTCAAATCTGACGGCGGCTCCCTCGAACGCGTGATCTAACGAGAGAGAAAACGAAACAAAGAGACAAAATAAATTCAAATAAATTCAAATGAACTCCAAAAACTTTCAAACCTGAACCAAAAGGTAGAGCTCAATTTTAGATGAATTTAGAAAAAAGAACGGGGTCAATCGGAGCTAGGACGAGGGAGAACGGGCTCTTGGAAAATTAAATCTACAGAAAATCGGGAAAATTAGAAAAGTGCACTGTGCTGTGGACCGGGCGCACGGGAGAACAGGTCCACGGTGAACTCGGCGCACGGAACAGTGCGGCTGACTGTGCGGCTTGCGCAAGCGGCTGGCTGACGTGGCGACCACGTGGCAGGACACGTGTGCGGTTAGGGCTGACGTGGCAGCTGGCGTGGCGGGTGACGTGGCGGGTGACGTGGCGGCTGACGTGGCACCTGAGGGTCCTCGGGTGCTGACGTGGCATCCACGTGGCGCTGACGTGGCATGACACGTCGGCCTAGGGCTGGCGTGGCTCGGCTGACTCGGCTGCTGTCGTGGCCAGATCGGCTCACGGGTCCACGGACCACGACTGACCGGTGGGCCCGGCTTGTCAGTGGCACGGCTCACGGTGGACTCGATCCACGGGAAGGCGAGGAGACGCGCGGGCGCGGGCGCGGGCGGGCTGACGGCGGGCGGCGCGAGGCGCGGGTGTCCGAGGCGGCGGCGGCTGGCCGGCGACCGAGGAGGCGCGGGGCGGCGGCGGCGGCTGACCGGTGGCGACGACGACGACGACGGCGACGGCGGCCGAGAAGACGGCGGAACCGAGGGCGCAGCGGGCTCACCGGCGACGACGACGACGGCGGCGGAGGCGACGACGGCGACGCGGCCTGGCGGCGGCGGATCTGGCCGACGGCGGCGCACAGCGGAGAAGGCGACGGCGACGGCGGCGGACGACGGCGGGCGACGACTCACCGGCGGCGAAGACCCGACGGCGCGGAAGCGGCGGCGCACGGCGGCGAAGGCGGCGGCGCACGGGAGAGCGTGCGAACCGAGGCGGCCGCGCGTATAAAAACACGCGAACCGAGGCGGCCCGATCGGTCCCGGCCCGGCGCCCCGCTCGGACGCGGTTTTGGACACGCGTACGGCTGGGATCGCGCGCGGGAGATCGGACGGCTGCGGTGCTCGCGGGCGGCGGCGGTTTAGGGTTAGGGTTAGCGGGGCGCGCGCGGGCGAGCGGACGGCGCGGATGAGGCGTGGGCGCAGGCGGCAGCGGGGATGGGCGACGCGTGGTGCCCATCGGGAGGGTCAAGGCGGAGCGGGCGCGGGCGTGGATGCACGCCGCGTGGCACGGGCGGGGCAGGCCAGGCCGGCGGGCGAGCGGGCTGGGCCGGTCGGCTGGACCGGTTTGGGATTTTTCTTTTTTCTTTTCTTTTTCCAGAAATTCAAATAATTCTTTTTGAGCTCTAGAAAATAGCAAATAAATCCAGAAAAATCCCAGAAAAAAACCAGAAAAATCCTTGAGACACAAGGAACTCAAATAAAATAACATTGACAAATGTTAATGTTTATCTTAATCATATTAAATCCTTTCAATTTAATAAAATTCCAATTAAGCTTTAATTAATTCCAACAAAATTCAAATGGTGAATTTTATTTTAAAAGCTTCAAAAAGGCTCTGAAAATCAGGATGTTACAAACCTCCCCCCTTAAACGGAATCTCGACCCCGAGATTCAGGCTCACTAAAAGAATAGGTTACCAGGTGCGACGTTGGAGACGACGTGGTTAAGACTCCCCCTTGCAACGCTTTGAGGTATTTGGCTTCCTTGACTTGACAATGTTCCACGGCTTGCTCCTGGGGTCTTGGCAGGGGTACTTCCAAGATTGAACGGAATTGGCGTGATTCCTTGACGCTTTTGCGGGCAATTGCGAGCAAAATGACCTGGCTCTTTGCACTTGAAACAATTAGATGAAATTATCGGGCTTCTGTCACTCTGAGGTTGACCGCTGACATTGATAGGGCGTGGTCCCGAAACATCATGATGAGGCATTGGAGCTGGAGTCTTGGAATCTGACTGCTGCGGTACCCGAGCTGGCTGGTAAGTGCTGAAACGCTGCCTCTGAGCCTGGTGAGACTGAAATCCCTGCTGAGCCATCCTCCTCTTGCGAGACTCCTCGAGCTCGCGGCGACTGTCCTCAAATAGGATGACCTTATCCACCATCTGCTGAAAGCTGGCATAGTCGTTGCCCACAACCTGCACCTTCAATCCTGGGTTCAAGCCTTTCCGGAACCTCTTCTGACGGTCTTCATCTGTGGCTACGTCCTCGGGTGCATAGCGAGCTAGCTGAGTGAACTTATTGAGGTACTCACTCACTGACATGTTCTTCTGCTGCAACTCACGGAACTCCTCCTTTTTCATGTCCATCACCCCATCCAGGACATGGGCGTTACGGAAAGCGGTGTAGAACTCGTCCCAAGTAATGCTGTCCTGGTCCTCGCGGGCGTCACAGAAGTTCTCCCACCACTCTGCTGCAGGTCCCTCCAGCTGGTGTGCTGCATACAGTACTCTCTCTCTGTCTGTGCACTGGGCCAAGTCCAGCTTTTTCCTTACTGAACGGATCCAGTCGTCTGCCTCCAAAGGCTCTGAAGAACTGGAGTAGGTAGGCGGCCTCGTCCTCATAAACTCTGCAAAGCGAGACTGATGGTGGGCGGCCTGAGGTGCTGCTACCCCTGGTTGCGGACGCTGAGCCATATTGTTCATATTCTGCATCATTGCTTGCATCATCTGAGTCTGGGCCATCAGGAACTGACTGAGAGCGGGGTCCAGGGTCGGCGGAACTGCCTGGGGTGGCTGAGTGGAACTGTTCCCTGGGTTCTGGTTTGTCTGCTCACGACCTGCGGAGTTCCTGGTTTCAACCATCTTGCTGCTGCTCTGAAAAGAAAGACCATTTGCTGAGAACTGACTTCTGAAGGCTCAATAGGTAAGAGGGAAAAGCAAAGGTAAGCGGTAAACTCGTCTAAGGGGAATAACTAATGGCAACCTAAACTAAGCAGACACTTAGCCGAAAAGGCTAACAAAAGAAGCAATAAACTCCACAAAAAGACTTTTGACATGACTGCATCATAATGCTAGAAGCAAAACTGCAGCTCACATCACACACAATGGCAAATAAGAAGCAAGACGATCTATACGATACTAAAAACTATAACAAGGTTCTAATCTAATGGATTCTAATCTTCACGGAAATCTCCAATCCTTTCTTGACATATTGGGCGCTTCCTTGAGCCAACTTCACAGCACAGCTTGAAGAATTCCATGCCAACTTTCACTTTGGTCGAGGGACACTCGAGACATCAATGGACATTGTAGGGATAAGAAGTCACATTGAGTTTCGAAAACAAGTTCTCAGAGGAGACAAGGAGCAAGAATCCTAAGAATGAGGTAAGAATCAAGAATTAATAGACAATCATTTGGTTGATTTGATTTAGAAAATAAATTTTGAAATATTTTCTAATTCGACTACTCTAACTAGGGCTTCGTCCTGCAGTCGATTTGGCTCTGATACCATCTCTGTAGAGACCCGAATATGCAAATCCGGACTCTCTGTGTATACTGCACTAGTCCAGGATCACGCTAGTGCACACAGTCAAACATAGAGGTAATCATCACCACAATCACGATATTAAATAAGGGAAACTCGAATTATTAATCAATATCCAAAAGTGAGACCTTATGGTCAAGCTTACAATCTCAATAGCCTTAGGGGCTTAACAAAACTTAGCAGCGGAAAAATCCAAAATAAACGTAGTGGCCAATCGACATGCCCACAGGCAATCGAGTGGGGAGCGAAGCCTAGAACGCGTAGTCGTCGAAGTACTCTCCTTCTGGAACCTCCTGCTGGTGATACTCCTCCTCCTCAACTGAGCAACAGGGGCATAAAGCCGTGAGTACATTGGTACTCAGCAAGCCGTTTGTAACAAATGAATGCAATATAATATGCAAGGCTTACCAATGGAAGGCTAAAAGGGTTAATTTGCATAAACAGCATTTAGAAATATCATAAATAGATTAAAGGCGAATTGTAAATAAAACAATAATGAATAATCAAAGGAATTGAAGTAACCACTTATGAATCTCCCATCCATAAGCTAAACCAACCACTCATGGACCTCCCATCCACAAGTTAAACCAACAGTGAATTAACCATCCACTGTCCAAACTTTTTAGAAATAACTATACCTCGTGTGAAATCACCGAGCATTGTCCATGACCGAGGACGCGGCTATTCGAATAGTTTTACACTCTACAGAGGTTGCACAACTGTACCCACACGATGTGATAATCCTCACGTTAAAGACAATCACAACAAGGCCTTTACAATGTTCAATTCCAACCCAATCCCGCCCGCTAGGGTTTCGCATCACACCCCCCCTTGCGCCCCGTGGAATGTATACGACACCCACTGACATCCCAATGGCGGAACCAGAATTGAAACATCACAAATTAATCAGCCAGGTCTGTCCCATACCAGACATGTGGTTTGCACGGTAAGACTCAGATCAATGGCGCACAAAGTTAAGTCCTTAAGTGTTCTCGGGCAAGACTACCACATCCCTCGAAGTGCTCCAACACTTCCCCCTTTACTGCACGATCATTCGCCCGAGTGAAAACCAATTTTGTATAACCACCGCCAATGACGCACCAACGTCACGGCACAAATTTTATAACAGTGGCACCAACCACAATTCAATATCTCATTAAGTCACATTAATTAATCACATGTGATGATGAACCCAAACGATAATAAAAGCATGGCTAAGCACACTAATCGTACCAACCCAATGTGATCGTAACATAGCATCACTACTAAGTTTCCCAACCTATGGTGTCAATGGCATCAAGGTATTCCAAAATATCAAGGAGGGAAATAACCAATTGGGACGATAACTACCAATACAAGGGTTTGAATAAAAATAGCGATGCAAGATAATTTAAAACAAAATATTTAAATAATAGATTGCAAACTGGGTTCAACATGATCAAAGGAACACGACTTGCCTTGGCCTTGCTCAGTTGACGGCTCTTGATCTTCAAATCTGACGGCGGCTCCCTCGAACGCGTGATCTAACGAGAGAGAAAACGAAACAAAGAGACAAAATAAATTCAAATAAATTCAAATGAACTCCAAAAACTTTCAAACCTGAACCAAAAGGTAGAGCTCAATTTTAGATGAATTTAGAAAAAAGAACGGGGTCAATCGGAGCTAGGACGAGGGAGAACGGGCTCTTGGAAAATTAAATCTACAGAAAATTGGGAAAATTAGAAAAGTGCACTGTGCTGTGGACCGGGCGCACGGGAGAACAGGTCCACGGTGAACTCGGCGCACGGAACAGTGCGGCTGACTGTGCGGCTTGCGCAAGCGGCTGGCTGACGTGGCGACCACGTGGCAGGACACGTGTGCGGTTAGGGCTGACGTGGCAGCTGGCGTGGCGGGTGACGTGGCGGGTGACGTGGCGGCTGACGTGGCACCTGAGGGTCCTCGGGTGCTGACGTGGCATCCACGTGGCGCTGACGTGGCATGACACGTCGGCCTAGGGCTGGCGTGGCTCGGCTGACTCGGCTGCTGTCGTGGCCAGATCGGCTCACGGGTCCACGGACCACGACTGACCGGTGGGCCCGGCTTGTCAGTGGCACGGCTCACGGTGGACTCGATCCACGGGAAGGCGAGGAGACGCGCGGGCGCGGGCGCGGGCGGGCTGACGGCGGGCGGCGCGAGGCGCGGGTGTCCGAGGCGGCGGCGGCTGGCCGGCGACCGAGGAGGCGCGGGGCGGCGGCGGCGGCTGACCGGCGGCGACGACGACGGCGACGGCGGCCGAGAAGACGGCGGAACCGAGGGCGCAGCGGGCTCACCGGCGACGACGACGACGGCGGCGGAGGCGACGACGGCGACGCGGCCTGGCGGCGGCGGATCTGGCCGACGGTGGCGCACGGCGGAGAAGGCGACGGCGACGGCGGCGGACGACGGCGGGCGACGACTCACCGGCGGCGAAGACCCGACGGCGCGGAAGCGGCGGCGCACGGCGGCGAAGGCGGCGGCGCACGGGAGAGCGTGCGAACCGAGGCGGCCGCGCGTATAAAAACACGCGAACCAAGGCGTCCCGATCGGTCCCGGCCCGGCGCCCCGCTCGGACGCGGTTTTGGACACGCGTACGACTGGGATCGCGCGCGGGAGATCGGACGGCTGCGGTGCTCGCGGGCGGCGGCGGTTTAGGGTTAGGGTTAGCGGGGCGCGCGCGGGCGAGCGGACGGCGCGGATGAGGCGTGGGCGCAGGCGGCAGCGGGGATGGGCGACGCGTGGTGCCCATCGGGAGGGTCAAGGCGGAGCGGGCGCGGGCGTGGATGCACGCCGCGTGGCACGGGCGGGGCAGGCCAGGCCGGCGGGCGAGCGGGCTGGGCCGGTCGGCTGGGCCGGTTTGGGATTTTTCTTTTTTCTTTTCTTTTTCCAGAAATTCAAATAATTCTTTTTGAGCTCTAGAAAATAGCAAATAAATCCAGAAAAATCCCAGAAAAAAACCAGAAAAATCCTTGAGACACAAGGAACTCAAATAAAATAACATTGGCAAATGTTAATGTTTATCGTAATCATATTAAATCCTTTCAATTTAATAAAATTCCAATTAAGCTTTAATTAATTCCAACAAAATTCAAATGGTGAATTTTATTTTAAAAGCTTCAAAAAGGCTCTGAAAATCAGGATGTTACACCATGTATGAAGGAGGACAAGCAAGAGTAGTTAATCAATGGTTGAACAATCCACTATACTGGTATAAGCTATAGTTACAAATATATTTGCATTTGCATCCTATGAAAGAGAACAAGAAAGATACAATTACAATTAAAGTGCTCATAGTCTATAGTTGTGAGATATTTGTTTATGAATTGTTAATGTGTTTGTTTTATCATGTTACTTGCTAAGATGGGTCTCACCCTTGTTTTGTTTGTGCTTTTAGGTGACCGCTGAGGTGACCTGCATTGGGATGGGAGTATGTGATGATCCGTGCCATCACTACCTTAGGTAATGGCACCAGTTTGTGGTTGTTACCTGACAAAGTAGGATAATTTTCTATTTTATCAAATAATAAGCCATATCAGACTGTTCAGAAGAACAATATCTAGAGACGGTATAATATTATTGCAATACCATTGTCACATAGGGCTATATCTGTCATAGGGCTACACAATTATGCAAAATATTACACTTGAAAATAGAAGTGGTGTCAACTAACAACTATACAAGTACAGAATCTAATAGATAGCAACACACTAATATACTCAGGTTCATGTAAACGGCTACCCGCTATCACCTACTCATCCCAACATCCATACAGGGTATGCATCTCATACACGTTGTACTCTAGGCCAATCTCGTTTCCCTCAACATAGCTGTCCTCCACGTTGACCTTATCATAACTAGGTAGATCATCATACCAACTCACCTCTAAATAAGGAGGATTAATAGTAAGGATGAGTACAAAGGTACTCGGCAAACATTAATAGCAAACATACAATCTCATGATCAACATCCATCAAATCAAAAATCATATCTCCTTTTATCATCATTCTTAAAATAAGTTTTTAAGTTGTGAAATTGTTAGGTTTATCTTTACAAATTTACTAGTCACTCATATTCTACGAAAAGATCACATGTAGGCTTCTCTAGCCTCTAGTTCAGGAGATAGGCATGAATTCATGGTTTATTTAGCACTACGCGGGCTTATATCGCTTTTACTAATAGCAGCCTTGACTTTAA
Source organism: Dendrocalamus latiflorus (assembly GCA_017311315.1). NCBI lineage: Eukaryota > Viridiplantae > Streptophyta > Magnoliopsida > Poales > Poaceae > Dendrocalamus > Dendrocalamus latiflorus. Next base: position 31,832,465 of record CM029627.1, on the reverse strand, counting down.
CTTCAACGGGTTAATGCGCATTTCCTTAGATGTGATTCTCAAGTCGGAGTTCACAATGTTTTCTCTCGGTTAGCACAATGCTAACCACTCTGTCAGAGAAGCATATCCATCACTCCACATATGATAGGGAGGCATATCCTTCACCCAACACCCACCGTGGTGCATATACCGACATGGGGTATTGCCACTTTTGAAAATTGCACATCAAACACTTGTGCAGGCATCTTTGTGCATGTGTTGCACTAGGTGTCATCTAAAATAGAGTTCTGAATTGAAACTAGCTAGAGTTTAACCGAAATTCTAGATAATATGTTTTCTGGTGCTCTCAAGCGGTCAGGCCAGCCAAGCACTAGTGGTCAGTCTGCTTGTTGTCCGAATGGCCTGGTAATGGAGGTTAGACTTGCTTTTGGTGAATTATTGCTGATGAAAATGGATATTGAGCATGTTTGAGGAGTGGGTTTTTGCCTACATGATGTGAGGTGTGTGTGGTGACTATGCGTGACATGGTTGGGTGAACCATGACGGTTTTGTGTTTGATTCATGGCTTGGGAGCTATGGAGTGTTTGTGTTGTGTTGCATGACGCATTGCTTTGGCTAACGTGTGCCAAGTGCATGAAACTTGTGCTCGATATGATTGGTTGGTCTTTGGATGTACAAGTGGCTTAGAGAACATTAGCAGTCAATGACAAGGGATCAAGACCAGGTGGCAGAGCTAAGGTCTGTGCGGTCAAGTAAGTCTGGGTAAGGCTACATGGCTCAATCGGGGCACACAGAGAAGACAAGGATCATGAAGAGGTGAATTATGTTGGTGCATGTGGTGCACCGAGTTATAAGACTGATGCATGTAGAGATGGTTCATAAGAGTCTAATGCATAAAGACATGATGGCTAGTTATTGGGCACTATAGACTACATGTCAAAGTATGTGGAGACGCTTTAATGTTAAGGTAAGAGTTATTGGCTCATCAATTGTGTCAATTGATGTTTTTGTGTATTCTACAGTGTTATGTGATGGTTTGTTTGTTGTTGTTGGATACAACACTTCAGAACTAGGTCATGGTGATGTGATGGGATCAAGACTAAGTTAGGAGAGTTTATGTCCAGAGCAGTTAAGGGGTTAGGACTAAGCTAGGGGGTTGAGGTCCAAAGTGATTAAGGTATCACTGAAAGATGACTGAGGTTAGTGGAGTGGCTACAAGCCAGTAAGATAAGGAACCGAAGTAGTAACTACCGATGGTGTACATGATGGGCAACAACAATATAGATCGAGACTAAGCTTAGGAAGGAGATAAAGTCCAGAACGGTCAGGTAGGCGGGGTGCCATCATAGTGCATGTAGAGGCATGTGGCGCTCCATTTGACTTAGGCTCTTTTGCAAGTGAGAATGGTTCAATGGGATCTAGACATGTGAGAAGCTTAGCGGCAAGTCATTAGGACCACATAGAGTCAAAGATGAAGCATAGGGTTATTTCAAGGGGAAGGACTTGTCGTAGCTAACTTAGTCTCCGCATACGCATCATAGAGGGGCACAACCCTATGCCCTATTCCCTCCAAGCCACCCCTAGATGTGACCTAGCCCCAGATTGTGCTACCTCTCTTGTACATGCCCTAGTTGCCACTATTGCACCGCTGTGCCTAGCTTCTGTTGTGCTGTTGTTACCATGCTGCTGTTGTTGCACCAGATGCCATGCTATGACGAAGTTGTTGTGCCATCGCGAGAGCATGCCATGGAGAGAATCTGTCACACTGATGTCTTAATGCAGAATAGAGGACGCTGTCACCACCATTCGCTATAGAACTGAGGTAAGCAATTGGTCCTAGCATCGGGCTAGTGCGTGGCCAAAGCGCCTCATGCCATGCTGGTGTGCACCCATGCCAGTTCGCTAGTGTCTAGGGTGTGCCAGCATCGTGTCCTCTGTGTCATGGCACATTCCCTCATTTTTTTATCTATGATCGTGTCATGCCACACAGGTGCTACCAAGAAGCATGATGGCTACAACACAAGTGTCCATTGGGCATTTCCGAGAAGAGATCAATGGGAGATCGTGAAGAACCGATGTTTGCGACATCTTTCTTCAAATTCTGTGTGTTAAGTAAAACCATAGATTGATGCCCTCCATTGTTTCATTGATGTAGATTGTTTTATGGCCATGTTAGATCAAAACTATGATAGATGGGTAGTGTTGGAAGGTGTTTTAGTGTTATCAGGTTCAGTCAACTAGTCCTGCTGAGTCTTGTGAGGTAGTTTTAGGTCCTTGCATGTTTTTTTTTCATGAAATTTCCATAACATGAAAGATGTATAGATTTGTCTAGGTTTTCTGTAGAGTGATAGATCATGGAATTTGGTTGAGTAGATTAAAAGTTATGGCTTGGGAATGGTTATGGCTTGGGAATGGTACTAGACCATAATTTATTGTTAATGGTAGTAGTTGTCTTGTGTTGTAACTTAGACACAGATAATGACCCAATAAAAATTGATCATTACTACAAAGATATATATAATTTTTTGTAGTTTCTGAAAGTGGTATTTTTTTACTATGTTTCATACAGTACAAGATTAGTTATGAAATTGTAAAGCTAGCTGTTGTGAATTGCAACAGAATAGCCTTCCAATCAAGGTGATGAAAACATAAAATCTGGATAACCAGAGAAAGGTGGAAATTTTTGTTTAGTTTCTAGAGTATATATGTTTTATTATGTTTGGGTTCCTAGGTTGCAAGTTATGATCGTTTGAACACCAAGATGGCAGGATAGTTGTCCGAAAAGGAGTGAGAATCATGTTCGGCACGTGCGTAGGAATGCCATCAATTTATTTATCATGTACATACTGTTGTAGCATGGTTTTGAGCTAGGGTTGGTTTGTTTGAGTTGTGTTGTTGCTTATTCGAGGGTTGTTTTCGGCTACACATCATCCCGCTTATTTGGGTTATAAGGCAAGTGCATGGTAAACTGTGGTTTGTGATGGGTGCGCTAGTTTTTCTTATTATAAAATGTTTTCAGCAGTGCTATGAGATATTTACCATTGGATGTTTATTATTGATATGTTGATGATACATGGTAAAATTGGGAAATGTTAATATTTGAAGAAAGTTGTGTCCTTGCATTTGCACTCATACATAGGACCTACCTCAGATAATCATCCCACGGGAGTGGAAAGAGAAATTATATTCCTACTTCAGTTGGCATTCTATGGGAGTGGAGGTTGACCCTGTATGAAAGAGGACAAGCAAGAGTGGTGTAACAATGGGTAAACATTGTGCTATACTGGTATAAGCTAAAGTTATAGATATATTTACATTTGCAAGCCATGAAAGAGAAAGATATATTTATAGTTAGAGTGTTCGTAGTCTATAGCTATGAGATATTTGTTTATGAATTGTTAATGCATATGTTTTATCATGTTGCATGCTGAGATGGGTCTCACCCTTATTTTGTTTGTGCTTTTAGGTGACCGTTGAGGCGACCTACATTGGGATGGGAGTATGTGATGACCAGTGCTAGTACTACCTTAGGTAATGGCACCAGTCTTTGGATATTACCTGACAAAGCAGAATAAATTCCTATTTTATTGAAAAATAGGCCACATTAGAGTGTTACAGAAGAATAATAGCTAGAGATGGTATGATATTATTACAATAGCATTGCCACATAGAGCTATAGTCTGGCTATACAATTCTGCCCAAATATTACAACACTAAAAAATAGAAGTGGTACCAACTAATAATTATACAAGTACAAAAGCTAATAGATAGCAACATGCTAATATACTCGGGTTCACATAAATAGCTAACAGCCACCTCGTACTCATCCCAACCTCCATACAGGGCATCTGCCTCATACGTGTCGTACTCTGAGGTAGTCTTGTTTCCCTTGGCAAGGCTATCCTCCGTGTAGATCTTATCATAGCCAGGTAGATCATTGTACCAACTCACCTCTAAATAAGGAGAAGTAATAGCAAGGATCGATGAGTACAAGGTACTCAGCAAGCATTTAATAGCAAATATGGAATCTCATGATCAACATCCATCAAATTAAAAATCATATCTCCTCTCATCATCATTCTTCAAATAAGTTTTTAAGTTGCCAAATTGTTAGGTTTATCTTTATAAATTTACTAGCCATTCATATTCAAATGAAAGATGACCTAGAGGCTTCTGTAGCCTCCAATCCTTGTCATGAATTCATGGTTTATTTAGTACTACACAGGATTTATTGCTTTTACCCATAGCAACCCCAACTTTGACTACAAAAGGTTCATTCATATTTCCTTAGATGCAATGCTCAAGTTGGAGTTCAGAATGTTTTCTCTACTTTAGTATATCATAACTCCATCTAGTTATTACGATGCTAACCACTGTATCAGAAGGTGTATCCATCGCCCGGCACGTGTTAGGGAGGCATATCGATAACCCAACACCTATTGCGATCCATATAGCCGCCATGGGGTATTGCCACTCTTGGCCTTACCCAATCCCTAGTATCCTACATACCCATGTGGAGTGCATAATAACTTGATAAAGTAACATATTCTTCCTATTGTAAATAGGACCATGGCTGATACGGTAAATAAGGCTCGTCACATGAGTGAGAGTTGGCTAGTCCTTTTTGTTATGGTAAATATAGGGGGCCCACACTTACCACTATCTTTCATTTCCCGAGAACCCTCCACCCTTCACCAGGTTGCAAGAAAGAGAAAGTCCTGGCCTAGGCTGAATTGAGGCTGCGACTGAGTTGGCCTTGACATGCTGCCATAGGCGAGTCAGTCTCGACATGCACATAAAGGGGCGCAGCCATGTACCTTATTCCCTCCGAGCCGCCGATAGCTGTCACCGAGCCTTAGACCACGCTGCCTTATCGAGCACTACCTCGCCCTGTGTACGCCACCCTCATCCATGCCCTAGCCATTGCTGTTGCTCCAATGTGCCTAGCGCTGCTGTGCTGCAGTTGCCATGCTGCAGTCACGCCAGACACCATGCCATGGAGAAGCTACCATTCCACCGTCGGACCACACCGTGGAAAGAAGCTACTGCACAGGTGCCATAGTGCACTGCTGTAACATCCCAATTTTTTGGCCTTTCGAAATCTAAAATTTTCAAGATTTTTTTGAAGTAAAGCGTAAATTGATTTTTTAGAAATTAAAATGATTTAACATGATTAATCCAAATGTCAACTAAATCCAAAATAGTTTTATTGGAGTTCCTAGTGCTCAAAAGTATTTTCTAGCATTTTCTTGGATTTTATCTAAGCTAGTTGCTATTTATTTGGCTTTGTTTGATTTCCTGCTAATTTTAGAAAAAAATATTAATTAAAAATAGGAATTTTGCCTTAGGTTGAATCTCTCTTTCCAACCCAGCCCCTTCCATTTCTTTTCTCTTTCCTTGCCCTGCTTTTCCTTGGCCCAGCTTGCCTACCTTCCTCTCTTTTCTTCTCTATCTCTCTCACCGACAGTGTGGTCCCACATGTCGGCCACTACTGTGTATCTTCCTCGCCGAGTCGGTGAAGGACTCCACCTCACACACAACGCCGCTGGCGCCCCCATTTCAACTTCCTCCTCGTCCAGCTATAAAAGGACGCTTAGGGCCACATAAATCCTCACCCCAAGTTGCTCCGCACCTTGCCAAACCCTAGTCATCGCCCAAAGTTGCGTCGTCTCCCCGAATTCGTCGATTCAGAGCTTCAAGCTCTGCTGCCACGTCCAACTCCAGCAAGGAATTGTCATCACACCAGTGCACCTCTGCCTTCACCACCTAGTGCGCAAGCTTCATCGTGCTTCACCCTATCTTCTCTACACCATGCTGAGGCCAACAAACAAAGGAATGTTGTGAACACCATGTAGATGATCTATTCCGCCATTGACACCTCATCGTTGATCCAGTAATGACCCCTAAGTCCCAGGAAGCAAATGCAAGCATCCAAACCCCCAGCCAAGCCCATTCTCGCCATTGAGCTAAGCCATGCTACCACCCACTTCACCACCAACAACTGTATCAACCTGTTCTGGCCAATCTAAACTATTAAATTGATTCACCATCACACGAGGAAGCTAGAGAAGTCCTTGCCAACCCTTTGCTAGTCGCCATTCGCCATCGCCAGAGATGAGAACCCTCAATCATATATCTTCTCCATGTAGTCAGGAATGGCTGGCCACCTCAGCGCAATGGTTCAACATGGAAGCCATGCAAGCATCAGTCAGACTATGTGTATAGCCACATCAGTAGCTAAGTCAGCCTCCACACCAGTGCTACGTCAACCTGTCTGCTTGCATCAACCTAGCCCTTGACTGGTTCGATGGACTGAGTTCACCATGGACTGAGTCAATGACATGTGGGTCCCACAAGTCAGTCTCTGTTCTCTCTATTTTCTTTTTCCCAAATTTCTTAGCCAATCCAACTTCCAAGAGCTTGTTCTATCTCATGCGAACTCCGATTGAGCCTGTTCAAGTCTCTAAATTTATCTAAAACCAAGCCCTATTTTATAGTGAATTTTTTTTATTTTTTGGAGTTTGTTTGTTCTCTATTTTTAGTTTTTATATGGATTTTCTCTTTTGTACGAGTAGACTTCGATGCATCAGTATCGTTCGTTGATCAAGGAGAAGAAGTAGTTCCAGACCAAAACTTCATTGAAGGCAAGTTGCGCAATATTGATTATATTGAGCCCAGTTTTTATAAAATTATTTTACATTTAAATTACTGTGCATTGTTATTTATTAAAAATACCTTAGGAATAGTTATTATCTCAATTGCTATTTATCCATCTTGCCATTTGTATGCCATGACCCATTGTCACCCTAGGATGGTTATTATTAGTTGGTCATTATTGTAGCACCAATGTGGGTTGGTTAGATTGCTTAGCCATGCTGAAAATTGTGGAACATTGTTTTGGAATATCAAATTCAATTTGTTTAATTTTATATGGAATTACTTTGTGAACAACTTAGTGCATTATGTTTTATCATTGATGGCATATGTTGCGTTTTAATCAAGAGTGGATAAATGGTTTAGACTAGGGTGATTGAAGGAACTATGTGCTAATGGTTTGTAGAAAGATAGTGAATTCGTGGAGTAGTTAGATAATGGGTTGGCATCGCCCTAGTCAGTTAAAGACTTAACTTTGTGTGCCATTGAACAGAGCCAGAATCGTACAACCACATATCTAGAATTGGACAGGCCCATCTCAGTAAGTTACCATGTTTTGGTATTGACTACTCAGGTTATGCTTTGTGCCAGGGATGGAGAGGGTAATTGCTTATGAGGATTGCATCATATGGATGGGGTGTACCTTTTACAGGTACAACGATAAGTCCCCTCTCCACCACATTAGCGCTAGTTTAAGGGGGTGTGGGTACAAAGGATAAGGATCATTGGGAGGAGTCAGTACTAGGGAGAAGTTTTTGAAAGGTTTTGTTATGATCATCTCAGTCGCATGTCTAAGAAAGCATGTAATTGGCTGATAGGATGAGTTGATCATATCTTGTGAGAAAAGTTGTACAATCTCTGTAGAGTGTTAAATCAATATATTTGAATAGCCATATCCATCATCATGGACATGCTTGGGGATTTCACACTAGGGTTAGATTTTCATAACCAACAACTAGGAAAGAAAGCTACGTGAAATTAATGGATGAGCTATGTGAGATGTTGTTATATTGTTACCTATTTACTATCTGTTTTACTCAAATTACACTTTCAATCTATTTGTTGTATTTATAAGTCAAATTAGTTTTCTACAAAGTAATCCAATTTAGCCATTTCCTTGTATAAGCATTGCATCTATATATTGCATTTGTATGCACAACTTGTGAAGTACTCTATGTACGCACCCTTGCTATCAACATAACTCAGTTGCTAAAGGAGAGGAATCTTCACCGTGCTTCAAGGAGGAGTACTATGAAGGAGTTTATGTGCTTGGTCAAGCAACCCAAGTCGATTGCCTGTGGGCATATGGATAATGTAGTTTATTTGAATTGTTTGGCTATTGAGATTATTAATTGCAAGCTTGACCCTAAGGTCTCTACTCTGGTAATAAAGGTATTTGTTTATTTCTTAGTCATTCATGTGTATGAAATGATGTTTTATCTATGTTGTCATGTGTTTACTAGCGTGATCCTAGATTAGTGCAGTATATACAGAGAGTCCAGATTTGTATATTTGGGTCCCCACAGCTGCGGAGGATGCCACTGCCATTCACTATAGGACCGAGGTAACCAACCAGCACTAGCGTTGTGCTGGTGCATGGCTAGAGCGCCTTACATCACACTGGTGTGCACCCAGGCCAGTTCACTGGTGTCTAGGGCGTGCCCATAGTGTGTCCTCTACGTCATGGTATGTTCCCTTCATTTCTGATCTATGATCGTGATATGCCGCACAGGTGCTGCCAAGAAGCGTGACGGCCGTGACACACGGTGTCTGTTGGGCAGTTCTAGCAAGAGATGAACGGGAGATCATGAAGAACCAGTGTTTGCGATGTCTTCCTCCAACTTCCAGGTGTTAGGTAAAACCCTAGATCGACGCCCCATTGTTTCATCAATGTAGACTGTTTTATGGTCACATTATCGGGTTCAATCAACTAGTGCTGATGAGTCTTGTGAGGTAGTTTTGGGGTCCTTATGGGCTTTTTCATGAAATTTCCATAACATGAAAGCTGTATAGATCTAAGAAGGGTACTAGACAATAATCTATTGTAAATGGTGGCAGTTGTCTTGTTTTGTAATTTGGACATATAAAATGGCCCAATTAAAAAATGGTCGTAAGTGGAAAGATGTATATAATTTTTTGTATTTTCTGAAAGTGGTATTGTTTACTATGTTTCATATAGTATAAAATTAGTTATGAAATTGTGAAGCTAGCTAAAAACAACGATCAAGATGATTTAATCATAAATTTTGGATAACTAGAGAAAGGTGGGAAATTTCGTTTAGTTTCTAGAACATATATGTTTTGTTATGTTTGGATTCCTGGGTTGCAAGTTATGATTTTTTTTTCGAAGCGTGCACACACACACAAGAGCCAGTCTTTGTGGTTTTAGCTGAAGCTAGTTTATTTTCTGGAGATTTTTTTTGAAGGCTAGTTTCTAGAGAATTTGGAATTGAGTTTTTGGCCGTGGATTGAGTTTTCTCAACTGAAGGTGTCTTGTAAAAACTGCGATACAAAATAAGCTAGGTCATATGGGATTATGTTCCGTTACTAAGTTTCAACAAACTTTGGATATCTCGCAAAAAAAAGTTGGACTAGGGCATAACTATGTGATGTTCTGTTCATTTTAGAAAGTTAGGCCCTGTTTGGTACAGCTTCACCAACAGCTTTATGAGCTGTTGTGAGCTGTTTTTTTGCCAAACACCCTTTTTGCAAACAGCTTCATGGATGAACACTACTACAGAAAAGGTCATCACAGACGGTTCGAAAATGTCATCACAGACGGTTTTGTGAACCGTCTGTATTTATGGGTCAGTGATAATCGAAGGTCATCACAGACGGTTTTCGAACCGTCTGTGATAATCAGCTATCACAGACGGTTTTTGAGTAAAAGCCGTCTGTGATAGCTGATAATCACAGACGGTTTTTAGTTAAAAACCGTATGTGATACTGATCATCACAGACGGTTTTTACTCAAAAACCGTCTGTGATATTCCCTTCGACCCCTACATATATTTCTGTTTATTGGCTAGCCTCAGCAAATGCTAGCCATGCCCTCTGAAACAAGCAGATCAACATGTACATGTATACATCCAATTCACATCTCAATTCATTTCACAAACATAAAACATCAATTTTTATTAAGATTAGAGTATACCATTACAATATCTCAAAACAACGAGCAGGTTACACAACAAGCAAAGATCCTCTATGCCTTCTCGCCCCTGATGCAACGCATGAGCTGAATGTCTTTGACGACCACCATCGTCGGCGTTGATTGAGCGTCTGCCCGGTTGGCACGAGCTAGATGCTTCTGCGTCGTCTGCAAGGAGGAGGACAACAAGGAGGAGGAGAACAACAAGGAAGAGGACAGCAAGGAGGAGGACAGCAAGGAAGAGGAGACCAGCAAAGAGGCTGGATTTTGGTTATATTTATAGGGGAGGGAGAGGGAGGGAGAGGCGGGAATTCAAAAGTTTTGGCGCGGGAAACGGAAAGGCAGAGCTACGATTCGTGGGGCTGAGGATCGACGGGCCCAGCGGTCAGATTATCACAGACGGTTCTATTTATAGAACTGTCTGTGATGAATGAATATCACAGACGGTTCTATATATAGAACCGTCTGTGAATTGGAGCACAAATTTTATATACCGATGCAATATAAACAACTAGTCTGAAAAGATAAAATAGCAAAGGTTTATATAGTTTATATATACTCATTTGAAAGGTTTCGACGAGATCTACAACTTTGCAGTTGAAGAAAAATCCAAATTCCGAAAATAAAACCAAGAAAAAGGGCAAAAACAGAAACCAAAAACTTGTGATGCAGGTTTAGGTCCAAAGATGGCCGATTTTTGGGGTCTTGGAGGGCTACTAGCACTAGCGGGTCATTTGTTTTGGATCGGGCTCGTCGTTAGCTTTCCAACGAGTACAAGAACGTCGAAAACGGACACCGTATGCAAAAGTTATGCCAGTTTTACTGAAGGTGTCTCAAAACTGAACTATACTCGGACTTAAGCGCGAAAATATGAAATTTTGAGGGATTGCAAAGCGGGAAACGTATCACAGACGGTTTTTATTATAAAACCGTCTGTGATACTAGAATATCACAGATGGTTTTATAATAAAAACCGTCTATGATAATCTGGAATATCACAGACGGTTTTTATTATAAAACCGTCTGTGATATTCTAGTATCACGGACGGTTTTATAGTAAGAACCGCCTGTGATACTCCTTTTTCCCGCCACAAATACCACAGACGGCCTCCAAATTAAAACCGTCTATAATAGTGTAAATCACAGACGGTTTCACAAAACCGTCTGTGATTTGGCGTCTACCATTAGGTTTTCTGTAGTAGTGGAAGCTCCTTAAATCATGCTCTCACAAGGGAATGGGGTGGGGTGAAGCTGAAAATAGTAGCTTTTCACAGCTCTCTCCCTCAGGTTCGCAGTTCTAGGAACCCACTGCCCTTGTAGTTGATAGAAATTACAGCACTTTGCCACTGGGTCCCCACGCCTGTTTCCTCTCCTCCCGTTCGCACTGATTTTAATTTTTTTATTTTTTTATTATTTTAATTTTTTAATTCATACTCATTCAAATATATTATTTTTTAATTCATATGACCATATACAAACATACAACTCCAAATGTTAGAACAAGTCAGGTAGACAGGGGCATCTTGGACAATTGCCCTCTCTCAGCCATGCATGAAGCTGTTGGTGAAGCTGTTTTGCCAAACAATTTTCCAAAACAGCTTTAGCTTCACCGGTGAAGCTCCTCGTGAAGCTGAAACAAAAAAAACAGCTTCACTAGTAAAGCTGAGCTGTGCCAAACAGGTGCTTAATCTCTTGGGTGACATTTCATGAATGAATATAGAAAACTTAAACAAATATTTTATTTTGTGTTGAACAGGCCGATGAAGCAACAGACAATTTTTGCCCATTATTTGACAATTTATTTTCGAAAAAAGGAGCATTAGCTACTCGTGACATCCTGATTGTCTAGTTTTGCGTATACATTAGACGAGGGATATGCTTATCAAGATATCCGGGCAAAATCAGTATCTGTTGCACAGCAAATATTTTCTTTCTAAAAAAAAGACAAGTGTACAAGCATGGGAGTCATTTGTATAGTCCCGTGCATCTTGGTCTAAACGGGATGAACTGACAACTTGAATCAATTGATATGAGTATTTTTTTTAGAGGAGAATCAATTGATATAGTTTTTTTTTACTGAATCAATTTCTATAGTAAAAAAAAAGCAATTTTGCCGACAAACCATCAGCCGATTATACAATTTTTTCACCGGCAAAGCGTTTGCCCTTGATTTTTGTTTTATTTGCCGGCAGAGCTAGAGTTATTTGCTTTCGCTTTGGTTTCACGGACTGACTTCAACCCTCAACTGTGTTTTGGTGTAGTGGCGCAAGCGAAGTTGATGCATCCTGTTGAGTAAAAAAGTTAAAAAAATGGCATCCTATTGAGCAAAAGTAAAAAAAAAAACTAATGGCTGCTACTACCTCTCTAAAATAGTTGTTGTATTAGAAGACGTGTAGCCTAATTTGCAAATCTTTTTATCACTGGTAGACACAAAAGTATTTAGATTTATTACGTAGGTATTGCAAATCTCTACTACTTAAAAATATGAGTTAGTGGTCATCGGTGTATTCTTCTTCCTCTCTTCTCAACCGTCCGATTTGAAAACTGAAATCTTAACCATTTATCTAACATCCCTTCCCCTCCCTCTCACATCTAATTACCCCTCCTCTCCACTTCCACCAGCAGTTACCATCTCCCACCTCCTCCCCTCCAACACCTAACAGAGGGAGTTTGGACCAAGAATGCCATCTTGTTATGGCGCAGGGGACATTTGCCACTGTACTTGTTGCATGCCATCGTTATTCTAGAGGGCAGGCACTCATATTTGAAACGTCTATTGAGTAGTTGAGGTGCTATTGGTTCCACCTTTCAAATCGCTTGTAGTCTATACTTACAAGTCATCCATTTTTTTAGGGCCTATTTGAAATGAAAAGGAATTTTTTCCACTTAGCTAGGTATGATCTCATATTCGGATTCTTCAAAAGAGTGGAGGAAAGGAAATTTTTTGCAAGATTTTTAGGGGTGATTCGTAAAATCCAAACACATAGCTTTTTAGGGAGATGAATTCTTTTTGTAATAAAATTCTACAAAACTCCTCCAAAATGCTTGATGAACCACGCATAGTTCCTCAAACATAAAATTAGAACACTAAGAAACGTAATAAAATAGTTGTCAAGTATGAGAGAATTAAAGGGTAATAGGGGACTAATATATATTTAGCCATGTAAGACGCTGGATATGTACGGTTTGATACTAACCAAAAGCTACTTGGCATGCATGTTTCTGTTTGTTTTTGACTATTCGTAACCATAATGCTGGGAAGAGGAGGTCTTCTTTGAACCTCTGGAAAACTAGGCTTGCTTCTGTTCTCCCCCCTCCAACTTGGTTAGTTTCTGTTGTTGCAAATGATTCACAAGATTATGAGAAGAATGGAGTCCCATTGCCTTACTCAGAAAATATAGAGGCGTTTATGCATATGCCTTTCACATACACTATAGGTTGGGTTGTGCAAGCTAAACTTTGAGTTTTGTGTGCAGTGTGAATGTCCGACGATGATCGAGTGGGCTCAATATACTAGAGGAGCGTGGAGTTAGGCAAGCATTCAAACCACAAGCGTGTGGTTTTATGTTAGAATTATAAGGCCAGAGTGCACATGCAATGGCATTCCTACATGAAGCCATTGCCCATCCACCATACAAAAATTTGTTGAGCAACCATTATTTGTGGAATTGCACAGGCCCTTTTGAGAGCTCTAGATCTGTGACAATGGAGCTCATCGTAAAGAAATTGCCAAATCCGTGAGTTTGTCATTGATGGTTGTCCTCTTCGTTTGGGATCGATTTCAGTTCCCGAAGAATATACTGTTTGAATGTAGGGCAAAGGACGAACTTAACTACTCCATCCGGTCATAAATATATATCATTTTGGACATCAATATAGTCTCCAAAACATAACTTTAGCCACATAATTCTATTGTAATAATACTAGCTGAATGCCCGTACGTTACTACGGATTTTAAAATTTTATCATACTACAAGTTCTAAAACTCATGGGTGGTAAAAAGTTTTAGAACATGCATACAAACATGTTCAAAAAATCTGAAAATCCATAGCAACGTACGGACATTCAGCTAGTATTTGTTATTAAATGTAGTTCTGTGCCATTATTTTTTCTGTAAACTTTACTAACACATACGAGGAACATTAAAAATCAAGTGCATAGAGACCATATCAATATGTCAATAATAAGAGTAAAACTGCAAACTAGTGTGAAATAAGATAGTATATGAAAAATCCTCTGGCGATCCAATGGAGACGGTAAATAAGAAACGTGACACATGCATGCATTATTTGGACAGGCCAACAATGATTCCATCGATCCTGGCCCAATCCAGCGGAGAAAGATTCCGAAAACCGAAAATTGGCCTTTGGATTAGGTCCAAGAGGGAGATGCCCCCGGCATCCAGATCAGCTCTCGAGGATGGTTATATCCGTCGTAGTGGCTAACATTTCTATGTTTATAGTTTTTAAATAATATATTATTTTATTCATTGAATAAATATTTTTCTTATTAAATAACAAGTATGTTACTTCTTTGTGGTACTTTTCATTCATATTTTGATGTTGTTCTAAATTATTCCTGATCTTATACCATTATGTGAGATAATTATGATTTATAGATTAGCATATGTATTGATTGATGATCATGTTTCATGGATCATGGATATATAGATATCAAATCAACAATGTAGACACATATTAGAGAATATAGTATTGGATTTACCTACCACAAGGCACTGCGAAAATTATTATATTCTTAAGTGTCATCAATTAGTCTCATGTAGTGTATGTAAGATCCTTAGATATGAGATCAACATAGTTTTTTACATTATAATAGTTTACTTAGGGTTGCTAAATATTACACCGTAATTGGGTGTTTATAAAGGTAACTTTCGGGTTTACTATGAAATATGTGAAGGAATTTGAGCGATCAAAGTGGAATTTACTCATCCTCTATAACAGAAGAGATATCTCTGGACCTCTCAATGCAAATAACTTAAGGAAGTACATGACCATCCTAAATATGGTTGATGAGTCAACTACAACCAAGTAATCCACTATAGGTTCGACTAAAAGATCGAACTATCATAGGATTGCATGCTTCTCGCCTTGGATTCGATTTGGTATTATGGGGCAAAGGGATTGGTACATGAGTACTATATAGGTTCATTTGATATAATCGTTGTTCATATTTGGGAATCGCTATGTCATGCTGGGATCTCAACTGACTTATGGACTGGAAAGGAGTTTTCGGGTCACGGCCGAATATACATGAACCTGCAGGGTTACACACTTAATATATTGGAACACACTAGATCGGATTGGGTCAGTTACTAATGGGTCAAGTGGTCTTTGCACCTTGTTGGCCCCCTAACATAGGGTTTCACCAGATGTTATATTAAGAGATGCATGGGATTGAGGGGGGGGGGTATCCCGTACGCACCCACAGAAACTCTAGCCACCACCTCTCACAAACCCTTCGATGCACGTTGGTGCTAGCACACTGGTGTATGGTGTTTCTCTCTGGACGTGGACTTCGGTAGAAGTGCATATGCAACTGCGGCACTGATCAGAAGGAAATGATTGACTCATGGAGATTGACTATAGTTAGAGGACGATCGGCTTCCAAGGACGTTGAATGATCGACTACTTTTACTACATCGACATACGCTATGTTAAACTGAATTGCTTCAACTCTTCTTCTACTGTACTGCGTGTCTAGTGGCAATAACGATCTATGATCTTTTGGGGTATTCTTTTGGGCTACAACTTATGGCTTTTGGCTACAGCTTATTAGTCTAATGAATAGAGATTGCTTAAAGAAGCCGAAACCAAAAGCCGTCAGGAAAGCCGAAAAGAACGGGATCTTTACGGATATGGCTTTCTGATTTACGTGGTAGAAAATTTAATTTGTTCTAGTGTAGTTTGCCACGTATAGCAACAAACGAGTCTTCACATGCCTTTCGCCCACTAAAGGCCCATTTACCATACTGGAAAAATTAATGATCCAATGTGTGCAAAGGGGATTGGAAACAATATCTATTTAAAAACAAGTTTTCCTAAAAAACTTATTTACTAACACAGGGAGTATGGCACAACTCTCATCAAAATACATTAATTCAGGAGAAATCTAAGCTGTAAATGACTTGAAATCCACGCAGCGTACTAGATCATGAAGATTTGGTCTAGTCTTTTTTGAACTAGTACAGTTATATGTGCAATTGTACGGTTAGATATTGAAATATATTGTATTTATTATAGAACTATGATACTTTTTTAAAAGGATGTGTCTAGACATCACTGGGATATATTCTTCCTAACAATCATTATACAATTATACAGTTATAAAATGTGTATGTTATACAATTGTCTTGGTCCCACCAGCCATCTCAGAAACTACACGACACTGTCTGCGTTGCATTTCCGGCATCCGCACTCGCTCAATCGCAGGCGAGACGTCTACTCAATCGTGTGAGAGAGAGACTTTTCCCTGGAACAAAATGATCCAATGTGTGCAACGGGGATTGGAAACAATATCTATTTACAGACAAGTGTTTCTAAAAACTTATTTACTAACACAGGGAGCGCGAAAAAACTCTCATAAAAAAACATTAATCCAGGATGTTACATCCTGAGCCACAGGTCTAAATAGGCTGAACACAACTAAGCCCACGGAGCAACGGAGCAACAACCTTATAAGTGGTGTTGGGTCTTCTCCCCCCAAAAGAATAGTCCAATGGGTGGGGGCTCCCTCACACTTATAAGTTGTGCTTGCTCCTCTCCCACAATCCATGTGGGACTATTCCTAACAATCTCCCCCTCATACATGGATTGGACACTTCTGCAACCATGAGATCCAAGGAGATGTTAGGCACCTGGGCTCTGATACCACTTATTACATTTTGGACCCTGGACGCATGCCTAGGTCCAACCGGGTGCCATAGGTTTAAATGGGCTGAACACAACTAAGGCCCCGTTTGGCACAGCTCTAGCTCCGAGATCTATGCTGGATCTGTAGTTTGTTGACTAAATAAAAGTGATTTAAATATTTTTATTTAATATATAATATAAATAAAATGAGTCATGTAAATGCACTTAACATGCCTGCAACTCTAGATCCAGGATTTCCTAGAGCTACAGATGACCAGCTCTAGGAAATCTAGATTTCCTAGAGCTAGAGCTTTGCCATACGGGGCCTAAGCCCACGGAGCAACGGAACAACAACATTATAAGTGGTATTGAGCCTTCTCCCCCAAAAGACTAGTCCAATGGGTGGGGGCTCCCTCACACTTATAAGTTGTGCTTGCGCCTCTCCCACAATCCATGTGGGATTATTCCTAACAATCTCCCCCTCACACATGGATTGGGCACTTCTACAACCATGAGGTCCAAGGAGATGTTAGGCACCTTAGCTCTGATATCACTTGTTACATCCTGGGACACAGGTCTAAATGGGCTAAACACAACTAAGCCCACGGAGCAACGGAGCAACAACCTTATAAGTGGTGTTGGGCCTTCTCCCACCAAAAGACTAGTCCAATGGGTGGGGGCTCTCTCACACTTATAAGTTGTGCTTGCTCCTCTCCCACAATCCATGTGGGACTATTCCTAACAATCTCCCCCTCACACATGGATTGAACACTTCTGCAACCATGAGGTCCAAGGAGATGTTAGACACCTGGGCTCTGATACCAATTGTTACAACTTTTGACCCTGGCCGCATGCCTAGGTCCAACTGAGTGCCACAGGTTTAAATGGGCTGAACACAACTAAGCCCAAGGAGCAACAGAGCAACAACCTTATAAGTGATACTGGGCCTTCTCCCCCCAAAAGACTAGTCCAATGGGTGGGGACTCCCTCACACTTATAAGTTGTACTTACTCCTCTCCTACAATCCATGTGGGACTATTCCTAACACGGGAGAAATCAAAGCTGTAAATGACCCCCAATCCACGTAGCATACTAGACCGAACTGTGAAGATTTGGTCTAGTTTGTTGAATTAGTAGAATTATCTGCGCAGTTGCGTGTCTAAATATTGAAATATGTTGTATTTGTTACAGAATTCTAATACTTTTAAAAATATCGTTGTATTTGTTATACAATTATAACAGTTATAATATCTGTATGTGATTAATTTAGGCTATTATAATCTATCTTTGCCAAAATAAGTGATGTAATAAGTGATGTAGTTTTTTCTTTTTTCCTTACTCTTTACCGTCCGTCGCTTTTGACACTTCTTGCAAGTTGTGAGTTGTGACGCTCCGACATACTATAAGGGCATCTGTAGTGTATGAAAATAGAGGGTCTTAAGCCACCTTAAGATCAACCTTATACATTACAGGGGCAACCTTAAGCAGGCTATAAGCAAAAAAAGGCTTAAGGCTGGTCCTCAAGCTAAAGACCTGACCACAAGCATTAAAATACAATTTTTCTTTATCTGCCAAGTGGGACCGTCTTAAGGCTCCTTGGGTTATATACACTATGGAGTCAACCTTAAGGTTTAGATAGGACCCACCTTAAGGCCCCTTGGGTTATATACACTACAAATGCCCTAAGAAGCCTTGCACTGAAAGCCCCCTTCTCATCACAGCAACACACAAGCCGGCGTCAACAATCCGAAGAGCACACAGGGAAGATAAAATACATTGGATTATCTGATGCATCGGCGTCAACAATCAGAAGAGCACACGCAGTTCATCCAAGAACTGCTGTCCAGCTGGAGTGGTCTTGCCCAACTTGTAGGTATGTTTGAAGGAATGTACTATTTTGTAAACTGACTTTTTCTTGCTAATTTTAGAGAACTAGGCATTGGAATTGTGGGTTATAGTCCATTAGGTAGAGGTTTTTTCTCCAGTGGAGCTAAATTGGTCGATGACTACCTGATGACGATTTCCACAAGGTGAATATATATCAATGATCCAAGACTACATTAATTTACAGTTTGTGGCTTCATTCCTTTACTAACATCTTCGATACGCTTTATCAGAATCTCCCTAGATTAAGCTGAGAATCTTGAGAAGAAAGCGGCGATACTTGAGCGTGTGAATGAGATGGCTGCAAGGAAAGGATGCACATCGTCACAACTTGCACTAGCTTGGGTTCACCATCATGGAAGCGATGTCTGTCCCATACCTGGAACTGCAAAAGTTCAGAACTTCAACCAAATGTGGGAGCATTATCAGTAAAGCTCACAGGTACCTGAGGAGATGGCTGAACTTGAATATTATGCCTCAATTGATGCTGTCCACGGCGACCGGTATCACAGCACTTTTCTGAACACTTGGAAGGATTCTGAAACCCCTCCTGTGTCATCCTGGAAAGGCAATTAGATATAATCTTCTGCTGGCAGTCCATATTATCAGTTCACCACAGCACTACTGGCTAAGATATTTGCAAATAAATGTTGTACGGATCTTCTAATGTTTTCCACATTATGTTCCCTCGGTTGCGTTTTTGAGAGTGCCAGTTCTCTTGTATGTGAATGAAAGATGCTTTTGTAATCTGTACTCACGGATAAACCTTTTTCCCTCGATTTTATTTCGTTTTGTAGAGATGGGATTAGATGAAACTTTCACTCATCATCTGAATGATGAATTTCCGTATCTCAATACTAGTTCTTCATTTCGTATGTGTTAATCCCAAATCCTGACACTAGTATTTTTGTGTTTAAGCTACGTAATTCCTAATACAGTTCAAATTCACGAAGAAAAAAGTTTCCAATTATAACTCAACTAGGATTCAGACCATATATTAACAGTGCAAAACAATTATATAAAATATATATAGGGTTTTCGGGAATTTAAAGCTTTGGGATGAATCGACCATGGAGGTGTTGCGAAGACTCGGGGCCTGTTCTTTTTGGCTGCGACTTGTGGCTTTTAGGTTATTTATACGAAAGATTACAGAGTAACAGAAACTCACGTGCGGTTTTTGCAGATATAAGTGAAGTCGGTACAGTATGTACTACAATCTAGTTACTGTAGAAAAGATATTCCGTTTAAAATTTAGTTATTTAGTTACTGTAGAAAAACCAAAAAACAGCTTTCAGAAACTTAAAAAACAGGGCCCGGTTAGTCGGATGGGCATATCCAACGCCTAGATGCTCAGGCTGGAGTCTGACCTTGGCAGAGGAGTGCCTTAGGAGCCTTTTGGAGGTTGTCGGAGTCCGAGGAGCTGACCATCGAATTACTACCTAGTTGAAAGTTCTGCTTAGACATGTGGCATATATATAACAGGTGTCTTTTTCTGAGTATCTTGAAAGAAAGGTTGTCTTTGACCCAAAAGAAAGAAGGGTGTTCGTACATGATACTACCCTACTGTCAAAATCTCTGGCATGAGTGGATGAAAAATCTTTCAGCTGACAAGTTGCTCAACATAGGAAGCAACTGCAGTAATGTGAGAATCGATTTGAATGATGGTGCATGCTGCTCTCGTACAACAAGCTAGCTATTAAGCAGATTACTAAATTTCAAATAATTGTGTCACAAATTTATTAGCAATTAAAACATCATATATTAATAAAGGCATCAACAGGTATAGCAACACAAATGGAAATGTGGCTATTGCAACAAAAAATATCTTCAGGTTATTGTAAATATTAATAAGGCAAGGCTTGTAACGACAAGTTGGCAAAGTACAGATTAGATTGAATAATTTACTAGATACTCAAAGTCATCTCCCAAGTATAGGAAAGGACAGGGCATGCAAGAGGATAAAAATCCGATCTGAATGGGACTGATGATTGCCAGCTGCACTAGTCGTTGTGAAAAGTAAAGTCCAACTGTGCTAGGCATTGTGATGGAAATTTCCGCACAACTTATAGAACCTTCTACATGAGGGATAAGCCTATATGGGTGAGATGATAAGAGGTCAAGGTATTGTAAAGGCCTTGAGACGATCTTTTGATCTACATGACCAAGGAATCAGAGAGCAAAAGTTGATTGTCCCTTGTGGGTAAAGTAATAGGGAAGCTTTCGAAAGTCCTACTAAAGGTACACGATTCGTACCAAGAATTTTCCCTATATTTCTAGGTATAGAAGCAATGTACCAAGAGATTTTAGGATCCCTAACTCGATGATTTGACTCGCTTCGACCCCATTCCACGACTCGACTCTATACTGAGCATTGAGCCATGCTCTGTCTTGGCGATTGTTCCAGTGCTACATTTGCCAGTATCATTGCCCTATCACCCAGCGTCATCTTCATCAACATTCTTCTGCTTCAATCAATCATCATCTTTCATCAAGAAGCCACTCGTTAGCTTTGTATTTTTTTTTGTCGAAGGTGGAGTTTATTGCAATTCAGCATATTGTGCCAATTATTAGTGACATGCATGTAGGGTTAATCATTGGTAATTTTTTTTGATGATCCGTCGTCTACTACGGGCTATTGCGGCAAGATATGCAGATGAGTAGTCTAAGCTGGAGTTGTAGGTTTTCAATATAATTTGGGCTACATTTGACCAAGGAG
This sequence comes from Dendrocalamus latiflorus, assembly GCA_017311315.1. Taxonomy (NCBI): domain Eukaryota; kingdom Viridiplantae; phylum Streptophyta; class Magnoliopsida; order Poales; family Poaceae; genus Dendrocalamus; species Dendrocalamus latiflorus. Next base: position 31,811,212 of record CM029627.1, on the reverse strand, counting down.
ATTTTTAAAAAACCAATATCAGTTGAGGGGACAACTGATTGACCATTTGATAACACCTTGATAGCAACTACATAATACTCTCCAGAGTTTTTGTTTCATTAGTGAAGGTTATGCTCCACATGAGTTTGATATAAAAGATTTGAAGTACAAGAATGAGTTAATTATCTACATAAGTACTACAATGTTAAGTATTGCAGTTGCAATACGTTCTAGTTGTCACAGCTCAATATGAGGGGTCTATTACAAAGATTATTTCTACTCTATTGATGGCATAAGAATTACTTTTATCCGGATATTTTTCTATATGGGCAATCTTCAATCATGTTATGGAATTCAGTTACTTTTATATTCGGTAGTTTGATATACGCGATGATCACACGTGAGAGTTGCTATTCAATGAGTATTATTTGGCAAGTTATGTGTTCCAGGTGAAGCATGTAAAAGATCCATAAGATGAGTTTTTCACTATAGTTATCTAGCTCCATGGGAGAAGTATATAGAGGAGATTGATCCATGCTTACTTATTAATTAGTCTTATAGACTTTTAACACACAAGGACTATTGATGGTGGATTATGATTTGAAGATATTTGATTTGATAATTTGGTTGCGGGAGTGAATTCATCTCAACGTGGAGATTGTTAAAGTGTGATTCGAATTATATTCGGTTATTTCCATTTCAACACGGAGGTTTACTCCTACCTCCAGTTGCTTGTAAACACTATAAATATACCCCTGTTGATCATAGGAAAGCCAAGTGTATTATTGTAAATATCTTCTACTGTAGTGAATTTCGCTTTCGTATGTCTGTAGTTTTTCTGTAAAGATTTTCCATATTAAATTCGTGTCTCCCGTTCTCTTTATCCTCTCTATTTACCATATGTTTTATAACAAATACCACGTCCATCTTCACCTTCGCAAAGAACTAAAATACACGACAAATGAGGATTACAACACACGCCTAGGCAGTGCATACACATACTAGCTAGTAACCGCACACAACAAAGAATAGTTGAACTAAGCGTATGTCATCAGTTCAGCAATGGCTACTACTCTGGTGATCGTGGTGCCACAGATGAAGCTGAACTTTCAGGGGCTAGAGGTGTCATCGCAGGGACTTGACTGCATGGGCATGTCGGCCAACTACGGCCCGGTGAAGCCAGAGCCCAACATGATTGTGCTCATCTGCCACACTGTAGCCCTCGATGTCACCCTCCTCGACACCTTTGACTCCTATGTAGGCCTGGATATCGAGCTGGCTCGGCTCGGCTCGGCTTGACTCGGTCTGGCTCGGTAGGATAACGAGCTGGCTCGTTATAACTAACGAGCTAAAAAGCTAGCTCGGCTCGGCTCGACGACAAGCTCGAGCTAGCTCGTTTGGCTCGTGAGCCAGGGCCAAAAAAATGTCTCCATCATATATTCATCCATGGAAGCATGGCTCGTTTGGCTCGTTTGGGTACAATAGAGTACAAATTAACACATGCATGGCTCGTTTGGGTACAATAGAGTACAAATTTACACATGCATGGCTCGTTTGGGTACAATAGAGTACAAATTTACACATTAACACATGCAATAGAGTACAAATTAGGTCCATGGAAGCAGCATATGCATATCTAAATTCCTGGAAGCATGGCTCGTTTGGCTCGTGAGCGGCTCGCGAGCTGGCTCGAGTTGGCTCGTTATAGCTAACGAGCTAAAATCTTGGCTCGGCTCGGCTCGTTATCCTAACGAGCTGAGCCGAGCCGAGCCAGCCACGAGCCGAGCGAGCTAACGAGCTTCGAGTTTTTCGTCCAAGCCTCCTATGGTTTGTGCAATAATGAGCTCCTCCTAGGCAAGGCTTTGCAAGGAGGGGTGAGGGAGAAGGTGATGCTAGCCACCATGTTTGGTATCATCACTAAAAGCCAGTACATTGTTGGAGATAAAGAAATCTAGAGTTTAAATCGAGTTTGAGATGCAGTAGAGTCCGTCTCTATGTGTTACTCAAGTTAAAGTCATGACCAACTTAAAGTTCAAGTATGTATCTTAATAGGAGAGTATTAGCCTATATAATAAAAGGCTTGTAACTAATTTTGTAAGTAAGAGAAAGAAGAAAAAAGAAGCAAGAGAACATAGAAATTCAGAAAGCTCAGCTACACAGTTGTGATTGGAGCATTTCTTTCATATTCTCTCTATTTTATTTATAATATATGAGTTTTCTCATAGAATAAATGAGAGACCATGTAGAGGTCACCCCATGGTTGTGATGAGTAATTGACTCTTGATCTAGGAAGATTGAGTTTAGTTTTTGAGGTTTGTGCTAGTTCTACAATGTCGTAGCCCTGGCGAAGTGTTCTGCAGCTAATACGACCACGTTGGCCATGGTCGGTTGCCCACTGGACCTTTTACGACCACGTTTTCCTTGGTCGGAACCGGGTAGAGGCATTGAACGAGTGGTCGGAGGGCTTTACGCCCACGTTGGTCGTGGTCGAAAGCCGTGCGCACTGTTTACGACCACTTTGGGTGTGGTCGAAGGTCACCCGAGAGGTTTACGACCACTCTGGCCAAGGTCGAAGGGCACCAGAAGGGAGTACGACCATTTTGGCAGTGGTCGGAGTTCATCAGGAAGGTGTACGACCACTTTGGGCGTGATCGGAGAACATCAGAAGGGTTTTCGACCGGTTATGACCACGTTGGTCGTGGTCGAAGGCAGCTACGACCACGTTGGCATGGTTGAAGGCAGCTCAACCACGTTGGCTGTGGTCGGACGCTGCTACGACTACGATTGGTCATGGTCAGAAGCCAGGTTCACAGTTCACGACCACACAGTCAGCGGTCGAAAGCCGGGAAACTCATTTACGACCACGTTGACGGAGAACGCGGTCGTAAGGTGCAGTCGGTGGTCGAAAGCGGTCATACGACCATGTTGTCGCAGACTTCAATTCCTAAGAACGAAAGCAGGTTTCGACCACGTTATGGGCGAACGTGGTCGTAGCTCGGTCGGATGCGGTCAGACGAGCTTGGAGCGCGGTCGCAAGTGGGCGACTGCGGTCGGAAGTGTTCAAACATGGTCGGAAGGGTTTCGACCACGGTAAATCTCATTGTGCGTGGTCGGAAGGTGGTTCGATCACACGATAACGATCGTAGCTACTGTTAACCGGTCGTATGGTCTCTAGAAGCGGTCGCAAGACCTGGGAATCGGTCGTAACGATCTGGGATGAGGTCGTAGGCTTTGAGCATTGCTTGTCTTGTGACTTTGACCAGTCGTAAGTTGGTACGCCCTGGTTGGATAAGTCGTAGCAAGCTACGTGGTTGTCGCAGCGTTGTTGTGTGCGGTCGTAGGCTCGGTACGACTTGGTGGTCGTAAAGGCTCGTGACTTGATTCTGGCTCTACGTCTTGGTGGTCATAGGAGTTGGTACGACTTTGTGATCGTAGCGACTTGTCTGTGGTAATCGTTGCAAGCTATCAATGGTCGTAGCTTGTGTCTTGGCGGTCGTAGCAGCCTAGTGAGTGGTCGTAGGTTGCTGGCATTTCATGTATTGTGCTTTGGATCGGTCGTAAGGGGTTTACGACTAGGTGTTGTGCTGTAAAACTTGTTGGTTATACCGATTGATGGTCTGCATGTATTATGCGGTGCTATGTGACGGTTTGCTTGTCTGTGTGGCTGTAGGACTTCGGAGCTATTTCATGGTGAGGCGTGGGAGGACCGGGACTAGGCACAGGAGGTGTTGAGGTCTAGACGGTCCAAGACGCTGAAGATGATCGAGGCTGGTGAGGTGGTTGCAAGCCGAGGAGATGAGGAACCGGAGCTGGAGCTGCCAGAGGATTTGGAGACAAGTCTTGGTGAGGCTTGGAGTGGTCGGGACTAGCATGGGTGATGTTGAGGTCCAGAACGACTGGGTGAAGCCGAAGAAGACTTGGGGCTCAAGGTGGTTGCATGCGTGGACAGAAAGGCAGGAGGAAGCTTCCAGGAAAATGCAGGGATGGCATTTTGGTGAAATGCGCAAAACTTGCAAGGTGGAAGTGGATTCTGTTGGTTCTGTCAGCTAAAGTGCGGGTAAAGCACTGAGTTAACGGGTAAAGCACTGGGATGGTCAGTGTTGTTGGGTAAAGCAGTGGAAAACCCGGTGTTAGGTGGGTTTACGGGTTAGCCCCAGTGAGGACTAATGGGTGGATCCATTAGGTCAAATCTCGTGCGTGAGGCTATAAAAGGAGAGGGGAGGCAAGTGTTGGATTTGAGTTGGCCGGCTGGGCCTTGGAGGCAGCCGCCTCTCCCTCCCATGGGAGTCTGTGTGCGTGTGTTCGCTCTAGGGTTAGAGCTTGTCCTCCCGAGGGGAGTGGCTGGTGGGAGTGGTTGTAGAAACCTCCTTTGTAATCATTCATCTCTCTGTATCGATCTATCTAAGAAGTGTTTTGTCTGAGATGTCTTGATTACTCGTGTCTTTCTTTGTCGGTTTTGTCGATTCTTCTCGGGTGTTCTTGTTGGCTTTTCTCTTTTGTGTTGAGTTGTTGCTCAAGACTACCTTGGTCTCTTCTGCTCTGATCTGGGGAATCAATCTCAAGGCCATTTGGTCAGTTCTTCCCAAGAGCAGCAAGTGGTCGGAGAAGGTCTCTTTGCCGAATGGTCGTGCGCCCCATGTCCTCTGATCTAGTTGTGACTTTGGCTTTCTTATTGGTCTTGGCAGAAAAGTTCTGGTTTCTTTGCAAATTATCTTTCAGAGGATGAGTTCTTGAATCGTTCAAAGTCTCATGACCAAAAGATCTATGAGTCTAAAGTTACATGGAAATTAGATCTTGCGGTCGAGCACTGAGTGACTCCTCTGTTTTTCAGTATCGATCTCGTTGTTCTTCTCGGTTGCAGCAGAGAGACTTCGGCCACTCTGTGATTTCTCAACTTGAGGTCGTTCCGCTGCTGTGGTTGAAGTCTCCTGGTTATTTGACTCAAGTCTTTCAAGTTATTCGTTTTTGGGTCTTATCGGTTGAGCGCGCTTTCACTGTTTTCGGTCGTTGCTGTGCGTTTTCTGTTGTCGATCTGTTTGTCTGATTTGCAGTGGAGCATCTGTCTTCAACCGAGCGATTCGATTGACCACGAGTAGGTATTCGACCTCTCGGTCACAGACAGCATACCTCTGATCAGATCGACCACGGTAGACCGATTAGATTGTTCTTGATCTCGGCCAGCTGCTGCTCCAGTTCTTTTGTCGATCTGGTTTCTATTCTCTAGTGAGCACTCGATCTTCTTGCTTCATAGCCCCTGTAGCTATCGGAGAAGAAGATTATGTGAATTCTTGAAGAGGTTTGAAGGCACTATTCACCCCCCTCTGTTGCCTTTTCGGTCCTACAATTGGTATCAGAGCAAGGCTGGCTCTGTATTTGATCTTAACTGATCATGAGCCTGGCAACTAGGAGGGAATCTTGTGAGCTTCGCTTTGCTTCTTTTTGGGGTGTTTTGCCATTGATGTCCTTTGCGACAAGAGGCTTGAATTTGGTCAGAGGGTGATTTTATTTGCAAGAAACCACAAGTGTGAACTTTGTGGTACATTCTTTTTCTTCCCTTGTTCAAGTGCTAGAGAGGTCACCGTACCAAGGATGACGATGAGAGTTGTATTCGCAGGTGCTGGGACGTGGTCGTTAAGAATTGTGACCACGGTCTCAGAGGCCCCATCTGTGACTACATTTCATCGACCTGGTGTTTTCCCTCTGTACATGGCTCTCGGTATCTTCAACCATGGCAGACACGACCTCATCTTCTAAACTGAGAACAAGAGATAGGAGTGCAATGATACGAGCACTGCATATTGAGACTTTGTCTCCTCCCTCATTTAGGAGATGGATCTTTCTGGTTGGTCCAAGGGACTTCTCTTTTTGAGTAAGGATGGTGCTTTATCCATTTGGATCTTGTCTCGTAGTAGACGCTTGCACCATTGCTCATTTTTGTGAGAAGGATGGACAATCATTGGCTCATTGGCATCGTGGACTTGTTTTGTGTGTTTTTATTCTTTTTGTCCACATGTTGTCCCGAGGAGGAAGTCTTGAAGAACACACGGATGATGATGATAAGAAGGACGAACGTCGACTCATCATGAGCAAGGTAAAACCTCATTGTGACCTTGGCCTTGTCTAAGATGAATATACTTGCTCTTAGGGAGAATGTGAGATGCCTAGATGGTAAATTGTTAGATTGTTCTTGCTAGGTTGAAATCTCTTTGAGCTTGTGTAGGTTGTGAGTCTTTCTCTGTAGACGACGAAAATTTAATTTCTCTACTTGCATGCTAAAAACTGAAAATGAGAAATTAAAATTTTGACTCACCGCATATGTGTAGAGGAGCTTGAGTTTGCTAGAGTTGGGATTAGTAAAGCCAAGTTCCTCTGCTGTGTCATCACTATAGTCGTAATGCCTTACGACCATAGCTTCAGCTTCTCGGACGTAGTCGTAACTGCTCAACGACCATGTCTCTCAGCTGTAGTTGTTCAAGACTACACCTCTCGTGCTACGACGATGCTCATTTCTTCTTGACCGTAGTCGTAGCACGCAATGACCACTCTTTTCTACTGAGTAGTCATGTGTCTAAGTCTTGGGTTCCCAAGTACATGTCTACTGACCCTTCGGGATCCAAGACTTGGGCGGTTTGTTCTTGTCATTTGTAGGTATCCAGACGCTGGTTGGAGAACATGGGATTGATTGGGTTTTAGTCTTCTGCTTCATCATGCGACTAGAACATTCATTGGTTCTCCACTTCTTGGCCTCCAAGAGGCATATGCTCTCACGTTGGCGTCCTCACCTACTCTGTGAGCTACTCTTTATCTTCATGCTCTTTTATTCATGATTGATCATAACTGGCATGATGTGCTTGTTCATGTGCTCACTTTTACCATACTGGCATGTTCTTCTTTCAATGCTTTCATGTCATGCCTTTATGTGTATGTTGCTTAAGTATCCATGTACCTTGTTGTATTTGTTAGATGCTTAAGCTTTGACTTGACTTCATGAGCTAAGTAGAAGGTGTGTATTAGAAGTCAAGTATCATCATGACCTTGTGCTCTGTAGTATCTATGGTTCACATCTTGCTCCTTATGTTCATTCATCATTATTTATACATGTTAGCATACTTTTCCATGATTTTGATTTGTCATGTTGTATGTCTACATGATGTATGCATATGTATGGACAGTATGAGCTTGAGTATATCTTGGATAGTTTCTCCGTGTCATGATGTTGTGTTTATTCATGCCTTTGTATCTTTTCTAGTATACATACTTTTATCCATGCTAGCATATGCTTCTGTGACTGTTCCTGTCACCTGCTATGTGTATGGTTGTGATTCATTGTGATGCTTGTATACTTTGATCTTATTGCTGCTATGGCATGAAATAAACTGTGTGACAACTTGGTAGCATTGGTCTGTGTTTTTTTCTTAGATATCATGAGATCTGTGGTTAGGTCACAAGCTTCTTCTAGTGTTGGGTGGCACTAGGCTTTGTGTTCTAGGTGCTTTTGATGAGGGCTAGATTGAGCTTGTGTGGGGGTGTGTTCTCATGCATTAAAATTTGGAATGCTACTGTTGTTATCTCTTGTCTCAGTACTGGTTCCATGTTGCATATCACTTACCCCAGTACTAGGACACCGGTCGTCCCTGTGTTTGAACTGCAGGTTGCAAATGTGAGAGGGAGACTGGTACAACATTTACGATCGCTCCTTGGTCTTTACGACTATGTCACAGCAACTATGACCATGGTCTGGACTCTCGGTCAAACTCGTACACGACCACCGCCAAGACGCGACGACCACGGACTGGACGGAACTACGACCATGAGCCGAGCCCATACACGACCACAATCCGGACTCGACTTCGGCCATGACTCGGACTCGACTACGACCGATCCTCAGACGTGACCACTACCACGGTCCAGACCAGAACGCGACTTCGATCACTCCACCACGGTCTGGACTCGGATACAACCGCGACTCCGAACTCGACTACGATCATGACCAAGCTGGTTCACGACTGCGACTGTGACCCGGAACCATCTTCGACCACAGCAAAATCTACCGAGCGATTGCGATAGAGGTTTGTTCTCCCTTGTGATCTTTCAGTGTTTTGCTTCCCTCCACTTGGCTTTGCTTTGTTTATCTATTCTAGTGGGAGGAAGGGTCCGATTGGTTAGACAGGAACCGACTCTAGGTGATATTGTCTCGATCACACTTCTCATCCAAATGGTTCTCTAGGATCATTTACTACCTAGTTTGGGTTTTGGTTCTCTAGGATTCTCTTCTACCTAGATTGAACTTTTTCTTGGCCACTAGAGTCTTGGGCATTGACATAGTGTGGTTTTGCCCCGTGGTATGAGGTTATAGACTAGAGACCATGAGGATAGAGTGTGTTTGGGAATCACCTCTTTGAGCTAGAACCTTCTCTTTCTGGATTTTGTGCCAAATTTTCTGGTTCTTCTCATTTTGCCTTCTCTAGGGGGAGTTGGAGCCTTTTTGTCTGTTCGGGCTATTTTTCAGGGGGAGTTCATCACTTGTGCATTCTTTTGTCTCATAATGCATAAAATTCACATGAATGCCTGTACAGTTTTTGGAGCCTTGTCTATTATCTTTATGTGACATGATATCATGCTTTATATCTTGTCATATCTTGATTTATCATGTCCTTCTATGTGTTGCTTAGCTCTTGCCATACTAGCTTAATTAAATGTGAACAACTTGAATCAAATCATGTCTTGTTCAATCTTGTGAATAGTCTGGCTTTAGTGATCCTCTCTTGATTCATGCCATGTCGAATAGGCTAAGTTGAGTCTTGAATCTGTTTTTGAGGTTTAGACTGAGCTAAGTTAGTTCACTAGTGATGCATGAGTTAGTTTTAACTCTTTGTTCTTGAACTAATTCAAGTAAATGCAAAAAGATCTCTTTTGTACGAAAAAACTGATCTCACCAATTCTGTCTCATGAGATGGCTTGCCATTGCACTAGGCATGAACTCAGGGGGAGTTTTGGATGACCAAGATCACCTCCTTAAGCTTATAGCTTGGAGTGATCGCATAAGGCGTGAGATCTAGCACATGGCTATGAAAACAAAAATTCTTGTGAAAAATGGTTGAAACCAATCATGAATTTTTGATAAAAGCCAAATGTGCTAATTTTGCTCAACTACAAGTATTCTACAAGTGGTATCCAAAGTGCTACAAGTGATACCTAGTGCTTGAACAATATGTCTCATTTTTGGACTTATAGCTCTCTAAATCAACTCAACTATAGCTTCTTGATTCCGCTTAGAATATTGACATGGCTTGACTCATGTTTGGATACCTTCTTCTAGACTATGATCTTGAGTGACTTGACATGCTAATCAAACCATTTAATTTAAGATCATGACTTATTTGGCTTGAGCTTGGCAATACATGGTTTGTTATGATCTAGATAGCATTGTCACCTTTTATGGCTTGGTATAATTTTCTGTGAAGTCACTTTAGATAATCTTCGTGGCTCCCATAGCTCTCATTGCTTAGATCAAATCAACTGTCGGCACTCCAGTTCATTCATGCTCTATTTTTCTTCTTTGCATCTTGATGACTCTATTGCCAAAAGGGGGAGAAGGATAGAGAAAAAGGCTTTAAGGGGTGCAAAAGGCATTTAAATGGGAGAATGCATTAAGGGATGGGAGAAGAATTGAAAAAGGGCTTTAAGGGGGAGATTGCTTGGTCATCTTGCTATGACAATGGTCATGTGAGCAACTGCTTTTTGGACCATGAGCAAGATTGGACTCTTTGTGTGATTTGGAGCTTTTGTAGAAAATTTGACCTTTCTCTGTCTGCTCCATTTCATTCTGTGTCAACATGGTCATGAGTTCCTTCTTCATTCTTTTAGACCATGTGTGGCTTTTGCATCTCCTTTCTTTTTTTTTCTTTTCAAAAACAAACTCATCTTCTTGCCTTTTTCCGTGTTTGTCAATATACTCATCAAGGGGGAGATTGAGAGACCATGTAGAGGTCACCCCATGGTTATGATGAGTAATTGACTCTTGATCTAGGAAGATTGAGTTTAGTTTTTGAGGTTTGTGCTAGTTCTACAATGTCATAGCCCTGGCGAAGTGTTCTGCGGCTAATACGACCACGTTGGCCATGGTCGGTTGCCCACTGGACCTTTTACGACCACGTTTTCCTTGGTCGGAACCGGGTAGAGGCATTGAACGAGTAGTCGGAAGGCTTTACGACCATGTTGGTCGTGGTCGAAAGCCGTGCGCACTGTTTACGACCACTTTGGGTGTGGTCGAAGATCACCCGAGAGGTTTACGACCACTCTGGCCATGGTCGAAGGGCACCAGAAGGGAGTACGACCATTTTGGCAGTGGTCGGAGTTCATCAGGAAGGTGTACGACCACTTTGGGCGTGATCGGAGAACATGAGAAGGGTTTTCGACCGGTTATGACCACGTTGGTCGTGGTCGAAGGCAGCTACGACCACGTTGGCATGGTTGAAGGCAGCTCAACCATGTTGGCTGTGGTCGGATGCTGCTACGACTACGATTGGTCATGGTCAGAAGCCAGGTTCACAGTTCACGACCACACAGTCAGCGGTCGAAAGCCGGGAAACTCATTTACGACCACGTTGACGGAGAACGCGGTCGTAAGGTGCAGTCGGTGGTCGAAAGCGGTCATACGACCATGTTGTCGCAGACTTCAATTCCTAAGAACAAAAGCAGGTTTCGACCACGTTATGGGCGAACGTGGTCGTAGCTCGGTCGGATGCGGTCAGACGAGCTTGGAGCGCGGTCGCAAGTGGGCGACTGCGGTCGGAAGTGTTCAAACATGGTCGGAAGGGTTTCGACCACGGTAAATCTCATTGTGCGTGGTCGGAAGGTGGTTCGATCACACGATAACGGTCGTAGCTACTGTTAACCGGTCGTATGGTCTCTAGAAGCGGTCGCAAGACCTGGGAATCGGTCGTAACGATCTGGGATGAGGTCGTAGGCTTTGAGCATTGCTTGTCTTATGACTTTGACCAGTCGTAAGTTGGTACGACCTGGTTGGATAAGTCGTAGCAAGCTACGTGGTGGTCGTAGCGTTGTTGTGTGCGGTCGTAGGCTCGGTACGACTTGGTGGTCGTAAAGGCTCATGACTTGATTCTGGCTCTACGTCTTGGTGGTCATAGGAGTTGGTACGACTTTGTGATCGTAGCGACCTGTCTGTGGTAATCGTTGCAAGCTAGCAATGGTCGTAGCTTGTGTCTTGGCGGTCGTAGCAGCCTAGTGAGTGGTCGTAGGTTGCTGGCATTTCATGTATTGTGCTTTGGATCGGTCGTAAGGGGTTTACGACTAGGTGTTGTGCTGTAAAACTTGTTGGTTATACCGATTGATGGTCTGCATGTATTGTGCGGTGCTATGTGACGGTTTGCTTGTCTGTGTGGTTGCAGGACTTCGGAGCTATTTCATGGTGAGGCGTGGGAGGACCGGGACTAGACACAGGAGGTGTTGAGGTCCAGACGGTCCGAGACGCTGAAGATGATCGAGGCTGGTGAGGTGGTTGCAAGCCGAGGAGATGAGGAACCGGAGCTGGAGCTGCCAGAGGATTTGGAGACAAGTCTTGGTGAGGCTTGGAGTGGTCGGGACTAGCATGGGTGATGTTGAGGTCCAGAACGACTGGGTGAAGCCGAAGAAGACTTGGGGCTCAAGGTGGTTGCATGCGTGGACAGAAAGGCAGGAGGAAGCTTCTAGGAAAATGCTGGGATGGCATTTTGGTTAAATGCGCAAAGCCTGCAAGGTGGAAGTGGATTCTGTTGGTTCTGTCAGCTAAAGTGCGGGTAAAGCACTGAGTTAACGGGTAAAGCACTGGGATGGTCAGTGTTGTTGGGTAAAGCAGTGGAAAACCCGGTGTTAGGTGGGGTTTACGGGTTAGCCCCAGTGAGGACTAATGGGTGGATCCATTAGGTCAAGTCTCGTGCGTGAGGCTATAAAAGGAGAGGGGAGGCAAGTGTTGGATTTGAGTTGGCCGGCTGGGCCTTGGAGGCAGCCACCTCTCCCTCCCATGGGAGTCTGTGTGCGTGTGTTCGCTCTAGGGTTAGAGCTTGTCCTCCCGAGGGGAGTGGCTGGTGGGAGTGGCTGTAGAAACCTCCTTTGTAATCATTCATCTCTCTGTATCGATCTATCTAAGAAGTGTTTTGTCTGAGATGTCTTGATTACTCGTGTCTTTCTTTGTCGGTTTTGTCGATTCTTCTCGGGTGTTCTTGTTGGCTTTTCTCTTTTGTGTTGAGTTGTTGCTCAAGACTACCTTGGTCTCTTCTACTCTGATCTGGGGAATCAATCTCAAGGCCATTTGGCCAGTTCTTCCCAAGAGCAGCAAGTGGTCGGAGAAGGTCTCTTTGCCGAATGGTCGTGCGCCCCATGTCCTCTGATCTAGTTGTGACTTTGGCTTTCTTATTGGTCTTGGCAGAAAAGTTCTGGTTTCTTTGCAAATTATCTTTCAGAGGATGAGTTCTTGAATCGTTCAAAGTCTCATGACCAAAAGATCTATGAGTCTAAAGTTACATGGAAATTAGATCTTGCGGTCGAGCACTGAGTGACTCCTCTGTTTTTCAGTATCGATCTCGTTGTTCTTCTCGGTTGCAGCAGAGAGACTTCGGCCACTCTGTGATTTCTCAACTTGAGGTCGTTCCGCTGCTGTGGTTGAAGTCTCCTGGTTATTTGACTCAAGTCTTTCAAGTTATTCGTTTTTGGGTCTTATCGGTTGAGCGCGCTTTCACTGTTTTCGGTCGTTGCTGTGCGTTTTCTGTTGTCGATCTGTTTGTCTGATTTGCAGTGGAGCATCTGTCTTCAACCGAGCGATTCGATTGACCACGAGTAGGTATTCGACCTCTCGGTCACAGACAGCATACCTCTGATCAGATCGACCACGGTAGACCGATTAGATTGTTCTTGATCTCGGCCAGCTGCTGCTCCAGTTCTTTTGTCGATCTGGTTTCTATTCTCTAGTGAGCACTCGATTTTCTTGCTTCATAGCCCCTGTAGCTATCGAAGAAGAAGATTATGTGAATTCTTGAAGAGGTTTGAAGGCACCATTCACCCCTCTCTGTTGTCTTTTCGGTCCTACAATAAACCAACAATTGATATCAAACCCGCCATTATCAGAGCGGTCGACGAGGTTCGACCGAAAAAATCGCCTCTCGATGATTCTGTTTCAGCACTTCTCACGCCGCGCTCCTGACGCAAAAGTCTGTTTTTCCGTCTCATGCGCGTCGTCTCAATCTCAGAGGCAAGGTCCGCGTGCAGAGCGAAGAACAGCGGTGACAAGACATCTCGTATCCGCGTGTGAGAAAGACGCCGAGTCAGTGCGGTTCCGTCTCTCAGATGGAGCCCAGGTCTTCAAAATAGTAGCAACGTCACGTTGCTTTGGTCTTTTGGTCTGTGCGGCATTAGGAGATTGAACCGCATCGAACCATAGCTACGTGTTTCAACAGTGCGTTGCGCAGCCCGGAGAGAGTAGCATAGCGTCATCTCGAGGATCGCGGCATGCATGGAAAAATGACTAGCAGGCAGCAATCCAGCGCAGGACATCGCAGTGCGTCTAGAGGAGCACTGGACCCGAGGCAAGTACTGTTGGTTTCTGATCCCAGTCTGCAGCATACATTAGAACCTGTCAAAGAATCACATAGAGCTTATATACACAATCGAGATGTGGAAGTTCAGAGCCCAGCAAGAAAAACAAAAGAACACACTGCAATATTCAGAGCCAACAAGAACTGAAGCTCTGTTTTCTGCGTTCTGTTTTTGTCGGATTATAACAGACTGACGCTAACTTTTCTACTGGATCTGCAACACCTGGATGATCCACTTCTCATGCACACACACGTTCTGAATCATGCGACTCATGATCCGCATAACACCTTGGACCAATGAAGAACGTCACTGAATTGTCTCGGTACAGCATTGAAGTAAGAAGCAAAGTCTAAGATTATTGCTAATTTTCTCCTTCCTAATCTAGACTTTTCCCAAATCCTTGATGCCCAGCATCTGCCGAAGCTCCACAAACCTGACTTTGCCCAGCGCCTTTATGTCTGCACGCTGATTGCCATGTAGACGAACTCAACTCTAATCTGGCCTGCTTTGACACACTCCCAGATGAAATGAAAATGTGTGTCTATATGCTTGCTACGCCCATAAAAAACTAGGTTCTTTATCAAAGCCAAAGCCGACTTGTTGTTGACAAATATTGTGATAGGTCCGAAGTCCTTGCCAGTTACTTCATTGAGCAATTTCTACAGCCACAATGCTTGACATGCTGCTGCAGTTGCTGCCATGAATTCGGCTTCACAGGAGGACAATGCCACCATCTTTTGCTTCTGAGAGCACCAAGAAATCAGATTACTAGAGAAATAAAATACCATACCCCCTATGCTCTTGCTCTCATCAATATCACCAGTGTGGTCACTGTTAGAGTAACCCACAAGTCTTTCTTCCTCCTGTCCTCTCACATATTCCAGATCATAGTTAAGTGACCCCTTTACATAGTGGAGTATATGCTTCACAACTTGTTGATGCTTGATAGTGGGCCTTTCCATATACCTGCTGACCAAGCCGACTGCATATGAAATGTCTAGACAAGTATGGGTCAGGTATCGGAGACATCCAATTATTTTCTAATACTTAGTTGGATCTATAACCCTTCTATCAGGATCCTTCCCGAGTTGAATTCTTGGCTCTAGGGGACTCTGGTTTGAATTACATTTCAGCTAAACCGAATTGATGCAACAACTTTCTTGCATATGCTGACTGCTTCAAAGTGATTATGTCACCTATCTGATCAACCTCAATTCCAAGGTAGTATGAGAGCAAACCAAGATTGCTCATATCAAATTCTTGCATCATCTGTAGCTTGTATGCCTTGAGCTAAGTTGTGCTTGAGCTAGTGACGATTAAATCATCAACATACACACCAACGATCAAAATATCCTCTGCAGTTCTTCTCATATAAACTGCTTGCAAAGCCGTGGTCGAAGCTTGACGTGGTCAAAATCGGTCGTGGTCAAAGTCAGATGTGGTCGAAGTCTATCGTGGTCAGAATGCTATAGTCAAGTTGCCATGGTCAAAGTTGGACGTGGTCGTAAAGCCGTTCTCTACTACAGTACTCCTCCTACTACTGACCACTGCTAAAGTACTGTTCCGAGTACCACTTGATTCATTGTAGCTTCAACCGTGCAAAGAAACCTTGTAGCTTTGATCGGTCCGTGCTCTAAATCTTTGATCATGCCACACGAAGGCCGTCTGATATTCTGGTGGTACTCGAACACCGTCCGATGCATCTATGCCACTCGAACATCGTCCGATCCTTTGGTAGCGCTTGAACACCGTTCGACCCTCCATTGCTACTGAAAACTCTCCGATGCTCCGGTTCCACTCGAACACTGTCTGATACTTCGTTTTCACTCGAACACCATCCGATATCCTAATGCAACTTGAATGCCATCCGATTCTACTCATATATTATCGAAACTATTCAGATCCGGCTTCAAGCACTAGGAGTGGTCTGATAGGACTCGGACTGGTCCAAAGTTACTCAGAACGGACTAAAACCACCCAGAGCAATCAAAAATACTCGAACCCAAGCAAAACTACTCGGAGCAAAACAAAACCACTCCTAATGCAAATCAAAAGCACTGAATAAATACTTATTCCTTCGGTGACACTCCGTTTTAAACAATGACCTCGAATATTAATACCACTATAGACCAGTTGATTAAAGAATGAATAAGCAAGAATGGAGGAATAGAGTCACCTCCAAATTCTTGCTGTTCGTCTGAGTGAGAAATTATGAACTTTAGCAATAATACGTGGCATGTATGAGCCAGGATGTGTTTGTGGTGGAGATGTGGGAGTCCCAGCTATTAGTGGGATGGTGGTGGTTAGAGGTGGCAATGGGTACCCGAAACCCGATGGGTTTTACCCGATAAGGAGGTGGGTATGGATAGATATCTTCACCCGCGGCTATATTGATGGGCAAAAATCTCTACCCATTGGGTAGAGCGGGTGCGGGTACGGCTGTATAATACCCGTACCCGCATACCCGTGGGTAAAATATACCCATATACTCATGGGCTCATGGGCCATGGCCCATATACTGCGGACTGCCGAGTGCCGAACTGCCGACCCTCAAACCCTAGCGTTTCCCATTCCTGCGGCGGCATACCGCATTTCCCCTTTGGCCTCGTCCCCATTTCCCCCTCGTGGCCTCGTCCGGTCATCCCCCTCCCCCTGCTAGCCGCCGCCGCACACGGTCTCCCGTCTTCCCTCCTGCCTCCGGCATCTGGCCTCCCCCTCCCACTGCTAGCCGCCGCCGCACACCTCTCCCGGTCTCCCCTCCTGCATCCGGCCTCTCCCTCCCCCTCCCGCTGCTAGCCGCTGCCGCACTAGATCTACGCCGCACACGGTCTCCCCTCCTGCCTCTGGCGATCTGGCCTCCCCCTCTCCCTGCTAGCCGCCGCCGCACACCTCTCCCGGTCTCCCCTCCTGCATCCGGCCTCTCCCTCCCCCTCCCGCTGCTAGCCGCCGCCGCACTAGATCTACGCCGCACACGGTCTCCCCTCCTGCCTCCGGGTCTCCCCTCCTGCCTCCGGCGATCCGGCCTCCCCCTCTCCCTGCTAGCCGCCGCCGCACACCTCTCCCGGTCTCCCCTCCTGCATCCGGCCTCCCCCTCCACTTGCTAGCCGCCGCCGCACATAGTCTCCATCCATGGCGGCGAACTCCGGCACCACGCACGAGGACAGCCGGTGATACTCTTCCTCATCCTTCAGACCTTGCTGTCCTTAACCTTGCTGTCCTTTTGCCTTTTGCTAACTCCGACGCCGTCCCCATGGGACGCCGACCTGCACCCGCCGGATCCGGAGGACACGAGCAAGAACGACTCACCGGCTGCCCCGGCTGCTCCTCCGTTGCTTCCACTGCTTGAGACCGTCTAGGCAAGCCGTGTTGGTGTGGCCGAGAAGAAGCAAGCCGCAGCCGCCATGAGTCGACGCCTCGTCAAGCCAAGGACAAGGACTGCTGAGATAGCCCACCGGCCGCCCTTGTCTCCGACGACTATAGCTGCTGCTACTCTCCAAGTCCGCAACCAGAACCTTCGTCGCTCCCTCGGGTAAGAAAACCAGAACCTTCGTTGCTAGTATTCTCTAGTAGACAGTAGTTCATACTTATACAAATAAAGCGTTTTGATGGGAAATAATGAGATATACATTTGATGAACTTGTCCAGTAATGGATAGTATTCTCTAGTAGATAGTAGCTCATGTATTGTATACATTTGCTAATAAGTAATAACCAGAACAGAGAAGGGAAATTGCTGAATCCAATAGTTCCTATCAACTGATAATCTTCATACCCTTTCCCCTTGCATCTCTATGGTGTTGTAAATCAACTAATCAAGTTCTTGTTCAATCTCTCTTGCAATTTCCTATTATATACATTGGTAATAATTAGAATGGACAAGAGAGGGGGGAAACTACTTTTGAATTGGCAGAATATGTTGGGAAACTCTCCTATTGTATACATTTGCTGCTAGAAGAAATGTGTCTTAAGGAAAACTTTCCAGTAATGAGATATACATTTGATGACAGTAGCTGTATTAAGTATTAACTCTGGGTCAGTGCCCCTTTAGACAGTGGGCTGTCTAATTGATCAATGTGCTGGTACATAGATTTGTAAAGTATCCAAAGTCCAAACCATTTAGATTTGTAAAGTTAGACTTATCATTTCTGAAAACTGCATAGAGCTAACACCTATTCACAGTAGCACACAGAATTGATCTACAGAAAACAACAAAGATGGTAACAATTTTTAATTGTGGATCAGATAGTTCACATTAACTCAATTAAAATTTTATTTCAAATAGATGGTGATGTGCCTAATAACAATCAAATGTATCAATATCCACATGTTCAGTGTGCAATGTTAACTAGCTGTTAAGGAGATTTATGTTTCTTCAGAGACAAACTTTATGATCTGTCTAATTGATCAATGTGCTGGTACAGATTAAGAAAAATGTCTGCAGCCAATGGGAGTGATGGTAGCAGTCAGCCGCAAAGTCCAATATCTCAAGGCTCACATATACAATTAGAGTCAAGTCCAATCTCTGGATCACCTCAACCTGAATCTTTCAATAACTCAGAGACAGAGCCAATTGGAATAGATGATGGTGATGGGATTGAGATAGATGATGATGATGATGAAGGTGTAGTTGTGGCTGGTTCCAAGAGGAAGCTCACATCAGCTGTTTGGAAAGAGTTCACAAAAGTGGAGATTGGGCGCACGGTCCGGGCAAAATGCAACTATTGTTCCAAGAAGCTTTCTGGAGTGTCAAGGAATGGGACTAACCACCTTCGTCTCGATTTGAAGTCTTGCATGCAAAAGAAGATCAAGCTACATGGAAAGACAATGGCACAATCTTCTTTGAGGTTTGGCAGAACAGATGCAGGGACAGTTTCAGTGGAGAACTACACCTTTGATCAAGATATAGCTAGGCAAGAACTTAGTGCAATGATAGTATTACATGAGTACCCCTTAAGCATGGTCGATCATGTTGGCTTTCGAAGATTTGTTGGTGCACTTCAGCCATTATTCAAGATTGGGACAAGGAACACAATAAGGTATAAGAGCCAATTGTTGTTGCACATCAGCCTATGACTTACTACTAATTGTTGTTGTGCATCTCCTAATGATAAATGAATTTTCTAACCTTTTTTTGTTTCAGATGTGATATTATGATGCAATATGAGTTGGAGAAGAAGAAAGCCATTGAATATATGGCTGCAATTCAATCAAGGGTGGCTATCACTACTGACTTGTGGACATCTGACAACCAAAAGAGAGGTTACATGGCCATCACAGCCCACTTCATTGATGAATCTTGGGCTCTTAGAAATATTATCATGAGGTAATTACATATTTCATAATTCTTTCAGATCTGATTGCATATTATCATGCTTACTAAGATATGGTCTAGTTTATTTCAGATCTAGTTACTTATGTCACTTATAATAATTCGAATGTAGGTTCATTTATGTCCCTGCACCTCGCACTGCTACAGTCATTGGTGAAGAGCTACATGAGTCCTTGGTTGAGTGGAATCTTGATGAGAAGTTATTTGCAATTACTCTAGACAACTGCACTACAAATGATGCGGTAATCCCTTATCTTATTAGGAATGTTGGCAGGCATAAGCTGCTGAATGATGGGAAATTGTTGCACATGCGTTGTTCTGCTCATATCCTTAATCTGATAGTAAAGGATGGGTTAGATGAGTTGAAAGATGCAATTGAGAATATTCGTGATAGTGTAGCTTATTGGACAGCCACACCAAAAAGGATTGAAAAGTTTGAGGAGATAGCTAAGTATGTTAAAATTGATGAGAAAGTTGCCAAGAGAAAGATCGGACTTGACTGTAGGACTAGGTGGAATTCAACTTTCAACATGCTTAGCATTGCATTGCCCTACAAGACTACGTTCATAAGAGCAAGTCGTGTAGATAAGCAGTACACTTGTTTGCCAACTGAAGAGGAGTGGAAATTTGCCGAGGATGTTGTGGAGAGGCTTAGGTTATTTAATGATATCATTGTGTTATTTTCTAGGATTAATTATGTG
The DNA here is from genome assembly GCA_017311315.1 of Dendrocalamus latiflorus. Classification (NCBI taxonomy): domain Eukaryota; kingdom Viridiplantae; phylum Streptophyta; class Magnoliopsida; order Poales; family Poaceae; genus Dendrocalamus; species Dendrocalamus latiflorus. Next base: position 31,791,614 of record CM029627.1, on the reverse strand, counting down.
ACAGCTAACATTTACTTTACTCAAATTGCTGAGAATAGAAAGAAAATTAGGCAATGGTCAAGTTGTGGCAATCCTTTAGTAGAAGCCATGTCAGTTAATATGGTAGCCAAGTTTGATAAATATTGGACTGATATTCAAGGGCTAATGGGTATTGCAACTCTTCTTGATCCTCGATTCAAGACCGTAGTGTTGCTGATTTGTTTTGAGGATTTACTTGGGACCACTGGTCAAGAATGTGAGGATAGGGTTCTTGAGGTCAAGAACTTGTTAGCTGACTTGATGCATGGGTACCATGTGGAAGAGGATGTGGGGATGAATGAACTAGCAGCGGATTCACTTGGCAATAGTGAGAACTTCTTATCTTCCATGAGTGCACGTGTGGCAAGTAGAAGGCCATCAAGCATGGGTTTCAAATCTGAGCTTGACCGCTACTTGGATGAAGAGATGTTGGACATGCATACACCAAACTTTAAAGTTTTAGATTGGTGGAAAGTGGCTGGAACTCGATTTCCTACTTTGAGAAGGATTGCAAGGGACATCTTTGCTATCCCTGTTACAACTGTTGCTTCAGAATCTGCTTTTAGCACCAGTGGAAGGGTTCTTAGTGAGCATCGTAGCAGGCTCACTTCCAAGATGTTGGAGGCCCTAATGTGCTCTCAAAATTGGCTTCGGAACAAATACCAAGGTATACATGTTGACTTGTCCATTTCATAGTTCCTTTCTATGTTTGAAAACTAACTCTTTACTTATGTTTATAGTTGATGAGAAGAACAAGCAAGCTGCTGCTACCTTTTGGTCCTGCCTCCAAGATATACAAGAGGGGCTACAGGTTATCGTGCTTAGCATGTGTCAATCATGTTTTATATTTGTGTTGTATATTCGTAAATAAAAAACATTGTCAATCACTCAATTTTGCCTTTAATCTGTGCTCTTTCTCATGGATGGTTACTCATGCAAATCTGTTCATGTTGGAGGTTGCCCTTTGAATCAATCCGCCCTCCAAGTCAAAAATGATGCCGGCTGCCTGCTGCCTGCAGCTATTCCAAGTAAAAATGCAAATCTGCTGCCTGCTGCCTCCTTTTGATTGTAATGCTGCTATGGTTGAGTCAAGACTCAAGAACATGTAACATAATATGTGATGAACTCATGAACTTGGTAGTGTGGTATTGCATAACATATTGCTTGATCATGCTGTTGATCTATTGCAAAATGGTCTCATGAACTCATGAACTCTGGCTGGCATCCATCATGCAGTTGATCTGTTGCAAAATGGTCTCTTCCTAGCTCCATTGAGTAACATATTGTTTTATTGTGGTAAGTTGTTGGTAGGCACATATTATTTGTTGCATACTGTTGGTAATTTGTTCACTTGTAGTTGGCATCACTACTACAGAAAGCCTAATAGTAGACGCTAAATCACAGACGGTTTTGTGAAACCGTCTGTGATGTACACTATTACAGACGGTTTTAATTTGGAGGCCGTCTGTGGTATTTATGGCGGGAAAAAGTAGTATCACAGACGGTTCTTACCGCTGAACCGTCTGTGATATTCCAGTATCACAGACGGTTTTATAATAAAAAACCGTCTGTGATATTCCAGATTATCATAGACGGTTTTTATTATAAAACCGTCTGTGATACTGGAATATCACAGACGGTTTTATAATAAAAACCGTCTGTGATAATCTGGAATATCACATACGGTTTTTTATTAAAAAATCGTCTGTGAAACCAGATTATCACAGACGGTTTTTTATTAAAAACCGTCTGTGATACGTTTCCCGCCTTGCAATCCCTCAAAATTTCAAATATTCCCGCTTAAGTCCGAGTATGATTCAGTTTTGAGACATCTTCAGTAAAACGGGCATAACTTTTGCATACGGTGTCCGTTTTCGACGTTCGTGTACTCGTTGGAAAGCTAACGACGAGCCCGATCCAAAAAAAACAACCGGCTTGCACCCGTCGCCATCCAAGACCCCGAAAATCGGCCATCTTTGGACCTAAACCTGCGTCGCAAGTTTTTGGTGTCTGTTTTTGCCCTTTTTCTTGGTCTTCCTTTCGGAATTTGGATTTTGCTTCAACTACAAAGTTGTAGATCTCGTTGAAACCTTTTAAATGAGTATATATAAGCTATATAAAACGTTGCTATTTTATCTTTTCAGACTAGTTGTTTATATTGAATCGGTATATAAAATTCTGTGCTCTAATTCACAGACGGTTCTATATATAGAACCATCTGTGAAACCGTCTGTGATAATCTGACCGCTGGGCCCGTCGATCCTCTTCAACCCAATCTCCGTTCCCGCGCCAAAAATTTCGAACTCCCGCCTCTCCCTCCCTCTCCCTCCCCTATAAATATAACCAAACCCAGCCTGTCTCCTCTTCCTTGCTATCCTCTTCCTTGCTATCCTCCTCCTTGCTGTCCTCCTCCTTGCTGTCCTCCTCCTTGCTGTTCTCCTCCTCCTTGCTATTCTCCTCCTCCTTGCAGACGACGCACAAGTCTACGGGAGACAAGACACCGCAGGGGCGAGAAGGCATCCAGCTCATGCGTTGCATCAGGGGCGAGAAGACATAGAAGATCTTTGCTTTTTCTCTGTTCTTGTTGTGTAACCTGCTTGTTGTTTTGGAATATTGTAATCTTTTTCTCTGTTCTTGTTGTGTAACCTGCTGTTCTTGTTGTGTAACCTTCTCGTTGTTTTGGGATATTGTAATGGTAGGCTCTAATCTTAATAAAAATGGATGTTTTATGTTTGTGAAATGAATTGAGATGTGAATTGGATATGTATACATATACATGTTGATCTGCTTGTTTCAGAGGGCATGACTAGCATTTCCTGAGGCTAGCCAATAAACAGAAATAGGTTTAGGAGTAGAAGAGAATATCACAGACGGTTTTATAATAAAAACCGTCTGTGATTTATAAATATCACAGACGGTTTTTAGTTAAAAACCGTCTGTGATTTATAAATATCACAGATGGTTTTTAGTTAAGAACCGTCTGTGATATTTAATATCACAGACGGTTTTTAGTTAAAAACCGTCTGTGATATTAAAATCACAGACGGTTCGAAAACCGTCTGTGATGACCTCGTATTATCACTGACCCATAAATTCAGACAGTTCACAAAACCGTCTGTGATGACGTTTTTGAACCGTCTGTGATGGTCTTTTCTGTAGTAGTGCATGGTGTTGGCATCTTCTGGTGATTGCTCAGTCAATAGTTGGCATGGTGTTTACTGCACATTTCTTGTCGGTAATGATCTAGCTGGGAGACTGGGACTACCGTAAGTAACATTGATTATTTGTCTCTTTGAAAGGCTTTGGGGGGATAGTGTGAGTGCAGTGAATCTGTGAATGAATGATGCAAATCAGTTAGAGCAGCAGCGTGAACTGCTGGTCAGAGGAAAATTCCCGTGATGATGTGTGGTAATCCTGGTAATCCTGTGATAAATAATTCAAATTCAGAATGCTTTAGTTTGTTAGTTTGTTACACTTTTCTAATCCATATTTTTGCATGCGCTGCCTGTGTATAAGTTTGTTAGTTTTGGGTTTTGATCCGGCCGGCTGGCCATGCAAACACATGGCATGCTAATGGCCACCATGAGTCACAAGGGAACGTCATTTTCCTGTGCTAAGGCCCATGCAAACACTTTTCTAATCCATATTTTGTTTGGCTACAATTCCCATGCATGTATGTATTCCCGTGATGATGTGTGGTAATCCTGGTAATCCTGTGATAAATAATTCAAATTCAGAATGCTTTAGTCTGTCTACTGGATTGTATCACGTTCAATGGTCTACCGGGTATGGGTTACCCGTTGGGTATAAATACTCGCGCGGGTGCGGGTACGGGTAAGTTTCTATACTCGTGTGTTGGTGGGTATACCCAGCGGGTATGTACCCGTTGCCATCTCTAGTGGTGGTGCCTCCAGATAGGTAAGACTACAAGATGGGAGGTGAACTGAGGAGGTGCATGTAAATTGGGTGGAGGTGTTTGAAATGTTGGGGCAAATAGATGGTTTGCACGCATGTAGTGGACATTTTGTTTTATCAAGAGATGAGGAGTTGAAGAGCAAATATAGATGAGGAGTTGAAGAGCAAATGTAGTGTGGGTTAATGCTTGTGGACGTCTGTTAAGAAAAAATAAAAAAGTACAACTAAGGAGAAATTTTTGTACCTCGGATTTAGAACAAAATTTGAAATTAGGACGACTTTGCAAAAAGAAGCAGAGTGAATACCGTAGCTTCATTAGGGTGACTGTAGGGACCATCAGAGCCTCTCCTTGCTATGAAGCCCATCTATGCCACCACCCAAGACTCACCACCAGTAAGTGCCATCGACTATTGGTCTCTACACCAAGGTGAAAAGCACTGCAACACCATTAGGGACCTTTTGCGCATGATGCCAAACCAAACTGGGCTTCCCCTCGTCGAACCACTGCCATCATGTTTATGCCACTGTAAGCCTTGACATTGACCACCTTGTCAGCCATCCTAGCCAATCTGAGCTGGTAGCAAGGGTCGCTATTGCATGTGCAAGCTTTTGCCATCCACGTCAAAGTATGAGGAACCACCATTCGACTTCACTGGTGTCATCGCCGTCGACCGTCTCATCTACGTTACGCAGTTAGCATCGACGTGGCTTGCCACCTCAGCACCCTCGTCTGATGTGTTTGCCATCTATGTGCCACGCCATTCCCACGCAAGACCCTATTGCCATCTCATCTCACCGCATAGCTTTTGTTACATCACATGCCAAGTCATTGCTACCTCGACACCTTTTTGCCCATGTGTCTGCCACGTCGCTTGCCACGTCAGCCCTAGTGCTCCATCAGCCAAGCCAGCCAAAAGTGCACTATTTTGTGCACCGAGTTCATGGTGGACCAACACTATTCCATAGACCTAGTCTACGGACCAATCTCCCACTTGTTAGTCCCTAAGCCTCTTTCCACAATTTTATTTATTTAGAAAATCCAAATTTCTATAGGGTCCACCAATCAGGGACCAAATCCATTTTCCTTTGAAAAATAATTTGGTAGAAAATCCAAAATCCCTTACTGACATCATAAATCCAATTTCCTTTAGGAAAATAAATCTAGTAAATCCAATGAAGCCAAATATTCTTTTTCTTAGATTTAAACCTTCCGAGAACCCATTCTTTTTCATCCTAACTCCGATTGACCCAATTCTTCTTCCTAAATTCATCTAAATTTAAGATCTTTCTTTTGGTTCTAATTTTGTTTTTTTGGGTTTTATTTGGATTTATTTTTATTTTATTCGCTATCTCTCTTGTTGGATGACATCTTCTAAGGAGCAGAAGCAGGACCTGAAGTTCAAGAGTTGGTAACTGAGCAAGGCTAAAGCAAGTTATGACCTTGATCATATTGAACGTATTATTTCAAATCTATTATTTATTATTTTATTTTAAGTTATCATGCATTGCTAATTTAATACAAACCCTTGTACCTGGTAGTTATTAACCAATTTAATCCCTCCTTGAATAATTTGAATGCCATGATTCCATTGCCACCCTAGGATGGTTAATTATCTTCTAATGCAATACTAGTATCCACTTGGGGTTATACATTTAGTATGTTTAGCCATGCTTACTATTACGTTGGGCTTATCATTGCATGTTGATCAATTAATTAATTTTGACTAAATGAGATATTAAATCATGGTTGTAGCCATAGTTATAAGATTTGTGTGTCATGATATGGGTGTGTCATTGGTCTTGGTTAAACCAAAGTTGTTTTCACTTGGGTGAGTAATCATGTAGTAAAATGGGTGTTGTTAGCACATTGGGATGTGGATGCTTTGCCTGGGTAATGTCTAAGGGCTTAACTTTGTACACAATTGATCTAAAACTTATTGTACAACTATATGTCTACTATGAGATGGATCTAGATAATTAATTTGTGATGTTTCAACCTTAATTTCACTATTGAGATATTTTGTTAGCACAAGAGGAGCTTTTACCGATTTGGTTATTAGTCTACTCGGTAGCAAATCCTTAGCGGGCGAGATCAATTTGAGATTGAGTATTGTAAAGGCCTCATGATAATCACTTAGTCGCATGCATAAGGATGTGTGTATTGGCCGATGTGATAAATTATTTATCTCTTATGGGTAAAGTTGTGCAACTTCTACAAAGTGTCAAACTATTTGAATAACTGTGTCCCTAATTATAGATATTGCTTAGTGATTTCACATGAAGGGTAGAATTTCATAAAACTTAGGTTTGGTTGATATGGAAAGTGAGTAGGTAGTTCACTTATGGTTTATTCAATTTCTTTGATTTAATTACTTATTACTCATTTTCAAACTATGCATTTCAATCTATTTATTGTATTTACTCTATATTATCACTTTCTGCAAAATAACCATAGCCTTCATTCGATTAGCCTTGCATCATTGTATATTGTATCTTGTTACAAATGACTTGCTGAGTATTCTATGTACACATGGCTATATCCTTTGTTGCTCAGTTGTTGAAGGTGAATCATATTAGACAAGGTATTTGAGAAGAGGTTCTTACTTCACGGATTAGAACTTTGCTTCCCAGTCGATTGGCTGTGGGTATGTCGAATGGACACTTTATTGTCATTGTTTTTCGCTGCTAGTTCTTGTTAGCCCTTCTTAGCTATAAAATGTAAGCTCGGCCATAAGGTAGTGCTCTGATAATTAATAATATTTGTGTTTCCTTAGTTAATCATTATCATGGTTAGTATTTCATCTATGTTTCTACTGTGTGCACTGGTGTGATCCTCGACATGTGAAGAATACATAGAGGTCCGAATTTGCATATTTGGGTCTCAACAAAGATGGTATCAGAACCATATAGACGGTAGGTCGAAGCCCTAGTTAGAATGAAAAAGCCTTAAGGATCTATAAAACTCATAAAAAATAAATAATAAAAATCTTAAACTTCTCTGCTTCTTTCTTTTCTCCTTTAGTATCTTGATCTTGCCTCTATCTGAATTATCAAACTTTTGCTGACATCTTCCTATCTTAAAATTTTGTAGATGTTGTTCAGTAATTCATTCGCCAGTGACGAAGGTGGTTTTTGTGGGGAGTTGTGGCTCATGCTTTAGGACTTGGGTTACACTCACTACCCTCAGTTGATCGTATCACTATCACGAGGAATGGTGGAGAGGTCTGGAGGGTCAGGATTGCCATCTTCTCTGAGAGTGGATAGGACAGTTACCCTTATCACTTATAGTGGACCGAGAAACTTTCCAACTTGTATGTTAAGAAGTTACTCGAATAGCTCTCGCATGCTTGAGTTTCACTCATCGCTGTTCGTTGGCTGGTACTCCTTATCGCTAATTTCCCTATCATGAGAAGGGGAAGTCTTCATCACACTTAGGAGTTCAGAAGGAGAGATAGATCCTACTATTGTTTATATGGATTCTATCATTAAGGCGCAAGACGATGCCTACAATCACTTGGATCTGGAGTTGGAAAGAACTTATTCAAAGTTAAGAGATGCTCAGTTGGAGTTATCACAACTGAGGGAGCTACATCAAGACCGGCAACAACTACAAGGATTGCATCAAGAGTTGGTCCGATAGCAGGAGCTGGAGCACTTAGAAGAATATAAACCTTAGATGCCGTAGGAGTAATAGTAGTCACCACTTTCTTCCATGGAGCTGCCACCTCGTGGACTTACTCCAGAAGCATCTTCAGTTCATCATCATCACCCGAAGCTCAGGACTACTATATGCAACAAGGTCTCACGCCCACGTCACATGGATAGCTTTATGCCTATGAAGGATTATCATTCGATGTTTCCAGTAGGCCCCCTTGCTATTGGACAAGGATGGCTTAGAGAAGCAAAAGAACATGAAGAAGAAGATCATGAAGAGCATGTGATTGATGTGGATGTCAATGAGGAGGAAGAGTAGAGTAGTAGCATTAGAGTAGTAGCAGCAGTAGGAGTAGGAGTAGGAGTAGCATTAGAGTAGTAGGAGTAGCATTAGAGTAGTAGCCGTAGCGGTAGTGGTAGTAGTGGTGGTAGTGGTAGCAGTGGTGGTAGTGGTGGTAGTGGTGGTGGTGGTGGTGGTAGTAGTAGTAATATAGCATCCTAAATAAAGTGTGCATATTAGATTATTTTTATTTTTATTTGTAGTTGTGTGTGATGTGAGCTGTAGTTTTACCTCTGGCATTATGTTCCAGTCATGTCAAGAATATTTATTTGGGTAATTCAATGCTTCTTCTTTTTAGCTTTTTGGCTAAGTGTTTGTTTTAGTTAGGATTGTCCCTAGATTATCTCCCGCAGATGAGTTTACATCTTACCTTTGGTATTCCCCCTTTCCTTTTGCCGGTTACCATTTGAGTTGGTTAACCCTGTCAAAGGCCATAAAAGTGTCTATGGAGTTGGTAGAGATCAAAACCCCAACAATCCTCTGAATCTCAAGTACAGCCAGAAACAACAAATGCAAGCAATTTCACCGGTGTTGCTTCCACCTTAGCACAAGTGTCTAAGCAAGAAGTAGTTGTTGACTAAGTAGTTGAAGGTATTGCAAGTGTTTGTCTAGAATGCTCTTAATCTACACTAATGGCTGCTAGTCACTCTGCCGTACTCCAAGTCAGGAGAGCCTGGTCTTCCATGATTGCTGGTTTAGTTGATTTCCTAGAAGTTGTTCAATGCGATAACCATGAGAAGGTGTCCAGTGATGCTCACCAAAGTAACTATTGTTAGTTGATCTGAGAACTACTATGTTACCCACCGGGCAGAGTTTAGTAAATTAAGTTGGGGTTGAAGTAAGATTTGAAGCCACTTCAGAGTAGCCGAAAGAAGTCAAGTTTGGCCAAAGTAAAAGTACAATTTTGGAGGATGTGTTTGTTGTTAGGAATCTTTTTGATGTGTTTCCAAATGTTGTTCCAGGAATGCCACCAGACAGAGATGTTGAGTTTTTGAAAGAGTTAAATCTTGGTACACCTCCTACTTTTCAAGAGACCTTATCAGATGCCTGTGAAATGAGTTAGTGGAATTGGAGAAGTAGATTCAGGAATTGCAAGACAAAGGCTATATCACACCTAGTTCATCACCAGGGTGAGCCCAGTGTTGTTTATCAAGAAGAAGGATGGTAGCCTGTGTATGTCTGTGGATTACCGAGCGCTCTATGAGATCACTGTCAAGAATAAATATCCTTTACTCAGGATCAGTGATTTGTCTAATCAGCTTAAGGGATCCAAAGTGTTTTCTAAGATTGATAAGATGGATATCATCAACTGAAAATTCACCAAGAGGATGTTCCCAAGACTGCATTCTCGACTCACTATGGTTTGTATGAGTCCACAGTAATGTCTTTGATTTGACCAATGCCCTAGTCTATTTCATGTACTTGATGAATAAAGTATTCATGGAATATCTGGATAAGTTTGTCATTGTGTTTATCGATGTTATTTTGATTTACTCCAAGGATGAGAAGGAGCATGAGGACCATTTGAAGTTGGTGTTGCAGAAGCTCTGAGATCATAAGCTTTATACCAAGTTTAGCAAATGTGAGTTTTAGATAAGGAAGTTGCTCTCTTAAGTCATGTTACGATAGAAGAAGATGTTGCAGTTGATCCTAGAAAGGTTAAAGATGTGCTTAATTGAAAGTTACCTAATTCAGTGCCTCAAGTCAAGAGTTTTCTTGGTGTAGCAAAAAATTATCGTTCCTTCATTAAAGGATTTTCTAGTGCAGCAAGGCCACTCAAGCAGTTGTTGAAGAAAGAAAAGAAATTTTTTTGGATGCCAAAGTGTGAGAAAAGTTTCTAGAAACTAAAGAAGTGTTTGACCACTGCACTAGTGCTAGTTTTGCTAGGTATTAACAAGGATTTTTTTTATATTTATTGTGATGCTTTGTGTAAAGGACTGGGATGTGTGTTGATGCAAGATAAAAAAGGTGATAGCTTATGCTTTGCGTTAGTTAAAATCCCATGAAGAGAACTATCCTATGCATGACTTGGAGTTAGCCACTATCGTGCATGCTTTGAAAATTTGGCACAATTATCAAATGGGTAACCATTGTGAGATTTATACGGATCATAAGAGTTTAAAGTATATCTTTACTCAAGTTGATCTTAATTTGAGATATAGAAGATGGTTGAGATTAATAAAAGATTATAATGTGGGAATTCATTATCACCTAGGCAAGGCCAATATGGTAGTAGATGCCTTAAGCAGAAAGAGTTATTGTAATACCATGATGATTAAAGAAAGTCAGCCGGCTTTACATGAGGAATTTTAGAAACCTAGTTTGGAGTTGGTTGAAGAAGAAATTCTAGCTACGATGGAGATACAGTTGACTTTGTATGCTTAGATTCATAAAGCACAAGTTGATGATGCAGATCTCAAGGTTATCAAAGCCAATATGAGAAAAGGTAAAGCCTCAAGTATTATAGAGGATGAACAAGGTAACATATGGTTTGAGAAGTGGTTGTGTGTGCCAAATCAGAAAGAGCTTATGGAGTTGTTACTCAAGAAAGCCCATGAATCTTTATATTCAATTCATCCTGGTAGTACTTAGATGTACCAAGATATCATGGAAAAGTATTGGTGACCTAGCATGAAGCGAGAGATTATAGACTATGTTACTTTTTATGATGTGTATCAGAGGATTAAAGCTGAACACCAGAGGCTAGCAGGTTTGTTGTAACCATTGAAGATTCCCAAGTGGCAATGGGAAGAGATTGGTATGGATTTTATCATTGAATTACTTAAGACAAAGTAATGATTTGACTCAATTTAGGTAATTATGGATCGTTTGATGAAAGTTACTTATTTTATTCCAGTCAAGATCACCTATACAGGTGATAAGTTAGCAGATTTATATGTGTCAAGAATTGTAAGTCTTCATGGATCACAGTTTATGTCTCATTTTGGGAGCGTTTCCATGAAGCAATGAGTAATCATTTGAAAGTGCAATATAGCATATCATCCTTAGATGGATCAATAAACTGAGCATGTGAATAAGATTTCTGAGAATATTTTGAGAGCTTGCGTGTTAGACGATGGAATTAAGTGGGACAGAAGTTTGCCTTTCGCAGAGTTTTCGTACAACAACAACAACTACCAGTCTAGTTTGCAGATGTCACTATTTCAAGCTCTATATGGGAAAAAGTGTATAACCCCCTCAATTGGAAAGAGACTGTGGCAGGTCAAGTTTTTGGGCTAGAATGTTTGAAAGAATCTAAAGACAAAGTTCATCTAATTTAGGAACGATTGATAATAGTCCAGTCTAGACAAAAAAAAGTTATGCAGATAATCATCGTTGAGATTTGAGTTTTGAGCCAAATGATTATGCGTATCTTAGGATTACATACTTCAAAGGAATCAAGAGATTTCAGATGAAAGGAAAGCTTGCACCAAGATATGTGGGTCCGTTTAAGATTTCAGATGAAAGGAGAGGTTGCTTATTAGTTAGAGCTGCCTTCATCTTTTTAGTGGGATACATGATGTCTTCCATGTGTCTCAATCGAAGAAGTGTTTGTATGTGCCAGATAAGTTAGTACCTGTAGAAGCCATCGATCTTCAAGAGAATCTCACCTACAAGGAGCACCCAGTCAGAATTCTGGAAGTGTCTAAACATGTGACTAAAAGTAAAGTTATTCATTTTTGCAAGGTTCAGTGGACAAATCATACCAAGGAGGAAGCTACTTGGGAGCATAAGGAGGATCTCAGAGTAGAGTTTCCAAACCTATTCCTTTAGTAATCCCAAATCTTTGGGTCGAGATTCCGTTTAAGGCGGTTGGTTTGTAACATCCTGGTTCACTTCAATTAATTAAAGCTTAATTTAAATTTCATAAATTTAAAAAGATTTAATGTGTTATAAAATTAACTTCAATTAAATAGAAAATCTACTTATTTGAGTTCCTTGTGTTACAATGATATTTTTTGTATTTTCTTATATTTTTTGGATATATTTGTTATTTTCTAGAGCTCAAATCCCTTTTTCCTATTGTCTAAAATTCAAAAAAACTTGGAAAAAGCCCAAAACCTCACCTCAAATCTCCTTTCTCTCTTGGTCTGGATTGGACTTTTCGTGTTGCCTCGGCCCACCATTCCCTCACCCTCGGCCTAGTTCGCCTTCGCTTGCGGCCCAACTCTTCTGGCTGTCTCGCTAGCCGTCCAATCCATCCGGCCGCCATGCGTCATTTGATCCGCCAGCCTTCCTCCCTTTTGCCACCAACTTGGGCCCGCAAGGCAGCACCACTATGCTTTGTCTTCATCTTGGAAATGGACTGCTTACCGTAGCTAACTCCTCCTCACCTTGGTTTCCTAGGCGTACGCGCCACGACCATCCCACTTTAAATTGCGCCACCAAACCGATAGAACCTACCATGAGCCGCCCTTCCTCTCCCTTGCCCTCCATCATCGAATTGAAGCCTCCACCCACTTTATCTCCGGTGAGCACTCGCCGTCACCCCAGCGCCCCTCCCATGAAGTTGACCATTGTGTGAGAAATCGCCGAGCTTGAAGCTACGCCAGGGAGATCTTGCCTTTGCGAAGGGACCATCGGAGCCTCTCCTCACCATGAAGCCCATCTACATCACTGACCAAGACTCACAACCAGTAAGTGCCATCAACTATTGGTCTCTACACTAAGGTGCAAAGCACCGCAACAACATAAGCCCATTAGGGACATTTTGCGCACATATCAAACCAAATCGAGCTTCCCCTCGTGTTTGCGTTGTTGTAAGCCTCAACGCCGACAAACTCACCAGCCATCCTAGCCAATTAGAGCTGGTACGAAGGGTCACTATTGCACGCACATGCTTTCGCCATCCACACCAAAGTTTGATGAGTCGCTGCTGTAACATCCTGAAAATCTGAATCCTGAGAAATGTGTAGCCTTTGAAATATTTTGAAATGCATCTTCTTGGCATTTGGATTTTAATGGATTTCCTTTGGATTTTGGTTGAGGTTCCAACAATTAAGGAAAATCCAGAAAATAGAATTATGAAAGAAATGTGAAAATAATAGAAAGTAAACCTGAAATCAAATTCGAATCTGAAAAGATGATCCAAAAATTAGGGTAGGAGAATAGGAAAAGAGGAAGGTTGAAAATTTAAATCAAGAATAAAAATTTAATTGAACCAAAGATTTAAAATTTTGCTAAATTAAAAGAGGAAGGGTATAATTTGAAACCAAAGCTTGATTTTTTGCTTTGGGCCTAATAATAAGAATAAAAAAGGGTAAACAAATATATATATATATACATGCACCATAATAATAAATAAATACAATAATAGTGATAGTAATAAAGAAATAGATATAAATAAATAGATGAATATATATATATATATATATATATATATATATATATATATATATATATATATATATATGTCTAACAATAAAATAGTAAAGATAGTAAAGAAGAAATTAAATCAGAAAAATTCAAAATGCATTTAGGCCCATATCCAAAAACTTCCTAGCCTTTCGGCCTGGCCCGGCCGAAGAATAGGCCGGTCATTTCCCTGCTCTGCCTCTGTCACCTTCGGCCTCAGCAGCCACTTCCATCCTCGTCATGGCAGCCTACGTCCATGCGCACCCCCCTTGTGACAGTCGGTCGCTGGCATGCCACTACGCCTGTACTGCTGGACATCATCCACAGCCTGCCCCGTTAGCCATAGTGAGCTCAACCGCTGCGCCAAGCTACTCCTCCCTCACCGCCGCGTGTGTCACCGCTGACCGCCCGGTAGCTCCTTCCCATCGCATTGCTTTGTCGCCGTGACTCGGACCACTGCGTCATGCTGCTCTAGTTAACCAATGTGCGAGCTCTGCTCTGACCGCCCCATCACGTCGCCCTTTTGCGTCACCACAGCGTCGCCCTGACCGCTGCACCCACCCGGCTGCTTATCCCCTCCTTTTCCCCTCATTGTGTGGCCACCGTGCCTCTTGGCATGTGTGTCCTGCCGACCCTGAGCAGGCACCGCCATGCCCTGTTACTAGTCACCATCGTGATGCCGAGCTCGGATCACGGGTCCTGTAGCCATGCCGAAGCCGACGCCACCCCACCTGGACGTCGCACGGAGCTCCACAACGCCTACCTCACTTGGAGCCTACAAAAGCCGTTGAAGCCCACCATCGTCTTCCTCACACCCCACTCCTCCTCCCGCCACAAGGAATTAAATTCCTGTGCCTCACAGCTCACCGACGACGCCTTCTTCCCTAACGCCGGCTTGCGGGAGGGCAGCCGATTGGAGCTACGCCGAGTCGATTCCGCGCTACCGGAGCTTCCTCGGGGCACCACGTTGCCATCCCCACCCTCAGCCAAAACATTCGCGGCCTGTAATCCGCCAGCACCGTGTGCCACCACAGCCCCACACCGTCTCACGCCGCCGGACCGCCACCACCACTCCCACACTACACCAACCCCAAGGTTCCAACAATTAAGGAAAATCCGGAAAATAGAATTATGAAAGAAATGTGAAAATAATAGAAAGTAAACCTGAAATCAAATTCGAATATGAAAAGATGATCCAAAAATTAGGGTAGGAGAATAGGAAAAGAGGAAGGTTGAAAAATTAAATCAAGAATAAAAATTTCATTGAACCAAAGATTTAAAATTTTGCTAAATTAAAAGAGGAAGGGTATAATTTGAATCCAAAACTTGATTTTTTTTGCTTTGGCCCTAATAATAAGAATAAAAAAGGGTAAATAAATATATATATATACATGCACCATAATAATAAATAATTAAATACAATAATAGTGATAGTAATAAAGAAATAGATATAAATAAATAGATGAATATATGTCTAATAATAAAATAGTGAAGATAGTAAAGAAGAAATTAAAATAGAAAATTGAAAATGCATTTTGGCCCATATCCGAAAACTTCCTGGCCTTTCGGCCTGGCCCGGCCGAAGCCTAGGCCGCCGTTTCCCTGCTCTGCCTCTGTCACCTTCGGCCTCAGCAGCCGCTTCCATCCCCGTCGTCACAGCCTACGTCCACGCGTGCCCCCCTTGTGACAGTCGATCACCGGCGTGCCACTGCGCCTGTACTGCTGGACATCACCCACATTCTGCCCCGTTAGCCACAGTGTGCTCAACCGCCGTGCCAGGCTACTCCTCCCTCACCGCTGCGTGTGTCACCGCTGACCGCCCGGCAACTCCCTCCCATCGCATCGCTCTGCTGCCGTGACTCAGACCACTGCATCATGCTGCTCCAGTCAGCCACGGTGCGAGCTCTGCTCTGACTGCCCCATCACGTCGCTCTTTTGCGTCACCACGGTGTCGCCCTGACCGCCGCACCCACCACGGTGTCACCATCATGATGCCGCGCTCGGATCACGGGTCCTGTAGCCATGCCGAAGCCGACGCTACCCCACCTGGACGTCGCACGGAGCTCCACAACGCCTGCCTCACTCGGAGCCTACAAAAGCCGTTGAAGCCCGCCATCGTCTTCCTCACACCCCACGCCAAGTCCATTCCGCGCTACCGAAGCTTCCTCGGGGCACCACGTTGCCATCCCCACCCTCGGCCAAAGCATTCGCGGCCTGTAATCTGCTGGCACCATGCGCCACCACCGCCCCACACCGTCTCATGCCGCCGGACCGCCACCACCACTCCCGCATTGCACCAACCCCGAGGTAGCCTCCTAACCTCGCCAACATGCTACCCCAGCCTGCAATTGCACTCTAGTGCTGTACACCGCCGTGCCCGCCCTTCCCCTATTCCACCACCGCCCACGGGAGCCGCCGGCCGACACCCCAGCCAAATTGGCTAGCGATGCTTCACCTACAAGTAGGCGCGAGCGTGAGCAACTCATTTTGTGGATGCTCATGTCTGGCTACCGTCTCCTCCGCCGGCAGCGAGCTCGCCGTTCTTCAGTCAGAGGAAGAAACACTGTAACTGAGTGTAGTTAATTACCAGTTAGGACATTAATTAAGGCTAATGACGGTTAGGACACAGTTAAGATAGGTCATTAATGCTAATAATGATTAGTTAAGATAGTTAAGACAGGTGGTGGGTAGAGCAAGGCCCTGATTTGTGTTGCCCTGGGTGTCGCCCCAGTGATAAGGTAAGTGATTATAACGCTGAAAGGTTAGCATATGGTGCATAAACTATGTAACGGTAGATGAAATCTGGATCTCTATTATTATTGCATTCCTTCATATATTGATAAAACTCTGATTTAGTTAAAACTGCTAGTTCTTAGGAAATTTCTATGTAACATATTTTAAAAGCAAGTTATGGCAAATAAAATAACCCGAGCCTTTCCTTGATAAGCCAAGCATGTTGATACTATAAGATCTATTTAGAATGACATGTTAGTGTTCTAAAGAGACATTGTAGCAATAATATATACCAAAGAGACCTTCAAAGGGCATGAAGCAAATCACACACTCTAGTGTGTCACATCACCGAATATTCTTATTTCTTAACAACTACATTAAGAACATTGAAGTATGCAAAATCGACCATGTCCCAATATTTATACTCACAGCTCACTATAATTAGTTTTTCTTATAAGAGAGATGATGTCTACACGGTTGTCATCGTCGTCATCGGCATCGCGAAATGGGTCTGACGCTCTCAAACCGTGGTAACTAAGCGTTGTAGAGGAGTATCAAAAAGGCCAGAGGGCCGAATGACCATTACGAAGGTCTCTCCGGATAGGGTCCCTCTGCAACCAAAGAAAGCAGGGGTAGCATTTTAGACTACCTGTGGAATACTTGGAAGGCAACAAGTCCCCATCACCACAGCAAAATGGAAAGATTTGACATATGGAGAGAAAGCGTAGTTGTGGGTGGAAATTTCAATCTCGTTCGAAATCCTAGCAATGGAAAAAGTGTGGAAGAACTTCAAGAGCGTGCTTGTCACATAGTACGTGACCAAAGATCGCACACCCTTCACGAGGTATCATTTCGTGCCACCAGAAACATGGAAGGCCTTTGTACGGATGAAGATGACGATCGAACTTTAATAGGAAAGTGTGGCACACAAGACTCTCTAGGCACAAAACACTCACCCCACAGACTTGACACCGCTGGGTATGTAGGTAAAACCCTACAATGGAGGATGGAGGATGAGGTCGCAATCTGATCAGAGGTCTCCCCACCATTTGCTGGGATCAACCACGTATCACCTCTTTCAAAAAAACCAACAGATGAGGAAGTGTCCCAACACCTGGTAAGATATGTTAAATTATCTAGTTGTTGATAGGTTCAAAACTTCATGGGGTATAAAATAACATGATTGTCTCTTGCAGCAAACATTGACTACCGAATCTTCCTAAGACTCCTTCAAAGCAGTCAGGGAGAGATATACTATCCACGACCCTAGGAAATAAGAAGCACCCAGGTTGCACACAAGGCTTAAGGGTTTATGTATCTTGGAGGCATAGATTCCCATATGACTCTAAGGCGTATAGGAGTATGAAAAGATCCAAGGCCGAGCGTGAGGAATGTATGAAACATAAGCTTCATACACAACTTAAGGAGATAACTACATTACTTTGAGGAGAGATAGATTCATTGAGATAAGAACTGGGAGAAGTCCGCAACCACCACTCCCCCTCAAACATTGGAGTAGCTGCACATCCACACCACTTCCTGAGCATAGCGACACCCACTTACCTATCGACGCATCCAAGTAATGTACCACTCTACAATGCTACATAGATAGACCTCGTAAATGCCTTAGCTCATCGTTTATCGTTATGTAGGAGCCCACGTTGTGCATCCTCAAAGTCAGGCTTGTTCGCTCCATTTCCGTTGACACTAGGCGGGGGATGGCGTATCCATGCCTACCAAGGATGCTAGTGCACGGTGCCCAGCTAGGTTTCACAAAGCTCCAAGTGGACATGATTAATAACGTTTTTAGGGTGTCCCACTGGAGAAACTCCCAAACAAAGGAATCATGACACTAAGGGATGCTGTCCACACCTTCGTCCAGTAGCCCAAGAGAGACACCAGCCTTTACCCTTTCGTGATGTGAACCTGTAACATCCCAAAAATCCTATTTCTGAAAAATTTAATTTCAAATTAAATATTTTAAAGTATTTGGCTTTTATTTGGCTTTTGTTTGGTTTTCTGGATTTTCTAGAGTTCAAAACCTATTTTTAAAATTAAAAAAATATATTCTAAAGTATGAAAATTAAATACCAACATTAGTTGGAAATAATTTTATTAAGTCCAAAATATCTCCAGGAGCTTCTGTGAATTTTTCTGGAATTTTGGAGGTATTTTCATATTTTTTTTGAGGCTTAATTAATTTCCTAGCCTTTTTTGAAAATCAAAATCAAATTCTAAAATTAAAATCAAAAACCCCCCTCCCTCTGGCCGCCACGTGGACGGCCAGATGCCAGCCGCATCACCCGCCTTCCCCTCCTCTCGGGCTGCCACCCGCGCCCGCCCATCCCACCGTTCGCGCCCCGCTCCCTCTCTCCTCTCACTGCCCCGCGGGCCTCGCCCGTCAGCCGCCTGCGCCCCGCTCCCGCTGCCGCCCGGGCCTCGCCAGTCAGGGCCTTCCCCTTCCTCGCGCCACCTTCCTTCTCCCTCTTCCCCCTTTCCTTCTTTGCTCCGGCTGACCGTATCCGCGCCCAATCCGGCCCTTCCCCGCCTCCTCTCCGGTTTGGAAACCCGCCGGGACCGAATCCCCCCAATCCCGCGCCCCTCTTTCCTTCCGCGCCTCCCCTTTCCTTTCCTCCCCTTCCCTTCCTTTTTCCGGCCGCCATCTCCGGCGAGCAATTGCCGCGCCCGTGCTCCCCCTTCGCCCCTATAAAAAGCCCCCTCGGCCTCCCCTCTCACCGCACCTCCTCTCTCCGCTCTCGCCCGCTTCTCCCGAGCCCCTCCTCGATCTTGCGCCGTGCGCCTTACTCGCCACCGCAGCCATCAAGCCCGGCGAGGAATCACCGCCGCCTCGGGCAACGCCTCGCCCCGCCGCCACCATCGTCATCTTTCCCCGTGCGCCGGCGACCACCCCCGACCCCTCGGCCGAGTCTCCCCGTCGCCGCACCGGAGCACCTGAACCCCTCCAGCCATCCTCGCCGTCACCTCCGTCCACCTCTGCCCGGTCCCCTCCAGCAGGTACCTCAAAGGGAATACTTACCCTATATGGGTAGGAAACACCCGAGTGACCGGATGGTTGCCAGCGCTATCTCTTTCTCCCCCCAGCTCCCTCGGCACGCGTTCGAGCCCCCGGCTCCGCACGCTGAGGTTGAGCCATTTCTTTTAAATCCCGCACTGACAGCCGGGCCCCATGCGTCAGCGACCGCCGTCCGCGCTGGCCACTGCCGTCAGGGCCCCACCCGTCTGCACCGGCCACTGATATATGGGCCCAGAGCCCAATGGGTCCCACCTGCCATTGACCAACAGCCGTATGGTCACTAACAGAGGGGTCCCACATGTCAGAGACCGAGCATAGTGGGCTCACTGTCTAGTGGGTCCCACCTGTCATAGACTCAGAGAAAGCAATAAAAGAAAAAAAAATAAAATGTAAATGCTGCCAGTGGGTCCCACCTGTCAGAAATTTAATAATTTCTGGATTTATTCAATCTGAGATTTTCAAATGAGCATAACTTGTTCATTTTAACTCCAAATTGAGCTGTTAAAATTTCTAAATTCTTCTAAAATCATAATATATCCAAATATGCCCTCTATTTGAATTTTCGATTTTATTTGGATTTTTTTTGTATTTATTTGTTTTGTTTGCTCCGTCTTTTCGCGCGTAGATTCCACCGTTGTCGAAGATCTCTCCACCCCGCAGCAAGAAGACCCAGAGAGCGTGCAAGAAGGCAAGTCTCCTTTGATCATTTTGAATCTATGTTTGTGAACTGTTTTAAATTATTTTAAATTTATGTGCATCGCTATTTACATAGAATCTTAATTTTGTCTTAGCAAGATAGTTACTCCAATCATTGCTATGCCCTCAATTGAAATTGAATGCCATGTACCTTTGTAACCCTAGGATCACCTTTGTCTCAATAATGAGATTATTATTAAATCTTTGATAATTATTAGAGCGGTAGTAAAATGCTTAGTCATGCTATTTAACCTTGGAATGGGAAATCTTATTTCATTCAATTAGTATTTGTATTTAGAAGTTTGTGGCAAATGGAATTGTCACTGTTCTTTTAAAAATAAAATAAAATGTGAAAGTTGGTTTAGACTGGGGCTTATGGTTGGTTGGGATTGGTGCGGAAAGCACGAGATCTTGTAAAGTGTATGTTCCGTCCTAGTCAATTAAGGATCGACGCTTGTGATTGTCCAGACTGAGCACTACCGTACAACCCCAAGTCTATATGGGTATGACCTAGCTGATTAACTTACGATAGTCTAGTTTAGGTGCCACCAGTGGAAAGTGGGTGCCAGGGATTTACTGGTTATTCACAGTGAGGGACAGGGATTTACTGTACTCATATGGCGCAAGAGGGGGCTTCGGACTGGGTGGATGGAACCCTTCTGCGGTGAAACCTCAGCGGGTGGTGTCTAGCTAGACTAGAGTGAGGTAAAGGCTTTGTGATATTTTATCTGTGTCTCATGCCAAAGGAAGCGTGGTGACTATTAAGATAATTTATCTCTTGGGGGTAAAGTTGTACAACCTCTGCAGAGTGTCAAACTATTCGAATAGTCGTGCCCACGGTCAAGGGCGGGCAAGGAATGCATTCACATGGTAGATCTTTGGTTTTCTTTTTAAAAACACAAAGTTTGGTATTCCGAGAGTGGATGGAACTCTCAGATGTTGTCCTGGCGGTTGGAACCAGTGTGGGTGATCGTAACCCAAAGTCTTGATCAGTTAGAATTGGTCAATTGATGGATAGAACCTTCCCTATAAAATTAATGTTAGTTTCTGTTAAAACAATTACTTTAGTAAATTAGTGCATTCGAAATTACTTAAGGGTATTTAAACTAAAAGAGTGCTTTGTGCAAAATAACCCTATAACCCTCCTTTGTTAAGCCTTGCATCTATTGCATTTTTCCCAAGACTTACGGAGTACTTTATGTACTCACATACTGCACTCAAAAATAATATTCAGAGGAATACAAAGCTCAAGAGGGAGACTACAGCTACTTCGCGGGTGGATTCGACGAAGGATTCCCGGAGTACTAGGTCGCGCTTCCCCAGTTAATTGCCTGTGGCGTGTTGATGGGTCTCCGATGGATTTATTTCTGCTTCCGCTGTGTTTCGTGTGTGCGAGGTCTTGAAACCTCATTTGTAATAATGAGACCTTTCGGTCAGTACTCTCCATTATTGTAATAAAGCGTTGTTGGTTATGAATCATTTCTGTTAAACTGTGTGCACTAGCTTTGATCTGGGACTAGTGCTGTAATACACAGAGGGTCCAGGTTTGAAAATCCGGGGTCCTGACAGAACCCCACACAACCATGCCTATTAAACAGAACTCTCTATGACTCCACCTCTTCTTATGATTGTACCAAAGTGAAGCAAGGTAATATATCTTGATTCCCTAGTTAAGAACAACCACAACTTCACCCCTGTGGAACAAATACTCAACAGGTTTGCTCCATACGTAACTCTATTGTAGTCCTCCCTTTGGATGCAATGGCTGAGGCTAATTTTTTGGAATTACGTAAGTCGTTCAACATTTACGTTGCCATGGGAGAGAGACACAAGGAATCCAGCACCACACTTATCCACAGGACGTGATTTTTGGTACCCGCTACAACACAATCCTATATCACACTTCATAATAATACCTCTAGAACTAACTATACATATGTACGTAATTATATTTTTGCAGTGCCACCATTTGCTACAGGGCAAAATATGTGCATTTTATGTTTACCACCATATATATATATATATATATATATATATATATATATATATATATATATATATATATATATATGACTTTGCTCCTCTTGCTATGTGGCTTCTTGATGGTGGAGGTCATTCAACCGAATGGAGAGTTCAACTCCGACAGGAAATAATAGATGTTCAAACATTTGGTTCAGTCTATTTGTGATATATCTGTCCATTTGTGATGTTCAATTGTACTTCATCAAACAATACATTTAGTCTATTTGTCATATATCTATCTATTTGTGAATGATACATGTGATATCTGTGTATTTGCTTGTTTTCAAAGGGTATGGCTAGCATTTCCTGAGGCTAGACAAAAAATAGAAAAAATTTAGGTATACAATGAACTATCATAGATGGTTCTATGGTATAGGTCGTCTATAAATGTCGACTATCATCGACGATTGCGACCAAAACCCATCTATGATATGTAACACATCACAGACGGTTCTATGTATGAACCATCTATGATATGTATTCTATCATAGATGGTTGCTGCCAAAACTCTTCTGTGATATGTATACTAGCATAGACGATTGTGACCAAAACCTGTCTGTGATATGTAATACATCATAGATGGTTCTATGTACGAACCATCTATGATATGCATACTATCACAGACGGCTCATATATAGAACCATCTGTGATGTATTACATATCACAGACAGGTTTTGGTCGCAGCTATCTGTGATAGTCAATCTTTATAGATGGTGCATAAACCATCTGTGATAACAGCTTGTTATCATAGGCACATAAAATTAGACGGTTCAGAAACCGTCTACGATGATGGTTTAGAACCGTCTATGATGACCCTTTGTATGGTAGTGCACATATCCCTTTTTCACTATTTACGCATAGGTCCTTAAAAGGGTTAATTTCAAGGTATTACATTTTACCCCATCTTAACAAAATTCAACCCCGAATTCTACTCATGATTCTAAATGGGAAACAGAACTAAACTTTAAAATTAAACATTAGGTATACCAGAAATGAATAACTCTAGATATTTCTCATGCATGTAAGAATCTGGTCCCCAAGTCGCTTCCAGCTCGGACTGACATGACCAAAGCACTTTGGCAATCCTCAACATCTCATGTCCCAACACCAGTTCTGACACACCCAATCTCCGCATTGGATGGGTCCCAAAGGTGAGATTTTACTCGATGATCAAAGGCTCTAATGATATCTTATGCTACGGCTTCCACCAAATACTTCCTCGACACTAGACGTAGGACACATTGTGCACAACACACATGAACTCAGAAAGGTTCAATCGATACATCAGTTTCTCAATACACACCACTATCAAAAATGGTCCAACGTACCTTAGGCTAAACTACTCCTTGGCACAGAACCACACAATATCTTTGGTGGAAGATATACTCAGGAGTACCTAAACACCCACCTCGAACTCCAATCTTCGCCTTCTCATCTCGTCAAAGTTCTCCGAAATATCCAACCCTTTTTTCCTGATTAGACACGGCTGTCTAACCTTCACATATTCGCAAAGCCTTGTCCCAAACTTCGAACTGGGCATAATTAACTTAAAGAGCTCTACGCATCTATGGTCTCGTATTCCCAACTAAGTTACACATATTAAATTTATCCTTCAACTTCCGATTCAATTAAAGTTTGGGGTATTACCCGCTCTCTTCTTAATAATATGCTCCTATACTCTATGCCAACCCATTCCATTAGCAACAACTAAAACCCACTAAATAAATTTCCTTAGGTACAAATCAGCCTCAGGAAAAAGGAATCCGAACTACTCTTCAGAAACTAAAAGGTCATCTTTACTTGTCGTGGTACAAATGCCCTAACTCTCAACAACACCAGAAGCTCTTTTCTTACCTCTCATGTGATTCCCCTACTTTGCAGGACATCCCTTTTTAACAAGGGGAAAAACAAAAACACATACCATACTCCTTAAACCAACTCTCTTTGAATAGAATCCATTCCAAAGAGAACAAAGAGTTCAATAAGAATCATTTGACTTCCAAAGAAGCAATTTGCATTCAAGAACCACATAAACCAAATGATCAAATCACATAAATACACAAAATAACAATTCCTTCTTTTTCTCCAGCATGGAAAAGGATCATCCACAACACCAAGAAACCACTTTTCTTTACAAACAACAATGGGCCAAACACATAAAGTAAGCAAGAACCAAAAATGCATCTCGGTGCCCCCAAAATGTACTTTCCTCAACATTAAAGTATAAATATTCTATTAACCTATAAATTTTCCTAAACATCACCTATCATGCATATACATTTCCTTTTAAAATATCTAACTTCAAGGTTAAATTCAACCTCATTGTGACACCACTACAAATCTAGAAAAACCTAAGTGGTCAGGTTCCCACACAAAAGTCCCACTTTTTTGACTGCACCTAAGTATAGATTCCCCATTTAATCCCATCAGCTTAGTTATTTTAAAGGACAAATACCCATAGAAGTCCCACACACAGTTATCACAACCCAACAAATTCCATTAATGATCAACGCAAGTCCAAATTCACTTTGTTATTACATATAATCATGTTAAGATTTTAACTTTGAAATCTAGGTAACTCAAATCATTACATACCATAACAATAAATTCCTCCACTGCATCTAGTTAGACAGAGATACTATGCAATTTCACTCCGTGATTCCAATTTCAAAGATTCCTACAACAAAATTTCAGTTGTAAATAACAAAGAAACTCTAACAAGTAAGCCCACTCTTCACCGACTACCTTTAAGATGATATTCAAATTCCAATAAGGTCATCCCCAAAGGAACAATTTGAATAACATGACAATAATTCAACATTCCTTACCATTCAATTTACTACCACATTGATTAGGCTACTACACCATTTTTTGTTGTTAGTTAACATGATCAAATTTCATCTAAAAATCTGGCAATGTACACAATGGTAATAATCTAACTAATGTATCAAATTTTCATACCTTTGGAAAATTCAATAATCCACAAGCATATACAATGAAAAGACAATAAAACAGTAGCACATATGAAAGCTCTAACACTTGCTGTGAGTTCTCTTACAAACCAAGTTATTATATCACTACAAACATTTTTTAAGTACCACTACCTAGTAATCCAATAAACCCAAAATGAATTATGAGTACAAAACTCCAAACATTACACTAAATTCTTCCCGAAGGCTTACCCATTCTTTTTTGAATAGTGCTTCCATGCTTTCTACTCGAACAAAAATGGCACTAATATCAAAGCACATGAAAGGGTAAGTAATCACTATCCATTATTCAGTTCTACTTAAAAAGTTGTGCAAAACACTTTGAGAAAAGCATGGAAGAGCCTCCCTCTTTTTATTTATTTACTTACTATTATTATTTTTCCTAAAAGGTGTAACACCCCTCTCAATTGCACTTACCAACAATTATGTAGGTACCCAATTTAACAAACACTTAACAAGAATTATCAAAAGCTACTAACATATCTTAAAGTTTTGCAAAATCAAATTGAATTGCTTCATATTTTTTTTTATTATCACATCCTAAGTTTTTGAAACTCACAGAGCATCACAAGATTACCACAACAACCATAGTACTCTTGCAAAACTCTTTAGTTTAAGACAAACTAATACTCAACAATCTCATAAAGCACACAATTTTAAAACATTTATTATACTTCACTCATTCAACCGCTAATGATGCCCAATACCAATCCTATCACACATTAATTTCCCTCTAGTGAATCTCATTAATGATCGACAATTATCTTGATTATGGAATCTATTTTATCATCCTACTTTTAGATGCAATCACATAAATATTGACAAACACAGATTCAACATTCTAATCTTATGTTCAAAACTTAGAGCAAAATATTTTCAAAACATTAATTTTAGAACTTTTAGTAAACAAGGTTTCACATGATAATGCCACAATATTCATCCATTCATTTAAACACCTTAAGTCAATTTAGCATGGCAAGAAACATGTAAATCAAGCATCTATATATGTTCACCAAGTATACATAGAAAAGATTAATTCAGGATTAATATTTACCAAGGACACAAATCTCATATTTTTTAGCGCAACCTTCACAAACAATTAGAATAAGGTATTGGGACCAAATAACTCAATTCATACAATAGGGTTGAGAATTCTTAATATTCTATTTGTATAATCGATTCAACCATGCTCCACGTTTCCTGTAACCGTAATCATTCAAGTTATAACGAACATACTTCTACTCTCTATTCATCATGATGCTACTGTAGGATAATATCACATTTAATCAGTTTCACTCACAAAGATGATATTTGAAGTCATTTATGCAATACTTTCTTTTTCTCTAACTTGACATTCCATGCCTTACTAACTTTTTTATACTCATTTTATTCAAACCGGAGAAGTCATCACAACAAGAGCTTTAGTATTTTTTCCTCATAAAATCAGGCATTAAACTTCAACACACAAGTTACTCCAAACACTATTGTAGAAAAGGTTATCATAGACGGTTCAAAAACATCATCACAGATGGTTCGTAGACTGTCTAAATTTATAGGTCGGTGATGACATGTGGTCATCACAGATGATTTTCAAACTGTCTATGATAAGTACAACAGAGACGATTTTTAAAAATAACCATCCATGATGTATACGTGTTACAGAGGATTTTTAAAAACAACCATCTGTGATGTGTACGTATTACAGACAATTTTTAAGTATAATCGTCTGGGATATCTACATATCACAAATAACTAATAAAAAACTTTTGTGATGTGTTATCATAGATGGTTTTTAAAAAAACCGTATGTGATATTAATAATCACCATTTTTTGTTTTTATATCTTCCCCATTCACTGGAAGTAATACATATATATTTCATGGTAATACTAATATATATATAGTCTTGCACACCCTACAATTTAAATTAGCTAGAAACAAAGTCAGGTCACATATCACACTTAGGCGTCAAAGGGCATGAAGCAAATCACAACAGCCACCCGAGTGCCATATGTACACTAATCGCAACCGGAGCGTGAGCCTGTGGCATGGATTGCACAAACGCAGCAAAATCGAGCAGACAACTAATATAGTGAACCGAAGGGATGAACGAGGCCAAGGAGCGAGCAACGTGGTTTTAGCCCACCGTTAACGAAACCCTTTATCCACTACTACAGAAAAGGTCATCACAGACGGTTCAAAAACGTCATCACAGACGGTTTTGTGAACCGTCTGAATTTATGGGTCAGTGATAATACGAGGTCATCACAGACAGTTTTCGAACCGTCCGTGGTGCAAATATCACAGACGGTTTTTAGTTATATATAGTTATCACAGACGGTTTTTAGTTAAAAACCGTTTGTGATATTTACATATCACGGACGGTTCTTAACTAAAAACCATCTGTGATATTCCCTTCTACTCCTAAACCTATTTTTGTTTATTGGCTAGCCTCAGGAAATGCTAGCCATGCCCTCTGAAACAAGCAGATCAACATGTACATGTATACATCCAATTCACATCTCAATTCATTTCACAAACATAAAACATCTATTTTTATTAAGATTAGAGTCTACCATTACAATATCCCAAAACAACGAGCAGGTTACACAACAAGAACAGAGAAAAAGCAAAGATCCTCTATGCCTTCTCGCCCCTGATGCAACGCATGAGCTGGATGCCTTTGACACCCACCATCGCCGGTGTTGATTGAGCGTCTACACGGTTGGCACGAGCTAGTTGCTTCTGCGGTGTCTTGCCTCCCATAGACTTAGGCGTCGTCTGCAAGGAGGAGGACAGCAAGGAGGAGGAGAACAGGAAGGAGGAGGACAGCAAACAGGAGGAGAACAACAAGGAGGAAGAGAACAGCAAGGAAGAGGAGACCAGCAAGGAGGCTGGGTTTTGGTTATATTTATAGGGGAGGGAGAGGGAGGGAGAGGCGGGAGTTCAAAATTTTTTGGCGCGGGGACAGAAAGGCGGAGCTACGATCCGTGGGGTGAGGATTGGTGGATTTCTATTGGCTAGGATTGGGTTGAGGAGGATCGACGGGCCCAGCGGTCAGATTATCACAGAACCATCTGTGATGAATGAATATCACGGACGGTTCTATATGTCTGTGAATTAGAGCACAAAATTTTATATACCGATGCAATATAAACAACTAGTTTGAAAAGATAAAATAGCAAAGTTTCATATAGCTTATATATACTCATTTGAAAGGTTTCAATGAGATCTACAACTTTTCAGTTGAAGCAAAATCCAAATTCCGAAAGGAAGACCAAGAAAAAGGGCAAAAACAGAAACCAAAAACTTGCGATGCAGGTTTAGGTCCAAAGATGGCCGATTTGCAAGGTCTTGGAAGGCGATTGGCACAAGCGGCCATTTATTTTGGATCGGACTCGTCGTTAGCTTTCCAACGAGTACAAGAACGTCGAAAACGGACACCGTATGCAAAAGTTATACCCGTTTTACTAAAAGTGTCTCAAAACTGAATCATACTCGGATTTAAACGGGAAAATATGAAATTTTGAAGGATTGCAAGGCGGGAAACGTATCACAGACGGTTTTATAATAAAAACCATCTGTGATATTCCAGTATCACAGACGGTTCAGCGGTAAGAACCATATGTGAAACTCCTTTTTCCCGCCACAAATACCACAGATGGCCTCCAAATTAAAACCGTCTGTAATAGTGTACATCACAGACGGTTTCACAAAACCGTATGTGATTTGGCATCTAGTATTAGGCTTTCTGTAGTAGTGATCATAAAAGACTACTGTTGGGGGAATGACCCCCACCTTAGCCCAAATGGCCCATTGCACCAAGAGGCCCATTAAGGGTCTAACCTTTCAGCAAGCCTAACAAGGCTGCAATAAAGAAAAATACATGTTTGCCCTTGCTATTGTAGATCCTAATAGAGATATTTGTGTAAACACCCTCATGGTTATAAATATGTTCCTCGAGTCACCATGGTGGGGGTAGGATTCATTTTAGAGAAAATGCCAGGCAGAAGTACAAGCGTAATACATACATTTTCTACATACATTCCTCACGGCTAGTATTTAGGCTCCAGATTGCCTCTCTGTAACTTCTTCATAGCCCACATTATCCATTATTTGGTCTGTAACCATAATAGTCATCTAGACATCTAACAATATATAGATCAGTAATTGGATGGGGGAGAAGCCTTATCAAATTAAATCAAATCAACAAATTGCAGAATTTTGGAAATTTAGGAAAAGAAACAGAGGAGCGAAGCTACCAATCATCGACGTCATCATCGTAACGAACACAGCAGCCAGCAGGAGGGGCAACACATGAGATGGTGACTAGAATACGGCCACGGAGCCAATCTCCCATCATCCCTCCACAAGAAGACATGGCGATGCTACTTCGATGGATCTTCACAGACGAAGAGAGCGGGAGCACGCGACGCTGCATGTTGTTGCCGCACAAAACTGATCCATGCACCAACAAGATAATTGATGGAGAAACAAGATCTACTTTAATCTAGAGACTAAGAAAACAAAGGTACGAAAATAATATTGTGTCGATTGTCTCATTCTTTTCTTGCAATCGGCCTTACCCTTTATATTTATAGGGTGCCTGGTCTATGGCAAATAAAATCGGCATCAAATCAAAATCTATGGCAAGTAAAATCGGCATCAAATAAAACAAATTAATCACACCCGCTAATGCCCGATTTCTTTCCTTGCTTCTCCGCTGCCGAATCCTCTGCAGATACCTTCCCATAACGATTCGGTATTCCCAAATTTTCCGACCGCTTCTCGTTATAACTGTCAGAGTTTTCAATTTGCGGTTGAACTCCTTGAGACCACCTTTAGTATGGTCGCAGCCTTCAATATAGTCGTAGGCTTCTTCGTGGTCATAGACCCCAACGTGATCATAGCCTCCAACGTGGTCGTAGTCTTCAACATGATCGTAGACTCCACCATGGTCGTAGACTCCAACGTAGTCGTACACTCCACCGTGGTCGTAGACCCCAACGTGGTCGTAAACCCCACCGTGGTCGTAGCCTCCAACGTGGTCGTAGCCTCCACCATGGTCGTAGACTCCAACGTGGTCGTAAACCCCACCGTGGTCGTAGCCTCCAACGTGGTCGTAGACCCCAACGTGGTCGTAGCCTCCAACGTGGTCGTAGCCTCCAACGTGGTCGTACACTCCACCGTGGTCGTAGACCCCAACGTGGTCGTAAACCCCACCGTGGTCGTAGACTCCAACGTGGTCGTAAACCCCACCGTGGTCGTAGCCTCCAACGTGGTCGTAGACCCCAACGTGGTCGTAAACCTCTCGGGAGACATTCGACCATGCCCAAAGTGGTCGTATACGCCACAACGTGGTCGTGGAGCTATCTGGCGGCTGCCGACCACGACCAATGTGATCATAATGACTTTCGACCACGGCCAAAATGGTCGTAATTCCTTCTGGTGTCCTTCGACCATGGTCAGAATAGTCGTACACCTCTCGGGAGACATTCGACCATGCCCAAAGTGGTCGTATACGCCATAACGTGGTGGTGGAGCTATCTGGCGGCTACCGACCACGACCAATGTGGTCATAATGACTTTCGACCATGGCCAAAGTGGTCGTAATTCCTTCTGGTGTCCTTCGACTATGGTCAGAATAGTCGTAAACCTCTCAGGAGACATTCGACCATGTCCAAAGTGGTCGCATTCGCCACAACGTGGTCGTAGAGCTTATCCGACCACTCACTTAACACTTCACCCGGTTCTGACCATGGACAGTGTGGTCGTAAATGATTCGATGGGCAGCCGACCACGACCAAAGTGGTCGTAAATATTTCAATGAGCAACCATATAGTCAACCGAATTAATAAAACAACAATTCGGCTATTTTGATCATCTAATGCATAAATATGCTAGTGTCATTTTTCACTATCAACACATGCCCCCCTGTTTTTTTAAGCTTGCTAAAAAAACACTTGCATAATGAAACCAGCTAGAGGCAATAACCTACTCACCTCAAACTTTCTTTGGACGATGGTCTACAACACATCAGCCATAAGTAATATTTCTCAGGACGATGACGGGCAAACACCGGCCATATTTTCTCATGCATTTTGCCACACACTTGGATAGTACCTTTTTAAATATTTTCCATTAAGTGCTCTAGGCAATTTTTCTCCATGCAAATTTTGTACAAAATAACTATTTCCAGGAACAATCTCTATAACTTTATACGTACCATCCCAATTTGGAGACCATTTTCCAAACTTATTATCCTTTGTCCCAATAGGTAAAATCGTCTTCCATACTAAATCTCCAATTTGAAACGATTTTTCCTTTACCTTCTTATTATAGGCCTTAGCTACTCTTAACTTGTCTTTCTCAATTTCTCTCAAAGCTTTTATCCTCTCATCTGTAACTTCGTCTATTCTATCCATCATTAAATCATGATAATCCACGGCCGACAAATCATTTTGCCTGGCCAACCTAAAAGCGTCCAGATTCACCTCAACAGGTAAAACGGCCTCCTGCCCATATACTAACTCATATGGTGTCACTTTTGTAGCACCATGCTTAGATATACGATGAGCCCATAATGCCTCAGACAGGACCTCATGCCATCTCTTAGGATATTCTTCTATTTTCTTTTTGATAAGTTTAATTAAAATCTTATTACTAGACTCGGCTTGCCCATTAGCCTGAGCATAGTATGGTGAAGAATTAAGCAATTTAATTTTCAACGATTCGGCAAACTCACGTACTTGATGAGACACAAAAGACGACCCTTGATCAGTCGTTAAAGTCTGTGGTATGCCGAATCTATGAATAATATGCACCAAGATAAAATCAATTACTTCTTTATGTGTCATATTTTTAAGAGGAACAGCTTCCGTCCATTTTGTAAAATAATCTGTAGCTACTAAAACAAAACGATGACCTTTAGAAGACGCAGGCTATATCTGACCGATAAAATCTAAACCCCACCCACGAAACGGCCATGGTTTAATAATAGGGTGCAACACGGCAGCTGGTGCTAATTGTACATCACCAAATTTTTGACAGGACTCACAACCTTTATAATATTTAAAACAATCTTCTAACATAGTCGGCCAATAAAAACCAGCTCGTCTCAACAACCATTTCATCTTATGGGCCGACTGATGTGTGCCACAAATACCTTCATGTACCTCACCCATAGCAATTTTAGATTGGTCTGAACTTAAACACTTTAAAAGCAATCCTTCTACAGTTCGGCGATATAATTCTCCATCAAGCAATGTATACTTTAAAGCATGTCGCCGAATTTTTCTATCTACAGATTTACTGGGATTTTCTAAATAACTAAGTAAAGGTTTTCTCCAGTCATTGAATTCAGCCATATTTGACGTTTCTAAAACATCCAAACTGCTGCCTTGCTGTTCGGCCATATAAATAGGAACATTTTTGTGCATCGGTTTTTCTATCACAAATAGCTTGCCTCTACTAACATGATAACCAGATGCTTGTTGCGCAAGATCATTAGCTCTAAAATTATCTCCTCTAGATATATGACTGATAGTAAAATCATCTAGGTTTGATACGATCTCTAAACACTTTTCTAAATATCTATTCAATGAACCATCAAGGCACTGATAAATTCCAGAAACTTGCTGCACAACTAATAACGAGTCACCAAAAGCTTCTATATGTTTTACATCCATGGATTCTAAAATTTGCAATCCTAATAAAAATGCTTCATACTCGGCCTGATTATTAGTACAAAAATATTCCAAACGGGCCGATGTTTCAAAAATAGCACCTCTAGGCGAAATTAAGACAATACCAACACCCTGTCCTTCTCTACAGGCCGAACCATCAAAATATAGCTTCCATGGAGATACAGATAAATAACTAATCAGCTCCATACCATTATCAACTCTATGATCTACAATAAAATTTGCTACAATTTGGCCTTTCATGGATTTTAAAGATTCATAAGCCAAATCATATTCTACCAATGCATAAGCCCATTTTCCGATTCTACCACTTAAAATCGGCTGTTGCAACATATACTTAATAACATCGGTCTGACAAGTTACCACACAAGTACTGGACAATAAATAATGCCTTAAACGGGTACAAGCATAATACAAGGATAAACACAATTTTTCAATAAATACATACCTTGTCTCTGCTCCCAGAAGACGCCGGCTCAAATAAGTGATAACAAATTCTTTGCCTTCTACCTCCTGCGTTAATACAGAACCAATAACACCATCTTCCGCAGCAATATATAGCCGAAACGGCGTCCCGGCTTTAGGCGCCCTCAAAACAGGAGGAGTAGACAAATACTTCTTAATTTCATTAAAGGCCCTCTGTTGTTCTGCCCCCCAAGTAAATTCGGTTTCCTTCTTTAACCGAAGTATGGGTGTAAATGCGTCAATTTTCCCAGACAGGTTAGATATAAATCTTCTCAAATAGTTTATTTTCCCTAAGAATTTTTGCACGTCTCTTTTACATTCTGGCGCCTTTATTCTTTGAATGGCCTCTAATCTAGCAGGATCCATCTCTATTCCCCTCTCATGTATGAGGAATCCTAGAAACTTTCCAGCCGACACGCCAAAAGCGCATTTGAGTGGATTCATTTTTAAACCATATCGACGCATCCTTTCAAATACTAATGTCAAATCGGCCAAATGATGATCCACGTTATCCGATTTAACTACTACATCATCAATATATATTTCTAGTATGATACCGAGTAAGTCATGAAAAATTAAATTCATAGCTCGCTGATACGTAGCGCCAGCATTTTTTAAACCAAATGTCATGACAACCCACTCAAATAAACCTACAAAACCAGGACACCTAAAGGCCGTTTTAGACATATCTTCTTCGGCCATAAAAATTTGATTATAACCAGCATTGCCATCTAAAAAGCTAACAACTCTATGTCCCGAAGCATTATTAATCAACATGTCGGCTATAGGCATGGGATATTCATCTTTTGGAGTAGCTTTATTCAAATCTCTAAAATCAACACAAATGCGTAATTTGCCACTACTCTTCTTCTCAACTGGCACAATGTTGGATATCCATTCGGCATATCGACATGGCCTAATAAAACCAGCTCTCAATAACCGGTCTATTTCCTCTTTAATACGGTCATACATATTAGGATTAAACCTTCTAGGTGGCTGTTTATGAGGCCTAAAACCAGATTTAATGGGCAACCGATGCTCTACTAGATCTCGGCTAACGCCTGGCATTTCGTGGTACTCCCATGCAAAGCAATCAACATAATTTCTAAGCAACTCAATCATTTTGGCTTTGCAGTCACTCGCCATGTTTTTATTCACAAATGTCGGCCTAGGGATATTACCACTACCTATGTCCACTTCCTCTAATGAATCAGCCGACGTAAAACCATATCCTAATTTTTCTACTTCATCAAAATCATCAATAGCTTCACACATATCGTTCTTACTTGACCGATAATGCTCTACACGTTTTGCCAACCAATCCAAACTATGCTCCTTATCCATTTATAACATCATATTACTAAGCCGGGCTGCACAAGCCGGCTGTACAGACACAGGTACAAAACCATCCTTAGTAACACTAACATAGTCATAATCAGAAAGATCTATGCTTGTTAAACACTGAATATTACCATGCTGCCAATCAGCTGAAGCATCAGCCAAAGCAACATAAGCCGATGTGTCTGCTTGAATGACTTCTATATCATCATCTACCCACTGCACTAAAGTTTGATGCAAGGTGGAAGGAATGCAACAATTAGCATGAATCCAGTCACGACCCAATAAAACACTATAATTACATTGCACGTGGACGACAAAGAAAGTTGCAGGTAAAGTTTTGCTCCCAACAGTAAGCTCCATAGAGATGACGCCTTTGGCTTCAGTTGGTTCGCCGGTAAATCCATTAAGCGTCAAATTAGTCTTCATAAGCTCACTGTCTTCTTTGCCTAATTTCTTAAAAACTGAATATGGCATTAAATTTACAGTAGCTCCACCATCTACAAGCATCCTAGAAATCGGCCTTCCGTTGATATGCCCTTTAACATATAACGGTTTCAAGTGTCGGCACGATTCATCGGGTTTTTCAAAGATAGCTTCTTTAGGACCGAGACACAATTGTGCAACCTCTTCATCAATAGCTCGGAATTCAGAAGGTAGTGTAAAAACCATATTAATATCCATACCTTCCAGAGGTGGAGAGCCATTTTTGACTAGTGGAGACCCCTCATAATCTAACAAATCATGCTCATCATCACTATTTGTCTGCACTGACTCTTCAATTTTCTTCATCCTCCATTCTTTCTTAGTGGGTATTATAGGCTTGATCTCATCGAATAAATCATCCCTCATTTTTTCAGTCTGAGCCTCTCTCAATTCTTCTCTACGGAGCCGCTGCAACCTCCTTTTTTGCGAATGTGAGAGCCCTGGTGGACACCATCTGGGCTGCCGTTCCACCCCTGCTAATAATGGAATCTTCTCTTTATTTTCAGGAGCAACCACACTATTTTCGGCACTGTTCACGGTACTGTTCATCGGTGCAGCATTGTTCACCTCTGAATTTTTACTCGTTTCACCTCCTTCTTTGATGCGGTAAACTCTTCTTGGAGATTTATCATCCCTCTGGTCACAAAACCGATTATTTTTATTAAATCGATCATTTCTAGGCCATGACAACCTGTCAAATACCGGCCTTCTTGGCATTTCCCATCCTGGATGAAATGGCTCAAAAAACACCGGAGTTGGTGGCATCCATGGACCGCAAAAACCCCATGGCGAACAAGGAGGAAAACCACCAGGATGAGGACCCCATGGCACAGGCAATATCAGCCTAGGCATAGGATGCGGTGCGGCTGCAGGAAAACTTTCCCATCGATGATCCCAACCACCGAACTCTTGCCTTGGAGGGGATCTTGGTCGCTTCAAATTATAGGGCCGACTAAAACCGCTTTGGCCGGCCTTACCATCTTCATATTTGGCTAGAAGCTCTTTAAATGTGGGCTTCGGCTTCTCAACCCATTTGCTTGCCCTATTCTTTCCCTCATTAATTTTCCAACGACCTACTTCCGGGCTTTTTGGTTTTATCATCCTTGTCCTCCCATTCTCACGCACCCTAGGAATTGTAGAACCTACTGTAATTTTGATGGACTCATGGCCTTCAGGAGTGTTTTCAATTTGGACTGTTCTAACCACACCTCCACTGTCTTCTGCAGGTTCATTACTATCCTTACCAATCACCACATTTTTTCCTACTGTTGATTCGGCCTGTGATGGCCGAACTAGCACCTTCTTATTTTTCAAATCAATCACATTAACTGGAAAAGGTTGAGTGTCTAACTGCATTTTTGAGCTCTCAGCAAACTTGAATCATCCTTCATTTATGGCCGATTGAACCTGTCGACGAAAAATATTGCAGTCGTTAGTAGCATGAGAATAAGAATTATGCCATTTACAATATGCACGTCTTTTTAATTCTTCAGGAGGTGGTATGACGTGTCCAGTGGGCAATTTTATTTGTTTCTCTTGCAATAAATAATCAAAAATTTTATCACATTTAGCAGTATCAAAAGTATATTTTATTTCTTCATGCCGATTTTTCTGTGGAACCGGCCTCAAAGCAGAGCAAACGAATGGTTTAGATTTTGAATCCCATGCCCATTCGGCTACACACATATCCACACTCTCATCATCAGATGACGTGGGGTCATGTTCTACTAAATTAACAGGATGGTTCGTTTTATGCTTTTCGCTGGTCCTATGGAAATTTTTAGATTCTCTAGCCCGGCTTTCTTGAGCCAGAGCCTTTTGCAGCACTTGACTTACATCTAAGAAATCCTGCCCTTCTAATTTTTCCTTCAAATGTGAAAGCAACCCAGAAAAGGCTAACTCAGCAAGATCCTTATCAGATATTACTAGATTAAAGCATCGGTTTCTTGTATCCCTAAATCTCCTGATATATTCAACAACAGGTTCATTGTATTTCTGCCTAACCGATGTTAAGTGTGATAATCTCAATTCAGTGTCTCCCGTGTAAAAATATTCATGAAATTTTTGTTCTAACTCAGGCCATGAATGAATAGAATTAGGTGTAAGGGATGTGAACCACGTGAACGCAGTACCAGATAATGACAAAGGAAACAGTCTCAATTTTAAAGCATCGCTAGCACTGGCCTCACCGCATTGTGCAATGAATTGACTAACATGCTCTAAAGTGGTTCTGCCATCATCCCCTGTAAATTTAATAAAATCAGGTACTCTGAATCCACGGGGATATGGAACCGTATCATAGAAATCAGGATACGGCTTTTGATAAGTACGCATTCTACACTTAGGCTCTACCCCAAACGTTTCTCTGAATATATTAGCTACTTGCTCTCTGATATTTTCATGCCTAACAAATGGCTCAGCCATAGGCCGATTATTTGCCACATTAGCTGGTTGTGGCCTAAAAGCATTAGGTTGTGGCATGTCACAAATTTGGGGCTGTGGATAGGGAGTATTAAGCACAGGAGGATTAAAATAAACTTCTGGTGTTGGCCCATATGGTATTCCTGATCCCTGTGGTGGTATTGGAGGTATACTGTATGCTACAGTTTGATATGGGGGTGCATGCATACCAGTTAAATTTTCAGCAACTCGGCTGTAATTTGAAGCCGAGACGAGCGCATTAGTTGTGACAAATGATGACGTAGCAATACTGGCCGAAGTAGGCAT
This sequence comes from Dendrocalamus latiflorus, assembly GCA_017311315.1. NCBI lineage: Eukaryota > Viridiplantae > Streptophyta > Magnoliopsida > Poales > Poaceae > Dendrocalamus > Dendrocalamus latiflorus. The sequence continues at coordinate 31,754,140 of CM029627.1, read as the reverse complement.
GTGGTTTCGGCCACCATGAGTATCACTCAATAAACTGTGGTTTCGCGGTGCACCAAATTGTGTAGTAAATGCAGATGAACCATGTGGCAAAGTTTCTTGTTCTACAGAATGACGAAAATTTAAGGCACTAGCATCACTCGTCATAGGCTGTTTTTTATTGTGTTCATCCTGGATTTGCAACATCACGGCTCTGATACGACTAGTCAAAACATTATCCATAGCAACACCAACAGTTTGATTAATCATATGAGCAATATCTTCATGAGAAGGAGAGATTTTGCTTACAGTGTTTTTTACCTCAGGGTTGATGGAGACAGATGGCAGTGCAGTTTCTTTCATAATAACGCCTTGTCTTGTTTTCTGGAAACACGCCAACATCGTCTTCTCATACTCTAACTTGCGTCGCTCGATCTCCTGACGATGTTCTTCCGGCAGCTCGTCAAACGTGGGCGTAATGACGTTATTGGGATCTACCTCAGAACCGTTTGATACCATGGTCTGAAGTTCTGACTAGTTCCCTTGTAGATCGCGTGTGATATTGCACCTCTGCTGCCACGTTGCTGCCTTCGGTTGCTACGTGCGAAGCAGGCCGGTCGCCCGAGAAGGGTGCAATCGGCTTTTAGCCGATTAACAGATGGATTCGCCGACGAGATGAAGAAATCGGCCTTTCGGCCGAGTAGATTGATTTCGATGGAGAAGAAGAACCGATTAGAAATCGATTCCCCAGTGGAGTCGCCAATTTTGTTGCCGCACAAAACTGATCCGTGCACCAACAAGATAATTGATGGAGAAACAAGATCTACTTTAATCTAGAGACTAAGAAAACAAAGGTACAAAAATAATATTGTGTCGATTGTCTCATTCTTTTCTTGCAATCGGCCTTACCCTTTATATTTATAGGGTGCCTGGTCTATGGCAAATAAAATCGGCATCAAATCAAAATCTATGGCAAGTAAAATCGGAATCAAATAAAACAAATTAATCACACCCGCTAATGCCCGATTTCTTTCCTTGCTTCTCCACTGCTGAATCCTCTGCAGATACCTTCCCATAACGATTCGGTATTCCCAAATTTTCCGACCGCTTCTCGTTATAACTGTCAGAGTTTCCAATTTGCGGTTGAACTCCTTGAGACCACCTTTAGTATGGTCGCAGCCTTCAATATAGTCGTAGGCTTCTTCGTGGTCATAGACCCCAACGTGATCATAGCCTCCAACGTGGTCGTAGTCTTCAACATGATCGTAGACTCCACCATGGTCGTAGACTCCAACGTAGTCGTACACTCCACCGTGGTCGTAGACCCCAACGTGGTCGTAAACCCCACCGTGGTCGTAGCCTTCAACGTGGTCGTAGCCTCCACCATGGTCGTAGACTCCAACGTGGTCGTAAACCCCACCGTGGTCGTAGCCTCCAACGTGGTCGTAGACCCCAACGTGGTCGTAGCCGCCAACGTGGTCGTAGCCTCCAACGTGGTCGTACACTCCACCGTGGTCGTAGACCCCAACGTGGTCGTAAACCCACCGTGGTCGTAGACTCCAACGTGGTCGTAAACCCCACTGTGGTCGTAGCCTCCAACGTGGTCGTAGATCCCAACGTGGTCGTAAACCTCTCGGGAGACATTCGACCATGCCCAAAGTGGTCGTATACGCCACAACGTGGTCGTGGAGCTATCTGGCGGCTGCCGACCACGACCAATGTGATCATAATGACTTTCGACCACGGCCAAAATGGTCGTAATTCCTTCTGGTGTCCTTCGACCATGGTCAGAATAGTCGTACACCTCTCGGGAGACATTCGACCATGCCCAAAGTGGTCGTATACACCATAACGTGGTCGTGGAGCTATCTGGCGGCTGCCGACCACGACCAATGTGGTCATAATGACTTTCGACCACGGCCAAAGTGGTCGTAATTCCTTCTGGTGTCCTTCGACTATGGTCAGAATAGTCGTAAATCTCTCAGGAGACATTCGACCATGTCCAAAGTGGTCGCATTCGCCACAACGTGGTCGTAGAGCTTATCCGACCACTCGCTTAACACTTCACCCGGTTCTGACCATGGACAGTGTGGTCGTAAATGATTCGATGGGCAGCCGACCACGACCAAAGTGGTCGTAAATATTTCAATGAGCAACCATATAGTCAACCGAATTAATAAAACAACAATTCGGCTATTTTGATCATCTAATGCATAAATATGCTAGTGTCATTTTTCACCATCAACACATGTGAGATCGACTGCCAGTCTGAATCGCCAGCAGCTGCCTCGGCGACATCGGGAATGGACTCCAGCCATCAGTGACTGGATGTCTCGCCAGAATCCAGTCGACCTCCTTCTCTTGCTCTTCTCGCAACGAAGGAAAGAGACGACATTGGTTTCCTGTGAAGAGGAGACTAAAGGAGGCAAAGAAAAAGAAATGGACATGAGTTTAGGGCTTGCCAAATATACTTCTCTCTTCTATTGGTTGGACAAACGTCTATTAATTGGATGTTTCCTCAACAATTATATCGAGACCGTACGGGAGGGTAACTGAGGAAAAAGGCTTGGCAATGGATGTAGGATCATATGGCGCAATTAGAAAAGAGTAAATGAGTGTCTCTATTTCTTTAAAACCTGAAACCAAAACTTGAACCAGAAGAAAAACAATCTAACTTTTAGATGTGGATTTCGACCGCAAGTCATTTAATTGCTCGCTTCGACCGCTCACTATGACCGCATTTGCACGTGATCGAAACCTCCCTCCGCTCGAAAATCTTCGACCGCTTAAACGCTTCGTCGCTCGAACGTTTTGACCGCTCGTATGAGTACAAGCCGAAGACAACACCGTGCGCTGCTCAGTTGGATTGAGCCAACGACCGAAGACACTGTGCTTGTAGCATGCCGAATCACGATGCGTTAGCACACCGACGAGAACACAGAAAAATAATGCTTAAGAAAATACGCTGTCAATGAACTTTTCTTGGAATAGATCTGATCTATCATTTCTGTATCATATTTGTCGCTACAAAACGTCCTCACAGCACTCCTAAAAACTCTAGTACAAAAAGCCACTCAAAGCCACTTCCAAATCCCTTCCAAATCCACTGGCTAAAACCCTTAGACTATCTCTGTTTTTATATGCTAGAGCCCTAAAGCATGTTTGACTCAAACATGAACAGAAAATCCTATCTCTTCCTCAAATCAAGGGGCCCGAAACCCTTCCACATCCAGGTTTTAACATCCAAATCTTCCATGTTATGGACTCTTTCCATAATGTTTCTAATCTCATCACATGACAAAGCCCTAGGAACGCACCTTCTGTATCTTCATCACACATCATCACCACGTATCGAAGCCTCTAGGACTGCACATCCCATATCTTCTCCACGCATCATCACAATATATCGAAACCTCCGGGACTGCACCTCCCATATATTCTCCATGCATCATCATCACGTATCGAAGCCTCTGGGACCTCACCTTCCGTATCTTCTCTACGCATCACTACCTTTGATCTCCATACACTCCAACATGAGCCCGACAACCTCGCATGACATCCACAATTGCCTGGACCTCAAACTTCTCCATTCTAATCTCGATCCTCCTCGTCACCGACTATGATCGTCTCCACGCCCACCTGCACATGCAAAAACCAAGAAATATTTTCCCAGCACAAGTTCTTTACAACATGACCTTCATCAGCACACACACTCAAACCATACCTTTGTCTATCCATAGACAAGAACCAAACCATTCACGACCATCAACCAAGTCGTCCACGACCACACTATCTATCGCTTTCCAGAAATCATCCTTAAACCACTTAATATGACCACTACCTCAACGAATACCTGAAAATAACAAATACTCAAGAATTACCATCGCTTCGCTCAAAACACTCGAGAATAACAAGCATCGCTACCGACCAAAAACATCGAGTACCAACTACCAAGTACCGATCACTAAAGCCAAGACTATCGATCACCGACCATCAAGTATCGAGCCCTTCCAACAACCGAGTACTACGGCCACCTGACCACCATGTACCAACCAGTCATCCCGCTAGCCTAACATAAGTACTCGAAGAACACAAGAGTTGAAGCACTCATACCGACCATGAAGTCTATGAGTACGGACCGTGAAGCCAATGGCATTCGGTCACAAAGCCTTCGACTACTGAAGACAACACAAAGTCTATGACTACGATGACAAGACTATGAAGTCTACGACTATGACAGCAGTCCGCAAAGTCTATGACCATCGACCACAAAGCCTTCGACTATCGACCAACCAATAAAGTCTACAACTATCGAGTATCAACTAGTAAAGTCTACGACTATCGAGTATCGATCAGTAAAGTGTATGACTATCGAGTACGACCAGTAAAGTCTACGACCATGAAAAGTATTGTAGCTATGACCATCGACCAGTTACCTGTAATAGATGATCTTACGACCTCTAACTAGTTCACTGTATCTAAGGCCAGTTCACTATTTTTTACGACCAGTTCCCTGAAGCATACCCGACTGCTCGTGATCGTTACCATCAGTGTGGTCGTAACCAACAAACAACGTGGTCGTAAACGACTCTGAGTGTGTGTGGTCATAACCAACAAACAATGTTGTTGTAAACAACTCTAAGTGGGCGTAAACATCAGCTGGGGCATCACTCTTCGAGGTCGAAGCTAAACGTGGTCGAAGTCGAACGTGGTCGAAGTCTGCCATGGTCGAAATTTGCAGTGATCAACTAACTGTGGTCGAAGCAAGCCATGCGATCCTCCGATGCCACTCAAGTGTCGTCCGATGTTCTGATGGCACTCGAAAGCCGTCCAATACCACTCAGAGCAGAACAAAACCACTCGGAGCAATCAAAACAACCCAAACCTAAGCAAAACCACTCAAGCAGACTAAAACCACTCAAAGCAACCAAAACTAAAACCACCCGGAGCCACTCAGAACTGACTGAAACCACTCATATTCAAAACCTTTGGCTGCGATCAACTGAAACTTTCACAAACATAAATTCCAAAGCAATCCAAAAGTCAATTATTCAACATCACTTTATTCACGACCATTCACATGGTCTAACAATAAAGATGGATTTAATGCTTCAAATGTTTGTTGTCATGATAGGTGGTAGATGGAGGGTAGATATTGAATTATATTAAAAGGAAACAAACGATAATGTGGGATTTGATCTACATGGTTATAAATAAAAAAATAGCATATCACAAGCTTGTCCCTTCACTATTAGTAGCATCCAACGAGCCTTTGTCGTTGCCGACTGTTTCTACCACGTGAACGTAGTGTCGTCTAGATCATATTTAGTCATTAAGAAATGCCAACTAGATGTTTATTAATTCAAACCACTTGCATTTGCCTAATACACGCTCATGCACGTAGTACTCGTCTTTCGACATATGCCTTCCCTCAATGCACCGGCCAAGCCGCGCCGGTGTTGTTAATTAACATTGACCTCTCGTCAGTCGATTTCTCTCTATATATGACTACCGCTTCCAAGTAGTTTCGCATAGTAGATATCCAAAGGAGTGGCCTAGAACTAGAAGAAATGGTGCTCAAGAGGCTGCCCCGTGAAAAATATACGCGTGCTCTCTCGGCGACCTGGTTTGTTCGGTGTTTATATTCTCCTAGCAGACGGAGGTGTTGCATGTGCTTCCATCGTGTGAACACAGCGAGCTAGTGCTGCTGCTTTGTACGTTGTCCCTGTCCATCACGTCAGAGCAGGGAGGCCTTGGTGCAAGGACCAGGAGGGTCCCCACGGAGAAAAGGGACGCGTTGACGCGAGGTCAAGATTATCACAACATGACCTCGTCGTGCACGTCTCGTCAATGGAGTTCTCTACATATGGCTACCGCTTCTAAGTTGTTTCGCATAGTAGATATCCAAAGGAGAGACCTCGAACTAGAAGAAATGGTGCTCAAGAGGCTGCTCCTCGCTTATCTCGTTTTCCTAGCCCTCACTACCGGAAAGCTGCTATATGCCGAGTGTCTGGAGTTTTGCCGAGTGCAATCTATCGGGCACTCGGTAAACAACCACTTTGCCGAGTGCCTCCACGGGGACACTCGGCGAAAATAAAACACTCGGCAAAAAATATCTTTGCCGAGTGCTGCAGAGTAGACACTCGGCAAACGAAGATCTTTGCCGAGTGCTGACAAGAAAACACTCGGCAAACATAAAACACTCGGCACCAACCGCCGTCCGTTAGAGGTCAGCCGCCGCCGTTAGAACTTTGCCGAGTGTCTGGAGCTGACACTCGGCAAAGATCTCTTTGCCGAGTGTTTTTTTTTTGCGGCACTCGGCAAAGAAATAAAACCCTTTTCCTTTCCTACCCTTCAAACTTTTTCTACTCTCCACATACAACATATGGTACTCCATGTTAAAATTTGGTATATTTTTGTATTTGTTTGCTATATTTAATTAATTAATTGCATTTCAAGCAATTTTTTGAATCAAGTCAAATTTGAACTGCAAGTGATTCAAATAATAGGAAAAAATGAGTAGAAAAATGATATTCATGTTATTCAGCCTGGTTTGAGGCCTTACCTATGAAATGAAAAGGAATTTCGAACATCTTGTTCAGGAAACACGACCACGAACTTGTGGCCGAATGGTTTTTAAATTTTGAAAAAAGCAAACGAAGTCTGAAAATCATGAGATTTGTCAAGATGTCATGATATCATACGTGGAGACTGTGGTAAAAAATTGATAAGATTTCGCATAAGTTGTCACGTACGATGCTTACAAACCGAAACATTTCTGAAGAAGAAACGTAGAGTTGAGAATGATCCGGTAAGATTTGGAGTCAAAGTGACGGTCGAATTGTGGTTTGACTACAAAACTTTTTGTATAGGCAATAGACAACAGAGATTGTTTCATGTGAAATTTTGGTAATTTTTCGGATCCGTTTGATAATTTTAATTTTTAAACTGCAATTATAGAATTTTAATTGATATAAATTGAATTTGAGCTATAACTGCATGAAATAATGGTCTAATATTCGTAGAAGCATCGAATATGCATTGTTGAGTGAATTTGACAAGGCATTTTCAAAATACATTCGAACAAATTTGTAAAACACGTTATGGAAAAGAAAGAGAGGACAGGAAGTTTTATTAAAAAAAAATCTTTGCCGAGTGCCTTGTGGGTGACACTCGGCAAAGGAGAAGGACTTTGCCGAGTGCCAGATCGGGGGCACTCGGCAAAAGGAGGAGGGCTTTGCCGAGTGCCAGATCGGGGGCACTCGGCAAACAACACAAATAAAACGTTTCCCCGCGGCCGTCGCCCCGCTCACACACGCAACAAACACACGCGCCCGCGCCCGCCCGCCGCCGCGCCCGCGCCCGCCCGCCGTCCCGGCCACCGCTTCGACTGCCGCGGCCGGCCCGGCCCCCGCGGCCGCCCGGCGCCGCCCCGCCCCCGCGCGCCCCGCACGCCCGCCGCCGCGCCCGCGCCGGCCGCCGCCCCGGCCACCGCTTCGACTGCCGCCTCCGCTCGCCCGCTGCCGGCTAGCCCGTCGCCCGTCGCCTCCTACCGCCTCCGCCTCGCCGGCCGCCTCACGCCCTCACCTTCGCGCGCCACCTCGCCAGCTGCCTCGCCCGCCGCCTCGCCCGTTGCCGTGCCTCGCCTCCGCACGTCGCCTCCGCCGCGCCTCTGGTGGTCTCCTACGGACGTCGCCTCCCGCCGCGCCTCCGGTGTTCTCCTCCGCCCGTCGCCTCCGCCGTGCCTTCGGTGGTCTCCTCCGCCCGTCGCCTCCGCCACGCCTCCGGTGGTCTCCTCCGGCCGTCGCCTTCGGTGGTTGCCTCCGGCCGTCGCCTCTGGTCGCCGCCTCCGCCCGTCAACTCCTGCCGCCTCCGCCTAGCAGCTGGGCCGTCGCCGACGCCTCAACTGCTCCAGAGCCTCCAGACTCCAGTATTCCCCTCTACTTAGCTACTCTGTCTGCTGCTAGTGCTAGATGCTACATGATCACCACATCTGAATGATTTCAAAATTAGTAAAAGCAGCGTGCCCCTAACTATCAAACTGATTCATGTATGCATACCACAGCAGTTATTGTTCAATCTAGGATTGCTTTGGAGTTGGGCTTAGTTACAATGTGATTAGGAGGTCATGGCAGCTATTAAGGTTATAGGCCGGCCGGAACATGGAAATTGGACCTGCTTGGGCAGATGGCCATGGTAGCTCGTCATAGGGAGAAATGGCTTTGTGCTGGTTTTGATCCTTTGGAGGTTACTAGTTTACCTTTTAAGAAATTGCACTTCAAATATTTAGCAAGGTAGTATATAGAAATCCTAACCAATTTAGTCCGTTGGATAAAAAAGATTGGACGATTGAGAAACATTATAAGATATTGTAAAAGTGCATGTTTTATTATTAAAATCTAGATAATTCACCAAAACTATAATATGACGCGTAACAACTAATAAACTATATAATAATAGAACTGAATATGTTATCATCTGTGGTTGTATGCGATGTCTATCTTAAGACAAATAAAGCTTATTGAGTATGCCTATAGACTATTGTTGTAACGTAGCTAAGCCAACTGCTCCAGAGCCTCCAGACTCCAGTATTCCCCTCTACTTAGCTACTCTGTCTGCTGTTAGTGCTAGATGCTACTGCCTACTTCTATTTAGTTGCGGGAGATTGGAGCATTTGCGAGAGATTGGACTCTTTACTGACAATGTCGCCTTTTCACACTCAGAAGCCAAACCAAGCTGTATTTCTATACACTGTTTTTCATGGTAGATACAGTATAAGGAAATTTAGGCTTCATAATGTACGTATTCTAGGAGAAAGTTTAACTACCTGAGCCAATGCCTGAATTGAGATGGCCTGCTTGGAGCATTTAGTTGCCTACTTGTATTTAGCTGCCTACTCAGCTACTAGCTAGTTGTGCTACTCAGTTACCCTTTTCCTTGCTCGGTTTACAGTTCAGCTATTTATTCATGTTTATAGATTACGTAACCTAGTTAGGCGTCTCCCGTTCGAAAGAGATACGGTTGGAAATATGCAGATCTTTGCATATCTATAACCGTATCTGTTTTGAATTGTCCACGTTTTTTGGACAGCCCGAGGATGCGTAGATGGGGTTAGTTTCCATGGTCTACTCCGATCTGTGACAGAGTTTTGGCATCATCTCCCTGTTGTTCTCCGGATACACAATCTCCCTGCCAGGATGTGTATTTGGAGAACAGCGGGGAGGTGCTGCCGAAATTCTGTCTCGGATAGGAGTAGAGCCTGGAAACTAAACTCATCTACGCATCCTCGGGTGGGATTAGGACCTATCTTCACCTATTAGATAGGAGAAAGATCGTGTAGATGCATTTGATTCTTATATTACTCCCTGATATGTTAGAGGATGGATGACCGTGAGTGGATGTACACGGGCCGCTCAAGTCAGGGTTCGTTGTCCGATGAATGGATTGAGAAGACCGATGCTTTCTTGGAACTAGCATTTGCCAAGGTTAAAGGAGCGCGTGCCACTTGGTGTCCCTGCAGCAGATGTGCAAACACGCGTCGACAAACAAAGGAGGTCATGGGTAAACATCTTTGCAAGTTTGGATTTATGGCAGACTATACCCGGTGGATCTACCACGGTGAATCCGATCGTATGAGAGAGGAGGTCGTGAGACCACGCGTCGAGGATTATGATGCTGATGGCGGGGTAGGAGACATGTTAAATGACTATCATGAAGCACACTTCGCTGAAGGACGTAGGGAGGAGCCAGAGGCAACCGCAAAGGCGTATTACGACATGTTGTCTGCGGCACAAAAACCCCTTCACGGCCAGACGAAGGTTTCTCAACTGGATGGCATTGGACGCGTAATGGCCTTGAAGTCCCAGTTTAGCCTGAGTCAAGACGCCTTCGATGCTATGTTGACAGTTTTTGGCAGCATGCTTCCGGAGGGTCACATTCTGCCAAAGAGCATGTACGAGTCAAAGAAACTCCTTCGTGCACTTAAGATGCCATATGAGCAGATACATGCTTGTCCGAAGGGGTGCATCCTATTTAGGAAAGAACACGCGGAAGCAAAGTACTGTGCAAAGTGTGGATCCTCTAGGTTCCTGGAGGTAGACTCTGGTGATGGTCAGAAGAGGCGGCTTGCGATCCCCGTGAAAATCCTACGGTACCTTCCGTTCATATCGAGGATCCAACGGCTATACATGACCGAGGAAACCGCGAAACAGATGACATGGCACAAAAATGGACGTCGATACAATCCTGAGAAGCTGGTACATCCATCCGATGGTGAAGCATGGACCCACTTTGATGTGATTCATCATGAGAAAGCTCTAGAGGCTCGTAATGTATGTGTTGCGCTGGCAACAGATGGGTTCAATCCTTATGGAATGATGGCCGCCCCATACACTTGTTGGCCCGTGTTCGTTATCCCCCTCAATCTCCCCCCCCCCCCCCGGCGTCCTCTTCCAACGACAGAACATATTCTTGTTGTTGATAATTCCTGAACACCCGGGGAATAATATGGGTGTGTTCATGGAGCCTGTGATTGATGAATTGGTCCGTGCTTGGGAGGAAGGGGTATGGACATACGACCGAGCTACAAAGAGAAACTTCAAAATGCATGTTTGGTACCACTACTCCCTGCATGACTTCCTGGCGTATGGGATATTCTGCGGCTGGTGTGTTCACGGGAAGTTCCCATGCCCAGTATGCAAGGCAGCTCTGAAGTTCATTTGGTTGCTGAAGGGTGGCAAGTATTCTTCGTTCGACAAACATCGACAATTCCTCCCTCTTGACCATGCATTCAGACGAGACATCAAGAACTTTACGAAAGGTGTCGTAGTTATAGACCCTGCACCGCAGATGATGACCGGTGCCGCGGTTCGTGCTCAGATAGATGCTCTCGAGGTCAATCAAGAAGAAGGTGGTTTTGTGGGATATGGTGAGCAACATGCATGGACTCATAAGTCGGGCTTGTTGAGGCTCCCCTACATGCATGGATATCGCTTTCACACAACAAGACATGAGCAGAGTCGGCCCAATCGAAGAACCACAAATACCGGAGTTTTTACGCCTGGCCTTGATGGAGTCGAGTATTATGGAAGAATTGAAGAAATATACGAACTCACGTTTCATGGTTGCAAACCTCTTAATCCTGTCATATTCAATGCCATTGGTTTGATCCTGAAGTAATGAGACGGACCCCTTATCTTGGGCTAGTTGAAATTTGACAGTCATCCATCTTACCAGGAGACGATGTGTATATTGTGGCTCAACAGGCCACGCAAGTTTATTATCTCTCATACCCGTGCCAAAAAGACGACTGTCTTAAGGGTTGGGATGTTGTGTACAAGGTATCGCCACACGGTAAACTACCTGTCCCAAACAATGAAGATTACAACTTTGACCCAAACACATATGACGGAGAGTTCTTTCAAGAAGAGGGGCTAGAAGGGAGTTTTGAGATAGACTTAACCGAAGCGATCGGAATGGAAGTAGACAATGAAAGGGTTGTTGACGAGGACGCTGGAGATGAGGTTCAAAATGTGAAGGACTTAGAATTACTTCAGCGATTACATTTAGGCAATGACAGTGATGACAACATTGCTCCTTCGAATAGTGTTGATTATATGGACATGGCTGATGGTGATGATGAGACTTATGATCCAGCTAATCCCGATCATGATGATTATTTCTAATACATGTAATACTTTGTTATTTTCTAATTATGTTTTGTTTATTTTGCATCTCTTTCTAAGTACGTCTTGTTTATCTGTGCTTATTGGTTTACTCTTTTTAATTGCAGGTGATTGAACAAAGATGGTGGGCGGTATGAGGAACGTAAGGTCGCTTTACCAAAGACGGCCCGATGCAGCTGAGCAGTCGGGGAGCAGGAGTAGGAGGAGCGGGAGGAGCAGCAGGAGCAGGAGCAATCTTGAGGAGGAGCGGGAGGAGGAGCGGGAGCGGGAGGAGGAGCAGGAGCAGGAGGAGGAGGAGGAGGAGCAGGGGGAGGAGGCGGCAGGGGGTTCCGCTTCCTCTGGTTCGTCGGGTGTCTGGTTGCGAGGTCCCTCGACCCTCCCGAGGCGACCGATACCTCGTGAGAGACGCCCGCTGATTCGACCCACTGGGGCTAGGTAAGTAACTTTAGATGTTATCACTACTTTTTCATTTGATATGTTGAAAATCACAATAGAAACTAATAATTTATCTTAATCACTTGGGCAGAGGTTGGACGCTTGTGGCTGCAGGTGATTACAAACGCCATGTCAATGGCATCCTGGGTCTTTTGTGCAGGCTACACTTCCCTGGCCTGGTTGCGTTTGGCGGAGGGCAGGAGCCGGCCTACACGTGGGACCACTACATCGCCTTCCCCGATTTACCAGATCGGGATGGCAGGGTATTCGCCAACAAGGCGGCGCGGGTGACGGCCGAGCTGTGGGTAAGTCTTCCTCGCACTACATTGCTCAATACATCTATCTGTTGGACATTCTTGAAATAATAACTGGATACATCGCGTCTATATGCAGGATTTCTTCAGATGCCAGGAGGGATATGAGGCCAAGGCGGCTAGTGTGGCTCACAAAGCCTGTTATAAACTCGTGAAGGACATGCATTACGAGGCGCGCGTCCAGGCCATCGTAACATACAACGCTACCTACCTTGGAGTGAAGATCAACAAAACTCAAGCAAGAAACATGAGGCTGACCCGGGAAGAATACATGGAGGTAAATATAGAACATTAATACTGATTTTTTCTGAGATTAAGTACGCTTAATTTGATCTTCTTATATGTCATATACTTGATGACGTGTAGGTGCCTCCGTGGTGGTGCGCCCAGCATCTCCAGTGCTGGGCACAGATGGTGGACAAGTGGTGCGCCGCCGAGTGGGAGGAGACGCACAACGCTTGCCGGGAGCGGCGTTTGATGATGCCAGGTGCACCACACCATCAAGGCAACCGTAGCCTCAACGAATTCGCGGCTACATGGGTACGCGAATTCATTTCTTTATTATAACGCTCAATTCTGCATAATTTCTAATCATCTTGCTGTTTTTTTCGCAGTCGTCGTCACATGGTGGCCAGCCTTGCTCCCAGTTCAAGGCATGGGCTTTGGCCCACAAGGGCAAGGCGACGTCCGACGTCGACTACAACCTGGAGGACCCGCCCTCGGTGTACAGCAATGCGACCGTCCACAGCCGCCTCAGTGAGTACACATCGATGGCAAGGGCGGTCCATGGGCCAGAGTACGATCCGAGCACCCAGGACCTTGATGGAGAAGTCGTCATGAGGGTGGGAGGAGGCAAGAAGCATGGGCGGTACTGGATTGGCGACAGCACACTCGACACGGCCAGTACTCCCACTCTCTCCCAGATTCGAGCAAGGAGCACGAGCTCAAGCCCGGCCATACGCCCACGGCTGGACACTGCACAGTCCCGGATGGAGGCACTCCAGGTTATTTCTGTTTTATTCGTCGTTCATTAATTTTTACATACCTTTGCTTTGCATTGTAACATTGGGGTGAAATATTGTAGGCCCAGCTGGAAGAAGAGAAGAGGCTACAGGAGGAGATGGCGGCGAGGATGGAGGCCGATCGGCAGAGGAATGAGACCGAGCGGCAGAGGATGGAGCAGATGTTTCAGTGGATGCAAAGTCTTGGCGAGAGGATGGGTCAACCTCTGCCACCGGAGCTATTCCCTCCTCCACCTCCTCCTGCAACTACTCCTGTGAGTTTGCCTTCTTTACCTTGAGCTCTTTACTTACCATGTTTATTGCTTGTGCTTTGCTTTACCTTAAATCTTGTCTCACACATGCAATCTCTTCTCCTTTGTGCAAAATCAATCGGCGGCTTCGAATGATGTGCCTCATGACTCATCACATCAGTCGGGGTGGCCAACTTGGTGAATGATACTTGTGGTGATTACTTGTGGACTATATGTGATATGTGATATTGTGACTTGTGGTATGTGATATATTCTGACTATATGTGATATTGTGACTTGTGATATGTGATATATTGTGACTTGTGGTGATGTGATATATTGTGACTTGTGGTGATATATGTGATATATTGTGGACTATATGTGATATATGTGATTACTTGTGGACTATATGTGATTACTTGTTGATATATCTGTGATATTGTGACTTGTTTGAGTGGGGTGCAATAAACAATTAAAATAGGCAGTTTTTGGCCACTTTGCCGTGTGTTACACTCGGCAAAGGGAGGCTTTGCCGAGTGTCATGGTAAAAACACTCGGCAAAGTACCATTTCTGTGCATTCTGGGAACATACTTTGCCGAGTGTTTCGGCTTTGCCGAGAGTCATGGTAATGACACTCGGTAAACTTGTAATCTTTTCCGAGTGTCTTTACCATGACACTCGGCAAAGCTTAAGCTTTTGCCGAGTGTCATCACCGCGACACTCGGCAAACTGGAAGGATTTGCCGAGTGCCATTCCGTCCTGGCACTCGGCAAAAGACGCCGTCACCGTGTTCTCACCGTCCACTGACCTTTTTTTGCCGAGGGTCGTTTCGGCACTCGGCAAATCTTTTGCCGAGTGCTCGATGAAAAGCTCTCGGCAAAGAGCTCTTTGCCGTCAGAAACTATGCCGTGTGAGCTATGCCGTGGGTGGCAGTGTGGGAGCCAAGAGAGGTGTGCAGTGGCAGTAGCAACGACGACCCGAACAAGCTTGAGAGCATTGTTCATGACGAGCTGCCGTTTGCCCAAGGCTTGGGCCTCTCTAGCGTCGCCTCCTTTCATAGCGACATCGCCGGTGGCACGCAGGTAAATCACAGGTTCTCTTTAGCCATTTTTGAGGTTGGTGTGTACCATCTAGCTCTCGTAGGAAGCGGATCGGCTGCAGTCGTGGTAGTCTACAACGGGACACCTTCAATATACCGTCCGATCATAGGTCACATAACATATGGTCAACTTGAATATCAATTCCCATTGCTATAGTATCGCCACAGTGTGCATAGATATAGTGCATTCATACACCATTGCACTGTCGCTACAATATTTTCTACACCGAACGTCTGAACCTGATCAAAATCTCAAGGGTAGTTTTTTTTTTATACAATAGTCAATAATCTACTGCACGACAGTGTAGCTCGAAGCAGATCTGAGCTAATGAAAAACGTGCATATATCCTTATTACATCTTGCTGTATATGGACAGAATGGTGTGGGCGAAGTTCTGCAAGCATGGTACATGGACGACGACGCCGACGAAGACCAGAGGCTTCCCCATCACCATCAGCCTAACGATACTGTTCCTCTTGCAAAACTAGTTGGTATTTGCATATGTATTGAATTCTTTTTGTTATGCTCGGTTTCACAAAGTTCGCCGTTCCAAAATGGCATGTCATTTATTTTTACTATTTTCTTCTCATGTACATATGCAGACCTCGGAATCGTTGCGTCGCGACTAGATGCAGATAAACATGAGCATGATGAGAACCTGAAGATAATGCGTGAACAAAGGGGCTACTTGCACATGGTTAGTCACTCGGTCTTCCAAAGTCAATTTATATATGCAAAGGGGCTACTTGCACATGGTTAGTCACTCGGTCTTCCAACGTCAATTTATGTATAACAAAACAGCTTAGATTATTGCTTGGGAAACACAGGGATGCTTATATTCTGATTTTTGTTTTTTAAGACATCATCAAGCATTTGGCATTTCGATTTGAAATCGGTCTGTCAAGATGAAGGCGGATAAGAAATCGTAGTCTACGCCTTCTCGAAAGAAAGCTTAAATTTCTCGCGATTCATATGTAGCATCCTAAATTGTGAAATGACATAGCAACTTTGTTAGGCATGTGCAGGGGATCGACATCTTGACACACAACTAGTCATGCTTGTTGTGCCTCTTTTTTTGGTCATTCTTTTTTCTCAAAACCATCCTCTCAAGTCTTGAAAACGTTGGTGAACATCACGTTGTATGTGTTTAACTCCATCATCTATTGGTAGTTAATTTAAAACTAACCTATCTCACGGCCTGATGCATATGGATGATATATATGTAATATTATATGTTGTTTAGGACATTGTTGAATTGACCCCAAAGAAAATGCCAAACTATGAGGCGATGATCAAGAGATTCTTTGAAGAACATCTCCACATCGATGAGGAAGCTCGCTATTGTCTCGAGGGTAGCGGTATGTGCTAGAATTCACTTGATTGTTTTACGTTCTATTAGCCCTAGTATATATCTGCTATGGTTTTAACGATTGCAGTTGGAATTTGTGAAGTTCACCTTGTCGTTTTCATGAAGGGTACTTCGATGTGAGAGATGAAGATGACCGGTGGGTCAGGGTGTCAGTGAGAAAAGGGGGGCTTATCGTCGTACCAGCTGGGATTTATCATCGTTTCACGCTAGACAACAACTACATAAAGGTACGCTATGCCAAGCTAAACTTGCATGTCTATTGATCTTCATTTAAAAGTTACTTATTGTAAAAAAAACCAAAAACTAAAAAAGAACAGGGCCTGAGTCACACACTGAAAAAGGGCAAACCAAATACTACACTACTTAGAATTAGACCACACCACGTGCTGCATCACAAGTAATTGTCTTTTAGATGAACAAAAAAAACTTTTGCTAGGACATGATCATAGGTATGATGAACTAAAGTAAACGTGAATCTTAAACCAGTTCTCTAGTTGGTCAGCAAACTGACAAAATACCAGTTTCAATTAGCACTTGTTTTCACTCTAGCCATGATCATGCCAAGGTCTTCGTTTGCATTCTATTTGATCCTTGTTTTTCATCTGTTCAGTAAACGGTGAATTGATGATTGGGCTTTGGGTTTGTTTGGGTATTACATGCAGGCAATGCGCCTCTTTTCAGGCAGCCCATGTTAGTAATCCTTGAGCGTGTGTTAGTTATGCATGGTAGACTTGCATGTAGTTTCTATTCTTCAGCTGCTGCATGCACACGAGCACCGTTCGTTGTGGTCGTCGTGCGCGTAGAAGGTCGTGGCGAGAATAGCTCGCGCACGACCCCGGAACCACTACAACACAACAGGCCTTCTATGACAATTAAATATTGTCACAAACAGTGGTTTTTTTGTCACTGTACCCAATTTGTGACGACTCAGTGACGAAAAGGCTACTGTCACAGAAGGTGCGTCTCTAAACACCTTCCATGATGAAACAACAAAAAACGTCATAGTTTTAGTGACGGTACATTTTCGTCACAATCAACTATGACGCTCCAGATTGTCATGAAAAACGTCATGGATCGTTGCCTAGGGAGCTGCCACATGGATGCTAACGTGGCGAAGTTGACATGGCAGATGACGTGGCAAGTGACGTGTAAAGAATATCGTGACAAATTTCGTCGTCATAGATTATTGGGCTTGGCCCATTTAAATTTAGTTTAGACTAAAATTTAGCCTGTTCTTAAATAGGCTTTAGGCCTGATTTTTGCCCATTTAAAAACCATTTAGCTTTTTGATTCGTGGA
This sequence comes from Dendrocalamus latiflorus, assembly GCA_017311315.1. NCBI lineage: Eukaryota > Viridiplantae > Streptophyta > Magnoliopsida > Poales > Poaceae > Dendrocalamus > Dendrocalamus latiflorus. The sequence goes on along the minus strand of CM029627.1, from coordinate 31,736,712 downwards.
TAAATTCATGGGCCTTATTATTTGGGCTTTAGCAGCCAGAACTGTTTCACCGTACCTATTTGAAAATTGCTGCAATAAACAACAATACATTTTATCAATTCATTGCATACATACAAAGATGAGAGTTCATACATCAACCATAAATTTGGAAACAACAACATAGTTTGACCAAACTAGACCCATCAGACCATAGTATAAGTTCACCAAATAGCACAAGTAAGAAACAGTACAAGTTCAACCAAAACTCCAATTACAAAAATAAAACAGTAAAGTTACCTAACTTTAAAGCAACTAACCAGAACAGCTCTAACATCATAAGAAAAGTGATGGATACAGCATAAACTTGTATGTGCTCATGCTCACAAGCAGGCCCTGAAATTTCAAGGAGTCACCGAGAAGCATAAACTTGGGCAAATTGATTTAGGAAGCCAATAAAAATAGGTATATTAGCATCCCTGGTCAACGAGAAAGGCCAAGAATGGAAAAACAAACCTGTGATCGCAACCAGCGGTTGCTGTAATCTTGTTATCTGGATGGATAGTTGTACCTGCTATACCCGGCCGCTCAAGTTCTATTTCTTTCCTAAGAGTAAACGTACCCTGTAATCATAAGAAAAACAATGCCAGTACATCAATACAACATGATCTATTAATAAATTCAGAAGTCATGGCTAACCAATGCAATTGCAAGCATTGCGGAGGAACAAAAACAGTACATCATCCCGTGATGGACTAATGATGATGTTTGTGATGAACAGCAGAATATTTTGATTATTGTCACTAGAAAGAGAAAAAACTGTAGAAAGTTTTAACCAATTAAAAAAAACTTGGTCTATATGTGGAGCTCCCTCCCTGCTTGTGATATAAAGAGATTCAGCAATCACAGAGTAGATGACATGCTAGCTGTGTCAAACATTACTTTCAAGTTTCAATAGAGCTGCCATCATCAGCATCATTTAGGATGGAAGCACTCATGAACCTTGTAAAAACAGTAACAATATATCATTCATGATATTGCATGGTCATTTTCCTTAGTACATATCAGTTATCACACAGATATAATGCTCCAAATCCAGGCCTACATCCAAGTACAAAAAACTGATAAACATAACTTTTAAGTTTCAACAGAGCTGCCATCATCAGCATCAAATAGGATGGAAGCACTCGTGAACCTTGTAAAAAGGATAACAACTTATCATTCATGATAACAACATAGCATTCACCATATACTCATAAGTCACAACAAGGATTGCACTTGGACAAAACAAATAAGAGAGCCAGAGGAGGATTGGCTACCTGAGCTTCGGTGATTTGGAGACAACTTCTTCCCCCCGATGGCCCGATGTATGTGGATCTGCTGGCTGCTGCACATATAAATTGCAATTGGAGAACTGAGAGAGAGAGAGAGAGAGAGACGAGGAGCTCACACCAAAATGGCGGAGGCAGTCCAGGCGGAGCCGCGGAGGCGCGGTGGCGCTCGAGCGGAGCCGGAGCCCGGAGGTAAGGCGGCGGCCGCCGGCCGGAGCTGGAACCCGGAGCTGAACACCAGGCGGCTCGCCTCACTTTGCAGTCGAGTGTGACAAGCAAAGGTCTTGTGGACGTGGTAGGGGAATTCACCCGATGCGGTAGCCGCGGCAGGTACCGCACCAAGGAAAGTCCAGTAGGCGGTGGTGCGGTGCCGGCAGAGGCGCGGAGCGAAGCCAGAGCCTGGAGGTCGTGCGGCGCGGCGCCAGAGCCTGGAGACGCGGGCGGCGCGGCGCTACTAGGGTTAAGGGATTGGGGAGGAACCGGTGGGGAATCGGGGAGCAGTTTAGCAGCTGACGGGGAATCTTGGGATGGGGTCATCGGGAGACGGCGAGACGGTCCGATCGGCGCACAAAAATGGGCCTGGGCTGCTGCTGCGTGGCTGATCAGTGAATAGTGAGCTACAAAATAGCTATTTTGGCCCAATTAAATATATACATATGTATTATACCTTGTATATACTAGTTTTTTTGCTAAAAAATTTGGGTGTTCAGCTGAACACCCATAAACTACTGTAGATCCGCCCAAGCCTGGTGACACGATGTAATACATGGCAAGTGGGCTAATTTTGTTTTTCTTTTTCATATTTTCAACTCTTGATGACACGTGGGCCCCACACTGCCACGTTTGACGATGTAGCCGGTACGGTTTACTGGGCAAGTGGGCCCGTGGATGCTATCGTGGAATATATAAGATTTGTTTTTTTATTCACTAAATAACTATGACAAAGCAATATATTGTCATATAAATTTGTCACAAACATTATGCTTAACTAGTTAATGACGATTTTGGATTGGACTTTATGACGAATAATATATTTCTGTCATTAAGTAGGACCAGCTAATGAAAAACGTCATAAACGGAAGCATTTAATGACGGATTGTTCCATTGTCATCACATATTCGTCATAGAAGGCCATGTTTCTTGTAGTGAACCTTCGGTCGTGGGCAACATCGTGGACGTGGGGATGCACGCGTCCGTGGCGCGATGTGCGGCTAACCACCGGGAGTTCCTGCACTTTGTACTCAGTATATAAGGAGCATTAGATGATCTGAAAAGCAGCCGTTCCATTGCTGCACAAAAGCCCTTCGTGCTGTAGTTTCTTTTCCCTTGTACTCGCGGAGCCAAGTAGTCAGACGAAGCCGACTTACGACCACGTTCACCGTGGTCGTAAGGTTGTGGTCGTAAGTTCCTACGACCACGTCTACGACTACGTCCGCGATCACGTCTACGACCACGTTGAAGTCTACGACCACGTTGGAGGCTACGACCACGTAGAAGCCTACGACCACGTTGAAGGCTACGACCACGTTAAAGGTGGTCGTAAGGAGTTCGACCATGACTGGAGAACTCTGACAATTGGTATCAGAGCCTTGCGTGTGCCTGGGTGGTCGTAAGCCTTCAAGAAGATCATGTCTTCGCGAGGCCGAACAAGCAAGGGTGACGACTCCGGCGACAGTAGGAGCAAGACTCCACCGCGCCGTTCGCAATCTTGGCGTGCGACTCGATCGCCGCCACGCCGTGGCCGCACCCGTGGGCCGCGCGAGGTCGTCGTCGAGCGCGTCATCCGAGACTCGGGCGGCTCTGGTCATTGGCCGCAACTGACGAAGGCCAACTACAATGAGTGGTCATTGCTCATGAAGCTCAAGCTCCAAGCGCGTTACCTGTGGGACGTCATCGAGCACGGCGACGCTGACTTCCACGACGATCGCACCGCGATGGAGGCCATCTGCAGCGGCGTCCCCTCCGAGCTCGTCTCCACCTTGGCGACCTTGGCGACCAAGCCGTCGGCCAAGGAGGCATGGGAGGCCATCAAGACAATGCGCATCGGCGACGATCGGGTGTGGAAGGCGACCGCACAAAACCTCCGGGCCGAGTACGAGCAGATCGCCTTCCGCGACGGGGAGTCGGTCGAGGATTTCGCCCTGCGTTTGACGAACATCGTACTGCGGCTGGCGACGCTCGGCGACCCAGAGCCGGACCACAAGGTGGTGGCCAAGTACCTGCGCGTCGCCCGACCGAGGTACAAGCAACTCGTCGTTTCTATTGAAACCCTACTCGACATCTCCACGCTCTCACTCGAAGAGGTGACGGGGAGGCTCAAGGTGGCAGACGACGATGGACCTGCGCCAGCACAGACCATCAGCGGCAAACTGCTGCTCACGGAGGAGCAGTGGATTGAGCGCTACAAGAAGCGGGACCAAGAGTCCAGCCGCGGCGGGTCGGGCTCTGGTGGCCGCGGCAAGTGTCGCGGAAGAGGCCACGGTCGTGGCGCAGGCGGCAACGGCGACTCGCGGGCCGGCTCAAGCGCGGGCCGCGCCAGGCCCGACGACCTGTGCAGAAACTGCGGCAAGAAAGGCCACTGGGCAAAGGATTGCCGCGGGAAGAAGAAGGAGGAGCAGGCTCATGTGGTCCAGGATGACGAGCCCACTCTTCTACTCGCCCTCGGTGCAGTACAGGAGGTGAGGATCGAACCTCAGGCGCAGCCGTCGCCACCAACTCCAACTCAGTCGACTACGGCAAACGTGGTCGTAAGGTCTCACTCACGACCAGTCGACCACGACGCCGATCCAAGATGATGGGCAGCTCCACCTCATTGACGCCAGCGTCACCGGGACGGTGCGGTTCGGCGACGGTTCCGTCGCCCACATCGAAGGGAGCGGTACCGTGCTGTTCTCGTGCAAGAACGGCGAGCACCGCGCTCTCGCTAACGTCTACTACCTGCCGCGCCTCACCGCCAACATCATCTCTGTTGGCCAGCTCGACGAGATCGGGTACCAGGTGCTGGTGGAGGACGGCGTGATGCGAATCCGCGACGAGGAGCATCGTCTGCTCGCCAAGATCCACCGCAATTCGGGCAGGCTGTACGTGCTCGACATCAACATCGCACGGCCAGTCTGACTGGCGGCACGCGCCGACGAGGATGCCTGGATCTGGCACGCCTGGTTCGGGCACATCCACTTCGCCGCACTGCACAAGATGGGAAGAGAGGGGTTGGTCCGAGGCCTGCCTCTGCTCACTCAGGTGGAGCAGGTGTGCGAAGCCTGCCTCGCCGGTAAGCACCGGCGGGCCCCATTTCCCCAGCGAGCACTGAGGCGGTCGACAGAAGCACTCCAACTGCTCCACGGAGACCTCTGCGGCCCCATTTCGCCACCGACACCGAGCGGGAACCGGTATTTTCTCCTGCTTGTCGATGACTATTCTCGCTACATGTGGCTATCGCTGCTGCCCACCAAGGACGCCGCCGCGACGGCGATCAAGTGCATTCAGGCGGCGGCAGAGCGCAAGAGCGGGAAGAAGCTGTTGGCCTTGCGGACGGATTGTGGAGGAGAGTTCACCGTGACAGACTTTGTCAAGTACTGTACCGAGCTTGGTGTTCGGCGAGAGCTCACGGCGCCGTACTCACCATAATAGAACGGCGTCGTGGAGCGTTGCAACCAGTCTGTCGTGGGCACGGCACGCAGCATGCTCAAGGCGAAGGGGCTCCCAGGCGTGTTCTGGGGGGAGGCCGTCACAACGGCAGTCTACCTCCTCAACCGCTCGTCGTCAAAGAGCACCAGCGGCAAGATGCCGTACGAGCTCTGGACTGGGAGCCCACCAGGGGTACATCACCTCCGGACGTTCGGGTGTGTCGCTCACGTCAAGGTGACCACGCCGAACTTGAAGAAGCTCGACGATCGCAGCCGCCGGATGATCTTTGTCGGCTACGAGCCGGGATCCAAGGCATACCGGGTCTACGACCCAGCGACCCGGCGTGTCCACATCAGCCACGATGTGGTGTTCGACGAGGCGGCGCAGTGGACCTGGACCGAGGGCCACGGCGGCGAGGCAGAGGACTTCGTCGTCGAGAATTCCATCATGGCGCAGCCCGGAGTGATCACCACCACTTCGACTTCCGCGCGTACATCGGCCGGGACTGCAGTCTCACCTTTGTCCTCGCCAGCTTCATCCCAACTCTCACCAGTGCACGACACTGGGAGCACGACGCCGAGTCCGCAGGCCCACCGGGGTGACGCACCGATCGAGTTCGTCTCACCACCTGGAGTAGGTGCATACGAGATGCTGGACGCGGATCACGACGACGAAGCCCCGCTCCGATTCCGTGACATCGACAACGTGCTGGGGCCGGCTACGCCGCCCGGGCTCGCCGCACGGGAGCTGGAGGAGCAGCTGCTGCTGGCAAGTGACGCCGAACCGACGTCGTTTGTGGAGGCACAGGAGCATGAGAATTGGCGCCATGCGATGCTCGACGAGTTCACCTCGATCGAGGCCAACGGCACCTGGGAACTCGTCGAGCCACCGCCTCGACTACGCCTGATCGGCCTCAAGTGGGTCTACAAGACCAAGAGAGACGAGGCTGGGCTCGTCACCAAGTACAAGGCTCGGCTCGTCGCGAAGGGGTACGTACAACGCCAGGGGATCGACTACGACGAGGTCTTCGCTCCGGTGGCACGACTTGAGTCCGTGCGATTGATGCTGGCCTACGCCGCAAGCGAGGGCTGGGCGGTGCACCACATGGACGTCAAGTCCGCGTTTCTCAACGGCAAGCTGCGGGAGGACGTCTACGTCGAACAGCCCCCCGGGTTCATGCTCAAGGGGCATGAGCACAAGGTACTTCACCTGATCAAGGCTCTCTACGAACTTCGCCAAGCCCCACGCGCCTGGTACTCCAAGCTGGACGCCTCGCTACTCAAGCTTGGGTTCGTGCGGAGTGCCTCCGAACACGCCGTGTACCTGCGTGGCCAGGAGCACGACACCTCGTCGTGGGGGTCTACGTCGATGACCTGGTGATCACCGACGGCAACCACTCCGACATTAACAAGTTCAAGCAGGAGATGAAGTCGACGTTCTAGATGAGCAATCTGGGGTTGCTGAAGTACTACCTCGGGCTGGAGGTGGTGCAGTCAGAGGACGGGATCACCGTGAGCCAGAGAGCTTATGCGGCAAGATCCTTGAGAGCGCCGGTCTGGTTGGTTGCAACACGAGCAACATTCCCATGGAGCCCCGATTGAAGCTAAGTAAGTTGAGCTCTGCCCCTGCTGTCGATGCCACTCAATACAAAAGCATAGTGGGTTCTCTTCGCTACTTGGTGAATTCAAGACCAGACTTGGCATTCTCGGTGGGATATATCAGCCGGTTCATGGAGAACCCGACCACCGAGCACATGGCAGCCGTGAAAAGAGTGCTCCGATACATTGCTGGGACTCTACACTATGGCTGTCAGTATAAGAGGAAGAAGGAGGCTCAGCTTGTCGGCTACAATGACAGTGACCTTGCAGGTGACATTGATACAAGGAAGAGCACCTCCGGTGTCCTCTTCTTCCTCGGCAGCAACATCATCACCTGGCAATCTCAGAAGCAAAAGGTTGTGGCTTTATCCTCGTGTGAAGCTGAGTACATCGCCGCAACGACAGCAGCTTGCCAGGGGGTTTGGTTGGCGCGGCTCCTTGCAGAGCTCAAAGGCAAGAAGCCGGGCGCCATCAACTTGAAGATCGATAACCAGCCAGCCATCCAGCTCAGTAAGAACCCCGTCTTCCATGATCGCAGCAAACACATTGATGTTAGATACCACTATATTCGTGAATGCATCGAGAAGGACAGGGTCAGGGTTGAGTCCGTTGGGACTGCTGAACAGTTGGCTGATATCTTGACAAAGGCCCTGGGACAAGAATGGTTTTGCGAACTTCGTTCAAAGATCGGGGTCGTTGATGTACAACGCACACGCAAGGATTAGGAGGAGAATTTGTTAGTAATCCTTGAGCGTGTGTTAGTTATGCATGGTAGACTTGCATGTAGTTTCTATTCTTCAGCTGCTGCATGCGCACGAGCACCGTTCGTTGTGGTCGTCGTGCGCGTAGAAGGTCGTGGCGAGAATAGCTCGCGCACGACCCCGGAACCTTCGGTCGTGGGCAACATCGTGGACGTGGGGATGCACGCGTCCGTGGTGCGATGTGCGGCTAACCACCGGGAGTTCCTGCACTTTGTACTCAGTATATAAGGAGCATTAGATGATCTGAAAAGCAGCCGTTCCATTGCTGCACAAAAGCCCTTCGTGCTGTAGTTTCTTTTCCCTTGTACTCGCGGAGCCAAGTAGTCAGACGAAGCCGACTTACGACCACGTTCACCGTGGTCGTAAGGTTGTGGTCGTAAGTTCCTACGACCACGTCTACGACTACGTCCGCGACTACGTCTACGACCACGTTGAAGTCTACGACCACGTTGGAGGCTACGACCACGTAGAAGCCTACGACCACGTTGAAGGCTACGACTACGTTAAAGGTGGTCGTAAGGAGTTCGACCACGACTGGAGAACTCTGACAGTCCAGACTGGACCGCTTATAACCGTCCTCACGATCATCTCCCGGCAAGGTACTGCAACTTTTTAGTTGATTCAATTCAGTAGGTTTGACAAGAATTTACACAGATTCTCGTTTCCTTTTCCTCATTTCAATGATGGCACGATTTCAGGAAAAAGTATCTGGCAGCATTGCACAACCGGAGAGAAGCACAGCAAGACGATTAAGGTGGTGTGTTGTTAGATATTCTGCAATGTTTGATCTCTCGATCAAGCCTACTCTAAAGATATGTAAACCAACTGTCCTTCTTTGCCTGGAATATGAGTGCTTAAGTTTGACCTGCAAGATTGATTGTGTGATTTAGCAATCTCCATTTGTTACTAACTACCTAACTCCAACGGATATGCATGGATTGATGCAAGAAGGAAGGGAAAATTAAAGAAGCTAGAACCAAAACTCGACATATATGCAAATCAGTGATGCAACCATATGTATCGACACAGTGACTCCAAGCCTCGATCGACTAGGACTTGCCGTAGTAGTAGTGCTCCAGGAAGAAGAGCGCGCGCATCGTCACGGCGCGCCGCCACTCCGTCCACCCGTGGCCTCGGCACGACCACCTCCGTCACCCACGATCCCCTCCTCGGCCACGGCCAGTGGTGTCCCTCCATCCCGGGCGGCACGTCGTCGTCGCCGAGCTGGTGCAACGCACACGGCAGCGCCGTGTCCTCCCCCTGCTGCTGGTCCTCCGGCCAGGGCCAGCCGCGGCAGGTGCACCGCAGCGTCTTGATCATCCGCGCTTCGTCCGCCGTCCCGCCGGCGTACCCGTTGTTCCGGCAGAAGATCTCCATCTCTGTACGTACACTCACGTACGTCATCCGCCATCGTGTACGTACGTGCGTGCGTGCGTCGTGCAAGAGTCGGGGAATCTGACGTGCCGGCTAAACGGAAGGTCATAGTTGTATTGATGAGTTGCTTATAAAAGTAGGCGATGATTTGGAAACGTGTCCTTTGGGGAGTCAGGGTCGGGGTGTTACTGAAATACAGTTAGGACCTGAGAACAGGAGAAGACCAGAAACGCTGACCCGACAACTGACCTGGCCTAACGGACGGGACTAATCGTGCTGTTCAAAAGCACGATACTATTAGGCTGATCAAAATATAGTATTGCATAAACAGTAAATAAATCATGTCGGTCCGGTCCGACTAGGTGTATTCTGCTTGACCGGTATCTCGGCATAGCGAGCCAGGCTGGCACAGCATAAACAGTAACTCTTATATAGTAGTATAGTAAAATTGTTTGTGGTTGGTAGTAAAATTATTTGTGTTAAGATTACTGAACTCTTCTAAGTGTGGATGGATGATTTAGCAGTAAAATTACTTGTAGCTAATAGTAAAATTACTTGTGACTGGCAGTAAAAATATTTGCGACTTAGTAACTGTTAATAAAGTTACTTGTGATTGAAAGTAAAATTATTTACGACTGGTAGTAAAATTAATGGGTAATCGGTGGCCTGTTTAGCTTAAGTATGTCCGGACCGGTCCGGCATGACCTAAGCCCTCCCCGTGCCATGCCTGGGGTCGGTGGCAACGGGGCCCTGCCTCGATCCCTGCTAGATGCCCCCTGCCTGACCCCGTTAGGCAAAATAGGGAAGATCACACTCATCCCCATGGGGACTTGACCACCAGGGATTTTAAAAATGATAAATTATTTTAGAAAATACTAATATAACTTTATTTATTACTTTATAATTATTTAGGTATATTTTTAAAAATACAGTTTCAAAATATAGGGTATCTTTTTTAGTTTCTGGCTTTTCTACGGTAAATAGATTTTCTACAATTTTCTATAATATCTAACTTTTAAATGAAGTGTCTTTTGAAGATGGAGTCTACTAGCCAATTGTAACAGACAGTGTAGCGACTTCATTTATATCAGGCAAAATCGCGCACGAGTGTCTCTCTCTATAGCTTCTCTACAAGTTACTACTATTCATCAGCCACAGTTAAAAATCATAAGCCGCATCCAAAAGGAATAAGCTAACATATTCTAAGATATAGATTTAAGTTTTAGTGTAAATATATAAGAAAAAAATACAATATCTTATATTGAAAACTATACTCTATATAAAAAAATATTTTTAAATTTTATCGGGTCCCGTAGGACCCCACAGAGAAGCACGCCCCCAACGAGGAAATTTCCCAGAGGCCCTGCCTCACAGCGAAATTGCTACCCTTAGTTAGAGAGTAAGCTTGTAAGCCAAAAAGGTACAACACGATAACTTATTTATACGTGTTAGATCTAATAGTACCGTGTCCTATCTAGCTAAGTGAGTTCTACCGCGCCGTGCCGAGCAGCACATTTGGCCGGTTCTGGCCGACGAGTGCAATTCCGACGCGGTCGTCGCGCCGTGCCGTGCTGAGCGAGTGAAGTAGCAGAAAGCCCCACCAAATTCGTCGGGATTTCTCTTCTCGGCCAAACACCCATCACCGGCGCACGCGGCCGGGGTCACGGGCGTTTTTACTTCCCTCGTCTCACCCTCCACGGCGTCGCGACACGGGGCGAGGCGAGGCGAGGCGCGCGTCGGCTCAGATGGCGCGGTCACGGGCACGGCGACTCTTGCCGCTGCTCACCTTCGTCACCCTCGGCATGATCCTAGGCGCGCCTCCCGCCCCCACTCCCCTTGCCCTCTCGCTTGGTTGATTCGGCCTCGGGTTCCGCGGAGCCCATCTTGATTTGGATCAGGGCGTGCTGTTGCCGTGCTTGTTGCTTGGGACATGGGACCCTGAGTCTTGGAAATTGCGTGATGTTGGTTCGATGCCGTTGAACTGACTCGTTGCGTTGTTCCGTTTCTTGATTTGGGCATGGCGAGTAGATGCTGTTCAGATGCAAATAAGCTGCTCCTGCGGCTAAATTTGACGCCTTTAGGCTCAAATGGTGGTAAGCGTGGCTGCGTGGGGGGAAATCACCAAAAATTCGGTACTGTCTGTGGCTGCATTGGGGGCACTATTGCTTGCAGTAGTTAGTATCGGATTGGACTCGATTTGACTGATCCAAGATCAGTTGGGAGAGGATTGAACTTGGTGTGGAAGCATGGCTAGTTTCGGCATCCTACATCCACGACGCCTTAGTGCCCATTGCTTACACTTGCATGACCGGCGCAGGGATGCTGGCCATTTCTACTGATATCTGAGTCATTGAGTGAGAGACATGTCCCATGTGTTTGGTTGGACTGCGTTTTGGTGTTGAGTCACAGCTGAAAACCAACTAAGCTGGGGCCTCTGCATGCGTAGCTCTAGCTCAAACACTTACTATTAATAAGGTAATAAACTGATATTCTGATGTCCAAAGTCTGAAGTCGTTGGTGCGTCCAATTTGGCGCGGTGTGACGCCCAGCAAATTCAAGTAATAGAGTATACATAGTGCCATGTGTATTTTGTATATGTGTACAACACTGTTGTATTCCTGATTGTATTCCGGAATATTCTTCGGCTCCCATCTGGAACTGTATATACTCCAACAATGTAAAGGTTCAATATCCCCTTTAATTTTCTCAGGTCTGAATGAAAATTAGACTTACTGCTTCAACCGTCATGTTTTAGTTTCATGTTGCCCTCTTCTCCACAAATGCTGGCTCTTCAATTAGTATTTTCAGCTATATTTTGGTTTCATCTTGCTTTCTTTTCCACAAATGCAGGCTCTTTGCTTCAGTTAGCATTTTTTTCGCCGGCTAGATGACCACTCCCGTATGTCTATCCTCCCTATCTTTGTTGCATTTCAACAATATATGTGTGTGTGTGTGTGTGCGCCTGTGCCATTTTCTGTTCCCCCTACTTCCGATGTAACTGGAACAGCCTTATACTTATCTTCTGCAACATTGTGTTTGTTATTGCTCAGTCATTTTGCATTACTGGAAATTCCAGTCCTTTTTTAATGTCAGATCACATACCTGTTAATCCCAGATAGTCAGGTTAGCATAGGGTTGTATCTAGTAAATCCTGTTCCATAAAGCATCAAGTTAAAGGAACAGGTTTTACTCCTTAGTGAGTATTTGTAACCAAACATTAGGTGTTCTGCATGGCAGATATGATGCATTTGGATAATGATCAAGAAGCGATTGTAATTCGGCTTGGTTACGTAAGTTCTGCTATTATTTACAGGCTTTAGCTGTATGCTTTCTCCATAATATTGTACAAATTTAGACTTGTCTTTTTAGCTTATGTTCTTGCGATCCACCCTAAGTGGCTTCGTTAATCTAGTCTATATTAATGGGACATCGTCAGATGAACTATCATTTTTTTTCCAGAAATATCAAATAAATTTTAGAAGAGAGAATAGTAATTCAGCATAGTCACTATGTAAGTTTGACAAATAAATGGACAAACAGATGAAAGCTAATTTTATGTTGTCTTTTCTATTTTGTGATCTATTTTATCTATTTGCACAAGTGACTAGTTGAAACTATCTTGAAATATTTGCCACATCAGTATTTTATTGAAAAGTTGCGGTGTGTGACGTTTGATTCATCATTTTGGCCTTGGAGCATAAATTGCACATTTTTTGGTGGTTATTGTATCATAATTTTCTCTGTATGAATTTTTTTGTTTCGTGTGCACAAAGTGGCTTAGTATATATTTCTAATTTCTCAATACCACTTTGTGGATACTTTTCTGACATTTAACTAGATGTTGATCATGTTGCATGATGCGTTGATGCATGCTCCAAAAGAAACTTGTCTATCAAATGCACCACATGCAAAAGTCTATCAAGTTAATTTTGATTGCGTGCAAATGATTGGATAACAGTGACACCATGTCAAGTCTGACTATGCCTCTATTGATTACTTTCAATTATGAACTAACTAAATTATGTGTTACGGATTATTTTTTTTAGAACTTTCTTTTATCGATTAGATATACAATTTTGAATTTTAGATAAAAAAACATATAGCTTCAGATGTAAGAACCAAGAACATTGTAAAGTTGACTCTGAACAAGGGTTTAGAATCTTTTGAAATGGAACTGGTGTTGCACTTCCTTTTAAGATTGTAACTTCCGGCCTTAACCAGTGAACATCCATGTATGATGTGGTGTGTTTTGTTAGGTGCACTATGTATGGGCAATTGGGTAAGCTGGTTTTTACCTAGTGTTGTCTTTTTTGACAAACTTCATTTTAATTCACACTCAAAACTGGAAAGTCCAAAATCCAAATGAGCACCTTTTGGTAGCATGCACTACCTTCTGTTTTTCTTGCTTAGCAAATCAACGTGTTTATAATGTGTAGGTGAAGCCTGAAGTTCTCAGTTGGACGCCGCAAATAATCCTTTTCCATAATTTTCTTAGTTCAGAGGTTCGGCCCTCTCTATGGTAATTGGGTTGAGTGTAAGCTAAGTGAGTCTCCTCAACTTTTGTATTCCATGATTCAATTATTTATTGTGATTGTAGTTTTTTAAGCCGCATACCGTCCTTGCCATTTCCAAATTAAAACTGTAAGCCCAAGGCAGTAACATTATGCACAAATACAACCAATACAATGGAAAATAGGCAAAACCATTGTTGCTGAATTATTTTGGCTAATCTTTACAGGAATGTGATTATCTAAAAGTAATTGCTAGACCAAGACTCTAGATTTCCACTGTAGTGGATGTCGCAATAGGAAAAGTATGTGGTTTGGCTTCTAATTTATAGCATATGTCATTTTCTCTGTCTCTGAGTACTGAGTAGGCATTTTCTCCATTTAATCAGCAGACCAGGCAAAGTTCAAATCTTTGTTGGCAACGTGGAAGGCTTCTGTCTTCATTTCTATTATTAATTTTGTGTCCAACGTATGAACTTGTACAATTGAGAGTACAAATAGGTGTTAAGGGCAAACATGACAGAAAATATAACTCATTCCATTTCTTAATATGACCTGGGTATGCTAGGAATATTTTACTTGTGAGGTTGGAGGTCCTGCATGGATTCCTGTCAATACTATTTTCTTGCTTCTTCAAGCTTTAGCATTAATATGACCTCTTTTGTGTGTTTCCAACTTTCCATTCTATGCTATTCTCTGTGATTTAGTTACAAATCGATTTATTTTAGTCTTTCTTACAGAGCAAATGAAGGTTCTGAACATCTGTTACTTGTGCTACATCGGTCGTCCTCACTCCACACTCTTATCTCCCGAGAAAAAAACATCTAGAAAATGTAGTCCCTCTCCTGCCTCCCGAAAAAAAATCAGTGAGAAAGCCAGAAAAACTAAACCGTGCATCCGTGCCAAACAAAATCAAGATAATCCTTACTAAACCGTTTCAAGCAAACTCTAGATAAATAGTCCTTTGCAATCCGTCGCCGACCCCAAATTCAGGATAACAGCATCAAATCGTAGCCAAACACTCCTGGCCTCCACCTCTCTGGCCACCCCTCTTTCTTTTCTTCAATCTCCTCTGCACCTCTGTGCCGAATATGTCTTCAGGAAGGTGTTGAAGTCGGTCGGTGGCATCGAGGTTCATGACGGCATTGTGGCGGCTTGACGCTGTCATGGACGTCAAGCAACCAGAGGGCTGCTAAATGGCACGGCACCGGCAAGGACCAGATCAAGCCCAGCACCGTCTTTGTAGCAGCCAACAACCATATGGATAGGAATAGGATATATCAATATTTGGACGAAGATTTTGGCGATAGCACGTGAAGGATTCTGTCGGAGTCTGAGTCTCGATGCCATTTCCAGTTGAGGTCCACTATACGTGAATCTTCTCTTTTTTTTTTAATCCTTCTTTTCTTTCCGGTTGCCACTAAGTAAATATTCTTTTATTCCTTGAGTTACTGTCCAGTTAGCCACATAATTAATCATCTCGTAAATCATCAAGCACATGCCAAGCCAAAGCATGCATTCTGGTTATGGTTGCTGGTGGACAAGATGATTAAATGGCTACAAAGTTGACTAACTAGTGTCTTGCGTTTTGTCCGACACGGCGGCGGAGGCACAAGATGGCAACAGCGGAGCTCAGCCGGGCACCATGGTAGAGCCATGGTGTGGCAGAGGCACAATGCAGGCAAGGGCAGAGCTTATCTAGGGGCCAGCATGGCGAAAGGCGTGATGTAGTCCAAGCTTGGTGACAATGGCACGACGTGCTGCAGTAGTATAATTTTTTTAATCCACTAGTGTTTATTAAATGATTAATTATAATACTGGAAGTGTTGTGAGGAATTTGTGGTGGTAGAGCTCTCATTTGTTGGGCTTTTCACTTTTATGTGGTTCTCCATTTTCTGAAACGGCATATATACTTTTCTTGTTATTTCTATATTTATAACCCTATTTAAAGGCATTATTTACCCTCTTTCTATTGCCATATAGGGTCCAACAGAAGTGCTACTCAAAGTATTGCCCAAGATTATCCTCAAGCCTTTTCATCTGAAGTCGGATTTCACAGTAACTTGTCCTGTCTTTTTCTTACATGATCGAGTAAGTATTTCAAGTTTTCGACTGTTCAAATCAAGAGCCAAAGTAAGCACAACAATAGTGAAAGAGCAAACTATGAGAGCGATGAAGCCTCTGTGTAATACCAGTAGCAAAGAAACGCGTGAAATAGAACAATCCAAAGGAAAATAAAAGAAATAAAAGAGAGCTTTACTGTCAGACCATCGGCTTTAGAAATGCCAAAGTTTTTGCGCCCGCAAAGGTTCCTAAACCATCCGAGGTCGGTCAGCACCATCTCGTATTTTGGGTTTTCATTATTCGGCGGGAGGTCCCATTCTTACCTTTTACCGACTTATCTGCCTCAGTATAAATGTCTCAAACAATGCAAGCCCAACCGTTGGACCAAAAGGTCCTAAAAACCCACAGTGACTTGAGAGTCATATAGAGAAAAGGGAGGGGCAATCTGGTCAATGCACAGTAGGACTCACAGCCATGCCACGTAGCATAAGCCAACATACCTCACAACTTTTCCTCATTGCCTCCCTAGACTGAGAGTAAGGCCAGTGGTGGAGAATCACCCTTCACCATTGCCTACCACGGCAAACAACCAAGCAAGCCATAGTCCCATTTCATCTCTCCACCGAGAGCTAGACCAGCTGTTTGCAAGCACATCCACCCAAATGCCCATAGAAGCCATCCGCACTAGAAGATAGGGAGCAAGGAGAAGGCCAAGAAGAGAGGAGGCCCTAAGGAGCTCGAGAAGGCAGGGTCGTGAGGATGGCGCCGACGACAATAGGGGGCATCGACGACCATCGAACCCACCCCAGCTGACCATTGAGTATGCCCACTTTCCCTCCACAACCCCATGGCACAGCACAATAGCATGCAAAAGTAGATGAAGTGCTCATAGAAAAGGGGAGGTAGAGCAAACCATCCCAATAGTAGGAGGGTTGGCCGGTTGGCTGCAAGGCGTGGCCGGTGAGTTCGAACCCATAGGGGAGCGGTGCCGAAGCTGTGGTCGATGCTAGGCACCGACGGCTAGCGGCGATGACCGTATGGGCAGGCCAACTATCGGGTGGTCGGGGGAGGCCGAGACCGAAGGGAAGCTCAGGGGTAGCGTCTAGGGCTCGACCGTGGCTGCAGGCCAAGCCACGGCATCAGTAGTCGGGCCAGGGGTGGCGCTGGGAAAAGTGGTGGTGCTGGCAGATGCAGCGTTGGGGGCGCCACCAAAAGCAAGCCCAAGGGCAGCACGACCGAAGCCCCTGAAGACGGCGGCGTTGGTCGGGTCGCATCGGACCAAGCTGGGGAGGCGCCATGGGGGGCAGCGGCTTGGGGCCAGAGGGAGAGGTGAGGCGGAGTGGCCGAAGATAGGAGTGGAAACCGGGCTATTGGCCGGTAGCGTGCCGTTGCCGGTAAGCCCGAGGGAAGACCGAGAGGGAAGTGGCCGGATTGGGCCCTAGCCGACCAGATCTGGAGGAGGGAGAGAGTGGGAGGGAAGGGGGGAGGCTGGGACGTGCGAAGGGTAGCTAGCGGTGAGCTCAAGGCTGGCATGCTCAAGCTCAGCCGTGTGCCGCCGCATCACCTGGGAGGAACCAGGCCTTTGGCTGAGTAAAATGGGGAGAGAGAGGTATAGAGAGAGGAGGAGGAAAGGATAAGAAAAGAAAGAAAAAGAAGAAGTGGCTAGTTCGGCTGAGAGAGAAAAGAAGGAAGAAATGAAATGAGGTTTTTGGTACCCGTGTGTTAGATACTTGACCCAAAGCATTTTATTCCAGCGTCGGGTTTTACGTGTAGAATCAACGCTGTTCTTTTAAGCTCATGTACCGATATTCTATTTTGAGTCAGGTTAACTGCCTGTTTAGGTGGTCCAGGATCGACACCGTCCGCATGTCGCTCCACTCTTCTCGGTTAACAAGCAAGTGCATGGTAGAGCGGTAGACCGTAGAGTTTATGAAATATGCGATGTTCATATGATATGATGATGCTTATATGGAATGGCAATATTTGCATGACATGATGATGCTTATTTAATGATGACAATGGTAAAGGAATAGGGTGCATAGCGATGCCACCCTACCAATGATAATAATACTAATGAACATGACAATGACAATGAATATATGCATACGCATCATGTGCACTCATGAAATAATAACTGAGATCTGTTGGGTGGATCCAGCAAGATCTATTTTAGTAGGCCTCCACGGGAGTGGAGAGACCCGGGTGTTCATTTGGCAATACCGGTATATTCAATGAGATGAGCAAATGAACATGTAGAGTAGTGCTGCATTGCACTAATGGTATGACAATGTTGGAACATGAGAATGATAATATGGACATGATAATGTACATGAAATAAGTTATGGCTGGTTAATTACTTGCATGTTTTGGTAGCGTTTATTGTTCTATTGTGTACTTGCTCAGCCTTCAGATTCACCTTTACTTTGTTATTTTTTAAGGTGGTCACTGAAGACGTTATGCACGGATGGGAGTAGCACATAAATAATTTCACGTACCAGCAGCACTTCACATTTTAACTTTTGGTAGCATGTTTAGACTCTACTGATATGCTAGAATAGTTGTTTAAAATAATATGATGTAAGTGGTCGCTGCATTATGAATAAAGTAATGTTTGCTTAAAACGGTTAGCAATTGTTTAAAATGGTAATATATATGCAATGATGATAGCACTCTAGACTCAGAGATAGACAGGGTGTTACACTCTACACCCATCCTAGGACACTATCAAAACCATTTATATTGTCCAGGGAAACTGATTTATCATAATCGGGTGATAATGGTTCCTTATCATGCTAGTTGAATAGTCTTACCGAGCTCATATTCACTTAAAGACATATTGACTAGACCTAAGTGATTAATTAGTCATCATTCTACAGTGCAGCAATGGCTAAGCTGGTTTTTTTATTGTGGCTTATTTTTTTCTTTTTCCTTTACATTATCTGTAAAGCTATAACGGTGTTTTTTTTACTTTGCTTATTTTTTATTTTTTAATTAAATATCTTAGAAACATGTAATAGCTGCTTTATAGTCAAAGTTAAAATCTGAAAGCTAAAAGTCACGTCACTTTAAAATAGACTATTTGTTCCTGTACCGGGCTAGTCCAACAAGAAAACCACCTGAGGATTGGTTCGATCAAAAGTGCTTTTTGTGAGGGCACGGATAGAGACACATGCGACCCGACAGCTTCTTTCTTTTTCCCGTTGATACTTGAATAGTCTCAATACCGAGTGTCAATTCACTTGAAAGACATATTGACTAGACCAAACTGATTAGTCATCATTCTATAGTGCAGTTGTGCTGCTTAGGCCATGAAAACTCAGATTGATATGCCCTGGGAGTCTAGGACAAAGAATTACTTCCTCTCTTTCGAAATAGATATCATTTCATAATACATACAGTTAAGTTTTTTAAACTTCAACCACTATTCAAGAAGACCCTAGGCGGCCGTCTAGGCGCCGCGTAGGCGCTGGGCGGCAGGGTGCCGCCCGACCTTGGCCCCTAGTCAGGTGGTTGGGTGACGAGGCGGTCTAAGGCGGACCAAAGCGGGGCCAGGCGGCCTAGATGCTGCGGATGGCCGAGCGGGCGCAGTGGCCACATGACGGCGATGACGCCAAGGAATAGAGGAGGAAGTATATAAACCGAGAGAGCGAAAAGAGTTACCACACACGAGGCCATCACCACCGCCGTCGACTCGCCAGATTCCACATCACCATCTTCCCTCCGGCTGTCCGCCATCTTCTCTGCCTCGCCTCCCCTCCGGTGGAGGGGACATCTTCCCCCGCCCGTCCGCCACTCCCGTGGCCGTCACCGTCGGATCCGGACTCCCCGTGCCAGATCCCGCTGCCGCCGCTTCCGTGGTCGCCGGTGAGGGAAACGTTAGGTGGCGGGGGAGGCGCGCGGAGGGGGTGATGCAGAAGGGGCGGAGAGGATGGGGCGGTGCGGCGGGAGCAGCGCGGAGGGCGGTGCGGAGGGAGCAATGTAGAGGGCGGTGCGGATCTGGCGCGGTGGGAGGCGGCAGGTTGGGGTGGGATGGAAAGGGGTTAGGGTTAGCCGGTTAGATAGGCGGCGGGGACGGGTGGGATGGGAAGGGGTTAGGGTTGGGTTAATTTTTTGTGATTTAATCCTCAGGTTTATAAAAATTACAAATAGACTTTTTTCTCAATGGATTTCTTTCAATCTAGACCTCCATATATATATATATATTAGGTGAATCCTAAAATCTTAATTTCTAAAATTTGCTGAATCAGACACCCGAATCCTGGTAACACTAATCATTGTTGTTTAATGTAACAATTTTCTTCATCTAAACAGCAAATACATATACACGATTGTTTATTTTCGTCTACTATTCTCATTTTTAATTCGGCCGCCTAGGCCCTCTAGGCGCTTAGCCCCACCTCGCCGCCCGTCTAGCACCTAGCACCTTCTTGAACACTAACTTCAACTACTATTTTTTTTTATCAAAATTACATCTTAATATTAATTAGTATATTTTTCATATTATTTTTATTACTTTATAACTAAAAATAGTAATGATCAAATATGTGTACGGTAGGTTATGACGATTGTTTCTACCGATTTGTTCCTACAACCGCTCTAGTCCAACAAGAAAACCATCCTGGGGATGGGTTCGGTCAATGTGTTTTTTTTTTGAGGGCACGGATAGTGGCATATGTGACCCCACAGCTTCTTTCTTTTGCAAAAGCCCCATATATTGTTAATATTTATGTACAGCTTGACAAAAGTCCGTGGACTTGACTGATTGACTCTACTAAAATCTGTTTAGGTTGTACGGGTTCTACTAAAATCTGCCGATGAGCGTGGGAAGGTGTTTAAAGGATGCCCAAGAACTCCTTTAAAATAGTATAGAAAAGCTTAGGTATATTCAAAACGATTTTTATTGATGATTTTTAACTATAGTTATTGGTTTTTGGTTAAAATAGATACTGTAAAGACTGTTAGTTTTTAGCTGAGCCAGTCAATTAAAGAAAAATAAAAGAAAAAGAGAAAATAAAAAACCCTTTATATCTCTATAGACTACGGATAATACAAAGAAAATAATCCGTGTTACAAAATTAACATGTTCAAAATAACTTTCAATTTCTGAAAATGAACAGGGGCTTAAGGTGGTTATATGCAAAGAGAAATGCTTCCACGCTCTCCAAAACCTGAAGCCCTTGTAGCACAATAAGGAAAGACATGTATACCTAGAGGGTCTTTGTTCTAAACCTACAAATTTCTCTCCCAGTTTCAGAAGTTAGAACTTCTGTAGGATCGTCGATGGCAATCAGAGGAGGGTAAATGATTGCAACGTATAGTGGAATTTTTTTTAACTTTTCTGTCTTTTTTTTCTTACCTGCTAGAAATTGAGAGCACAAAAAAAAACAGCAAGGAAATAACAAATAATACGCTACTATAGCTAACAGAGAACACCTCTTTGTCTCAGCCAAAAAACCAACTCTCGGCCAGGACTCCAGAAGAACAAGCGCACTCGAAAGAACTGGACGAATCACTGCCTTGCCGAGAGCAGTCCAAATTTGGTACAGGTCCTCCACCGTAATTAGCACATCAAGCCCAAAGCCTCATGCCAAGCATGCAAAATATTCTAGCACATGTATAACACTAGCCGAATCAACAAACTTGATTAGCACTCATCTAATCTAACACCTAATCACCTCTATCCAGCATGTGTATACAGCCAGCCGCCAAAGCACAACATTACATCTAGCAGCAAGCCAATTTTCCCAAGCCCAAACACATAGATAAGAATTTGACAAGTGGCGTAGAATTTTAGGCACAAGTAACAATCAATGAAACCACGAAGCGATTCGCAGATTTCAGAAACTGACCTCAGTTCATTAATCAATGTCTCAGGCAAAAGCACATGCGCACAAAAGTCATGGCTACAGCCTCATGCCCTGCATGCCGTCGCCATGAACACAAGCCGCCGCAATTTCTTTTTTCCCTACGCTCTGTGCCGCCCCGCCGCACCAGTGTCTTTTTTTTAAATTTTTTTTTCTACTCAACGATACGCAGCCGCCGCACACGCATATCCTTTTTATACAACTTCCTTAGTCCCTATTCAATCTCTACGCAAAACCCTAATGCAACTCATTTAACTGGGCCTAGGCCTTTTTTTACCTTAACTAGGCTTTTGACCCACTAATTTTCCAGAAACCCGAAACCCTTCCTAACATGGGTTTCACTACAAGACGGTGGGGAATTTGAGGCAAGCTTTTGAGGCATCCTAAAGATAATTGTCTCAAAATATGCTCTGAGGCAGCAATGTTTGCCTCAAATTATAAAATTGAGGCAGACCATATAAGCCTCATTAAACTGAGGCAAGCTTTTGAGGCATCCTAAAGATAATTGCCTCAAAATATGCTCTGAGGCAGCAACGTTTGCCTCAAATTATAAAATTGAGGCAGATCATATAAGCCTCACTAAACCGCGATGAAATTGGAGTTTCCAAGGGTCAGAACAGAAGAAATCTCATTGGAGAAGGACTTAACTATAATTTCTAAAAATCAGAAGGGCTAAATCGCAAAACACCAAAAACACCCAATCCCACAAAAAACCCTAGCGCCGCCCAGATCCAAACCAAGCCCGGTTTTCTTCTTCCTGTCACCCCCAACTTCATCCCCTTTCTTCTCCACCGGCGCCGGCGAGGGCCGGGCCTTACCTCGCCGGTCGCCTCCCTTCTCCACCTCGCCAATCCACTGCACTGCTGCCCTCTCCTCCTTGCTCTTCCTCTGCATCACCCGCGCTGCCTTCTCCGACGTGCCACCCATGCGCCACCTCCCTTCTTGCTCTTCCCCCAGCGCCATCTCTCTCCGCCGCCTCTTCCTCTCCTCAGTTCGGCCGCCACCATCTCTTCTTCACCGCCGCTGGCTTCCTCTCCTCCACCTCTTCCCCACCATCTCCACGCCACAGCGCCGCTCCACTTCTTGCACCAGATCCACCGGCGGCCAACCACCTCACCACCGCCCTCTCCATCGCCACTAAGCGCCGCCTACCGTCTCCGCCTTCTCCACCCGCAGCTCCTCCATCGCACCACCACGCATGTCGGGACCCGGAGCAACAACTCCAGAACCCTCTGTGTTAATCGCACTATCCCAGGAAAAGCTAGTGCACACAGTATCACAAAGACAATTATCATGCGTAATGACAAACTTTATTTAGCTAATATGAGCCTGATGGCCAAAGTTTACAATAATAGCAAAAGAAGTTACACCAGGAGGTTTAACATAATAAATGCATGCATATGGAATATCAAAGGAAGGCATAATATGGTTAATTTGCATAGAAGGCAACTTTGAAGTAAATATCATAAGTAAGTGCAAAAGCTGAATTTGATACATTAAGTAAAACAATGTTGTAAATAAGATAGATACCGTTAGTGCAGGTCCATCCCCCACACTAACCTAACCACGGGCATCCCACCCGGACCATCTTTTCCAAAAGCTCACGTATGGATTCCATCCATCCACACGCTTTCACTGCGCAACTCTGATGAATTCCATCCATTCACCAGATTTCAATCTCTCACGGATTCCATCCATCCGCAAGGTTTTCATCTCTCGTGGATTCCATCCATCCACAAGGTTTTCGTAAACCATTTTGAAAATCAAAGTCTAATCCATGAAAAACTTCACTCAGCTTGCCCATGACCGTGGGCACGGCTATCCTGGATAGGTTATACACTCTGCAGAGGTTGTACAGCTTTACCCACAAGACATGATCATCCCGGTTTGCCACGCGAGTTACACACTTCCTTAGGTGTGCGGCGAGGAGATCATGACAAAGCCTTTACAATGATCCGTTGTCAACATAATCACGCCGCCACTAAGGTTTCACCACAACATGAATCCACATGTTGGAGCCCCCTCTTGTGCCATGTGAGACTTCTCACGGCCTACGCCGCGCTCACATTCAGCCTATAGCGAGATTAAATTGGAACTTCACAAATTATTCGGCCAGGTCTGTCCCATACCAGACTTGTGGTAGTACGAAAGGGCTTTGCAATAGTAGCTCACAGACCGGTCCTTAATCTGACTTAGGCACCAACCACATACCCCCGTGCACGACAATCAACCACTGCGGCTCCAACCAACAGGGCATGCCTGCACCCACCACTCTGACCAATTGCCTAAGTCTAAACCAGTTTTATATTTTGTTTCCAAAATATTTCATAACACTCCTTGACTCACCAAAGTCAAGAGTACAGTTGAAAAGTTTATCATTTTATGTAAAAAGGTTATCATTTTATGTGAAAGATCATCCCAAACCATAATCAGTATAAGCATGGCTAAGCATTTCTACAAAATTTCTAGTTAGTGCTATTGTACTAACTAGGTTTTATCTAGGGTTGACAAGGTATAATGGTAAGCAATATCAAATTTGGGTGTCCAAAGGATTTGGGTGTAACTAGAGTTCAAAACTGAATTTAAACTAACTAGAATAAAATTATGCATGCAATAATAATTTAAAAACAACATAATTAATTTAAAATATTAGGTTCAACATGATCAAGGGTGTAACTTGCCTTGCTCGAAGACCTGGTGCGAATCGTTGGCGTCGTTCTCTCCGAATTCGTCGAAATCTACGCGCGAAGAACCAAACAAATAAATTCAAACAAAATCGAAATAAAATCAAAAAAATCACAAAGAGTCTAGATTTGGGTAGTTTAGGATTTTAGAAAAATTTAGAAATTTGAACGGGTTAAATCGGAGTTAAAATGAAGAAGTTATGGCCTTCGGAAGATTAACAGGAGGGAAAAAGGAAAAGGCTGGTTTCGGGAATTATTTTTATACTGAAAAATGCTATTATGACGTCAGCTATTTTGAATTTTCCGAGCGGGAAAAATCTTTGAATGACCGATGGGCCCGGTCTACCGTGGACCAAATCCACGGACCACGAGCCTTGCCGACGTGGCACACCGGCCACATGGCGCCATGCGGGCGCGAGGTGGCGGCCACATGGGCGACCACGCGGGCGAGACCGGCCACGCGGGCGCACGCACGGGCAGCGCGGGGAGGCGCACGGCCGGCGGCCTTGCCGGCGGCTGGGGCGGCGAGCGGCGGCGGGGAGAGGAGGGGCGGCGGTGCACTCACCGGCGGCGGCGGGGAGGCCCGGGGCGGTCGGCGGCGGCGCAAGGAGGAGGCGGCAGTGGTGAAGCGCGGGCGGCGGCGGGAGGTGGCCGGGACGGCGGCGCACGGCTGCGGGAGAGCGGCCGAAGGGAGGGGAGGGCGGCGGTGAGAGGGGGGCCGAAATGGTGAAGGAACCGGGCATGGGGAGAGGTTTTTATAGGTGGAGAGAGAAGAAACGGCCGCGGCTTTAGAGGGGATTAATGGGCAAAACGGCCGGCCGTGGGGGGAAGTGATGAGGGGGCTTAAATGCACGCTTAAACAGGAATTAAAGTGGTAGTAACGGCCGGAATTAAAAGCTTTCATTTGTCATTCATGGAGGAAGAGAGAGAAGGTGGGAGGAGGAAGAAGGTGAGGTTGAAGAAGGATATGACATATGGGTCCCATGTGTCATAGAGAGAGAGAGGAGAATGAAGGGGTACGGGCCGTCGGATTGTTGACACGTGGCAAGTGAGTGTTTCATGGTCTTTGGATTTTATGAAGGGGTAAGTGATCATGTGTGGCTAGGATTAAATCGTGGAGAGAGAGTGATTCAATATGAGAGTGACACGTGGCGGGCTTGGATGAATTTGATTTTTATTTTCGGATTAAATTTCAGAAAATACTAGAAACTTTATAAACACTTAGAAAAATAATGTTTAATGTCTAAAAATTCCAGAAAAATTATACAATATTCCTGGAGCTCTTTTAGACTTAGGAAAAAATATTTTTAATTTCAGATTTGCATTTAATAATTTTATAAAATACCTTTTAACTGATAAAATTGATTTTTAAATCCAGAAAATTCTCAAAATTTAATTAAAAATTTTGGGATGGCTAGGAAAAGCAAAATAAACTCTTTTTGGCTTTAATAAAATATTTTAAATTTATTTTCTTGCTTTAGACTTTGAAATAAAATCCAGATAAATCCAAATAAACTCCAGAAAATCAATAGAATGCAAATAAAATCTTCAAAATTTAGGCAACCAAAGAACACTTTATTTTATTAATTAAATTTTTTTACTGAAATTTTTGAAATAAACAGCTGGGCTGTTATAACGCACCTCGGCGCCGGCGTCCTCTTCTCCTCCTCCACCAGATCCACCTCTCCCTGCTTCCTCTTCCTTGCGCCGCCGCCTTGGCTTTTCTCTCCCCTCTCAAACTCCGGCGTCGGCAGCCATCTCTCTGCCTCTCTTCTTCTTGCCGACCGCCGCCGGCTTCCTCTCCTCCACCGCGCCACCACGTCCTCATCGCTACTCACAGCACCACCGACTCCCGTGCGGCGACCGCTCCACTGCTTCCCCTTCACCTCTACACCAGCCGACATCACCTCCTCCTCAGCTTCCCTCTGCTACTTGTTCTCCCTTCGGTTGATCCCTTCTCCCACATCTTCTATTCTCAGTTACTATTACTATATGAACTGTGATTTTTAAACTGTTGATTTGTGATCTATGACTGTGATGTATGCATGTGGTTGTGCTCTGTTAATTTGGTCCAGATTTGGTTCAGATTTGCTCAATGTTCATATTGTTAGTAGTTTAATTTCTAGAATTTGTTTGTGATCTGTAGAGGTGTGTGGCTGTGTTAGTCAGTGAGTATGGCTAATTTATGTGATTTCAGTGAGTATTGTCAGTAGTTTAATTCATACTGTTTTTGATAGCATGTATGTGGCATATTAATTTTTTCCATAATTTAGTTACTCAGATTTCTGCTGCACCAAGAGAGCCGACGATCTGTCATAGCTATTGTGCTGTCAAATCGGGTGCCTGTTTGCTGGCCTGCTCCCTACTACAAACTTACTTGCTTGTTATTCTTAGTAAGGTAATTTCTTAACATCACTTCTATTTCCCTGCTTGTATAGATTGCTAAAAGCTTATTGTTTGTTGTTTGATATTGCATTGTTGGAAAGAACATATAGATATCTCGATACATATATTGAATGCACTTTTTGGGCAGATTGCTAAATACCTCCCATTTCTAACATGGACAAAAGCTGGCTGGAAAAACCTAGGTAAATGTGGGGTTATGAGTATTAAGTATGTTACATGAGTGAACACATATATTATATAATATGTAACTTAAGTAACATGACAACGATAACAGGTGGACAGATGAATATGAAGAAGGATTGGAACAATTTTTGCAGTTTGCTTTCACTCATTCGGCAAAAGACAACATGATTCTTTGTCCTTGCAAGAAATGCATGAACTGCCATTGGCTACATGCTGAATTAATTCGTGAACACCTAATATGTGATGGATTTATGCGAGGCTATAGTGAATGGTTCTTTCATGGGGAGGGCTCATCTTCAGCTAGAACTAATGTTTGCATGGAGCCAGAAATAGGTCAAGAACAATCTGATGACATCGATGCAATGTTAATAGATGGACTTGGATATAATTATTTTAATGGTTTAGAAGAAGATGAACACATGGGAGACGGATATAGTGAAAATGCAGAAAAATTCTATAAGTTAGCTGCTGATGCTAGCCAAGATTTATATTCAGGATGCAAAATATCAAAACTTTAGTTTATCATAAAACTTCTACACCTAAAATTTTTGGGTGGGTGGAGCAATAGTAGTTTTGATCAGCTCCTTGTGCTTCTTAAAGAGGCTTTCCCTATGGACGTGCAATTGCCAGAAAACTTTCATGCTGCTAGCAAACTTGTTAAATCACTAGGTTTGGGATGCATTAACATTCATGCATGTCTGAATGATTGCATATTGTTTTGGAAAGAGTATGAGAATGCCAAGAGTTGTCCAAAATGTAAGACGTCTAGGTGGAAGATAGAAAAAGTGGGGATTGATGGCAGAAAAGACAGCTTCTAACATGTGTTGGCATGCTGAGGGCCGCACTAAGGATGGTTTATTACGACATCCTGCAGATTCTCCTGCTTGGAAGAATTTAGATAATAAATTCCCAATATTTGGTGCTGATAGTCGCAATATTAGACTTGGGTTAGCTACAGACGGCTTCAATCCTTTTGGAAATATGAGTGTTAGTCACAGCACATGGCCTGTTGTTTTAATTCCTTACAATCTCCCACCATGCTCTAATGTTCCAGCTACAACAACTACAGTTATTGTTGAGGTATATGTATATATATCTTAAGTCATTTAGGATGACTATTTACCTAAATGCATGTGTATTGATTTATACAAGTAAAAGAGGTTGAAAAAATGTCAACAACATTTATATTATGCAATAGGGGGGTACAAAAGCAAGTAGCTAATTATTACAGCGGAAGGCCTGCCGGGACTGGAGGTGCCAACAAGGAAAAAGGTGAGCACTCAAGGGTTAAGAAGGTAGCAACAACAACTATTTAGGTTTGGGAAATTTTTCTTAGTTCATTTGGATCTGTTATGCAAAACAACAGCACCTATTATGCTTTCTAGTCTAATATGAGGTGTCCACATGGTCAAACAGGTTGGAAATGATGTATTTCTTAAAAGAATCGTTCGACCATATAATCGTGTTGCTAAAGCAACTGTCGAAAGCCAAGATCCATTAGAAATGGTTGGAGGTACAGTTCTTGGAAATGAGTGCTACAAAGTAGTCGTAGACAGTCCCATATTTGGGGATGCAGAACTGTTTTGGCCTTTCAAAAATCTGAATTACATCAAGGATGCTATTGGTCATTCGATTGCTTGGCCAATCCACTTGGTATGTCTTTTTCTTAGCTTGTTTATGTGTATTGCTTTGTTTATCTAGAAAATCTAACATGTCAAATGAATGCTCACAATTAAGGTTGAAGAAGTTCCACCACCAAGGCAGAAGGTGAAGTAACAAAAACAGGTACTTATGCCATTATGTTGGGTATGTATAAAATATTTAGTGCTTATGTATGACATGTATGGAAAAATTATTTATATCATCATGTGATCCATTCAACCAAATATGGGCTCATGATCCCAGTCATTAGACCATGACGGAAATGGAAAATCGAATCTGATGATTTGTTGATTGCTACTAATAGCACTATTGGCACATGTTTGGTCTGCTTCATGTTGATTTGGTGTGTTTAAATTCTTCGTGGATTGATAGTTGCACCATGTTACGTCTGTTTTCACCTTGCCAATTCAAAAGTTACTATTTCCTGTGTAGAGCTTGCCGCTTTCATGGATGAGCTGAACTGGTTGCTAGCTTAATGTTGCATGAATCTGCATCTAATTACTTCAGGCCTGAGACACTGACTCTGTACGGTTTGTAGTGCACGACAAGTTATTGTCTAATTGTTTAGTGAAACTAGTAGGTAGGCAAAACTATAAATAGAAATGAAACATGAACTGAACTATGTTGTTTATGAATAGAAATGAAACATGAATTGAACTATGTTGTTTATGAATATAAAAGAAACATCCTGTGATCTGTACAAACAGTTGCAGCTACTTTCTTGAGCCAAATGTTTTGGATTATTTTGTTTGTTCCTAATATCTTTGTATGAAGCACTAAACTGAATTTTATAAATTTACATTCTAGGTGGTCGGGTTTCTCTTGCGCCACCAGGCACAACCATGCAAAATTGGCGACAACTTCTGTAAAGATGACAAATTATGTGCCCATAGCTACTATATGGCTCATCAATCATGAGCAGTGACTGTCCACCCTTTTGAGCAGTTTACTATCTCAAATTTTGTATAGATGATATATTTTGTTTGCCCATGGCAACTATACGGCTGATGGCTCAAACAAGTGTCCACCGCCCACTGACTAGCTACATTATTGAGCATTGTACTATCTACTGTATGCATAGTTGAATGTTACTTTTGTAAACTGATGGAGGACCATGTGGAGACCAAACGAGATGCTATATATTTTCTCCTAAACATGCATGTGTGGCTGTGATGTTTTAATCTATTGAATGACGAGATTTGGAGCTATATTTGTTACTGTTTCAACTATCTTGTGTGCATAGTGATGAAATGTATGTGTTTGACAATAATTATTGAGAAAAATACATGTATATGCTGAAATAATTTTAATTTGATGCATGTTACGTTGAGGCAGCATATAGTTGCCTCAATTCTTTTGAGGCAGAAATGATAGCCTTATGGCTAGTCATACTTGTTGAGGCAGGCAGTCTGCCTCAATCAAATTCTGAGGCAGGTCGTGTCAGCCTCAGATTTAGCTTTTGGAGGCTAACTCTAGTGGATGCCTCAATATGTTTATTTTGAGGCAAGGGTATCCGAGGCAGGCTGTGTTAGCCTCAATATATATTCTGAGGCTGATTTTTCTAGATTTTGAGGCTGATTAGCTTGCCCCAAATTCCCTACCATCCTGTAGTGTTTTTCACTCTCCCGACTTTTCAACTTATCACGTGTCGAAGCCTTCAGGACCGCACCTCCCGTAGCTTCTCCACACACCATCCTCCTCTGATTTCCCGTATCATTCGAAAGGTGACGAAATTTTGGGAGTTTTGCTCCTTTCGGAGGTTAGAGAAAGAAGGGGCATTCGGCCAAATTTTGATCGAATATCATCATTTGAACTTTGTTTAAAATTTGTCCAAAGTTTGGTTAAATTTTATCAAAATTCAAATGATATTTGAAATTTTTATCTGAAACGAATGAACTTTTGCCATTTCGTTACTTTTGTCGACCTGCAAAATTTTTCCATACTGGAAGCCTGATCGAACCAAGTTTGGCAACCTAAGCTTCGCCTACCCGTTATGGCTCCCGCTGCTTCCGCCACCCCGACTTCAACTTCACCTACGTCGATGGCACCGCCCTGCAGCCCGCTAGGCTCTTCTTAAGAGACAGCATCGGCATCGAGGTCAACTGGTCGAACCACATCCAATAGAGACACCCAATAGTAGTTACAGAGGACATATTTTAGGAAAAACCAAGGTCTTCTTTTAGAATAAGTAATATCATCCGACGAAAATGCAAGTGACAAGACAAGAATTTTCTCTGTAGAAGAGCTAGAAAAGGCGATAGATAACTTCCATCCTACATGTATCCTTGGCTGTGGGGGGGCATGGCATGGTTTATAAAGGCATTCTGTCTTACCAGTGGGTGGTGGCCATAAAAAATGTTGAGCAAGGTGAAATAAATCAATTCATCAATGAGGTCACTATCCTCTCTCAGATGAACCACCGAAACATAGTAAAGCTCTTTGGATGTTGTCTCGAAACTGAGTTCCCTCTATTAGTGTATGATTTTATCCCCAATGGTTCGTTGTTCAGTATTCTTCACTCTGATTCTAGCAATCGTTCTTTATCTTGGGATGATTGTGTAAGGATTGCTGTGGAAGCTGCAGGAGCTCTTTCCTATCTCCACTCTGCAGCTTCAATATCGATCTTTCATCGTGATGTGAAATCATCTAATATACTCTTGGATGGAAACTACACTACTAAAGTTGCTGATTTTGGGGCTTCAAGGCTAGTTCCTATTGACCAAACTCACATTGTAACAAATGTACAAGGCACGCTTGGGTACTTGGATCCAGAATATTACTACACTGGACAGTTAAAGGAGAAGAGTGATGTTTACAGTTTTGGTGTGGTACTCATTGAGATACTACTCAGGAAAAATCCAGTCTTAACAAGTGAATCAGGCTCAAAGCAACACTTGTCAAATTAATTGAAAAGCCCTAAAAATTCAAACCAAAATTTTCCTCGATTTTCCCTGAATTTTTGAGTGATTTTTTGAAACTTTCCTTTTTCAGAAAGGTTTCCCCGAGGCCGCTTTCCTTTTCTGGCCAAGCACCATCCCCTTTCTGCTGGCGCCCTCCCTCTTTTCCGCTTTCCTTCCTTCCCCGGCGCCTCCTTCCTTTCCCTGCTGGCGCCCCCTCCCTCCCCGCTTCCTCCCTCGCGCACGCGCTGCGCGCTGTGCCCGCCCCTGCGCCAGCGTTCGCGCCCCTGGTTTCGCCCCGCTCCCACTCCCTCCAATCCTCGCCATTAGTCGCGCTACAGAGCCGGACGCCGCTTCTTTACTCCGAGACGACGCCCCACCAGCTCCCAGTCACCTCCCTTGACCGCCGGTGCCGCGCCCATCCTCCCTTCCCCTCTTTTTCTCCCCTCCGCCCGAGCTCACTCGCTCACCCCTCTGCTCCCTCATGCTCTCGTGCCCCTCAAGCCTTCCCACCGCTCTCATTCACTCCCTGCCACTCCCAAGCAATTCCAGGAGCTCCCGATTGAAGCCTCATCGCTCTCCTAGCCATCGCCGCTCTCCCCTGCGCCGGTGACCCCCGTGAGCTCTTCTCCTTCCTTTCTCCCTCATTCTCCGATTCTTTGCGCCCAGAGCACCTTCACTATCTTCTCGTTGCTTTGGTGCACTCATCTGGCCAGGAGGAACCCTGAGGAGCCCCGGCTTTGGAGCTCACCGCCGGCAAGAACACCTCTCCGTGGCCAGCTCTCCAAAGGCATTCCAACCGAACCTGCAACCGCATTTGTGAGCCCCAAGTCCCCTTAACCGTGAAATTGCCCTCCAAGTGGACAGATTGTCACCGGTGAGCCCTTGCGCCGCCGTGGAGCCAAAACCCTCCCCTTCTATCTCTGACCTCCACTGTTGATCTTCTCGCCTCCCAAAACCCTAAAATGGGTTCCTCGCGTCGAGATCCACTCGCCGGTACCCCTCCTCGCCGTCGAGAACCTCGCTGTCGCCGGGGATCGAAGACACCCCTGTCTCTGCCTCCCTGTCACGCGCGCACGACGATAGGAGGAAGATGACCGACATGGCAGTATCCCCGCCGTTCTCTCCCCTTCGTTGCCATATAACGTCGACCGTCAGATGGCGTATCTTCTCTACCGTCCGAAGCCACTAAAACCACCTCTTCGCAGCCACCCGATCCAGTCCTCTCCGCCGCCATCCGATTCTCCCCGCAGCCCATCCCATCCACCCGCTTACCCCGCATCGCCGCCGTCCACTCCCGCCGCGTGGCAACCATCAGCGGGGGCGAGGTGCATGCGGGCCTTCGGCCACGTGCGTGCTGGGCTGAGGCCGCGCGGCCCACCCCGGGCACGCAGGCCGCACAGTGCAGGGCGAAACTATAGCAGAAGGCCGGCCCGACACTGTTCATTCAATTTTCAGGCATTTATCTTTTTCCAAAAATCCAGAAAATCCAAATAAATCCTAGAAAATCACAGAAATTCCCAAAAATTCTCAAATTTCACCACCTTGCTCACCGCTTTACCCTAGGGTGGAGGTTGCGAACCTCAAGAAAATATAAGGACTAGACCCTTACGCCAAGCAAATGACATAACCGGCCGCTTAACCACAGGTGTTGACTTGTCAACCCTGGTTTAGTACCTGCTCAACTTGAATGAAACCCTGCATTTGGGAGTCGGTCTGGTTCGTGGATCCAAACTAAGACAACGATAGGCCCCCACAACTCGGACCCGGCGTTCCGTGATGGCCAACGGATACCCGAGGGTGTGCGGATTCCGAACCTATCGGGTGGAGTGTATATCAAGGGTTGAGCAGCGAAAAGACCCGGTTCCTTAACTCAGTCATGAGGGTTAATGGTGCATGTGGGTAAAGTTGGGCAACTCTGCAGAGTTAATCAAATGGTATTCGATTACACCGTGCTCCCGGTTAATGGAGCTGTGTCACTTGGGTGATTCCAGCTGCGAAGCTTAAGTAGTTTTTACAAGTGTTTTAACTGGACTAGTTGGTTAATTATCTTTTTATGAAAACCCCCCTTTAATCTTAAGGAGTAGCTGTCAGCTTTTGAATTTCTAAAAGTGTTTACAAATAAAACTACATCCACTCAAAGTTAATAAACCAAATATACTCCCTTCCTTTGTTGATCCGTGCAAGTAGTTAAGTTAGGGTTTTCCGTTGTGACTTGCTGAGCTGGTTAGTTCACGGCTTGCTAAACCCCTTCAGAAGATCAAGACGCTGGTGAGGTCTCCCCGTTGAGGAAGTCCCTGAGGAGCCTTTCTTCGACGAGGACCCTTGGTTCTAGGTCTTCGCCGCGCTCGAGCTTTCTTGGAGCTTTTGTAATGTAATATACTTTGGGCTTGCACGCCCCGCTGTAGAAAACTGGGTTGTTAAACCTTATGTGAAATATAAGTTGGTCTTTTGGTTGTAAGCATGTGATGATATACTCTTGCGTGACACTCCATAACTGTTCAAGCATGAATAGTTGCGGAATGTCGTGTCACAAGCGCCCTCAGAAACGGGGGCGTTACAAGAAGTGGTATCAAAGCAGGCTCCTTGACCGTAGGTTGAGACCTAAGGCAAACTAGGAAGCGATTTCATCGCAAAACTTAATTTAAGCCATAAAAAGGGTTTATGAAAAACATAAGTATTATTGCTATCTTTTTCCTCTCTTGTTACTACCTCATCTGTCTTAGTTTACTTCTGGTTAAGTTTTACTTTTGCAAAATGTTTACTACTTTACTTGTCTAACTTCAATATTTCGTTTCCGGCAGATGGTTCACTTCGTGCACTCTCGTCCTGACCGCATGGAGGGTTGGCCCTTCAAGCTATAGGAGATGCAGAGGTACCTTGGAGCTGACGGGTACCACAGTCCAGTGTTCCACGCTGTTAGCTGCTTTCACCAGGAGCAGAGGTATGAGTGGAAGGCGTGGGTGACATTGACACCCCTGCCTGTCCGCCCAGATATCGAGAGGAGGTTCATCGCCAGAAGGATCAAGCAAGACGATGCAGTTCAGGATGCAGCCCAGAAGGCTGTGATCTATCTCCATGGCTACTACGACCTTGAGTTGGCTGAGTCGCCATTCGACTTGATCCCGAGATCACTCCGCGGAGGCTTCGCCGTTCCTCAGTTCCGCGAGGATGATGATCCCCGCCTTCCGGGCATCGCCACCCTTGTGGCACAGCAAGTGTTCCGGTACGAGCGAGCCGTCGAGGAGTCCAGGTCCCTACAGAGACAGCTGATGGAGGCCCAGTAGGAGGTGCAGCAGCTTCGTGCAGCCCTTGTTCGCTTTGAGGCAGTCGAGGCGGGCGAGGCTTCAGAGTGTGGAGAATCCCCCAGCATCTCCTCCTCGTGCACTTCTGTGCAGTCTCGGCCCAGGCGTAGGGTGACTGCAGGAGAGTACCGTGCTCGGTTTTGTCCTGCAGCCCCTCTCGCCTTGCCAGCTCCGGACGCCATGGAGGAGTAGTTGGTGTTCGCTAGTTTAGTCTGACCCTGTGTAGTAGTTGTACTTTTGTAATGTAATGCAGGTGTATCATGAACCCTAAGTGGTCTGTGTACCACTTGCATATTGTAAATTTATGTTAATTATCTCTTATGTTGTTTGTTTAATTATCAGTAATCTCCCTGTCTTCAAAGCTTTCTCCTGTCCCTTTCGCCCTCGTTCTTACCTTTTTCGTCCTATACTTGCCTTGAAAATTCAATGTCT
Source organism: Dendrocalamus latiflorus (assembly GCA_017311315.1). Lineage (NCBI taxonomy): Eukaryota > Viridiplantae > Streptophyta > Magnoliopsida > Poales > Poaceae > Dendrocalamus > Dendrocalamus latiflorus. The sequence goes on along the minus strand of CM029627.1, from coordinate 31,702,040 downwards.
TACTTATCTACTCTTGTTCACCAAAATCGCTGCAAAGTTAATCTCAAGATTCCAATTGGCAGACTTCCAAGATGGATCCAGGCCAGCAGAGCGGATAGACCAACGGGTAGGGTGCACCTGCCACTAATCAAGCAACCTTAGCCAGCGTGTTAGCTATGATGGAACATAACCGATATCAGGGAGAACAGAATATTGTACGAATGTTGGATTAGCATGCACGACTTCTCGAGCAAATAGCAGACAGATCTCCAAGTACACAGGGTGGAAGCAATGTTACTCGGGATGGTACCCCAATTACCACCCGATGGGCAGATTTCCAAAAGACACGTCTGCCAACCTTTTCTACATCAGCCGACCCTATAGTTGCCGAGGATTGGCTCTTGGACGTAGAAAGGAAACTTCAGACTGTACAATGTGAAGATAAAGAGAAAGTATTGTATGCATCTCACCAATTGCAAGGTGCTGCAACCACTTGGTGGATCAATTACCAACGCATACAACAGAACAGAGAAATTAATTGGGAGGAATTTACCAAGGCCTTTCGTAAGGCACACATACCAGATGGAATAATGGAACCTAAGCGCCAAGAATCTTTGGCGCTTAAACAAGGTGGAAGCACGGTCATGGAATACCTGCACCAATTTAATCACCTTTCAAGATTTGCTCCAGAGGATGTTGATAAAGAAGAAAAGAAGATGGGAAGATTCCGAGCAGGACTACAGAAGTCCCTGAAGTTTCACATTTCCGCCATGAAATTCAAGGATCTACACGACATGGTAGATAGCCTTATCAGCTCAGAAGAAGCAAGAGGCGAGATGGAGGATTTCAAGAAACGCAAAGCAATACACAAGTCTCAATCATCCTCGCATAGTGCTCAACGAGGTAGGACAACGGGATCATCCTCATTTCGATCCCAATCTCCTCGCCAGTTTGTGATGTTGCCGAAGACCCAGTCCAGCCAATAACAGCAATATTCCACACCTTTACCATTGGCCATCAAGTGCCCCACCTGCGGTGGTAATCACCTTGCTAGCAGCTGTCCACGGAGGTCAAATGCATGTTTTCATTGTGGAGAGATTGGGCATTACAGGGATCAGTGTCCCAGGAAGAATTTGCCATCAGATGCCGCAAAGCTACAGGTCCAAAGTCAGCAGCAGTAAGAAGAAAAGTCACAGGCAGGCCTAGCACTCCCAAGGGAGGTTTCCTGCAAATAAAGGCAGTAGGACCCAGTCACCAGCAGGCACAGCAAACTACACATCTGCAGGTAGAGGTAGAGGCCGCACAAGACCCACTTTCCTAGCAAGAGTGAACCACGTGTCAGCAGAACATGCAGCAGGAGCCAGCGACATCATTGCGGGTATGTTCCCAATCAACTCCATACCTGCATTGGTTTTGTTTCATCCTGGTACAACGCATTCTTCCATTTCCAAGAGTTTTGCCTCAAGAAATCAGTTGCCTTCTGTTTCCTTGCCCAGACCTTATGTGGTTGAAACCCCTGGGATTAGAATGGAGTCCCACAGTGGGTGTGGTGGACTTAACCTAAAAATACAAGGGGTAGATTTTAGAGCAGATTTGCTGCAACTAGACATGACAAGAATAGATGTCGTTTGGGTATGAACTGGCTAGCCAAGAATAAAGGCAAAGTAGATTGTGAGATTAAGACAGTATCATTGGTCAACCCTGAAGGTCAAAGAGTGGTGGTAAAAACAGATCGGGAACTGTTAAAGAATGCAAAGAAATGCATGCTCAATGCGTTAGCAGTTACACTTGATCAAGTACCAGTAGTGCAAGAGTACCCCGATGTGCTTCCAGAAGAACTGCCAGGAAGACCCCTGACAGACAAGTAGAACTTGCCATAGAGTTGGTTCCAGGCACCAAGCCAATTGCCAAGCATCAGTACAGGATGTTAACCAGCGAATTGAAAGAGCTCAAGAGACAACTAGATGAACTGCAAGAAAAAGAGTTCATACGACCAAGTGTTTCACCTTGGTCAGCACCAGTTCTGTTTGTGAAGAAGAAGAGTGGAGAATTAAGAATGTGTGTTGATTACCGAGGATTGAATGCTGTTACAATAAAAAACAAATACCCTCTCCCCAGAATTGACAACTTGTTTGATCAGCTCAAGGGAGCCAAAGTGTTTTCTAAGATCGATCTGCGCTCGGGTTATCATCAACTCAAGATCTGGGAGCAAGATTGAGAGAAGACAGCCTTCATCACCAGATATGGATTGTATGAGTTCACGGTCATGCCCTTTGGTTTAACCAATGGGCCAGCTTATTTCATGAATCTTATGAATCTGGTGCATATGGACCAACTGGATTGATTCGTATAGTCTTTATAGATGATATTCTGATTTACTCCAAGAGCAAAGGAACATCTGCACATGGCATTGACCAGATTGAGAGAGCATCAGTTGTATGCCAAGTTCGACAAATGTAGTTTTTGGCTGAAAGAAATTGCTTTCTTGGGTCATATCATATCAGAAGATGGAGTCAAAGTTGATCCAGAAAAGATCATCGCAGTCATGGAATGGAAGCAACCCAAGACAGTGACAGAAGTGAGAAGCTTTCTTGGATTGGCGGGCTATTATCGCTGATTCATAGAAGGGTTCTCAAAAATCTCTCGTCCGCTCACTCAGCTACTGAAGAAAGACAAGCCATTCACTTGGACAAACGCCTGTGAGGAGAGTTTTCAGTTGTTGAAGACCAAGTTGACGACAACACCAGTTTTGATTTTGCCCAACCCAGAGAAGGAGTTCCAAATCTATTATGATGCTTCAAAACAAGGTTTGGGATGTGTACTCATGCAAGACAGGAAAGTTGTTGCTTATGCCTCAAGACAACTAAAGCCACATGAAGAGAACTACCCAACGCACGATTTGGAACTAGCAGATGTGGTGCATGCACTCAAAATTTGAAGGCACTACCTGCTAGGGAATCGTTGCGAGATATTCTCTGATTACAAGAGCTTGAAGTACCTATTTACACAGCCAGAATTGAATATGAGATAGCGAAGATGGCTAGAACTAATCAAAGACTATGATGTTGAGCTTCAATACCACCCAGGCAAGGCAAATATAGTTGCCGATGCACTTAGCTAGAAAGTTCGCGAAAGCAAATCTAGTACAATCGAGTATCCTCCAGAATTGCAGAGGGACATACAACAACTGAATTTAGTAATCACAGAACAAGGTGGTATGGCAGCATTAGAGATTCAACCTTTACTAATAGACCAGATCAAAGCAGCTCAAGATGAAGATGAAGATATTCAAAAACTGAAAAAGAAGATTCAAGAAGAAGATTCAACAGAGTATGCGATAGATGAGCATGGAATTCTTACTTTCCGTGGCCGCTATTGTGTACCCAACAAGAGAGAGTTGAGAGATTTGATCCTATCTGAGGCTCACTCCTCTCAATTCTCAATTCATCCAGGAGGCACCAAGATGTATCAAGATCTGAAAAAGAAGTATTGGTGGAACCTAATGAAGAAAGAGGTGGCAGAATATGTGGCCAAGTGTGATGTCTGCCAGCAGATCAAGATAGATCATCAAAAACCATCGGGATTGTTACAACCTTTGCCGGTTCCCGAATGAAAGTGGGATAGTATCGGTATGGACTTCATCACTGGACTTCCCAGGACTCGTGAGGGATATGACGCTATCTAGGTCATTGTTGATAGATTGACCAAGGTGGCTCATTTCCTTCCGATCAAGCAAACCTATGGGAAGGACAAGCTTGCTGAGCTGTATTTGACAAGAATTGTGACACTCCATGGAGTCCCGAAGAAGATTGTTTCAGATAGAGGAGCACAATTCACATCCAAGTTCTGGGAGAAGCTACACAAAGCTATGGGCACCGATCTGAATTTCAGCTTAGCATACCATCCACAAACAGATGGGCAGACAGAGAGCACAAACCAGATTTTGGAAGATATGTTGAGAGCTTGCACCATTGTATATGGAGTAGTATGGAACACTTGCCTACCATTTGCTCAGTTCTCATATAACAATAGCTACCAAGCCAGCATCAAAATGGCCCTGTTTGAAGCACTATATGGCAGAAAATGCAGAATGTCTTTGAATTGGTCAGAAGCAGGAGAGCGTCAACTCATTGGTCCTCAGATTGCCCAAGATGCAGAAGCACATGTCAAGATTATCCGGGACAGACTCAAGATTGCACAAGACCGACAGAAGAGCTATGTTGACAACCGCAGAAAAGACTTGAGCTTCGAAGTTGGAGATTTTGTGTACATCAAAGTCACCCCTTTCAAGGTAGTCAAAGATTTCAAGTCAAGGGTAAACTGGCTCCAAGATATGTGGGACCGTTTCAAATAATCGGAAGAGTTGGAGAGGTAGCTTATCAAGTGCAGCTCCCTCCCAACTTATCAAGAATACATAACGTGTTCCATGTATCACAGCTTCGAAAGTGTCTATGACAGCCTACAGATGAAGTGCCTTTGTCAGACATTGAATTACAAAACGATTGGACATATCCTGAAGAGCCCTTGCAGATACTCGAGACATCAGAAAGGCAACTCAGGAACAAGAACATCAGATTCTACAGAGTTCAATGGAGGAATCACACGGCCGACGAGTTGTAGGAGCCCAAATATTACAATCTGGATTCCTCTGTGATTCCACCACACTATTCCCTGGATCAGTAGATAGTGCTCACAGATTACAGTTCTGATTATCAAAGTACATGTCATGCGGAAGCGTAAATATAATATTAAACTTACACATGGGCCGATTAGGCCAAAATCCATAAACTGCAGCAGCGGAAGAACGAAGCACACAGGTGGGACCTTCAGGACATGCCCATAGGCAGCCAACTGGAGGTTCGCGACCTAGCCCTTGACATCTTCATCTTCTTCGCCAGCATGTCCAGTCGTGTTGCTGAGGCAAGGTGATCTGATTCTTGATCCTGAATTTTGTCGCAAAAGCGAGCGTGAGCACTCCAACCCCGTGCTCCGCGAGCCAATACACAGAATGCAAATAAATAGTATGCATGGCTTAACAAAGGAGAGGCTCGGGTTGTTTTATTTGCCATAAAACGCGTCTAGTAGCATTTCTATTATTATATCATATTGTTGTTTTTGTGACCTAAAGACTCCTCACCGCAAATGACATCATTGACTTAATCCACCAAAGACTCACGCTCTTTATTAACCGCTGTCTAAGACTCTCAACAGCGATTGCCATAATTGACTTAATCCACCGAAATTACACTTCCTTTTATTGAGTGCTCTCTAAAACTCCAAACAACATGTGTCATCCTCTATTCAATCCACCGATCATATTCTTTCTGTATTGGTTGCTGTCTAAAACTTCAAACAGCGAATATCATCATTTATATAATCCACCAATCATGCACTCATTGCTGCCTAAGACTCCAATCAGTGAGGGTCATCCTTTATTTAGATCCACCAATATCTTTTGTATTCTAAAATTCAATCTTGTGGTTGCTAATCATCAATTCTTCATTTCTAAATTCTAATGACTATCCAACATAATTGCTTTTAAATCCACCGAAATCCTTCGTATCGGGACTTCCTAATAATTCAATTCTTTTGTTATTGATCCAAAACCATAATTTGTTCTCTCAATAATTAATCTTATTTTCTACTATCTATTTCTAACTAATTCACTAGTATACATCCTCCACGAATATCATTGATCAAGTCTACGATTCACTAGTACATATCCACCAAGCATATCATTGATTAGATCTACGACTCGCTAGTATTCATCCACCAAGAATATCGTTGATCAAGTTTATACTCCAAGAATTGTTATCATACCCCAAATTCCTAATAATCCAATTCATCTATCTAGTATTTGATCAAATCCTATTAATCCCAATATTATCAACATCCTCCAAGAATTAGTTATTGGTGTCATAACCCGACAATTAACTGTGCACTTCCTAATACTCCAAAAGTCACATAAATCATCTATCTAGTCTATATATCCATTTGGGCTCTACCAATTTATTTCTCCCAAAATTCACACTATCGTTTCCTATTTATGATCGACCTAAATCCACCAATACCTTTGTGTGCATACTACAACATCCATCTTCTTTACTCACGACTCTTTTTATTATACCCATGTTTTATTTTGTAAGAATAGAAATACCACTATTTGAATTACAATACATAAAATTTCCTGAGACCTAGCAGCTTTTGCACAAAACATAATGTTCAAGGAATCTTAACATGATTTTCCATACATATGGCATCACACCATATGCCTAATAACACCATAATTTTGCCATACCTATGGCATCTCACCGTATAACACCTTTCAGCGTTATAGCCGCTTAACTTACCACTGGGACAACACCCAGGACAACTCAAATCAGGGCTTTCCACTGCCCTCCACTTTTCCATCCCACCCACAAAACATTTTGAAATAGAACTATATATGGTTAAGTTCCCATGTCCGCCCTTGACCGTGGGCACGACTATTCGAATAGTTTTGACTCTGTAGAGTTTGCACACTTTACCCACAAGAGACAATTCACTCGTTGCCCCGCACGATTCCTTAGTAGTGCGGTTGAGCGAACCATCACAGTAACCGTTCAAAGTATCTCGCCCCTTCCATCATCTCACCCTATGGGTCGTTCCCACTTGCGGTGGGTCCCATACGTTGTGCGGGATGTTCTCCTTCTGAACTCCTAGCAGATGACTACCACACTGCTAGCACGCCACAGCAGAACCTCACCCTCCGCGGATGTCCCATTCAAGCCCGCCACACAGACAGCCGCTTGCACCACTCCACTCCTCCACTGATGATGATGACTTTCAGGGTCCGGTAAATTTACTAGGCCAAGTTGTACTTTACAGACTTGTGGTTGTACTTGTTTTACACAGGAGGTCGTGACAAGATTCAGTCCTTAGGGTTATCTGGGCGGTTCTACCACAAACCACACTCTCGTGCACACCTGCACCATACCCCCGAACCATCCTCCCAGATAAATAAGCAATTTGAGGTTTTTGGGAATATAAAATAACCATATCCAACATACACCAGTCATTACCACCATGACTGCCCAACCAATTTTTCTCAGGATTAAAAGTGATGCTTGGCGCTCTCGCCCCCATGAGTATCTAAACAATACTAAGCAGGGCATATAATTTCGGACTTATTTTCGAAAGGTTACTATTATAATTTTGCTAGGGCGACAAGGTTCACACATTCAAATATTCCAAAGGAGGTGTAATGTTATTCAAGGTAAACATTAGGCATGTAACTAGAATCTTAAATTATCATGTATTTGCATATAACATAACAGCATGCAATTTGTTAATTTAAACCAAAATAATTTGCAGAAAATGTAGGTTCAACATGATCAAAGTATTGACTCGCCTGGCGCGGTTTACCGCGGTGCTCCCTCTTGAGCTTCTAGTCTTTATCTTCACTTTGCTCTTGATCTCGCTTGATCCATTGATTCTTCGAGACTCCGGCTTCTAACTATGCGATAAGCGACTGATTCCAAATGAAGCAAATAACTCAAAAGATCCAAATAAATTCAATTTAGTTTTATTATGAGTTAATGGGTGATTCGGGTGATTGGAGGCAAGGTTGGTAATAGAATACGACGACTCGATCTTTTTATTAAACTTCTTCTATTATCTTTATATTTATTACGGAAGTTCCATGGGTTACATTAGACCTATAGCGGATCATTCTTTTGTCGAGCGCTAATATTCAGGGCATAGGCTATATAGAAGTGATACATACAATTTTTAGCTAACCGAATCGATTTTAGAATCCGGGCGGGTAGCATTTTGTGGTGCGACATTTTATGTACACTTAGTTGTTACTGGACATAACTTGTTTTTAATTGGAATCCGTTCGTTCGGGTCCTAACTTACTATATTCAGTTAGGTCCATCATTGTCACCAAACCTACGTTAATATTTAATTAATAGTACCCTTGGTACTTTGTCTATACCTTAGTTATTATTAGGCTTAACTCTATTTCCAGTTTTTAGTTTAACTTAGCTATCAAGGCACAGCTTGGTACATAAGGTCATATCTCAATATCTACCAGTTAGCAAAACCCACTATAAAAATATATTTAATGGAGGTACATTAAATATTGGGCATAGATTTTATATTATAATTAAGGGTAACCCTTAATTAGAGCCCTGATTTCATGTCTAGACATAATATCCAAACCTTTAACTTTATTTAGAATTTCTTTTCAATTATGATTTTTACTTAATTTGAATACCTAACCGACGAAATTTGTCTTTATTAATGCCTTTAATTAATATTTAGTCTTTGAGTGAATCATCCAAATAGCATTTATAATAACTAGTCCACATTTAAACATTAAACAATCTGGCCTTATATCCTATTTAAATTTATTAGTGTTCCTAGATTATTCCCAAATTTTCCTGATTTTTATTAGTTGCCATGAGCTACAGAAAATGAAATAATCAACAAAAATGAAAAAGGGGTGCAGGCACACGGGTCGAACCAGGGACCTTAGGAAAAGCTGATGGTTAAGCGCGCTCGGTTAGCAAAAGGGGCGAAGTGCCTGAGCTGATTGGGTGAAGGCTTACAGCCATTTTATGCTGGGCAGAAGGAGGGGGCAGAACAGAGGAAGGTGGCGCCGGCGCAAGGCAGCCTTGCCGGCGGTGAGCGGCGGCCGGAGGCGTGGGGGTGATGACCAAAATGGGTCGCGTGATGGTGTTCTTGCTACGGGAGGCGGCGCATCGGTTAGGGCGGCAGCGAGGTAGGCGGGCGGTAGCCCGAGGCGGCCGGCGGCGAGGGTGGAGAGGGGGCGGCAGCGTCGGCGAAGGAGAAGAAAGAAACTCGGGTGGCGCGAGCTGGAGACGAGTGGGTGGATGCTTACTGGGCGTCTGGCCGAGCCGGGGAGGAAGCACGGTGAACTGGCGGTGGAGGCCTATGGCGGTGCAGGCGGTCGCGCGGTGCCGGCGAGCTAGGGTGGCGGGGAGCCGTGGCCGGCGGTCGGGGAAGCTCCAGGGCGTTGAGGGGATGTTCCCGGTGGCCGGAATTGAGGAGTTAAGCACCGGAGGGGAGGGGGCGACGACGGTGGTGGTTTTGGCCACTGTTGGGGGAGATGGTCGGCGCGCGTGCTCTAGTGGACGAAACTTCAATCGGCTTGAAGAGGGGGCAGAGGGGAGGCGCAGTAACGCCGTGACGCAGGTAGTCAATGGGAAGATGGCCGGAGCGGCAGGGGAAGCGTGGAGGCGCGGCGGCCGGTGCGGGCACGGTAGGAAAAGAAGGAAGGGAAGAGGGGCGGGGCAGGAAGGGAGGCCGGGATCGGCAAGGAGGCGGGTTGCGGCTTGCGGACGCTGGGCGGAAGAAAAAGGCAAGGGAGGGGAGGGAAGACAGTGGGCGGCTCACGGGCGTAGTCGAGCGATGCGCTGCACAGAGCACGGCGTGCGGGCGGCGGGGATAAATCCACCGGGCAGAGGCCAGCGCGGGGCTCGGTGGCGACGCGACCGAGCAAGCTGCGCGTGCAGAGCAGGGAGGAGGCAGCACGGTAAGGATTTGGCGAGATTCAGCGCAGAGCTGAGAGAGGGGAGGGCGACGTGGAGGGTGCTCGTCCACGAGAGAAAGAGGGGAGGAGGGAGAAGAGGCGCGGGCGCTGCCAGGCGAGGAAGGAGGCGATGTGGAGCAAGCACAGCCAAGCGGCAGGGGAAAAGAAAAGGGAGCTGACGAGGAAGAAAAGAGGGGAGGGCGCCGGGCCCGTGCACAGGGAGAGGAAAAATGGAGAAAGAGAGGGAGAAAAGAAAGAGAGAAAATGGTGGGGCCCACCTGGAAGTGAGAGAGAAAAAGGCAACGGGAAAGGAAAAAGGAAGAGAGACTCAAGCATTTTCTGGATTTTGGATTTTAAATTTTTATTTAAGATTTGTATTTAATTTTGGGATTTTATTTCAAGTCTAGGTTCAATTACAAAATCTAATAGCCCTCTATTTTCAATTCTATTAAATTCTGCTATGAATTGTGTATACGGATTTTTGAATGTCCAAAACTTAGGCTTTGCATGTTAATTAAATTAAAAGAAAGAATTTTTTGCTCAACCTTTTAGAGATATCTTTTAATATATTTTGTTTTCATTTTGTTAATCTTGAATTTGAATTCATGATCTGTAATGTCATTTTCCATTTATATTATTTGTATTTGGAGGTTATCCTTGATTGCTAATTTTTTTCATAGTACAAAACTCAGAAAATCTCAATTAGATATTCCGAAGAAAATCGAGCACCAGCAAAATTGCAAGAAAGTTTTTAAAATGCCCTATTTTTGAATATCCAAATTTTGGGGATGTTACACGAGTCCACTTGGGAGAGAGAATCAGACTTGCAGCGGGATTTCCCCAACTTACTCCCTGGACCAAGTTAATCTCGGGGTCGAGATTATTTTAAGGGGGGTAGGTTGAAAAGCCCTAAAAATTCAAACCAAAATTTTCCTGGGTTTTCCCTAAATTTTTAGTGATTTTTGGAAACTTTCCTTTTTCAGAAAGGTTTCCCCGCGGCCGCTTTCCTTTTCTGGCCGGGCGCCATCCCCTTTCCGCTGGCGCCCTACCTCTTTTCCGCTTTCCTTCCTTCCCCGGCACCTCCTTCCTTTCACCGCGGGCGCCCCCTCCCTACCCGCTTCCTCCCTCGCGCACGTGCTGCGCGCTGCGCCTGCGCCTGCACCCCTGGTTTCACCGCGCTGTCACCCCGACGTTAGCTGGTCCGAAACCAGCGACGCCTCCTCTCGCCACGCGTCACTCTGCCCTTGCCTTGGACCCACCTGCCAGTCGCCGCCTGTCTCCTTCGCGCAAGAGAGCGCGCTCTGCCGTGCCGTTCGGCCACCTGCTCCCACTCCCTCCATTCCTCGCCATTACTCACGCTGCAGAGCTGGACGCCACTTCTTTACTCCGAGACGACGCCCCACCAGCTCCCCGTCACCTCCCTTGACTACTGGTGCCGCGCCCATCCCTCCTTCCCCTCTTTTTCTCCCCTTCGCCCGAGCTCACTCGCTCACCCCTCTGCTCCCTCACGCTCTCGTGCCCCTCAAGCCTTACCACCGCTCTCATTCACTCCCTGCCACTCCCAAGCACCTCCAGGAGCTCCCGATTGAAGTCTCATCGCTCTCCTCACCGTCGTCGTTCTCCCCAGCGCTGGTGACCCCCGTGAGCTCTTCTCCTTCCTTTCTCCCTCATTCTCCGATTCTTTGCGCCCAGAGCACCTTCACTGTCTTCTCATTGCTTAGGTGCACTCATCTGGCCAGGAGGAACCCCAAGGAGCCCCAGCTTTGGAGCTCACCGCCGACAAGAACACCTCTCCGTGGCCAACTCTCCAGAAGGCATTTCGACCGATCCTGCCACCGCCTTTGTGAGCCCCAAGTCCCCTTAACCGTGAAATTGCCCTCCAAGTGGACAGATTGTCACCGGTGAGCCCTCGCGCCGCCGTGGAGCCAAAACCCTCCCCTTCTGTCTCCGACCTCCACCGTTGTTCTTCTCGCCTCCCAAAACCCCAAAATGGGTTCCCCGCGTCGAGATCCACCCGCCGGTACCCCTCCTCGCCGTCGAGAACCTCACCGTCGCCAGGGATCAGAAACACCCCTGTCTCTACCTCCCTGTCGCGCGCGCACGGCGAGAGGAGGAAGGCGACCGACGTGGCAGTATCCCCGCCGTTCTCTCCCCTTCGTTGCCATATAACGTCGACCGTCGGATGGCGTATCTTCTCTGCCGTCCGATGCCACTAAAACCACCTCTTCGCAGCCACCCGATCCAGCCCTCTTCGCCGCCGTCTGATCCTCCCCGCAGCCCATCTCGTCCACCCGCTTACCCCACATCGCCGCCGTCCACTCCCGCCGCGTGGCAACCATCGGCGGGGGCGAGGTGCGTGCGGGCCTTCGGCCGCGTGCGTGCTGAGCTGAGGCCGCGCGGCCCACCCCGGGCGCGCAGGCCGCATAGTGCCGGGCCGCACTATAGCAGAAGGCCGGCCCGACACTATTCATTCAATTTCCAGGGATTTATCTTTTTCCAAAAATCCAGAAAATCCAAATAAATCCTAGAAAATCCCAAAATTTCCCAAATTTCACCACCTTGCTCAATTTGATGCCCTGAATCCATTTTTGACCTCCTTTTTGCCAGATTCATCCCTGAAAAATTCTAAAAATTCCCCATTTAGAGATTTATGCATTTTACTCATTTTTCATTAATTATTTTTCCTCGCTTGATTAGGCTCAAGCCGGACTTATGTTATTTTTGTGTGTTTGCGCTAGTTTCAGAGATTCCGGAAGCTTCGGTGCAGGGCTAGGATCCAGGAGTTTCTACGTTCGAGATCGCCGAGATCGTCTATATTCACGGTAAGTCACAAAACCTTGATCATGTTGTATCCCATGTTGTTTAATGATGTTATTATGCTACTTGCATTATTGCTAGTTGTGAAATGCTAGTTTGAAAAATAAAATGTTTAGAATGACATGCTAATGTAGATAGAACCTACCACCAAAAAATGCCATGTTAAACTTGTTGCCCCGCCTTTGTTAACCCTAGATCTACCTTATGTGTAATACAACTACCTATAGGTTACTTATATCTCATGAAAAATCTTCACACTACTAAGGTTGTGGCCGTGAGCCAGTAGATTTCAAAACTCGGAGTTAGGGTAAGGTGGTATGGGACACCGTACCCTAGGGTGGTAGTGCAAGCGTGCACGGGTTAGGGTAAGGGTGTTGTGGGAAACTGCGAGATGGTCTTCGCGCACCGCTTTACCCTAGGGTCGAGGTTGCGAACCTCAAGAAAATATAAGGACTAGATCCTTACGCAAAGCAAATGACATAACCGGCCGCTCAACCACAGGTGTTGACTTGTCAACCCTGGTTTAGTACTTGCTCAACTTGAGTGAAACCCTGCATTTGGGAGTTGGTCTGGATCGTGGATCCAAACTAAGACAACGATAGGCCCCCACAACTCGGGCCTGGCGTTCCGTGGTGGCCAACGGATACCCGAGGGTGTGCGGATTCCGAACCTATTAGGTGGAGTGTATATCAAGGGTTGAGCAGCGAAAAGACCCGATTCTTTAACTCAGTCATGAGGGTTAAGGGTGCATGTGGGTAAAGTTGGGCAACTCTGCAGAGTCAATCAAATGGTATTCAAATACGCCGTGCTCCCGGTTAATGGAGCTGTGTCACTTGGGTGATTCCAGCTGCGAAGCTTAAGTAGTTTTTACAAGTGTTTTAACTGGACTAGTTGGTTAATTATCTTTTTATGAAAACCCCCCTTTAATCTTAAGGAGTAGCTGTCAGCTTTTGAATTTCTAAAAGTGTTTACAAATAAAACTACATCCACTCAAAGTTAATAAACCAAATATACTCCCTTCCTTTGTTGATCCGTGCAAGTAGTTAAGTTAGGGTTTTCCGTTGTGACTTGCTGAGTTGGTTAGTTCACGGCTTGCTAAACCCCTTCAGAAGATCAAGACGCTGGTGAAGGTCTCCCTGTTGAGGAAGTCCCTGAGGAGCCTTTCTTCGACGAGGACCCTTGGTTCTAGGTCTTCGCCGCGCTCGAGCTTTCTTGCAGCTTTTGTAATGTAATATACTTTGGGCTTGCACGCCCCGCTGCAGAAAACTGGATTGTTAAACCTTATGTGAAATATAAGTTGGTCTTTTGGTTGTAAGCATATGATGGTATACTCTTGCGCGACACTCCATAACTGTTCAAGCATGAATAGTTGCGGAATGCTGTGTCCCAAGCACCCTCGGAAACGGGGGTATTACATTACTTCCTTTGGGGGTTGAAAGGGAGACCAGTAACAGAAATAGTGGCTGCTCATGTTCTTGATGAACCAACTGAGGAAGAGATTAGCAGTGTAGCTTCTCTTGCAGAGATGTGCTTGAGTCTCTGAGGTGAGGATAGACCTACCATGAAACAAGTGGAGATGGCTTTGCGGGTTTTGCAAAAGAAAAGGTTGAATTCGTGCCATGTTGATCCAGGAAATGAACAAGAGAAGGAACCATTGTTAACTACAAGAGAAAATAGCGAGTTCTCAGTTACTGGCTGTGATTTCAATGCTAAAGCTAATTTGCCATCTGAAAACAACAAATAGTGCTATATGTATATGTTTGAGCAAGAGTTTGTCATATGCATGCTGGTGTATCACGCTAGATGTGTACATCAAGTTTCTAAATATTTAGTTACTCCTATATCAGATGGTGTGCCCCTGATGTCCCTTTTCATAAAGAAAACACCATATATATATATATATATATATATATATATATATATATATATATATATATATACGCTGAAATGGGACACCTAGGTGCCTAGACACCTAGGCTCACTGCCGTTAGATTGCTTTTAGATACGTGCTAGAGCAATGGTATGTATGGTATGTAATATATTAGGCATGCTAAATCAATCATGGAAGGAAAGTCTCAATCACACTAGCACGCATCTAAAAGCAATCCAAAGGTAGAGAGACTATGTGTCCAGTATATATATATATATATATATATATATATATATATATATATATATATATATATATATATATATATATATATATATATATATATATATATATATATATATATATATGCACTTAAGGTCACGCACCATGTAAGTCATTAGTCATGTACTCGACCGATAGTGCAACTTTTACTTAATAGACCTGTTCTGAACAAACTATTGTACCGAAGTTTGTATGATCCAATCTACTCTCTAGCTTCTTGAGGTGTCCAACAGGAGAATTAGCAACGATGGGTTCGAATCTGTTTTGTACCAGCAGTTGCGAAAATAAAGCATCAAAGAAATTAAGCAGCATTCTTTTTGGTACATTAATTGGTAAGTACATGGAAGATCATAATAGGAAGTCCTAACTGAACAGTGAACAGTAAGTTTAAGTATTAAACTTGCAGATCAGTATATGCAGGATCTAATTAAATTAACGTAGACTGCGCAAGATCTCTTGTGCGATGCAGTAATCCAATATAATTATTGAAGAAGCTTCATTCAACAACATTTGTTGACAAGTCCTGGTGACTTGATAACGACAGTCTGACAATTTGTGGTTATGGCATGGCACAAAGGAGGGCCACAGAATTCTCATCTCAATCTGTGTGCTTACCGAGTCTCCGAGAGTATCCTGTCCGGCCGCCCTGTAGTTTACATCAGTCCGTGTAACTAAGGCAACAGTCCAGGCAAGTAGATGGTAATAACGTGAGAAAGACATTCAGTAAGTTCGTCCCAGCTGCTAGCCTAGTTGGACAAGTCGTACGTGCCGCTTGCCAGTTGACACAGCTGTTGTGATCACTTCTCTGCTTTTCTGCCTGCCATCATCAGGAAGGCTCAATGAGAGCATCGATCGCTAGCTCCAAAGCTAGCTCTAGTTCGCTGTACCATCACTCTGACCTCAACTCGTACGCTGTACGTGGTGGTGACCTGATGGGTACCCGTACGTGCCCTGCAGTGCCTGAGCGTCGACGACTTAGCCTAGTTGACACAGCTGTTGTGATCACTGGTCTGCTTCTCTGCCAGCCATCATCAGGAAGGCTCAGTGCTGTACCATCACTCTGACCTGTACTCGTAGCTCACCCGTCCGCGCGCGTACGTGGTGGTGGCCTGATGGGGAGCCGAACGTTCCCCGCACGGCGTTGGCTAGAGATGAACGTCATCCAGAATTGACATCGAGACCGCCATCTGTAAACAAACTGTTGCAAATGTGTGTTTTTCGTCGGCATGGGCGCATGGCCGTGAGGTGAAGAGGCGTCCAAGTTTTTACCCAGCCCGGCAGCCGGCCAGCAGGGTCTTGTGTGGGCTGGTACCAAACTTATCACGTATGGGGTGCGCTTAGGCCAGGTGGCCTACCACAGTTTCTTTTTTTGAACTTCAAGTTAGAGATGCGACCTATATCAAAAGGACTCTACAGAACAAATATATATAGGGGAGAGGCTTTTATTGTAAACATATCAATTGAGATCAATAAAGAAGATCGTTGAGTGCTCTCTCTCCCATCTCTTGTGTCAATTGTTCATCTACTTTTGTATTACTTGATTGTGTTTGATTGTGTGCTTGTTCTTGCTTTCTAGTTGTATTAATTTGCTTTTGGATTGCTCAGCGACATTAGTTTTTTAACACGTTATCAGTACGACTACTCTACAGGTCAAGGTATGTCGCCGATCGACCTCCTCGATTAGCGACATATCTTTTCTAGTTCATTTGCACGTATAGGTGATTGTTCTCTTTGTTTATCATCAGCCATGCAAACACAAGTTGATCTTGCCACTATTTTAATCTTGAAAAAATAAAGAAAATCAAAACCGACCGGTTTGAGCACCATCATGGCTGCTAGCCTATCACCGGTGTTGCCACCAGCTCATGCGTGCCATGCCGGCATTCTCACCGGCCTGCCGTTGGCCGCCAAACCCACAAGCTATGCGAGCACGAAGCTCACGGGCCTCCGGCTACCGTACCTGCAGCACACCAGTGCGTGCCTATGCATCCGCGGCTCCGCGCAGCCTCGACCTTCACCCATCACTGTGCTACTCCCACGCCCCACCCATTCCAGGATTCCCGGCTTGCGCCAAGACTGCATCGCCCCATCTCTGCTACAGTGTCACCTCCCCTGCGCCCCAACACTCGGCCGACCTTTCTGTTCTCTCCGCAGCGCCAAGCCATCCCGTGCCGTTGTGTCAAGCCATGCCTACCAGCCCCCTTGAGTTGTGCGGCTCGTTGCACCCGTTTAATCACTATGCCAACCCCCGAGCACCTTTGTCCCGATCCTTCGTTGGCGCCATTGTCGCAGCTGCAGCACACCATCATGGCACAACAATGGCACCGATCCCCTCCTCCTATATATAGGTGTGCATCCTACCCCTTACAACTCCACCCATCTACCCTCACCACCAGTTGTGCCCAAGCGCCTCCAAACCCTCTTCGTCCTCATCTCCGACTGATCCGGTGCTCGAAGCCACCCTAGCGAACCATCGCTCCGCTGATGAATTGCGTGCGCCTGGAGCATCACCGGAAGGTCGCAAAGCTATCTCGAACCACACCAGCACCTCTCTTCTTCCTCGGTGAGATGCCTGCATCAGCATCCACTTCGTCGCATCGGTCCATCCACTACTACAAAACAAGCTATACTAGACGCCCCATCTCAGATGGTTCATGGGGAGCCGTCTGTCCTGTAATTATCATAGACGGTTTTACAAGTATGATCGTGTACCATCTGTAATATACAACTATCAAAGACGGTTCTCGTTAATAACCGTATGTGTTCACAGAAAGTTCTTTTTAATAACCATCTGTGTTCACAGATGGTTATTAATATGAACTATCTGTGATAATTGTAGGCATCATAGATAGTTTTTAATTAGAACCATATGTGTTATACGGGTGGCCCCCACCTAAGCCCATTTGGCCTACTAAGGAGTTGTAAAGCCCAAAATGGGATATATGTAATGACATAGATACCCCTATAGAGGGCACATGAATGTAAAGGCATAATTGTAAAATACTCCTCATGGAAATATATATGTTCGCCATAGACATAGGGGAGGGGCAAGCATTTTTTATCCATCTTCTCCACTACACTGCTCTCCTACTTTACTGTTTGGTTAGTAGCCACAACAGTTGGCGCTGTCCGAGGGACGACGGAGAGCAAGCCTCGAGATCTGAGAAGTGATAGCACCAAGAAAGCTACATCGGCAGCAAGGAAGAAAAGGAGCACGACGGCGGCGCTTGCCAACGCCAGGGCCTCTACATCAGCAACTGGCGCGAATGGCAACGCTAGTGTTGTGACCGCCGACGTCGACATTCATGGCATGGCGGCTGACCCTGCCGCTGGCGCGGCGATCGGCCTTGGTAGTGCCGCCCGGGCCGGCAGGAGCCATGATGCCAGTGCCCACGTTGGCATGGCCAGCGACCCGGCACCCGGTGCGGGAGTGGCCGGGGGCTTCGGTGGCAACACCGGCCTCATCACCGGCCTCGAGGCCCATCGCACTGGCACGCCAAACAGCTTCGGAGCACAAGCCGTGGTCGCCGCCAACCCGGTGGTGCATGCCGACACCCAGGCCAGTGCAGCCACCTCGACGGTGGAGAACGCCTTGCTGGTGCCCTCGGTATGTTGCAGCACAAGCTGGCGAACCTCGGAGGGGCCGTGTGTGAGATGCAAGAGGCTCGGAGCTAGCAGGATGCGCTGAGCAGCCTACACCGGATCAAGCGGACAGCTGCAACGCTCCCACCTCCAGCGCATCCCACTGCGACGTGTCGATCCGGAGTCCCCCCTCTCCGCTGGCCTGTAGCAATCGGCGTGGCCGGAAGACTTCAAGTTCCCCACCATCGAGTTGTACAAGGGCGACACGGACCCCAGGGAGTTCATGAGTGTGTACGAGACTGCCATCGAAGCCGCTGGCGGGGATGACTCCACCAAGGCGAAGGGGCTGCCCCTGGCGTTGCAAGGAGTGGCGCTCTCTTGGTTCTTTACCATAGAGCCAAACTCCATCTATGCATGGGAGCAGATCTGTGATCGTCTGTACAACAACTTCCTAGGAAACTACGTCGAATGCGTCGACGCAGATCAACTCTTTGATATCAAGCAGAAGCCCTCGAAAAAGCTCTGAGAATACTTCAAGCGCCTCACCAAGGTTCGTTGCTAGGTCAAGGACGTCAACGAGACCACCATCATCAACGCTGCGATCCAAGGCCTACGCCCAGGGCCGCTGGCCGAGTACAATGCGTGCAAGCCAATAAAGACGGTGGCCAAGCTCTTCGACAAGATGGAGGAGTACGCGAAGGCAGAAGAGGATGCACAGCGGCGTAGAGGTGGCGACTTTGACACCAATCAGGCGAAGGACTCACCGAAGAACACCTCCAAGTGCAAGCAGGAATCCTTGAAGGACGCCCCTGATCAAAAGCAGGACCCCTCGAAGGACACCTCCAAACGCAAACAAGATTCATCGAATGACAAGCCCAAGCACAACCAGTGTAGTTCTCAAAAGGCTCGCTACGTCTTTGACATCGAGGGTAGCTCCAACGACAGCTCCCCTGCTGGCCGAGGGTGGGGTCACAGGGGTCGGGGACGTGGGCGCGGCTGAGGCCGAGATGACAGAGCCCGCACCGAAGGAGATGGCCAGCAGTACATTCTGTGGTGCAAAGTCCATGGCCGCGGTGACCACCTCACGCGGACATGCTCCACAATTGCGACGCTTCGCCCCACGTGCAGCAGTCACAAGAGAGCCCCCTGCGGATACAGGCACCGGAGGGAGCCCAGGGTTGGGTCATAAATGTTATTTTTGGCTGCACCATGTGGCGGCGTACCCAGCGTAGGCATTGCTGGCCTGGGCACAGCACGACATCACCTTCACTCTCGCCGATGCAGAGGGCGTTGACTTCTCTCACCAAGATCACTTGGTCATCCAGGTCACCATCGCAGGCTGCGATGTTAAGCGTGTCCTGGTTGATGGAGGTAGCTCTGCCGACATTCTGTTTGCGGCAGTCTTCGACCAAATGGGAATCCCCCAAAGCTGGTTAGGCCCCTTGGGAATCCCACTACAGGGCTTCGGGGGACAGCCGTTGAAGGCTTTGGGCCATATACAGCTGCAAGTGTCTTTTGGCCAGGGAGACAACTAGAGAAGCGAGGATGTCAGTTTCGACATCGTCGATCTCCCGTACCTGTACAACGCCATCTTGGGACGCCCGATCCTCAATTCCTTTGGAGCAGTCTTGCACCATGGCTTCCTGTGCATGAAACTCCAGGACCACAAGGCATCATCACCGCGTTCGGCGACCAGGACCTCGCCCGGCAGATAGAGCTTGGTACTTGGGGCCCGCATCGGAAGGTGCATGTGCTCACAGATACTCCCAATGCGGACACGCCTTCCGCCCCGGGATGGACGCCCAAGCCTTGGTTGGACGGTGGGCCCCTACACGCCGAAGATCACTACGTGTCCATCGGCGAGGGCCTCCCCCGGAGGTTGAGCAGGCTCTACACCAGATACTCTGGGACAACGCGAATGTCTTCGCATGGTCTCCAACCGACATAAAGGGTGTGGACTACGTCCTAATCGAACAGACTTTAGCGGTTCGCCCCGACGCCAAGCCGATCAAGCAAAGACTCCGGCGCATGTCAATCGAGCGGCAGCAGGTGGCCAAGGTCGAGGTAGCGAAGCTCCTCCAGTCCGGGGTCATCCGCGAAGTCTAGCACTCAGACTGGCTCGCCAAGCTGGTGCTAGTGAAGAAGGCTAGCGGTGCCTAGCACATGTGCATCGACTTCACCGCCCTCAATAAGGCGTGTCCGAAGGATAACTACCCGTTGCCGCACATAGATCAGCTGGTGGACACCACGGCAGGATGTGAATTCATGAGCTTCCTCGACGCATATTCCGGCTACCATCAGATTCACATGGCCAAGAGCGACGAGGACAAGACCAGCTTTATAACGCCGATAGGGACATACTGCTCTGTCAAGATGCCATTCGGCCTAAAAAACGCAGGCACCACCTTCACGCGCCTCATCGCGCTCGCCCTTGCCTCCCAGCTTGGGAGGAATGTCGAAGCCTATGTCGACAACGTGGTTGTAAAAACTAGGTATCTTGCCTCCCATAGTCAAGATCTTCAGGAGACCTTCGACAACCTCAGACGAGCGAGCATCAAGCTCAACCCAGATAAGTGCGTCTTCGGCATGCAGGCAGGGAATCCTGGGTTTCCTGGTGTTTGGGCGTGGCATCCAGGCAAACCCCGACAAGGTCAATGCGATCCTCTCCATGGAGCCACCCAAAACGATGAGGGAGGTCCAGAGGCTCACCGGACGCATGGCCGCGTTGAGTCGCTTCCTATCCAGGGCGGCTGAACGAGACCTGCCATTTTTCAATACCCTTTGTAGCTGTGACAGGTTTCATTGGGACGACGATTGTGCGAAGGCCTTCAATGAACTCAAGAAGCACCTTGCAGGTCTTCCCATCCTTAGTCGCCCCAACACTAGAGGCTCCCCTCCTGCTGTACGTCATCACCACCGCAACAGCAATCAGCGCAGTCCTCGTTCTCGAGGAAGGCGTCCTTCAGCGGCCCATGTACTTCATCTTCAAAGCTCTACAGGGTGCCAAGACGTGGTACACCAAACTTGAGAAGCTGGCCTACGCACTCATCATGGCCTCAAGGAAGCTTCGGCACTACTTCCTCACTCACCCTATCACCGTGCCATCCTCATTCCCCCTGGCGGAGATGCTGCACAACAAGGAGTCCACAGGGCATATCGGCAAGTGGGTAGCCGAGCTCACACCATTCTTCTTGACGTACGCTTCATGCACGGCAATAAAATCTCAATCCTCGGGGACTTCCTCACCGAGTGGACTCCACCGGCTCAGTCGCACGTGCAACAGCCAAAAGACCCAATGTGGACCCTCAACACTGATGGGGCCTACGACGCTCCGGGCGTCGGGGTGGGTGCAGTGGTCACTACGCCGGAGGGGCAGCGCCTGCTATATTCGGCACGCCTCGGGTTTCTGATGACGAACAACACAGCTGAATATGAAGCACTACTCTTCGGACTTGCAAAACTCAAAGCCCTGGGCGCACGAAGAGTCCTTGTCCGCACTGACTCGCACCTGGTGGCGGGCCACGTCAACAAATCCAATCAGCCAAGGACCCCGATTTGGCCAAGTATCTAGCAGCGATGAGGGCGAAGGAACGTCATTTCTTGGGTGTCACGGTTAAGGCCATTCCTCGAGCGGACAATGAGCAAGCTGATGCCCTCGCCAAGGCCGCCAGCCAGCAACTCCCCCTCCCCGAGGGGGAATTCTATGAGGTATTACCTACAACAGCCATCGACCAAGACAACCGTGATGCAGCCCTCGTCCATCAAATTGGCCAGCAGGGCGACTGGCGGGAGTCCATCTATGGATTTTTGCAAGGCATAGCTGAGCTGGACGAACCCCTCGAGCTCTGACATTTACAGCACCGTGCTAGGTCTTTCCAGGTGCTAGACGGCGTCCTATACAAGTGTGCACCCCACTCTTGCGATGCCTCTCGCGCAATGAGGGAAACCGCCTCCTCGCCAAGATTCACGCAGGGCTCTGCGGCTCGCACATCGCGCCGAGGTCCCTCGTGGGCAAGGCATTCAGGCAAGGCTTCTACTGGCCATCGCAGACGCACTAGACCTTGTACGTCGGTTTCAAGGGTGCCAATGGATGGGACGAGTCATCCGCAGACCCCTGACAAACTTGCAGCCCATGCCACCGGTGTGGCCATTAGCGTGCTGGGGCCTTGACATCGCTGGGCCACTCCTGCCTGCCCTAGGAGGTCTTCTGTTCGTTGTAGTCACCTTGGAGTACTTCTCCAAGTGGCCTGAAGCGATGCCATTGGCTAAGGTAACCTTCGCAGCCATGTAGCGGTTCCTCTGGCATAACATCATTTGTCGTTTTGAAGTCCCCAGGGACGTCACTGTCGACAACGACCTGCAATTCAACTCCACACCATTTAAGGCCTTCTGCAACCGCATGGGCATCAAACTTCGATACGCCTCGGTTGGGCATCCGCAGTCCAACAGAGCGGTCGAGCGGGCGAACGGCACCATCTCTGCCAGGGTCAAAAAGTGCCTCATCGGCCCACCGAAGGGCAAGTGGCCAGACGAACTTCCCAGTGTGCTCTGGTCCCTCCACATGATGGTAACATATCCAACGGGGTTCATGCTATTCAAGCTTCTCTTCGGCAACGAGGCAGTCACACCCGAAGAAATCAAGGCCAGTTCAAGGAGGGTCCTTACCCAGGCCCCGGCGGAAGAGCGCAAATTGTCCCTCGATCTCCTTGATGGTGATCAGGTGAGCGCCACCCAACATGTCGCGAAGTATGCGTGGCAAGTAGCGCGCGCCCACGACCGCACCATGTATTCGCGGGAATTCCAGCCGGGAGATCTCGTCCTCAAAATGGCGCTCCACGTAGCGACGGTAGGCAAGCTGGAATCCAAATGGGAGGGCCCTTATATCGTCGTTACGGCTTTGCAGCACAGAGCATATCGTCTCACAACGTTGGAAGGGTGAACTCTTCGTCACACATGAAATGCAAATCGGTTGCGACGATGCTAAGCATGAAGCCGAAGCGGTGGTCGCAGAACAGCTAACGCTCTACCCTTTGTAAAAGCTCGCCCACGCAAACAAAAAATCAATAAAGGGCATCGTTTGTGAAACTAATCTCATCCTGTATAAACAAGACGCGCGGAGGCGAGCCTCCGCGTGCACTCTTCAGAGTATAAATAAGATGCGCGGAGGCGAGCCTCCACGCACACTCTTCGAAGTATAAATAAGACGCGCGGAGGCGAGCCTCTGCACGTACTCTTCAGAGTGTAAATAAGACACACGGAGGCGAGCCTCCACGTGCACTCTTCTGAGTATAAATAAGATGCATGGAGGCGAGCCTCCGCGTGCACTTTTCGGAGTATAAATAAGACGTGCGGAGGCGAGCCTCCACGTGCACTCTTCGGAGTATAAATAAGACGCGCGGAGGCGAGCCTCCACATGCACTCTTAAGAGTATATATAAGACGCGGGGAGGTGAGCCTCCGCGTTCACTCTTCGGAGTATAAATAAGACGCGGGGAGGCGAGCCTCCGCGTGCACTCTTCGAAGTATAAATAAGACGCGCGGAGGTGAGCCTCCACGTGCACTCTTCGGAGTATAAATAAGACGCGAGGAGGTGAGCCTCCGCGTGCACTCTTCGGAGTATAAAAAATCGCATGATGGCTTCAAGCCTCCGCATACTCTGCGGAGTATAAAGTGTTGGGAACTTTGTCGTCCCAAGCCACTCTACGGAGTATAAAAAATCGTGTGATGGCTTTGAGCCTTCGCGTACTCTACGGAGTATAAAGCGCCGGGAACTTTGTCATCTCGAACCACTCTACAGAGTATAAAAAATCACGTGATGGCTTCGATCCTCCATGTACTCTACAGAATATAAAGCGTCGGGAACTCTGTCATCCCGAGCGGCATGTCAGTATGTCTACTTCAGCTAGTCACCAGCTCCATTGCTGCCACTTCGAGGGGTAGGAGACGAAGCACTCGAGCATCTACTTTGGTTAGTTGCCAGCTTCGCTGCCACCACTCGAGGGGTAGGGGACAGAGCGCTCGAGTGTATACTTTGGCTAGTCATCAGCTCCGCTGCCGCCACTTCGAGGGGTAGGGATGGAGCGCTCGAGCGTATACTTCGGCTAGTCACCAGCTCCGCTGCCGCCACTTTGAGGGGTAGGGGACGGAGCACTCAAGCGTCTACTTCGGCTAGTCGCCAGCTCCGCTGCCACCACTTTCGGGGTAGGGGCGGAGCGCTCGAGCATCTACTTCATCTAACTGAGGAGGGCTGTGTTGACCTTTTGTTCCTATCTTACTTTGTGCCTATCAGTCGATCTTACTGTGGGCGATATCGAAGTCAGCACATTCATGAAAGGAAGATAAAGGCACATGTTTGCTTTGGCTCATTGCTTTCATTAATTTCGTGGGAGTTTAACATTTACAATTACACACACAAGTGGTCGAGACCGCTACTCTGACTCTTCTAACTTTACATATTCTCATCTCAAAGTCTCCTTGGTCGTGTGGCATGTTTCCCAGAAGCATAGGCAATCTTCCGCCCAACCCCAATGTCGAAGGCGCCGCCGGACCATAAGGCCCGAAACTAGCAAGCGGCCACTATCAAGCACTTGCTCGTAACAAACAGTGTATATGAGCAAAAGACTTCAAATTTTCATTTCATTTCTAAAAGGAGGGGCCGTGTGGCGCCGCTTTACATAGCTAGGGGAAACATGGCAACGCACACCTACATCCCTAGGACTCCGGCATCACACCTGCGGGTTGACACCATGCTCCGAGTCGACAGCGCCATCTTCGTCACGCCGTGGGACTTCGTCGAGCCACGCCCTGAAGTCCACGTCGCCCCGCAAGCTTCGCCGCATCGCCACCTTCGCTGTGGCTTCGCCGATGTCGTCGAGTCTCCACGTCGGCGACTCCCAGGGCGGCGGGGGTCGACGTCACATCCGGGGCGGGTACGCCGGAGACTTCGCGGCCACTCCCGTTGCTCGAGCCTTGTCCACGTCTGGGAGACCGTGTTTCGGCTGGTGTCGATGATGGTACCAGGGAGTAGATTGGAGAGAGCTTCGCAAAGTCACAGGAAGAAAAGGTGTTGCGCCTACCTTCGTCGTAAAGTGGTGAAGATCGTCAGGGCATCTGGCCTGCCTTTGACCAAACCGTAGCATTGCCGCCTACATCTTGGGTGGCGGGCTTCTCTTCGGGCCTGGCAGCTTCTGTGTCAGAGTCTGACTCCGACATTGCCCCAACTGCCAGCTCGAACTCCCCTTCCAGCCTTGCAGGCGAACTTGTCCGAGCGTGCTTCGTGCTCGGTGCCTTCGAGGATGCCTCCTCGGCCTCTGTGGCTGGCACGAGCGATGAAGCTTCGCCCTCTAGAACGTCCGTGCCACGCCCCTCATTGCCCGTGCCACCCAAGGGCTCCTTATAGCCAGGCGCCGAGTGATCAGCCTTCGCCTCCAAGTCTGAGTTGGTGTACTCTACCAAATCAGAGCTAGTGACCGTCGTTGCATCGGCTCCAGCGGGCTCTCCAAGAGGGACGGCCACCGGGCTGGATCCGACGGCAGGTGACCGGGCCCTCCAGCGGAAGGGGAGAGGCCTCCCCCTTGTCGTCGCCATCTCGAGGGTGAGCCCATCCAGTGACCGGCGTGGCGCGCTCCAGCACGGGGATGCCCAGAGCCTCGCACACTCGGTTTATCCGACCGAGCTTCGCCATCACGAACTCACGAAGGCTGTGTGCCTTGGCCACGTACGGCCCAGGAACACAACCGTCGCGAGTTCCGCGTCCTCAAGGAGGTGTTTTGCCATAAAAAAAGGAAGACAAGGCAAGGTTACAACAAAATACAACAATTACTTTGTGCGCACTTCGCGGTTGAAGGACTTACGAGGATTGGACGACTTTGGGAGCGAAGATACTGACGAGCGAACCCCATCAGGGCGGACGGGCCTGGGCTAGATGTGCCATTGTTGGGCAAGTGGGGCCAGGCCGTACATTACGTACTCCTCTACGAGGTCCCACATGTTGAAGCGAAGGGCCATCCCCACAAGCCTTTGTACCCGGTGCTCGTCATCGCAATCAATAGGTACTGAGGGTGATGTGTTGAACGCCATGGGCCGACCCATCCACCGAAGGTTAGAGCCGCTCGCCACACAGTGATAGAACCAGCGACGCATCCAGTTTGATTCCCACTTGGCTCGCATCAAGTTTGCTGGGAAGATCGTTGTGCACGGCAACCGTAGCACAAAGTTGATGCTGCCAAAGTTCGAGTATTCTCCTCCATCGAGCTTCTTCCGTTGGCACCGAGCATCGTGGAGGAAGAAGAACAGAGAGGCACTAGGCCATGCCCCCTCTATCCGTGACGCCTAGCTGTATACAGCCAGGCGCACAAGCGCGTCCGGAGTTAGCTGCGCTACTCCAACCCGTATGTCCGGAGAATGTCGCCGACCAGCATCGCCGACAGAATTCAGAGCCCGGCTTCGAAGTAGGCGACGAAGACAACCACCTCTGACTTCGTCGGGTGTGGCTCCGTCTCATCACTGGTGGGCAGACGAACCATGCCGCGGTCCGACAGCTTCCACTCGCGCAAAAGAGACCGGATGGTCTCCTCCGCCATGAGGCTCTGCCCTAGCGCGTTCGAGCAGATGCCATTGAGCTTCTTCTCCATGCTCCAGCATTTGTTGGTGAGTGACCGGTCGTGCCCCACCAGGGCGTACTCCATTTCCGTCGTCGAGGAGTTGCGCCAGTGGGACAACACGCCGTGGCTGCAGGAGGCGCCACTGCTGGGTCAGCGAGAGTGGTCTTAACAGCAGGCCATCTTCTCAACTGGCATGGTGGGGTGTACGGCGGCGTTGGCAAACAGCAGCGACAGCGTTGAACGGCAATGGTACAATGGCGACCACGCTTATAAAGCCCCTTCGCCTCTCCCACGATCAGGAAACTCAACCGCGCGGAGGTCGAAGCCGCACGACCGTCCAATATCTCGCGAACGCATGTCCCACAACCTCGGGAACTGGCACATGGCACTAGTAAAACCGCTGGCTAACATCACACGATACGCTAGTGACATCCCGCCGTGTGTCCCATGGCGCACCAGCGGATGGTCCAACTCCCATCGCGCGCCACCGAACGGTCCGACTTCCGGGGCCACCAGGCAACACGGTGGAGTGTGGACTACTGGGTTGTCCGAACGGCCAGTGCCGTGACAAGCAAATGGGCCAAACTAACGGCATCATCTAGTTTGCCCGACCACGTCAAAGATCACAGGACGCAGGGACGGAGGGGGCCAAAGGGCTCGGCAACATGGCTTCGGCCCATGAAGCCCATCACCATGAGAGGCTCCTATTGTGCCCCCACCTAAGCTCATCCAGCCTACTAAGGAGTTGTAAAGCCCAAAATGGGATGTGTGTAATGACATAGATACCCTTATGGAGGGCACATGGATGTAAGGGTATAATTGTAAAATACTCCTCATGGAAATATATATGTCCGCCCTAGACATAGGGGAGGGGCAAGCATTGTTCATCCATCATCTCCACTACACTACTCTCCTACTTTACTGTTTGGTCAGTAGCTACAATAGTATGTAATAGCTCATAGATGGTTATTAATATGAACTATCTATGATAGTTCCATATCATAAACGGTTTGTGGTGGAACCGTCTATGATATGTTTTATACGCATGAATGGCGCTTCGTCTCCCTGAT
Source organism: Dendrocalamus latiflorus (assembly GCA_017311315.1). Lineage (NCBI taxonomy): Eukaryota > Viridiplantae > Streptophyta > Magnoliopsida > Poales > Poaceae > Dendrocalamus > Dendrocalamus latiflorus. The sequence goes on along the minus strand of CM029627.1, from coordinate 31,674,300 downwards.
GTGCGCGTCTCTTCGATCATTTCGGCTCCCCGATGTGTCTCACGTACCGAATTTATTCCTTACTGCATAAAAATAATCATCCGCCATCGAAGATTAATCCCCACATCACTAATCTTGTACGATCACATCACTGGCCGCCTATCTTCCTTATTTCTCAAGCATAAACAAATAGCTCCCTACTCTTCCTTGTTACCAGTATTAATGGCCAACCTGGCCTTCTTGTACGAGCACCTTTCCAGCCATATGCTGGCGGATGTTGTGGAAGGACACTGTGCCAACAGTGTCCACCCTTCTATGTCTGAGGATTTGCTAAAGCAATTGAAGGCCACCTTCCGCCATCTTGACATCCTACTCTGCCACGTCTTCTGGTTGGTCTCCTACTTCTGACGAGCTAACCTCGCCATCGACATGGTCTTCTACAGTTATGTTGCATGTCTCCAGAAGGCTTGTCATCTCTTGGAGTGCTTAGTCAAGGCGGTAGGTGACTGAGTCAACCTTGTCGAGACCTCTGAAGAAAGGGAAGACAGCCTATGGACTCAATTTGATTTGATTGTTCAGTTGGAGGGTGTTTGGGAGACACTCAATGAGCGCGTTAGTGGGTCAACGCATTTCGGCCTTCATTCATTGATGATCCCAAACCATCTAATGCCGACCACGTTGCCTACAAAGATTTGAAGATGGAGATAGAATGCTAGAAAAACTTCAAAGTGGTTAGGTTTCATCTTTTTTTGTATTTTTTGTAAGAAGCGACTGGTCACACTTTTTGGCCATATGTAAATACAAACAGTTGAATTTGTATTTACTGTCTTCTATATATGTAAATGGTCTCACTATAATGATATGACGGCATTACTGACTGGTAAAAAATTACTAAGTAGTATATATTTACTGTTGAGGCATTACTAAATTTGCATTTATATATATGAGAATGTGTCATATATATGTGAATTTGCATTTATATATATATATATATATATATATATATATATATATATATATATATATATATATATATATATATATATATATATATATTGCATGCAGAAGGATCTGTATATTTATCACAGATAGTTCTACTTTAGAACCGTCTGTGATGTGTATTCACAAATGGTTATTATTACGAACTGTCTGTGATAAGTAATTGTCACAGATAGTTCGTAATAATATTGTATGTGAAATCTCCAATTATCACAGACTATTCTTGTTAAGAACCGTCTATGACTTATCACAGATGGTTCTTAATGAGAACCATCTGTGATAATTAAGTATTATAGACCATTCTTGGTTGGACGTGTCTGGAATACACCGCATTATTAAATACCTTGCCACACCGATCTTGACAAATCTGTCTTCATTGCGCTGCATTGAAGAAGGTGGCCGGCTTTGGGGAGTTTGGTGAAAGCATACCGTTTGTAGATCTAGCTTGTAGATCAATTTGCTCTTGATGATTTGAGGTTAGTATTTGCTTCTAATTATATGCTTTGTAATAAAGGTAGATGAAAGCTAGGTTTAGAACTAGATTGGTAGTTTGTTCCACTTTAAGAATGAGTTACTACTCCTAGTTTACTCAATTTAGATATGGACAATTTACTAAGATGAATGAACATTATGTGTAAGTATTAGGCTAGCTAGCTATAGTAGCATTAATAATATAATTTGACACTAATTTGTTATATGTGTAGCACAGATAGGTCACATGAGGACAATCTGGATTAGATGCTACATGTGTTGGATCGGAAACGGCAACAGAGGTGGGGGTGAATGGTGCTCTTTAAAAAATTGCCCCCAAGTACTCACACCTTTTTTTAGCTATGAAGCAAGATTTAAATTTTACTCACCGGAAGATAAAAACAACTTTGACGAGAAAATGAGAAGACTTGAACTACAAGGACTGGTTTGGAAAGATGCCAAGAGAACCACTGACCGAAACTATAAAAGTAATAAGCTGACTGACTGGCAAGACAAATCAAAACTGAGAGATTCAGTTATAGGACCATTCCAGCAAACAAGGGCTGAAAAATGAGGCTTACTGCAGATTTTTGGACTGAAAAACATAAGCAAAAGATGCTGAAATCTGCAGCCCAAAACAGCAGGCCAAAACAGCACCAAAAACTGCAGCAAAAGGTGAAACAAAAAGAAGACAAAGTTGTAAAAAGAACCTGCATGCAGGAGAGAGAACTTAAAATCAAAAGAGAAAGCTGCTATTCGAAAAATCTGCAAGGAGATAGCTATTCGGCAGAAGATTAAAAAGGCTGTATTCAGCAGCCTAAAAGATAAATAAAATGGAACCACAGAGGCTGAAACAGCAAGTATATGAGCAGAAATAAAATGGAGAAGAGTGTCAATCGGTTGCACTGATCTTCAAGAAAAAAGAGGAACAAAAAGAGACAAGAACGGGAGGCAGTTGGCTGCTCTTTTGATGATAGAAGAGTAGCAACCGAGATGAAGTGTTCGGTCTGCTCTTCAGATAATAGCAAGCCAAAGATCTTGAAGAGATTCTCAGATAAGAACAACAAAAAATCTGCAGCTCAAAGGGAAATCAACTCAGAAATGGACAGTGCAAAAATAAAGAAACAAGAACAAGAGGGGATAAACTTGCAACTATAGCATCTCAAACAAGGATTTCACAAATCGAGACAAAGAGAGATGAATGATTTAAACGAGATAGAGTTTACATCCCCTTAATCAACCATACATCCCCATACGCCTGGAGAGCATAGAGAGAACCTCTCACCTTCTATCTTTCTCAACAAACAAAGATTAGAAGCAAAACCCTAATCCATCTCTCATTTTTCATACATGGAGAGAACCAAATAAAAACCCTAACTCTTACACACATTCTCTCAATTTCAGCACAACCTCTCCATCTCCTTTTATAGCCTCCCACTAATGGGTTTGTACATGCTTTACCCATTAGGTCACCACCTACTCGATGCTTTATCCAAACCCGCTTCCTTTAGTGCAGCTTTGCGTTTTTACCGAAACGCCCCTCGCGCACCTTCCAGGAAGCTTCCTCCTTTCTTGTCTTGCAAGCCTCGCAGCCACCTTGAGCCCTCGCCATCTTCGACACCTCCCAACCGTTCTGACCTCAGCGCCATCTGCGCCTAGCCCGGTCCACCGTGTCTCGCCACGACTCCGCCTCGACGTCCTGCAGCCAACACAGACAAGAAACACATCAAATAGCACCGCTCGATACATTTAAGCATAAATGCATTAATGAAATAGCCCAAACCTGACAAGTCGACATAATATGCAATCTAAACCCTTTGACCAGATTTGACCAAGTCCGACCGAGTCCTTTGCACCACGCAACGACATGGTCCGAACTAACCAAATCAAACTCGACTTCCCTAAACCGATGTCAATTACTCATCACACACATGGGATGACCTCCACATGGTCTCTCAACATGATACAGAAGGGAACTATAGTGAGAGAGAGTTTGGTATCACTACTACATAAATGCTATACTGGATGCCTCATCACAGATGATTTTCTTGAACCATCTGTGATGTAATTATCATAGACGGTTTACAGACGATTATACAATCGTCACCCTTATACCATCTATGATACGCTACTATCATAGACGGTTCATATTTATAACTGTCTATAATAGTTCACAGACGATTATTAACACGAATTGTCTATGATAGTTGCAGACATCACAAATGGTTAGTATTAAAAATTATCTATGATTTTTCATAGATGGTTATTAATATGAACCATTTGTGATAGTTGCTGAGAGACCATGTGGAGGTATCCCCATGCTTATGATGAGTAATTGACGCTTGAGTTAGAGAGTTTGAGTTTGTTTTGGGTATTCCATGCGTGAGTATCTTCTTCTGATGCTAATGTATGATTATACTGTTTCCAAGTGGTGCTATGTGATGTTTTCTTGTCTGTGATGGCTGCAGGACTTTGAGGTTAGGTTGTGGAGAGGCATGAATGGCCGGACTAGGCACAGGCGGTGCTGAGGTCAAAGCAGTCAGGAGATGCCGAAGACGGCGAGGACTCGAAGTGGTTCGAGGCGTGGACAGCAAGAAAAGAGGAAGCTTCCAGGAAGGTGCAGCAGTGGCATTTCGGTAAAATACGCAAGGCTGCAAAACGGAAGCGGGTCTTGTTGAAGACAACGGGTAAAGGGCTGAGTTTGCAAGTGCTAACGGGTAAAGAAAATTGTGAACCCGGTATTGGAGGCTATATATAGAGGAGGTTAGGGTTTGGAGTTGGCGTCCTGGTTCCCTCCTTCTCTTTTGTTGTATGAGAGTAGGTCTGCACTTCTTGATTTTCCTTTTGGAGGATGTGACTCTGGAAGTGTTAGTTTGCTGTCTCTCTTGTGTCTACGTTAGGGTGTGTGTTCTTCTCAGGATGAGAGACCAGGGATGAAATGGTTGTAGCAAAACTCTCTGTAATCATTCATCTCAATGTATCCATTTAAGATATCTTGTATTCTGAGATGGTTTGGTTTTAGTTTTTCTCCCTGTGTTTTGCTTTTGCTCTGCTCTCTGCGCTGCCCTCTGTTCCTTTCTGAGTTCATCTCTTATTTGTTGTGATTTTGGTCGAGTAAATGCAAATCTCCCTTGCTCTGAACTGGGTATATCCTCAAGGCTCCCTGGCTAATCAAATCCCATGAGCAAAAGATTTCATTCGCAGCTTCTCTTCCAAGAATTTGCTCGCTACCGATTTCCTCTTTTTGTGTCCTGTCTAGGGTTTGGAGGCAGAGGATTCATATCCTCTTGATTAAGCCAACTAAAAGATGTTAGAGATATGAGTTCTTTTAATCTGAAATCATTTCCTTAGTGAAATCTAAAGGCTCATGAGCAAAAGATTCAAGTTTCTCAATCCTTTTCAAGTTCAGTCCTATTCTCTGTTCTGCACTTCAATTTTCGGTTTCATGCCCTATCTATGCTCTTCTTCAGCAAATTTGATCTTGGTCTGTATTCTCTCCTTCCTGAGATTGTTTAGCTATTTAATTTGAAGTCATGTTCAAAGATCCTGAGAAGAGCAGCGAAAATACAGTGATTTCCCTGTTTTCTTTTTGTCTTCAGTAATTATTGTGCTAGCAGTTTATTTTCAGTCAATTGCTTCTTGTCGTCAAACAATCTTTATCTCGGTCTATTTTTGGTTTTCCAGTAGGCATCTGTCTTCTTACTTCTTAGCTATTATAGCTATCCGAGAAGAAGATGGTGTGAATACTAGGGGCGCTTAAAGGCACCATTCACCCCCCCCCCCTCTATTGCCATTTTGATCCTACAGTTGCTGATATCACAGATGTTTATTAGTACGAACAGTCTGTGATGGTTTATAGACGGTTATTGATATGAACCATCTGTGATAATTACGTATTACAGACCATTTGTGGTTGGACATGTCTGGAATATGCTGCGCTATTAATTAATGCCTAGCTAGACTGGTCCTGACAGATCTATCTTCATTGCGCTACATTGAAGGAGATGGCCAGCTTTAGAGAGTTTGGTGAAAGCATTCCGCTTGTAGATCTAGCTGCTTATAGATCTATTTGTTCTAGCTTGGTGATTAGAGGCTAGCATTTGCTTCTAATTTATATGCCTTGTAATAAAGAGTGATGATTGCTAGGTTTAGATCTAATTTAATTGGTAGTTTGCTGCAATTTAAGAATGTGTCACTACTCCTAGTTTACTTCAACATATTAATTCTTACTTGATATATATTGCATCATGAATAGTACGTAGCTGGCTAGCTATAGTATCATTAATAATCTAATTTGACACTAATTTGTTACATGCGTAGTGTAGATGGACCAAAGCCAGATGTATGTTGAGAACCCTGTGATTCCACTCGCAACAACTACAACCAACTAAATAAATTTCCATGGGTACAAACCCAAAAGGAATCCAAACTACTCTTCAGAAACCAAAAGGAATCTGAACTACCGATCATTGACAACGCTGTTTTCAACCACACAGGTCTCAACCACGTTGACCATGTCGATCTTCGACCGCGTTGGTTTCGACCACACAGGTCTCGACCACATTGACCATGTCAATCTTCGACCGTGTTGGTTTTGACCACATAGGTTTTGACCACGTCGACCATGTTGATCTTCCACCGCTTGCTTTCGACCACATAGGTCTCTAACCACCACGTCGATCTTCGACCACGTTGATCTTTAACCACGTCGGTTCTGACCATGTTGGTTCGACCACAATGGCTCGAACACTTTCGTTAGACCACTTTGGTTTGACCACGCTGATCTTCGACCACGTTGGCCACCGACCACGTTGGTTCAGCCACACTGGTCTCCTACTACATTGGTTCGATCACTCTGATCTTCGACCACCAACGGACGCGGTAGTACCGTGATGTCTACACTGATCGAACTGCCCAGCGGTAGTACCGCACGACACACGGCGATAAATATGATTTTTCTAACAAGTGCATATACTTCAACAGATTTTGCAAAACACATTTGTAAATTATAGTATCATGCACACAAGGATCAAGCATGATTTTCAATAAGTTACAAAACATATTTGCACACTTTTGGAATCATAACACAAGGTATAGATACATAGACTAAATATATTTACAAAACACATTCGCAAACCTAAGACACATGCTATAAGGATTATATATGAGTTTCAACCATTTGCAAATATAAGCTTTATGCCATAAAGAGTAGGAAACATGGACTTCAAAAACTTGCAAAATATATTCGCAATGTATAGTCTCATGTTACAAGGATTCAACACATGAGCTTGAACTATTTGCAAAACATATTCGTAAATAATATCGTCATGTTAAGGAGAGTTAAAGCAAGTGAGATTGAGCTATCAACACATGATGAGACTCAAGCTACTAGATATGACCCCTTTTAATAGTACGACAACCTATACTAGCAATCCAGTCTTCCAACCAAGCACCAAGACTGGTAAAAGACTAGGAACACATCCTTGGCACTAGCTGGTCATATCTTTGCCTTAAGCATCATCTTGAAGCTTGATGACGCACATCTTCACTTCAAGTCTGGATCATTGTCTTGATATGCATCAACCCATGATGCCTCCTTCACTTGAACTCCATCAACACATGATGGGTCTTCTCTTGACTTGATGATTAACTCATAATCATCTCCTCTTTTTGATGGCCTTCAACTCATGAAACCATCTTCCATCCTGTATCTTAACTTGACGATCTTCGACACATGAAGTCATCCAAAATCATCATCTTTTGTGGAACCTCATATTCCTCCAACTCATGGAAAATGTTAGTCCACAAATCAATTGCCATTAATTACCAAAACTTCACCATTAACTCATAATGGGGGACTAGATTCCACAATCTTCACTTTTTGGTAATTCATGATAATCTTAATAAATAATGAGATAAAAATTGATTTACGAGTATATAACATATACACAACAATTGTATATTTGAGAGTAAACTTTCAAAGCAATTAACTCATTTGAATGTGAGTATTTGTTTTTGAGATTAGTTACTAGCAAACTTTACTCATCCGGTTGTTATTAATTATCCAATCATTAACACATAATGGAGGAACAAGACTCTTCAATCTTTTCCTTTGATGATTAATTACAATCTGATTACAATTGATTTAGTTTAAATCAATCATGAGTATATATGAACTACATAAGTTTTATATACTTAAAAGATAAGATATAACAATGAGATGTCAAATGCATGTCTATATGATCTTCACATTTTCATCCAAATAAGGCTAAGTAATATCATAATCAATAAACAAGTTAGTCTCACAATTACATTTTCATTAATCACATCCAAATGAGACTAAACAATATCATAGTTAATAAACAAGTTAGCCTCTCAATTGCATTTGTCATTATCACCAAAACCAACTTAATGAAGTTTGAACTTACACTAGGCCCGCGGTCCGACTGGAGGCTGGTCAGACTGCTCGGTTGGTCCAACCGCTCCCTCATAGCGGTCTGACCGGTCCAGAGGAGTCAAACTCCGTTTGCTTCTGTGCTTTTGTGAGCTCTTTATTGGTAAGCAAATATGATCTTTCCAACTTTCAGCAGCTAGTGGAATGAAATTTTAAAGGTATCATTTACCCTCTTCTGATTGCTATATATGGGGTCCAACAGAAATACTACTCAAAGTATTGCCCAAGATTATCCTCAAGCCTTTTCATCTAAAGTTGGATTTCACAGTAACTTGTCCTATCTTTTTCTTCCATGAGCAAGTATTTCAAGTTTTCAATTGTTCAAATCAAGAGCCAAAGTAAGCACAAATCAAGAGCCAAAGTAAGCACAACAATAATGAAAGAGCAAACTGTGAGAGAGATGGAGGAGCCTTTGCACCCATCGTAGGACATTGTCAACACTATTCATATTGTCTGGGAAACTGATTTGTCATAATCCAATGATAATTGTTCCTTATCATGCTAGTTGAATAGTCTTACTGAGCTCACATTCACTTAAAGACATATTGACCAGGCCTAAGTGATTATTCCTATGCCCGGGCTAGTCCAACAAGAAAGCCACCCTGAGGGTTGGTTCGGTCAAACGTGCTTTTTGTGAGGGCTCGGATAGAGGTAGGTGCGACCCTACAGCTTCTTATCTTTTTCTGGTTGAATAGTCTTAGATACTGAGCTTACATTTGTTAGGAAACTGGGCCCATGGCCAGAGTCCTGACATATTTGGACACCCCACCGTAGACTATAAATAGGGACCTATACCCCTCATTATGTACACCTGATGCAATTGAAAGCAATAAAGAAAGACCAGGAGTTCCCTCTACCTCTCTATGTTCAATCTATTGTTCTGTGATTCTGTTTCATTCTTGTTCTAAGCAGAGGAATCGATCGGACTGGTCGCCAGCGACGATTCCTCAACACGTTATCAGCACGACATCGCTCTGGTGAACGAGGTAATCATCGAAGCACAGATTGAATTTTCTAGATCGCTTTTGAATCTGTATTTTCTTTTTGCGTTCTAGATTGAATCTCTACGGTGCAAATCCGCCCTAATCTACCGTGAGCCGACTTGAAGTCGTCGGCACAATGCCGATCGGTAGATTATGAAACGGGGCAGATGTTGATTGCACTGTAGATTAGAATGATGCAAATCCACCCCAAATCTACCGCGAGCAGATTTGAAATCGCCGGCACAATGTCGATCGGTAGATTGCGAAACGGGGTAGATGTTGATTGCATCGTTGATTGGAAACAAAAATATGCATTATTTTCCTGTTAATTTTCTGCACAGCAATTGCATGAAAAAAAGGGGGGAAATTTTTGCATGATCTCTGTTCAGTTTTGCACGGGCACTGCGCGAAAGAAATTTGTTTTGGCCCTGTATGGCCACTGCATGCAAAGGCGCAGTCGGCTTGACGCCCGTCAACTGTTGGCCGCCGGCCCCCGCACGGGCCGCCGCCTCCCGTACGAGGTGTCGCCACTGATGTCGTCGGCCCCGCCGCCATCCGCCGTGCGCCGACCCCACCACCTGTCGGCCCTGCCGCCTTGCGCCAGCCCCGCACGGCATTGCTTGGCCGCCGGCCAGCAGCCCCGCCTTGCGCCCGCATGCGCCGGCCGACCCGCCGTCCCGAGTCGTGCCTGAAGCGCCGCCTCGCCGGCTGCCCGCTCACTGCACGGCAGCGCGCTATCATGAGCGCGCGCCGCCGTGCCCGCTGCCGCGCGTCGTCACCTTGTCTCGGCCGCCTTACCGGCCCTCCGCCTCGCCCAGCCGCCGCACCGGCCCTCCGCCTCGCCCAACCGCCACCTGCGTGCGGCCACCACCGCCTCGGCCCCGCTTTCCCCGAACGGCGCCGGCCATGCCAGCTGATCCCCTCGCACCGCCCTTTTTCCGGCTGCACGGGAGGAACTCGCCGCCGCCCCTCCAGTTTGAACCGGCGCCGCCGCCGCTAGGTGTGAACGGGGTAGGGTTAACCCTACCCCTTCCCCTCTTTGTTGTGCCGGCCGTGGGCCATATGGGCCGGAATTTGGCCCGACCGAAAAGAAAATCGGGGAGGCCCGATTCGGGGTAGGGGCGGATTTTGCAGAAAAACCCTCTGGCTTTCAAGGAATTACCTACCAGTCCTTAAACCTTTAATCTAGGTCCTGAATTTTGCATAAAAGGCCACGTAGTTTCAAAAATTACGTATAAACCCTCAAATTTACGAGCGGGTCCAGAATTTTGCAGAAAACCCTTCGGTAAATAAGAAAATTGCGCAAATTTTTCTTTGAACTGAAATTTGCGTAAAAACCCTCTGGAATTACAGAATTTACTGAAATTTTATATTCTTGCATAAAAGGGCCTCGGGAATCCGAATTTTGAATTATTTTTAGCATTTGAAGCTTATTTATTTATGCCATTACTGTTTTATGTATTTTCTGTATTTATTTACTGTTTTTGGTTAATTTTAATTGTTTAAATTGCTTTTAATCACTAAAATTAGCAGCAAAATTATAGAAAATGCATAGAAAATTATGAAACATTATGGGAACCTATTGTACCACTTTATTTACCTGTAGTAAATTTTCCATGCATGTTTACCTGTAGTAAACTTATTTTATTTTGTTAATACACTTGTAGATGACTGAAATTTCGAACCGGGAGTTCGAGGAGCTGGCCCAGAATGGCCAAAACTATCTAACATGGGCATCCGATGTCGAGATTGTACTTGGGGGCCAGAAGCTCAGCGCAGCTATTGGGTTAAGCGAACAGAAAGACGCCCGACCCACACCTGAGGAAAATGCTCAGGCACTTCATTTTCTCAGGCACCACCTCTGCCCGACTCTGAAGAATGAGTATATGGCGGAGAGAAACGCGCTAGCACTCTGGACCGCACTCAAAAAGCGGTTTGAGAGGCTCAAGTACACCATTCTTTCTCAAGCAGAGCAGGAGTGGATCAGACTGAGGTTTGCCGACTTTAAGACGGTCGGGGAGTACAATTCTTGCACAGGATTTGCACTAATCTTCAACTCTGTGGCAAGAAGATCACAGATGAGCAGAAGATTGAGAAGACCCTGTCCACATTTCACCCCAGTGCTGTACAGATTGCCCGCAACTATCGTCAAGACGGCTATAAGGAATACGCCGAATTGATTGATATGATGCAGGTGGCAGAGGCTCAGGACGAACTTCTCCGCAAGAATTACGTCTCTTAGCCACCAGGCAGCTCCGCTGGCCGTGAAGCCAACGCTAGCAGCTACAAGGTGCGAAAGCCCTTGATGAAGAGAAGGGGGAAGAAGGGTAAGATCTTTGCCCAGAAAGGCAAGTCGGATGCTCCAAACGACAGAAAGGCTAAGAAGAGTGGCAAGCCCTATGGCCAGCAGAACCAGGGTTGCTACAAGTGTGGCAAGTGGGGGCATTGGTCGCGGATATGCAAAGAACCGCAACATGTCATTGATGCCCACCAAGCTCAAAAGAAGAATGGCAAAGGGCAGTCTGAAGCTCACTTTGCAGCAGTCGAGGGGGACCATGTTGAGCAGCTGCCTGAATTGATGGATGTTGAACCCATCCCAGCAGCGGCACCCTCCTATGACTTAGAGGCAGCCACAGCCAAGATCTCCCTTGAGGAGAACATCACTCCTGAGAAAATAGCCGAAGAAGTCGATGATTTTCTAGTTGATTCCATCTGATGCACAAGATGCATAAGACGCTAATTGTCATCTATTTTTGTGTTAAATGGACAAGTTTAGAACTTGCATGGTTGGTGCTTTAGGATTTTGCTTTCTCATAATGGTTGGATGATTTTGGAATAAAACATTCATTTATTCAATTTTAATGGCATTATATGTTCTGATATTGGCGTATTTTATTTATGTGTTAAATACCTTCTAATACATGGTAATTAAATACGTTATATTAGAACACGTGTGGCGCCCTGTGGAGGAAGTATGCCTTACCGACAGCGGCACAACAAATACCACCTTAAGAGAGACTAAGTATTTCCAGTCGATCCGTAAGAGCACCGGTAGCCTTACGACAATCGCCGGAAGTGATGCATGTATAATCGGTTCCGGAAGAGCCACAATTATACTTCCAATGGGTACAACTTTGGTCATTGAAGAACCCTTATTGTACCCAGAATTGACTAGAACTCTCCTAAGTTTTAAGGATATTCGCGCCAATGGTTTCCACGTTGAGACTGACGAAGAGTACGGTAAGGAATACCTACTCATCACGAAGCGCGAAGAGAATGGCAAAAGGGTATTAGAAAAACTTCCTTCACTTGAAACTGGGCTATATTATACCAACATTAAAGCGCCTGCAGCGTACACTGTTCTGAAGACAGTATTTAGAAGCTCTGAACTCTTCTGTCTCTAGCATGATAGATTAGGTCACCCAAGTCTTAGGATGACGAGAAACATAATAAATAACTCGCATGGGCATAATATTAATGTGAAGAATTTCCCGAATCATGAAGATTTTGTGTGCCCTGCATGTGCCACCGGGAAACTAATTACTAGACCCTCCACTCTAAAAGTGAAGGATGAAGTCCCTGCATTCCTAGAACGCATCCAGGGAGACATTTGTGGTCCCATTCAGCCCATCTCAGGGCCGTTTAAGTATTTCATGGTGCTCATTGATGCTTCTTCGAAGTGGTCATATGTGGGTTTGTTGTCCACAAGAAACCATGCCTTTGCAAAGTTGATCTCGCAGATCATTCGCATCAGAAATATGTTTCCAGATCACCATATCAAGTACATTAGAATGGACAACGCCGGAGAATTTACTTCAAAGGCATTTGATGATTATTGCATGACAATGAGAATTACAGTTGAGCATTCGGTACCGCATGTCCATACCCAGAATGGTTTGGCAAAGGCTTTAATTAAAAGAATTAAATTTATTGCCCGACCCCTCTTACATAAAAGTAATTTGCCAGCTACATGTTGGGGACACGCAGTCCTTCATGCATCGAATCTCATCAACCTTAGACCTTTGGCCTACAACATCCATTCACCTATGCAACTAGCGCAAGAGTCACCACCGAAAATTTCTCATCTTAGGAGGTTTGGATGTAAGATTTATGTACCTATACCACCTCCGCAGCGTATTGCAATGGGCCCTCTCCGTAAGATTGGGATATACGTTGGTTATGAGACTGCATTCATAATCAGGTATTTGGAACCCATGATGGGAGATTTGCATATTGCCCGCTTCACTGATTGTATTTTTGATGAGGATAATTTTCCATCATTAGGGGGAGGAAATCAACCCGTTGATGAAAAATATCGGGAAATTACGTGGGAAGCCACGGGAATTCATGCACATGACCTGCGCACTAGTGAAACTGAAAAAGAGGTCCAGAAGATCATCGAATTGCAAGCATTAGCAAACCAACTGCCCGATCACTTTAGTGATTTGAAGTGCGTGATTAAGTTGCATGTGCCTGCACGCAATGCACTGGAGAGGGTTGAAATACCAAAAAAAATTGAAGGTATCCCTAATCCCGTCCAGAGACCTCAGAATAAAAGGACGAGAACTCCGGTTCCTCAAGTCCAAAGTAACCAGGGACGCCCGGCAAAAAAGGATAAGAGGGATTTATCACAGCCGATCATTGAAGTCCCCCAGAATGAGAAGGGGAGCCAGTTGAGACCTGGCACAAGTATGACACCTTCAGAAAAGGGCATACCGGATCTGAATATCCCTATCGGCATGGATGTGTACGCACACATCGAAGCCGAAAAACTAAAGGGACTTGCCATCGCAATTGAAAGAAGCGATGCGCAAGGTGAAGCTCCAGAAGAAGAAACTCATGAAGAAATAGATATAAATTATGTGCACACGGGAGAGTCTCTGAATAGGACAACAGCCAATATCGATATCTACTTCGCAAGGAAAATTGCCACAATCATCGATCTTGATCCCGAGCCTGCATCGCTCGCTGAATGTAAGAAAAGATCAGATTGGAAAAAGGCAATAGCAACTGAATTGCTATCTTTGAACAAAAGAGAAGTGTTTGGGTCCATATGCCGCACACCTCCCCACATACACCCCGTTGGGCACAAGTGGGTATTTGTTCGAAAGAGAAATGAAAGAAACGAAGTAGTGAGATACAAAGCAAGGTTAGTAGCACAAGGTTTCACTCAACATTCTGGAGTTGATTATGAAGAAACCTACTCCCCAGTCATGAGTGGAATTACCTTTAGATACTTGATCTCAATGGCAGTGAACTTGAACTTAGAAATGAAATTGATGGATGTTGTGACTGCATACCTTTACGGTAACTTGGATTCGGAGATTTACATGAAAGTCCCTGAAGAAATCTCTCTCCCGAACCAAGACAGAGCAAATAGAAATCTGTACAGTGTGAAACTCAGAAAGTCACTGTATGGACTGAAACAATCTGGAAGAATGTGGTATAATCGCTTAAGCGACTTTCTCTGCAAGAAAGGCTACACGAACAATGTAGACTGTCCTTGTGTATTTATACGGCGATCCCAGAATGGATTCTGTATAATCTCTGTGTATGTAGATGATCTGAATATCATCGGGACAGCCGAAGACATAAAAGAAGCAAGCTCCTACTTGGAGTCAGAATTTGAAATGAAAGATTTGGGCAAGACCAAGTTTTGCTTAGGCCTGCAGCTTGAGCATGTCCCTAAAGGAGTCTTGGTACATCAGTCAACCTACACCCAGAAGGTGCTTGAAAGGTTTGGCTTCGAGAAGGCATTTCCCTCGAAAGTACCGATGATCGGGAGGTCTTTACAGCAAGAAAAAGATCCTTTCCGACCTAGGGAAGTCCTGGGACCAGAATTCCCATACTTGAGTGCAGTGGGAGCACTCATGTACTTAGCAAACTGCACTAGACCGGACATTGCATTTGCCGTGAACCTGTTAGCAAGGTAAAGTGCAGAGCCCACCAAAAGGCATTGGCAGGGCATAAAGGACATCTTCCGATACCTCCAAGGAAGCAAGGACCTTGGATTGTTTTACAGAAAGAATCAAGATCTAAACTTGATTGGCTATGCAGATGCTGGGTATCTGTCAGACCCGCATACCGCTAAGTCACAAACAGGTTATGTTTTTCTGTGTGGTGGAACTGTAATTTCATGGAAATCGTCTAAGCAAAGCCTTGTAGCTACTTCGATGAACCACTCAGAAATCATAGCACTGTATGAAGCCGCACGAGAGTGCGCTTGGCTCCGCCGAATGGTTCACCACATCCAGCAGTCATGTGGGATGAACATTGTGCAAAACCCCGCAATTATCTATGAAGATAATGCCGCTTGCGTTGCACAAGTGCAAACGGGCTATGTGAAGAGTCATCTCACAAAGCATATCAACCCCCAAGTTCTTCTATGCACATGAATTGCAAAAGATGGACGAGATTAAAATACTACATACTAAGTCATGTGAAAATCTCGCAAATTTATTCACTAAGTCACTCCCCGCATCTAGCTTTGAAAGGTGCGTGCGTGGAATTGGAATGATGAGACTTAAAGAAGTGCAGAATTCAGGGGGAGAATTCTCACAAGCCCGCTAATAAATCTTGATCATGAAGATTAAGTACCCAAAGAATAAAGTCCTGCAGACTAAATGAATTTGGGTGAATTGTACTCTTTTTCCCTTGACGAGTTTTCTATGAAGTTTCTCGACCAAGGTTTTTAATGAGGCAATTCGTACACCGCAGCATCACATGTATAACGTGCACTTTCTCCAAATTTTTTCCATTGGGTTTTTATGGAGTTTTAGTGAGGTATGAGCATGTTGGGTGAGTGCCCAAGGGGGAGTGTTAGGAAATTGGGCCCACGGCCAGAGTCCTGACATATTTGGGCACCCCCACCGTAGACTATAAATAGGGACCTATATCCCCTCATTATGTACATCTGATGCAATTGAAAGCAATAAAGAAAGACCAGGAGTTCTCTCTACCTCTCTATGTTCAATCTATTATTCTGTGATTCTGTGATTGATTCGTTCTTGTTCTAAGCAGAGGAATCGATCAGACTGGTCGTCAGCGACGGTTCCTCAACAACATTCACTTAAAGACATATTGACTAGACCTAAGTGATTAGTCATCATTCTATAGTTCAGTTGTGCTGCTTAGGCCATGAAAGCTCAGATTGACATGCACTGGGACAAAGAATTACTTCCCCTCTTTCGAAATAGATATCGTTTCAGAATACATATAGTAATTTTTGTAAACTTTGACTATTATATTTTTTTTATCAAAATTACATCTAGATATTAATTAGTATATTTTTCATTAAAAGTACTTCCAAATAGTTACATTTTTCATATTACTTTAACTAATATATAACTAAAAAGGAGTAAATATGTGTACCGTAGATTGTGACGATTGCTTCTACCAATTTGTTCCTGTAACCGCACTAATCCTGGGGACGGGCTCGGTCAATGTGTTTTTTTCGTGAGGGCCCGGGTAGGGGCAGATGCGACCCCACAGCTTCTTTCTTTCGCAAAAGTCCCATGTATTGTTAATACTAGCCTCATAGGCGCGGCGTCATGCCGCGCCAGCCACCGTGTGTACCGAAGTGAAAGAGGCGATAATTCGTGAGGAGTTTTTTTAAAAAAAATTAAAAAAAAATTGAGGGCACATGTGTATTTTCAAAAAAGTTGAAGGTCTTTTTCGTAAAAAATCGAGGACCTGTACGTAATAAAGGAGGACCCGTACGTAATTTAGAAACCACGGGGCGCTATCCTGCAAAGTGGAGGGACTTGAAAAAACTAGTAGGGACCTTTTCGCGAAAACCAAGGACAAAAAAAGTTGAAGATCTTTTTCGTAAAAAACCGAGGACCTGTACGTAATAAAGGAGGACCTGTACGTAATTTAGAAACCGCGGGGCGCTATCCTGCAAAGTGGAGGGACTTGAAAAAAACTGGTAGGGACCTTTTCGCGAGAACCAAGGACCTTTATGTAATTTTGAGAAAACGCGGGGACTTTTTCGCAAAACTGCTCCCCCGACCGTACGCAAATTCCGCTGCCACGCGCCGGCCGAGGGAGCGCTGGGGGTGACGTGGGCGCGCCTCCGCGCGGAGAGTCCCCGGGTAATATAGGTTTTTTATTTATGTACGGTTTGTCCAAAGTCCATGGACTTGACTGATTGACTCTCTAAAATCTGTTTAGGTTGTACGGCCCCCGAAGATGGAAGTTTCCATATCTGCGGATGACCGTGGGAAAGTGTGTAAGAGCAACTCCAGCAGTAGGCCTCAAATTTAAGCCCCTACTTTTCATTTGAGGGCTCCCCCTACTTTTGAGGGCCCAATTGTTTTGCTTCTACTTCAACAGCACCCTTCAAATCTAAGCCCTCAAATCCATTCCACTACACACTGACACATGGGACCCACTCCTGACAAATCCATTCGGGCAAGGAGGCAGGGGATTTTGGCGGTGACGGCGACGGGCGAGATGATGACGACGGCGATGGGCGGAGGCGTCGGCGACGGGCGAGGCGACGGCGACGGGAGGAGGCGTCAGGCGAGGGAGGCGGCGGGGAAAGAGGCGCGCGGGGGTGAGCGGAAGCGGCGGATTTTGGCGGCGACGGGCGAGGCAGGCGGGCGGGGAAGCGGAGGAGGCGGGCAGGCGGGGAAGCGGAGGAGGCGGGGAGGGAGGGAGGCGCGCGGGAAGGGAGGCGGCGGGGAAAGAGGCGCGCGGGGGTGAGCGGAAGTGGCGGCGGCAAGGGAGGCGGGCGAGGCGGAGGTGAGCGGAAGCGGCGGATTTTGGCGGCGACAGGCGGAGGCGTCGGGCGAGGGAGGCGGGCGGGCAGGGAAGCGGAGGAGGCGGGGGGGAGGGAGGCGGGCGGGGAAGCGGAGGAGGCGGGGAAAGAGGCAGGCGCGGAGGGAGGCGGTGGGGAAAGAGGCGGCGGGGAAAGAGGCGCTCGGGAGGGGAAAGAGGCACGACTCCAACAGAAATTTGAGGGCTTGGCCTAGAGCCCCCAGGAATGAGGGCTGAAGGGGGGATTTGAGGGGCTCCTCAAATTTGAGGACTCTAGTAGGGGCCCTGCTGGACCTCTATTTTTGCCTCAAGCCCTCAAATATGAGGTTTAAGGGCTCAAGTAGGGGCCCTACTGGAGTTGCTCTAAAGGATGCTCAAGAGCTCCTTTAAAATAGTATAAAAAAACTTAAGATATGTCTAAAACGTTTTTTGCTAATGATTTTTGGCTAGATTGTTAGCTTCTGGTTAAAATAAACGTTGTAGTGACGGTTAATTTTCAACTGAGCTATTCAATTAAAGAAAAATAAAGAAAAAGAGGAAAAGAAATAAAAAACAGTTATATCTCTACTAACAATACAAAGAAAAATGAAAACAAGAAAAAATTCACGTTAAAAAATCGATATGCTCAAAACAATTTTTTATTTCGGGTATTGATAAACATCATCCGGATGTTTTCTTTCTAACTATCATCCAGATTTGTGACCGTTGGATTAGAGATCCAAGGGCCACAAATTCTCCCCACCCCCTCCAAACAAAATTCAACCCCCTCCAAAAAAAATTCTCCCCCCTCCAAAAAAAGAGACCGTTGGATCTCTAATCCAACGGTCCGAAATTTGGATGATTATTGGGAAGAAAACATCCGGGTTAAACTATTTCAAAAAAGCCTTAAGGTGGTTATATGTAAAGAGTGATGCTTCCACGCTCTCTAAAACCTGAAGCCCTTGTACCACAATAAGGACAAACATGTATATAATATCTAGAGAGCCCTTGTTCTAAACCTACAAATTTCTCTCAGTTTCAAAAGTTAGAACTTCGAACACTAGCAGAGCGAGAGATGAGATTCTTCGTGCTTCTACTTGCGTTGTTAGGGACGCAGACAGCAGGAGCATCGGGCACTGTAACGGGAAGCGCCCGAGATGGGAGCAATGGGAGCCTTGTTGCTCCTCCCTCCACAGCCACGCTCGCCGGCTGTCGAACCAAGTGCGGCAACCTGAGCTTCGCCTACCCCTTCGGCATCGGCTCCCGCTGCTTCCGCCACCCCGACTTCAACCTCACCTGCGTCGATGGCACCGCCCTGCAGCCCGCTAGGCTCTTCTTAAGAGACGGCATCACCGAGGTCACCGACGGCCCCGGCATCGAGGTCGGCTGGTCGAACTACATCCAAACCACCTTTGCCCGCACCATCCCCATCGTCTCCGGCGTGGACGAGTACAACATGTCCTGGGCACCTCCCGGAAGGTCTTTCACTCTCTACGTCGCCGTGCTGAACATCACCTGCTGCGACTTCGACATCTACCTTCTCAATATGGACACGAACACGACGGAGAAGGTTTGCACGGCCACCTGCCCCGACGGAGGGATCACGGAGACGGCGGCCAGGGAGAACTGCAACGGCACTGGGTGCTGCCCCGTGTTTTTCCTAAATAATGCTCGTGGTTTTCAGCTCCGCTTCGTCCGGCGACAAAACGCCAGTGGAGACGGAGGGCACGCTGACCGGAGCTCCCTGTGGGACAGAATCAGCATAGCAACTGAGTTCGCCGAAGTCCTGTGGGCCGTGATGGATCAACCGAGATGCGCCGGCGCCATGGAAGACGCGGCGACCTACGCCTGCGTCAGCAGCGAAAGCAGTTGCGTCGATAGTAGGTGGACCAATAAGGGTTACCACTGCAAGTGCATCGGCGGGTACATAGGCAATCCCTACGTTCGTGATGGCTGCTCGCGAGACAAAGGTACCTCGGTGAAAAGAACACTCAAATTCTCAAGTCTTTATTATATCTTGATCTAGTGGATCCAGTGTTAAAACTTTAGGATACAAAAAAATTGCGGTCACCGGCAAAAGGAACGAATGAATGAAATTTTGTTCATTTCATTCAAAATTTCGGACGAAAAAAATCAAATTTTTGGTGAAATTTAACTAGAATTTGAATAAAATTTAAACAAATTTTAAATAGAGCCAAATTCGACCAAATTTTAGCCGAATAAACCTATTTTGGTACCCTCCGAAAGGGACGAAATTTTGTCCATTTCACAAAATTTCGTCCGAAATTTATAACCCTGAGTGGATCTCGTCATTCTCCCTTACATATAATCTCTTCCCCTCTCCTCTCCACTGGATACCTAAAAACACCTGAGTGTTGAATAGCATATGCTATAAAGTTTACAGGAGCCCTCTCAAAAAAAAAAGATTAGAGGGAAACTAAGAAGTTTTTTACCATGTGTATGGACATCACAACTTGCAAGGTAAATGATTCATCCCTAACATATATAATTGGGTTTATGCTATCAAACAAAAGCATAATTAGTCAGCGTTAGATATGCATAAAAAGCTTATCTCAACTTTGGAGTTAATCTAATCATTCTTCTGAAAACAAATGGTGATTAGCCCACAATTGGACTTCTACTTTCATTTACTTTGATCCAAAAAAAATAAATTACTAGTTGTTTTAATCCTGAATGCTTCTGGGCATGAACCTCTTTAGACCAAATAATTAAGAGCATAAGAACTAAAATAACACTTAATAACTGGATTAGATTTGTGCAAATTTTCTCTTCTCTTTCTATTTTGAAGGCTTGCATGTTTTCTTTAGGTGATGTTCTCAAGCAAAACTCTGACACTATAATTACTAAAATATGCCTATATCTTCCAAAAAGATCCCTAGCTCTTGTTTTTACTCTTCCGCGTGCACTTCCTCGCTTAACCATGCATCCTAGTTATCGGAACAATTTAAACATAATAAATATTTTCTGGTTCTTGTTATTCCCTGTTTCAATCAATTTTCAACCTTCAGCTTTCAACATTTGTCCTCTCTCTCTCTCTCTCTCTCTCTCTCTCTCTCTCTCTCTCTCTCTCTCTCTCTCTCTCTGAACACAGAAAGGCATCTTGGTGAATGCTGATGTGATTATTCATGGTTGCATAAAAATGTAAAAAAAATTGCAAGATTTAAAATATTTGGAATTCAATAAATTCTAGAGAAAAAGTAATAATTTAATTTTATATCGACGAAAATGAAATATTGAACTTCAAATTTTATTCTTGAATTTGTTGGAGAAATTTTAACTCAAAAATAGGGGGAAATTTTATGGAATTAAGAATTGAACACACAAAAAAATACTAGCATTTTAAAATAATTAGCAATGATGCTTTTGCAATAGCTGTGTAAAGTATACTTAGCAGTACGACAAGTTCCATGACATGCACAAGCTTATAGAATCTCCATTCTTGCTGCTCTGTGGTTACTCTTGTAAAACAACCTTTTTTAATGGATGTCCTTGCCCCAGTCGCAATAGTTGGAGTACACCGATTGGACCTAATATATAATCATCTTCAAGTCCAAAGTGGCTTGTTTAATAGAACATGAAATTTTGTGGCTAACACGATGAATCCCATGGCATTCTCTTTTTTTTCCTTTTTGAAATCAGGTTACCATCCAGTTCAACAAGTGGCAAATTGCACGCGACAGTGTGGGAACATCGACATCCCATTTCCATTCGGCCTAGAAGAAGGTTGTTTCGCAAGGAAGATATTTCGGCTCAATTGTACAAACACGACGTCATCTACGCTCCAATTTGATGATGACCATCACGTGACGTACATAAATCTTGACGATGGGCTCGTTGGGATTAAATACATGTCATATTACCAACAACAGTTTTTAAGGATTTACGTGGAAGAAGAACCTGATCTCTATATGGGTTCTGGGGAATCATCTGCTGCGCAGTGGGCTGTCGCTAATTTGACCTGCCAAGAGGCACAGCAGGACGTCCATAGGTATGCATGTGTTAGCATTCATAGCACATGCTTAGTTGTCAACTCTACAAATGGTTTCTTTGGTTATCGTTGCAAATGCTCACCTGGCTTTCAAGGAAATCCATACGTCCGAAATGGTTGTCAAGGTACCTCTCTCTCTCTCTCTCTCTCTCTCTCTCTCTCTCTCTCTCTCTCTCAGAAACTAGAAATATCAAAATTATCCTTTTCTGCGGGAAAAGTTTTCCCTTATAACCTTCTGTACAAAATAGGCACTTAGTACTCTCTTGCGTTTAGTTATAAATTTCTCTCTCACCTAAATGAGATGTGGATGCAGATATTGATGAGTGCAACAGACAAGGCATATGCAAAGAGATTTGTCATAATACCGTAGGAAGCTACTACTGCAGCGAGTGTCCTGATAGAACAGACTATGATACTAAAACAATGCAATGTACTTCAATAAAAAGACAAAATCTTTTCTTAGGTGAGTCCTTTAATCCACCACATTCCCCGGTAAGCAAGATAAAAACAATGAAAGACACTAAGAGGGGTTTAATCTTTTCAGGTATTATCATTGGGTTGAGTAGTGGCTTCGGCATTCTACTTCTCAGCTTAAGTGGAATATTCATCACCCACAGATGGAAAAGAGACACCCAAAAGCAGTTACAGAGGACATACTTTAGGAAAAACCAAGGTCTTCTTTTAGAACAATTAATATCATCCGACGAAAATGCAAGTGACAAGACAAGGATTTTCTCCGTAGAAGAGCTAGAAAAGGCGACAGATAACTTCCATCCTACACGTATTCTTGGCCGTGGAGGACATGGCATGGTTTACAAAGGCATTCTATCTGACCAACGGGTGGTGGCCATAAAAAAGTCTAAGGTTATTGAGCAAGGTGAAATCAATCAATTCATCAATGAGGTTGCCATCCTCTCCCAGATAAACCACCGAAACATAGTAAAGCTCTTTGGATGTTGTCTCGAAACCGAGGTCCCTCTATTAGTGTATGATTTTATCCCCAATGGTTCGTTGTTTAGTATTCTTCACTCTGATTCTAGCAATCATTCTTTATCTTGGGATGATTGTGTAAGGATTGCTGTGGAAGCTGCAGGAGCTCTTTCCTATCTCCACTCTGCAGCATCAATATCGATCTTTCATCGTGATGTGAAATCATCTAATATACTCTTGGATGGAAACTACACTGCTAAAGTTGCTGATTTTGGGGCTTCGAGGCTAGTTCCTATTGACCAAACTCACATTGTAACAAATGTACAAGGCACGTTTGGGTATTTGGATCCAGAGTATTACTACACTGGACAGTTAAATGAGAAGAGTGATGTTTACAGTTTTGGTGTGGTACTCATTGAGCTACTTCTCAGGAAAAAGCCAGTCTTAACAAGTGAATCAGGCTCAAAGCAAAACTTGTCAAATTACTTCCTTTGGGGGTTAAAAGGGAGACCAGTTACAGAAATAGTGGCTGCCCAAGTTCTTGATGAAGCAACTGCGGAAGAGATTAGCAGTGTAGCTTCTCTTGCAGAGATATGCTTGAGTCTCCGAGGTGAGGATAGACCTACCATGAAACAAGTGGAGATGGCTTTGCGGGTTTTGCAAACGAAAAGGTTGAATTCGTGCTATGTTGATCCAGGAAATGAACAAGAGAAGGAACCATTGTTAACTACAAGAGAAAATAGCGAGTTCTCAGTTACTGGCTGTTGATTTCAATGCTAAAACTAATTTGCCATCAGAAAACAACAAAAAGTGCTCTATGTATATGTTTGAGCAAGAGTTTGTAATATGCAGGTTGGTGTATCACGCTAGATGTGTATATCAAGTTTCTAAATATTTAGTTACTCCTATATCAGATGGTGTGCCCCTGATGTCCCTTTTCATAAACAAAACACCATATATATATGTACCTTTTAGGTCACGCACCATGTAAGTCATTAGTCATGTACTCGATCGATAGTGCAACTTTTACTTAATAGACATGTTCTGAGCAAACTATTGTACCGAAGTTTGTATGATCCAATCTATAAGCTTTCTAGCTTCTTGACGTGTCCAACAGGAGAATTAGCAACGATGGGGTTCGAGTCTGTTTTGTACCAGCAGTTGCGAAAATTAAGCATCAAAGAAATTAAGCAGCATTCATTTTGGTACATTGGTAAGTACATGGAAGATCATAATAGGAAGTTCTAACTGAACAGTGAACAGTAACTTTATTAAGTATTAAACTTGCAGATCAGTATATGCAGGATCTAATTAAATTAACGTAGACTGCGCATGATCTCTTTGTGATGTAGTAATCCAACATAATTATTCAACAAAATTTGCTGACAAGTCCTGGTGACTTGATAACGAGAGTCTGATAATCTGTGGTTATGGCATGGCACAAAGGAGGGCCACAGAATTCTCATCTCAATTTGTGTGCTTACCGAGTCTCCGAGAGTATCCTGTCCCGCCGCCCTGTAGTCCGTTTAACTAGGGCAAGTAGACGCTAATAACTTGAGAAAGACATTCAGTAAGTTCGTCCCAGCTGCTAGCTCTCGATTCGATAGACACGTGCTCGACTCGACAATGCAGAGCCTGACCGTCGACGACTTAGCCTAGTTGGCCAAGTCGTACGTGCAGCTTGCCAGTTGACACAGCTGTTGTGATTGCTGGTCTGCTTCTCTGACAGACATCATCAGGAAGGTTCAGTGAGAGCATCGATCGCTAGCTCCAAAGCTAGATGCAGTACGCTGTACCAATATCACTCTGACCTCAACTCGTAGCTCACCCGTACGTGGTGGTGGCCTGATGGGTACCCCGTACGTGCCCCGCACGGCGTTGGCTGGAGATGAACGTCATCCAGAATTGACATCGAGACCACCATCTGTAAACAAGCTGTTGCAAATGTGTGTTTTTCGTCGGCCTGGGCGCATGGCCGTGAGGTGAGGAGGCGTCCAAGTTTTTATCCAGCCCCGCAGCCGGCCAGCAAGGTCTTGTGTGGGCTGTTACCAAACTTATCAAGTTAAAGATGTGGGCGTATGTCAGAAGAATTTTACTCTATAAATACAGAGGAGGGACATTATTATAAATATATTAATTGAGATCAATAAAGAAGATCACTGAGTGCTCCTTTCTATCTCTTGTTTCAATTATTCATTTACTTTTACATTGTTTGATTGTATGATTATTCTAGCTTTCTAGTTGTTTTGATTTACTTTTGAATCGTTGGATAATACTAGTTTTTCAATATGTTATAGCACAACTGCACTACAGGCTAAAGCATGTCGCCGGATCGACTTCCTCAATTAGCGACATATTTTTCTAGTCCGTATGCACGAATAGGTGATTGTTCTCGTTTCCGATTATCGGCCATGTAAACACATGCCAATCTTGCTACTGTTTTAATCTCGAAAAAAGGAAAAACAAAACTAACCCGTCTGAGCACCGCCATGGCCACCGCCGGCGTTGCCGCTGGCTCATGCATGCCATGCTGGCATTCTCACTGGTCGGCCATCAGCCGCCAAACCCGGCAAGCTATGCAAGCCCGAAGCGCGCCATCCTACATGCAGTGGCCTCTTATGGCAATCCAAGTTGGGCTATGGTCGGGCCATGCCGTTGCTTTGGGCTGATGGCCGAAGAAGGGCCCCATCAACGGCCGATAAAAGCCAGCCCAAAAGCCGAACTGATTCAACCCAATACAAAAGGTTGATGGTAATCTTACAGAAAGGTACTCCGCCTTTCGAACAATTACACAAAATTTACGGTGAAAGGGATTTTTGTGAAAGACCCCTAGAGTTTCAAAAGTTCTAGATTTATACATATTCTTGTGGAATAACCTTTCTAGCTTTTGGTTTTTTTTTACCAGATTCAATATTCTAAGGTTTCTTGCATTTTAACCCTAAATTGTTAAGGAAATTAGTTAATTAATTAGGTAATTTTCTATTATAACCATAATTAATCTTGGAAACATGGTTTTTAGACATATGAGCTTTCACAAAATTATGAAACCTTAGACTTAGTAATTTTCGGAAGCGTCATATTTTATGGTTTTACTTTCCTGGCATAATTTCTAGTGGACACTTAATTATGGGGTTTTTGGTAATTCAGAAAATTGCTAAAATACATAGTTATTGTTCCTGGATGTATGGTTCCAAGCGTTCTTGGGCACGAGGTCTCAAGCGCTCTTGGCCGCGTGGTCCCAGGTATATGTGTAGCCCAAAAATGCTAAGAAATATATGGGAAATTAATTGAATTATCTTTTGAATAGTTAAAATCAATCTTTACTATTTTGCACTTGTTTCATGCATTTAAATTTTACCAATAGTAAACCGGCAGAAAATTGCATGAATAATGTCGGTTTTGTTAAGACATCACTATGCTAATTTTTCCTGCCCTGGATGGTAGCAATCAGCTTACCTAGGCATTCAATGATGAGATTAGCCTCACACCCTTATCTCTTAGTCAACATGAAAGTTGATGGCATAAATACAAATTCTCTTATGGAGAAGGCAAACGTATTCACTACCCAAAGAATGAGTACATGACTAAGAATGATCTGTTAACAATGTGGCTAGCCATGAAGGAACGCTACAAGTAGCAAAAGGTCAATTGTGCCCTATAGGCATTATGTGATCAGATCCAATTGTGCTTCAAGGATAAGAAGTCCACATCATAGTATAATCTCATCATGCACCATCTTGTATCTCAATTAGGCTATGTAACCAACAATTACTAAAGTTGGCATGATTGAGAAGACTATGTCCACCTTCCATCCTAACAAAGTGACTTTATAATGGCAATATTGTTACACTAACTATGTTGAGTATCCCGAGTTAATCCCTGCCTTGCTAGTTACGGAGAAGTAGAATGATCTCCTGAATAATCACACTGCTAGCGCCATCAGGACCATGCAAGTTCCAAAAGAACATGCAAATACTCAGAAGAAAGGGAATGCACTTTTCCACTGTAAAGGCAATGGCCAATATAATGGAAGGGAAAGAAAGTAGGTGCATTCCGAGTATGGATAATTCCACAGTGAGGTATATTGAGACCTGCAGTAATCTCTTTGTTACCTTTAGCTGTGATTATATGTCACTTACCTACACAAGTTGCGTTATTAGTTTAGATATAGCTCTGAAAGAAGTTGGTCATTTTCCTGCGGAGCAAGTTCTTATCCTATGCATTAGGATGAAATCTTCTGCATTCGATTAATGTTTTTTTCCAGAATGATAGTGCAAATTGCTGAAATGGTAGAAATTACCTGTTGTATAGATTTTTCTTACCTTACTTACCAATCTTGCCCTTTGCCAATAGCATCTCTTACCTGTAGTAAGATCATTAATCTTGCATGGAACAAAATTATGAATGGTTATGCCTGACATTTTAAATAATAAAAGGGTATTGCCTATTATAAATAATTATTGAAAATGTGCTCTTGATATCCACTAAGCCTTAATTAACCATGTAGGTTATTTATCCACTAAGTGCTTTGTGTGCATTGATGCCTAGCAATCAACAGGAAATAAAATTTCCTGAAAGCACATGCGCAAATGGAATTTATTGGCCTTATGTTGATACCTAAAGAATTGTTTTGGCTAAAGAAAATTGTACAATACTTGTAGAAGTATAGAATAACTTACACCCTAAGACTTGAAGTCTATATGATTCCACCCATAACCTCATTTGTGCTAAACTCAGCAACTATGTAAGCTGAAAGTTATAGGGTTTATGTTGGTTTCACACGAAATGAAATTGTACTCTAGTAGAAGTATGATTGCAATCAAAATTGTTAGAATCATGATTCTTGTCATAGAATCGTACGATTCTATAATTCCATGAAATCAATCTAACTCAAATCGTATTTTGAGTTATACCTAGTAGAATCGCGATCCTAATCATAGAATTATAGTATAATCATGGTAAATTATGGTAGAATCATGTAGAATCACGCATCATCTAAGATTATGAAAGACTTAGATATTTGGTTGTGTCCTATCTCTCAATTCAAGTTGTATATTAAGTACTAAGTAGTTAATAGTTTAAACATTAAGATTTGGAGGATTGGAATAATAAAAATTAATTTGATTATCTATTTATTTTAGTTTTTTACATAAAATGATTAGATTATGACAATATTGATAACATCACTCTTCTAGTTGTAACTCTTAATGACAGAATTTAAAGCGTGATTTTAGCCATGAATAAGATACATTTATTAATCAAATTGGATGCCAAATGACCAAATAAACACTCATACCACTCTTGGAATACACGGTAAATTAGAAAAATATGTTTTTAGTAGAATTAGATAAAATCTTAGATTCTATGTTCGATCCTAGAATGCGATCCTACCAGAGTGTCTCCGATCCTATTCAGGATCATGATTCTCACAACCTTGGTTGCAATATATTGCTAGAAGCACATGAGTTTATTTAAAGCAAATGCCTAAAGCACACACTATCACTCATAATTTTTATGGTTGGCGTGAAAAGGGGGAGGATTTGGGCATGAGAGATAAATTTGATATGAAGAGACATAAGAAAAACATGAAAAATAAGATCCATGGTAGGCATAATGGCATATCTTAGGTCAAAGATAGAAGTAATAATTAATCTAGATTATTTGGGAGATTAATAAATATATAGAATGGTGATTGTCAATATCCAGAAAATATGTAGAATGACATTCATGTTATATTGTTAATGGCCACTATCCTTATAGCCTGCAGTAGGGCATCTGTTTGTACTTTAAGAAATATGCCAACCACCAACATGTGGTTGTGCACATGGCAATAAGTTGGCTACCTAAAGCAACCATATGCTTACAACATTCGGCACATACTGAAGTGTGCCACACTCATCGTCCATGACACACGCATATTGGTATAAGCGGTCTGAAACCGCATCGCCATTGGCAACTATATTAGTTAACTGAATTAAGCTCCCGAATAAAGATGATTACCTATTGGATTATAAAGATCCAGAATGATCAAAATTGGCCATATTTATTTTGGCAGTGTCGTAGGGGTGGCCCCCACCTAAGCCCAGCAGGCCTGTTAGGAGGTTATAAGAACCAGAGTACCATGTGTAATGACATAAGTGCCCCTAATAGGGAGGTACGGATGTAAGGGCATAACTGTAAAAGCATACTCCATGTGAATATATATATCAGGATGAGCGGGAGGATGAGGCAGAACACGCCCACCTCTCCACTACCATCTCTCTCTCTGTTTGGTCTGTAACCACAACAGTTGGCGCCGTCCGTGGGGAGGATAAGGACAAGCCTGAAGACCGAAGAAGAAGGATGGCATCGAAAAAAGCTTCATCAGCGGCGGCGAGGGGAAAGAAGGCGGCTGGGTCGGAGCGGCGCGTGAATACCAGGGCTTCGGCATCGGCCGCTGAAGGAGCTGGCGGCGGCGTAGGCGTAAGGGTCGCGGGCGTCGACGCTCGCACTACAACGACCGACCTTGCCAGCGCCGCTACAACGACATCCAACCCCGTCGCTGGCACTGCAGCGGTAGCCCCCGCCACCCTCGCCGGCAGCGCGGATCAGGCGACCGGGGGTAGCTGCAATGAAGCATCCGGCAGATCTGGAGATCTTGAGGCGATGGTCCCTGCACCGACCCGTCCGCTGGGTGTTCCGGCGGCCCCGACAACACCCGCGGTGGAAAGCGCCCTACTAGCAGCCCTCGACGCGTTCCAACGGGAACTAGGGGACCTTCGCGGAGCTGTCCGAGATATGCAAGAGGCTCGGAGCCAGCAGGCCACGCCAGTAACCGCGCCCGACCCTCGCGAAGCCCCCGCGTCTAGCCGTGTGCCGCTGCGGCACGTAGATCCGGAGTCCCCGCTTTCGACGGGGCTGCAGCAGGCGGCATGGCCCGAAGACTTCAAGTTTCCTAGCGTCATCGACCCGTACAAAGGCGACACGAACCCCCGCGAGTTCGTGCGCGTGTACGAAACCGCGATCGAGGCCGCGGGCGGAGACGACACCACGAAGGCGAAGGGACTCCCCCTCGCGCTGCAAGGAGTGGCGCTCTCTTGGTTCTTTACCATAGAGCCGGGCTCCATCTACGCGTGGGAGCAGCTCCGCGACCGCCTTCACAACAACGTCCAAGGAAACTATGTCGAGCGAGTCGACGCGGACCAACTCTTCGCTGTGAAGCAAAGACCCTCGGAGAAGCTCCGGGACTACTTCAAGCGCTTCGCCAAGATTTGATGCCAAGTAAAAGACGTTAATGAAACCACCGTCGTTAATGCAGCCATACAGGGCCTTCGTCCGGGCCCGATGGCCGAGTACAACGCGCGGAGGCCAATCAAGACAGTCGCCAAGCTCTTCGACAAAATGGATGAGTATGCGCGGGCGGAGGAGGATGCGCGAAGACGCAGCATTACCGCCCTCGACCTCGCCCATGGGGAGCGCTCCCTGCGCGAAGTGGGGGCGGGTGGTCCCTCCTCGAAGCAGGGCCGCGGCCGAGAGCCTCGGGGAGGCCCTCCCCGAGGCAGCGACACCGGGGTACAGGAAGGCTCTTCAAGGAGCAGGCATAAACCTCGGCCCGCCAGCGCAGGTCATAGGCGGCCCACCATGTCCTCGACACCGAGAGCGCCCGCCAAGCACCCGACCCCGCTTCATGGAGGGGGGACCGGGGATCAGAAGGCGGACTCGATTGCGGCGGCCAACCCCACGCGGAACAAGAGCTCCTACACTATGGCAAGTGGTGCGAGGTACACGGCTACGGTGATCATTACACAAGGGCATGCACCGCAGTTATGGAGCTGCGGAGGGTGACGGCCGGGTCTCGAGCTCTGCCTCCTCGGCCCCCCGCCGGAGCCCACGTGGAGCACCCAAGGGGTAGCCCCATACGAGCCGCCGCAACGGAGGGCGCGCAGCATCGCACAGTTAGCGTCATCACCGGAGGTTCCTCCTCAAGGGCCCCCGGGGAGCAGCCGCAATTGTGGATGCCGCCCCGCAACATCACCTTCGACGTGAACGACGCCAGGGGTGTGGAGTACCCTCACCAAGACCCTCTAGTCATCCAGGCCCACATAGCACGCTGTGATGTCCGGCGTGTCCTTGTCGACGGGGGAAGCTCCGCGAATATCTTATTCGCCGAAGCCCTCGATCGTATGGGGATCCCCCGAAGCCGGCTAGAGCAGCCAGGAGCTCCACTTCATGGCCTCGGGGGTCAACCGCTGCAGGCCTTGGGGCACGTGTCCCTTCCGGTCACGTTCCGTCAGGAGGGCAACAAGGGTAACATCCGGACCGAGCATGTCATCTTCGACGTCGTAGACATCCCACATCCCTACAACGCCATACTAGGTCGACCCGCTATCAACTCTTTCGAGGCGATCCCGCACTACGCGTTTTTGTGTGTGAAGCTCCCGGGCCCAGAGGGTGTTATCACCGTCTTCGGCGATCAGGACCTGGCCAGACGTGCCGAGGTCGGCAGCCGCGTTCCGCATCGCCCGGTGCACGCCCTCTCCGGCACGCTCGGCGATGGGCCCTCCGCCCCTGGGTGGACGCCCAAGCCTCGGCCCGAGGGCGGAGTCAAGAAGGTGCCGCTCCAGGCGGAGGGGCAGTTTGTGTCCATCGGCGAGGGGCTCCCACCGGGGGTCGAACGGGATCTGATCCGAGTGCTTCAGAACAACGTTGACATTTTCGCATGGTCCCCGGAGGACATCAAGTGCGTAGACCGAGCAGTAATCGAGCATCGCTTGGCGGTCCGCCCCGACGCCAAGCCGGTCAAGCAAAGGCTTCGGCGTATGTCAATGGATCGGCAACAGGCGGCCAAGACAGAGGTGGCGAAGCTTCTTCGCGCCGGGGTCATCCGCGAGGTCCACCATCCAGAGTGGCTCGCTAACCTGGTACTAGTCAAAAAGGCCAGCGGGGCCTGGCGTATGTGCATCGACTTCACGACACTCAACAAGGCGTGCCCAAAGGACAATTACCCCTTGCCGCGCATTGATCAGCTGGTCGACGCCACCACGGGGTGCGAACTCATGAGTTTCCTGGACGCCTATTCCGGCTACCACCAGGTGTACATGGCCGAAGACGACGAGGAGAAGACCAGTTTCATCACACCGCTTGGGACGTTCTGCTTCGTCAGAATGCCCTTTGGCTTGAAGAACGCAGGCGCTACCTTTACCCGTCTCATTGCTATTGCCCTGGCCGCCCAGCTCGGGAGGAACGTCGAAGCTTACGTCGATGACGTGGTGGTCAAAACCCGGCAGCTTGCTCTGCATGGCCGGGACCTCCAGGAGACCTTCGACAACCTCCGGAAGGCGGGCATCAAGCTCAACCCCGACAAATGTGTCTTCGGGGTGCAGGCGGGCAAACTCCTAGGTTTCCTCGTGTCCGGACGGGGCATCCAGGCGAACCCCGACAAAGTAGACGCCATCCTGGGTATGGAGCCGCCCAAGACAACGAGGGAGGTCCAGAGGCTGGCGGGCCGCATGGCAGCACTAAGCCGCTTCCTATCCAGGGCGCCGGAGCGGGGCCTGCCATTTTTCAAGACACTCCGCGGGTGCGATGGATTTCGTTGGGACGGAGATTGCGCGAAGGCCTTCAACGAGCTCAAGGAGCACCTGGCAAGCCTCCCCACTCTGGTCGCCCCAGCACCAGAGGCTCCCCTCCTGATCTATCTGGCCGCGTCAGCCACCGCGGTCAGCGCCGTCCTCGTCTTAGAGGAAGGCGCCATGCAGCGGCCCGTATACTTTGTCTCTGAAGCCCTCCAAGGCGCCAAGACAAGATACACGGAGCTTGAGAAGCTCGCCTACGCGCTGGTCGTGGCCTCTAGGAAACTTCGGCATTACTTTCTGGCCCACCCGATC
Organism: Dendrocalamus latiflorus; assembly: GCA_017311315.1. Taxonomy (NCBI): domain Eukaryota; kingdom Viridiplantae; phylum Streptophyta; class Magnoliopsida; order Poales; family Poaceae; genus Dendrocalamus; species Dendrocalamus latiflorus. The sequence goes on along the minus strand of CM029627.1, from coordinate 31,641,870 downwards.
ACAGTGCCTTCCTCATTCCCCCTGGCAGAGATGTTACACAACAAGGAGTCCACAGGGCGCATCGGCAAATGGGCTGCCGAGCTCGCCCCCTTCTCCTTGACGTATGCTTCACGAACGGCAATCAAATCCCAAGTCCTGGCGGATTTTCTCGCCGAATGGACCCCGCCGGCCCAACCAGTCCAGACGCACGACGACCCCATCTGGACGCTTACCATTGACGGAGCTTACGGCGTCGCGGGCGCGGGCGTAGGTGCGGTGATCGTCACGCCCGAAGGACAGCGTTTGTTATACTCGGCGCGCCTTGCCTTCCCCGCTACCAACAACACGGCTGAGTACGAGGCGCTGCTCTTTGGCCTGGCGAAGCTCAAGGCAGTCGGCGTGAGACGGGTGCTAGTCCGCACCGACTCGCGCTTGGTGGCTGGTCATGTGGATAAGTCATATCAAGCCAAGGACCCTGAGTTGGCCAAGTACCTCGCGGCTGTGAGGGCGAGGGAAAGACACTTTTTGGGCGTCACCGTCAAGGCCATCCCCCGCGCGGAGAACGAGCAGGCCGACGCCCTCGCTAAGGCGGCCAGCCAGCAACTGCCCCCCTGATGGGGTGTTTTACGAGATATTAGTGCAGGCGGCCATCGCACAGGACAACCGGGACGCGGCACTCGTCCACCACATTGACCGGCCAGGTGATTGGCGAGAGCCCATCTTCAATTTCTTGCAAGGCATCGCCGAGCCGGAGGACCCCGCCGAGCTTCGGTGCTTGCAGCACCGCGCAAGGTCCTTCCAGGTGTTCGAAGGGATACTCTACAAGAGAGGGGTTTGCGCACCGCTCTTGCGCTGCCTCTCGACTGAGGGGGGAAAGGAGCTCCTTGCGGAGATCCACGCGGGCGCAAAGGCAAGGCAGTCGGTGCGAGACGGGTGCTAGTCCGCACCGACTCGCGCTTGGTGGCTGGTCATGTGGATAAGTCATATCAAGCCAAGGACCCTGAGTTGGCCAAGTACCTCGCGGCTGTGAGGGCGAGGGAAAGGCACTTTTTGGGCGTCACCGTCAAGGCCATCCCCCGCGCGGAGAACGAGCAGGCCGACGCCCTCGCTAAGGCGGCCAGCCAGCAACTGCCCCCCTGATGGGGCGTTTTACGAGATATTAGTGCAGGCGACCATCGCACAGGACAACCGGGACGCGGCACTCGTCCACCACATTGACCGGCCAGGTGATTGGCGAGAGCCCATCTTCAATTTCTTGCAAGGCATCGCCGAGCCGGAGGACCCCGCCGAGCTTCGGCGCTTGCAGCACCGCGCAAGGTCCTTCCAGGTGTTCGAAGGGATATTCTACAAGAGAGGGGTTTGTGCACCGCTCCTGCGCTGCCTCTCGACTGAGGGGGGAAAGGAGCTCCTTGCGGAGATCCACGCGGGCGCAAAGGCAAGGCAGTCGGCGCGAGACGGGTGCTAGTCCGCACCGACTCACACTTGGTGGCTGGTCATGTGGATAAGTCATATCAAGCCAAGGACCCTGAGTTAGCCAAGTACCTCGCGGCTATGAGGGCGAGGGAAAGGCACTTTTTGAGCGTCACCGTCAAGGCCATCCCCCGCGCGGAGAACGAGCAGGCCGACGCCCTCGCTAAGGCGGCCAGCCAGCAACTGCCCCCTGATGGGGCATTTTACGAGATATTAGTGCAGGCGGCCATCGCACAGGACAACCGGGACGCGGCACTCGTCCACCACATTGACCGGCCAGGTGATTGGCGTGAGCCCATCTTCAATTTCTTGCAAGGCATCGCCGAGCCGGAGGACCCCGCCGTGCTTCGGCGCTTGCAGCACCATGCAAGGTCCTTCCAGGTGTTCGAAGGGATACTCTACAAGAGAGGGGTTTGCGCACCGCTCCTGCGCTGCCTCTCGACTGAGGGGGGAAAGGAGCTCCTTGCGGAGATCCACGCGGGCGCGTGCGGATCCCACCTGGCACCGAGGTCATTAGTTGGCAAGGCGTTCAGGCAAGGCTTCTACTGGCCAACTGCCATCACCGACGCCCAGGACCTCGTCCGTCGGTGCCAAGAGTGCCAGTGGATGGCGCGCATCATCCGCAGGCCCCCGACGAGCCTCAACCCTATTCCTCCGGTGTGGCTACTGGCACGCTGGGGCGTCGACATAGTAGGACCGCTTGCCCGAGCTCCAGGGGACCTCCGATTCGTGGTGGTCGCGCTGGAGTATTTCTCCAGATGGCCGGAAGTGGTCGCCCTGGCTAAAGTAACTTCTGCGGCCATAGAGCGCTTCCTCTGGCAAAACATCATATGTCGCTTCGGCGTGCCCCGGGAGCTCATGGTTGACAATGGCCTGCAGTTCGACGCCACCCTATTCAAAGACTATTGTGACAGCATGGGCATCATCCTCCGATTCGCCTCGGTAGGGCATCCCCAGTCCAACAGGGCGGTCGAACGGGCGAATGGCACCATCTCCGCCGCCATCAAAAAGCGCCTGGTCGGGTTGCCGAAGGGCAAGTGGCCAAGTGAGCTTCATAGCGTTCTTTGGTCGCTTCGCACAATAGTAACGCGCCCGACGGGATTCACGCCGTTCAAGCTCCTTTTCGGCGACGAAGCAGTGACGCCCGAGGAAATCAAGGCCGGCTCGCGGAGGGTCCTCGTCCAAGCACCCAAAGAGGAGCGCCGTGTGTCCTTCGACCTCCTCGACGGGCTACGGGTAGATGCAGCCCACCATGTAGAGAAGTATGCGCGGCAGACAATGCGTACTCGGGACCGCTCTATAGGCCGCGGGGATTCAAGCCTGGGGATCTCGTTCTCAGAGTGGCGCTTCAGGCGGAGACCGCTGGCAAGCTGGAGTCCAAGTGGGAAGGCCCGTACATTGTGATGGAGGCATTGCCGAAGGGGGCGTACCGCCTCACCACGCTCGAAGGACAAACCCTCCGGCACACATGGAATGCGGACAGGTTGCGGCGATACTACGCCTAGAAGTAGGACAACAAGCGTAGAGCCACCAGCCCTTTGTTATACGATGCTCGCCCGCGCAAACGAGAGTTTAATAAAGATTGCTGTCCCCAGAGCATTCCCTGTCCGCGCTGAGCAGAACAAAGTCCACGGACTTTAAATAAGACGTAGCGTCGAGGTCTGCCTCCGCACGCGCGAGTCTCCGGACTATAAAGGAAGTCGTAGCGTCAAGGTTCGCCTCCGCACGCACTAGTCCACGAACTTTAAATAAGACGTAGCGTCGAGGTCTACCTCCGCACGCGTGAGTCTCCGGACTATAAAGGAAGTCATAGCGTCGAGGTTCGCCTCCGCACGCACTAGTCCACGGACTTTAAATAAGACGTAGCGTCGAGGACTGCCTCCGCACGCGCGAGTCTCCGGACTATAAAGGAAGTCGTAGCGTCGAGGTTCGCCTCCGCACGCACTAGTCCACAGACTTTAAATAAGACGTGGCGTCGAGGTCTGCCTCCGCACGCGCGAGTCTCCGGACTATAAAGGAAGTCGTACCGTCGAGGTCCGCCTCCGCACGCACTAGTCCACGGACTTTAAATAAGACGTAGCGTCGAGGTCCGCCTCCGCACGCACCAGTCTACGGACTCTAAATATGACGTAGCGTCGTGGTCCGCCTCCGCATGCACCAGTCTACGGACTTTAAATAAGACGCAATGGGGGGACGCCCTCGCGCGCACCAGTCTACGGACTCTAAATAAGACGTAGCGTCGAGGTCCGCCTCCGCACGCACCAGTCTACGGACTCTAAATAAGACGTAGCGTCGAGGTCCGCCTCCGCACGCGCGAGTGTCCGGACTATAAAGCAAGTCGTAGCGTCGAGGTTCGCCTCCGCACGCGCCAGTCCACGGACTCTAAATAAGACGTAGCGTCGAGGTCCGCCTCCGCACGCGCGAGTCTTCGAACTATAAAGAAAATCGTCGCGTCGAGGTTCGCCTCCGCGCGCGCCAGTCCACGGACCCTAAATAAGACGCGGATGTTCTCCCTGCGCACTCTACGGAGTCTAAACAAGACGCTAACTCCGCGCATGCCAGGGACCTCGTCCCTGTGCATACTCTGCGGAGTATAAATAAGACGCGGGTGTCCTCCCTGCGCGCTCTACGGAATATAAACAAGATGCGGAGGTCTTCCCTTCGCGTTCGGCGGCAGGTAACACCAAGAAAGGTACTACTTGGTTTCATTATAAAAGCAAAGGGGTTACATGGTTACAAGCATACGAACCAGTACATCATCCCCCCGCCCTACCCGACCAACCGCTCAGCCTTGGTGCGGTGCGGGCGAACCCGTGCCGTCATCGCCGTGACGCTGAAGGACTCCTTCGAGCCAGTGGAGGAGGTCTCCCTCCCCATGTAGCGTCTGCTGCACGGCGACCCTCGCTGCATCTTCCCCGAAGCGGCCCCAGATCCGTTGATGGAAGTTCTGCAAGCTAGGCCCGATGGAGCGAATGGCGTCCGACATAACCTCGGGTCGGCCGGGAGGATCCAGTTGAGGATTCGCCAGCTCATGGGTATGTCTGCACCCACGAGTGTGAAGTAGGGCGAGGGCGAAGCACGCACCAAGATAGCCGCAGTGTTCGCCAAACGTTCTGGCGCCACGAAGAGCAACCCCTGCCCCCTCCTCGATCAACCCGAGCGTCTCCGACGGGGCCTCCGGCCCATGCGTAGTGTCCGGCACTCTGACGCACAGGTCTCGGAGGGCCTGGTTCAGAGACTCCATGGCCCGCCACACCGACGTGGACGCATTTTCCAAGACGAGGCTATTCCCTGCAGCAGACTCCGCCAGCTGGGCGTTCTCCCCTTCTAGGACGGCGATCTGCTGCAGGAAGGCGGTGCGCTCCTCAGCCGCGGCACACTTGACTTCCGTGGCCTCGAGTTGTGCGGCTGCCATGGCGCCCTCCAGCGCGCGAAGTTCTTCATCCTTGACTGCGAGAGCATTGTTTGCTTCACGAAGGCTGGCTTCCAGAGCCCTCCGCTCCCGAACACGGGCCTCGTCAAAGGACCGGCTAAGGGCAAGCGTCTGGAAAAAACAACAAGTCAGCAGGCGCCCAGCAGTACCTTGCAAGCTGAAGCGCAAATATTTACCCTCATCTCGGAGGCCTGCAGCGCGAGCGCTAGGAGATCCCCCTCGCATGACGACAACATCTCTCGGTCAAGGCCGTTGTCGGCACGCTCTGCGGCTGCGGTGAGGACGCGAAGTATCTCCAGGCGAGGGAGGAAGTCCGCGCGAGCGAGCCCCGGCCCCAACGCGCCAGGATTTACCGAGGCCGCGGCCACGTCAACAGCAACGGACACCTGCGAGGCACCCTGCACAAGGCTTTGGACTTCGCGCATACCTCCGTTGCTTGATCCTTCGCCATGTCCGGGAGACCTCGTCTCGCCTGATGTCGGCAGAATGAGCGAGCAGATCGGAGAGAGTCTCGCGAAGTCACGAGAAGAAAGGGACTCACGCCTACCTCCTGCGCCTCTCATCGCGGTAGGAAGTGGCGCTGTTTCGACGGCCAAGTGGGAGGCGGGCGCCTCGGTGGTCGGCGAGGAGGTCTTTTCGGCCGCGCCAGACGTCGTAATCCCGCGACAAGGCCCCGCAACGGCGTATCGACCCCTCGCTGGCGGCGGGGACTGCGTCCGAGGGCGTTTCGCCTGTGGTGGCACAAGCGATTCTTCCGGGGCAACACCAGCTACAGTTCCCGTCGCCCCCACGGTTTCCTCTGTAGGGGGTGCGTCCTCGCCGGCCGCTGCGGTTGATAGCGCACCATCAACGGTGGTTTTCTCGCCGGGAACGGTGCTCCCCCTCGGGTTGGCGAGTTCCAGCTCAACGATGGCCGCGAGCACGGGTTCGTTGGCATCGGCAGAGGGTGCCGGGGGATCCTAGGCGGCGCGCTCCTCCGAAGCAGTGTGGCCGGGCCCACCGCCGGTTGCACGCCCCGTCTGAGCTGTGATAGTCGCCGAGGGGCCTGCGCGGTCGCATACGGCAGACGGGGAACGGGCCCGGCGTCGCGAGGATAACACCCCCGTAGGGCTATCACCGTCCTGAGTGCCCGGAGTCCCGGCGGGAAGCTCCTCCGGCACCGAGCGCTCGGGCACAGTAATGCCCAGAGCCTCGCATGTGCGGTTTACCCGCCCTTGCTTAGCCGCCTTGACTGCGGCCTCGCGAGCCTGGTGCTCCTTAAGCGTGTACGGGCCGAGGAGCGCCGCAACCGCGCGCTCCGCATCTTCTAGCCGAGCCACTGCGCAGGAGATCACGTCAGTCAGGCAGAGACCAAACAGATACAATGGCACGCGTAAAACATGCTGGGCGACTTACAAGGAGCGGAGGGCGGAAGCAGGCGAGATACGGATGGGCTGAACCCGTCCTCGCGGGGGCCGTTCTGTCCAACATACTTCCCCCGGGAGGAGAGTGGCGCCACCCCATACATTGTGAACTCCTCGGCTAGGTCGCGCAGGCTCATTCGACGGGCGACACCGACAAGACTCTGTAGCTTTCGCGTGTCGTCAGTCTCCGCCTTCAGACTCAGCGTACTGTTAAACGAGATCGGCCCACCTCGGCATTGCATTCCGCTCTTGTCGATCACGGTGTAGTAGAACCACTGCCGACTCCAGCTGGACTCCCATTGCCTCAGCAAGGCTGGCGCGGGGAACAACGTCGCGCACGACGTCCGGAGCACGAAGTCCACACCGCCGAAGTTGGACACCGCCCCGTCAACTTTTCGGGGTCGACAGCGTGCGTCGTGCAATGTGGCGAATAAGCTCGCACTGGGGCGCCCCCCCTGTTCGCATCGCCCATGTGAAGACAACTAGGCGGAGTATTGCGTGGGGCGTCAGTTGGGCTAGCTCCAACTTGTAGGCCCGCAAGACTTCGCCCACAAACAACGTGGAGGGCATTCGAAGGCCGGCGTCGAAGAACGCGATAAAAACAATCGCCTCCATTGCCCGGGGGCTTCGGCTCCGTCTCGTCCCGACGGGGTAGGCGAGCCCCATCGCGATCCACGATCTTCCTCTCATCCACGAGTCGCTGCAGCGTCCCTTCGGTCACACGGCTCTTCCCCAACACACGGGAACAGCAGCCTCCCGAGTACTCCATGGCGTCCCACCACTTGTTGGCGCGCGAGCTCCCCCGTGGCACCAGCTCGTACTCCCTGGAAGGATGGGACACCTCGCCCTGGCTAGGCAAGGAACCGCTGCGGGGATGGTAGGTGGCGTCGTCAGGGCTAGCCATCACTCTTCGCGACCAGGGAGGAAGAAGCAGGGAAAGGAGCAACTAGCGTTACAATTAGCACGGGCGGAAGCAAGGCGGCAGATCAAAAACAAACAAAAAGCAAGCAAGAGTGCCTCCACCTCAACACTGGCACCTTATAAAGGCCGCTCGCCTCTCATGTGGCTCGAAGCGCAGACAGATCAAACTCGCAGCAATTCGGCTGCCCACGATTTGGAAAGAACCGCCGGGGCTTAGAGGGTCGTGCCCGGTAGGTGACCAAGCAGCGCACAACGCCTCCACGCCTTCAACACGCGTCCAACTTCCCTGGGAAAGGGGCGAACGGCCGTGGTCACGCAACCGCTCACATCCCACGACGCACCAGTCGTGAGTTGCCGCGTGTCCCACCCGCAGAATGGCAGACGGCACGACGGGACAGCCTGACTTCTGCCAGGCCAGGCGTCGGCGTGATTCCAGCCGCCATTAAAAGTGCACTACCAGACTGCAAGGTCACAACAGCTCCAAAGCGCAACAATATCGGCGCCAAGCTCCAATTTAAGCGCGGGGACGGAGCGCGCGCGCGCGTCTACTTCGACTAGGCGCCAGCCTCCGCTGCCACCTAGTCGAAGGGTAGGGGACGGAGCGCGCGCGCCTCGGCTTCGACTGGGCGCCAGCCTCCGCTGCCACCCGTTCGACGGGTAGGGGACGGAGCGCGCGCGCCTCAGCTTCGGCTAGGCGCCAGCCTCCGCTGCCACCCGTTCGAAGGGTAGGGGACGGAGCGCGCGTGCCTCGACTTCGACTGGGCGCCAGCCTCCGCTGCCACCCGTTCGAAGGGTAGGGGACAGAGCACGCGCGCCTCGTCTTCGGCTAGGCGCCAGCCTCCGCTGCCACCCGTTCGACGGGTAGGGGACGGAGCGCGCGCGCCTCGGCTTCGACTGGGCGCCAGCCTTCGCTGCCACCCGTTCGACGGGTAGGGGACGGAGCGCGCGCGCGTCTACCTCGACCTAGACGCCAGCCTCCGCTGCCACCCGTTCGACGGGTAGGGGACAGAGCGCGCGCGTCTACCTCGACCTAGGCGCCAGCCTCCGCTGCCGCCCGTGTGAAGGGTAGGGGACGGAGCGCGCGCGTGTCTGCTTCAACAAGGCACCTTCCATCCCAGACCTCGGGCTCCCCAACCACAAGCTTAGAGAAATTCACAGGCCGCAGGGGACGGAGGGGGCCAAAGGACTTGGCGACATGGCTTCGGCCCTGTGAAGCCCTTCACCATGAGAGGCTCCTGTCGTAGGGGTGGCCCCCACCTAAGCCCAGCAGGCCTGTTAGGAGGTTATAAGAACTAGAGTACCATGTGTAATGACATAAGTGCCCCTAATAGGGAGGTACGGATGTAAGGGCATAACTGTAAAAGCATACTCCATGTGAATATATATATCAGGATGAGGGGGAGGATGAGGCAGAACACGCCCACCTCTCCACTACCATATCTCTCTCTGTTTGGTCTGTAACCACAACAGGCAGCAAAAATAGAAATTAGGCATATTGTCAATCACCCACTTAACTAAATTGTTATATTCCCGTAGAATAATTAATATTCCCACAAAATGGTGAATCTTTTGGATGATTCTATTAAGGATATTTTCCAGAAGAAAATCTAGTATTTCCATGAAGATTAATTGTGGTTAATGTTTTATGTTGCAACATTATATTCATGATCCTGAAGAGCATCATATAGATTTATATTATGTTGTTAAGAACATACTACTTGTGAACATAAAAGAAATGTTGCATAAGTACAAACTTGAAGCTTTATGATCCAAATTAGTTTAAAGATGGTATAAGTATTTAGATCAAAATTTGAGTAAATAATAAGGAAACTAGACAATAGAACAAGTCCGTCAATTCTCGAATCCCCGATGGATCTTTGTCATGGAATAATAACACACCAGGAGATGGGATACCCTATAATTGTTATGGTCATGCAGTTTTTCATGCCACTACATTAATAAAAGTCTAGCTCACTTCATATAATGAACAACCCCCAAAGTGAAATTAGTGCGTGTTCAAAGAATGAAATATATCCCACATAATATCACCAACATAGCATAATTTATGGGCCTCCATGTGAAGTTGGGGATATATGTTGAATCTAAATTTCCACCAATCCAGCACCCATGAAAAGGGGATTTTTTTTTATGCTACAAAGATCTAATCGCAGCAACAAGAGGGGTGAAAGCCTAAATTTGTTGAATGCCTTGATATTTTCTTGGATGAAAAGAACTTTATTATTAAGATTCATACACTAGCCAAGCTAAACTAGAAGTTTAGTTTATACTCCTGTAAGCCAGAAGCGAGAGCTTACTGGTTATTTTTCAAGAAACTATAAGAGTAACCAAGTTGTATTTTGCCATAAGCAATCACACTGCTAAGAGTAGTATACTCTGGATTTTTTAATAGTATATCGACCTAAGCGAAATGAATTGTTCGTTAATGATTGTCGGCCCCAGATTTCACTATTTAGAATTCTCTGTGATTCCACCACATTATTCCCTTGATCAATAGATAGTGCTCACATAAACATTGCTGAATCATTTCATATATCATATGAACCATACCATACTGTTGTAGGGGTGGCCCCCACCTAAGCCCAGCAGGCCTGTTAAAGGAATGTAAGGCCCATAATGGGACATGTGTAATGACATGAGTACCCTTGAGGGGAATACTCAGATGTAAGGGTATAATTGTAAAAGCACTGCCCATGTGGATGTATATATACAACACAGGCCATGGGGAGAAGCCCTAAGCCATTACTCACCAAACTCCCCACTACCATATGTTGGTGATATGCCCTAGAGGCAACATGGAGATGTTGAATATATCACATACTATGTTTATGATACATTGCTTTGTTCCTTGAAATAGACATTATCATTATTGATCAATGAGTATGTGACTTATTCATGAGACTCTTAATGCCAAAATGTTGCTATTTCTAAATGATCCCTGATTATATATCATATGAGGAACAAATATGATTCAAAGATCAGCATATGTATTAATTGATGATCATGTCTCATGGATCATGGTATGGAGATACCAAATCAATAATATGGACATGTGTTAGTGAACATATGTTGGATAGACCCGCCATGAGACACTGCAGAGATTCCATGTGTCATCAGTTGGTCTCAAGTAGTGTTTATGTAGAATCCTTAGACTTGAGATCATCATGGTTCCCAACATGCGTAGTAGCCTATTTTGGGATTACTAACCACTACTCCGTAACTGGGTAGTCATAAAAGTAGTCTTTGGGTTTGCTATGAAACATGTAGTGGGATGTGAATGATCAAGATAGAATTTGCCCCTCCTTATGGGAGAGATATCTCTGGGCCCCTCGATGTAATGGATTATGAAAGTGCATGGCCATGCCAAGGTGATTGAGGAGTCAATCACAGGTTTATAATCCATCACGGAATCGAGAGAGTGATTGAGCCATTAAGAGGATGACACAGGTCTCGCCTTGAGCTCAATCTATATCGTGAGGCAAAGGGATTCGTACATGAGAACATTACAGGTTCAGCCGATATGATCTTTACGTATACTTTGGGGTTAATATGTCTTACTAGAGGCCGCTATTAACAAGGTGACCAGAAAGGCGTTTCCGGGTCGCGACCAAGTATACGTGAACCTACAGGGTCGCACACTTAACGGGTTGGAACACTAATTCGAATGTGATTCGGATGTGGGCTCAATTCGGATAGAGATCTGGATAGACTCCTATTGGGCCTCGGTCCACGAGGCCCAAGTGAGGAGGTCTATATATATGGAGGCGAGGGGCTGAGGGGTGCATGCTTCTGTTAATCCCGAGCCAAACCCTAGCCGCCACCTCCCGAGCCAAACCCTAGCCGCTCGCGAGTGCTGGTACACTCGCGATCGGCGTTCCAGCCCCGGACGTGTGGATACCGGTGGAGGCGCTGCTCGTTGCGGCGTTGATCGGCATCAACAACCTACAGATTGGATCTGCTCGTGGTGTGGTTGATCGCGTGGAGGAGACGATCTGTTCGGGACGATCGGCTACTTCCACTAGTACCTCGACGCGCGTGGTTGGATCGACTTCTCCAACTCTTCTTCCGCTGCGCTGCGCGTCTAGTGGTAACGATCCATGATCCCTCCTTAGCATGATGTCCTGGTGTGCGCGGTAGAATTTTTGTTTTCTGCTATCGTAGCCTACGCGCGTTCCTTCACCATACTCTCTCTCTGTTTGGTCTGTAGCCACAACAGTTGGCGCCGTCCGTGAGGAGGACAGGAGCAAGCTGCAAAATTCGGAGGAGGATGGCACCAAAGAAAGCTTCGTCGATGGCGGCAAAGAGGAAGGCGGACGCGGCGAAGCATCGCGTCGGTACCCAGGCTTCGGCGTCGGTAGTTGCAGGCATGGATGGCGACGTCAGTGTGGCGGCCGGCGGCGCTGGGGTTCATGACGCGATGACCGACCCCGCCAACATCGCCGCGACGGCCGACCCCGTCGCCGTCGCCGCAACGACCGACCCCGCCACCATCGCCGCGACGGCCGACCCCATCACCGTGGCCGCAACGATCGACCCCGCCACCATCGCCACGACGGTTAACCTTGCCACCATCGTCGCGACGACCGTCGAAACCGCCACACGCGTCGCAGGTAACCCCATCGCAGGTACCGCAGTGGCCGCCGGCAGCGCCGCCCAGGCGTTCAAAGCTGGTAATGCCGGCGCGCACGCTGGCGCGGCGTCTGCCCTCCCACCTAGTACAGGAATGGCGAGCGGCTCTGGTGGTAACGGGGGCTTCGTCACTGGTTCTGACCCCTTCCACGCCAGCGCGGCGGGCAATCCGCGAACGCAGGACGTGGTTGCCACCGCGCCGACTGTACCACCAGAAGTGCCGGCAGTCCCACCCGCGTCCGCAGCGGAAAGCGCGCTGCTGGCGGCCCTCAACGCGTTCCAGCGGGAGTTAACAGATCTCCGCGGGACTGTGCGGGACATGCAGGAGGCTCGAAGCCAACAGACCCCGCCAGTGGTCGCGTTGGAGCCCACGCCGGAGAGGGCGGACAGCCGCGACGCCCCCACATCCAGCCGCGTCCCGCTATGACGTGTGGATCCGGAATCCCCACTCTCCGCGGGCCTGCAGCAGGCGGCGTGGCAGGAAGACTTCAAGTTCTCCAGTGCTATCGAATCGTACAAGGGCGACACGGATCCACGAGAATTCGTGCGCGTGTACAAAACCGCCATTAAAGCCGCTGGCGGAGACGACACCACGAAGGCGAAGGGACTCCCCCTCGCGTTGCAAGGTGTGGCGCTCTCTTGGTTTTTTACGATAGAGCCAAACTCCATCTACGTGTGGGAGCAGATCCGCGACTGCCTCTATAACAACTTCGGGGGGAACTACGTCGAGCGAGTCGACGTTGATCAGCTCTTCGCGGTGAAGCAAAAATCTTCAGAGAAGCTGCGGGGTTACTTCAAACGCTTTGCGAAGGTACGCTGCCAAGTCAAGGACGTTAATGAAATGACCATTATCAATGCAGCCATACAGGGCCTTCGCCCCGGCCCGATGGCTGAATACAACGCACGAAAGCCAATCAAGACAGTGGTGAAGCTCTTCGACAAAATGGAGAAATACGCCAGGACAGAAGAGGAAGCGTGTCGAAGACAAGGTGACGACTCCGACACCAATCAGGAAGGCCTGGCCAAGAGCGAAGACCCGTTGAAAGACGGCTCCTCGAAAGGCAAGTGCAAGCCAGAGCCGTCGAAGGATGCCTCCGAACGCAAGGACGTCCAGCACAAGGAGTCATCCGTCGACAAGCCCAAACGTGGCCAGCAGAAGTCACGGAGGCCCCGATACGTGTTCGACATCGAGGGCGGCTCCGAGGACAACGCCCCCGCCGGCCGCGGCGGTAGATGGCGCCGGGGGTGAGGACGGGGTAGCGGCCAGGGTCGCGACGATAGAGGCCGCGGAGAATACGAAGACCACCACCACGGGCAGTGGTGTGAAACACGCGACAACCTGCCGTCACACCTGTGGGTTCGCAGCGTCCTTCGAGGCCGCAGCGCCATCCTCGTCACGCCGCGGGACCTCGTCCAAAAACTGGCCAAGGTTTCCCTCACCGTGTAAGTTATTCCGCAGCTCGACTATGGCTGCGGCCTCCCCGCAGTACTCCCATATCCGCTCATGGAAGAACTTCACGGGGCGGCGAACGGCACGCACGGCACCGGACATTACCCCGCCTCCAGCGGGCATCTCCAGTCAAGGATCGGCCAGCCCGGCAACATGCTCACAACCGCGGAGTCGCAGGAGCGCGCATGTCACACACGACGCCACGTAGACGCAGTGGTTGCCAAAGGTCGTCGCAGCACCGTGTGCAATGTCGGCCGCGTCCCCGATCCACCCGAGCGACCGCGACAGGTCCTCGGGCCCGAAGGAGCGTGGCAGCACCTCGGCGATAAGCCCCTTGAGGGTGTCTTCCAGGGCCAACATAGCGTCCCAAGTGGCTACCGAAGCGTCGCCCAAGGCGCGATCCCGCTCCGCTAGAGAGGCGGCAAGCTCGCTATTCTCCCTCTCCAACGCAGCGACTTGTTGCAGTAAGTCGTCTCGCTCCGCAGCAGCTTCCTGCCGCCCCACTTCGGCGGCCGACTCCCGTGCCGTGACGATAAGCTCCTCGGTGCGCATCTTCATCTCCGCGCCCCCGTAGCTCCCTGTAGCTCCCCTTCGGCGGCTTGCAGTTTGCCCTGGAGCACTCCTTGCTCGCGAGCGTGAGCCGCTTGCAGGGCCTGGGCCAACACGAGCGTCTGCGCGGCGGAGGGGTTAGCAAGCCTTAAACGACTGAAGTGGTCCAAAGGACAGACGCTTACCCTCGCTCCTGACACTTCCAATGCGTCCCCAAGGCGCCCTGACCCATAGGTCTGCAACACCTGCTGGCCAATGCTGGCGGCCGCGTCGACCGCAATCCCGCGCCATGCCCTCAGCGCATCCGATGGAGGGACGAAGTCTGCCGGGCTCGAGCGCGCGGCATCTGTGTCGCCAGCGCCAGGACCCCCACGCTCAAAGGATGGCTCCTCCTTCGGGATAAGTGACGCTACAAGCGGAAGTATAAGTTTGTCGTACGAGACGCGGAAAAATTGTGCTAAAGGTATGTTGTCCTAGCTCACCCTCGGTGGCAGATGGGGGACTTCGCTGGGATGCCTCCCTAGCCCCGTGCGGGGCCGCAACGACTTTGGCCCCTACGGGTAGCGCTGACCCGCGGGGCTGAGGGACCTCCGAGTTGGGACCCAGCGCCAACCGGTCCTGCGCCACGATCACTGCGGCCCGAGGAGCTGGGAGGGCGCGGGGCAGAGGAACTTCGGTGCTCGGCGCGGAGTCCCACAAGCTCCCAACACCGGTCGCCACGGCAAACCCTCGCGAAGTCCGCTAAAGGGGGGACTACAAACGTGGCCGCTTCGCCTGAGGGGAAGGCCCCACCTCGGTAACCGCTACAAAAGGAGCCTCTGCGGCAACAATATTCACCGAAGAGGTCTCCGCAGCTACAACGGCGGCGGCCGGGGACTCTGTTCTCACGACCTCCACGGGGAGCATCTCCGCCTCGGCCACCGCTGTCGGCGAAGACCGCGCTCCACATATTCTTGCGGAGGGCAGCCCCGCCACGGCCGTGGCCGCAGACAAGGACTTCGCTGTCTTATGGGACCTCCCTCTCCGGGTAACCCACGGCGTGCTCTCCACCCCTGGCGCCTTCGCCCTCAGTACCCGCGCCCTCCTCCAAGTCCGAGTCGGCGTACTTCGTCGAATCCGACTCCGGGCTCGCCGCGCCGGCAGGAGCAGCGGCAACCGCCGTACAGGGCGTGGTCGCAGGGGTCCGGGCCCCCTTGCGGGATGACGCCTTCATCCTCGCGGCACCGTCATCTTGGTGTTGCGGTCCCGGAGGGGTGCGACCCGTCACGGGAAGTCCTAAGGCCTCGCACACGCGGTTTATCCGCCCCAGTCCCGCCTCCGCAGTCGCAGCTGTGCGCTGCTCGTGCTCTCTGGCAGTGTATGGCCCAAGGAACACACACGTTGCGTGCTCCGCGTCCTCCAGGCGAGTTCCTGCGTGGGGCAGAAAGCACAATTACACACGATGCAATACGTACGAATGGAGGGGAGGGCACGGTCGAGGCTCACGAAGATCAGTCGGCACGGGCAGCGAGCAAACAGATGGTCGAACGTTGTCATCCCGACATTTCCCGGCCGTGAGGCGCCAATCGCGGGCGAGCGGCGCCACACCGTACATTATGTACTCCTCGGCGAGGTCGCGCATATTGAAGCGGGCGGTGACCCCCACAAGTCTTTGCACCCTTCGCCTATCTTCGGGGTCAAGTGTTAGGCTGGGCGTGGTCTTGAATGCAATCGGCCGGCCCGTACACTCAAGGCCGCTACCACTCACCACACGGTGGTAGAACCACCGCCTCATCCAATTGAACTCCCATTTCCCTCGTGTCGAGTTCGCAGGGAAGAGCCTTCCGCATGACGCCCGCAGAACGAAGTTGACACTGCCGAACTTCGACAGCGTCCCGTCCTTCCGCTCCTTCGGTTGGCACCGGGCTTCGTGCAAATATGCGAACAATGAGGCGCTGGGCCAACACGCTTCCGAGCGCAGGGCCCAGCTGTACACGGCAAGGCGAGCCACCGCGTTCGGAGTTAGTTCTGACAACTCCAGCTTGAAGGTCCGCAGCACGTCCCCAACAATCGCTGCGGACGGGATGCGAAGTCCGGCTTCGAAGTAGGCGACGAAGACGATCGCCTCCGACTTCTCAGGGCGCGGCTCCGTCTCATCATCAGTGGGCAGCTGCACCGCTTGGCGGTCCGATAGCCTCCCGTCGCGCAACAGTGACCGGATCGTGTCCTCCGTCACGAGCGTGCGGCCCAAGTCGCCAGAGTACGGACCTTCCCTCTTCTTCGCCGCCCACCACTTGTCTGCCGCCGCCGGATCGCGCTCCTCGAGTGCGTATTTCACCTCAAGCGGCGAGGATCGCCGGCGGATGGCGTAGCCGCCCACCTGAGCACGCTCGTCGCAAGTCGCCATTGGCGTCCACGGGGAACTCGACGGCAAAAAGGAGCGCAGGAACAGGACGAGCAAATGCAGGAGGCGGCGTGAACAACCAGAAAGCGTGTGGAGGAGGCGCAGGCACAGTATCACGGGGGTTACTTAAAGACCCCTCGCCTCCCACCATCGGTAAGCGCAAACGGCGAAGACAACCGCTCACCTCCCCATGTGCGAAGCCGAAGCGTCGCGAGGGCACACGTAGCCCACATATGACTGTGGTCGTACAGTGTCCTGTCACCGCACGACGCGCCACTAACGTCCCACCGCGTGTCGGTCAGCACAGGGAATAAATGCAGGCTGCACGACCCGACATAGCTTCCGGCACGCGTCGGCGTGGTTCTTCGGACCCTTCAACCGCAATAGTCCAAACGGGGTCTTCGCCCCCCCCCAACTTTCGCCGCACCTGTGCGAAGGGACACTGCTGCGCAGGTGCCGCAAGCCACTCTGACTAAGACATGCCCCCCACCACATGATCGCGCCCGCGGGAATAAGGACAGCAGCGCACTACTGGACCGCCTGGGGCAGTTTGGGGTGCGAGGCATCCCCCACTCCGGCTGCAACCCCAGCTCCGCCTCAGCCCCCCACACCAATTTGGGCTCCGGCCTTAGCTCCGGCCTTGGCGTCGACCTCGGCTTCGACCTTACGCCCGGGAGGCAACCTCGCCCCTGATGCCATAGGGCAAGGAGGACTTCGCCACCCTGTCCGGGGAACAACCGCAGATCTGTGTGACAAAGGCAACCGAAGACCGGCAAAAAGCACAATCGCTAGCAGCCGGGGACGCGCGTTGGAAGGTGGGCAGCCAGCACGCGGCGCGCCTACAGCACCGCGCCACGTACCCCGCCCCTCTAGGGAAGGGGCAAACGGCCGCGGTCGTGTGACCCCGGACAGCCCGTGACGCACCAATCATGGTCCGCCGCGTGTGCACCTTGAGTGGGAAAGCACGTACGACTACAGCAGCCTGCTCCTGCCAGCCAGGGGTCGGCGCGATTCCCGGAGTCATTAAGGCACACTACCGCGGGGTCGCATTCACCTCGCGCCAAGGGAACACCGTTGGCGTCACATTGACCTCCGCTCCAACTTCGGCTCCGCCGCCCAACGAACTCAAGGCGGAGCATACCCCACCAACGCGGCCATGGTTTCGACCTCGACTTCGGCTTCGAGGAGCGGACTCGCGCAGGGACTCGTCCGTAGGCATTCCCCACATATGGTACAAGTGGAGGTCACGTCATGCCAAGTTTTGGCTTGTTCTCATAAACAGGTCACCTTCAGTGCATCAACATTCTTTGAAAGTAATGCTGATGGGCTCAATCAGAAAACTCGACTGAAGGTGGGCCTGTCTAGGAGAACAGGGCAAACCTTGCCCTTAAATGCAGAAATGCAGCACGAGGGCAGGAAGTGCGACCAGCTACCAACAACAGACGCTAACCAAGCTCCCAAGAAAAACAGGCCTCCATCAGTGCATTAACATCCCCCAAGCCGCGTAATGCCACTATGGAATATGGATGCACTGAAGAGGCCCATTTTAGGGGTGCAGCATCTACCCGAGCGCACAATGCAGGTACAATGCCGCACCAGCATGACATATATACCCCATAGCGGGGGAGCCAACCGGCAGAAGTCCAACCAGCAGGAGCCCAGCCGGCAGAAGGAAAGTCCAACCGGCGGAGGAGTGTCGCAGCATCGTACGGCCACGATGCTTCAAGACCTACGCCGCGCCAAGCACATTTCGCCGTGTGGACGGCTAGAAGAAGGAACGTCGCAACATCGTCTGGCCACGACGCCTCGAGTCTCGCACCGCGTCAACCAAGCCTCGCTAGGCAGGCCGGCAGTCGCTTATCATCAAGGGCACTCGACGCCGGAGTCCGCTGTCACTTGACGTGCGCGCGACGATTTAGGGGCCCGCTCCGTCTGCCTATGCCGACGCATCTAACTCCGCCAACACCTCCAATCCGGCCCGGGTAACCACCGATCCCGCCAAATCGGAGGCGACTGCGACCTCAAACCCGCCCCCTACGTCGACGTCGGCCCTCGGTCTCGATGCCGACCTCGACTTCGACCTTCGCCCCGGTCGGCAACCCCGGCCCCGCCACAGCAGGACCCTATGGATGACGAAGGCTTCGCCAAGCCGCCCGGCGCCATACCTTCGCGACAGGGCGAACACTACACTTCGACGAACGTTGAAAAAGCTCACAGGCCGCAGGGACGGAGGGGGCCAAAGGGCTCGGCAACATGGTTTCGGCCCGTGAAGCCCTTCACCATGAGAGGCTCCTGTTGTAGGGGTGGCCCCCACCTAAGCCCAGCAGGCCTGTTAAAGGAATGTAAGGCCCGTAATGGGACATGTGTAATGACATGAGTACCCCTGAGGGGAATACTCAGATGTAAGGGTATAATTGTAAAAGCACTCCCCATGTGGATGTATATATACAACACAGGCCATGGGGAGAAGCCCTAAGCCATTACTCACCTAACTCCCCACTACCATACTCTCTCTCTCTCTCTCTGTTTGGTCTGTAGCCACAACACATACATTAATATTACACATCAGAGTTTAATTACACTACATTTGGTCACTATTTTCATAAGAGCCTAACCAGGCCAAATACTTACAATACAAAAGCGGAAGCGAAAGTAGCAAACCAAAAGGAAGGACCCTAAGAATCCACAAGCAAGCGATGGGGGGTAAAATGTGAACTACAAATATTATGCTAGTTCAGATAATATATGTGAACACAATTTTCATCAAAGTCTGCTTAACGGGGATTTATGACTTCTTAAATCCATCTTAATTTCCTTTGTCTTCTCCTCTATCAGGGCCAGGTGCATCATCATAAGCATAGTGATGTTGCTCTCCTGTTTCTAAATTTATTGAGTGAGGGAGCATGAGCCCAAACCACCGTGCTCCATGAGCCAATATGCATAATGCAATTATATAGATGCATGGCTTATCAAAGAATGACTTGGGTTATTTTATTTGCTAAGATCCCAGTTTCAAAGCTACCATAAGTGCAAAACCCTATGACTTAGCTTTTTTACCAAATCATGTTTTTAAACATTTACCAGAATGTGCAATAATAATTACGATGTAGGTTCCATCCACCAATGCTTATTTTTATTACAGGGTTCCATCCACCCTTATATAATCACTAGGTTCCATCCACCTAGGGAAATTCAATCTAGGGTTCCATCCACCCAATAAGTTTTTATTCCCACCCACAAGGTTTTAGAAATAGAACTTGTCAATGTTCTAATATCGATCTTACGTATGATTTGTTTAGATTAGAGAAAAAATTAGAAGACTCGGTGTATGAACATGCAGAATAGAGACACGACAATTTTTATAAAGGTCTAGGCCTTCTTCTAGGAGAATAATAACCCTATGTCCTATGTGGCTATTGCAAAAAAATTACAACTGAAAGTAATGCGAAATACCTAGCACTATTTCCTACTCCAATATGTTATGAAACCCCTTCTTCCCTGACGTCAACCCTTATATAGCCGACGAAAATGGTGGCCATTGTCCCATGCCAAAAAATGTCTCAATGCTTCAGATGATAACCGTCTGACGGAAGTTACTGTCAGAGAGATGTAGTGGATCGTTCACCATGCGACGATTGTTGTCAAAGAGAGGTCGTGTGTGGTTATTAGAAACAAGCACACATTCTAACCACCTTGTTAGACGACCCTACAATGAAGTAGGTCGTCGTAAACAAGATAGTTGGGAATATGCAGGTTGCAGTAGGATTTACGACTATGAGGTGGTCGTAGGGTATCATATGGTTATATGATCGTAGAAAGACTTATGACCATATGATCATAGGAGAACTTACGACTGAATGATCGTAGAAGCGGTAATCGTAGTAAGACTTACAACTGAATGGTCATAGGAAGGCTTACGACCAAGAGGTAGTCATAGTAAGACTTACGACTAAATGGTCGTAGGAAGGCTTACGACCAAGAGGTAGTCGTAGTAAGACTCACGACTGAGTGGTCGTAGGAAGACTCACGACTGAGTGGTCGTAGGAAGACTTACGACTAAGAGGTAGTCATAGTAAGACTCACGACTGAGTGGTCGTAGAAAGACTTACAACCAAGGGGTAGTCATTGTAAGACTCACGACTACCCTGGGAAATCTCTCCCTGATCGCTAAACTGGGAGAATATAATGACATAATAATTAGAGGATTATTGTATCCTCGTCATCTAGCCCCCAACTTCAAGTGAATTCAACTTACTTGAGAAAGTGAAGTCATAGATGAAATAGTAGCCGAAAGCAAGGCCTTTTCAACCCTTATCGACCAAAAATGAGTTTGGCCAATAAGGTAAATTTGCTTGAGTTGTAAAGATAGACAGAGTTCAAACAGAGAAAAATGAAATCCAATCGATTTCTGCCGATCTTTCCACTGGATCGGTTCCTGAGATAACCGTTCGGTTCCAAAGACGGATAACTCATGCGATTATAAAAGCTTACCTTAGGGTAACTTTTGGCTTCCTTACTTTCCCCTTCTGCTTTGATCTATTTTGAGCTTTCTACCGCCGACCAAGTCGTTTTCTTTCTTCAATCTCTTCCAAATCCAAACCAACTACTTGAAAAAATGACTAAGCCTTATCCAATTGGTTGATCTCAGAGATGGATGCTCCAAAATTAAGGGCATTGGAGGATGCTAAGAAGATTCCTCCTCGAAAATTTGTGAGATGGATCAAAGTAGTCGAACAAAACTGGCCATTGGGGGAGCTTGGAAAATCCCGGTGTTCCTGGCGTATTGTGAGTGTGGGCTTCACCTTCCAGCTCATCCATTTCTTATAGTCATACTCGAATACTTTGGGGTTCAAATTAGTGAAGTTGGTTCCTTGTTCGATCATAATGTTGAGCGTATTCGTGTACCTGTGTGAGGCGTATTTGGAGATTCCTACGAATCTCAAACTCCTTCATTATTATTACAAAATGAGTCAGCAAACCGGAATTGCTGGAAGCTGCTGTCTGAAGCTCGTGATTCTACTAGGAGATGACCAGTGAAGACAGCCTTTTCTTTGTAGGGAAGGGTTCTGAGAAGAACACTTCCTGGAATGCAGTCCCAAAGGATCTTACTCGGATAGCCCCCTACATCTCAGCCATCAAAGAGCTGAGGAACAAAGGGCTTACCAGTTGGCACATGGTAAAGGATTTCATTACTCATCGTATTAACCCCCTGAAGCGATGGGCACATCCTATGTGGATGTACTCGGGAGCCAAAGACACGAACAGAGACTATGAGAACGGTAAATAACAATCGTATTCGTACCTATATTCAAGTTTTTGAGCTCTATGTACTGACCACTTCATCTGTATGAACATATCTTGATTTGGGAAAATTTGACTCCCGAGTCAAGCTCGTTTGTGAGAAAACTCATTCACTCGAAATGGAGGCTCATCATATTTTGGTGGACGTATCCATAACCTAGAAGGGGTCCTTAACCTATTTTTATACCTTTGCCTTGAGCCATGTCAACCAATAGCCATCTTTGCATACTCCTTCATGATCTTTTCTAAATCCAAGACTCAATCTTTTAATCATCTCAACAAACATATTAGCCCGTTTAAACATGGTCGTCATTAATTACCAAAATAATTTTTAGGAGCCTAAATGCTTGAAGTTCCAACGGAGAGAGGAGGGAGGATGATGAAGAAGGCAAGGTGGAGGTAGAGAGGGAGGAAGGGTTGGTGGGGCTGGCGACACGGTGGCGCCGTCTGTGAAGAAGAGATGGCGGTAGTTGTGGAGAAGCAAAGATAGCAGACGAGCAGAGCAGCTAAGGCGTTGAGTGAACAGAAAGAAGAAATGGGCCGGCCTAGCCCATATGGCCTAGCAAGTTATACATTAGCACGAGCTAGGTTTCCGCAGCGCCTCAGCCTACTCTGCTCTCCTCGATCAAATCAAACCCACGACAGACGATGCCAGCTGGATTCACCTTGATGCCACCTTCCCTACCATGGAATTCATCTCATTGCCATCAATTCCACATCCCCGACATCGATTCCATCTCGCGACCGGCCGAATACACCTCCTTTGCTCCCGTTCCATCGCCTGCATCGACCCCCATGCTCCTACTCCCTCTCTGCTACGTCGTCACACGTGAGGAAGTTGCACCACCGATCGGTAGCAGCAGCTCGAGGGTGGCAGGCAACGACAGCAATAGCAGCAATACGGCTCGAGGGTAGTGCACGGCGACCGGTAGCTTCACATCTTGGTCATCCTCCCTCTTCTTGCTCATGTTCTTCATCATATCTTCCTTTGATCTATTCAATTAAAAGGGAATAAATAAAAATAGAAAAATGATAAACATCGTTATATCTCCACGGATAATACAAAGGAATAAAGAAAAAAAGGAGGAAAAAGAAAAAACACATTAAAAAGTCAATACGTTTCAAATGATTTTTAGTTTTAAAGTCATAAATTATCGCTGTTTGAAACAAAGACTAAGAAGGCCCTAGAGTGCAGAGGGCAAGAGGCCTTGTCCCAAGTTAGCTTCACGACCACCCCTCGAAGACAAGTGCAACATCTAAGGTTCCCTTCTTTTTTACTTATGGCTTATGACTTATGGTTTATGCTACAGTAACTAGTTTTAAACTGTGTATTTTTTCAAAGCGGGTCAACAGAAAATTATGGTAAAAAATATAAAGTGTTCAACTATGCTGGTTAAAATCGCATACAACTATTTTTCTTTGCATACTATCTCTTGCGAATAAATAGAACTTCAAAATTTAAGTATAACCCATAGCTCAAAAAAATCGACCCTAAACCTTGTCATGTTCCTACACCGGCCACAGCCTCTCGTGCCTCCACCACCCGTCGCCGTCAACTCCTCCCACTTGCTACACCTTGCTACCGCATCTCGTTGATAGACTGCACCCTCATGTTCACCTACATATGCCTGCCTCAACAGCTGAGTAATAATATATGAACTGGTTGATTACAAAAGCTAACCATAATTTCTAACACAAAAAGAGAGAATATATGGCCCTGTTTTTTTTTTCAATTTCTAAAAGCTACTTTTCGGCTTTTCTACAGTAACTAACTTTTAAACGGAGTATTTTTTCAAAATAGGATCTACTAGTTAATTGTAGTACATACTTTACCGACTTCATTTATATTGGCAAAAGTCGTATGTGAGTTTCTGTTACTCTATAATTTCTCGTATAAATAACCCAAAAACCACAAACCACAGTAAAAAACTATAAGCTTCAGCCAAACAAAAAGACATAATAGGAACACCTGGCGTACTCGTCGAGAAAAAAAAAAGCAACACCTCGCGTACAAAACCGGCTTGCCAGCTCCACGAAAGGCCCAGATGAAACGAGCACCTCAATTGACGCCTCAGATTCACCACATGGGCATATAAAGTCGCCACCTCCGCGCTCCTGCGCTTCTTTTCCAGCCCTAGCCCCGCTTCTGTCCGCGCCGCCACCTCGCGTCGCGCTCGCCCCCCTCACCTGTTCCATCGCAGGAACGATCAAGACTACCGCATCTCCAAGATGGTACGGTGATTCGATCGAGCTTTTCGTTTTTTTTTACCTACCATCTCGCATTGCACTTCTTGTTCGCTAGTTTGATCTGATCTGATTCTTGGTGCGTGGCTTCTTTTCTTGATTCTGTCTGGTGTTTTGGGTTGGGAATCGGAGCAGGTGCTGCAGAACGACATCGACCTGCTCAACCCGCCGGCGGAGCTCGAGAAGCTCAAGCACAAGAAGAAGCGCCTCGTCCAGTCCCCCAACTCCTTCTTCATGGTACGTGCACATCGGTGCATTTCTCTGTCTAGGCGTAATGGCATGGTGCACATCACGCAGGATCTGCAGGAGATTGTCCTTTGCTGTGCCGTCTGATGGGTGTCCTGGGCTCTAACTGTGTGCTACCTCTGTGTTCATGTGTGCAGGATGTCAAGTGCCAGGGTTGCTTCAACATGTCAGAGCTCTTGATCCCCCCCCCCCCTTTGGAGTCTTGTGTTACTGTACCTGCGATGGTTGCTTGATGTGTGGAATGTACATAAATTACAACATATGTACCGAATAGCATGTTTGCTGTGTTTAAAAATGGCTTGCAAATTATGGCTAGGCATGTTATATGGTCGGGTGATTATTTGATAAGAGGTTGAGGTGTTGTGGTTTGAGAGATCGCCTCCATCTAGCAAATTTATTTCTGAGCCTGTACGCTCTTAATGGTTGATTTAGTTCACTGATATGCTATTGGTTTTTCTTGAGTAATGTTGCTCAATTTGCGATGGATCCTACTTGATAGTTGGCAAGTTTGCTTGCAAGTGTTTGGAAAACTATTGAAATTTATGGAGATGGAAACTGTTATTGGTATTCCACGTCTGTTTTATTAGTTTCTAGCACGGTAGTCAAAGGTGGGCATGCGCTATGTTCGTAAATTGCCTTAAGTGCAAGGTGAAAAAAGTGTACGCCGGACATATGTTAGGCGCAGTTATAATAACAGAAATATTTCCCTATTATCTAGATGATAACCACAAGTGTTGGTCATGTTTCATAGTAGAGTATGCAATATTCACACCTCATATAATTTATGTTTACACTAGCCTTTCCAAATTGCTATAGCTATAGAAGATCTAAGACAGTGTGTATCAGCTATTCTCCATGAAGCAATGACTTTCTCTCTCTCTCTCAGGCCATCTTTTATATTAAAATATCCAATGCATCAATTGGCTTTGTTCTGACTTTATGGTCCTTGCTATCTTCCTCCATCTATTTGTAGTTGGTAGGCTAAAGAAAACCTGGATCTTGAGAGTTAGGATGACTCTAATGTATTATTTGGCTTTATTTTGACTTTATGGTCTTTCCTGTGTGTTTCTATCCCCCTCTTCATCTTCTTAACACAGTTTGGCCAGGCTTGCGCCTTGGCACCCTGCGCCTTGAGCAGAAAGGCACACGCTTTGGCGAAGGCGCTGTGCCTGGTGCAGCTTGAGGTGCTTTTGCCTCACTGTGTGTCACCTGAGTGCCTAGGTGTGCGCCTTTGACAGCGCTACTTTCATGTTTTCAAGTTGGTTGCAACTGTTATGAAAATTATTGATAGCTATGGAGATGGAAACTGTTATTGGTATGCCATGTCTGTCTTCTTAGTTTACAGTTTGACTGAGACTGAGACTGACAAGATGTTTTGATTCACCAGCTTAAATTTTACTGTTTCCGTAGATAACGCTAGTAATGTTGAGAATAGGGTTATGTCCAATTGCTTGTTTGTGATTGTTCCTGGATTGAATTCTTTGTATGTACCATCAACCAGTTTCACCAAATTAGGATATTCTTGTCTTTAAGCATGACTGCCTTGCTTTGTGACATTGAGAACTTGAGATACATCATGCGGCTGTTTTATGACATGTTGATCTACTGGTGAATGTGTTAAACTCTGTTACCGTGATTGCAGAACGACTGTGTTCAGCCACTCTCAGACTGTGGTGGTGTGCTCGGGCTGCCAAACCGTGCTCTGCCAACCTACTGGGGGGAAGGCAAGGCTCACCGAGGGATGCTCCTTCCGCCGGAAGGGTGACTAGGTCATGTGGCTGGTTATGGGAAAAATGATGCCCTACCGAACAGTACAATCTGCTACTTTCCCCCATGTGTACTGGTCAAATTTTGTTAATTATGCCTGCCTGTTTATCACCCTGAACGTTGTATCAACGCATGCGGCTGTGATCGTTTTGGCTTCAGTTTTTAGCTTCTGGCTTATTTTTCACTATTCATAAATTTCGTCTTTTTCTGAACTTTTGGCTTTTTGTTGAGCTTTTTAGCCGGTTCTTTTTTCCAGTATTTATTTGTATTATATGTAATAGGCTAACATATTTTTTATATATTTTAATTTTTTAAATTTAATTATGTTAAATAAGCCTCAGTCATCTACAGTGTTTTTTTTAGCCAGCTACAGTGTTTTTTAGCCATAAGCCACCAAAAATAAACCCAAATGATCACCACCTATATACTGCACTTTGTCTTAGAGAAAGGTGCTAGGCATTAAACGTTATTATATGCCTGTACCTCGGTCCTGGAAGGATGTGGCGTAGCCATGTTCTTCACAACACTGCTTTTCGTTGTAGTAGCAAGGATAGCAAATACACAGCTAACCGATTTGTTCTGGGAATGTTTGGTGGTTTAACTGTTTCGTTTGGTTGAGAAGAGTGGCTACCGTCATTTTCGTAAAGACAAGCTTTCCCGAGTATGCAGTGCTAGACGTGCATGAGATGGCCCACATGGCAGTGGCACGGCGTCGAAGTGGTTAGGTTTTATCAGAGGTTGCATGTTGTCACGTTATTATATCTTGGGTATTAAGTAGCGTGGTCACCCGTCCTATGTCGATTGGGACCTTAGTATCTCGTGTTTTGACATAGGATACCAGATGTAGAAATTCAGTGTGCACCTTGTGTCGCTGATGACTCCCGTTTGCTTTGACTCAGTTTGATTTCTATATGTTATTTATATGGATTTTCCATTATGACTGTTCCTAATCTCCACGAAAAAAAAGAGAAAAACTATGCACAGCATACCATTGGATGCCAAAATAACGGGATAGCAACCGACCATTGAATCTACCAATTGAACTACTGGCTACGCTGCACGTCTGACCGTCTGACCAGACAAATCTTATCCATACCACCGACGCATAGAAAAACACAATCTCTCTCAATTGAGCTCTCTGCCCCCCCAAATCGAGTGATACCAATGATAAAATCTGCACCATCGTTGCCCTTCCTGACAACTTCATGCCTTCCTCAATTCTGCTGCCATAGCTCTAAATTTCTTGCTTCTTCTGTTTGCACATCAAGCTTATGGCCTTAAACAGTGAAGAAGTAGAGCTCGTGAGCAGTAAGGAGCGACTCGAGCGATGGCCCAGGCTACTTGGTCGCCCTAGTCCACATCTAGTCACTGAGGCTACAGTCGCTGCCTTCCTCATCCCTCCCTCTCACCCATGCCTACCAGCAACCCTGCCCTAGTCCCATCGACACTGGGTCCAGACACCTCAATGCAAGCCCCTAAATTGCCGCGAGCCTCCACACATCCTCCTTTGGCTACAAACCACGCTACCTTCTCCCACTGATAGTGGACGATGCTAGGCGTCTACTTGGTGGCGCAGTAGTGGCATTGTAGCCAAATGAGCTCGCTGAAATTTTTTGAATTTTTGGTTGGAACTTGTTGAAATCTATTGAAACTTTTAGTTGAAATTTATTGAAACTTTTAGTTGAAATTTATTGAAACTTCTTGAAACTCTGCGGGTAAAACTCATTGAAACTTGAGTTCCAAAATTTGAAACTCGTTAACACGTTGCCTTAGAATCTTTCGGAAACTCATAGAAACAAACGAAACTCGCTGAAATATGAAACTTTTCAAACGTTTTCTTAAAACCTACTGAAACTTTAGAAAACATATTGCTATACCACCGCAACAGTACACTGTTTGAAAGATTAAGCTCCATTTAAATTGGTTTTGGTGATAATAACAAATGCTATTATGAGATTTTGGTGATAATGACAAATTCTATTATGAGATTTTGGGGATAATGACAAATTCTATTATGAGATTTGGTGATAATAACAAATATATTTGTGAGGGAGATTAAAAGATTGAGCTCCATTTAAGTTGATTTTGGTGATAATGACAAATGCATTTGTGAGACTAATCTTGTTTATTGATTATGATTTTACTTAGTCTTATATGGAAGAAAAGGTAAAATCATTGAGATATGCATTCGAAATCACATTCTCATATATTAGTACATTTCTTGGATCCAAAATATAGATTGAACTGCACAAATAGTCTAAAATGAATATGTGCATATGTCTTCAATACATATACTCGTATGCACATATTTAGGGGGAGTTCACTCTATGTTTTGTGGTTTCATTAGTATTAATCCATGTTCATCTTTCCTCATATAAAAAATCTTCATATTGAAACATATTCCTTGAGTATATATAGCTTGTGTAGTTCATATATACTCATAATCGGGTTATCATTTAATTCTTTCATTATGTGTTAATGGTTAGATGATTAACGACAACCGGATAAATAAGCTTTGCTTAAAGTTTATCTTAGAGTATACAAGTGTTGTGTACATGTTAAATACTCGCAACTCAATACTTCTATCTCATTATTTGTTGACATTGTCATGAATTACCAAAAGGAAAAGATTGTTAAATCTAGTCCCTCCATTATGTGTTAATGATGAAGATTGGTAATTGATGGCAATTGATTTATAGATTAACATTTTTCATGAGTTGTATGAATAGGTTAGGTGCCATAAATAATGATGACTTGGGATGACTTCATGTGTTAAAGATCATCAAGTCTAGATGGAAGATGGCGTCATGTGTCGAAGGCTATTAAGAAGAAGATACATCATAAATTGATGCATGTCTAATAGGAAATGATCATGTGTTGATCATTAAGTCAAGTGAAGACTCATCATGTGTTGATAGAGTTCAAAAAGTAGATGCATCATGTGTTGATGCATGTCAAGACAATGACCTGGACTTGAAGTAATGATGTGCGTCATCAAGCTTCAAGAGAATGCTTAAGGCAAATGTTTGACTAGGTAGGACTAAGGATGTGTTCCTAGTCTTTTACCGATCTTGGTGTGTAGATGGAAGGCCGGATTGCTTGTATAGGTTGCCGTACTATTAAGAGGGGTCGTGTTTAGCAGTTTGAGTCTCATCAGACGTTGGTAGCTCAACCTCACTTCTTATAGCTCATCTTGGCATGAGGCTTGTATTTGTGAATGTGTTTTGCAAATAGTTAAAACTCATGTGTTGAATCCTTGTAACATGGGACTATGCATTGCAAATGTGTTTTGCAAAGTGCTTGAAGTCCATGTTTCCATTCTTTGTGATATAAGGTTTATATTTGCAAATATATTTTGTAAATGGTTGAAGCTCATATTTAATCCTAATATGTATGATACTAAAGTTTGCAAATATATTTTTGCAAAATCTGGTATAGTATCTTCATTCCTTAGGACAATCGGAACTACTGTAGTGTAAACTGTAGTACTATCGCAGACTGGAACAACCAGCGTTGTAATCACAGAACTACCGCGTGAGTTGGTAGTTAAAGGCCTTCGTGGTTGGAAGCTGACGTGGTCGAACCGACTTGTTCGAAACCGATGTGGTCGAAGATCTGTGTGGTCGAAAATCAAGTGGTCAAGAACCAAAGTGGTCGAGCCCAAGTGGTCAAAGACCTGTGTGGTCATGGACCGGAGTGGTCGAATCGACTTGGTCAAACTAACATGGTCGAAACCAACGTGATTGAGATCTATATGATCGAAACCAGTGTGGTCGGAATCGACATGGTCGTAAACCGGTATGGTTGGAATCGATGTGGTCATAGGCCTGTGTGGTCGTAAACCAACGTGGTCGAAACCAACGTGGTCGAACCAGCATGGTCGAACCAGCGTGGTCGAACCGACGTGGTCGAGACCTGTGTGGTCGTAAATTGATGTGGTCAAAACAACGTGATTAAAATAACGTAGTCAAAGATCGATGAGGGGGTCGAAGATCTGTGTGATCGAAGATTGACGTGGTCGAAATCGACATAGTCAATGTGATCGAGACCTGAGTAGTCGAAACCAATATGGTCGAAAACCAGCATAGTCAGAGACTTATGTGGTCAATCCGAACAACGTGGTCAAAAACAAACGTGGTCGTAGACCAAGGTAGTTGACAATCAGAGCGGTCCGATCAGCTCTGTGTGAGTGGTCTGTTCGACGAGCAGAAGTACCAGCTCTGTGTGAGCGGTACTACCGACGAGTGGAAGGGTCGGCTTATGTAGTGGCACATTTTTTCAAATAGGCACCTATGTGGATTCTTCTTGTTCCTGAGGAAATCGGTAGTTCCGCATGAGTGTAGCGGTACTTCCGTTAATCGGTAGTACCGGACTTTGCATGTCGGAACTACCGGATTTGTCTGCAATGGCTAGTTTTCTGACCGTTAGCGAGGGGAGCGGAAGTACTGGCCCTAAGCCAGTGGTACTTCCGATTTTCTTGTTTTTCAGGGGATTTGGCTTCAACGGCTAGTTTTCTTGTGTGGAGTATAAATACCCCCTTATGGCCCGTTAAAGATGATGATGTTTGACCTATTTCTGTTCTCTTGAGCTAATCTGTGGCTCTTCACTCAATTGTGCATGTATTGCATTTTGTGAGTAAGGAGAAGGGATCTAGATTGCATGTGTTATATCTAGAGGTGGACTTAGTGTCTATTTGAGCTTGTGCATTCGTTGCACGTGGTGAGAGTCAAGCGAGGGCTTGACTTGTTACTCTTGGAGTGTGCTGACTCCTATACAGTGTTGGAGGCGTCGTGCGCGGTGATCTTCTTGAAAAAGGTTGTGAGAAGACCCGACGAAGTGTAAAGGTTGAGCCCACCTATCCCCAGCCGGAAATAGCTACTACTAGTGGATTTGAGGTGGAAGGCTTAATTTGTGGAGCCGGTCTAATTAGTTTCGGCTAACCTCAACGTGAACTAGGGGAGACCTGTAAGTCTCCGAACACCACGGTAAAAAGGAACTGTGTCATTGTAGTTTATCTTCTTATGTTTAATTTACATTCAAGCAATTTATATTCATAGAATTAAATTGATTGCTTGTTATCCTAGGATTGCAAATTTTTGACATAGACTTAGGTTGTTGGTGTACTTAAGTGAACTTAATTGAAATAGGCGTTGTTTGTACTAAACTAAATTGATTTAAGCTTACACATTAATTACTTGGTTTAGACAAATAGCAAAGGTCTTGAATTGTTAATAATTAGGAAAAAAATTTAGACCGCCTATTCACTCCTCGAGTGGGTCTACCCAATCTTATACCGTCGTGTATTCGCTTCAACAAAAAAAAAACTATGACTAATGCTTCTGCTTTTCCATGTTTGTAGAGTAGACATGTTGTTTGAAGTAAATCTATTTCTGATTTTTTTTGTTACTGTTGGCACATGCCTCTTCTCGGTTCCCCGTGGAATCAGTTCTTCGCCAACACGTCGGTCAGCCAACAGGTCGACACAAAATTACACGTCTCGTCCTCCGCTATAGCGGCCCATCAACCCCGCTGAACACGGCCTGGTCAGGCCCACATTCGTACCCCTCGTCGTCCCAAATAAGCAACCCACCCTTTCCTCTCCAGTCTACCCCTCCTCTCCTTCCATATAAAGCTGCCTCCTCTTCCTTTCTACCACTGCTCCTCCCTTATACCGGCAACTCCTTTTCTCTGAGAGAGAGAGAGAGAGAGAGAGAGAGAGAGAGATGAACGGTGTGGAGATGGAGGAGACGGGCAAGGGTGGCGGCGAGGTGGCGGTGACCCTGGAGGAGCTGAGGAAGAGGATGGCCGACTTCGCCAGGGAGAGGGACTGGGATCAGTTCCACAGCCCAAGGAACCTCCTCCTTGCTTTGGTTTGCCCTGCTAATCCCTACCTTGATTTCTTGCCCCTGAACCTATCTAGGTCGTTCAGCCGTTTTCTTGGTTCTTGTTAGATTCTTTTGGAGCAAATTTTCTTGGTGGGCTAGCTTGGGGGATTTGTCCTTGTTGTTCATGATCCTTATTCTTGGCATCTTGTTAGGGGTCCTCTTTGCATTTGGTTTTGTTTGTTCTAGGGACAGCCAGGGGGCCAGAATGGGCCTGGATTTACTTCCTTTCTTGTCCATGATGGAAGGAAATGATTGTGTGTGGTAAAGATTTGTCTTCTTTTGGTAGCCCCCTTTTTCCTTTTCCTGTTCTTGTTTTTGCATTGCAAAGATGATGAGCTTTTTCCCCCTTCTTTCTTGTCTTTTTGGGAGGAGCTAGTGTTGATATTTTGCTTGTTCATGTTAAATGGAGAGATGGGGTAAAAGAAAATTAAAGCACAGTAGAAGTAATCTTTGTGATTGGAAGGTCTTTGATCTTCTTTTCACCTACCATATGCAACTATGTCTAATTCATGTCTGGACTTTTGAATATAATATGCTTAATTATTGTGCAATTGGTGGAAACACAGGGAGACCCCACTGTATATGGTTATACCTTTCAAAGCCACATAAATCATGATCACCAACCAGTCCTGAGTTATGACACAGGTTCCATGGTGAGTAGTGTGCAAATTGTATTAGAGACAAGAAAGCAACTGCAAAGAAACAAAAGGCCACTGCAGTCAAATGCTGTCGAAATGTCCTCATTTTGCCATGTGTAATGCCCCCACAATTATGAGATGTTGGACTTGGACCTGTTGTTTTGTTTGTTTGCTCTTGTTTCCATGAAGGAAAATTCATAATTCAGTAAAGTACCTTTTGATCCTTTCTGTTCCTAATGTACTATAGAGCTGTGCTGGAGAAAGCAACCAAAAAGGCTACAGGCAGAACCGTCCTCATTGTTTTTACCATGTTTTGATAGCCTGAGAAGCCCATAAAAAGCAAATGTGGACAGCCTCTGCTGGTCCTGTAACTAGTCTAAATGGCACCTATAGGTTGTAGCTGATCATCCATTTGTTTGTGCATCTCAATCGTGTGGTGTGATTGTTGCTGGTGCAATGTGCATGCAGGTAGGTGAGGTGGGGGAGCTCTCTGAGATATTCCAGTGGAAGGGGGAGGTGCCCAAGGGGCTACCAGGGTGGGAGGAGAGGGAGATGGAGCACCTGGGCGAGGAGCTCGCCGACGTCCTCCTCTACCTCGTCCGCCTCTCCGACATGTGCGGTGTCGACCTGGGCAAGGCCGCGCTGCGCAAGATGAAGCTCAATGCGCTCAAGTACCCTGCCGGGCAGTGCAGGGGCTCATCCAAGAAGCATACCCAGTACAACTCCGGCAACAGCAACGTCGACACCGGCAATGACGGTTGCGATGTGGGCGCCAACGCCGGCAAGGAGGAGCATTTCTAGCAATGGACCCTGGAACATCAGCTTCCCTAAAATGGTCGTCTGGTTTGTTCTTGGGTTTTGTTCGCCTCATGGTCACAGGGTGTCTGACCATATATACAGACTTGCTATGGTGGAATGGAAAGAAACCAGTTTGTTATCTACACCAGATGTCCTGAAGAAACCACTGGCTTAGCTTTTGTAGGCTACATGGCTGATAGCTAATGTAATGGTCTTTAATCTGTTCCCATTGACCTGCTCAACCTATTGAACCTGCAACTTATGCAATGCTAGCAAAATGGCAAGTGAGCACTGAGCACCGAGCAGCCAGTGATCAGCATTCACTTGTAGTTGGATGCATAAGGGCAAGTTTAATAGAAGAGGTGGCTGCCACCTATAGGACTAGCCAAATAAGTAAAAATAGTATAAGTGGCTCATGGTGGAGGTAGCTAATACAATAAATTGAGTAGAGGTTACCTCTACTAAAGCACTCAAACATTTAATATTTCGCTAGAGGCGACCCTAACCCTTATTGTACTTGCTCTAAGAACTAGCATCGCCTCCAAGTCCTCGTATGATGTGCTAAAGGTCACCTCTTGCATGAGGGGCAGTTTGCCTCTCTCTTTCACATAGGATTGTGTTGACGTGGATTTCGCTAGAGACGACTTAGTCAGCATTATTGTACTTGCTCTAACTCACAGCTAATCAATGTACTGGCAGGCTCCTAACGCTCACATACGCTGCATCTGATGCAATGTTTGTGAAATGGCAACTAGTGTGCATTGAGCAACGACCACTCACTAGTTACTACTCACTTGCAGAGTACTGTGCAAGTTGGAAGCTTGGTGCTGTGTCAGCTACAGGCCTGTTCTTAACGACTTCTAAAAACAGTTTTTGGCTTTTGCTATAATATCTAATTTTTAAACGGAGTATTTTCTCAAGACGGGATCTACAAGTTAATTGTAGTACACGTTAAAAGCCCAACATCTGTATCAACCAAAATCACAAGCGAGTATCTTTCTTTTCGTAATCTCTGTTACAAACAGCTAAAATTCAAAAATTTCAGCTAAAAACCGTAAATTGTAGCCATATCAAATAGTGCCTCCTATCTTCAGGCTCATGTTGCACTGTGTGGACGGTGTGCTGCACAGTTTTGCGCACGTGCTGGTGTGGCCAGTCTGCACCGTGCAGTGCAGGGCTGTGTGCTTTTTTTTTTTTGTCATTTGTGTGGGTGAATGGGAGGGGGACCGGACGGAGAGGTGCGTGTGGGGGCTCTCCAAGCTTTCAGTGCTGTCGGCTTGTCTGGCTCCGGCTTAGGGTTGGGAACGGCTTCTTCTTGGTTGATGTTGATGAGGAGGCTTTTGACAGGTCAGACTGATCGCGATGGATGGGCGTCCCTATCCACACCGCGCCGCTCTGGAGATGTTCTACCCTGGATTGTTGGACGGGGAATCTGGAAGGGCTTAGGCGATAAAATTGATATTACGAGTGGCTTCGATAAAATACCACTCTCTAGATGGCAATTATTAAAATGTCATCTAATACATGCCACTCTCTATAATTTGCCATTTTAGGGGTTTTAGTCATTTCTTTTTCATTTCTTATTTTTTCCCTTCAAAATTGCATAGGAAATGACCATAATACCCTCCTTTTAGCCATTTTGTCTCCGTTCGATTTATTCATTGTCTCTGTTCCTCCAGGCCGAATGAGGAGACACCGAGGGCTTCCGCCGCCGCCGCCGCCGGAAGTTGTTGCAGGTTGGTGAGGCGCAGGAGGTGGCGGTGAAGGCGGTGGAGGCCGGGGATGTGGAGGAGGTGGAGGCGGCGATGGCGGCGCTGCGGCAGGCGACTCGGGAGAGCGCGTTGAGGAGGCGGTCGATCTGCGGGCCCCGGCTGCTCGACGCGATCCGGCGCGTGCTGCTCTCCCCGCGCCACACCGGCGCGGCTCGCGCCGACGCGGCCGCTGCGCTGGCAAACCTCTGCCTCGAGCCGGAAAACAGGGTCCCCATTGTCTGCGCGGGCGCCGTGCCGGCGCTTGTCGGTGTGCTCGCCTCGGGCGCCGCCGCGGCTCCGGAGGCGTGCGAGCACGCGGTCGGCGCGCTCTTCGGTCTCGCCCTCCACGAGGGCAACCGTGCCGCCATTGGCGTGCTCGGCGCGGTGCCGCCCCTCCACGCCCTCCTCACCACCCGCGACCACTCCCCCCGCGCGCGCCGCGACGCTGGGATGGCTCTGTACCACCTCTCCCTCGCCGCCGTCAACCAGTCCAAGCTCGCGCGCGCCCCGGGCGCCGCCAAGAACTTGCTCTCCATCGCGTCCGACTCCACCGAGCCGTCGCGCATCCGCCGGCTGGCACTCATGGCGGTCTGCAACGTGGCCGCGTGCGCGGAGGGCCGCACCGCGCTGATGGACGAGAAAATTGCTATTATAGGACGCGAAACAATGGGCTTCGCTATTATAGAACTCCAAACGTCGACTTCGCTAAAACGACCCTTGAAACATTGGCACTTTGTTATAGATGACATTTGGTCTTTTTAATCTCTTTTCTCAACTAAAATATATGTATTTTACCATGACGTGACCGTATTGCCCTTCTGCCTTATTCACGTAAGAGATCAACAAAGGAAACACAAGAGCGCTGAGAACCAAGCCACTGATTATGCATCGATTTCCTTCCATTTTCTGGGTCCTGCATCTTGTGCAGATCCAAAGGTGCTGTCTTTCTGAAAGTTTCGCGGTGCTGGGGTGTGAATTGGATCAATTTCGATCCGTTTGTTGCCGTCTTGGGGATCGCTGGTCCGTTCTTGATCCGAAAGGTGGAGGCTTTGGTTGGATTCTTTTCCTGGAGCATTTGTGCGCGCGAGCAAGATGCTCTACTTGAAGCAGCCAACGAGGAGTTGAACTGCGCAGAGGGTTTGGTTTTTCTGAATTTCGTGGCTTGGATTCTCAGCGCTCTTGTGTTTCGTTTGTTGATCTCTTACGTGAATGAGGCAGAAGGGCAATACGGTCACATCATGGTAAAATACATGTATTTTAGTTGAGAAAAGAGATTAAAAAGACCAAATGTCATCTATAATAAAGTGCCAATGTTTCAAGGGTCATTTTAGCGAAGTCGATGTTTGGAGTCCTATAATAGCGAAGCCCATTGTTTCGCGTCCTATAATAGCAATTTTCTCCTGATAGACGCGGACGCCGTGGCGACGGTGTCCGCCATCCTTTCCGACGACACCCACAGCACGGAGCTGGAGGAATGGTGCGTCGCGGTATTGTACGGCATGAGCAGGGGGAGTCCGCGGTTCCGAGTGCTCGCCAGAGCGGCCGGCGCGGACTGGCCCCTCATCCTCATCGCCCAGCGAGCGCACGCCGGCATTCACAAGGAGATTGCGCGGAAGGCGCTGCGGGCAATGCTGGGCCTGGGCGACTACAACGACGGCGACCAGCCGAACTGCGCGAACAGTGAAGGCGATGGCAGCGGCAGCATCGCGTCGTCGGTGCCGGTCCACCGCCGGCACGCCGCTAGCTGGGGAACTCCTGCCGCGACGCCACAAAATCCTCATCTTTGGCAATCAGTACACATCGATTAATCTAGGTTCTTGAGCTAGATAACCATGTTCCATCGTTGTCTGTTCATTACAGTGAAATCTTGCAGTGTTTTTCTTTCTACCTGCTTGGCTGCTTGGTGTGTCATTTTGGATGGTTGGTGAAAATAGTAGACAGTTGTGCAATTGTGTAACATCCCAATTAGAGAACTACTGTAATTGCGAAAATTGTAAAATATTTTAATTAATTTTTCCCGAGTTTCTCCAAAAAGTTTTTGGTGTTACTCGAATTTCTCGAATTGACTTTTTGCCAAAAGCCCGACTAACAAAAATCAAAACCTTGGGATCGAGAACCAAGATTTAAAATCCAATTCAGAGAAATCCATTATCCTTGAGAGTCCTATTTCCAAGTTTAAAAATTTGGAATCCTGATATTCAAAACCGAGGATGGGAAATTTGAGAACCAATACAAAAATCCTTCAATCCAATTTTTGTATCTAGAAATTCAAATTCAGAAAACTAAGTTTTATTTCCCAAAACTAGGCAACCTTAAAAAAAATTAAATCATTGAATTCAAAGATATGAACCAAGTTACAAATTCAGAACTACCTTACAAATTCAAATTTCTAGAAATTCTTAAAATCACTAAAGTCTCATTTAGGCCGGGCCTGTTTTTTCCATCTAGCCCAGTCGTTCTTTTTTTTTCTCCTGGCCGCTTCATTCCTTTTTCCCCGGCCCGCTCTTTTTCTCCCAGCCCGTTCGGCTGCTACCCTTTTTCTCTGGCCTCCGGCCCACCCGACGCGCTCCGTTCCTCTCTTCCTCCCTGCTTCTTCTTCCTCCATCCTCCTCTCTCGCATCCTGTCGCGCCGAGCCGGCCCGCCTCCGCCCGCAGCTCCTGGCGCTCGTCGGCCCAGCTCGCGTCGCTCGCCCCGCCCCGGGTTCGCGCGCCCCCGGCTGCCCCCCGGTCACATCCGCGCTAGCGCCCTACCACCGGCCTAAACCCCACGCCATACCCCTACCCACGACGCGCCCATGCCGAAGGACGCGCCGCCATGCCCAGGGTACCCCTACCATGCCTTCGCCCATGCCGGCGGTACTCCCCTGGGCTATAAAAGAACCCGAGCTCGCCTTCTCCCCATTCCCCATTTCCTCTTCTTCCACCTCTAAGCCGAGCAGCCGCTCTGCGCTCGCGCCGGCCACCGTCGTTCGTGCCGTTCCGCCACTCCAGCCATCCCCTCCACGATTGGACCGCGTCACGGCGTGCGCCCGAACATCCTCTGCCTCTCCTTCCACTTAATCGAAGAATCGACGCCCGAGAGCACCACGCCCGCTCCTCCTCCGTCTCCGGCCGGCCGTCACCATTTCTGCCGCCGCCTCCTCGTCGATTGGTCCCCGGCCAATTCGTCGCGGTGGGAGCATCTCCCTGGTGCCCCGAGGCCTTCCCCACCGTCGGCCGACTCCCTCCGCCGCCCGAGCCCTCCCGCCACGGTCGCCTCCCCACGCCGCCGCCCGTGCACGTCGCCGGCCCGCCCCCGCCACCCTCCGGCTAGCTCGACTACCCAGGTGAGTTACTGGTATGGTACTCAAGCTCGTGCGCGCGTCATCTTCTCCCCTCTCCTTCCCGGCCACCGGCGCCCCATTCCCTCCTCACCGCCGGCCGCCTAGCGCCACCGCCCGCTCGCGTTGGCACCTCCCCGGCCGGCGCCACTATCTCTCGGAGACTCCTCGTCGCTTGGGGGTCCCATTTTGGTGGCCGTCGTCGCCTCCCCGACTGCGCTTCGTCGGCGTCGCCGCCGCTGCCATGCCTCGGCCCCCTCCCCTGTTTCTCCTGTAGCTGCTCCCTGCTCTATTCTCAGCTCAGCCGACAACTTCTTTCTTGTCTCCCTCTCTTCTGTCAAGGAAAGTTCAACCCCCCCAATGGAAATTGCATCTCCCTTTCACCCTTGTGGTTAAGCAATCAATCTCTGTGTGAGAAAAATGTCCATGCTTGTATCAAAATAATTAGTAAGGATAAGAAATGTACCAGTGAATTCATAATGAAAATACCGATGCCATTAAATTTAAAAACTTAACATGAGTTAATTATATTCCAATTGAGATTAATATATAAATACTCATGTAAAATGTAAAACTAGTTAGGCATGGTCTGTCTTCTTATGGTAAATAATTGACATGACTTCCATG
The DNA here is from genome assembly GCA_017311315.1 of Dendrocalamus latiflorus. Taxonomy (NCBI): domain Eukaryota; kingdom Viridiplantae; phylum Streptophyta; class Magnoliopsida; order Poales; family Poaceae; genus Dendrocalamus; species Dendrocalamus latiflorus. Next base: position 31,603,058 of record CM029627.1, on the reverse strand, counting down.
GATACTAATGTTAGAAATCGCGAATATGAAACTAATTGGAAGATCATATTTTATGGATTAATGATAATAAAAGTTGATCCTAATTAGTTAAAGTGGCAATATCTGAAGCTTTATAAAGATAACTTCAATACTCTCAAATTTGACGTTCAGGCAAACCAAATATTAATATCAACTCCTAGCGAAAATTCAATTGGTCTAAGCGCTATCCTTCATTTGTCGAGCTAGATATATTTATGCAAACTAAGTTAATCAATGTATCAAGATTTTGCCACATAAAATATCAACCTTGAATCACTTATTCGATAAAAGGCAAACCGCTAATAATAAGATTGGTTAGTTAATGAAATAATCAATCTTGTGCATAATAACAACTGATTAGGCGATTAGATTTTCATACCCTAATTAAGTTGATAAAAACAATGATTCATTAAATTAGTCGTTGCTATCCCAGTTGAGTTCTGCCGCATGAAATATCAAAGTTATACCGCGTATACAAATATACTCATCTTACATATCCTAAAATCATAAAATCATGTTTCTCTACCCTACCCCCGATATTCTCTTTTATCTGTCCATAAGCCTTGCCTGGCTCATGGAACTATCTTGATAAATAGGAATCGTTGCAATCGAGCCTCGCCTTTCCCCAATTGGCTACGTTTGGCCACCTTCTTTCCCAAGTGGATAATCCCTGTAGATACATCTTCATTTTGGTCCCTCCTTATTCTAAATTTTCCCTCACGGTAAGGCTATTCCGCCATCTCATTCCTTCACCCAATTCATCTACCCCTGTGCTTACAGTACATTAATCCAAATCATCCTTCTATTCTCAAACCATAATAAATGTATAACTTAAATTTAATCGGGCATTTAAAGTGTTTGGATTTATTTGGTCTTTCTTTTCTTTGCTGCGTATTAGAATTTGAAGACTCGACAAGGCGACAGATTCGAACAGCAAGACTGAGTAAAAGCGAAGACTAGGGAATTAGGATCATTGACTGAGCAGGCTTTGAGCGATCAAGGCCGCGGTAAATCAAGCAAGGCAAGTCATCACTTTGATCATATTGATCCTACATTTTATGCAAAATTATGTTCTTTTAAACTATCAACTTGCATGCCTAATTTATTATGCAAATTTATTTCAAAACTTAAGGTAGCTATATACCCACTTGATGTTGTATTAAATTTATTATGCCATCCCTTGATACTTGAATTACCTGACCCTTGTCACCATAGATATTAATGATAACAATACTAGCTATAAGTCATGTTAAATGCCATGCTAGTCTTGTCAATGTCTAGGGCGCTAGTTGCCCTGATCATCAATCTTTACAAACATAAGAACTTGTTTTGGGGTAGTCACGGGATGTACGTGGCTGAATACTTTGTGATTACTTATTTTATGCTTCTCAAAACCCTCATAACCTGCTATACCTGTCTGGGCGGTTAGTGAGAGTGGATGGTGCTGATGTCGCACGAGAACCCGTGGTTTGTGGTAAGAACCGCCTGGACAAATTAAGGACTGAATCTTGTGATGACCTCCCGGTGTAAAACAGTACAACCGCAAGTCTATATGGGTACGACCTGGCTGATTAACTTGCAAGGGTTTAGCTCAGATACCACCAGTGGAAAGTGGGTGCCAGGGTGTACTGGTTTACTCACAATGAGGCACAGGGATTTACTGTACTCATATGGCGCAAGAGGGGGCTTCTGACTGTGGTGGATTTAACCCTTCAGCGGTGAAACCTTAGCGGGTGGTGTCTAGCTAGATCGGAGTAAGGTAAAGGCTTTGTGATAAATTATCGGGGTCTCATGCCTAAGGAAGCATGTTGGCTATTAAGATAATTCATCTCTTGTGGTGAAAGTGTACAACCTCTGCAGAGTGTAAAACTGTTCGAGCAGCCGTGCCCACGGACAAGGGCGGACATGGGAACTTACTCGAGTTAGTTCTATTTCAAAAACCTTGTGGGTGGGACAAAAATCTATCAGAGGGATGTACTCTGATTTTGAATCTTTCCTGGAGGGACGTACTCCAGCGTGGTTGATAATATGGAAGTGGCATAATGATCAAAAGCTAGCATAGGTGGATGGAACCATGTAATCGGTGGATGGAACCTACACCGCTATATTTATTGCACAATTTCAAACTCTTTAAAGCATGTTTATAAAATGCCAAGTCATAGGAATTTTAATTATGATTATTGCAAACGTCGCATTAAGCAAATAAAAGAACCTCGAGCCTCCTTTGACAGCCATGCATCTATTATTACTGCATCCTGTGTGGTGGCTTGCTGAGTATCATCGTACTCATTCTGGCTTAACTGCCATCATTCAGTCAGAAAGGAAATAAAGTCAAGCCCTGCGATGCCTAAAAAGGGTCGACAGAGCTGGAAGACGATGAGGCCATGGTGGACTAGGTCGCGAACCCCAGTTGGCTGCCTGTGGGCAAGTCCTGCGGGTCCCACTTGTGTGAAGTTTCCGCTGCTGCATTTTATCATTTTCGGCCTAACCGGCCCATGAGTAAGTATTACTGTATTATTTACGCTTCCGCACGATATGTTTTTGATATACAGTAATGTGTCTGTGAGCACTATCTACTGATCCAGGGAATAGTGCGGTGGAATCACAGAGGATCTGGGTTTGCTAACCCGAGGTCCGACAAATTGGAATCTGGTTCATGTGTATATAGGTGTGAATGCTCTGTTGGTTGAGAAAATTGGCGAAGCCCTCCAGCGGCGGCGGCGGAAGCCCTCGGCGTCTCCTCGTTCGGCCTGGAGGAACAGAGACAATGAATGAATCGAACGGAGACAAAATGGCAAAAAGGAGGGTATTATGGTCATTTCCTATGCAATTTGGGGGGGGAATAAGAAATGAAAAAGAAATGGCTAAAACCCCTAAAATGGCAAATCATAGAGAGTGGCATGTATTATATGTCATTTTAACAATTGCCATCTAGAGAGTGGCATTTTATCGAAGCCACTCCAAAGGAGTGGCATAATATCAATTTTCTCGGGCTTAGGCCCCTTTTTTTGTTTTGATTTTGGCATTTCTGAAAGGTAAAGTAAACGAGACAGTTTTTTTAAAAAGTTTTCTGAAGCCGTTTTTTTAAATGACTTCTTGAGTCTAAAATCATGTGTGTCGTTAGTGGCAGAGTCAGAATTTGGTTATGTCCTGGTCTCAGTGGTGGAATGATCTAGGCTATCTGGGCTGGATCATAAAAATATTAACTAGATTGGACTGAATTTACCTGGACTGTACACTAGATATTTTTTCCATACCCCAGACTGAAGCCTACCCTGCCCGGAGTGTGGCTCCGCCCTTGTGCGTCGTCTACGTCAACATCTCTACTATTTTGAAAAGCGCAACCAAAAACCATCAAACGTAATCCAAAAAAACATAAACTTAAGCTTACCTATAAAATCTTCTCCAAGGACTTGGACAAAAACAATCTTGGAATTGTTCGTTTTAGCTTACGAATAACATGAGTCTTGTTAAGGGCTCTTGGGTAAGTAAAGCTTGTTCAAACTGTCTCGGAGTAGAGGACAGCGCCGTAGTACTATAACGTAATGGTAGAGGATCGGAATCTATTTTACGCATAGACGAGGATCATTGGACTAGGATTTGGGAATGAAGATGCTTTGCCCTTTGCTCTCTTTCTAGCAAACTGTAAAATTTCACAACATCCAGTTGTGCAGCTCGTTTCCCAGCTTGAGCAGAACTGCGCAAGTTCTTCCATAATTCATGTAGATGATCAAAGCGAGACGATGATTCTGCGATAATAAAGGTATGCTTATGCTAGGTTCTAGCATCCATTAGGGCGATTAGTTTAGCAGGAGCACGCCGTGATGGTACTATTTTTTAGATTATGGTTGATATTTTTTTGTTACGGTTGATGACTTTTATCTATATTTTTGGAGACAACGACGGATATATAGTAGAGCTGTCGATGCAGATATTGTATATGGTTTTAAGTTTAGAAAGTCGTTTAAAAAGATGGCTTTGAGAAACCGTTCGAAGAAGCCACATTGATTGTTTCAGTTTTCGAAAAAATTGAAACCAAAACAAAAAAAGAACAGCGGGTCACACTCATGATGCACGCCATCTGCAGTTTGATTTGTTGGTTCTTTTATATGTGATTTATAATTTTTAACTATAATTTATTAGTTTAATAAATAATAACTGCTGAAAGACTAACGAACAGCTAAAAAGGACGGATAGGTAGATATCATGCTCCATGTTTATTAAACTGCTGTATAATAGAGTAATCTGACAGACTAAACTCCAAATGGGCTAAATGATATTTACCCCTTCACCTCCTACCCCCGCCCCTTCACCTCCTACCCTCCGCCCGGATCCCTCCTCCTCGCCGTCGCCGGAGCGCGCCACCGGTCCTCGGTGGACGCAAGGAGGGCGGCGGCGGGGCTCTTTTTTTTTCCCCTTCCCCTGCTCTGATCGGTGGGGTTTGGTGCTCTGGTCGCGAGATCCCCGGCATCGGCTCCCCTCGCCGGAGGTGGATCCGGCGGCCTAATGGCCGGATCTGGAGTCCCTCGGCTGGCGGCGTCGCGGCGGGCTCCCGAGTCTTGGAGCGGCGAGGACCGCGTGGAGGTGGAGGGCGTGGAGCGCGCTGGGAGGGAGGCGGAGGAGCACGGCGGTGTTGAGGAGTGGCGGGATCCGGTAGCGGTTCCCCTCGCCGGCGGCGGATCCAGCGGCCTGGTGATCGGTTCTGGCTTTCCTCGGGTGGGGGCGCCGCGGCGGGCTCCCGAGCCATGGTGCGGCGAGGCCTGCGCGGAAGAGGAGGGCGTGGAGCACGAAGTCGGGAGGCGGAGGAGCGGTGGGTTCCGGCAGCGGCCCCCCTCGCCGGCGGCGGATTTGGCGTTCCCCGGTAGGGGGCACCGCGGCGGGCGAGCCGTGGTGCGGTCAGGACCGCGCGGAGGGGGAGGGTGTGGAGCGCTGGGAGGGAGGCGGAGGAGTGCGGTGGAGTTGAAGTGAGGGAGGCAAAGGAGCGCGGTGTGCTCGTCGGCGGGGCGACTGAGGGCGCGCTGCTGATCGAGAAGGGCGAGCGCGTGCGCGGGAGCAGCGGGTGAGGAGTCGTTCTGCTACCCGCAGCAGGTTCGCGCGCGCAGAAGCGGTGATGTCTTCGCTGGGAGTATGCCGTGGTGGCGCATCAGTGCGGTATGCCGTGGTGGCGCATAGGCGTCGTCTTCGCTGGGAGCGGCTCGTCGTGGAGTTCAAGGGCTGCTATGCCATGGCCTTGAGGCGTGCAGGAGCCCGGTGTGTTGGTGGCGGTCTTTTGTGTGTGGATAGTGCGTGGTGTGCTGTGGAGGTGCTGGTGAAAGCCTTGCCGGCGTTTACCGGTCTCAACAACGATGACGCCTTCGGGCGCCATTGTCCTTCCTGGATGAGTTGTCATGGCACTCCATAGCCCTCATGTTTACTGATCTCCAGGTGAAAACCTTGCCTCGGTGAGGCAGGCGACGTCGGCGACCCTCGTCGCCTCTTTGGAGACGCCGCCTTGGAGGTCCATCTTCACGCAAAGCTGACCGAAGTTTGGATGGCTTAGCCGGATGAGGATAGGGATTTGGTTGAGAGCAAGGACGAAGAAAAGTGCTGAAGCTTAGTCTATCTAGCTTTTTTCTTAGTTCTTAAGCTAGTCTTCTTGTTGTTGTATGCTCCTCAGTTTTGAGGCTTTGAGCCTAAGAGCTCGTGTATCTTTTGGCTGTGTATATCCCTCGTGGATATAGAGGCTGGATTTTATATCCTTTATTAAAAAAATAGAGTACACGACGTCCGTACATCGGGGATGCAATGTTTGGTCAAATTAATGAGGCATGCGTCCAAACATACCGTGCGAATCTGGTAATATTATAGTAGTAGGGCTAGTACAGTAGTACTACTGATCAATGGTTATGAGCAGGGCTGGTGTTGTCAGGTTGTTTGCTTCAGCTAGTTGATCAATGTCGGTAGTAGGCCGGTGGTATCTTACTTTTTTCCCATGGAGAGGGTGAAACCGTTTAGGATATAAGTGGACATTTATTTTGCCCGTACCATAACACATTTGTTTGGGTTCGAAGGCGAATATGAACAGACTAAATATGAATACGGATTTAAAGCATTTGAAATATGGATATAAAATAGATAAATGACGGATATAGATCATGTACAGATAAAATAGTATGATAATATGTAGTTGTGCACACAGTAAGAAATATACTTGAATCAAACCATGGTAGCTTCAACTCTTCAACACGAGTACATATAAGCCTCACACCTATGCACGACCATATCAACATAATGGGTGGGCTCTTCTTAGCTGTAGTTTTGGTTTTTGGTTTATAGTTTTTGAAGTCTAGGTGTTCGTGAGAGATGGTACGAAGAAGAAAAGGTTACATGTAATTTTGGCTGGTACAGATAAATTTGGTACAGTGTGTATTATAATTTATCTGTATACACAGCTGTGGTAGGGGTGGCCCCAGCTAAGCCCATCTAGCATATTAAAGAGTTGTAAAGCCCAAAATGGGACGTATATAATGACATAGATACCCCTATAGAGGGCACATGAATGTAAGGCCAGATTGTAAAATATGCTTCGTGGAAATATATATGCATGCCTTGGACATAGGGAAGGGACAAGCATTGTCCATTCATCTTATCCATTTCCTACTCTCCTACTTTACTGTTTGATCAGTAGCCACAACAGTTGGCGCCGTTCGTGGGGATGACGGAGAGCAAGCCGTAAAATTTGAGAAGGGATGGCACCAAAGAAAGCTTCATCGACGATGAGGAAGAAACGAAGCACGACGGCAGCGCTTGCAAACGCCAGGGCTTCGGTCGGTGGACCACTTATGCCAACGTCAGGAGCCGGTGCTGATGGCAACACTGGTGTCGCGAGCGCCGACGTTGACATCCGTGGCGCGGCTGTAGGCCCCACCGTTGGCACGGCGGTTGGCCTCTGTAGCGGCGCCCGGGTCAGCGAGAGCAGCGATGCCGATGCCCACGCTGGCAAGGCCAGCGACCCAGCGTCTGGTGCGGGAGCCCTCGGCGGCCACACTGGTCTTGTCGCCGATCTTGGGGCCCATCGCACCGACACGCTGAATAGCTCTGGGGGACAGGTTGTACTCGCCACCAACCCGGTAGTCCGCACCGGCGCTCAAGCCGGTGCGGACTACCCCGACGCTGGAAAACGCCTTGCTGGCGGTCCTCGGTACCATGCAGCGCGAGCTGGCAGATCTCCAAAGAGCCGTGCGGGAAATGCAAGAGGCTCGGAGCCGCAGGAGGCGCGGAGCTAGCAAACCCCGCCGGTAGTAGCGATGGAAGTTACACCAGACCGGGCGGACAATCGCGACGCCCCCACCTCCGTTCGTGTTGCGCTTCGACAGGTAGATCCAGAGTCCCCACTCTCTGCCGGCCTGCAGAAGTTGGCACGGCCAAAGGACTTCAAATTCCCAACCATCGAGCCATACAAGGATGACACGGACCCCAGGGAGTTCGTCCACGTGCACTCTTCAGAGTATAAATAAGATACGCGGAGGCGAGCCCCACGTGTACTCTTCGGAGTATAAATAAGACACGCAAAGGTGAGCCCCCGCGTGCACTCTTCGGAGTATAAATAAGACACGCGAAGGCGAGCCCCCGTGTGCACTCTTTGGAGTATAAATAAGATACGCGGAGGCGAGCCCCCGCGTGCACTCTACAGAGTATAAAAAATCGTGCGATGGCTTCGAGCCCCCGCGTGCACTCTATGGAGTATAAAAAAAAATCACGTGATGGCCTCGAGCCTCGGCGTATTCTACGGAGTATAAAGCGTCGGGAACTTCGTCATCCCGTGCAACTCTACGGAGTATAAAAAATCATGCGATGGCCTCGGGCCAGGGCGTACTCTGCGAAGTGTAAGCACCGGGAACTTAGCCATACCCACTAACTCTACGGAGTATAAAAAAAATTGCACGACGGCCTCGGGCCTCGGCATACTCTGCGGAGTATAAAGCGTCGGGAACTTAGCCGTCCCGGGCAACTCTACGGAGTATAAAAAATCATGTGACGGCCTCAGGCCTTGGCGTACTCTGCAGAGTATAAAGCATTGGGAACTTAGCTGTCCCGGGCAGCTCTACGGAGTATAAAAAGAAGCGCATTATGGCCTCCTGCCTCCGCGCGAGCTCTCCGGAGTACACATAACACATGCGGGGGTAAGCCTATGTGGGCACTCTCCAGAGTAGACAACGGCATGCGGGTACGAAGAATAAGTCGCTACAACCACAGCAGTAGACAGAATCACAGCGTGGTCGTAAGGAGATATGGCTCGCGTGTCTACTCCGTTTAGCCGCCAGCTGCGCTGCCGCCACTTCGAAGGGTAAGGGACGGAGCGCTCGCGCGTCTACTCCGTTTAGCCACCAGCTCCACTGCCGCCACTTCGAAGGGTAAGGGACGGAGCGCTGTCTAGCCGCCAGCTCTGCTGCCGCCACTTCGAAGGATAAGGGACGGAGTGCTCGCACGTCTACTTCGTCTAGCCGCCAGCTCCGCTGCCGTCACTTCAAAGGGTAAGGGACGGAGCACTCACGCGTCTACTTCGTCTAGCCACCACCTCCGCCATCCCCACTTCGAAGGGGTGCGAACGGACAGTGCGCACCTACTAATGCAAAACAAGAAGGGTCGTATTGACCCTTTGTTCCTACCCTACTCCGCGCATACCGCATTCTAAGTACTGAGGGCAAAGCCAGCGACACTCGCTTCGCACCTGAAGTCCTAGTTATCGGTCGATCTCCCGAGCACTCCTCGCCATGGCAAGTGATATTGAAGTGAGCGTAGTCACAAAAGAAAGGCGGGGGCACATGTTTGCTTTGGCTATTGCTTTCATTAAATGTGCGAGGGGTAGCGTTTATAAGTAAATTCACTCGGGTAGTCAAGATCGCTACTCGTCCGACTCTTCTACCTTAATGTATTCCTGTCTCGAAGTCTCCCTCATCGAATGACGTGTTTCCCAGAAACGCAGGGAATCCCCCGCCCAGCCCCAGTGTCGAAGGCGCCAACAGACCATAAGATTCGAAACTAGCAAGTGGCCCCTGTCAAGCACCTTCACGTAATAAACAACACATATGAGCAAAAGACTTTACAATTTTCCATTGCATTCCCAAAAGGTAGTGCCGTGTGGTGCCGTTTTACATAACGCGGCTATGGGATATAGCGAGACATGCGTACAGGTGTGGGACTTCAGCATTACACCTGCAGATCGACGCCACGCTCCAAGCCGGTGGTGCCACCCTCGTCACGCCGTGGGACTTCGTCAAGCCAGGCCCCGAAGTCCACATCACCTCGTAGGCTCCACCATATCGCCACCTTCACTGCAGCTTCGCCGATGTAGTCCCAAATCCGTTGGTGGAAGGCTCGTGTAGAGCAGCGGATTGCATATACAGCGCCGAACATAACCCCAACCCCGGCGGGCAGCTCCTGCTGGGGGGTGGCCAGCTCGCCAGCGTGCAGGCACCACTGTTTATGGAGGAGGGCGAGAACGATGTGTGTCGTCACCATCGAACAATGGTTGCCGAAGGAGCGCACGGCACTTAGCGTGAGGGCCAAGGCCTCTCCAATCCGCCGGAGGGTGCTTAACAGATCCTCGAGGCCGAAGGTGCGAGGCGGCACCATGACGGAGAGGTTGGAGAGGGCACTCCCCAGAGTTTCCATCGAGTTCCAAGCTGCCATCGAGGCGTTGCCCAGTGCCTAGTCCCTCTCCCCGAGCGTCGCAGTCAGCTGGGCCTTCTCCTCTTCCAGCGCGGAGATCTGCTGAAGCAGCCCCTCGCGCTCTTCGGAGGCCAGCCGCTGCGTCAGCTTCGCGATCGCCTTCAGCCCTCTATCTCGAGGAAGCAGATGCGCTCATCCTTGGAGGCGCACGCATCATAGGCCTCTTCAGCGGTGTGGAGTCGGTCCTCCATCCCGCCTGGTTCACGAGCCCTGGCTGCCTGTAGAGCACGAGCGCGGACAAGGGCCTACATAGCGTAGCTGTCAACGAAATCCCATAAGTACAAACGTAATTGAATAGTGAGCGCACTTACCCTCATCTCCGCAGCTTTCAGCGCGATTTCCAGGAGTTCCGGGCCACACAACGATAGCGCCCGCTGGTCTAAACCAGCGTTCGCACAGTCTATGGCCCCTTGTAGAGCTCGTAGCGTTTTCGGTCGAAGGAGAAAATCGGACATGGTTAGGCGTCGAGTCTCCACGTCGACGTCTTCCACGGCAGCGGGGGTTGAGGTTACATCCAGGGTGGGTATGCCGTACCCTTTGCGGCCACTCCCGTCACTGGAACCTTGTCTGCACCCCGGAGATCGTGTCCCAGCTAACACCGACGATGGTATCAGGGAGCAGATCGGAGAAAGCTTCGCGAAGTCACAGGGAGAGAATGAGTTGTGCCTACCTTCATCGCGAAGTGGTGAAGATCGTCAAGATGTCCGACCCACCTCCGAATGAACCGTGGGGGCACCACCCATATCTTGTGCAACGGAGTCCACTTCGGGCCCAACGGCTTTCGCTTCGCAGTCCGACCTTGACATCACTCCCACCGCCACTTTGAAACATTCCACCAGTCCTGCAGGTGAACTTGTCCGTACGCGCTTCGCGCTCAGCACCCCGAGGGTGTCTCGCCAGCCTTCGCAGCCAGCGCAGGTGACGAAGCCTCGCCTTCCAACACATTCGCGTTGGGCCCGGGGTGTCCATACCCTTTGTCGCCCATGTCGCTCACATGCCCCTTATCGCTAGGCGCGTCGTGAACCACCTCCGCCTCTAGATCAGAGTTGGCGTATTCCGCCAGGTCGGAGCCTGTGACTGTCACGGCCTCGGCTCCGGTGGGTTCTCCAGGCGGGGCAACTGCCGGGCTGGATCGGGCGGCGGGTGACCGGGACCTTCGGCGAAGGGGAGAGGCCTCCCCCTTGTCGTTGCCATCTTGAGGGCGAGCCCGGCCAGTGGTCAACATGGCGTGCTCTGGCACAGGGATGCCTAGAGCTTCGCACATGCGGTTTACCCACCCGATGTTCGTTGTCACTGTCTCTCAAAGACTGTGCTCCTTGGCCATGTACGGCCCAAGGAACACCGTCATCGCACGCTCCACATCCTCAAGGAGGAGTTCTGCCAATAAAAAGAGTTAAAACAACCTACAACGATTATTTTCTGCTCAACATGTGGGGTCGTGAACTAATGGGGATCGGCGGGCCTTGGTAGCTAGCTACTGATGGGCGAATCCCGTTGGGGCAAATGGGGCCGGGTTGGACATGCCATTGCCAAGCAAGTGAGGCCGCGCTGTACATCAAGTACTTCTTTGTGAGGTCCCGCATGTTAAAGCGGTGAGCAATCCCCACAAGCCTCTGCGCCTGCTTCTCATCGTCGCGATCCAGGGCCACTGAGGGGGATGGGTTGAACTTCATTGTGCGACCCGTCCAACTAGGGTTGCTGCTACCCATCACACGGTGGTATAACCAACGCCGCATCCAGTTCGACTCCCATTTGGCTCGAGTCAAATTCGTAGGGAATATCTTTGTGCACGACGACTGCGGCACAAAGTTGACGCTGCCGAAGTTCGAGTATTCCCCTGTCCAGTTTCTTCGACTGGCATCGTGCGTCATGGAGGAACGCGAATAGAGGGGCGCTAGGCCATACTGCCTCTGTCCGCAACACCCAGCAGTATACTGCTAGGCGCACCAGTGCATTCGGAGTCAGTTGCGCCAGCTCCAGCCCTTACATCCTTAGCATCTCGCTGAGAAAAATGGCCGATGGGAACTGGAGTCCAACTTCCAAGTACGCGACGAATACCACCGCTTCTGACTCCGTGGGATGCGGCTCCGTCTCGTCGCCCAGGGGCAGACAAACCGCGCTGCGGTCCGAGAGCTTCCCCTCATGTAGAAGAGACCGGATGGTCTCCCCGGTCACTAGGCTTTGCCCCAGTACATTTGAGCAGACGCAATTTAGCTTCTTATCCGCGCTCCAACGCTTGTTTGCCAGTGAGGGGTCACACCCCACCAGAGCATACTCCATTTTTGTCATCGATGAACTACACCAGTGGGAGGAGGTGCTGGGGCTTGACGATACGCCACCGCTTGGCCGGCGAGAGCGGTCATCACATCGAGCCATTTTCGAGGCACTTCTTCTCAGAGTGCACGGTGAAAGGCAGGGGTGCGGTAGTGAACGGCGGGAAGAGTGGTGGTACGGAAGTAGTGCGCACGAAAGCAGGGAGCAAAAAGTGGTGTTGTGGCAGCTAGTAAGGAGTGAGGAACAGTGGTACACAGGGACAACACTTTTAAAGCCTCCTCGCCTCCCCCACGATCAGGAAGCCCAACCGGTGGAGGCTGAAGCTACACGATCTCCCAATAGTGTGCGCACATATGTCCCACGCCTTGAGAACCAACGCACGACCGCGGTCAAACTTCCAACTGACATTGCATGACACGTCAGTACCGCCCTACCGCGTGTCCCATTGTGCACCAACGGACGGTGCAGCTCCCGGCACCATGAGGCACTCCTGTGGGACATGGGCCAGTGGGTCGTCCTACAAGCCGACGTCCGCGGAAACTGAGCGGACTGCAGCGACAACACCATCTTATCTAGCTAACCACATAAAAGGTCACAGGCCATAAGGACAGAGGGGGCCAAAGAGCTCGGTGATATGGCTTTGACCCGTGAGAAGCCCTTTACCATGAGAGACTCCTGTGGTAGGGGTGGCCCCCACCTAAGCCCATCCGGCCTATTAAAGAATTGTAAAACCCAAAATGGGACGTGTGTAATGACATAGATACCCCTATGGAGGGCACATGAATGTAAGGGCAAGATTGTAAAATACGCTTCGTGGAAATATATATACATGCCCTGAACATAGGGAAGGGGCAAGTATTGTCCATTCATGTCATCCATTTTCACTACTCTCCTACTTTACTATTTGGTCAGTAGCCACAACAACAGCCTTGAAAAGATGTACCATTGGAAACTTGAAAGTAAGTTAATGTAGCAGACAATCAAAAAGCCGAAGCCGAAGCCCTCTCGAACGAAGCCAAATTTCAAATTCCAACTTAAAATAATTATTTTATTTAATATTGAATTTTTGAACCACTTTTTAAATTTATAAAAGCTTTTTATATTTTCTCGAGATCCGGATTGAACGGAAATTATCTGCCCGGATTTCAACCCTACGTCCAACCATGGATGTTGCCATGGTCTTTGTGAGCAAATAGTCATTAATTTTGATGTTAGAATTTCAATTGCAGTTATTGCAGAATTAGATTCGGTTAGGGTTTATCTTCACGAGAAAAGAGTCGTTCAAGATTCGCTTTGTTTTTTGGCAACAGTTGTATAGTCCAACTGATATACGCGCCATTTGTTTTTCTAGCTAACGACGACTGGCACCGCCTGCCTAGGTGGGCTGCCTGTACGGATTTTCCATTCCAAGACAATCGTGTGTCATGGATTGTCAGCAGTAAGATAAGTACGCTAGCCATTTTTTTGCTCTCGAAAAATATGTGTACTATTTTAAAATTTCACCGTCAGCACATTTCCAGGTGTATTGATTAGCAATTTTTTAATTTGAACTTTATAATATAGGTAAATTTTGAATTGAAGATTGATATGAATAAGAACTTAAATATTTGATTTGGACTCAATTTTAGATTTTAAACAAGAGAAATGGTTGGATAATTTCCATAGAGGATTACTTGGAGGATTATGAAGCTTCAAGTAGCAGCTTTTGGTGGAAATGTTAATTATTCTCCAAAGGTTTAACTTTTTTAGTTTCAAACTTGCTGGCTGAAAAGCTCGTGGCTTATGGCTGAAAACACTGTAGCTGGCTGAAAAAAGCACTGTAGCTGACAGAGGCTTATTTAGCATAATTAATTTAAAAATATAAAAAATATGTTAGCCCATTACGTATAATACAAACACATACGGAAAAAAAGAACCGGCAAAAAAGCTCAACAAAAAGCCAAAATCTCAGAAAAAGACGAAACTTATGAATAGTACCAAATAAGCCCGCAGCACTGTAGCGCAGCCATGTTGATCGCGCCCATATTGAAATTAAGTGTGAAGGCGTTCGGTTGCAATTTGCAAGCAATCTAAAGAGGGTAAATCTAGATTGTGAGGGAAAGGCAAATATGAACATCATCATGCATTTTCCCTCTTTATCACCATCCGATCGAAAAAAAATTGGGAGGTCAATTTTCTACACACTACAGCAAGGACTATAGAATTGAAGGGCTCTTGATTAAACCAGGTATCCGAATAACAACTTCATAGTGTTTTATATTGGTTCAAGGGCACTTAATGAAACCGCATATACATATGTCCTTCTTAGAGTATAAAGCAGCATTCATAAACACTGCAATCCTTTATAAAAACAAGTATACTACAGCGTATAGAAAATGCCAGTCAAACCAAAGGGCGGTGTTTACCAAATGACGCCTTGGAATCAAAGGAAGCATTGTAAGTTCCAAAGAACAGCAAATGCTAGCTTAGGCCTAATTCTGACGGCCAGTAAATTACCAGGAAACTATTTGGGAGTGTTTAGTCATATATGTTGATATTAATAATTGCCTCTACAATTCCACCATGTTGTAGTAATGACGATCCTAGACTAAATCTTAGGTACAGTGGCTTCTCACCTCGCCGTCTCTTGACTCACGCCGAAATGCGTCGCTGCTCTGTTGTGCTTGCATTTTTTTGAGAGGTTGTTGTGCTTGCATGACCTACGCTGCTACGCATTGGGACCTTAGCTAGCCTCGGCTCAACGATTGACAGCTCACGAACGTGAACAAAGGCCGAAACGAAGTCCAGTTGGGTTGCTAACCAGCTATCCGGTGTTACTTGGACTTGGACACGGTTGGACTCGAATTCGGGTGTCCAATTCGATAAACTTAGAAAGTAGAATTCTTCGACATATAAATAAATTATATATTTAAAAATGATTCTTGAGGATATTCTTATTAATAATAATTCTCAAATAGCACATAAAATGGAAAAAATTGTGGCCCCTTGGAAATAGTTATTTTGCGAAAATAGCCCATAGATATTTTTTATTTTGCAAAAATAAAAAGGTGGCCCCTTGGAACGACAAGGTGGCACGGCCGGCCGGCGCGCTAGCGACCTGGCGCGATCGACGAGTGCACCAGGAAGCTAGCATGGCCACTGAGTACGCTAGGAAGGTGGCGCGCCCACCTACCACACCATGTGTGCGCATGCATTTTTGGTGCTTCGGCCAAGAGTTTTGGCCACACGGGGCATCCATGTATTTTGTCATTTTGTGATTATTCAAACTTTACGTTGTGTTGTGTCTCGTCAATGTCATTCGCTGCCTCTTTCGCGCTGCTATATAATGCATGAGCACGCGGCTCCTGATGCATTTGTTCACTGTTGGTATGTGTTTAATTGTTATGTTAATCATTTTATTAGTGTTAATTATGTAATTAACTGCTATAGAAGTGAGCAATTCTTGAGCTAATTCTTGAGTATTTTGAAAGAACAATTGTTAGGACGACATCACATGCTAAATCAAGACTATGTAAGGCCAATTCTTAAGCATTTTGAAACAACAATTAATTAATATGTAAACATAATTGAGCTGGCTATATCGTTTGGTAAATTTGGAAAATGTTTCAAAAATCAATATGCCAACAAAACCAAAATTGTTAGAAAAAAATAGGTCATCTATGTAGTATAACAAGTTCTAAATTGAAGCTCAAATGCAGATAATGAACCAAACCCTAGTGACATCCATGCCATTCTTCCAATCACTACTTCATCAGTAATTTCTGGTAGGATAAGGAGACGTTTGAATCAATGTACGCCAATAGTACGCTACATTTAATATATAAAACATCCATCTATCAGACCATGCCCTTGAAATATGAATTGAATAGATAAAGAAAGATACCAGGCACAAATGTGAGGAGGAGGCATGCTTGGGCTTGGGGAGGAGGGGCAACGGCCTCGGGGAGGAGGCCACTAGGCTTAGGGGAGGAGGCGGCGTTGGGCTTGGGGAAGGAGGCGGCATCGGGCTTGGGGGAGGCGGCGTGCTTGGGAGAGGAGGAGGGCGCCAGGCGCGAGGGAGGAGGGCCGCTAGAGTCGAGAGAGGCAGCGACAGGCTCAGAAAGCGGCGTGCTCGGGAGACGAGGAGGGCACCAGGCGCCGGGGAGGAGGGCCGCCGGAGTTGGGGGAGGCATCGACGAGCTTGGGGGAGGCGGCAGCATTAGAGTGAGGGCTGGGTGAGTAGCATTAGTATAGTGGGGCAAACCCTAGAGCACAATATATATGGAAATAATCACAGACGGTTCTTAACGAGAACCGTCTGTGATATTTAACATCACAGACGGTTGTTAATTACAACCTTCTATAATAAACAAACATCACATATGGTTTTACTTTAGAACCATCTGTGGAACTTAAACATCACAGACGGTTTTACTTTAAAACTATCTATGATGTTCCATAAAGGCCAACTCACATATATATGATACATTCTCATATACATAAATACAAATTCACATATACATGACACATTATTATATATATATATATATATATATATATATATAAATGCAAATACAGAACATATGACACATAAACATTTCATTCATCATACCACTTGCTTATTTTCTTTAAAAATTAGTCTTTCATGATGATCGACGCATATGTAGCTAGTTTTGTCATATTATTCTACCTTGATTCTTATGCCGTTTCCGAAAGGAAGCAAAATTGAATATATTCTTCCTCGTCCACTACGTTCTCAACTCCGACAATCCTCCTTTTTCTATAAAAAAAACTACGTCGTGTTTCTTATTTGCCTGGTCGGTTATATAGAAAACTTGAATAACTTGGTTAGCGAGTACGAATGGTTCATCTTTGTATCCAACACGTTTGAGGTCTACGGTAGTGACACCCACTACAAGAAACATGGCCTTCTATGACGAATATGTGATGACAATGGAACAATCCGTCATTAAATGCTTCCGTTTATGACGTTTTTCATTAGCTGGTCCTACTTAATGACAGAAATATATTATTCGTCATAAAGTCCAATCCAAAATCGTCATTAACTAGTTAAGCATAATGTTTGTGACAAATTTATATGACAATATATTGCTTTGTCATAGTTATTTAGTGAATAAAAAAACAAATCTTATATATTCCACGATAGCATCCACGGGCCCACTTGCCCAATAAACCGTACCGGCTACATCGTCAAACGTGGCAGTGTGGGGCCCACGTGTCATCAAGAGTTGAAAATATGAAAAAGAAAAACAAAATTAGCCCACTTGCCATGTATTACATCGTGTCACCAGGCTTGGGCGGATCTACAGTAGTTTATGGGTGTTCAGCTGAACACCCAAATTTTTTAGCAAAAAAACTAGTATATACAAGGTATAATACATATGTATATATTTAATTGGGCCAAAATAGCTATTTTGTAGCTCACTATTCACTGATCAGCCACGCAGCAGCAGCAGCCCAGGCCCATTTTTGTGCGCCGATCGGACCGTCTCGCCGTCTCCCGATGACCCCATCCCACGATTCCCCGTCAGCTGCTAAACTGCTCCCCGATTCCCCACCGGTTCCTCCCCAATCCCTTAACCCTAGTAGCGCCGCGCCGCCCGCGTCTCCAGGCTCTGGCGCCGCGCCGCGCCGCGCAACCTCCAGGCTCTGGCTTCGCTCCGCGCCTCTGCCGGCACCGCACCACCGCCTACTGGACTTTCCCTGGTGCGGTACCTGCCGCGGCTACCGCATCGGGTGAATTCCCCTACCACGTCCACGAGACCTTTGCTTGTCACGCTCGACTGCAAAGTGAGGCGAGCCGCCTGGCATTCAGCTCCGGGTTCCAGCTCCGGCCGGCGGCCGCCGCCTTACCTCCGGGCTCCGGCTCCGCTCGAGCGCCACCGCGCCTCCGCGGCTCCGCCTGGACTGCCTCCGCCATTTTGGTGTGAGCTCCTCGTCTCTCTCTCTCAGTTCTCCAATTGCAATTTATATGTGCAGTAGCCAGCAGATCCACATACATCGGGCCATCGGGGGGAAGAAGTTGTCTCCAAATCACCGAAGCTCAGGTAGCCAATCCTCCTTTGGCTCTCTTATTTGTTTTGTCCAAGTGCAATCCTTGTTGTGACTTATGAGTATATGGTGAATGCTATGTTGTTATCATGAATGATAAGTTGTTATCCTTTTTACAAGGTTCACGAGTGCTTCCATCCTATTTGATGCTGATGATGGCAGCTCTGTTGAAACTTAAAAGTTATGTTTATCAGTTTTTTGTACTTGGATGCAGGCCTGGATTTGGAGCATTATATCTGTGTGATAACTGATATGTACTAAGGAAAATGACCATGCAATATCATGAATGATATATTGTTACTGTTTTTACAAGGTTCATGAGTGCTTCCATCCTAAATGATGCTGATGATGGCAGCTCTATTGAAACTTGAAAGTAATGTTTGACACAGCTAGCATGTCATCTACTCTGTGATTGCTGAATCTCTTTATATCACAAGCAGGGAGGGAGCTCCACATATAGACCAAGTTTTTTTTAATTGGTTAAAACTTTCTACAGTTTTTTCTCTTTCTAGTGACAATAATCAAAATATTCTGCTGTTCATCACAAACATCATCATTAGTTCATCACGGGATGATGTACTGTTTTTGTTCCTCCGCAATGCTTGCAATTGCATTGGTTAGCCATGACTTCTGAATTTATTAATAGATCATGTTGTATTGATGTACTGGCATTGTTTTTCTTATGATTACAGGGTACGTTTACTCTTAGGAAAGAAATAGAACTTGAGCGGCCGGGTATAGCAAGTACAACTATCCATCCAGATAACAAGATTACAGCAACCGCTGGTTGCGATCACAGGTTTGTTTTTCCATTCTTGGCCTTTCTCGTTGACCAGGGATACTAATATACCTATTTTTATTGGCTTCCTAAATCAATTTGCCCAAGTTTATGCTTCTCGGTGACTCCTTGAAATTTCAGGGCCTGCTTGTGAGCATGAGCACATACAAGTTTATGCTGTATCCATCACTTTTCTTATGATGTTAGAGCTGTTCTGGTTAGTTGCTTTAAAGTTAGGTAACTTTACTATTTTATTTTTGTAATTGGAGTTTTGGTTGAACTTGTACTGTTTCTTACTTGTGCTATTTGGTGAACTTATACTATGGTCTGATGGGTCTAGTTTGGTCAAACTATGTTGTTGTTTCCAAATTTATGGTTGATGTATGAACTCTCATCTTTGTATGTATGCAATGAATTGATAAAATGTATTGGTGTTTATTGCAGCAATTTTCAAATAGGTACGGTGAAACAGTTCTGGCTGCTAAAGCCCAAATAATAAGGCCCATGAATTTATCCACGAATCAAAAAGCTAAATGGTTTTTAAATGGGCAAAAATCAGGCCTAAAGCCTATTTAAGAACAGGCTAAATTTTAGTCTAAACTAAATTTAAATGGGTCAAGCCCAATAATCTATGACGACGAAATTTGTTACGATATTCTTTACACGTCACTTGCCACGTCATCTGCCATGTCAACTTCGCCACGTTAGCATCCATGTGGCAGCTCCCTAGGCAACGATCCATGACGTTTTTCATGACAATCTGGAGCGTCATAGTTGATTGTGACGAAAATGTACCGTCACTAAAACTATGACGTTTTTTGTTGTTTCGTCATGGAAGGTGTTTAGAGACGCACCTTCTGTGACAGTAGCCTTTTCGTCACTGAGTCGTCACAAATTGGGTACAGTGACAAAAAAACCACTGTTTATGACAATATTTAATTGTCATAGAAGGCCTGTTGTGTTGTAGTGACCGTACTTGTCAATCTTCACTTATGAGAGATGGACCCAACAGCACTGAAACAAGGGGGTCTTTGAAATCACGTAGTCGAGCTTCCAAATCTCTTCTGTGAATTCATAGTAGGGGTTCCTCAACCTATCAATACTGAACGCATTTATACGAACACCATTGTTCTAGTTAGTGCTCTTTACATCCTGAGCATTTGTATAGAATGTGTACCTATTTATATCATATCCTTGGCATGTTACAACTGTAAATGTTGGTCCTTTTGCCAACTATGTTAGTATATCACTTGACGAACCCCTAGCAAGTCGCTATTTTAACTATTGGTTGAACCGACTGTTGTGTTATCTTGTGATCGAAACATCCGGTTTGACCTAAGCCATGTAATCAACACAGAACTCAATGACATCTTCGGTTGCATAACCTCCAACGATGCCACCCTTCAGCCGAGATAGATTCCATACATAGGACTTGGGAATTTCCATGAACCTCTCGAACGAGTACATGTTATGTAGGAACACGTGCCCATATTTTTTTTATCTCCCACACAATGTGAATAATGAGATCGAAAAATGATAGAAGGAAATATATTTCAAGATGACATAGAGTCTTCACCACCTCGTCCTGCAGAGTATGTAGTCCTTGGGGATTGATGATCTTCTGAGCAATTGTGTTAAAGAAATAACATAGCCTCATAATTGTCTCTTGGATCTTGATCAACAAAATACTTCAAATTACAATAGGGCGCATCTGTGTCATCAGCACATGATAATCATGAGACTTCATGCCAATTAACTTTAAATCTTTCATCAAAACAATTTTCTTCATGTTGGCAGAGTAATCAGATGGAACTTTCACACGATGCAAGCACTGACGCAGTTCAATTCTCTCGGCCTTGGACAGAATGTAACAAGTAGGGGAAAAGTAAATTTGTCCTTTATCGGTCTTTGTCGGTGCTAACTCATGCCTGATGTCTATATCAACCAAGTCAAACCGTGCATTGACACCATCCTTTGTTTTATCATAAATATTCAGTAAGAGATCAATCAAGCTATCACATACATTCTTCTCTATCAGCATGACGTCGATGCAGTGGTGAATTTGTAAGTGCTCCCAATAAGGTAAGTCCTAAAATGTTGATCTCTTCTTCTAGTTATTTTTCTCACGGATCCTCGATTTACATCCCTTTTGAGCACAACATCTAAATCCTTAATCATGTCATAAATTTCTTTTCTGATTAAATGCCTTAGAGTTGAATTGTCTTCCTTCTCTTCGTTGAATTGTTTTTGCATCTTGTGGTATGGGTGAGCCCTCCGAAGGAACCTACAGTGACACATGTACACGGTTTTACACGAGTACTTCAGCCACACTCTTAGTACCATCTAAATAGTGAGTACATGTTTTAGCCCCTTTTGTAATCTAGCCCAACAAGTTAGTAAGGGTAGGATAATCATTTTTGGTGTAAAATAACAAGAAAATAACGTGAAGTTCTTTCGTTTGTATGCATCTCATACTTGTACCCCTTCGATCTACAGTATTTTTAGATCTTTCACCAACGGTGCTAGGTACACATCAAAATATACTTCTGCTTCACACACAACCAATGAGGAAGGTTGTAGATGTAGAGAGTCATAGACCAAGTGCAATGTCGGTTGCTCATGTTACCAAAAAAATTCATTCCATTTGTACTCAATCCAAATCTTATATTCCTTGGTTCTGCACCAAAGTTTGCAAACCTTGTATCGATGTTTTTTCACTGGGTGGAATCAGGAAGGTGTCTTAGTATTCCATCCTTTTTATACTCCTCGAGTGCCAACACAATAGTTTTGCCTCCTTGGGTTCACACAGCAGTACAGGAGGATACTATGCCACCTTAGTAGGAGGTCTTTTCTTCACCTCTTTTCCCTCGCCGTCATCTGATTGATTATTACGCTTATATCAGGATGCGTTGCACATTGAACATATGTGCCTGTTTGCATACTCTTTACGGTAGAAAATACAATCATTCAAAAATGCATGTATTCTTTCTATTTCTATTCTCAATGGACAAAGAACCTTCTTGGTTTTGTAGGTGGTTTTGGGCAACTCGTTTCCCTCCGAAAGCATGTCTGCTAAAAGACTTAACAGCACCGTGAAACTCCTATCGGACCAACCGTTGCTTGTATTCAATTTCAGCAGTTCAAGCACAGTTGACAACCTCGTGTACTTTGACTTGCAGCACGTGAACAAAGGTTTATCTGAGTCCTCTATCAAGCCCCGAAATTTAATATACTCTCTCTCATCATAGTTCCTTTCTGCATCACAAAGTATATGATCCAAATTATCATCATGCAGCCTATCCGAATTGGAACCACAATCGACATCATTCGGCGACTTATCATTGACTTCGTCAGCTATGTCATTATTATTACCTTCCTGTGTAATCTGCTCTTCACCATGACTAATCCAACGTGCATACCCCTTCGAATCAAGTGTGTTTTAATCTACGCTCAGTTCTTAAACATCTTCATATTCTCGCAGTCAATGTATGGACAGTACATATATTACATCCCTTTATTCAACATATCCTCCTTGGAAGCTCTTGTAAAAGTAGACACACCATTAATATACTCTTCACTCACACGGTTCTCAGTGCACATCTAGCTTTGATCATACGTTACACATATAATAATTTATTATTAAATATTGAATTAATTAATTAGTATACTAGATATATATGATCTAAAGTAGCTATATGTAGCAAGAATAATTAATTAAATTGAATTAAGTAGAAATAAACTATGAATTGGCTAAACCCTAAATTATGCTAGATGTAAATAATCTTCTCCCTACATCAAATTAGATCTAAACCATCCTCAATTCTCCTTTCACCAAAAGCTATATTTAAAATATGTAGGATCGGAAATGGCAACAGAGGGGGGGGGGGGTGAATGGTGCGTTCAAAAATCGCCCCCGAGTATTCGCACACAATCTTCTCCGATAGCTACAGGAGCTGTGAAGTAAGTAAGTGCAAGCTCACCGGAAAATCGCAGCAAAGAACACAAAACAGAGGTGCAGAGCAAAACCAACAAAAAGAAAAGAGAGCTCAAAAGGACAGAACCAAAACCGCAAAACTGAATTGAGACAAGCTGGCTGCAAGAGACTACAAGCTGCAGTTTGAAAATAGCATGACTACCAGCTAAGAAACAGCGGAAAAGCAATCTGAAAACAGAGGAGATCGGCCAATAAATGGTGCAAACTGTTAACTGAATTTGCTGCGAGGACAGCAGGTAGCACTTGGCTGAAAACAAGCGGAACCAGTCAATATTGCAGGAGAGAGACGTGCTTTGATTGATTTCCTGCTCAAGGCTGTTTACTAAAAAATGACCAGCCGACTGCAGCCTGATTTTCTATCGCTTGAGCAAAGATCAAGGAAACAGAAATAGAAAACTGGCACCCAGGCCGAAAACTGCAAAGGTAGATCAATTTTCATTGCCAGCCGTGAGATGTCTTTGCTACCGAACACAGTAAACATCAAAAAGGAGAAAAGGCTGCCGACAAAAACTTGAATAGATACGACAAACTAGAGACAGCAAAAGAAAAGCAACCTATAAAAGAAACGCTGCTGGCGGCTGAAGAAAACAAAACGCACCTGGAAAGATTTGTTGACACAGTATCTACCGAGGAGCCAAGCAAGAACTAAAATAAAAAAAAGATCAATTATTGTCCTTCACAAGTTGGGTGAACGGAACCTCAAACAAATGGCAAATAGACCTTAAAAACATGAAAATACAAATAAAAGATTTAGAGACTACCAAAAGGACACAACAAAAAGGCAAAGTAAATCAAAAAGAAAAGGAGCAGGCTGCATAATCCTAACAGAAGGTTTGCTAAAGATTAGTTGGCACAAAAATTATCAAAGAAGAGAAAAGAAAAACTAAAACAAACACTGATCGATATACTACTCTTCTCAAATGATTAGAACTTCAAACTAGAACACAGCTTGATTTTAGGAACAGGAAAACACAAACAAAAGATCAATGCGGCTGAAAATGAACATAGACATATCAGGAAACTGAAAAATGAATATCAAGGCAGAGAAGACTGAACACAAGACTTAACTGCCAAATCACTTGAAATTCTTGAGACTTGTGATCACGAGGCTACAAACTCAACAAGAATTTAGCCTCAGATCAAACTGGACCAGGAAAACAAAAGTCCTCTGCCTCCAAACCCTAGAAAACTTAAAATAGGGGAAGAGTAAAGGATCATTTGTTGGAGGACATCAATTAAAGCCTTTTCTCTCGGGAAGATACTTGACCAAAATTATCCAATGAACGTTTCCCAGTTCCGAGACAAAGGAGTTTGGAACTTCTCAAGCAAGAACTCAAACCAGTGCAAGATCATCACAAAGAGCAGAGAGTCACGGATGAAGAACTAAAGCAAAACCATACAGAGAAATGCAAGAACTCAGAATGACTCAACACATGATTTCTTGAAATCAATACAGAGACATACGCGATTAATATAAGAAAGAGTTTACATCCAGATCACTCATCTCTCACAGAGATCAACACATGCAAAGAAAACACAACGAACTACTGCTGCCTACAACACACAGAATATGCAGACATGGAGAACACAAATGGTAAAACTTTCACACACACTCTC
The DNA here is from genome assembly GCA_017311315.1 of Dendrocalamus latiflorus. NCBI lineage: Eukaryota > Viridiplantae > Streptophyta > Magnoliopsida > Poales > Poaceae > Dendrocalamus > Dendrocalamus latiflorus. The sequence continues at coordinate 31,578,615 of CM029627.1, read as the reverse complement.
AACTTTCTCTCTAGCCTACCCCTCTTTTTATAGCCTCCACTAACGGGTTCACAACCCAATAGATTCAACAAATCAGCGCTTTATCCATTAACTCGGAACCGAATCCGCTTCCTCTTTTGCAGCTTTGCATTTTTACCAAAACGCCACTCCTGTACCTTCCGGGAAGCTTCCTCATTTCTTGCCGTCCAAGCCTTGCAACCACTTCGAGTCCTTGCCGTCTTCGGCACATCCCGACCGCTCGGACCTCAGCACCACCTGTGCCTAGTCCGGTCATCCCGTGCCTCGCCACGACCTCGCCTCAAAGTCCTGCAGCCAGTACAGACAAGAAACACATCACATAGCACCGCTCGAGATAATGTAAACGTACATTTGTATTAGAGAAAATACTCAAGCACAAACAAGCCCAAACCAGTCGAGAAGAATAAACGATTTAAGCACGTTCGACCTAGTTCGGCCAGGTCTAACCGAAACCGACTACACCACGCAACGACATGGTACGGACCACACAAACCAAACTCAACCTTTCCAGAACACGCGTCAATTACTCATCACACACACTGGGACACCTCCACATTGTCTCTCAAAATATAATGTAATTAGGAACAAATTAATAATCATAGATAGTCAAGAACTTAATGGATCTACAAACCATAGCCTCCAGTGTTCTTAACAACAGAGTAATTGAACATCCTGAATAAAACTAGGCAACGGACATAGATGAACTACCTAGCTGTAGCTTAGCTATGCGTGATGACGACATGCCACAGAGTAGTTTTTAACGATGTTGAAGGTGCACACGTCACCTTCCTTGAGCTTGTTCTCCTGGCAGAAGCTCTTCCAGCCCTCTCCAAGCAGGTAGCAACCGGTCTTGTATGTGCGACCATGCACCTACCAAGACCTTGTGCTGTCCAACGAGGTCTTGAGCGTGATCGTGCAAGGTTTACAAAACCCAATCGCATTGCAGAAGGTCCAAGCCAGAGACTGCAGAAGCATTGAAAAGTAAGCGATCGATGATCAATCACAACGGATGCATTCTGACTGCACGGTAATTCATATTTTCCTAACAGTTTTACCTCATCACGAAAGGTCTACTGTGTGGTAGGGCGCGCAATTGCACGGGCTAGCATCCATATAGATTTTGAAAAATACGTAACTAGAGCTAAATAAAAGTTTCCATCTCCAAGGCTGTAGAACTTACTTTCATCTCTAACAAAATCCAGTGGTTATACGGAACACCGAATTAAAGATAACATGATGTTTGAATTTGTAGCACATTTCTCTTTTTTTTTGAGCTGTAAAACACCCTTACCATAGTGACAATAGGAATTTTTTTTGTATGAATAATCTATTTTTTATTCGAAATTGCAGAAATATACTCGTAGAAAACTTTTTTACAAAAATGGGCTCCAGTCACCCAATAGTGGGGCGACTCGACACAGAACTCAGTGACATTTTCGGTTGCATAACCTCCAACGATGCTACCCTTCAGCCGAGATAGATTCCGTACATAGGACTTGAGAATTTCCATAAACCTCTCGAACGAGTATATGCTATGTAGGAACACGGGCCCATATATTTTTATCTCTCACACAATGTGAATAATGAGATCAAAAAATGATAGAGGAAAATACATTTTAAGATGACATAGAGTCATCACCACCTCATCCTGCAAAGTATGTAGTCCTTGGGGATTGATGATCTTCTGAGCAATTGTGTTAAAGAAATAACATAGCCTCGTAATTGTCTCTTGGATCTTGATCAGCAAAATACTTCTAATTACAATAGGGTGTATCTGTGTCATCAGCACATGATAATCATGAGACTTCATACCAATTAACTTTAAATCTTCCATCAAAACAATTTTCTTCATGTTGGCAGAGTAACCAGACATAACTTTCACACTATGCAAGCACTGACACAGTTCAATTCTCTCGGCCTTAGACAGAGTGTAACAAGTAGGGGAAAAGTAAGTTCGTTCTTTATCGGTCTTTGTCGGTGCTAGCTCAGGCCTGATGTCTAAATCAACCAAGTCAAACTGTGCATTGACACTATCCTTTGTTTTATCATAAATATTCAGTAAGAAACTAATCAAACTATCACATACATTCTTCTCTATCAGCATGACGTCAATGCAATGGTGAACTTGTAAGTGCTCCCAATAAGGTAAGTCCTAAAATGTTGATATCTTCTTCTAGTTGTTTTTCTCACGGATCCTCGATTTACATCCCTTTTGAGCACAACATCTAAATCCTTAATCATGTCATAAATTTCTTTTCTGATTAAATGCCTTAGAATTGAATTGTCCTCCTTTTCTTCGTCAAATTGTTTTTGCATCCTGCGGTATGGGTGAGCTCTCCGAAGGAACCTACGGTGACACATGTGCACGGTTTTACACGAGTACTTCAGCCACACATTCTCGGTATCATCTAAATAGTGAGTACGGGTTTTGGCCCGTTTTGTACTCTGGCTCAACAAGTTAGTAAGGGTAGGATAATCATTTATGGTGTAGAATAACAAGAACATAAAGTAAAGTTCACTTGTTTGTATGTATCTCATACTTGTACCCCTTCGATCTACAGTATTTTTAGATCTTTCACCAACGGTGATAGGTACACATCAAAATATACTTCTGCTTCACACACAACCAATGATGAAGGTTGTACATGTAGAGAGTCATGGGCCAAGTACAATGTCGGTTGCTCATGTTACCAAAAAAAATTCATTCCATTTGCACTCAATCCAAAGCTTATATTCCTCGGTTCTGCACCAAAGTTTGCAAACCTTGTATGGATGTTTTTTCACTGGGTGGAATCAGTAAGGTGTCTTAGTATTCCATCCTTTTTATACTCCTCGAGTGTCAACACAGCAGTTTTGCCTCCTTGGGTTCGCAAAAGACCACTTTAAATGGGGAATTACAGGAGGATACCATGCCACCTTAGTAGGAGGTTCTTTCTTCACCTCTATTCCCTCGCCGTCATCTGATTGATTATTATGCTTATATCAAGATGCGTTGCACATTGAACATACGTGCATGTTTGCATACTCTTTACGGTAGAGAATACAGTCATTCGAATATGCATGTATTCTTTCTATTTATATTCCCAATGGACAAAGAACCTTCTTGGTTTTGTAGGTGGTTTTGGGCAACTCGTTTCCCTCCGGAAGCATGTCCGCTAAGAGACTTAACATCGCCATGAAACTCCTATCGGACGAACCGTTGCTTGCCTTCAATTTCAGCAGTTCAAGTACAGTTGACAACCTCGTGTACTTTGACTTGCAGCCCGTGAACAAATGTTTCTCTAAGTTCTCTATCAAGCTCCAAAATTTAACATACTCTCTCTCATCATAGTTACTTTCTGCATCACGAAGTATATGATCCAAATTATCATCATGCAGCCTATCTGAATTGGAACCACAATCGACATCATTTGGCGACTTATCATTGACTTCGTCAATGATTTCATTATTATTAACTTCCTGTGTAATCTGCTCTTCACCATGACTAATCCAACGTGCATACCCCTTTGAATTAAGTGCGTTTTAATCTATGCTCAGTTCTTAAACATATTCATATTCTCACAATCAATGTATGGACAATATATATATTACACCCAGTTATTCAACATATCCTCCTTGGAAGCTCTTGTAAAAGCAGACACACCATTAATATACTCTTCACTCATACGGTTCTCAGCGTACATCTAGCATTAATCCTACGCTACACATATAACAATTTATTATTAAAGATTGAATTAATTAATTAATTAGTATACTAGATATATATGATCTAAAGTAGCTATATATAGCAAGAATAATTAATTAAATTGAATTAAGTAGAAATAAACTATGAATTGGCTAAACCCTAAATTATGCTATATGTAAATAATCTTCTCTCTACATCAAGTTAGATCTAAACCATCCTCAATTCTCCTTTCACCAAAACTAGATTTAAGATATAATGTAATTGGAACAAATTACTAATCATAGATAGTCAGGAACTTAATGGATCTACAATCACTCATGCCAAATCTGTGGTCTCCTTTCACCAAATGGCCTCAAAGCCCCACCTCCTAAAAGCAGTAGAGCTGTGAGAATAGATGTAGAATTTAAGACAGATCTATGAGGGTCGACGGATATGTAATTAATATAGTAAAATTATCACAGACGGTTCACAGAAAAAATTATCTGTAGTATCTGGTAATATCACTGACAGTTATTATTAATAACCGTCTATAATACTTCATAGACAGTTTTCACCATAAACCATATATGATATTATCTCTTCACAGGCGGTTTTTAGGGCTGGCAGCAATATAAACGATCTTTAAATCAAAATTGTTTGTGATTATATTTAATATTAACTATTTTAATTAACTATCTGTAATGTGACGTCTAGTATTAGCCTTTTTATAGTACTGATACAGTGGTTTTAGGGCTTAAATCGTATGTCTCAGTTGTTTACCCAGCATGCGAGAGAGGACACGAATCTCGCAACTATTGGATTTCACGAGCCCTACCATGCACCCAAAGCAAAGCCGATTGCACGTCTAGGTAAGCAACGCGAGGCCAAATGCGCTCACCAAAATCAACGAGGGATGTTTGGTTTGGTGAATAAAACCATTATATTTCAAACGATATTTTGTTACTTTATTTGGTTTGATGAATAGAATAATTTCTCTCTAGATAAGATAGTTTTACCTAGATGATTTAGTGAAGAATATTACACTCAGATATTGTATCGCGTCGTTCGTCAAATCGAGCGAACCATGCCGCCCCGAGCGGGATCCCATCTATCTTGATACCATGAACCAAACGCCTCCTAAGGAAGTGTTTTGATATTTACCTTAACAATAAATTGCATAATTTTTAAAACAGGATTTAAGAATGAAGAGTGATTAGTTACTGCTTCAAATGCTTTGATGCTAATCTAGTTAGAAAGAAAGAGCATGGAAGCACTGCTCGACGAATAACTCCCCAATGGGTCCATGGGACCGATCCATTTGTAAGGCGGCCAACATTTTGGTCCAAAGCAGTGACGCTCGCGAGAGTTCACGGGTCACGGCTCTCAAGCCTCGACCGTACTTGTAAACTCGCACGACTCTGACGGTCGGCGTCGCATTGCCGATGCCCGCCCTCCATCTGGCACCGTGGCGGGACACGTGGGCCATCCGCGTCTCCCCTTCATTTCTCCTTGTGCCCAACAGGCAGCAGCGCGTCGAATGGCCCGTGCTCGAAGCATGTCTGCTGCCATTGCATGGCGAAGTCCATAGTTTAGCTTCCGTTTCCGACGCTGAAAATCTTTTTGCAACCGTGCATGAATCGATCTTTTCCGCATGTAATTCATGTGAAAACTCATGCATTACATTGTTCCGACGAGGCCTTCGAGCACGGCTTCAAGATCTATGTTTTGTGATGTGTACAATGGTTCAGGCCCCATGCTATTTGGGCTTGAAAGCATGAACTTCTAACTTATTTAGTATTGTAGAGGATTTTTTACTGTAGCGACTGATAGTTTTTTCAGTGTAATTAAACTTAGAAATAAAAAAGAAAATATTATATTATCATAAACAATATAAAGGAATAAAGAAAACAAAAGAAAGGCTAAAAAGCTTCAAAAAACTAGAAAAAAATGAAGTTAAAAAGTTAAAAGCTAAAAACTGAAGATGCTAACGAGCACGGCTTATAGGAAACCTGACCAAACTGGCCCAGCTTATTGGCATATGCAGCTGCTAGCGTTCTTGAGTCCCGCATGATTTAGTCCAGACGTCGACCAGACCTGCTTGGAGCAGGGTTTACTCGCTGGATGTAGATTTTCTGAGGAGTGCGGGAAATTAACCTTCTGTGGTACAAAATCTCATGTGCTCTGGTTCTCGTTGCTACCACAATTAGTACCTAGATCTGCAGTAAGCAATATTTGAACTGATAAACCTTTACCCATAATGTCATAAAATCCACGGCAAAAAAATAATAGATGATATAACGAATGGAAGACATGGATTTACGTGAAAATCCTTTGGGGGGAGAAATCACGGTAGTATGAAAGCATAATATCACTATATGAGGAAAGATTGTAAGTACGGAAAACTTTGGTATGTTTAGCATAAAGAATTTCGACGTGTCTCAACCATACGAATATAGGGATACATATATAGACTAGGAATCAAGAGTAATAACAGAGAAAGGAACAAAGTCCTAGTCGACATTGAAACAAAGAATTATCGAAAACTAGAACAGTAACTTTCTCGAAGACAGGAACAACACCCCGCTCGGACTCTCAGAAGATGACGGCGAAGAGTTGTAGTTGAAAACGTCTTGAGTAACCACGTCTGACTTCAATTGACATAGAGTCTATCACAGACACAAAGATAATTCTAATTATAACCTCCGATGAGTTCATTGCTTTGAGTGAATACTGATCGGACTCCTTAAGCTGTCAGATAGACCAACCATGATCAGACTCAACTAGAAGTGAACGGATGTAATCAGATTCGATTCGCAATAATACATAAGAAGGGTGCACATCGAATGTTTTTCTTTATCACAGCTAAATCATTGAATATCCTGGACAACATTTGGCAACAGACACATATTAACCGATGAAAAACGTATCCTACCACCACCACCTGGTTCTGCTCTGTCTTAGCAACGCGCGATGACGACATGCCACAAAGCGGTTTCGACGACGTTGAAGGTGCACACGTCGCCTTCCTCGAGCTTGTTCTCCTCGCAGAACCTTCTCCAGCCATGACTAAGAATGTGGCTTCTCTTGTCGTACGCAAGACCACGCACCTGCCAAGACCTGGTACTGTTCATCGAGGTCTTGAGCGTGATCGTGCAAGGTTCCCAGAACCCAATCGCGTTGCAGAAGGTCGACGCCAAAGGCTGCAAGCATTGCAACTCGCATTGGTTAGAAATGCAAGACAGCAAGAGCTGATACTCTGTCATGTTATTTGCTTTGATAGATTGATTTGCTTCTCATTGAGATAGCATGCATATGGGCGTGAAATTAACGTGCTGGTTTCTTTATGTCGAAACGACTTCATCTTGCTCCTAATTTTCTCATATCAGCGCAGAAATGCATGATTGTGCTTACAAGATGACGTTTAAGTGCGTAGGTGTTTATCTCCTTCTTTATCCAAGACGGCGGTCCAATCTCGTAGACAGATGAGCAGATTTTTGCACTCCTTTTTTCTTCAGCACTTGGCCCCTCGTTCCTGCTCTTACGTTTCCTACTGGAAGAAGGTGCTTCCTTCTGGCTTCTCATTTCTGTAAATGCTGAGAAGACAACAATAATGCACACATTTAGCTTATACTTCAATCCATAGCTAAAATATTCGTAGCATGTCAAACAAATTTGTTTCCTCACTTTGCTCAGTTTGCTGAAGTTCGATGTCCTGGTCTTTGAACTCTTTCTGGCATCCGTTAAGCCCGAACGCTTTGACCTTGAACACCATGTTGCCTTCATACCTCAACAGCAGAGCATCACTTTCAGTGATACCATGAAGTGCCAGAAACTGTGACCAGCCACCTGCGAAGAACACGTCCGATCGATCCTTCTCGAGCTCGATGCGGCAAAATTTGCCGAGGGGGCTGGAAACGAGGGCCATCCGGCTGTTGAGCTGCTCTTCAGAAATGTAGTGTTTCACAAACCCAGCAGGGATAAGCTGCAAGAACAAACAAAAGAGCAAAATGTAGTGGAAGTATTTGAAGACTGAACTCCGAACATTTCAACGACTAGGAGAGAGTGTGAGGAAAACCAAATTAGCAGGACGAATGTGCAAACCATCTTTTCCATGAAACCACGCAGAAGAACCTTGATGAACTGCGGCCTACGGGCACCGCCGGTGCTGCTCCGGGTTGCCGCAACTGAACGTGAACAAGAGTGAGTCAGATGTCTGACCTATGAACTGTCAGAACTCAGACTGAACACACGCTCAGAGTCACTGAATTAGTAGCCCGGAAATAAAACTAAGTTTTGCATGCTTAATGTAATCTAATCATCCTCTCAGAAGCTTGTCAATTCCACCTAAACACAAAAGATGTTTTTTTGCTTACTCTAGTACAAATTGGCTACACATTTTATTTGTCCTTGCAGTTTTACATCAGAGGCAGAGGACGTATGCACCGGTGAGTGGACGGCCGAACTCTTTGAGGCAGCAGCTTGTGTCGAACGCCTTGACGGTGAGCACGCCGCGGCCTTCGTGCCGGAACACCAGGAACCGCCCGACGCCGATGCCGTGCGCGACCGCAAAGTCCGGCCACCCGCGACCCAGGAACGCGCCCTCGCCGTCTCGGTCGATCTCAACGCGCCAGACCTTGCCGAAAGGGCTGACGACGAGCGCCGTGCCCCCGGCGCCGATGTCGCCGCCGCCTCGGCCGTCCAAGTGCCTAGCGAGCTCGTCGGGGATGCGCTGCAGAAGTGGTTCGTTTCATCATCAAAGGATCAGCGTTCGAGATGAGCGCGCGTTTGTTCCGGCAGCGATGTTCTTACCAGCTTGTGGGAGGAAGAAGGCACAAGAACCTTCACGCGCTTAGCCATGGTATGGTTGCCGGACGATCCCATGACGACCGGGGAGGTAGACGAAGGTGGGAAACGTGCCAGCTTTGCTTGGGCTTCTTTTGTCTTCTTCCCTACTTCAAGCCCATGCTAGTTGCTAGACAAGGCTGACTCTTGCGATCCTCGTGTTTAATGCTCTCTTTATTCACAATTACATCTTCTTGTTACTGGGAAGACGAAACGGGAAGTATAATTATTGTGTTAATTATCTATTAATTTAGAATATCACCCCTGCTCAGAAGTACCCCAAATCAGATGGCGTGATCCGAGGGGGTTGCCGCAAATCTGGTAATTATGAATGGAATACACCGTCTTGATAGTCTAGGACTAACACTGGATGGACGTTTTTGGACTGTGACTTATAACTTTTAAGCTTTTGAATATTTGTTATCTGTGGCAGAGGGTACGAAGAGAGAGGCAGTCATTTGTGATTTTAGCTGGTATAGTTAAACTTGATTCAATATCTACTATTATCGACTTGTAGATACGACATTGAAAGGACGTATAGTTTAAAAGCTAGTTATTGTAGCAAAAGTCACATGATATACGACAATTGCTTGTGATTTTAGCTGGTATAGCTGGAGTCGATACAGTATCTATTACAATCGATTTGTAGATATGAAATTGAAAAGGCATATAGTTTAAAACTAATTATTATAGCAAAAGTTAAAAAGACATACGTATAAAACCCACTCCTTACCATTCTCCATGGCCAGTTCTAGATAATTAGGTCATGTATCAGCCTGAGCCACTCAGTTGGCATGGACGACAATTGCCATGGGGTACCATGGGTTGCACCGTGCATGTTGGCCCATATCGCTGCTCCCCAATAGTGTGCTGATGTGTTTGGTGTGGCCCATAGTGTTGCTGCCTAAAGTACCATAACATCCAGTGTTTTTAACAACAGAGTAATCGAACATCCTGAATAAAACTAACAACAGAGTAATTGAACATCCTGAATAAAACTAGGCAATGGACACAGATGAACTGATGAACTATCTAGTTGCAGCTTAGCTATGCGTGATGACGACATGCCACAGGGTAGTTTTAACGACGTTGAAGGTGCACACGTCACCTTCCTTGAGCTTGTTCTCCTGGCAGAAGCTCTTCCAGCCCTCTCCAAGCAGGTAGCAACCGGTCTTGTATGCGCGACCATGCACCTGCCAAGACCTTGTGCTGTCCAACGAGGTCTTGAGCGTGATCGTGCAAGGTTTATAGAACCCAATCGCGTTGCAGAAGGTCCAAGCCAGAGACTGCAGAAGCATTGAAAGTAAGGGATCGATGATCAATCACAACGGATGCATACTGACTGCTAGACCAAAACCTCTTGTTCATGTGCATATACATGAAAATTGTTATACAAGGGCGCGCTGCTACTCTGTCAAATTTGCTACATATGAATTGTCTTCGTGTTGATATATTCATTTGTTTCTTGCCAAAGCATGCACATGCCTTAATATTTTATTGAAGTTAGTGCATGATGAAACACAAGAGAGCGTCGCATCACTGCTTCTCTTCATCGTTCAATTTCATATCTATGACACAATTATACTAGGCACTTATACCCTCTAGACTGCTCTACTGAGTTGTACCAAAGTTATATACTCATAAAAACTCTAGAACCATCCATGTGTGTACCCAAATACGTACCAACATATATATAGCACACACATTAGTGAACCACTAATGAACCACTAAACACACATTAGAGCAAGTTTAATAGTATAGATAGCTGCTACCTCCAATACATTTCCATGTCATCAAAAGATAATGATGCAGCTAACTCATACAATAAGCTGGCTATAAGTTGTCTCCACAAGAGTTCTCAATCATTTAATACATACATGGGTATTGATAATTTAATACATGCATGGTATAACAGTTAGTTCTATTGGTACATGCATGGATAACGCCTCTTTTCCTGTGCTATAGCCTGACTCTTGCATGGGAGCCGGCTTGGCTCTCTCTCTCCTTTTCTCTCCCCTCCACATAGAACTATGCTGATATGGATTCCCTTGTAGTTAGCACAGTCAGCCTTATTAAACTTGCTCTTAGTGACGTAAATATGCATTTAAATAGGTACCGTATCCCAGTTGAACGAACGTAACAAGTTTAATGACCTGCTATGCATTTTACTCCTAACACAAAGATAATATAATTTCCGTACGGATTCAGTCCAATATATTATCAGTAGTTAAACATCAAGTTAACATATTAGTTTTTGTTTCTCTACGTTAGGGAATAGTCTCATATAAATTGTGAGAAAAAAACACAATTTACAAGTGTGAGAGAGTCTTCATCTATTGGACTAGTCTTTTAAGAAAGAATGCTCAATACCCGCCAGGTCCAATCGGGTTTACTCCTCGGTCCCTAGGTCTTTAATGGGCTGCGCACCTAAGCCCATGGGCTGTCTGCAATCAAGCCCCTCAAGCAACATCTTATAAATGATATTAAGTCTTCTCCCCTCCAAAAGACTAGTCCAATTGATGTAGACTTCTTCATACTTATAAGTTGTGCTTTTTCCTTCCTATAATCCATGTAGGACTATTTTCTAATAATCTTCTCCTCACACATGGCTTGTGGACACCACACTCCTCACACATGAATTGTGCATACTACACTCTTGGGAGATATTAGGTGTCTAGGCTTTGATACCACTGTTTGATCCGGACCCTAGCACCCGCTAGGTCCAAACAGGTTTACTCCTCCGCTTACATTACTCGTTACTTCTTACTTTGGTTCAAGACAATGCATGGCCTTATAAAGGCTATATGCCGACTCAATTTCTAACACGACTCAACATGCAGATTCGACTCGTACATCGACTCGGTTTCTACTACTCTACGTCTACGGACTCATATTCGTACACGATACGACTCGCAAACCGAAAACAAGATTACTAAACTAACAATTACCCTTTTAATCTTGTTTCTTCTTCACCTTGATCACATCGATCTTTCTCTTTTAGCTCCAAAAACTTCAGTCTCTAGACACCACATACTGTGTGCACTTGCTCTATCTTGAAGCTCACACAATCTGACGCTTATCGCGTCTTGTGCGTTGACAGGACTCGTCCGTCCTTACCTACTCGCCTAGGCTTTACCATTACTTGAGCCTTTCGCTCTTCTGTCTTAGATTAAATCTATTTATTTTTCTATATATATCTTAACAGAGATTGCACTGCATCTAACTTTTGCGCTCCTGCATCCTGTCTCCACCACCGTTGATGCCGTTCCCTTCACAAAACTACAGAAAATTATACGTACATGTACACCTCTGTCAGCTGCATGCGAACCGGGACACGCCTTCTGCCCCCAACAGCAAAAACGTCAACTGCATGCTTGTTGCGAACTGGCACCGCTCTCTCCACCCGCATGCGCCTCTGCATGCCGATGGGGCCCGCCTGTGGGCTGTACTGCATGCAGGTGTGGGGTCCGCTTGACCAACCCAACTGCTGCGTGTTGCCTCTCGCGTGCGCACCTGCGGCCTTAGGGCATCTGTAGTGTATGAAAATAGAGGGTCTTAAATCACCTTAAGGTCAACCTTATACATTATAGGGATGACCTTAAGCAGGCTATAAGCAAAAAAAGCTTAAGGCTGATCCTCAAGCTAAAGACCTGGCCACAAGCATTAAAATACAATTTTTCTTTATCTGCCGAGTGGGACCGTCTTAAGGCCCTTTGGGTTATATACACTATGGAGTCGGTCTTAAGGTTTAGATGGGATCCACCTTAAGACTTCTTGAGTTATATACACTATAGATGCCCTTAGGTGTGTGTACTGCATGCGCATGCGTGAGGCTGCCTACTGCGTGCAGTGCTCTAGTTTCCTTCCGAATCTGCATGCACGCTGCTGCCCTCTGCTCCCCGGAAGAAAAAATCATAACGCGTGTGACGGTCGGCGCCCGTGACCACCTGTACGTCCTCTACAGTGTCCTCGGCTTATGTGCTCGTGCCAAAGCTCGGCTCCTCCTGATTGGCCTCTAGACAAACTAATTTATAAATTTTCTAAAAATTTTGTACAACTGATTTAGAGATCTTTTTATCTTCATCAGCAAATCCTTGTTCTCATCATAGACCCACAAAAACTTATCCTGTAGCACCACCCTATATCTTTTTCTGTTATCTGTCTGAGGCTAAGTATGTTATTATACAGACTAGGTATATAGTAAATTCCTGTCAATAACTTCTTATCTCTGTTCTTGCATTGCAACAGCATCGTCCCTTTGCCTCTTATCTCTACCATGGAGCCATCGTCAAACTTGACCTTACCCTAAATCTTCTCATTGAGCTCGTGAAATATAGAGCGATCTCCCATCATGTGATTATTTGCTCTATTACTTAAGTACCACATATCAGTGTGATCGTAGCTACCTTCCTTTTGTGTAGTTTTGGAACTACGTTCTCCTCATTCAGCATCATCATGACCAACGCCTTTTCAACGTATGAGGAGAGAAGCAGTACTAGTTCGTTATCTTCTTTGTCTTGGGTGAGGTTTACCTTCGCATTCTTATTTTTGCTTCGGCAATCTGAAGCATAGTGTCCATCTCATCGCAGTTAAAATACTTTATGTTATTGCAGCACTCCGACGTGTAGTGCTCGTATCCGCCACATTTAAAACACTTGACATGTGACTTATCACAGGATTTGTCACCACCTCCTTGCCTAGCCTTGTCTCCACGGTCACCTCTGCCGGCTCGACCACTCTGGCCACCTTGACCGCGCCATCGCCCACGACTGCTTGATGAGCTATTGCTCCTTGTATCTCTCTTTATCAACAACGCCTGCTGGTTATGAGACTGGAACCCCTGCTCATTACAGGACTGAAACCTCTTCAGTAGCTCCTCATGCGCCTTGAGGGAGCCGGTGATCTCCTTAATATTCTTCTTGTCCAGATCGAAGGAGTACATAAGCATATGATGACAGGCATGTACTTCTTTAGAAACATGTACAGATATTTCTTCACTACCATAGGTTCCTCGATCTTGTCGCCAAGAAAATTAATCTGGTTGTACAGCGAAGTCAATTTGCCGGCGAACTCATCTACCGACTAGGTCTGTCCCATCTGAATATTCTCAAACTCACTCCGCAAATTCTGGAGCCACACCTCCTTCACACGATCAACTCTCTCGTGCATCGTCTGAAGTGTCTCCCCCGCTTCCCGTGCCGTCTTTTTCCCGATGAGCTGATGCATCATCAAATCTAGCACTAGCTGATAGATCACAACAAGTCCCACCTGATCTATCTTCTCATCTTTCACCTTCCCCTTTGGATCGACTGCACCCTAGGCTCTTTAGACACGCGTGCCCGCCTTCATCTTTATTGCCCACACCAAGTAATTGTCTGTCGTTAGGAGAGGATACTAGAGGAAGATTAGCCCATCCTGGGCTTTCACTTTCTTGCCCATGATCTTCAGGAATCACCAAAATTAACAGGCTCTAATACCACTGTTTGATCTGGACCCTGACACCTGCCATGTCCAACCAGGTTTACTCCTTCACTTACATTACTCGTTACTTCTTACTTATAAAGGCTATATGCCAACTCAATTTCTAACACGACTCAGCACGCAGACTTGACTCGTACACCGACTCGGTTTCTACTACGTATACGGACTCATATTTGTACATGATACAACTCGCAAACAGAAAACAAGATTACTAAACTAACACTTTAAATGGATAGGTAATCTTGTCGGAAAAAAGGTCTCACATATCATATCCTAGGTAAATTTTCATTTTATATTTCTGCTGAAAGGAGTTTATGCTGTTCCTAACTTGCACACACCAGGGCGGAGAAGAATAGTAGTGCTTACAAGAAGGCGTTGAAGCGCATAGGTGTTGATCTCCTTTTTTATCCAAGACGGCGGTCCAATCTCGAAGGTAGATACGGATTGCTTTGGCCTCTTATTTTCTTCACCGCTTGGCCCCGCGCTCTTGCTCCTACGCTTCCTAATGGAATGAGCCGGCGCTTCCTGTTTCTTCTCAATGTCTGTGATTAGTGAGAAGACAGAAGCGGTAAACATATTTTTAACTCATAATTCAATCCACTGTCAACAGATTCAAACTATCGGAAACTAATTCATTTGCTCACTTTGTTCAACACTGATGCCATGGGCCTTGAAATCTTTCTGGCATCCATTGAGCCCAAACACTTTGATTTTGAACACCATGTTGCCTTCATACCTCAAGAGCACAACGTCACCTTCAGAGATGCCATGAAACGCCAAACACTGTGACCAGCCACCTGCAAAGAACACGCCCAATTGATCCTTCTTGAGCTCCATGCGCCAAAATTTGCCGAGGGGGCTGCAAACGAGGGCCATCCGGCTATTCAGGTGCGCTTCAGTGATGTAACGTTGTACAAACTTTGCGGGGATCAACTGCAAGAACACATGTATGACAGTATGATGTGCATTGTTCATGATGCATCTCAAGCCCGAACATTCCAACAAGATATAACAGTGTGAGGAAAACAAAACAGCAGGAAGAGTATGCAGACCATCCTTTCCATGAAATCCGGCAGGAGCACTCTGATGAACTGCGGCTTACGCAAACCGTCTCTGCTGCTTCTGGTTACTGTAACTGAAGAAAATGTAGCTACAACAATGAGTTTAAACTACCTACTAACTAGCAGCACTCCCTCGAATTAAAAAAGGAAGTCACTTTTGACTTTCCAAAATTAACAAGATGTTACTTTGAGCACTAAATTGTATCATCATGTTTTCGAAAAAGTTATATATAAAAGTGTAATGTTACAAAAGTATATTTTACAACAAATTTGCTCATACTATTTTCATATATATACGGTTTAACTACACGTATTACATGTGACTTTCTTTCACGACCGGAGGGAGTAGAAAAATAGCCTCCGTGGTTGTTATGAGGCACCTAACCGGTTTCTCAGCGAGGTAGTAGTAGTAAACTAGAAATAGAGAAATTAACAAGAGATCACGTATCCTTAATCTGATCTAAATATCTTCCTACAACCTTTTGCCCCGTACCACAAGATCATCATCCGTTTCTATCCTTTCTAAAAATCGATTATATGTTTCTTGCACTACAGTCTTGAGATCTGATTACTAACATTACCGATCTCTCTATTATTTGACAGCATGCAAAAAGCACAATCGAAGATTTGCATGCCAATCTTCAGTTACCTGTGGACGGAGAGCAGAACTCTCTGAGGCAGGAGCTGGTGTCGAACGCCTTGACGGTGAGCACGCCGCCGCCTTCATGTCGGAGCACCAAGAACCACCCGAAGCCGATGCCGTGCGCGCCGGCGAACTCCGGCCACCCGCGCCCCAGGAAAGCGCCATCGCAGTCCCGGCCGACCTCGACGTGCCAGACCTTGCCGAACGGGCTGACGACGAGGGCCGTTGGGCGGGCCATCCCGGCTCCGCCATCGCCGGCATCGAAGTGCCGAGCGAGCTCTTCGGAGATGCGCTGCAAGAATATATTGATTCGATTCGTCATTGAAGTATCAGCGTTTGAGCAGGGCGGCAATGGCGGGTGATCTCACCACTTACCAGCTTCCGGAAGGAAGAAGGCAGCAGCACCTTCAGGTGCTTGGTCATGGTGCGCACGCCATGGTTGCCGGACGATTCCATGACGGACACGTAGACGAAGGCGTGAGACCGCCGGCCATGTCCATCTGGGCAATAAAAGCAGAGGGGACGACGGCTGCTTGCCTTTAGCTGATTCTTACCAGGGAAAAATCTTCCGGGGAGAAAATTTTTTCGCCCACAGGCGAAAGAACCGAAAGGACGAAATTTCGGTTATTTCGTTTAAATTTCGGACGAAAAAATTCAATTTTTTGATAAAATTTAACCAAAATTTGAATAAAATTTAACCAAATTTTAAATAAGATCAAATTCGGCCGAATTTTAGCCGAATAGAAGATCTTTCGCTGGGGGACGAAAGGAACGAAATTTCGTCCGAATAACGAAATTTCGTCCGAATTTGAAAACCCTGATTCTTACCCGTTCGATTTGGAATGAATAGCACAGATTCATCGCTGCTGCAGTATTTGTTGCGATTTCAGTCTATCTGTTTCCTTTTGTCGTTCGTAAAAGAAAATAATTCAATTTTTATCCTACTTCAAGCCTATGCTTGCTTCTCTTTTCCCTCCTATAGAAAAGGGTGACTTGACTTCCTAGGGTTATCATGTTTGTACAAGTTTCTAGAATGTCACTTTTGAAAAAACTCCGAATATTTTTCAAAATATAATAAAAAAATTGCGGAAGTACTAAATGCACAAGATTAAGACCCCGCTCGTTTCAGATTCAGCTTCTGGCTTATTTTTTACTATTCATAAATTTCGTTTTTTCTGAACTTTTGGCTTTTTTTGAGCTTTTTCTGCCGGTTTTTCTTCCGTGTTCGTTTGCGTTGTCCGTGATGAGCTAGCATATTTTTTCTATTTTTAAATTTAATTACGCCAAATAAGCCACCTTCAGCTACAGCAAAATTTCAGCTGCTACCGTGCAATTTCAGTCATAAGCCACAGCTTTTCAACCCAACCGAGTAGGGCCTAAGGCGATCTTGAGGTGTAGGTCTCCATCGGTAAAGCTCAGAAGTTTGATAGGTACCACTATAGCATTCATAACGTATTTATAAAGGGCGATGGTACGGAAGATGAATACATCAGTCGAACATATCTTTTTAACTCCTGCTCAGACTTGCCCCAAATCAGATGGCGTGATCCGAGGGGGTTACCTCAAGTCTGGTAACTATGAAGGGAATACACCATCTTGATAGGCTGGGACTAACACTAGATGTAGAGGTGGATAATAGTAACAAATAATTTATTTTATCTAATATTTGTATCTAAAAAAATGAATGTGGTAAGTAAAATTCATATTAAAAAATATTTGTATTCGAGAATATTCATACCTGTATTTAAGAATATTCATATTCACATTCATATTCGAGAATATTCGTATCCGTATTCGTATTCGAGAATATTCGATTCGTATTCGATCTGTTTCTAGAACCCATGAAAAATCCGAAAATTTGAATTTAGGCGGTTTAAAACTGGTAACCGATCAAAAACCAGTGAAAAATCGGCAAAACCACTAAGAATCCGTTTTATCTGATATTCGTATACGAGAAAATCTATATTCGAAAATATTTGTATTAGTATTCGAGAATATTAATATCCGTATTTGAGAATATTCGAAATCATATTCGTATTCATTTTAAAAATATGAATTTATATTCGTATTTGAGACTATTCGATCCGTTTTCATCCCTAACTGAATGTATTCTTTTGAGCTATATTTTTCTAGCCCTCTCCAAGCAGGTAGCAACTGTTCTTGTATGCGCGACCATGCACCTGCCACGACCTTGCGCTGTCCAACGAGGTCTTGAGCGTGATCGTGCAAGGTTTACAGAACCCAATTGCGTTGCAGAAGGTCCAAGCCAGAGATTGCAGAAGCATTGAAAAGTAAGCGATCGATGATCACTCACAATGGATGCATACTGACTGCACGGTAATTCGTATTTTCCTAACAATTTTACCTCATCACGATAGGTCTACTGTGTGGTAGGGCGCGCAATTGCACGGGCTAGCATCCATATAGATTATTCCAAGGCTGGAGAACTTACTTTCATCTCTAACTAAATCCAGTGGTTATACGGAACACCGAATTAAAGAAAACATGATGTTTGAATTTGTAGAAGATTTCTTTTTTTTTTGAGCTGTAAAACACCCTTACCATAGTGAGAGTAGTATCTTTCTATTTGTATAGCTTTTTTGAGCACTTTGATTGTTTTGTATAGCTTTGTATAGCTATTTGTATAATTTGTATAGCTTTTTTGAGCACTTTGATTGTTTTGCTGCCACCGACGATTACTTCTCGAATTAACTGTACCTTTCATTTGATCTCCAACCCAGAGGCTTGAAGTTTCTTTTAGCATGACTCGTAGGTAGGTCACATACCTTGAATACACTGTTCAATCTAATCCCACAAGTACGGCTAATAGCCTACGCTGCCCATCTCATTTTGGCTTCTTGGTTAGGTTTTTTATTTCTATTTTCTAGTTTTTTAATTTCGTTTGTTCTAGCTTTTAGTTTTTCTCGCTTTATTTTATTTCTTTGTATTATTTGTAATAGGTTAATCTATTTTTTAATTTAATTATGTTAAAAAAATCTCTAGCAGCTATAATACAAAATAAACCAGTTATCATGTTAAATAGTAAAAAATAAACTATAAGCTACCCCAATAAGCCGGGTTATGCGTAGTTCGTCGAGGTTGCTCAGGTCCCAGCCAGCTCTCTCGTCTGTTCCTGTGGTGATCACAGATTCACAGTTGCCGCACCAAGCATGCATCACAGACCGATTATGTACTCAACAAAACACGCAGACCATTCCTGAGTGCCCTCTTTCGTACATAAGAAATTCTTGACGTATAGAAGTTTCTAAAATATTGGTCGTATTCATTTTGATTTTTGGTTTCAGTTTTTTCAAAAGTTTTAAAAGTTGAAATAAACAGAATGGCTTTTCTAAGCGGTTTCTTGAATTCGCTTTTTCAAACGACTTCTAGAATTGAAAACTATATATGTTGTCTATATCGATAGCTCCGTCTTCTACTATTATCTCAAAAAACACAGATAAAACTATAAAGCATACTCAATCACCATCGGCAACTTCGCACTCATGACTGACTTGACTCGGAATAATGGGCCCAGGATGGCTAATCGTAGCCGCACGGCGGCTTGTTGGCTGATTTGTCATGAAAAGAGTTTAATTTGAAAAGACGTTAACTAACAATGACCGTATCGCCGGTTAGTTGGACAAATGGAGATCCTTTGATTATTTGTGAAGATATAGTAAATGAAAAATAATTAATTGTTTATATGGGGACGTGGTTGCTGCCCACATAGCTTGGTGTTAAAGCATAGAGTTTTGGTGGTGATTGTTGTTCCAAGCTCTACAAATTTCAAAAATAAAAATATTCAGCTTCTCATGTGTATCCTCATTTTTTGTACTTGAATAGTCAATATTTTGTGAGAATGGTAATTGGACTGTAACTAGTGCTAATCCCTAACCCGGTGTTAGTTCCTTCAATTAAGGCACTAAGTTAAAATAGTATATAGTGCTAACCCTTAACTTGGGCAACAAATCTAACGTAAAAGAGCAATTCGGTGCTAAAATGTAAAAAGCAAGCCACCAGATCTTAGCGCGTGTGGCTGTGATGGAGGCGGGTGGAACACCACTGTAGGATCAGAAATGGCAACAGATGGAGGGCGGGGGGGGGGGGGGGGGGTGAATGGTGCCTCTTTAAAAATCGCCCCTCAAAAGTATCCACATGCGAGTCTTATCTCCGATAGCTACAAAAGCTATGAAGATAAAGATTTATGCTCTCTGGATGTTCATACTGAACAAACATGAAATACGCACGGAAGGAACCAGAAGAACAGAAGAGAAAACAAAGCTCAAAAGAAACAGCACCCGAAAAGAAGGGACTACAGGGGCCGGTCAGACCGCAATGGCATAGCCGGTCTGACCGGTCCTAGAGTGCCGGTCTGACCGCACCTAAAGCCCCGGTCTGACCGCCCATCAGACTCCGATCTGACCGGTCATATGCCGCCGGTCAGACCGCCGGCTACAACCCGGTCCAACCGCCATTTAAACTCCGGTCAGACCGGCCTCGAGAGCAGCAGCCTGAAACTTAACAGCAAAGACTGAACTTTGCTAAAATCAAATGAAAAAGAGAAATTCTTCTAAACTTTTCAGGCCAACAGAGAAGGAACTTGAAATAAATAGCAGGGGGACTCTAGGAAACAAAAGAACTCATAAAGAGAGCAGGAATTCAAGATTTGAGCAAAAATATGAAAAGTCAGTTGAGTATGGACAGATTTCCAAATTGCTCACAAATCTTGAATCTTTTGCTCATGAGATTTTGCATTCAACTTAGCAATGATCTCAAGACTTATAAGCCCAAACCTCAAGCCATCTTTTGAAAGGGAATGAGGAGAATCCATCATCCCATGACATGAAACCCTAATTTTGCACAAACAGAGGAAATTGGGTATGACCTGAAAAGAGTGATTTTTTATTCTTCCATTAGGCTCTTGGGAATCTATTTGACCAAATGCTCTTGAGGTATATTCCCATCACAGAGCAAACCACTTGGCAAAACATTAACCAAGAATTCAACTCCCAAACACAAGAACAGAAAATAATAGATGAACTCAGACAAAGCACAGGAGAGGAAATAACAAGCGCAGCTCAATTCAAATCACTCTCATATTGATATTGAGGAAGAGAGATGAATGATTACATGAGGTTTTTCTTTACCCATACATGATTCTCACTGAGAGCTCATACGCACACTGAGAGCTCATACACACACACAATGCCCTACTGCACACCATGTTGCTTAGCTCTCTCTACAGGAGTACATGCTCACAGGTTTTCACTCGAATGCTTGCACTTCACTCACATACTTGCTGCCTCCTCCTCACCACCTTGGCTGAAATAGAGGAGCTCACACACACAAGTAGCAAATCAAGAAGTGTCATGCATCTTCCACTCCATGCCTCTCATCCCAAAAAGGCAAGGGTCAAAGTCAACACAAGAAATGGAGGGAAAAGCAGCTATTTCTCTCATGCTTGAGTCAAATCTCCAATTTGCCCCTCAAGCACCTTCCCGGAAGCACACGACCGCATCCGGCACCTCGAACGTCTGCCCCTCGACTCCTCCTTGAGTCTAGTCCGGTCCGCTTCGCTGCACACGACCGCATCCGGCATCCTGACCATCTGGATCTCTGGCTCCTCCCTGAGCCTAGTCCCGATCCACTCGCCGCTGCCCGTTGTGTCCACCCGACACCGACCGAGACCTCCGACTCCACCCGAGTCTAGTCCTGGTCTGTTTCGTCGTGCACGACCGTAATCGACACCCAACCGTCTGGACCTCCGACTCCTCTCTTAGCCTAGTCCCGGTTCGCTCGTCGTTGCCCGTCGTGTCCGTCACCGGTAGCTCCAGCTCCGGTTCCTCGTATCCCGACTCGCAACCACCTCACCAGCCTCGATCATTTTCGGCATCACCGACCGTCTGGACCTCAACACCTCCTGTGCCTAGTCCCGGTCCTCCTCGCCTCACCATGACCTAGCTCCGAAGTCCTGTAGTTACACAGACAAGCAAACCGTCATATAGCACCGCACGAAACAGTGTATCAATAATTGCATGTGTAAAAGGTACTCAACCCTAGAATACCCAAAATAAACTCAAACTCACTAACACAACTGTCAATTACTCATCACCAACATGGGGCAAACACGTTCCCTGTCTACCCAAAGGTGGCCCAACCCTTACTAGAACCTATAAGAAGTGAGTGAGGTCAACCTAGTGAGAAGAGAGATAGCTAATAAAGAACATCCTAGATCACAAGATGAGAGGAAGAAATCTAAGCAACTAGACAAGAGAAACACTCTAATTTATGCTAGGAGGACTAACCTCAAATGCACCCAAATGCAATGCAACAAAATAAGAACAGGAGCATAATGTACAAGATAAAGCAGTAAAGCACAAAGCTCCCCCTCACTACAATCCATAAGGACAAACCACCCCAAGCTCTCCCCGCAAGGCTGAAAACCTAGAGCTATCCAAAGGTTTGGTAAAGATATCATCCAACTGGTGGTCACTCTCCACAAACTGAAGCACTATGCCACCCTTCTCCACATGGTCTCTAAGGAAGTGATATCGAATATCAATGTGCTTGGTCCGAGAGTGCTGCACTGGGTTCTTAGCAATGTTAATAGCAGAAGTGTTATCACAAAAGAGTGGAACACTGTCTATAACTAACCCAAAGTCCCGTAGGGTCGAAGCCATCCACAGTACCTGGCTGCAGCAACGTACTCGGCCTTTGCAGTGGACTGTGCAACACCGGACTGCTTCCTATGTATCCTACAGCCGGCAAAATCTGCGTCCGAGAAGGCTCTAAGGGAAAGACAGGAAGAGGAAGAGTACCAGATACCATAGTCAATGGTAGCTCGAAAGTACCGAAGAATGCGCTTCACCGCCTGGCGGTGAGACACGTGAGGAGAAGCCTGAAACTGAGCATAAAGACACACAGAAAAGTGTATGTCCGGTCTTGAGGCAGTGAGGTATAAGAGGGAGCCAATCATGCTTCTGTACTCTTTTTGATCAACTGGCTCGCCATCCTCATCTGGGTCAAGTGAAGCTGTGGATGCCATGGGAGTTGACACCGGCTTACCATCACTCATGTCAAAGCGTCTCAAGAGGTCACGAGTGTACTTGCCCTGATGCAAGAAAGTACCTTCCCGAGTCTGCTCGATCTGGAAGCCAAGGAAGAAGGTCAACTCACCCATCATGCTCATCTCAAACTCGGTGCTCATGACATCCGAGAACTGTGAAACAAGAGCATGAGAAGAGCCGCCAAAGATGATGTCATCTACATAAATCTAGACGAGCAGAAGATCAGTGCCATGCCTACGAATGAACGAGGTCTTATCTACTTTACCCATCTCAAAACCATGACTCAACAGATAGGACTTAAGCCTCTCATACCAAGCTCTAGGGGCCTGCTTAAGTCCATACAATGCTTTGGAAAGCTTGTAGACATGGTTTGGGTGTTCGGGGTTCTCGAAACCTAAAGGCTGTCTAACATAGATTTCTTCCTCAATAAACCCACTAAGGAAGGCACTCTTGACATCCATTTGGTAGAGCTTGAAACCCTTAGAAGCTGCGAAAACAAGCAGGATTCTAATGGCCTCAAATCTAGCTACAAGGGCAAAGGTCTCCTCAAAATCTAGACTCTCAACCTGGGAGAAGCCCTGAGCTACCTGTCTAGCCTTGTTTCGAATAACTACCACATCCTTACTCTGCTTGTTTTTGAACACCCACTTAGTCCCAATGACATTGTGACCTCGAGGGGGCTCAACAAGCGACCAGACATTGTGACCTCATGCATGGCATTGACCCAAGACTCATCAGAAAGAGCATGACTAACATCCTTAGGCTCAAATAAGGCAATGAAGGCAGAATAGAGACAGAATTATGACAAGCCAGACTTTGAGCGTGTGACACGCTCAAAGAGGTCTCCAATCATCTGCTCAGAAGGATGGTCTTTTTGATGTTTCGGGGAGGTCCTGGATGAGATGAAGAAGTGGCCTCTACCTCATGAGCTGATGAGGCAGGAAGAGAGCCACTAGCTCCGGAAGAAGTAGAAGGCATGGGCTGATCTCCTCGAGGTGCAGTGGTGGAAGCAGGCACCTCAAGGGGAGGATAAGGAACTGGATCAGGTAGACAACCCTCATCTCCATCGTCCTCATCATCCACAAAGATGGTCTCGGACTGCTCTAAAGAATCTGAGATATCGGGCCTAGTCCCCGGACTGGCCTCATCAAAGGTCACCTCGCAGGTCTCTACCATTTTACTAGTCTCGCAGTTCTAGACCCTATAAGCCCGCGAAGAAGTCGAGTAGCCTAGAAAGATCCCATCATAAGAACGTGACTCGAACTTATCTAGGTTCCCGGACTTCAAGATAAAGCACTTGCAACCAAACACACGAAAATGAGATACATTAGGCTTTCGCCCGTATCTCAACTCATAAGAGGTGCGATGCAAGTGTGCCCTGAGAAAAACTCTGTTCGAAACATGGCACGCGGTGGCTATAGCCTCAGCCCAAAACTTCTTCGGTGTAGAGTACTCATCAAGCATCGTCCTGGCCATCTCGACCAGGGTACGGTTCTTCCTCTCCACAACGCCATTTTGCTGAGCGACGTATGGAGAATAGAACAGGTGCTCTACACCTGTCTCACTGCAAAACCTCTCGAAGTAGGAATTCTTGAATTCCGTGCCATTGTCACTGTGGATCGCTCGCAAGGCACCCGGAAGCTCAATAGAAAGCCTACTAAACAAACCCCAAAAATGCGTAAACGTCTCATCCTTCGAGGCTAAGAAAAACACCCAAGAATAGCTCGAGAAGTCATCGACCACGACAAGAACATACCACTTCCCTCCTGCTGACTGCACTCGAGCTGGTCCAACTGTGTCCATATGGAGCAGCTGTCCTGGTGCATTGGTCATAGTCACTGTGACCGGAGGGTGAGAAGCGGCAACCATCTTGCCGTGCCGGCATGGAGCACAAACTAGATCTTTGACTATCTTGAGTTTCGGCAGACCACGAATGAGGTCGTGGCCGCTAACTCGAGTCAAATGGTCAAATCCAATATGACCAAGTCTCTTATGCCAGAAAGTAAGGTCACGGGTAGGGGTGGATATTGAGCCAGCTCGGCTCGGCTCGTGAAGGCTCGTTAGGGAGGAGGCTCGGCTCGGCTCGTTAAACTAACGAGCTAAAAGAGAAGCTCAGCTCGGCTCGTTAAAAAGTTCGGCTCGGCTCGTTAGGCTCGTTGGGCTCGTTGGGTGGAATATGCAAATTGACTTTTCTGAAAAGCTCGAGCTCGGCTCGTTAGGTGGAATATGCAAATTGACTTTTTTGAAAAGCTCAAGCTCAGCTCGTTAGGCTCGTTTTGACTTTTGAGTGTCTTTAACCTTTCTTTTTATGTTTCAGATTTGTTTTTCTAAATGATAAGTTCGATGGTTTCCTTTCCATATGTGAAATTGATAGAGAAAAGAGTAACGTGTACTTTAATAATACCTCTCAGTGACAAAAGAGGTGCGAAAATTGGCATGCATACATACAAACTACTACTGCCGCACTGAGCCGTTCACACGTGATGGGCCGGAGACACTGCCGAGCTGGGCCGACCGAGCCTACCGAGCCTAGCGAGCGGCTTGCGAGCCGACTCGGCTCGGCTTGTTAACGGATCGAGCTAAAACCCTGGCTCGGCTCGGCTCGTTTGTGCCACGAGCCGAGCCGAGTCGAGTCAAGCCTTCAACGAGCCGAGCTAGCTCACGAGCCTCGAGCTTTTTTGCCACCCCTAGTCACGGGACTCAGAAACAACTAAACACCTGAGAGGATCACCAGAAGACTCAACAAAATCAGCACGAAATATCCTCCCAAAACGAGAAATCCCGCAAACCAGACTACCCGAAGAATCAAGAATTTTGCAAGCGTTTTTCTTGAAGCTCACCTCGAAACCATCATCGCTAAGCTGAGAAACTGAAAGCAAATTATACTGCAGCTTACTCACTAAGGCAACATCTTTTAAATTAAATGAATCATTAACGCGCACAGTACCTTTCGCGATGACGCGCCCAGACGAACCATCTCCAAAGGTGATAGTCTTATCACTTGGAGCACGGGCTAGGGAAGAGAACCAACGGGAGTCTCCGGTCATATGACGAGAACAACCGGAGTCTACAAGCCAAACATCTCCCTTCCCAGTTCAGCGAACCCGAGTCAAACAGAGAGTAAATGCTCAGTACTGGGATAAATCAAAAGAGATTTTGGAACCCAATACTGAGTCACACGTCGAGCAGAAGAAGTAGCCACACACGACTGACCTCTAGCTACCCTACGCTCTCTGTCGCTCAAAGAAGCAGAGGGTCTGTGTGCAGACCTGAAGCTGTTGTTAGGTCCGACTGCTATAGGAGAGCGAATTGGAGTACCAACAACACACTGATCACGCCGCGGGTAGCCATCTCGACGGGGGAAACGAGATCTACCCTCAGAACGGCGGAAGTCACGACCAGAGGCATATCGAGGACGAAAACCAGAAAACTCAGAAAATCCAAGTCCTCGATGCTGCCCAAACCCATCAATTGAAGCAACTCTCGACCTCGTGTTGATCTTAGGTGCACTCAAGGTCTGGGGCTGACTCTGAATACGCCTAAGAGCCTCAACACGGTCTCTACGCGTGATCTTGGCGCGCCTGAAGCATCGCTCGACCAAATGTCCATCCTTCTGACAGAAGGTACAATGATACTTCACCTTCTGAGAGGTAGAAGTAGCATGATGAGGCTTCGCCTTCTGAGAGGTCAAAGCAACAGGTGAAACCACCTTACTGTCAGAGATCCCTTGGACAAAGCCCGCTGATTTGAATTGAACTTTCTTAGTTCTGGGCTCAATCTCGATCACACCTGCTGCTATGGGTCTAAGAACAGTAGGTGGATGCTTCCTCATATCCTCAGAAAAATTGTATCCTAGACCTTGATTAAATTTGTAAATCTTAGATTGGTCTAGAATAAGATTTAGCTTCTTCTTGCCTCCTACAAACCTCTTGAGAGTGTTCATAAAATACTGACACTCCCGAAAGAGGGAGGTGCAAGAAGAGCAGGGGGAAGAAGAGACAGCAGAAGGTAAGGGAGTAGAAGAAGAACCAACAACAGAAGAACGGAAGGCATGTGCACGCACAGCCGCCTCAGAAGGGACAGTCCTACTGCTAGCCATTTGGTTCACGTCGCTAAGCGTCTCTACCTTACCCTTAGGCTCCTTCCCAACACTAGCACACACATTACAAGCAGATGGTGGCTTCTCTAGAAGGTTCTTAGTTAGCTTCACACATTTTTCATCCAATGCAATTAAATCAAATTTTAGTTTTTCACAGTTATTACATGGTGAGCTAACAGGGTCCTTAGAAGCATATTGAGCCAATCTGTTACTGTTATCAATCATTTCTTGAAACTGTTTGGAAACAGATTCAAGCTAAGTAGTCAACTTGGGACAGTTCATACATGAAGCAATGGCTCTAATAGAAAAGCTTGTAATTCAGCAATTTTATGGTCTGCCCTTTTTAAGTTCATCTTCAAATTATTACAACTTTCGCAAGTCTCGGGTAGATCGAGAAGCATGGTATAAAGATCTCTAAATGCATTGTCCTTATCCTCACATGAGGTGCAAGAAGTAGTCTCAACAACAGTAGATGAAAGAGCAGCTACCCTACTCATCTCTAGTTTAGCCAAAAGACTAATATTCTTCACCTTAATCATGTCAAGCTCAGAAGCCAGACTATCATGAGAGGTCCTTAATTTCTCCATGTTACTAAGCAAAGTAGAGCATATATCACATTCGTCACGGGAGGGAGCAGATATAAGTGAAGTAAGCTCCCGTGACAATCTATCTACTTCCTTCTCCAACTCGCTACACCTAGCTCTAGATTTAGCATGAAATTTACCTAGCTTAAGAAAAACATTATTAAGCTGGTCGTATGAGGGGTATACCTCGTCGGAGTTGGAGTAAAGCTCGCTGTCGCTCACGTCGCCCTCAAGGGCCATGAAGCACACGCTGGAGAAGTCGTCGCCACCCTTGGGGTCCTGCTCGTCCTTCCTATCGTCGTCGCTTGACCCCTCCACGGCGGTGAGGACGCACTGGAAGAGCTTCTTGGCTTCTCCAGGGTTGAAGAATTTCTTCTCTTTGCTTGGCGGCTTCTTGTTGCAGTTCTTGTCGGTGTAGACGTTCTTACTCAAACCACCGTAGTCATTCTTGCCCTCCAGCTTGGGGCAATTTGCTCGAATGTGGTTGGGGCCACCACACTCAAAGCAAATCACACGACCTCCTCCTCTCTTTCTCTCCCTAACCCTCTTGTATGCATGGGAGAATTTTCTGGCTAAGAGGGCTAGCTGGTTTTCTGTAAGTTGTTTTAGTAGGTCATTACTCATCTCACAAACAGCAGCAAGAGAAAAACCAGAAACACCATCAGAGGGAAACTCAGAAGTCGAACTGGGATCAGTGACCAAAGCCATCGACTATGACTTCGACTTACGAGAGACAATGTCAATCTCATGAGTCTTGAGGCGTGAGTACAACGCATCAAGAGTCAAAATCGAGAGGTCTGTCGTGTCCTTGATGGTGGTCACTTTCATCTCCCAAACACGCAAGTCCAAAGCCGCAAGCATCTGACGAGCGTTGTCCGAGTCGGGGTATGTGAGACCAACCGCTCGGAGGTTGCTCAAGATCTTGTGGAATCTCGCAAAGCATTCATCCAAGGACTCTCCAGCGAGCATTTCAAACTTGTTGTAATCTCACTTGAATTGGTCCTGTCGAACCGTCTTAATTTGGGAGGTGCCCTGATGGTAAGCATCGAGGGTCTCCCAAATGTCGAAGGCCAACGAAAGATGAGAAATGCGATCAAACTCATTTCGGCTCAAACCTTGGATGATGATGTTCCTTGCCTTAGCATTCGCCTCAACATCAGCCATGTTTCTGGCATTGATGTTCTCATCGGCAGGAACAACAAAGCGAACTTTGACCTTGCGCCAAATCACATAGCCCTGAGCCTGTATGTAGGTCTCCATCCGATTCTTCCAAAAGCGATAGTCGATCCCATCGAAGATTGGGGGCTTGGTGGAATACTTGTCCGTTGCCATGGCTCACAGACCGGTTAAAGATCTATCAAGAAGAGCTAACTGGCTCCGATACCAATTGTAGGATTAGAAATGGCAATAGAGGGGGGGTTGAATGGTGCCTCTATAAAAATCGCTCTTCAAAAGTATCCACATGCGAGTCTTATCTCCGATAGCTACAAAAGCTATGAAGATAAAGATTCATGCTCTCTGGATGTTCATACTGAACAAACATGAAATACGCACGGAAGGAACCAGAAGAACAGAAGAGAAAACAAAGCTCAAAAGAAACAGCACCCGAAAAGAAGGGACTACAGGGGCCGGTCAGACCGCAATGGCATAGCTGGTCTGACCGGTCCTAGAGTGCCGGTCTGACCGCCCATCAGACTCCGGTCTGACCGGTCATATGCCGCCGGTCATAACCTGGTCCAACAGCCATTTAAACTCCGGTCAGACCGGCCCTCGAGAGCAGCAGCCTGAAACTTAACAACAAAGACTGAACTTTGCTAAAATCAAATGAAAAAGAGAAATTCTTCTAAACTTTTCAGGCCAACAGAGAAGGAACTTGAAATAAATAGCAGCAGGACTCTAGGAAACAAAAGAACTCATAAAGATAGCAAGAATTCAAAATTTGAGCAAAAATATGAAAAGTGAGTTGAGTATGGACATATTTCCAAATTGCTCACAAATCTTGAATCTTTTGCTCATGAGATTTTGCATTCAACTTAGCAATGATCTCAGGACTTATAAGCCCAAACCTCAAGCCATCTTTTGAAAGGGAATGAGGAGAATCCATCATCCCCTGACATGAAACCCTAATTTTGCACAAACAGAGGAAATTGGGTATGAGCTGAAAAGAGTGATTTTTGATTCTTCTAATAGGCTCTTGGGAATCTCTTTGACCAAATGGTCTTGAGGTATATCCCCATCACAGAGCAAACCACTTGGCAAGAAATTAATCAAGAATTCAACTCCCAAACACAAGAACAGAAAATAACAGATGAACTCAGACAAAGCACAGGAGAGGAAATAACAAGCGCAGCTCAATTCAAATCACTCTCATATTGATATTGAGGAAGAGAGATGAATGATTACATGAGGTTTTTCTCTACCCATACATGATTCTCACTGAGAGCTCATACACACACATAATACCCTACTGCACACCATGTTGCTTAGCTCTCTCTACAGGAGTACATGCTCACAGGTTTTCACCCGAATGCTTGCACTTCACTCACATACTTGCTGCCTCCTCGTCACCACCTTGGCTGAAATAGAGGAGCTCCCACACACAAGTAGCAAATCAAGAAGTGTCATGCATCTTCCACTCCATGCCTCTCATCCCAAAAAGGCAAGGGTCAAAGTCAACACAAGAAATGGAGGGGAAACTAGCCATTTCTCTCATGCTTGAGTTAAATCTCCAATTTGCCCCTCAAGCACCTTCCCGGAAGCATACGACCGCATCCGGCACCTCGAACGTCTGCCCCTCGACTCCTCCCTGAGTCTAGTCCGGTCCGCTTCGCTGCACACGACCGCACCCGGCATCCTGATCGTCTGGACCTCCGGCTCCTCCCTAAGCCTAGTCTCGATCCACTCGCCGCTGCCCGTTGTGTCCACCCGACACCGACCGAGACCTCTAACTCCACCTGAGTCTAGTCCTGGTCTATTCCATCACGCATGACCGCAACCGACACCCAACCGTCTGGACCTTCGACTCCTCCCTGAGCCTAGTCACGGTTCGCTCGTCGTTGCCCGTCGTGTCCATCACCGGTAGCTCCAGCTCCGGTTCCTCGTCTCCCGACTCGCAACCACCTCACCAGCCTCGATCATCTTCGGCATCACCGACCGTCTGGACCTCAACACCTCCTGTGCCTAGTCCCGGTCCTCCTCGCCTCACCATGACCTAGCTCCGAAGTCCTGCAGTCACACAGACAAGCAAACCGTCACATAGCACCGCACGAAACGGCATATCAATAATAGCATATGTAAAAGGTACTCAACCCTGGAATATCCAAAACAAACTCAAACTCACTAACACAACTGTCAATTACTCATCACCAACATGGGGATACCTCCACATGGTCTCTCAACCACAAGCCACTTACTCGTTTTTTAGAAACCCCTGCACGGCTTAGCGTTTTTAGGAAAACCCCCGCTTCTAACCCTTCCTCTCTCTATCTACCTTTGAGCCCTTCCACCACCGTCTTGCCCCTCCTCACCTGACGCCACCACCTTTCCCCATCCAAATCTCCTCTGCTGCATCCTTGCCCCCTCTCGACCTTGCCTTGCCCACAATTGACTGGGATCCATGCCCGTCAGCGGCGTCAGCTCACCCTAAAACCTAGGGTTTGTAGCGTGGATGGGTGAGGCGATGTGAGGAGCGAGTGCTCATGGAGATTGGATTAAGAGGGTGAGAAAGATAAAGAGGATAGGGATTGGGTGGGTTGACTGGAGGGGGTTTTTGTGAAAAGTTATAGACTGGAGGGCGTAACTGACTTGGGGTGTTCCATTCATCTCCATCGCAGTCACACGTGCTAAATTCAATGTCTCTTGTTGCTTTTTACACTTTAGCATTTGTGAGACCATATAAAGGTCACTACATATTTGTGATGAGTATTTAACTTTGCTTGTGCCTTGTTATCGATGTTTGAGTTTGATTTTGAGTGTTTGCCTTTGGCTGACAGTCAGACCGGCGGTGGTGCGGCGGTCAAACCAGCATGGGAAACATGGTTTGATCGGCCAGAGCAGTAGTACCGGCAGATAGTTGGCGGTAGCTATTTTTCAGATAGATCTAAGCTGCGTTACGTGAAGAAATTGAGAGCAGTATGACCGGCCTTGTACTTGCGGCTTGACCGGCTTTTGTAGCACGGTCTGACTGGCTTGGTGGCCGCGGTCAGACTGGTCCCTTATTTCTGTGTTGGTTTGGTTTCAGTTGTGTTAATCATGGTGGAATCTATGCAAGTGTTAGTCATAGTAGGAGTCTATACAAGTGTGAGTCATACCGTGTCTTCATGCACGTGTTGCTTTGCTAATGAGAATCAAGTGATTATCATTTGTGCTTAGATCGATTGGTTGTTTTTTTATAAGCAGGGTGCTTTTTGGTTAATGTGTTTAGCGGGAAGACCGAGGCTACGAAGGTGCCCAAAGACCATGGCGTGTCGTGTACGTCCGGGTGAGGCATCATCTCAAGTGGAGAAGCATGAAAAAAGACAAGGATCGAGAGGAGACAGAAGTCCAAAGTGCCCAAATCAGATGGTGTGATCTGAGGGGGTTGCAGAAAATCTGGTAACTATGAATGGAATACACCGTCTTGATGGGCTAGTACCAACACTATTAGGGGTAGAGGGGGCCAGTTCGAGTACTGTCTTGATGGGCTAGTACCAACTCTATTAGGGGTAGAAGGGGCTAGTTGGAGTAGGCTCGTTACCATTCTCCATGGCCAGTTCTAGATAATTCAATCATGTATCGGCCTGACCCATTCAGTTGGCATGGACGACAGTTGCCATGGGGTACCATGGGTTGCACCGTGCTTGTTGGCCCATATTGCTACTACCCAATAGTGTGCTGGTGTGTTTGTTGTGGCCATAGTACTACGGGCCTCTTATTTTCGGTTTCTAAAGACTATTTTTTGGTCTTTTTTACAGTAACTAACTTTCAAACAAAGTATCTTTTTAAAGTAGGGTCTATAAATTGATTGTACTACATATTATAGTGACTTTATGTATATCGGCCGAAACTGTATGTGAGTTTTTGTTACTCTATACCTTTTCATGAACAGTCTAAAAGTTATAAGCTAAAGTCAAAGGCCATAAGGTAAAGCCAAAAATAACAGGCACTAACATCCAATGTTTTTGACAACAGGGTGGTTGAACATGCTCAATAAAACTAGGCAACGGGCGCAGATGAAGTGATCAACTATCTAGCTGTAGCTCAGCCATGCGTGATGACGACATGCCACAGAGTAGTTTTAACGACGTTGAAGGTGCACACGTCACCTTCCTTGAGCTTGTTCTCCTGGCAGAAGCTCTTCCAGCCCTCTCCAAGCAGGTAGCAACCGTTCTTGTATGCGCGACCATGCACCTGCCAAGACCTTGTGCTGTCCAACGAGGTCTTGAGCGTGATCGTGCAAGGTTTACAGAACCCAATCGCGTTGCAGAAGGTCCAAGACAGAGACTGCAGAAGCATTGAAAGTAAGCCATCGATGATCAATCACAACGGATGCATACTGACTGCTAGACCAAAAACTCTTGTTCATGTGCATATACACGAAAATTGTTATATAAGGGCTGCTACTCCGTCAAATTTGCTACATATATATGAATTGCCTTCGTGTTGATATATTCATTTGTTTTTTTTTTTGCCAAAGCATGCACATGCCTTAATCTTTTATGAAGTTAGTGCAAGATGAAACACAACAGAGCACCACGTCACTACTTTTTTCTCAATCGTTTAATTTCATATCCGGTGGGCACAATTATACCTAAGCAGGCACTGATACCCTAGATCGCTCTACTGAGTGGCACCAAACTCATATAAACTCTAGAACCATCCATGGTACCAAAATGAACCTCTAAACACACATTAGTGACCTAAATATGCATTTAAATAAGTACCGAATCCTGTTGAACGAACGTAACAAGTTTAATGACTCACTATGCATTTTACTCTTAACACAAAGATAATACAATTTCCGTACGTATTCAGTCCAATATATTACCAGTAGTTAAACATCAAGTTAACATGCTGGTTTTTGTTTCTCTAAATGGATAGGTAATCTTGTCGAAAAAAAGGTCTCAGATATCATATCCTAGGTAAATTGTCATTTTTTATTTTTGCTGAAAAGGAGTTCATCCTGTTCCTAACTTGCACATACCAGGGCGGAGAAGAATAGTTGTGCTTACAAGAAGGCATTGAAGCGCAGAGGTGCTGATCTCCTTTTTTATCCAAGACGGCGGTCCAATCTCGAAGGTAGATACGGATTTCTTTGGCCTCTTATTTTCTTCACCGCTTGGCCCCTCGCTCTTGCTCCTACGCTTCCTAATGGAATGAGGCGCCTCCTGTTTCTTTTCAATGTCTGTGATTAGTGAGAAGACAGAAGCGGTAAACATATTTTTAACTCATAATTCAATCCACTGTCAAACAGGTTCAAACTATCGGAAACTAATTCATTTGCTCACTCTGTTCAACACTGATGCCCTGGGCCTTGAAATCTCTCTGGCATCCATTGAGCCCAAACACTTTGATTTTGAACACCATGTTGCCTTCATACCTCAAGAGCACAGCGTCACCTTCAGAGATGCCATGAAACGCCAAACACTGTGACCAGCCACCTGCAAAGAACACGCCCGATTGATCCTTCTTGAGCTCCATGCGCCAAAATTTGCCGAGGGGGCTGCAAACGAGGGCCATCCGGCTACTCAGGTGCGCTTCAGTGATGTAACGTTGTACAAACTTTGCGGGGATCAACTGCAAGAACACATATGTGAATGTATGATGTGCATTGTTCATGATGCATCTCAAGCCCGAACATTCCAACAAGATATAACAGTGTGAGGAAAACAAAACAGCAGGAAGAGTTTGCAGACCATCCTTTCCGTGAAATCCGGTTGAAGCACCCTGATGAACTGCGGCTTACGCAAACCGTCTCTGCTGCTTCTGGTTACTGTAACTGAAGAAAATGTAGCTACAACAATGAGTTTAAACTACCTACTAAGGCCCTGTTTGTTTCCACTTAAGATTATTATAATCTAGTTTATAAATTATAAGTGGAAACAAACAGCCTAGATTATAAGGTAACTTATTATAATCTAATAGCCCAGATTATTGTAATCTAATAAGCTCAAAAAAAAAGAGCTTATTTCAGCTTATAGATCTACCTTTTATCTTAATGACCATAAAACTTTAGAAATATTATCCACCTTTGTCATTCATCCAACTCCCAACTCCCGTGCCTCTCTCTCCTAGGGCATTGTAGTCTTTAAACATTCGAATACAACAATCCATAACTCTGATAATCCAGGCTGCCAAACACCTGACAGTTTATTTCCCACCAGCTTATTATAAGCTAGCTTATATAATCCCCACCTATAAGCTTGATTATAATAATCTTAAGTGGAAACAAATAGGGCCTAACTAGCAGCACTCCCTCCAATTAAAAAAGAAAGTCACTTTTGACTTTCCAAAATTAACAAGTTACTTTGAGCACAAAATTGTATCATCATGTTTTCGAAAAAGTTATAAAAGTGTAGTATTACAAAAGTATATTTTATAACAAATTTGCTCATACTATTTTCATATATACAAACGATATATTTTAGATAATATTTTTTTATCAAAATTAATACGGTTTAACTACATGTATTACATGTGACTTTCTTTCACAACGGGGGGAGTAGAAAAATAGCCTCCGTGGTTGTTACGAGGCACCAAACCGGTTTCTCAGCGAGGTAGTAGTAGTAAACTAGAAATAGAGAAATTAACAAGAGATCACATATCCTTAATCTGATCTAAATATCTTCCTACAACCTTTTTCCCCGTACCACAAGATCATCATCCGTTTCTATCCTTTCTAAAAATCGATTATATGTTTCTTGCACTCCGAGATCTGATTACTAACATTACCGATCTCTCTATTATTTGACAGCATGCAAAAAGCGCAATCCAAGATTTGCATGCCAATCTTCAGTTACCTGTGGACGGAGAGCAGAACTCTCTGAGGCAGGAGCTGGTGTCGAACGCCTTGACGGTGAGCACGCCGCCACCTTCATGCCGGAGCACCAAGAACCACCCGAAGCCGATGCCGTGCACGCCGGCGAACTCCGGCCACCCGCGCCCCAGGAAAGCGCCATCGCAGTCCCGGCCGACCTCGACGTGCCAGACCTTGCCGAACGGGCTGACGACGAGGGCCGTTGGGCGGGCCATCCCGGCTCCGCCATCGCCGGCATCGAAGTGCCGAGCGAGCTCGTCGGAGATGCGCTGCAAGAATATATCGATTCGATTCGTCATTGAAGTATCAGCGTTTGAGCAGGGCGGCAATGGCTGGTGATCTC
Source organism: Dendrocalamus latiflorus (assembly GCA_017311315.1). Lineage (NCBI taxonomy): Eukaryota > Viridiplantae > Streptophyta > Magnoliopsida > Poales > Poaceae > Dendrocalamus > Dendrocalamus latiflorus. Next base: position 31,542,799 of record CM029627.1, on the reverse strand, counting down.
ACCACTTACCAGCTTGCGGAAGGAAGAAGGCAGCAGCACCTTCAGGTGCTTGGTCATGGTGCGCACGCCATGGTTGCCGGACGATTCCATGACGGGCACGTAGACGAAGGCATGAGACTTTGCCGGCCTTGTCCATCTGGGCAATAAAAGCAGAGGGGACCACGGCTGCTTGCCTTTAGGCTTTAGCTGATTCTTACCCGTTCGATTAGGAACGAATAGCACAGATTCATCGCTGCAATATTTGTTGCGATTTCAAAGGAGTATAGTCTATCTGTTTCCTTTTGTTGTTCGAAAAAGAAAATAATTTAATTTTTTGTCCTATCTCAAATCCATGCTTGCTTCTCTTTTTCCCTTCTATAGAAAAGGGTGACTTGACTTCCTAGGGTTATAATATTTGTATAAGTTTCTAAGACGTCACTTTAAAAAAACTCTAAATATTTTTTAAAATATAATAAAAAAATTGCAGAAGTAATGCATAAGATTAAGGCGATCTTGAGGTGTAGGTTCTCCATCGGTAAAGCTCAGAAGTTTGACAGGTACCACCGTAGCATTCATAACATATTTATAAGGGCGGTGGTACGGAAGATGAATACGTCAGTCGAACATATCTTTTTAACTCCTGCTCAAAAGTACCCCAAATCAGATGACGTGATCCAAGGGGGTTGCCGCAAATCTGGTAACTATGAAGGGAATACACCGCCTTGATAGGCTATGACTAACTGGATGTTGGGGTGAAAAACGATAATGGATAATTCATTTTATTTGATATTTGTATATGTGATAAGTAAAATCTGTATTAAAAAATATTCATATTCGAGAATATTCGTACCCGTATTTGAGAATATTCGTATTCGCATTCGTATTCGAGAATATTCATATACGTATTCGTATTCGAGACTATTCGATTCGTATTCAATTCGTCCCATGAAAAATCCGTATGAATTTTGTGATTTAAAATTTGAATTTAAGCGGTTTAAAACCGGTAATCGGTAAAAAATCGGCAAAACCACTAGGAATTCGTTTTATCCGATATTCGTATCCGAGAAAATCCGTATTCGAAAATATCCGTATTTGTATTCGAGAATATTCATATCCGTATTTGAGAATATTTGAAATTCGTATTCATTTTAAAAATATGGATTCGTATTCGTATTTGAGACTATTCGATTGTATTCAATCCGTTTTCACCCCTAACTGGATGGATTCTTTTGAGCTATATTTTACAGCTTTTGGTTTTTGAATTATGGCTGCTCGTGAGAGAGGATACGATGAGAGAGACAGTCGTTGCGATTTTGGTCAGTATAGCTAATATCGGTACAGTGTTTACTATAATCGACTTGTACATCTTATCTTAAAACATACACCATTTAAAACTAATTGCTACAGTAAAAACTAAAGATATAAGCATAAAACCCAAAACAACTCAGCCACTATCAGGTCTAAGGGGCTGGTACGAGGAGGCTCATTACCATTCTCCATGGCCAGTTCTAGATAACTAGGTCATGTAATCGTCTTGATCCACTCAGTTGGCATGGACGACAGTTGCCTTGGGGTACGATGGGTTGCACCGTGCATGTTGGCACATATTGATATTGCTGCTACCCAATAGTGTGCTGGTGTGTTTGATGTGGCCCATAGTGTTGCTGCCCAAAGAACCATAGCCTCCAGTGTTCTTAAAAACAGAGTAATTGAACATCCTGAATAAAACTAGGCAACGGACATAGATGAACTACCTAGCTGTAGCTTAGCTATGCGTGATGACGACATGCCACAGAGTAGTTTTTAACGATGTTGAAGGTGCACACGTCACCTTCCTTGAGCTTGTTCTCCTGGCAGAAGCTCTTCCAGCCCTCTCCAAGCAGGTAGCAACCGGTCTTGTATGTGCGACCATGCACCTACCAAGACCTTGTGATGTCCAACGAGGTCTTGAGCGTGATCGTGCAAGGTTTACAAAACCCAATCGCGTTGCAGAAGGTCCAAGCCAGAGACTGCAGAAGCATTGAAAAGTAAGCGATCGATGATCAATCACAACGGATGCATTCTGACTGCACGGTAATTCATATTTTCCTAACAGTTTTACCTCATCACGAAAGCTCTACTGTGTGGTAGGGCGCGCAATTGCACGGGCTAGCATCCATATAGATTTTAAAAAATACGTAACTAGAGCTAAATAAAAGTTTCCATCTCCAAGGCTGTAGAACTTACTTTCATCTCTAACAAAATCCAGTGGTTATACGGAACACCGAATTAAAGATAACATGATGTTTGAATTTGTAGCACATTTCTCTTTTTTTTTTGAGATGTAAAACACCCTTGCCATAGTGAGAATAGGAATTTTTTGTACGAATAATCTATTTTTTATTCGAAATTGCAGAAATATACTCGCAGAAAACTTTTTTACAAAAATGGGCTCCAGTCACCCAATAGTGGGGCGACTCGACATAGAACTCAATGACATTTTCGGTTGCATAACCTCCAACGATGCTACCCTTCAACCGAGATAGATTCCGTACATAGGACTTGAGAATTTTCATGAACCTCTCGAACGAGTATATGCTATGTAGGAACACGGGCCCATATATTTTTATCTCTCACACAATGTGAATAATGAGATCAAAAAATGATAGAGGGAAATACATTTCAAGATGACATAGAGTCATCACCACCTCATCCTGCAAAGTATGTAGTCCTTGGGGATTGATGATCTTCTGAGCAATTGTGTTAAAGAAATAACATAGCCTCGTAATTGTCTCTTGGATCTTGATCAGCAAAATACTTCTAATTACAATAGGGTGTATCTGTGTCATCGGCACATGATAATCATGAGACTTCATGCCAATTAACTTTAAATCTTCCATCAAAACAATTTTATTCATGTTGGCAGAGTAACCAGACATAACTTTCACACTATACAAGCACTGACACAGTTCAATTCTCTCGGCCTTAGACAGAGTGTAACAAGTAGGGGAAAAGTAAGTTCGTTCTTTATCGGTCTTTGTCGGTGCTAGCTCAGACCTGATGTCTATATCAACCAAGTCAAACTGTGCATTGACACTATCCTTTGTTTTATCATAAATATTCAGTAAGAAACTAATCAAACTATCACATACATTCTTCTCTATCAGCATGACGTCAATGCAATGGTGAACTTGTAAGTGTTCCCAATAAGGTAAGTCCTAAAATGTTGATATCTTCTTCTAGTTGTTTTTCTCACGGATCCTCGATTTACATCCTTTTGAGCACTACATCTAAATCCTTAATCATGTCATAAATTTCTTTTCTGATTAAATGCCTTAGAGTTGAATTGTCCTCCTTTTCTTCGTCAAATTGTTTTTGCATCCTGCGGTATGGGTGAGCTCTCCGAAGGAACCTACGGTGACACATGTACACGGTTTTACACGAGTACTTCAGCCACACATTCTCGGTATCATCTAAATAGTGAGTACAGGTTTTGGCCCGTTTTGTACTCTGGCTCAACAAGTTAGTAAGGGTAGGATAATCATTTATGGTGTAGAATAACAAGAACATAAAGTAAAGTTCACTTGTTTGTATGTATCTCATACTTGTACCCCTTCGATCTACAGTATTTTTAGATCTTTCACCAACGGTGATAGGTCAAAATATACTTCTGCTTCACACACAACCAATGATGAAGGTTGTAGATGTAGAGCGTCATGAGCCAAGTACAATGTCGGTTGCTCATGTTACCAAAAAAATTCATTCCATTTGTACTCAATCCAAAGCTTATATTCCTCGGTTCTGCACCAAAGTTTGCAAACCTTGTATGGATGTTTTTTCACTGGGTGGAATCAGTAAGGTGTCTTAGTATTCCATCCTTTTTATACTCCTCGAGTGCCAACATAGCAGTTTTGCCTCCTTGGGTTCGCAAAAGACCACTTTAAATGGGGAATTACAGGAGGATACCATGCCACCTTAGTAGGAGGTTCTTTCTTCACCTCTATTCCCTCGCCGTCATCTAATTGATTATTATGCTTATATCAAGATGCGTTGCACATTGAACATACGTGCATGTTTGCATACTCTTTACGGTAGAGAATACAGTCATTCGAATATGCATGTATTCTTTCTATTTCTATTCCCAATGGACAAAGAACCTTCTTAGTTTTGTAGGCGGTTTTGGGCAACTCGTTTCCCTTCGGAAGCATGTCCGCTAAGAGACTTAACATCGCCGTGAAACTCCTATCGGACCAACCGTTGCTTGCCTTCAATTTCAGCAGTTCAAGCACAGTTGACAACCTCGTGTACTTTGACTTGCAGCACGTGAACAAAGGTTTATCTGAGTCCTCTATCAAGCCCCGAAATTTAATATACTCTCTCTCATCATAGTTCCTTTCTGCATCACAAAGTATATGATCCAAATTATCATCATGCAGCCTATCCGAATTGGAACCACAATCGACATCATTTGGCGACTTATCATTGACTTCGTCAGCTATGTCATTATTATTACCTTCCTGTGTAATCTGCTCTTCACCATGACTAATCCAACGTGCATACCCCTTCGAATCAAGTGCGTTTTAATCTACGCTCAGTTCTTAAACATCTTCATATTCTCGCAGTCAATGTATGGACAGTACATATATTACATCCCTTTATTCAACATATCCTCCTTGGAAGCTCTTGTAAAAGTAGACACACCATTAATATACTCTTCACTCACACGGTTCTCAGCGCACATCTAGTTTTGATCATACGTTACACATATAATAATTTATTATTAAATATTGAATTAATTAATTAGTATACTATATATATATGATCTAAAGTAGCTATATGTAGCAAGAATAATTAATTAAATTGAATTAAGTAAAAATAAACTATGAATTGGCTAAACCATAAATTATGCTATATGTAAATAATCTTCTCTCTACATCAAGTTAGATCTAAACCATCCTCAATTCTCCTTTCACCAAAACTAGATTTAAGATATAATGTAATTAGGAACAAATTACTAATCATAGATAGTCAGGAACTTAATGGATCTACAATCACTCATGTCAAATCCGTGGTCTCCTTTCACCAAATGGCCTCAAAGCCCCACCTCCTCAAAGCAGTAGAGCTGTGAGAATAGATGTAGAATTTAAGACAGATCTATGAGGGTCGACGGATATGTAATTAATATAGTAAAATTATCACAGACGGTTCAAAGAAAAAATTATCTGTAATATCTGGTAATATCACTGACGGTTATTATTAATAACCGTCTATAATACTTCATAGACAGTTTTCACCATGAACCATATATGATATTATCTCTTCACAGGCGGTTTTTAGTGCTGGCAGCAATATAAACGATCTTTAAATCAAAACTGTTTGTGATTATATTTAATATTAACTATTTTAATTAACTATATGTAATGTGACGTCTAGTATTAGCCTTTTTATAGTACTGATACAGTGGTTTTAGGGCTTAAATCGTATGTCTCAGTTGTTTACCCAGCATGCAAGAGAGAGGACACGAATCTCGCAACTATTGGATTTCACGAGCCCTACCATGCACCCAAAGCAAAGCCGATTGCACGTCTAGGTAAGCAACGCGAGGCCAAATGCGCTCACCAAAATCAACGAGGGATGTTTGGTTTGGTGAATAAAACCATTATATTTCAAACGATATTTTGTTACTTTATTTGGTTTGATGAATAGAATAATTTCTCTCTAGATAAGATAGTTTTACCTAGATGATTTGGTGAAGAATATTACACTCAGATATTGTATCGCGTCGTTCGTCAAATCGAGCGAACCATGCCGCCCCGAGCGAGATCCCATCTATCTTGATACCATGAACCAAACGCCTCCTAAGGAAGTGTTTTGATATTTACCTTAACAATAAATTGCATAATTTTTAAAACAGGATTTAAGAATGAAGAGTGATTACTTACTGCTTCAAATGCTTTGATGCTAATCTAGTTAGAAAGAAAGAGCATGGAAGCACTGCTCGACGAATAACTCCCCAATGGGTCCATGGGACCGATCCATCTGTAAGGCGGCCAACACTTTGGTCCAAAGCAGTGACGCTAGCTAGCGTTCACGGGTCACGGCTCTCAAGCCTCGATCGTACTTGTAACTCGCACGACTCTGACGGTCGGCGTCGCGTTGCTGATGCCAGCCCTCCACCTGGCACCGTGGCGGGACACGTGGGCCATTCCGCGTCTCCCCTTCGTTTCCTATTGTGCCCAACAGGCAGCACCGCAGCAGCGCGTCGAATGGCCCGCGCTCGAAGCATGTCTGCTGCCATTGCGTGGCGAAGTCCATAGTCTAGCTTCCGTTTCCGACGCTGCAAATCTTTTTGCATCCGTGCATGAATCGATCTTGTCGCCATGTAATTCGTGTGAAAACTCATGCATTACATTTTTCCGACGAGGCCTTCGAGCACGGCTTCAAGATCTATGTTTTGTGATGTGTACAATGGTTCAGGCCCATGCCATTTGGGCTTGAGAGTGTGAGCTTCTAACTTATTTAGTATTGTAGAAGATTATTTACTGTAGTGGCTGATAGTTTTTTTCTATATAATTAAATGTAGAAATAAAAAAATATTACATCATCATAAATAATAAAAAGGAATAAAGGAAACAAAAGAAAAGCTAAAAAGCTCCTAAAATCTAGAAAAAAAATGAAGTTAAAAGTTAGAAGCTAGAAACTGAAGATGCTAACGAGCACGGCCATATAGGAAACCTGACCAAACTGGCCCAGCTTATTGGCATATGCAGCTACTAGCGTTCTTGAGTCCAGCGTGATTTAGTCCAAACGTCGACCAGACCTGCTTGGAGCAGGGTTTACTCGCTGGATGTAGATTTTCTGAGTGCGGGAAATTAACCTTCTGAGGTACAAAATCTCATGTGCTCTAGTTCTCGTTGCTACCACAATTAGTACCTAGATCTGCAGTAAGCAATATTTGAACTGATAAACCTTTACCCATAATGTTATAAAATCCATGGTAAAAAATAATAGATGATATAAAGAAAGGAAGACATGGATTTACGTGAACCTTTGGGGGGAGAAATCACGGTCGTATGAAAGCATAATATCACTATATGAGGAGAGATTGTAAGCACGAAGAACTTCGGTATGTTTAGCACAAAGAACTTCGACGTGTCTCAACTATGCGAATATAGGGATACATATATAGATTAGGAATTAAAAGTAATAACGGAGAAAAGAACAAAGTCGTAGTCAACATTGAAACAAAGAATTATTGAAAGCTAGAACAGTAACTTTCTCGAAGATAGGAACAACACCCCACTCGGAGTCTCGGAAGATGACGGCGAAGAGTTGTAGTTAGAAACGTCTTGAGTAACCACGTCTAACTCCAGTTGGTGTAGAGTCCATCACAGACACAAAGATAATTCTAATTATAACCTCCGATGAGTTCATTGCTTTGAGTCAATACTGATTGGACTCTTTAAGCTATCAGATAGACCAACAATGATCAGACTCAACTAGAAGTGATCGGATCTGATCAGATTCGATTCGCAATAATACATAAGATGGGTGCACATCGAATGTTTTTCTTTATCACAGCTAAATCATTGAATATCCTGGACAACATTTGCCAACAGACACATATTAACCGATGAAAAACGTATCCTACCACCGCCACCTGGTTCTGCTCTGTCTTAGAAACGCGCGATGACGACATGCCACAGAGCGGTTTCGACGACGTTGAAGGTGCACACGTCGCCTTCCTCGAGCTTGTTCTCCTTGCAGAACCTCGTCCAGCCATGTCCAAGAAGGTGGGTTCTCTTGTCGTACGCAAGACCACGCACCTGCCAAGACCTGGTGCTGTTCATCGAGGTCTTGAGCGTGATCGTGCAAGATTCCCAGAACCCAATCGCGTTGCAGAAGGTCGACGCCAAAGGCTGAAAGCATTGCAACTCGCATTGGTTAGAAATGCAAGACAGCAAGAGCTGATACTCTGTCAAGTCATTTGCTTTGATAGATTGATTTGCTTCTCATTGAGATAGCATGCATATGCGCGTGAAATTAACGTGCTGGTTTCTTTATGTCGAAACGACTTCATCTTGCTCCTAATTTGCTCATATCAGCGCAGAAATGCATGATTGTGCTTACAAGATGACGTTTAAGTGCGTAGGTGTTTATCTCCTTCTTTATCCAAGACGGCGGTCCAATCTCGTAGACAGATGAGCAGATTTTTGCACTCCTTTTTTCTTCAGCACTTGGCCCCTCGTTCCTGCTCTTACGTTTCCTACTGGAAGAAGGTGCTTCCTGCTGGCTTCTCATTTCTGTAAATGCTGAGAAGACAACAATAATACACACATTTAGCTCATACTTCAATCCATAGCTAAGATATTCGTAGCATGTCAAACAAATTTGTTTCCTCACTTTGCTCAGTTTGCTGAAGTTCGATGTCCTGGTCTTTGAACTCTTTCTGGCATCCGTTGAGCCCGAACGCTTTGACCGTGAACACCATGTTGCCTTCATACCTCAACAGCAGAGCATCACTTTCAGTGATACCATGAAGCGCCAGAAACTGTGACCAGCCACCTGTGAAGAACACGTCCGATCGATCCTTCTCGAGCTCGATGCGGCAAAATTTGCCGAGGGGGCTGGAAACGAGGGCCATCCGGCTGTTGAGCTGCTCTTCAGAGATGTAGTGTTTCACAAACCCAGCAGGGATAAGCTGCAAGAACAAACAAAAGAGCAAAATGTAGTGGAAGTATTTGAAGACTGAACTCCGAACATTTCAACGACTAGGAGAGACAGTGTGAGGAAAACCAAATTAGCAGGGAGAATGTGCAAACCATCTTTTCCATGAAACCACGCAGAAGAACCTTGATGAACTGCGGCCTACGAGCACCGCCGGTGCTGCTCCGGGTTGCCGCAACTGAACGTGAACAAGAGTGAGTCAGATGTCTGACCTATGAACTGTCAGAACTCAGACTGAACACACGCTCAGAGTCACTGAATTAGTAGCCCGGAAATAAAACTAAGTTTTGCATGCTTAATGTTATCCAATCATCCTCTCAGAAGCTTGTCAATTCCAACTAAACACAAAAGATGTTTTTTTTGCTTACTCTAGTACAGATTGGCTACACATTTTATTTGTCCTTGCAGTTTTACATCAGAGGCAGAGGACGTATGCACCGGTGAGTGGACGGCCGAACTCTTTGAGGCAGCAGTTTGAGTCGAACGCCTTGACGGTGAGCACGCCGCGGCCTTCGTGCCGGAACACCAGGAACCGCCCGACGCCGATGCCATGCGCGACAGCAAAGTCCGGCCACCCGCGACCCAGGAACGCGCACTCGCCGTCCCGGTCGATCTCAACGCGCCAGACCTTGCCGAAAGGGCTGACGACGAGCGCCGTGCCCCCTGCGCCGATGTCGCCGCCGCCTCGGCCGTCCAAGTGCCGAGCGAGCTCGTCGGGGATGCGCTGCAGAAGTGGTTCGTTTCATCATTAAAGGATCAGCGTTCGAGATGAGCGCACGTTTGTGCCGGCAGCGATGGCCTTGTTCTTACCAGCTTGTGGGAGGAAGAAGGCACAAGAACCTTCACGCGCTTAGCCATGGTATGGTTGCCGGACGATCCCATGACGACCGGGGAGGTAGACGAAGGTAGGAAACGTGCCAGCTTTGCTTGTGCTTCTTTTGTCTTCTTCCCTACTTCAAGCCCATGCTAGTTGATAGACAAGGCTGACTCTTGCGATCCTCGTGTTTAATGCTCTTCTTGTTACTGGGAAGACGAAACGGGAAGTATAATTATTGTGTTAATTATCTATTAATTTAGAATAACACCCCTGCTCAGAAGTACCCCAAATCAGATGGCGTGATCCGAGGGGGTTGCCGCAAATCTGGTAACTATGAATGGAATACACCGTCTTGATTGTCTAGGACTAACACTGGATGGACGTTTTTGGAGTGTGACTTATAACTTTTAGTTTTAAATATTTGTGATCTGTGAGAGAGAGTACAAAGAGAGAGGCAGTCATTTGTGATTTTAGCTAGTATAGCTAAAGTTGATTCAATATCTACTATTATCGATTTGTAGATACGACATTGAAAACATGTATAGTTTAAAAGCTAGTTATTGTAGCAAAAGTCAAAGACATACTGAAAGAACCCTAAATCTAATACCCTAACTAAGTAAGTAATTAGCAGGGAATTAAATTAATCATTTCATTCCATCAAATATTATTACAATTAAGATTACAAACTGAATTACATTTCTGGCATTGAATTTACAATAGTAAATTACATTACTTTCATTACAAGTTTATTTTACAAAATTAAAAAAAAAACTCCGTGGAGGAGATCTTCGGCATAGCAGCTGTCGTGCGTTTTGTATCCTTTGCCTGCAATAAGAATTTTCGTTAGTATCTCAAACTATCTATATTCTTATATAAATAAAAGATTAGATAATTAACAATCCAAGGGAGAATAAATAAATTAAGTAAAGTTGCCGTCAGTGCCCTTGGGCTGCTAGGGCCATTGCGAGAACGTCTTAGAGACACCCCAGACCGTCCTGGGTCGGTCGGCACCTCTCGTCTCTGTGGGCGTCATCATTCGGCAATTTTCAGAAAAACAAACCCATGACTCTTACCTTAGCCCAAAGCCCATGCATTTCAGCCCATTCATTTCAACCCATAGCCAGTATATAGCCTTTTAGCCCACAAGTGAAATTCATGCATTTCAGCCCACAAAAGCCCACGAATGAAATCATTATATTTCAGCCCCCAAACCCAAGCCCACCTCAGTTTCCAGCCCGCCCACCTTAGAGCAGTAGTGCTCAAACCCTTCCTTGGACCAGAGATCCTTCGACACAGGAGAGGGAGACCCAGGAGAATATAAGACCGAGTACAGACAGCTGTATCCAGGCATGCCATCCCCAGCGAAGAGAGACCAGAAAGCACCTCCCCCAGTGCTGCAAAAACCAGCTCCATTCTCTGCATTTGCCCAAGCTCACTAGAGGAAACACAGCCAGATAGCACAGACTGTCCCCAACCATGCCCACTCCAGAACTTCCCCTCATCCTGGCAAGAGACTAGCACCTTCGGCCGGAGGCCAGAAGGTGACATCAAAGCATCAACCGTCAAGGACAGAGGAAGCCGACGAGGAGAAGACAGCCATCGAGGGACCAACCGGAGCCAACAAGGACAAAGGAGCAAAGATCAAGTCAACAGGGACCACCATGAGGCAAAAGAGGCCATAAGAGCAAGTACAATAATGGTCTTATAGCCAAGCTAGTCAGCATTTTTGCTGATGTGGAGGAGAGAAGAGAGGAGAGAGATGAGAGCTTGGCTCTCATGCAAGCAACAAGCTGTACACGGGAGCCTATGCATTGGTGGGCCAAGATAATAAATGTATATGAGGAGAAATAGGAAAGAGAATGTGAGACATGGTACCACATAATAATAAAAAACCTTTTGTAGACAAATAGAAGACAAATTATTGTATAACTTGGCTCTTATAACTTGACTTATAGCCAAACACTTGGCTCTATTATTGGACTTGCTCTAACCGGCAAAAAGGCGACAAGCCGCATCTTCTTCCACGACAGCGACAACGTGCAAGCAACAGTGGTCCCCATCAACCCAACTTTCCTTCTTCAGGCCGACAACCCTCACAAGTAGGTTTCCACCCTTTCTATTGGTTCTTTTCTTTCCTCTTTGGGGAACCCACCGAACCAATCACATAGGAGAAAAAGTCTCTAGCCATCACCGCTATCATGAAAACCGACGGCCATCTCAAGACCGAGCACGCCCTAGAGTGCGGGTAGCCCTAAACAAAGGCATTTCCCAACCTCTAGTACCGCTACCCAAAGCCTTAAGGTATACCATCGACTACGGTAGCATAAAGCAAGTAATGAAAGATAGGACTAGTAAATAAAATGCATGAAAGATGAGTAGAGTAGGAGAGCTAGCACCGGGTTTGTCTCTTTGCATGCGGCCACCATCCGACCCAGCACGGTAGCCAGCACGGCCGAACACCGGAGAACCCCAAGGCCTCATAAGGCGACCTCAAAATCCAGCGAGGTCTAGCCAGATCCACCGAAGAGAAAGCCGGTAGGCGAAGATCCGTCGCCAAACCACCGATCTAGATCGGATCCACTCGGATCCGAGCCGAGGAGGAGGGCGCCATGGCGGGGGAGAGAGAGGGGAGGAGCCGCGGCGAGGAACCGTGAGAGAGGAGGCGGAAAGCCGTAGAGAGGTGGCGGGGAGCCATAAGAGGAGGTGAGAAGGCACAGGCAGAGAGGCGTCGGTGGGAGAAGAAGCGAAGGGGAGGCAGAGAGGCGTCGGTGGGAGGAGAAAAAGAGGGGAGGCAGAGAGGCGTCAGTGGGAGGAGAAAAGGAGGAGGCGAGGAGCCCCGGTGGGACGAAGCCAACTGGCTGTCGCGCGCGAGTATAGGGCCGCAAGGCCCAGTAGAATATAAGTAGGCCAGTTTTTAGCAAATATCCCTAGTACTCCTTCATAGCATTTCCTATAATTAACTAGAAAATGAACCTGACTAATAACTCTGTAAATATGATTAGAGAGGCCGCGCAATTAGAGATAAATGTAGAATGGGAGAGGAATTATTTCTCTATTTAACCCCCTTTCTAAAATTAGTAGCTGTAATTATTTATTTTTAAGTTTAGCGTTAAATTCTGCAGAAGTCGAGCGAGAGCAAATCGCATGAGCAACTTCGATTTCTGATAATTCTAAATTACACTACGACTCAAGCAAGCTCATTCTTCGACCATGCACGTAGCTATGTTGAAAATATGTGTATTTACAGCAATATTAATAATCCTAATTAATTGCATGAAAAACATTGTTTTAGAAAGAAATCAGAGAATGATGATGTTATGATGAGTAAAATAAGAAAAGAAAAGAGGAGAAAAAGAAAGAGAGAAAGTAAAAAAGAGAAATTAACAGTCGTGGTACTGCTGAGAGGAGCAGTAGGCCCACAAGCAGAGATTGATCGTGCAAAAATAGCACACCCGCAAGTGCACGGGTTGCCACTGAAATAGCGGCGAGTGTCGTATTCTCCACAGGGACTAGACTGAGACTACCGGTGCTCGGCTAAAGCTAGGTCAATCGAAATGGGAGAGAAAACTAAACTACTAAACGAACTCTAACCCGCACGGACAAAACGACGAACGAACTAAACAAACAAAAGATGACGGAACGAATGACCGTACGAATGGACGTCGTACGACCGAACGAACAACTCGACGACTGACTACACGAACGACGCACAAATGACACTAACGACAACACGAACGAACGCAACTACCGACCGACGACCTAACTAACTACCGACCGCGAGACAGAAGGAGACAGTCGAGAAGGCACTGGGGGAGTCGAGAGTGAGCGAGGGAGACAACGGTCGATGGCTAACTAGACGACGACGGCAAGCGACAACACAACAAAGAACTACGAACGACTGCACGACCTCGCTAATGACCAACCGCGCAAAGAAAAAAAGGGGGAGGTCGAGAAGCACAAGGGAGGACTAGAAGCAAGAGGTGGGTCAAGACAGCAAAGGGAAGGGAGATGATCGCAATTCGCGCAAGACCACACAATGACCAAAAGCACATACTACAGATCACACACACACACAACTGAATACTACTACTACTAATGGCATTAAACAAACAATGAGTTCACAAATGATCACACAAACTAAGAACATAACACAAGTACTATTAAATTTGAACAACACAAACCAACATATTAAAAGATAACAGATTCTCATCTAAAGTTCCACATCCACATATATCACAGTAACAGAACATGCACAATATCATCTCAGTGAATACATGCACAATCACAGTTCTCAGAAAATATTCCACAATTCATCAACGCAGTGCATAATCTACAGAACAATAAGCACAGATCATAAAGCATCAAGTAACAGAGAATTGACAGCAACTGATTTGAATGTTAATTGAGAACAGCAGAGAAAGTAAGTGAGAAGAAAAGAGTCAACCGAGAGGAATAAGAGTAGAGGGCGCTGCCGGCGGTGAAGTGGTGATGAAGAACTGCCGGTGATGTCGGTGCTGCAAAGGTGGTCGGAGATAGGCGGCGGCCGACCGGGGTTGAAGAAGATCCGGCGATGGAGATCGGCTGGGGCGGCGCTCGGTGAAGAGGAAGTTGAGGTGGTCGCCGGCGTTGAAGTGGAAGGCGGCGGAGAGGAGGAGATCGGCTGGTGGCTCACCGGATTTGGAGCGGGAAGGAAGAGGTGGCGGTGGGACGCTTGGTGGAGCGGTGGCGAGGCGGGAGGCACGGAGGAGTGGGTGTGGATGGAGAGGAGCGGCGACCGGAGAAGAAGGAGAATGGAGGAGCGACGGTGAAGGAGAGCAGAGAAGGGAGGCGATGGTGGTGTAGAAGAGGTGGCAGCCGGTGGGAGTAGATCGGCAAAGTAGTGGAAAGAGAAGGCGGAGAAGTGGATGGCGGCGCAAGGGCAGAGGATGAAGGGGAAGATCCGGTGGGAGAAGAAAGGAGAAGCAAAGGGGCGCACGGGAGGAGGCGCGGCGGAGCGACGGTGGTTGAGGAGGCAGAGAAGAGCGGCCGAGAGGTGGTGGCAGAGAGACGGTGGCGGCGGGATTTGGTGGAGAAAAAGGGAAAATGAAGGGGCGGCGCTTGGGTGGAGAAGGAGGCACGGCGGGTGGAGAAGAAGAGAGTGGAGAAGGGAGGCGGATCTGGAGAAGGGAAGCGCGGTGGAGGCATTGGTGGCGCGCCGGCGAGTCGGCCTGGCCTCGCCGGTGACCGGGATGGAGAAGAATGGGGGGAGACGAGAGGAGCCAGGGGGACCAAGGAAAGAGAAAGCCAGGCTCCAAATTTGTTTCCATGGCCGGCGGCTGGCTTAAGGGTTTGGGGGGGGGGTTCGGCATTTTTTCGATCTAGTCCTCCCAGTATCTAGGGTTTACACATTGGTCCTTCTCCCATTTCTTGTCTTCTGTTCTGGCCCTCCGGAAATCCGATTTCATCACGGAAAGATCCTATGCGTCCGTGACGACACGTACATCTGTACGGAGCAATCCCGGAATGTCAAATTTGTCGTTTATGCGCCTCGATCGCGTCGGCCTGCCGAAAAGCACAAAAAAGTGTAAAATAGTCCATTTCGAGCAATTAAATATAGAAAAACGTGTAAATGATGATAAATGGTCCTAAAATGTGAAAAATATAAGGGTAAAATGATGGATACATATATGCAAAAATGACGCATGTCAGAGATGTATACGGTGGGTAAAGAGGTTCACGGAAAGGATGCAGAGAGGCTAGACAGACCTCTTTACATAGGGTTATTATATAAGGACTTACCACGTTTTCACTCGGATAGGGAACCGTATTTATCGTACCAACCATTTCCCCGTCTAAGATGGGCAGAAATTAGTATCCCGTTACGTTAACCAGTCCACCACATAGGGTAAGTATTTATGTGTGAGTAAAGAGATGGATGAAGCTCAGGACCAGTAACGCAAGTCTGGAAGTGAGTAAGTCCCAGACGCTATATGCGTTAGGTGGAGTGTTGGGCCGAGAGCTGGTCCAATCAAACACTATTGGAAATCGTGGAGCCCAGGTGAGCGACTTGGTACACCGATGGATAATAGATGGGCTGGTGGGTGGAATAACGTAATCGGAGAAAGGTTCTGAGATCTGAACTGGATTCCATACCTACGGCAATGTGGAAGAACCTAGTTAAAAAGGTTCAGAGCAACTTTGGGTACAGTGGTACAAGCCTGCGCAGTGCTCATAAAATCATGAATTCATGCCAGTTCACTGGAATGTGGACTACGGTGATCACTAGGGATCGTACCTTACTGGGTGAAAAATAGAATTTATTTGAGGATTAAAAATGCAAGACTGGATATTTTCATAAGACTAATTTCAGAATTTAGAAACTAGAATTTGGACTAAGGACATGAGAGCATATCAGTGCATTATTGCTATTATGCTTGCTGAGTACTGTGGTACTCACCCTTGCTATTAACCTCCTTTGTTAGACCCTAATCCGCTCAAGGAAGCTTACGAGCCGGATGAAGGGGAAGCAAGTGGCGCCGAGTCGACCGGAGAGGAGGATGGCGATTACGAGGAGCCAGGCGAGGTGGACCCCGTATACTTCGGCTGGGACGAGTAGGAGGCCCAGTGGAGTGGGTAGAGGAGCCCTGGGGTATTAGTCTTACTTTTGTTGTTAGTGGTACTTTTGTAATACCAAACTGTAGGTCATGTGGCCATTGCTGTAATAAAGTCTATAGTATCTATGTTATTGTTCCGATGCGCAACTCTAGTAAAGGTTTACCATTTGCCGAAGCAGTGTTCTACTGATCAGGCAAATAGTAACCCGTTTGTCCCATACGGTTATCCGGAGGATAATAATGCGTGGGGCGTCACACATACGACAATCGCTTGTGATTTTAGTTGGTATAGTTGAAGTCGATACAATATCTATTACAATCGACTTGTAGATACGATATTAAAAAGACATATAGTTTAATACTAGTTATTATAGCAAAAGTTAAAAGAGATACGCATAAAACCCAGCCACTGATAAGGGTAGAAACGGCCGGTTGGAGTAAGCTCGTTACCATTCTCCATGGCCAGTTCAAAATAATTAGGTCATGTATCGGCCTGACCCACTCAGTTGGCATGGACGACAGTTGCCATGAGTACCATGGGTTGCACTGTGCATGTTTGGCCATATCGCTGCTACCCAATAGTGTGCTGGTGTGTTTGGTGTGGCCCATAGTGTTGCTGCCCAAAGTACCATAACATCCAGTGTTTTTAACAACAGAGTAATCGAACATCCTGAATAAAACTAACAACAGAGTAATTGAACATCCTGAATAAAACTAGGCGATGGACGCATATGAACTGATGAACTATCTAGTTGTAGCATAGCTATGCGTGATGACGACATGCCACAGAGTAGTTTTAACGACGTTGAAAGTGCACACGTCACCTTCCTTGAGCTTGTTCTCCTGGCAGAAGCTCTTCCAGCCCTCTCCAAGCAGGTAGCAACCGGTCTTGTATGTGCGACCATGCACCTGCCAAGACCTTGCGCTGTCCAACGAGGTCTTGAGCGTGATCGTGCAAGGTTTACAGAACCCAATCGCGTTGCAGAAGGTCCAAGCCAGAGACTGCAGAAGCATTGAAAAGTAAGCGATCGATGATCAATCACATCGGATATGATGCATACTGGCTGCACGGTAATTCGTATTTTACGAATATATCGATTCGATTCGTCATTGAAGTATCAGCGTTTGAGCAGGGCGGCAATGGCGGGTGATCTCACCACTTACCAGCTTGCGGAAGGAAGAAGGCAGCAGCACCTTCAGGTGCTTGGTCATGGTGCGCACGCCATGGTTGCCGGACGATTCCATGACGGGCACGTAGACGAAGGCGTGAGACTGCCGGCCGTGTCCATCTGGGTAATAAAGGCGGGGGGTCCACGGCTGCTTGCCTTTAGCTGATTCTTACCCGTTCGATTTGGAACGAATAGCACGGATTCATCGCCGCAGTATTTGTTGTGATTTCAAAGGAGTATAATCTATCTGTTTCCTTTTGTCGTTCGAAAAAGAAAAGAATTAATTTTTATTCTATTTTAAGCCCATGCTTGCTTCCCTTTTCTCTCCTAAGAAAAGAGTGACTTGACTTCTTAGGGTTATAATATTTGTATAAGTTTCTAAGACGTCACTTTTGAAAAAACTCTGAAAATTTTCAAAATATAATAAAAAATTGCAGAAGTATTAAATGCACAAGATTAAGGCGATCTTGAGGTGTAGGTTCTCCATCGGTAAAGCTCAGAAGTTTGATAGGTACCACTATAGCATTCATAACATATTTATAAGGGCGATGGTACGGAGGATAAATACGTCAGTCGAATATATCTTTTTAACTCCTGCTCAGAAGTACCCCAAATCAGATGGCGTGATCCGAGGGAATTGCCGCAAATCTGGCAACTATGAAGGAAATACACCGTCTTGATAGGCTAGGACTAACAATAGATGTAGGGGATATTCATATATAAGAAAACACGAATGTGATAAGTAAAATTTATATTAAAAATATTCGCATTTGAGAATATTTGTACCCGTATTTGATAATATTCAAAATTTATATTCGTATTTGTTTCAAAAATATGGATTCGTATTTGTATTTGAGACTATTCGATCGTATTTGATCCGTTTTCACCCATAACTAGATGGATTCTTTTGAGCTATATTTTATAGCTTTTGGTTTTTGAATTATGACCGTTCATGAGAGAAGATACGATGAGAGAGAGCTGTATGCGATTTTGGTCAGTATAGGTAATGTCGGTACAGTGTTTACCACAATTAACTTGTAAATTTTATCTTAAAAAATACACCGTTTAAAAGCTAATTGCTACAGTAAAAAACTAAAAGATATAAGCATAAAACCCAAAACAACTCGACCACTATCAGGTCTAAGGGGCCGGTACGAGGAGGCTCGTTACCATTCTCCATGGCCAGTTCTAGATAATTAGGTCATGTAATCGTCCTGATCCACTCAGTTGGCATGGACGACAGTTGCCTTGGGGTACGATGGGTTGCACCGTGTCGAAGACCACGTCTTCGCTCCTGGCATTGTCGCCCTGACAAAAGGAAACTCGGAGACATACCTGACCCAAGGCGTTCAACGGCTGGCCACCGAAACCTTGAAGCGGGGTCCTTGACGGCCCCAAATGGCCCCGGGGGATCCCCATGCAGTCGAGGGCCCCCGCCACCAGGATGTTCGCGGAGTTGCCTCCGTCAAAAAGGACACGCCTGACGTCGCAGCCTGCAATGTCAGCCTGGATGACCAGGGGATCCTCGTGGGGGAACTCCACGCCCTGAGCGTCGGCCGACGTAAAGGTGATGTTGTAGCGCGGGGTCCCCGGAAGCGGTTGCGCCGAGGTCCCCGACAAAGAGCCCCCGGAGATGACGCTAATGATCCGGTGCTGGCCCCCCTCCATGGCTGCAGCTTGCGGGGGACTCCCCGGCGGCTGCTGTACGTGGGCTACGGCGGGGGGCCGCGCTTCCAGGGCTCGGGTTCTGACAGCTGCTTGCCGTAGCTCCCAGACTGCGGTGCATGCCCACGTGACGTGATCGCCGTAGCCGTGCACTTCGCACCACTGGTCGTAGTCCATGATTTCCTGCTCCGCGCGCGGTCTCTCGTCGGGGCCGCCTCCGCGCCCCCATCAGGCGTCCTTTATACCGAGAATGTGGCGAACCTTCTGGGACCTGCGCTGGTTGCGCCGAGGCTTGCGCCTTCCGCTTGGCGAGCTCTCGTGCCCCCCGGCGTCACTAGTTTCAGGGGCGTCCCCCGCGGACTTTTGCTTGCGTTTTCCTGTCGGGGGGTCACCTCCCGCGCTTCCTTCTTGCGACCACCGCTCCGCTAGAATGGGGTCGGAGTCGTTGCTCTCGCGTCTTCGCGCATCCTCCTCCGCCCGATCGTACTCTTCCATCTTGTCAAAGAGCTTCGCCACCATCTTGACTGGCTTCGGCGCGTTGTATTCAGCTAGCGGCCCTGGGCGAAGACCATGCACTGCTGCGTTGATGATGGTTGTCTCATTAACATCCTTGACCTGGCAGCGTACCTTCACGAAGCGCTTGAAGTAGTCCCGAAGCTTCTCCGAGGGTTTTTGCCTGACTGCGAATAGCTGATCTGCGTCGACGCGCTCGATGTAGTTTCCCTGGAAGTTGTTGTAGAGCCGGTCGCGGATCTGATCCCATGCGTAAATGAAGTTTGGCTTTATGGTAAAAAAACCAGGAGAGCGCCACTCCTTGCAACGCGAGAGGGAGCCCCTACGCCTTCGTGGTGTCATCCCCGCCAACGGCTTCAATGGCGGTCTCGTACACCCGCACGAACTCCCGAGGGTCCGTGTCGCCTTTGTACGGCTCGATGGTACTGGGGAACTTGAAGTCCTCTGGCCATGCTGCCTGCTGCAGGCCTGCAGAGAGTGGGGACTCCGGGTCCACGCGTCGCAGCGGGATACGGCTAGACATAGGGGCATCGCGGCTATTCGCTCGCTCCGGCGTGGGCTCCGACGCGACCACTGGCGAGGTCTGCTGGCTCCGAGCCTCTTGCATGTCCCGCACGGCTCCGCGAAGATCCGCCAACTCCCGCTGAAAGGCATTGAAGGCCGCCAGCAGGGCGTTCTCCGCCATGGTCGTGGCCGGGGCAGCTGGCGCTCCTGGTCGTACGGTCGGAACAGCGGCGACCACAGCCTGCGCCCTTGGGCCGCCTGCTACGCTGGCAAGATGGGCTTCGGAGTCAGTGGCGGGGTCGGTCGTCGCGGCGGTGACGGGGTCAGGCGTTGTGGCGACGGTGGCGGGGTCAAGCGTTGTGGCCGCGGTGGCGGCCGCCTGCGATAGCCGACGCCAAAGCCCTGGTGTTGACGCGAAACTCCGTCACGCCCGCCGTCTTCTTCCTCACCGCTGACGATGAAGCTTCCCTTGGTGCCATCCTTCTTCAGATCTTGAGGCTTGCTCTTCGTCCTTCCCCACGGACGGCGCCAACTATTGTGGTTACAGAACAAACAGAGAGAGAGAGTATGGTAGTGGAGAGTTAGGTGAGCAAGTGATTAGAGTTTTCCCTATGGCCTGCATCATATATATATCCACATGGGGAGTGTTTTTATAGCAATACCCTTACATTTAAGTATCCCTCTTAGGGGCACTTATGTCATTATACATATCCCATTTTGGGCCTTAAAACCTTCTAATAGGCCTACTGGGCTTAGGTGAGGGCCACCCCTACAACACTAGGGTTTGTGGCGCGAACGGGTGAGGCTATGTGAGGAGTGAGTGCTCATGGAGATTGGATCAAGAGGGTGAGAAAGATTAAGAGGATAGGGATTGGGTGGGTTGACCGGAGGGGGTTTTTGTGAAAAGTTATAGACTAGAGGGCATAACTAGCTTGGGATGTTCCATTCATCTCCATCACAGTCACACGCGCTAAATCCAATGTCTCTTTGCTTTTTACACTTTTGCATCTGTGAGATCATATGAATGTCACTACATATTTGGGGTACAATGGGTTGCACTGTGCATGTCGGCACATATTGATATTGCTGCTACCCAGTAGCGTGCTGGTGTGTTTGATGTGGCCCATAGTGTTGCTGCCCAAAGTACCCTAGCTTCCAGTGTTTTTAACAACAGGGTAATTGAACATCCTGAATAAAACTAGGCAACGGACACAGATGAACTACCTAGTTGTAGCTTAGCTATGCGTGATGACGACACACCACAGAGTAGTTTTAACGACGTTGAAGGTGCACACGTCACGTTCCTTGAGCTTGTTCTCCTGGCAGAAGCTCTTCCAGCCCTCTCCAAGCAGGTAGCAACTGTTCTTGTATTTGTATGTGCGACCATGCACCTGCCACGACCTTGCGCTGTCCAACGAGGTCTTGAGCGTGATTGTGCAAGGTTTACAGAACCCAATCGCGTTGCAGAAGGTCCAAGCCAGAGACTACAGAAGCATTGAAAGTAAGCAATCGATGATCAATCACAGAAACGACTTCATCTTGCTCCTAACTTGCTCATATCAGCACAGAAACGCATGATTGTGCTTACAAGATGCCGTTTAAGTGCGTAGGTGTTCATCTCCTTCTTTATCCAAGACGGCGGTCCAATCTCGTAGACAGACGAGCAGATTTTTGCACTCCTTTTTTCTTCAGCACTTGGCCCCTCGTTCCTGCTCTTACGTTTCCTACTGGAAGAAGGTGCTTCCTGCTGGCTTCTCATTTCTGTAAATGCTGAGAAGACACATTTAGATCATACTTCAATCCATAGCTAAGATATTCGTAGCATGTCAAACAAATTTGTTTCCTCACTTTGCTCAGTTTGCTGAAGTTCGATGTCCTGGTCTTTGAACTCTTTCTGGCATCCGTTGAGCAACGCTTTGACCGTGAACACCATGTTGCCTTCATACCTCAACAGCAGAGCATCACTTTCAGTGATACCATGAAGCGCCAGAAACTGTGACCAGCCACCTGTGAAGAACACGCCCGATCGATCCTTCTCGAGCTCGATGCGGCAAAATTTGCCGAGGGGGCTGGAAACGAGGGCCATCCGGCTGTTGAGCTGCTCTTCAGAAATGTGGTGTCTCACAAACCCAGCAGGGATAAGCTGCAAGAACAAACAAAAGAGCAAAATGTAGTGGAAGTATTTGCAGACTGAACTCCGAACAGTTCAACGGCTAGGAGAGACAGTGTGAGGAAAACCAAATTAGCAGGAAGAATGTGCAAACCATCTTTTCCATGAAACCACGTAGAAAAACCTTGATGAACTGCGGCCTACGAGCACCGCCGGTGCTGCTCCGGGTTGCCGCAACTGAACGTGAACAAGAGTGAGTCAGATGTCTGACCTATGAACTGTCAGAACTCAGACTGAACACACGCTCAGAGTCACTGAATTAGTAGCCCGGAAATAAAACTAAGTTTTGCATGCTTAATGTTATCCAATCATCCTCTCAGAAGCTTGTCAATTCCAACTAAACACAAAAGATGTTTTTTTTGCTTACTCTAGTACAGATTGGCTACACATTTTATTTGTCCTTGCAGTTTTACATCAGAGGCAGAGGACGTATGCACCGGTGAGTGGACGGCCGAACTCTTTGAGGCAGCATCTGGTGTCGAACGCCTTGACGGTGAGCACGCCGCGGCCTTCGTGCCGGAACACCAGGAACCGCCCGACGCCGATGCCATGCGCGACCGCAAAGTCCGGCCACCCGCGACCCAGGAACGCGCCCTCGCCGTCCCGGTCGATCTCAACGCGCCAGACCTTGCCGAAAAAGCTGACGACGAGCGCCGTGCCCCCGGCGCCGATGTCGCCGCCGCCTCGGCCGTCCAAGTGCCGAGCGAGCTCGTCGGGGATGCGCTGCGGAAGTGGTTCGTTTCATCATTAAAGGATCAGCGTTCGAGATGAGCGCGCGTTTGTGCCCGCAGCGATGGCCTGGTTCTTACCAGCTTGTGGGAGGAAGAAGGCACAAGAACCTTCACGCGCTTAGCCATGGTATGGTTGCCGGACGATCCCATGACGACCGGGGAGGTAGACGAAGGTGGGAAACGTGCCAGCTTTGCTTGTGCTTCTTTTGTCTTCTCCCCTATTTCAAGCCCATGCTAGTTTCTAGACAAGGCTGACTCTTGCGATCCTCGTGTTTAATGCTCCCTTACTGGGAAATCAACAATACCGGTTCGTAGAAGACGAAACGGGAAGTATAATTAGTGTTAATTATCTATTAATTTATAATAACACCCTGCTCAGAAGTACCCCAAATCAGATAGCGTGATCCGAGGGGGTTGCCGCAAATCTGGTAACTATGAATGGAATACACCGTCTTGATAGGCTAGGACTAGCACTGGATGGACGTTTTTGGACTGTGACTTAGGCCAGTCTCAGTGGAGGATTCATATCCCAGTTTCCAATACACCCATATTTTGGAAACAGTGCAGAAGAGTTTCATCCCCATGAAACTCTCTCTACTCCCATGAAACTTTTATCATCTCTCTCTTCATCAATACAGTGCCATGTCAGCGTATTTAATGCCCATGAAACTCCATGAAACCCCCACTGAGACTGGCCTTATAACTTTTATCTTTTAAATATTTGCTATCTCTGACAGAGAGCACGAAGAGAGAGACAGTCGTTTGTGATTTTAGCTGGTATAGGTAAAGTTAATTCAGTATCTACTATTATCGACTTGTAGATACGATATTGAAAGGACGTATAGTTTAAAAGTTAGTTATTGTAGCAAAAGTCACAAGACATAAGACAGTCGCTTGTGATTTTAGCTGGTATGCTGAAGTCGATACAGTATCTATTACAATCGACTTGTACATACGATATTAAAAAGATGTATAGTTTAAAATTAGTTATTGTAGCAAAAGTTAAAAGATCAAGGCCAGTTCTCCACTGATAAGGGTAGAAATGGCCGAATGGAGTAGCTCGTTACCATTCTCCAAGGCCAGTTCTGGTTAATTAGGTCATGTATCGGCCTGACCCACTCAGTTGGCATGGACGACAGTTGCCATGGGGTACCATGGGTTGCACTGTGCATGTTGGCCCATATCGCTGCTCCCCAATAGCGTGTTGATGTGTTTGGTGTGGCCCATAGTGTTGCTACCTAAAGTACCATAACATCCAATGTTTTTAACAACAGAGTAATTGAACATCCTGAATAAAACTAACAACAGAGTAATTGAACATCCTGAATAAAACTAGGCAATGGACACAGATGAACTATCTAGTTGTAGCTTAGCTATGCGTAATGACGACATGCCACAGAGTAGTTTTAACGACGTTGAAGGTGCACACGTCACCTTCCTTGAGCTTGTTCTCCTGGCAGAAGCTCTTCCAGCCCTCTCCAAGCAGGTAGCAACCGGTCTTGTATGCGCGACCATGCACCTGCCAAGACCTTGTGCTGTCCAACGAGGTCTTGAGTGTGATCATGCAAGGTTTACAGAACCCAATTGCGTTGCAGAAGGTCCAAGCCAGAGACTGCAGAAGCATTGAAAGAAAGCGATCGATGATCAATCACAACGGATGCATACTGACTGCTAGACCAAAACCTCTTGTTCATGTGCATATACATGAAAATTGTTATGCAAGGGCTGCTTCTCTGTCAAATTTGCTACATATGAATTGCCTTCGTGTTGATATATTCATTTGTTTCTTGCCAAAGCATGCACATGCCTTAATCTTTTATTGAAGTTAGTGCATGATGAAACACAAGAGAGCGTCATATCACTGCTTTTCTCTTCATCGTTCAATTTCATATCTATGACACAATATTTATCCTAGGCACTTATACCCTCTAGACCGCTCTACTGAGTTGTACCAAAGTTATATACTCATAAAAACTCTACAACCATCCATGTGTACCCAAATACATACCAACATATATATAGCACACACATTAGTGAACCTCTAAACACACATTAGTGACGTAAATATGCATTTAAATAGGTACTGTATCCCAGTTGAACGAACGTAACAAGTTTAATGACCTGCTATGCATTTAACATAAAGATAATATAATTTCCGTACGGATTCAGTCCAATATATTATCAGTAGTTAAACATAAGTTAACATATTGGTTTTTGCTTCTCTACGTTAGGAAATAGTCCCATATAAATTGTGACAAAAAACACAATTTATAAGTGTGAGAGAGTCTCTATCTATTGAATTAGTCTTTTGAGAAAGAATGCTTAATACCCACCAGGTCCAATCGGGTTTACTCCCCGGTCCTTAGGTCTAAAATGGTTGCGCACCTAAGCCCATGGGCTGTCTGCAAGCAAACCCCTCAAGCAACATCTTATAAGTGGTATTGAGCCTTCTCCCCTTCAAAAGGCTAGTCCAATTGATGTAGACTCCTTCACACTTATAAGTTGCGCTTTTTTCCTTCCTACAATTCGTGTGAAACTATTTCCTAATAATCTTCCTCTCACACATGGCTTGGGGACACCACACTCCTCACACATGGATTGTGCATACTGCACTCTTGGGAGATGTTAGGTGTTTAGGCTCTGATACCACTATTTGATCCGGACCCTAGTACCCGCTAGGTCCAACCAGGTTTACTCCTCCGCTTACATTACTCGTTTCTTCTTACTTTGGTTCAAGACAATGCATGGCATTATAGAGGCTATATGCCGACTCAATTTCTAACACGACTCAACATGCCGATTCGACTCGTACATCGACTCGGTTTCTACTACTCTACGTCTACGGACTCATATTCGTACGCGATACGGCTCGCAAACCGAAAACAAGATTACTAAACTAACAATTATCCTCTTAATCTTGTTTCTTTTTCACCTTGATCACGTTGATCTTTCTCTTTTAGCTCCAAAAACTTCAGTCTCTAACTTCTTCCTTTTTATCTGCACACCCATGCGCCATTCTTTTTTAGGTTGACACTGCCATACTATGTGTACTTGCTCCATCCTGAAGCTCGCACAATCTAACGCTTGTCGCGCCTCGTGCTTAGACTGGACTCGTCCCCCTTTACCCACTCGCCTAGGCTTTATCATTACGTGAGCCTTTCGCTCTTCTCTCTTAGATTAAATCTATTTATTTATTTTACATGTATCTTAACTGAGATTGCCCTGCATCTAGCTTTTGCGCTCCTGCTTCCTGTCTCCACCACCGTTCCCTTCACAAAACTACAGAAAATTGTACGTACATGTACACCTCTGTCAGCTGCATGCGAACCGGGACACGCCTTCTGCCCCCAACAGCAAAAACGTCAACTGCATGCTTGTTGCGAACTGGCACCGCTCTCTCCACCCGCATGCGCCTCTGCATGCCAATGGGGCCCGCCTGTGGGCTGTACTGCATGCAGGTGTGGGGTCCGCCTTGACCAGCCGAACTGCTGCGTGCTGCCTTCCGCGTGCGCACCTGCTGCCTTAGGTGGTGCGTATGACGCCCCCTAGCTCCCTCCTGCATGTACTGCGCCTGCCGCCTTTGGTGGTGCGTGTGACGTCCCAAGCTCCCTTCTGCATGTACTGCATGCGCATGCGTGAGGCTGCCTACTACGTGCCGTGCGCTAGTTGCATGTAAGTGAGCTAAGCCTCTGCTTTGCACCGCTGCATGCACACGTCCTTCCGAATCTGCGTTGCACGCTGCTGCCCTCTGCTCCCCGGAAGAAAAAAAATCTTAATGCGTGTGACGGTCGGCTCCCGTGACCACCTGTCCGTCCTGTACAGTGTCCTCGGCTTATGTGCTCGTGCCAAAGCTCGGCTCCTCCTGATTGGCCTCTGAAAAACTAATTTATAAATTTTCAAAGAAATTTTATACAACTGATTCAGAGAGTTTTCCATCTTCATCAACAAATCCTTGTTCTCATCATAGACCCACATAAACTTATCATGTAGTACCACCCTATATCCTTTTTCTATCATCTATCCGAGACTAAGTATATTGTTGTACATACTCGATATATAGTAAACTCCTGTCAATAACTTCTTATCTCTATTCTTGCATTGCAACAACATCGTCCCTTTGCCTCTAATCTCTACCGTGGAGCCATCGCCAAACTTGATCTTACCCTAAATCTTCTCATCGAGCTCGTGAAACATAGAGCGATCTCCCGTCATATGATTATTTGCTATATTATCTAAGTACCACATATCAGTGTGATCATAGCTGCCTTCCTTTTACGTAGTTTTGGAACTACGTTATCCTCATTCAGCATCATCATGATCGGCGCCTTTTCAACATATGAGGAGAGAAGCAGTACTAGTTCGTTATCTTCTTTGTCTTGGGTGAGGTTTACCTTCCCGTTCTTATTTTTGCTTTGGCAATCCGAAGCATAGTGTACATACTCATCGCAGTTAAAATACTTTATCTGATTGTGGCACTCCGACGCGTAGTGCCCGTATCCGCCACATTTAAAACACTTGACATGTGACTTATCATAGGATCTGTCACCACCGCATTGCCCAGTCTTGTCTCCACGGCCACCTCTGCCACCTCAACCACTCTGGCAACCTTGACCGCGCCATCGCCCACGACTACTCCTTGTATCTCTCTTTATCAGCAATGCCTGCTGTTATGAGACTGGAACCCCTGCTCATTACGAGACTGAAACCCCTTCAGTAGCTACTCATACGCCTTGAGGGAGCCGGTGATCTCCTCAATATTCTTCTTATCCAGATCGAAGGAGTACATAAGCATATGATGACAGGTATGTACTTCTTTGGAAACATGTGCAGATATTTCTTCACTGCCATAGGTTCCTCGATCTTGTCGCCAAGAAAATTAATCTGGTTGTACAGCGAAGTCAATTTGCCAGCGAACTCATCTACCGATTGGTCTCTCCCATCTGAAGATTCTCAAACTCGCTCCACAAATTCTAGAAACGCACCTCCTTCACACGATCAACTCTCTTGTGCATAGTTTGAAGCATCTCCCCCGCTTCCCGTGCCGTCTTCTTCTCGATAAACTGGTGCATCATCAAATCTAGCACTACCTGATAGATCACAACAAGCCCCACCTGATCTATCTTCTCATCTTTCACCTTCCCCCTTTGGATCGACTGCACCTTAGACTCTCTGGACACGCATGTTCACCTTCATCTTTATTGCCCACACCGAGTAATTGTTTGTCGTTAGGAGAGGATACTAGAGGAAGATTAGCCCATCCTCGGCTTTCACTTTCTCGCCCATGATTTTCAGGAATCACCAAATTTAACAGGCTTTGATACCACTATTTGATCTGGACCCTGACACCTGCCAGGTCCAACCAAGTTTACTCCTTCGCTTACATTACTCGTTACTTCTTACTTTGGTTAAAGACAATTCATGGCCTTATAAAGGCTATATATGCCAACTCAATTTCTAACACAACTCAGCACACAGACTTGACTCGTACACCGACTCGGTTTCTACTATTATACGGACTCATATTCGTACGTGATACAACTCGCAAACAGAAAACAAGATTACTAAATT
The DNA here is from genome assembly GCA_017311315.1 of Dendrocalamus latiflorus. NCBI lineage: Eukaryota > Viridiplantae > Streptophyta > Magnoliopsida > Poales > Poaceae > Dendrocalamus > Dendrocalamus latiflorus. Next base: position 31,514,384 of record CM029627.1, on the reverse strand, counting down.
AACACTCTAAATGGATAGGTAATCTTGTCGGAAAAAAAGGTCTCACATATCATATCCTAGGTAAATTTTTATTTTATATTTCTGCTGAAAGGAGTTTATCCTGTTCCTAACTTGCACACACCAGGGCGGAGAAGAATAGTTGTGCTTACAAGAAGGCGTTGAAGCGCGTAGGTGTTGATCTCCTTTTTTATCCAAGACGGCGGTCCAATCTCGAAGCTAGATACGGATTTCTTTGGCCTCTTATTTTCTTCACCGCTTGGCCCCTCGCTCTTGCTCCTACGCTTCCTAATGGAATGAGCCGGCGCTTCCTGTTTCTTCTCAATGTCTGTGATTAGTGAGAAGACAGAAGCGGTAAACATATTTTTAACTCATAATTCAATCCACTGTCAACAGATTCAAACTATCGGAAACTAATTCATTTGCTCACTTTGTTCAACACTGATGCCATGGGCCTTGAAATCTTTCTGGCATCCATTGAGCCCAAACACTTTGATTTTGAACACCATGTTGCCTTCATACCTCAAGAGCACAACGTCACCTTCAGAGATGCCATGAAACGCCAAACACTGTGACCAGCCACCTGCAAAGAACACGCCCAATTGATCCTTCTTGAGCTCCATGCGCCAAAATTTGCCGAGGGGGCTGCAAACGAGGGCCATCCGGCTATTCAGGTGCGCTTCAGTGATGTAACGTTGTACAAACTTTGCGGGGATCAACTGCAAGAACACATATGTGACAGTATGATGTGCATTGTTCATGATGCATCTCAAGCCCGAACATTCCAACAAGATATAACAGTGTGAGGAAAACAAAACAGCTGGAAGAGTTTGCAGACCATCCTTTCCATGAAATCCGGCTGAAGCACCCTGATGAACTGCGGCTTACGCAAACCGTCTCTGCTGCTTTTGGTTACTGTAACTGAAGAAAATGTAGCTTCAACAATGAGTTTAAACTACCTACTAACTAGCAGCACTCCCTCGAATTAAAAAAGAAAGTCACTTTTGACTTTCCAAATTAACAAGATGTTACTTTGAGCACTAAATTGTATCATCATGTTTTCGAAAAAGTTATAAAAGTGTAATGTTACAAAAGTATATTTTATAACAAATTTGCTCATATATACTATTTTCATATATACAAACTATATATTTTAGATAATATTTTTTTATCAAAATTAATACGGTTTAACTACATGTATTACATGTGACTTTCTTTCACGACCGGAGGGAGTAGAAAAATAGCCTCCGTGGTTGTTACAAGGCACCTAACCGGTTTCTCAGCGAGGTAGTAATATTAAACTAGAAATAGAGAAATTAACAAGAGATCACATATCCTTAATCTGATCTAAATATCTTCCTACAATCTTTTGCCCCGTACCACAAGATCATCATCCGTTTCTATCCTTTCTAAAAATCGATTATATGTTTCTTGCACTACAGTCTTGAGATCTGATTACTAACATTACTGATCTCTCTATTATTTGACAGCATGCAAAAAGCACAATCCAAGATTTGCATGCCAATCTTCAGTTACCTGTGGACGGAGAGCAGAACTCTCTGAGGCAGGAGCTGGTGTCGAACGCCTTGACGGTGAGCACGCCACCGCCTTCATGCCGGAGCACCAAGAACCACCCGATGCCGATGCCGTGCGCGCCGGCAAACTCCGGCCACCCGCGCCCCAGGAAAGCGCCATCGCAGTCCCGGCCGACCTCGACGTGCCAGACCTTGCCGAACGGGCTGACGACGAGGGCCGTTGGGCGGGCCATCCCGGCTCCGCCATCGCCGGCATCGAAGTGCCGAGCGAGCTCTTCGGAGATGCGCTGCAAGAATATATCGATTCGATTCGTCATTGAAGTATCAGCGTTTGAGCAGGGCGGCAATGGCGGGGATCTCACCACTTACCAGCTTGCGGAAGGAAGAAGGCAGCAGCACCTTCAGGTGCTTGGTCATGGTGCGCACGCCATGGTTGCCGGACGATTCCATGACCGGCACGTAGACGAAGGCGTGAGACTGCCGGCCGTGTCCATCTGGGCAATAAAGGCAAGAGGGGAACACGGCTGTTTGCCTTTAACTGATTCTTACCCGTTTGATTTGAAACGAATAGCACGGATTCATCGCTGCTGCAGTATGTGTTGCGATTTCAAAGTAGTATAGTCTGTCTGTTTCCTTTTGTCGTTCGAAAAAGAAAAGAATTTAATTTTTATTCTATTTCAAGCCCATGCTTGCTTCCCTTTTCTCTCCCCCTAAGAAAAGGATGACTTGACTCCCTAGGGTTATAATATTTGTATAAGTTTCTAGGATGTCATTTTTAAAAAAACTCTAATTTTTTTGAAAATATAATAAAAAAATTGCAGAAGTATTAAATGTTTCCCCGCTCGGTTGGGCTGAAAAGCTGTGGCTTATGGCTGAAATTTCACTGTAGTGGCTGAAATTTCACTGTAGCTGAAAATAGCTTATTTGGCGTAATTAAATTTAAAAAAATTTAAAAATAGAAAAAAAATATGCTAGCTCATTATCGACAACGCAAACGAATACGGGTAAAAAGAACCGGCAAAAAAGCTCAAAAAAGCCAAAAGTTCAGAAAAAGACAAAATTTATGAATAGTGAAAAATAAGCCAGAAGCCAGAAGCTGAAGCCGAAACGAGCGGGTAAAGCGATCTTGAGGTGTAGGTTCTCCATCGGTAAAGCTCAGAAGTTTGATAGGTACCACTATAGCATTCATAACATATTTTAAGGGCGGTGGTACAGAAGATGAATACGTCAGTCGAACATATCTTTTTAACTCCTGCTCAGAAGTACCCCAAATCAGATGGCGTGATCCAAGGGGGTTGCCGCAAATCTGGTAACTACAAAGGGAATACACTGTCTTGATAGGCTAGGACTAACACTAGATGTAGAGGTGAAAAATGGTAACAAATTATTTATTTTTTTTATGATATTCGTATTTAAAAAAACACGAATGTGATAAGTAAAATTCATATTAAAAAATATTTGTATTCAAGAATATTCGTACCCGTATTTGAGAATTTTCGCATTCGTATTCAAGAATATTCGTATCCGTACTTGTATTCGAGACTATTCGATTTGTATTCGATCCATTTTCTATAATCCATGAAAAATCTGTATAAATTTTGTAATTTAAAATTTGAATTTAGGCAGTTTAAAACTGGTAACCGATAAAAAAATCGGTGAAAAATCGGCAAAACCGCTAGGAATCTGTTTTATCTGATATTCGTATCCGAGAAAATCTGTTTTCGAAAATATCCGTATTCGTATTTGAGAATATTCGAATTCGTATTCGTATTCATTTTAAAAATATGGATTTATATTCGTATTTGAGACTATTTAATCGTATTCGATCCGTTTTTACCCCTAACTGGTTGGATTCTTTTGAGCTATATTTTTCCAGCCCTCTCCAAGCAGGTAGCAACCGGTCTTGTATGTGCGACCATGCACCTGCCAAGACCTTGTGCTGTCCAATGAGGTCTTGAGCTTGATCGAGCAAGGTTTACAGAACCCAATCGCGTTGCAGAAGGTCCAAGCCAGAGATTGCAGAAGCATTGAAAAGTAAGCGATCGATGATCAATCACAACGGATATGATGCATACTGACTGCACGGTAATTCGTATTTTCCTAACAGTTTTACATCATCACAAAACGTCTACTGTGTGGTAGGGCGCGCAATTGCACGGGCTAGCATCCATATAGATTATTCCAAGGCTGGAGAACTTACTTTCATCTCTAACTAAATCCAGTGGTTATACGGAACACCGAATTAAAGAAAACACGATGTTTGAATTTGTAGAACATTTTTTTTGAGCTGTAAAACACCATTACCATAGTGAGAGTAGTATCTTTCTATTTGTATAGCTTTTTTGAGCACTTTGATTGTTTTGCTGCCACCGACGATTACTTCTCGAATTAACTGTACCTTTCATTTGATCTCCAACCCAGAGGCTTGAAGTTTCTTTTAGCATGACTCGTAGGTAGGTCACATACCTTGAATACACTGTTTAATCTAATCCCACAAGTACGGCTAATAGCCTACGCTGCCCATCTCATTTTGGCTTCTTGGTTAGGTTTTTGATTTCTATTTTCTAATTTCGTTTGTTCTAGCTTTTAGTTTTTCTCGCTTTATTTTATTTCTTTGTATTGTTTGTAATAGGTTAATCTATTTTTTAATTTAATTATGTTAAAAAATCTCTAGCAGCTATAATACAAAATAAACCAGTTATCATGTTAAATAGTAAAAAATAAACTATAAGCTACCCCAATAAGCCGGGTTATGCATAGTTCGTCGAGGTTGCTCAGGTCCCAGCCAGCTCTCTCGTCTGTTCCTGTGGTGATCACAGTTGCCGCACCAAGCATGCATCACAGACAGGGGCGGAGCCAGGATTTGAATACAGGGGGGGGGGGGCAATGGACAAGCCAAAGTCGAAATGATAGCCATGCTAGCTGGTTTTTGTCACATATAATAGTAACATGTTTCACAAGTCTTAACCAAAACAAAATTACATATCTATAATCTTAAATTTAGCTCTACGACTAGCAGCAAGATCGTAGGCTATAATAATATCATCAGTACTAATTGATGTAGCCAATTCCTTCTCAATATAAATTACCAAACAATCTCGCAGAAATCCATCTCCAATTGTACATCTAAGACGTGTCTTCGCAAGTTTCATAGCTGAAAAGCATCTTTCGGTGGTTGCCGTTGATACTGGAAGAGTTAATACTAATCTTAACAGCCTGTCCACCATAGGATAAGATGAATATTTACCTGTTTTAAATAGTCCACTTGTTAGATCAGCAAGTGTTGATAATTCCTTTAGTTCTGGATGGTTGCATACATCAATTTGAAAATGTGGCAGCTGACACTCCAATTGAGCTCTTTCTTGACTTGAGAAATCAGCAGGATAATATTTTTCCACAAGAGTGCATATATTTTCTATATTGAATGTGTCCAGCCTTGGATCCAAAGAAGCACAAAGGGACAAAAGCTCTGTCACTTGAGAACTAAATCGATCTTCTAACTCTGCTAGTTGTTGATCAATTGCAACATTAAACACATCTACTTTGAAATGGTGAAAGGCTGTTGTGTTGTCATTCTTGTTTCGAGATTTAGTCACATCAACATACCTGCAAATGGGAGAATACGGATTGATTGATGAACAAGTGCAATTTTACAAAAAGAATAAATATGATGTAGCTTTCATAGTAAAATTATTTGGGGGAAAACATACCTCTTACTCAGATCTGGAATATCAATCTCGTGCTTCCCACAAAATAATTTGACCTCCTCAAGAAGAGGTTCCCAGCCATTATTTCGCAACTCAGCAAGCAACACTTTTGTGGTAGAAACAGAATCCACCGCATTTAAGATATCAATATTCTTCTTTTGGAGTGTCTGACACAACACATCAGTGATCTTCATAATCTTTTCCATTAGGAGTAGAATAAACACAAAATCAAATGTGACAATGATCCGTAAGGCACCACTAGCATCTCCCCGAGAATACTTTGAAACTGAACGATCATTAGCAATGCTGCGTAGGACTGAAATTGTGGCACCAAACATCTTCTTCAAGCTTAGAATTGACCTGTAGTGGGAACTCCATCTCGTGTCCCCTGGCCTTTGTAGGGAGGAAACTTGATTTGCCCCTCTCCCTGTGTCAAGCTCTCCCAATTCAATCTGATGGGCAATTTCCTCTGCTTGATTTGCTAGCAACTCATCATTGCGCTTAGGAGAAGCACTAACAACATTTATGATGAAATTTGCATGCTGAAAAAAATTGTGTACCTCATGTACCTCCCTTGATGCTGCTACAAGGGCCAACTGAAGCTGATGAGCCATGCAATGAATATAATATGCATACGGGCACTCGTTGAGAATTAGAGCTTTCAATCCATTCCACTCTCCTCGCATGTTACTAGCCCCATCATAACCTTGACCTCTTATATCTTGTATACTTAGGCCATTAGCTGAGAGGATAGCACAAATTGACTCTTTAAGTGTCAAAGCAGTAGTATCACTTACATGGATTAGATCAAGGAAACGCTCTTTTATAAGTCCTTCCTTGTTGACAAATCGGACGACTATCGCCATTTGCTCTTTCTTGGACTCATCTCGAGCTTCATCAACCATTATGCAAAATTTGCTATTTCCAATTTCTTCTCTAATTGATTTCTGTACTTTTCGAGCAAGTATGCTTAGAATTTCCTTTTGGACATCGGGTGAAGTGTATTTTGCATTTTTGGGAGCATTTTCTAACACAACCTCATTAACCTCCTTGTTATATGAAGCCAAAAGCTTGAGCATCTCAAGAAAATTACCCCTGTTTAAAGAACCTGGAGATTCATCATGGCCTCTAAAGGGACAACCTTGAAATGTCAACCACCTAAGTACAGAAAGAAAGCAAGTTAAATTTAAATACCTCAGAAACTCTAGTTGTTAAAAAAAGACATGAGAAATTGTTCTTGTTACCTAAGGCAATCAATCGAAGTCGCAAGCCTTCGTCTCCCTGTTGCAACCATTATCTCTTTTTGCTTAACAATCACATTGTCAATTTGAGCCATTGTGTTCTTAAGATTATTAAAACACCGAACTGAATAATTATGGGCAGAGCTAGCATCCCCCATGTGTTTTAGAAAAGAACATTCATTTCCGCAGTTAACTTTCTTCCAGTTCTGAAACCCCTTTACTATGAATGTATCTGATCCAACTTTCCCAATTGGCTTCTTGGAAAATAAAAAACATGGCAGACAGTAAGCACGATTTGTATGAGGTGAATATTCTAGCCAAGTAAATTGCTTGAACCAATTACTCTGAAATCGACGACGATGAGCTAATTCACTAAGTGGGTAGTCTGCTAACACAGGTTGATATGGACCCTCTGAAATATAAAATCTTCGAGCTTCATCTTGTTGATCAGATGGAAGTTCCAATATTTGAACACGTTTACCAGAGTCTCTCTCAAATCTAGTAGCTGCAATTGGTGGATGCTCGGCAACCTCGACTTCGATTGGTTCAGCGGTAGCATCAGCACTACTCTGATTATTAGGATTTTGTACATGATCATTATGAGTTTCCCCTTCCAAGTTAGGAGCTTCAGCTGCCACTTCCACATTACTCTATAAGCCTCGGCTTGCAATGGCTTCAATACAATTAGCACTTGGGCCAATCGGCTTAAAAAAGCTATTGATGGTCTTTCTCTTCTTCATATTGTCTAAATTTGAAAAGGGAAATTTAGATGAGGATGAATATCACTGGATGTCTCATATCTGATTATAGATTACGGCCTTACGGGATTAGTGGATTACCTGCTGGCTGCTCCAGAGTATTTGGACGGCGGCGTGGCGCGGCGTCTGCCGTCTGGCGTCAAGTCCGAATGTCCGATCTCCTAGTCCGGCAGGCGGCAGCGCGGCGATGTCCGACGAACTGGCGGCGAAGGAGAAGACGAACAGTCGAATAGCCACGACGCTTGACGCTTCGTATTCGAGCAGCTAATAGCCTAATACGTACAGGACCAGCTAGATAGGCTTAAATGGCTAAACGGAAATGCTTAGATGGCTAAATGGGCTGATTTTATTGGGCCTCAAAGATATATACTTAACCATTTGGAATGAATGGGAGGGGCTGAATAGAAAATACGTACATGTATACTACCTATATACTAAAGGATTAGTAGCGTGTCAGGGGGTGCCAGGCCCCCCCGTGCCCCCCTCCCTCCGCCACTGATCTTGGCACACCTGAAACATCGCTCGATCAAGTGTCCATCCTTCTGACAGAAGGTACAATGATACTTCATCTTCTGAGAGGTAGAAGTAGTATGATGAGGCTTCGCCTTTTGAGAGGTCAAAGCAACAGGTGAAACCACCTTACTGTCAGAGATCCCTCGGACAAAGCCCGCTGATTTGAATTGAACTTTCTTAGTTCTGGGCTCAATCTCAATCACACTTGCTGCTATGGGTCTAAGAACAGTAGGTGGATGTTTCCTCATATCCTCAGAAAAATCGTATCCTAGACCTTGATTAAATTTGCAAATCTTAGATTGGTCTAGAATAAGATTTAGCTTCTTCTTACCTTCTACAAACCTCTTGAGAGTGTTCATAAGATACTGACACTCCCGAAAGAGAGAGGTGCAAGAAGAGCAGGTGGAAGAAGAGACAGCAGAAGGAAAGGGAGTAGAAGAAGAACCAATAGCAAAAGAACGGAAGGCATGTGCACGCACAGCCGCCTCAGAAGGGACAGTCCTACTACTAGCCATTTGGTTCACGTCGCTAAGCGTCTCTACCTTACCCTTGGGCTCCTTCCCAACACCAGCACACACATTACAAGCAAATGGTGGCTTCTCTAGAAGGTTCTTAGTTAGCTTCACACATTTTTCATCCAATACAATTAAATCAAATTTTAGTTTTTCACAGTTATTGCATGGTGAGCTAACAGGGTCCTTAGAAGCATATTGAGCCAATCTGTTACTGTTATCAATCATTTCTTGAAACTGTTTGGAAACAGATTCAAGCTCAGTAGTCAACTTGTGACAGTTCATACATGAAGCAATGGCTCTAATAGAAAAGCTTGTAATTCAGCAGTTTTATGATCTGCCCTTTTTAAGTTCATCCTCAAATTATTACAACTTTCGCAAGTCTCGGACAGATCGAGAAGCATGGTATAAAGACTTCTAAATGCATTGTCCTTATCCTCACATGAGGTGCAAGAAGTAGTCTCAACAACAGTAGATGAAAGATCAGCTACCCTACTCATCTCTAGTTTAGCCAAAAGACTAATATTTTCCACCTTAATCATGTTAAGCTCAGAAGCCAGACTATCATGATAGGTCCTTAATTTCTCCATGTTACTAAGCAAAGCAGAGCATGTATCACATTCGTCACGGGAGGGAGCAGATATAAGTGAAGTAAGCTCCTGTGACAATCTATCTACTTCCTTCTCCAACTCGCTACACCTAGCTCTAGATTTAGCATGAAATTTACCTAGCTTAAGAAAAGCATTATTAAGCTGGTTGTATGAGGGGTATACCTCGTCGGAGTTGGAGTAAAGCTCGCTGTCGCTCACGTCACCCTCAAGGGCCATGAAGCACATGCTGGAGAAGTCGTCGCCACCTTGGGGTCCTGCTCGTCCTTCCCATCGTCGTCGCTTTACCCCTCCACGGCAGTGAGGACGCAGTGGAAGAGCTTCTTGGCTTTTCCAAGGTTGCGGAACTTCTTCTCTTTGCTTGGCGGCTTCTTGTTGTGGTTCTTGTCGGTGTAGACGTTCTTGCTCGAACCGCCGTAGTCGTTCTTGCCTCCAGCTTGGGGCAATTTGCTCGAATGTGGTTGGGGCTACCACACTCAAAGCAAATCACACGACCTCCTCCTCTCTTTCTCTCCCTAACCCTCTTGTATGCATGGGAGAATTTTCTGGCTAAGAGGGCTAGCTGGTTTTCTGTAAGCTGTTTTAGTAGGTCATTACTCATATCACAAACAGCAGCAAGAGAAAAACCAGAAACACCATCAGAGGGAAACTTAGAAGTCGAACTGGGATCAGTGACCAAAGCCATCGACTGCGACTTCGACTTACAAGAGACAATGTCAATCTCGTGAGTCTTGAGGCGTGAGTACAACGCATCAAGAGTCAAAGTCGAGAGGTCCGTCGTGTCCTTGATGGTGGTCACTTTCATCTCCCAAACACGCAAGTCCAAAGCCGCAAGCATCTGACGAGCGTTGTCCAAGTCGGGGTATGTGAGACGGACCGCTCAGAGGTTGCTCAAAATCTTGTGGAATCTCGCAAAGCATTCATCCAAGGACTCTCCAGCGAGCATTTCAAACTTGTTATAATCTCGCTTGAATTGGTCCTGTCGAACCGTCTTAATTTGGGAGGTGCCTTCATGGTAAGCATCGAGGGTCTCCCAAATGTCGAAGGCCGACGAAAGATGAGAAATGCGATCAAACTCATTTCGGCTCAAATCTTGGATGATGATGTTTCTTGCCTTAGCATTCGCCTCAACATCAGCCATGTTTCCGGCATTGATGTTCTCATCGGCAGGAATAACAAAGTGAACTTTGACCTTGCGCCAAATCACATAGCCCTGAGCCTGTATGTAGGTCTCCATCCGATTCTTCCAAAAGGGATCGTCGATCCCATCGAAGATTGGGGGCTTGGTGGAATACTTGTCTGTTGCCATGGCTCACAGACCGGTTAAAGATCTATCAAGAAGAGCTAACCAGCTCTAATAGCAATTATAGGATCGAAAATGGCAACAGAGGGGGGGGGGTGAATGGTGCCTCTATAAAAATCGCCCCTCAAAAGTATCCACATGCGAGTCTTATCTCCGATAGCTACAAAAGCTATGAAGATAAAGATTCATGCTCTCTGGATGTTCATATTGAACATACATGAATTACGCACGGAAGGAACCAGAAGAACAGAAGAGAAAACAAAGCTCAAAAGAAACAACACCCGAAAAGAAGGGACTACATGGGTCGGTCAGACCGCAATGGCATAGCCGGTCTGACCAGTCCTAGAGTGCCGGTCTGACCGCCCCTAAAGCCCTGGTCTGACTGCCCATCAGACTCCGATCTGACCGGTCATATGCCGCCGGTCATAACCCGGTCCAACCGCCATTTAAACTCCGGTCAGACCAGTGCTCGGGAGCAGCAGCCTGAAACTTAACAACAAAGACTGAACTTTGCTAAAATCAAATGAAAAAGAGAAATTCTTCTAAACTTTTCAGGCCAACAGAGAAGGAACTTGAAATAAATAGCAGCAGGACTCTAGGAAACAAAAGAACTCATAAAGAGAGCAAGAATTCAAAATTTGAGCAAAAATATGAAAAGTGAGTTGAGTATGGACAGATTTCCAAATTGCTCACAAATTTGAATCTTTTGCTCATGAGATTTTGCATTCAACTAAGCAATGATCTCAGGACTTCTAAGCCCAAACCTCAAGCCATCTTTTGAAAGGGAATGAGGAGAATCCATCATCCCCTGACATGAAACCCTAATTTTGCACAAACAGAGGAAATTGGGTATGAGCTGAAAAGAGTGATTTTTGATTCTTCCATTAAGCTCTTGGGAATCTCTTTGACCAAATGGTCTAGAGGTATATTCCCATCACAGAGCAAACCACTTGGCAAGAAATTAATCAAGAATTCAACTCCCAAACACAAGAACAGAAAATAACAGATGAACTCAGACAAAGCACAGGAGAGGAAATAACAAGCGCAGCTCAATTCAAATCACTCTCATATTGATATTGAGGAAGTGAGATGAATGATTACATGAGGTTTTTCTCTACCCATACATGATTCTCACTGAGAGCTCATACGCACACTGAGACCTGATACGCACACACATAATGCCCTACTGCACACCATGTTGCTTAGCTCTCTCTACAGGAGTGCATGCTCACAGGTTTTCACCCGAATGCTTGCACTTCACTCACATACTTGCTGCCTCCTCGTCACCACCTTGGTTGAAAGAGAGGAGCTCCCACACACAAGTAGCAAATCAAGAAGTGTCATGGATCTTCCACTCCATGCCTCTCATCCCAAAAAGGCAAGGGTCAAAGTCAACACAAGAAATGGAGGGAAAACCAGCCATTTCTCTCATGCTTGAGTTAAATCTCCAATTTGCCCCTCAAGCACCTTCCTGGAAGCTTCCCGCAACCGGCACCTCGAACATCTGGACCTCGACTCCTCCCTGAGTCTAGTCCGGTCCGCTTCGCTGCACACGACCGCACCCGGTATCCTGACCGTCTGGACCTCCGGCTCCTCCCTGAGCCTAGTCTCGATCCACTCGCCGCTGCCCGTCGTGTCCACCCGACACCGACCGAGACCTCTAACTCCACTTGAGTCTAGTCCTGGTCTATTCCGTCGCGCATGACCGCAACCGACACCCAACCGTTTGGGCCTTCGACTCCTCCCTGAGCCTAGTCACGGTTCGCTCGTCGTTGCCCGTCGTGTCCGTCACCGGTAGCTCCAACTCTGGTTCCTCGTCTCCCGACTCGCAACCACCTCACAAGCTTCGATCATCTTCGGCATCACTGACCGTCTGGACCTCAACACCTCCTATGCCTAGTCCCGGTCCTCCTCGCCTCACCATGACCTAGCTCCGAAGTCCTGCAGTCACACAGACAAGCAAACCGTCACATAGCACCGCACGAAACAACATATCAATAATAGCATATGTAAAAGGTACTCAACCCTAGAATACCCAAAACAATCTCAAACTCACTAACACAACTGTCAATTACTCATCACCAACATGGGGATACCTCCACATGGTCTCTCAACCACAAGCCACTTACTCGTTTTTTAGAAACCCCTGCACGGCTTAGCATTTTTAGGAAAACCCCCGCTTCTAACCCTTCCTCTCTCTATCTACCTTTGAGCCCTTCCACCACCGTCTTGCCCCTCCTCACCTGACGCCACCACCTTTCCCCATCCAAATCTCCTCTGCTGCATCCTTGCCCCCTCTCGACCATGCCTTGCCCACAATTGACTGGGATCCATGCAAGCCACCACCTTTTCCTTGCCCGTCAGCGGCGTCAGCTCGCCCTAAAACCTAGGGTTTGTATCGCGGATGGGTGAGGCGATGTGAGGAGCGAGTGCTCGTGGAGATTGGATCAAGAGGGTGAGAAAGATCAAGAGGATAGGGATTGGGTGGGTTGACTGGAGGGGGTTTTTGTGCAAAGTTATAGACTGGAGGGCGTAACTGGCTTGGGGTGTTCCATTCATCTCCATCGCAGTCACACGTGCTAAATCCAATGTCTCTTATTGCTTTTTACACTTTAGCATTTGTGAGACCATATAAAGGTCACTACATATTTGTGATGAGTATTTAACTTTGCTTGTGCCTTGTTATCGATGTTTGAGTTTGATTTTGAGTATTTGCAATAATTCCCTATTGCTTTTCTGTTGCTGATGGTATGATCAGCTTTGGCGCCACGATCACATTGTCCAAGAATGGTCTGGTAGGCCTTTGGCTGACAGTCAGATCGGCTGTGGTGCGGCGGTCAAACCAGCATGGGAAACATGGTTTGATCGGCCAGAGCAGTAGTACCGGCAGATAGTTGGCGGTAACTATTTTTCAGATAGATCTAAGCTGCTTTACGTGAAGAAATTGAGAGCAGTATGACCGGCCTTGTACTTGCGGCTTGACCGGCTTTTGTAGCGCGGTTTGACTGGCTTGGTGGCCGCGGTCAGACTGGTCCCCTATTTCTGTGTTGGTTTGGTTTCAGTTGTGTTAATCATGGTGGAATCTATGCAAGTGTTAGTCATAGTAGGAGTCTATACAAGTGTGAGTCATAGCGTGTCTTCATGCACGTGTTGCTTTGCTAATGAGAATCAAGTGTTCATGCACGTGTTGCTTTGCTAATGAGAATCAAGTGCATATCATTTGTGCTTAGATCGATTGGTTGTTTTTTTATAAGCAGGGTGCTTTGTGGTTAATGTGTTTAGCGGGAAGACTGAGGCTACGAAGGTGCCCAAAGACCATGGCGTGTCGTGTACGTCCGGGTGAGGCATCATCTCAAGTGGAGAAGCATGAAAAAAAGACAAGGATCGAGAGGAGACAGAAGTCCAAAGTGCCCAAATCAGATGGTGTGATCCGAGGGGGTTGCAGAAAATCTGGTAACTATGAATGGAATACACCGTCTTGATGGGCTAGTACCAACACTATTAGAGGTAGAGGGGGCCAGTTCGAGTACTGTCTTGATGGGCTAGTACCAACTCTATTAGTGGTAGAAGGGGCTGGTTGGAGTAGGCTCGTTACCATTCTCCATGGCCAGTTTAGATAATTCAATCATGTATCGGCTTGACCCATTCAGTTGGCATGGACGACAGTTGCCATGGGGTACCATGGGTTGCACCGTGCTTGTTGGCCCATATCGCTACTACCCAATAGTGTGCTGGTGTGTTTGCTGTGGCCATAGTACTACGGGCCTCTTATTTCCGGCTTCTAAAGACTATTTTTTTTGTCTTTTTTTACAGTAACTAACTTTCAAACAAAGTATCTTTTTAAAGTAGGGTCTATAAATTGATTGTACTATATATTATAGTGACTTCATGTATATCGGCCGAAACTGTATGTGAGTTTTTGTTACTCTGTACCTTTTCATGAACAGTCTAAAAGCTATAAGCTAAAGTCAAAGGCCATAAGGTAAAGCCAAAAATAACAGGCACTAACATCCAGTGTTTTTGACAACAGGGTGGTTGAACATGCTCAATAAAACTAGGCAACGGGCGCAGATGAAGTGATCAACTATCTAGCTGTAGCTCAGCCATGCGTGATGACGACATGCCACAAAGTAGTTTTAACGACGTTGAAGGTGCACACGTCACCTTCCTTGAGCTTGTTCTCCTGGCAGAAGCTCTTCCAGCCCTCTCCAAGCAGGTAGCAACCGTTCTTGTATGCGCGACCATGCACCTGCCAAGACCTTGTGCTGTCCAACGAGGTCTTGAGCGTGATCGTGCAAGGTTTACAGAACCCAATCGCGTTGCAGAAGGTCCAAGACAGAGACTGCAGAAGCATTGAAAGTAAGCGATCGATGATCAATCACAACGGATGCATACTGACTGCTAGACCAAAAACTCTTGTTCATGTGCATATACACGAAAATTGTTATACAAGGGCTGCTACTCCGTCAAATTTGCTACATATATATGAATTGCCTTCGTGTTGATATATTCATTTGTTTTTTTTTTTGCCAAAGCATGCACATGCCTTAATCTTTTATGAAGTTAGTGCAAGATGAAACACAACAGAGCACTGATACCCTAGATCGCTCTACTGAGTAGCACCAAACTCATATAAACTCTAGAACCATCCATGGGTACCAAAATGAACCTCTAAACACACATTAGTGACCTAAATATGCATTTAAATAAGTACCGAATCCTGTTGAACGAACGTAACAAGTTTAATGACTCACTATGCATTTTACTCTTAACACAAAGATAATACAATTTCCGTACGTATTCAGTCCAATATATTACCAGTAGTTAAACATCAAGTTAACATGCTGGTTTTTGTTTCTCTAAATGGATAGGTAATCTGGTCGAAAAAAAGGTCTCAGATATCATATCCTAGGTAAATTGTCATTTTTTATTTTTGCTGAAAAGGAGTTCATCCTGTTCCTAACTTGCACATACCAGGGCGGAGAAGAATAGTTGTGCTTACAAGAAGGCGTTGAAGCGCAGAGGTGCTGATCTCCTTTTTTATCCAAGACGGCGGTCCAATCTCGAAGGTAGATACGGATTTCTTTGGCCTCTTATTTTCTTCACCGCTTGGCCCCTCGCTCTTGCTCCTACGCTTCCTAATGGAATGAGGCGCCTCCTGTTTCTTTTCAATGTCTGTGATTAGTGAGAAGACAGAAGCGGTAAACATATTTTTAACTCATAATTCAATCCACTGTCAAACAGGTTCAAACTATCGGAAACTAATTCATTTGCTCACTCTGTTCAACACTGATGCCCTGGGCCTTGAAATCTCTCTGGCATCCATTGAGCCCAAACACTTTGATTTTGAACACCATGTTGCCTTCATACCTCAAGAGCACAGCGTCACCTTCAGAGATGCCATGAAACGCCAAACACTGTGACCAGCCACCTGCAAAGAACACGCCCGATTGATCCTTCTTGAGCTCCATGCGCCAAAATTTGCCGAGGGGGCTGCAAACGAGGGCCATCCGGCTACTCAGGTGCGCTTCAGTGATGTAACGTTGTACAAACTTTGCAGGGATCAACTGCAAAAACACATATATGACAGTATGATGTGCATTGTTCATGATGCATCTCAAGCCCGAACATTCCAACAAGATATAACAGTGTGAGGAAAACAGAAAAGCAGGAAGAGTTTGCAGACCATCCTTTCCATGAAATCTGGCTGAAGCACCCTGATGAACTGCGGCTTACGCAAACCGTCTCTGCTGCTTCTGGTTACTGTAACTGAAGAAAATGTAGCTACAACAATGAGTTTAAACTAATTTGCTCATACTATTTTCATATATACAAACTATATATTTTAGATAATATTTTTTTATCAAAATTAATACGGTTTAACTACATGTATTACATATGTGACTTTCTTTCACGACCGGAGGGAGTAGAAAAATAGCCTCCGTGGTTGTTACAAGGCACCTAACCGGTTTCTCAGCGAGGTAGTAATAGTAAACTAGAAATAGAAAAATTAACAAGAGATCACATATCTTTAATCTGATCTAAATATCTTCCTACAATCTTTTGCCCCGTACCACAAGGTCATCATCCGTTTCTATCCTTTCTAGAAATCGATTATATGTTTCTTGCACTACAGTCTTGAGATCTGATTACTAACATTACTGATCTTACAATTATTTGACAGCATGCAAAAAGCACAATCCAAGATTTGCATGCCAATCTTCAGTTACCTGTGGACGGAGAGCAGAACTCTCTGAGGCAGGAGCTGGTGTCGAACGCCTTGACGGTGAGCACGCCGCCGCCTTCATGCCGGAGCACCAAGAACCACCCGACGCTGATGCCGTGCGCGCCGGCGAACTCCGGCCACCCGCGCCCCAGGAAAGCGCCATCGCAGTCCCGGCCGACCTCGACGTGCCAGACCTTGCCGAACGGGCTGACGACGAGGGCCGTTGGGCGGGCCATCCCGGCTCCGCCATCGCCGGCATCGAAGTGCCGAGCGAGCTCTTCGGAAATGCGCTGCAGGAATATATCGATTCGATTCGTCATTGAAGTATCAGCGTTTGAGCTGGGCGGCAATGGCGGGTGATCTCACCACTTACCAGCTTGCGGAAGGAAGAAGGCAGCAGCACCTTCAGGTGCTTGGTCATGGTGCGCACGCCATGGTTGCCGGACGATTCCATGACGGGCACGTAGACGAAGGCGTGAGACTCCCGGCCGTGTCCATCTGGGTAATAAAGGCGGAGGGGTCCACGGCTGCTTGCGTTTAGCTGATTCTTGCCCGTTCGATTTGGAACGAATAGCACGGATTCATCGCCGCAGTATTTGTTGCGATTTCAAAGGAGTACAGTCTATCTGTTTCCTTTTGTCGTTCGAAAAAGAAAATAATTTAATTTTTGTCCTATCTCAAATCCATGCTTGCTTTTCTTTTTTCCCTTCTATAGAAAAGGGTGACTTGACTTTCTAGGGTTATAATATTTGTACAAGTTTCTAGGATGTCACTTTAAAAAAACTCTAAATATTTTTCAAAATATAAAAAAATTGCAGAAGTATTAAATGCACAAGATAAAGGCGATTTGAGGTGTACGTTCTCCATCGGTAAATTTCAGAAGTTTGATAGGTACCACTATAGCATTCATAACATATTTATAAAGGGCAATGGTACGGAAGATGAATACGTCAGTCGAACATATCTTTTTAACTCCTGCTCAGAAGTCCCCCAAATCAGATGGCGTGATCCGAGGAGGTTACCTCAAGTTTGGTAACTATGAAGGGAGTACACCGTATTGATAGGCTAGGACTAACACTAGATGTAGAGATGAAAAATGGTAACAAATAATTTATTTTATCTGATATTCGTATCTGAAAAAATATGAATGTAGTAAGTAAAATCTATATTAAAAATATTCGTATTCGAGAATATTTGTATCCGTATTTGAGAATATTCGTATTTGCATTCGTATTCGAGAATATTCATATCCGTATTCGTATTCGAGACTATTCGATTAGTATTCGATCCATTTCTAGAACCCATGAAAAATCCGTATGAATTTTGTGATTTAAAATTTGAATTTAGGCGGTTTAAAACCGGTAACCAATCAATAACCGGTGAAAAATCGGCAAAACCGCTAGGAATCCGTTTTATCTGATATTCGTATTCGAGAAAATTCGTATTAAAAAATATCTGTATTCGTATTCGAGAATATTCATATCCGTATTTGAGAATATTCGAATTCGTATTTGTTTTAAGAAATATGGATTCGTATTCGTATTAAGACTATTCGATCTGTTTTCACCCCTAACTGGATGGATTCTTTTGAGCTATATTTTTCCAGCCCTATCCAAGCAGGTAGCAACTGTTCTTGTATGCGCGACCATGCACCTGCCACGACCTTGTGCTGTCCAACGAGGTCTTGAGCGTGATCGTGCAAGGTTTACAAAACCCAATCGCGTTGCAGAAGGTCCAAGCCAAAGACTACTGAAGCATTGAAAAGTAAGCGATCGATGATCAATCACAACAAATATGATGCATACTGACTACACGGTGATTCTACTGTGTGGTGGGGCGTGCAATTGCACGGGCTAGCATCCATATAGATTTTGAAAACAAATACGTAACTAGAGCTAAATAAAAGTTTCCATCTCCAAGGCTGGAAAATCCAGTGGTTATACGGAACACCAAATTAATGACAACATGATGTTTGAATTTGTAGCACATTTCTTTCTTTTTTTTGAGCTGTAAAACACCCTTGCCATAGTGAGAATAGTATCTTTCTCATGGCTTGTATAGCTTTTCTGAGCACTTTTAATTGTTTTGCTGCCACCGACGATTCCTTCTCAAATTAACGGAAGGAAGAAGGCAGCAGCACCTTCAGGTGGAATTTTTTGTACGGATAATCCCATTTTTATTCGAAAATACATAAATATACCCGCGAGAAATTTTTTTACAAAAATAGTCTCCAGTCGCCGCCCCATTGGGCGACTTCTGCCTTTCGCCCAACCGGGAGCCGACAAAATATCTGTCGCTCGGTGATTGAGCGACTACAATTAGTCGCTTTCCTGTTAGGCGACTGCATAGAAGTCGCCCAATGGATGGGCGACTTATAAGCGCAGTCGCCCAATGGATGGGCGACTTTAGTCAATCCCCGTGATTTTTTAGAGTTTTGTCAATTTTGTAGTTTTAAACTGGAAAAAAATATGGTATAGTTGTAATAAAAGGTTATGTTTATTGTATGTTGTAGGTGTATTAAAAATTTTGAGAAATTTTTTTTAAGAACAATTGACTGTAGAACGTTTGATATATACATTGGTAAGTGATATTTTTATGTTACTAAGAATTAGTGTACCAAGAGTATGTTAATATTGTTAAATGACTTGCTATCTGAATCATTGAATGCGAACACACGAGATAATAACCTTATGTGAATAGAAATAAACTTCATAACATGCCGCGTACAATTTTATTACATGCATAACATATAGCATGATATGCGACTAACCCACCCAACTGCTCGTAACATTTTGTCTACTGGGTGTAGCGTGGTTGTTTCCCCTTTTTATCGCGCCTTGAAGATGGCTCCGCTGCATCCTTTTTCCTGTCATTCTTGGACTTGAGAGCTGCCTCACGAGCTTCAAGCTCTTCCTCCTGACGCTTGATGGCTGCTTCACGCAGACTTAGCTGCTCCCTGATCCTTTGCAGCTCATCCTCCTTGCCATTCAGACGGATTTGGTCCACCCTCACGCGGCGCTCTTGCTCAAGCCGCATCTGTCGTTCCACCTCGCGAGCCTGAGTCATCTTGACAAAGTATTGTCCTTTGTTTTCCACCTCCTTTGGCCGGTTCCCTGGCCATGCCGGCGGCACCCGATCCACCCATTCGATGAACTTGCAAGGCTATGTGTGGCGTGGTAGATGTCATGGATAAAGTTGAAAAACGATAACGAGAAACAAAGGATTTAATTGTCGTCGTTACCACGAAGTCGTCATCCAGGTCTGGACAATTGAAGAACCTACGGCCGTAGTTGGCTCGTGGTACTGGATCCGTCCAGACGCACAACATCGTCCTAAAGCCGCAATGGCACTTCGGGCGCTCATGCCACTCCGGCACTCCAAATGGGTCGGACTTCCAGGAAGACATTGTTGTGTGGTAGTATTGTGATGTCTTGAGGAGGAGATGTGGTATGGAAGACATATGAGGCCTTTATGTAGGCAGGTTATCAGGTGCAGTGGGCATAGTCCACGGAGAGGATCTTTTCGCTTTTCCTGGTTTCCAGTGTAGCAATAAATGGGTCTATTTCGGCTTTTCAGAGACTATAGTCTCGTAATAAATTCATAGTTCGTAGCTGCCCTCTTTTGTCATCTCACTGAGCAAAGCTGCCCTCTTTTCTCCTGTCATTGAGCAAAGCTGGGTCGTGTTGTCATGTCGCTGAGCAAAGCTGGGTCGTGTTCTCATGTCACTGAGCAAAGCTGGGTCGTGTTGTCATGTCCCTGAGCAAAGCTGGGTCGTGTTCTCATGTCACTGAGCAAAGCTGGGTCGTATTGTCACAACTCAGTGCAAAGCTGGCCTCTTTTGTCAAGTATGTACGCAGAACTGTCATCTTTTTTGTCACTGTATTAAGCTGCCCCGTTTTGCTATAAGTAGCACAGTTGGGGTCCCATGACATTGTAAATCGAACAAAGAAGTATCCTCTCTTTCGTGGTGAAACATACTATATCGGAAGCCGAGGGGCCAGTGGGATTTGGGTCACCGAAGGAAGACATTCCCTTAGAAAGGAGGGAGATGTTCGGTCCACAGTACCGATTGATACCAAGCCGACGTGCTCAACCAGCGTGGCCGAAATGCAGACACAATGAGTACGCGGTCGTCCAGATCTTGGATTCCCCGAACGATGGCGGGCGACGTTTCTTCCGATGCTCACGCTCCGGGGTACAAATTAGTAATATTACATTTTTTATTGCTTATGGACCCTCGAAGTTTACCGTCCGTTTTTATTTGCAGAGTGCAAAATGCGACTTCTCCCGCTGGATCGACCCTCCTCATGAACGGTATGTTGATCGTTATGTGGATACATTATGGGCTCGAATATGGGACTTGGAGTACTGAATGGAGAGTCTCACTGAGGAGAACAACGACCTCCGCGAACAGATGCAACGCGAGAGGGGCAACGAGGAGGTCGTGAATATAGGAAGCTCTTATGATCCCACATGTTGCTGCGCAAACCCGAGCTGCATATGTGCATGCCACTACAACGACGGTCAGCCACGTCCGAGGCGGCCCCCTCAGCAATTCTCCATGTGGGTGCCACGAGGCTCGTTTGGCATGTAGGTCACGAGGGTACCGAATGTGTCGTATTTTAGTTCATGTATTTGTTGATGTGTTGATGCTGTGGCGGTAGGATTGTTGTGTTGCTGTTTTGGGTGTAGAACTTTCCATAAATTCTGTCTGTATGTGCAATGTATGTGTTGTTTCATGTTGTAAGTGCATGACGCCTTCATTTTCTGTGACCTTCATATTCTGTGCCCTCTTTCCACAACGATGTAATGTGTAACGTTGTTAAGCATGTGATGAATTGGTTGTTATGTACGTGGAGTTGTTATCACAAGGCAAAAAATTGCAATACTTAAATGGTACATACTTAAATGACATTGTAAATAAGTGCATTACAGAAAAGGGATGTAACATACAAGGTTTACAAATGGTACATGAAATTTAGCATGCATTACAACACCAACTACTGATCCGGACATGCATTGCATCGTCTACCTGTGTGCCCCTCCTGACCGCATCGCCCACAACGTGCACCAGATGTTCCAGCTTGTGATTCGTCCATGTCATTTCTAATACGTCGGCTCTGTCGCCGACCCTTCCCACCCTTCAGCATGTTAATATCCGGAACCCAGTTTCTCGCTGAAATGTCCAAAGTGGTGAAGTTTCCCACCGCCCTGAACCCACGGAGCTCCCCACACCAAGCTTGCAGTATTCTCTCCTTGAAAAAGTACTCGGACACGAAGTTGGAAGGATCCATGCCCACGGTTCCGCATGCAGCGAGGACATGAGAGCATGGCCTGTGTAACAACTTAAGCTTGTTACATGTGCAGCTAGGTTCATTTGCATGATCTCCAAGGCATACCTCGTGAGTAATAAGTGAACGAGATGTCCCAAATCCGGCTCTGTCACGGAGTATCACCTCGAAACGATGCTCCCTGTTGCCCATGACATGCACTGTGTGCAATTGACCCTTCTGTACCTTCGTCTCCATGTACACGGTAATTTTTGACGAATACAGGGCTCCGAGATTGGCCGCATGAAGTGCGGCACTCGCGTGCCTCTCCCTGAAGTAGCGGATTGTGCTGTGAAGAACACCTTCCACGATGGCGACAAGGGGCTGAGAACGGAGACCCCTGAGAACCCAATTGTACACCTCGGCAAGGTTACTTGTCATTATTCCGTACCTTGCGCCATCCGTGTCGTGCAACAACAACCACTTCTCCAATGGTTCCCCCTCGATCCACTGCGAGAAGCACTTGATGTTTCGCGCGCTCCTCCTTCTTGGACCACTTGGGTTAGACTCATCGATTGCTGCCAAGCATTGCGGTTGTGCCGCCCCAGGAATGACCGGCCCCTTGCTCCTCTCGTCGACGTTCTTCCTGGTGTGCTCATCCAACAACCCCCATAAAGCATCAAATTTTCTCTGCTGGTTCTGCCTAGCCAGCCTCTTGAATAGCTTCATCAAAGATTGTTTCGGGAATTGCTTGAAAAAGTTTGTCCCTAAGTGACGACTGCACCACCGGTTCCTCATGTCCGGCCAAGGAACACTCTCCTCAGGGTCTTCTTGAAGTTTTCGTATCGCCTTTGTAATACCGGCGTGGCGATCATGGATTACGCACACACCAGGACGGGTGCCTACAACTCTAGCCTTCACATGTCTGAGAAACCACAGCCAGCTCTCATAATTCTCGCTCTCCACAAATGCAATAGCCAGCGGCAATATTTGATTGTTACCGTCAACGCTATGGCCGTCAGGAGCTGCCCTTTGTATTTGCCTGTCAAGAAGGTCCCATCTACAGAGATCACTGGCAGCATGTGCTTGAATACTTCAATGCTAGCACCAAATGCAAACAATGCTCTCTGCAACACTGCAAATCCCGGTGGACTTATGGACGGCTTCTCGTGGACGGCGATGTACGTGCCCGGGTTCCTTTGTTGCAACACCTTAAGCATACGAGGAAGGTTGTCGTACGCCGCCTCGAAAGTGCCAAAACGTTTTCCAACGCCTTTTGCTTGGCACGCCACGCCTTCGCGTAGCTAATCTTATACTTGAATTTATTCTCGATAGCTACCACAATATGCATTGCCGCAATATCTCTCTTCTCCACTATCTCCCCATACATCAAATTGGCTATAAATCCGGACGTCAGGTTACGATGCCTCGCCAAGACAGTGTTCAGAATGCAGGAGTGCGGCTCCACCTTGGACACAATCCAGTGAGTGTCATACTTCGGTCTACGTGCGTGCACCCTCCAAGGACAATCAGCCTGCTCACACTTCACAGTGTACTGCTCCTGGCTTGATTTGACGACGCGAAATGTCCGTTGCATTGAGAGGGCCCAAAGCTTGATGGCATCCTGCAGCGCTTCCTTGTCAGCAAACGTAGCATGCACCCGAACCTCTGTCTCATGATACTCCCATGGTGATTCATGCTCATCATGGGCGGAAACACCCTCCGCATTAAACCGGTTCCATTCCTGGGGGATAGGAACTTCTTCATCATCCGAACTATCCTCCTCCTTGTCCTCTACAGCTTGCTCTTCATCCCATGCCCTCTGGTCATCAGATTCCATCTGCTGCACGATATACTCATTATGCTCTCCTTCATCTGCTTGCCCAGTTCCGTCTCTATAGCTTGACAGCTGTAACTCTCCTCCATGTATCGCATCGGCTTGCCCAGTTCCCTCTCTATAGCTTGACAGCCGTAACTCTCCTCCATGTACCACATTGCCTTCATCACGAGCAACTTCATCAGCTCCACCAACGTGCGGCTCGCCCGAGCTGCTAGCACCTCCCGAAGCATAGGCGGACGCACGAGCTTGCGCAGCTGCTTGTAGTGAGCACGGTTGCACAAGCAGGACACACTCGTATCCACGGCGCCGGCACCCTTGCACAAATCCCTTCCACGAAGCAGAGCGCACCAATGTCTTCAACTCCCATCTGATGTCAGTGGGAGACCGGCTCCAAAGCCCTTGCACAACGACGCTGCACACCTCGGGGTCCAATGAAAAACTCTCGGTCAGCTAATGCTGCACATCTGTCATTCGAGCATTCTCGTCATCCGGAAGTACGAGAGTGACTTGCGGAAAATCGCTTAAATCCACACCATTCGGACCTTCACGAATCATTCCAACACCATAATACACTCTCAATGCAGTACTGGCCATTAATGATGTAGACCTACATGTATGATTGAAATTTACGACATGTCAAATAACATCGTTCAACACTAAACTAAACTTTCTATACTAAAAAAGGTAGTAAAATTTCCATACTACAAAATGTATACTACATCTACAATTTTACTAACACCAATATTTCATCTAAATAATAGTGTAAATACAACCTAATTAACAAAAATACCTGGATCCAAATCAATGGAATAGCTTGGACTCCTTCTTCCTCCCTCACCTCCTCCTTCAACCCTGTCCTCCTCTCCTCCTTTTCTTCCCCTCCTCCCTCTTTTCTCCCCTTCTTTTCTTCCTCTTCCTCCTCTCTTCTTCTCTCTGGCTCTCTGCGCAGAATGAGGGAAATGAGGGAAAAGTGGTTGGTAGTGAGCGGCAGTCGGTGGAATAACTAGATATCCACCCCTGTTGCCCTACCGTTGAGCGACTGCAATTTCAGTCGCTCAACCGTACAGCGACTGAAATTACAGTCGCTCAACCGTAGAGCGATTGCATAAGTCGCCCAACGGTTCAAACATTCCCTAAATGTCGCCTCCCGGTTGGGCGAAAGGCAGAAGTCGCCCAATGGGGCGGCGACTGGAGACTATTTTTGTAAAAAAATTTCTCGCGGGTATATTTATGCATTTTCGAATAAAAAAGGGATTATCCGTACAAAAAATTCCCTTTAGGTGCTTGGTCATGTTGCGCACGCCATGGTTGCCGGACGATTCCATGACGGGCAGGTAGACAAGGCGTGAGACCGCCGGCCTTGTCCATCTGGGCAATAAAGGCAAGAGGGGAACACGGTTGCTTGCCTTTAGGCTTTAGCTGATTCTTACCCGTTCGATTTGGAACGAATAGCACAGATTCATCGCGGCAATATTTGTTGCGATTTCAAAGGAGTATAGTCTATCTGTTTCCTTTTGTCGTTCGAAAAAGAAAATAATTTAATTTTTGTCCTATCTCAAATGCATGCTTGCTTTTCTTTTTCCCTTCTATAGGAAAGGGTGACTTGACTTTCTAGGGTTATAATATCTGTACAAGTTTCCAGGATGTCACTTTAAAAAAACTCTAAATATTTTTCAAAATATAAAAAATTGCAGAAGTATTAAATGCACAAGATAAAGGCGATCTTGAGGTGTGCGTTCTCCATCGGTAAAGCTCAGAAGTTTGATAGGTACCACTATAGCATTCATAATATTTTTATAAAGGGCAATGGTACGGAAGATGAATACGTCAGTCGAACATATCTTTTTAACTCCTGCTCAAAAGTCCCCCAAATCAGATGGCGTGATCTGAGGAGGTTACCTCAAGTCTGGTAACTATGAAGGGAATACACCGTCTTGATAGGCTGGACTAACATTAGATGTAGAGTAGAAAACGGTAACGAATAATTTATTTTTTTTCTGATATTCGTATTTAAAAAAATACGAATGTGATAAGTAAAATTTTAATGATAAGTAAAGTTTATATTAAAAAATATTCGTATTTAAGAATATTCGTACCTGTATTTGAGAATTTTCGTATTGGCATTCGTATTCGAGAATATTCGTATCCGTATTTGTATTTGAGACAATTCGATTCGTATTCGATCCGTTTCTAGAACCCATGAAAAATCCGTATGAATTTTGTGATTTAAAATTTGAATTTAGGTGGTTTAAAACCGGTAACTGATCAAAAACCATTTGAAAAATCGGCAAAACCGCTAGGAATCCGATATTCGTATCCGAGAAAATATGTATTCGAAAACATCCGTATTCGTATTCAAGAATATTTATATCCGTATTTGAGAATATTCGAATTCGTATTAAAAATATGGATTTGTATTTATATTTGAGACTATTCAATCATATTTGATCCGTTTTCACCCCTAACTGGATGGATTCTTTTGAGCTATATTTTTCCAGCCCTCTCCAAGCAGGTAGCAACTGTTCCTGTATGCGCGACCATGCACTGCCACGACCTTGCGCTGTCCAACGAGGTCTTGAGCGTGATCGTGCAAGGTTTACAGAACCCAATCGTGTTGCAGAAGGTCCAAGCCAGAGATTGTAGAAGCATTGAAAAGCAAGCGATCGATGATCACTCACAACGGATATGATGCATACTGACTACACGGTAATTCATATTTTCCTAACAGTTTTACCTCATCACGAAAGGTCTACTGTGTGGTAGGGCGCGCAATTGCACGGGCTAGCATCCGTATATATTTTGAAAAAAAATACGTAACTAGAGCTAAATAAAAGTTTCCATCTTCAAGGCTGGAGAACTTACTGTCATCTCTAACAAAATCCAGTGGTTATACGTAACACCGAATTAAAGACAACATGCTGTTTGAATTTGTAGCACTTTTTTTTGAGCTGTAAAACACCCTTACCATAGTGAGAATAGTATCTTTCTCATCGTTTGTATAGCTTTTTTGAGCACTTTTAATTGTTTTGCTGCCACCGACGATTACTTCTCGAATTAACTGTCACTACTACAGAAAATGTCATCACAGACGATTCAAAAACGTATCACAGACGGTTTTGTGAACCGTCTGAATTTATGGGTCAGTGATAATCGAAGGTTATCACAGACGGTTTCAAACCGTCTGTGATATCTGATAATCACAGACGGTCATCACAGACGGTTCAAAAACGTATCATAGACGGTTTTGTGAACCGTCTAAATTTATGGGTCAGTGATAATCGAAGGTTATCACAGACGGTTTCAAACCGTCTGTGATATCTGATAATCACAGATGGTTTTTAACTAAAAACCATCTGTGATATCTGATAATCACAAACGGTTTTTAGTTGACGGTTTTTAACTAAAAACCGTCTGTGATTATCAGATATCACAGACGGTTTTTAGTTAAAAACCGTCTGTGATATTCTTTCCTACCCCTAAAACTATTCAGGTTTATTGGCTAGCCTCAGGTAATGCTAGCCATGCCCTCTGAAACAAGCAGATCAAGCGATGATGTTATTACTACAAGGTCTCTAAACAAAGTTCTATGAAGCAAATGACAAACTAGTGTATCAGGTTCATTGAACCGGATACACTAGAATGTGTTACTTGCTTCATGCCCTTTGAAGGTCTATGTGGCATATATTATTACTACAAGGTCTCTAAACAAAGTTCTATGAAGCAAATGACACAAACTAGTGTATCAGGTTCATTGAACCGGATACACTAGAATGTGTTACTTGCTTCATGCCTTTGAAGGTCTATGTGGCATATATTATTACTACAAGGTCTCTAAACAAAGTTCTATGAAGCAAATGACACAAACTAGTGTATCAGGTTCATTGAACCGGATACACTAGAGTGTGTCACTTGCTTCATGCCCTTTGAATGTCTATGTGGCATATAGGTCATGTTTGGTTGGAGGCCACAATTTGCCATGCCTCAACTTAAGAATTTGCCACACTTGTGGCTAGCCAAATTTGTGACAAAAAAGGTGTTTAGTTGATGACTAAGGTGTGGCAAAAACTTTGTGGCTATTGTTTGGTTCACTGCCACAAAAGTGTGGCAAAAAATTATGGCAAGTGTTTAGATTACTCCACATGTAGGCTAAACACACTTGTGTAAAAATCATTATTGGAGTAACAACACCTAAAGTGATATAATACAATAGTATACCATACATTTCACCATTATAATACCAATAGTATGAACAATCCACCATTATACCATACATTTCAACAATACCATACAGTCCATAAGCAATATAATACAATAGTTCAACAATACCATATAGTACAGTTTTGTGGCCAAAGCAAACAGCAGTAATACATAAAGGCCAGACAAGGGTACCTTACTGCTTATGCATCGGGGAGGCGGCCGGCGAGGGCTCGGGGAGGCGGCGGCGACGAGACAGATCGGGATTTAGATGTAGAATATAACTGCAGCATACGGGGAAAACCATAGCCAGAGGGTATTTATAGGGAGGCTTATTACAGACGGTTCTAAGTTTAAAAATCGTCTGTGATAAATCTTATCATAGACGGTTTTTTATAAAAAACCGTCTATCATAAGCTTTACGTCAGAACGTTTCGTGTTTCGATCGTCTAATTAACGTCTCTCGATCGTTATACGAAGCGTCTATATCATTAATGTTTGGGTATACGAACCGTCTGTGCTAAAGGTTAAATATGCGCGCCTAATCCAGATCTTTTCTACGTACGTACAATATGGCTTCTACTATTCTTGTGATAATCTCCTTTCTCTCATCTGTTCATCAAGAATTGTTCGGCCGGAACCTTACACAGGCGGCCAGCAATTTGCATCTGGAGCAGCTTCTCCGCACACGCCATGCTCTCCTTCTCCGACTTTCTTGCATCCGTCAGCTCGACCTGATCATCCGCCGTCGACGGAGGCATCTCGCTGCCGCTCAAGAAAGGGAAACAACCCTTACCCTGGTTCTTCTCCACAATGTGCGCAAAGCGGAAGAAGCTCTACACGCATTGGAGAGACTGATGGATAGCCTTGCCAATCAAGCAGAAACGGCAGATTCTGAGGAATCTTTTCATGCTATCATCTACGACATTATGGGCTATGCTACTGATTCTTTGCCCAGGCTGGAGGAGGAAGTGCTGAGGACAAGGACAATCTTAACGGCGTTCGAGAAGTCAGCGGCTGATCCTCCAAGTCCCAATGTCGAAGAAGAAGTGTACGAACCCAAAAGATTACAATCTGGGAAACTCTTTACCTGTGCGACTTTTGTAATAAATTTGCCTCTAATTGAAATTAATAAATTTGCCTTTAATTTGTGATCTCTTGTCTCAGTAGTTCTGAAGTTAAGTTATTAGAAGCAATGTGTACTTATATATTAACCTCTGATCATGAACAGAATATGGCAGACAAAGGGACATCATAGACGATTCTTGTCAAAAACCGTCTGTGAACATTTACACAACACAGACGGTTTTGTATTAAAAACCGTCTGTGATAATTCCAGATTATCACAGACAGTTTTTAATAAAAAACCGTCTGTGATAGTATCACAGACGGTTCATCGGTAAGGACCGTCTGTGATACTCGACCATTAACACAGACGGTGTCCAAATTAAAACCGTCTGTGTTAGTGTCAATCACAGACAGTTTTGTCAAACCGTCTGTGATTGACCGTCTAGTATTACGCTTTCTGTAGTAGTGTGTACCTTTCATTTGATCTCCTCATCTCCAACCCAGAGGCTTGAAGTTTCTTTTAGCATGACACGTAGTAGGTCACATACACTGAATGCACTGTTCAATTTAATCACACAAGTACGGCTAATAGCCTACGCTGTCCACCTCAATTTGGCTTCTTGGTTAGGTTTTTATTTCTATTTTCTAGTTTTTTAATTTTGTTTTTTCTAGCTTTTAGTTTTTCTTGCTTTTTTGTATTTCTTTGTATTGTCTATAATGGGTTAATCTATTTTTTAATTTAATTACGTCAAAAAATTCATCAACAGTTATAATACAAAATAAATCAGCTATCGTGTCAAATAGTAAAAAAATAAGCTATAAGCTAAAAAACCCCAATAAGCCTGGTTATGCATAGTTAGGGCCTGTTCTTTTCGGCTGCGGCTTATGGTTTTTGGCTGAAATTTTTGAATTTTGGCTGTTTGCGGTACAGATTACGGAGAGACAGATACTCACTTGCGATTTTGGCTGGTATAGATGTTGGGCTTTTAACGTGTAAATTGTTTAATTTGTAGACCCCGTCTTGAAAAAATACTCCGTTTAAAAGTTAGGTACTGTAGCAAAAGCTAACAACTATCAGCTTTTGAGGTAAAGATGCCCTAGCAAGACGTTGATTCGTTGGGGTTGCTCGGTTCCCGGCCAGCTCTCTCGTCTGTTCCTGTGGTGATCACAGATGCCGCACCGAGCATGCATCATAAAACGATTATGTACTCTCCACAAAACACTTGGACCATTCTCCCCTATTTCAAGCCCATGTTAGTTGCTAGACAAGGCTGACTCTTGCGATCCTCGTGTTTAGTGCTCCCTTTATTCACAATTACATCTTCTTGTTACTGGGAAATCAATAAAACCGGTTCATAGAAGACGAAACGGGAAGTATAATTATTGTGTTAATTATCTATTAATTTGGAATAACACTACTTGGTAGTAAATTTCCTTTAATAATACGATTTACATATCATCCTTGACAATAAGGTTTTCCCTTGATAACTTGATGGCCAGATGCCAAGTGTACCATATCATTGACAGTAGCTTTTCGAAGAGTATCGTATCCATGAGGAGAGATAGGTCTAGTATTGCATGTATTTAGTAATAAAAATAGATAAACCATAATAAATGGTTAACAATAAAAATTTTGTGGAAGTATTAAATGCACAAAAATTAAAGGCGATCTTGCGGGGTAGGTTCTCCATCGGCAAAGCTCAGAAGTTTGATAGGCACTATTGAGGAACCGTCGTTGGTGACCAGTCCGATCGATTTCTCTGCTTAGAACAAATCGAATCAATCACAGAAGACAGAATAATAGATTAAACACACAGAGAGAGGTACAGAGAACTCCTGGTTCTTCTTTATTAATTTCCAATTGTATGTGTACAAAATATGCCGGTACGGCTCCCTATTTATAGTCTCCGGTGAGGTGCCCACCATGGGCCATGGCTGCTGGCTCAGGCCCAGGTTTCCTAACAGGCACCACTATAGCATTCATAACATATTTATAAAGGGCGGTGGTACGGAAGATGAATACGTCAGTCGAACATATCTTTTTAATTCCTGCTCAGAAGTGCCCCAAATCAGATGGTGTGATCTGAGGAGGTTACCAAGCCCTGCTCGGTTGGGCTGAAAAGCCGTGGCTTATGGCTGAAATTGCACTATAGCGGCTGAAATTTTACTGTAACTGAAGGTAGCTTATTTCGCGTAATTAAATTTAAAAATAAAAAATATATGCTAGCTCATCACGGACAACGCAAACGAATACGGGAAAAGAACGGCAAAAAAGCTAAAAAATAGGAAAGACGAAATTTATGAATAGTGAAAAATAAGCCAGAAACCAGAAGCTGAAGCCGAAACGAGCGGGGAACTATGAAGGGAATACACCGTCTTGATAGGCTAGGACTAACACTAGATGTAGGGGATATTCATATCTGAGAAAACACGAACGTGATAAGTAAATCCATATTAAAAAAATATCCGTATTCGATAATATTCATATCCGTATTTGAGAATATTCGTATCTGTATTCATATTCGAGGCTATTCAATTCGTATTCGATCCGTTTCTAGAACCCATGAAAAATCCGTATGAATTTTGTGATTTAAAATTTGAATTTAGACAATTTAAAACTAGTAACCGGTCAAAAATTGGTGAAAAATTGGCAAAACCACTAGAAATCCATTCACTTAGTTGGCATGGACGACGACTGTTGCCATAGGGTACGATGGGTTGCACCATGCATGTTGGCACATATTGATATTGCTGCTACCCATTACCCAATAGTGTTCTGGTGTGTTTGATGTGGCCCATAGTGTTGCTGCCTAAAGTACCCTAGCCTCCAGTGTTTTTAACAACAGAGTAATCGAACATCCTGAATAAAACTAGGCAACGGACACAGATGAACTACCTAGCTTTAGCTTAGCTATGCGTGATGACGACATGCCACAGAGTAGTTTTAACGACGTTGAATGTGCACACGTCACCTTCCTTGATCTTGTTCTCTTGGCAGAAGCTCTTCCAGCCATCTCCAAGCAGATAGCAACTGTTCTTATATGCGCGACCATGCACCTGCCACGATCTTGTGCTATCCAACGAGGTCTTGAGCGTGATCGTGCAAGGCTTACAGAACCCAATCGCGTTGTAGAAGGTCCAAGCCAGAGACTGCAAGCATTGAAAGTGAATTGGTTCGACAACCGATTTCTTCAGTAAGCGGTTGAGGATCAATCACAACGGATGCATACTGACTGCTAAGACCAAAAACTCTTGTTCATGTGCATATACATGAAAATTGTTATACAAGGGCTGCTACTCCGTCAAATTTGCTACATATATATATGAATTGCCTTCGTGTTGATATATTCATTTGTTTTTTTTGCCAAAGCATGCACATGCCTTATGAAACACCCCAAAAATTCAAAGTTTTTGAATTTACTTTGAATTCTTGCTTGAATTTCTTTCCTTCCCAATTTGGCAAGTTTCTTGGAAATGCGCCTTCCCTATTTGGCATTTCGCTTCCTTCCTGTGGCTGGCGCCTCTGTGAGTCGCCACGTCTCCACTGCCTTCGTTCATGTCAACTGTCGTCGCTCGGTTTTGTGCAGTGCGTGTGCCTGGGTTCACCGAGCTGACAGCAGGTCCCAATTGTCAGCCGTTCTCCTCTACTCCTTCCTTGTGAAAGACGCCGGTTGACCCATGATCCTCCCTTCGCGCGCAAGTCCCCGAACCGCCATACTACTCCCCACCGCCTCAATTCACCGCTTAAGCTCAACTGCTCCCTCTGAGAGTTCCGCACCACTCCCCTCTACTCCCTGAAACCACTCAATTGAATTCTCATTTACCGCAGCTCCCCTTTCTTCTTCCCCTGAGCCCGGCAAGCCACTCACCCAATTTCCCTCCTTCAGCCACCACACTTCGATTGCTTTCAGCTGTGGCACCTCCTTTGCATGCCGAACACAATGGTAAACTCAATCGAACATGAGCATTTCTGTGGAGCTCCGCCGATGAGGTCTACCGCCAGCTAAAAACACCTCCTCGTGGACATCCCTATAGGGAGCTCCTCAACCCAAATCAATGCCACCCCTGTGATCCTTGCGAACCCTAGATGGTCAAATCGCCGCCAGCCTCGCTAGATAGCCATTGGGAAACCCTAATTTTGCTTGAAGGCCCGCAACCTTTTTTCTTGCCGCCGGCCACCACCACTCATTTCCACCTTCCCCAAAGACCAAAAACGGAACCATCGCCGTCCTAGGAGGCCGCCCGTACCACCCACCCTCGCCGAAAAGCTCCGCTAGTGCTGAATCGCCGCGGGGCGCCGTCTCTGTTTTTCCCCGCGAGAGACGGCCGGAGGAAGACGAAGACACGACGTGGCTGGATCTCGATCGCCCACATGTCGTCATCAGGTAATGGTGCGCGCACGCGTATGGGCCGCCGAGGCCGGGCGTCGCTGGGCCGAGCCGAACGGCCCACGAGCCAATTTTAAAATAAGAGCCCACGCGTGTGCACTGTTCATTTTCGGGCTGGCCCAGTACAGTAGCTCACTGTTCACCTGTTTTAGAAAATTCAGAAAAATTATTAAAAATCTCAGAAAATCCAGAAAATTCCCAAAAACCCCCAAAAATACACCATTTTGATCAGCTCAATACAAGAGTTCATTTTTGAGCTCATTTCCACCAAATTCATCTCCAAATAAATTCAAATTCCTCCATTTCGCCAAATCCATTTCCAATTAAATCCAAACCTCTCCATTTGAGTTTTATGCAGTTTACTCCTTTTTAATTAGTTTATTTTCCCTAGCTTGATTAGATTCAAGTGCAGACTTATTGTTATTTAATGTGTTTGCGCTAGCTTCTAACTTCTCCGAAGCAGCAGTCCAAGATTCAACCTGAGCACTGGAGTCTACAAAGTTGTCGAGATTTCCGAGCAGCAAGGCAAATTATAAGTTTTGGATCATGTGAAGCCCATGAATTTTACATTATTTAATTTATGTATTTCCATTATTAATAATTGTGAAATCTTAATTGATTAAATTAAATGTTTAGAATAGCATGCTATTTAGATAAATCCTACCACTGAAAAATACCCTGCCTTGATTGATGGCCACATTCACCTTGACAACCTTAGTGAGAATTAAAATATTGTACAAATATTCATAGCTCGTCTCATTCAACATTTTGTACTACTAAGTGATTTTGGCCGCGAGCCGGTACATTTTGAAAAGCTTGGAACTAGGGTAGAGAGGTTGTGGGACACCGCGAGACGGTCTTCGCCCACCACTTTACCCTAGGGTGGAGGCTGGTTTGGAATGGTGGTGGTTAGTGCTGTTGAGCACTGTGGAAGTTTGTAGTTGGATGCCTCAGGTGAAAAATCTAAGGACAAGAACCTTATGCTAAGTAAAGGACACAGTGAACGCTCAACCACAGGAGTTGACTTGTCAATACTGGTTTGGTAGTTGCTCAACTCGATTGAAATTCTACAGGATGTGAGACGACAAGATGCCAGGGAGTTAGGTATGTTGCGGGTACCTAACAACGGTAGTGGTCACTCAAACGGCAAGGGGAGTTTAGGTTTAAGTGTGGCCTAACTGAGTGATTCTACCGGGTAGAGCCTATATAAAGAGTTGAGCAGTGAAACGACCTGGCTTTCTTAACTCAGTCATGAGGGTTAAGAAATCGTGTGGGTAAAGTTGAGCAACTCTGCAGAGTGAAACAAATGGTATTCGAATACGCCATGCTTCCGGTTAATGAAGCTGTGTTAATTGGGTGATTCCAACAACGAGGCATAAGTAGAGTTTATGATGTTGTTAATCTGAGTAATGGTGAAACTTTATCTGATAATAGAAAACCCCTTGATCTTAAGGAGAAATGTTTTAACTTTATTTGTTTACAAATAAAACTTACCCTTGTGACCTGCCGAGTACGGTTGTACTCATGACTTGCTAAACAACAAACAGAAGACCAAAGAAGACAGGACTTTCAAACAGAAGCAGACATTTTTGAGATGCCATTCTTCTAGGAGGATGAGTGGTTTTAGGTTTTAGCTACGCTCAGGCCGCCTGGGGAAGTTTTTGTAAGGTAATTTTGGGCTCTCTCGCCCGTTATGCTAAAACTGGTGTTAAACCTTATGTCTGTAATAAAAGTTTGGCTTTTAAGCTGCAAGCTTGTGCTATTGTGGTGCGCACTCTGGTTTAGTACTCTATGACTATTCATTTTTGTACGGTTGTGGAGTGCCATACCGCCTTCAAAAATGGGGGCGTTACAGAATGGTAATCAGAGCAGACTTGCTTGACCGTAGGTTGAGACCTAAGGAGAATTAGGAGAGCTGTTTTACAGCAAAACCTAAAATAAAAAGGTAAAAGAATTTCCGTAAAATATAAGTATTACTGCTATCTTTTGCCTCCTTAATGCTGCCTTATCTATCCTAGTTTATATCTGGCTTAAGTTTTGCTTTCGTAAATGACTGTCAAATCTTACCTAATCTCAAAAGTCCGTTGTTAAGTAGTTGGGCTAGTTTAGTTGGCGGTAATGTAGCTTGAACCCAGTAATAGTCTTTTGTGATGTAAAGCAAGCCGTAAAATAAACGCTAAGCAGTTTATTTTCAGCTTGTAAATTAATTAAAGTATATGTTTAATTATCTCCTTTAATTTATTTGTCAGTAATATCTATATCCGTCGTTACAAGAGAGCACCACGTCACTACTTTTTTCTCCGTCGTTTAATTTCATATCCGGTGGGCACAATTATACCTAAGCAAGGCACTGATTCCCTAGATCGCTCTACTGAGTTGCACCAAACCCATATAAACTCTAGAACCATCCATGGGTACCAAAATGAACCTACTAATGAACCTCTAAACACACATTAGTGACCTAAATATGCATTTAAATAAGTACCGTAATCCAGTAAACCAGTTGAACGAACGTAACAAGTTTAATGACTCACTATGCATTTTACTCTAAACACAAAGATAATGTAATTTCCGTACGTATTCAGTCCAATATATTACCAGTAGTTAAACATCAAGTTAACATGCTGGTTTTTGTTTCTCTAAATGGATAAGTAATCTTGTCGACAGAAAGGTCTCAGATATCATATCAATGAGAACCCTCAAAATTAATTAACCAAAAGTGCACTATTAAGAATATAATTAATATGTCAATAAGAATATTAACATTTAAAAAGGAAATATTAATAAACTAAATTTCCATTTACACAATCAAATGAGAATATATTAGAATCAACAATCTAAATTACAAAAAAGACTTAGTTACACAACAAACCTCACAAATAAATTCACATACATAATTTCCATTCTCAAATTTACAAGAATAAATATTACAACACAATATTACAAACTTTGGAAATTCATCTCATACAACAAAGACATACAAACATGAAAATACATCAAAACTACATCAAAAACTCCATATCATCACAGCCGCCAAATACCTGTATCAAACAGTTAGCACAAAAGACAATTGAAACTAAAATGAAATTAAATAGTAAAATCGCCGTCAGAAATCTAGGTTATAATTTTTGCGCTTAGGCAAAATGCGCATAGAGATACCAGGATTTGTCAGAGACAAATCGACACCATCTCGCGTATTTAGATGTTCATCATCTGGCATTTCAAACTTACCTTCTTACCTCTTACTGTTGGAACCATACCAACAGAGTCACTCCTTTTAAGAGTAGGCATGAGCCATTTATCACCACCATGGCCAGTAAAGGCCACGAGTCCAACTCACATGGATAGCCAATAGAAGAACAGAGCCACGTTTCACCTCCACTGCCACCAAGCAGCACAAGGCAAAACCATGGCATGCAATGACGCCAACAAGATAGAGAGTTTATAGTCAAGAGCTCACTGCCTAGAACCTCTCGCACACTGCATTCACCACCCCCCAAGCACCAGTAAGCTCTCGAGCTCACTTCCCAGCCCACTGCCCAACTCACTGCCCAAAGGAAGAGAAACACATAGAGACATTGCAAACCATCAAGAAGCAGCATAAACCACCAACATAGCCATTCAGTCCCATACAGCCACTATAATGTCCAAGAAGCTGCACCATCCCATTTAAACCCTAGCATTTCGTTAGCACCACTATAGCTGGAAGATGAAGGCCAGGAGACCACAAGACAGGAGGACGAGTAGCAAGTACCCTAGCCAGGAAGTACTCTTAGAAGCCAGCCACACCACCAAATCCAAGAGCAAGATAGAGTAGCCGAGTGAGTATAAACATCCCCACCCTTTTGAGCCGACGGCACAAGTAAGGTAAAGCTCGGGAAAGCCCTTATCCATTATGTAAGTAGGTTGCTAACACTAAGCTAGTCGGTAGCACTAAGACAAGGAAACCAAACCACACCACACTAGAATAGCAGATTAGTGGTGGCCATCCAGTGTGCCCTTGAAGCCATGGATCGATATTACCCTGTGCATGTCCAAGCCCAAGCAACCCACGGTTGCTCACCACAACACCCACAAAACAGAGGCATTAGTGGCCGTCCATGAGCTCCTGAACATCGACAATTGCTCCCCGGCGCAATGTCCATGTCCAGCCCCCACATGGTTGCTCACCAAAACCCCAACACCCTTATCAGTAATCATCAAGGCATGCACTACACATAATCTACACTAACAACCAATAAGACTGCAAAAGAGTAGGAGTAGGGAGGGGAGAAGAAAACCAGGTAAAGCAGAGGAAGTAGTGTACTGCGTCAGTGGTTCATGGCCACCGTGGTGCAGGAGACCGACAGGGAAGCGAACCAGCAAGAACCGAGGCAGAACTGTGCGCCGCAGCACGCCACTGTCGTGGCGCACCGCCATAAAGAAGGGAGGCAGCAAAGCCAAGGTGCATCGATGAAACCTCGACTTCGCCGAGGCGCATGATCGCCAAATGGTAGGTCCGGTGGTGGCGGCTCAGCGTGTAACGCCGGCCAGGCACAAAACGCCGACCGACTGGAGATCCCCATGAAGCTCCAAATCCACCGCCAATACATAGCAAGAACACGATAGAGGGGGGAAACCTGATTCAATAACCCAAAACTCACTTACTAAGCCAGATCCATGGGGCCAACACCTCAAATCAACAAAGGGGACCTGCCGATTTTAGATCGGCGGCAGAAACCGAGAAGAGTGAACATCTAGGGCATGGCCAGAACACCGGCGGCACCGAGAGAAAGGGAAGCCGAAGGGAGGTGAAGCCCAGCTAGCGACGGCGTGAAGAGGCCTGTCGGCGGCGGCGTCATGTCCAGCAAGACCGGGACCGGCGGAGTCGCCAATAGAAGGGAAACAAGAAGATTTGGGAAACAACCAAGAGAGAGGAAGGGCGAGGAGGCAATCCGTTGGCCAGTTCATATCGACCGCGGTGCCGACTGGGTTGATTGGGCCAAGCAGGCCTGCTCGGGCCGGGAGGCCGAGTGGGCCAGATTTAAATAAACAGATTTTAAAAGAAGTTCAGCATAGAAATAAATAGTAAAGAAAATAAATAAATAGCAAGGCAAAATACATACGTATGTATACCAATTTAAAATGTATAAGAAAATCGTTAACGAAACATACTTTGTAAATAATACTCACAAATTAAAACCTAAAGATTTAAAAGACCAAAGTCTTAAACATGAATTCAACAGGGGTTATTGCTTTATTTTAAAATATATAATTAGAAGTTAAAAATGGGATTTTTTTTCTATCTTAAAATAATGCAGGAGGGGATTTGGTTCCAAGGGAAGAGACTGCCCAGACAATAACTGAGATCGCTACCTCTCGGTTAGGCAAGTAAAGCAGGCTGTCAAGCTTGTTGTGGTTTATGAAATGTTTTGTTTTGACAGTTATTTTCTAATTTCTGGATGTTGCATTAAAACTAATTTCTAAAAGAAAAGAAATTGGTTAGAAGGATGGATAACATGATAAGAATCAAAAGAGAACAGGTCCACTGGAGGAGCAGTAGACTGTAAAGAAATTAATAAAGGAGGGTAGAGAGTGCTCTGGTTGTGAGTGCAGAGGCAGGTGAAACCCTCTACATATGGTTATTATATAAGGACTAGAAAACAATCTTCATTCTGAAATGAACCGTAAAACAGTATCAACCATGCTCCCATGCTGAATGGGCGGAACAGGTGACTCTCTTTTATTGCTACTATCTCCATGCTGGGTAAGTAACAAATTAGGAGAGGGGCTCGAACCGGTAAGAAAAACCGGTAGTCCCAAGTCGCTTATATTAGCGTATGTGGAGTGTTGAGTAATCAGAACCACTCGACTAACGGCTTTATAGTCGGATGGAGATTTAGTAATAAGAGTCGAGAAAATATTCTGTATTCTTAATTTGGGGTCACATCAAAGGAAATGCGAATGACCAGTGTCCATAAGAATTCAGAATAATTATGGATGAAGTGATACAAGTCTGCATAGTACTAAAAATCATAAATTCATGCTAGTCTCTTGGATAAGAGTCCACGGGGAAAACACTGGTTTTTCTCTTGTCCCAAAATGATTGATAGAAATTTCATAAGTTAAAACATTGTCAACTTTTCAAAACTTATATTATGTCTTTTGGAAGTTGGATCAGGTATAACTCGGGCAGAAGTATGGATAAAATTGCATCATTATTTATAAACTTGCTGAGTACACTGTACTCACTCTTGCTATTAAATCTCCCCCTTTCAGAGCCTTTCTCAGCAGGGGATTTTCTGGGTTTTGAAGAGGGTGGGCTTGATAATGAGGACACACCGGGATATGAGATCACAGATGATGACGAGGTGGAGGCCGTATCTGACGGCTGGGAGGAGTAGACAGTCTCTAGATTGTCATACTAGGACAGACGGGTACTATATTATAAGCAAATATGTATCTCTCCCTGATGTAGCACTCAGTTGTATAATGCACAAGAAGTATGGTAATAGTGTAGAACAATTAGGTGGCCTAATCTTAAGTCACCTATGGCTTGTAATAGATATCGTATTTTCAGTCTCTAATTATTGTTCTGTTGTAATTACTCTGATTGGCTTGTTACTTGTTAAATGCGGTGTTCTACCGAAATGACAAGTAACAGTCCGTTGACTAGTGTTCATCTTTTATTTATGCTGAAAAGGAGTTCATCTTGTTCCTAACTTGCACATACCAGGCCGGAGAAGAATAGTTGTGCTTACAAGAAGGCGTTGAAGCGCAGAGGTGCTGATCTCCTTTTTTATCCAAGACGGCGGTCCAATCTCGAAGGTAGATACGGATTTCTTTGGCCTCTTATTTTCTTCACCGCTTGGCCCCTCGCTCTTGCTCCTACGCTCCCTAATGGAATAAGGCGCTTCGTGTTTCTTTTCAATGTCTGTGATTAGTGAGAAGACAGAAGCGGTAAACATATTTTTAACTCATAATTCAATCTACTGTCAACAGATTCAAACTATCGGAAACTAATTCATTTGCTCACTTTGTTCAACACTGATGCCCTGGGCCTTGAAATCTTTCTGGCATCCATTGTCACCACCATGGCCACCACTTAGGCGTGAAATCGGGTAGGATTCGGACGGATATTGCTCATACCGTATCCTAACCCATATTTTTTTTCTTGGATTCGGAGTTGGATACG
Organism: Dendrocalamus latiflorus; assembly: GCA_017311315.1. Taxonomy (NCBI): domain Eukaryota; kingdom Viridiplantae; phylum Streptophyta; class Magnoliopsida; order Poales; family Poaceae; genus Dendrocalamus; species Dendrocalamus latiflorus. The sequence continues at coordinate 31,474,050 of CM029627.1, read as the reverse complement.
GTAAAGCCGGATACGAATACGAATTCGGAATATTCGGAATTTCGAATACGGTGCCGCCGGAACGGATACTTGACGGTTTCGGATCGAAAACGGATAATGTAGACGGATAGTACGTGCATACGGAAATGAACATATGCTAAACCATACCACCATCACTTCAAGCCTTAAACTGTTAGACATAAGTACATAATAGTGATTATAATTCATCAGCCGAAGATGGTGTGGCGTTTCCCCCAAAATTGCCCATTGAGGTGTGGCGTTTCAAGATGAATCTTGATTCTTGACGGACAACATTTTCTTTTTCTAGGCTAAAGAAATTTTACTAAATTAAGGTAGAGACAGTAAACAATTGCGGATAATAGACTTTTGAGAAATTTACCTGTTCATTTACTAAAGCATGCCAAACTTCATCGTTTAATAATACTCTGATTACATGCTTTTCATTCCAATACCTAGGAAGAGTGATCTTAATGAGCAAATTTAGGATTCCAATTGCACAAGCAGCAGAATTAGAAATAAAACACTATTTTAGTATTGTATATTTATAATTGCCACAACTGAATGTCATATTCCTTTTAGAGAACTTAAGCTTGCACGATCCAGGAAAACTTTCTATACAGTGCACACCTCAACCAACCAACATGACAAAAAAACAAATACTAGCAAAATAAAAGGTGAATTCTTAGCTCTCACCAGATATTCGACCGAATATCCGACCGGATATCCGACCGAATATCTGACCACATATCCGACCTTATATCCGACTGGATAATTATCCGGTATCCGAATACCGATACTATTCGGTCGGATAACAACTCTCCCGAATCCGAATCCGACATGAATTATCCGAATCCGAATCGGACCGGATACCAAATTCCCTTTCCGAATCCGGTACCGACCGGATTCGGTACCGGATCGGTCGGGATTAACCCAACCCATTTTCACCCCTACCGCCACTGTCACCGCCATAGGGCGTCGTCGTCACCTCCCATGGCTTCACCATGACCCCACCAACCCATTTTGGCTATCGGTTGAGTCTCTTGTGCCTCCCCTCGCTAGCACCGCCATATTCCCCATGCGCCACCGCACTCTTCTGTTTTGCCTTCTTTGCATTCCTCTCTATCTCTCTATTTCTATGTGATTCACTTACATGGTGGCCCACTCATCAGCATTTTTTATTTTCCAGCCGAAGGAATATTCCTTTTCCTTCTCATTTTCAACATTTTCTACTCCGACAAACCTTCTAATGAACCGTTATCTGCCATTCAAACTCCGAATCGAGTGATTCAAATTTCTAAATTCATAATATACCTCCCAGTATCTATTTTATAATTTTATCTAATTTTTTTTATTTTGGTCGCTTTTTGTGTGTAGACTACGACGTTTTCGAGGAGTACAACTTCGTCGATGATTCTTACCACCAGCACACACTAGTACAAAAAAGGCTATACTGGATGCCTCATCACAGACGGTTTTCTCAAATTGTCTGTGTTACAGTTATCACAGACAGTTTTACAAGTGTGCTTTATGTACCGTCTGTAATACCCTACTATCACAGACTGTTCTTGTTAATAACCGTCTGTAATATTTCACAGACGGTTATTAATACGAACTGTCTGTGATAATTGAGATGTCACAGATGGTTTTTAATTAAAACTGTATGTGATAGTTCACATACGATAATTAATATAAATCATCTGTGGTAGTTGTGTATCATAGACGGCTTGTGGTTGGAACCGTCTGTGATATCCTTCATCTCCCCGATGCGCGCTTTTGGTTGTTTTGGCTTCTAGATACGTCTTTTCATCTCACGAGCTGGATGTATTCCTTATTGTATAAAAATGATCGTCCGCCACCGGAGATTAATCTTGTACAAGCACCTTGTCGGCTAGCTATCTTCCTCGTCTTCCTTGTCTCTCAAGCACAAATAAATGGCTCCCTATTCTTCCTTGTCATTGGCATTGATGGCCAACCTAGCTATCCTTGACGGGCACCTTGCCGGCTGTACACTGGCAGATACTATGGAAGGACAATGTGCCAACAGCGTTCTCCCTCCTATGTCCGACAATTTGCCCAAGTAGTTGAAGGCTACCTTCTACCGTCTTGACATCCTCCTCCGCCATGTCTTCCGGTTGGTCTCCCACTTTCGGCGAGCTAACCTCGCCATCGATGTGGTCCTCTACAATGGTGTTGCTTATCTCCAAGAGGCTTGCCGTCACTTGGAGTGCTTAGTCGAGGCGGCGGGTGACTGAGTCAACCTTGCCGAGACCCCTCAAGAAAGAGAAGAGAGCTTATGAGTTTAATTCGACTTGATTGTTCAGTCGGAGGGTGTTCAGGATACACTCGATCCAGCACGTTAGTGGATGGATACATTTTGAGCTTCGTTCACTGATGATCTCAAACTGTTAGATGCCGATCACGTCACCTATGAAGTTTTGAAGATGGGGATTACATGCTACCTTTGACACTAGAAAAAATATCGAAGCAACTAGGTTTCTACTTTTTTTGTTATCTTTTGTAAGAAATGACTAACGACGCTGTTTGAGTGCCGTATATATGTAAAATCATCCAGTTGAATTTGGATTTACTCTCTTTTATATATGTAGACGGTCTCGGTATAACTACATGATGGCATTACTGATCGGTAAAAAACAACTAAGTAATACATACTTACTCTTGATTCATTACTGAATTTTCATTTATTTATATGATTTAGATTTTAGAACAATATTTGTCACAGACGGTTCTACTTTAGAACCATTTGTGATATTTTTTGCAGAGGATTGTTAATACGAACCGTCTGTGATAAGTAATTACCACAGATGGCTTGTAAAAATAACTGTATATGAAATCTCGCATTATCATAGACGATTCTTGTTATGAACTGTCTATGAATTATCACAGACAATCATCACTACTCCTAGTTTACTTTAATATATTCTTGCTTGATATATACGTTGCTTCATGAATAGTACATAGGTAGCTACTTAATTTACATATAGATAATTTATTATAAGTTGAATGTCAATTATGTGTAAGTATTAGGCTAGCTAGCTACATAGTATTATTAATAATCCAATTTGACACTAATTTGTTACATGCATAGCGTAGATGGACCGAAACTGGATGTACATTGAGAACTGTGTGAGTGAAGAGTACATTAATGGCGTGTCTACTTTTAGAAGAGCGGTCGAGCAGGATATGTTGAAGAAGCGAATAGAATATATGTACTGTCCATGCATTGATTGTGGTAATCTAAAGATGTTTACCAACTCATCACAGATCGAAGCTCACTTGATTCAAAGGAGTTTCAAAAAGGAGTATACATGTTGGAACAGTTCGGTGAAGAGAATAATATTATATAGGAAGGTAATTATAACATCGTCGAGGGAGACAACAATATGCCGGTTGTGGACTATCCTTTCAATACGCCCCTATTTTTGAAGGCGCTAGTAATCCCCGCAACTATCCAGACCGAACAGTTGCGAAGTACTTAACATGAGTGAACATCACAATAGCAATGCTTACAGCAAAAGGATCAACTTTTATTATAACATATGGTTTAACAACAAGTTTTCTTCCACAACGGGCGCGCAAGCCCAAAACTACTTTACAACATAAAACTTCCCAGGCAACCTGAGCACAACTGAGACCTAAAACCACTCATCCTCAGGGAAGAAGGGCTCTTCAGGAACCTTGTCTTCAATCGGGACTTCCTGATTCCATTGGTCTTCTGTTGTTATTTAGCAAGTTATAAGTACAACCGTACCTAGTAAGTCACAAAAGTAAACCCTAATTTACTACTTGCAAGGATATTCAAGGATGGGAATATACTGGTTCTATTACTCTGAGTGGATGCAATTTTATTTACAAACAAATAAAATCAAAACGGTTCTCCTTCAGAATAAAGGGAGTTTTCTTTCAACAGTTAAAATTCACAATTACCCATCTTAAAAACTTTATTAAATCTACTTATGCCTCACTGCTGGAATCACCCAATTAACACAGCTTTATTAACTGAAAGCACGGCGTATTCGAATATTATTAATTTCACTCTGCAAAGCTGCTTAGCTTTACCCACAAGATTTCTTAACTCCCGCGACAGAGTTAAGAAAACCAGGTCATTTCACTGCTCAATTCTTTATATAGGCTCTACTCGATAGATTCACTCAGACACAGTTCACACACTAACCCTATACTCCTCTGCACACTCTAAGTGATCTCTATCGTTGTTAGTTATGGTTTTACCGTTCCGCATACCTAACTCCCCATCATCAACACATCTACATCCTATAGAGATTCAATTGAGTTGAGCAGCTACTAAACCAGGGCTGACAAGTCAACTCCTGTGGTTGAGCGATTACTGTGTTTTTTATTTAGCATAAGGTTCTCGTCCTTAAATTTTCACTTGAGGCACCAACCACGTTCCCAACTATGCTCAACAGCACTACCACCTTTCTGAACCAGCCTCCACACTAGGGTAAGGTCGTGGACGAAGGTCACCTTGTGGCCTTTCACAGCACAGTCTTACCCTAGTACCAGTTTTACAAACCCTACCGGCCAATGGCCAAGTCACTAAGTAGTTCTAGATTTTGATCTACAATTATTTATACAGTAATTTAAATATACTAAGGTTGTCAAGGTGAATATGGCCTCGAATTAAATAGGTCATTTTTCAGTGGTAAGGCTTAGCTAATTTAGCATATCATTCTAAACATTTATTTTAATCAAATTAGCATTTCACAGTTATCAATATGAAAATACATTAATTAAATAATGTAAATTTTATGGGATTAAATATGACCAAAAACTTGTAACTTGCCTTACTGATCAGAGACTTTTACGAGCTTGTAAACCTCGGTGCTTGGGTCTGAACCTTGAACTATCGCCTCGGAGAGATCGGAAACTAGTGCAAACACATAAATAACAATATAAGTCCACACTTGAATCTAATCAAGGTAGGAAAAATAACTAATTTAAAAAGGAGTAAATTGCAATAAAACTCAAATGGAGGGGTTGAATTTATTTGGAATTGAATTTGGTGAAATAGAGGTCAAAAATGAATTCATGGCATCGAAACGATCAAAATGATGTATTTTTTGGATTTTTAGAATTTTCTAGATTTTTCTGAGATTTTTAATTAATTTTTTGGATTTTCTCTCGGATGAACAGTAACAAGTTTGACACTATTCACTATGAGTTTTTGCTACTCGTACTCAGAGAACTTTACGCATACTCAAGTGGTCGGAGGCACTGGAAAAACTGGAGGACACGGTCGAATCCGAGTTATATATGACTTTGATGATCGAACACCTAGTGAAGTCGTAACCCACAGCTCAGTCGTAAACTACAGTGTGGTCGTAAGCCACAACATGGTCGAAACGACTCCTGCATAGCCGAAGCAGCTCAAATATGGCTACGAGGTCGAATGAGCGGTTGAGGTTCAACTTTGAATGCAAAGTCGATGGAGATCGAACGGTGAATGAGTTACCACGAAGATCAGACGGATCGGACGGCAACCAAGTGGTCTAAGCACATCGGACGGCGTTCGAGTGGTTCAAGCTCAGAACTCGAAGTGGAGTGGTCGAAATCTCTCTCAACCACAAGGTATCGGGCGGTGGGGTGGTCGGAGCTGAAACAGGGGAGCAATTGGAGATTTCCGACAACGGGGTAATTGGGGAATTCGTGGTCAAAACAACAATTAGCAACTATGGGTAGGTTCCTGGGACCACAAGGATTCCGATTTTGTAGTTGGCTGGGGTTGAGAGGCGGTGGTTTTGGCTAGCGGCGAGAGGAGGTGCTACGGTCAAAGTATAGCACAAGGTGGCTCCAGTGGAGTTCCAGCGAGGTGATAGGGTTTTTAACCATCTACAATATAAGACAAACTCAGAGACGGTGGTGGTTTTTACTGGGGTGGTCTGAGTTGGGCTGTCCACAGAGAGGTCTTTCAACCGGCAGTGGCTTTAGCCACCAAGGCTTCCGGCAAATGCTCTCGCCCAGGGAAGTCCACCAGTGTGTTTAGGAGGTAAAGGAGATCATGTCAGTGCAAGGAATCAAAAAGTAGTCAACGAGAACTCGAGATGGCCGTTATGGCTCACCGGGCGCAGGGGAGATCGCCGGCGGCGATGCGGTCCACTTGAGCTCAAATTGATGGCTTGGGGAGGTTTGTGGGAGTGTTAGGATGCTTGAAACAGTGGCACTGGGGCTTTAAAGGTGATGAGTGTCAGTGGCTACAGAGAGGCCGTTCAGCGCGTCTCCCGGGCGAGCGAAGGGAGAGGAGCTGCATCGCGCAGAGGAGCAGGCGAGGTGGCGCTGTGATCCTGCAAGTGTTGGTAGTGGCCTGGAGACTGAGGTATAGCACGAGCGTTCGAGACGAGGAGATGAGGCGGAGAGCTGCGGCGAGAGAGCAAGAGCATGAGAGCTGCAGCACGCGAAGCGAGGGGAGAGCAGAGGCGAGCAACTGGCTAGTACGACCATGCAACTAGGCGGGTGTGAACGCGCTAGGGCGGGCGACCGCAATCCGGCGATGCGAGCACATGGTGCGTGGACGGCCGAACAGTGAGGCGGTTCGGCGGCGATGGTAACGCGGGGAGGCGCCAGCGCAAGAAGAAAGCGGAAAGGCCGAGAAGGGAAAGCGGATTTTAAAGTGACTTGCCGAATTGGGAAAGGAGGGGAAATTCAAGAAAAAAATCAAATAAAAATTCAAAAATTTTGAATTTTTGAGGTGTTTCAGGGAGTCGAGGCTGTCGATTCGGGTGGCGCAGAGTACCGGATGGATAGGATGGCGTTGGCTTGTAGGACTGGACAGGTAATAGAGGGGGTGAATGGTGCCTTCAAATTCTCTACAAGTATTCACTTAACCCTTCTTCTCCAATAGCTACTGAGCTATGAAGACTAGGGTTACTGGTTCACTAGAAAACCAAGAAGAGAGACCGAACAGAGCAAGAACAGTAAGATGGTCGAAGTCTGCCACCGTGGTTAGACTTATAACGTGGCCGTAAGTCTCAACAACGTGGTTGATAACTGATTGAGAGAACATCTGTCCGACTACTCGATAGAAGGACAATGTGGTCGGTAGTCAGTAACACCCAAGACCAGACCCAACGAGATCGTAAATAGTTGCAGTTAAAACCGATGTTGACATAGACAACGTGATCGAGCGCCAACAAGTGCCCGAACAACCAACATTGTCATGAACACTCAGCTCTGTGGTCGTAACCAACGTGGTCGTAAGCCAACAAGTGGTCAAACGACCAACGTGGTTGAAATCAGACTGCACCTCAAAAGAGCAGCATGGTCGTAATCAGTGCAATGTAGTCTGGAACTTGATCTTTTTCAAAACCAACATACTTGTAAATCCAATCGACGTTGTAGACAAGTCTACACCGACTACGACTGCCTCAGTTCTGATTCAACAACGGAAAACAAGCAACCAACAAAACGGAGTGTGGTCATAACATTCTCGGAAGAACAGAGGGATGCTCGTGAGGTGCAAGATCACAAGAACAAGATTCCAAATATCATTTGATTCAAAGATCGATTGGTTACGAAACTTTGAATATGACAATCTGATGGTCTCAAGAGATTGTTCTGAACTTTAATTGAAAACTTAGCAACCGAAATAAGAGCTTCACAAGATTTCACCGAGATCGTTCAAAACCAAATTTGAGAGTATAGAAAAACAATCCGACCATACTAGTGGGAGTAGAATAGCCAAGATGGCTTTAAGTATGATTCCCAACGTCCAACAAGTCAGATTGTCAACATAGCAATTGAAAACAAAACTTCTCAGATCAAGAATAAGAACAAACCAAGAACAGAGAGACCCTACTTCATTTGCCCACAAATGTAAGTCATTTTATACTTTTCATGGCCGGTCTTTAACACAAGAATTTGGCAATCATATGTATCATAATATGCCAGCAAAAAGAATAAAAAAACATGTATTATGAAAGTATGTTGCGGGATAAATTCAATAATATTATTTTTCAACTAGTCGATATATATACTTTAGGTATATTAACAGTTAAAGTTTCAAAAAGGTTGACTGAAGAGATCCCATAGCAACCTACATATGTGGACGAAGGGAGTAAGACATTTGTTAATAAGCTATAGCCCTATTTATTCTCTCTAATTAAGCATTCATTCATAATCACCCACACAATATTTAGTTTCTCTCCTATCTTTCTCAATTTCTTGACCCTTTAATCCTTGTGCAAAGTCAAATTACTCCTTGTAAACTAAAAAACTATGGATATAGTGTGGAAGGCATGACAGATACTAGAGCGCAGAGCACATAAGAAAACCACAACTCGATCGATCGGAGCAAGATTGGCGGAATAATTTGGTGAGATGTATCCAGAGCTCTGCCTGCAATAAACTTCTTATATGAGCACTCTGCAACGGACGCTACCGGCTTCAGTTTATTTCCTCTAAGAAAAGAGATAAGCTATATATTTCGTGGTCATACGCTTGCAACCACAGTAAGCTACCTCCGGGTTGGGTCAGCACAAGCAATCTCCGGGGCCGTAAAACTCGGGCTACGTGCCTCTACACGACAAATGTGAAAAGCTTGAAATGCACACATGCGCAATGGATTATTGGCGTCGCATCCTTAACTAGTACTAGTTTTCGTTACTGGTAACATAACATTGCCCTTGTACGACTCCTCCAAGCATGTAGGACATAGGAGGAGCTTGTCCGGACGTACGTGAGAACACTTGCGTTGCAAATCAGTCCAGTACCCTATGCGCCACGCACCATTCAGATTTGTTGACAAAAATTGTCATTGGCTACTCTCCATTGACTTCTCCTTAATCTAAATTATCACATGACCAGATCGAATCGTCGTACGATTGAAAAACTCATACTATGATTGCATCAGTAGGGGGAAACAAACCCTAGTACTCCCTATATAAGCACCAGCTCAGATAGCAAACCATGCACAAGCAGCACAGCGTGCACACACATCATCACGAGTGCAAATCACAGAAACTCCCACGCCATGCATAACCACATGTCGAACGGCATGGTCTCCCGCCTGGGCTTAGCCGTCCTCTACTGCGTCCTCCTCTCGTCGCTCGGCACGGCAGTAGCGACCGGCAAGACCGGCCGGATCACGGTGTACTGGGGCCAGACCGCCAGCGAGGGATCACTCCGCGAGGCCTGCAAAAGCAATCTCTACTCCACCGTCATCCTCTCCTACCTGACCAACTTCGGCGGCGGCAACTACAAGCTCAACCTCGCCGGACACTCCTGGAGCGCCGTCGGGCCGGACGTCAAGTACTGCCAGTCCAAGAACATCCTCGTCCTCCTGTCCATCGGCGGCGGCATCGGCAAGTACTCCCTCGCCTCCAAGGCCGACGCCAAGGCTGTGGCCGATGTTGTAGGGTCTTACGACCTCCCAGGACCTTTTACGACCGGTTAGAGTCGTTTACGACCGCTCCGCGATATCGCTGCCGCTGCCTTCCTTCAGCCGCTCGAGATACCGTGATCGAAACTTTCTACGATCACGCAGTGATGCTGGCGATCACTGTTCACCGTAGTCGAACACCCTTTCGACTACGTTCACTTCTGGCCTTCCCGGTGTAGTCGTAGCTCGTTACAACCACCTTCGACTCCTTACGACCACGTTGTTCGCTCCTTAGCCGTAGTCGTAAAAACACTGTTCCTTTGCCGTGGTCGTAGCGCCTCCCGACTACGCCTGCTGGAACTTTGTCGTGGTCGTAGCTCCTCTCGATCACGCTTGCGGTGATCGTGAGTCCTTCCGACCACGTCTTGCACAATCACATGACAACACAATACTTTGTGTCTTTCCCTCTTTTTGTATTTTCTCAATGGCTTGGTACATCGAATACATGGCTCTAAGCCTCTTTTTATACCCGGCTGTCCTACTTCAACACGGGTTCTCAAACCTACTCCGACTCCGAGTCTTATACGACTTCGACTCGGTTTCCAACTACGACTTTGAATTTGGTTTCCAACTACGACTTTGAATTGCGGCTGCAATTCGACTCCGATTACACCCAAATTTTGCACATGACTCTAAAACAAGATTATTTACAACATTCTCTCCCTAATCTTGTTTTTCGACTTCGATCATGCCAATTTTCTTCCTCATCTCTGAAAACTTTATCCGTCCCAGCGACTTTGTCAATATGTCTGCTTTCTGTTCTTCGGTTCTGATGTAGTCGATTTCAATCTTCCCTTCTTCGACACAATCTCTGATATAATGATATCTTGTGTCTATGTGTTTGCTTCTATCATGTAGAACCGGATTCTTGCTCAGCGATATTGCAGATTTGTTATCAACCCTGAGCGTCACCTTCTGAATTTCTTCATCTGACAATTCACTCAACAGTCGAGCGAGCCAGACTCCCTGGCAAGATGCTGCACTCGCTGCGATGTACTCGGCTTCACATGAAGATAATGCAACCACCTTTTGCTTCTGAGATTGCCAGCTGATCGGACTCTCCCCAAACACAAACATTATGCCTGTTGTGCTCTTTCGATCGTCGATATCTCCCGCCATGTCGCTATCACTGTAGCCCGTCAGCTGCAACGACTTTCCACCTCCTCTCTTGTACTGAATCCCGAGATTCAAAGTACCTTTGATGTATCTCAGGATGTGCTTCACGGCATTCATATGCTCCTGAGTCGGTTTCTCCATGAAATGTCAGACCCGAATTTTTCAATCCGAACCCTCTGTGATTCCACCGCACTATTCCCTGGATCAGTAGATAGTGCTCACAGTTACAGAAATGAATATCAAAATACATATCATGCGGAAGCGTAAATATATTAGTAGACTTACTCATGGGCCGATTAGGCCGAAATCATTAAATTGCAGCAGCGGAAGAACGAAGCACACAGGTGGGACCTTCAGGACATGCCCACAGGCAGCCAACTGGAGGTTCGCGACCTAGCCCTTGACATCTTCATCTTCTCAGCCAGCTTGTCCAATCTTGTTGCTGAGGCGGGGTGATTTGATTTCCTGATTCTGAATTTTGTCGCAAAGCGAGCATGAGCACTCCGACCCCGTGCTCCGCGAGCCAATACACAGAATGCAAATAAATAGTATGCATGGCTTAACAAAGGAGAGGCTCGGGCTATTTTATTTTGCGTAGAGTGCTTTTGAATACAATTAATTAAAAAGCCCTATGACTTAGCAATCTTGGAACAAATCATAATGTACAAGGAAATGCGTTATTAATATCGATTCAGATTCCATCCACCGTTACATGGCATCTGCACCATATAGCAATTTCTTCAGCGTTATAGCCGCTTAACTTACCACTGGGACGACGCCCAGGACAATTCCAAACCAGGGCAGTCCTTCGCCCTTCAAGTTTCCATTCCCAGCTTCCAATATTTTTGAAACAGAACTACATCCAGTTAAGTTCCCATGTCTGCCCATGACCGTGGGCACGGCTATTCGAATAGTTTTGACTCTGCAGAGTTTGTACACTTTCACCACAAGAGACAATCAACTCGTTGCCCCACACGATTCCTTAGACGTGTGGTCGAGCAGACCATCACAGTGACTTTTCAAAGTATCTAGTCCTTTCTCCCATCTCACCTTATGGGTAACCTCCCATTTGCGATGGGCCCCATCTGTTTGCACGGGATGTTTCTCACTACTACTAGCGTACGGGCTTCCCTCCCCTCTGCGCTAGCACGACTGAGAAACTTCACCCCTCACTGGTGTCCCTTCAGGCCCCCTTGCCATAGCATAACCCCATCAATCCACTACCAGTGAGATGAGTCCGGGTTTTCGATAAGTCTACTTAGCCAAGTTGTATTTTACAGACTTGTGGTTGTACTGTTTTACACGGGCTGACATGACAAGATTCAGTCCTTAGTATTATCTGAGCGGTTCTACCACACTCCACAATTTTGTGCATTCCTTCGCACCACATACCAGCCCCCAAACCATCCGCTCAGATATTAAAGCAAATTGTGAGTTTTGGGAGCATAAAATAACCATATCCAACATACACCAGTCATTACCACCATGACTGCCCAACCAACTTTTCTCATGATTAAGAAGTGATGCTTGGGCGCTCTCGCGCCCATGAGTACCTAAACAATACTACGCATGGCATACAATTACGGACTTATTTTCGAAAGGTTACTATTATAATTTGTGCTAGGGCGACAATGTTCACATGTTCAAATATTTCAAAGGAGGGGTACTATTATCCAAGTACACAATGGGATATAACTAGAATCTTAAATTAACATGCATTTGCATATAACATAACAGCATGCAATTTGATAATTTAAACAAAAGTAATTTGCAGAAAACGTAGGTTCAACATGATCAAAGTATTGACTCGCCTGGCGCGGTTTACCGCGGTCTTGAGCTCACTCAAAGCTATATCATTTGATGGTCTTGAGCTTCCAGTCTTTATCGTCAACTTGATCTCGATCTCGCTTGATCCATTCATTCTTCGGGACTCCAGTTTCTAACTACGCGATAAACGAATGAATCCAAATAGAAGCAAATAACTCAAAAAGATCCAAGTTTAGGTTAAGATAAATAGCAAAGGCTCAATATTCATTCATATATGGTAGTTGATTAAATTTAAATCTCTAATAATCCCATTATCATATTTTATGTATCTTCATTCATAGCTAGGCCAAATTTAGGTTGAATTAGGATCCACTCACATGAGTCCTAACTTGTTATATATGCAATTATGCTCACTACTATTACTAAAGCTAGTGTCAAGATTTAATTAATGGCACTATTATTAGCTTGCTCATACTTTAGCTACTATTACGCTTAACTTTATTTCTAATTTTAGTTTAAGCTTAGCAATTTGCGCAAGGCTTGATATGTATCATTTTATGTGACCCTAATTACATGGCATAGCTCAATTTGAATTAGTATTCATTTGGGGTACAACTCCTAGCTTGTTATTCCTTGCTTGACGCTATTAGTTGTTAAACCTACTGTAGGGTTTATTTACGGGCACCATTATCTTATTATCTATGCTTTAGTTATTGTCAAACTTAGCTTTATTTATTTATTTATCTATAATGGCTGGTTATGACAATTATTAATCATACATTCTAATTTTCATGCAAGGGTAATCTTTATTAAATCTGGGACATTTAATCAAAGTCATAATGCCTTTATCAATATCTTTAATTAATAATAAATCTTTTAAATAATCAATCAAACCATAAATTTAATCATATATGAGCTAATTCAAATTTAAATATTTAAATAATCTCATTTACATTCTACTTGAATTTTATTAGCTTCTCTAAATTATTCCCTAATTTTTCATGATTTTTATCAATTAAAATGAGCTGCAAAAAGTAGAATAAAATGTGGAAATAAGGGTGCTGTCGGCCGGATTTGAACCCGGGACCTGTGGGCTAACGAGCGGATGGCTAGCCAACTGGGCAACGGCCCTCATGCGAAATGGAAGGGGTGAGGGTTGTTTACAGGGTGCGCGCGCGGGGATGGCTCGAAACAAAGCAGGCCGGCGGTGCTCGGTGCGGCCCTGACCGGCGGCAGGCGGCGGCCGGGGAGGCTGGGGCAGCCGGCAAAGTGGAACCGCAAGGAAGTGAGGAGGCTTGTGGCGCGGCCCGGAACGGTGGCGAGGTGAGCGGGCGACGGTGCGATGCGACCGGCGGCGAGGTGCGCTCGGGGCGGCGACGCCGGCGGGGAGGAGGGCGGCGATTGGTGAGGGCGTAAGCGGGAGAGGGGCCAGTGGAACTCACCTAGGTGATGGGCGTGGCCCCAGGGGAGCCGAGGCGGGCCGGCGACGTGCACGGCGGCGGTGCGGGGAAGGTCACCGTGGCCGGCTCGCTAAGGTGAGGGGGAGAGCTAGGTGGTGCTCGGGGAGGCTTGGCGGCGACCTGGGGATGCTCCCGGCGAAGGTAATCGAGCCGAGGTGCTGTGGGCAGTAAACGAAGGCGGGGCGGCGGTTTTGGTCGGCGACGGGGAAGAAGGGCCATACGGCGAGCTCTGCACGAAGTTCTCCAATTAAGCTTGAGGGGAGGTAGAGGGGGAGCAGGCGCATGCCGTGGCGCGGTCATCTCGGCCGGAGCTCTGACGAGTGGTCGGAATGGCGAGGAGGCGGCACGGCGGCCCACGGGCGTGGGGCGCTCGGCTTGGGGAGGGACTGAGGAAATGGAGGGGGAATGGCGCGGGGAGCTGTGGGAGGAGACAGCTCGGGTCTTCTTAAATGCGAGCACGCGCGCGGGAAAATGAGGCCGGGCGCAGCGGCATGGCCGGCACGACGCGACGGAGGCGACGTGCGGTGCGGGGGCATGACGCGCGCGACGCGATGGAGGGGACGGGAGCAGGCGTGTGGGTGAAACCGGGGGCGACGGCGGGGAAAACCGTGGGCAACGGCAGTGCATGGATGCCGCGTGGAGGGAGGAAGCTGAGCACAGCAGAGGAGGCGCGAGCGCTCTGGGGAAGAAAGGAAGAAAGAGATGGAGGGGGAAGCGGTCCCGCGCGGCAGAGGAGGGAAGAGGTGCGGGATGGAGCTGGGCCGGGCTGACTTCGGTTAGCCTGGCTCCCTCCTATTTTTTTTCCTTTGTTTTTTTTAAGCATTTGTACACATATATACATATATGTATCTATATATATAATTCAAGTTTTATTTGCTCTTTTTCTTGTTCCCCCTAGATTTCTGTATTTGTTATTTTCTTAACATTAATTTCATATGTGCCAATTTCTTATTAAATGTAGCTATATATATATATATATATCCATGAATGTTGGCATTTTTAACTTGCTTGTTTTTGTGCTATTTAAACTATATTTTATTTTTCTGAAATGAGATTTTATATTTAAACCCAATTCCTTCCTTATCTTTTATGGATCATCTTTTCAGATTCTTATTTTAAATTCTAATCCTCCATTATTAAACATGTTTGTTCCTTCTTGCTCCTTTTAGCATTTGAAATCTTCACCAAATCTTTCAGAAAAAAATACACAACTCCTAATTCAAATGAAATACATTGCAAGATTAATTCAAAATCTCCACATTTTCAAATTTCAAAATTTTGGGATGTTACATGAAACGACTTACGTATCCGACCGCAAACGAGATGTCTGGTCGGGTGTGCACCAGATACCGTAGACTTCCGACAATGCTCCTATAAGTGGCATCAACTGGTGATCCTGGGCCTGTCTTGCTCAACTTCAGATGATTCTCCATTGGGGTTTGACATGGATTGCACTCTTCCATACCCGACTTCTCCAGAATCTTTCGAGCATATCCCGACTGACAAAGTGTTATGCCGTTGTCGGTTTGATTTACTTCAATACCGAGGTAGTAGCACAGAAGTCCCAAATCGGTCATTTTAAACAGCCTCTTCATCTCTTCTTTAAACCTCATAATCTCCTTCGAACTCGATCCAGTAATGATCAAGTCGTCCACGTAAACGCCCACGATCAGTCTGTTCTTCGCATCTCCCCTCGTGTACACAGCATGTTCAGAGTTGCTTCTTCTGAACCCGAGTGCCGTTAGACATTTGTCAAGCTTCAAATTCCATGCTCGTGGTGCTTGTTTAAGTCCGTAGAGAGCTTTGTTCAGCTTCAAGACTTTCTCGGCTTGCTCCTTGGATTGAAAACCCGGCGGTTGAGAGACATAAACTTCCTCCTTAATGTCTCCGTTCAAAAACGCCGTTTTCACATCCATGTGGTGAATCTCCCATCCACCGTTTGCTGCCAATGCAAGAAGTAGTCGTATAGTCTCCATACGAGCTACTGGGGCAAAGACTTCTTCGTAGTCGATGCCTTGTTTTTGAACATACCCTCTCGCCACAAGTCGTGCTTTGTGTTTTACGACTTCTCCCTTGGAATCCTTCTTTACCTTGAAGATCCACTTTAAACCGATTGCTCGATGACCCTTTGGCAAATCGGTGAGTTCCCATGTGTCATTCTCTTCAATCGACTTCAGCTCTTCCTTCATAGCTGCTCTCCAGTATGCATCTCCCTTTGCTTCTTCATAGCTTCCAGGTTCTTCTGCAGTCGTGTAAAGCAGTAGCTCTTCAGACTGCACTGGTTCAGTTTGTGCATAAATCTCACTTATGCTTCTCATCTTCGGTATTCTATCGCTCGAATCTTCTTCATCAAACTCTTCTTCATTTTGTGAGACTTCCTGATCATCAGCACCGGTCGAATTTTGGCTTTGAGATGTGGTTGTAGCTTCTTCCGTATTGTCAGCATCGACTTCTTCGACTTCGAAGGTTACCCACTTCGAAATGTCTTTCTCAATGTCCTCGTGTTCTTCCCACTCCCAATGTTTGTTCTCTTCGAAGACCACGTCTCTGCTCACATGAATCTTCTTTTCGACCGGATCATAGCACCTGTACGCCTTGGTGCCTGGTTCCGAGCCAAGATAAATCATCCGTCTGCTCCGGTTGTCTAACTTCTTGAGATAAGTGGATGGCTTCACATGGGCTAAGCATCCGAAGACCCTTAGATGCTCGACATTGGGTTTTCTTCCCGACCACTGTTCATATGGAGTGACTCCATCCAGTGATCGCGTGGTCGCACGATTTAGCAGATAGACAGCATGTCGTACTGCTTCTGCCCAAAGCCTCCCGGGCAGGAATCGGCTCTTCAACAGACTTCTAGCCGTTTCGACCACGGTCCGGTTTCTTCTTTCTACGACTCCATTTTGTTGAGGTGAATACGGAGCCGTGAAGAATCTTGCAATACCCTTCTCTTCACAAATCGAGTCGAACTCTTTTGTGAAGAATTCTCCTCCTTGGTCTGATCTGACCGACTTCACCTTCTTATCGACTTCGTTTTCGACAAGAGTTATGAACTTCTGAAAGTTCGACTTTGCCTCGTCCTTGCTCTTCTGCATGTACACCCACATGGCTCTGGAGTAGTCGTCTACGATCAACATGAAGTATTGATTTCCGGCATCTGTGCGAGGTGTGATTGGTCCGCACAGATCTACGTGAACCAATTCGAGTGGTTGCGAAGCTCTGAAACTCGTCTGCTGTGGAAAACCGCTATGAGTTTGTTTTGCCACCAGACAGCCTTCGCAGACTTGCTCCGGGTGGTCGATTGTCGGTAATCCGACCACCATCTCCTTTTCGGCCATCGTGTTGAGACTCTGGAAGTTCAGATGTCCGAATCTTGCGTGCCATAGCCAGGCCGCGTCATCGGTTGTAGTCTTCATACACTTCGGCTTGCAAGCTTCAATTTGAATTTTGTACAGACGGTTTACCGTTCTCTGTACTTTCATCAGCAGTCGCTCAGTGTGGTCGTACATCTTCAGATAGGTGTCTTTGAGTTCAATCCGACAACCTTCTTCAGTCAATTGTCCAAGGCTTATAATGTTGCTTCGTAGACTTGGAATGTAGTATACATTCGACAATCTCCTCTGGCTTCCATCCTTGCACTGCATCAGGATCGTGCCTCTCCCTTTTATCTGAATGGTCGAGCCGTCTCCGAACTGTACTCTTCCAAGCACATTCTTATTTAATTCGTAAAACATCGAGTACGTACCCGTCATGTGGTTGCTGGCTCCGTTGTCGAGATACCAGTCTGCCGTCCGCTCTTGAGTCTGCTCTGCTTTCTCCAACAGACTCGGAAACACTTTCTCCTCGTTTAATAGAACCATTGTCGGTTCGTCTGCAGTGCAGAGCGACAACAGCAATGTCGGCTCTTTGTGCTCATCCGTTTGAGCCAGGTTTGCTTCCTCTACTTTCTTCTTACTCCGGCAATTCGCAGCATAGTGACCATACTTCTTGCAGTTATGACACTGGATGTGGCTCCGACATTCGGCAGCGTAATGTCCGAATTTCTCGCATGTGTAGCACTGGATGTCAGATTTGTCCGTCTGATGGTTTCCATCTCCACGACCACCACGACCTCCTCGATCACCTCTTCCACGGCCACTCTGGCCATAGCCTCGTCCTTGTCCTCGCCCATGAGACGCGCCGCGGCCACGACCACGTCCACGACCGCCCCTTGATGACGATTCTCCTCGGTGTCTCGTGTCATCCTTTACAAACAACGCTTGTTGGTTGTAAGGCCCTTTTCCTTCATTGTCGGTTTGGTAACTCTTCAGAAGCTGCTCGTGTGCTCTGAGCGCCCCAGTTACCTCCTCGACCTTCATCTTCGAGAGGTCTTGTGAGTACGTGATCGTAGTTATGACCGGGAGAAACTTCTCCGGCAGTACTCGTAGATACTTCTTTACCGCCACCTCATCTTTCAAGTCGTCGCCGAGAGATTTGATCTCGTTTACGACTTCATTAAACTTCCCAGAGAATTCTTCCACAGTCTGGTCTCTTCCCATCTTCAAAGATTCAAACTCACTGCGTAAAGTTTGAAGTCGAACTTCCTTCACTCGATCTACTCCTTGGTGCATTATCTGCAGAGTAGTCCAGACGTCTCTCGCCGTCTCCTTACCGATCAGCTGCCGCATCATCGAGTCGGGCACGGCCTGATAGATCGCCGCCATCGCCATCTTGTCGAGTCGTTCATCAACGACTTTGTCTTTCTCCTTTGGTTCAACTGGACCCCAGACTCCCTATGCGATCATGTTGACCTTCATCTTCATCGCCCAGATCGGGTAATTGTCCGAACTGAGGATCGGGTACTGCAGCGACACGCTTTCCTTCACCTTTGAAGCCTCCGCCATGGTTCACCAGGCTCTGATACCAACTGTTGTAGGGTCTTACGACCTCCCAGGACCTTTTACGACCGGTTAGAGTCGTTTACGACCGCTCCGCGATATCGCTGCCGCTGCCTTCCTTCAGCCGCTCGAGATACCGTGATCGAAATTTTCTACGATCACGCAGTGATGCTGGCGATCACTGTTCACCGTAGTCGAACACCCTTTCGACTACGTTCACTTCTGGCCTTCCCGGTGTAGTCGTAGCTCGTTACGACCACCTTCGACTCCTTACGACCACGTTGTTCGCTCCTTAGCCGTAGTCGTAAAAACACTGTTCCTTTGCCGTGGTCGTAGCGCCTCCCGACTACGCCTGCTGGAACTTTGCCGTGGTCGTAGCTCCTCTCGATCACGCTTGCGGTGATCGTGAGTCCTTCCGACCACGTCTTGCACAATCACACGACAACACAATACTTTGTGTCTTTCCCTCTTTTTGTATTTTCTCAATGGCTTGGTACATCGAATACATGGCTCTAAGCCTCTTTTTATACCCGGCTGTCCTACTTCAACACGGGTTCTCAAACCTACTCCGACTCCGAGTCTTATACGACTTCGACTCGGTTTCCAACTACGACTTTGAATTTGGTTTCCAACTACGACTTTGAATTGCGGCTGCAATTCGACTCCGATTACACCCAAATTTTGCACATGACTCTAAAACAAGATTATTTACAACAGCCGACCACCTCTGGGACTTCTACCTTGGCGGGAGATCCCGCTCCCGGCCGTTCGGCAACGCCGTGTTGGACGGCGTCGACTTCGACATCGAGCTGGGGAGCCCCGCCCACTACGACGACCTCGCGAGGTACCTCAAGGACTACAGCAAGAAGGGCAAGAAGAAGGTGTGGATCACGGCGGCGCCGCAGTGCCCGTTCCCTGACCGGATGCTGGGGCAGGCACTCCGGACGGGGCTCTTCGACCGCGTGCACGTTCAGTTCTACAACAACCCGCAGTGCAACTACAGAGCGAACAACGTGGCGGCGTTCACCCGCGCGTGGAACACGTGGGCGAACAGCCTGCCGAGGAGCTCCGTGTACCTCGGCCTGACGGCGTCGCGGAAGGCAGCTGGGAACGGGTACATCCCACCGGCGACGCTGGTGTCCAAGGTGCTGCCGATCGTGCAGCGTTCGCGGAACTATGGAGGGATCGCTCTCTGGACCAGGTACTCGGACAAGCAGACCGGGTACAGCAAGGCGGTCAAGGGTGCCGTGTGATGGTTTACTAATATGGTCCATCACGTCCCCACGTACAGTACTGCAGAATAAGGCCAAGCAGCACGCATGGCCCAGCAATTCCAAAATCGTCAGACTTAGTAATCTGATTACTTGTATCATTTATATTCGCCGCATATGCCATTGGAATTCGCCGCCAAAGTTCATTTCGTACTGTACATGAGAAATCGTAGAAGGCAGTACGTATATCGTTTGGCTATATCAACCTATGTGGGCCTGTGCAAGCGAGCAGTCCTACTCTGAATGAGCTGAAAATTTCACGTTTGGCTCCAATCTGTACCGTTGACATGCCATTGGAATTCATCGCCAAAGTTCATTTGGTACTGTACATGAGAAATCGTAGAAGGCAGTACGTACACTGTTTGGTTGTATCAACCTATACAACCGAGCAGCCGTTCTCCAAATGAGCTCAAAATTTCACATTTAACTCTCATCTGTACTGCTGGCATGCCATTGGAATTCGCTGCCAAAGTTCATATCGTACTGCACATGAGAAATCGTAGAAGGCATTACGTACATCGTTTGGCTATATCAACCTATGTGGGCCTGTGCAAGCGAGCAGTCCTACTCTGAATGAGCTGAAAATTTCACGTTTGGCTCCAATCTGTACCATTGATATGCCATTGGAATTCGCCGCCAAAGTTCATTTCGTACTGCACATGAGAAATCGTAGAAGGCAGTACGTACATCGTTTGGCTATATCAACCTATGTGGGCCTGTGCAAGCGAGCAGTCCTACTCTGAATGAGCTGAAAATTTCACGTTTGGCTCCAATCTGTACCGTTGACATGCCATTGGAATTCGCCACCAAAGTTCATTTTGTACTGTACATGAGAAATCGTAGAAGGCGTAAGTACACTGTTTGGTTGTATCAACCTATACAACCGAGCAGCCGTTCTCCAAATGAGCTCAAAATTTCACATTTAACTCTCATTTGTACTGCTGGCATGCCATTGGAATTCGCCGCCAAACTTCATATCGTACTGCACATGAGAAATCGTAGAAGGCAGTACGTACATCGTTTGGCTATATCAACCTATGTGGGCCAGTGCAAGCGAGCAGTTCTACTCTGAATGAGCTGAAAATTTCACGTTTGACTCTAATCTGTACCGTTGGCATGCCATTGGAATTCACCGCCAAAGTTCATTTTGTACTGTACATGAGAAATCGTAGAAGGCAGTACGTACACTGTTTGGTTGTATCAACCTATACAACCGAGCAGCCGTTCTCCAAATGAGCTCAAAATTTCACATTTAACTCTCATCTGTACTGCTGGTATGCCATTGGAATTCACCGCCAAAAGTTCATATCGTACTGCACATGAGAAATCGTAGAAGGCAGTACGTACATCGTTTGACTATAAAACAATGGATCAACTATTGGAAATTACAGAGTTGTCATGAATACCCCCCCCACACACACACACACACCACACCAAAAAAATAATTCTGCAACTCCATCCATCATCGGACACATCCTTGGGCCTGCATGGATAAGAGCAACACACACCCTTCTGCGTGGATAAGTGTAACCTGAAACAAATACACCTTATTAAAAAAACACTATCAATCTGAAAGATCAAAGCTACCGCAATCTTATATTCATCTAGGTTACAAGTGGCACTCAATTGTCCATTATACTCTCAAAAAGAAACCTGACAGTACCTGAAAGCCATAGATTAGTCTAATCTACTTCATCTGATGCCAGTTCATCATCACCCATGTCAAAAGTATCTCATGGCTTAACTCTTACCACAGCATTCCATCCTTCAGCTTTTGGGTCTTCAACATAAAAGACTTGCTCCACTTGTGAAGAAAAGACAAAAGGATCATGCTCTAGTTTTTCCCCAGTGTGTATTTCTCGAGAAAAATTCACATGGGTTAATCCAAATGCATCTTTTCGTAAACCAGCATGATGATGGACATCATACCAATCACATTTGAAAAGCACAACCTTGTAGTCATTGTATGTCAATTCTATTATATCTGATAATCTGCCATAATAATTAACCCCCTCTTCTGCAATGTTCACTACACCACTGTTTTGTGTCGACCGTGCAGCCTCACGACTCATAGTGTGGAACCCGAAACCCTTAATAATATAGCCGCTATATCTCACACCGCATCTGCTCGGTTTTGCAGCCAAAGCTTGGACCTTTTTAGTGATTCCTAGTCCATCACCTAGGATAATCTGCATTGAAGAAAGTAATTAGATCAATTTGTTCTATTAAACTCATGGCCTAATAAGCTATTTCAGCTGTACTGCACCTTTTGTTCCAACCAGTCAGGAAAGTGTTGATCTATCAACTTCTCGATGGAAGCACGAGTCAAAGTAGTTGAAGGACACAATTTTCCTTTCTCCTCATCTACAAATTCTCTACAACAATTGGATTATTAGTTATACAGTGTCATGGCTTCAACTTACTAAAAAGTAAAAATAGGGGGGCTATATTACACACTTGCGGAATTCTTCAAGTTCATCGCAGTGTCGCAATACATATCGATGTGCCTGAACAAGAAGGTGGCTATCAAATTGGCTTATAGTAGTAGACTTTCCAATTGGTTCTCCAGCACTCTCAAAAAAGTACATGTCTTTCATATTGTCTGAAGGTTCAGGGTTTCTAGCTGGTCTGGTAAAATGAGTATTCCCATCAAGAAATCTCGAACAAAAGGTCATGCACTCCTCCATGCAATATCCTTCAGCAATCGAACCTTCTGGGTGAGCTCTGTTCTTCACAAGCGCTTTAAGCCGAACAAAAAATCTAAATGAAATCATGAACACATGTTAGTTGAACGAATTATTGACAATAACACTGCAATGTGTAGTTACGTACCTCTCCATGGGGTACATCCACCGGTAGTGAACGGGGCCACCAAGTTTAACTTCTTCTACCAAGTGCACCATCAAGTGAACTGTCACAGTAAAAAATGATGGCAGGAAAATTCTCTCCATATTACATAGTGTCATCACAATACTCTCTTGAAGTTCTTGTAGCTCATCAACATCTATCACCTTGGAGCACAACTTCTTAAAGAAATTAGATATTCCAATAACTATTTCCATGACATCTTTGCTGGGGTAACAGGATCGGAGTGCCACTGGAAGAATGTCATGTAGTAAAACATGATTGTCGTGACTTTTTAGTCCACTCAATGTACAATCTTTCATGTTAGCACACCTAGAAATGTTTGATGCATAGCCATCAGGTGTCCTCATGTTTTGGATTACTGAACAAAGAACCTCCTTTTGTTCTCTAGACATGGTAAAAGGTGCATCAGGCACAATTTGCTTTCCTTCATTATCTACCACAGGATGAAGATTCTGTCGAATTCCAAGTTCCACTAAATCTAGTTGTGCTTTAAGACCATCCTTTGTTTTGGAAGGAATATCCAATAAAGTTGTACTAAAGTTTTCACATAGATTTTTCTCTAAGTGCATCACATCTAGATTGTGTCTTAGTTTGTTCTTTTCCCAGTATGGTAGCTCGAAGAATATTGACCGCTTTTTCAACCAATCTTCTAGCTTCTTCTCCTTCTTGCCATTGTTCCCATCTTTCTGTTTCTTTTATCGTCCTCTTTTACGCTTGTAATTTTTATGGCTTTCATCTTGCTTTCCTTTGTTTTTTCCTTTCTTATTGCCCTTTTTATTCTTTGTTGTGCACCCCTTTTTCCCTAAAACAAACACTCTGCCTTCTAACATTCTCAAAACAGAAGTACCACTCATTGTTTCAGGTGCAAGTCCAGCCTCTGTCGTGCCATCAAACTGGCTCTTTTGCCTTCGATATATGTGATCCTGTGGGAGCCATCGACGATGGCCCATGTAGCACATCTTTTTACCATTCTTCAGGTAAAATGATTTTGTCGCCACACCACATGATGGGCATGCATATGTACCACTTGTGCTCCAACCATATAGGTAAGCTAATGCAGGAAAATCATTTATAGTCCACAATAGTGCTGCTCGAAGCAGAAATTTTTTTCGGGAAGAGGCATCACATGTTTCCACTCCATCCCACAATGTTAAGAGCTCATCGATCAAGGGCTGCAAGTATATATTAACATCATTCCCTAGAGAATCTGGTCCAGGAATGATCATCGACAACAATAAAGATGTTTGCTTCATGCAGATCCAAGGTGGCAAGTTGTAAGGAACCAGCATTACAGGCCAAGTACTGTGCTTTGAACTCATATTTCGGAAAGGGTTAAATCCATCACTTGTAAGACCAAGGCGTACATTACGAGCATCTGCTGCAAAATCAGGATATCTACGATTAAAATCTTCCCAAGCTTCACCATCTGCTGGATGTCGCAGTTTTCCGTCTTTTGTACGGCCGTCATCATGCCATCGCATGTCTTCTGAAGTTTTGCTAGTTGCAAATAACCTTTGGATCCTTGGTATCAGTGGAAAATAACGCAACACTTTTGCTGTTTTGTTTTTCTTCTTAGGTTTAGCTGTAGAACCATTCTTCTTAACATCTTTCCAACGAGAGCTCTGGCACACATCACAAAAATCTTTGTCAGCTGTATCTCCTCGGAAAAGCATGCAATCTTTGGGGCAAGCATGGATTTTCACATAGTCAAGGCCTAAAGCACGGATGATTCTCTTCACTTGATAATATATCTTAGGTAGGTTTGCCTCAGGAGGAAGTGCAGTAGATAGTACACCCAGTAGTGATGTAAATGATTCTTGTGTCCAACCATGTAAGCACTTTAAGTGATATAAGGTGACCAAAAATGACAACTTAGTAAATTTACAACCAGGATATAAGCTTGTGTGTGCATCCTTCAAGTATCTTGCATACAGATTCTGTTCACTCTCCTTAGCATTGTCATCTGCAGGATGCACATCTTCAGCTACAATATGTTCCATATTTGCTAATCCGGATTCAACATCATCTACTTCACCTTCAGACATACTTGGCAGTGACTTGAACATTTCAGCCCTGCAAAAGGCAACTTGAAGTAGTTCTTGCATGCCATCTTGTACTGCAGCGGCCATTGGGACACCCGAAGTAGGCAAATTTGTAGTGTTATTTGGCACGTCAACAAATGCAAATGATGGACTGTCATACATCTCTCCATGATGAACCCAGGTCGTATAACCTTGAATAATACCATCACATCTCAAATGTGTCCTGACTTCATCATGACTCTGGTTTAATCTGTTTTTGCATTTTTTGCAAGGACAAAGTATCTCGCTATCATGTGGAATGTCCCGGTAAGCAAAAGCCAAAAATTGCTCAACACCATCTTGATATGCAGTATCCTGTCTTGGCTTACACATCCAACTTCGATCCATCGCCCTCTGACAAGCAGTAAGAATGAAATGGAATCAATTAGTATTTTTTTTCTTTTGCAATACATATAGATATATATCTGAGGACGAATAATAGTACTAGATTTGTACCAACAAAATCAGATCAACAATCTTTTAGATAGATGAACTAATAAACCAGGAACTTATTCTCTGCAGGCATGCTACTGGACAGAATCCTAATTTGAGCTGTAAGCTTGCCTTGAAATTTACACTTGTTTGTAAATCAAGAACATGACAGTACAATAATTAGGAGACACCACAATTGGATCTGCTCCATTTTCATTTCATCTTCAACGGATCAATCTAGGACTGGAAAAAATTCATATATCTATATCTAAATTCAATCTCCTGGTTTCAGTTCAGCAAAGTGAGCACCTTGAAGCCCTCTTCTAAATTCAACTAACACACTAAGAAAATTATAGCTGCAATATATGCAAACTCAATTTTATAAATAAATAAGATCAGCCCAAAACACGGTTCTAGAATCCTACCTCCTAAGGCGTCAGAGATGAACATAACCATTCAGGGTAAATAAAATCTAAGACACTCATGTATCATTTACCAATTCAGTACAGAGATTAAGTCTATAGATTCAGAGTGAAGCAAAAGAAAGGAGAAAACAACATTTGGATCAAACAGCAGGTGACTATTACATGGAAATGTCTGAGCTAACTTTTTGCGGAGTTTTGTTTTCTGCTAAGTACATGTGGAACTCAGTTCCTGATGATTATATCTCACTTTCTCTTAAGGGGCATACAACGTCGGTTCCTTTGCGCTAGAGAAAGGGCTCAACAGCACGTTGTTGTTGCTGGAAACATGAACAAGTTTTAGTTCCTAATCAACTAAACCGGGCTAAGCTATAAATCTCAGTCATGGTATCCATGGAGCTTGTCGAAATTAAGAAATTCTCTCTGTTTTAAGAATGCGAGCTTGCTCAATTTGCAGCTGATTCAGCGATCCATGGCTCAGATAATAAAAAACTGAACTGCTAGAGGGCGTCTATACCTTCAGTGGATGAATGGCTGCACCAAATGCAGCAGCCGGATGTAGGGTCATGTGGGCAAACGTTGCTGCCCCAGAGGCGTGGCTGCTGTGCTAGGATCCACCGTCGCACCAGCAGGATGCACCGTAGCCTACACCGCTGCTGGGAACCATAGGAAGCTGCACCGGCGTCTCGGCGGGTGGGGCAGCGTCTCGATCTGGAGGACGGCGGCGGCTGGATCCGGCGTCTCGGCGGGTGGGGCAGCGGCTCGATCTGGAGGACGGCGGCGGCGGGGAGGCGGCTGGACCACTGGATCCGGCGTCTCGGGCTCTCGGCGGGTGGGAGGAGACGAGGGTGAGTGCTGAGTAGAGTAGAGGAGAATGTGGGAGGTGGGCGGCCGCGAGGAGGACGGGGGGCGGTGGGGCGGCCGGGCGGAAGCCCGCGGGGAGGAGGATGTGGGAGGCGGCTGACCGAGAGGACGGGCGGTGGTGGGCGGCCGCGAGGAGGACGGGCCGGATCTGGAGGTGGGGCGGCCGGCGTGGTGGCGGTAGTCGGCGGGGAGGAGGACGTGCGACGGTGGAGGCAGTCGACCGGGAGGAGTGGTGGAAATGAATGTCGCTCGGTTGTGGAAATGGGAGACCAAGAGAGGACAGGGTTTTAGTCATATAATGTAGTGTTGACTGTTAGATGTTGGCCCACTGTCAGTGTATGTCACGGGTAAACGGGCGAGACGGCTACGGGTGAAGCTCACTCATACTCGTACCCGTTTACCCGATGGGCAGAGAGTTTTCCCCATTTTCATACCCATGGGCAAAGAAAGCATCCCATACCCGACTCCATTAGGGTATTTACCCGCGGGTACACGGGTAATCGGGCATAATTGCCATCCCTAGGTGCTCATCTCTAGTGGATTGCAGATGGGGGATTGCGGGTTGGGGAATGGGGATTAGGGTTTGGGTTTGGGTTTGGGTTTGGTCTGGTGGATGTATCTATGCATGGTGGTCTGCTGATTTTCCTTTGCTGTGGGGCTGTGGGCTGAACTGTTGTGTGGGGTTGTGGGCTACCATTGCTGGGCCTCGGGCTGGGTTGTAAGGGTAAAATTTTTTTGAGGATATATTAGAGGGAGGTAGTATTAGTAATATTGCTGGGCCTCAGGCTATAGCCTACCTAGCCCGAGGCCCAGTTCCGCCCCTGTTGTAGCCTAGTGGTCACGTTGCCATCTAAGATAACCAAGGTTTCATGTTCGAATCTTAGATTGCACTATATTTTTGTTCTTTTTTATATTATATAAATTCTATAGTGGACAAAACTATCACGGCTCTGCCCATAACAAAGGTTCATCATATTATATAACTTGATAGTGGACAATAGTATTAGGCCTCGGCCCATATTATGCTGAGAAAATCGAGTCAAGTAGTAAGTCCGAAAGGTACATGAAATAGAATGTTAAGGAAATTATTTCAAAAAATTATGTTATGGCAATATAATTTTGTCATAAGTATTAGATATTTGGTTTTGGCCTATATTTGCTTAGCAACAATGGAAGTATTTCATTAACTCTTGACATTAATGCCTCACGGTGTGTTGTGGCTATATTGATTGCTTGTAGGTAACTACAAATTTGTAGAAGAAGACTTTGTGTGTGTGAGAGAGAGAGCTTAGATATGTATCGGATGTTTAATATATTTTTTACAACGTCTCTACATGCTACTGATGGATGACAAAGGCGCATCTAATTTCGTTTCACTTTGAGATGTTTTCAATATCGTATCAAGAAGCATGTTTACGTGACTATGTATGATTATTGATACGCTTTGCAACGTGCATAAATTATACTGACGGTTTAAAGCGTGTCTAACTCCGTGTTATTTTGAGACGACTTTAGTATCACGTCAAAAAATATATTTAATTGGCTATGGAGCGTTCTCTAATACGCTTTGTAACGTGTCTAGATGCTATTGACGATTAAAAGTGTGTCTAAAACCGTGTCAGTTTGAGGCGACTTTAGTATCGCGTTAAAAAACATGTTTAATTGGCTATGAAGCGTTCTCTGATACGCTTTGTAACGTGTCTAGATGCTATTGACGATTAAAAGCGTGTCTAACACCGTGTCAGTTTGAGACGTTTTCAATATCGTCTAAAAAAGTGTCTACAGATGCCTTTTGACACTAAAAGCGTGTCTAATGTCATGTCATGTTGATATGTTCACAAAATCGTGTCAAAAAACATCTTTACATGACCATGTAGAGACGCTTTTAGCGTGCGTTACTATGAAGGTGTGCCTAAAGGCCCTTTTTCCTGTAGTGGCTCTTCAAATCACTAAAGTGGTCAGGCAGTTGATTTACTAATGCTTGCAAATCAATGAGCTTTTGGACTTCTCTATTTGCTTCACTAGTGCACGGGTTATGTGCATGGATTCATGTGGCTTGTCACGTAATTTTCCAACATTTTTCATTAAGGGGTTGATTTCCTCCCCCCCCCCCCTAATGTTGGGACATTATTCTCATCAAATATGCAATTAGTGAAGCGGGCAGTATGCAATCTCCTGTCATAGGTTCTAAATACCTAATTATAGATGTTATCTCATAACCAACGTATATCCCAGTCTTTCGGAGAGGACCCATTGCAGTACGTTGTGGAGGGGGTATAGATACATAAACCTTGTATCCAAACCTCCGAAGATGAGAAATTTTCGGTGCTGACCCTTGCGCTAGTTGCATAGGTGAATGGATGTCGTAGGCCGATGGTCTAAAGTTTATAAGAGTTGCTGCATGCAGGACTGCATGTCCTCAACATGTACCTGGTAAATTACAATTCTGCAAAAGTGGTCGGGCAATAAATTTAATTGTCTTGATTAATGCCTCTGCTAGTCCATTCTGAGTGTGGACATGCGATACAGAATGCTCAACCGTAATTCCCATTGCCGTGCAATAATCATCAAATACCTTTGAAGTAAATTCTCTAGCGTTGTCCCTTCTGATGGACTTTATGTGATGATCAGGGAAAATATTTCTAATGCGAATTATTTGCAAGATCAGCTCTGCGAAAGCATGGTTTCTCATAGACAATAAACATACGTGCGACCATTTTGAGGAAGCATCGATGAACACCATAAAATATTTAAATGGACCTGATAGTGGCTATGGGACAGCAAATATCTCCTTGGATGCTTTCCAAGAATGCAGGTACTTCATCCTTCACTTTCAGAGTAGAAGGTCTAATAATCACTTTCAGAGTAGAAGGTCTAATAATTAATTTCCTTGTGGTAAACATTCATGAAATGAATTTACAGCAGGTAAATAAATTGGATAATGGTACAAAAGATTCTCGTAATGTTCCAAAATTTTCTATGCATTTTCTATAAATTTTACTGTTAATTTTGGTTATTAAAAGCAATTTAAATAATTACAATCAATCAAAATAGTAAATAAATACAAAAACATAGAAAATAATAATGACAGAAATAAACATCCTTCAAATGCTAAAAATAATTCAAAATTTGTATTCATAAGGCCCTTTTATGCCGAAATATGAATTTTCAGTGAATTCTGCAATTTTTGAGGGCCTATATGCAAATTTTCAATTCAGAGAAATTTTTTGCGTAATTTTTTGATTTTTCGAGGGCCTATCTACAAAATTTGAGACCCATCTGAAAATTTTGAGGGCCCTTTTGTAATTTTCAAAAATCAGAGGGCCTTTTTTGCAATTTTGCCTGCCCCCAGGTCGTTTCCGGCCCATTTGCATCCGGCCCAATTAGCTCGCTCTTCAACCGGCTTAAGAGATCGGGGGTAGGGTTTCCCTACCCCTGTTGCTTTGGTGGCGATGGCAGCCTGACCGGCTTGGGCGGCGCGCGCGATAGGGCGGCCGGGCCGAGCGGCAGAGCAGCGTGGCCGACGGAGCGACGGGGTCGGGCGGAGCTCGGGAGCCGGCGTCGGGCGGCGGAGCCGACGGTCAACCTTGGCTTCGGGCCGAGAGGAGCTCGGCAGCGCTTCGGGGCCAGCAGAGCATAGTGAGGTCGATTGAGCTCGACGGCGCTTCGGGGCTAGCAGAGCTCGGCAGCGCATCAGGCCGACAGAGCACGGTGGGGCCGGCAAAGTTCGGGCACGGGGCGGCCATGCGGGAGCCGAGGCAGTATGCGGAACCCGAGGCAACGCAAGTGACTGTGCGGGAGCCCAGGCGACGCGGGTAGCCATGCGGGAGCCGAGGCAATGCAGGCGGCCGTGCGGGAGCCGAGGTGACGCGGGCGGCGCTTCAGCGGTGCACCTGACGACGACGGCGCTTCAGGCGGCCCCAAACGGCGACTTTGGGAGGAGCGCGAGGGGAGGCTGGTGGCAGGTCGGCAACGCTTCGAGCGGTACACAAGGGGAGGCCGGCTAACAGTGTGTGCAGGGTGCCCGGTGGCCGGATTCACGCACGGCGGCCGTACGGGGCTGGCCGTATACATTTGTTTTTCAATCTACAGTGCAATTAACATCTACTCTTTCATGTAATCTATCGATCAACATTATGCCGGCGACTTCAAGTCTGCTCGCGGTAGATTAGAGTAGATTTGCACTGTAGAAAAATAATCTAGAAAGCGAAATCTACGAATTTAGAGCGATTTAGATATAGACAATTCAATCTACTAATGCTTCGAGATCTAGATATAGACAATTCAATCTACTAATGCTTCGATGATTACCTTTTCAATTCACCAGAGCGATTCATGCTGATAACGTGTTGAGGAACCGTCGCTGGCGATCAGTCCGATCGATTCCTCTGCTATGCAAACTAGATTAATCACAGAAGACAGAAATAGTATATTGAAAACACACAGAGATAGAGAGAACTCTTAGCCTTTCTTTATTACTTTCTTTTTGATTCTGTACATAAAATAGCCAACAGTACTCCCTATTTATAACCTAGTGGTGAGGTGCCCACCATAGGCCAAAACTTCAAGCCTAGGCCCAGGTTTCTTAACAGTAGTACTCTACATCTTTCGGCTGTGCCATTTTAGTCTGGACCGAGTCACTTGAATCATGGCTGATTCAGAGAAAGACTCGGCCGCTCAACTGCATGTAACAGAGCCTATATTCTGCACTAAATAAAAGGAAAAAATGCTGAAAAGCCGCAGTTAGTTGAGCGGCACAATCGTGTGAGCATTGCTCTATTTCCCAATTCTGAACCTTGTCATTTAGCCAATGTTCATCATCCGAAACGACTATGTCTTCAGAGTTTTGCGTCCAGTTTGAACTACAGAGCAGTTCTAACTGCTGAGTTGAGTGCAGATTATGTCTGACAAGTGGTATCAGAGCGGTGATCATATGGATCCTGCAAAGATCCCTCGGGGTGCAAGATCGGCATCTCCCCCCTTCGGAAGATCCACCAGCGCCAGTGTGCGTCTCGTAGTGGTTCTTGGCAACGGCCAAGAGATGATGGCACAGATGGTGCCAAAGGAGGCCACCGTCGCACTGCGCTACCTTGTCCTCACGCGTACCAACTATAACGACTAGGCATTTTTGATGTGACTAAACCTACAGGCTCAGGGAGTCAAGGCTGTCGATCCAGGTGGCATGGAGTGCTAGGTGGATAGAATGACGTTGGCTACCATCCTGCAAGCCGTGCCACCGGAGATGCTTGCGTTGCTAGCAGCGAAGAACACTCATACAGATGGGCGGCGAGCGCATCCGAGAGGCCCGCTTGTAGACGCTACGCCGGGAGTTCGAATCCATCAGAATGAAGGAGACCGAGATAGTGGATGATTTTTCCATGTGGCTAATTGGTCAGGTGAACAACATGCGTGCACAGGGTGATAGCCTGGAGGAAGAAAAGGTGGTTAAGAAGTTCTTGTGAGTGCTTCCAGACACGTACTCACAAGTGGCCATATCCATAGAAAAACTTCTTGATCTCAATGCCATGACCACTGAAGAACTCACCGGGAAGCTCAAGGTTGTGTGAGACCGGTGGGGAGCTGGTGTTCAGGAAGATGGAGGAGGACACCTGCTCTTGCTCAAAGAAGAGTGGCTAACACGGTGCAAGAGCAGGCAGCACACTGAGTCACCTTCATCTGGCATGACATCACGGTGGTCTGGCCGTGAGCAAAACAGAGGCAAGCACAGGCATCAGCCAAAGGGAAATCTGGATGGCAAAGAAGGTCTAGAAGGTAGATGAGACAAAACCAAGGTAAAGTGTTTTAACTGCAATAACTTCGGTCACTTTGCTAAGGATTGTCGCAAGCCTTCGCGAGAATGAAACGAACAAGTGAATGTGTCGTAGGCTCTGGAGGAGGAGCCGACACTACTAATGGCAGAGCTCTGTACTCATGAAGGTTTCTCTAATGGAGGAGATTGATCTCATTCTCAATGAGATCCATGCGCAAGTGCATCTCGGGCGTGAGGAGGATGAACATAGCAATTCCTGGTACCTTGATATAGGAGCTACAAACCATATTACTGGCTCTAGGGACTACTTCAATGATCTGGACTCCACGGTCAGGGGTTTAGTAAAATTTGGAGACGGGTCTATCGTCGCCATTTGCGAAACAGGGACAATGGTGTTCACTTGTCAAAATGTTGAACACCGCGCACTCACGGATGTCTACTTTATACCGAGGCTCCGCAGCAACATCTTGAGCCTTGGTCAGTTGGATGAGAGGGGATGCCAAATGACGATCCAAGAAGGAACAATGTGGATTCGTGACCGGCAAAGAAAACTACTTGCAAAGGTGAAGGGAACTTCAAGTCGGCTGTATGTTCTGAACCTGAATTTGGCAAAACCAGTTTGTTTAGCAGCCCGGTGCACCGAGGAAGCTTGGCACTGGCATGCTCGGTTTGGTCATGTGAATTTTCAGAGTTTACACAAGCTTGCATGCCAGAACATGGTGAGAGGTTTGCCGAAGCTGCAGGTCGTGGAGCAGATTTGTGATAGTTGTCTCACCGGGAAGCAGCGCCGTACCCCATTTTTGCAGGAGGCGAATTATCGAGCGCGTGATCTTTTGGAGCTGGTACATGGTGACCTTTGTGGCCCCATTATGCCAGCCACACCGGGAGACAAAAGGTACTTTCTATTGCTAGTAGATGACCTAACCCGTTACATCCAAGGATGAAGCTGCCGACATGATCAAGAAGTTTCAGGCTGAGGCTGAACTGGAAAGCAATCGCAAGATCAAGGTATTCCAGACGGATCGAGGAGGCGAATTCACGTCTGTGGAATTTGGGAAGTTCTAGGCAGATCAAGGTGTCAAGCGTCATCTCTCAGCGCCCTATTCCCCTCAGAAAAATGGCGTGGTGGAGCGCTGGAACCAAATGATGGTTGCAATGGCTAGAAGTATGCTGAAAGCTAAAGGTGTGCTCGGCAAATTTTGGGGGGAGGCAGTCACTACAGCAGTGCATATTTTGAATCATGCTCCAACAAGTAGCCTTGAAGGTAAAACTCCATGCGAAGGTTGGCATGGGAGACGTCCTAATGTGCATTATTTTTGCAGTCTTGGATGTGTTGGACATGTGAAAGTTGTGAGGCCCAACCAGAAAAAATTGGATGATGGGAGTACATCTATGGTTCTAATCGGTTACGAGCCCGGGTGTAAAGCCTATCGCATGTTTGATCCTATTGGTGAAAGGGTTCATGTCACACGCGATGTGGTGTTCAATGAGTAGGCCAAGTAGGACTGGGACTGTGAGAAGGGAGACAATGCAATGAAAAGCTCTCCCGGCATTTTCAATGTCCAGTACACCTCGTACTCAAATCTGGAGTCTAGTGATGCTGCAGTCCCTAGGAATGAAGATGCAACCGAGATGGCTACACCAAAGTCCAGGGGAGAAGAAGGATCAAGGACACCACTAGGAAGTCATTCATCCAATGGAGAAATGATGACACCGGCCCCTGTGCAAGGAGGACAGACAGCAAGCAAACTAGTTTGCAGAACCGAAGGTGTGGAGTGAGCTACACCACCAAGAAACCAATCTGAAGCAGAATCTAAAGCTCCAAAACACTACCGTACCTTGAAGAATTTATATGACATCTTAGTGCAAGAGCTGACTGAATCCTTTGGCGAAATATGCCTCCTTGCAGCCAAAGAGCCTGAATCATTCTCAGAGGCAAAGAAACATGCTTGTTGGAGAAAGGCAATGCTAGAGGAATCTCAGTCTATTGAGGATAACAAGACTTGGCATCTTGAGAATTTACGAGAGGGTTATCGCCCAATTGGTCTAAACTAGGTGTTCAAAGTGAAAAAGAATGCTCAAGGAGAGACGGTGAAGTACGAAGCGCGTTTGGTGGCGAAAGGATATGTGCAATAGCAAGGTTTGATTTTGAGGAAGTTTTTGCACCGGTTGCACGCATGGAAACTGTCAAGAGAGGGTTATGAAGCACATCGCATGGATGTAAAAACTGCATTTCTTAATGGAGAGCTTCAAGAAGAAGTTTATGTGTGTCAACCCCCAGGTTTATGTGACAATGGCAATCCCCAAAAGGTGATGTGTCTAAACAAAGCCCT
Source organism: Dendrocalamus latiflorus (assembly GCA_017311315.1). Classification (NCBI taxonomy): domain Eukaryota; kingdom Viridiplantae; phylum Streptophyta; class Magnoliopsida; order Poales; family Poaceae; genus Dendrocalamus; species Dendrocalamus latiflorus. Next base: position 31,439,380 of record CM029627.1, on the reverse strand, counting down.
ATATGGTTTGAGGCAGGCTCCTAGAGCCCGGAATGCTAAATTGGACAGCAGCCTTGTTTCTTTGGGTTTTGAGAGAAGTCCTTCAGAACATGCGATGTACAGGAGATGTAACAATTCATCATGCTTACTTGTTGGAGTATATGTAGATGACCTTATCATTGTGGGCTCCCATCCACAAGAGATACACAGGTTCAAGGAGGAGATGAAGAGACTGTTCAGTATGATTGATCTGGGTATGCTGACCTACTACCTAGGAGTTGAGGTTCACCAGGATGCAGATGGCATCTCGTTGAGCCAATTGGCATATGCTCTGAAAGTGCTAGAGAAAATTGGAATGGTTGATTGTAACCCATGCCAAGTCCCCATGGAGGCAAAGCTGAAATTGAGCAAAATAAGTAAAGATCCCCCTGTTGATGTTACTCTATACAGGAGTGTAGTTGGCAGCCTCAGATATCTAGTCCACACTAGGGCAAACATTGCATCTTCAGTGACTCAACTTATGGGAGCTGTCAAATGCATTCTGCATTATATCAAGGGGACTAGAAGTTTTGGCTGTCACTATGGGAGAAAACTGAGAGGGGAATTGTAGCTAATTGGTTTTAGTGATAGCGATATGGCTAAAGATTTGGATGACCGGAAGAGTACAATGGGAGTGGTTTTCCTATTGGGGAGTGCTCCGGGCAGTTGGGAATCTCAAAAACAAAAGTTTGTCGCTTTTATCCTCTTGTGAAGCTGAATATATAGCAGCCACTACCGCTGCGTGCCAAGGTATTTGGCTGACAAGATTGCTTGGTGACATGATGAAATCTGAGCTACAATGTGTCAAGTTTCATGTGGATAACAAGTCGGAAATTGCTTTGTCAAAGAACCCCATCCTTCATGATCGCAGCAAACATATTGATACTCACTACCACTTTTGATGCGATACGCACATGATTAGTACGTTTCAATCAAATACATTATTTCACTGAAAAGAAGTATTGAGCCGCATTAAATATTGTCAGGTGAATTTGTTTCTTAATGAATTTCCTTCTATTCGTGTGAACGATGTACTACCTTATGCCAAATTCTTGTTTATTATTAGATTTGAATATTATGATGATTCCAGGACAATTTTATGCATAAGATTGAAACATAGCTATTGCTTGTTCTTTCAACACCAGAGTTCATGCGAGGACTTTGAGAGAGAACTAGGCGATCCATTGTTCGTTCTGCAATTCAAGGTCAAGCCGTCATTCCACTGGGAATTGGGGACTTGGCGTTCGTCGTTTGTGGTCTCGCGACGAACAATTATCCGGTGTATTTTGGGCGTATGCCGAAGAGTTGAGGGTTCATACATTGGCGCAAGTGTTCAACTAGCAACATCATCTACTTCGCATCAACTATCTACGGTTCCTTACTGAGAAGATTGGGACCCCTCCCCGTATCATGTGGTATCAGATTCTAGGTTTACTCGGTGAGAACTTCTTTACCCGTAGTTAGATTCGTTTTCTGTCCTTTCGTCCATCAAACCGAAAATTGCAATACCAAAACCGTAGTTTAATCTGTTTATTTCTTGTGTGTTTTGTTAAGTCTTCGTCCATTAGAGTTTTGTTTTAGTGCTGATCCGTGTGTTTCCTTTTGCGTTGCTTAATCGTTGTGTTCATATAAACCCTACAAAATTGTTGGTTGATTCCCTCAATTAGCAAACAAAAAAAGCTTCCATCTTTTTACTGTGCGCCATCTTGAGAGCACAATCCGAGTTGGTTTGTGTTTCTTTATCCGAACTCCTTGGTGGGACTAGAGTCCGAATCGACCTCTAGTTCAAACATAATCCGAGTCCAATTGTTCCAACTTCTGTTTCGGTCACTACATCATAGTAGGCCGAACCACATTTGGTGTCTTTGTGCTTCACTTATATCCTTTTATCTTGAGACTAGCTGTTGACATTGCAATTAGGGCTGCTCATTAAAATTGATTACACCTTGCTGATTTGTGAGGCTTGCAGCCGCAGTTAGGAAGAGCCGCAGCATAAAAAAGAAGAGAGAGAAACACGTAACTTTTGCATACAACCTCTGATTGAGGCGTTTCTTGATCCGTTGGAAAGGAAACGAGAAGATAGAGCTTCCAAACTCTTTGTTTGAGCAATTTTGTGCCCTCGTATATTTAGTTCCAATTGGCTAGCGTCTCTCTTAGTACTTGGTGCAAAACGAGCTAGTTTCATCTCTGTTTCTGATTGATTCTCCCTAGCTCATTCCTTTGTTTGCATTAAGTCTCATTTATCGTTGCGTGTGCGTTCATACACTTCGCTTAAACCAATTGATCAGTATATAGGCAAAATACTCTAGCTTGGATCATTATTTAGCTTTTACAATACCTTGAATATCAGATTGCATAGCATATCCACATAACTGTCCAATCTCCACCTACACCCGTTTGTGTACTCCCTTGCTCTTGGTTACGCTCATACATTACCGGGTTGAGGTCGTTCGCTGTCACAATTGTCGATTTGCCGTCCTTGATTCACTTTAGAACAGTAAGCTTGTCTTGTTTTTAGGACAGTGAGTTGCAAGTATCGAGAGAGCTTTTGATTTACTAACCTGGATATAACCTCGTTTCTTGTTTGTGAGTCATTCCCATGTTAGGTCACGAGGAGGATCCACCTAATCCGGAGGCGCCGGTTACGTGGACCGAGTACACTCGGTTGCGCGAGATGCTACAAAAACAACTTCATGATGGTAACAATGGCGTGCGCGATAAGCTCGGGGAAGTTCAGACTGGACTGAACACCCTCGGGGAGGAGGTCACACAATTGCGTACAAACATCAACAATAACTTTCGGGAGCTGCGTGCCATGTTCGCACACCACAATCTACGTGGGGGGTGCACCAGCTGATGACAGAAGTGTGCACGACCCTCCGGTCGTTCTGCACAATGAGACCGAGGTGGACATGAGGGTTTCAAAATCATCTTCCTACACTCCCCGTACAGCACCTATAGGAGGTAAAACCACATCTCGTTTCAATTCGTTTAAAACTAATCCATCTAATAGAAGTTTTACTCCTAGTGCACGTGCTGCCCCATTGCTACAAACAACACTTGAGATGCATCAAAACCCATGTGAGAGTGAGAGCCACATAGCCAAAGGAAAAGAGAGTATTAAAAAGAGTGAGTTGTGTGATTCCACCATATGTGAATTTGATAGCATCCCAATTGAGAGTGTGAGAGAAACACCAAAAGAGAAGAAAGAGGTAGATGATGGACAAAGTGGGGTTGATTTTGAAACTAACACATTAATGTCTACTTCTAGTGTTGTTTCTCACATTGTGCAGGTTAAAATTGAAGATGAGGAATTAAATATTCAACAACCGGCATCATTGGAAGTCAAAGATGAGGAGATAACCACGGTTGAAGATGAAGTACTTGCTGTCCCGTTGTTACATCATGATGATTTAATACCTACAACACCTATATCAACTGAGGAGAACAATAAAGGTAACAATATTGGCACTGGAATTAATTGTGAAACGGTAAGTACTTGTGAGAACTCATATGTGCGAATGAAAATTCCATGTTCTGAAATTTCTTTGCTCAATTTACATAATGCGGAATTGATTACTCATAAGAAAGTTCTTACTCGAATATCTCCTAGTGATTCTTTGTGCTATATCATGTTTGATGATCCTAGAGAGCTATCTAATGTGATTGAGAATGTTGTTGAAATTTCGTGTTTAAAATCACTAGTTAGTACCTATGCATATACATATAAGTTCAATTTGATTGGAAATTATGGTATAGATGATAAGTTTTATGTTTACCGAATATGCATTACATGTGATAAGCTTGCTGAATTGAAATTGCATATTTTAGATAAACAAACTTTTGTGCCATATTATGATCACAATGAGATGAGTTTCAACAATAATGCTTCATATTTTAAAAGATTTCTTAAGTCTACTTATTCATCCTTTAATGTACAATCATGTACAAATAATCAGAGTAGCGCAGTTGAAGCATGGAAGGAACTAAAAATTTTCTCCCCCATATTTGAACAACTTAATTTGGTTTCTCCCATTAATGACTTGTCCATGTGCTTAGTAAAGTCGAGGACGACTTTTTCTCATGGGAGGGAGAATGATATGAAAGACAATATTGCAATGTATACATCTTATGATTGTTGTTATATTAACTGGTTTGTGTGGAACAACGAGAATGACACAATAATTGATTCATACATATACCATGCGTATGTGTTTTTCTTTTTATCTACTACGCCTTCAGATGTTCTTGATATGCTAAGCAAAAAAAGTGTTGATGACAAATATATATATATATACCATGCATATACGTTGTATTCTTTGCTTAGTACAATTTCAGGCTACCAAAAGCCGAGGACGGCTTTTCTTGAAGAAGGGGAGGATGATGCGGATACGCACATGATTAGTACGTTTCAATCAAATACATTATTTCACTGGAAAGAAATATTGAGCCGCATTAAATATTGTCAGGTGAATTTGTTTCTTAATTAATTTCCTTCTATTCGTGGGAACGATATACTACATTATGCCAAATTCTTGTTTATTATTAGATTTGAATATTATGATGATTCCGGGACCAGTTTTGTGCATATGATTAAAACATAGATATTGCTTGTTCTTTTAACACCATAGTTCATGCGAGGACTTTGAGAGAGAACTAAGCGATCCATTGTTCGTTCTGCAATTTAAGGTCAAGCCGTCGTTCCATTAGGAATTGGGGACTTGGCGTTCGTCGTTTGTGGTCTCACGACGAACAATTATCCAGTGTATTTTGAGCGTATTCCAAAGAGTTGAGGGTCCATGCATTGGCACGAGTGTTCAACTAGCGACATCGTCTACTTCGCATCAACTATTCACTGTTCCTCACTGAGAAGATCGGGACCCCTCCCCGTATCAACTTCATTAGACAATGTGTAGAAGATAAGAGGATTGAGCATGAGTTTATCGGCTCTGAAAAACAGATTGCAGACACACTAACAAAGCCACTTGGGTGAGCTCGCTTTCTAGAGTTGAGGAACAAGCTCGGGATGGTTGAAGTGTAGTAAAAATTAGGGAGTGATTGTAAGTTAATTTTCACTGCATATTGTGATGTTTTCTGTCTTAGTTAGCTAGCATGTTTGCTTACTGCATCGCTGTACTGTTTGAGTTTGGAGTTTTCAGTAGTAGTAGTACTCTGCATCTTTCGGATGTACCATTTTAGTCTGAACCGAGTCACTTGGATCGTGGCTGATTCACAGAAAGACTCGGCCCCTCAACTGCATGTAACAGAGCCTGTATTCTGCACTGAATAAAAGGAAAAAATGCTGAAAAGCCGCAGTTGGTTGAGTGGCACAATCGTGTGAGCGTCTGCTCTGTTTCCCAATTCTGAACCTTGCCGTTTAGCCACTGTTCATCATCCGAAACGACTGTGTCTTCAGAGTTTTGCGTCCAGTTTGAACTGTAGAGCAGTTCCGACTGCTGAGTTAAGTGCAGATTGTGTCTGACAGTCGGCATCGTTTTGCAGGGAGGCGCGTTTCGCTCCGAGTGAGCACGGCGAGCGCTCCCGTGGGAAGTCTCCGTGCACGGATCAAACATCAAGCCATCACGTCATTGATCGGCAACCACTTCTTATATGAGCACTCTGCAACGGACACTATCGGCTTCAGTTTATTTTCTCTGTAGACGCTAGCTCCGATCGAGTGCTCAGTTTATTTCCTCTAACAAAAGAGATAAGCTATATATTTCGTGGTCATACGCTTGCAACCACAGTAAGCTAGCTCCGGGTTGGGTCAGCACAAGCAATCGCCGGGGCCGTGGTTGACCTGCTCGTAAAACTCGGGCTACGTGCCTCTACACGACAAAAGTGAAAAGCTTGAAATGCACAGAAGCGCCATGGATTACTGGCGTCGCATCCTTAACTAGTACCAGTTTTCGTTACTGATAACATGACATTGCCCTTGTACGACTCCTCCAAGCACGTAGGACATAGGAGGAGCCTGTCCGGACGTACGTGAAAAGACTTGCGTTGCAAATCAGCCCATTCCCCTATGCGCCACGTCCCCTTCAGATTTGTTGACAAAAATTATCATTGGCTACTCACCATTGACTTCTCCTTAATCTAACTTATCACATGACCTGATCGAATCGTCGTACGATTGAAAAACTCATACAATGATTGCTTCAGTAGGGGGAAACAAACCCTAGTACTCCCTATAAAAGCACCAGATAGCAAACCATGCACAAGCAGCACAGCGTGCACACACATCATCACGAGTGCAAATCACAGAAACACCCTCGCCATGCATAAGCACATGTCGAACGGCATGGTCTCCCTCCTGGGCTTGGCCGTCCTCTGCTGCGTCGTCCTCTCGTCTTTCCGCACGGCGGTGGCGACCGGCAAGACCGGCCGGATCACGGTGTACTGGGGCCAGACCGCCAGCGAGGGATCACTCCGCGAGGCCTGCCAAAGCAACCTCTACTCCACCGTCATCCTCTCCTTCCTGACCAACTTCGGCGGCGGCAACTACAAGCTCAACCTCGCCGGGCACTCCTGGAGCGCCGTCGGGCCGGACGTCAAGTACTGCCAGTCGAAGAACATCCTCGTCCTCCTGTCCATCGGCGGCGGCATCGGCAAGTACTCCCTCGCCTCCAAGGCCGACGCCAAGGCCGTGGCCGACCACCTCTGGGACTTCTACCTTGGCGGGAGATCCCGCTCCCGGCCGTTCGGCAACGCTGTGTTGGACGGCGTCGACTTCGACATCGAGCTGGGGAGCCCCGCCCACTACGACGACCTCGCGAGGTACCTCAAGGACTACAGCAAGAAGGGCAAGAAGAAGGTGTGGATCACGGCGGCGCCGCAGTGCCCGTTCCCTGACCGGATGCTGGGGCAGGCGCTCCGGACGGGGCTCTTCGACCGCGTGCACGTCCAGTTCTACAACAACCCGCAGTGCAACTACAGAGCGAACAACGTGGCGGCGTTCACCCGCGCGTGGAACAAGTGGGCGAACAGCCTGCCGAGGAGCTCCGTGTACCTCGGCTTGCCGGCGTCGCCGAAGGCGGCTGGGAACGGGTACATCCCACCGGCGACGCTGGTGTCCAAGGTGCTGCCGATCGTGCAGCGGTCGCGGAACTATGGAGGGATCATGCTCTGGAGCAGGTACTATGACAAGCAGACCGGGTACAGCAAGGCGGTCAGGCGTGCCGTGTGATGGTTTACTGATACTGTCCATCACGTCCCCACGTACAGTACTGCATAATAAGGCCAAGCAGCACGCATGGCCCAGCAATTACAAAATCGTCAGACTTAGTAATCTGATTACTTGTATCGTTTATATTTTCTCTTGAAATCTATGTATGTGTGCACTTGGTGTAATAAAGGGGGCATATATATCTGTTTTTTCTAGTTTTATCTGATCTTCCCGGTTGCTAATGGCTCGAACAGTCACATTTTTTAATTTGTCCTCTCACCATATGTTCACAGTAAACATTCAATATTTTCACAGGCGGGTATTTACTAATTTGCAGTCACCCACGGGTAACTTATCCCAGGGGCGGACCCAGCTTTATTCATGGGTATTCAATCGAATACCCAAAAATTTTGGCAAAAAAACAACTATATACAAGATATATACTAGTAGTTGGCCTAAATTCATTTTATTCACACCCAATTAGCCTAAATTGATATCATATCCTTTTGGCCCATTTCCCCTCCCATCGATACTGACTCAGACCCACTGTCATCCTATTCATACCCAGTTGTGAGACCGTGTCTCACTCAGTCTCTCTTCTCTTCATCTAGCGTCTAATCATTTCTCCATCTCTCAACACTCGGCTAGCACATGGAGCGGTGGGTGTCCGCGCCCCTGGTTCTGGTCTTCTGGAGGCGGCATAGGTGGCAAGAGGGCTGAAGGCTGCGTAGGTGGCAGGAGCGCTGGAGGCCGGAGTGGCCAGTGGTCAAGCAGGCACTGCCGCACTACGGGCCTGCAGCACTGGGGCAGGTTCATCCTCTACGACCCGACGTCCCCATGCTGTAGAATCTAGATGCGTATGGCAGATCTGCTCTGCTCTACTTATGTGCCCTTAGAGTTTGTAATTTTGTACTTCTGAGCTAAGTGGATGATAGAACCGTGGATGGCTGAATAGATGTGGATTTGGCATATGTTTCTTCTTTGTTTCACTTTCGGTGCTTAGATACTGTTTAGATGTGGTGGATTACTGTATTTGACTCAGTTATCTATAAATTAGTAGTTATGCTTTATGAATTGAAATCCATGTTCTCCACATCTTTAAATTTGAGTAGCTTATATCTATATGCCAAGTATTTCAGAGGTGTGAGCTACTGAGCTTCATGTTATATCTTCATCTAAGCACTTTGCTGTGAATCTGTGAAATAAGATTCTTAGCAGCAGACAAATTATTGCTTATGAATTATTGAAATACATATCCTCCACCTCTTACCTGTGATTCTATGAACAAATACCAAGTATTTCACAAGTGCGAACAAATAGTTTCAAGTCAATTTTCACTATCCTAATGTGAATAGTAAATATAAATAGTTTTACAAGGGACAATAGGAGCTAAGTGGAATTGCATATTAGTGGAACTAATTGTAATCTTTCAATCAGTTCCAACACACAAAATCGTCGAGTTAATTTGTGATTTTTTAATTATATTTTAATTTCTTTATATTATTCGAGACGTTGTCTCTAGTATGAACATTTCTACATTCGCTATTGTAGACTTTTTGTGTTTTCTATTGAACAATATTTTTATAACTTCGAATACGCATTTTGAAATTTCTAGATCCACCCCTGACTTATCCCATGATGCACGCACCCAGCATCCAAAACCCTCTACGGATTGTCTTGGCTGCCCGATGGAGGCATAACAATCTAATAGCATCTGCGAATCACACCCGTGGCATCGCATCCCTTCCCCTTCCGCTCTCCACTTCTCGCTCTTCAATTTACTGATCAAAAGCTTAACATTTATGGGCTGAAAGTGCAAATATCTTCGGTTCAAATTAAAGTTCAGCTTTGTCACCGAAAGTTCGTAGTGAAAAGCTCAAAAAAAAGGCCCTTATCCTTTTATTACCCTTGCTTTGAGCTAAATCCACTTGATATCCATCGCATACATGCCTTCCAAGCTCCATTTCTAAATTTGAGATTAAACATTTTTATAAACTTAATAAACATGTTAGTCCTTTAAATCCAATTGTTATTAATTACAAAAACATTTAAGTAAGGGTCTAGATACTTCAACAACTATGATCAGATATTGGTGTCGGCACAAAGAGGCTTAGGCTAGAATAGGTGGCAGCATCGGCCATGTCGGCACGACGTCGGGTGGCGCAGATCAGGATGGTGGCGCTAGGGCTAGGGTAGGGGCATGGAGGCCGGGATCAGCACCAACCCACCACAACAGATGAAGTGCTGAGCGGCCGCTGAGAGGAGGGTATGCGGTGTCGCCGGCCAGCGCTCTCCTCGCCTCCTCGATCTCTCAGGCTGCACCTTCTCTCATCTTTCACCCTCCAGGCGCGATGAGATGGCAACGAAGCCCAACCTCTAATCTGATGTGCACCTTTGATCTGCCCGTTCAATTTTGTTTTGAATCTTCCATCCAATCCGTTAATTTTTTTAGCATTCTATATGTTCTTTCAGCTACTTTTGTTTTGGTGAATTTGATGCAAACTTTTAATCTTCCATCAAATCACAGATCTTTAGTGTTCTTATTTTTTTTACTACGGTGAAATAAATAATAGTGTATTTTTCTATTTGTAATTTTCTTGATGGCAAATGAAAATTTTGATAATTTTCTTATTACTGATTTCAGAATTTCACCAGAGGACCTTGCATCCTTCGAGAATCTTGTGTCACCATCTCAAACGGGGGAGCAAGCAATATCAACATTAGACTCTATGAGTGCCTTGTGTCTGCAAGCACTAAAGTAAAGAGATTCAAGTCCAGCACAATGGAAGCCTGGGTAGATTTCGATAAGAAATTCAAACCAGATGAAAATGGAGTCTAGGTAAGATTTGTTGTTTGTAAAATATGTGGCCATGAATTGTCTACAAAGTCTTTAGGTGGAATGTAACACTTACACATAAGGCAAGATGTAAAGCAAAACAAGGAGCACCCACAAGGCAGACGCAGCTACAATACAACCCCGACGGTTTGATACGTGGCTAGGAATACAGTTCTGAGGTAGCTCAAGAATCTCTTTGTCATTTAATTGCTTCACGAGATCTACCTTTAAACTTTAGTGAGTCCATCGCGTTTGAAAATACATTAGGATTACGCATAACCCTAGATATTCTATAGTTTCTAGACAGACAACAACCAGAAATCTGGTTAAATACTATAATAATTGTCATGCTAAGTTATAAAAAACTCTTTTGTACCTGTATATTTTCTCTAGCTTTGACCTAGAGTAGTCAGGCTAGGGAATATTATCTTAGTGTAGTTGCTCATTATGTTAACGACAACTGGGAATTGAACAAAAATTATATGGTTTGAAATAGTTGATGTAGGACATAAAAGTGAGAATATCGTAGACTATATTATCAAAGTTGTGGAAGATTTTGGTGTTAGTAATAAATTTTTTGCAATAACTTTACACAATGTTGCCACAAACTCTAGGGCAATGATATTCACTACTACAGAGAAGGTCATATGGGATGCCTCATCACAGGCAGTTCTATAGAATTCGTTAGTGTTAAGCTGCAGCGTATTTATCTCAAATAGTTTTACTAGTGTGACCATCTAAGTTGCAACCGATGGTAAGAGCCATTGGTTCCTGAAAATTTTCCTCACACTTGTCCGTCCATTTGTATGGATTGTCCTTCTGAGAAGTTGGGTGAGGGGTCTCGATATTTTCGAGAATCCTTCTATAAATCATCGGTAGTATTCGGCCAAACCAAGAAAACTTCGAACTTCCGTTACAGTGGTCGGCCGTTTCCATTCCATTACCACTTTTACCTTTGCAGGATCTACCTTTATTCCCTCTTCTGTGATGATATATCCAAGAAACGCCACTTCTTTCATCCAAAACTCACACTTAGGAAACTTGGCATACAACTGATGTTCCCTTAGCTTACTTAGAGCAATATGTTGGCGATGCTCTTCTTCTATCTTGGAATATATTAGTATATCATTGATGAAGACTATCACAAAGTGGTCCAGCTGCTCCATGTATACCAGATTCATTAGATTCATGAAATATGCAGGAGCATTTGTCAAGCCAAATGGTACCACGGTGAACTCAAATAGTCCGTATCTTGTAGTGAAGGCCGTCTTCTCACAATCTTGTTCTCAGATCTTGAGTTGGTGGTATCCGGATCTTAAATCAATCTTGGAAAATATTTTGGCTCCCTTGAGCTGATCAAACAAGTCGTCTATTATTGGCAAAGGGTATTTGTTTTTAATAGTCACAACGTTCAATCCGCGATAGTCCACACACATCCTCTGACTTCCATCCTTCTTTTTGGCGAACAGCACTGGGGTTGACCATGGACATATACTGGGCTGTATAAACACTTTTTCCATTAGCTCATCCATCTGCTTTTTGAGTTCCTTCAGCTCTTGGGCTGACATCCGGTATTGATGTTTTGTGATGGGTTTAGTTCCTAGAACCAATTCAATAGCGAGCTCTATAGGTCTGTCTGGTGGTTTTCCAGGTAACTCTTTTGGGAAAACGTCTGGGTACTCTTGAATTATTGGTACTCAAGAAACTCCTACTTCTACCATTATACTCTGAGCACTTGACTTCATCTTCTCTACTAAAGCTGTGTTAGTTTTTACTATTATCTTTTGTCCTTCCAGACTCACCAGAGTTACTAGTTTATTCTCGCAATCCACCTTGTCTTTATATGTGGTTAACCAATTCATTCCCAATATAACATCTAATCCTTTCATTTCCAGCAGTAGCAAGTTGGCTTTAAATATAACCCCTTGGATCTCTAGGTCCAAGTCATTACATCCAAAGCGAGATTCCATCCTACTCCCAGGTTTTTGAAAAGAATAGGATTTTTGCAATGTAGAAAATGGTAATTGGTTTTTTACAACAAAAGCCAAGGAAAGAAACAAATGTGTTGCTCCGGGATCAAACAAAACTAAAGAAGGCTTTGAATGGACAAGGAACGCACCAACGATGACATCGTTGGCTCCGGCTACTTCTTCTACAGAGATATGATTTATTCTTCCTTGAATGGGCCTTAGTATTCCTTTGACCTTCTCTGTTGTTGGCGTTGTGGCTGTCGTTTGAGTCCCTGTCGACTTCACTGCAAACTATCGAGTTTGGCTACCTTATTCTTGCTTTGGTATGGCAATAAACTAACGAGGTGAAGATGCTTGTGCCCTGACTTGGGCTTTTACCACTTCAGAAGGTAGTCCTCCTCTTGGGCACTGATTCTTGTAGTGACCAGCTTGGCCGCAATGATAGCAAGTAGTGTACAGTTGTGGGCATTGCCTCTGAAGGTGATTTCCTCCGCAGGTGTAACATCTCAAATTAGGAATTTGCTTGGCGTTCTGTGGGGTGTCATAGGGTTTTGGCTAGTTCAGAACTAAGGTCTTGGCATAAATATCAGTCTCCTGCCCTGCTGGCTTTTAGATTTAGGAGCCAAGATTACTTGTTTCCGAGGTGCATCTGATGATGATGTCCTCTTATCACTTTCCTTTTCCGGGTATCCTCTAACTCGTTCCGTGCTTCCTCTGATATAATTAACTTGTTTACCATTGCAGGCAAATCCTTGAAGTCCATTGCTGAAATATGATACTTTAAGGACTTCTGTAATCCTTCCTTGAATCGTTCCATTTTCTTCGCCTCGGTCTTTACGTCGTCCAGGGCATATCAGGCCAAAGTATTGAACTGATGGAGATACTCTGTGATCATTTGTCCCCCTTGCTTTAAAGCGAGAAACTCTCGACGTTTTGCTTTGATCACTCCCGTGGGTACATGGGCCTAATGGAATGAGTCTTCAAATTCTTTCCAGGTAATTTCCCAATCTCCACTCATAGTCTGATAATTCATCCACCATGCTACAGCTTGACCCTGCAGCCAATGGGAAGCATATAACACTTTCTCCTTGTCATTGTACTGAATAGTATTTAACTTTCTTTCTATATCTTTGATCCAATCTTCTGCCACCATTGGATCAGGTGATGAGGAGAAGACTGGGGGTCTGGTCTTCTGGAAATCTATCCATTTTGATTGTACAGTCATCCCTTGTTGACTGGTTTCTCCACTTCTCATAGCTATTTATTCTAACAGTTTAGCATGTTGTTCCATCATTCTGGCCTGATTCAACTCGGCTTGATGTCTGTTTTCTTCCATTTTGCTAAAATATCTGCTAGGCTGGGTTGAGGCGCTTCTCTCTGATGAGGGCTGTCCTGTCCTTGTGCTCCATCCCTGTTTCCTGCCATCTTAACTGTTCTTAGTGGGATTGGGAGTTTAGATCTGCAACGAGTTTTTAGAAAGTCAGATAGGCAAGTAAGAATCCTGATTTAAGGTAAGATTAGAATAAAGTAGATAAGAACTTCAGAGTGAAATAGAAAGATTGGGATGTGAAGAGGTAGATTAAAGATATTAATAACAAACAAATTATCAAATAGGCAAAGATAGTTTTTATTCATTACACAAAGTTGGATACACACCCTTCGTACAAGGTTTATATCTCAACTTGTTTTACACAACCAAAAAGTTACTACTACAAAAGGTTCTAACTACACTAACACACACCCAACTCTACTCTTTCTAATTCCTGCGGTCCGGAGAAGGGTTGCTGGAGGAACACCATTCTTCCTCTTCTAGATCCTCTTCTTCCTCAACCATTGGTTCTTTGCCTTTGGATTCTTCATTGATAGCCTTAGGCTTTTCTGGAATGTGTGATGATGATCCTTTGAAGAATGAGCGGTATTGAGGCGTCATCATCCTTCTGGGCTTCTTAGAGATTTTGGCGGAGTCATCAGGCATTTCACCTCATCCTGATGCTTCACCATGTTCCAGTTGCTCATAACGTTGTAAGTTTCTCTTCATGATCCATACTTCTTGTTGGGCCATGTACAACTGAAGATGTAGATTTTGATATTCTTCCGCCATCCGAGAATACAAGGTTTCTTGGTAGGCGATATGCAGTGCAGCCCCTCTGATTTGGGGATCTTCCTCCCTATCTGGATGTGGCACCGTGAAGCTGCACCCTTCTTCATCATCCTGTGGTATAAGATGAAATGGAGATTTGTCATACTCCGCGTCATAATAACTGTGAAGGTACACCACTGCTTTTCTAGCAACATCTTGTATGGCGTCTAATTCCTGGAGGCGGTAGGCTGTAAACTTCTATGGAATGTCTGGCCTCAGAGGTAGCGGTTCTAGGTACACCCAGGCTTTCCACTGGTATAGCTGCCCGTTGACAATTAGTCCTCTCGCATAAAACACCGGGCGATGCTGCTCTGTTGCATAGAGGTATCTTTGCATTCTCCACAGTAAGGCTGCCCAACCGAGCAAAGCTCCTAGGTTTGAGTGAACATATCGCTCCATCTGTTCACATCACCAAATTTGAGTTTTGACAAGAGTAGATATAAATAGTTTTAGAAAACAAAACATAGCTTTTAAATAGGACTAATACAGATAAGGTAGATAGGGAAAGGGGTTATATAGGAATATTACTTATATTTCATGTAATTCATTTTTATAACCAAAATAGCTTTTGCAAATACACCTAATACACTTGGGGTCATCCTACGGTCAAGCAAGTGAGCTCCAATACCACTCTGTAACATCCCCATTTCTGGGAGCGTTATGAATCCCTCGCAACTGCCTAGGACTGTTCAGCTGCGAGTTACATCAATCGAGTGTATAACATTGCCAGCACATGCTTAAGAACAAAAGCCAACTTTATTACAATATAGAGGCTTAAAAGCCAAGTTTTATAGTAGGGCAAACGGCCCTTGGATACATTACAAACAAAAGAACGCCACAGGCACGCCTGAGCAGAAGACAACCCTAATTCCACGCTTCATCTATCTCGTGGAACTCCACTTCGTCGGCTTCTTCATTGTAGGCTATCTCTGTTGATGTTTTTAGTAAGTATGAGTACAACTACCGTACTCAACAAGTCACACGGAAATCACTAATAACTATATGCAGGGTTTACCATGAGATGGGGAAAAAGCTCTATTATTTTATGTGGATGCATTTTTAGTTGTGAACCAGTTTGGAAACACGAAAGGATTGTAACTTAATTAGTTAAAAGGGGGTTTCAAACTTGATTACCAATCTTCAACATTCCCAAATCATTCTCAAATCTACTTATGCTTTGCTGTTGGATTCACCCATTAAACATAGTTTCATTTAACGGAAGCACGGCGTATTCGAATACCATTATTTCATTACTCTACAGAGCTGCCCTGCTTTATCCACAAGATCGCTTAACTCCCGCGACAGAGTTAAGAAAACAAGGTTATTCACTGCTCAATTCTTTATGTAGCCTCCACGTAGTAGGTTTTTGACTCAACAAGCTCGAGTGACCCTACAGATCTCGCCCGACTTGTTGCAGCCCTAACGTTGTATGGTTAACCACCTCCCATATGGTCTCACCCTCGGTCTCCCCCCGCCAGTTGCAGAGGTTCAATCGGACTTGAGCAGCTACTAAGCTAGGTTTGACAAAGTCAACGCTTGTCGTTAGACGGGTGCTATGTTCTTTACTCAGCATAAGGGTCTAGTCTTTATATTTTTAACTGAGGCAACTTCCACGTACAAACCCATATTTAGTGCCCGCAGCACTGCCACCATTCCACAACCAAGCCTCCACCCTCGGATAAGGTCTTGGGATCCAGCCCGCTTATGGCCTTCTGCAATCCTCGCTTACCCTAGATCCACTTTGCAAAATTCTATTAACAGATACCAATTTTCTTAATAGTGGAAGGATTTTGGTGAGTTCCTAAACTACTATGATTGCATTATTATTATATTTAGTATTACTAGGTCATGCCAAGGTGAATGTGGCCATCAAGTTAAACTGGGCTTTTTCAGGTGGTAGGACACGCCCGACTTGTTGCAGCCCTACTGTTGTATGATTAACCACCTCCCATACGGTCACACCCTCAGTCCCCCCCGGCAGTTGCAGAGGTTCAATCGGACTTGAGCAGCTACTAAGCCAGGTTTGACAAAGTCAACGCTTGTGGTTGGACGGGTGCTATGTTCTTTACTCAGTATAAGGGTCTAGTTTTATATTTTTAATTGAGGCAATTTCCACGCACAAACCCATATTCAGTACCCGCGGCACTGCCACCATTCCACAACCAAGCCTCCACCCTAGGATAAGGTCATGGGATCCGACCTGCTTATGGCCTTCTGCGATCCTCGCTTACCCTAGATCCACTATGCAAAATTCTATTAACAGCTACCAATTTTCTTAATAGTGGAAGGATTTTGGTGAGTTCCTAAACTACTATGATTGCATTATTATTATATTTAGTATTATTAGGTCTTGTCAAGGTGAATGTGGCCATCAAGTTAAACTGAGCTTTTTCGGGTGGTAGGACATAACTAATATCATGTCATTCTAAACAGTACTTGTACATGAAATAACAACTTGTAACTAAATATGTGTGACTTGCCTTGCGAGTCTATGACCTCGATGAGTTCAAACTCTTCGGTGGCTTGGGCTTCTCCTTGCTCCGGAAGGACTTCAACATTGGGAGCTAACGCAAAAGCAATTTAAAATAAATTAGTTCCACGCATGAAGGATTGAGCTAGGAATAATGAAATAAAATGAAGAAAGCAAATTCAAAAAATCCAAATAAATAGGGTTTTGGGCTTTTAGGAGGGTCCAAAGGGTGAAATGGGCCTGAGAAATAGGTCGGCGGGCTCGAAATGGTCAAAATGGGTGTATATATGTGTGTGTGTGTGTGTGTGTGTGTGTGTGTGTGTGTGTGTTTTTGGATTTCGGGTGAACTGTAACGGGTCGGTTACTATTCATTGCGGATCGGCATTGTTCATTGCGGGTTCGGGTGGTCAGATCCGGTACTGTTTATGCGGTTCGGTTCACTATTTTCAACCGAAACCCGTGTGCTACAACATTCGGTGGCTTGGCCTGCTCGGCATTTGCGGCCCGACACTGTACGGGCCAAGCGCACAGTGTCGTCTTCCTCCTCCGTCCGCGCGCGCGAGCGAAAAGAGAGGAAGATGGCGATAGCGGCTGGCGGTGCTGAAGTGCTTTGCGATGGCTTAGGAGGCTACAACTAGGTTGCTAGAGCTCTAGGGTTTCCATTTTAGGGGTTGGCAGGGTCAGCGGGGTCGGCGATCGCCGGCGGCGAGCTTTTTCTTCCCCGCGACCGATTTGAATAGCATGGGTGAATGGGGGTTTCTCCAGGCAATTGGGCTAGTGTTTGAGCTTCAGTGGGGCTCGGGCGAGCTTGTGGAAGGGTTGGGTTGGGCTGAGGAGACCGGAGCTGGGCTGGCCACAGCGAGGTGGTTTGGCCATGCGGTGGCTCTGGGTGCCGGGGAAGGAGGAAGCTTGGGGAGCTAGGGCGAAGGTTTGGTCGTGTTCCTGAGGGCTTGAGGAGGTTATAGGCGAAGTTAATTGAAAAATACTGGACCGGAGAGGTGACATTGGGCTAGGGCTTGCCTTTGGGAAATTTTGCAATTACCGGCAATGGAGGGGACGGCGGAGGCTTTGGAGCTGTCTGGCTGGCTCTGGTTGCTGATGGCTTCGTCTGGAGGAGCTTGGGCGTTTAAATAGCGCAACTGAGGCAGTTCGACACAGTAGTCCGGCCAAGACGATGGTGGCGCGTGGCATGGCCAGGAAAGCTCGGGTGTGACATGATGAAATCTGGGCCACAATGTGTCAAGTTTCATGTGGATAACAAGTCGGCAATTGCTTTGTCAAAGAACCCCATCCTTCATGATCGCAGCAAACATATTGATACTCACTACCACTTCATCAGGCAATGTGTAGAAGATAAGAGGATTGAGCATGAGTTTAGCGGCTCTGAAAAACAGATTGCAGACATGCTAACGAAGCCACTTGGGTGAGCTCACTTTCTAGAGTTGAGGAACAAGCTCGGGATGGTTGAAGTGTAGTAAAAATTAGGGAGTGATTATATTGTAAGTTAATTTTCACTGCATATTGTGCTGTTTTCTGTCTTAGTTAGCTAGCATGTTTGCTTACTGCATCGCTGTACTGTTTGTGTCTGGGGGTTTCAGTAGTAGTAGTAGTACTCTGCATCTTTCGGCTGTGCCATTTTAGCCTGGACCGAGTCACTCGGATCGTGGTTGATTCACAGAAAGACTCGGCCCCTCAACTGCATGTAACAGAGCCTGTATTCTGCACTGAATAAAACCACAACTCGCTCGATCAGAGGAAGATTGGCCGAATAATTTGGTGATCAGATGTATCCAGAGCTCTGCCTGCAATAAACTTCTTATATGAGCACTCTGCAACGGACACTATCGGCTTCAGTTTATTTTCTCTGTAGACGCTAGCTCCGATCGAGTGCTCAGTTTATTTCCTCTAACAAAAGAGATAAGCTATATATTTCGTGGTCATACGCTTGCAACCACAGTAAGCTAGCTCCGGGTTGGGTCAGCACAAGCAATCGCCGGGGCCGTGGTTGACCTGCTCGTAAAACTCGGGCTACGTGCCTCTACACGACAAAAGTGAAAAGCTTGAAATGCACAGAAGCGCCATGGATTACTGGCGTCGCATCCTTAACTAGTACCAGTTTTCGTTACTGATAACATGACATTGCCCTTGTACGACTCCTCCAAGCACGTAGGACATAGGAGGAGCCTGTCCGGACGTACGTGAAAAGACTTGCGTTGCAAATCAGCCCATTCCCCTATGCGCCACGTCCCCTTCAGATTTGTTGACAAAAATTATCATTGGCTACTCACCATTGACTTCTCCTTAATCTAACTTATCACATGACCTGATCGAATCGTCGTACGATTGAAAAACTCATACAATGATTGCTTCAGTAGGGGGAAACAAACCCTAGTACTCCCTATAAAAGCACCAGATAGCAAACCATGCACAAGCAGCACAGCGTGCACACACATCATCACGAGTGCAAATCACAGAAACACCCTCGCCATGCATAAGCACATGTCGAACGGCATGGTCTCCCTCCTGGGCTTGGCCGTCCTCTGCTGCGTCGTCCTCTCGTCTTTCCGCACGGCGGTGGCGACCGGCAAGACCGGCCGGATCACGGTGTACTGGGGCCAGACCGCCAGCGAGGGATCACTCCGCGAGGCCTGCCAAAGCAACCTCTACTCCACCGTCATCCTCTCCTTCCTGACCAACTTCGGCGGCGGCAACTACAAGCTCAACCTCGCCGGGCACTCCTGGAGCGCCGTCGGGCCGGACGTCAAGTACTGCCAGTCGAAGAACATCCTCGTCCTCCTGTCCATCGGCGGCGGCATCGGCAAGTACTCCCTCGCCTCCAAGGCCGACGCCAAGGCCGTGGCCGACCACCTCTGGGACTTCTACCTTGGCGGGAGATCCCGCTCCCGGCCGTTCGGCAACGCTGTGTTGGACGGCGTCGACTTCGACATCGAGCTGGGGAGCCCCGCCCACTACGACGACCTCGCGAGGTACCTCAAGGACTACAGCAAGAAGGGCAAGAAGAAGGTGTGGATCACGGCGGCGCCGCAGTGCCCGTTCCCTGACCGGATGCTGGGGCAGGCGCTCCGGACGGGGCTCTTCGACCGCGTGCACGTCCAGTTCTACAACAACCCGCAGTGCAACTACAGAGCGAACAACGTGGCGGCGTTCACCCGCGCGTGGAACAAGTGGGCGAACAGCCTGCCGAGGAGCTCCGTGTACCTCGGCTTGCCGGCGTCGCCGAAGGCGGCTGGGAACGGGTACATCCCACCGGCGACGCTGGTGTCCAAGGTGCTGCCGATCGTGCAGCGGTCGCGGAACTATGGAGGGATCATGCTCTGGAGCAGGTACTATGACAAGCAGACCGGGTACAGCAAGGCGGTCAGGCGTGCCGTGTGATGGTTTACTGATACTGTCCATCACGTCCCCACGTACAGTACTGCATAATAAGGCCAAGCAGCACGCATGGCCCAGCAATTACAAAATCGTCAGACTTAGTAATCTGATTACTTGTATCGTTTATATTTTCTATGTATGTGTGCAATTGGTGTAATAAAGGGGGCATATCTGTTTTTTCTTGTATTATCTGATCTTCCCGATTGCTGGTGGTTGCATAGGTGACTAAAATTTTTTATCTTTCAATCACCTGAAATTATACTCTGAATCGCCTAAAGTTGCAGCTTTTGAATCACCTAAAATTGCAAGTGTTTTTTTTATGGAGCTACAACTTTAGTTGATTGAGAGTGTAATTTCAGGTGCCTAAAAGATAAAAAAAATTTCAGCCGCAATAGCAAAACTGTTTTTAATTTGTCCTCTCACCATATGTTAACAGTAAACATTCAATATTTTTACAGGCGGGTATTTACTAATTTGCAGTCACCCGCGGGTAACTTATCCCATGGATGCATGCACCCATCATCCAAAACCCTCTACGGATTGTCTTGGCTGCCCAATGGAGGCATAACAATCTAATAATATGTTGGACCGAAATGGCGACAGAGGGGGGGGGGGGTGAATGTCGATCTCTAAAAATCGCCCCCAACAAATATCTTCTTCTCCAATAGCTATGGGAGCTATGAAGGTAGAAGACAAGCACTACTGGAAGCCAAGGCAACAAGGAAAAACCAGATCCAAAAAGAAGCAGCCAAGAAAAATAAATTCAGAGCCAGTCTGACTGCAAGCGGTAGAACCGCTGAGACGAGCGGTAGTACCTCTCAAGGAGCGGTAGTACCGCACGACGATCGGACTTGTCCGAACGTTTCTTCGCTGCCGATCGGACTGGTCCGAACAAACCGGTAGTACCGCTAGGACGAGCGGTAGTACCTCTCGGGGAGCGGTAGTACCTCTCGAGAAAAACAGCAAACAGGATTTTCAGGCTAAAACTTTGAGACTTCGGATTTTTGGCTAAAAAGAAGGTTTGCTCTCAAACTTTTCGACCCAAGACCTTACTACAACATACTAAATAGTAAGGGGACCTTGGGAAACAAGAGAATCAAACCAAGAAGCAAGAATTTCAGATTATGGGTAAAAATCTGAATTTTTGCACAACCCGAGCCAAAAATCAAATTGCTTCCAAACCTTTGATCCTATGGCTAAGAGACTTTGCAGATATGTTAGCAATAGCCATAGGACTCTCCATGCCAAATCTCAGCCCATCTTGCAAAGGGAAACAAGAAATGCTCAAAAACCCTAGAAGAGCTAAAGAAGAACAGAGCAACCCAAAATGCCAAATCTGAGATTAAACGAGGTTTGCTCTTGGGAAACTTGATCAAATGGTCTTGTTGCACTATCCCATCATGGAGCAACCCATTTTGGCTAATCCCAGCAAGCAAGAACTCGAAAATCAAAAAGCCAAGAAATCAAACAAAAAAGCTACGAAGGAAGAACAGAGAGCACGGGAATGAAACTTCAGATTTTCATTTCTTGGATCACAGTGAATACAGAGGAGTCCCGATACCCCGACTTGATACAAAGGAAAGATTACAAGCTCTCAACTCAATCCCTCTCCTCTCAATCCTCAAGAACACCAAGTGCCACACATGCAACTTGGGAGGAAGAACACACAAAGAGAGGAGCTCACATAGAAACCATCGATGAAGCTACAGAGGGAGCACGCTCTGCCTCCACCAACTCACACCAACTAAAGAGCTAAAGGAAACAACCTTCCTAAAGCCTCTTTTGACTAGTGTAAACCCTAATTCCCTACAAGTGCTCAAGTGGGCATGCAGCCCCTCCTCTCCTTTTATAGCACTTGGCTAACGGGTCTCCGCCCCGTTACGCCCGCTACGTCCAACGGAGCCCGCTCCCGCTCGTGCAGCCTTGCGAATTTCCCGATTCGCCCCTCCTGCACCTTCCGGGAAGCTTCCGCGCTCCTTGCCTCGCACGCCTCGCAACCACCTCGAGTCCACGTCGTCTTCGACACATCCCGACCGTTCTGACCTCAGCGCCACCTGCGCCTAGTCCGGTCCACCGTGTCTCGCCACGACTCCAACTCGACGTCCTGCAGTCACACAGACAAGAAAACACGTCAAATAGCACCGCTCGACATATGAAAGCGTAAATACCATCACACTTACCACAGACGAAGTCCAAACCTGTTAAAACATTAGAATATGCATCCTAAGCCCAAATGACCAAGTTTGACCAAAGTCCGACCGAGCCCGATTGCGCCACGCAACGACTCGACTCCGAACCACTCAAACCAAACTCGACTGACCTAAACCTTTGTCAATTACTCATCACTCTCATGGAGCACGACCACATGGTCTCTCAATCTCCCCCTTGATGAGTATATTGACAAATTTAGAAAAAGCATGAAGAAGAGTTTGATTTTGAAGAATCCAACATGGTCCAAAGAAAGAAATGAAGTTAATGACCATGTCGACAGAAGGAACACTAGAGCAACTACTGAAAGAGCAAATTGATCTCCAAAGCTCTAAACTGTTCCCAATAGACTTTTTCTTCTCTATACTCCCCCTTTTGGCAATAAACACATCAAGATGCAATAGAGAGAATAAGACATGTCAATGCATGAATATGGCTGAAGTTTGTTTATTTAAGCATTTAGAGCCATGAGAATTATCCATATTGACCATAATGTAATACACCAAGCCATAACTCAAAAAAGGACGCTATCTAGATCATGACGACATATATATAAACCAGCTAGAGCACAAAGATGACAATCTGAAATGTAATGCATTTTGTGAGCAAGTCAAGTCATCAATGAGCAAAGTCTAACTAGAGATACCTAAGGATGACTCAGGCCATGTCAATAAGCTAAGCGGAAACAAGAAGCTAGTGTTGAGTCAATTAGAGTGCTACAAGCTCAAGAGTGTATCATTTGGTTAAGCACTTTTCATCTTTAGGTAATTAAGCAAATCTTGCACATTTGACATATTTTCTTTTAAAGCTTATAGCTGTTTCCAACCAAAAATTTTATCATGTGCTAGATCTCAAGCCTTATGCGACTACTCCAAGCGAGAAGCTTAAGAAGATAGTCCAGGTCATCCAAAACTCCCCCTGAGTTCATGCCTAGTGCAATGGCAAGCCGTCTCATGAGAAAGAATTGGTGAAATCAGTTTTTTCGCACATAAAAAGAGATCCTTTTGCTTTTTAATAGATTGTGCTAACTCATGATGTATCAAGATGCTAAAATAGCTCAATCTAAGATTCAACCTAGATTCAAGACTCAACTCAGCCTATTTGACATGGCATGAATCATACAAGGATAGCTAAAGATAGACTAAACTCAAATGCTAACATGACAAGTTTTAATTTAAGTTGAGCAATTTTAATTAACTTATCATGGCAGAAAGCTAGTCTACACATATGAAGTCATGATAAATCTAGCAAGCTAAGCACAAGTCATGGCAAGGTGTAAAGCATTGTAAACATGTCATAGCAGGATAATAATCAAGGCTCAATGTAGTTATATATTACAATGCTAAATGCTAAAATGCAGAAAAATCCAGCTCCCCCTCAACATGACATGCAACTTTTAGTTCAAGTTGAGTTAAGTCACAATTAAGCTCCAGAAGCTCCCAAAAGAACTCTCCCTGAACCAAAGCAATAAATCGAGAAGCTGGCAAATAAAACCAAAACAGGCAGTCCTTAAAGCATAGATAAGTTATAGAGACAACTATGGCTCAGACTGACTCTCATCTACCCCATATGACTCCAGGACAATCAGCTGACAGTAAATCACACACTAGAGAGCAAACACATACCCTGTCTACCCGAGGGTGGCCCAACCCTCGCTAGAACCTACAAGAAGTGAGTGAGCTCGACCTAGTGAGATAAGAAATAGCTAATAAGAAGCATCCTGAAAGCACAAGATAAGAGTAAGAAGTCTAAGCAACTAGATAAGAGAAGCACTCTAACCTATGCTGGAAGGACTAAGCCCGATGAACCCCGAGTGCAAAGCAACAGAAATGAGACAGAAGCATAATCAATATAGTAAAGCAGTAAAGCCCAAAGCTCCCCCTCACTACAGTCTATAAGGACAAACCACCCCAAGCTCTCCCCGCAGAGCTGAAAACCTCGAACTATCCAATGGCTTGGTGAAGATGTCAGCCAACTGGTGGTCACTCTCCACAAACTGGAGCACTATATCGCCCTTCTCTACATGGTCTCTAAGGAAGTGATAACGGATATCGATGTGCTTAGTCCGAGAGTGTTGCACTGGGTTCTTGGCAATGTTAATTGCAGAAGTGTTATCACAAAAGAGTGGAACACTGTCTATCGCTAACCCAAAGTCCCGCAGGGTCGAGACCATCCAAAGCACTTGGCTGCAGCAACTGGCAGCAGCAACGTACTCGGCCTCTGCAGTGGACTGTGCAACACCGGACTGCTTCCTCGAAGACCAAGAAACGAGAGAAGTGCCAATGAATTGGCAAGTGCCAGAAGTGCTCTTCCTATCTATCCTACAGCCGGCAAAGTCTGCATCCGAGAAGGCTCTCAAGGAAAGATAGGATGAGGAAGAGTACCAGATGCCATAGTCAATGGTAGCTCGAAGGTACCGAAAGATGCGCTTCACCGCCTGGCGGTGAGATACGCGAGGAGAGGCCTGAAAACGAGCACACAGACACACAGAGAAGTGTATGTCTGGTCTCGAGGCAGTGAGGTAAAGAAGGGAGCCGATCATACTTCTGAACTCTTTCTGATCAACTGGCTCGCCGTCCTCATCTGGGTCAAGATAGGCTGTAGAAGCCATGGGAGTCGACACAGGCTTACCATCACTCATGTCGAAGCGTCTCAGGAGGTCTCGAGTGTACTTTCCCTGATGAAGAAATGTACCCTCCCGAGTTTGCTTGAGTTGGAAGCCAAGGAAGAAAGTCAACTCACCCATCATGCTCATCTCAAACTCGGTGCTCATGATATCCGAGAACTGAGAAACCAGAGCATGGGAAGAGCCGCCAAAGATGATGTCATCGACATAGATTTGGACGAGCAGAAGGTCACTACCAAGCCTACGGATAAACAAAGTCTTGTCTACTTTACCCATCTCAAACCCATGACTCAACAAGTAGGACTTAAGCCTCTCATACCAAGCTCTGGGGGCCTGCTTAAGTCCATATAACGCTTTGGAAAGCTTGAAGACATGGTGTGGGTATTTGGGGTTCTCGAAACCTGGAGGCTGTCTGACGTAAACTTCTTCCTCAATAACGCCATTAAGGAAGGCACTCTTGACGTCTATCTGGTAGAGCTTGAAACCCTTAGAAGCTGCAAAGGCAAGCAGGATTCTAATGGCCTCAAGTCGAGCTACAGGGGCAAAGGTCTCCTCGAAGTCTAGACCCTCAACCTGGGAAACCCCCTGAGCTACCAGTCTAGCCTTGTTTCGAATAACCACTCCATCCTCGCTCTGCTTGTTCTTGAACACCCACTTAGTCCCAATAATATTGTGACCTCGCGGGGGCTCGACAAGCGACCAGACCTTGTTCCTCTCGAAATTTTCTAGCTCCTCATGCATGGCATTGACCCAAGACTCGTCAGAAAGAGCATGAGAAACATCCTTGGGCTCAAAGGAGGCAATGAAAGCAGAATGGAGACAGAATTGAGATAAGCCAGATTTTGAGCGGGTAACACGCTCGAACAGGTCTCCAATCATCTGCTCAGAAGGATGTCTTTTCTGGATATGTCGGGGAGGTCCAGGATGAGATGAAGAAGTGGCCTTTACCTCGTGAGCTGACGAGGTAGGAACAGAACCACTAACTCCAGAGGAAGCAGAAGGCATGGGCTGATCACCTGGAGGTGCGGTAGAAGACGGCACCTCAAGGGGTGGATAAGGGACTTGATCGGGTAGACAACCCTCATCTCCATCGTCCTCGTCATCCACGAAGATGGTCTCGGACTGCTCTAAAGAACCTGAGATATCAGGCCTAGTCCCCGGACTGGCCTCGTCAAAGGTCACCTCACAGGTCTCTACCATTTTGCTAGACTCGCAGTTCCAGACCCTATAAGCCCGCGAAGAAGGCGAGTAACCTAGAAAGATCCCATCACAAGAACGTGACTCGAACTTATCTAGGTTCCCGGACTTCAGAATAAAGCACTTGCAACCAAAAACACGAAAATGAGAGACGCTGGGCTTTCGCCCGTATCTCAACTCATAAGAAGTGCGGTGCAAGTGTGCCCTAAGAAATACTCGATTTGAGACATGGCACGCGGTAGCTATAGCCTCAGCCCAAAACTTCCGCGGTGTAGAGTACTCATCAAGCATCGTCCTGGCCATCTCGACCAAGGTACGGTTCTTCCTCTCCACAACGCCATTTTGTTGTGGGACGTGCGGAGAAGAGAACTGGTGCTCTACACCTGTCTCACCACAGAAACTCTCGAAGTAGGAATTCTTGAACTCCGTGCCATTGTCGCTGCGGATCGCTCGTAAGGCACCCGGGAGCTCAACAGAAAGCCTACCGAAAAGACCTCGGAAATGTGAAAATGTCTCATCCTTCGAGGCTAAGAAAAACACCCAAGAATACCTCGAGAAGTCATCGACCACGGCAAGAACATACCACTTCCCTCCTGCTGACTGCACTCGAGCTGGTCCCACTGTATCCATGTGGAGCAGCTGTCCCGGTGCATCGGTCATAGTAACTGTGACCGGAGGGTGAGAAGCGGCAACCATCTTGCCGTGCCGGCATGGAGCACAAACTAGATCTTTGACCATCTTGAGTTTCGGCAAACCACGAATGAGATCGTGACCGCTAACTCGAGTCAAATGGTCAAACCCAATATGACCAAGTCTCCTATGCCAGAAAGAAAGATCGCGGGACTCAAAAGCAACTAAACACCTGAGAGGATCACCAGAAGACTCAGAGAAATCAGCATGAAAGATCCTCCCATAACGAGAAATCCCGCAAACCAGACTACCCGAAGAGTCAAGAATTCTGCAAGCGTTTTTCTTGAAGCTCACCTCGAAACCGTCATCGGTAAGCTGAGAAACGGAAAGCAAATTGTACTGCAGCTTACTAACCAAGGCAACATCCTTAAGAATAAAAGAAGCATTAACATGCACAGTACCTTTGGCGATGACGCGCCCAGACGAAGCGTCTCCGAAGGTGATCGTCTCATCACCTGGAGCGCGGGCTAGGGAGGAGAACCAACGGGAGTCTCCGGTCATATGACGAGAACAACCGGAGTCTACAAGCCAAACCTTCTCCTTCCCTACCCGGCGAACCTGAGTCAAATAGAGAGTAAAGTCTCGGTACTGGGGTAAATCAAGAGTGATTTTGGCACCCAATACTGAGTAACACGTGGAGCAGATGAAGTAGTCAAGCACGACTGACCTCTATCTACCCTACGCTCTCCGTGACTCAAAGAAGCAGAAGGTCTGTGAGCAGACCTGAAGCTGTTGCGGGGTCCGACTGCTACGGGAGAGCGAGTCGGAACACCGGCAACACGCTGATCACGCCGTGGGTAACTGTCTCGACGGGGGAAACGAGATGTACCCTCAGGACGGCGGAAGTCACGACCTGGAGCAGCATGAGGACGAAAACCAGAAGACTCAGAAAAACCAAGTCCTCGATGCTGCCCAAACACGTCAGAAGCAAACCTGGATCTCGTGCTAGTCTTAGGTGCACTCAGGATCTGGGGCTGACCCTGAATACGCCTAAGTGCCTCTGCACGGTCTCTTCGCGCAATCCTGGCGCGCCTGAAGCATCTCTCGATCGAGTGCCCATCCTTCTGACAGAAGGTGCAGTGGTACTTCACCTTCTGAGAGGTGGAAGTAGCACGAAGAGGCTTCGCCTTCTGAGAGGCCGAAGCAACAGGTGGAATCACCTTGCTGTCAGAGATCCCTTGGACAAAGCCCGCTGATTTGAATTTCACCTCGTCAGATCTGGGCTCAACCTCGATCACACCTCCTAAGATGGGTCGGAGAATAGCAGGTGGATGCTTCCTCATATCCTCATAGAAATCATATCCTAGACCTTGATTGAACTTACAAATCTTGGATTGGTCTAGAATAAGATTAAGCTTCTTTTTGCCGCCTACAAATCTCTCGAGAGTGTTCATAAGGTACTGACACTCCCGAAAGAGAGAGGTGCAAGAAGAGCAGGGGGAAGAGGGAACAGCAGGAGGTAAGGAAGCAGATGAAGAACCAATAGCAGAGGAACGAATGGCTTGTGCACGCACAACCGACTCAGAATGGACAGTCCTACTGCTAGCAGGTTGGCTCACGTCACTAAGCGTCTCTACCTTACCTTGGGGCTTCTCTCCCTCCTCAGCAATCACATCACAAGAAGTTGATGACTTCTCTAATAAGTCCTTAGTTAGCTTCACACATTTATCATTCAAAGCAACGAGTTCAAGTTTTAGTTTGTCACAACTAATGTATGGTGAGCTAACAGGATCCTTAGTCGCAAACTGAGCCAATTTGTTGTTTTGATCAATCATCTCTTGGAATTGCTTAGAAACAGATTCAAGTTCAAGGGTTAATTTTGGACAATTGGTGCAAGAAACAACAGGCTCAAGTAAAGAAGCATGCAACTCAGCAATCTTGTGATCTGCCCGTTTTAGGTTCGACTTCAGCTTATTGCAATTTTCACATGACTCGGGCAAATCAAGCAACATGGTATAAAGGCCTCTAAAAGCATTGTCCTTATCCTCACATGAGGTGCAAGCACTAGTCTCAACAGGAGCAGATGAAATAGAAGCAATCCTACTCATCTCTAGTTCAGCCAACAGACTAATGTTCTCCACCTTAACAGTATCAAGCTCGGAGGACAAACTATCATGCGAGGTCCTTAGTTTCTCCATGTCACCCAGCAAAGCAGAGCATGTATCACAGTCGTCACTAGAGGGACCAGATGTAAGAGCAATAATCTCTAGTGACAACCTGTCTACTTCCTTCTCTAACTCAGTACACCTAGCCCTAGCTCTAGCATGGAAACCACCTAGCTTAAGAAAAGCATGATTGAGCTGGTCGTAGGTGGGGCATACCTCGTCCGAGTCGGAGTACAGCTCGCTGTCGCTGAGTTCGCCCTTGAGGGCCATGAAACACATGCCGGAGAAGTCGTCGCCGCCATCCTTGGGCTCTTGGTCACCCGTCCCGTCGTCGTCGCTCCATCCCTCCACCTCGCTGAGGTCGAGGTCGTCGAAGGCGGTGAGGACGCGGTGGAAGAGCTTCTTGGCCTTCCCGAAGTTGCGGAACTTCTTCTTTCCCGGCGTCTGAGCTGGAGTCTTCTTGTTGCGGTTCTTGTCGGTGTAGTCGTTCTTGCCCGAACCGCCGTAGTCGTTCTTGCCCTTCTCCAGCTTGGGACAGTTCGCTCGAATGTGGTTGGGGCCACCACACTCGAAGCAGATGACTGGTCCGCCTCTCTTTCTGTCCCTCCTCCTCTTGTAAGCATGGGAGAACTTCCGAGCTAGGAGGGCCAGCTGTTCATCCTCTAGCTGCTCTAACTGATCATCAGTTACGTCACATAGAGCAGCTAGGGAGAACCCACAAAGCGAATCGGCGGAAAAACCAGAAGCCGAACTGGGATCGGTGACCAAAGCCATCGACTGTGACTTCGACCGACGAGAGACAACGTCAATCTCGTGAGTCTTGAGGCGCGAGTACAGCGCGTCAAGAGTCAGGGTCGAGAGGTCTGTCGTGTCTTTGATGGTGGTCACCTTCATCTCCCACACGCGCAGATCAAGTGCCGCGAGCATCTGACGAGCGTTGTCCGAGTCGGGGTATGTGAGACCGACCGCTCGGAGGTTGCTCAAGATTTTGTGAAATCGCGAAAAGCACTCGTCCAGGGACTCACCAGCAAGCATCTCGAATTTGTTGTATTCGCGCTTGAACTGGTCTTGTCGAACCGTCTTGATCTGGGTGGTGCCCTCATGGTATGCGTCGAGGGTCACCCAGATGTCGTAGGCGGACGACAGGTGAGATATACGGTCAAACTCGCTACGACTCAACCCCTGGATGATGATGTTCCTTGCCTTTGCATTCACCTCAACATCAGCCATGTTCCCGGCATTGATGTTCTCATCGGCAGGAACAGCGAATCGTACCTTGACCTTCCGCCAGATGGCATACCCCTGGGCTTGGATGTATGTCTCCATTCGGCTCTTCCAGAAGGGGTAATCGATGCCATCGAACACGGGCGGCTTGGTCGAGTACTTGTCCGTCGCCATGGCTCTTGAGACCAGTTAAGATCTATGAATTAGAGCTAACCAGCTCTGATACCAATTGTTGGACCGAAATGGCGACAGAGGGGGGGTGAATGTCGATCTCTAAAAATCGCCCCCAACAAATATCTTCTTCTCCAATAGCTATGGGAGCTATGAAGGTAGAAGACAAGCACTACTGGAAGTCAAGGCAACAAGGAAAAAACCAGATCCAAAAAGAAGCAGCCAAGAAAAATAAATTCAGAGCCAGTCTGACTGCAAGCGGTAGAACTGCTGAGACGAGCGGTAGTACCTCTCAAGGAGCGGTAGTACCGCACGACGATCGGACTTGTCCGAACGTTTCTTCGCTGCCGATCGGACTGGTCCGAACAAACCGGTAGTACCGCTAGGATGAGCGGTAGTACCTCTCGGGGAGCGGTAGTACCTCTCGAGAAAAACAGCAAACAGGATTTTCAGGCTAAAACTTTGAGACTTCGGATTTTTGGCTAAAAAGAAGGTTTGCTCTCAAACTTTTCGACCCAAGACCTTACTACAACATACTAAATAGTAAGGGGACCTTGGGAAACAAGAGAATCAAACCAAGAAGCAAGAATTTCAGATTATGGGTAAAAATCTGAATTTTTGCACAACCCGAGCCAAAAATCAAATTGCTTCCAAACCTTTGATCCTATGGCTAAGAGACTTTGCAGATATGTTAGCAATAGCCATAGGACTCTCCATGCCAAATCTCAGCCCATCTTGCAAAGGGAAACAAGAAATGCTCAAAAACCCTAGAAGAGCTAAAGAAGAACAGAGCAACCCAAAATGCCAAATCTGAGATTAAACGAGGTTTGCTCTTGGGAAACTTGATCAAATGGTCTTGTTGCACTATCCCATCATGGAGCAACCCATTTTGGCTAATCCCAGCAAGCAAGAACTCGAAAATCAAAAAGCCAAGAAATCAAACAAAAAAGCTACGAAGGAAGAACAGAGAGCACGGGAATGAAACTTCAGATTTTCATTTCTTGGATCACAGTGAATACAGAGGAGTCCCGATACCCCGACTTGATACAAAGGAAAGATTACAAGCTCTCAACTCAATCCCTCTCCTCTCAATCCTCAAGAACACCAAGTGCCACACATGCAACTTGGGAGGAAGAACACACAAAGAGAGGAGCTCACATAGAAAACATCGATGAAGCTACAGAGGGAGCACGCTCTGCCTCCACCAACTCACACCAACTAAAGAGCTAAAGGAAACAACCTTCCTAAAGCCTCTTTTGACTAGTGTAAACCCTAATTCCCTACAAGTGCTCAAGTGGGCATGCAGCCCCTCCTCTCCTTTTATAGCACTTGGCTAACGGGTCTCCGCCCCGTTACGCCCGCTACGTCCAACGGAGCCCGCTCCCGCTCGTGCAGCCTTGCGAATTTCCCGATTCGCCCCTCCTGCACCTTCCGGGAAGCTTCCGCGCTCCTTGCCTCGCACGCCTCGCAACCACCTCGAGTCCACGTCGTCTTCGACACATCCCGACCGTTCTGACCTCAGCGCCACCTGCGCCTAGTCCGGTCCACCGTGTCTCGCCACGACTCCAACTCGACGTCCTGCAGTCACACAGACAAGAAAACACGTCAAATAGCACCGCTCGACATATGAAAGCGTAAATACCATCACACTTACCACAGACGAAGTCCAAACCTGTTAAAACATTAGAATATGCATCCTAAGCCCAAATGACCAAGTTTGACCAAAGTCCGACCGAGCCCGATTGCGCCACGCAACGACTCGACTCCGAACCACTCAAACCAAACTCGACTGACCTAAACCTTTGTCAATTACTCATCACTCTCATGGAGCACGACCACATGGTCTCTCAATCTCCCCCTTGATGAGTATATTGACAAATTTAGAAAAAGCATGAAGAAGAGTTTGATTTTGAAGAATCCAACATGGTCCAAAGAAAGAAATGAAGTTAATGACCATGTCGACAGAAGGAACACTAGAGCAACTACTGAAAGAGCAAATTGATCTCCAAAGCTCTAAACTGTTCCCAATAGACTTTTTCTTCTCTATACTCCCCCTTTTGGCAATAAACACATCAAGATGCAATAGAGAGAATAAGACATGTCAATGCATGAATATGGCTGAAGTTTGTTTATTTAAGCATTTAGAGCCATGAGAATTATCCATATTGACCATAATGTAATACACCAAGCCATAACTCAAAAAAGGACGCTATCTAGATCATGACGACATATATATAAACCAGCTAGAGCACAAAGATGACAATCTGAAATGTAATGCATTTTGTGAGCAAGTCAAGTCATCAATGAGCAAAGTCTAACTAGAGATACCTAAGGATGACTCAGGCCATGTCAATAAGCTAAGCGGAAACAAGAAGCTAGTGTTGAGTCAATTAGAGTGCTACAAGCTCAAGAGTGTATCATTTGGTTAAGCACTTTTCATCTTTAGGTAATTAAGCAAATCTTGCACATTTGACATATTTTCTTTTAAAGCTTATAGCTGTTTCCAACCAAAAATTTTATCATGTGCTAGATCTCAAGCCTTATGCGACTACTCCAAGCGAGAAGCTTAAGAAGATAGTCCAGGTCATCCAAAACTCCCCCTGAGTTCATGCCTAGTGCAATGGCAAGCCGTCTCATGAGAAAGAATTGGTGAAATCAGTTTTTTCGCACATAAAAAGAGATCCTTTTGCTTTTTAATAGATTGTGCTAACTCATGATGTATCAAGATGCTAAAATAGCTCAATCTAAGATTCAACCTAGATTCAAGACTCAACTCAGCCTATTTGACATGGCATGAATCATACAAGGATAGCTAAAGATAGACTAAACTCAAATGCTAACATGACAAGTTTTAATTTAAGTTGAGCAATTTTAATTAACTTATCATGGCAGAAAGCTAGTCTACACATATGAAGTCATGATAAATCTAGCAAGCTAAGCACAAGTCATGGCAAGGTGTAAAGCATTGTAAACATGTCATAGCAGGATAATAATCAAGGCTCAATGTAGTTATATATTACAATGCTAAATGCTAAAATGCAGAAAAATCCAGCTCCCCCTCAACATGACATGCAACTTTTAGTTCAAGTTGAGTTAAGTCACAATTAAGCTCCAGAAGCTCCCAAAAGAACTCTCCCTGAACCAAAGCAATAAATCGAGAAGCTGGCAAATAAAACCAAAACAGGCAGTCCTTAAAGCATAGATAAGTTATAGAGACAACTATGGCTCAGACTGACTCTCATCTACCCCATATGACTCCAGGACAATCAGCTGACAGTAAATCACACACTAGAGAGCAAACACATACCCTGTCTACCCGAGGGTGGCCCAACCCTCGCTAGAACCTACAAGAAGTGAGTGAGCTCGACCTAGTGAGATAAGAAATAGCTAATAAGAAGCATCCTGAAAGCACAAGATAAGAGTAAGAAGTCTAAGCAACTAGATAAGAGAAGCACTCTAACCTATGCTGGAAGGACTAAGCCCGATGAACCCCGAGTGCAAAGCAACAGAAATGAGACAGAAGCATAATCAATATAGTAAAGCAGTAAAGCCCAAAGCTCCCCCTCACTACAGTCTATAAGGACAAACCACCCCAAGCTCTCCCCGCAGAGCTGAAAACCTCGAACTATCCAATGGCTTGGTGAAGATGTCAGCCAACTGGTGGTCACTCTCCACAAACTGGAGCACTATATCGCCCTTCTCTACATGGTCTCTAAGGAAGTGATAACGGATATCGATGTGCTTAGTCCGAGAGTGTTGCACTGGGTTCTTGGCAATGTTAATTGCAGAAGTGTTATCACAAAAGAGTGGAACACTGTCTATCGCTAACCCAAAGTCCCGCAGGGTCGAGACCATCCAAAGCACTTGGCTGCAGCAACTGGCAGCAGCAACGTACTCGGCCTCTGCAGTGGACTGTGCAACACCGGACTGCTTCCTCGAAGACCAAGAAACGAGAGAAGTGCCAATGAATTGGCAAGTGCCAGAAGTGCTCTTCCTATCTATCCTACAGCCGGCAAAGTCTGCATCCGAGAAGGCTCTCAAGGAAAGATAGGATGAGGAAGAGTACCAGATGCCATAGTCAATGGTAGCTCGAAGGTACCGAAAGATGCGCTTCACCGCCTGGCGGTGAGATACGCGAGGAGAGGCCTGAAAACGAGCACACAGACACA
This sequence comes from Dendrocalamus latiflorus, assembly GCA_017311315.1. NCBI lineage: Eukaryota > Viridiplantae > Streptophyta > Magnoliopsida > Poales > Poaceae > Dendrocalamus > Dendrocalamus latiflorus. The sequence goes on along the minus strand of CM029627.1, from coordinate 31,404,998 downwards.
CAGAGAAGTGTATGTCTGGTCTCGAGGCAGTGAGGTAAAGAAGGGAGCCGATCATACTTCTGAACTCTTTCTGATCAACTGGCTCGCCGTCCTCATCTGGGTCAAGATAGGCTGTAGAAGCCATGGGAGTCGACACAGGCTTACCATCACTCATGTCGAAGCGTCTCAGGAGGTCTCGAGTGTACTTTCCCTGATGAAGAAATGTACCCTCCCGAGTTTGCTTGAGTTGGAAGCCAAGGAAGAAAGTCAACTCACCCATCATGCTCATCTCAAACTCGGTGCTCATGATATCCGAGAACTGAGAAACCAGAGCATGGGAAGAGCCGCCAAAGATGATGTCATCGACATAGATTTGGACGAGCAGAAGGTCACTACCAAGCCTACGGATAAACAAAGTCTTGTCTACTTTACCCATCTCAAACCCATGACTCAACAAGTAGGACTTAAGCCTCTCATACCAAGCTCTGGGGGCCTGCTTAAGTCCATATAACGCTTTGGAAAGCTTGAAGACATGGTGTGGGTATTTGGGGTTCTCGAAACCTGGAGGCTGTCTGACGTAAACTTCTTCCTCAATAACGCCATTAAGGAAGGCACTCTTGACGTCTATCTGGTAGAGCTTGAAACCCTTAGAAGCTGCAAAGGCAAGCAGGATTCTAATGGCCTCAAGTCGAGCTACAGGGGCAAAGGTCTCCTCGAAGTCTAGACCCTCAACCTGGGAAAACCCCTGAGCTACCAGTCTAGCCTTGTTTCGAATAACCACTCCATCCTCGCTCTGCTTGTTCTTGAACACCCACTTAGTCCCAATAATATTGTGACCTCGCGGGGGCTCGACAAGCGACCAGACCTTGTTCCTCTCGAAATTTTCTAGCTCCTCATGCATGGCATTGACCCAAGACTCGTCAGAAAGAGCATGAGAAACATCCTTGGGCTCAAAGGAGGCAATGAAAGCAGAATGGAGACAGAATTGAGATAAGCCAGATTTTGAGCGGGTAACACGCTCGAACAGGTCTCCAATCATCTGCTCAGAAGGATGTCTTTTCTGGATATGTCGGGGAGGTCCAGGATGAGATGAAGAAGTGGCCTTTACCTCGTGAGCTGACGAGGTAGGAACAGAACCACTAACTCCAGAGGAAGCAGAAGGCATGGGCTGATCACCTGGAGGTGCGGTAGAAGACGGCACCTCAAGGGGTGGATAAGGGACTTGATCGGGTAGACAACCCTCATCTCCATCGTCCTCGTCATCCACGAAGATGGTCTCGGACTGCTCTAAAGAACCTGAGATATCAGGCCTAGTCCCCGGACTGGCCTCGTCAAAGGTCACCTCACAGGTCTCTACCATTTTGCTAGACTCGCAGTTCCAGACCCTATAAGCCCGCGAAGAAGGCGAGTAACCTAGAAAGATCCCATCACAAGAACGTGACTCGAACTTATCTAGGTTCCCGGACTTCAGAATAAAGCACTTGCAACCAAAAACACGAAAATGAGAGACGCTGGGCTTTCGCCCGTATCTCAACTCATAAGAAGTGCGGTGCAAGTGTGCCCTAAGAAATACTCGATTTGAGACATGGCACGCGGTAGCTATAGCCTCAGCCCAAAACTTCCGCGGTGTAGAGTACTCATCAAGCATCGTCCTGGCCATCTCGACCAAGGTACGGTTCTTCCTCTCCACAACGCCATTTTGTTGTGGGACGTGCGGAGAAGAGAACTGGTGCTCTACACCTGTCTCACCACAGAAACTCTCGAAGTAGGAATTCTTGAACTCCGTGCCATTGTCGCTGCGGATCGCTCGTAAGGCACCCGGGAGCTCAACAGAAAGCCTACCGAAAAGACCTCGGAAATGTGAAAATGTCTCATCCTTCGAGGCTAAGAAAAACACCCAAGAATACCTCGAGAAGTCATCGACCACGGCAAGAACATACCACTTCCCTCCTGCTGACTGCACTCGAGCTGGTCCCACTGTATCCATGTGGAGCAGCTGTCCCGGTGCATCGGTCATAGTAACTGTGACCGGAGGGTGAGAAGCGGCAACCATCTTGCCGTGCCGGCATGGAGCACAAACTAGATCTTTGACCATCTTGAGTTTCGGCAAACCACGAATGAGATCGTGACCGCTAACTCGAGTCAAATGGTCAAACCCAATATGACCAAGTCTCCTATGCCAGAAAGAAAGATCGCGGGACTCAAAAGCAACTAAACACCTGAGAGGATCACCAGAAGACTCAGAGAAATCAGCATGAAAGATCCTCCCATAACGAGAAATCCCGCAAACCAGACTACCCGAAGAGTCAAGAATTCTGCAAGCGTTTTTCTTGAAGCTCACCTCGAAACCGTCATCGGTAAGCTGAGAAACGGAAAGCAAATTGTACTGCAGCTTACTAACCAAGGCAACATCCTTAAGAATAAAAGAAGCATTAACATGCACAGTACCTTTGGCGATGACGCGCCCAGACGAAGCGTCTCCGAAGGTGATCGTCTCATCACCTGGAGCGCGGGCTAGGGAGGAGAACCAACGGGAGTCTCCGGTCATATGACGAGAACAACCGGAGTCTACAAGCCAAACCTTCTCCTTCCCTACCCGGCGAACCTGAGTCAAATAGAGAGTAAAGTCTCAGTACTGGGGTAAATCAAGAGTGATTTTGGCACCCAATACTGAGTAACACGTGGAGCAGATGAAGTAGTCAAGCACGACTGACCTCTATCTACCCTACGCTCTCCGTGACTCAAAGAAGCAGAAGGTCTGTGAGCAGACCTGAAGCTGTTGCGGGGTCCGACTGCTACGGGAGAGCGAGTCGGAACACCGGCAACACGCTGATCACGCCGTGGGTAACTGTCTCGACGGGGGAAACGAGATGTACCCTCAGGACGGCGGAAGTCACGACCTGGAGCAGCATGAGGACGAAAACCAGAAGACTCAGAAAAACCAAGTCCTCGATGCTGCCCAAACACGTCAGAAGCAAACCTGGATATCGTGCTAGTCTTAGGTGCACTCAGGATCTGGGGCTGACCCTGAATACGCCTAAGTGCCTCTGCACGGTCTCTTCGCGCAATCCTGGCGCGCCTGAAGCATCTCTCGATCGAGTGCCCATCCTTCTGACAGAAGGTGCAGTGGTACTTCACCTTCTGAGAGGTGGAAGTAGCACGAAGAGGCTTCGCCTTCTGAGAGGCCGAAGCAACAGGTGGAATCACCTTGCTGTCAGAGATCCCTTGGACAAAGCCCGCTGATTTGAATTTCACCTCGTCAGATCTGGGCTCAACCTCGATCACACCTCCTAAGATGGGTCGGAGAATAGCAGGTGGATGCTTCCTCATATCCTCATAGAAATCATATCCTAGACCTTGATTGAACTTACAAATCTTGGATTGGTCTAGAATAAGATTAAGCTTCTTTTTGCCGCCTACAAATCTCTCGAGAGTGTTCATAAGGTACTGACACTCCCGAAAGAGAGAGGTGCAAGAAGAGCAGGGGGAAGAGGGAACAGCAGGAGGTAAGGAAGCAGATGAAGAACCAATAGCAGAGGAACGAATGGCTTGTGCACGCACAACCGACTCAGAATGGACAGTCCTACTGCTAGCAGGTTGGCTCACGTCACTAAGCGTCTCTACCTTACCTTGGGGCTTCTCTCCCTCCTCAGCAATCACATCACAAGAAGTTGATGACTTCTCTAATAAGTCCTTAGTTAGCTTCACACATTTATCATTCAAAGCAACGAGTTCAAGTTTTAGTTTGTCACAACTAATGTATGGTGAGCTAACAGGATCCTTAGTCGCAAACTGAGCCAATTTGTTGTTTTGATCAATCATCTCTTGGAATTGCTTAGAAACAGATTCAAGTTCAAGGGTTAATTTTGGACAATTGGTGCAAGAAACAACAGGCTCAAGTAAAGAAGCATGCAACTCAGCAATCTTGTGATCTGCCCGTTTTAGGTTCGACTTCAGCTTATTGCAATTTTCACATGACTCGGGCAAATCAAGCAACATGGTATAAAGGCCTCTAAAAGCATTGTCCTTATCCTCACATGAGGTGCAAGCACTAGTCTCAACAGGAGCAGATGAAATAGAAGCAATCCTACTCATCTCTAGTTCAGCCAACAGACTAATGTTCTCCACCTTAACAGTATCAAGCTCGGAGGACAAACTATCATGCGAGGTCCTTAGTTTCTCCATGTCACCCAGCAAAGCAGAGCATGTATCACAGTCGTCACTAGAGGGACCAGATGTAAGAGCAATAATCTCTAGTGACAACCTGTCTACTTCCTTCTCTAACTCAGTACACCTAGCCCTAGCTCTAGCATGGAAACCACCTAGCTTAAGAAAAGCATGATTGAGCTGGTCGTAGGTGGGGCATACCTCGTCCGAGTCGGAGTACAGCTCGCTGTCGCTGAGTTCGCCCTTGAGGGCCATGAAACACATGCCGGAGAAGTCGTCGCCGCCATCCTTGGGCTCTTGGTCACCCGTCCCGTCGTCGTCGCTCCATCCCTCCACCTCGCTGAGGTCGAGGTCGTCGAAGGCGGTGAGGACGCGGTGGAAGAGCTTCTTGGCCTTCCCGAAGTTGCGGAACTTCTTCTTTCCCGGCGTCTGAGCTGGAGTCTTCTTGTTGCGGTTCTTGTCGGTGTAGTCGTTCTTGCCCGAACCGCCGTAGTCGTTCTTGCCCTTCTCCAGCTTGGGACAGTTCGCTCGAATGTGGTTGGGGCCACCACACTCGAAGCAGATGACTGGTCCGCCTCTCTTTCTGTCCCTCCTCCTCTTGTAAGCATGGGAGAACTTCCGAGCTAGGAGGGCCAGCTGTTCATCCTCTAGCTGCTCTAACTGATCATCAGTTACGTCACATAGAGCAGCTAGGGAGAACCCACAAAGCGAATCGGCGGAAAAACCAGAAGCCGAACTGGGATCGGTGACCAAAGCCATCGACTGTGACTTCGACCGACGAGAGACAACGTCAATCTCGTGAGTCTTGAGGCGCGAGTACAGCGCGTCAAGAGTCAGGGTCGAGAGGTCTGTCGTGTCTTTGATGGTGGTCACCTTCATCTCCCACACGCGCAGATCAAGTGCCGCGAGCATCTGACGAGCGTTGTCCGAGTCGGGGTATGTGAGACCGACCGCTCGGAGGTTGCTCAAGATTTTGTGAAATCGCGAAAAGCACTCGTCCAGGGACTCACCAGCAAGCATCTCGAATTTGTTGTATTCGCGCTTGAACTGGTCTTGTCGAACCGTCTTGATCTGGGTGGTGCCCTCATGGTATGCGTCGAGGGTCACCCAGATGTCGTAGGCGGACGACAGGTGAGATATACGGTCAAACTCGCTACGACTCAACCCCTGGATGATGATGTTCCTTGCCTTTGCATTCACCTCAACATCAGCCATGTTCCCGGCATTGATGTTCTCATCGGCAGGAACAGCGAATCGTACCTTGACCTTCCGCCAGATGGCATACCCCTGGGCTTGGATGTATGTCTCCATTCGGCTCTTCCAGAAGGGGTAATCGATGCCATCGAACACGGGCGGCTTGGTCGAGTACTTGTCCGTCGCCATGGCTCTTGAGACCAGTTAAGATCTATGAATTAGAGCTAACCAGCTCTGATACCAATTGTTGGACCGAAATGGCGACAGAGGGGGGGTGAATGTCGATCTCTAAAAATCGCCCCCAACAAATATCTTCTTCTCCAATAGCTATGGGAGCTATGAAGGTAGAAGACAAGCACTACTGGAAGTCAAGGCAACAAGGAAAAAACCAGATCCAAAAAGAAGCAGCCAAGAAAAATAAATTCAGAGCCAGTCTGACTGCAAGCGGTAGAACCGCTGAGACGAGCGGTAGTACCTCTCAAGGAGCGGTAGTACCGCACGACGATCGGACTTGTCCGAACGTTTCTTCGCTGCCGATCGGACTGGTCCGAACAAACCGGTAGTACCGCTAGGATGAGCGGTAGTACCTCTCGGGGAGCGGTAGTACCTCTCGAGAAAAACAGCAAACAGGATTTTCAGGCTAAAACTTTGAGACTTCGGATTTTTGGCTAAAAAGAAGGTTTGCTCTCAAACTTTTCGACCCAAGACCTTACTACAACATACTAAATAGTAAGGGGACCTTGGGAAACAAGAGAATCAAACCAAGAAGCAAGAATTTCAGATTATGGGTAAAAATCTGAATTTTTGCACAACCCGAGCCAAAAATCAAATTGCTTCCAAACCTTTGATCCTATGGCTAAGAGACTTTGCAGATATGTTAGCAATAGCCATAGGACTCTCCATGCCAAATCTCAGCCCATCTTGCAAAGGGAAACAAGAAATGCTCAAAAACCCTAGAAGAGCTAAAGAAGAACAAAGCAACCCAAAATGCCAAATCTGAGATTAAACGAGGTTTGCTCTTGGGAAACTTGATCAAATGGTCTTGTTGCACTATCCCATCATGGAGCAACCCATTTTGGCTAATCCCAGCAAGCAAGAACTCGAAAATCAAAAAGCCAAGAAATCAAACAAAAAAGCTACGAAGGAAGAACAGAGAGCACGGGAATGAAACTTCAGATTTTCATTTCTTGGATCACAGTGAATACAGAGGAGTCCCGATACCCCGACTTGATACAAAGGAAAGATTACAAGCTCTCAACTCAATCCCTCTCCTCTCAATCCTCAAGAACACCAAGTGCCACACATGCAACTTGGGAGGAAGAACACACAAAGAGAGGAGCTCACATAGAAAACATCGATGAAGCTACAGAGGGAGCACGCTCTGCCTCCACCAACTCACACCAACTAAAGAGCTAAAGGAAACAACCTTCCTAAAGCCTCTTTTGACTAGTGTAAACCCTAATTCCCTACAAGTGCTCAAGTGGGCATGCAGCCCCTCCTCTCCTTTTATAGCACTTGGCTAACGGGTCTCCGCCCCGTTACGCCCGCTACGTCCAACGGAGCCCGCTCCCGCTCGTGCAGCCTTGCGAATTTCCCGATTCGCCCCTCCTGCACCTTCCGGGAAGCTTCCGCGCTCCTTGCCTCGCACGCCTCGCAACCACCTCGAGTCCACGTCGTCTTCGACACATCCCGACCGTTCTGACCTCAGCGCCACCTGCGCCTAGTCCGGTCCACCGTGTCTCGCCACGACTCCAACTCGACGTCCTGCAGTCACACAGACAAGAAAACACGTCAAATAGCACCGCTCGACATATGAAAGCGTAAATACCATCACACTTACCACAGACGAAGTCCAAACCTGTTAAAACATTAGAATATGCATCCTAAGCCCAAATGACCAAGTTTGACCAAAGTCCGACCGAGCCCGATTGCGCCACGCAACGACTCGACTCCGAACCACTCAAACCAAACTCGACTGACCTAAACCTTTGTCAATTACTCATCACTCTCATGGAGCACGACCACATGGTCTCTCATAATAGCATCTGCGAATCACACCCGTGGCATCGCATGCCTTCCCCTTCCGCTCTCCACTTCTCGCTCTCCAATTTACTGATCAAAAGCTTAACATTTCTGGGTCGAAATTAAAGTGCAAATATCTTCGGTTCAAATTAAAGTTCAACTTTGTGACCGAAAGTTCGTAGTGAAAAGCTTAAAAAAAATGCCCTTATCCTTTTATTACCCTTGCTTTGAGCTAAATCCACTTGATATCCATCGCATGCATGCCTTCCAAGCTCCATTTCTAAATTTGGGACTAAACATTTCTTATAAACTCAATAAACATACTAGTCCCTTAAGTCTGATTGTTATTAATTACAAAAACATTTAAATAGAAGCCTAGATACTTCAACAATTGCGATCAGGTATTGGTGTCGGCACAAAGAGGCTCGGGCTAGAATAGGTGGCAGCACCGGCCATGTCGGCACGACGGCGAGCGGCACAGATCAGGATGGCGGCGCTAGGACTAGGGTAGAGGCATGGTGGAGGCGCGGGATCAGCACCAACCCACCACGACAGATGAAGTGCTGAGCGGCCGTCGAGAGGAGGGTACGCGGTGTCGCCGACCAGCGCTCTCCTCGCCTCCTCGATCTCCCAGGCTGCACCTTCTCTCATCTTTCACCCTCCAGGCGCGATGAGATGGCAACGAAGCCCAACCTCTAATCTGATGTGCACCTTTGATCTGCCCGTTCAATTTTGTTTTGAATCTTCCATCCAATCCGTTAATTTTTTTAGCATTCTATATTTCTTTCAACTACTTTTGTTTTGGTGAATTTGATGCGAACTTTTAATCTTCCATCAAATCTGTAAAAAAATTTTATAGTTTTGCATTACGGTTCCACTATTCAGTTTATGATTTTGATGCAATTTCATTTGAACGGAGTGAAGCTTTATAACCGAAAGCACTCTGAAAGCATTTTTAGTTTGTGACTGCAGATTGCAATATACAGTATAATTTGAACAAAACACTGATGTATTTCCATACCGTTACAGACATAAACCAAACAAATTCAGTTTTAAACTCATTCTGTCGGTGGCTGGATTCCTTGGAATAGGTTAGCAAGAGAAAGAGGGTGATCTTTATTACTGTGAACTAGTTACAGAAAAGGGCTTAACTAGCCCTATCTTATGTTCTTCCCACTGCTTAGACGACTCTGGTTGCCTTAACTTATTCTCTGGACGTGGGATTATAAATTGCACATTGATTGGTCGATCGATCATGCTTTTGTCTTCTCTCGTCCACCCTTAAATACCATTTAAGAGGTGTATCAGAGCAGACGTCTCATGGAATCAACGCATTCAACCGGAGGGGTGGTTGGTGTCAGAGAGAAAGATATCTGACGATAACTAATCTTTGATTATTGTCAGTGGGAGATAATCATGCGGTACAACTGTATGGCAATTATTGCCAGAGATATAGGGCCGAAACACCATGATGTTTGGGATGAATAAAGCACATGTCTTATTTGTCGCACGAGAGGAGTCCTGTAGGGACCCCAAGCGTGGAATACCCGAAATCACCGTGTGTGTTCTGTACTAGTCTCATGATCAGTAGCTAATACACACATTCACAACATTGAGATTACATCCATACACATCATAAATAATTAATTTACAACAAAAGGGTGATATATAGGCGATACATAGTAGAGTTTACAACATATGACCGACTGGCCAAATAAATATCAGAGTTAAGAGTAAATCGCAGTGGAAGACAAGTAAATAAACAAGAGAGTCCAGCGGTATGCCACCATAGTCCACAGACAACCAATTGGGGATTAGACCTTAGAAAGGCCCATCATCGTATTCCCCAGTGCTAGAGGCAAAGTACGCATCGTCGGGCATATATCCTTTTGCATTCTCTAATCAATAATATTTTAAGCAAGGTTAAGTACATTGTGTACTCAGTAAGACTTATAGTGTATCACAAAATTATACATATATGCAAGGTTATCAAAGGATAAAGCTCTATACTAAGTTATTTTCAGCATGAAGCAAATTTCATTTGCAATATCAATAAGTAATAATTTGCAAATACAATTGTAAAGAGCATTTGACATGTAATGAAATAACATTTATATAATTTTGATAACAACAAATCATATCTATTCGCAGCCCTCCTCAGCTGTGAATATTGTACATTTCCCACCCATGAGCATGGCACACGGAAGACGCATACTTGCCTCCCTGTCTTGTTCAGTGAAACAGTTTTGAAAATAAAAAGTACACCCATTGTGGCTGCATCCAAGCATGCTCATGACCATGAGCACAACTATTTAAATAGTTTTTAATACTCTCAAGAGGTTATACAACTTTACCCACATGAGAACGATAATTAAATATACTGTCGGCAACTACATGCTTCCTTTGGCGTGTGCCGAAAGTGATTATTATATAACCTTTAGATCATCTAGTCCTAACCTTGCACCAGCCCAATGAACGTCAAACCTCTATTAGGTCCATCCCTAAGAAAGCGTTAGAGTCCTCACCTAGGTCTATCCCATAAGTGAAGACCCTCACTTAGATCCGTGCCCCAAGTGGCCATTCACCATTGTATTAGCAAGCTTTTGCGCCAACACCTTGGTGAAAGGAGCCCCTACGAGCAAACCTACCCGGAATGCCCTCACTACATCTACGCCTACCACAATGCAAGGCTAGACCTAGACAACTTAATCAGCTAAAGCCAGAGCACATATAGCACATGATTGTACAGTGTGATTTAGATGTGTGGTAATAATGTTCGGTCCTTAATTGATCCGGGCAAGAATCTCCCCCATGTACAATCGAGACGCCCTCTCACATTTGGCAGTTTATCATATAACTTACCCGCATCTAAAAACTAGGTTTTTTATTTTATTTGATACTAAGTAACAGAGGTTCCTCCTCTAATCTAACATTTTGAAACCGCCAAGTCCATGCGCAATTTTCCAAAATATCAAGCTTAAATAAAGCTATTGTGTGGCTAAGCATCTAGACCATATATCAATGCGATATTCCCAATTTGATAGTAGATATTTTCTAAACCATGTCCTAGAAGTTACAATAGTGAGGGTATCAAATTTGCAAGAAGGTTCAATGCACACGAGCGGTTGTAACTGCCATTACCTATAGTATAGCAAATTTTAATAAAACATACATACATGCATAATAGATTTTGCAAATAATATACAATAATTGAAATATTGGTATCAACATGGTCAAAGGGGGTGCTTGCCTTATTCTTCCTACTCAAAAAATGTCTCGGGTGCGTTCTCGAACTAATCGATAAAAATCCAGATAAATGCAAATAAGAGCCAAAAAATTAAATAGAAACAAAACTTCAATATTTTCATATATTCAGAGAGATCATGATTTTATAAGAAATTAGAAACAAAGATTACTAAATTTGGAGTTCGAATACAAAAGTTATAAGTGTTTGAGTTTTGACTCGGTTTGAATCATCTCTTTTCGAGTGCTACAGCGCTCTCTTCGACTTCTAGTACTCTTCGGCCACTATAGTGCTATTTACAACTTTTAACACTCTTCGATTGCTATAGTGCTATTTATGACTTCTAATGCTCTTTGGTTGCTACAATGTTGTTTATGACTCCTAACACTCTTCGGTTGTTACAGTGTTCTTTTACAACTTCTAACACTCTTCAGTCGCTATGGTGCTTTTTACGACTTCTAACACTCTTCGACCGTTATAGTGCTATTTACAACTTCTAACACTCTTTGGCCGCTACGATGCTCCTTTCGACCACACATACTCTATAGTGCTCTTTTCAACTACACATATTCTACAATGCTCTTTTTGAGTACACATATTCTACATAGCTCTTTTCGAGTACACATATTATACAGTGCTGTTGTTGACTACACTTATTCTAAAGTGCTCTGTTTGACCTCGACCACTATGGTATTCTTTTCGACGTCGAGCGCTATGGTACTCCTTTCGACTTCGACCGCTACGGTGCACTTTTCAACTTCGACCGCTACGATACACTTTTCGACTTCAACCGCTACGGTACTCTTTTCGACTTCTACTACTCTAGATCTCTTTTCGACTTCCACTGCTTTACTTCTCTTTTCAACTTCGACTACTATGGTTCTCTTTTTGACTTCGACTGCTACGGTTCTCTTTTCGACTTTGACTACTCAAGTTCTCTTTTCAACTTCGACTACTCTAGTTGTCTTTTCGACTCTGACTACTTTAGTTCTCTTTTTGACTTCGACTGCTTTAGTTCTCTTTTCGACTACACATACTCTACGAGGGAGGAGGAGCTCATGGGAGGTGAGGGCGACGCTTGAGGGGAGTGGAGGAGGCTGGCATCGGAGACCCTGTCGGCGGCGAAGAGGAGGCTGTCAATGACAACGAATTCCAATAATAGTGAAGCTACAAAAGGGTGCGCATGAGCTTACTTGCATGCATGCGGAGATATGGGTGAATGGAATTGATGTACGGCTCACTGGAGACAGAGGAAGGCTTACGGCGATGTCCTGGCTGGAGATGAGGAAGAAAGCCTAGCCCGAGTGATCCATTGGATGAAAGGCCAATCAAATGATTAGGATGCTTAAGGAAGAGGTAAGGTACATTGTGACAAAGTTTGGGGATGAGAGAAGCTCATTGGAGTTGCTAGAGCATGGTGGTGTGCTCACTAGTTTCACGTACGACTTCGGATTCTCGGTGCTTCAGTGAGAAAAGTGCTCAAGAAACACGTGCAAGAGACCGAGGGGGTGAGCTGAAGAGCAAAGGCGTGGTGTGGGGGCTTTGTAGGTACAGGATGGCTGAGGGCAAAGTGCGAGTTCTCACGAATGCAACCAAATGACATGCTCGATTTCTCGCCGTGGAACGTGAGGTGTAGAAGAAGACAAGGGGGAAGAGGTTCGTCGCGTCGAGGCAATGGGTTGGCGGGGGTAAGCAGCGGCAGAGAGGAACTATGGGCACGGTCATCATAAACTGGTAGCAACATGACCATGGTGGAGCTGGCACGGGCGCACAGAGGTGGAAGACGATCTCTGTGATTGGGTACCACACGGCAGCGAGACAAAGAGATAACTGAGAGGGTTGGGTAAATTTTAGACCAAGGAAACTTGCTCCAAAAATTATAAAAGTTTTTGTGGACACTCCTGACATAGTGCAGATGATCATGTAAATTTTTTAGAGTTTTATCTTCTCTTGATTTTTCTAGAAAAAATGTAGGAAGGCTCCTGTTTCAATTTAAATACACTTATTTAATTTAAATAATTTTAGATCTTGCTTTAATATTTATTTTTAGTGCCAAGATTATACTTGTGAGCTTTTAGGATGATTTCGATCATACTTTCTCTCATGTCACTTCTAACTATCTTTTCTAACATTTGATTTGGATTCAATTTGATTTATATCTTATGCACTTTTGATTTTTGAAAATACTTTTCCAAAGAAATTGCAATAAAAGCCAAGGGAGAACATTGCATCCAAAAATTTTTTAAATTACCCTCATTTTTATATTCTTTAGGATTTTAGGATGTTACAGGTCCCTAGAAGTGGATCCTCATGCCAGTTTCATCAATCCTCTGAGTGGTCTGCTGGTCCAACAGAGTGAAAAGTAGTTCTCCGACAAGGGTACTCAAGGAATAGCTTTAGAAAGCTTACGACCACGGGGGCCTTAGGGCCATATTTAAGGGATTATTTAATCCTCATCACATTCCCTTTGCATTTTTGTTGTATTATGAAAACATTCAGTTTTTGAACCAAACACCACTATATCGTACAATTAGTATTGGCCAAATAGGCCATGCCGATCGAGCTAGCTCGAGGCATAACACTGTTGGCCCGACCTAGGTACGGCATGACCCACAACCTAAATGGGTCATGCCTAACACCGCCTGAGCATCGCACGGTCAAACCTGTTTAGGCACATTTAGCCCATTTAGCATGTTTAGGCATGACACATCACAACCCGTTTAGCCCATTTAAGCATGATAACTATTAAATCTTTCAAATTTCCAGCACTTTGGAAAGCTTAAAATTTCCAAAAAAAATAAAAAATGTGCCAAGCACAACCTATTTAGGCATGACATGGTATGACTCGTTTAGCCTATTTAGGCATGGTAACAATCAAATTTTTTAATTTTCTAGCTTTTATAAATGTTGGGAATCTTAAAAATTCAAAACATCTTCAAAACCCTTGAATTTTTTCCTATAAATAAGCAGCAAGCCCCTCATTTATCCACCATCCAACCTTCATTCTCTTCTCTTGATTCTATTGTGAAAGTTTAGATCCACTTTGTGGTATTTTGGTAAAAATCAATATATTTTTCTGAAATATTTCAAATTTCAAAATTTGGCTATAGACAGAAAAGATGTAACAATACTAATTTTCACAAATCTTTAGTGTTTTTATTTTTTTACTAAGGTAAAATACATAATAGTGTATTTTTCTATTTGTAATTTTCTTGATGGCAAATGAAAATTTTGATAATTTTGTTATTACTGATTTCAGAATTTCACCGACCTTGCATCCTTCGAGAATCTTGTGTCTCCATCTCAAACGGGAGAGAAAGCAATACCAACATTAGACTCTATGAGTGCCTTTGCATCTGCAAGCACTAAAGTAAAGAGATTCAAGTCCAGCACATTGGAAGTCTGGGCAGATTTCGATAAGAAATTCAAACCAGATGAAAATGGAGTCTATGTAAGATTTGTTGTTTGTAAAATATGTGGCCATGAATTGCCTACAAAGTCTTTAGGTGGAATGTAACACTTGCTCATGAGGCAAGATGTAAAGCAAAATAAGGAGTGCCCACGAGACAGACGTAGCTACGATACAACCCCGACAGTTCGATACGTGGCTAGGAATATAGTTCTGAGGTAGCTCAAGAATCTCTTTGTCGTTTAATTGCTTCACGGGATCTACCTTTAAACTTTAGTGAGTCCATCGCATTTGAAAATACATTAGGATTACGCATAATCCTATATTTTCTATAGTTTCTAAACAAACAACAACCAGAAATCTGGTTAACTACTATCATAATTGTTGTGCTAAATTACAAAAATGCTTCTATACATGTATATTTTCCTTGGCTTTGACCTAGAGTAGTCAGGCTAGGGAATATTATCTTAGTGTAGTTGCTCATTATGTTAACGACAACTGGGAATTGAACAAAAATTATATGGATTGAAATAAATGATGTAGGACATAAAAGTGAGAATATCGTAGACTATATTATCAAAGTTGTGGAAGATTTTGGTGTTAGTAATAAATTTTTTGCTGCAAACTCTTAGGCAATGATATTCACTACTCTTAGGCAATGTTTAGATGGACAAATTATGGTGAATGGCAATTATATGTATGACCATACATACATGTAATGGCTACCTAGAAGGACATTAATCTAATTTAACATTAATTTGTTATATGCGTAGCGTAGATAGACCAAAGTTGGATGTATATTGAGAACCATGTGAGCGAAGAGTACATCGATGGTATGTCTGCTTTTAGAAGAGCTGCTGAGCAGGATATGTTGAAGATGGGGATAAAATTTATGTACTGTCCATGCATTGATTGCAAGAATCTTAATATATTTACCAATTCAGCGTAGATAGAAACACACTTGAATCAAAGAGGTTTTAAAAAGGGGTATACATGTTGGAGCAGTCACGGTGAAGAGCAAATTATACAGGAAGGTAGTAACATCGTCGAGGGAGACAACGATATACTAGATGTCGATTGTTCTTTCGATGAGGATAGGTTGCACGACGATAATCTGGGTCAAATGTTGCACGATGTAAAAGGGAACTATAGTAAGAGAGAATTGGTAAATTCAAGGGCTTGCTGTAGGACGCGGAAAAACCATTATTTCGAGACTACAAGCCAAAATACACAAGGTTGTCATCCGTGTTTGAACTGTTGAAGTTGAAGGCAAGCAATGGTTGGTTCAACAAAAGTTTGACAGTGTTGTTAGGTCTCTTAGTGGGCATACTTCTAGAGAGAAATGTGTTGCCCAAAACCACGTACCAAGTCAAGAAGGTTCTTTGTCCATTGGGAATGGAAGTAAAAAAGAATACATGCATGTCTGAAAGACTGTATCCTATATGTCTGGTATGCAAAGCATCTCGATATAAATGTAAGAATCACTCTATTGATGGTGAGAGCATCGAGGTGAAGTAAGAACTTCTAGCTAAAGTGTTATTGTATCTACCTATAATTTCCCATTTAAAACATTTATTTGCAAACCGAAAAGAGGCAACATTACTATGTTGGCACTCAGAAGAGTGTAAGAAAGATAGAAAGCTAAGACACCCTGCAGATTCTATCCAGTGGAGAAACTTTGATAGGATGTTTGTAGACTTTAGTATGAAACTAAGAAATATAAGGTTTGGGTTGAGTATAGATCGAATAAATCCTTTCGGTAACATGAGCAGCCGACATAGCACTTAGCCCGTGAATATATGTATTTACAACATTCTTCCTTAGCTGTGTATGAAGCAGAAGTACATTTTGATGACACTTCTTATCCAAGGGCTAAACCAATCTGGGAATGATACGAATGTGCATCAAGCACAATTACTGGAAAATGTTGTAACACTTTGGAACAAAGGGGTGTAAGTATGGGATGCAGACAAATAAGAGAAGTTCACTCTGTGTACCATGTTGTTGTACACCATCAATGATTTTTCTGCCCTTGATAATTTGTCAAGCTTGATTACAAAAGGAGCCAAAGACTATCCTCACTATTTAGATGATACCAAGAGTGTGTGGCTAAACAACTCGCACAAAACTACATACATTTGTCACTGTAGGTTCCTTCCTAAGTCTCACCCATACCGCAAGATGTAGAAATAATTTGACAGAAAGAAGGACAGTTTAGCTCTAAGGCCTTTTAGAGGGAAAGAGTTTATGATATAGTTAAGGATATCGATGTTGTGCTTGGAAAGCGACATAAATTGAGGACCCGTGAGAAGAACATATGAAAGAAAAGGTTAATTTTTTGAGACTTACCTTACTGAGAGCACTTAGAAGTTCGTCACTGCATCGATGTCATGCACGTAGAGAAGTATGTGATAGCTTGACTGATCTCTGACTGAATATTCATGACAAAACAAAGGATGGTGTAAATGCACAATGTGACTTGGTTGATATGAAAATAAGGACAGAGTTAGCACCAAAAAAGACTAATAAAGGCCGAACATACCTTCCCCCAGCTTGTTACTCTATCCAAGGCCGAGAGAAATGAACTATGCTAGAGCTTGCATGATGTGAAAGTTCCATTCGATTACTCCACTAGCATGAAGAAACTTGTTTCTATGGAAGATTTAAAATTTATTGCTACTAATGACACAAATATTTCCTGTTGCAATTAGAAATATTTTGTCGAATAAGGTCTGAGTGACAATCATAAGGCTTTGTTATATCTTTAACTCAATTGCTCAAAAAGTCATCGATCCCGATGGACTAGATGCTCTGCAGACCGAGGTGGTGATGACTCTATGTCATCTTGAGATGTATTTTTCTCTATTATTTTTTGATATCATGGTCCATCTCATTGTTCACCTTGTCAAAGAGATAAAGATATGCATCCCCATGTTCCACCATCATATGTACCCATTCGAGAAGTACATGGGAATTCTCAAGTCTTATGTACGGAATTGATCTCGACCGAAGGGCAGCATCATCGAAGGTTATGCAACCGAATAGGTCATCGAGTTCTGCGCTGACTACATGGCATAGGTGGAACCAGTAGGTGCGCCTTTATCTCATCATGAGAGGAGGCTAGAGGGTATTGGGACTATCTGAATGAAAGCAATAACTCCCGATGTGCATACGTATACTTAATCCCATTTACTAAAATGTCCCTGTACATCAACGAGCACAAATACATGGTACACTAAGAAAATCCAAGCCGGTCGGAGGTTTAGATCACGAGAGAGTGCAACCTTCGGTTCAATGAATAGTTAAAGGTGTGATTCACTAGGAGATCATCAAGTGATGATATGTTGCGATGGTTGATAAAAGAGCCAAAATTTACAATTGTGACATGGCAAGGATACGACATAAATGGGTACACATTTTATACGATAGCTCAAGATAGGAAGAACACAGTCCAAAATGGTTGTGTCTGTATAGATGTGTTTCACGAATAGTTCAATACCACTAGGCCAAACATAATGAAACATGAGTTGAGCTCCTATTATGGATTCATAGAGGAGATTTGAGAACTCGACTACATACTTTTCAAGATCCCCCTATTTCAATGTCGTTGGGTCCAACTTTTCATAGGATGTGAAGGTCAACAAGTATGGCATCACTACTATAGACCTCAAACATGTCAAATACAAAGATGAACCATTCATACTCTCTAAGCAAGTGGTTCAAGTTTTTTATGTAATAGACCTAGCAAATAAGAACCGTCATGTAGTTATTCATGGAAAAAGAAGGATTGTCGGAGTTGAGAATGTCGTGGATGAGAAAGAGTACAATCAATTTGACGAGTTGACTCTATTCAGAGATGGCATCAGGCCCGAGGAAGAACCCAGTGAGGAAGCTAGCTATATGCGCATCAATCATCGTGAAGGGCTATTTTTTAAAAGAAAATAGCCAAGTGGAATTATGAAAGTTGGCATGTACATCTATTTCTAAATTATTCATGTTAAGAATACTCTCTAACTTATGCTTGCCTACTTTTCTGATGTGTTTGTGTTTCTATTTGTCGGAACCCGGAGCAACGACTCCTGGATCCTCTGTGTAAATCGCACTAGTCCAGGATCAGCTAGTGCACACAGCGTACAACAAAGATAAATATCAACCATAATGACATTTATTAACTGAATATGGGCATGAATACCAAAGTTTACATCAACGGCGCATAAGCCAAAATTAATTAATAAGCAGCGGAAGAAAAACCGAAGCGGAAGAAGCCCACTGAGCCTGCCCACAGGCAAACGACAGTAAGACGCGGCCTACTCGTCCAGATCTTCACCGTAGTTGACGTCTTCCTTCTCTGTGTGGAAAAAGCAACGTGAGTACAAACTTGTACTCCGCAAGTCACCCGGGAAAATGCACCATAATGATAAAGGCTTGAAAGGAGGGCTTATAGGGTTAGTTTGCATAAAACAGCATTTAAGAAATACAATAGATAGATTGAAATCGCAGAATTTAATACAGTAAGTAAAAACATTACTTGTAGTCAAAAATAATACCGTCAGTGCCGGCTCCGACCAAACACCAACCTATCCACGGGCATCCCACCCGGACCATCTTTTCCAAAAAGCTCACGTATGGATTCCATCCATCCACACGCTTTCACTGCGCAACTCTGATGAATTCCATTCATTCACCAGATTTCCATCTCTCACGGATTCCATCCATCCGCAAGGTTTTCATCTCTCGCGGATTCCATCCATCCACAAGGTTTTCGAAAATATTTTTGAAAAACAAAATCTAATCCATGAAAAACTTTTACTCAGCATGCCCATGACCGTGGGCACGGCTATCCAGGATAGATTATACACTCTGCAGAGGTTGTACAGCTTTACCCACAAGACACGATCATCCTTTTGTGCCATGCGATTACACACTTCCTTAGGTGTGCGGCAAGGAGTTGTGACAAGGCCTTTACAATGCAAAGCCTTCAACCTGGTCGAGCCAACTCTAAGGTTTCACCCCAGTAAGGAATCCACCAGACCAGGACCCCCTCTTGAGCCTAGACGAGACTTCTCATGGCTTAACCACGCTCGCCCAAGTGAGACTTCACATGGCACCAACCACGCTCACTTTCAGCCTACAACTTGACTCAGGTTGGGACTTCACAAATTATTCAGCCAGGGCTGTCCCATACCAGCCATGTGGTAGTACGATTAGGGCTTTGCAATAGTAGCTCACAGACCGGTCCTTAATCTGACTTAGGCCCAACCACATACCCCCGTGCACGACAATCAACCACTGCGGCTCCAACCAACAGGGCATGCCTGCACCCGCCACTCTAACCAATTGTCTAAGTCTAAACCAGTTTTATGTTTTGTTTTCAAAATATTTCATAACACTCCTTGACTCACCAAAGTTAAGAGTACATATCATTTTATGTAAAAAGGGTCATCATTTTATGTGAAAGATATCCCAAAACCAAGATTATTTTCTAAGCAGGACTAAGCATTTGATATAATATTCTCTAGCCAATACTAATGTACTAACTAGAGTTTGCTCTAGGGTGACAAGGTCAGGAATTCAATATCAATGGAGGAATTTAACAAGTAGGCAATAACTAAATTTAAAACTGAATTGAAATACGTTGAATAAAAATATGCATGCAATATAATTTAAATCAACATAATTTTATTTTGAAAACTGGGATCAACATGATCAAGGAGGGTGACTTGCCTTGCTCTTCAAATTGGTTCAAACATTCGTCGTCGAATTCTCCCGAATCGTCGAAGTCTACACGTGAAAATAACCCACCAAATTCAAATAAATTCAAATTAAATTCAAATTGACTTTAAATATTTGAATTGAGGCTATAAATTGATAGAGGAGAATTTTTGATGAATTTAGAAATTTGAATGGGCCAAATCGGAGCTAGGACGAAGGAGAACGGGCTCCGGGAAGTTTGAAAAGAGGGAAAAAGGAAAAAGATTGATTTTTGGATTTATTTTTCTACTGAAAAAGGAATTTATGACGTCAGCCTTGCGTCAGCCAGGGGCGGGCTGACAGACAAGTGGGGTCGGGTCCATGTGGACTAGGTCCACGGACCGGGAGTGGTGGTGAGGTGGCGCGGGGGTGGGCTGGCGCTGATGGGGCGGGATGGAGCCGAGGTGGCAGGGGCACGTGGCGCCACGTGGCTGCCACGCAGGCGCGGGCACGCTGACGTGGACAGGCGGGCAAGGGGGCGCTCGGGACCGGGGACGACGGCGACGCTCCGGCGAGCGGCGGTCGGCGGCGACTGGCGGAGGAGGAAGAGGAGATGGAGGGGACCTAAGGGTTTAGGCGCGGTCTTTACCGGGGTGGCCGGAAACATGCCGGCGGCGAGCGTGGCGGCGAGGGCGCTCGGGTCCAAAGGCGCGGCGGCGCTCCGGTGGTCGGGGAGCTCGGCGGAGAGGTGGAGGGTCTTCGCGGCGAGACGAGGAAGCCGAGGGGATCGTCGGCGAGGCGCGAAGATGACCGAAGCGTCGGTGATCTCTCGCCGGAGGTGGAGACGGCGGCGAGGCCGAAGGCGCACGGCGCGGTGCTGCTCCGGTGTACAGGAGGGGACGGGGAGTGGAGGGGGAGGTGGAGCGAGGAAGGGCGGAGTTGGGGAGGGTTTAAATAGGGGCGAGGGGGAGCGGGGCGGCGCAGATTTGTCGCCGGAGGTGGGTGGTGGGCGGCGGCGGTTGCGGCGAATCGGGGGAGAAGGTGGGCGTGGGCGCGGGTCGTGCGGAAGAGGCGACGCACGAGGGGCGAGGTGGGCGCGCACGCGGGAAGGTGGGGGAGACCGGGTCAGGCGGGCGGCGGTTGCGGCCGGGGCGGGCGGCGTGCGGAAGGAGGAAGAACGTGGGGAGGAAGAAGGTGGCGGGGGTGGCTGACAGGCGGGCCCACGGGGCAGGGAGACGGAAGGAGGAGAGGGGCGCCGACAGGTGGGGCCGGGGGCGCAGAGAGAGGAAGAGCGGGGTAAGGCGCGGGCGGCCGGATGGCGATCGGGCGGCCGATAGGGGGGCGGATGGGCGACGTGGCGCAATCCGGGCCGGCCACTTGTCGGCCCGGGAGGAGGGGGAGGCGGGATGGAGCGGTGGCGACGTGGCCAGCATCCGGCCGTCCACGTGGCGGCCGGTGGGAGGGGCTGGGGTTTTATCTCTTTGGATTTTTGATTTTGGATTTTCAGAAATGCCTAGAAATTCCATTAAGCCTCAGAAAAATATGAAATAAATTCCTAAAATCTCAGAAAAATTCAGAGAATCTCCTGGAGACATTTGGAACTTAATAAAAATATTTCCAACTAATGTTGGTATTTAATTTTCATATTTTAAAATACTTTTTAATTTCAAAAATAGATTTTTAAACTCCAGAAAATCCAGGAAACCAAGTAAAAGCCAAATAACTCCAAATAATTAATTTGACATAAGATTTTTATAGAAAATCAAAATATCATTTTATTTAGTAATAATTTTAGATTAATCTAAAAATGCTTTTCAAATCTAGATTTTTCAAAAACAGAAATTCAGGGCAAATCCAAATTTAAACTAAGGCACAAAAATACTTATTTTAAATTAAATTTTATTTTATTCCATTTTTATTATTTATTTAATTATTTTTATTTTACCAAAAATTTGGGCTGTTACACTATTTTACTTCATTCTATAAAAGAATACCTTATTTTCTTATGATATATTGAAAAACAGATTTATTCATGAATGATTCAGTAGTATGTATTCTTGTGTGATGGTTCAATACAAAGATAGGATAGTTCTGTTGAAATGTTTGTCTATTGAAGCATGCAACATAGCATATCACATATAGTTTTGTTACTAAAATCATCTGTGATAGCATATCATAGACGGTTTTGTCAAAGAACCATCTGAGATATCCATATAACATCACAGACGGTTTGTTGCTAGAACTATCTGTGATATAAATTCATATCACAAACAGATTGTTACTAGAACCATCTATGATAATGTATCACAGGTGGTTCTGTTTGTTACTAGAACTGTGTGTGATA
Source organism: Dendrocalamus latiflorus (assembly GCA_017311315.1). NCBI lineage: Eukaryota > Viridiplantae > Streptophyta > Magnoliopsida > Poales > Poaceae > Dendrocalamus > Dendrocalamus latiflorus. The sequence continues at coordinate 31,382,948 of CM029627.1, read as the reverse complement.
ATATATCACACACGATTTTTATAGAGAACTATCTGTGATATGATCATATCACGGTTGTTTCATAAAACCATATGTAATAATATTCTCCTATATATACGACACTTAGGGCAAAAACCTAACTCACTACTCCTGTGAAAACCTAACTCACTACTCCCCGTTTTGTGTCATCGTTGCCTCCTCTATTTCCCCATCAAGCACCGCCTCATCGCCTCCTCCCTGCGGCTCCCTGTCGCATGGCTCCTCCACCTGGCTCCCCATCGTCATCAGATGCCTCCTCCTCCGCTCCCTGTCATCGTCGTCTCCTCTGATTCCCCATCACCATCGCACGGCTCCTTCCCAACTCCCCATCGCAGTCGCCTCCTCTAGTTCCCCGTCCCTTCCCAACTTGACCACCAGCTCCTCTAGTGTGCTACTTCCCTCTTGTTAGATTCACTCATCTAATGCATCCTTATCTCAGGTGGTTGTTCAATATTGTGATGGCTACTTCCAATGCCTCACCATCATGGCATTGTCATATGTATTCATGTTTTGCTTTCCTATTTCCTTCATATTCCTGTATTTTGTGTTCCAGGCAGTGACATTGAAATAAGACTACTCAGTAGGGCATCAAAAGGTTTGGTCCTAGATAAAAACTGCAGGTTTAGCTGTAAAGTGCCACATGTAGGATCATATGGCGCAATCAAAGGGGTGAATGATTGCCTCCGCTTTTGATACCTAAAAATAAATCTCAAACTAGAAGAAAAGCAATCTAAATAACCGGATGTAGATTTTGATCGCAAGTAGTTCGATTGCTTAGTCGACCACCTTTACGTGCGCTCGACGAATGCTTCGATTGTTTGACCGCTCACTTCGACCACTCACTATGACCACCTTTGCACATGGTCGGAATCTCCCTTCGCTCGAAAGATTCAGCCAAGAACACGCCGAAGATAACATCGTGCTTTGCTTGATTGGTTGAGCCGATGACCGAAGACACCGAGCTCATGACACGCAAGATCATGAAGTGTTAACATGCCTCCGAAGACACAAGAAAACAATGCTTAGAAAACATGTCACCGACACTGATCGTGCAAAACTGCACACCCGCAAGTGAACGGGCTGCCGCTAAGATAGCAGCGAGTTGTCGTATTCTCCACAGGGACTAAATTACTGGTGACACTGCCCCTAACCAAAGCTAAGTCACACGAACAGGGAATTTAAGACTAACTGCAGATTCTAGACTAACTAAAAGGGAACGATCTGGTAAGCAAAAGAGATGAAGAAGGAGAAAGGAAGCACTGGATTGTGCCGTGATAAAGACAGAAGAAAGACTATCTAGAAATTAAATAGGAATAGCTAAGGGGAAAGAGGGGAAAGCAGAAGATAAGAGAGGCTAGGAGTCGGTTAAGCTTGCTGTCGAGGGAGAAGGGAAAAGAGAGGGAGCCAAGATAAGAAGAGAGCGCGGGAGACTAGAAGACTAGAGAACAGATTGACTGCTAGAGAAAGACGTGAGGTGAGAAAGAAACTAGAGAAGAGAAGTAAGAAAGATCTAAAAAAGGTAAGAAGACTAAGAATTAGACAGGAAGATAAGGAAAAGAAGAGAGGGGACTGAACTAACTCTACCGTCAGAAAGGAGCTAACAAGAAGAGGGAGATGAAACTGAGGAAGGAATGCGTAGGGGACTGCCGAGAGGGAAACAAGAACTAGAACTACGATCCCAGCCCTTCACAACAAGCAAGCAAACAGACTACTACCATATAAAAGTCAAGACAATAAGCAAACATGCAAGCTTTACTACTGTAAGAAACAAGGAAATAAACCTAACTAAAGATCTACAAGAGACAGCAGATGTAAACTAACTAAACATTTTTTTTACTTTTCTACTAAGGCCCCGTTTGGCACAGCTCTAGCTCCGAGATCTATGTTGGATCTGTAGTTTGTTGACTAAATTAAAGTGATTTAAATATTTTTATTTAATATATAATATAAACGAAATGAGTCATGTAAATGCATTTAACATGCCTGCAACTCTAGATCCAGGATTTCCTAGAGCTAGAGCTCTGCCAAACGGGGCCTAACAGAAATTAACAGATCTGCAAACATAAAATTAAATCTAACAGAAAGATTAAAGCTAAAAGACAGATAGCGGCATCACACGGCTAGAAATTAAACCTACAAACTGAAGCATAAACTAATGTAGACTAACAGAGCAATCATGTGAAAATCATGAATCTATCAGAAAATATAATCCACATTAACATCTCAGATTGAACAAGAATCATGAAAAATACTCTTAGCATCCAGATCCACAAAGACATCCATTCACATCACAGATCTGAATATAAGCATCATCTAGAAAGCCAACACAGTACTAAATCATAGCTTGGAGATGAAACAACCCATAGAATTGCAGATCGGTCGGTGAAGATCGTTAGTAGTTGATGTAGGCAGAGTAGGTGTAGCATATCCTGGGGAAGAACCCGTAGAGGTAGCAGGCAGTAGGGTAGCCGAGTAGAAGGAGCAGCTCCGGCGTGGGGGAGTAGCAGATCCAGGCGCAGGAGTTGAAGATCCCGGGAGCAAGGGGTGTCGAAGATGCAGATCCGTGCGAAGCAGCCGTAGACGAAGCAGATGCAAGCCGAAGAGGAGCGGGAGTTGCGGATCTGATGAAGGAGCCGTAGAGGATGCAGGCAGGGGAAGTAGCTCCGAGCACAAGAGTTGATGATGTTGCAGATCCTCTGTAGACGAAGCAGATCCCCCCAAAGAGAGGAGAAATGGCTGCAGATCCGGCCATAGAGAAGGGTTGCGGGTGTAGATCTGGTCGGTAGCAATGGGATTTAGTGGAGTGGGCTAGAGGGGCTGCATGGTGAAGTGTTTGGCCGCTATGGAGAGATGGAGATGAGGGAAGATGGTGCTCCAGGTGAGGCGAATGGAAGATGGCAGGCGAGTGGATGGGGTTGGAGGTGCGGTCTCGGTGGTGGCGTTAGGAGAGGGGAGACGAGCAAATGGGGATGTCCATCGGAGTTGGGGGGCGGTCAGGTGTGGGAGATGGGAAGAAGATGGGTGCGGCTATGGGATTTGGTTCTTGGAGGCGATGGAGTGGGATGGCTGGGTGAATGGTTCGGTCCAAGGGCAAATGCGGTTAGGGTTCTTCTCCTCCCCCCCCCCCCTCCCCCAGGGTGAATGCTGCTTATATACTTGCGGCGGCCGGCTAGGGTTTCCATGTGCATTTTCACTTTGGCCCTTCCCTTATGGCGGTTTTGCAACCCTAGCTCCCTCTTAGTGCTGATTTTCTGTTTGCACCCCTAGCTCCTTCTCATTTGATCTACTGTGGATTTTTGCGCCTAGTTCGCGCCTACCTGCAAGATAATCGCAACCATTGTAAACAGTCCCAAAAGGAGGGCAAAAGTATACATAATTGATGAAATTATGGCCAAATTTAGCTATTATCCACAAAATAATTATATGAAAATGTACTACAAATATGATGCGCATCATACCCCCAAGCTTAAACATTTGATTGTCCTCAAGCAAATAATATTGAGAGTATAGAACCCGGGACACAAGAAAAGCTGAATTGATCTAAGTGAATTTGCTTGCAGCTAGTAAATTAGCACTCAATAATTCAAATAAAACAATCTGCCCTGATTTTTACAAGCTGCTCAAGATTAAAACAAATATTCCAGCAAAGACATCAAAGTGATACTAGAGTTTTTGACCAAATCAAGTTACTCAAAAGTGCCAAATTACACTAATTGTTTGCATGGATCCAACCAGAATTGAAAAGTAATCAAGACTAGATATCACAATCAAGAATAAGCATATCCTAGAGTCATACTTAGGCATTTACCATTCTAGATGAAGAGACTAATGCTTGCGTGAAATTTATGAAAAAGCCCACACTTGAGCCATGATACTTTACTTTTGCTGATTTTTAACAAGTTTCAAACACAACATGGGCACAGATGCCACTTATTCCAACTCTTGGGCATGCTAGCCACTTATTCACACATTCAAACTTCATTTGGGCAAGACAGCCACTTATTCAACACCCCTTTTTTTCAATGTGACAAAGTCACTTATTCAACTCACACTTTGCAACCCAAAACAGAAATAAAGATCTTTTCTTTCTTTTCTTTTCCGTTTTTTTAAGCATCATTAACCGGTTTTCATTTTCTCTAAGATTTAGATAAATCAACCATGTTATTGGCTCAAGTTAGGACTACCACTTTCACAAACGTTTCATTCAAGCAAAAGCATCAACGTCTAAAATAAAGTATTATGCCCAAGCATGAATCCTAGGATATGATCATTTTAGAAGTGATAACTAGAATCAAAACAGTCCGCAAAAGGTAAAGATACATGTGTAACTTGCAATGAATCAAAAAACTAAAGGATCACAAGATTTCTAAGCCAACACAAGATTTCAATGTATATAAGAGTAGACCAATTGGATATCACACAGAATTGATATTTACCCCAGTTCACTTAAACAATTTTCAATGTGATAACTCTGGATTAAACCAAGACAGCCACATATTACAGACCAAGTATTCAATCAACAGTATATACCAGCACATATTAATGATCAGGACAGTCACATATAATAATCAGAAATCCATCATGAGAATGATACTAGCCATAAATCATCAACTACACATCCATCCATATCAGAGCCCATGAGTATGACAAAAGAATCATGCTAAAGCATTCCTCATCAATAGATAGATCCCTCCCCCAAGCTTGAATAAAACATTAACTCCAGAATGAACATTTTAATGATTGGAAACAGCTAACCGGGTGCAAAAGAAGAATCAGACAGTATCTCATCATCCCTCTGCCTGCCATGCCTGGATGAGTGCATGTACCTGAAAATGGCAAAATAAAAGGAAAGGATAAACCGACAAAAGATAAAAGTAAAAGAGCAAAACTGAAGTAAAAGAGTAAAATGCTCAGGTTGCCTCCTGAGAAGCGCTTGTTTTAGGTCTTTAACTTGACCAACAAAAGACAATCAAGTAGGCTCAAAAGAAATTGGAGGATCAAGGTCAGATTTGACTTGATCTCGAGCACTGTCATCATCACTGAGTTTAGGAAAAGGTTGTCCAATAAAATAGTGTTTCAATCTTTGCCCATTAACCTTGAAAATGCCCCCAGATTGACTCTCAACCTCAAAAGCTCCACTACCTAGCACTTTCTTAACAACACAAGGACCAAACCATCTAGACTTAAACTTTCCAGGGAACAAATGAAATCTTGAGTCAAAGACTAAGACAAGCTCTCCAGGTTGGAAATCACGCCTCAAAATGTGACGATCATGAATCTTTTTAGCTCTCTCTTTGTAAATCCTTGAGCTTTCATAAGCATCAAGCCTCAATTCGTCAAGTTCACACAGCTGCAGTTTCCTATGTTTTCCTGCTAGACCCATGTCCATGTTGAGCTTTCTAATTGCCCAATGCGCTCTATGTTCAAGCTGAACAGGGAGATGGCAAGCTTTTCCATAAACCAACCTAAAAGGAGACATTCATATAGGTGTTTTGAATGCTGTCCTATAAGCCCACAATGCATCACAAAGCTTAAGGGACCAATCAGTCCTGGATTTGGACACAACCTTTTCAAGGATTTGCTTTATCTCTCTATTGGAAACTTCAACTTGCCCATTAGCTTGAGGATGATAAGGAGTGGTGACTCTATGATTATGGACTCCATACTTGGCTAAGAGGGCTTCAAATTGGCTGTGATTAAAGTGAGACCCTCCATCACTAATCACAACTCTAGGAATTCCAAACCTAGGAAAGATGATTTGACCAAACAAGCGGCACACAGACTTTGACTCTTGCAGCAAAAGAATCCAACGAATGAGGCGAGGTTTAGCATCCTTTTTACTCAAAAGATACCTAATGGCTGCATGATCTGTGTACACTATGCATTTTGAGCCAACTAGGTAAGATCTGAATTTGTCAAAGGCAAATACTACAGCTAGCAGTTCTTTTTCAGTGGTTGTGTAATTGATCTGGGTGTCATCTAAAGTCCTGCTAGCATAGTAAATGACATGCAAAGCCTTGTCATGCCGCTACCCCAAAACAGCCCCTACAGCAAAATCACTAGCATCACACATAAGCTCAAAAGGAAGATCCCAATCAGGAGATTGCACAATGGGTGCAGAAATGAGGGCAGCCTTGAGCTTACTAAATGCATCCATGCAAGCCTCATCAAAAACAAAAGGGACATCGCAGCCCAAAAGATGAGTGAGAGGACGAGCAATTTTAGAAAAGTCCTTAATGAATCTGCGATAAAAACCAGCATGCCCCAAAAAACTGCGAACACCCTTCACATTAACAGGAGGGGGCAGGCGCTCAATTACCTCTACTTTAGCTCTATCCACCTCAATGGCTCTAGAAGACACTAAGTGACCCAGGACTATCCCCTCTCTAACTAGAAAATGACATTTCTCCCAATTGAGGACCAAATTGGCCTCAAGACAGCGCTGTAAGACAGTTTCAAGGTTGGCCAAACAGCTCTCAAAGGTCTGTCCATAAACAGTGAAATCATTCATGAAAACCTCCATGATTTTCTCAATAAGATCAGTGAAAATGGACATGACGCAGCGCTGGAAGGTCCCTGGGGCATTACAAAGCCCAAATGGCAGCCTACGGTAAGCAAAAGTCCCATAGGGGCAAGTGAATGTGGTCTTATCCTGATCTGATGGGTGTATAGGAATCTGCTGAAAACCTGAATATCCATCAAGATAACAGAAATAAGCCAAACTCTACCTCTTCCAAGTTATGGACTCCAAGTTACCTACCTAGTGCTTAACAAAAACCACCCATCACCATGCACTAGCTAGTCATACCACTGACCTAACACGAGTACTCAAAGTACTTGAAGATAGCAATAATTGAAACACACAAACCGACCATGAAGTCTATGAGTGCCAACTGTGAAGCCTACGGCAACCGATCGCAAAAGCCTAAGACAATGATAGCAGACCGCAAAGTCTACGAGTATCGATCACAAAGTTATCGACTATCAAGTACCAACCAGTAAAGTCTAGGACTATCGAGTATCGACTAGTAAGGTCCACAATTATCAAGTACCGACTAGTAAAATCTAGGACTATCGAGTATCGACAAGTAAAGTCCATGATTATCGACTGGTTACTGTAGCTATGACTAGTCAATGTTCCATGGTCAAAATATCATGATTAAAGAATGACAAGGTCAAAATACCCTGGTCAGATTGTTGTGGTCGGAGCTTGACGTGGTAAAAATCTACAGTACTCAACTTACAGTGGTTGAAAATCTGTAGTGCTCGACTTACCGTGATCAAAATCGAACATGGTCGAAGTCAGTCGTGGTTGAAACCTATTGATCGGACAAAGCTATTCGGGCTACCGACTACCGTACATGGTCAAAGCCAGTCGTGGCCAAAACGTGCTGATCAGACAAAGCCGCTCGAACCACCAACTACCGTGCGTGGTCAAAGCCAGTTGTGGTTGACCTACCTCAGTCATCTATTGTGGTTGACCTACTAACCTAAAACTTCCAGCAATAGAAGCACATCGACCAGAACTCCCACAAATGCAAATTCCAATGAAACTCAAATATCAATTATTCGTCATCACAAAATGCACAACCACCACATGGTCTAACAATCTCCCCCTTGATGAATACATTTACAACACCTCAAAAACTCTTGAATAGGAGAATTTGTGAAACAAAATTTTCAACACTGTAGACCACAACAAGAAGAGCTAGCAGACCACGACATAGCAAGAGAAAGCAACAGACCATAGTAGAAAGCCGAAAGCTCAGAAAACTCCCCCTTAGACCACATAGAAAGCTAACTCCCCCTTAGACCATACAGAAAGCTCATAAAACTCCCAAAAACTCTCTCTCAATATAAGAGAGCAATCTTAACAAATTCCTCCAATTTTCTCTAATTTCTACCTTTTTCCTATTTCTCCTCCTTTCATAATGTAATCATCAAGAAATCTAGAGAAAACAAAAATTCTAAAAAGGAGCAATAAGAATAAACATCCAGAAGCTTTATAGATCATCTGAGTCACTTTGCATTGATTTAATAATGTACCCAAGTTATTTTTTAGTAGAGCTCTCTAGATCATATAAAGTCATATATCATATAGAACTATCAAAACTAGTCTTTAGCAAGATTAAGCAAATTACATTAATGACAGGCATCTCAACTATGACCAAACCCAATTAAAAAGAGCAGAATGAGATATCACAATAAAAAGTCAAAGCCTAAAAGTGAAGCAAACCTTAAATTTAAATGAGCTAGCAGTCTCATATAGCAACATATTGCTCCACACTTAGTTCTTAACCATGTGGTATGGTTGTAGCATACTTCTTTTCATGATAACATATTTATTGCAAACGTATTTTAAGTGGTAGTATGCTTGAAAATGGTAGTATGCTTGAAGCATACTTCTTTTCATTTGTGTATTTTTTTGTGCCTTTTCTTTTGTTTAACCATGGCTAGCTTGACCTATTTTACGCATGCTCGATGAACGCTTCGATTGTTCGACCGCTTGCAACGACCACCTTTGCACGTGATCAAAATCTCCCTCCGCTCGAACAAGAACACACCAAAGACAACACCATACTCTACTTGATTAGATTGAGCCGACGACCAAAGACACCGAGCTCGTGACATGCAAGATCATGAAGTGATAGCACGCCTCCAAAGACACAAGAAAATGATGCTCAGAAAATATATCGCCAATGGCGACTAACTTTTCTTGAAATTGATCTGATCTATTACTTCTATACCATGTTTATGGCTACAAAGTGCACTCACGGTACTCCTAAAAACCTTAGCACAAAAGGCCTCACCAAGCCACCACAAGCCATAGCTAAACCCTTAGCCTCTCCCCTGCTTTTAAATGCTAGATCCCTAAACTATGTTCACCTAAAACACGAACATCTCAAACCATGTCTTTAACAACCTAGACATGCAATCCTATCTCTTTCAAAAAAACGAGGGACCTGAAACCCTTTCAAACACAGGTTTTAACCAAACTCTACCTCTTCCAAGTTAAGGACTCCATCCATAACTCCTAACTCAATACATGACGAAGCCTCCAGGACAGCACCTTCTGTTCTCCATCGTGCACCATCAAATCCTGTGTCGAAGCCTTCAGGTTCGCACCTCCTATAGTTTCTCGATGCATCATCACCACTCGTGTCGAAGCCTCCTGGACCGCACCCCCGTAGCTTCTCCATGAATCACCGCCTTTGATATCCACGAGCTCCAGCGTCAGCAAGACCACCTTGTGTTACATCCTTGACCGCTTGGACCTCAATTCCCCATCCTAGTCCCGGTCCTCCTCGTCACCGATCATGACCGCCTCCACTCCAACCTGCACATCAAAGACCAAAGATCGTTTTCCTGGAACAAGCTCTCCACAACTCGATCGTCATTAGTACACACACTCAAACAACACCTTTGACCATCCATACACATGAACCAGGTCATCAACGACCACATTCTCCATCATTTTCCATAAATCAACTTTAGATCACCCAATATGATTGCTAGCTCAACGAATACTTGAAAACAACAAGTACTCGGGAATTACCATCGCTCTACTCAAAATACTCAGGAATAACAAGTATCACTACCGACCATAGAACCATCGAGTACCAATCGCTATGACTATGACTACCGATCTCAACTCCATGACCCTCTGTGTTAATCACACTATTCCAGGAAAAGCTAGTGTACAAAGGGCCACAGTGATGCATACCTCAAATACAACCACACTTTATTATAACAAGGGTTTAAGCCTCAAGGCCAAAGTTTACAATAATAGCATAAGACTGAAAGAAGACAGCAGAAACATAAAGATAGTAGCAGCCCATCCAGCCTTCTTACAAGGCGAATTGACTGTAAGACGTGGCCTAGTCGCAGTCCTCACCGCAATCGTCAAAAGCTTCCTCTGGAAAGAGTTAGATTGAACAACATGAGTACAAAAGTACTCCACAAGTTACACCAGGAAATATGACAGAGTAATGCATGCATAGGGAAATGTCAAAGGAAGGTATAATATGGTTGATTTGCATGAAAGGCAACATTTGAAGTAAACATCATAAGTATAACAAAAGCTGAATTTGATACAGTAATTAAAAATAGAATTTAACAAGATAATAATGTTAATGCGGCTCCAACCAACACTAACCTAAACTCGGGTTTCCCACCCGGACCAACTTTCCAAAAGATAACCAAATTATCCATAACCTGATTTTATCAAAACCAAAGTCTAATATGTGAAAATCCTTACTCAACATGTCCTTGACCGTGGACACGGCTATCCAGGATAGTTTGTTACTCTGTAGAGGTGTACAACTTTACCCACAAGACATGTTCTCCCGTTTTGCCACGCGATTACACACTGCCTAAGGTGTGCGGCCGAGAGTTCATGACAAAGCCTTTACAATGATCAGTTGTTAACTAGATAATGCCGCCATGCACTAAGGTTTCACCACAACATTAATCCACATGTTGGAGCCCCCTCTAGTGCCATGTGAGACTTCCCGCGGCCTTCGCCACGCCCACATTCAACCTTTAGCGATATCTAGTTGGAACTTTACAAATTAGTTGACTAGGTCCGTCCCATATCAAACTTGTGGTAGTACGGTGTGACTTTGTAAAAGTAGCTCACAGACTGGTCCTTAACCTGACTTAGGCCCTACCTCAAACCCCTTTGTGCCTGGCAATCAACATCGAGTCAATAAACTACGATGCATGCCAGCAAGCACCCACCACCGTACCATTGCCTAAGTCAAAACCAGTTTTATAATTTATTTCAAAATACGTTCATGAACATCCTTGACTCACCAAAGTCAAGAATTCAGTTTTAAAGTCTATCATTTTATGTGAAAGATTAACCTAAACTAGAATAGTCTAAGCGTGGATAAGCATTTCTTTAAAATTTCTAGTTAGTGCTATCGAACTAACTAGGTTTTCATCTAGAGTTGACAAGGTTTGTTGGGTTCAAATGTCAAGTTTGGCTTTACAAGAAAATTTTGGCATAACTACAAGTTAAACTGAATTTCAACTAAACTTGATATAAAAGTAAGCATGCATAATAATTTGAAATTCAACATAAATAATTTAAAGTAATGGGTTCAATATGGTCAAGGGTGTAATTTGCCATGCTCCTCGTCGTCGAACTCATCGCCAAAATCGTTCGCTCCAGAGTCCTCATAATCTACACGCGAAAAGCCAAAAAAAATTCAAATAAAATTCAAAAATTTAAAAAGGGTTTAGAAATGGATAGTTTAGATTTTTAGAAAAATTTAGAAAATTGAACAGTTAAATTTGGAGTTAAAATGAGCAAATACGGGCCTTCGGAAGTTTCAAAATGAAGAAAAAGACCTATTTCCAGATTTATTTTTATACGAAAAAGAACTAATTATGACGTCAGCATATTTGAAATTTTCAGCGGGAAATATTTTTAAAATTGGGACCGTTGACGTGGTGAAGGCGCTGACGTGGCCGGCCACGTGGCTGCCACGTCGGCATGGCCGGCTGACATGGCCGAGCCAGTTGGATGGCGCATGGGGCAGCACGCTCGTCGGAGCGCAAGCGCTCGGCGGCGGCCTGCGAGGGGCGGCGGGGGTGGAGGGAGCAGCGGCGTCTCGGGCTTACCGGCGCCGTGCTCGAGAGGTGGTCGGAGTAGGGCGGCGGCGAGGAGAGAGAAGAGCGACGATTTGAGCTCGAGACGGCGGCTCCGGCGGTTGAAGCTCTCGGTCGAATGGGGGAGGAGGGGCGGAGGGAGTGGGAGGTGCAGAGGAGAGCTTCCCTGGGGGGGTTTATAGGGGGACAGGGGCGAGCGGCATGGGCGGCATTGATGCCAGCGCGGCGCGGGAGAGGCCCGAGGCGCGGCTTAGGAAGGGGAAGAGGCGTGCGAGCGAGGCGTGGAGCGGCGGCGAGGCAAGGAGCTCGAGGCGACGGCTTAGGGAAGGGGTGCGGCCGACGGTGCTCGAGGCGGTTTAATGGCGTGTGGGCGGCACCGGTTCGGGAGAGCGGTGTGAATGCGGCGGGGTGGCAGGGCGCGGCGGCGAGGCGGGAAGCTAGAGGCGACGCCTCGGGAGGCGGGGCGGCCGGTTGAAGCGGCGGCGGCTATTGATGGCGGCGGTTGGAGAGAGAGGAAGGAGGGAGGAAGGTGGAGGGACTTTGAAGATGAACCTGACAGGTGGAGCCCACCTGTCAATGAAGGAGGAGGGGAGAGGAAAGGACAGCGGCCGGATCTGCGCCACGTGGCAAGGAGGAGAATCGGGGCCGTTGGAGACTTAAGTGGGTGCAGACGGTCCGGATTTGATCAAGGAGGATCGGACTCAACCAGAGAGCGACACGTGGCAGTCTGAGAATAAACCGATTTTAATTTTCGAATTAGTTTTTGAGAAAATACCAGAAACTTTATAAATACTTAGAAAATAGTAAATAATGTCTAAAAATTCCAGAAAATTCATAGAAAATTCAAATTTGGCCTTTAAAAATTTTATAAAATATCTTTTTGACTTCAAAAATTGATTTTTAATTCCAAACAATTCTCAAAAATTCTACAAAACTTAGGGAAGCTTGGAAAAATCAAAATAAATTATTTTTGGCTTTAATAAAATATTTAAAATAATGTTACCTATTTTAGACTTTGAAATAAAATCCAAAAAATTCAAATAAATCCCAAAAAATCAAATAAAAGGCGAACAAAATTTCGGGATGTTACAAATAGATTGTGTAGGCTACGGATATTTCGCCCGTGAATATCTGGATCCAGATTCATATTTGATGGATAGTGAGCTACCAAATCTGTATTCATATCCGGTAGAGAAAATCGTATTCATTTTTGATCTGATGCTAGCCGACAAATATCCGAGCTGATAGAATCCATATTTGAAAATTATCTAAATTATCCAGAAACTATCAGATCCCTTTTCACCCCTACCTGTGGGATAGTTGCAAGGCAGTAGGTCCCTATCACCACACTGAGCTAGAAGTCTCTAACGTGTGAAGAGAAATAGCGGCTTTGAGAGGAGGTCTCAAGGTCCTTCGAGATCGGAGAAGAAGTCTAGGGCCTCGTGCGATGATAGGCATTCCTGGCAATGGGCTAGGCGTGGAAAAACTTCAAGAGCACATTTGTCATGTAGTACGTGAACCAAGATGGGACGCCATTCATGAAATATCCTTTCATCCATCCGAATACATGGGACGCCTTTGTAGGCATGGAGATGACCGTTGAATTCTAGGAAGAAAGCACGGCGCACAAAGGCAATATAGGCCCAAAACACTCACCTTCACAGACTCGGCACTACTAAGTACACAGGTAAAATCCCGTAATAGAGGAGGGAAGACGAGGCAATCCTATCGGAGGCGTCCCCACCATTTGCCGGGATCACATACGAGCACACCAAAACTGGTTAAGAGCGAGGACATCTACCACACCATATTGTTCAAGAGCCCAAAAGGCCCGGAAGTGTCATAATGCTTGGTAAGATATCGAACTACTTGGCTAGCAATATGTCCATAACTTCACAGGAACTGAAATAACATGTTGGTCTCTTGTAGCAAATGTTGACTGCAGAATCCTCCCAAGGCAACTTCCATACCGTCAGGGAGAGGGACATTTTATCCACGACCCTAGGAACACAAGGAGTACTCGGGTCGCATGTGAGGCCTTGGGGTTTTTGTTCCCTAGAGGCAGGGATTCCTAGACAACTCTGACTCATATAGGAGTCAAAAGAGATTGAAGGCTGAGCGTGAGGAGCACATAAAAAAGGAGATTCGTGCTGAATTTTCTAGAAAGATAGACCATTTGGAGGAAAAGCTAGAGCAAGTGCTCAACCAGTTGTACCCTGCCCCCATTAGTATGGAAGCCAGCTACATCACCATCGGAGTAGATGCACGTCCACACACCAATCTGACCAAAGTGATGCCTGACTTTCGATCGACAAAATCTAGGTATTGTATATCTCTAGGATGCTATAAAGATAGACCTGTAAGACACCTTAGCTAATTGTGTATCATTTTGTAGGAGCCCATGCCCTGCAAGCTCCAAGTGAAGCTGGTTAGGTCCATTCCTATTGAGACTAGGCGGATGATGGCGTTTCCATGCCAGGAAGGGACAGTGTTGCACGGTGCCCAACTGGTGCAAGGTTATGCCAAGGTCTATGTGGACATAATACATGACCCTTTCGTGGATGTCCCACTAGAGAAGCCCTCGAATAAAGACGTCATAAAATTAGGGGATGTCATACACACTTTTGTCCAGTGACCCAAGAGAAACATCACCCTGGACCCAGCAGTGCCACAATCTCCATACAACCATGCCTCTCCAACAATGACTCCACCTCAACCTCCACTTCAAAAGGCCACCGTATCAGCTCTCGTGGACATGACACCGAAGAAACAAGAAAAGCATGTTAAGTCATCTCCCGGAAAGACCTATTACAGGCGAGGCGCTAAGGCCAAATTGAAGAATATTAAGGCACCTCGCAAGCCCTGGTAGTTCTCCCTCGAAATGCCGTTGGTCCCCGACACACTATTACTCGCCATGGAATGAGTTGCGGGGGTTTGCATGCCTAGTACATGTGGAGGACCAATGAGCAGAGGACAAACCGGCCTATTGGATCCACCATCCGATACACAGAGAGGCATTTTCTTCACGAGCCGGGCTTCTTCGTCGTGGGCTTTGATGACTTATTTGAACTATTCAACGTCGATGCCTTGGACACAATAAGTATGTACAATCAAGTTCTACATTCATGTAATACCGATAAATATCTAACTCATTGCTTATGTATAGATACATGATGCAAGAAGCTCAACGATCATGAAAACCAGTGGATTTTCTTGACCCACATTTGATCTCTGAGCAATACATCACCCAAGACACATCCTACATTGAGAATTGCATAACAATGATATTGCTTGCTTAGGGCAACAAGAAGTACATACTAGTGCCCTACAACCAAAGGTAAGTATTTCACTAATTGCTACACAAATTTCATTTATATTTTATACACAACACAAACTTAGGTTTAATGACTTTGGCAATATACATGAATAGGTAGCACTAGATCCTTATAGTGATTGTACCAAAGTGGAACAAGATAATATACCTTGATTCCCTACTCAAAAACATCCATGACTTCACCCTTGTACAACAAACACTCGATAGGTATGCTTATTTTCTCCATATATAGCTCTATTATGGTCTTGCCTTCATTTGCAATGGATGAGATAACATTTTAGAATCATGTAGGTCGTTCAGCACCTATGTTGCCAGGGGAGGGAGTCATAAGGAATCGAGTGCCACACTGCAACACATGACGCAATTTTTGGTACCCACTACAACACAATAATCCTATATCACACTTTGTAATAATATCTCCCGAGCTGACTATACCTATGTATGTAATTCTATTTTTATAGTGCCACCAGCGGCTACAAGGCAACCTATGTGTATTCTACAGTTGCCGTCATGTGCATGAAATCATGAGCGCTAAGATGAATGATCCAAAGTTAGCCAATCTCACAATAATTATTTTCTAATTACCAATTTAAATATATATATATATATATATGCTTACTATTTTACTCCTAGCGACAGGGCATGACAATCAAATCAAGGATATTCGATCTGAACAAATCCTCAAATGTTTGAAGACGGGTTTCCACCTTTTTCATGAAGGAGGTCATTGACTTGAAAGGAGAGTTTCACTCTGGTGACACCGCTTAATACATGTTCAAATAATTGATTCAATCGTAACTCTAGCGACAATACATGAACATTCTTTTGTAATTGATTTTGAGTTGTAATTCACATATCTGTCATTTATCTATACAGCGTTCAAGAAGGCGACCTGGGCGACCGCCTAGGCGCCGCGTAGGTGCTGGGCAGCAGGGTGCCGCCCGGCCTTGGCCCCTAGTCGGGTGGTTGAGCGGCGAGGCGAAGAGACAGTCCAAGGCGGTCCAAGGCGGGGCCAGGCGGCCTAGGCGTGGCGGATGGGGCGGCGCGGAGGGAGCGGCGGGGGTGGAGAAAAGAGTTACTGCACACGAGGCTGTCGCCGCCGTCGTCGACTCGCCGGATTCCGCATCACCATCTTCCCTCTAGACGTCCACCATCTTCTCTGCCTCGCCTCCCCTTCGGCGGAGGGGACATCTTCCCCCCGCCCACCCGCCGCTCCCGTGGCCGCCGTCGCCGGATCCGGACTTCCCACGCCAGATCCCGCCGCCGTCGCCACCGGATCTGAACTCCCCGCGCCAGATCCAGAGAGATGGGGGAGGCGGGCGGTGGCGATCTGCGGGGGAGAGATGGGGAGGCGGGCGGCGGGATCTGCGGGGGAGGCGGCGGCGATCTGCGGGGGAGAGTGGGGGAGGCGGGCGGTGGAATCTGCGGGGAGGCGGCGGTGATTTGCGGGAGAGAGTGGGGGAGGCGGGCGCGATCGCGTGAATAAGCGGAGAGGCGGCGGAGGATTTAGGGTTAGGGTTAGCGTCTAGTAGGCGGGCGCGAATATGCGGGACGGCGCGGTCCGCGCGATTTAGGGTTAGGCCGTTAGGGTTAGAAGATCTGGACCGTTGGATCTTTATCAGACGGTCTAAAATCTGACTAATTGTTTTAAACATTAGTTATATGATTTGATGACTCGATCTGAGATGTCAGATCTCAAATATATAGCAAATATATACTTATCATCTGCCTATTGTCCTTATTTTTAATTTGGCTGCCTAGGCCCCCACCTAGGCTCCCTAGGCGCTAGGCCCCACCTCGCCGCCCGCCAAGCGCCTACTTGAACATTGTATCTATAATCTTCTTGCTTGTTTTCAGAGGGTATGGCTAGCATTTCCTAAAGCTAGCCGAAAACAGAGAAAATTTTAGCTATACAAAGGACTATCATAAATGGTTTCTAACACAAAACTGACAATGGTACATATACCATCATAGGCGGTTTTTTGTATTAGCCTTCTGTGGTATCGACATATCATAGATGTCTAATACAAAAAAATATCTGTGACACGTAGACCATCATAGATAGTTTTTTGTATTAGCCATCTATGTGACTTACCACAGACGATTTGGGGGTCGTCTATGATAACCACCTGTTATTACTGACATAATAAATCAGACAGCTCGTAAACCGTCTTTGATGAGGATTACAAACCGTCTGTGATGACTCTATTGTGGTAGTGATTCTTACTCCTTTATTTAGTACATACATCGAATTCTTCTTGCTACATCAGTGATGTGCATGTCATATTATTAATTTTATAGTTATATGTATTTTAAAGAGGTTGGATCCATACATTAGAGCTTTTCGTGATGTAATATCTTTCTTAAATAATTCTAACCAACGAATAGCAGTATATAAGAACTTTTGCATTGCATTGAACATATGCCCAAGAAAGTTTAATGTGGACATGCCGGTAAGATGGAATTCTACTTAAATGATGCTTAAGAATTTTTTTACCCTGTAAGAGCACATTTTTGTTTTATTCACACGCACTACCACAGCTATGAAGGAAATATACTATTAACTGAGCAGCATTGGATTGTTGCGAAAAAGTTACTATCTTTTCTAGAACTTTTTTATGATTTCACTGCATCTCCTTGAATTGTGCATCATATTCTTGAAATTGCTACTCACTTTGCAGGCTAATGAAAATAAAATAGTATTACGAGAGGCTGTTAGTGCTATGAAAACTAAATATTTGAAATATTGTAAAGATATTATATATTTATATACTTTTGCATTTATGTTAGATCCTAGAGCTAAACTTAGAGGATTCGGTAATGTTATCCTAACTTCCGAGTGATGCTACAACGATAGATTATTCTACCTATTTTTCATATGTTCGTACTAAATTAACCGATGTTTATCAAAAGTACGAGCTAAAGTTTCAGAGAGTTCGCTTGCAACAATCTCCACCACCACCCACCACAGTTATGAAGAAAACCATGTGGGGCAAGATCTAGGGTGCATGTTCTTCCTCCAAAGGTTCAGTTTCTTCTATGACGTCAACCACTGGAGTAAGACAAAGCCACCATAGCATTGGAAAGCCCTTTGCCTATCTAGACAGTGGTACGGTGTCGTGCTAAGAGGAGGACTACAATATTTTGCAATGGTGGCACAAGCACAAGATAACATATCCGTATTATCCATATTAGCATAAGATGTGTTAACTGTTTCTATCTCGATGATTTCTTCCGAGTCCGCTTTTAGTCTTTCTAAAAGAATATTGGAGAGAGAAGAACATGTTTAACGAGCGGGATGGCGGAAATACTTATAAGTATCAGGAACAAACCGATGCACAAGACCTACACTCCGTAGAAAATACATAATTGGCGGACTCGTTCGCAATCTTTATCTAGACAATGACACTTAGAACATTGATGTATACATAGCTATAGCTTGTACTCTTTTTCTTTGCCAAAGTTTTCTCAAATTAAGTTTTTACTTGGCAAAATTTTTAAAGAGACAGCCATCTAAACTTTAATAAAGCTCTTTATTACATTTTTCAATATATTTATCTCTCTTTATGGTATAGAATCCTCTTTTGTAAATTTTAATTTACATTTTTTAATTCTATATATTTTATTTTATTGCAGTTTTTAAAAATTTTGAGGCCGACGTGGGCTAAACCGGCCAATCCTGGTATGTTGGGCTAATCATGCCTAGGTGCAAGACAAAACATACCCATTTAGTCAGTTGGCCCAAATGGATGTGTCTAAATATATTGTGCCTCGCTGGCGTATCATGCCATGTCGGGTCGCTCATTTAGTCAAGTATGTATACAATCTTAACAGAGGGGGCAACTACATTATAGGTAGGTTCTTTTGGGTTGTGTATTATGTTTTTGGTTTTTAAATTCTGACTACTCGCAAGAGAGATTATGAACAGAGAGACAGACGCATGTGATTTTGATCAGTATAACTAAAATCGGTATAATACGTAGTATAATCAACTAATAGATCTTTATTTTAAAAAAACATACCATTTAAGAGATAAGTACTGTAATAAATATAAAAAACCATAACACCAAGCTATTCGAACGCACCCTACATAGGCTTGGGAGGGGAGAACGACTATCACTCCCAACGGCTCGATTATCATTTTGTATCTTCAAAAAAACATTTTTAATAAAATATCTCAAATCGTGTCAAAAGGTTTCAAATTATTTGATCGCATCTTCGCATGGATTGTTGCATTTCAAACACGGCGGCGTAAGACGGCCCCGAGGTCGCGTTGTAAAACCCTCCCGAATCCCCTTCCCCTCCCATCCCCTCCCGTCCGCATGGAATCCGACGGCGAGGCCTCGCCGCCGCAGCACGCGTGCGGCGCTGGCCACCGCGCGTCGCACTTGCTTCCCACCTCGGCTGGCGGCCGCGTCTGCCTCTCCTGCGCCGCGGCCCTCCTCTCCGCCGCCTCCGCGCCGTCCCACCACGTCTCCCACGCGCTCGCCAGCCTCTCCCTCGCCCTCGCCGACCCTGCCTTCCTGGCGCCGCTCCGCGCCGCGCACCCGCGCCTCCTCGCGGCGCCCCTCGCCGACGCCCTCGCCACCGCTGCCGCACGCCGCGACGCCGCGCTCGCCACCCAGGCGTCCGACCTTGCTGCCGACCTCGCAGCCGCCGTGGGCCCCCCCGCCGCCTCCGAGCTCGTTGCCCGCCTCTCCGGCGTCCTCTCCTCCGGCTCCCTCGTCAAGCACCTCCACACGGTACGTGCGCCGCATTGGACGACTCGCTTTTCCCGTATTCCATGCTACGCTGCCTCCGAAATTTGCATGTTAGAAATGGTGTTGCACGTGAGGATATGGTCTATGGTGAGATGGTGGACACTGAGTAGGTTGCCCGTAAATAATCTTAAGAGGTGAGGAGCAGTGGAGGTCAGGTTTCACTAGATGGAGTGATCGAAAGGAATTTCTGCAATTTTTCTGCATGTAAGAGTGTGGTGAAAAATAGTAAGCATGTACTATCTAGCTAATTGCAGTCTGAACTGTATGTTCTGCTGCAGAAAATATGGTGTCTTATTGTACAGCTCTGATATGGTAATGTTGCATAGACATAAACCTGATTGCATGTGGATACACATGATGGCATTTCCAGGTTGCTCAGCAAATTTCAATGGTCCATTTGCTTCCTTTGTGGACATTATTCTGTGGTTGAGTTTTTTTTAGTGTGTTACACATTGTTGCTGCTTTATATTTGATAATGAAAATGGACTCTGTATCGTTGTATGCTCTAAATTAGTGAACATGGATGGAGTGATTTTATAGCTATATATTGTGAATTTTCCAACTCCTAACCAGGATCATACAAGTTGCATCATGTGAGTCATGCCTTTTTCCTTTTTATTCTCATGTAGCAGTGTCTCATAACGTGCAAATAGGGGCGTAGCCACCGGAGGAGCTTAGTGAGGCTTGAGCCTTACTTCCCCCGGTGACAACTTTATACATAGTAAAAATAGATAGAAAAAAGAGAGATTAATAAATTCAAAGAGAAGCTAGCTCTTCTTGATGAAAAGGTTAACAACAAACATGAAATCAAAGAAGGGGAGGAGGAGAAGAAGTGAAAATCATAAAATTAAAGAAGAGCTAATCAATCAATCAAAGAGAGAAAGAAAGTGAAATAATATATGTAAATCGTAAAATTAAAGAGGAGGAGGAGTAGTAGTGAAAATCATAAATTTAAAGAAGAGATAATATATCAAAGAAAAAAAGAAGAAAGAAAGTGAAATATATATGAACCTTCTTGAGTCCGGGGATGACGGTGGAGAACTTGATGAACCTCTGGTTGATCTTCTCCCTCTGCCGCCGCTCCGCGATGATGTGGTCCTGCACGTGCCCCGAAAGCACCGCCGCCGCCGAGCCCCCCGCCGTGAAAATGATAAGAACATTGGATCGAGTGTGGAAAAAGATGCCGTCTTTTGTTTCTATTATCTCGTGATTTAAATTAGCTTAATTTTAGTATGTTTCATATGATCTAAATTTTCATTGTCATTCATAATTTTCTATTATATCACTAATTTTGATATATTTTATACATGGGTGACTTATGGCTACTCCGCACTCATGGCGCTTTCTTTTATCGAGGTACCTATTTTCTATTTCTCTATTTTTTATTTTTTGTCTCCATCCAATTTATAATTTCTATATGAATTTGAAATTTTATAAGAGTAAAAGACTAATTTTGTATCAACTTAGTTTAGACCTATAAGTAGTTTAGCTCACCCTCAATTTCATTCCTGGCTTCACCACTGCGTGCAAATATGTTTGTGAGCAAAGATTGTAACTCACAAGAGTAGAACTAGCTTTCTTAGTTGAAGCAGTTTATGAATCAAACAATTATGTTGTGGTGCTGAAATTGCCATAAGATTTGGTGGCTACTTATGATGTATATGTAAGAATGAGGCTTGTTGTATTGCAAAGAGTCCAGAGGCTCAATACATGTACAGGGTAAAATGCAAATAACACCCTAGACTCTAGACTATTTACATGTCTAACACCTCCCTTAAACTTATGGTGGATCAATAACATTAAGTTTGAAGAGATAGCAGCTATGCTGAGCTTTAGTCTGTGTCTTGGTGAAAAAATCTACTAACTGAAACTCTGAAGGTACATGTATAAAGAAGATCCATTAGAGCTTGCATGAGATATGGAAGTTGATGCTGAAGAAGAATGAGGAAAAATGATGATAAAGTTGAAGAAGGAATAGGAGTGGAAGAATGATACATTGCCAGCCTTCACATAATTTGTGTTGTCTACCCTTTCGCTTAATATATTTGTTGGTACTCACAAACCATTCTTGGTTCTTAGTATTGTTTGCATTGTCTTGATTGAATGTCTTCTGCAACACCATCATTTGCATTAATCTCAAGTATAATCTCTACCAAGGAGGGATAAAATATTACCTTTGGTACTCATCTGTACATTATATATCTCTTGCCTTACATTTCTTATCAATTATCATCATATGAATTGAGCAACAAACTGAGAGAGCATCAATATAAAGGCATTTCAACTTAGGTCTAGAATACTTTCTTATACCGCCAAATAGATTAGGAAGAGTTAATAGGGATGATTCCTAACCCATCATATGAGTTAAAACATTCAACTGGTGGCATGGTTCTAAAACTAGGTGTACTCGGCCGAGTACTCGCCCAGGTACTCAGATTAGGTCCCCTCACCGAGTACGAGCAGGCAAAAACGAGTACATAACCGGTTTAACCGGCATAACTGGTCAAGTAATCGGAGTAATCAGCTAACAGACTGTGTACTCACCCGAGTGGCCTGTCCAGTGTAATGAAGGCATGAAGTCCATGATCAAATTGAATTAAGCCCACAGCGGCATAGCCCAGCAGAGAAAGCCCACAGCTTATAACACTGGCGGTGGCACACACACGCCCGAGGGCAGCATCGTAGCGACAGCGCGGGAAGGAACCCTAGGTGCGGGAGGGCGGCGGCGACGGCTGCTACTGCTGCATCTCCTCCCTCCAGCGGTGGGCTCCCCTGCTGCGGCTCCTTCTTCTGGCGGCGGGCTCCCCTACTGCGGCTCCTCCCTCCGGCAATGGCCTCCCTTGCTGCGGCTCCTCCCTCCAGAACGGCCTCCCCAGGCGCAACTCCTCCGTCCAGCGTTGGTCTCCCCTACAGTGGCTCCTCCCTCCTGCAGCGGCCTTCCCTGCTACAGCTCCTCCTTCCAATGGCATCCTCCCCTGCTGCAGCTCCTCCCTCAAGTGGCGTACTCCCCTACTGTAGCTCCTCCCTCATCCTCCCCTGCTACGGCTCCTCCCTCAGGCGGCGTCCTCCCCTACTACAGCCCCTCCCGCCGCCCTTCCCCTACTGTAGCTCCTCCCTCATTCTCTTCTCTCTGTTTTTTTGTTAAGTAGAAGTATGCTCAGAAAGATGCATGAATTTAGTGTGACCATTTAATGTCCTAACTATGAAATGGACCAAGCACCACAAGATATGGACACATTAAAACAATAGCATCAAATGTGGCTTTGATTCTACATGAACATACAATTACATATATAAATCTGTTATTAAAATAGAAAAACTGGTTACAAGGCCGATTACCATATAATCACTACAAGGTGAGGTGGCCGAGCGAGTACTGGTTACTGAGTTTTAAAACCTTCACTGGTGGTAGGTCAAAGCATAACCAAATGCAGAATCATTTTAATTGATTAATGTCACTCTGGGACAAGAGTTCAAAGGTTGCCAGTGGTAACACCTTCTGTTAGGTTTCGGTGCATTGGAGGATGGTTGTCTTGCTTCCCCTGTTACAGTAATTGTGATTTCGGACTATTGTATTTGATTCATTTAAAGTGGGATGCAGTTCTTTTGTATTATCGTTTGACTGGGCAGACTGGATCCTTTAAGATGTGAAGCACTTTCGTAATTGGTACTTCTCTTGCAACTGTGCTGAAGTACTGGCAACAATACTGTTGCAATTTTCTTGAATTGATTTACTGCGCTAATTTCTGAATCTTTCTTTTATCTCAGTGTAGATACACTGTTTGGGGGTCTTGCTAAATTCTACCAAAGATGCTGCAGCATACATTGGAGATAAACTTTCTCTTTTCTTAAACCTTGTCAATGATCTCCGACTACCAAGGTGAAGACTACTGAATACTGATGATTCTTTCTGACCTTCCAAAAAAACTTTTTTCTGGCCACATCCTTACTTCCTTTGATACAGCGATGAGATTCGTGGAGAGATACTCTTCGTGCTTTACAAACTCTCTTTATTAAACGCCACCCCGTGGGACAATATGTGTGATAATGGCAATGTGGACCTTTCAGCAATTGGAAGAAACTTGCTTCAACTCTCACTTGAAGTCCTACTCAAAACTCAAAACGATGCTGTTCGCATGAACTGTGTTGGTCGGTATATTTCTTCTTGTTGTTTAATTTAAATAGTGGCTTCTTACGAAATGAATGGAGTACACTTTCAATCCAGCATGTATATTGTTGAATGAAAAAGAATGCAATGATGCATTTTCATATGATAACGGTTTATTTATTCTACTATTATATACAAATTGATACTCCATCCATTCAAAATTGCTGGTGTTTTTTACTTTTCATGGTTTTCAAGATACAACTTTGATTATCAGTTTTTATCATATCACAATATATTTGTATAAGTTATAAAAGTTCAACATTATAAAAGTTTTCTGTAATGAATCTACACGTTATTTTCATGTGAGCATTGTAAATATTAAAATATAATTAGTCAAAGACCAAAAGTTTGACTGCGCACTTTGCATGGTTTGAGGAACTTGTGACTGGAGGGAGTAATACCAAAATATAACTTGTATAAGTGATGTAATTACACATTTTCTGCAGTTATGTATGTACAAACAAAGTTTTGGAGCTGACACACAGACACAGATACCTAAGAGAGCTCCAATAGTTTAAGAGCTGGTCAAGGGAAGGAAATAATTCAAAAGTTTGATTAAGTACCTTCAAATTGTTCACAGTGATGAAATTTTTTACAGTAACAATACATTTAGTATCTTCATGTTGTTTATACTAATGAATTTCTGGTTTGCTTTTTAATATAACTGTGAAACAACCCACCAATGTTGAAAATTCAAATGTACACGAGCTTGTTCTCTATGGGCTAGAATGTTCAGTGATGTTCTGTTGTGCTTCTGCAGCATTGCTCCTTACTTTAGCAAAGAAGGGGGCCTTGGACATTTTGCTGCTTGGTGATCAGAGTTCAATCAATTCTGTAGGAGCTGAAGAGTCCATGCAGGCAGATTATGTGTCCCTGAATGCTTTTCTCATAGTTCTGTTTGCTGATGCTGTCAAAGGATCTCTGCTATCTACTAATCTAGAAGTACAAACAGGGACATTGGATTTGATCTTTCATTTCCTTTCATCTAATGCAAATATTTTTGTTCTACTTCAAACTTTGATAGATGAAAATGTTCCTGATTATGTATTCGAGGCTCTAAGGTTATCAGGTATGAAAATGTCACCTTTCTGCAGTCACCAACTACTTTGTGAAAGTTTTTATGTCTCATGATGGTTAACCATATTGAACTGTTATACATTCTTCAGGAAATAATGATCCACTGGTCATTTCCTCTATTCAAGTACTATCACTTTTAGCCACTTCCGAGGAGAGATTCAAAGAAAAGCTTGCCATTGGATTTTCGACTCTGCTTCCTGTTCTTCACTATGTTGCAGAGATACCATTTCACCCAGTCCAATCTCAAGTTCTACGACTTGTTTGGATTTGCATTGTTAATTGTTCCGGTATCCTGTCGCTGCCCCAAGAAGAACAGATAGCCTGTACTTTGACTGCAATTTTGAAAAGAAATGGCAATGCTGAACTTGGCATGAGCTTTGAAACCTTTGTTCTGGTTTGCTCAATATTAATAGAGATTCTGAAGTCACCATCTGCTCGCAATATCCAGAAATTGCCGTCATTCATTGACGAAGCATCAAAGCATGCAATCTCTTCAACATTATCTCACGAGTATGATCGTATGTTCCTTGTACCACATTCCCTTCTTCTTCTAAAAGAAGCACTTATATTCTGCCTTGAAGGGAGTAAAGATCAGACTCCTGGGAAAAAGGATCTTGAGGATAGCATCATTGAAACTTGTGGAACATATTTACTGCATTGGCTTGAAAGTGCTGTTGTTGATGGTAATGATGAAGAAACATTGGCAGGGATCCTTCAGATTTTCCAAATTATTTTGTCAAGGACTTCTGATAACAAACCACTCAAGTTTGCTGAGATGCTTGCATCATCATCATGGTTTAGCTTATCATTTGGATTCATGGGCTTATTTCCTACTGATCGTGTAAAATTACTAGTATATTTGGTCACTAGTTCCATTGTCAACAAAGTTTTGGGTTGTAATTGTGGGGAAACAATTAGAGATGCATACGTTTATCTTCCATCAGACCCTGCAGAACTGATGTATTCGCTTGGGCAGTGTAGCTCAGAAGACTTTAACTTGGCATCATGTCAATGTGCTATTCTTGTTATACTGTATGCATGTTCATTCTACAATGAAAGGTACTCATCTGCTGCATTTGACCCACCTTTTTTAAGGAAAAAAAGATATTCTAATATGATGATTGTTTGAATAATCAGGCTGGCTGCTGACAACCAAATTCTGGCTTCAGTTGAGCAATACATCCTTCTCAACGGTGGGAAGTTTCCGTACGAAATAACTGGTTCTGTGATGCTTACTCTTCTGGTTCATCTCTATGCCTTTTTCAGAGGCATTTCAGTTAGCTGCAGCATTCCACATAGTCCAGAAGCTGAGAAAACTCTGTTCCATGTTATGGCATGTAAGGAGTGGGATTTGCTTCTGATCCGGGTCCATCCGATAGCACTAAAATGGCTCTTCCAGAAGGAAGAACTTATGGAACCACTTTCCTTCCAGATGCTGAATTTCTGCAAAACTTACTGTGAAGACAAAACTGTCATGCTTTCAAACAACAGTCAATTGGTGGACATACAAATGATTGCAGAACTGGTATTTTCGGGCGAAACCAGCATCTCGTCTTTGCTGGTTTCCTTACTGAATCAGATTGTAAAAGAGGGTACAGAAGATGAGGTCTTCTCAGTGATTAATGTTATTGCTGAAATCCTATTGATCTTTCCTTGTTCTTCTGTTCAATTTACATCATGCAGTGTTGTTGATGCACTCACTAGTATATATTGCTCATCATGTTCTTCAAGGATCAAAATAGTGTGTTCCCTTTTGATCTTTAACATTTTATATTCAGCAAATGTGATGGCATTCTCTCAGGAAGATGAATGGCTTGCTCTTACAGTGAAGGTACTCTTGTTCTTATATCGTATGAGTTGAAAGTTACATTGCCAGTTTGGAGCTTATTTTTTTATCATATTTATGCAAATAGTCTTTCCATGTTACTAATGGCTTTATGGAGTGATTATCCTAAAAATGTATTTCAGATAACAAATTTTCACTTCGTTATCCATTTTTCTGCAACTTGTGGGCACTAAAAAATGAAAAACAAATTCTGGTATATTCTAAGGGATTACTAGTGTTTTGTTCATAAAAAAAATTCTGGTATAGTCTAAGGGATTACTAGTATTTTGTTCATAACCTAAGTTGGGACAAGTGAATCCTAGGGGTCCCACATCCTTAACCCTTAGGTGGGACAACAAATTTGAAATGTTGGGCCCATACATTAGAAGAATTAGAAGCAGCCAGTTTCCTTTGCCCCAATTTCAATTAGATCAAGCCTAATAACCAGTTTCTTCCTCCTTCCATCTCAATTTGGGTCAAATCCACATTAAAAAAAACAATCCAATTGCCAATTGGTATTTGAAATCTTTTGTACCATAGTTAGTATTTATGATTTGTCTAATCTACTAGTTGCTTCTTGGCAGTTATTGGAGTATTTCAATTCTAGTCTTGATTATGCATCAAGTGACCAAGAACAGAAGATATTGATTGGGATATTATGCCTTATTTTGCATCATTCAGCAAACAAGGTTCTTATTGAGCCTGCAAAAGCGATAATCTTGAACAATTCTTTGGTTTCTTTGACGGATGGCATAGTACAAGAAGCTTGTGCAAAGGGCCCATCTTTGTTTCAACACAATGAGGAGACAGCCTTTGGGGAATTCTTGATTCTTATACTCCAATTGGTGTTTTTCTCTATAAGAAGGTATGCAGCTGGTATTGCATGCTTCATTTTAATTGCTTGTGTATGAATTAATGGTAGTTTGTTTGTCAGTTTGTATGCGATTCTAGAGGAAAGTATTGACTGGCAGGACTTCCTTCAACATTCAAATGACATCCAGTCTTTCTCTGTTCTTGGCATTCCATGCCATGATTTGTGTCGTCTGATGCACTTCGGTCCGTCTCCTATAAAGCTTATTGCTTCACAATGCCTGTTGGAATTGCTTACCAGAATTTCAGATCAGAGAAGCTGTCTTAATGCTGAGTTAAGATGTTCTGCCAAATATCTGAAGTCCATTATTGCAGTGATAGAGGGTTTGGTGTTCAATCAAGACAGTAAAGTTGCTGAAAATTGCGGTGCTTGTCTCTCGATGATTTTAGGTTGGGAGAAATTTGGCTGCCAAGAGAAAGCGGTGGTCAGAGAATCTAAATGGTCCAGACTAATAATGGAGGAATTTGTAGTTGCCTTGACTGCTCCTGGTTTGACCTCTAAATCTTTCACTAATCAGCAGAAGTTTGCAGCGAATATAGCTATTTCATTGCTCAAACTGAGCCAAGTTCCAGATTGGCTGACACCATTGTTTGATAATTCTTTGATATCTGGTATAGTTTCTAATCTTTCTGCTAGGAACGTTACTGCAGAAATTGTCAAGCTATTCAGTGAGCTTATGGCTCGGAAATATCTCAGTCAAGAGCAGATTATCGCTCTACATAACTTGTTCCAGGTTAGTGTCAATGGACTATGCTATTCATAGTTCATAATACTACAAAGCACGAAGCATAGCATTGTATAATTGTACAAGTAGTTTGGCAGGGATTATTTCCTGATCTACAGCGACCATTTCACCTGGGCCGGAAAGAGGCATCTATGATTGATAAAGACTGCTATAATAATCTAAGAAAAGAAGGGGAAAAAATGAAATATTGAAGCATCATGCTGGAGAAGAAAATTTCCCTAGCTTCTCCTGCAATGATGTTTTTGTTTTCCTTAAAAGACACCTAGTTCACAATCTGCATTAGTTCCCTTTCTTTTTGCGAGGGTGCATTTGATTTTTTGTTGCCCATCATTTCCCTTTGATTTTCTAATGTAAATCACTTTACTGAATACTTTTCATGTTGAGTAAAACAATTTTTTGAGACCTGTACCGTTGACAATGTTGACATATGGAAAATTGGAAACACTTCACATTTTAATGTTATTATCCATTAGGTTATACTGTAGTCCACACTTCGCAGTTTTAGGTGTCAGATGCTTCTCTCCCAGTAGTATGATTGGAAGTACACAAAGTGCACTGCATATGTACCCTTTGTCGTGCCATACTTAATTATTAAAAGAGCTGCCTTTTTGGTGTAAAAAATAAATAGAAATTAGCGGCCTTTGTCATTTACTAGTAATGGGTTGTATTACATCCGTACCAATGTGCGAACGGGCCTCTAGCCTAGCGGTTAGAGCGCTCTAGTAGCACCCCTCAAGTCCTGGGTTCGACTCCCAGTGGGAGCGAATTTCAGGCTGAGGGGAAAAAATCCCCTCGCTTGCCCCATAAGCCAAAGCACAGGTCTAAGGCTCGCCCAGGTCGCTGGTCGTCGCCAGGTCGTTGGTCTAGGGATCACCCTAGTCGTTCTCACATGGGCTGATGCCGCTGTGTCAGGGTGGGGCAAGGGTTCGGGGATTTTCTCGATCTGCGTGAGAAGATCTTCTTAAAGCAATGCCCGGGGGCTGTCTTACCCCCGCAGGTCGAGTTTTTTTTTTACATCCGTACCAATGCCAACTTCATGCTAAAACTGAAAACGAATATGGTTGATCAAGGATCTGTGCTGACAAATTATCGCCTCCCTCCAGGGTAACCTTATGTTTATCATGATGCAGGTCTGCAGAAGACAGGTCTACGAGGGAAGTTCGAAGGCGCAGTTGTCAGAGCAAAATGCTGAAAAGGTAGCTAGAAGCACCGATGACGTGCGTGCACTGCTCTTTGGCAAGATGCTGAATCAGCGTGCAGGCTCGTGCGCGGTTCAAATGGAGCAGCAGGAACTCCTGCGTGAGATTGATTTTTTCTTCCAGCAGTCGAGCCGGCGAGAGCAGCATTAAGGCCGACCAACATGTACAGTTCTCTCATAAAAAAAAACATGTACAGTTCTTTCCCCAGCTCTCCAACATGTACAGTTCTTTCCCCAGCTCTCACTATGGTCAATAGATATTGTACAGCGATACTCATGTTCCTCTAGGTCGACGGTATTCCATTCAAAAGGGACAAAAGTCATTTTCCCCTGAATCCTGAGAAGTTTTGAAACTTTCCCCTGAATACTGAGAAGTTTTGAAACTTTCCCCTGAATCCTGAGAAGTTTTGAAACCAGTGTTGGTACGAAACAAATCTGCGCAAATTCGTGATGGGCCCCATGATAAATTTGAGGATCGATTGGAGTGTGCAACTTGCCAGCCATATGCGTGCACGCACGGAGTGTTTGACGACGGGTGATTTACCTTTACATCCTTTACATGTTCCTTAGCATTGCTTCCGGCTCGGTGCCGCGTCCAGCATAAACGAGTAAGGAACACGGTTGAGAATCGATTGATATAGAAGGAAACTAGGTGGTACACCATGCTCACTGGCATTTGTCATGGTTAATTGTTGTTAGGATTAAGTCCCTTTTGTCCCACTCAACTTTTTCTAGAGTCCGAAAATCAATCAACTACAAAACCATGCACTGGACACCTCTTAACTACTTATACCAAACAAATTACCCCCTTTGAATCCAATCCAACCCGATTTTGCGCGCATATGTGACAATGATTTTAATGTGTAAGCTATTTTAAAAGAAAAGTTTTTTTTTATCTGTGGGGATGATTTTTGAGCTCAGATGTCAACTCCGTTCAGCTGAATTTTTTAAAAAAAGTGGTGGGTCACCTCAGCTCGCCATTGTATCCTTTTATCCCTCTTTCCAAACAGCTATGACTCTCACCCTCTCTCATGGTCAGAAGCTATGGCTGACTTTCCTTTCTCCCACCACCGTGGTTGTCTCTCCCTCTCTCCCACCCTACACCGTCTACCTCCGCCACCAAAGCGCCTAGATCTAGGAGGACAAAATGAGGCGCATGGTTGCGAGCACCATCGTTAGCGGAAGCATAGGCTTCAAGCCGACTCACAATGATTCTTTTCTCCTCCTCTTCCTCTTGTTAGAGGGCTTATCCATGGAGTCCGCAATGAAGACGTCGATGACTGGGGATGTGTTGTGGATGGCCTCGTACATGTCGAACACCTTGAAGATCATCTTGGCGGCATGTTTGGTCATGGGCATGGTCCCGAAGAAGGTGAGCATGTGGATGTTGACATGGATACCATATTAGTGAAATATGTATACTAGATACCACATCAGCGAAACCATAGTGATTTTGGGAGATGGAGTGATTTTAAACGGTTGTGATAGTTGAAGAATGTCGAATGCACATTTTTGTACTTTAGAGTTGATTTTCGGACTTAGGCGAGAGTCAAGAGGAGAAAAGGAGAGGGTAAAATGGACCTATTCATAATACCTATATTACAGCCGAGGGGGATTCCCCAGGGAGCCGTGCCACGCCAGCTTTTTTTACGAAAAAGTCCCTGCATTTTCCGAAATTATGTAAAGCTCCTCCGTTCTTGTAAAAAGGTCCTTGTCGGCTTTTTTTTCAGAAAGAACCCTCCACTTCACCGAAATTGCGTATCCTTTGTTGGATAGCGCCCCGCGGTTTTCTAAAATTACATATAGGTCCTTTTTTAGTTACATATAGGTCCTTGGTTTTTTGCGAAAAAGACCTTTGGGTTTTCTGAAATTACGCATGTGTCCTCGATTTTTTTAAGAAACTCCCCATGAATTATCGTCTCTTTTGCTTCAGTCCACACGGTAGCTAGCACGGCGTGTCGCCGCGCTTACACAGCTAGTTGTTATTATACCGGATGGCATCAGTGCAACATAAGAAGTAGAATGGCGATGGCAACAAACGCACCAAATGTGCTTGGGCTGTGATATTAAGTTGGTGTTGTTTGGTTGGATTAGCAAGTGTAGGGTTTATTCTTTTCAGTTTCTGATTTTAACTTTTTACAGTAGATAATTTTTAAATAGAGTATTTTTAAGGCAGAATCTAATAGATATTGTAACGAGTTCATCTATATCAGCTAAAATAACATACACGTGTTTCTCGTTGTACTCTTTCGCACGAACAGCCATAATTCAAAAAATCTAGCTATAAACCGTAGCTCAAAAGAACAGAAAAGTCAAATGTCCCACTTGTCAGCGTGTGCTATTATCCAATATGCGGATTTTTGCGTCGTGACTGATTTAGTGCTCCCAATCATTCAGGACATATAAGGGGAAAAAATAAAGAAGGTAAGACCTAGAGCCTAGATGAAGAAACCAAACCAGCTCCGCAGCCTGACAGGGCCCCACCCGTCAGTCTAAGCAACAATCGCAGCCCGCTTCGAAAGCGCGCCCTTCCCCTCCGGAGGCGACTCCTCTAGGGTCTGACCCATTGAGACCCAATGAGGCCATCACTCAGATGGCCGACACGTCCTCCTCTTCCCCCGCACGAATCTCTCCGCGCGAGCGCCGCGTTCTCCCGTGCCGTCTCTCCGTGCGAGTGCCGCTTCAGCTTTCGACGACCTCTGCGCCGTGCGCAACCTCCGCCTCTGTGAGGGTGGCTGCGCCGCGCGGCCTTCCGTCTGCTGAGAAGGTGTGCAAGGCGGCGGGGAAGGGGAAGGAGGTGCTCAGCGGGGTGGTCTTCCAGCCATTCGAGGAGTTGATGGGGGAGCTCTCGCTCGTACCGCAGGGCAAGGACCAGTCGCTGGCCAGGCACATGTTCGTCGACGAGTGCGAGGCCGCCATCAATGAGCAGATCAAGTCAGTGCTCTGCTCGCTCGCTCGCTCACCCTGCGTGTTTTTGGATTCCTTCTCTCTTTTTTATCAATTATCCCATTCTGCGCGTTCTGGTGAATTTTGAGATTTGGCTTTGGTGAATGGATGCTTCTTGTCGCCCCTCCGTAATGTGTTGTTCCAGTAATTTCGCTTCTTCTCTGCCGCGTTTCCTTCCCTACTAAACTGTGCGCAGTTCCCCCAACTTTGCTGGGATGGATGCAAAAATTTCGGGAGAAAAGATTCTTGTGCTTGCCTAATTTTGGTTTGGGAAAATTGAATATATAGGATTGAGTTGAGAGCGCTTTTGTAAAATAGGACCAAGTTATTTGTCCTCGTAAATATAGGACTGAGTTGAGCACCTTCTTGCAAATATAGGATTTTCCCCATTTTAATTTCATTTTCATTTTTCTGCCGTTTTTCTCTACGCGAAATGACTGTTTTGCCCTTCTTCTTCCTCCCTCGCTCGCCTGGCCGCGCCGCCGCCGCTCCCTGGCCTGCCCCGCGCCGCGCCGCCGCCGCTCCCTCGCCTGCCCCGCCCCGCGCCGCCTGGGGAGGGAGCGGCGGCGCGGCGCGGGCGAGGGAGCGGCGGCGGCGTGGCGCGGGGCAGGCCAGGGAGCGGCGGCGGCGCGGCGCGGGGCAGGCCAGGGAGCGGTGGCGGCGCGGCCATGCGAGCGAGGGAGCGGCGGCGCGGCCAGGCGAGCGAGGGAGGAAGAAGAAGGGCAAAACAGTCATTTCGCGTAGAGAAAAACGGCAGAAAAATGAAAATGAAATTAAAATGGGGAAAATCCTATATTTGCAAAAAGGTGCTCAACTCAGTCCTATATTTACGAGGACAAATAACTTGGTCCTATTTTACAAAAGCGCTCTCAACTCAATCCTATATATTCAATTTTCCCTTTTGGTTTTTAGTTAGTCGCCATCATAGCAATTTCTGGAATCGGATTTAAAGCCTAAAATTATCATTGCAGTGTGGAGTACTGGACTGCCTTGATGGTGGTGCTGAACTGAGTGGAAACAAAGGAGAAGAAGTTAGCAAGGGTCATGAATGTGTCAGATTTGAGCCGAAGGGGAAATGTCCACAGATGATGTGAGCAATCATCGAGGATGAGCAAGTAATATTTATAACCAGAAACACTTTCAACAGGTGAAGTCCAAAGGTCACAGTGTATAAGATCAAAAGTGTGTGAAGCACGGGAGGTTGACATAGGGAAAGGAAGACGAACATGTCGACCCAATTGGCATGCATGACACATAGGGGAACCAATGATTTTATTACATGAAGGTAAGACTGCTGATCTTGCTAACTTAGACAAAACGTCATGACCGGGA
This sequence comes from Dendrocalamus latiflorus, assembly GCA_017311315.1. Lineage (NCBI taxonomy): Eukaryota > Viridiplantae > Streptophyta > Magnoliopsida > Poales > Poaceae > Dendrocalamus > Dendrocalamus latiflorus. Next base: position 31,349,058 of record CM029627.1, on the reverse strand, counting down.
TGACCAAGTCGGCGATGCCAAAGAGGGGCGGAGGACACGGCGAGGAAGGACTCGGCGACGGGAGGATGCAGAGGGTATAGCGGCCCGGAGCTATCGCACCTGATGATCACGTTCCGAGACCGAAGATCCTTCACAGAACAGCCAGTGGGGTCAAACTCAACCGAACAGTTATTGTCGGAAGTAAACTTGCGAACAGAAATGAGATTCTTAATAAGTTTTGGGGAGACAAGGACATTGTTGAGACGAAGAGAGCCATGAACAGCAACTGTACCAGTGGTGGTGACGGGTAGAAGGGAGCCGTCACCGACAACAATGGATGAAGGAACAGGATACCGAGAAGGGGAGGAGTGAGAGAGAATACCGGGGTCGGAGGCCATGTGGGAGGTAGCCCCCGAGTCGAAGTACCACTCATGCTGGTGAGGTGAAGTCAGTGTCATGGTGGAGAAGCCACTGGCGAGGCTGTTCTGGTCCCAAGCGGGCAGGCTGGCTGGAGCACCGAAGTGGCCGGCAGTTGGTCCAGCTGGGGCACCATTGGCAGGAGCAGCGAAATGCCCAGCAGTTGGTGCAGCAGGGGCACCGCTATAGAAGTTCGTAGCCTGGCCGTGAGGAGCAGAGAAGGGCCACGCGGGCTGGGCGGCAGCCAGTAGAGCTTGAGGATGCGCCGGTGCTGGAGGCGGTGGAGCCAGTCCGACGAAGCGGCCCTGCGGTAGAGGGGCAAGGGGAGGCCGGGGACCGGGCCACATCTGGATGGTGCCGGTCCACGGATTGTACAGGCTTGGCCAGGCGCCGGTTGGAGGGATGCCGCCTGCACCGGAGCCGGAGCCCTGGGTGTGCTGGCCAGCTCGGCCAGCGCGCTTGCCGCGCCGTCCACGGGAGTGGGAGGTGCCACCACCCCCGCCTCCGCCGCCGCCTCTGTTGGTACCGCCGTTGCCGCCGCCGGGGCCGTTGTGAGTCGAAGGAGGAGGGGCGCGGTCGGCGGGTGTTGCAGCAGGGTGGCCGCCGGACGTGAGGAGGGCAGTGGCGGGTGAAGACTTACGGTTTGCCATGTTGAGCTCCTCCAGAAGCAGATCTGCACGCGCCTCGAGGAAGGAGGGAAACGGCCGACTCCGTTGGAGGTGAAGGCCGATGGCGGTGAAGTTTTCGTTGAGGCCGCGGATGAGGTTGAGGACGAGAGTGCGGTCGGCGACGACCTCGCCGAGGTCGGCAAGAGCATCAGCCATGGACTTGAGGCGATGGCAGTAGTCGGTGATGGAGAGATCCCCTTGGACGAAGTGCCGGAACTCGGCGTCGAGGTAGAGAGCGCGCGACTCCCTGTTGCCGAGAAACTGCGTCTCGACGGCGAGCCAGGTGGCGCGAGCGGTGGCACGGCGTTCCAGCACGACTTCGATGAGGTCGGAGGAGAGGGTGCCGAGAAGCCACGATTTGACGACGCAGTCCATGCGGATCCAGTCGGGAAGGGCGAGGTGGGAGTCGTCGACGAGGACATGGTCCTCGAGGGAGTACTTCCCGAGGGCGAGAAGGAAGAGCTCGCGCCATCGGGTGTAGAAGCCGGAGTTCAGGTCAAGGATGAGGGGAACCAGAGCGCGGATGCTCTGCACGCCGACCGCCTGGGCGTGAATGTTGGCGATGGCAGTAGCTTCGTGAAGGAGGAGGGCGTCGTGGAGAGGGGAGGGGGCGTCGTCCACAGACTCGGTGTCAGCGTCTTCAGCAGCGGCGCGTTCGCGAGCGGCGCGCGCTAGGGCAGCGCGCTCGCGTTCAGCAGCCGCATCGCGTGCTTGCGCGGCAGCAGCAGCCTCGCGCTCGGCCGCCTCCGCCCGCGCGAGAGCGGCGGCACGGGATTTGGCGGCGGCAGCGGGGCGCACGACGGGGTGGACGGGAGCGACGTCGACCCTGGCGGCGATCTCCTCAGCTCGGGCGGCGACATTGGAGGAGAGGATAGCGGCAGCAGGGAATGAGGGGGCTGGCGGCGGGAGTTCCCCGGACATGGCGGCGGGGAGATAGGGAAGGAAAGTTAAGAGCGGAAGGAAAGTTAAGAGCGGAAGGGAGTATCTGATACCATGTAGGAGAACAGAGTGTATTGATTGTGTTCTGTTATGAAACAGCCAGCAGTACAGGGTGTATATAAAGGCCATAGAGTCTAGGGTTAGGTCTAACAGACAAGGGATCAATCCTGGAGACCCTAACAGAAAGCCTGGAGACTCTAACAGAAAAAAACTAAAGGCATATGGGCACATGAGCCCAACAGCCATACACAGCTGTACATAACACCTGTCTAACAGATAGGCAAAGTGAATTGAATCCAATTCAACTACAACACACCTTTCAAGGTTGCAGGGTTTCTGATCCCATAAAATGGCTGTGGCAAAAGTAAACATAGTGTGTGAAATAATTAGTGGCTTTCCCTGGGTATTCTACTTGGATCTACTCCCTCCTTTTCCAAATAGATGTGTTTTGGAGTGCGTGCAATCAAACTTTGATAACTAATATACACGAATTTATTTAGATTTCTCACATGGAAATGATACCGGTAGATTCGTCATCAAAAGCAAGATAACATATGAAAGTGATTCTGGAATTCTTGGAACGTGGTTTCTCTAAGTTCTGTGTCAAGACTTGCTGTGGCTTCAGTGCCAAACATTTCCAGTGCAGGCCTAACCCTAAACCTTGGTGGTATTTCTCATCTTTGGGGACGAATAGTAGTTTTTTTCCATGTAACTGCAGGGTTAAACCATTTGTAAACTTGATTCGTCTTGTTTGTTTCTGCCAATTTAATTTCTGGGTGGGTACCTTAACAGATGGCCTAGCATATATCATCTATCAATTTAATTTATGCAGGTGTCTAAATGGTTCCAGCTTGGCTTTCTAGTTGAATGGGAGAAGTGTGCTAATTCAAACATGAAGCAGATGAATGAACACGCACGATCTCCATTAAAATCAACTTCTACTAGTTCACTGAGTGGTTCAACTGAGTATTATATAGAGAAGTTCTTGCGTGGCAGCTTTATCAATTCAATGGGATATGCTTTCACAGGGCATACAGGGAATAATTTCAACTCATCTAAAAGGTCCACCAGCAATATGGACGGACCTCCCATCCAAATGCTTTCAAATTTGTCTAATGGAACAGCAAGATTCCAGGAATCTACTGGTGATAATGATAATTCGATGAGCAAAATGGCTGCATCTGAGGAATTATGTAATGGCAGAATGCACATGCCTGAAGAACCTTTCGCAGCCCCTGGAGGAACATGTAATAGTGGGCAAGCAGGTCAAGAAGATAATCAGCATGAAAATATGCACAGATATGCTAGTGGACAGAAGATGGATAATAATATAGATCGTATATCCTCTGACTTGGAAGAATGTGGAACTCCCAAATGTGGCAAAACCTTAGTGCATCTGGGGACCGAAGATGCATTAGAAGTACCAACCAAAGTGATGAGTCACCAGTTTGGAGTTGTTCGAGGTTCAGAAGACAATACAATCAGGAGATTACGAAATGGCAAAGTGTTTGGAATGTCAAGTGGTGCTTCATTGAAGAAGCTGGACTACAAGAGTAAGAGAATGTGGAACGAAACATTCAATAGGAAGATGGTACCAAATGAAGAGATCACACCCCCTGCAGATCTGACTTCTCACAAAAATGTAGGTTGAATTTTGCACCTTGAAGAAACAACAATTAGCTACAGTTAATTTAATGCAAATTATTTAAGATTCAGTTCCACTTTTGACCACCTTGATACTTGCTGCGGCCTGGGATTCACCCTCTTTTGAAAATACCATTATGTAACATTCTAATTGTATTACGTGTACAGTGATCATCCACTGTTGTAATCAATGGACGAAATGTTGTTGCAAAAGTAAATGTAGATCAGCCATGCTTTATTTCAGATCATCAATTGATATATCCAAGTAACCACATTGTCATATTCCCTTTTATCCCTTTAATATAAAAAAAATAGTTTCAATGTATCGTCTCAATCTGTGGCTATTTCGTTCCTTTTCCAGACAAAATATTGTTGTCTACTAGTACTAACAATAATTGAAAATGCTTATTCTGATAACAAGTTGCAATCATAGACTTGTGATTTATATTCTCGGTAAATTTTACCAACTGCCAACTGCAGATTAATATAATTGAGCCACCTGTAATTTGGTTATGTTTATTTGTAATCCATTGAAGGAGAAAGTGCTCCATAATAGATTTTCAATGGATTTCTTTCTTCCTATGTAAAGCAGGTCACTAGACCAAATAATTTTCACTATTTAGATTTTCAGTTTGATGGCTAGTTGTTTTAACTGTGTTATGTTGACTGTTGAAATATTAACTTTCCTATGGTTTTGTTAAGGGTATTAATGTCTTTTTCTATTGTATAGGGTTTAGGGTTGTGTGTGTTGAATCTGTACTATATAAACACCTTTGGGCTGTGCAATATACAAGCAAGTATTATAACTTACATGTATCAGAGCCCAGGGTTTTACCGTAGCCTCCATTGCTCTTCCGCCGTTGTTACCCCCAGGAGGATCAATCTCCACTCCCGGGATCGGTCACTTCTTCGCTGGCCTTTGCGTCGTTCGGATCCAAGTGCCTCCACGTCGGATTCGGCGCTCCTCCGTCCAGCTCATCGCGCTCATTCATTGGGGAGAAGAAAACGAGTCAGCCCGCTACCGCCGCCGCCACTGGCCACAGTCGGCCGCCACCGCCGTTGCTGTCCTCGCGCTCTGCCTCCTCTGCTTCTGCTTCACCTGCTCTGACCGCGCTCTCACGAGCCCCCGCGTCGCCTGAGCCTCGGTCGCACGAGCCGGATCCGTGCAACTCGCGCTGGATCCCGCCGTCACTGCGCCGCCCCAGCTCGGATCCAGCCTCGCCTTGCCCGGATCTAGCCGCCTCCGCACCGAATCCGGTGAGCATGAGGCTTGTTGGCTTTGCTGGTGCCCGGATCCGACCACCCAGACGTCGCTTCAGCCACCTCTCACCACCCCCATGTCGCCTCCTTCGGCCGCCGTTGCCTCCCGGCTGTTGTGCCCGCGCCTTCGCGCCTGCCCCGCTGCCGCCTGTCAGATCCCGGTGGGGAAATCCGACTGAGAACTGGATTGCCACGGAAATCTGAGGAATCACGAAGGAACCAAGAGATCGCGAGATGCTACTGGACCTAAACTACAAAAACTAGGGCTACAGTACTCATAACATTTGACGGCATATATTCATTCCACCGCAGGAAAGTGTATATATATCGGTACATAATCTCTCATTAACAGTTAAGACAAGATTACTGCTAATTCACTCAGATTAGCATTAAGCTAAACTCAACCCAAAGTAAATACTTTAATGTTTGACCCCGCATTACTGAAACCCATCCTGACCGTTGGATCTTGCTGAAGGAATAAGGAGACGCAGCGGACTGGGTGACAAAGCCTTCACATTCTCTTCAGACTTAGTCCCTTCTTCCTCAGGAATATAGCTGGTTTTGGTATTTCCTTCCCCTCAACAACATACTTGTCCTCAAGTATGGAAATCAGGAACCATAGTGCCACAACAAGATCATTCAACACATCAGCAAGATGATAAAATGCAGCCAGCTTTGCCACTGACAGAAAAACCATCAATACATCCTGTAAGAACCTCTTCATAACATAGCGCCTGTGCAGATTCTCAAGAAAAGACAAGATAACACAACCCATTCTGTATTGAAGCATTTCACTGAACGACTCAACAAACAAGGAAAGCTCAAATATTGACTCCTCTGTATCATTGGCTATATAGTCTAGGAGGCTATCCAATGAAAGGGATGTTGAACGGACTTTAGATTCTTTACTCCTTTTGGCCTGAAGAATGAATCCTGGATATTTGGGAGGTTCATCAGACTTCTTCTTTTCTTTAGTGTCATTGAGTGACTTTTGCTTTGAATCCATCTTGTGGTCTCTACTCTTTTTCTCTTTATCATCCTTTGTGTTGTCCTTTTTTCCAATTTTTTTCATCTATTTTTGTATCTTTCTGTTCCAAAACTTCCTGCTGGATAACATTATATCCATTTGACTTCTGGTCATCAATCAATGTGTGCCCCTTTTCCTCCTGCTCCTGTTCTTTCTCCTGATTTGAGATGTCTTCAGCATGGGTTTTTGACCCTTCTTCCAACTTACTCTGTGCATTCCCAGCATCAGCCATACTCAAGATCGTCTGCCATAAAATCTGAGCTGGAGGACGATGCTCATCTCCAACAATTTGAGTATTTGAAGTTTGTACATGAAGACTCAAATCCATCAGCAAACCTTTCTCGTTAGCCCCAATGGTATCATTGACATGGAACTCTAGAACAACATCTGTTTTTCCTTGCATCTGAGTCTGTGATACATCTACCAGAGAGACTTCAAATGCTTCCTTTGTAACAACATTAAAACTAGGGATATTGCCACTGATTTCAATTCTGCCCCAATTATGGCCGCTAACATAAAGTTGCTTCTCCTCAGGTTCTTTGAATAGCCTCTGCTGCCAAACCTTTGACAACTGCAACATATTCCTTTCTTCCTCCACCTCATGTCTCATCTTCAAATTTTTCGATCCTGTCCCGGGATCCCAGACACGCACAACTTGCTCAGTACCACCAGAGACAAGCAAGGTTCCTGTAACATTCATAGCCAGAGCATAAACTGACTCAAGGTCAACAAGAAAAATGGCATTCGGGGGTACAGCATCTTCCCAATTGAATAAGTCAGTTTGGTTCTGGTTATCCTTACTACCAGTCGTGCCCTTTTCAGCATTTGCATTGGAACATAGTGCAGCATTTTCCTTGAATATTTCTGGAAATAAGAAATGTGAGTGACCAAACAGTGACAGGTATTCCATTCTTGCCTTCTCAGCAAACCAGAGATTCATGGCATAGAAATTTTGAGCATCAGTTAGGGTATGGAAAACAATGTTTCCTGGCTCTTTAGAACTGTCCACTGTTGAGTTCATGACAACAAAAACTGCAAGGACATTCTTAGATAGTATAACATACTTGCAAGCAGAAGATTCATCTGCATCCAGTGAAGAGAATTTGAAATACTCTAATGTCAACCTTATAAAGTAACAATGGTGGCTTATAGGTAACATCTGAACCTGGAGATTGTAAGGACCCTGCTTCATGTGAAAATGAGCTCCATCCTCAATTGTGACTCCAGCTTTACTGAAAATATCTCGATTTAACCCACTGATAACACCAACAGTACAGTATGGCACATTTTGCTTTATCCTAGCACCCCCCAGGGAGCAATAGATTGGTGAAGGTTCAAAAGTAAGTTTTTCCACTTTGCAGAGCTGGCATGAATTCTCATTTTCAGAATGCCCAATCCTTTGATTCTTTTCAGCTTTAGCCTTACTCTGACCAACCCACAGCCTTAGACTGTTGATATGTTCCTGAATTTGTTCTGGAATGGACCACTCAGTCATTGAGACACCCTTGATCTTTGGTTTTCCGGATTTAGAAACTGTGGCATCCGTTGAATCATTTGTTTTATTCTTGTCCTCAAGGACATTTTCACTTGCCTCTTTGTCAATCGACAATATTTCTTGCTTGGCCTGAGACTTCATCTCATTTGAAACACCGGGAATCGCATAATGCCTCACTGTAAGCACATTTCCATCAATACCATAACCAGTAATTACATGCTTTTGTGGAGGTTGCGTATCCACCCACACATTTACCCCTTGTTTTGGGCCCACTATATCGTTCTGCTCCATCTGCTCTATATTCATGTTGACAAAAGACGGTAGATCAGCATCAGCAGTGGATACACTGAGAACCCTCTCCTTACTAAAATTAGTATCCCATTGTCTGGCTTGGTATTGAAACTGGGATTGAATTCGAAGTTCCCTAGGATACTGAGGACATTGCCTTGCCAACTCAGGGCCATGACTAGGGTTAGAGTTGTTCAAATTGGGGGAAACAAGACAGGCAGGTGGCAACTGATTTTGACCCCAAACATTTGGAACTGCAGAATACCCAATATGAGGAGAATTATAATTACCTTCAGGTGCTTCCATCCGCCTCAAATCCACACTTCTTCTGGTCTTCTCCTTCTCCCATACAGCCGGTGGAACCAGATCTGATAAATCCCTTGGCTCCTCTGATGGCTGCAAGTTGGATACCCCCTTTCCCACAGTCTGGTCGAATGTTCGCGCTTGAGTATTCACTAACCTTTGCAACATGGTTTCCATCCGACTCAACTGGTCTTGCATGCTCCTCACTCGTTTTTGAAAGTCACCCTCCTGGCGTTCTTGCCTCGCGGCCGTGAGTTCCGACGCCTCCAGTTCATTCCTCGCCGTGGACTTGGTCATCCTCCCGCTGATCGACGCCGGCTTAGGGATTTTACCCGGGACAATGCCCGGAACCTTCACCACGCACCGATATGGTCCGCCGCCATAGCCGGATAAGGAAGAGGGCCGGTCCGCTGGTGCGCCGCCATAGCCGGATAAGGAAGAAGGCCGGTCCGCTGGTGCGCCGCCATAGCCGGATAAGGAGGAAGGCCGGTCCGCTGGTGCGCCGCCGTAGCCGGATAAGGATTCGCCCATCGCCCGACTCTTCCGCCAAGGATTCGCTCGCTCTGATACCATTTTGTCAGATCCCGGTGGGGAAATCCGACTGAGAACTGGATTGCCACGGAAATCTGAGGAATCACGAAGGAACCAAGAGATCGCGAGATGCTACTGGACCTAAACTACAAAAACTAGGGCTACAGTACTCATAACATTTGACGGCATATATTCATTCCACCGCAGGAAAGTGTATATATATCGGTACATAATCTCTCATTAACAGTTAAGACAAGATTACTGCTAATTCACTCAGATTAGCATTAAGCTAAACTCAACCCAAAGTAAAAACTTTAATGTTTGACCCCGCATTACTGAAACCCATCCTGACCGTTGGATCTTGCTGAAGGAATAAGGAGTCGCAGCGGACTGGGTGACAAAGCCTTCACATTCTCTTCAGACTTAGTCGGATTTGCTCATGTGCCCCAAAGTTTAATGACGTTTGCTCATTTGCCCCATGATGTCTCACTGACATATGGGCCCTGGACCCGCATGTCAGTGAGACATCATGGGGCAAATGAGCAAACGCCATTAAACTTTGGGGCAGGGAGCAATTTTTCCTTCTTCCTCAGGAATATAGCTGGTTTTGATACCGCCCCAGGCCTCAGGCTCTTCCCATCGCGCTTGCACCTGACGCCGACCGCCGGCGCCTACCGCGCCACGCCCGCACCGCCACCTCCCGGCTGCCGTGTCGCGTCCGCGCCCTCGCCTGGCCTCCTCCTCCCTCCATCGCCGCCTGCCGGAGCCCGTTGCCCTCCTGCTCGGGACCACCGGCTGGAACCCACGGGCAAGGGCCTGCCGGACCGAGAGAAGATAGGGAAGGAGCCAGGAGGAGATGGCGTGGGAAGGAGGAGAAATGAAGGACAAGCAAGGGAAGAGAAGAAATGGCAGTCGTTGTTTGGAGTGGTACGGCTGGATGGAGTTTGATCCAAGTCCGTTACATGTTGTTTGGCAGCAAGAGGTCTTGCTGCTGCTAGCTCTTTAGTTCCTTTATTTTCTTTTGAGTCTTCCATTGCGTCGATCCAAGTCCGTTGTCATCTCTCTATCAGTTCGTCAAAGCGACAAAGCCGTGCGAGTCCACAAATCCCTGCCAGTCAGCTGACTGCTTTGCTAGCCACAGTCCATCCTCTTGGATGAGTGTGGTCAGCTCTTTCTTTTCGCATAGCCGTAGCCGCCGCTCTTTTCTTTGAGCCACCACCGATCGTAGAAGTCTTTATGATGCCGCCACATCCTTTTGAACCGATGCTCTTTGTGTTTTATGGGCTGCCGCACTGTTTCGGATGGGAGGCTATCATTTCGACACAATTTTCCGAAAGCTGCACGCTATGGCGACGTCTTATGCAATTCTATTGTATATGCCTTACATTTGAGGAGGTGTTAAGAGTATTAATGTCTTTTCCTATTGTTTAGAGTTTAGGGTTATGTGTGTTGAGTCTCTATTATGGGTTTGTTCTCTTTTTTTTTGCTTATGGCTGTGGCTGATGATTTTTAGCTGAAATTTTTGAATTTTGAGCTATTCGTGATAGAGATTACGAAGAGAGAGATACTTGCTTGCGATTTTGACTGGTACAAATGTTGGGATTTTAACGTATACTACAATTAACTTGTAAACCCCGTTTTGAGAAAATACTCTATTTGAAAGTTATATACTGTAGTAAAAGGTAAAAGTCGCTTTTAAAAGCCGCAAAGAACAGGCCCTATATGAGCTCCTTTGGGCTGTGCAATACACATGCAAGCATTACAGCTTCCAGTTTTCATATTTTCGTAATGTATACATTACGAGAAATTTGTAACATTTTCAGTTTCAAGCCAAGTTGTTTAACCACATGATTTCCATAATGTTTACACTAACATATATAATTTTGTGTTGTCTGACCTAAGTTCCCTGAATGGTAAAGGAAGCTGTGATCTGATGCAGGGAGAAAGTATATTGTCATAAGTTTCATAATATTTTTAAGGGATTTTTTTATCAATAAGTTTCTTATTACATAAGCACTGCTCTATTTTGGTTCAAGCATGTTCCTTTCAATGGCATCCATGACATTCTTGTGAGTGGACAGTTGATGGTTGGTCTATTATAAAATGAAAAATGCACGAAGAATAGGATTACCAATTTGATATCTACTCAGGCAGGCTGGTAAAGTAGAGCATAGAGGAAAAACTCTAGATATATACTATGTATTTTGATGATTACAAATTAAGCTGCTGTCTTTTAGGGTGACCATCCTGCTCGGGGAGACAACTACTGTTCCAGTATAAGGATTATTTTTTTTGAAACCAAGGGCAGGAGCTCTGCCGTTCATTTCAAGAAGAAGAGAATTACAAACACTGGCCTTAAAAGGGAGACACCACAAACACCCACAAGTATAAGGATTTTTTTTTCAAATGCAGTGTTGTGTCATATTCACCTTTGTTCCCATTATGATTATAATACTTGACACACTATAGTTGAGTGTTATGCCCGCTGCAAATCTCTTAATATTTTTCTGATTTCCTCTGACTAGCATATGATGCTTTGATTGTGATAGTCATATAAGTCTGCTCAAATATTTTTCCTTGTTGAAATGTTGTCTGAACATTTTAGGTGTACAAATCTCTGGATATTCACGATAAGGCTAAGCAATCCTCAGTTTGCATGCCTGTATCTCCGGGACCTAAAAGGACAATATCAGGTAAAGTTGTTCGTTGATAATCATGTTCTGCTTGGACTAAAATTATTAGAGTATTTCCCATCTTTCAGGTCAAGTATGCCAGGTGGGTACTGGGCACCAAAACGATGCCCATAATGTGGTATACTGGTATGTGAATACTTTTATCTGCCCATAATGTGGTATGTGAATACTTTTTTCTTCTTTTACAGTTTACTTGTTTCCTTGTCATCACAAGTAACAGCGTGCATGATTAGTCAATATAGCTTTCGTGGTGTGTTTTCTCCTTTCGAATATTGACATACTCTTAGAATGATCTATGGGGAACTAGTTCTTGACAGGCATACAGCATACTGCACTATGTTTTCCTCCTTAGATGTTTTAAGCTTCTAATATTTGCTCAAGGGCCAGTGGGCACAGGAGTAAAGTTGAGGAACATGCCATCACTTTTTCTAATATTCTGCTGTGAATGGTACATATATATTTGTTCTTAAAGATAAATCTCAGTACCACATTAAGCAGATGAAGTGATCTGCTGGCAGGTTACACTTCTTTTTGTTTCATTTTTGTCTTTTGTTTGGTTCCTTTGAAGCATCTGCTTGGCTGCTACTGCTATGGCATCTGGATTTCCGTCTAAGCTCTAGTAGTGTTACTGCTAGTCTTCTTGATGCTTAATAAATCTAATGAATGTGCAGTAAGCCAGTAACATTCCAACTTTTTAGTATGACATCTATGAACCTTTTAATTTTCTGTCCATGCATTGTCACTTGTCAGGGGTGAAATGTTCTCTAGCAATCATGTGATGTTGTTGAAGGCCTTTTACCTTGTACTGCCTCTTTGCTAAATCTTGTAAGGTCTAACTCATTGTAGGGTAGTTCAGTTGCTGGGATTATCGCTGCAGTTAAGCTGCAATCACATAATTCACGTCGTAAAGGTAGGTTAATTTGCATAGTTCTCTACTTAGTCATTACGACTCAGCTTCTTACCTAGTTGCAATTACACCGCAAAGGGTTGTTATCACTTATCAGTTATGTGATTTTGGAGTTAAATGCTTTCTCTGTTTCCTGATGTATCCTTTGGAACAAAAATTAAAGCTGGAAACAGTTCCTGCAAAAAAATTTGTTGAAGTTCATTTCTTTGTTGAAAAAAGAAAAAAAGTGACAAACAAACTGTTGACAGGAAGAGGAAGCAAGTCAGAGCCCAAAAAGAGGGCAGGAAGGAGTCGTTGAGCATTGTGCGGTGAAAATCAGGGCACTTTTGTGCTGGGGGACTGGTCCAATCTGTAAATCAGCATTGGAGATCACAGCAAATGTATGTTGGCTTGCCTAGATGTAAGATGCACGAAACAGTGTTGTATATTAACTGTTGGATTATGTGGGCCAAGCCCATATAATAAGAATAATTCCTATTAAATCCAAAGGCCCACTCATGCAAAGGAGGCATGCATGTGACCTTTAGTACCATATTGCTAGTTCTAGGAGAGGAAGACCACCTTAAAAGGGATAGTGCACTCCTAGCCACTTGAGGCATGTGTGGGAGAGAACTAGAGGATAACACGCGCTCGCTCGCCTCGCCTCGCCTTGCCGGGCCGGGCCGGGCGGGGCGGGGGGCGCGGGCGCACGGCACCTGCGTGAATGGTCCGCCAAAATCGGCTCCAGGTGCTTGCGCAGACGCGGCTTCCTTTTACAGTTTTATTTTGCTGTTTTGAGTGGCGGTGAATCCGGATCGGTTACGCGTAACTAATCCGGTTCGCTTACGAGTTATGGAGAACGTGCAGGCGTCTTGATCACGCGTCCTGGTTTTCTATAAATACGGAGTCGCCGCCTCCATACAGCAGATGCGAAAATCAATCTAGGGTTTTGCCTCCTCCATCCATTGTGCTGCGCCGTCCCACGTAGTCTACTCCGTCCCGTCCGCCGGCGTGCACTGCCGTTCGGGAGAGCAGGTCTCCGGAACCGTCGCCTTCGAAGACCTGCACCGGGAGAGGGCGAATAAGGTTTTTGGGAAGCGCTCTGCGCGACTGCTCGCTGTAACTCTGGCTCGTCTTCCTCGTCGTTCGGCTTCGGCGAATCGACATCGACTTCGTGTCATCCTCACCGTGCCTGCAGCGTCTACATCGGCAAACTGATCAGAACAGAACCATCGGTACGTAACAGTCATGTTCTCCGTATTAGACCTGTTCATGTACAGTTTCCTGGTTTACATGTCTAGATCTTTTATGCCTGTGATGGTTCTGTTATTTTGCGTGCATGATGTCATGATTTATTTATGGAATAAATTGAACCTACATGTGCTTATATTTTCAACAATCCAAAAACCTTATTGTAGGCACTGTGGTTTTACCATGGCTGGATTTGCCGATGCACTGAGGCCGGATAAATTCTCCGGTGTGCACTTTAAGAGATGGCAGATCAAGGTCACTCTGTGGCTTACTGCTATGAATGTATTCTGGGTTAGTAATGGCAAGCCTGAAGGTGTTCTTGATGCTGAAAAGCAGAAAGAATACGAGACTGCCACTACTCTCTTTGTTGGATGCATTCTTAGTGTTCTTGCTGATCGTCTGTGCGAGGTGTATATGCACATGACAGACGCAAAGGAGTTGTGGGATGCACTGAATTCCAAATACGGTGCTACTGATGCCAGCAATGACATGTATGTCATGGAGCAATTTCATGACTACAAGATGGTTGATAACCGTTCTGTAGTAGATCAGGCTCATGAGATACAGGCCATTGCCAAGAAACTCGAACTCATGAAGTGCGCCTTACCCGACAAGTTTGTGGCTGGATGTATTATTGCGAAATTACCTTCTTCATGGAGGAATTTCGGAACAGCACTCAAACACAAGAGACAAGAGTACTCTGTTGAGAATCTGATTGGGTCTCTTGAAATTGAGGAGAAAGCTCGGGAAAAGGACGCTGTGTCTAAGGGTGATGGAGGGCAGTCTAGTGCCAATGTGGTACAGAAACCCTCAAACAAGAACAAAGGGAAATTTGTTAAAGCCCAACAGACAACCAACTTCAAGAAGAAGAAGAACAACTACAATCAGGATGATAGAACTTGCTTTGTGTGCGGTGAGGCTGGTCACATGGCCAAGAAGTGCCCACAACGCAAAGGAAAGAAGGCACCTGCAGGACAGACTTCTAAGTCTGTCAACGTGACCATTGGCAAGACTGGAGATGGGACTGGGTATGGTAATTTACCTACTGTTTTTTCAGTTAGTCAATCTACCAATTGGTGGATTGATACAGGAGCTAATGTACATGTGTGTGCTGATATTTCGTTGTTTTCTTCTTATCAGGTCGCCCGAGATTCCTCCGTCCTAATGGGGAATGGGTCACATGCTACTGTTCATGGTGTTGGCACGGTAGATCTGAAGTTTACTTCGGGAAAGATCGTGCAGCTGAAGAACGTGCAGCATGTCCCTTCTATAGACAAGAATCTCGTTAGTGGCTCCCGTTTATGTAGAGACGGGCTTAAGTTGGTATTTGAGTCTAATAAAGTAGTCATGTCTAAACATGGATATTTTATTGGTAAAGGCTATGAGTGCGGAGGCTTGTTCCGCTTTTCCCTTTCAGATTTCTGCAATAAGACTGTGAACCATATTTGTGGCAGTGTGGATGATGAGGCTAATGTTTGGCACTCACGTCTATGTCATATTAATTTTGGTTTGATGTCTCGGCTTTCCAGTATGAATTTAATTCCAAACGTTTCCATCACCAAAGGTTCTAAATGCCATAGCTGTGTGCAATCAAAGCAACCTCGTAAGCCTCACAAGGCTGCCGAGGAGAGAAACTTGGCACCACTAGAACTCCTGCATTCAGATCTTTCTGAGATGAATGGCGTGTTGACGAAGGGTGGAAAACGATATTTCATGACATTGATTGATGATGCAACTAGGTTCTGTTATGTGTATTTATTGAAAACGAAAGATGAGGCTTTAGACTATTTTAAAATTTATAAGGCAGAAGTTGAAAACCAGTTAAATAGAAAGATAAAAAGACTTAGGTCAGATCGTGGTGGAGAGTATTTCTCAAACGAATTTGACTTATTTTGTGAGGAACATGACATTATACATGAGAGGACGCCTCCTTATTCTCCCGAGTCAAATGGGATTGCCGAAAGGAAAAATCGCACGTTGACTGACTTGGTGAATGCCATGTTAGACACTGCGGGCTTACCTAAGGCATGGTGGGGGGAGACTTTGCTAACGTCTAATCATGTATTAAATAGAGTTCCTAACAGAAATAAGGACAAAACATCATACGAGGTATGGATTGGGAGAAAACCATCACTTTCCTACTTGCGTACATGGGGGTGCTTGGCGAAAGTTAATGTGCCAATAACTAAGAAACGCAAGCTTGGACCTAAAACTGTGGACTGTGTCTTTCTGGGATATGCTAATCATAGCATTGCCTATAGATTTTTGATAGTTAAAACTGAGGTACCTGACATGCATGTTGGTACAATTATGGAGTCTCGAGATGCAACATTCTTTGAGAATATTTTTCCAATAAAGGATACACATAACACTACTAGTCACACCACCTAAATCTTTTGAACATACACATGAACTTGTCAATGAGGAGGATGACAGTGGAGCTCCTAGAAGGAGCAAGAGACAAAGGATATTTAAATCCTTTGGTGATGATTTCACTGTGTACCCTGTGGACGACACTCCCAAGTCTATTTCAGAAGCGTATGCATCCCCTGATGCAGACTACTGGAAGGAGGCTGTCCGTAGTGAAATGGATTCCATTATCGCTAATGGAACCTGGGAGCTGACAGATAGACCTTATGGGTGCAAACCTGTAGGGTGCAAGTGGGTGTTCAAAAAGAAGCTTAGGCCTGATGGTACTATTGAAAAGTACAAGGCTCGGCTTGTTGCCAAGGGCAATACTCAGAAAGAAGGCGGAGATTTCTTTGACACTTACTCACCTGTTGCTAGACTGACCACAATTCGAGTACTACTTGCTTTGGCTGCCTCACATGGTCTTCTCGTTCATCAAATGGACGTTAAGACAGCTTTTCTTAACGGAGAGCTGGATGAGGAAATTTACATGGAACAGCCTGATGGATTTGTAGTAGAAGGTCAAAAAGGCAAGGTGTTAAAACTGTTGAAATCTTTGTATGGTCTGAAACAAGCTCCTAAGCAGTGGCATGAGAAGTTCGATAGAACACTGACATCTGCAGGCTTTGCTGTCAATGAGGCAGATAAATGTGTATACTATCGCTATGGTGGGGGTGATGGAGTTATTCTATGCTTGTATGTGGATGACATACTGATTTTTGGGACAAACATCAATGTGATAAATGAGGTCAAATCATTCTTGTCTCAAAACTTTGATATGAAAGATCTGGGAGTAGCTGATGTTATTCTAAACATTAAATTGGTTAGAGGTGAGGATGGGATTACACTTTTGCAATCTCATTATGTGGAAAAGGTCTTGAGCCATTTTGGTTTTTCTAATAGCAAGCCTTCTCCAACACCTTATGATCCCAGCGTGTTACTTCGTAAGAATAAGAAAATTGCTAGGAATCAGCTGGAATATTCTCAGATAATTGGCTCACTTATTGTAACAGCCCAGGTTTTTATTAAAATAAAAATAAATAAATAACTAATTAAAAATCAATTAAAATTAAATCCTAAATTAAAATAAGAATATTTGTTGCCTAAGTTTCAAATTTGGAGTTGCCTTGAATTTCTGTTTTTGAAAAAGCTGGATTTGAAAAGCATTTTCAGAAAAACCTAAAATTATTATTAAATAAAAGGATATTTTGATTTTATATGGAAATCCTAATTCAAATTAATTATTTGGAGTTATTTGGCTTTTATTTGGTTTCCTGGATTTTCTGGAGTTTAAAAATGTATTTTTGAAATTAAAAAGTATTTTAAGTATGAAAATTAAATACCAACATTAGTTGGAAGTATTTTTACTAAGTCCAAAATGTCACCAGGAGCTTCTGTGAATTTTCCTGGAATTTTTGGAAGTTATTTGGTATTTTTCTGAGGCCAATTGAATTTTCTGGGCTTTTCTGAAATCCTAAATCAAAAATCAAAAATAATAATTCCCTCCTCTCCCTCCGGCCGCCACGTGGACGGCCGGATTGCGCCCACGTCACCCCGCCGCCACATCCTGCCTTCCCCCTCCGGATGCCCGCCACGTCGCTCCCGCCGGCCCATCTGGCCCGTTCGCTCCCCGCCTCCCTCGTGGCCGCCCGATCCGCCTCAACCCATCTCGGCCATCCCTCCCCTCCCGCTTCCACCGACAGCCCAGCCCCACCTGTCGGTGCCTCTCTTCTCTCCGTCCGCCTCTCCCTGCCACCGCGGGCCCGCCCGTCAGTCGCTCTCCTCTCCCTCTCTCACCGACCGCCCGGGCCCGCCTGTCGGGGTCGTCTTCCCCGCGCGGCCTTCCCCTTCCTCCCGCCGCCGCCGACCGTTGTGCCCGCTCCCGCCTTTCCCGGCGCCCCTCCTCTCTCCCGCGCGCGGCCTACCTCCCTTTCTTCCCCCGCAAGTTGCGCACCCGCCTCCTTCCCCAATCCGCGCCGCTGTCCCCCCTAATCCCGCCATTTCCGCCGCCGCCCCCGCGCCATCTCCGGCGAGGAATCCGGCCCGCCTCCGCCCTCCCCGGCCCCTATAAATACCGCCCCCGGCTTCCCCACTCTTCGCACCACCTCCCCCTCCACTCCCCTCTCCCTCCCGGCCGTCCCATCGCCGCCGCGCCGAAGCTCCCGAGCGCCGCCGCCGCCCTCCTCGCCAACGGCCTTCTCCCGGCCACTCTGGTGAGCCCGCACCCCTCCCTCGCATTCCCCTCTGCGCCCTCTCGCTCCTCCACCCCTCGCCGCCGGCAGCCGAGCCTCCGGCCGACCTGCCTCGGTGCCGACGTGGCGTGAGGTGGCCGCCCCGTCAGCGCCACCCGGACGCCACGCCAGCGCCCGGCTGCCACGCCACCCCCCCTGCCACCTCGGCCTCCGCCCGAGACCATGGACTCGATCTACGTGGACCGGGCCCACCTGTCATAGGGGTCCACCTCAGGGCTTACGTCATGCTGGCGCAATAAAGTTCTTTTTCCATTGAAAAATAATTCGGCCGAAATGAAATTCCTCGCTGACGCAATAATCCAGAATTTCCTTTAGAAAAATAAATCCAAAAATCCTGATTTTCTATTTTCTCTCTTTTCAAACTTCCCGGAGCCCGTTCTCCCTCGTTTTAACTCCGATTTGGCCCATTCAAATTCCTAAATTCATCAAAAATTCCCCTCTATCCATTTCTAGCCTCAATTCAAATATTTGAAGTCAATTTGAATTTAATTTGAGTTTATTTGAATTTGGTGGGTTATTTTGACGTGTAGACTTCGACGATTCGGGAGATTTCTTCGACGAAAATTCAAGCCAAGTTGAAGAGCAAGGCAAGTCACATTCTTTGACCATGTTGATCCCAGATTGTAAATAAAATTATGTTGATTTAAATTATATTGCATGCATAGTTTTATTCAATGTATTTCAATTCAGTTTTAACTTTAGTTAATACCTGTTTGTTAATACCTCCTTTGACATTGCAAATCCTTATACCTTGTCACCTTAGAATCAAACTCTAGTTAGTAATTTTTAAATCAAATGCTTAGACATGCTTAGATATAATCTTGTTTTGGGATACCTTTTCACATAAAATGATAAGCTTTTGATATATACTCTTGACTTTGGTGAGTCAAGGAGTGTTATGAAATATTTCGAAAACAAAACATAAAACTGGTTTAGACTTAGGCAATTGGTTAGAGTGGTGGGTGCAGGCATGCCCTGTTGGTTGGAGCCGCAGTGGTTGATTGTCGTGCACAGGGGTATGTGGTTGGGCCTAAGTCAGTTAAGGACCGGTCTGTGAGCTACCATTGCAAAGCCCTAACGTACTACCACAAGGCTGGTATGGGACAGCCCTGGCTGAATAATTTGCGGGTCCCAACCTGAGCCATTTCGTAGGATGAAAGTGAGCGTGGCGTAGGCCATGAGAAGTCTCACTCGGCTCAAGAGGGGGTCCCGGTCTGGTGGATTCCTTACTGGGGTGAGACCTTAGAGTTGGCTTGGCCAGGTTGAAGGCTTTGCATTGTAAAGGCCTTGTCACGACTCCTCGCCGCACACCTAAGGAAGTGTGTAAACCGGTGGCAATATGGGATGATCGTGTCTTGTGGGTAAAGCTGTACAACCTCTGCAGAGTGTATAACCTACCTGGATAGCCGTGCCCACGGTCACGGGCATGCTGAGTAAAAGTTTTTCATGGATTAGACTTTGTTTTTCAAAATGTTTTAGAAAACCTTGTGGATGGATGGAATCCATGAGAGATGAAAACCTTGCGGATGGATGGAATCCGTGAGAAGTTGAAATCTGGGGAATGGATGGAATTCATCAGAGTTGCGCAGTGAAAGCGTGTGGATGGATGGAATCCATACGTGATCTTTTGGAAAAGATGGTCCGGGTGGGATGCCCGTGGATAGGTTGGTGTTTGGTCGGAGCCTGCACTGACGGTAATATTTTCAATTACAAGTACTGTCTTTACGTATTGTATTAACTTCAGCCTTTTCAATCTATTTACTGTATTTCATCAAATGCTGTTTTATGCAAACTAACCCTATGAGCCTTCCATTGAAGCCTTTATCATTATATTGCATTTCTCCGTGTGACTTGCGGAGTACAAGTTTGTACTCATTGTTGCTATCTCCACACAGAGGAAGACGACTTCGACTACGGTGAAGACCAGAACGAGTAGGCCACGTCTTGCAGTTGTTTGCCTGTGGGCAGGCTTGGGCTTCGCCTTTTTAGCTTCGCTTCCGCAGTTTCTTTTGCAGTTATTTTTGCCAATGCGCACTGATGTAAACGCTGGCCATAAGGCCGTACTCTTTAAATGAAATAAAGGTCATTATGCTTGGTATTTATCTTTGTTGTTCACTGTGTGCACTAGCTGATCCTGGACTAGTGCGATTTACACAGAGGATCCAGGAGTCGTTGCTCCGGGTTCCGACACTTATGTACCTAGCTAGTGCAACAAGGCCAGACATCTCCTTTGCTGTGAGCAAGTTAAGCCGGTTTACATCTAACCCAGGAGATGATCACTGGAAGGCGCTTGAGCGAGTGTTGCGCTATCTGAAAGGTACCTCGAACTTTGGACTTCACTATACTGGGTACCCGTCGGTGCTGGAGGGTTATAGTGATTCCAACTGGATCTCTGATGCTGATGAGATCAAAGCCACTAGTGGATATGTTTTCACTATTGGTGGTGGTGCTGTTTCATGGAGGTCTTGCAAACAGACCATTTTGACGAGGTCAACCATGGAAGCAGAGCTTGCGGCACTAGACACTGCTACTGTTGAGGCAGAATGGCTACGGGATCTATTGATGGATCTACCTACGGTGGAAAAGCCAGTGCCAGCTATCCTTATGAACTGTGATAATCAAACTGTTATCGCTAAAGTGAACAGTTCTAAGGATAATATGAAATCGTCTAGGCATGTCAAGAGACGATTGAAGTCTGTCAGGAAATTGAGAAACTCCGGAGTTATAACCTTGGATTACATCCAAACAGATAAAAACCTGGCAGATCCCTTTACAAAGGGACTATCACGGAATGTGATAGATAGTGCATCGAAGGAGATGGGTATGAGACCCATGTGAGTTATCTATGGTAGTAACCCAACCTATGTGATCGGAGATCCCGTGAATTAGGATCTGGGAAAAACAAGCCATTAGTTAACTGGAGGAGAGTAATTTCAACCCTCTCTATGTGAAGATGCAATATTCTCAGAAACTGCATGGCAGGTTGGTTAAGGCCTTAATGTGTTCCATTGGCTTTCAGAAGCGAAGACGTTATCCCGCAGAACGTTCTTGAAAGAACACACCTATATGAGCCCGACTGTTAGTCGCAGTCTATGGAGATCTTGGGTAATCTCCTACTAAGCTCATGAAGAGACCAAGGAGTATGACTTATACGCTCCAACCGAGGGGTAGCCTACTGGCGGCCTAGTATCAGTTAAGTCTTTAAGTGAAGCTTGCTTGCACCAAACTTGCAATTCAAGGCATAGTCCATTGTTCAAGTTGTGAGTAAGTGTAGCTTGGAGTTCTAGGTGGATGTTCAACCTTAATCGGTCTCCATCGAAATACTGATATATAACAGTACATTGGAATTCAGGCAAATCTCTGTGGGACTTTGAGATCTGGTGGGGGATTGTTGGATTATGTGGGCCAAGCCCATATAATAAGAATAATTCCTATTAAATCTCAAAGGCCCACTCATGCAAAGTAGGCATGCATGTGACCTTTAGTACCATATTGCTAGTTCTAGGAGAGGAAGACCACCTTAAAAGGGATGGTGCACTCCTAGCCACTTGAGGCATGTGTGGGAGAGAACTAGAGGATAACACGCGCTCGCTCGCCTCGCCTCGCCTCGCCGGGCCGGGCCGGGCGGGGCAGGGCGGGGGGCGCGGGCGCACGGCACCTGCGTGAATGGTCCGCCAAAATCGCTCCAGGTGCTTGCGCAGACGCGGCTTCCTTTTACAGTTTTATTTTGCTGTTTTGAGTGGCGGTGAATCCGGATCGGTTACGCGTAACTAATCCGGTTCGCTTACGAGTTATGGAGAACGTGCAGGCGTCTTGATCACGCGTCCTGGTTTTCTATAAATACGGAGTCGCCGCCTCCATACAGCATATGCGAAAATCAATCTAGGGTTTTGCCTCCTCCATCCATTGTGTTGCGCCGTCCTACGTAGTCTACTCCGTCCCGTCCGCCGGCGTGCACTGCCGTTCGGGAGAGCAGGTCTCCGGAACCGTCGCCTTCGAAGTCCTGCACCGGGAGAGAGCGAATAAGGTTTTTGGGAAGCGCTCTGCGCGACTGCTCGCTGTAACTCTGGCTCGTCTTCCTCGTCGTTCGGCTTCGGCGAATCGACATCGACTTCGTGTCATCCTCACCGTGCCTGCGGCGTCTACATTGGCAAACCGATCAGAACAGAACCATCGGTACGTAACAGTCATGTTCTCCGTATTACATCTGTTTATGTACAGTTTCCTGGTTTACATGTCTAGATCTTTTATGCCTGTGATGGCTCTGTTGTTCAACATTAACCGCAGTTCTTTTGCAGACTAAGTTTATGCATCTAGACTGCAAGTAAAAATCAGGCTACTGTTGTACTGGAAGCCTGACCATGTACACAATCAGCAGCAGCAACCGCAGCTCAAAACTTGTGTGATGGGTTGACTCAGCAGTAGTAATTTTGCAGGCCAATCTTGTATCTGTTTGTGGGATTAATAAAAGGGGGAACCTCAGTATAAGACCTGGTAAACATAGGGTTATCTTTGATCTTATGAGATTTACTTGTGGATATTGAATTCCAGAAAAGTGATAAAAATGTGTTAAACCCAATAGGAGTTCTTAAATTAGGCTAGAAGCGAAATCCTGTTATCCAACGACGTCCGTAGAATTGAAATCCCCTAACTTTTTTAGTACACTTTTTTAGAGGTACAGTTAGGACTATAGAAAGCATCACATCAATCCAAAACACTAGAACCTGAGTCAAGCGAGCAGTGAATTGTTAAATCGGCAAGCTGAAGCAGCAAGACCAGCAATTGTTAAAACGTTGACACTACACCAGTAAAGCACACCATGACAAGCCAACCAGAGCCACCAAGTGCATGGAAGCCAAACCACACCCTTCGGACAAATTCATGACTAGCCAAAATTCATGATTTCTTGCCCTCTTTGAAATCTTGTTTTCTTCCCCCAAGTTTTAGTCTGTAGAAAAAGACATCTAGCTCACGGACTACAATGGGTGTACTCTGGGTCCTCTGGGACACAATTTCATACAGATGCAAGGACTTTGTTGACGTCTTTCTCAGGCACAGCACCATAAAAACATATCCTTGTATCCCCTCCTCGAACCTTCTGATCTAGATAGCCTTTGTACAAATCCCAGAACTCATTGCTGCATGATGAGTAACACGCTTAATTAGACAGAGATGAGATGAGATTGGTAAGATTTTTTTGGGTGTTGAATGTTGTCAAGATTAGTACCTGACTTGTGGCAGCGTAAACAACGTAAATGACTTTGCATCTCTCTGCATGTCAAGTACCACTAATTTCAAGCGTGATAACGACAAAGCTTCCATGTCAATTAATTTCTTGATCCTGCACAGGAAACAGACTGTCATAAACAACATATAAAGGCAAAATTACTATCCGAAGCACACCACTTTAGATGCTAGGAGACAAACAATGAAGAATATATCATGTTTTGCTATGTCTTGCAGAGCTGACAACCTTTTCTCACTAGGCTCTTTACAATAAGAATTACTTGAATCTTATTATGGAAGAGTTCACTACAATAAACATCCAAACAATCTAAAATCTCTTTAACACAAACAGAAGTAATATTTACCATATCTCTATGTTTACCAGTTTCTAGATGCAGCCTAAATATCCAACTCGAAAAGAAAAGGCTTAATATTCCATGTTTTCATAAGGAAAAAGCCAACATTTGTCACCAAGACAATAATCAACACAAAGTTAAAGCTTCCTGCCCATATGCAAAAGCTCTGCAAAATGAAAGGGATGCCAATGGCCAAGCTGACACTATTGTCTGAGCTTTGCGGAGCTTCCGTTGTTCAATGCAAATCATAGCAAAGAAGTACAGACCAGCAGAACTCTCCTAAAAGGCACTAAGAGTCTTAAGACAGCAAAAGACATGCCCATGAAGTTGGAAGGAACTGACTAGTAACCACTAACTTTCTTCAGACAAAACATCACAAAATACGAAATGGGTAAAATGGCATGCCAATCTCATGGCTTGGCCCTAGTAAATGGACAATGGGTTAATCCAAGCTTATCATCCAAGAGCCATCCTTACTAAAAAAATTACACAGGGCCCAGATTTCACGCTTGCTGTCAACCATGAGTAAATGTCATGCAAGAGAGATTAGTGCATGCTCCTGTGCACAGTAGAGTGCAGGCAAAAAGATAGGCAGATAAGAATATTCAAAACCAGGCTTGATAGAGTGCCAGACCATGATAGCTTTGTCAACAAATATTTTTTTGTTGTTTCTGTTGGAAGGCAGACAAAGTCTAATCCAAATCGGTTTAGTTGTTTACAATCTGAGCTCTAAAAAGGCAGGTTAATCCAGCTTCACTCATAATGCTTAAACCAGTGCATGCTGAAAGATTATCATGGCTTTTAAAATGTGTTTTATGAATCTCTTAGCTTAATAAAGTTGAGCTAAATAGAAATATGAACAAACAAAAATTCACTACAGTATACATTGCAAAATTGTTTTGAGATTACAGTACAGGTATTGAAACTAACAAATTGAAAAATACCCTTTATATGTGAACAAGATACAATAAGCCTGACTTACTAAAACTTCTAATTCTAGAATCATGAACCACAAATTGGACCTGAATTGTAACATCCTGATTTTCAGAGCCTTTTTGAAGTTTTTAAAATAAAATTCACCATTTGAATTTTTCTGGAATTAATTAAAGCTTAATGGGAATTTTATTAAATTAAAAGGATTTAATATGATTAATCTGAACATGAACATTTGCCAAAGTTATTTTATTTGAGTTCCTTGTGTCCCAAGGAATTTATTGGTATTTTTATGGATTTTTCTGGATTTATTTGCTATTTTCTAGAGCTCAAATTAATTTATTTGAATTTCTGGAAAAAGAAAAAGAAAAGAAATTCCCAAACCGGCCAGTGGGCCGAAGCCCACCAGCCGGCCCGCTTCCCTCCGCGCGCGCCAGCCCGCCAGCCGGCCCGGCCTGCCCGCACCCCGCAGCCACGCGTCGCCCATCGGCGTCGCGCCCGCTCGCCCGATGCCCGACAGCTGTCGGCCATCGGTGGCCTTTCCGCGCCCGCGCCCCGCATCGCCGCCGCTCGCTCACCCGGTGCCACTGACAGGTTGGGCCCACCTGTCAGGCGTCGTCTCCGAGCGGGACTCTTCCCCGAGTCCGGTTCGAACCCGCCGCCGCCGCCTCCCTTTTCCGCCGCCGTCTCCGCCCCGGACTCCACGCTTGCCGCGGATGCGTCCTCGCCGCCCGGGTATAAAAGGGGACCCTGCCCCCTCGGCTTCCTCATCCCGCAGCCGCCGCCTCCGCCGCCGCTGGTCTCCGTGCGCCGCCGCTTGCGCCGTCGCCTTCGCTGACGGGAGCTTCGCCTCCGCCGTCGCCGTTCTCGCGCCGTCCGTCTCCGCCGCCGTCCGCCGTTCACCACCGCCGGTGAGCCTCCGTCGCCGACCACCGTCGTCCCGCCGCTGACCCAGACCGCCGCCGCCCGCACCCTCGTCGGCCAGCCGCCGCCGTTACCCGCTCCGCGCCGCCAGCGGAACCACGTCCGCGCCCGCGACGCCTCGGTCTGCGCGCCCGCGTGCGTCAGCGCTGACGCCAGGCCGTCGCTTCGCCTCCCCGTGGACGCCGTCCACCATGCACCCCGCCGCCGCCAAGCCGGGCCCACCCGTCAGCCCGAACCATAGACCCGTGAGCCGATCTGGCCACGTCAGCGCCCAGTCAGCCGAGCCACGTCAGCCCTAGGCCGACGTGTCAGCCTAGTCAGCAGCCACATCAGCACCCGAGGCCCCAGGTGCCACGTCAGCCGCCACGTCAGCCCTCCCCGTCCACGTGTCTGCCACGTCAGTCGCCACCTCAGCCTAGCCGCCACGCCAGCAGTCCCGCCTCCGCACTGTTCCGTGCGCCGCGTCCACCGTGGACTCAGCTTCCCGTGCGCCCGGTCCACAGCACAGTGCAATTTCCGATTTTCCCCGATTTTCTTTAGATCCAATTTTCCAAGAGCCCGTTCTCCCTCGTCCTAGCTCCGATTGACCCCGTTCTTTTTTCTAAATTCATCTAAAATTGAGCTCTTCCTTTTGGTCCAGGTTTGAAAGTTTTTGGACTTCATTTGAATTTTATTTGAATTTAGTTTGTCTTTTCGTCTCGTTTTCTCTCTCGTTAGATCACGTGTTCGAGGGAGCGGAAGTTGGATTTGAAGACCAAGAGCCCTCATCTGAGCGAGACCAAGGCAAGTCGTGTCCTTTGATCATGTTGAACCCAGTTTGCAATCTATTATTTAATTATTTTGTTTTAAATTATCATGCATCGCTACTTTATTATAAAACCCTTGTATTGGTAGTTAATAACCTAATTTATTATTTCCTCCTTGATAATTTGAATACCATGATTCTATTGTCACCATAGGATGGGAAATTATTTAGTGATGCAATACTAGTTGTCACATGGGTGGTACGCTTATTTCGCTTAGCCATGCTTATTATTAGATCGCTGGGATCTATCATCACATGTGGTTAATTAATTTTGACTTAATGGTAAACTTGAACGTGGTGGTTAACCACAGTTATAAAATTTGTATGTCATGACATGGGTAGTGTCATGGGCATTGGTTATACAAACTTGCTTTCACTTGGGCGAATGATCGTGCAGTAAAGGGGGTGCAGGTTGCACATTGGGATGTGGATGCTTCGCCTGGGTAACTCCTAAGGACTTAACTTTGTGCGCCATTGATCTGAGCTTTATCGTGCAAACCACATGTCTAGTATGGGATAGACCTGGCATAATAATTTGTGAAGTCTCCACTTTGGTTTTACTACTGATGTTGTTGTGGCGCAAGAGGGGGTGAGAGGCGAAACCTTAGCGAGTGGGATCAGGTGGAGATGGATCATTGTAAAAGCCTTGTTGTGATTTCCTTAGCGCGAGGCTAATCACATCGTGTGGGTACAGTTGTGCAACCTCTGCAGAGTGTAAAACTATTCGAATAGCCGTGTCCTCGGTCATGGACAATGCTCGGTGATTTCACACGAGGGGTAGAGTCTTTATGAAATTTTGGTTTGGTTTGAGCTGGAAAGTGAATGGTTAGTTCACTTGTGGTTATATTCAATTCCTTTGGTTATCTACTTAGCGTCTGTTGTTAAATTCGCTTTTCAATCTATTTATTGTATTTACTTTAAATTGTTGCTTTATGCAAAATTAACCTTTCAGCCATCCATTGTTAAGCCTTGCATACTATATTGCATTCATTTGTTACAAACGACTTGCTGAGTACTCTATGTACTCACGGCTTTATGCCCCTGTTGCTCAGTTGAGGAGGAGGAGTATCACCAGCAGGAGGTTCCAGAAGGAGAGTACTTCGACGTCTTCACGGATTAGGCTTCGTTCTCCACTCGATAGCCTGTGGGCGTGTCGTTTGGTCGCCGCGCTTTCTTTTGGATTTCCGCTGCTAGTTTTTGTTAAGCCCTTCGGGCTAGTCAATTGTAAGCTTGGCCATAAGGTCGCACTCTGATGATTATTAATAATATTTGAGTCTTTTCTTAGTGAATCGTGATATATTCGATATTTCATCTTTGTTTTTACTGTGTGCACTAGCGTGATCCTGGACTAGTGCAGAATACACAGGAGAGTCCGGATTTGCATATTCGGGTCTCTACAGAGATGGTATCAGAGCTATATCGACTGTAGGAGGAAGCCCTAATTAGAATGGTCGAAATAGTCAAGTTTTCAAATTTTATTTTCTAAATCAAATCAACCAAATGATTCTCTAGTAATTCTTTATTCTTACCTCATTCTTAGGATTCTTACTCCTTGCCTCCTCTGAGAATTTATTTTCGAAACTTAATTTGACTTCTTATCCTATAATGTCTATAGATGTCTCGAGTGTCCCTCGATCAAAGTAAAAGTTGGCAAGGAATTCTTCAAGGTGTGCTGTGAAGTTTGGATCAAGGAAGCACCCAATGCTTTAAGACAAGATTGGAGATTTTCGAGAAGATTAGGAGCCGCTAGATTTGAACCCTGTTATAGTTTTAGCATCGTGTAGAACGTTTTGCTTCTTATTTGCCGTTGTTTGTGATGTGAGCTGCAGTTTTGCTTTTAGCATTATGATGCAGTCATGTCAAAAATCTTTTTGTGGAGTTTATTGCTTCTTTTGTTAGCCTTTCGGCTAAGTGTCTGTTTAGTTTAGGATTTACCATTAGATATCCCCCTTAGACGAGTTTACCGCTTACCTTTTGCTGTTCCCTCTTACCTACTGAGCCTTGAGAAGCCAGTCCTCAGCAAGTGATCTTTCTTTCAGAGCAGAGCAAAAATGGTTGATACTCGGAGCACCGCAGAATGGTGGGAGAACTACTGTGCCGCTCATGAGGATCAAGACAACATCACTTGGGCTGAATTCGCAGAGGCTTTTCGTCATGCCCATATCCTGGATGGGGTGATCGAAATGAAGAAGGAGGAATTTCGTGAGCTGCAGCAAGGGACAATGTCAGTAAGTGAATATCTTAATAAGTTCACCCAACTAGCTCGCTATGCACCAGAGGACGTCGCCACGGATGATGCCCGTCAGAAGAGGTTCAAGAGAGGATTGAACCCGGGATTGAAAGTTCAAGTAGTGGGAAACGACTATACCAGCTTCCAAAACATGGTGGATAAGGCAATGATCATTGAGGAAAGCCGTCACGAACTAGAGGAGTCCCGCAAAAGAAGGGTGATGCAGCAAGGATCTCAGATGCCCCAGGCTCAAAGGGCTCGTCTCAGCACATATCAGCCAGCCCGTGTCCCTCAGCAGTCAGGATTCAAAACCCCCGCACCAGCCCCTCGTCAGCTCTTTTCTGGGCCTCCGCCAATTAATCAGCAACGGGAGAATGTCAACCCTACAGCATCAGTCACTTGCTACAAGTGCCATGAGCAAGGTCATTTCGCTCGCACGTGCCCGCAGAAGCATCAAGGAATCACGCCAATTCCGTTCAATCTTGGAAGTACCCCTGCCAAGACCCCAGGAGCAAGCCGTGGAACATCGTCAAGTCAAGGAAGCCAAATACCACAAAGCGTTGCAAGGGGGAGCCTCAACCACGTCGTCTCCAATGTCGCACCTGGTAACCTATTCTTTTAGTGAGCCTGAATCTCGGGGTCGAGATTCCGTTTAAGGGGGGAGGTTTGTAACATCCTGATTTTCAGAGCCTTTTTGAAGTTTTTAAAATAAAATTCACCATTTGAATTTTTCTGGAATTAATTAAAGCTTAATGGGAATTTTATTAAATTAAAAGGATTTAATATGATTAATCTGAACATGAACATTTGCCAAAGTTATTTTATTTGAGTTCCTTGTGTCCCAAGGAATTTATTGGTATTTTTATGGATTTTTCTGGATTTATTTGCTATTTTCTAGAGCTCAAATTAATTTATTTGAATTTCTGGAAAAAGAAAAAGAAAAGAAATTCCCAAACCGGCCAGTGGGCCGAAGCCCACCAGCCGGCCCGCTTCCCTCCGCGCGCGCCAGCCCGCCAGCCGGCCCGGCCTGCCCGCACCCCGCAGCCACGCGTCGCCCATCGGCGTCGCGCCCGCTCGCCCGATGCCCGACAGCTGTCGGCCATCGGTGGCCTTTCCGCGCCCGCGCCCCGCATCGCCGCCGCTCGCTCACCCGGTGCCACTGACAGGTTGGGCCCACCTGTCAGGCGTCGTCTCCGAGCGGGACTCTTCCCCGAGTCCGGTTCGAACCCGCCGCCGCCGCCTCCCTTTTCCGCCGCCGTCTCCGCCCCGGACTCCACGCTTGCCGCGGATGCGTCCTCGCCGCCCGGGTATAAAAGGGGACCCTGCCCCCTCGGCTTCCTCATCCCGCAGCCGCCGCCTCCGCCGCCGCTGGTCTCCGTGCGCCGCCGCTTGCGCCGTCGCCTTCGCTGACGGGAGCTTCGCCTCCGCCGTCGCCGTTCTCGCGCCGTCCGTCTCCGCCGCCGTCCGCCGTTCACCACCGCCGGTGAGCCTCCGTCGCCGACCACCGTCGTCCCGCCGCTGACCCAGACCGCCACCGCCCGCACCCTCGTCGGCCAGCCGCCGCCGTTACCCGCTCCGCGCCGCCAGCGGAACCACGTCCGCGCCCGCGACGCCTCGGTCTGCGCGCCCGCGTGCGTCAGCGCTGACGCCAGGCCGTCGCTTCGCCTCCCCGTGGACGCCGTCCACCATGCACCCCGCCGCCGCCAAGCCGGGCCCACCCGTCAGCCCGAACCATAGACCCGTGAGCCGATCTGGCCACGTCAGCGCCCAGTCAGCCGAGCCACGTCAGCCCTAGGCCGACGTGTCAGCCTAGTCAGCAGCCACATCAGCACCCGAGGCCCCAGGTGCCACGTCAGCCGCCACGTCAGCCCTCCCCGTCCACGTGTCTGCCACGTCAGTCGCCACCTCAGCCTAGCCGCCACGCCAGCAGTCCCGCCTCCGCACTGTTCCGTGCGCCGCGTCCACCGTGGACTCAGCTTCCCGTGCGCCCGGTCCACAGCACAGTGCAATTTCCGATTTTCCCCGATTTTCTTTAGATCCAATTTTCCAAGAGCCCGTTCTCCCTCGTCCTAGCTCCGATTGACCCCGTTCTTTTTTCTAAATTCATCTAAAATTGAGCTCTTCCTTTTGGTCCAGGTTTGAAAGTTTTTGGACTTCATTTGAATTTTATTTGAATTTAGTTTGTCTTTTCGTCTCGTTTTCTCTCTCGTTAGATCACGTGTTCGAGGGAGCGGAAGTTGGATTTGAAGACCAAGAGCCCTCATCTGAGCGAGACCAAGGCAAGTCGTGTCCTTTGATCATGTTGAACCCAGTTTGCAATCTATTATTTAATTATTTTGTTTTAAATTATCATGCATCGCTACTTTATTATAAAACCCTTGTATTGGTAGTTAATAACCTAATTTATTATTTCCTCCTTGATAATTTGAATACCATGATTCTATTGTCACCATAGGATGGGAAATTATTTAGTGATGCAATACTAGTTGTCACATGGGTGGTACGCTTATTTCGCTTAGCCATGCTTATTATTAGATCGCTGGGATCTATCATCACATGTGGTTAATTAATTTTGACTTAATGGTAAACTTGAACGTGGTGGTTAACCACAGTTATAAAATTTGTATGTCATGACATGGGTAGTGTCATGGGCATTGGTTATACAAACTTGCTTTCACTTGGGCGAATGATCGTGCAGTAAAGGGGGTGCAGGTTGCACATTGGGATGTGGATGCTTCGCCTGGGTAACTCCTAAGGACTTAACTTTGTGCGCCATTGATCTGAGCTTTATCGTGCAAACCACATGTCTAGTATGGGATAGACCTGGCATAATAATTTGTGAAGTCTCCACTTTGGTTTTACTACTGATGTTGTTGTGGCGCAAGAGGGGGTGAGAGGCGAAACCTTAGCGAGTGGGATCAGGTGGAGATGGATCATTGTAAAAGCCTTGTTGTGATTTCCTTAGCGCGAGGCTAATCACATCGTGTGGGTACAGTTGTGCAACCTCTGCAGAGTGTAAAACTATTCGAATAGCCGTGTCCTCGGTCATGGACAATGCTCGGTGATTTCACACGAGGGGTAGAGTCTTTATGAAATTTTGGTTTGGTTTGAGCTGGAAAGTGAATGGTTAGTTCACTTGTGGTTATATTCAATTCCTTTGGTTATCTACTTAGCGTCTGTTGTTAAATTCGCTTTTCAATCTATTTATTGTATTTACTTTAAATTGTTGCTTTATGCAAAATTAACCTTTCAGCCATCCATTGTTAAGCCTTGCATACTATATTGCATTCATTTGTTACAAACGACTTGCTGAGTACTCTATGTACTCACGGCTTTATGCCCCTGTTGCTCAGTTGAGGAGGAGGAGTATCACCAGCAGGAGGTTCCAGAAGGAGAGTACTTCGACGTCTTCACGGATTAGGCTTCGTTCTCCACTCGATAGCCTGTGGGCGTGTCGTTTGGTCGCCGCGCTTTCTTTTGGATTTCCGCTGCTAGTTTTTGTTAAGCCCTTCGGGCTAGTCAATTGTAAGCTTGGCCATAAGGTCGCACTCTGATGATTATTAATAATATTTGAGTCTTTTCTTAGTGAATCGTGATATATTCGATATTTCATCTTTGTTTTTACTGTGTGCACTAGCGTGATCCTGGACTAGTGCAGAATACACAGGAGAGTCCGGATTTGCATATTCGGGTCTCTACATGAATCCACCAAATTAGTTAGTTCCCTTTCCATGTGGATTAAACAGAAAAGCAAAAATAAGCTAGATGAACACTTGAACAGTCAAAAACTCAAAATTGTGTACCTGCTTGGTGTACCACAAGCAATATTAACTCGTGCCTTAAGCAACTCCACCTACATGGCAAATTTAGAATTGAGAAAACTATAGAAAAAGCAGTAGGAAGCTAAACGAACAACTAGATTGTTGCAAACAGTAATCTTATTTTCTATTTTGCATGAAAAAGACACTCCAAGTGGTTTCACCAAAATGCACAATCAGACCAAGCATTACCAACTTCAGAAAATATAATGAAGTCTGAACTAATACAATAAAATTAATTCATTTGCAACAAAAGGCGGGCTATGATTGAAGTTTCTGTTTTCTTAACATAGTGAATTAGTGATTTGCAGGTAGTCCTCAAATAAAAAAAGATTTGGCTATGTCATTGTTTTAATCAACATGGGGGGGGGGGGGGGGGGTTATAAATTTAGACAGAGTGCTTTTAGTAGCATTGCAGAATGCAGAGACTATATTATAAGTGAACAATCCAAGCAAACAGGACAATTTTATGGTAATTGGTAAGGTAGCAACATTAGTAATTCAGCAACTGCAGACAGTACAGAGGGTGGCTGCACCAAAATTTTGGGTGTCATGACTAGAAAAATGCGATAGCCGGATGCTGTACAAAATTTCCACTGTCAGAAAATACGTACCTGCTCCTCCACTTTCAAGTGTTTAGCGAAGAGCTTTACTGGGCGGCATTCTTTAGTAAACATCTTTAAGCCCCTACAAACCAATGTTGATATTAACAAAACGAGACCACAGTTACATTACAACAAGTCAGAATTTGCCGATATGCACGATAGCAGCTCTTATTAATTCTCAACTGGCTTCGCAAAAGGATGCAATGCAAAACGCTGTGATCCATTCAGAGCAAAAGCTACCTCAGAAGCTCCAGTGATCTCAGCGCAGCCGAGCTGATAACCAGGAGCGCTGGGCTGCCAGCATCGACCGAACCCTCATCGAGCTTCCCCTCACAGAGCTCCTCCTTCCACGACGCGCCGAAGGCCTCCTTCACATGGTCACCGAGGCTCTCTACGTCCTGGCTCGTCTCCTCCGCGAGCTGCACCATGCATCCCTCTGCACAGAGCACAGCGGATCCAAAAATCTTTCATAATCCATCGAACATTTCGGAGCAACAAGCACATAAACATGTTGAATTGAATTGAACAGAATGCGCGTGTAGTTTACCGGAGTAGGCGTCGAGCTCGAGGGGGGAGAGGCGCATCTTGGCGGCGCGCTCGAAGCTGCGGAGGAGGAACTCGAGCTGCCGTGCCGGCGGCCTTGCGGCCGACAGGAGGACGCCGCCCCCCGCTGGTTCATCTGCGGCGGCGGCGGCGGCGTTGGTTTGGTCCTGCTTGGATGGTGGGGTGGGCGGCCGCTGCTTCTTCTGCTTGTGCCTCTTCTTCGTCTTCGTCGAGACGGGGTTGGTGGGTTTCTTGGCGAGGGTTTTGGAGGGCTTGTGCGGCTTCTTCTGCTTGCGGATGATGGCGGTGGCCGTGGGCGGCTGCGGCGCCATTTTTGGGGAGTTGGGGTTGGGGTTGGGCGCTCCCGTTCCGTGTTCGGTTACTAGGGTTTTTAGCTCGGCAAAACTGGAAGTATACGTCACTTCAAGACGTCTTCAAAGTGGAGTATTTAGCCGTATACGGAGTGTATTAGTAGAAATAGCGTTTTTGTCGTCTGATGGGTGGACATGTGAGAGACGATACGTGGCACCTATTGCCCGATGAGCAGACGGCAGGCGCTTGCCATCCGCCCACAGGACGGCAGGTGATTAAGCTGGCTAATTAGCCAGCTCAGTCACTGTTTAAATTCATAATTTTATATCATATTTGTTCGAATTTTTAAATATAGTAAATGAAATTGAAAAATTATGCAATTTTATGCATAGACTCCTGACACAATGTACTTCATTGTGTAATTTTTTTTACAATTTTATCCCTTCTGAATATTGATCGAAAATTCATACGATTTTGATATTTATAAAAATTGTTACATATAGCAAACGAGCTCCAAAAATTATAAAATTTTATTTGGAGCCTCCCAACACAGTTGATGAAATTTTATGTGGTTTTACAAAGTATTAGTTATTTGTATAGGGCTTTTTCTTATTTGCCATACTTTGAATATAACCATATCGTCCATACAATCTTTATTATCTCTACTACTTAAAAAAAAAGAAATTGATAACGGTGGTGGTTCATCTACCTCTCTCCTCACTCATGCATGTGCCAACAGGTTGCCCCCTTACTTTCTCCCCTCACCAGCCATTCTTCCACGCCTTCTCCGCCTCCATATCCACCCCTCCGATCCCCTTCCTCTTCTCTCCCATCTGCCTCCACATTCACCATCGGGGCTCAGCTTCCTCTTTTATCCCTGTCTCCTCCGCCTTCCTGATTCCCTTCCCCTTCTCTCCCCTCTGCCTCCTCCGCCTCGACATCCACCGCTGAGGCTCACATTCGTCTTCTCTCCCTGCCTCCTCTGCCTCCCTGATCCCCTTTTGTGACGCACTTCCCTTTTTCTCAATCTCCTCATTCGCCGACGGGGCTTCCCTTCCTCTTCTCCACCGGGGCCACAACCCTAGCGTCTCCTACTTGTGTGGCTCCTCTCAACCGCAGGGAGGCCATGTGTCGGGTGATGTGGATGGCGCAATGGCTGGGTGTCACCACTATGGTGGCCAGGTGTCCTTACTTCCCGAGTCCCCGCCTTCACCGCCGAAGATGGCCATGTGCTCGCCACCCTCGCCTGCCTCCCGGGCTCCCATCTTTGCTGCTTCGCTGGTCTCTTACCAACCTCTCTGCGTGGTTGCCCCTTCCCCCGCCCGTACTCATGCGCTCCCTGCTGCACTCATCGTCGTCGGAGCCTTCACCTCCTCGCGAGCCATCCCCGCCGCATGCTCACCCTCCTACGCCTGCTCGTGCTCACCCTCCTCCTTGCTCTATATGCCTGCCCTCAAATCCTTGTCGACGTTCCCCGCACCATAGCTCAGTGCTCCTCTTGCTAGTCTGACATTCCCCTTTTGGTCGTGGTGCCATAGTGGGTTGGAAACCTCAAGAGGAGAGGTTGGGTAGCCACCCCATCCGCCACCCAAACCCAACATCGTCTAGTCACAAGACATCATTACCTTTGCCAAAGAAAGGTGCTATATATTACCTCTGTCTATGTGCTTCATTGCCCGCCACTAGACTTGCCCACCAAGTGTTTGAGGTAATGTTTGTACAAATATAGGAGAGCAACGAGGTAGGTTCACTTTAGCACCATTCCACTGCCCGCTTGTTGAGCTCGGGTTCCTTTAGCTTCTCGAGCAAGTTGACTAGCATGCAACTAAGGAAGGATTACCATTGACCACGTGGTCCCAATTGAGATGGATTCTGTTATGCGTAAGCTTCTTCATTGCATTTGTTTTGTTGTTTGGTTGTTATGATATCCCAACTGACCAAGATATTTTTTGTTCTAACAACCAAGTGAGCATTGACTGGATTACGCTTTTTCGCTCATGTCTTCTATTTGATCTATTTTCATTGTAGAGATTTCACTTTAAACAATTTGCTGATTCATCGGTTCTTCACTGCTGGTTCCCTCTGCTTGTTCTCTCATCTATTTTTTGGTAGAATCTTTCATACACACAAAAATTGACAATATTTTGCTATCCGTCACACTGCATTCCGAAAATCAGTCAAAGTATGTATGTGTCAGGTCACTGCTAGTCCCTATTTTAAATTGATTTGTATTGCAAGTGCTAAGAATTAAATTGATCTAGTTTCCTCCCTTGCTTGAACAAAAATAAGGTCTCCATTTCTCCCTCACATCTCTTCATTTAGGTGCCACCAAAAAGCCGAGATGGTGATCGGCCACTGTGCACAAGCCTCCAAGAGGGTACAAGCGGCACCTCCTTCATCAAGTTGGCGAACCACCATTCTTAGCAGGCAAGTTCCCTTGCCTTCTTTGCTATTTTGAATTCATGCATCTCTGCCCGCTTGTCAACTCTTCTTCCTCACTTTTTTCTTTTTGAAATACAAATTAGTGGAGTTCCATGATGTGTAGACGGAGCACATATACCACAGGACATGGATGGTTCATGCCAAAGTGCTCTAGAAATTGCACATACAAGAGAATTCCTATGGAAACTGTTTCTTGCGTGTGATACTCGCAAACCAATTGATTTGCTTGCAATTTTCAATTAATAACTTATATATTCATTCGTTGAATACCATGGTTTACAGAGATCACTAAATTCCTATCTTAATCCTATGTAGCGAATAAAGATGGAAGTGTTAGCCTATGAACAACTATTCGATCGTTTCAATGAGATGCTATGGACTGGTAAAGTGTATGATTTTGTAAATATTGGATTTGAACCAACAAAAATGTTTCTCCAAGTGTTCTTTTCCATCCAATCTGAATTCTACATTAGCTTAAACTCTCGGATGTTGTTAAAGTCTCCTGGGAGGTGTATTGACTTCCCTTTGTGTAGGATCAGAAATGGCAACAGACGCAGGGGGGGTGAATGGTGCCCTTTTAAAAATAGCCTCCAAAAAGTATCCACATGCGAGTCTCCTCTCCAATAGGTACGAAAAACTATGAAGAGGAATACTCATGCTCTCTGAAACTTCTTACTAAACACACACGAGAAAGAAGCAATGAAGAGCAAAGCAGAAAGCACAAACCACAGAAGAACAACAGAACACACAACTGCCAGCAGCCACAACAGGAGAGGTCGGTCAGACCGCTTAGCCCTGGCCGGTCAGACTGCCCCGCCGTGCCTCGGCCGGTCTGACCGTCGGTGGCTGGGCGGTTGGACCGCCAACCCTAGCGGTCGGACCGCCATGGGCAGAGCGGTCTGACCGCCTTGTCTGGTCCGGTCTGACCGGCCCTCGAAAGACAGAGCAGGCAGCAAGTAGCCAAAAGCACAGTAAAACCTGAAACTGCAGATTTCAAGAAAATTTGTGAAAAGAAGATGACCTCCTCAGACCACAAGCTCAAGAACTTGTTCCAAATAGCATTGGGACCTTTGGGATCCAAGGATTTCACCAAGAGAGCAGAAATCAAGAATTTTTGCTGAAATCTGAAATTGAGCAGAAGGTGATGCTTATTTGTAAATTACTCCTCATTCTTGCATCTTCTGCCCAAGAGCTTTTGCAAACATCTTAGCAATGATCTCAAGACTTGCAAACATGAATCTCAAGCCATCTTATGAAGGGAAATCACAAGACTCACACATGCTCTGCAAAGAAACCCTAGAAATAGTGAATAATAGAGGAATGAATTGCATGGAATCTTTAAGAAAGATCATGGCTATTAAAAGTTTGCTCTCAGAGATTGACTAGCCAAATGGCTTGGATGATAATCTCTAGTTCAAAGCAAAACTATTCCATAGCTATCCAACCCAAAAACTCAATTCAACCCAAAGAAATCAGAGAGACACATTTAGAAGAACAGAAAGCAGTATTGAAACTGAAACTGGAGATAACTCAAATGGATTCATTTTTGAGAGATGAATGATTACAAGAAGTGTTCTACAACATCTCCACTACGTCCCCATACGCAGTTGATACAAAGGGAACACACACTACATGATTCTCTTAGAACCACAGACGAGAGCACCCACTGCACTCTCTCCAGAACTCACTCTGTGCTCTCCAGAATGCATACTGTAACATCCCAAATTTTTGCTAAAATAAAAATGGAATAAAATAAATAATAAAAATGGAATAAAATAAATTTTAAATTAAAATAAGTATTTTTGTGCCTAGAAGTTTAAATTTGGTTTTGCCTTGAATTTCTGTTTTTGAAAATCCAGATTTGAAAAGCATTTTCAGAAAAATCTAAAATTATTACTAAATAAAATGATATTTTGATTTTCTATAAAAAATCTTATGTCAAATTAATTATTTGGAGTTATTTGGCTTTTATTTGGTTTCCTGGTTTTTCCTGAGTTTAAAAATGTATTTGTGAAATTAAAAAGTATTTTAAAATATGAAACATAAATACCAAAATTAGTTCAAAATATTTTTATTAAGTCCCAAATGTCTCCAGGAGATTCTCTGAATTTTTCTGGAAATTTTGGGGTTATTTTCATATTTTTCTGAGGCTTAATGGAATTTCTAGGCTTTTATGAAAATCCAAAATCAATTTCCAAAAATTAAAATCCCCTCCTCCCTCCTCCGGCCGCCACGTGGACGACCGGATTGCGTCCACGTCGCCTCCATCCGGCCACCGCCCCCATCCCGCCTAGCCCCTCCCGATGACCGCCACGTCGCCCCCTCGCTTCCATCCACCCGTCCACCGCCACCTACTCTCCCGGCCGCCCGATCTCTCTTTCCCCTCATCTCGGCCGCCCGCGCCTCTCTCTCTCTCTGGCCGACTGGCCCCACCTGTCGGCGCCCCTCTTTCCCCCACTCCCTTTCTCTCCTCTCTGCGCCGCGGGCCCCACGCGTCAGACCGTCTCCCTCCCAGCGTCTTCTTCCTCCTCCGCGCGCCGCCCGCAACCGCCGGCCCGCATCTCCCGGCCGCCACTCCCCTCCCGTGCGCGCACCACTCCCCACTCCCGCTCGTGCGCCGCCCCCTCCCGCAAGCCGCGCCCACCTCCCTCCCCACGACTCGCGCCCGCTCGGCCACGTCCACCCGCAACCGCCGCCCGTAACCGCCGCCCTCCGGCGACGAATTCACGCCGGGTCTCCCCCTCCCCCGAGCCTATAAAAGCCCCTCAACTCCGCCTCCTCCCACCGCACCTCGATCCGCTCTCAATTCCACCTCTCCACCACCCGAGCTCCCCCGCGCCGTGCCTCCCTCCCAAGCGCCGGCGAAGGCAACGGCGAGAAATCACCGCCGCTTCGCTCATCCCCACGCCTGTCCGACACCACCTACAGCTCCTCCGCGTCACTCCCGACCTCCTCCACCCCTCGGCCGCCCCTCCTCGTCGCCGGAGCGTCGTCGCCGCCTTTAGCCCGAGCCGCGCCACCGCTCGCCCTCGCCGCCGGCCGCCACCCGTGCCCGTCGAGCCCCGCCGAAGGTACCCATGGCATCCCCGTGCGTTCCCCTCCGTTTCCTGACCCTCGCCGCCGGCCGCCGCTCGCCGAAGCGCCGCCGTCGCCCGCCGCCCCCGAGCTTCCCTCCGGCCGGCCTCCCACGTTGGTGTCCCCTGCCTGCGTGGCTGCTGACTTGGCGCCACGCCAGTGCCACCTCGGCCGCTCCTGCCCTGTCGGCTACCACGCCACCACCCCGCCACCTCAGCACCTCCCCTCAGCCGTGAGCCCGGTCCATGGACCAAGGGCCCACTTGTCGGCCCCTCTCCCCCTATTTCCAATAGGAAAATAATTCGGCCCAAAAAGTAAATCCTGAGCTGACGCAAGGCAGACGTCATAAATTCCTTTTTCAGTAGAAAAATAAATCCAAAAAATCAGTCTTTTTCCTTTTTCCCTCTTTTCAAACTTCCCGGAGCCCGTTCTCCTTCGTCCTAGCTCCGATTTGGCCCATTCAAATTTCTAAATTCATCAAAAATTATCCTCTATCCATTTATAGCCTAAATTCAAATATTTGAAGTCAATTTGAATTTAATTTGAATTTCTTTGAATTTAGTGGGTTATTTTCACGTGTAGACTTCGACGATTCGGGAGATTTCTTCAACGAAGATTCAAGCCAAGTTGAAGAGCAAGACAAGTCACCCTCCTTGATCATGTTGATCCCAGTTTTTAAAATAAAATTATGTTGATTTAAACTATATTGCATGCATATTTTTATTCAACGTATTTCAATTCAGTTTTAAATTTAGTTATTGCCTACTTGTTAATCCCTCCTTTGAATTTGAAATCCTCAATACCTTGTCACCCTAGAATCAAACTCTAGTTAATACATTAGTGTTGGCTAGAGAGTTTATTCATGCTTAGCCCTGCGAAGTTATATTATTTGCTTTTGGGATACCTTTTCGCATAAAATGATGATCCCTTTTTACATAAAATGATATGTACTCTTGACTTTGGTGAGTCAATGAGGTTTATGAAACTATTTTGAAAACAAATATAAAACTGGTTTAGACTTAGGCAATTGGTTAGAGTGGTGGGTGCAGGCATGCCCTGTTGGTTGGAGCCGCAGTGGTTGATTGTCGTGCACGGAGGTATGTGGTTGGGCCTAAGTCAGAATAAGGACCGGTCTGTGAGCTACTGTTGCAAAGCCATAAGCGTACTACCACATGGCTGGTATGGGACAGCTCTGGCTGAATAATTTGCAAAGTCGCAACCTGAGTCAAGTTGTAGGTTGAAAGTGAGCGTGGTTGGTGCCATGTGAAGTCTCACTTGGGCGAGCGTGGTTAAGCCATGAGAAATCTCGTCTAGGCTCAAGAGGGGGTCCCGGTCTGGTGGATTCCTTACTGGGGTGAAACCTTAGAGTTGGCTCGACCAGGTTGAAGGCTTTGCATTGTAAAGGCCTTGTCACGACTCCCCACCGCACACCTAAGGAAGTGTGTAATCTAGTGGTACAACGGGATGATCGTGTCTTGTGGATAAAGCTGTACAACCTCTGCAGAGTGTATAATCTATCCTGGATAGCCGTGCCCACGGTCATGGGCATACTGAGTAAAAGTTTTTCATGGATTAGACTTTGCTTTTCAAAATGTTTTTGAAAACCTTGTGGATGGATGGGATCCACGAGAGATGAAAACCTTGCGGATGGATAGAATCCGTGAGAGATTGGAATCTGGTGAATGGATGGAATTCATCAGAGTTGCGCAGTGAAAGCGTGTGGATGGATGGAATTCATACGTGAGCTTTTGGAAAAGATGGTCCGGGTGGGATGCCCGTGGATACGTTGGTGTATGGTCGGAGCCTGCACTGATGGTATTATTTTCTAACCCAAGTATTGTTTTTACTTACTGTATTAAATTCAGCAATTTCAATCTACTTATTGTATTTCTTAAATGCTGTTTTATGCAAACTAACCCTATAAGCCTTCCATTGAAGCCTTTATCATTATGTTGCATTTTCCCGGGTGACTTGCGGAGTACAAGTTTGTACTCACGTTGCTTTTTCCACACAGAGAAGGAAGATGTCAACTACGGTGAAGATCTGGACGAATAGGCCGCGTCTTACTGTCGTTTGCCTGTGGGCAGGCTCAGTGGGCTTCTTCCGCTGCTTATTAATTAATTTTGGCTTATGTGCCGTTGATGTAAACTTTGGCATTCATGCCCGTTGTAGGGGTGGCCCCCACCTAAACCCAGCAGGCCCGGTAGGAGATTATAAGGCCCAGAATAGGCCATGTGTAATGACATAAGTGCCCCCAGAGGGGATAACCAGATGTAAGGGTATAACTGTAAAAGCACTCCTCATGGGTACATATATATGAATACAGGCCATGGGGAGGGGGCAGAACACTCCCACCTCTCCACTACCATCTCTCTCTCTGTTTGGTCTGTAACCACAACAGTTGGCGCCGTCCGTGGGGAGGACAAGGACAAGCCCGAAGACCGAAGAAGAAGGATGGCACCGAAAAAAGCTTCATCAGCGGCGGCGAAGGGAAAGAAGACGGCTGGGTCGGAGCGGCGCGTGAATAACAGGGCTTCGGCATCGGCCGCCGAAGGAGCTGGCGGCAGCGCAGGCGCCGTGGTCGCGGACGTCGACACTGGCACCACAGCGACCGACCCCGCCAGCGCCGCTACAACGACACCCAACCCCGTCGCTGGCACCACAGCGACCGATCCCGCCAGCGCCGCTACAACGACACCCAACCCCATCGCTGGCACCACAGCGACCGACCCCGCCAGCGCCGCTACAACGACACCCAACCCCGTCGCTGGCACTGCAACGACAGCCCCCGCCACCCTCGCCGGCAGCGCGGATCAGGCAGCCGGGGGTAGCCGCAATGAAGCATCCGACGGATCTGGAGATCGTGAAGCGATGGTCCCTGCACCGACCCGTCCGTTGGGTGTTCCGGCGGTCCCGACAGCGCCTGCGGTGGAAAGCGCCATACTAGCAGCCCTCAACGCATTCCAGCGGGAGCTAGGGGACCTTCGCGGAGCCGTCCGCGATATGCAAGAGGCTCGGAGCCAGTAGGCCGCGCCAGTAATCG
Source organism: Dendrocalamus latiflorus (assembly GCA_017311315.1). Taxonomy (NCBI): domain Eukaryota; kingdom Viridiplantae; phylum Streptophyta; class Magnoliopsida; order Poales; family Poaceae; genus Dendrocalamus; species Dendrocalamus latiflorus. The sequence continues at coordinate 31,306,704 of CM029627.1, read as the reverse complement.
CGCCCGAGCCCACGCCGGAGAGGGCGGACAGTCGCGAAGCCCCCACGTCTAGCCGTGCGCCGCTGCGGCGCGTAGATCCGGAGTCCCCGCTTTCGGCAGGGCTGCAGCAGGCGGCATGGCCTAAAGACTTCAAGTTTCCTAGCGCCATCGACCCGTACAAGGGCGACATGGACCCCTGCGAGTTCGTGCGCGTGTACGAAACCGCGATCGAAGCTGCGGGCGGAGACGACACCACGAAGGCGAAGGGACTCCCCCTCGCGCTGCAAGGGGTGGCGCTCTCTTGGTTCTTTACCATAGAGCCAGGCTCCATCTACGCGTGGGAGCAGCTTCGCGACCGCCTTCACAATAACTTCCAAGGAAACTATGACGAGCGAGTCGACGCGGACCAACTATTCGCTGTGAAGCAAAAATCCTCGGAGAAGCTCCGGGACTACTTCAAACGCTTCGCCAAGATTCGATGCCAAGTGAAGGACGTTAATGAAACCACCATCGTTAATGCAGCCATACAGGGCCTTCGTCCGGGCCCGATGGCCGAGTACAATGCGCGAAAGCCAATCAAGACGGTGGCGAAGCTCTTCGACAAAATGGAGGAATACGCCAGGGCGGAAGAGGACGCGCGGCGAAGGCAAGGTGACGACTCCGACACCAACCAGGCCGGAGCCTCGGCAAAAGCCGAAGATCCGCCGAAGGACGGTTCTTCGAAGGGAAAACGTAAGCAGGAGTCGTCCAGGGATACGCCCGACCGCAGGGACGCCTCGCACAAGGAGTCGTCCGATCGGCCCAAGCGCGGCCAACAGAGGTCGAGGCGAAACCGGTACGTCCTCGACATCGAAGGCGGTTCCGACGAAGGCACTCCCGCGGGCCGAGGCGGTCGGGGGCGCCGTGGCCGGGGGCGTGGCCGTGGCCGGGGCCACGACGATAAAAGTCGTGGAGATTACGACGATCAGCACCAGGGACTCTGGTGCGTAGTCCACGGCCGCGGCAACCACGATACCCGCACCTGCACCTCCATCGCGGCGCTCCGCGATAGCGTCGCTAGGGACAGGAACCCGGAGACACGTCCGCCTGCGGTGGCTCACGTCCAATTCCCGTACGAGGCCCCCATGCAGGTACAAGCGCAAGGGATGCAACCCCAGAAAGGCCCCTTACGGATCCAAGCTCACGTACAGCAGCCTCGGGAGGGCCTCCTGTCGCTGCAGGCCCCGGAGGCAACCCACCGCAGGGTCATTAACGTCATATCCGGGGGCTCTGCGCTGGAATTCGCCTCAGCACGGCAGCAGAAGGCATATGCGCGAAGACTACATCACGTGGCGGCATACCCAGCGCAAGCACCGCCGGATTGGGCGCAGCACGAAGTCACATTCACACCCGACGACGCCCAAGGCGTGGACTTCCCTCATCAGGACCCCCTAGTCATCTGGGTCACTATCGCCGGATGCGATGTGGGGCGTGCCTTGGTGGACGGCGGTAGCTCCGCGAACATATTGTTTGCGGCGGCCTTCGACCAGATAGGGATCCCTCGAAGCCGCCTAGGGCCCTCAGGAATCCCACTGCAGGGCTTCGGGGGACAGCCCCTGCGGGCGTTGGGCCAAATAGGTCTTCAAGTCTCCTTCAGCCAAGATAACAATGTGCGGGCCGAAGATACCACCTTCGACGTGGTCGACCTTCCGTACCCCTACAATGCCATATTAGGGCGCCCAATCCTCAACTCCTTCGACGCGGTACCACATCACGACTATCTATGCATGAAGATCCCGGGTCCCCGGACCATCATCACCGTCCGAGGCGACCAGGATATGGCCCGGCGCATCGAGCCAGGTACCAGGTACCCGCGTCGCGAAGCCCAGCGGCGCTCTTAGAGCAGGCGTCACAGCGCGGGGGTCCGCGGGGCCATTCAAAGGCGCCTTGGCGGGCCCTGCAGATGTCTAGCGACTAGAGGCTTCGGCCGCACCACGGACAAACGGTTAGTATATCCACCCCCTGTAATTGCTTACCCGCACAAACGGGGATGTAATGAAGATCGCCGTTTGCCAACAACCTTTCTTCATCACGTGCAAGTATGCGGCGGAGGCGCGCGCAGGCTTGGCCAGCGCGCGCGTTCCCGCAGTATAAACAAAGACGCACGTTCGCGTGTGCACTCGCCGTAGCCAGGGGTATGGGACTGAGTATAAATCGAAGTCGCACGTTCGCGTGTGCACTCGCCGTTGCCAAAGGTGACGGGCCTGAGTATAAACAAAGATGCACGTTCGCGTGTGCACTCGCCGTAGCCAGGGGTACGGGACTGAGTATAAATCGAAGTCGCAGGTTCGCGTGTGCACTCGCCGTAGCCAAAGGTGACGGGCCTGAGTATAAATAAAGACGCACGTTCGCGTGTGCACTCGCCATAGCTAGGGGTACGGGACTGAGTATAAATTGAAGTCGCACGTTCGCGTGTGCACTCGCCGTAGCCAAAGGTGACGGGCCTGAGTATAAACAAAGACGCACGTTCGCGTGTGCACTCGCCGTAGCCAGGGGTACGGGACTGAGTATAAATCGAAGTCGCACGTCCGCGTGTGCACTCGCCGTAGCCAAGGGTGACGGGCCTGAGTATAAACAAAAGACGCAACGGGGGGACGCCCTTGCGCGCAACAGTCTACGGACTTTAAATAAGACGTAGCGTCGAGGTCCGCCTCCGCACGCACCAGTCTATGGACTTTAAATAAGACGTAGCGTCGAGGTCCGCCTCCGCACGCACCAGTCTACGGACTTTAAATAAGACGTAGCGTCGAGGTCCGCCTCCGCACGCACCAGTCTACGGACTTTAAATAAGATGTAGCGTTGAGGTCCGCCTCCGCACGCACCAGTCTACGGACTTTAAATAAGACGTAGCGTCGAGGTCCGCCTCCGCACGCACCAGTCCACGGACTCTAAATAAGACGTAGCGTCGAGGTCTGCCTTCGCACGCGCGAGTCTCTGGACTATAAAGGAAGTCGTAGCGTCGAGGTCCGCCTCCGCACGCACTAGTCCACGGACTTTAAATAAGACGTAGCGTCGAGGTCCGCCTCCGCACGCGCCAGTCCACGGACTCTAAATAAGACGTAGCGTCGAGGTCTGCCTCCGCACGCGCGAGTCTCCGGACTATAAAGGAAGTCGTAGCGTCGAGGTCCGCCTCCGCACGCGCTAGTCCATAGACTCTAAATAAGACGTAGCGTCGAGGCCTGCCTCCGCACGCGCGAGTCTCCGGACTATAAAGGAAGTCGTAGCGTCGAGGTCCGCCTCCGCACGCGCTAGTCCACGAACTCTAAATAAGACGCGGATGTTCTCCCTGCGCACTCTACGGAGTCTAAACAAGACGCAAATTCCGCGCATGCCGGGAACCTCATCCCTGTGCATACTCTGCGGAGCATAAATGAGGCTACGGAGGCCTCCCACACGTTCGCAGCGCGTTGACGAAGACACAGCGCACCAGAGGCTACCCCCGCCAGGAGGAGCAAGGGGAACGGAACGTGCGCGCACTTCCACCCTCGCCCACGCCAGTCTACGGACTATAAAAAGGCGAAGCGTCGAGGTCCGCCTCCGCACACGCCAGTCTACGGACTATAAAAAGGCGAAGCGTCGAGGTCCGCCTCCGCACACGCCAGTCTACGGACTATAAAAAGGCGAAGCATCGAGGTCCGCCTCCGCACACGCCAGTCTACGGACTATAAAAAGGCGAAGCGTCGAGGTCCGCCTCCGCACACGCCAGTCTACGGACTATAAAAAGGCGAAGCATCGAGGTCCGCCTCCGCACCCGCCCGTCTATGGACGGTAAAAAGGTGAGGCGCCAAGGACTGCCCCCGCAAGTGCCATTCTAAGGAACCCTTGCGCGACTACTTCGCCAACGGCGCGCGTCGAACGTGGAGAGCCCGTCCCCGCGCAGCATGTGGCGTCCCGGTGAACCCGAAGCGGCATCAACACACAGCGCACATCTTAAAATGACAGAAAATTTGCATGTCGGAAAAATCACGCAAGTACAAAGGTCCGGCAGCATCCTTGCCGTTCTAAGCCGCTATCCCGCGGGCTCGTCCTTAACGCGCGCTAAAGCTGGGGCCTCGCTCGAAGAAGGCCGGCTTGCCCGAAAGTTCAACGACTCCTCGGCCCTTTGCCAGCGTCGAAGGCGCCGCCGGGTCGCAAGGCCAGACGTGAGCAGTCGCCCCCAGCATGGAAGCTGCCCGGGATAAAGGCAAGTAATCAGTTCGTGAAGTAAACACGCACTTTATTCATTCAATTAAGGGGCAGACGCTACAATGCACGCCCACATCTAGCCACGTTGGCGCCGCACCTGTGAACCTTCGGCATCTTCGGAGGCCTCTGCGACACCCTCGTCGCGCCGCGGGACCTTAGCGCCGCCCTCGTCGCACCGCGGGACTTCATCCAGAAATTGGCCGAGGCTCCCCCCACCACGAAGGGACTTCCGAAGCTCGACCTCCGTGGCGGCTATCCCGATGTAGTCCCAGATGCGCTCGTGGAAGAATTTGACGGGGCCATGAACAGCACGGACTTCACCGGACATCACTCCAGCCCCGCCGGGCATCTCCAGCTGAGGGTTCTCCAGCTCGGCGATGTGCATGCAACCGCGGTGCCAAAGGAGGGCGCACACCAGGCACGATGCCACATAGGCACAGTGGTCGCCAAAGGTCGTCGCAGCCCCGCGCGCAACGTCGGCGGTGTCATGGATCCAGCGAAGGGCCCGCAGCAACTCCTGCGGGCCGAAGGCGTGGTCCGGCACTCTAGCCACAAGCCTTTGGAGGTGGACTTCCAGCATTTGCAGGGTGTCTCACGCAACCACCGAGGTGTCGCCAAGCGTCTGGTTACGCTCCGCTAAAGTCAAGGCAAGCTCGCCTTTTTCCTTCTCTAGCGAGGCGACCTGTTCCAGGAGCCTGTCGCGCTCCGTCGCAAACTTCTGCTGCGCAGCTTTCGCGGCCGACTCCCGCGCTGACGCAACAAGTCCCTCGGCGCATGCCCTCGCTTCGGCGCATTCCGTTTCCAGCTGGCGGATGCGGGCGTCCTGGGCAGAGCGGGCTCCAGAAGCCTCGCGTAGCTCCTCCTCGGCGGCCCGCAGCCTATCCTCGAGCGCCTTTCGGCCACGAGCATAGGCCGTTTGCAAGGCCTGCCCCAGCACAAGTGTCTGCAGAAGGGAAGGACTTAGCAAGATCAGCCAGCACAGGCGTTGTCGCATGAGTACTTACCCTCACCCCAGACACCTCGAAGGCGTCTTCGAGGCGCCCGACCCCATAGGCCTGCAGCACTTGCGGGTCGACGCTGGTGGCCGCGTCATTCACAATCCCGCGCCACGCCCTCCGCGTCTCCGGGGGCGGCACGAGGTCCGCGGGCTTACGCGCGCGGAGGTCCCGTGGTCCGCCAAGTGCTCCCCCTCCGGAATGAGCAGCGCTGCAAACAAGGCTACAAGTGAGCACCGCACGGCATGAAAGAATACACCAGAATAAGCTAAGCCACCCTACCTTCGGTAGCAGAAGGAGGGTCTCGGGGACTCGCCCCCTCATCCCCGGGCGGGGCGGCGGTGGCGTAAGCCCCCGCAGAAGGAATGGTCCCGCCGCGGGCAGAAGCCTCCACGTTCGGGGCAGGTGGCGGCTGTCCCTGCGCGACGAGCGGCGTGGCCAGAGGGGCGGAAGGCGCATATACCGTAGGGTCTCCGACATTTGCACTGGAGTCCCACAAGCTTCTGACGCCCGTGGCCACGACGAATCCCCGCGGTGTCCGGTGGAGCTCCGGCCGCACACACGGCCGTTTAGCCGGGGCAGCCGGCAGCGATACTGCCCCCGCAGTCGCGGCTGGGGAAGCCCCCGCGGTTGCAGCGCCCGGGGGCGAAGGTTCCGCGGTAGCAATTGTCGCAGGGGGCACCTCGGTTTCTGTCGCTGTAGGTAAAGGCAGCATGGCTCCGTGCGCCCCCGTGGAGGGCGCCTTCGGCACCACAGCGGCCACGGCCGGAGGCTCCACCTCAGCATCGCCGGTCCGCACGGGTTCCGCCCCGGCGACTTCGGTGGGCGGCGAGACTTCCCCCCTCCGGCTGCTCGTGGCAAACCCACCATCCGGGGCGCTCGCCGAAGATACCTCGCCTTCGGCGTCTACGCCACCCAAGCCTGAATCGGTATACCTTGCCGAGTCCGACTCCGCGCCCGCCGCGCCCTCGGGAGCACTAGCAGCAGCAGTAGCAGCTGCCGCGCCAAGCCCGGCAGGCGCCCCGCTGCGGCCCCTCTTCCGAGCCGGCGCCTTCTTCTTCTTCTTCCTCGCTGCACCGTCGTCTTGAGCGACACGGTCCGGCACGGCCAGGCCCAGGGCCTCGCACACGCGATTTATTCGCCCCAGCCCCGCCTCGGCGATAGCAGACGCGCGCTGCTCGTGCTCCCTGCCGGTGTACGGCCCTAGGAATGCGCGCGTGGCTTGCTCCGCCTCCTCCAAGCGAATCCCTGAAGCAAAGGAGATAGCATCAGCATATAGCGCATTTCGCGTGAACAAAGGAGAGACGCGGTCGAGGCTTACGAAGATAGGGGAGCGCCGGCAGCAAGCAGATCGATGGCGAAATATTGTCGTCTCGACGCCTCTCGGCGGCAAGACGCCAGTCGCAGGCAAGCGGTGCCACGCCGTACATCACGTACTCTTCGGCGAGGTCGCGCATATTGAAGCGGGCGGCCACGCCTACAAGCCGCCGGGCCCTCCGCCTGTCCTCATCATCGAGCGTCCGGCCGGGCGAGGGCTTGAACGCGATCGGTCGGCCTGTGCACTCAAGGCCGCTCCCGCTCTCCACACGGTGGTAGAACCACCGCTTCATCCAGTAAGACTTCCACTTCCCGCGAGTTGAGTTCGCAGGGAAGAGCTTCTTGCACGACGGACGAAGAATAAAGGTGACGCTACCGAAGCTCGACAGCGTCCCATCCTTCCGGTCCTTGGGCTGGCACCGTGCCTCGTGAAGGTAGGTGAACAACGAGGCGCTGGGCCTACACGCCCCCGAGCGCAAGGCCCAGCTGTACACCACGAGCCGGGCCACGTCGTTCGGAGTCAGTTGCGCCAGCTCCAGCCCGAAGGTCCGCAGCACGTTGCCCACGATATCCGCCGCTGGGATGCGGAGCCCCGCGTCGAAAAAGGCAACGAACACGACCGCCTCCGACCTCTCGGGATGCGGTTCCGTCTCGTCGGCGGCGGGCAATCGCACCTCCTGGCGCTCGGACAACTTCCCCGTGCGAAGAAGCCCTTGGATCGTCTTCTCGGTCACGAGCGAGGGGCCTAGCTCGCCGGAGAACGTGCCTTCCTCCTTCGCCACCAGCCACTCCTTGTCCGCCGCCACCGGGTCGCGCTCTTGGAGCGCGTATTTCACCTCCAATAGCGAAGACCGCCGGCGAATGCCGTAGACACCACCCGCCTGACCACGCTTGCCATCAGACGCCATTGCTTCTCCGGGAAGGAGGCCAGCGGCAAAAAACTACTACGCGAGTATGGAAGGCGGCGCAAGCAGGAAGGGGGCGTACAAATACGGGGGTGCGATCGCGGGGGCTACTTTAAGCCACCTCACCCCAGTACCGAAGCGTCGCGATGGTCCGCGTGCGGGACGCGACCGCAGTCGTGCAAACGCCCGTCCAGCGTTGTTCCCCATACCCAAAGCTGAAAAGCCACGACCACAAGTGCCAAGGGCCGGCACAGCACGACCCTCCCTAGCCGCTATTAAAGGCGCACTAATGGGCCAGGGGATCACAACAGCATCCGCCCGCCATTTGTCGCCCGCCCCGTGTCCCCCTTGCCTAGGGAAGGGGCGAGCGGCCGCGAACACGCAACCGTCCACATCCCGACGCCCACCAGTCATAAGCCGCCGCGTGCCCCGTACGCGCCAAGGCGGGTCGCACGGCACAGGAACCTTTACAGCGCAAGACCGCATCGCAAGATCTCAAGTCACCGCACGCGTGGTGATGTCCGCGACGCAAAGGCGCCGGCTCCGCTGCCACCCGTTCGAAGGGTAGGCGACGGAGCGCGCGCGTCTACTCCGGCTGGGCGCCAGCTCCGCTGCCACCCGTTCGGAGGGTAGGGGACGGAGCGCGCGCGTCTACTCCGGCTGGGCGCCAGCTCCGCTGCCACCCGTTCGGAGGGTAGGGGACGGAGTGCGCGCGTCTACTCCGGCTCCACCCGTTCGAAGGGTAGGGGACGGAGCGCACGCGTCTACTCCGGCTGGGCGCCGGCTCCGCTGCCACCCGTTCGAAGGGTAGGGGACGGAGCGTGCGCGTCTACTCCGGCTGGGCGCCGGCTCTGCTACCACCCGTTCGGAGGGTAGGGGATGGAGCGCGCGCGTCTACTCCGGCTCCACCCGTTCGAAGGGTAGGGGACGGAGCGCGCGCGTCTACTCCGGCTGGGCGCCAGCTCCGCTGCCACCCGTTCGAAGGGTAGGGGACGGAGCGCGCGCGTCTACTCCGGCTGGGCGCCAGCTCCGCTGCCACCCGTTCGGAGGGTAGGGGACGGAGCGCACGCGTCTACTCCGGCTGGGCGCCGGCTCCGCTGCCACCCGTTCGCAGGGTAGGGAACGGAGCGCGCGCGTCTACTCCGGCTGGGCGCCAGCTCGGCTGCCACCCGTTCGGAGGGTAGGGGACGGAGCGCGTGCGTCTACTCCGGCTGGGCGCCAGCTCCGCTGCCACCCGTTCGGAGGGTAGGGGACGGAGCGCGCGTCTACTCCGGCTGGGCGCCAGCTCCGCTGCCACCCGTTCGGAGGGTAGGGGACGGAGCGCGCGCATCTACTCCGGCTGGGCGCCAGCTCCGCTGCCACCCGTTCGGAGGGTAGGGGACGGAGCGCGCGCATCTACTCCGGCTGGGCGCCAGCTCCGCTGCCACCCGTTCGCAGGGTAGAGGACGGAGCGCGCGCGTCTACTCCGGCTGGGCGCCAGCTCCGCTGCCACCCGGTTGGAGGGTAGGGGACGGAGCGCGCGCGTCTACTTCGGCTGGGCGCCGCAAAGGCGGGGGTCTTATCCCGCAAAGTCTGCCTCGTTTTCCTTAACAGACCACCTACAGTGCATCAACGTAAAAAGGTGATGCCGGCGGGCTCCATCAGGAACGCCAACTGTAGGTAGGCCTGTTAAGAAAAACAGGGCAGACCTTGCTGTCGCCTGCGGAAGCGCGGTGCGGGGGCAGGAAGCGCGGCTGACTGTCGATAACTGGCGCTGATCGTGCTCCCAAGAAAAATGGACCTCCTTTTGTGCATCAACATTCCCCAAGCCGTTCGGCGTCACCCAGGAATGTTGATGCACGGCAGGGGCCCATTTTAGGGGAGCAGCTTCTATCACAATATACGCAGGAGCAACGCCGCACCAGCGCCATATATATACCCCATCAGCAGGGGAGCCAACCGGCGGAAGGCCAATCGGCAGAAGTCCAACTGCCGGGAGTCCGCCGCCATATTAATGGTCATGACGCCTCAAACGCCCGCACCACGCCAAGCACGCTTCACCGCGTGGACGGCCGGTAGACCGAGCGTCGCGGCACGTCCCTTATCACTTAAGGCTCATGCGACGGATCAGGGGCCCGCTACGCTGTCCTGTGCCGGGGCAACGCCCCCGGCGCGCGTCTACTTCGGCTGCAGCCCAGCCCCGGGTCAAGTTTGGAAAAGTTCACAGGCCGCGGGGACGGAGGGGGCCAAAGGACTCGGCAACATGGCTTCGGCCCCGTGAAGCCCTTTACCATGAGAGGCTCCTGTTGTAGGGGTGGCCCCCCACCTAAACCCAGCAGGCCCGGTAGGAGATTATAAGGCCCAGAATAGGCCATGTGTAATGACATAAGTGCACCCAGAGGGGATAACCAGACGTAAGGGTATAACTGTAAAAGCACTTCTCATGGGTACATATATATGAATACAGGCCATGGGGAGGGGGCAGAACACTCCCACCTCTCCACTACCATATCTCTCTCTGTTTGGTCTGTAACCACAACAATGCCCATATTCAGTTAATAAATGTCATTATGGTTGATATTTATCTTTGTTGTACGCTGTGTGCACTAGCTGATCCTGGACTAGTGCGATTTACACAGAGAATCCAGGAGTCGTTGCTCCGGGTTCCGACACATACACACTTTCTTCCTTGCTTAAATCAGCTAAACACTACTGCCTCCCTCTCCTCTTTTTGAAGGCAAAGGCTCACTCCAACAAGCAAATCAAGAAGTGTCATGCAACAACCACTCCATGCCTCACACACACTTGAGGCAAAAAGTCAACACACACTTTTGGAGGAAAAAACCAGCCTCCATCTCTATTGCTTGAGTCAAATCTCCAATTTGCCCCTCAAGCACCTTTCCGGAAGATTCCCGCAACCGGTACCTTGACCGTCTGGACCTCGACTCCTCCCTGAGTCTAGTCTGGTCCGCTCCGCTGCACACGACCGCACCCGGCATCCTGACCGTCTGGACCTCCGACTCCTCCCTGAGTCTAGTCCCGATCCACTCGCTGCTGCCCGTCGTGTCCACTCGACACCGACCGAGACCTCCAACTCCACCTGAGTCTAGTCCTGGTCTGTTCTGTCGCGCACGACCACAACCGACCTTCAACCGTCTGGACCTCCGACTCGTGCCTGAGCCTAGTCCCGGTTCTCTCGTTGTCGCCTGTCATGTCCGTCACCGGTAGCTTCAGCTCCGGTTCCTCGTCTCCCGACTCGCAACCACCTCACCAGCCTCGATCATCTTCGGCATCACCGGCCGTCTAGACCTCAACACCTCCTGTGTCTAGTCCCGGTCCTCCTCGCCTCACACAGACAAGCAAACCGTCATATAGCATTGCACGAAACAGCATAATCAATATTAGCACAAGTAAAGGTACTCAACCCTAGAATACCCAAAACAAACTCAAACTCTCTAATACAACCGTCAATTACTCATCAAAAACATGGGGATACCTCCACATGGTCTCTCACTTTGTGTCCTAGGTGATTTATGGATTTCCATGACGTATATGCACAACAAGATAAGATGCTTATAGGTAATGGTGTTCTTCATAATTATGTCTTCCTTTTTTCGTAGCATTTTTAACTAGCAGTTACTATATGCTTACGACTTTCTGCAGATATTATCGGGCTGGTCGTGCATGTTGACGCTGTTGAATACTGCAAGTCATGGCCCCGTTGGATGCTGACTAGGGAGATAGCCCTGATGAATGTTCGGTATGAGCTTCAGCCATTGATCAAATACTAATAGCATTTTTGGATTTTCAAGTACTTGATAAACACACAGCCAAGAATTGATATTCATACGCATCTGGGACTACCATGTTGTGCGCCACATCATGCATTGGCACTCGGCGGAGGCTGGCTTCCATTGTCTAGCAGTTACCCTTTTGAAGGTCAATAGAATTACCGGTAAGGAGTCTATACCATTGTTTTTTACAGTATGTTGTTATACACATCCATTTTAATTGATAAATAAAATCTCACTGTACATGCTATGATGTTTCAATTGATAAATAAATATATACATAAGATATTTCTTAGCAACGCACGGGCACTTAACTAGTTACTACTTAAAAAAAAGTGGTGGCGTCGGCTCCCCCTCCCCTAAGAAAAGCGAAAATTGATAACTTGCCATTCTAAAAATGTAAGTTTGAGGATTTGCCATAGAAAATATTTTTCTCCATGATATGGCGCCACTACAAACATGAAAACAAAGCTGAGATTCGCCACTCTTCGTGTATTTCAGTTTTCCCCCTTTTTTTGCCCCAAAATCACATGTAAAAAGATGGCCTTTGCCCTTCTTCCTCACCTCCCCTCCCTTCTTCCCAAATCTAACGCTGCCATCACTACTACAGAAAGGCTAATAGTAGACGGCAAATCACAGACGGTTTTGTGAAACCGTCTGTAATGTAAACTATTACAGACGATTTTAATTTTAAGGTCGTCTGTGGTATTTGTGGCGGGAAAAAGGAGTATCACAGACGGTTCTTACCGCTGAACCGTCTGTGATACTGGAATATCACAGACCGTTTTTATTAAAAACCGTCTGTGATAATCTGGGATTATCACAGACGGTTGTTTATTAAAAACCGTCTGTGTTGTGTCGACTATCACAGCCGGTTGTTGTTAAGAACCGTCTGGGAATATTCACAGACGGTTTTTCACAAGAACCGGCTGTGATGTCCCTTTGTCTGTCATATTCTAGATCAGAGGTTAATATATAAGTACACATTGCTTCTAATAACTTAACTATAGAACTACTGAGACAAGAGATCACAAATTAAAGGCAAATTTATTAATTTCAATTAGATGCAAATTTATTACAAAAGTCGCACAGGTAAAGAGTTTCCCAGATTGTATTCTTTTGGGCTTCGTAAGCTTCTTCTTCAACTTGGGGACTTGGAGGATCAGCCGCTAAATTCTCGAACGCCGTTAAGATTGCCCTTGTCCTCAGCACTTCCTCGTGCAGCCTGGGCAAATGATCAGCAGCATCCATAATGTCGTAGATGATAGCATGAAAAGATTCCTCAGAATCTGCCGTTTCTGCTTGATCGCCAAGGCTATCCATCAGTCTCTGCAATGCGTGTAGAGCTTCTTCTGCATTGCGCACATTGTGGAGAAGAACCAGGGTGAGGGTTGTTTCCCTTTCTTGAGCGGCAGCGAGACGCCTCCGTCGACGGTGGAGGATCAGGTCAAGCTGACGGATGCAAGAAAGTCGGGGAAGGAGAGCAGGGCGGGTGCGGAGAAGCTGCTCCAGATGCAAATTGCTGGCCGCCTGTGTAAGGTTCCAGCCGAACAATTCGTGATGAACAGATGAGAGGAAGGAGATGATCACAAGAACAGTAGTAGAAGCCATGTTGTATTGTATATTGTATTGTACGTACGTAGAAGAGACCTGGATTAGGAGTGCATATTTAACCTTTAGCACAAACGGTTCATATACCCAAACATTAATGATATAGACGCTTCGTATAACGATCGGGAGACGTTAATTAGATGATCGAAACACGAAGCGTTCTGGCATCGAAACACGCGCGAAGCGTTCTGGTATGAAGCTTATCACAAACGGTTTTTTATAAAAAACCGTCTGTCATAACTGGTTATCACAGACGGTTTTTAGTTTAGAACCGTCTGTGATAATCTCCCTACATATACCCTCTCGCTAGGGTTTTCCGTGTGCGCTGCAGTTATTCGATTAGATCTAAATCCCGAGCCCGTCGTCGCCGCCTCCTCCTCCTCCGTCGCCGCCGCCTCCCCGGACGAAGACGTCGCCGCAGCCTCCTCCTCCTCCGTCGCCGCCTCCCCGAGCCCGTCGCCTCCTCTTCCTCCGTCGTCGTCGCCGCCTCCTCCTACGTCGTCGTCGCCGCCTCCTCCTCCGCCGTCGCCGCCGCCTCCTCCTCCTCCGTCGCCGCCGCCTCCTCCTCCTGCGTCCCTAAGGTCACCAAAACCCTAAGGTCATCAAATCCCTCCCGAGCTTCATGCTTACTGTTAGTGTTTAGGGTTAATGCTTGATGCTTCATACTGTTATGGTTAGTTGCTTAGTACATATTTAGGGTTGATGCTTCATGCTTACTGTTAGTGTTTAGGGTTGATGCTTGATGCTTGGTACATATTACATTGGTACATTGTTTACTGCAGTAGCTTAATTAGTTTGCTATTTGGTACATATTACATTGGTACATTGTTTACTGCAGTAGCTTAATTAGTTTGCTATTTGGTACATACTACATTGGTACATTGTTTACTGCAGTTGCTTAGTTTACATTGGTACATATTACATTGCTTGTTGTGTTAGTATATAGTATATAGTACATAGTACATAGTATATAGTATAGGCACATAACCCCTCTCTGTCCACATCACCCCCTCCCTTCTCCCCCTTCCCTCTACTCCTCTCCTCTCTTCCTAACATTGAGCATCATGTATCACTTTTCTTGCTTCCTCATCTTATCATGTGCAACCCTACAATTTGAGAGCACAAATTAACCAATCAAGGAAGAGTATATGATCAAAGGGCATGAAGCAAGAAATCTTGCGATTATTGCAAAAGATACATTGACCATTTGGGTGGAAAGAAATACATTGTGTCGTCAGGCTCATGACTGCCAATTTGAAGCATAGCATCCAAGGCACATCCAAGGCCTGCAGCTGTGTCTTGAAGAATGCCAAGAGCTGGTCTTCAGATGTGGCATTTCTCAAACTATAAAATATGAATCTTATTCTCATAACCCATCTGAATACCAGCTCTTGGCATTCCTCAAGACACAGCAGCAGGTCTCGGATGTGCCTCGGATGCTATGCTATGCTTCGAATTGGCAGTCATGCGCCTGACGAAACAGTTGATCTTTCCACCCAAATGCTCCTTGTATCTAGACAAAAAACAGCAAATGAAGCAAGTGACATACTATAGTGTTCCCGTTCAATGAACCGGATACACTAGTTTGTGTCATTTGCTTCATAGACCTTTGTTTAGGGACTTTGCTATTTGGTTTATAGTTTTAGCAACTAAAGTAGGTGCTAGGATAGGCACTTTGTTTAGAGACCTTGTAGTAATAGTATTACAAAATTCAAGGAAATTTTAGTACAGAAGTTCAAAAAAAAAAAGAAATTCCCAGATTCTTCGGTGAGCAGCCGACATAGCCGACTTCTTCGGTGAGCGACTATCCATCTGCTTCTTCCCACTCCCCTTCATCTCTGGTCTCTGGATCACGTATGCCAGTAGCGATGATTCAGTTAGATGAATCATCGCTACTGGCGTACGTGATCCAGAGACCAGAGATGAAGAGGAGTGGGAAGCAGATGGATAGTCGCTCACCGAAGAAGTCGGCTATGTCGGCTGCTCACCGAAGAATCTGGAATGTCTTTTTTTTGCACTTTTGTAATAAAATTGACTTGAATTTTGCGGGAAAAAGAAGGACTTGATGGAACAAGGCTATATACCTTGATTCTCTAAGTAAGAACAAATCCAAGTACACAGCTATCACCCAAATACTCGATAGGTACGTACATTGTACATTGTACTCTTTCTTTCCTTCCGAATAACTAATCTAACTTTTTCGAATAACGAAGGTCGTTCGCCACATACGTTCAACAAACACGTGACTCGACGACAGGCTGTGTCCATCTCTACATCTGCATTGACACAGCCGGATTTTGCAAAAATTCGAGGAGAGCTCATTTGGTTTTTGTGGACAAAAGTCGTAAGATCAGATGGAGAGTTCCACTGCCCAGAATGATTTTTTTATTGTAATTATAAGTGCAAATACAGTGTCAATTGTGTATTTATATATGTTTGTGAAATGTGTATTTGTGTATTTGTTAATGGATATTTTATTTCAATTCAATGAATTGATTTGCGAAATGGATGCTTTATATATGTTTGTGAAATGAAGTGCGTTGTCAATTGGATGTTTTATGTCTGTGAAATGTATCTGAAATGAAATGAGATGTGTGAATTGTATATGTTTTATGTCTGTGATTATCTGCTTGTTTCAGAGGGCATGGCTAGCATTTCCTGAGGCTAGCCAATAAACAGAAATATATTTAGGGTTTGAAGGGAATATCACAGACGGTTTTAAGTTAAAAACCGTCTGTGATAGCTGATAATCACAGACGGTTTTTAGTTAAAAACCGTCTGTGATAATTGATAATCACATACGGTTTTGAGTTAAAAACCGTCTGTGATAGCTGGTAATCACAGACGGTTTTGATTATCAGCTATCACAGACGGTTTTTAGTTAAAAACCGTCTGTGATAGCCCATAATCACAGACGGTTCGAAAACCGTCTGTGATGACATTCGATAATCACTGACCCATAAATACAGACGGCTCACAAAACCGTCTGTGATGACGTTTTCGAACCGTCTGTGATGACCTTTTCTGTAGTAGTGCATAGTCATCAACGAAGAGCTCGTGGAAGCTGGCCGTCCACTGCAGCCGAGGCTTGGGGTCCGCTGTCAGCACCAGATTCTACCCGCCTCTTGCATTGTCGACGTCGGAAGAGGGAGATCGAGCGGACAGGATCTGACGTGCACGCCGCCACCACCGCTGGGAGTGACGAGGAGGACGGCTTGGGCAGTGCCGGCGGATGCAAGAGTGCTTGAGGAGTGCTTCAGGACGCATAGCCCAAGCCCTGGTGCCCTTCTTCCCGGCGGGGAGGCACACATAGCCCAAGCCCCAGCGGTGCGGCTCCGCCATCTTCGTCCCAAAATCCGGTAAGCAATGGCCACTACCTCGCTTTGCCTCCCCATCCACAATTTCTTCAAAAGAATGCCTCCCTTAGCACCGCCTGACGGACGCGACCGTGTTCCACCCTTCTTCGTCGGACCCCATCATCCCTAGCTCGCTGCCGCTGCCTACTCGTTCTCGTCGCCCATGGTCAACATCGTCGGCCTTCTCCAGACCATCCTAAGCCAAACCACGACCACCACTGCACTCCCCTTAGCCTCCTTGTGGTCGTGCGAGCACCAATTTTGGCTGCCACATTGCCCATGGTTTTTGGATGGCGGAGGGGCAGCTAGGCTCTACTCGACGAGGTCGGTATCAATGGCCCCGCGAGCGGAGACCCGGGGATGAGCCTCGCGGCAGCGTGATGGTGGCCTCGGTGACTGGTGCGGTGCTGGCTGACCACGAGGACGCAGAGGTCGCGGGCACAGAGGTAGGAAGACATGAAGGCTCGCCGGACGTGCAGGAATACGTAGGGAAGAAGTGGTAAGAGGCAAGGAAGGAGAGCGTAAAATAGTCTTTGCACATTCGAATTTCCAGCCAAAAAATTTAAAATACTAGAATGCAGTTAAAGTGGCAAATCTCAACTAGTGAGGTGTTTGTAGTGGTATTTTATCAAGAAAAATATTTTTAGTGGCAAATCATCAATTAGGATCTTTATAGCAGCCAATCATCAATTTCCCCAAAAAAATAATAGTTATGTCGATATGTGGACCCGCCCCAGGTCAAGCGAATTTTTTGGCTTCCACTAGAGCTGCCCAAATAGGCTAGGCCATCTGCGTCAGCCCAAAGCACGATATTGTTGGCCTGGTCTAGCACATCAACATGGTGAGCCAGCTCGACACGGCACAAACAGTAACGTGTCCGGCTAACCTGTCGCGACCCGCATTTGACAATTTGAATCTTCTATATATTTTAAGCTAGTTCTTAAATCAGTAGCTAGCTCACACAATATCATGCATGTAAATAAAAGGAGTACTAAGTATTACATAAGCATTCATAAATAGATCTTAAGATTAATTTTACATAACAGGCCAACAGGTCAAATGAGATTGTATATAACAAAGCAACGGAAAGTAAATTAACCAAAATGACCTTCATGATCTACCACAGGCAATTGACTGGGGCCAATTCTAGTCCTGACCTTCGTCTTCTATGTCGTATCTGGGGGTATGGATGTATCCATACATCGAATCATTGATTCCGTCATCTCAAACACATATTAAGCAATAATGAGTACAAAATACTTAGGAAGTCCCTATGGCAGAATGCAAGGATATATATCTACATGCAAGATTAGTGGGTCAGGCCCATCCATAATTAGACTTTGGTTGCATGATTTGGATGTAGAAAAGTGAAGCACAAGAATTCGGTTCTTAATCGACTCAAGTGAGACCAACTGTAAACTCAGAACTCGTGGAATCCTTGCACAACA
Organism: Dendrocalamus latiflorus; assembly: GCA_017311315.1. Classification (NCBI taxonomy): domain Eukaryota; kingdom Viridiplantae; phylum Streptophyta; class Magnoliopsida; order Poales; family Poaceae; genus Dendrocalamus; species Dendrocalamus latiflorus. The sequence continues at coordinate 31,289,099 of CM029627.1, read as the reverse complement.
GTTCAAGAAATAACACATGCAATCCCTACACAGCCAATCCCAAAAATGACACATACAATCCCTACACGGTCAATCCAAAAATGATACGTGCAATCCCTGCCTGTCCAATCCAATAATACGTGCAATCCCTACACTAATCTCCAACCAATCACTCACCCGAGTCTCCACCATTTTGGAAAAATATTTTCTTGTTTCTAGTGGAAACCTATGGTACCATTCCATTATCATGTTTTCAAATATCAGTTGGCAATGTTGTGTTGTATTTTATCTCATCACTAAAGCATTTCTAAGTACAACTATAACTAGTAATATTTAACCAATGGTAGAGTTATTATTGTAAGTATCCTAGGGTGACATGACAAGGGAATATCAACATATCAAGGAAGGAGAATATTAGATAACAAGTGCACAATGTAGCTAAGCAATCAATATTTGACATATCATTTTTGTAAATAACCATATTAAGCATGCACTTATATTTGAAAGCAAAATTTTTACATTTTGAAAGCTACATTTAACATGGTCAATTATAAGGACTTACCTTGGTCAAATATGGTCAGGGTGGGATCTCATCTAGCAATGAGAAGTGTCAAATTCTGTACACGTGAAATTATCTACAATCAACACAACATTCAAATAAAATTGAAATGAACTCCAAAAATTAGTATTTTGGTTTTGATGGAAAAGCTTTGAATTTATACGAATTTAGAAATAAAAATTACTAGATTTGGATTTGAATGGAGAAGTTATGGCTTTTCAAAGATTGTTCACAAATTTCTGATAGGTGGGGTCGGCTAAGATTTTCTTTCCTTTTCTTTTTCAATTATTTTTCTTAGGAAAAAATATAGTGGCTGACAAGTGGGGTCTACTGGATTTTAGTTTCTTTTATAGTTATTTTTATTCGGGAAATTTGGAGAGGCTGATAGGTGGGGTCATGGTTCATATCGACTCGGTCCACATAGTGGTGTACCTAGAGTAGGACCCACGTGTGAAAGATTAAGCTCTATTTAAGTTGGTTTTGGTGATAATAACAAATACTATTATAAGATTTTGGTGATAATGACAAATGTATTTGTGAGACTAATTTTGTTTATTAATTATGATATTGCTTAGTCTCATATGGATAAAAAGGTGAAATCATTAAGGTATGCATGTTGTGTATATGTTGTGTATATACACAACATGCATACCTTAATGATTTCACCTTTTAATGATTTGCAATCGGGTTGTCATCTAACTTCTAAATTATAAGTAAGTTTTGCTTTGAAAGCTTATCTTAGAGTATACAAGTGTTGTGTATATGTTGTATACTCGTAAATATAATTTTTATCTCATTATTTGTTGAGATTGTCATGAATTACCAAAAGGGAAAGATTGTAGAATTTAGTTCCTCCATTATGAGTTAATGGTGAAGTTTGGTAATTGATGACAATTATTTTGTGGACTAACATTTTCCATGAGTTGGATGAATAGGTTAGGTTCGACAAATGAGGATGACTTGTGATGACTTCATGTGTTGAAAATCATCAAGTCTAGATGGAAAATGGCTTCATGTGTTGAAGGCCATCAAGAAGAAAATGCATCATAAGTTGATGCATGTTCAAGAGGAGAGATCATGTGTTGATTATCAAGTCAAATGAAGACCCATCACGTGCTGATGGAGTTCAAGAAGTGGATGCATCATGTGTTGATGCATATCAAAATGATGACCTGGATTTGAAGTGATGATATACGTCATCAAGTTTCAAGAGAATGCGCAAGGCAAAGATATGACTAGCTATAGCTAAGGATGTATTCCTAGTCTTTTACCGGTCTTGGTATTTGGTTGGAAGATCAGGTTGTTATTATAGGTTGCCGTACTATTAAGAGGGGTCATGTCTAGTAGTTTGAGTCTCATCATATGGTGATAGTTCAATTTCACTTGCTCTAGATCTCTTTAGCATGATGTTTATATTTGCGAATGTGTTTTGCAAATAGTTGAAACTCATGTGGTGAATCCTTGTAACGTGGGACTATACATTGCAAATGTGTTTTACAAGTGTTTGAAGTCCATGTTTTCTATTCTTTGTAGTATGAGACTTATATTTGCAAATGTGTTTTGCAAATAGTTGAAGCTCATATACAATTCTTATAGCATGTGACTTTGATTTGTGAATGTGTTTTACAAATATGTTAAGTCCATGTACCTATTTCTTATGTCATGATTCCAAAAGTATGCAAATATATTTTGCAAAATCTATTGAAGTATCTACACTTGTCAGGAAAATCGAAACTACCGCTATATATGTAGCGGTACTACCGGAGGTTGAAAGTACTGGCTCTGTGTGAGCGGTACTACCGAACATCGGAAATACCAACATGTGTTGCGTGGTACTACTGGATGAGTGGTCCAATCAGCTCTACGTGAGTTGTATGACCAGCCAGCGGAAGTACCGGCTTTGTGTGAGTGGTATTACCGGAAGGCGGAAGTACCGGCATGTGTTGCACTGTACTACCGGACTTCGGAAGTTTTGGATTTTCCTGTAGTACATTTTTTCCAAAGAGGCACCTGTGTAGTGGTCTTCTCCTTCCCGCGAGAGCGGTAGTTCCGCATGTGTAGAGTGGTACTTCTGATGATCAAAAGTATCGGACTTTGTGTGGTGGTACTATTGATCTTGCTGAGTAATGGCTAGTAACGGCAGAACTACCGCAAATCTTGATTTTTCAGGGGTTTTGCTTCAACATCTTATTTTCTTGTGTGGGGTATAAATACTCCCTTGTGACTGGTTGGAGGTGTTGTTGCTCGACCCATTTCTATTCCCTTGAGCTAGTATGAGGTCCTACTCTCAATTGTACATGTGTTACACTTTGTGAGTAAGGAGAAGAGATCTAGATTGCATGTATTGCATCTAGAGTTGGACTTAGTATCCAATTGAGCTTGTGCATTCGTTGCACGTGGTGAGAGTCAAGTAAAGAGCTTGACTTATTACTCTTGGAGTTTACCGACTCCTAGACGGCGTTGGAGGCGTCGTGCGCGGTGAGCTTCTCAAAGAAGATTGTGAGAAGTTATAGTAAATTGTGAGTGGTGTAGTGCTCGCCATCTCCGGAGTAGAGAAAGAGCAATCTTAGTGGATTGAGGTGTTTCGACTTAATTCGTGGAGCCGGTTCAATTCATTTGGGCTAACGTTAACGTGGACTAGGGAAGACCGGCAAGTTTTTGAATACCACAGTAAAAGTACCATGTCAATTGTGGTTTATTTTCTTATGCTCTATTTATATTCAAGCAATTTACATTCATAGAATTAAATTGATTACTTATCATCCTATGATTGCAAACCTTGATATAGAATTAGGATTTTGGTGCACTTAGGTAAACCTAGTTGATTTAGGCTTTATTTGTGGTAAACTAAATTGATTTAAGTTTCTGCATTATACTTGGTGTTAGTCAAATAGCTTAAATAGAATTAAGAAGAGATTTTTTAGAAATGACTATTCAGGCCCCTCTAGTCGGCATTCTCGATCTTACAACGTGTCAGAGATAGTGGTCGATGGAGTGTGTCTGTATGACTGGCTCAAGGGTGCTGGGTCCACATGTCAGTGACTTGTGGGTTTAAACTGGAGTTAATTAGAATTTGTAACCTCCCAGGGCCCATATGTCATACTAATACTAATCATGTACTTAACACTTAACTTAATCCATGAGTTAATTAACCATTCGATAGGCAGTGCCCACTAGTCAGGGAGATTAAATAGTTACAGAGAGGCTCACGATAGTGCTTCTTGGTGAGCTCGCCAGCTGCGAGGAAGAGGTTGTCATGCTCGACTAAGGGCTAAAATAGAATGCGTGGGCCAAGAGCTAGCTATTAGAGTTGACGACGCTTGGCAAGGCAAACTACAGTGGCAGCTAACCGGCGGTGAGCGGCGGTGGGACAAGGGCAATGACATAGAGCCTTACTCAGGCCAAAGCCAAGTATGCAATAGGTTTAGAGAGTTTCCAAGAATGTTCTGGGTATGGCTTTGGGACCTAGGGTCATTGGCGCTGGGTTAGCGATGAGCAAGGCGGTAGCAGCATGGCCAGTAATGGCGAAGGTTGGTATTTCTATGTAGTTTCTTCAAATTGAAGGTGATTCCATGATCTACAAGCTAAGGTGAAGTTAATGGAGCAATGCTCCTAGCTCTTCGCACAACGTGTTGTGCTGTCCATGGTGGCCGGCGACAACAAGGAAGGGCGAATGTGGCCGAGGTATTGTGGACTGTTCTAGGGTCCAATGGTTGGACTATAAGTTTGGCTTTGAATGAATTGCAAGGGGGCAAAAGGGCTTACGGAGAGCTTGGGCAAGGTGCGAGAATGACGGCGGTGATGAGCTTGGTCGGCGTCGGGGAAGACAATTGTGTCCTAACAGCTCTAGGGCATGGAAAGGCAATTAAAGGGACACATTAGCATGGGGAAGTCATGGCAGACAAGAATGACATGATGGCAATGACCGAAGCTCATTCAACTAAAGGGAATGAACTACAAGGTCGATGGCAGTGTTGCACACGGTGGTAAGAGCATCGACTTGGGCTTCTTGAGGGCAAACGGGCATAGGGAGGTGAGCATAAGGTAGAGAAGGATGAGATGAGCTTAGAGCGCATGATGGCATCATTGGAGACTCACTAGACGGCGAGAAATCGAGTTGCAGACGTCGTGGTCGAAGACGTGTGTGGTCGAAGACATGTGTGGTCGAAGATCGATGTGGTCGAACCAATATGGTCGAACTAACGTGGTTGAACCATCGTGGCTGAACCGACGTGGTCAGAACTAGCATGGTCTGAGACCAACGTGGTTGGAGACCTGTGTAGTCAAAACCAATGTGGCCAGAGACCTATATGGTTGAATCAGACAACGTGGTCGAAGACCACTGTGGTTGACGATCGGTAGTACCAGCTCTATGTGAGTGGTCCGACCTGTTTGTGGTATTACCGGCTCTGTGTGAGCGGTACTACCAGAGTTGCGATACGACCGCTTGTGTAGCGGTATGTTTTTTTCCAGAGAGACACATGTTGGAGGGTTTTCTCTTCCCATTTAAATTGGTAGTTCTGCATGTATGAAGCGGTACTACCGCGGTGCGGTAGTATCAGACTATGTGTGGCAATACTATCGGAATTGCTGAATAACAGCTAGTTTTTTTGACCGTTACGGAGGGGGCCGGTAGTACTAGCCATATAACGGTGGTACTACCAAATTTCCTGATTTTTATCCCCAACGGCTAGTTTCATTGTGTGGGGTTATAAATACCCCCTTGTGGTCGATTGGAGAGAAGGTTGTTGAACTCTATTTTATTCTTTTGAGCTAGTGTGAGGTTTTTTCTCACTTGTGCATGTGTTGCACCTTGTGAGCAAGTAGAAAGGCTCTAGATTGCATGTGTTATATCTAGAGGTGGATTTCGTATCCATTTAAGCTTGTGCATTCATTGCACATGACGAGAGTCAAGTATAGAGCTTGACTTATTACTCTTGGAGGTTGCCGATTCCTAGACGGCATTGGAGGCGTCGTGCGCGGTGATCTTCTCAAAAAAGATTGTAGAAAGACCCGGTAACTTGTGAAGGTTGGAGCTCACCTACTTGGAGTGGGAAAGAGCTACCACTAGTGGATTGAGATGCTTGGTTTAATTCATAGAGCCGGTCCAATTAGTTTGGGCTTACCTCAACGTGGATTAGGGGAGACCGGCAAGTCTCCGAACACCACGATAAAAAGGAATCATGTCATTGTGGTTTGTTTTCTTATACTCAATTTACATTTATAGAATTAAAATGATTGCTTGTCATCCCATGATTGAAATTTTGATATAAACTTGGGGTGTTGATGTATTTAGGTGAATCTAGTTGATTTAGACCTTATTTGCGCTAAATCAAATTGATTTATGCTTCTACATTGTAAACTTGATTTTAGCCAATTAGAAAAGTTTTTAAAACCATCTATTCACTTTTCTCTAGTCGACTTCCTTGATCTTATAATAGGGCTACGGATGGAGAAGCTGCAGGAAGTTCAGGGCCTGTTTGGCAACGGCTGCGGCTTATGGTTTTTGGCTGAAATTTTTGAATTTTGGCTGTTTACGGTACAGATTACGGAGAAATAGATACTCATTTGCGATTTTGGCTGGTACAGATGTTGGGCTTTTGACGTGTAGATCGTTTAACTTGTAGACCCTGTCTTGAGAAAATACTCCGTTTGAAAGTTAGGTACTGTAGCAAAAGCCAAAAGCCGCTAGCTTCGGAGGAAAAGAACAGGCAGTGGCTTCAGTTCAACAGAACATTTCTAATGCACATAGTGGTGACAACACTACCTCGGATGATGGAGCTTATGACAAAATTGATGTATCCAAATTAGAAGATCAGGATAACCCCGATGGCAGCATGGTTGTTGATGCTGGTAGTCAGGAAGAGGGCAAGAATGAACTTCCAACTGTTGGTGCCAGTACAGACGAAGGGAACACTGCTATATCTTTGGATCAAGCTGTCTCTAATGAGGAGAATGATACGGTTCCCGAATAAAATATTATTCTTGTACTTCCTCTGCAGCGGTCGAAAGTTGGCAGTTGGCACAAACAATGCAATGAAGGCGATACATCTTAAAGAGAACAGTGTGTGTCAAATGGAATTTATGCAATATGTATGCATTGTTAGAAATACTGAGAATTTCAAGGTGGCAGAAACCATGGGTGCAGCTGATTGAATGTTCAAATGTGTAGAACTAAGATTTTTTTTCCCGAATGTTGCGCCTATTGTTGTTGGACCATAGGAGACCAGCTTCCGGACCGTGTTAATTTTGTCAATTCTCTTTTGGGACTCAAATTTCTATTCGTCTCGAATTTTAGATGCTACAAACCTATGTGCAATATTCTATCTAAAAATTTGAACTTCAGAAAAGGAAAAAAATGATGCAAGTATGCATATTTCTGCTAACTAGTTATGCAGTCTCTGCAACTCTGCATGCGTAAATCGTGCATGACTACATTTTTTCTTTGTAAACAGGTTGCTCTCAACAGTGTATACTAGTGTGCATCCAAGTGGTCCAAACAACAATATTTCTGCAAGGGAATGATACACCAGAAAAAAAGAGTAACTGCCTCCGCGGGCTCTATCTTGCAACAAGTCCCTGATCTCCTTGCCTACACTAACACAAACTGTGATCTACAGACAACATGACATAATTAGAGGCATGTCGCTACCCTGTACCCCTCCCTAGATTGTACTAGTAGCTACATTGGGACCCAACCTATTCTGACTAATTGTTGATAACCTTGGGACCCTTCATGCATGACTAGTAATTTCCACTTGCATTTTGGTGGCCATTTTTCAGTAGAAGTCCAGCATACTATGCCTGGCAGCAGGAAGGGTTGTAAATTTGCACTTGCACTTAGACACCAAATTTTGAGCATTAAAATCTCGAGACACTAGGAACGGTTTTGAGGACTTCAGCTGAATCTGCCAGACTTGAACCCTCTCAAGGAAGGTCCAACTCTGTTAACAGTGTTTTCTTAGTTATGTGTAAGCGCTTTCCGACAAGTAAACTCTAAAGATGCATCATAAATCGTCTGAACTCTGACATGCTGTTAATTAGTTACTATGTTTAAAGGCCCATTTTGAACACGTGAATTTAAATTGGTATCCCAAATTGTATGAAAAACCAACTAATGAAGGTTCTCAGGGACCAAACAGGGACTGAGTACACAATTCTTACTGCTCCACATTCTACAAATTGCTACTCTGCAGAAAGTTCATTCTGCTGCATGTTTCAAATGAGCAAGAACATGATTTCAAATTCAACCTCCCAAATGGTATTCCTAAATCTTCACTCCACTAGCTATTGAAAGCAAGTAAGATTAGATTAACCAACCAACAAAAACCCACCAAAGCGTGGAAGCAAAACAGAGTTCAATCCTCAGAACCGGTCAGACCGCTAGGGAGCATTGGTTTGATCGGCCGCTGATCTAGTCGCTGGTGTATGATGGTCTAGCCGCTCCCCTAAACCAGACCTAGAGATCAGCTTGAGCTAAAACCCAAACGGTGAAATCCTCAAAATACAAGTCCAAATGACTTGAGATTTTATATACACTTTGCTAAGGATATCAAGAATCTAATCCATCCCCAGATTGCATGGATCTTAGCCAAAATTCCAACCTTTACTTAAAACAAGCAAGGTTGCATTAAACTTGGCAAAACTCACAAGCTTGAGAGATGACTTGTTCGTGAGTTTAACATGGCCAATATGGCTTTAAATAGGTTTCTACATGTCACAGCAAGTTAGACCATCCAAAGGTTTGTGACTAAAACTCTAAGAACACGATTTTTTAAGAAAGGCTCCAAATCGAATCAAATCAGGCAAACTACAAGATGTTGCTGCATGTAGCTAGTTTCTAGATGGATGATATGTAATCCTCATGAGATATCTCTAGCTCTTACACGTCCTTGAAACTAGTAAGTTGAAGAGGGAAGAAGAGAGGGTAAAAACATCAACTAAAACAAGAGCAAAACCAACAAGATCAATAACACAACATAAGGGATGAATACGATTGATCTATTGCAACTTATAGATATTTGATTTATAATCACTCCACCATGAAAGACAAAGCTCTCTCACCCAAGAGCACACACTCATACCCTAGACGAGACGATCGCTTTTCCCTTTGCTTGCCACTAACCCTACCCACCAACCTCTCCCACTTAAATAGATGGAGCAATCAGTCTATATCTAACCTTAATATATACTATCCATTAGCACAATTGGAGAAACCCGTTAACCCCTCCCCAACACACACACGCACACACACACACCAGGTTTTCAAAGCATATAAACCCAAACCCGCTAAAGAGCCAACTTCTATCCACTTGACCTCCTTAGCACCTCTTTAACTTAAACCACTCTCTAAACGCCCTTTAAGCGCTATGGTTTTGGTCCCTTTACCATTTTTTTGGTATTCTGTATTCCCCATCAAAACACTCTCGTTTTGGCCATTGACCTTACCTCTTCCCTAAGCCTAGTCCATGGTTATCTTCTCATTTGCAAGCAATCCCTATGCTTGCAATGTGTATGTTCACCAATGACTCACATATCAACAAATCTCTCTGTGTCAGTTCCCCCTGACCACGCCTCGGTTACACCGACCACACCACATGACGAACCGTTACTCCAACCTTCCCTTCGACATCCCTTGTCTTCTCCTGTGTGTCGCTTGAGTCCAACCATCCCGCTCGGCTTTCTTGACCGTATCTCAACTCACCCCCGAGTCTAGTCCCGGTCTATGCCATTGAACATGACTGCCTCCAAGCACCCTGCACATCAAAGACCAAGAAACTATTTTCGGGCACAAATTCTTCATAACTTGATATATGTTAGTCCAAATATACCTCATGCATCATGAATGCAATTACATAGACCCCAAAACTCAACTCATGACTAAATCTCCTAAATTCTTAAAACCTTCTCAGCCATTTTCAGAGATGGTTAGTTGGACCACAATTGGGCGGTCAGACAGACCGCCGACTCGGTCAGACGCTTCCCTCAAGTTGGTTTGACTGCTAGGGTAGAACACTTGAGCAACCCTCTTTAGAAATTTGGTATTTTACTATCTAGTTTTGGTTGGCAATTTTATTTGAGGTGACACCTTGTGCAAAGACATTTCAAGACATTTTTATATAAGTGTTTGATGTCAAAGAGCCAAAAACACACATGGCCAGTCAGACCATCGCCTGGCAAAATACCCAAGGGGCAACTCAGCCAGTCTGACCAGCTCTGCAGAGTGCTCTGACCAGCTCTACACAGCAACCAAATCGCACCTGCACAGCAATCAAACTGCCCCATGATAGGCAGCACTGTGAAATCGCAAACTTTTGCAAATACAAATTTTAATTCGACATGATTGCCAATTGCTAATTGTTCAGCATAGATAAACCATGGATATTCTCACCTTGGTTCTTCACCCTTTACTACTAGCTCTGCATCTGCACAATGCCTATATACTGAAAAGGAAAATAGCTATGTATGTATCTCAATATATACACCAAATGAACATCCTCCTTTTTCCTCCAACTGCATCTTTGTCGCTGGTCCTAGCAAGAACTATGCCTGTTGTGCACGGTTTTCTTCATCTTCTCCAGGATCCCGGCAGCCTTCCTCCTTGCCCTTGGAGTCCCATTCTGCGCGAGAAAAGCCAGCGACCCATTCATGTCCTCATCTGCCTCGACCTCCTTCAGCTTTGCCCGGTTGTACGTACAGATTGAGAAGAGAACTACCACTGCATTCTCTTTGCTGCGCTTGCACTGACTCTCCCTTATCGAGCGGAGCATGCAAGCGGCACCTCCAAACTCGGTGATCATCTCCACCATCTCATGGCTGCTTGATAGCAACGCAAGTATAGCCAAGGATTCATCGATAAGTGACTGATCTTCGATGGCTCTCATTGCCACATCAACAATTCCGCTCCTTGTAGCTATTGACTTGTTCTCAGAGAGCAGACAAAGATTGAAAATTGCTGATGCCGCATCTTTCTTTGCTATGATGCTGCCATGTTCAAGAAGATCAATCAAAGGTCCCATTGCCCCTAACTCGCCAATCTTCTCCTTGTTGGAGTCAAGAGCTGACAGAGTGAAGATGGCAGCTGCAGAGTTGCTGCGGCTCCCCATGTCTCCCAATTTTAGTGCCCATATGAGAAATGGAATTGCTTCTGGGTCATCTCCAATGATCGTCTTATTGCTATCATGGATTGAAAAATTGAGAATTATAGTCACCATGTCCTCCAAGACTTGTGGATCATTTTGTAATCCTGGGGTGGACCGGGCAAAGAGCATTTGTGAGATGGAATCAGGCCTCTCTCCTAAAACAGCTCTGAATTCGCTGTTACGCTTGGTAAGCAGCCGAAGATCTTTGATTGCTTGCTTCCGTTCAGCAATGTTTGATGAGGAAGTGATTTTTTTGAATATTTCATCAAATGTTTTTTGCTCACTGTTGGTAACATGATCTTGCACTTGGTTCTCAAGTCGTGGCAGTGTGAACCCATTGTCTGTGCACCACTGTGATATCATGCCTCGAACAAGGTCGTTAGGAATGAGAGTTGTGTTTGAGAGCACTTGCTGAGTCTGCGGGCACATCTGGTTTCCTGCACTAAACCACTCCTCAATGAAGCGACGATCATAGGTCTGCATGGAAAGAGCAATCATATCAATGGATCATGTTTCTTCAACTAATATATATACAGAAGGTTCTCACACAAACTGACGATATATTTTTATCCTGGTAACTCGTCCTAAATATTGTTAAGCTACACAGCTATTTTGTTAACATATCTGTCAAATCACTATTTTGTTCCAGATTTCCATTAAACATTCTTACCATATCACAACTACAATATTTCCCTTGACACTCATAAAACCCAAACCGTGCCAGAATACATGCCAACAAATTGAACTATGTTGAAAATGTGACTAGTCAAAAGATAAATGTGGTCTACAAGCAAATAGGGAACAACTATAGTACAATTATGGAATGGAATATGTCGAATCTTCAGAGATGCATGTGATGCCACTGTCAAAAGGCCATCATGCACAACATACAGCCAAAGGCTAAACTGTAACTTCAGAAGCTACAGGTGTATGGCAGTGTTACCAATCCGGAGCATTTTGGAATTAACTGCACATTCAAGCATTACACAGAACACCTAGTGCTTCAAGATAGGAAATGACCTCTAGCCTAAAAAAACGTGTCACTTTTATATCCATGTTTGTCAAATTTTGATCATTCATATATTTACATTGAGATATGCCACAAGTAAATTATATGAGCAATTTTTTTTCATAAGGAGTACTTATGACATTCTATTACTAACATATTGTGGCGCATATTAATGGTCAAGGTTACCTTTTAGAATGCATGCATAAAGTCATGCTTTTTTGAACTGGTGGGAGTATCAGTGATAGGCATGTTCACTTATGAGAATTTAAGAGATGAAAACATTTAACTTGTACTTACTCATGAAGCAATTGAAACCATGCTACACAAGTTAAAGCAGGGAATGCATGAGATAATACTCCGAGTAGTACTTACCAAACAGGTTTTACATGGAAACCAAAATTGACTTCAATAACCATTCAATTCACATGTTTCACACGCAAGAAATCTAACTAATTATAGTATGTGCTAATTACAGGAGTTGAATGAACATAAATCTGAATCTATAACTTCTGAATCTTTTCTGGGAGTCACACATGGACCGTAGCAAATAAATGTGAAATTTGCAGATCTTCAATTCACATATTCCAAGTATGCAAATCAAGCTAGTCTGAAATTGTACTGCCCATTAAATATAATAATTAATACAAATGCAATCAGAGCTGCCACTGATACTAAATATTAGCTGAAAACTACCAATTTGTTGCAACAACAACAACAACAAATAGTAGTAAATATACACGAACCTAATCTTTGGAAACCTAAATGTACCAAATTTGACATCTAAAGTTGCTCATACTCCAAGCATTGTACTGTTGATGAGTGATGACAGATAATAATTTCTCCAAATCAAAAGAGTTGCAGCTGATCACGTATTAATAATTACTTCAAAACATAACCAATTTGCTGCAACAACAAAGACTAGTAAATGGATACAATAACATAATATTTTCGAGCCTAAATGTCCCATATTTTCGTACTGATCAGAGCAGTAATAACAGGCAACATCATGTTTCGTCTACTCGCGGGAAAAGTACATCTATTGGACGGAGGACAGACCACGTACACAAATTCCAAGAACGAACAGTGCTTAATATTTCTCCAATTATAACGCATTCAGATGAATCAAACTACCAATCAAGAACAGTGCCGCATTTATGCCAAGAATTGATAAAAGAAAACGAAATCGAGAGCAGCGACTGACCACATTTACTCCCAAGGAACAAACGAACCCAACAAAGAACATAATAACGGTTTTTCACACCAATGGCGAACCAAAAACACCCCAAAATTAGCAAAAGAAGCGAGCGCCTGCTCCTCACCTGCCCGGACTCGACGACGACGGGGTCCCTCATGATCTTGGCGGAGATCGGGCACAGAAACTCCGCCGGCACGGCCGCCTCCTCCGCAGACCGCCTCTCCTCTCCGCCGCCGGCGCCCTTCCTCCCGCCGACCTCCGCCTCCCTCAGCGCCGCGAGCGCCGCGGCCGCCTCGTCGAACGCGTCCGCGCCGGCCCCTCCGGCGGTGACGGACGCCACCAGCCGCCGCAGCCGCCTCCGCAGCGCCGCCGCCGCCTCCTCCTGCGGCGCCGGCTTCGCCATTTCGGGGGAGGCGAGGGTTGTGTGCGCCGCGCTGCTGTCGGGGGAGAGAGGGGTGGGTTGTTGGCTTCTCGTGCTGTGGGGTTCGGCGGTTCGCAGCCAACCCGGCTTGCCACGTATGCTTCCCGCATATTGTAAATCTGGTGCATCGCAAGGCAGGAAGCAACCGGGAAAAATACGTCCGGGGAGGAGAGTTGACCAGACATCTTTACCTCCTGTTACCCATGTACGCGGGGATCCGATGCTTCAAAGTGGTTTTGTGCTTTTGTAAGTCTTAGGTCCTACTCGATTAGGCTGAAAAATTGTAACTTGTGACTGAAATTGTATTATAGCTAGCTGAAATTTCATTGTAACTGAAGGTGACTAATTTGACATAATTAAATTTAAAAATTTTAAAAATAGAAAAAATATGTTAGCTCATCTTAGAGTTAGCCTATGAGTACAGGAAAAAAAACCAGCAAAAAAACTCAAAAAAGAAAAAATCAGAAAAAAAAACGAAATTTATAAATAGTAAAAAATAAGTCAGAAGTCGAAAATGAAATGAGCGGGGCCTTAAGAGACCTCTAAAGTCTACTCCGTACGAAACCTCAAAAATCTCTGTCGTTTACCACTGTTTTTAAAAAAACGTAAATCAAAGACTATCATTCGTAATACAAAAGAACATAGCCTTCATCAATTAGATTTCAAATGGTTACAGTAGAAAAAATAATAATTCATTTTACTGTTTAGAATGGTTCACGTTTACTTACGAAATACTTAAATTGAGGCAAAGTTTGGTGGACTTTTCCGTTTTGTGAATAAGCGTGCAAATTTTTCTAAGGCATTTCCATATTATTTCAGTTAACCCCTCCCTTGATGGTCGTCAAAGGCCCTTTCATTTGCGCTTTTAAAGCTTTTACTTTCGTCTTTTTCTAACATATAATATTTTAGCTTTTTTACTTTTTTATTATTCTTTTTTATTGTTCGTGATGATATAATTTTTTATTTTTAAATTTTAATTACGTGATAAAAGCTACCAACAGTTACAACATATTTTTAATAATTATAATGTAAAATAAATTATAAATTAGAGCTTTAAGTCTAAATAAGTATCATCTAAAAGGAGGGTGTTGCGGTGTGGTTCTGGTGACAACGTCATAGACTAGAAGGCTGGTGCCAACTGGACGAAATAGGGGTTCCGTTGGTTTGGGCACACACAGGTAGAGACAAGGGAGGCGGCTTGAGGACGGAAGACCTAGCTGTAGGGCAAACCTGAGTCGTTGGGATATGATATTTGTACTTCTAGTCATCTAGAAGCTTGTTTGTGTTTACTTGAAATGTACATAACAATTGTTATGGATTCCTGCCATTTTGAAGATAAGTAATATTACCACTGCAATGCAAAATTGTTTCCTGTCCCGTTAATTGCTTTTTCCCATCTGATGTTCCTGTAGAATTAGTGATATCTATCTGAATATGCTCCAATTGTACCTCTACTATCCAATGGCATGTGTAGCGGTATAAACAAAGTAGATAATTTCCATTTAGTTGAACAATTTTAGAGCAAATTCGAAAGGGAGAAGTAAGTATCTAGCACCATCTATATCCGATTTTGATTCCTCCACGCCAATTGCACCGTAGCCAATAGTGTAATTGGCACTTCAAACAATTTTTCGTGTTGTTACAATTTTCCTTGATGTCTCTTGTATGCTGGGCCTGCAGTGCTTCTACTGCTACAAAGAAGGATGCAAAGCAGTTGCCCAAACATAGCTGTTTGGGCTTTGGATGATACCTCGGAATTTCCTCTACTGGCTCCTAATACATTGGAGACAGGTCAAGCTGGGCCCAAGTTAGGTGGTGGGCCCAAACTCATTTTCTCACTTCACATGACAGCCCATATTTGGTCTGGAATTGGTTTTTGCACTGCATCGGTACACATTGGATTTTCAAGTCTGGCCTATCCCCAAAGAAATCTATACTGTCCAATATAATTTGCGAAAATGCAAAAGCACATATACATGTACATGTAGATACATGAGATGATGGTATGAAATTTGAAAGTTTATATCTCGAGACACATTTGATGTCCATGTGGAAATACCATATTCTGTAATTTGGCCTAACCAAATCACCATATATGGTAACTGGCCTTTTTCTCAGTTCTAGTCTACAAGTTCAGGGGTTGATGCCTCAAATGGTATTTATACGACGCATTTAACAAAGAGAAAATTGCACTATAACTCTCTGAACTTGTAAGGTTACACCACTTTACCACTCGAACTTGTATTTTATTTTTTCAGCTTCTTAAACTTGTAAGGTAGTACCACTTTACTTTCTGAACTTGTATTTTTCTTTCTCAGCCTCCTAAATTTGTAGGGTTGTGCCACTTTACCCCCCCATAAACTATATTTTACTTTCTCAGCCCTTTGAACTTGTGTATGTTTGCACCGCAGGTCCATTGGGTCATTTGCTAACAAAAAAACGCTTGAGCTAGCATAGCACATGGCTGATGTCGTAGGGCCAGGCTCGATCATGTGGGCATAGTGTCAAGTCAGCACAGTGCCCTCTTCTCCCTTGTAGTGTGGCAGAGCAGAGGTTGGTGGGCGTGAGGCAACAGTGGGTATGGCGGCAGGGAGGAGCACGACGGTGGCGCTCTACGGTGAGAGGGGCACTGAAGGAGATGGGTTTCAACTTCAGTGCGATGCGGCACACTTTGTGACACGGATGGCATGGTGTGAAGATGACAAGGACGGTGGTTCCCCGAGAGCCAAGAGGGGAGGGGCAGCGTAGCTCAACGCTGGTGGCAAATCCATGGGAGTGGCACTAATAGGACCGCAATCAAGTAATGAAGGTAGTGGCATGGTCAATTTGGGAGATGAACTGAATTAACAACGAAATTTGGGAGGTTTACCATCATGGTTTGGAGTAGTGGCAGTTATTCGTTGCATTGTGGTAGGATGAAAAAAGTGGAAGGAGTGGTAAACAAGTTAGGATGGCATACTTAGATGTTAATTTATCATCTTCTTCTTCATCAACGACCTCACCAATGTCATCCCCATCCTCCCCATGGAGCCTCCTCGAGCTCTCCTTCTTCTGGGCACAACTGCGCAGACCCCGGGAACACTCCACGTACATAGCATCACTGGAGCCCCATCGTGACAATCTACTGTTGCCCCAACCCTCCATCCCCTGCTCTGCCACACTGTAAGGGAGAAGAGGGCACTATGTTGACTCAACACTATGCCCACGTGATTGAATATGACCCTACGGCATCAGCCATATACTATGCTAGCTATGCATTTTCTATTAACAAACGATCGAATGGACCCGCGGTGCAAATAAACGCAAGTTCAGGGGGATGATAAAGTAAAATGCAAGTTCAGAGGGGGTAAAGTGGTAAGACCCTATAATTTCAGGGGGCTGAGAAAGTAAAATGCAAGTTCATGGGGCTGAGAAAGTAGAATACAAGTTTAGGGAGTAAGGTGGAATAACCCTAAAAGTTCAGAGAGGTACTACGCAATTTTCTCTTTAACAAATTAGAAGGATTATTTTCAAATACAATTTTTCACAAATGACAACCGTTCCATATAACAAAAAAGAGTAATGCACACATAAATAAATCTTTTATCAACATATAATTTGGAGTAACATTTACTACGTAGAGTATATTATTTGGTTAACTTGTGATTGTATCACCATTGACTAGAGAAGGACAGCCATTTGTAGACACGTGCCAAATCAAGTGAGGTCAGTCGAGCAAGGTTACAAAATTTGCATGCATGTGTCAAACATGCATGAAATATTTATAGTCAAGTGCCGCTCCCTACCATGTGTCAGTGGACCATCCTGTGCCAACCTAAACATGTCATCGGTGCTCAGTAGGATGTGATCATTCATGGATAGTTGGGGAGTTGAGTGATCAATGAAGAGGCGGAGCAAAAATGTACGTCACAACATCCAGAGGTGCGCATCCCAATAGAACAATGACAACTCCCTTTGTATGGAGGACTTTTTTCTTTGAGCAAATGCAAGATGTGCTCTTGTTTGTTTGATTTGGATGTACATTCCAAAAGTATGCTTTAACCCATGTGAAATGGCATCCATTTGTTTTTATTTCACCTATGTGTGTCATCATGCTTGGAAATAAATGTTCGTACCTTAGTCTAGAGTAATTTATTCTGCAGAGTCAGGCTAAATCAAGTTAGGTAAGTCGGGCAAGGTTACAACATTTGCATGCATTTCTCAAATATGCATGCAATATTTATAGTCAAGTATTGCTCCTTGCCATGTGTCAGTGGACCATCCTGTGCCAATCTAAACATGTCATCGGGGCTCAGTAGGATGTGATCATTCATGGATAGTTGGGGAGTTGAGGCATAATCATTTGACTTTGGTTGGAGGCATCAATGAGTGATAGAAGAGGTAGAGTGGAAAAGTATGTCACAAACTTCGTAGGCATGCAACCCCTGAGATATTCAATATAACTCTCCATGCGTGGAGGCTTTTTTTCTTTTTTTAAATGAGTTCAAGCTATGCTCTTGTAAGTTGTTTCATGGTACATATGCTCTTACTAGTTTGATTTGGATGTGTATTAAAAAATACATATTGATCCACATAAAATAGTTTGTATTTATTTTTTTATCACCTACATGCATCATCAACTCTAGAAATAAATGCACGTATCATGTGCCAGGATCATTTAGTTTGGTGAAACTACATAAAGAACCTTGGTTGTCTCTCTATTTTGTCTAAAAGTTCTTGTTTGTAGTTACTATTGAGAACCATTTTTTTGCAAGTAATCCTTTAAAGATAGAATTAAAAATTAAGGACATTTGTTAATTAAATACTATTAATTTATGATTAATCTTTTGTAGCATTGTCCATTGCCCCTTTACTCTTCCATTGCCTTGCAGTCAGAGTATGTAAATGCAATGCTTTGCATGAGGTCAGTATGGCATGATCATAACATCTCTATGCATGCATGCGTGCACCATGCATGCAAATACAAATCTCTATAACCATTTAAGCTAGACTCATAGGCAGTTCAGGTGTTATTGATGAGATTGACTTAATTGAAAAAATCAATGAAGAGGCAGATAAAAAATGGATGTCACAAAGTCTAGAGGCACACATCCCAATAGAACAAAGATAACTCTCCATGCATGGATGACTTCTATGTTTATTTCACCTATATGTATTATCATGCTTGGAAATAAATGTTCATATCTTAGGCTAAAATCATTTAATTTATAGAGGCAGGCCAAATCGAGTGAGGTCGTTCGGGCAAGGTTACAACTTTTACACGTATGTGTCAAACAAATACACAATATTTATAGTCAAGTGCCGCTCCCTGCCACATGTTGGCAGACCATCCTGTTCCAATCTAAGCCTGTCATCAGGGCTTGGGTAGGGTGTGATCATTCATAGATAGTTGGGGTGTTAGGGATGATATCTGACATTGGTTGGAGGCATGAATGAAGTGCTAGAGGAGGTAGAGTGGAAATGCATGTCACAAACTTTAGAGGCACATAGCCCTGGAGATATTCAAGATAACTCTCCATGCATGGAGGCTTTTTGTATATGTTTTGAGTGAGTGCAAGCTATGTTCTTGTAAGTTGTTTTATGGTAGATATGCTCTTACTAGTTTGATTGGATGTGTATTCACAAAAATACATATTAACCCATATGAAATGGTGTGTATTTATTTTTGTATCACCTACATGCATCGTCAAATATGGAAATAAATGTATATACCTTGTGCTAAAATCATTTATGTCTCATGGAAGTTCATAAAGAACCTTGGTTGTCTCTCTATTTTGTCTAAAAAAACCTTGTTTTTAGGTAATATTGAGAACCATTTTTTCAAGTAATCCTTTGAAGTTAAAATTGAAAATTAAGGACCTTTGTTAATTAAATATTCTTAATTTATGCTTAATCCTTTGTAGCACTGTCCATTGACACCTTACTTGAACTCTACCTTACAGTCAGAGTATGTAAATGCAATGCTTCGCCTGAGTTCAATATGGTAGGATGATAACATCTGCATGCAAGCATGCGTGGAGCGGGCATGAAAATACAAAATTTGTATGATTACTTTAACTAGACTCATGGACGATTGAGGTGTTATAGACGAGATCGATTTAATTGAAAGCATCAATGAAGCAGTGGAGTAGAAATGGATGTCACAAAGTCCAAAGGTGCACATCCCATAGAACAAAGATAACTCCCCATGCAGTGAGGCCTTTTGTTTTTGAGTGAGTGCAAGATATGCTCTTATTAGTTTGATTTGGATTTATGTTCCAAACATATGGTTTAACCCGTGTGAAATGGGTGCATCTCTTTTTATTTCACCTATGTGTATCATCATGCTTGGAAATAAATATTCGTATGTTAGTCAAATTTGCAGAGCCATTTGCAAAGGCCAGTCAAATCGAGTGAGGTCAGTCAGGCAAGGCTACAACCTCTATGCATGTGTCGAATATGAATTCGATATATATAGCCAAAGTGCCGCTCCTTGCCACATGTTGGGAGACCATCTTGTGCCAATCTAAGCCTATCATTAGGGAATGGGTAGGGTGTTATCTTTCATGGACAGTTGGATTGTTTGGGATGATCATCTATCTTTGGTTGGAGGCATCAATGAAGTTCTGCAAGAGGTCATGCAGAAATATATGTCACAAACTCTAGAGGCGGGCCTTAGAGAGATCCAAGATAACTCTTCATGCATGGAGGCTTTTGTCTTTGAACAAGTGTATGATGTGCTCTCGTTAGTTGTCATATGGAAGATATGCTCTTACTAATTTGATTTGGATGTGTACTCCAAAAATACATGTTTATGCATATGACATGGTGTAAATTATTACCTATGCATCATCAAATCTAGAATTAAATGTATGTATCTTGTGCCTAATCATTTAAGTATGATAGAAGTTCAGAAAGAACCTTGGTTGTCTCTCTATTTTGTCTGAAAATCCTTGTTTGTAGGTAATATAGAGAACCATTTTCTTTGCAAGTAATCCTTTCAAGCTAGACTTGAAAATTAAGGTCCTTAATTTGGTGATTAAATACTCTTAATTTATGCTTAAACCTTTGTAGAATTGTCTATTGCCCCTCACTTGACCTCTATCTTAGAGTCAGAGTATGTAAATGAAATACTTTGCATGAGGTCAGTGCGGCTGGATGATAGCGTCTCCATGCATGCATGCATGCATGAACCACGCACACAAATACAAATATGTGTGATCTTTTAAGCTAGACTCATGTACGGTTGAGGTGTTACTGATGAGAGTGACTTAATTGGAAACATCAATGAAGAGGTTGAGCATAAATGGACGTCACATGTAACATCCCATTTTGGGACAAATTTCAATCTTGTGTTTTGAAATTTCAAACCAAAATTCATTTTAAGACATTTGAGCAAAATTCAAATTTTACAAAAAATTTCAAAGGCCAGTCATACCTTGGGCTTGGCCCTGCCCAACTGTAGTTTTTCTTCTCTTGGGGCTAGCCCATAACAAGCTTGACCTAGCTCAAAATGGCCTGCACCACGTGGAAATGTTCTGGCCATGCACTGCGCGTGTCAGCACCACACCGCATGCGCATAGAGCCTGCTTCACCTGCGCCACTTGCCGTGCCTGTGTGTTTTGGGATTCCAGTTGTTGCTCCATGCCTACAATGCCTCTCCTCACTATTCCACTGCGCCCCCACTGCTCGGCCATCCTTTTCCCCTTTCCCCACCACACCACCCTAGCCCGAGGCTGCCCTGCCCCATTGCATCCACACCATGTCTGACCACTCTCTTGAGTTGTGTGCTCAGCCGCATCTCACTTTTTTCTACGCCAACCCTCACCGCGCCCATTGCCTGGCCCTCCGCCAAATCGCTGCCATGGCTGCTGTGGGCTATCATGGCACTAACGGCCATCAAGTCCCCCTTAGCCGCTATAAATCTTAGGCATCGTCATCTCCAATCCTCACACAACTCCCATCGCAAGCAATTGAGCCGAGAACCACTGATCCCCTCCATCGTCCACATCTCCAGCCATTCTGCCAACAAAGCAATTTTTGAGCTCCATTGCACCATTGTTCAATTACGTGTGAGTGAAGCTTCACTTGAAGGTCCTAAGCCCACTTCGACCACCGCTAAGCTTCTATGTCCTCTTTGGTGAGCTCCCCACATGCACACCTCGCCACCGTTCAGCTTCATCATCACTAGGTCACCCGCCTCACCCTTAGTCTTCATCTCCACTTCAAGTGAGTTCCTAGCCACCTATGGATGCTCCCATTAAGTGGAATTGATCACTAGTGCTTTGAGTCACCTTGGTGCAATGGTCCCTGTTCTTGCCACCATAGAGCTCACTATCGGTAGCCCAAAGGTCCACTTGAGCCCGTGTCACTTCCCTTTAGTCTACGCGTAGCATTGTGAAGTCCATTTCTGAGCATGTTGATGACCGCCGAAGTTCCCGCCATTGATGAGGGGCTTCGCCTAATCTCGACAGAGAAGATGAGCACTGTAGCTAGGGGATTTAGTTAAGGCACACTGTTAGTTTAAATTAATGATTGTGCTTACCACTTCACTAATCTTCACTGTCAGGTGGGCCATCCCCTTTTTAATCGCATCCTTGTTAGTATGACAGGTGGACCCCACTACCACTTAATTTAGCATTACACCGATTTTAAAAATGAGGGCCACTAATAGTGGGGCCAAGTTACTGTTGACACAATGACTAGACCCCACCTGTCAACGTCTCAACCATTTAAGAAAAATGATTTCATTTCTTTTAAAATACCATGGGACCCATATGCCAGTCTCTATAACCCTTTTTAATAGAAATTAAATTCAAAAAATAATTAAAACCATGGGCCCCACATGTAAGTGAGAGTAACATCTCTCCTCTTTTATTTTCTTGAATTAAATTCTATTTCAAATTTTAAATGACTTGTTCTCACTCATTTTAGCTCCAAATTTAATTAAACTTGTTTCTAGTTTTTTTTCTAAATTCAAGATCTTTTTAATGGCACTGTTTTTGTTCAATTGGAGTTCATTTGAAATTTGTTTGTATTTCTTTGTTGCTCTCTTGTGTTCATATTTTTCGATGCGACCATCCAAGTAGAGTACAAATACATTGAGGAGCCATAGTAGGAGCATGTTCAAGACTTTCAAGTACAATGAAATGGTTTCATAGAGACATTTTTATTTAGACGCTTTTTTGAGTGTCTTTATGTAGCATATAAAGACACTTCTTGAGACTTTTTTTTGAGTGTTTTTGAGTGTTGCTCATTACCAACATGTCTCTATGGTCTTTGACATGTTCCATGGATTGAGTCATTTTGTAAAGAGTCCTAGGAGCGTCTCCCCATGGATCATGTAAAAGACCGTAGAGATGTGTTGGTAGTGAAAGACACCCTAACCATTTAGAAAACGTCACAAGAAGCGTCTTTATTTGTTACATAATTCTTAACATACATACACTCAAAAAAGCTTCTAAAGAAAAATGTCTCTATGAGACCATTTTGTTGTACCTTGCCTGCAAACCAAGCGAGTCATCACTTTGATCATTTTGCTCCTACATTTCACTTTGAATTAGTAAAATGCATGGTTTACTTTTGCTATGAAAGTTATGTTCGCAGTAGATCATAGTTAAGTCCATATTGTATGTCCAAATAATCCACCTCTTGTCACTGGACTCATCACCTTGTCATCCTAGGGTTAATAATTAATTTAATAGTAATAAGTCTCTACTTAAAGTGACATGCTTAGTCTGGCTTAGATACTCAGGGCATTAACTTGCCCTGGCATCATTTTCACACATGAAAATTTGGTTTAGGCAGTTGCTATTGGGTAGTGACTCTCAACTTCCTTAAAGATATAGGTGGATGGTAAGAGGTGTTGGTTTAGTAGATGCCTGAGTGGTGGATTGTCCTAGAGTTGCTCAGATAATTTGAAGGACTGAATCTTGTGACAATCTCCCAATATAAAATAGTGCAACTACAAGTCTATAGACCTAGTGTGGGATGCACCATAGGTGTGCAGAAGGGAAGGCCTTTGACATGACAGCGCAAGAGGGGGTTTCTGGAGGGGTTGTTGCAACCCACAATGGTGGAAATCTTAGCGGGTGTAGCCTCACTGGGGAGATATATTGTAAAGGCCTTGTAGTGACCATCTTGATCTGCATGTCTAAGGAAGCATGTGAAATATAACAAGTTGGTTGACTCTTGTGAGTAAAGTGTACAATCTCTGCAGAGTGTAAACTGTTTGAACAATCGTGCCCATGGTTATGGGCGGACATGGGAACTTACTTAAGTTAGTGTTTATTTCTAAAAAAAACTTTATAGGTAGGATGAAAAGTGACAGGCAGTAAAAGTCCAAAATTGTGTTACCCTATGTGTTGCCCCAGTGATAATGATAAGCGGCTGTAACGCTGAAAATTATAGCATGAGGTACTAGTGGTTTGTAATGGTGGATGGGATTTGTACTACTACTAATACTGAAATTTTTTACACTGCTTAGAAAATTTGTTTTAGTCAAAATGCTAAGTCATAGGATTTCTAATTATTCGTAGTTCTAAAATATATTGGCTTTAGCAAATAAAAGAACCTGAGCCCTCCTTGTTAAACTCTGCATGTATAAATATTGCATTCTATGTGTTGGTTTGTGGGACAATGTTGCTTGTGCTCACACTCACTCACAAAATCCTCAGAACCCATGGATCAAGGACAATATGCATACTACAATGACCAAGGAGCTGACAGTGATGAAGATGGTGGAGCTTAGCTTAGTATCCAGTAGATAAGGTTCCCCCAGTCTAGCTAAGGCGGTGTTGCATGCACCTATATTCGCTAGGTCCTTGGTTAATATCGATCATACGCAAACCTTCTCCAGTTGCTTGCTTGTGGTAAGATGTGCCTTCTCCTTCACTTTTGCTACATTTCTACATGTTATGTAATATCTAGCCTAGTCTGTTGTATTGTAAACTTGATCCAATGCAGTTTATTGAACTCTGATGTGTAATATTATCGTATGGTATGGTTTACAATCTGTATGAAATGAATCAGTAATGTATCTATGAGTACTATCTACTGATCCAGGAAATAGTTCGTGGTATTCACACAAGATTCTGGATTGGCTAAATCCAAGGTCCACATCACAACATCTAGATGCACGTATCCAATAGAACCAAGATAACTCTCCATGGTAGAGGCATTTTGTCTTTGTGCAGGTGCAAGTCATGCTCTCGCTAGTTTGATTTGGATGTATGTTCATGTGTTACCCAATGTGAAATGGGTGTGTCTCTTTTTATTTCACCTGTGTATCATATGGTGGAATTTCATAAATAATCTTGGTTACCTCTGTGTTTCGCTTGAAGACCCTTGTCAGTAGAATTGATAAAGACCTATATACATTACCCACCTGAGTTGACCTATACCTTGCGGTGCTTCTTCTAAAAAGATAGAGATGATCATTAACGTATACGACATTAATCACAAGAAAATTTCTGCTCATCTCCAGGTATGTGCATATTAATTTATTGAGTACACGCATCCGTTGTACTGGAATTATATTAAAATCAATTGGTTTCTCTCTTTAATAACTATTTTATTAATTGTTCAATTAATCTTTTTCCTAGGAACGTCGATAGCAAATGGGAAGGGAACCATACAATGCAATGGTTTCAAAGAAACGCATCAGAGATACCCATAAGATCAAATACTACAATCAGAGGGGAGGGGGTGAATGATTGTCATCGCTTTTTGGAATCTTTTAGCGGTCGATGAAGATTTCAATCGCTCGTCACACAATTGCCCGAACAATCGATCAACTTCAACTACTCATTGATCGCTGTGTTCGACCGCTTATTCGCTTTGTCTGCAACCGATTTGTACGTGGTCGTATGCTTCAACCCAACTGCAATCACCAGTAATCTTCAACAAATCATGAACCCGATTGATTCAAGATGATCTTTAGTGCTGGATTTTTGTGGATTTACAAAGTGCCCTCACAAATACACCAAAAAGCCCTAGCAAAAAACTAAATCAAAAACCTTCTCAAATTCTTTTAGAACCGTTACATTAGCCCATAACCACTCCCTGATTTTATAGGCTAACATCCAAACCATGTTCACCTTAAACATGGACTCAAAACTTTATCTCTTCCGAAAACCAAGAGACTCAAAACCCTTCCAAACTCGGATTTTATTCAAATCTCTACACCTTCTAAGTTACGGATTCTATCCATAACCCTTTCAATCTCAGTTATGGACTCCTTCCACAACTCCTAACTCACCATGTGATGAAGGCTCCAGGATATCACCTCCTGTATCTTCATCATGTACCATCACCTCACGTATCGAAGCCTCCAGAACAGCACCTCCTATAGCCTTTTCACGCATTAACACCTTTAATCTTTAACTGTTTGGACCTCAGATTTTCCAATCCTAATCCCAGTCCTCCTCGTCATTAACCATGATCGCCTCCACACCAACCTGTATATGCAAAGACCAGAGAATGTTTTCCTCGGTACAAGTTCTTCACAACTTGATCGACATTAGTCCACACACTCATATCACACCCCTAACCGTCCAACAAGATCAACCAGATTAGCCACGATCACAAAACCTATCGCTTTCTAGAAATTAGCCTCAGAATACACATTACGACTGCTAGCTCATCGAGTACTCAAAAACATAAGTACTTAGGTATTAATATCGCTCCATTCAGAACACTCGAGAATCTCATGTATTGTAGCACTCCTAGTCTATGACTACCAACCATCAAAGTCTAAGACTATGACAAAGAACTGTAGTTACGACCATTGAAAGGTACTGTCGCTATGACTGCCGACCGGTTACTGTAGCAGATGGGATTACAACCTCTGATCGGCTCATTGTAGCTCATGAGATTACGACCTCTAACTGGTTCACTATAGCTCATGACCTGTTCACTGTTACTAGGTTGAAGCCTATTGATTACCTCATCGTATTCGCTTTGTTGTGATCGAAATACCGTGATTGATAAATTGTGGTCAAAATGCCATGCTTGATTTGCCGTGCTCGATTTGCCATGGTTGATGCCTGTCGACCAGACCTGCTAACCTGAATACTTGAGCAACAAGAGCGCATCAACCAGAATGTTCACAAATGTAAATTCCAATGAAACCCAAATATCAATTATTCATCATCACTAAGTGCACGACCACCACATGGTCTAACAATCTCCCCCTTGATTAATACATTGACAGCATCCAAAAACTCTTGAAGGGAAAATTTGCAAAAAGTAAAAATTCAAAGTCACAGACCACAGATCATGACAGAAAGAGTTGCAGACCACAGCAAAGTCGAAAGAAAGAGTAGTAAACCACAATAAAAAACACAGAGAACACAGGCCACAGCAGAAATCTCAGAAAACTACCCCTCAACACCAAAGAGCAATTTTTTTCAATCTCTCAGAAAGTTCTCCCCCTTTCTTCTAATTTCTCCCCCTTTAGCAACAAAATCATCAAGCGCTCCAGCGAAGGGATAATTCTAAAAAGCAGCAATGAGAGTAAACATTCAGAAGCTTTGTAGATTATCTAAGTCACTTTGCATTGAGTAAGAGTGTGTCCAAGCCATCCCCCTATTTTTTATTAGAGCTCCCTAGATCATATAAAATTATATGCCATAAAGCAAGTCTAAACAGGTCTTTAGCATAATTAAGCAAATTGGATTAATGATAGGCATCTTGACCATGACCAAATCAATCTATAAAGAGCACAAAGGGATATTACACTAAAATGAGTAAGCCTAAAAGCGAAGCAAAGATTAAATCTAGACGAACTAGCAGTCTCATAAAGCAACCTATTGCTCCACACTCAATTTTTTAAGTATGTGGCATACTTGTAGTATATTTCTTTTCATAATGTCATCTTTATAGCAATCTTTTTTTAAATGGTGGCATGTTTTAAGCATACTTCTTTTCGCTCGAGCACGTTTTGTGCCTTTTCTTTTGTTTAACTATGTCATGTTTGAAGCATATATCTTTTTAATTTTCTCTTTCTCATTTTTTTATCATAACATGCCAACTCGAGTGAACATAAAAGATTGCAATATGAACATACATGACCAAGATTTAAAGGAAGACTCACAACCAAGCTGACCGTTTCAGATGAACATCACAAAGTACTATCTACACCAATCTGGTAGTAGAGTTCACGTATAGCAAATTGATTACAACCTGTTACGACCACAACTACCTAGTATATGAGTAAATATGATAAAGACAACTCTACTACCAGTGTTTTCAATGACTTGGACTTTGATGTATTATTTGACAAGTATAAAAAACAAAGCTTCTGTAACTTTTAAACACCAAGCTTCCCCTCAGAATAATCTCATAGGATGTAACACACCTAACTCACCTGAGCAAAACATGAAGAATCAAGCGGTTTGGTAAAAATATCAACAACTTGAGAATCAAAATCAATGAAATGCAAAACAATATCTTCCTTTTCCATATGGTCTATAAGAAAATGATAGCAAATATCAACGTGTTTGGTTCTTGAATGTTGCACAGAATTTTGAGCAATACTAATTGCACTAGTGTTATCACAGAAAAGAATAACACTATCCAATTCTAAGCCAAAATTCTTAAGAGTGGCTACCATCCAAAGCAATTGAGAGCAACAAGAAGCAGCAGTTACAATTCAGCCTCAGCATTGGAAAGTTCAACAGACACATGTTTCCTATAAGTCCATGAGACAAGAAATGTGCCTAAAAAGTGCCATGTGTCAGAAGTACTCATTCTATCAATTAGACAATCTCAAAATTCGCATCTGAACAAGCTCTAAGGGTAAGACATGAGGAAGAAGAGTATTATAAGCCAAATTCCAAGGATGATTGAAGATACCTAAAAATTCGTTTTACTGCTTGACAATATGAAGCACGTGGGGAAGCTTGAAAGCAAGCACACAAACACACAGCAAAGTTTATGTCTAGTCTTGAAGCAGTGAGATACAAAAGAGAGCCAATTATGCTTTTGTATTCTTTTTGATCTACAGGTTCTCTAGCTTCATGACGATCCAACACAGCAGTAGACCCCATGAGTATGGAAATCGGTTTGATTGTCCTCATGTCAAAGCAATGAAGTAGATCTTTGGTGTACTTAGTTTGATAAACAAAAGTACCTGAAAGACCAAAGATGGCAATAGAGGCGAGGGGGGTGAATGGTGCTTTAAAATTTTTCCCTAAATATTCACAAATCCTTCACTTCAATAGATTCACTTCAATAGCTACAGAGCTATGAAGATTAGAATGGAAGACTACTACAAAAACCAGCGATTAGAAACATTGAAACCCAAGAAAAATCAGCGAAAACAGAACTACCATAATTAAATTTGCGGCACTACCGCTTACTATAGTAACTATGATATTACTTCTGCTGCTACAGTAAAACCAGGATGAACAGTGTTTTCAGCATGGTTTCAAAATCCAAAATTGAGAGAACTTTTGATCCGTAGATCGAAATGACATGAAAATTTGTAGGAATCTACTCTAGGATGACAGGAACTTATTCCAACAAATGATTATGAAATTATTGTCAAGGTTAAGATCTTTTTCAGTTTGTTGGAAGGCAACGCTAAAACCGAGTCAAAATCCCAAACAGTAAATACAACTTGCTCATGGATAGATGATGGCTCTAGATGTATTCCCACAAACCACAACAAGCTAGAACACTGAGGAATCCCAGCCAAAAACCCTCAGATCAAGAGATGGACCAAAGAAGCTAAAATCAAGTAAAACCAAGTTTTCTTGTGAATCTTGCTATCAAAGTGCCTAGATGGATGGAGATGTTTTTCCAAATATTATCTCCATCTCTTACACGTTCTTGGCACAGCAAGATCACAAGAGAGCAAAAAGAGAGATCAAAGCCAACTAAAAGTCAAGCACATCAATCAAAAACAAGAGAGGCACAAGAGATACAAAACGATTAATGTATTGCTTACTTGAGAAGGTAGGTTTTATAGCCACTCCATCTTGGAGGACAAAGAGCACACAAGACACTCACTCTCAATCCCTAACCCCAGAGATGAGAGCACAAGAGATGGGTTGGATGGTTAACCCTACATGTCTCCATCCCAACCCCTTCATAGGTGGGCAACCAGCCACCTACATCCCTTAATGGATCTTATCTACTATTACAATGGGGGAACCCATTAACCCCACACACACAGGTTTTACTCTTATAAGTTCAGTTAGACACACTTTTCAAAGTGCATAAGTGTGCATCCGCTAAACCCTTAGTCTTGATCCAACTAGCTCCACTTTGAACTAAACCGCCCTCCAGCGCATCACCCATACATCGCAGTTTTGATCTAAGATGGTTTCCGGTATTTTGATCAAACTACCAAAATACCCTTTCTTGACCAGGTCATCACCAACCACTGCAATCAATCGCCATACTTGCCATGTGTAGGTGCAGCACTAGCCTGTCACACGTCGCCAAGTATCTCTCATCCCGGTTCCATCGTACCACGACTCACTTGGCCCGTGCAAACTACATGGCACCATCCCGTTATTCGAACCCGCCTTCAACATTCCTGCCTTTCTCATGCCTTGCTTGAGCTCATCGTCTCACCTGGCATCCTCGATCGTTCTGGGCCTCAACTCCTCCATGAGCCTAGCCCCAATCTAACCATTGACAACGGTTGACTCCAAGCGACCCTTCACATCCAGAGATAAAGAAATCATTTCTCGGCACAAGTTCTTCACAACTTGACCTACATTAGCCAAGACATTCATCATGCACTCTTAATCCAATGACCCAGGTCAAGCCAACTTAATCCATGACTCAATTTCCCAAAATCCTATTTTTTTGGGAAGATCAAAAGTACCGCACTTACCATGCCGGTACTTTTTCTATGTGGTACTACCACTCCCCAAAGTGATACTTTCGCACGTTGAAAACCTCACCTGGACCTCTCTAGAAAAAATATACTGCAACTCAACTCGATGCTTCCGTCGAGCGGTACTACCGTACTTATGCCTGCGGTACTTCCGCAAAGTGGAACTTCCACACTAATACCTGTAGTACTTCCAATTTTCCTGACACTTCCAGAAAACACTCAAAATCAAATGTAATATTTGCAAAACCAATTGATCACTCCACGAACATTGCAATAGTTCATCACAACAGTATCATGGACCTTCTCACATGGTCCTCCAATCTCTCCCTTGATGAATCCATTGGTAATTTTTCAAAAATGCAAATTGAAGGTGGTTTTAGAAAAGAAAGGAGCTCCAAATGGTCAAAGAAAGATTACAAAGAGCTAAACATGACCATTTGATACATAAATAGGTAGAAGTTGTTGAAAATGACAGTTTTGCACAAAAACTTCATATCCACCTAAAAGTGTCGGAAAATCACACTCTAGGTCCATATAAAAGAGTAGTTGTTCGATTTGACCTTGATTATAGTGAGATGAGATCAAAAAGTCCTAAATTAGTAAAATTTTGCACAAAGCCCAAATCATGCTTTAGATATACATTTTTATCAATTTTCTCCCCCTTTAACAATAGAGTCATCAAGATGCATGGAGAAGATAGAGCCCGGATGAAATAAAGTGGTTGTATTTTAT
The DNA here is from genome assembly GCA_017311315.1 of Dendrocalamus latiflorus. Lineage (NCBI taxonomy): Eukaryota > Viridiplantae > Streptophyta > Magnoliopsida > Poales > Poaceae > Dendrocalamus > Dendrocalamus latiflorus. The sequence goes on along the minus strand of CM029627.1, from coordinate 31,258,231 downwards.
TCATTTTAAGCATTATGAGCCATGGAGATTCAAAGTTACTTTCCAAATATTACACCAATCCATAAAAAGTGAAAGCACTAGTTAGATCATGCCAAACTATGTATAGTCAAGCTAAAGCCAAATAAGCCATAATCTAAAATTAAATGGATTGTTTAACATGTCAAGTCACTCAAGATCATAGGCTAGTTAAAGGTATCCAAAAATGAGTCAAGCCATGTTAATATTCTAAGTGGAATCAAGAATCTATAATTGAGTCAATTTAGAGTGTTACAAGTTCAAGATTGAGACATTGTGTTCAAACACTAGATATCATTTGAAATTAAGCAAATTTAGCACATTTGGTATTTTCAAAAATTCATGGTTGGTTTCAACCATTTTTCACAAGAATTTATTTTCTTAGCCATATGCTAGATCTCAAGCCTTATGTGACCACTCCAAGCAAAAATCTTAAGGAAGTTATCTTTGTTATCCAAAACCCCCTGAATTCCTTCTTAGTGCAATGGTAAGCGTCTCATGAGGAATGTTGTGGTTACAGACCAAACAGAGAGAGAAATGGTAGTGGAGAGTGAGGGAGATGAGTAATGGCTTGGGTCTTCCCCATGGCCTGTATTCCATATATATACATACATGGGGAGTGCTTTTACAATTATACCCTTACAGTTGATCATCCCCTTCAGGGGCATTTATGTCATTACACATGGCCTATTCTGGACCTTATAACCTCCTACCAGGCCTGCTGGGTTTAGGTGGGGGCCACCCCTACAACAGGAGCCTCTCATGGAGAAGGGCTTCACAGGTCCGAAGCCATGTTGCCGAGTCCTTTGGCCCCCTCCGTCCCTGCGGCCTGTGAATTTTTCCGAACTTGACCAGGGGCTGCGGCCGTGGCCGAAGTAGACGCGCGCGCGCTCCGTCCTCTACCCTCCGAACGGGTGGCAGCGGAGCTGGCGCGTAGCCGAAGTAGACGCGCGCGCTCCGTCCCCTACCCTTCGAACGGGTGGCAGCGGAGCTGGCGCCTAGCCGAAGTAGACGCGCGCGCTCCGTCCCCTACCCTTCGAACGGGTGGCAGCGGAGCTGGCGCCTGGCCGAAGTAGACGCGCGCGCTCCGTCCCCTACCCTTCGAACGGGTGGCAGCGGAGCTGGCGCCTGGCCGAAGTAGACGCGCGTGCTCCGTCCCCTACCCTTCGAACGGGTGGCAGCGGAGCTGGCGCCTGGCCGAAGTAGACGCGCGCGCTCCGTCCCCTACCCTTCGAACGGGTGGCAGCGGAGCTGGCGCCTGGCCGAAGTAGACGCGCGCGCTCCGTCCCCTACCCTTCGAATGGGTGGCAGCGGAGCTGGCGCCTGGCCGAAGTAGACGCGCGCGCTCCGTCCCCTACCCTTCGAACGGGTGGCAGCGGAGCTGGCGCCTGGCTGAAGTAGACGCGCGCGCTCCGTCCCCTACCCTTCGAACGGGTGGCAGCGGAGCTGGCGCTTGGCCGAAGTAGACACGCGCGCTCCGTCCCCTACCCTTCAAACGGGTGGCAGCGGAGCTAGCGCCTGGCCGAAGTAGACTCGCGCGCTCCGTCCCCTACCCTTCGAACGGGTGGCAGCGGAGCTAGCGCCTGGCCGAAGTAGACGCGCGCGCTCCGTCCCCTACCCTTCGAACGGGTGGCAGCGGAGCCGGCGCCTGGCCGAACTAGACACGCGCGCTCCGTCCCCTACCCTTCGAACGGGTAGCAGCGGAGCTGGCGCCTAGCCGAAGTAGACGCGCGCGCTCCGTCCCCTACCCTTCGAACGGGTGGCAGCGGTGCTGGCGCCTAGCCGAAGTAGACGCGCGCGCTCTGTCCCCTACCCTTCGAACGGGTGGCAGCGGAGCTGGCGCCTAGCCGAAGTAGACGTGCGCGCTCCGTCCCCTACCCTTCGAATGGGTGGCAGCGGAGCTGGTGACCTCGCACCGCGAACACTACCACGCATGCGGTGATTGAGATCTCACGATGTGGTCCTGCGCTGTAAAGGTTCCTGGAATCACGCCGGCCCCCGGTCTGCCAGGGTAGGTTGCCGTACCGTGCGACCCGCCTCGGCGTGCACAGGACACGCGGCGGCTTATAACTAGTGCGCGGCGGGATGTGGACGGTTGCGTGCTCGCGGCTGCTCGCCTCTTCCCTAGGGAAAGGGGACACGGGGCGGTCGATGAATGGTGCGGCGTCGAAGCTGTTGTTTTTCCATGGTCCATTGGTGTGTCTTTAATGGCGGCTGGAGTCGTCGACACCTGGCCTTCAGCTATTTCGTGCGGGGGTTGGCACGCGGCAGGAGGCAACTGGAGCGTCGTGCTGTGACGGTCCTTGGCGCTGTGGTCGTGGCCCTTCGCCTTCGGTTATGGGGAAGTGTGCGGGGCGGGCCTTTGTGCGTCTGTGGTCGCGTCCCGTACGCGGACCGTCGCGACGCTTCGGTATTGGGGCGAGGCGGCTTGAAGTAGCCCTCGTGGCCACGCTCCCGCAGTTGTACGCCCCCTTCTTGCTTGCATCGCTTTCCATACTCCCATAACATTCTTCGTCGCTATTCTCCTGCTGCGGGAAGTGATGGCGTCTGGCGACAAGCGTGGCCGGGCGGCTAGTGGCTGCGGCATTCGTCGGCGATCTTCACCGCTAGAGGTGAAGTACACGCTCAAAGAGCACGATCCGGCGGTGGCAGACAAGCGGTGGCTGGCGGCGGAGAAGGAAGGCGCGTTCTCCGGCAAGCTGGGCCCGTCGCTCGTGACCGAGAAGACGATCCAAGGGCTTCTGCGCGCGGGGAAGCTGTTCGAGCGCCAAGCGGTACGACTGCCCGCCGCCGATGAGAGGGAACGGCACCCCGAGGGGTCGGAGGCGGTCGTATTCGTTGCCTTTTTCGACGCGGGGCTTCGCATCCCGGCGGCGGCGATCGTGGGCAACGTGCTGCGGACCTTCGGGCTGGAGCTGGCGCAACTGACCCCGAACGCCGTGGCCCGGCTCGCGGTGTATAGCTGGGCCTTGCGCTCAGGAGCGTGCTGGCCCAGCGCCTCGTTGTTCGCCTACCTGCACGAGGCCCGGTGCCAGCCCAAGGATCGGAAGGACGGGACGCTGTCGAGCTTCGGCAGCATCACCTTTATTCTTCGTTCGACTTGCAGCAAGCTCTTCCCTGCGAACTCTACTCACGGGAAGTGGGAGTCTCACTGGATGAAGCGGTGGTTCTACCACCATGTGGAGAGCGGGAGCGGTCTTGAGTGCACGAGCCGACCGATCGCGTTCAAGCCCTCGCCCGGCCGGACGCTCGACGATGAGGACAAGCGGAGGGCCCGGCGGCTCGTAGGCGTGGCCGCCCGCTTCAACATGCGCGACCTCGCCGAAGAGTACGTGATGTACGGTGTGGTGCCGCTTGCCCTCGACTGGCGTCTTGCCGCCGAGAAGCGTCGAGACGACAACGTTTCGCCGTCGGTCTGCTTGCTGCCGGCGCCCTCCGGTCTTCGTAAGCCTCGACAGTGTCTCTCCTCTATTCACGCGAAGTGCGTTATATGCTGATGTTATCTCCTTCGCTTCATGGATCAGCTTGGAGGAGGCGGAGCAGGCCGCGCGCGTATTCCTGGGGTCGTATACCGGCAGGGAGCACAATCAGCGCGCGTCCGCCACCGCCGAGGCGGGGCTGGGGTGAATAAATTGCATGTGCGAGGCCCTGGGCCTTGCCGTGCTGGACCGTGCCGCTCCGGACGAAGGTGCGGCAAAGAAGAAGGCGCCATCTCAGAAGAGGGGCCGAAGTGGGGCGTCTGTCGCGCTTGGTGCGGCAGCTGCTACCGCTGCTGATGATGCTCCTGAGGGCGCGGTAGACGCGGAGTCGGATTCGGTGAAGTATGCCGATTCAGGCTTGGATGGCGCGGACGCCGGAGGCGAGGGATCTTTGGCGAGTGCCCTGGACGGCGGGCTTGCCGCGAGCAGCCGGAGAGGGGAAGTCTCGCCACCCGCCGCAGTCGCCGAGACAGAATCCGTGCGGACCGGCGATGTTGAGGTGGGGCCTTCGACCGTGGCCGCTGTGGTGCCGCAGACGCCCTCCGTGGGGGCGCACGGAGCCGTGCTGCCTTCCCCGACAGCAGCAGGAGAAGACGAGGTGCCCCCTACGGAAACTGCCACAGCGGAACCTTCGCCCCCGGGTGCTGCAGCCGCAAGGGCCTCGTCGGCAGTGACTGTAGGGGCGGTGTCGCTGCTGCCTGCCCCGGCTAAGCGGCCGTGTGTACGGCCGGAGCTTCACCGGACGCCGCGAGGATTCGTCGTGGCGACGGGCATCAGAAGCTTGTGGGACTCCGATGCAGATGCCGAGGACCCTGCGGCGTGCACGCCCTCTGCCCCCCAGGCCGCGCCGCCCGCCGTGCAGGAACAGTCGTCGTCGGCCCCGAACACGGAGGCTTCTGCTCGCTGCGGGACCATGCTTTCTGCGGGGGCTTATGCCACCGCAGCCCCGTCTGGGAGTAGGGGGCGGGTCCCCGAAGCCCTCCTTCCGCTACCAAAGGTAGGGTGGCTTAGTTTACCCTGATGTATTCTTTTATGCGTTGCAGTGCTCACCTGCATCCCTGTTTGCAGCGTCGCTCATTCCGGAGGAGGAGCGCTTGACGGAACACGGGACCTCCGCGCGTGTGAGCCCCGCGGACTTCGTGCCTCCCCCGGAGACGCTGAGGGCGTGGCGCGGGATCGTGGGTGACGCGGCTGCCAGCGTCGACCAGCAGGCGCTGCAGGCCTACGAGGCGGGGCACCTCGGGAACGCCTTCGAGGTGTCTGGTGTGAGGGTAAGTACTCATACAACAACGCCTGGGCCGGCTGAGCTTGCTGAGTCTCTCCATTCTGCAGACACTTGTGCTGGGGCAGGCCTTGCAAACGGCCTATACTCGTGCCCAAAGGGCGCTTGAGGATAGGCTGCGGGCCACCGAGGAGGAGCTACGCGAAGCCTCGGGAGTCCGCTCTGCCCAGGATGCCCGCATCCGCCAGCTGGAAGCGGAGTGCGCCGAAGCGAAGGCGCACGTCGAAGGACTTGTTGCGTCGGCGCGGGAGCCGGCCGCGGAGGCTGCGCAGCAGGAGTTTGCGGCAGAGCGGGATGACTTTCTGCAACAGGTCGCCTCGCTAGAGAAGGAGAAAGGCGAACTCGCCTTGACTCTAGCGGAGCGCGACCGGACGCTTGGCAAGGCTTCGGTGGTTGCATGGGATGTCTTGCAAGCGCTGGAAAGCCATCTCCAAGGGCTTGTGGCCAATGTGCCGGACCACGCCTTCGGCCCGGAGGAGCTGTTGCGGACCCTCCGTTGGGTCGGAGATGCCGCCAACGTCGCGCGCGGTGCTGCGACGACCTTTGGCAACCACTGCGCGTACACATCGGCATGCCTGGTGTGCGCGCTCCTGCAACACCGCGGTTGCCCGCACGTCGCCGGGCTAAAGGACCCCCAGCTGGAGATGCCCGGCGGGGCCGGAGTAATGTCCGGCGCCGTCCGCTCCGCTCGTCGCCCTTCTATGAACGGATCTGGGATTACGTCGGGGCAGACGCTGCGCGGGTCGAACTCCGTAAGTCGCTTTACGGGGAGGGGAGCCTCGGCCAATTCCTGGACGGGGTCCCTCGACGCGACGAGGGCGGCGCTGATGCCTCTGAAGGCACCGGGAACTCGCAGGTGTGACGCCGTGGTGCCTAGGTGTAGGCGTGCGTTGTAATGCCCCCTCTTTTTGTGAATGAAGTACGTGTTTGCTTCATAAATTCTACTTTCGCCTATGTCCCGGGCAGCTTCCTTGCTGGGGCCGACTTCTTGCGGCCGACCTTGCGACCCGGCGACGCCTTCGATGCTGGCGAAGGGCCGAAGAGTCGCTGGACTTTTGGGCGAGCCGACTTTCTTCCAGCGGAACCCCGTCCTTATCGCATGTTAAGGACGAGCTTGCCGAATAGCTACTTAGAGCGGCAGGGATGTTGGCAGGCCTCTGTACTTGAAAGATTTTCCCGATATATAGATCTCCTAATAATTAGGACATGCGCGGTCATGCTGTGCGGAGCTGGGATCCCCACATTTCAAGTTCGACGTGAGTGTGAACCGTGCGGGCGCTCCCTCCTGCTCGTCGCCCGGGTGCCAATGCGCCCGCGGGGTTTGCGCGTTGAGTACTCCGTGGAGCTAGTTTAGAGTCTCGTGGACTGGCGCGTGCGAAGGCGGACCTCCGCACTACGACCTGTTTAGAGTCCGCAGACTGGCGTGTGCGAAGGCGGACCTCCGCACTACGACCTGTTTAGAGTCCGTAGACTGGCGCGTGCGAAGGCGGACCTCCGCACGACGACCTATTTAGAGTCCATAGACTGGCGCGTGCGAAGGCGGACCTTCGTCCCCCCACCCCGAGGTGGGGGCAGCCTCTGGTGTATCGCATAATCTACGTGCGCGCTGACGCTGGGGCCAGCCTCTGCGTACACCTCCCGTGATGTGCGAAGGCGAGCCTCAACGCGCTGAGGTGCGCGATTGGCAGCCGCGCAAGATTCGCGTGGGATCGGCGTCCACGTCTGATTTATACTCCGGGGAGTACACACACGGACGAAGTCCCTGGCGTGCGCGGGGTTCGCGTCTTGTTTATACTCAGTAGAGTGCGCAGGGAGAACATCCGCGTCTTATTTATACTCCGTAGAGTGCGTGGGGTCGACATCCACGTCATTTTTATACTCCGGAGAGTACGCACATGGACGAAGTCCCTGGCGTGCGCGGGGTTCGCGTCTTGTTTATACTCGGTAGAGTGCGCAGGGAGAACATCTGCGTCTTATTTATACTCCGTAGAGTGCGCAGGGAGAACATCCGCGTCTTATTTATACTCCGTAGAGTGCGTGCAGAGGCATCCCCCCACACGTCTTTATTTATACTCATGCCCGTGCCTTCGACGGAGAGTGCACACGCGAACGTGCGTCTTCGTTTATACTCATGCCCGTGTCTTTGACGGAGAGTGCACACGCGAACGTGCGTCTTCGTTTATACTCATGCCCGTGTCTTTGACGGAGAGTGCACACGCGAACGTGCGTCTTCGTTTATACTCATGCCCATGTCTTTGACGGAGAGTGCACACGCGAACGTGCGTCTTCGTTTATACTCATGCCCGTGTCTTTGACGGAGAGTGCACACGCGAACGTGCGTCTTCGTTTATACTCATGCCAGTGTCTTTGACGGAGAGTGCACACGCGAACGTGCGTCTTTGGTTTATACTCATACCCGTACCCCTGGCTACGGAGAGTGCACACGCGAGCGTGCGTCTTTGGTTTATACTCATACCCGTACCCCTGGCTACGGAGAGTGCACACGCGAACATGCGTCTTTGGTTTATAGTGCGAGAGTACACGCGTAGGCGAGGCCTCCGCGTGTGCTTGCCGCGTATTTTTGCACAGCGATGATATGTTGGCGACAAACGGAACTTTATTACATTCCCGTTTGCGCGGGTAAGCGATTACATATGACGGGGGGGCACTAACCGTTTGTGCTCAGCGCGGCCGGAGCCTCTAGTAGTTGCACTATCCGCAGGGCTTGCGGAGTCGCCCCCGGATGGCGCCGCGGGCCTTCGCACGCCGGTGCCGATCCTAGGTGTGCCGCTGCCCGCCGCGACGGGGACATCTGGTGCCGTGCTCGATGCGTCGGGCCATGTCCTGGTCGCCCCGAACGGTAATGACGGCTCGTGGCCCCGGGAGCTTCATACATAAATAGGCGTGATGCGGTACCGCCCCGAAGGAGTTGAGGACCGGACGCCCCAGTATGGCATTGTCAGGGTACGGGAGATCGACGACGTCGAATGTCGCGTCCTCGACCCTTTCGTTGTCGCCCTGACCGAAAGAGACCTGCAAGCATATTTGGCCGACCGCCCGTAGAGGCTGTCCGCCGAAGCCCTGCAGCGGGACTCCCGACGGGCCGAGGCGGCTTCGGGGGATCCCCATCTGGTCGAAGGCTACCGCGAACAGAATGTTCGCGGAGCTACCGCCGTCAACTAGGGCGCATCTCACGTCGCATCCCGCTACGACGACCCGGACGACCAGGGGATCGTGGTGAGGAAGCTCCACTCCTTGGGCGTCGGCGGGGGTGAACGTGACCTCCTGCTGTGCCCAGTCCGGCGGTGTTTGCGCTGGGTACGCCACCACGTGGTGTAGCCTCCGCACGTAAGCCTTCCGCTGCCGTGCCGAGGCGAACTCCACCGAGGAGCCTCCGGAGATGACATTGATAACCCTGCGGTGGGTAGCCTCCGGAGCCTGTAGCTGCAGAAAGCCCTCCTAAGGCTGCTGCACGTGGGCCTGGATCCGCAGAGGGCCCTCGTGGGGCTGCGTTCCTTGCGCCTGGATGTGCACGGGGGCTTCGTATGGGTGCTGTACGTGGGCCACCACGGGCGGATGTGTTTCCAGGTTCCTGTCCCTGGTGACGCTGTCGCGGAGCACCGCGATAGAGGTGCATGTGCGCGTGTCGTGGTTTCCGCGACCGTGGACTACACACCACAGCCCCTGGTGTTGGTCGTCGTAATCTCCCCGGCCTCTATCGTCGCGGCCACGGCCGCGTCCCCGGCCTCGGCGCCCCCGACCGCCCCGACCCGCGGGAGCGCTGTCGTCGGAACCGCCTTCGATGTCGAGGACGTACCGGCCTCGCCGCGACTTCTGCTGGCCACGCTTGGGCCTATCGGACGGCTCCTTGGGCGGGGCGTCCTTGCGGTCGGGCGCGTCCTTGGACGACTCCTGCTTACGCTTTCCCTTCGAAGAACCGTCCTTTGACGGATCTTCAGCTTTTGCCGAGGCACCGGCCTGGTCGGTGTCGGAGTCGTCGCCTTGTCGCCACCGTGCGTCCTCTTCCGCCCTGGCGTATTCCTCCATTTTGTCAAACAGCTTCGTCACTATCTTGATTGGCTTCCGCGCGTTATACTCGGCCATCGGGCCCGGACGAAGGCCCTGTATGGCCACGTTGACCACGGTGGTTTCGTTAACGTCTTTGACTTGACAACGTATCTTCGTGAAGCGTTTGAAGTAGTCCCGGAGCTTCTCCGAAGGTTTCTGCTTCACGGCGAAGAGCTGGTCCGCGTCGACCCGCTCGACATAATTTCCTTGAAAGTTGTTGTGAAGACGGTCGCGGATCTGCTCCCACACGTAGATGGAGTTCGGCTCTATGGTAAAAAACCAGGAGAGCGCCACTCCTTGCAGCGCGAGGGGGGTCCCTTCGCCTTTGTGGTGTCGTCTCCGCCCGCGGCCTCGATTGCGGTTTCGTATACGCGCACGAACTCGCGGGGGTCCGTGTCGCCTTTGTAGGGCTCGATGACACTGGGAACTTGAAGTCTTCGGGCCACGCCGCTTGCTGTAGTCCTGCCGAAAGCGGGGACTCCGGATCGACGCGCCGTAGCGAGACGCGGCTGGATGTGGGGGCGTCGCGGCTGTCCGCCCTTTCCGGCGTGGGCTCTGGCGCGACCACCGGCGTGGCCTGCTGGCTCCGAGCCTCTTGTATGTCTCGAACAGCCCCGCGAAGATCCCCCAGCTCCTGCTGGAACGCTTTGAGGGCCGCCAGCAGGGCGCTTTCCACCACCTGTGCGGGCGGGGCCGCCGGCACGCCCAGCGGACGGACCGGCGCGGGCACGACCGCGTCGCGAGCTCCCGAGCTGCCGGTCGCTCCGTTGTGGCTACCTCCAACTGCCCGGTCCGCGCAACCGGCGAGCGTCGCGGCGAAGGCGGTGAGGTTGGTTGCTGTCGCGTCGGCGGGGTCGGTCGCCGCAGTGCCGGTGACGTGGTTGGTAGTCGCAGCGCCGGTGACGGGTCGGCTGCCGCAGCGCCGGTGGCGGGGTCGGTCGCTGCAACGCGAGCGTCAATGTCCTCGACCGCCGCGCCCGCGGCAGCCGATGCCGAAGCCCTGGTACTCACGCGACGCTCCGCCCCAACCGTCTTCTTCCCCTTCGCCGCCGCCGACGAAGCTTTTTCGGTGCCATCCTCCTTCGAACTTCAGGCTTGCTCCTGTCCCTCCCCACGGACAGCGCCAACTATTGTGGTTACAGACCAAACAGAGAGAGAGATGGTAGTGGAGAGTGAGGGAGATGAGTAATGGCTTGGGTCTTCCCCATGGCCTGTATTCCATATATATACATATATACATACATGGGGAGTGCTTTTACAATTATACCCTTACAGTTGATCATCCCCTTCAGGGGCATTTATGTCATTACACATGGCCTATTCTGGACCTTATAACCTCCTACCAGGCCTGCTGGGTTTAGGTGGGGGCCACCCCTACAACAAGGAAGAATTGGTGAAATCAGTGTTTTTCGCACAAAAGAGATCTTTTTGTATTTTCTTGACTTAGTTTAAGAACAAAGAGTTAATTCTAACTCATGCTTCATGACTGAACAAGCATAGCTCAATCTAAAGCTCAATACAGATTCAAGACTCAACTTAGCTTATTTGACATGACATGAATCATAAGAGGATCACTAGAGCCAGAGTAATCATATGATCCAACAAGACATCATTTAATTCAAGTTGTTCATATTTAATAAAGCTAGCATGGCAAAATCTACACTACACATAGAAGGGCATGATAAATCTAGCAATCTAGCACAAGGTATGGCAAGATGTAAAGCAATTTTATCATGTCACATAAGGATAATAATCAGAGCTTCATGTATTTATATTACAATGCATATTGCTGAAATTAAATATGACACAATAAAAAGAAATTCCAGCTCCCCCTCAGCAAGTGAGTCAATTTTAGAAAGTTGCTTAGATTTATGAAAAGGTTGCTTAGATGTATACATGATTTATTCTTTATTAAAAAATGGGGAAAATGGATTTCTTTATTTTATTAATTTTTATTTTGGTTCAATTTGAGTTATGTTAACATTAAGGTCCAAAAAAATCTCAAATAAACCCCCTTGAACCAAAACAATGAGCAAGAGGAAAGACACTAGACACTTGGATAGAAAGAACTAATGGTAGTCCTTACAACATAGACAAGATAGAAGGAATACTATGGCTTGGACTTGCTCTCATCTACCCCATATGACTCTAGGACTATCAGCTGGTCACCTAAAACACTAGGGAGTAAACATGTTCCCTGTCTACCCAAAGGCCCTAACCCTCGCTAGACCTAAAAGAAGTGAGTGAACTTAACCTAATGAGAAGAGAAGCAACTAATAAGCAGTATCCTAGGATCATAAGATGCGAGGAAGAAGTCTAAATATCTGAGAATGAGAACCACTCTAGTCTAAGCTAAGACTAACCCAAATATACCTAATAAACAAAGTGCAGTAGAATGAAAAAGAAGCATATGAACAATATAATACAGAAAGTATAGGATGCTCCTCCTCAGATTAAGCCATAAGGACATACCACTCTAAGCTCTCCCTGCAAGGTTGTGAACCACGAGCTATCCAAAGGCTTGGTGAAAATGTCAATCAATTGGTGGTCACTCTCCACAAACTAAAGCACTATGTCACCCTTCTCCACATGGTCTCTAAGGAAGTGATATCTGATATCTATGTGCTTGGTCCTAGAGTGCTGCATTGGGTTCTCAGCAATGTTAATGGCAGAAGTGTTATCACAAAAGAGATGAATACTATCTATGGCTAGCCCAAAGTCCCATAAGGTCGAAACCATCCAAAACACCTGACTAGAGCAACTAGCGGTTGCAACATACTCAGCCTCTACGGTGGACTGTGCAACACTAGACTGCTTCCTAGAAGACCAAGAGACAAGAAAAGTGCCAATAAATTGACATGTGCCAGATGTGCTCTTCCTATCTATCCTACAACTAACAAAGTCTACATCGAAGTAGGCTCTAAGGAAAAGACAGAAAGCAAAAGAGTACCAAATACCATAGACTAGAGTAGCTCAAAGGTGCCTGAAGATTTGCCTGAAGGGACGGTGAGAGACGTGAGGAGAAGCCTGAAATCAAATGCACAAACACACAACAAAATGTATGTCCGTCCTCGAAGCTTTGAGGTACAGGAGGGAGCCAATCGTGATACGGTACTCCTTTTGATCTACCGGCTCGCCATCCTTGTCTGGGTTGAGTGTAATTGAGTTCGCCATCGGAGTCAACACTAGCTTGCCATCACTCATGTCAAAGCATCTCAAGAGGTCTTGAGTGTACTTGCCTTGATGCAAGAAGGTACCCTCTTGAGTCTGTTTGATCTAGAAGCCGAGGAAGAAGCTCAACTCACCCATCATGCTCATCTCAAACTCTGTGCTCATAGCATCAGAAAACTGGGAAACAAGAGCATGAGAGGAGTCACTAAAGATAATGGCATCCATATAAATCTGGATGAGTAGAAGGTCATTGCCATGCCTACGAATGAACAAGGTCTTATCTACCTTACCCATCTCAAACCTATGACTCAAGAGATAGGACTTAAGCCTCTCATACTAGGCTCTAGGGGCTTGCTTAAGTCCATACAGGGCTTTGAAAAGCTTGAAGACATGGTTGGATATTTGGGGTTCTCAAAACCTAGAGGTTGTCTAACATAGACATCTTCCTCAATATATCCATTGAGGAAAGCATTCTTAACATCCATTTGGTACAGCTTGAAGCCCTTACACACTGCGAATGCAAGCAAAATCCTAGTGCCCTCTAACCTAGCTACAGGGGCAAAGGTCTCCTCAAAATCTAAACCCTCAACCTGGGAGAAACCTTGAGCTACAAGTCTAGCTTTGTTTCGAATGACTATCCCATCCTCATTCTGCTTGTTTTTGAAGACCCACTTGGTTCTTATGACATTATGACCACTAGGGGGCTCACAAGTGATCAGACTTTGTTCCTCTCAAAATTGTCTAACTCCTCATGCATGGCATTGACCCAAGACTCATTAGAGGCTTGAAAAACATCCTTTGGCTTGAAAGAGGTGACAAAGGCAGAATACAGACAAAAGAGAGATAAGTCAGATTTTGAACATGTGACATGCTTAGGAAGATCTCCTATGATTTGTTCCGGACGATGATGACACTGAATGTGATGGGGAGGTCCTGAATGAGAAGAAGTGGACTCTACCTCATGAGCTGTGGAGGTAGGAGCAGAGCCACTAGCTCCAGAAGAATTGTATGGTAAGGGCTGATCTCCCTGAAGTGCAGTGGTAGAAGTAGACACCTTAACGGAAGATGGGACTGGATCACGTAAATAACCTTCATTTCCATCCTCCTCATCATCTATGAAGATGGTCTCGAACTGCACAACTGGACCTGAGATGTCTGGCCTAGTACCAGAACTAGCCTCATTGAAAGTCACCTCATAGGTCTCTATGATCTTACTAGACTCGTAGTTCCAGACCCTATATCCTCGTGAAGAAGTCAAGTAACCCAGAAAGATACCATCAGATAAGCATGACTCGAACTTATCTAGGTTTCCAAACTTCAAAATAAAACACTTGCAATCAAACACATGAAAATGCGAGACACTAGGCATTCGCCCATACCTCAACTCATAAGAAGTGCGATGCAAGTGTACCCTTAGAAAAACTCTATTTGAAACATGGCACGCGGTGGCTATAGCCTTAGCCTAAAACTTCCTAGGTGTAGCATACTTATATAGCATCGTCCTGGCTATCTCGACCAAGGTACGGTTCTTTCTCAGCACTATGCCATTTTGCTGAGGGATGTGTGGAGATGAGAACTGATGCTTTACACCTGTCTCATTACAAAAACTCTCAAAGTAGGAGTTCTTGAACTCTATGTCATTGTCACTGTAGATCACTCGTAAGACACCAGGAAGTTCAACGGACAACCTACCGAACATTCCATGAAAATGGCTGAAGGTCTCATCTTTCGAGGCTAAGAAAAACACCCAAAAAACCTTGAAAAGTCATCAACCACAACAAGAACATACCACTTTGCACCAGCCGACTGGACTCTAGTAGGACCAATAGTGTCCATATGAAGAAGCTGCCCTAGTACATCAGTCATAGTCACAGTGACTGGAGGGTGAGAAGTAGCAACCATCTTACCATGCCGGCAAGGAGCACAAACTAAGTCTTTGACCATCTTGAGCTTCAACAGACCATGAATGAGACCGTGGCCGCTAACTCAGGTCAAGTGATCAAAGCCAACATGACCAAGTCTCCTATGCCAAAAAGAAAGATTACGGGACTCTGAAGCAACTAAGCACCTGAGAGAATCACCAGAAGACTCAATAAAATTAGCATGAAAGATCCTCCCAAACCTAGAAATCTTGCAAACTAGACTCCCCGAAGAATGAAGAATTTTTCTTGAAACTTACCTCAAAATCGTCAACGGTAAGCTGAGAAACAGATAGCAGATTATAACACAGCTTACTCACTAAGGCAACATCATTAAGAATGAAAGAATTATTAATGCGCACAGTACCTTTAGCGATGACTTAACCAGAAGAAGTGCATCCAAAAGTGATCGTCTTATCACCTGGAGCTCAGACTAGGGAAGAAAACCAACAGGAGTCTCCGGTCATGTGTCGAGAATAGCCAGAGTCGACAAGCCAAACCTCTCCCTTCCCAGCCTGACAGACCTAAATCAAAGAGAAGCATACATCGGTGGCTCAGTACTGGAGTAAATAATAGTAGATCTAAGAACCCAGTACTGAGTCACACGACGACCAGTAGATCTAGTCACAAAAGCAGAAGACTAATCTCTCGCAACATTACACACTCCGCCTCTCACTGACACAGGAGGTCTAGGAGCAGAACTCACACCACTGCTCGATCTTACCGCTATGGAAGTGCGGGTCTGACCTACAGCAGTATGCTGATCATGCCGCGGATAGCTGCCTTGATGGGGAAAACAAGATCTATCCTCAGGACGACGGACACCTTGACCAGAAGCAACTCGAGGACCAAAACTAGAAGAACACTAAAAACCAAGTCCTCGATGCTGCCTAAAACCAAGAAAGCCAGGAGAGCTATCTACAACTCTAGACCTCGTGTTGGTCTTAGGAGCACTTCGAGCCTGGGCTAACCCTGAATACCCCTAAGATCATGAACACGATCTCTTCGCGTGATCTTGTTGCGCCTAAAGTAGAACTCAATCACATGTCCATCCATCTAATAGAAGGTGCAATGATATTTCACCTTCTGAGAAGTCAAAGCAGCATGATGAGGCTTCGCCTTCTGAGAGGTCGAAGTAGTAGTTGGCATAATCTTACTGTCAGAAATCCCTTGGACAAAGCCCACAGACTTAAACTCAATCTTCTTAGGCTCGGTCGCAACTTCGATCATGCCTATTGCTATAGCTATAACAACAGTAGGTGGATGTTTCCTCACATCCTCTAAGAAATCATATCCTAGACTTTGATTAAACTTGCAAATCTTAGATTTGTCTAGAATAAGATTGAGCCTTTTCTTGCCTCCAACAAATTTTTCAAGAGTGTTCATGAGGTACTCACACTTCCAAAAAAGAGGCACATGAAACGCAAGGAGAAGGAGAGGATGAAGAACCAGAAGACGAAGATTAAATAGCACGTGCATATCTCTTCTTATGTACGGCCACATCAACCTTGAGGGCTTCACAAGACACACAAGGGGCTATTCTAATCCTAGCCATCTGATCCTCGTAACTCGTCCTAAAAGTCTCTTGCATTTTCTTAGATTTTCCCCTAGTTTAGCACAGAAAGAGCAAGCAGATTGTGGTTTCTCTAGTAGATTCTTAATTAGCCTCACAAATTTTTTATCTAATGCAACCAATTCAGATTTTAGTTTTTCACAATTATTGTGTTGGACCGAAATGGCGACAGAGGGGGGTGAATGTCGACTTTGTTTTAAAAAAAACCTTGCCCCCAAAAGTAACCACAAGATATTTTCCTCTCCAATAGCTATGAGGAGCTATGAAGGAGGTGAAATACACTTTTGGAACCTTAAAAATATAAATCTACCAAAGAGACAAAACAACGGAGAAGAGCCCAAAACAAAATGGGAAAACATTGCTCCTCAAAATCCTGGCCGGTCAGACCGCCTAAACCAGGCCGGTCAGACCGCCTAAACCAGGCCGGTCAGACCGCTCGGCACACGCTGGTCTGACCGCTTGGGGCCGGTCTGACCGCCATTCATCCCTCGGTCAGACCGCCTTTGAGTGGCCGGTCAGACCTGTCCTGCCCAGGCAGCACCCCGACAGCACACTGAAAAATTCAGACTACCTCACAAAACCTCACAGCAGGTAAAATAGCAGCCTCCCTCTAGTTTTGTCAGCCCAGAAAGGCATGCAGAGGCTGGGAGACCAAGAGAAAACAATCCAAGAGCAAGAATTCTAGATTTTAACAAAAAGTGAACTTTTGCAAAATCTGAACCAAAATCCAATTAACTCAAGATTCACATGTCCTTTGCACAAGAGATTTTACAATCAAGTTAGCAATAACCTAAGGATATGCCAGCAAGAATCTCAGGCCATCTCCTCAAGGGAAACAAACTTCACATCAAACCCTAGAAATGGAAGCAGAGGATGAACTGGGCACAAAAGGGGAAAGAAAACTTGATTCTTCCAAATCAAACATTGTGCTCTTGGAATTAGCTGACCAAAGGGTCTAGAAATACACTTCCATCACAGAGCAACCCATTTTGCCACTCCTCAGCAAGAATCAAGCCAAAACACAAAAACTCAAAAATCACTCAAAAAGGGCATCGAAGGAAAAAAACCAACAGAGAGCTAGAGACTCAATCAAACTCAAACAAAGCCATCTCAGATTGATATTGAGGATGAGAGATACATGATTACAAGGAGTATCAACTCATATCATCCCTACAATCCCATACATGCTTGGAGAAAACAAGAACTCCTCTCTCTATCTCTCAAGAACACACAAAGGAGACAGTGAACACCAACGAAGCTCTGCCCTCTCCTACCAACTCTCACCAACTAAAGACCCAAAGCAAAACAACCTCTCCAAAGGTCATTTTGACTAAAGCAAACCCTAAAGCCATGCACGCCCTCACAAGAGACTTACATGCACTTGAGAGTTCCTCTCCTATTTATAGCCTTTGGCTAACGGGTCTCCAACCCGTTACGCCCGCTAAATCCCGAACGGAACCGCTTCCACCTATGCAGCTTTGCATTTTTACCGAAACGCCCCTCCTGTACCTTCCGGGAAGCTTCCGCGTTCCTTGTCGTCCAAGCCTCGCAACCACCTCGAGTCTGCGCCGTCTTCGACACATCCGACCGTTCTGACCTCGACACCACCTGTGTCTAGTCCGGTCACCTCGTGTCTCGCCACGACTTCGCCTCGACGTCCTGCAGCCATCACAGACAAGAAACACATCAAATAGCACCGCTCGACACATGTAAGCATAAATAGCATCAATGGAACATACTTACGCAAGAAAGAGCCCAAACCCGTCGAATCAACAGAATATGCATCCTAATCACTTTGACCAAGTTTGACCAAGTCCGATCGAAGCCGATTGCACCACGCAACGACATGGTCCGAACCACACAAACCAAACTCGACTTTCTTAAAGCAATGTCAATTACTCATCACACACTCGGGGTCACCTCCACATGGTCCATCATATTGCATGATGAGCTAACAGATGTCTTAGAAGTATATTGAGCCATTTTTCTTGTTGTGATCACACATGTCTTGAAATTGCTTAGAAATTGATTCATTTTTTGCAGTTAATTTTGTGTAGTTAGCACAAGAAAAAATTGGCTCAATCAAAGCAGCTTGTATTTTAGCAATTTTATGGTCTGTCTTCTTTAAATTAATCTTCATGTTGGTATAGCTATTACAAATTTCAAGTAGATCAAGGAGCATGGTATAGAAACCTCTAAAAGCATTGTGCTTATCCTCACATGAGGTATAGAACGTAGTCTCAACAGAATCAGAATGTAAAGGAGCAACCCTAGACAACTCTAACTCAACTAGCAAATTAACATTCTCCACCTTAAGCAAATCTAGCTCAGAAGTCAAACTATCATACGAGGTCCTTAGTTTCTCCATATCGTAAAGTAAGGAAGCACATACATCGCAATCATCATGGGAGGAAGCAAATCTAATTTAAGTAAGCTCCCATGACAAGTTCTCTACCTCCTTTAACTCACCACACCTACTCCTAGACCTAGCATAAAACTTTCCAAACTTGAGAAAAGCATCATTGAGCTGGTCATAAGAGGAACATATCTCATTAGAGTCACTGTAGAGATCATCGTCGCTTTGTTCTCATCAGCCATGAAGCACATGCCTGTGAAGTCGTCACCGTCCTTGGTGTCCTTCTGCGGATCATCCTCACTATTTTCATCGCTCCAGCCCTCCATGTCACTGAAGTCAAAGTTGTCATAGGTGGTGAGGACATGGTGGAAGAGCTTTTTGGCCTCGCCAAGGTTGCGGTACTTTTTCTCCTTGCCTTCATCATGAACTGGGGGCATTTTATTATGGTTCTTACTGATGTAGTTGTTCTTGCTCATGTTGCTGTAGTTGTTCTTACCCTTCTCCAACTTGAGGTAGTTTGCTTGAATGTGGTTGGGGCCACCACACTCGAAGCAAATCACCGAACCCCCTCTCTTCCTCTCTCTAACTCTCTTGTATGCATGTGAGAATTTTCTAGCTAAGGGGGCTAACTCACTCTCTTAGAACTGCTCACATTGGTCATCACTCATCTCACATAAAGCAGCCAAAGAGAAATTCAAAGCACCATCAGACGATACTCCAGAAGCAGAAGTGGGATCAGTGACCAAAGCCATCGACTGCGACATTGTCTTGCGAGAGATGATGTCGATCTCATGAGTCTTAAGGTGTGAGTACAATGCATCAAGAGTCAAGATCGATAAATCAGTCGTGTCCTTGAGGGTGGTCAATTTTATCTCCCAAACCGTGAGGTTCAAGGCAAAAAGCATCTGGCGAGTATTGTCCGAGTCTGAGTATGTAAGACCAACAGCTCAGAGATTGCTCAGAATCTTGTGAAATCTGCCAAAGCACTCATCTAAGGACTCACCAGCAAGCATCTCAAACTTGTTATACTCTTGCTTGTACTGGTCCTATTGGATAGTCTTGATTTGGGTGGTGCCTTCATGGTATGCATCGAGGGTCACCCAAATATCACAAGCCGACAAGAGACGAGAGATGCGATTAAATTGATTTCTACTAAGACCATAAATGATGATGTTCCTTGCCCTAGCGTTTGCCTCAACATGTGGTGTATTCAACACTCCTCTTCGTCACAGTGCATGCCAGGAAGAAGAGTCAATGAGGTTTAGACGGCACAGTACAACAGCACAAGTTCACATAAGTGAGAAATGGAGACAGTGAGATTCTCTGCTATATACTTTGGACGTTTCTAGGTGTATATATATAGACAGACTGTGAACTGATAAAATTAAATAGCCATTTACCCACTGATAACTGACACATTTAACCAGTCATTTACCCACTGGTAACTGCCTATCATCAAAACCCAATAAAGTCTCAAATTCAAACATTTGAATCTCTTTCAAACAGAGAGAGTGTGTGATGCACGATTCAACAAAAAAAATGGATTTGGTTTGCCAAGTGGCATGCCACGTCAGGGCATGGTCGCACGTCGCAAGTCACAACCATGCAATTTTCATGTGAAAATGCACAAATATGCGCGCGCGTGCATGCGCATGGGCGTGATTAGCCAAAGCCCTCCTCATGCCATCTATATCCATATTCAAGAAGTGGTGAGGACTCCACCTTATAAATTAGTCTCCCCCACCATGTCTTAGCAATATGTTACTAAACAATGCATACTTTGGAATTAAGGAAATAGGCCTTGCTTCTAACAATCACCCACTAATTCCAAAGCAAGAAGTGAAAAGATGCCAAAGATATTGTGCTGAAGTACTGTTAATATACTAGTCTTTTAGTGTAAGTATCGTACGGGTTGAACTTGCACCTATAATGACAAGATTCATCTTCTCACAGCTGATGAATGGACTATGCCTTGAATTCATAACTTTTCATGATCAGATTTCACTTGAAATCTCAACTAGTACTAGGCTGCCAATGAACCATGCCTAAACAGAGCATTATATGATCATGCTCTCTTATCTGCTCATGAGCTTTCTAGAGAATGCCACGTTCTTGTGAACTGTGACCACACAATTAAGCTTAAGTAGGTATATTCTTTGTAGGTATCCTACAAGCTAATATGTTTTCCTCATTTAGACAACATAATACATTAAGGCTTTATGCTAACCTTCCATACAGTCGAAAGTACATTGTTTATTAGGACATGGGTACAATAAATATGTACTCTCTTGTTATAACATCAACTTGTTTTTTCATTACCTAAGTCACAATATCTCCGATCAAGAAGGTATAGGTTACCATTGTGATGTAACTCAGATGGGCCTCATTCCCATATCCACAGAAGCAATGGAAATCACTTTCCATGCTAGTCCCTTTGTAAAAGGGTATGTCAGATTTTTCTCAGTGTGAATATAGTTCACAGTAATCACTCCGGAGTTTCTTAGTCTTCTGAGAGATTTAAGCCTATGCTTCACATGTCTAGAGGACTTCATATTATCCTTTGTACTTGTGATTTTGGCCAACACTGTTTGATTATCATAGTACATCAGGATTGCAGGTATTGGTTTCTCAACCAATGGCAAGTCCAATAGAAGCTCTCTCAGTCATTCAGCCTCAACAGTGGCTATGTCACGTACTACAAGTTCTGCTTTCATGGTTGACCTCATCAATATAGTCTGTTTGCAAGACCTCCATAAAATTGCAGTACCAGCTAAATTAAATACATAACCACTTGTAGTTTTGATCTCATCCGCATCAGAGATCCAATTAGAGTCACTGTATCCTTCTAATACAGAAGGGTGTCCAGTATAATGTATTCCAAAAGATGTTGTGCCTCTCAAGTAGCGCAACACTCTTTCAAGTGCTTCCCATTGATCATCTCCTGGGTTAGATGTAAATTGACTTAATTTTCTCACAGCAAATGAAATGTTAGGTCTTGTGGCAAAGCTAAATACATAAGTGACCCAATAATTCGTGAATATCTTAATTGATCTTTTCCTAACCCCTGGTTCTTTCGAAGCTTAATGCTCGCATCACAAGGTGTTGGAGAAACTTTATAGTTTTCAAAACCGAGCTAGCTCAATATTTTCTCAGCATAATGGGATTGATTTAAAGTGATCCCATCCATGTTTTTGATCAATTTAATATTCAGAATGATATCTGCCTCTCCCAAGTCTTTCATATCAAAACACCGAGATAAGAAATATTTGACCTCATTAATTAAGGCAATGTTTGCTCCAAATAAAAGTATGTCATCTACATACAGACATAAGATCACTCATTGACCCCCACCATAATGATAATACATACATTTATCAGCTTCATTCACAACAAAGCAAGTGGATGTCAAAGTTCTATCAAACTTCTCGTGCCATTGTTTAGGTGCTTGTTTTAGGCCATACAGAAATTTCAATAATCTGCATACCTTATTTTCCTGTCCAGAAATCACAAAACCATCCGGTTGATCCATATAGATCTCTTCCTCCAACTCTCCATTAAGAAAATTTGTCTTCACGTCCATTTGATGGACATGTAGACCATAGGAAGATGCTAACGCAAGGAGCACTCTGATGGTGGTTAGTCTAGCGACAGGAGAATAGGTATCAAAGAAATCTTCTCCCTCTCTCTGGATGTAACCCTTGGCCACAAGTCTTACCTTGTATTTCTCAATAGTACCATCAGGTCTTAGTTTCTTTTTAAAGACCCACTTATATCCTACAGATTTGTACCCGATAGGACGATCAGTGATCTCCTAAGTCCCATTAGCCATGATCAAGTCCATCTCACTATGGACTACCTCTTTCCAACACTCAGCATCAAAAAATGCATAAGCGTCCGAAAAGGTCTTTGGCACATCATCCATGAGATATACAATAAAATCGTCACCAAAGGTTTTCTTAACCCTTTGTGTCTTGCTCCTACGAGGAGTTTCTGCGACTAGATTGTTATCCTCCTTAGGAATATCACATAATGGTTCAGAAATGGTGGAAAGTTTAGAAGTTTGAGTATTCTCACTTTCAATATTATCAGTTTGAACATTCTTAAATTGTGAAGTACTGCCTGCTGTTCTCATAGGAAAGATATTCTCAAAAAATGAAGCATCTCTAGATTCCATTATTGTGTTAGCAATAATCTCAGCAGTTTCTGATTTAACTACTAAGAATCTATAGGCCATGCTATTTTGAGCATATCCTAGAAAAATACTATCGACTGTTTTTGGTTCAAGCTTTCTCTTTTCTGCAATGGTATATTGAATTTTGCCAAACACCCCCCAGTTTACAGAAAATTGACATTAGGTTTTCTCTCCTTCCATCCCTCATACGGAGTAATCTCACTCTTTTTAGTGATTACTCTATTTAGGACAAAAGTTGTTGTCAGTATAGCTTCCTCCCACCATGCATTAAGTATATCGGCACTCTCTAACATGGCATTAACCAAGTATGTTAGTGTCTAGTTTTTCCTCTTAGCTACCACGTTTTATCAGGGTAAATATGGTGTTGTAAATTCATGGACTATTCCATGCTCATAACAGAGTTGGGAGAATTCATGAGAGACATACGCTCCTCCATGATCAGACCTCATTTTTTTATTTTATTTTTTCTAGTTGGTTCTCAACCTCAGCATTATAAGTCTTAAAGTAGTTTAAAGCTTGATCCTTAGTTTTTAGTAAATACACATAGCAGTAGCGTGTTGCATCATTAATAAAAATTAGAAAATATCTTTTACTTCCTTTTGTCAACAATCCATTCATTTCACACAAATCTGAATGAACAAGATCTAATGGTGCCAAGTTCTTTTCATCCTCTACTCTCTTAAAGGGTTTTCGAAGTTGCTTTTCTTACACACATGACTGGCACTTTGATCCTTTGATAATTTCACATTTTGGAATTAAATCTAATCTGAACATTCTAGCAATACTATCAAAACCAATATGATAGAAACGAGAATGCCAAATATTTGCCTCACATTTTTTTAAACCAGTTGTAACATTCAGATTATAACAAGACTCTAAAGTACTTAGGCGGAACAAACCTCCGCTCTCATAACCTTTGCCAATAAAGTTTCCAAACTTAGACATTACAATTTTATTTGACTCAAAGACTAGCTTATAACCATCCCTGCATAGGAGAGAACCACTAATGAGGTTCTTGCTTATTGTAGGAGCATGATGTACGCTCTTCAAGTAGACAGCCTTCCTTAATGTAGGCTTTAGATCCACTATGCCAACACCAAGAATAGAAGCATGCGACCTGTTTTCCATTAGGACAAAGAAAGCCCCTGCTACCTGATAAGAAGAAAACAAGCAAATATCAGAACATACGTGAACATTAGTACTAGTATCAACCCACCAATCAGTATATTAACATGCTAAAAAGACAATAGGAGAATTACCATACCCTCCTGAAGTCGAGGCCTTGCCTATGATCATATTGACGGCCTTCTTGTTTGGTTGTTTACCAACTCTGATCTTGCGGAAGCGACAGTCCTTCACCATATGACCATCTTTTCCGCACACAAAGCAGGTGATGTCTCTCAAATCCTTTTTCTCAGTTTTCTTCTTCTTAAAGCTAGTTGTCTTATTCGGTTTGTTGGATTTGTACTTCTTTGCAGCAGTTTTTTCTCTATGAAATTTGCATTGTTCTGGCCAGAGGTGCTGGGTGCATCTTTTGCTCTTGTTTTTTCTTCCACATCAAGGGCTGCAATGAGATCCTCAACAAAAATCCCTTTCCTCTTATGTTTCAAGCTAGTGGCAAAATCTCGCCAAGAGGCAGGGAGTTTAGCAACAATGCCCGCATTCACAAACTTTGGAGGCAACACAGCCCAGGTGCGCAATCTCACCGACTAGTAGCTGGAGGTCATGAGCTTGTCCAACTATGGACTTAGCCTCATCCATGCTAAAGTCAAAAAATTGCTCACACATGTAGAGCTAGCGACCTGCCTCTGCCTCTGCATATTTGTGTTCTAGTGCATCCCACAATTCTGTGGTGGACTTGTAGTCCATGTACACATCATAGAGTTAATCTACCAGAACATTCAGAATGCAGCCAAGAGCAGTGTTGTTTGCATTTTCAAACTGCATGATCTGCTCAATCGTAAATGGATACTGCGGGTTGATAACCCACCACAGCCCCCAAAGACATGATTCAAAACTTGGCTCTAGTTTGCCATCTACAGAATTTCTAACTAGAAAACCTCTCAGGTTTCATCGCTTCAGAAGCACTAGCCATTGCTGTATTGCAACAAAATACACAATAAGATTTTTGGAATGTTGGAAATGTGGGCAATATTTTAATTCCAAATTTTACTAGGAGACAAATACAGTAAAAAACTAGTGATGTCAAACACAAAATTAACTACATGCTAATCATTGTACTTCAGAAAATACGCAAGGAAAAAATATAATATCAAAGTTGATCGAACACGCAAATAACTTACTGTTGGGCTTGATGAAGAACAGGAAGCAGTGTAGGCTCGATACAGTGCAGGACATAGATGAAGCAAAGCAGTGAGCGGCCACGCAAATGTGCACTGCCCAGAAACCTTTTTGCCGCCCCCATGTAGGTCTTCATGGCAGCAACGGCTCGGAGATACCTCTCCTCTTCTTCATAGTGCACGTCAGGAAGAAGAGTTGACGAGGTTTAGACAGCGCAGTACAATAGCACAAGTTCGCAGAAGTGAGAAATGGAGGCAATGAGATTCTCTACTATATACTTTGGACGTCTTCAGGTGTGTGTGTGTGTGTGTGTGTGTGTGTGTGTGTGTGTAGACAAACTGTGAATTGATAAAATTAAACAGCCATTTACCCATAGGTAACTGCCTGTCATCAAAACCCAATAAAGCCTCAAATTCAAACGTTTGAATCTCATTCAAATAGAGAAGAGAGTGGTGCATGATTCAGCAAAAATAAAGATGGACGTAGTATGCCAAGTGGTATGCCACGTCACACCATGGTCGCACATCACAAGTCATGCGATTTTCATGCGAAAATGCGTGAATATGCACGTGCGTGCGTGCATGATTATCCAAAGCCCTCCTCATGCCGTCTATATCCACATTCAAGGAGTGGTAAGAACTCCACCTTATAAATTGGTCTCCCCCACCTTGTCTTACCAATATGGTACTAACCATACATGCTTTGGAATTAAGGGGAAATGGGTCTTGCTCATATGGGGCCAATTTCTAATAGCAATAACATTCAATTAGATTCTCCTTCTGTATGTATAATCTGTTTGCAACAATATACAAGCCTTTGATCAGAACAAAAGAATGTATAGGCAAGTAGAAGGGAACACGGTATAGGCAAGTAGAAGGGAACACAGTAAGCCAAGCCATTTGTGGAGTCTACCAGATCGAATGAGGGTGTGACCCGCGGGTGTGAGGCTACCATGCCACATGTTGGGAGGCCTGCATGCATGATTTTGGGATCTGGATATGTAAATTCGGATCTTCTATGTATATTGTACTAGTCTAGTGCACATAATAGTAACATAGATAAAATATTATTCCATACACATGAAAAACTAAGAAATAAGAAAATACCTTTGTTGTGATAATAGCGACTTTAGGATTAAAACTTGCAACTAATAGCCTTATTGGCTAAACATCTCAATAAACTGCAGTGGAAGAAAATAAGATAAACTTCAAGTGTATCTCATCCATGTGCCCATAGGCAATCGACTAGGGTAGCACGACTTTATTTTCCACGACCCTTGAAATAGTAGTCCTCTTTGAAATGCGAAGTATTGATGACGTCTTTAGCAACTGAGTAGCATGTATATAGAAAGGGTGAGTGTGTGTGTGTGTGTGTGTGTGTGTGTGTGTAATACTTATTACAAAATAAATAGCTATCCTGGCTTGTTTTGCATAAAGCTAAGTCGACATGCAAATATAATCAATATTTTTAAAAGCATAATTTGAACATTAATAATAAATAACATAAGTGTAACACTCTTTCACATAGTTCATCCATTCAATTCACATAGCTTTTCCTTCCCAGTTTTATTTTATGAAAATCTACCACTCGTATGAAATCCCCAAGCATGTCCATGACCATAGATACAACTATTCGAATAGTTTTATTAACACCCTACAGAGGCTGTACAACTTTCCCCACACAATATGATCATCTTCCACTGTCATGCAATAGACATGCTTCCTTAGGTATACGACTAAAAATATCATAACAAAACCTTTCAGAAACTTCACCCCAGCAATGACCCCTTCCGTGAAGCTTAAACCTGGTAACCTCACTCTGACATATGCGAGTATGCCTGGAGCTTAACATTGAATTTGTAAATGAAACCACCCCTATGGTGTAGCCCTCATAAGCAGTTACACCCTCCACCATTTTCACAAAATTTAACCTATAACCTAAGGAGTCAATACCAGAACTCAGTAACTTACTGAGCTAAACCCTTCCCATGGAGCATGTGATTGTACGGGGGGGGCCCAGTTCAATGGTGCACAAATTTATGTCTTTAATTGACTAGGGCGATACTATCTAATTCTCTAACTACACAAAGATTTACAAAGCAATTACATATCATCAGTTGATTTTAAAGTGCAACATATGCCATCCAAGATAACATATAGTGTGCACTGTTGTTCACAAGCAATTCCATATATCATTAGTCAGATGTAATTTGATATTCCAAAATGATGTCACCACTCCATGGCTAAGCATATCTAACCAACCCATGTTGGTGCTACAATAATGACCAACTAATATAAACCATCGTAGAGTGATAATGGATCATGGCATACAAATGAACAAGATAGATAAACAACAACTAGGGTTCATAACTAATCCCAATTAAATAATTGTTATATCAACATATCAATGCATAATAAATTAAACACAACATAGTTTTCTAAAACTGGGTGTAACATGATTCAAGGTACCACAACTTGCCTTGCTAAGAAACAGTGCTGCTCTTTAGTTTTTGTCTTGATTTTTCTTTGGCTTCTATGGTCTCTAACTCTATCGAATGATTCTGGAAGTCAATGCCAAATGAGAGGAAAAACATAAATAAACACAAAACAGAACCACAAACTAACTCTAAAAATTAAATAAAAATTACTATAAGGTAGGGCTCAATTTTAGATGAATTTAGGAAGAAGAACAAGGCCAATCAGATTTCATATGAGGGAGAATGGGCTTCCAGAAGTTTGATCAAGAGATAAATTCAGAAAATAAACAGAGGAGAGAGGATACTAAGGCTGATGGGTGGGGGACAAGGGATATTCCAGGTACCTTTCTTTTTCTAGATTTTAGGAAATTCGGGTGAGGCTGACATGTGGGCCCATGGTCTATGAACCGGGTCCACGGATATGGTTTATGGTTCATAGCGTAACGTGCCTACAGCATAGTGCTATGATAGGTGAGGCTCACGGGTTAGAGTCTTGGCTCATGGTGGGCAGAGTCCACATGGTTCTAGGGCTCGGCTCAGGTGGCAAGATCAATAGCAGTGATGACACGACGGCAACGATGGTGAACTGCGATGAATAGCGGCAAGATGAGGGAATCAGCATGACCACAAAACCACGGGGAAACTATCCACCAACTTGGATTGGGCGAAGATGGCCGGTAAGGTCATCAGCGACAATGGAGGTTACGATGTTCGAAGATGGCCTTGGCTTGAATGTGGAATGAGTGCAACAGGTTCCAAGGCTCTTGGTGAAGTGAATGGGCCAGGCATGGGGACTAATGGTCACCACTGGCGAGGATGCGTGACACGATGGAGTGGGCTCGATGGAGCAACACAGCTATAGGGCCTCTCCAGCAAAGGTGGCATGCGCACAGGAAAGAACGCAAGACATTGAGGCTATAGAGCAAGTCGGCGATGAAGGAGGCTCACCTACATCGATGAATTTGGACGACGAAGTAGCACAACCGCTGAGGAAGAAGATGATCTCTATCTCAATATTCACGGATCCTTGCTTGATTGGTTGTTGGGTCCAAACAGGGGAGCTCAAAACACATTTTGGTTCGGACGAATTCAGCAAGGGTGAAGCAAATCGGTGGATCGATGAAGCTTCCTCCTCTGCTCCAATGGCAGCGGTGGCAGAACTCAAAGATGATGGCGTAGGCTAGGGATTTCAGGGCGGCGGCTTGGGGTAGCAAGAAAGAAGGAATTGCATCATTATTTAGAGTCTAGGAGACGATGGTGCAAGGTGGAGTCCATGCCTCGCACGCCAAGACAAGAGTGGCAGAGGAGTCCGGGGAGGCACAGTGCAACATCGTGCAAAAAAAATAGAAATGAAGCACAATGGTCCCTGATAAGTGGGACCCATTGTCAACAAGAGAAGAGACCGAGTGGCGAGGCGACCTAGTGTGCGGCTATGCCGAGGAGAACCTGGCAAGATGAAGGGAGAGAAGGGGGCCAACGCAGGAGAAAGAAGTGGGCTTTGGCCCAGGAGAGAAAGGGAGAGAGGGCTGGGCCATAGAGTATATTTATCCCACTAGCACTTCCAGGGTTTTAAATAGTTTTCCTTTTTAGAAAATACCATAAATTCAAATAAGCCAAGAAAAGTAGCAAATGAACTCAAAAAAAATTCCAGAAAATACTTTGGAACACAAGGGACTCAAATAAAATATTTTTGGATGCAAATTATGTTTTGAGTTATTAACAATAAATTATTTTTAATTTTGGAAAATTCAAATTAAGTTTTAGTTCATTACAGAAAATCATGAAAATTTTACAAACCTTATTTCAATTAAAAGATTTTGGAAAAATCAAATTAGGATGTACACATGAATGCAAAAGTGTCCACACAAGCTAGGAGATATTTGATCATTTAAGTGAGATCCATGGACGGTTGAGGTGCTACTTGACGAGATCGACTTGATTGGAGACACAGTAAATTGCAATGGCAAAAACGGATGTCGACTTAGTTAATGCGGTGGCCAGCAACGTCACAACGTCCAGATGGTGCAGCCCAAGCCGGATTCTTTCGAAGTCGTCTATTCATGCTCTACATTGTCTTTGTGTTCGCCATCCAAGATATACTCTCTTTGTTTAGTCATAGGATGATTTGAAAATGACATATTGACCCATATGGATGCCGCTAGTATTATTCCTTTTATTTTACCTGCATGCAACATCATATCTGGACCTCTGTTCAGTAGATAGAATTTCAAAAAGAACCTTAGTTGTCTCTATTTTGTTTGAAAACCTTCTTTGGATGTTGTGTTGGTGAAGACCTATGGAAGTACTCTTTACACTAAATCCTGGTTCGCCTTGCATTGACCTGATCTACTCTGCAGTCAAAGTTATTAAACATAGTGCTTCTCGATCACCAGGAACAGGTGGTTATTGTATTGTTAGACCATCTCTAATATTGTGTTTTAGCCGGTTAAATGAGAAGAGAGAAGGCATTGAATGGATTCAATATATTAGAGAGGTCGATTCCAACAAAAAAAATGCATGAAACCGAACTTTACTTAGGAGTCGATTCAAATTATTAAACAATTCATATGAGCATTAAACAACTATATAGGAGAGAGCGCGGTTGAGAGAGAATATTATTATTTTATGGTTTTTTTAATGTAACGTGAGTCCCAGTTATTAGTAGAAATCGGTTTAATACATTAGAGAAAAATAAACTTAGTTCCTATAATACTTATGTGGCATGACTTTAAATCGACATCGGTCCAATATACTAAAAATGCTCTTGCGATGTCTTCACGGCCATGTAAATGAGTTACATCATCATAGTGTGTCATATTACAATCCGACACTTACTATAAGTGCAAGATAAAATAACACAGAATCATATAAAGCAAGTTCCTCCATGTGTGATCATTTAACTAGAGAGCATTTTACTTTCGGTACATATTTGCTCAGTCCGTTTATATATGGAAAGTATCATGTAGTGGCTACCATGGTTGTCCATTTAATTTTCTATACATGTATTTTAAGGTAACTGATTTCATTGTTGTGCTCATTAGATTTTTATCACATCATGTGTCACCATGGCAGATTAGACACATTTGTATATTTTAGTTCTGTTAGTTCCTTTAAAAAAAATTTATATAGTGCCATGGACTTTTGTATAAATTCCTATATGCAGTGGTCTTCTATGAATAATAGTAACAAAAAATATTAGGAAACAACACAGGCCAAATCTTGTTACGTTATAAATAAGCGCAAGTGCTTTCAAGTGTTCATGCACACACAGAGAAAAGCACCGAAACCAGTAGAACTCTAGCCTTGAGAAACTTGGATCATGGCACAAAGAACAGAAGGAAGGCCAACTGATGGGCTCCGTGTCATGGTTATCGATGAAGATCAAAGTCATGCCAACTCTGCAAGGTCCATGCTCTCTAAACACAACTTTCACGGTAAGACCTTTCAATTCATGTCTGCAATCATTTAAGAAAAACTACAGTGTGTTCCTTTCAGAAGTAGGTACTATAGTACTGCTAGTTTTTCTTTTCCCATCTTTTCTATGGTATATATCCCTCAAACATTGATTCTGACTTTGCAACGTTAATTTGGAACGCAGGAATTGTTTCTTCTAAAGTTTTGATTTTTGTTTTGTGCGTTCCAAATTGGCCCTAAAAGTGTTTCTTGATTTTTTTTCAGTGACAGTGTATACAAGTCCCATAAAAGCACTCAATTTTCTTGAGGATCATGCCGAAGATGTTGATTTCATCTTGGCAGCAGTGCACATGGAAGAGTTGGATGGTTTTCAGTTCCTTGAAGGTGCCAGAGAGGTTCATGAAAACCTTCAAGTGATTAGTAAGTAGGCAGATTCTTTACTATTTTTTACTCCAGTTCTTGTATTTCTATGCATCCCCTTTCATTTCTATGATGTATCTAATACAATAATTTTTGTTTGAAAATGATTATGTTGATAACTCATGCTTTTGAACTAGTGATGTCAACTGAAACGACAATGTACACAATGAAGAGGTGTGTCGAACTTGGCGCACGTTTTTTGGTGAAGAAGCCTCTGGATGCTGTAACGATACATAATTTGTGGCAACATCTTGACCTAAAAGTTCTACGGATGGAGATGATCAATCATTTAATTGGAGGTTGCAACTAGTGTAATCACTACTTACTTTTGTTATTATAGTTGGTAGAAAACTATGATATAATGCAGTCCCATCTTTGCTTAAAGAACATATGCCACTTTTGCTTATGTACCATTCACACTTTTTCTAAGTTAGACTACTAAATATGTTAAATCATTATTTAGCTAGATTTGCCATTAAAATATCATATGATCGTTATTTTCTTATAATTACTTTTGTGATGTTACTTAGTAAATTTGAATGGTGAAAGTTAATAATTTTATCACAATTTTACAGTTCATTACAAACGCATCAATTGAACTATGTCAAAGAGTCTAGCAAAATTCAACTAAGTCCAAGTGCCTTGTATTTTTCTCAAATATAAATTGCCTTTTTAGATAGAAAAAAATTAATGCACCTGTCCGCCCAGAAAAATCCGATTGATTCTCCCAAAAATAAGAAAAAGAAAATGATCGATTGATCTCTATGTTTATATAGTATATCATTTATCTAGCAGATTGTTTTCCTATTTGAATAATTATTTGATTGATTTCATAATTAATATTTCCACCAGGAATATCTAAAACGAATGGAAAGGGCGCTAAACAAGGCAATGGTTGCACAGAGATGCATGATCAAAGGGTGCCTCAAATTCCAAATCCAGACTCCGAGGATGATGATGATGAAGAAGAAGAAAAAGAAGAAGAAGAAGCGGAGACATCTCCAAGCATCTAGAGATGAAGTTTGGATTTGGACTATCATTGCGATGAGCTGAAGATCAAGAGGGAGTGTGGCAATAAAATAATGCTGAGCATAGATGTTCATGGCAGTGATTGTATCTTACTTCATGCAAAATAAGACCCCCATGTTGGAAACTGTTGCAACTAGAATTCTGAGCGTTCTGAACTGTGATATTGTCTACTAGAAATATGATGCTCTCAAACATACAATACAATCCCGCACTGAAAGAAAGGAAGTTCTTTCTGTCCGTGTGTGTGTTCCAAAACATGATAGTATCAAGTTTTAGAAATGAACATCCTAAAATAACTGTAATAGATTCTTTTATTCTAACTGCCACAACATAGACATAAGACAGTTGACCACCTTATATATTTTGAAGGGGCATAGTCTTAGGTGTGTTTGGTTTTCTGCATGCCCCTAGCCTGGCCTATATCTCCCATTCAGGCTGGCTTGGGCTTGGCTAGGGAAGTAAGACCCATATACAAATAATCCAGCAGGAAGTGAAAGAGTGAACTAGAAACGATTGCGCAGTCAGCAAAAATGTATCATTGATCAATCACACAATATTCCATTTAGATATTATCAATTTACAACTAGTTCAGTACACTGATGTATTATACATGTCTTTTGTTCTATATTACACTAGTCTGCAATGAAATCCCCCGGCAGCCTCCCTCGGTAGACAACGTACCAAGCCATGACTCTTACAAGATGAAATGTGAGCATCAGCAAAAATACTTTGTACTGGGACAGAATAAGGTGGCCTCAGGACTTCTGCATTTAACATCCTGTGCACCAAACTGAAATAATCCAAGATGGATGGATATCGCAGACTGGAACAAAAACCGATTCATGTACAATTCAGAATCCGATACTTTCGATGAAAAATTCAGAAACTGACCACTTCATGTTGGGATAGTCCCATATCAATTGTGAAAAGAGGCAAAACACAATTTATAAAGGTGAAGGTGTATCCACTTATCAAGCTAGTTTTTTAGGGGGAAATGGCCTAAGACCCCTAAGGTTGTTGTTTTGCTGGTTGGGCTTGCGGTTATAGCAGCCCAACTATCTGGGGTCAGACCGCTGGTTTAACGGGTTTGCGGTCAGACACTAGTTTAACGATCCGATGGCGCTGACACTGCGCAACAATTGAAATTAGAGCCTAGGTTTTTCGGATACATCTCAAGCCTCACGGTTACCGGGGAGCACACCGATATATAAAGGAGAGATTTGTTGGCATAGTCACACATCAATTGTGGGAGGAGGCAGAGCGCGATTTACAAGGGTGTATCAGACTAGTATTTTGGGTGAGATAGTCTAAGACTCCTAAGGTTGTTGCTCTGCTGGTTGGGCTTATGGTTATAACGGCCTAACTACTTGGGATCGGACAGCTAGTTTAGTAGGCCCAAGATCGAACGCTTGTTTTGCAGTCCGATGCACTGACGTTATGTAACAATTCGTGAACAAACCATCACTGGCTAACAAATATTAGCTCAAAATCAGTTTTCTCGTACAAAACATCACATGCCTTTCATTTTCTTCTCGACGCAAGCGCAACTAGCAATTCATCTACGATGTGTCGTCATTGGGCAACAAATATTAGCTCAAAATCAAGTGACCATCTGTTCTGAGCAACAGAAAAAAAAAATCCATTTTACTGAACTGAGAACTGAATTGTGCATCAGATTATATCAACTCTTCACTGGCCAGTGCAAAGCAACATAAACAGGAATAAAAACATCTTGACATCATTGGCATTCTTTTGCACTAAAATGTAAACTTTAACAAGTATGAACAGGATCAGTAAGCTTAGTCTTACAAACTTGATCAACCCATCAAGTAAATTATTTTGGCAACAACTGGTGGTCTCAGAATAGCATAAGAAAGAAATTTAACATAGGAAGCACTCCTGTTGGCCTCAGAGTATAGATTCTGACATCATTTGCTGTAGCAAGTATATGCTCTGATCAGCAGAAAAGATAGGCAAAAAATCAAGCAATCATCTGTTCTGACCAGCAGGAAAGACAAGCAAATAATCAAGTAGATATATGTTCTGACTGTTGGGCTTTTTGGGAATTTCCAGGAATTTGCGCTCAAAGAAAATGAAGAAAAGGGAAAATCTTAGGTGGGGCCCATTTGTAAGAGATGGAGGGAAGAGATAAGGGCAACGTGAGCCAAAGTCTCACGTAATCTCCTATTTGTGGGCCTCTCATCTCCCCTCACACGAGTCGTGCGGCAGCCGTTTGGCCTCGCCGTTTTCCTCATCTCCCATTGCCATTTCTTCTTTTATGTGCTTGATGAACCATATTTTGAGATACTTCATTAGAAAATTTATGGAAGTTTAGTTTGATGATATTTTGATATATAACCATTCTTTGAATTATCATGTTGAACACATCAAACAAGTGCTAGAAGTGGTTAGGTAGGAACGCTTGTATGTCAATCTTGAGAAATGTACTTTTTGCACTAGTAAGGTTGTGTTTCTAGGTTATATTGTTTCTGCTCATGGCATTGAAGTGGATGGGTCTAAAATTGAAGTTATTCGAAATTGGTCTACTCCTGTAAATGTTAGTCAAATTCGTAACTTCCATGGGTTTGTTAGTTTTTATCAACGATTTGTGAAAGACTTTAGCACCATTGCTGCCTCATTAAATGAATTAACTAAAAACGAAGTCACTTTTGAGTGGGGAGAAAAACAAGACAAAGGTTTTGCTGAATTGAAGAAAAATGTTTGACTGAAGCAACATTGCTTGTTTTACATAATTTCACTAAAACATTTGAGATTGAATGTGATGCTAGTGGAATAGGTATTGGTGGTGTTTTGATGCAAGAAAGAAAATCTGTTGTATATTTTAGTGAGAAACTTTATGGTACACAATTGAAATATCCTATTTATGATAAAGAATTGTATGCACTTGTGCGTGTGTTGGAAACTTGGCAACATTATCTTTAGCCTAAGGAATTTGTCATACATTCTAATTATGAAGCTTTGAAATACTTAAAGGGTCAAGCGAAATTAAATCGTAGACATGTTAAGTGCGTAGAATTCATTGAGACCTTTCCGTACATTGTCAAATATAAGAAAGACAAAGAGAATGTGGTAGCTGATGCATTGTCTAGAAAACATGTACTTTTAACTTAATTGGAAGTAAAGGTACTAGGATTGGAAAGTTTGTAAGATTTGTATGCTTCCGATCATGAATTTTCAGTACCATATTCTAATTGCAAAAATGGAAAAGATTGGGATAAGTTTCATATTCATGATGGATTTCTCTTTCGCATGAATAAGTTATGTGTTCCAGAATCTTCCATGTGTTTGCTACTATTGCAGGAGTCTCATGCAGGGGGAGTAATGGGACATTTTGGAAGAGAAGACGTACATGATATTGGCCGATCAGTTCTATTGACCAAAGATGAGGCGAGACGTCGAGAGGTTTGTTCAAAGATGCATCACATGCCATAAAACGAAGTCGAAACTCAATCCACATAATTTGTATACTCCACTTCCAGTTCCTAGTGCTCCTTGGGAAGATATTAACATGGATTTTGTGTTAGGATTGCCTAGGACTAAGAGGGGGATTTTGTTTTTGTTATTGTTGATAGGTTTTCTAAGATGCTTTTTGAACCAGGTTTTCTAAGATGTAGCTGACTTGTTTTTCAAAAAGATTGTGAGATTACATGGAATGCTAAAAACCATTGTTTCTGATCGCGACGTCAAGTTCATGAGCTACTTTTAGAAAACTTTGTAGGCCAAACTTGGGACAAAGTTGTTGTTTTCAATGACTTGTAACCCACAAACAGATGGACAAACGGAGGTGGTGAACCGCACACTTTCCATGTTGCTACAGACCATGACAAAAAAAGAACCTAAAAGAGTGGGAATACTGTTCACCGCATGTGAAGTTTTGTCGGACCTCGGGTTAGCAAACCCAGATCCTCTGTGATTCCACCGCACTATTCCCTGGATCAGTAGATAGTGCACACAGATACATTACTGTATATCAAAAACATACCATGCGAAAGTGTAAATAATACAGTAATACTTACTCATGGGCCGATTGGGCCGAAAACAATAAAATGCAGCAGCAGAAACTTCACACAGGTGGGACCCGCAAGACTTGCCCACAGGCAGCCAACTGGGGTTCGCGACCTAGTCCATGGCCTCATCGTCTTCCAGCTCTGTCGACCCTTTTTAGGCATCGCAGGGCTTGACTTTATTTCCTTTCTGACTGAATGATGGCAGTTAAGCCGGAATGAGTACGATGATACTCAGCAAGCCACCACACAGGATGCAATAATAATAGATGCAAGGCTGTCCAAGGAGGCTTGAGGTTCTTTTATTTGCTTAATGCGACATTTGCAATAATCATAATTAAAATTCCTATGACTTGGCATTTTATAAACATGCTTTAAAGAGTTTGAAATGTGCAATAAATATAGCGGTGTCGGTTCCATCCACCGATTACATGGTTCCATCCACCTATGCTAGCTTTTGATCATTATGCCACTTTCATATTATCAATCACGCTGGAGTACGTCCCTCCAGGAAAAATCCCAAAATCAGAGTACCTCCCTCTGATAGGTTTTTGTCCCACCCACAAAGGTTTTTGAAATAGAATTAACTCGAGGAGAATCCCATGTCCGCCCTTGACCGTGGGCACGGCTATTCGAATAGTTTGACTCTGCAGAGTTTGTACACTTTCACCACAAGAGGCGATCCGCTCGTTGCTCCACACGATTCCTTAGTCATGCGGTTGAGTAGATCATCACAATAACTGTTCAAAATATCGAGCCCCTTTTGTCATCTCACTTTATGGGCTGCTCCCACTTGCGGTGGGTCCCATACTTTGCACGGGATGTAACCACGGAAACCAGCGCATTCGGACTGCAACTCTCCACAACGCTAGCACGGCTGGAAACTTCACCCTGCACTCGGTGTCCCTTTAGGCCTTCTCTTGCCCTTCTAGCATCCTCCTTTCCCCTACCAGTGAAATGAGTTCCGGGGGTTCGATAGATTTACTTAGCCAAGTTGCAATTTGCAGACTTGTTGTTGTACTATTTTACACGGAGAAGTCATCACAGGATTAAGTCCTTAATGCGTCCGGGCGGTTCAGTCCACAAACCACATATTCTCGTGCTACTTCCGCACCAACCACTCTTACCACCCGCCCAGACAGGTATAGCAGGTTTTGAGGGTTTTGAGAAGCATAAAATAACTAGTTACAAAGTATTCAGCCACGTACATCCCGTGACTGCCCAAAACAAGTTCTCGTGTTTTTGAAGATTGATGATCAGGGCAACTAGCGCCCTGGACTTGACAAGATTAGCATGGCATTTAATATGACTTATAGCTAGTAAAGTTATCAATAATGTCTATGGTGACAAGGGTCAGGTGATTCAAGTATCAAAGGATGGCATAATAAATTTAATACAACAAGTGGGCATGTAGCTACCTTAAGCTTTGACATATATTTGCATAATCAATTAGGCATGCAATTTGATAGTTTAAAAGAACATAATTTTTGCATAAAATGTAGGGTCAATATGATCAAAGTGATGACTTACCTTGCTTGTTTTACCACGGCCTCGATTGCTCTAAATCAAAGCTTGCTCAGTCAGCGATCTCAACTTCCTAGTCGTCGCTTTTACCCGAATCTTGATCTTGTTCGAATCTGTCGCCTCGTTGAGTCTTCAAATTCTAATACGCGTTAAAGAAAAGAAGAATCAAATAAATCCAAACATTTTAAATGCCCAATTTAAATTAAATTACACTTTTATTATGATTTGAGAATATAAGGATGATTCGGATTAGTGGACTATAGACACAGCGGTAGCTGGATTTGAGTAAGAGAATGAGTTGTCTGAATAGCTTTACCGTGAGGGAAAATTTTAGGATAACAAGGATCAAAATGATTAAGTATCTTCAGGCATGTATCCATTCTAGAAAAAGGGTAGTGGTCATACATGGCCGATTAGGGAAAGGTGAGGTTCGATCTGTTACTTGATAACTTTCCTTCTATTGATTTATATTTATCAGTGAAGTTCCATGAGTCGGACAAGACTTATGGATAGATAAAAGAGCGTATCGCTGGTAGTAACGAGGAATATAATTTTATGAGTTTAGGATGCGGAAGCTTTGCATAAGTTGAGTATAATTTTAAATACTCAATGCAACTCTGGTATTTCATGTGGCAATATTTATCTGATATTGCAACTGCCAATTTCTAAAGTCAATTATTCTATTTGATTAACCGCTTTACTTGATATGACCAGCGGCTATGATTTGTCAGAAAGGAGAGTTATGATTGTTACAATGATATTCTTGATAAAGCTAGTTCTTTTATTATTACTTATTTTTTTACCATTGCATCTGAAATCCCAAGATACTAATTGGGGATTTGGATGTGGGGCAAGGACTAATGGTTTCTTACTTATTTTTAAGGTTGATTTATTATAGAGGACTTTACCGATAATTATTTTAAACACTAGTAAGAGAGATGATATGATTCTAGAGATGAGCAATTTTGTGGTCATCACTTTATGCGGCATGCAAATGACTTTTGAGAGATAAACTTATTAAACAGGGTAGGTATATATATTCTCACTATTTGAAATGTTATGCTTGATGATACATTCATTCGGATTATTTTACTAATTATTTTTACTGCCATTGTATTAGTTGTTACGGACTTAGACAAGACAAAATGGGTGCGAATCATTTACCGAGCTCCAACACTAACATTTTAGTCATGATATTGCGATCATTATTATTATCAGCATTATTACTATTTCATGTTAACTTCTTGATAATAAGAAAGGAGTTCATGGCATAATCTTGCCTTAATAATCCTATGTGAGGATTAGTTCATTACTCTCTATATGCATAAAATTAACTAGAGTTAATTTATTAATCATTTTTTAGCACTTTTTAGTTTCAATTACAATATTAACTTCTTATTCCCATTTGTATTCAAAACCCATAGTTTGCAAAATTGCTCCTTTGATTACGTATACAATATTAGTTCTAATTATATTTAGTCATACCCTAAAGAGTATTGTGACACGGGGCAGAGTCTTGGGGGGGGCTTAACCGGCTGGGCTCACATGTCATACCAGAAAGGGGGCTACTCGGCTGAAAATAGAGGAGTAGAGCAGAAGCAGCTGGAACAGAGGAGGGAGGGCGGCGCCAGGGCCGGACGGCGGCGCCGGCGGGGAGAGGCCGGGGAGGAGACGGCGACCGGGAAAAGGGGCTGCCCCGGCGTCAACGAAGCTCGTGGAGGCGGCAGCTTTGGCCGAGGTGGCTCCAAGGCGGGCTGGCGGCGGTGCCAAGCGGCCCACGGTGAGGGAGGAAGGGGCGCCGGCGGCCGGGAAGGAGAGGGGAGAAGGTGGCGCGCCGGAGTATGAGTGGAGTACAGGGGACTCACCGGGGCGCTTGAAGCGGTCGGAGGTGAGCCGGCGGCGAGCGCATGCGCCGGTGCGGCCGTGTCACCGTGGCGGGGAGACTTGGGCAGCGGAGGGCACAAACCGACGGTTGGGGAGGCTTCGGGCGGTGGAGGTGCAGCTCCCATTGCGTGGAATCGGCCCGAGGTCGACCTATGGGGAGGCGGCGGTGGAAACAGCGGCGGCCGGCCGGAGGTGAGGAAGAGCCAGGTGCGGCGTTCTCGGGCGGTGATTCTTCGATTGCTCAAGTGGGGAGGTAGAGGGCGACCTGGGGCATGCCGTGACTCATTCACTTTGGGGGAAGGCAGCCGGAGGCGGCCGAGACAGGGAGAGGCGACGGCGGCACGGCAATGAGCTCAGGAGGAGGGAGTGGGGAATGGGGAGAAGGCACCGGGTTCTTATAGCTACGGAAAGGGGTCCCTGTGGCGGAGCTGTTGCCGGAGACCCGGGAGCAGTGCACGGCATGGCGAGCGTACTTCGGCATGGCGAGGCGTCCTGCGGGCATGGCTGCAAGTACGGTGGCGGTATGGGCGGCGTCCGGCGGCATGGGCGACAGCATGGAGTAGGGGTATGGCGCCCGAGGTAGGCCGGTGCTGGCGCAGAGGTGACGGGGCAAGCTGCGCGGGCTGGGCCGGCTTGGTTCGGCGGGAGCGACGCGGCCTGGGTGGTGGCGCTGTGAACAGCGGGTGGAGGAAGAAGCAGGGGGAGGGAGGAAGAAGACAGCCACGGTCGGGTGATTGGGCCGAAGGCCAGGAGAAGAAGAGGCTGGGTGGGCCGGGCGGACCGGAGAAAAGAAAACGACCCGGAGGAAAAGGAAAAGAAAAAGGGAGCAGGCCGGGGGAAAAAATGGACCAGGCCCAAGAGAAATTTTAATTATTTTAGAATCTCCAAATTTTGGATTTCATATTTTGATTTTTGTGAGTAGATTTTGAATTTGGAGGCTGGGTTCAGATTTTCGGATTCAACGCTTTAACTTTAAAATTGTCGAGTTATAGGGAAATAGACCTTACTCTCTCCGAGTTTGAATTTTCATATATGCAAATTGGATGGGAAGGATTTTATATAAATTTTTAATTTCCGTTATGGGATTTGAATCTCCGGATTTAAATTTAAATTTGAAATTAAGACTTCCAAGTAAGTTTGGATTTTCTCAGTTTGATTTTTTTTATTAATCGGGCTTTTTGGCAAGACATCCAATTCGAGAAATTTGAATAACACCGAAAATATTTGAGATACACCGAAGAAACGATTAAAAGATTTTAAATTTTTGAAATTACACTAGCTCCCTATTTGGGATGTTACAAGTTTGCATATAACAGGACGGTACATTCTACAGCTCAATTGTATCCATTTGAGGCGGTGTATGGGTTCAAACCAATCACCAGTTGATTTATTACCACTCCCACTACACAAAACATGCTAATATGGAGGTTTTCAAGCGTGCCGACTTTGTGAAAAAAAAACTCCATGTATCAACAGAAGAGGTAATTGAAAAGAATGTACATGCTTATGCTTCCAAGGCTAATAAATCCAGAAAGAAAATGATTTTTAAACCAAGTGACTTATTGTGGGTACACCTTCGCAAAGAACGCTTTCTGGAGAAGCATAAATCCAAATTGATGCCACGTGATGATGGACATTTCAAAGTACTTACCAAGATCAATGACACAACATACCAAATTGAGCTTCCAGGAGATGATTATGGAGTAAGTACTACCTTTAATGTTACTGATTTATCACTCTTCTTTGGACAAGATTGTGCAGAGTCAAGGACGACTCCTTTTCAAGAGGGGAAGATGATGAGAGCATCTCTAGCATCTCTACTACACATTCATCTTCCACTCTAAGGGTGCATGACAAAGCTAGTAATGAGACTCCAAAAGGTCCTATAACAAGAGCAAAAGCTAA
The DNA here is from genome assembly GCA_017311315.1 of Dendrocalamus latiflorus. Classification (NCBI taxonomy): domain Eukaryota; kingdom Viridiplantae; phylum Streptophyta; class Magnoliopsida; order Poales; family Poaceae; genus Dendrocalamus; species Dendrocalamus latiflorus. The sequence continues at coordinate 31,217,198 of CM029627.1, read as the reverse complement.
GCTACTCCAACAACAGATGCTTTATTTTTTAGAGAGTTTCCTATCGCTTTAGAAGAGAATAGTATACTATCTTATGCAAATACATTGTGTTCTCATATTTGAAGCAATGAAAGAACAAATGGAGAAGGACCAACTGGCCAAGCACACGGGGAGAAAGGCTCATGAGGCCACAGGGAAGGAGGCCCATGCAACCAACCACCAAGGAGGGAAGCAAACCCAAGTCGTGCTGCTAGCCCATCTATAGAAATGTCCATGATTATACTTTTAGAAGGGTGTGTTTGCCATTTTGTGATTAAGGGCCAATTTGGAGCTAGCTCTTGTTATGGGCTCCAAAAAACCAAATAAAGACTAAGTAGAATGGGCCTTAGGCCAGGTGTGTGCATGTGGAACCCTAAAGCCCATGTGTGGGGCGTGGGGTCCAAGTGTGTTGCGCAAGGGGGGTGCGCACCCCTTTAAAAAGGTAGCCACTACCCCTTGAAGAGGTAGACCACCTTTTGATAAAAATCAATCTACTATTGTTCATGCTTGAGTTCTTCTGTGGCCGCCGAAATTTCCATGGGAAATTAGGGAGTTTCTTCAATCAAGATCGTTCAGCCTTTCCGCTGGGAATTGAGTGCACGATAGATCTTCGCTTGGTGGTCAACGAAATCAACGCGAGTGTGTTTTGGAGGATTAAAGAGTGTTTGTCCCTTGCACTGGCATTGGAGGATCACTACGATTCATTAAGACTCTTGCGAGTATCCAATGCTACGTTGAGAAGATCGGGCGACCCCATATCAAAGCCTCTTTCTTGTGGTGCACAGCAGCCATGGCTAGGTTGGACACCCTCCATGCCGTGGGCTGGTCTCCCCACACGGTTGGACCTCCTCCATGCATTTGGGCCTTTCCTCTCCATGCGGTTGGGCCTTCTCTTACATAGCCATTACATTGTTTCGGTCGTAGCGGTGTGACCACAAGTTTCTGATGTTGGCACCTTACTCATTGCATGGGCTTTGGAGTAAGCTTTCCAACAAGCACAAGAGCATCCGAATCAGACTCCGTTCGTGAAAATTATGGTTTTTTAGAGCCCTGTTGGGCTGTCTTGAACCAAATCCGAATTGAGATCTGAGTCGATTCCGAGTTTGATTTCGATTGGGCTTGAAAAAAATTACGAATTGGACTTGAAAACCTTATCCAAAGCTTAAGTGTTAGGTACTTGAGCTTTTCCCTTTTTGCTCTCCCATCGAATAGGCTTCTTCCCCTTGCTACTAGCCGCATGGCTTAGGCCAGCCACATGGCCCTTTCCTCTTCCTTGTGCTTTCTCCATTACTTTGGCCCCGACCTCCCTCTCAATTCCAAAATCTTCCATTTGTCAAACATGAAAATATACAAAGTAGTGACATGAAGTAGTATTCGTTTCTCATGAATAATATTGTTTGGACTAAAGAGAAAATGAGTTCACCTCAATGTTATGCTTCTTTGCAAAAGTTTCAGCCTTTTTTGTAAGTTCATGTTGCTTCGAAGTACAGCAACAATTGAACACAACATAGCTAAAGATGTTCTCATCAACACCCTACGTGAGCCTCAATGACGTATTTATATTAGCACAGGAAGGTCCACTGACACATGGCAAGGAGGAGCACTTGAGGGTCTATAGCGGCTTCTCGAATCCGACCTCTCAACGCCGCCGTCCGCCTCACCCATCACCACCACCTCTGCCCCCGCCCGCTCCTCCTCTTGCCACCTCTACCCCCGCCACCGCCTACTCCCGCCTCCTCCGCGCTCATCTCGCCTGAATCATCATCCCCGTCCACCGCAACCCCGCTTTGTCTTCGTCAACTCCATCGCCACTACCACCGATTAGCCATTGTCGCCACTCTTCCGCAGCCAAATCCGACCGAATTTGGTTGAGCCCATGCAAATCCAGCTAGATCTGGTGGCCACCACTCGGTCATGCTCGTCAATATCGTCCTCTGCCACCGCCACCCCTCCCTACTCATGCCGCCTAGCGATTTTTTCCCCTTTTTTTCTTTTTTCTTTCATTTTCTTTCTTTTCTTTCATGTTCATTTAATCCTTTTCAATTTCTACCATATCTTTTTCCTTTTCCAAGTTCTCAACGAAAAGCTGAATTAAACACCTCTAGTTTCAGCCGTAGCTTCTTCCAACTGCTATAGTGTCATTTCAGTCAAAAGCCATCGGTCGCAGCCGAATTGAACTAGGCCTTAAACCATTTGGTGGCAAGAGCTCCTCTCATACCAAACAGCTGTAGCGAACCATGGTTTTGGGACCATGTTGCTAACAAAAAGTATCATTTCCTCAAGGAAAAATGCAACCAATTCTAGTCATAAAAGAGAAGACTTTTAACGCTAGCATATTGTGAGAGACAAAAACATTCTTGGTAGAGTACATCTGTAAATGCAACTCATGGTAGTACCACATTCTGATGACTACCCTGAAGCACTTACCATACCGGCAGGTAAAAGATTTGTAATTGCAATGAGCTGTACCATCAGGAGATATGCGGTACTGAATATGAATTTAGTCATGTTGTCATCAAAATTATGTTCCAGCTTAAATCACGTTAATTCTACAAGCATGCAGTACTACGACATTAGGAAGGCACACTTGATTAGTACCAAAAAAAATGATAGGAAACCGTCTACAAACACTACAGCAGAACTGAGGAGCTAACCTAGCAAAACTATTGCGCTAGTAGACTACCCAAGTAGTTAATAAGACTTCAATGCCCAGCTGAGATGCCTACAATAAAGCAAAGAACAAGTAGGTTGGTAAGAGAACATAATGCCAACAAATCATAAAACAGTTGCAGCATGAGATGAAATATACATTACACGATAGCAACTAATAAAATGTCAACAAAAAATTCCGAAGGATTTCTGGGAATTCATGATAGATATTAAGATGCAGCCTCAAATGTGGAATATAAGTACTGAAGTGGAATTTTAGCATGTATCAAAAAAAAAGATCTTGATTAAACGCCCACTCGCAACTTTCTTTCATACAAAAAGGGGACTCTTTGTCATCAAGGCAATCCTCATAGGCTACAGGTTTCAAATGTACATCAATCCTTTCAGTGTTAACACCCTTTTCCTGGTTCAACATAGTGAAGTAATGGATATGAAAACATACACATATATGTAAGCAGGTGTTGGTCTTGACTACACAGTGTTTTTAAATTCACACGTAAGGGTGAATCAAAAATGTGTTTCGCTTATATGTGACTCAAGTTTTACTTATAAATTCATGTATTGTGCTATTGCAATGAAGTCCAATCAAATTCAGCTCCTCCGCTCTCGCTACAGAAATACCACAAACCAAAGTGCAATGAACACACAGCTTTCAAGTTTCAATTAATATAAACATACAAATGGCATTCTCAATGGCAGGTGATGCAAATCTATATAAATAAAGCCATTTTAGGTAAGCAAATAACTGGTTTAGAAGAAACACTAAAACAATGCAATAAATTAATAAGTTTCTAATATAAAAATAGTACAGTTCTGCGTATTTTTATGAAAAACAATACAGCTTTGATTGAATGAGTAGTTTAGAAAACTCTGATTCCTGTGAAGATTACTTCGAAATTAAGAATAAAGGCACTGACTTCGTTCCAGGGTTCAAGTTTTTATTTTTCACATATTCACCGTTTTGAGATCAACCGTGTGGAAGCTGGCTAAAAAACAAAAGCACCCAGTTTGATAATATTAGGGCTGGTTCAAGCAGTTCAAAGCTGTTCCTGGCTGCATCTTGGCATATGTTGAACCCTACTTTAATGGTACATACAACCTACGTCACTTTCTTATGTTCAAGTAATTGAAAGGTGCAAGATGCCCATTTTAACACACCTATTGAGTAGACAACAAACAACAACAATAACAAATCCTTTCCCATTTTAATACACCTATGAATAGACAACAAACAACAACAATAACAAAGACTTTTATCCCAAACAAGTTGGAGTAGGTTAGAAATAAAACCATCTCAAGGTGAAAGAGACGAAAAGCTTGAAATAAAACCTACAATGCTAAAACCCTAAACCGTACATCCTGTCATCTAAACCGAAAGCTTAAAACACCACCACTAAACCTTCTTATGGCTCCGGTACGTAGATCGCTAACTTCCATATGCTCCTATCCAAAGATAATTCTTTAGATGCATTCTAATCCCTCAAATCTCTTTTAACTGCTTTCTCCCACGATAAGTTGGGTCCTCTGCCTCTTCTTATGTTTTCAATGCATCTTAAAATAACACTACTACTAGTGTCTCAGGAGACCTCCGTTAGAGATGTCCAAACCATCTCAAGCGATGTTGGACAAGCTTCTCTTTAATTGGTGCTGCCCCCACCCTATCACGTATATTATCATTGCGGACTCAATCCCGCCTTATATGGCCACAGATCCCCCGCAACATCCTCACCTATGAGTAGACACATCACCTAAAAAATTCAGGCAACAAAAGTAAATTTGCCTCTACTGCCATTGTGGCTGTAAATATGAATGAAGCTTGTTGCATATAGTATTGAGTTGCATGCACCAGCCAGTTCACCTAAAAGCTTAATCTGATGAGGAAAGATGGACAATTCACTTATACTTTAACACTTTCCCTCACGTGTAAGCTCCCACAAGCCCAAGACGTGGAATAGAAGTGGGTTGTAATTTTTTAATTGCGCCAACTGGGTCTTGAACTCAAAATCTCTTGCCTCTGATACCATATTGAATTGCCACTCGGGTGGGCTTTCCGCCGTCGCTGGAGCTAGAGTCGGGGTCCTTCCACCGATGTCGCCGCTTGGGCCTTCCGCCAAAGCCGCCGCTCGGGTGGGCCTTTACCAACGTTGGAGCCAGAGTCAGGGTCGCCAGAGCCGCGGTCGCTGCCCACCAGACCACTCCGCTCCCTCCTTCGGTCTGTGAGACCAACCGAGGCGATCAGCTCCTTTTGTTGACCAACTGAGAGAGAAAAGCAAAGAAAGCAAAAAAAAGAAAAGAAAGGAAGGAAGAAAAAAATGAAGCTTGTTATATATTGCAATGGCCCATGGGGTCTATATAGTACAAGGACTCAAAACCCTAGAACAATGGGAAAAGACATTAATACCCTTAACACCCCCTCAAATGCAAGGTATATGTAATAGCATTGCATTTGAAAGGGTTGACACTAAAAAGGGAAAATCCAAAGTTCAAGTCTTGAAGATGTCATCATAGCGTATAGCTTTTGGAAAATTGTGTCAAAAAATCGTCTCCCATCCAAAATCGTGCGGTAGCCCATCAAACAGAAAGTGCAGGGGCCGAGAAGGTAGAGGTAAGCAGGAGCAAAGTCGACCGTAGTAACACGATGAAGAGGATGTGGAAGGTGACACAAGTAGAGAAAGTTGTCAAATCAAACCGAAGAGGGAGATAGAAGCATAGCGGCACAGATCAAAGCCCGAGACGACGGGAGCGTAGTGCACAAGTGCAACGGAGGCACAATACAAAAGAAGCGCGGCGGCCTTAGAAGCTCGGGGCGGCGGCTCACAGAGAAACGGCGGCATCATAATGATTTTTACGATCTGCAGCGGCTCAAAGAGAAAAGCGGCGGCTGCGGCTATGCGAAAGGAAGGAGATAACCACGCTCATCCAAGAGAATGGATCGTGGCTAGCAAAGCAGTCAACACGATTTGACAAAGATTTTGTGGACTCGCACGGCTTTAACAAACTGAAAAAGAGAGGGCAACAGACTTGGATGAACACAACGGAAGACTAAAAGGAAAAGACTCAAGATAGAGATACCACAATCCTAGATCGCAGATCCAACTACCCAATTAAAAACAAGCAAAAGCAGAGATAGTGCCCACAACGCACAACCCCTCTTTTCTTTCTTCTCTCTTCTTTTTCTCCTATCGGCCAACAGGCCTAGGGCGGCGGCGGCGGGTGTATGGATCTGGGCACCAGGAGACCGCGCAGATGCAGGTAGCCGACGCACCGTCGGAGCGGTCGGATCCAAGGCGGCAGCGGTCAAGGAGGGCTAGGGCAGCACAGTTACGATGGGATTCAGCGAGAGACGGCGGTAGCTGAGCTCGACGAAGAGGCGAGAGACGGCAACGGGGAGGTCGGCAAGCCCGGATCCAAGTGAATCTGGGGGAGAAGACGACGGCGGCCACTAGTGAGGCTGACGGCGACCAGAGAGCCAGCGTCACGCACATCGAAGCCCGATCCGGCGCTGCGGCGGTCAGATCCCTGTGGTGCCAGGCCGGGTATGGCCGGATCTTGGGCGAGGCGATGCGGATCCGAAGCGGAGACGGCCGGATCTGGCGCATGCGCGACAGGGCACGGGCACGGATGGTGGTGCGCATGTGCGGCAGCTGGGAGATGGCTGCCCCCGGGAGTGGAGAACACTCCTCCCGGGGGCAATAGCAGCGGACGCGAGTCGGCCGACGACGGCGGCGATGGGCAGCGGTGGCTAACCTTGCTATGATACCATGTAGATATGAATGAAGCTTCTTGTATATTGCAATAACCCATGAGACTTATATAGTACAAGGACTCAAACCCTAGAATAATGGGAAAAGACATTAATACTCTTAACAGTGGCATACCAAGACTGGCCTTCGCTTGCAAAGCTCATTGTAAAAAAAACTACACCATCCACATAATTTAACACAAACCAAATATATCAACTAATTATGTGTGTAGCATTAATACTAGCCAGGTGAAGATGAAGGGCCCTTGATATTGGTTTTAGCTTCTAGTTTCTACTTCCAGAAGCAAAAACAATATGAACGCCTCAGTTTCTATAAGTCATTTCTATCAAACACTACTAATCGTCGACCACTACTTTTTGTTTTCACATGTTGTAACGCATTTTGCATTTTATTATGTCACAATTCCGTAAATCGCATGGTGGTCCGAATGTTGTAGTGACTTTCGTTGCACCGTCTTTCTTCTATAATGCACTACTATTCATCAGCTGCTTCTATCAGCCACTTCTATCAGTCACCAATATTCATCAGTCATAACTAAAAGCTATCAGTAAAAACCAATACGAATAAAAGCTATCAGCAAAAACCAATACGAACAGGCCCGAACTTGGGCAACTCAGGCAGACTACTGAATAAAAAAATATTTATGCCATGCATTCTTGACAAGCCAAAGCAGTCAACTGAAATTCCTGTGTCAACTCATAACTAAAATGGGTAGAATTCCAGAACGAAAGTTATTTTGAATGCATGCTTGAAAACTAACAGAGTCCTTCTGAAACATTGGCAGTGATAAAGAAAACTATGCCACCCTACATGAAGTTCAGATACGTTTGACTGATTATCACAAGATGGTGTGGCTCTAAGATATTAAAATTAGCAAGAAAATTGAACGGTGTAAATGATTATTGTTTGTAACCAAGAGAATACATTAACAGTGAACAACTTAACATATGCATAGGAAAAAGGAACTATAACAGATTTTAACTGGGATTGCTGCAGAAGTAGTAAAGCATTTTCTGCATAAGGATACAGAAAAGGATACAGCTGAAGGTTATTAACCCAGATGCCTGTATTATATAGTATACTGCAAGATCATGTCAAACAGAAGTGTAAAAAGAAGTGCCAGACGCAAAAAAGAACACAAAATGCAAGTGAGCAAGCATACCTGACATTAAAGAAAGAAAAATGGTCTCTATCTCCTTCAGTGAAGGATATCACTCTTCCTTATATGATGTTCATGAGGGTGTATCCCATCATGGTATATTTTAAGCTTTCCTTCAGATATATCATAATGCATGCTTGTTGGAGGATGTCCATCAATATCTGCTTTGCGGATCATATCTATCACTGAACTGATCTTGATTCGACACTGACCTATGTCGGTTCTGACTAGCTCTACTTCTAGCATTGCTTCTATCTCCTAACATGAGATCATATTCTGTCTCTAAGGATTTTCGTGTCCGTGTTGACCATGTTGTACAATCACTTGATTCAGAATGGTATTCTGAGACATCCTTTTTATACTTATAACCAAATTTCTTCCACTGATCATTGGAGTTTCTTTTATGTCTATTGTTCTCATACTGGTCAGAATACCTTCGATCTACTGGACTTTCCGATTCTTTAATCCCTCTATTCTCATGCTCAGATACATTTTGGTAATGGTGTCCACAAGTTTCATATCTTAAGTTCCTATATGAATCCCTTGTGTCAAGACTCCTTGATGAAACTCTTGCAAAATAATCAGCACGTGGTGAGTTCTCACAACTAGGTGATCGAGAACCCAAAACTGCCTTATCATAAGAGCTGCTTTTAGGATAATAACTTCCTTGGTATGTGCCTCCATGAGAGTTGCTCTTAACCATATTTTGTGCAATGCCACCAGGAGCTTCCACAAGGCAACCAACCCCTCCTGCCTGTTTGATTTCCTCCATGTGCTCATCAATTATGTCTCTTAATATCTTCAATAGAAAAGGAAAAAAACATCAGATCCATATCATCATGAAGGCAAGTTTCAGAAATCAACTGAACAGGAGGTGAGACAACATGCACAAGGGTTGCATCGACAATCTAAATGAGGACAAATTGATTAAGAAATCAAGTGTAATTAACTTAAAATTGAATAATTTAGGACAAACAAAGAAATGAGACTTAATCAGATTTAGATAAAAAAAATTATTGAGGTGACTTTCCTTGTCTGAAGAGCCTAAACAGGGAATCATGCTGTACATAACGGAGTGTTGAGTAATGTTCGACCTCAAAAAAATATATATTCTATTCAAAGATTTGAGATCTTTAGGATGATGAAGACAGATGAAATTATTTACAAATTTCAAATGCACCTCTGTCGGATTTCGCTTCACTTTCTTGCCACGGTAAGACATTCTTCTCCGCTTGTAATCTCGTTCTTCAGCTAAGAGCTCCTCCCTTGTCTTGGCTCTACCAGATTCCTTTTCAGAAGTGATGAAGAGAGGTAAGTAAATGCATATACTATCTTGTACAGAGACCAAAGTCTAGTAAATTAAGTAGTAGTGATAATTTATTAAATTTCAATCCTTTATCAACACCTCATTCTTAATAAGTAAATGTATCTTTAGATCAGCGTGTCCATACATTTTAGCAATACACTGAGATAATATATTATGTTTTATATCTAATGAGCAAACATTGCTTTACTAAATAGTAAAACAAAGAGAATAAGCACGTATGTCAAATAGAAATAGTACCTACAGATCAGTTAAGGTTCAGAAAAACTATAGTGCTACTCTGCATGATACAATATAAATTTTAAATAAGTACTATCCAGAAGAATTGTATATTTGTATCAATAATAGGTTAGTAAGTATAACTCAAGAAGCCACTGGAAAATGCAGAAACATCAGTGTGGCATCTGGATTCTGGAAAACTACTTTCAACGGAGTGGTTGCATGTCTTTACCTGGCTCTCTACTCGACGTGATAGAATTCCATCATACTCCAGAACAGCTCGGTAGTTTGGTCGCTTTGACCGCTCTTCATGGCCTTGTTCCAATGCTTGTGAATATTCAAGTAACCTGTCAAGAATTGAATGTATTGGTCAGGGTTGGAAAGCATTACCAAACCAAGGAAAACTAAAGTATGATACACGTATTACTATTCATGTGTCTCCTTTCTCTGCACAAACATGTAGCCCGTAGCTCCCCACCCCCACCACACAGTGTACGCAGGTATGAAGCGAGTAATGTATTTTTATGTGTAACTGTGTAAAGGTGCAACAAAAATATATGGATGCAGAATGAGAAGCACAGGTAATTAAACATATTTGTCCTCCATTAAGAATTTGGGACTGAGAACTAAAGATAGAAAACCAGTGATGTTAAATTTCTACTTCAAAAAATTGGTACAACATCAAAGTTTGATTTTACTGAACAGTCAACAGTGTCCTGTTTATTCACTATTATCAAGCATCCTCACAATTCAAAAAATTGGTACGACATCAAAGTTTGATTTTACTGAACAGTCAACAGTGTCCTGTTTATTTCACTATTATCAAGCATCCTCACAATATTAAGAGCTGCATGAGCATATTCATTCAGTCTTTCCAGTATAGTACACCATAACTATAATAAGCAATGCTCGATTTATTAAGTACAACACAAAGTTTCAAGAAAGCATACAGCTGATATTTTGATGAACGTGGTACTTGAAGAGCCCTGATCTTCTCCTCCAGGGAGAACCTCTCATGCAATGCCACGATGGCTGCAGCAACCTGGGAAACAAAAACAGAACCTGCCCCAACATCTCCCAAATCACTTCCTGTTTCACCAGCACCTCCACTAGCTCCTGCCTCTCCACCTCTACCGCCACCAACACCATCTCCAACGCCAACAGCCAACCAAGACCCCATCCACAGCATCGCCTCCTTCACAGCCGCAACCGCGAAGAATCTACCATTACCCTCTCCATACAAAATCTCGAGCTGCACGCCTAGCCATGAGACACCCCCAACCAGCCTCGGGCACTCAAACCTCATAGCGCTCAGATCAAAACAAGATCCTCCGCCCTCCCCATTCCACGCCCGCCCCAGCGAGCAGCCCGCCTCCGCCGCCACCACCTTCAGGCAAAGCCTGACCAGCACAAACACATGGTCTCGAGTCACCGCATCAATCATGACCCCATACCTCGACGAGCTCGTGAGCACCCACCGACGCAGCTCGGACTCCCACTGCGGGACACCTGACCGCAAGGCCGCCGCCACGCGGGCCGCGGCGTAGGAGTAGGCACCCGGGAGGTGATGGCTGCCCCAGGAATCCACCTCCCGGCGCAGGAGGCAGAACTCCGACGGGAGGATGCGGGGAGGAGAGGAGATGGTCGGGACGGCAGTTGAGGAGAAGAAGTCTGCGCACTCGGCGGCAAGGAAGGCGGGGAGGGAGGAGGAGGCGGGGGGCGGGGTGGCGGTAGTGGTAATGATGCGGACGACGGCGGGGCAGTCGGAGTAGAGCGCCGGCGCGGCTGAGAGGGGGACGGGGAGGGGGATGGCGGAGGTGGGCGAAGAGGAGAGGGGTGGGAGTGCGGTGGTGGTGGGCAGAGGTGAGGGGGCGGTGGAGGAGGAGGTGGTGGTTGTGGCGGTGTTGGAGTGGGGGAGGGGAGGGGAGGGGAGGGAGGAAAGGGCGGAGGAGGCGACAGAGAGGAGGGAGCGGAGGTGGGCGAGGACGGAGGGGAGGGTGGGTGGCGGAGGAGGAGGAGGCCGTTGTGGTAGTGGTTCCATGGGAGAGGAGGAGGGGATTGGCGGCGGCGGAGGAGGGTTTTGAGGGAGAACAGCCCGGCGGCCGCTCGCGTCGGAGAAATTTGGATTTTTGCCACCCAAACATTGGCTTCGCAGTTTTGTCATCCCAAACACTAGTTTCGCAAATATGTCACTCAAAATATGTGTTTCTTGATTTCTTTACCATTTTCTCTATTTCTCTCCTTTTTCTCTTGGACTCAGCCACTGAAAAGGACAGTATTGCCCCTAAGCAATTGCACACGTTGTATCCTAAGCTGGGAGCATCCTAAGCTGGGAGCATGCCCCTAGCATCCTCACCCAGAACAACATAAACAGCTTTCATCATTCATCCAAAATGTAGTTTTCTCTTTGGAGTCAGTGTTCACATGTCACATGCAGAGGCATTATGTCATTGAGCTCTCACTGGAGGTCCATCGTCTTTTGAAATACTAGTACGAAGCCACACTAGCATTGAGCACCACGAACTTTGTCATGCCCAAACTCCAAAAATTGAAAGGTCCCTTGCCAAACATATGTATCAACTACTACATAGATAAGCTGCTTCTAAATTCATGAAACTCTAAATTGCAACCTGACACTTAAATTGTGCTTCATGAATCAACCATATATTAAACCAGCAGAACAGCACCCAGACAAATCCAAGCCAGTATACAACCGAATTTCGGTCCTCAGAACAACATAAACAACTTTCATCATTCATCCAAAATGTAGCTTTCTCTTTGGATACTCAAAAAGTGTTCACATGTCACAAAATATCATTCATCCAATATGTAGCTTTCTCTTTGGAGTCAGTTTCTTTGTTGCAGCTGCAGTAGGCATCCTCTCAGGAGTAGTGGCCACAACTTGTGAAGAACTGCCCTCTCTTAGCAAGAAAGCAAGACGGCTGCACACGTATATGTTATAAAAATTAGATTTCAGATTTGTACATCAAATAGCATATGCTATATGTGTTACTGTTTCTTACCTTCTAGTCACCCTTTCTGGACTATCTTGTAGTATTTGTTCTCTAGTTGGCATTTGTGGTGTGCTAAGTTCACCTGGCTTAGCTTTTGTAACGTTCTTTCTAGGCTGCCTCTTTCTACAAGTATAAAAAAAATTAAAGTTTGTAATGACACAAGTATGGAATTAGATAGTTAACTATATTCACCTGTACAGTGCTTTGACCTTTATGTTTGCTGGCATTTATTTTCCAAGGGCAATCATCACTGGACTTGCAGAAACCTCTAAATCTCTCCTTATCTGACTTTTCTGTCCCTAGAGCAAACTCCTCATTGATGGCAAATTGCCGCACTACCATCCTGAACTCGTCCATTGATGGGTAGATAGTGCCAAGATCCATTACTGGGTGGTCCTTATTGTCAGACCCGGATTTTTCAATCCGAATCTTACTGTGTTTCACTGCACTATTCCCTGGATCAGTAGCTAGTGCACACAGTCACATTACTGAATCATTTCATACATCGCATAATCATCCATTATATTACATAAATTGAAATACACCACGTCGGGTGACAGTTTACAAAAGGGGCCGACTAGGCCAAATGTCATTATTACAAATACGCACAGCGGAAATACAGCAAAAGCAAACCCAAATCCACAGGCAAGCGACTGGAAGGTACTGTGTGCATTATATGTCACCAGCTAACTAGTAACATACGTGCACACAACGCCATACGTCTACTTGTCCATGACTAAACAACGAAGCCTACGCCTTAGTTTTCTTCGTCATTCTTCTCCTCCGTAGCGGGAGCTTCCTCGTAGGCGTAGTGGTCTTGCGCTCCTGTTTCTGGATTTTTGCCGCAAAGCGAGCGTGAGCACTCCGACCCCGTGCTCCGCGAGCCAACACACAGAATGCAAGATATAACATGTATGGCTAATCAAAGGATGGCTTAAGTTTATTTTCTTTTGCGAAGAGTGCTTTTGAATACAATTATATAAAAACTCCTAAGACCTAGCATTTGAACAAAAGCATAATGTTCAAGGAATATTAATATGAACTTCCATACATATGGCATCACACCATATGCCTAATATTACCATAATTTCTCCATGCATATGGCATCACACCGTATGACATTTTTCAGCGTTATAGCCGCTTAACTTACTACTGGGACGACACCCAGGATATATCCAAAACCAGGGCAGTCCATCGCCCTTTCACTTTTCCATTCCCATTTTTCAATATTTTGTAAACAGAACTATATCTAGTTAAGTTCCCATGTCCGCCCTTGACCGTGGGCACGGCTATTCGAATAGTTTTAGACTCTGCAGAGTTTGTACACTTTCACCACAAGAGATAATCAACTCATTGCCCCACATGATGCCTTAGACATGTGGTTGAGCAGACCATCACAGTAACCGTTCAAAGTACCTCGCCCCTCCCATCATTTCACCCTATGGGTCGCTCCCACTTGCGGTGGGTCCCATACGTTGTGCGGGATGTCCTCCTTCTGAACGTCTAGCAGCTGGCTCCCCACCCCTGCTAGCCCGCCACAGCAGAACTTCACCCTACCCGGGTGTCCCATTCAAGCCGTCTCACCGACTGCCGCTTGCACTATCCCACACCTCCTCCTGGAAGGATGACTTTCAGGGTCTGGTAAATCTACTAAGCCAAGTTGTAATTTACAGACTTGTGGTTGTACTGTTTTACACGGGTTGACATGACAAGATTCAGTCCTTAGTGGTACTTGGACGGTTCTACCACAAACCACACTCTCGTGCACACCTGCACCACACCCCCGAACCATCCGCCCAGATATTTAAGCATGTTGGGAATATTGGGGTGTGTAAAATAGTTATATTAAGTATATCAGTCATTATCACCATGACTGCCCAAACCAGTTTCTTACGATTAAAAGTGACAATGAAACTTGGGGCATTTCAGCGCCCCCTGAGTATTAATGCAACACTAAGCATAGCATATCATTAGGGACTTATTTTTGAAATATTAGTATTATACTTTTGCTAGGGCGACAAGGTTTACACATTCAATCATTCCAAAGGAGGGTAATACTATTCAAGGTAAGTATTGGCATTTAACTAGAATATCAAGTTTAGCATGTATTTGCATAAAAATAACAGCATGCATTTTGTTAATTTAAAACCAAGTAATTTGCATAACTGTGGGTTCAACATGATCAAAGTATTGACTCGCCTGGGTTACAGTGGTCGGGTGCTGGATTATCCGGATCTCCTAGTGCTGCTGCCTCGAACTCTTCCTCTTGAGCCTCGTACGCTATTTTAACCGTGCGCGAAAAATTGGATAAAAAGAAAACATCCAATCAACAAAATATCACCATAAATTCAAATGAACTCCAACAATTATGCTTTTAGTTCCATTGGATAGATCTTGAATTTAGATGAATTTAGAAATTTGTCTCACTTAATTTGGAGTTAAAATGAATAAGTTATGATTATTTGAAGTTCTCGGTTCAGTTAAATCTCAAAATTACTAAATTTCTGACAGTGGGACCCACATGTCATTTTCTTAATTTTTATCTTTTTTTCTTTAATATTTCTTCTCTGTCTCTATGGCCAGTGGGGCCCATATGTCAGCGTGTCCGGTCACTGACATGTGGGACCCAGTTACTGTTCAGTGGGGTCCACCTGTCAGTACGGGCTCTGTGAAGGGGTGCACTGACCCGTGGGGCCCAGCGGTCAGTCGGCTGCTCCAGCTGCACAGGCCGACAGGTGGGGCCCACCTGTCAGTAGGAAAAATGAAAAGAAATGCTCGACCGCAGGCGCGGAGCGGGGCTCGAACGCGCGCCGTGGGAGCGGGGAAGGAAAGAGAGGTGCGCTGGTAACCAAGTGGGCGGGGAGGCTTTGCCTACCCCTTAAGGGTGGCTTACCCTTTTGAGGTAGCTCGCGGAGGCGGCCGGGCAGAAAAGTCGGGGGCGACGGTGGCCGGCGGCGAGTGGTGGTCGGGAGGCTCGGGAGCTTCGTGATATGTAAACTCTGCGTGAAGGTGAGTCTTCTGGTGTAGGCGGCCGGGGTGGAGGAGCACGGTGGCGGGCCGGCGGCGTGCGACGGCGGAGGTTCGGGAAGGAGCTCCGGTGACGGCGAGGTGGAGACCACGGGAGGCGCGAGGAAGACCGGGGATGGCTTCGCCTTGCCTCCCCGATGCTCTGGGAGCTGGGATGTGCCCGGAGGCGGCCGGGAGCGGCGGCGGCTTGGTCGCCGGAGCTGGGGAAGAAGGAAGGAGCCGGTGGCGATTCGGGATGCTACAGCTAAATTGCGGCCAGGGGAGGGAAGTAGAGGGTAACGCGGTGTGTTTGAAGCTCACAGACACGGCTTTTATAGCCGGGAGAGGGGGACGCGCGGCGGGGTAGCGGCAACCTCCGCCCTGTTCCGCTGGCGGGGGGGATGAACGGGATCTTCCCCGAGATCGCGCGGGAGAGAGAGAACGGGATACTTTGAATCTTGCCGCGGGATGTGAGAGAGTGAGGAAGGCGGATTGACTGCGGCTCGCTCGTGAGAGTAAGCGCGAGGGAGAGAGCGGCGCTGCAGGCGCGTGGAGAAGAAGAGGGAGGAGGAGGAAGACGCGGGCGTGAGGGCCACCGGCCAGAGGGCGAGGGAGGCCTGGCGTGTGGGGCTCGCGTGGAATCGGGTCCACTGGTCGGCGGGAGAGGGGGTGCGAGGGAGCGGACGGGCCGGATGGGCCGAGGCGCCATCGGGCGGCCGAGCGAAAGGGAGAGGCGGACGGTGGATGGCGCGGGCGGGTCGGTGTGGCGTTAATCGGGACCGGCCAGGTGGCGGCCCGAGAGGAGGGGAAGGCGGGATGGAAGCGGCGACGTGGGCGGCATCTGGCTGTCCACGCGGCGGCCGGAGGGTGGGTTGAACTTCCGATTTTTCCAGATTTTAATTTCTTGCTTTTAAAACTTGCCAGAAAATTCCAATAAGGTCAGAAAATATGAAAATACCTCCAAAAATTCTGGAAAACTTCACAAAAATTCCTGACGACATTTTGGACTTAAGAAAAATATTTTCAACTATTGTTAGCATTTAATTTATTTGCTTCCCTCGCTATTCATGTCATTATTAAGAATAAGATTTTATATTTTAGGCTTATTTCTCTTCCCTTTATTTTATGGATCATCTTTTCAGATTCTTAATTTAGATTTTTAAGTTTACTTAATATTATTGAATTTGGTTTTGGTCTTTATTGAATTTCTTTAACTTTGGAGATCTCAATAAGAATTTAAAAATACCATGAAAACCCAAATTCAAATATTATAAAAAAATAACTCAAACTCCATATTTTCAAAATCAAAAATTTCAGGATGTTACACTTATCATATGAAATAACCAACTCATTTGGTATGGCATCACTAGTAGGTATGGCAGCAACATCATTATCAACACCCTCCTCAACCATTCCACGATCATTTGATGCAGCCACTTTTCCTATCTCCTCATCTCTCAAGCCTAAAAGCACATATATCTGATTTTCACTCAAAAGTTCAATTCTTCCTTCCTCATCATGTGTCTCTACGATCTGTAAGCTATCCCAATCAACTCTTGGGATATCCGCAAGCTCTAAATCAAACCTAAAACAAATGCATTTTGTAAGCATCGATTAAATTGAACTACATGCAGCATACATCAAATCAGATCAACTATGGCTAGTAGCTTTTCGTACTGTCAAAAGCTTCTGGATACTATTACTGTACACACAACTTGAAAACAGGTGCACAGCCGGCGCGTACCTGTTGACGTCGTGCATGAGGGCCGGAGCCGGCGCGTCGTGCAGCAAGGCCGCAACCGGGGTGACGGAAAACAGGGATCTCACCAGGGTAATTGGGTCCCTATCGGGCACCATGGTCTCGTCAAGCTGCAGGACCGACGTCGGCGCGTCGAGCGGAGGGGGCACGATGATGGAAGCCAACGCATCGAGCGGATGGGGCGCGACATCGGGGACATCGGGAGCATCGGGAGCATGAGGCGGGGGAGCATCGGCGGGGCGGGGCTGCGCCTGGCGGCCGTCCTTCATGGGAGCCGGCACATCAAGCGGAGGGGGCGCGACGTCGGGAAGAGGCAGGGGAGGATCGGGCGGCGGGGGATCATCGGCCGGGCCGGGCTGGGTGGTCGGCGATCCTCCGGGCGGCGGGGGCAAGCGACGGGAGTCAAAGCGTCTCGACGAAGGCGCAGGAGATCGGTTCCAGTACGTGAATGGTTTTACGCGTGCAATTGCTTAGGGGCAATACTGTCCTTTCCGGTGGCTGAGCCCAGGAGAAAAAGAGAAAAAGGAGAGAAATAGAGAAAATGGCAAAGAAATCAAGAAGCACATGTTTTGGGTGGCATATTTGCGAAACCAATGTTTGGGATGGCAAAACTGCGAAGCCCAATGTTTGGGGTGGCAAAAATCCAATTTTTTCCTCGCGTCGGGCGGCGGAGACGAATCTGGTGCGGCTGAGAACAAGCTGGTTGCTCGTGCCGGCCCTTTCTCGATCGGAAACCGACGGTGTGGATCGGTCACAATACGGCAGTAAGGGACCAGCCGGTAGGGGCGGCCAATGGGCCGGGCCTTACCGTACCGGTCTATAACCCGCTATTGTTGACCTGGCCTAAACATGGCACAGCCCGTTTACCGTGTGGACCGTGCTGCCATGCCTGGGTCGAGAGGGCGACACGCCGGGTCAGCACGACACGGCCCAATAACGGTAGTGGGCCATACCGACATGGCACGACCCGGCCTGGCACGGTTGCAACGGGCATAAATAGGTCGTGCCGGCACGGCCCGGTTCGTCGCAAATAGCCGTTTTCTGGCCATTTTGACCGTTGAGATGTAAAAAAATCTAAAAATAGCAAAAAAAATGAAAAACAATATGGAATTTTTTATAAATAGGGGGCATCCGGCCTCTATTCTTCACACCTCAAACTTGATTCTCATCTCTTTGTTTAGCTATGAAAAATCTGGTAATATTTGCACAAATTTGGCAAAAATAGTGATTCAATGGAGAACTATGATTTTCAACTCTCCGAATTCGGTCTCTCTGCGGAGAATATGCAATCCTTTGAAAAAGGATATCCATCCGTGGAATGTCCACATCCACAACAAACTGGAGCGCCAGAAGAAGCGACGGCGCCAGCAGCGCAGGATCCAATCGAACCATCTTCTGCTGGCTCAACAAGTGCATCCACAACCCATAGCATGGGTGCAAAAAGAACAAGAGCTATTACATCAGGAGTCTAGAACGGTTTCGACAAGAAGTTCAAGACCGACGATGATGGGAATTCGGTGAGATATGGTGTTTATAAAATTTATGGTAATGAATTATCTGCAAAATCTTTAGGTGGGATGGGTCACCTGCAATGGCATGCTACAAGCTTGAAAAAAGGCAAAGAATATAAATGTGCCAAACGCAGCTGCAATATAACCCCGACGGCTCGGTACGTACCCGGGAGTACAACCCAGAGGTAGCCCAGGAATCTCTTTGTAGATTAATTACTTCTCAAGATTTACCTTTAAATTTGGTAAATCTGATGCTTTTCAAAAATATATTAGAACTGCTCATAACCCTCGATTTAGTGTTGTATATAGGCAAGCCACAACTAGAGATTAAATTAAATATTATAACAATTGTCGTGAAAAATTGAAAGAAATGTTTCATACCTGTACATTCTCTATTGTTTTGACATTAGACATATGGAGTGGTAGGGCTAGAAAGGATTATATTAGTGTTGTTGCTCATTATGTTAATGATAACTGGGTAATGAAAAAAGAATTATAGGATTTAAATTAATTAATGTTTTCGCATGCTGCTGAAAAATATTGTAGAATGCGTTATTAAAGTTATAGAAAATTTTGGCCTCAAAGATAAGATTTTTTCTATAACTTTAGATAATGCAGCTACAAACACTAAGACTATGAAAATTCTTACTTTTTTGTTTAATACTTATGCACAATCTTTCTTATTGTATCAACGTTGTGCTTGTCATATTATTAATCTTATTGTTAAATCTGTTTAGAAAGATTAAATGCTTGTATTGATTCTTTTAGAGATGCAATTTTATATATTAATTGTTCTAACCAATGAATAACCACATATAAGAGCTTTTATGTAGCAATGAACGTTCGTCCTAGAAAATTTGGCTTAGACATGTCTATTAGATGGAACTCTACTTACCTTATGATTAAACATATATTAACATATAAGAGCACTTTATTTGTTTTCCTTCACACCCAAGGTCATCAATCTCTTAGCTCCTCTAGTAGAACCCAAGTTAGAGACCCTGAACTTACTAAGAACGATTGGGTTATTGGTGAAAAATATTTTTTAGAACTTTTTCATAAAGCTACACTTTGTCTTTATTGAGTATACTATCCAACCTCTCCTCTAATTGTTCATAAGTCTTGAAATTGACACTCACCTAAAGGCTTTTGAAAATGATCCTATACTAAGGATGCTGTAGTTGACATGAAAACTAAGTTTTTAAAATATTAGAGGGAAATTTCTATTTTATATGTATTCGCCTTTATTTTGAATCCTAGGGCCAAACTCTAATGATTTATAAATGTATTACAACTTTTAAGTGATGCTACCGATTTAGATTATTGTACATACTATAAAATAGTTAAGGATAAATTATATGAGGTATACCAAAAATACGAAAATAAGTTTACGTCCATGCGTTTGGGAAGACCCATGTAACCCCTAGCACCTCTAGGGGGACTATGCAATGGGGCAAAATTTTTTGTTCCTCCTCTGGAGACTCTCTTGCAAGTATACATCAGTCAGGAGGAGGAAGGCAACAAAGCACTGAAGACCTATCAAGCTATCTCAATAGTGATAACGTCAGCTTCGAGCAAGAGTTGAACATCCTCTCATGGTGGCAAACCTAGAAAGTTACATATCAAGTGCTATCCATATTAGCGCAGAATATGTTAACTGTTCCTGTCTCTATAGTCTCCTCGGAATCAACCTTCAATCTATCTGGAAGAATAGTCGAAGAGCGGCGAACAAGTCTCTCGAATGAGATGGTCAAATTCCTTCTGACCGTCAAAGACTAGAAACAAGCTGAATCAAGACTTCAACATACTGCAAAGAATAGAGACTTAGAAGAATCTTTAGAGAATTTGTATCTAGATAGCAATGAATATGATTTTCAATATTTTTTTCAGACGTAGTCACTAGTGAGCTTTATAGGTTGTACTCTTTTTTTACCAGCTTTTCTAAAGTTGAGTTTTTAATTGGTAAAGTTTTTAACGACACAACCATCCTATATAATTTAATAAGTTAATAAAGCTTATTATGTCATTGAAAATAATTATCTTGATGATTAACAATGTCTACAATTTTCTATAATTTTTAGGTAATTGTAGACATTGTTAATCATAATTATCATGATGATTAACAATGTCTACAATTTTGTGAATTTTTTCTCTTTTTCCCGGCTTAACAGGCCAACCGTGCTAGCACGACCCGTTAAGCTCTAACCGTGCCCGTGCTAGCACAGCACGATCGTGGGCTGTGCTTGGGCTCATACCGTGGCCCGTGGGCTGGCACGGCACGATCCGTTTATTTGCCGGGCCTTAACGGGCCATGCTTGAACCGGGCCCGTGCCGGCCCAGCACAACCCATTGGATAGGTCTACCAAGTGGCTTCTGTTTTCTTTTCCCATCTTGAGTTCTTGACACTTCGTTCTCTTATTTCAAAATTTGTGGCCTTGGTATGGTTGCCGAATGTCGTTCGAACAGTTGAGTAGTGTAGCTTCGAGGGTTTGAGCTCAATGATGGATCGCCCCTGCGTACACAATCTTTTTCTCCTGTGTGTTTTGTTTAGCGGAATCCTTCGAGGATTACCAGGAATCCATTAGTCATTCTTTAAAATTACCTTGTTCAGTAAAACAATAAGTAATCTAAACTAGAAATACAAGATTACCTTATAAACCAGATTATCACCAACTTCAGAAAATATGTTTCCCATATAGAAGGATGTCTGTCTTATATTATCGAAGAAAAGTAATCTTAGTTGTTGTGTTTGTTTATCATTTGCTTTAATCTTACTTGTGTTTTTATTATTTGCTTTAATTTTTCGTAGCCAAATTATGAACAATGAGAATTCAGAATCCAAAGTATGATTTATTTTAATATTTGAATATCTAAATTACGAAAAAATCATTTTCTAAAATGTGCATTTTAAAATGATTTCAAAATTGCATTTTTGATATTTTGATTTGTCATATTTGAAATTTCAAAATATGTATTTCAGATATCAAATTTCAAGAATCTACATTCTAAATTTTGGAGTTTGGAATTTCAAATCCAAAAATTTTAAATTCCAAAACTCAAATTTAAAAATTATAATTTTGAAAATCTAAAATTTGAACTTTTGAATATTAAAAATTAAATTTTAGAATTTTATTTTCTAAAAATTAAATTACAAAATTCATTTTTTTAATTTAAAATTTATAGATGGTAACCTTCAAGCTTTTAAACTTCAAATCTTGTAATTTAAATTTATGGTCTTATGGCTTTGAGTTATGAAATATTTGAATTATTATAAAGACTATTTTGTAGTTTCCTTTAAACCAACCAAACATTGGAATCATAGGACCTGTTCAAATCGGCTTGAGCTTCTGACTTTAGTTGCCAAAAGCCCGAAGTTGATTTGAACGAGGCGGCTGCGAACATCAGCTTCTCGAAGCTGCTTTTTGGATAAGGGCCTGTTCGGCAGGAGAGAAGCCGGGCGGCTTTTAGCTTTTGCTACAGTACCTAACTTTCAAACGGAGTATTTTCTCAAGACGGGGTCTACAAGTTAAGCGATCTACACGTTAAAAGCCCAATATCTGTACCAGCCAAAATCGCAAGTGAGCATCTGTCTCTCCGTAATCTGTACCATAAACAGCCAAAATTCAAAAAATTTAACCGAAAACCATAAGCCGCAGCCGAAAAAAACAGGCCCTAAGATTGGTTGGGGCTTCCCGATACTTCCCACTTCCTTTCCATACTGGTTGGCATACGGACGTGTCCTGTGCACCCCTCCTATCGCGTTCTCTGGGCCGTCCAGTGTCACCGCCTCTGGCCAGATTTGCACCCACCGCGTTCTCGGTCGGTTGTCTTCTCCGGCACCTGGCACCGCGTGAATGGCACTCTGGCAGGTTGTGAAATAGGCACAGAAGAGCAGTTGGTCATCGACTCTCCGGCTAGCCCCGCGTCGGGAGGCACACCGCCAAGCCCGTCCCGGCGTCACCGAGGTCGCTCGCCTTCTTCCTCTCGCACTTGTCAACGCTCTCCATGTCGCCCTCCAGCTCGGTGAGCCAGAGCGCTCACATAACAGTCACCCTGTATGCATCTTAAGACACACAATTCCATTGTGTACTCCATCTCAGGCTGCCTGTGCTGTGCGCGTAGCCTGGGTTTGGTCGTAATGCTGCCGTAAAATCAAGCGGGAAACCAACCATATCCACAGCCACCTCAGGGAAAAACAACGAACGTTGCCAAACATAAGAAAATGCTGTAGCTGGAGTACACATGGAACCTAAACATCACGAGAATACAACCATAGCAGGTGAGAAGCTCTCCGTTCTTCCAAGCTAGAGTTGATTCATTTTTAGAAAATAGGTGTTCAGTAGGTCTGCAAACATGACATGGACGCACTCAAAGACGACTAACAAAATCCAGCGAATAAATAGGGCTGTCCTTCCAGCGTAAAACACACTCAGGGGAATGCTCTAAGCTGCAGCACCCTTGCCCTTCTTCCTCTGGAGCTTCTTCATGTAGAACTCAAGCTCCTTGCCCTCCAGGATGTACCTATCATTTGAAAAGTTCGACGTAAGTAATCCAGTAGCTGCTAACAGTGACTAGTTTACTACATGAATTCAGGCGCAATTTCACGTTCTGCTCTCAAGCTTCAAGCCAAACAACAGCCATCGCTCAAACTATGAAGTTAAATATAATTTCACTGCAGTTTCTGCACTTATCATATAACAACTTAAAAGCATTCTTCACAAACTACATAATTTCCACAAAAATATCAAGATCTAAACCCTTAAATTCAACCAAAGTAAACAAACCGATGCACTGATCTACTTACTTTCCTTCAGAATTCTCATGAAAAAAGGGAAAAGAAAAAGTGTTTGGAGTGTCCAGTATTCCTTACCCATCAGCTCGGCCACACTGCCCAGGGCGGGAAGAAATGCAGGCCAATAACCTTCCACTGCCAAATTGCTCTTCTATGTGCGGGTCAAGCGTGCGTCCCTGCTGACGCTTTTCAAGCTTCCTCAGGACATGGTTGCTCTTCTTCGTTTCCTCTGCTGCAGCCTCACCCTCTTGTCCCTGCACATATGAAAATCAAACAGTAAAGGTTTCATTCCAAACAGTGAGGAACCGCATTAGGCACACTTCAGCAGAGGTTTGAGAGAATCAAAAGAAAACAAATTTAATTACACTGGCAATCTTTGTTTTCTGCAAAAAGATGGGCCAGAACAAGACATTATCCGCAAATATAAACATATCCCATGCAAACTAAAAGGGTTGTTTAAAACTAACAAAATGTTATTTATTGAATTTATCTATACAAGAGTAATGCAAGGGATTTCATTATTGAACGAAATCCAATATAAGCAAAAGACGTGGAGAAACAAGCTAATCACATAATAAATGTTGATAATGAAAATAGGTACTATTGCAATCCCACAATCATAGGTGCAGTGTTTAGTGAAGTTTGCACATGTTTACAAGAATGAAATAGAATATCTCACACAAAAAAACAACGAAATGAGTTGCGATAACCACAAAACAACATTCATGAACTAACTATCCAGTTATGACCCACTGAAGGATACAAGCAGCAGTAAAACATGGGTCACTATGAATAATACCTCAGCAGCATCCTTCTTGGCAGCAGGAGCCTTCTTCTTCCTACCGATGTCAACTCCATAGTGAGTGAGGTACCACTGCTTGAACGGGGCAGCATCAACTTGCACAATGGCACTCTTCACAAGGGTCTGAGTCCTCACAAGCTCATTGTTTGATGCATTGTAGACCACATCCAGGATACGAGTCTTGCGGGTTACAGCCTCACTTCCCCATGCGTAGTTACCAGTATCCAGACGAAGAGCCCTCCACTTCACATTACCTCCACGAACACGGACCCTCCTCACTGTCTTATTGCTTGACAGTTTGGTGTTGGCTGGCTGGCGGCCAAGCTCATACCTTCAAGACAAATAAGAAAGGCCAAATTAACATCTGGAGTAACGTCGATAATAATGAAAGTCGCACCCAACGTCCTTGCAGGTTACAACCATTCTAAGCTAGTACTTTTACAGAGAGATGATAACATCTATTCGCATTGTCAAAACCTCGTCAACAAATAATCCTGAATGAAACATAACTGATAAATTGGGTACTCACTAAATGAAGGTTCGCACAGAATATGAAAGATAATTCTAACTTCAGATAGCGAAACCACCATACCTAAATACACAATTGAAAATACAGAATAATTATGCACCACAGGGACTCTCCAAGCCACTACATTATCAACAAGTTATCAAAACAACTAACAAAAAATCCATTAAAATTCAACTATTACTTTTTTTACTGCAACAGTGAGAGGACCCAATTTCGTTAGGATCATCAAAGTTCATGATTCAACTATCACAGCCGACTTATTTCCCTGAAAACTATCCAAATTAGCAAAGCACTAGCAACTCCACATATAAGCGGAAACCCCTCCTACGTACACCACCTATAACCTAAATCATCTAAAAGGGTGGAAACGCATAAATCACTGCAGGTTATTAAGTCATCTGCGAACAGCATAACCGCATTCCTAGCCCAATAACATAGTGACAGAACAAACCATCCTAGTTACCACTCAGATCACTTACTACTAGGCCAAACAAATAAATGATTCAACCGAGAGATACAAACGCAAAAAAAAAAAACAACAATTCCCATCCACAGCTGATCTAAGTGAACACCCATCTAATCTACCGAGAAACCTCAACACATCTTCACGAATCGAAAGGAAAGGAAAAGGGAGAGAAACCGCCATTACTTTCGCTTCTTGCGCCAGGCTTTTTGCTTGCCGCCGGTGGCCCGGCGCTTGTGCATCGAGTCACGCGAGATACCTGCACAAACACAACCACCGCCGCAGCCATTAGCCGATTGTACAAACAAAACAATCTCGAGGTAGCCGACGAGAGCACCACAAGCAGAGAGAGAGAGATGGGGAAAGCGGAGGAGAGGTGAGCGCTGGGACCTACCCATGGTTGCGGCGGTAGCTGCTGCTCTGCTTCCTCGCCTGCCGCGCCGCCGCAGCTCTGGATCGGTCGCGCAGGGAGGGGAGGGAGAAACCCTAGGGTCTGGGCTTAAACAGGGTGGAGGCCGAGGCTTACGGTTTACTTACAGGCGGGGATTGGAAGATCCAACGGTGCGCGATAAGCCTGTCACCATTCTGCAGACGACACGGCCCAGACCCGTCTGGTCGTGTCACTCGGGCAGGCCCTATTTATATTAATTCCTAAAAACTGATTTTTTTTAGGGTAAATAACTTTTAAACATTATTTAGTTTTTAAATAGAGTATCTTTTTAGATAGTGTCAATTAATCGATTATAATATACACTGCAGCGACTTTATTTATACCGACCAAAATTACACATGAATGTCTCTCTGCAAACTTTCCTACAATATGTTATTATTTATAAAGCAAAGACAAAAGATTATATGAACGGATCCTAAGTGATGTATTGGGCCGGACCACCAACATACCAAAAAAACAAATGCGGCAGGCGACAACGCACGTGGAAATGGTGCTCGTGCTTGCGTGACATGTAGAAAGTGGAAACAGAAGGTGCTCGCGTGATGCCGTCGGCCGTGACCTCCATCTCTGTGTCTCCACCACTTGTGATCGCGCGCAGCTCGATCATGCCCTCCTCATCATTGCGGTAGAGCCAATGGGAAAGGGTTCTATGCTTTTGGCTGTAACTGATGGCTTTTGTTTTCTTTTTTTTTGAGACAGCAGCGGACGATGAAAACACCAACATGGATAGCATACATGATTTTGAGTTTGCGAAACTGTTTAAAGAAACCCACTTCTATAAACCGTCTCATCTGTTTTAACTTTTGGAAAAGTCAATGACCAAAAGGCCAAAAGAACATGACCAAGGCTGTCGGGCGCAGGAAGACATACTATTGTGTCAGCTAGATGAGTCTTCAAGTCTACTTGATTACGCATTTCAGCAGGAGAGACAACCTCCCTACAGCTGCGAGCAGGAGGGCTTTGTTTGTGCGATCTTGCTCACAACTTCTCTCTAGAACCAACTGCTCTTGATGTTCCATCTCTTAGGGCCTATTTAGAACACAGGGATGGAAAACATAGGAATGGGAAAAAATATAGTAATAGGAATGGAATTCATGTGTAAAATAAAGGATTGAAAACACAGGAATTTTGTAGGAATGAGTGTTTGGAACACATGAATTGGAATACAAGAATTTTAAAGAAACCGTAGAGATGAATAGTGACTTTTTGAACACATCTTTTTAGAGATGAATGACATTGATTTGGTACAACAGCATGCACCACAAACCAAGCACAAACACCAAGACGAGGAAGCCAACGTACGAAGTTTTCCTTCAAGTCTCACCTCTTGTTTCTTTTCCTGCAAATAGTACAAAAAACTTTACCTGTCCAAAGGAATACTATTGCTCTATTCCTTTGATCCAAATGCATCTACAGTCTCCCAATCCCAAGGAATCTTGATTCCTGCACTTTTCCTTTGAATTTCCTTTGATCCAAATGGGGCCTTAATGGATAATACTTTTCTCATAACATAACATATAAGAATTTATGAAGGCAAGTTCACTTAAACCTTTGAGTATCATCTCTCTCTCCCCCTACTTTGGATATAGCTTTGCTAAGTTTGATGGCCATCTTGTGAAGGAAAAGAAAGGATAATGTTGCTCCTTAGAAAACACATATAATAATCTCTTAGAAAACACATATAATAATCTCTTTGGCCCTCATCGATGGGACAAACGCTCTAGTGTATGCGTTACAAGGCAACTAGCATTTTGTCGTATAAGTTCGTGAAAGAATGTTCTTGTTTTTGTTGGAAAAACCAACGCCAACATCAAGATCAGACTCCTTTCTCTTTTTGGGAGTAGAACTTAAAAAGACGGGAAATTCTAATGATTCTTTGTTCATTAGAATATTGATTCCTCAAAATTGCTCTTTGTGATGCTGCGGAACCATGGTAATTAGGATCTCAGAACATAGAAACACCTATGATGCTACCATTGCCGGATCAGAAGCCAATGTACTATGCATACCACCTAGCTGGTACTACATCAAAATTTTGTGGTACTGGTGCTATAACATTGGCACTTTAGCAATCAAATCTAATTCACTGCAACTTAGATTGGAACGGATGCACCAAATCCAACTAATGTGACACTACCACTCTTCTATTTTCATTTGTCATCTCTCAATTATGACCTTGTTGCAAAGCACAACATGAAATAGCATGATTAAAAAACAATCTTAGGCAACCAATCCAAAAGCAATCTTACTTAGATCAAGATAAGTGATCATAAGGTATGAATCCTCATCAATCTTACGTGATAATAAGGTATGAATCCTCATCAAAGAAATTATGCAAACCACCAATGGTAAACTTTGCAGGATCACTTATCTTAGTCATGTCCATTGTTTAGCACAGGGAAGGTGGGAGGCTAGACCATTATGAAGGAATAGATGCAAAAGTTTTTACTAGCTGAATGCCCGTGCGTTGCTACGGATTTTAAAAAAACTCACGGGTGGTAAAAATATTTAGAATATGCATACAAACATGTTCTAAAAGTTTTTAAATCCGTAACAACACACGGGCATTCAGCTAATGTAGGTCAATTATCAAAAGGCAAGAGGAATCAGGTGGGAGATGGTAACTGTTGGTGGAAGTGGAGAGGAAGGGTAGTTAGATATGAGAGAGAGGGAGAGAGATGTTAGATAGATGGTCAAGATTTCAGTATTCAGATCGGACGATTGAGAAGGGAGGAAGGAAAATGCACCAACCACCAACTCAAACTTATTAAATAGTAAAGAAAATAGTAAAGATAAAGATAAAGGTCAGTATTTCGATGCCTCATGTTAGATGCTTGAAGGAAAATTTTGAGGTGACAGCAAAAGCTAAAGACACCACACAAACAGCACTTGTGCTTTCAACACAAACCTAAAAAGGGACATGACTTTTGTGCACAATGGGCAATGAACCAAACAACCCAAAAGCCATGCAGATCTAACATAATTGTTATGACTAAAAACAAAACAAGGGACATATTGCTATAGAAAGAAACAGACATCGGACAAATGATAAATTCCATTAGAAATCCTATGATCAATTAGGCACTGTGTTACACACAATACAGGACCGAAACTTTCTGAACATATGTACAGGCACCTGCCAAGGGATGCCAAATCATAACTGCGCAATATGCTCAACAATAAAGGATGCAGGTACAATCGTTATTTGCTAACACAAAAATGTTGCATGTAGTCTGAACAAATAGCAAAGACCTGAACATTTGATCTCAGCACAATTCACTCTTTACATTCTAGCCAAATTAATCATAACCATATGTGGTCTACGGGCGGTCGGGCACCCGACAATTCAATGCAAACCATTAACTTCGGAGATCTTACATACCCTATTTGAAGAACTAACTGCCTATCCTACCATGCAAATATCACATCCTTTGAATTGGTTAACTGTTATACTCATCCTAAAAGGTTTATGTAGACAGAAATTTTATGCAAAGCAAGCAATTTTCTGAACTTGAACTATTACATATTTGGATTTCAAACTTCACAGAAGGACAGAACCAGACCTGCTGAGTAATAGGTGCTCCTCCATATGCAACGACTACCCTGACACCAGTCTGATATGAAAATTTTCTCGCCTCTTCATGAATCTGCAAGACAAGCCAACAATAATCAAACGCATGTCACAGGCAATTAACTGGGCATAACATCCACGCCAACCAAGAGATAATTATCCATCACCTGCATGGACAGCTCTCTGGTGGGGGAGAGGATGAGCGCGAGCGGGTACGCGATCCTCATCCCGCCCCGCTGTGGCCGCGCAGCGGGCGGGCCCCGCATGATGCCACTGATGATGGGGAAGCAGAACGCGGCCGTCTTGCTGAACCCCGTCTGCGTGCCGCCATGAGGTCCCGGCCGGCGAGCGAGATCGGGATGGCGTGCCACTGCACGGGGGTGGGCCGCACGTACTTGCACCGACGGATGTTTTCGTTGAGCGCCTCCCCGAGGTCGATCTCCGCGAACGTGCCCACAGGCGGGGGCACGTCCCGGCCGCTGGTCTCGATGGGGATGTCCTCGTACGCGTCGAAGTTGATCCCCGTGTTCTGGTGCTTGTCGAACACCCCGGCGGGCTCCTTGGCCGCTGCATCCTCGTTCGCGAACGGGTTCGGCTCCCAGTCCCACCTCCCGGAGCGCAGCCTCCCCCCGCCACCGCCGCCGGGGCGGCCCGCGGGTGAGGCGCGCGAGGGCGGGGCGGAGGACGGGGGAGGCGCGACGGCGGCGGCGGAGGAGCGGTTGCGGAGATGGGGAGGGACGTAGGAGGAGGCGGCGGCGAGGGGTGGGGGGGAGGAGGCGGCGGCGCGGGGTGGGGAGGAGGGGAGGAGGTGGCGGCGCGGGGTGGGGAGGAGGAGGAGGCGGCGCGGAGGAGCGGGGGAGGAGGCAGCGGCGCGGGGGAAGGAGGAGGCCGGGAGACGCGGAGAACGGGGAAGACGGGGGCACGGGGGGAGGAGGAGGCTGAGAGACGCGGAGAATGCGGGAGACGGGGGACGGGGATAAGAGCATCTCCAGCAGGAGCCCTCAAATCAAGGCCCCTATTTTTGATTTGAGGGCTTTCCTAACATTTGAGAGCTTGATTTTTTTGCATCTACTCCAGCAGCAGCTCTCAAATCAGGGCCCTCAAATTCATCGTAATAGACACTGCCATGTGGGACCCATTCATCATCCTAAACCAAAATTTGAGGGCTGAGGATAAAAACACAGGTCCAGCAGGGCCCCTACTCAGGCCCTCAAAAGTAGGGGCCTCCTCCAGTGTCCCCAAGAATGAGGGCTTGATGGGTGAATTTGAGGGCCTCCTACTTTTGAGGGCCTGAGTAGGAGCCCTGCTGGACCTGTGTTTTTGTCCTCAGCCCTCAAATTTTGGTTTAGGGGCTTGTTTGAGGGCCCTGCTGGAGTTGCTCTAACGCAGGTGGTTTTTTTAAGTCGGGCTGACGCTAATTTTTTTCTTTGAGAAGGGAGGCCACACCAACCACCAACTCCTTCTTTTATAATAGTAAAGATAAAGATAGGTTAACCAGACCCTATTCTCAAACACCTTTTCCAGTGTCCTTCTACTGATATGCATCAAGTAGAATTCATTATCCACCCCTAAGTACACAAACCTAGCATTATCCCCACCTCTAGCAATCAGAACACCACTATTACCCCCTGACCCCAACCTGGCTTTACAAGATGACCAAACACTTCAAGTAGACAAAATGGTATCAATCAACACCCAATTGCTTGTCTTGTCGCCAATGTCCATGGCATGAAGCCAAATATGAAGCTGCAACCCCCTAATATGGATGAGGTAAAACTTGGAATTATCTGCTTGAGACATGTTGAGCATTCTGTGATAATTATGCTCCAGGCCAGGGGTCATGTGGGCTAGGGGAGGGAGAAAATGAGCTAGGCTCGGCCCAAACCAAGACTTGGGTTTTTCAAAAAGAACTTGCATTTTGAATTTGCGTTGAATTTGGTTTGAATTCCAATTTAAGTTTTTATTTCATGCGCTTGAATTCCCAAAATGGGATGTTACAAAAACTTCCCGTATTAATCGGAGGAAAAGGATAAAGATCTACATTATAACGGTGGAGATTAATCTAATATACAGTACAACTATTAAAATTGTATAAGAAATAAAACTCCATTTTCAATACAAGCATTAGAGTTCTATATCCACTACAAAGTCTATTTTCCAATAAAAACATGTTTATATTTTAATAGCTAAATTCAGCTACTTTAAATAGTAACAAATGGAAAAGCAGAGACGGGAGGGACAACCCCCTCCAAAAAAGATGTTCAAGGTGAGATTTGAACAACCCTTTTCATGTCATTGACAAGTTTGAGGAGCCCATGGATTGTTATAGACTGTGGTTGAATTTGAGAGCTAATATAACTTAAATTGAACCTACTTCTAAATTTGATACTAAACGATAATGGGACTTACGCAAGAGGGAACACCACTTCATTTGAAGTCCAAAAATTTATTTCTCTTGATAGCTTTGAACAAAAAAATGAAGAAGGCTCTTTCCTAGAGGCCTGAAAACCTAATTGGAGTAATTTAAGATCACAATTATGCTCTCTCAAGCTTTTATCTTTTGATTGCCAAAGGATTAGTAAATATAATACTGTTAATTAGGATTGGGCTAAATAAATACCTTATAGCAAAATACGAACCGTCTATGATGTCTTCAACTATTACAGACGGTTCGTGTTAATAACTATCTGTGAACTATCAAAGATGGTTATTAATACAAACCAATGCGATAGTGGCTCATCACAAATGGCAAACGGTCACTCTTGTAAAACCATCTATGATAATAACAGCACAGACGGTTCCCCATGAATCGTCTGTGATGAGGCGTCTAGTATAGCTGGTTTTGTAATAGTGTAACCATTTCTTTAACAATATTTTAAAAATAACCTCCACACTAACTTATTTTTTAGAAAGACTCTTGCTTGCCACACCATCTTCGGTGATAAGTAGTGATGTCCAATGGGCCGTGCCGGGCCGGCACGGCATGGCATGGCCCGTTTAGGCACGGCCCATTAAGGCCCGTGTAATAAACGGGCCGTGCCGTGCCAGCCCGCGGGCCGCGGTGCGAGCCCAGGCACGGCCCGAGGCCGTGCCGGCCCGGGCACGGTTAAGGCTAAATGGGCCGTGCCGGCCCGGCTAGCCCGTTTAGCCGAAAAAATTGAAAAAAATAAGAAAAATTGTAGAAAATTCAGAAAAAAATTCAAAAAATTGTAGACATTGTTAAACACAAAAATAAATATTTGCAATGACATAATGAGCTTTATTAACTTATTAAATTACATGGGATGGCTGCCTCATTAAAAACTTTACCAAGTAAAAACTCAATTTGAGAAAACCTTGGTAAAGAAAAAACAGTACAGCCTATAAAGCTCATTAGTGACTATATATGAAGAAAAATATTGAAAATCCTATTCATTGCTATCTAAATACAAATTCTCAAAAGATTCTTCTAAATCTTTATTATCTGCAGTATGTTGGAGTCTTGATTCAGCTTGTTCCCGGTCTTTGACGGTCAGAAGTACTTCGACCATCTCGTTGGAGAGACTTGTTCGTCGCTCCTCGATTATTCTTCCGGAAAAACTGAATGCTGACTCCGAGGAGACTGTAGAGACAGAAACAGTCAACACATCCCACGCTAATATGGATAGCACTTGATATGATGCCTTCTGGGGTTGCCACCATGAGAGGATGTTCAACTCCTACTCGAAACTAACGCTATCACTGTTGAGATAGCTTGATAGGTCTCCAGTGCTTTGTCGCCTTTCTCCTCCTAACTACTGTGTACCTGCACCTGCACGAGAACTAGACGAAGAACCAAAAATCTTGCCCCATTGCATAGGCCCCCTAGAGGTGCTAGGGACTACCGGGGGTCTTTCCAAACGCACAGAACCAAATTAATGTAAAGTATGAACAATAGTCTAAATCAGTAGCCTCACTTAAAACTTGTAAAACATTTATAAATCCTTGTAGTTTGGCCCTAGGATCCAAAATAAAAGCAAATGCATATAAAATATGAATTTCTCTCCAATATTTTAAAAACTTAGTTTTCATGGCAACTACAGCATCCCGTAGTATAGGATCGTTTTCAAAAGCCTTTAGGTGAGTGGCAATTTCAACAATATTATGAACAATCATAGGAGATGTAGGGTAGTATACTCCAGAAAGACAAA
The DNA here is from genome assembly GCA_017311315.1 of Dendrocalamus latiflorus. Classification (NCBI taxonomy): domain Eukaryota; kingdom Viridiplantae; phylum Streptophyta; class Magnoliopsida; order Poales; family Poaceae; genus Dendrocalamus; species Dendrocalamus latiflorus. The sequence continues at coordinate 31,183,977 of CM029627.1, read as the reverse complement.
CTGTAGCTTTATGAAAAATTTCTAGAAAGAAAATATTTTTTCACCAACAACCCAATCGTCCTCAGTAAGTTCAGGGTCTCTAACTTGGGTTCTACTAGAGGAGCTACGAGATTGATGACTTTGGGTGTGAAGGAAAACAGATAAAGTGCTCTTATATGGCAATAAATGTTTAAGCATAAGGTAAGTAGAGTTCCATCTAACAGACATGTCTAAACCAAATTTTCTAGGATGAACATTCATTGCTACGCAAAAACTCTTATATGCAGCTATTCGTTGGTTAGAATAATTAATAAATGAAATTGCATCCCTAAAAGAATCAATACAAACATTTAATCTTTTTAAACCGGATTTAACAATGAGATTAATAATATGACAAGCGCAACGTTGATGCAATAAGAAAGAGTGTGCATAAGTATTAAACAAAGGAGTAAGAATTTCCATAGCTTTAGTGTTTGCAGCTGCATTATCTAAAGTTATAGAAAAAATCTTATCCGTGAGGCCAAAATCTTCTACAACTTTAATAATATTTTCTGCAATATTTTCAGCACTATGTGAAACATTAATTAATTTAAATCCTATAATTCTTTTTTCCATTATCCAATCATCATTAACATAATGAGCAACAACACTAATATAATCCTCTCTAGCCCTACCACTCCATATGTCAGAAGTCAAAGCAATAGAGAATGTACATGTATGAAATATTTCTTTCAATTTATCACGACAATTGTTATAATATTTAATTAAATCTCTACTTATTGTTTGCCTAGATACAGAAGTAAATCGAGGGTTATGAGCAGTCATAATATATTTTTCGAAAGCATCAGACTCACCAAAATTCAAAGGTAAATCTTGAGAAGAAATTAATCTACAAAGAGATTCGCGAGCTACCTCTGGGTTGTACTCCCACGTACGTACCGAGCCGTCGGGGTTATATTGCAGCTGTGTCTGGCGCATTTGTATTCCTTGCCTTTTTTTGCAGCTTGCAGCATGTCGTTGTAGATGACCCGTCCCACCTGAAGATTTTGCAGTCAATTCATTACCACACACTTCAGTTCCATCATTGTCGGTCATGAACTTCTTGTCGAAATCATTCCAAACTGTTGATGTACTATCTCTTGTTCTTTTTGCACCCATGCTTTGGGTCGTGGATGCATTTGTTGAGCCAGCAGAAGATGGGTCAATTGGACCCTATGCCACCGGGGCCGTCGTTTCTTCGGCATCTCCAGTTTGTACATGTGGACCTTCCGCGGATGGATATGCTTGTTGAAACGATTGCATATCCTCCGCCGAGAGGCCGAATTCGGAGAGTTGAAAATCGTAGTTCTCCATTAAATCAACTGTAAATTGAAATAGTAAATAACGATTAACTTACTATTAAACCAACAAATAATAGCAAAAAATTAAACTAACAAATAATACCAAAAAATTAAAATAAGATAGCATTATTACCTCCTTTGCAGCTCTTACAAAAAATTTGAAGATTTTTGAATTTTTGGAATTTTGCCCGAATTTTGACCAAATTTGCGCAAACACTTTCAGATTTTTCACAGCTAAACCGAGAGAGAAGAATGAGATTTGAGGTGTGGAAGATGGAGGTCGGGTGTTCCCCTATTTATAGGAAAATTTTCAGATTTTGTCCGGATTTTTTGCTATTTTTTCGAATTTTGTTTACCACCCAACGGTAAAAACGGCTATTTTTCAAATTAATCGGGCTGGGCATGCTGTGCCGGGCCGGCATGGCCCGTTTAGAGCCGTTGGGCAGGCCGTGCCGGGCCGGCACGGCCCGATTTCTTAACGGGCCGTGCCGTGCCGCGCCCTCGACCCAGGCACGGCCCGATCCACCGTGCCTTGCCGGCCCGGCCCGCCTCGCCTCCGTGCCGTGCCGTTCGCGGGCCGGGTCTACAGTGCCCGTCACGGCCCGGCCCATTTGGACAACTCTAGTGATAAGGCAAATGAATCGTGCCATGCCATAGGGTAAGTTCAAACTATTTTTTAAAAAAATGACTATTTTCACCACATCAACATGGTGTTGTGGCAAAAACAACACTGCTGGCCACATCATTGCAAAAATGTTGTTTTGGCGCGCTACTAGTAACTGCATGGCAAGTAGGGGCCATTTTTGAAAATAATTTATAGTGGGAGTTATTTTGAAATTATTATTAAAAAGGTTTAATTGATAAAAGTTTTTTTCCATGTCATATAAGGTTAAGGTGGGGGAGGAATAAAATGGTATCACAATGATTTTTCTTAATAGGATATATTGATATATATTTCTCACCCTTCCCCAATAGCCTAAGTTTTGGATGAACTATTTTTTGCATGAAACTCCATACGAAGTAGATAGAGAATATTGCTTTCATAGCACTCTCCTTTTTTACATGTTGGCAAGCATAGGACTAAAAATTTCTAGCTTGGCCAAATAGCATTGAATAGTTGCTCCGTTAGCTTTGAGAGACCATGTGGTTAAGACCCCATGTGTGTGATGAGTAATTGACATCGGTTTAGGAGAGTCGAGTTTGATTTGGTTGGTTCGGACCATGTCGTTGCGCGGTGCAATCGGCTTCGGTCGGACTTGGTCAAACCTGGTCAAAGTGATTAGGATGCATATTCTGTTATTTCGACAGGTTTGGGCTCTATCATGGGTAAGTATAATTTGTTGATGCCATTATGCTTTCATATATCGAGCGGTGCTATTTGATGTGTTTCTTGTCTGTGTTGGCTGCAGGACGTCGAGGCGGAGTCGTGGTGAGACACGAGGTGACCGGACTAGACACGGGCGGTGTCGAGGTCAGAACGGTCGAGATGTGTCGAAGACGGTGGAGACTCGAGGTGGTTGCGAGGCTTGGACGACAAGGAGCGCGGAAGCTTCCCGGAAGGTGCAGGAGGGGCGAAATGGTAATTTCGCGAGGTTGCAAAAGCGGGAGCGGGCTCCGTTCGGGTTTAGCAGGCGTAACGGGTTGGAGACCCGTTAGCCAAGGGCTATAAATATGAGGGAGTGGCTGCATGCCCACTCAGGCACTCCAAGGGTTTCTAGGGTTTGCTTTAGTCAAAATGAGCTTTAGAAGTTTGTTTTGGCTTTAGGCTTTAGTTGGTGAGGCTTTTGTAGTGGAGAGCGGTTGGAGAGGGCAGAGGGTATGTCCATTTTCGATGTGTTCCTGAGTGTGCTCCCCTTCTCAAGCATGTATGGCTGTGTGTTCTTGAGCTTGTGTTCTTGAGATAAAGAGGGAGTGGTAAAGGAGATCCTTTGTAATCATTCCTCTTGTATCAATCATGTATCTTCTTTCCTCTTTATCAATATAAGATGGTGTTTGTTTCAATTCTTGAGCTCCCTGTTCTTCTCTGTTTTGCTTCGATGCCCTCTCTGTTGATTTCTTGACTTTTTGAGTTTTGAGTTGGTTCTTGTTGGGAAGGCCCAAAATGGGTTGCTCTAGGTTGGGATGTTGCCTCAAGATCATTTGATCGATTTTCCCAAGAGCAAAACGCATTTAATCTCAGATTTTACTTTTTGGGGCCTCTCTGTTCTTCACTTATCTTTCTAGGGTTTTGGTGCTCTTCCTGATTCCCTTTGCGAGATGGCATGAAACTTGAGATGTTGAGCCAGGGGCTATTGAGTAGCTATCCTCAAAGTTTCGTGGCCAAAGGATCAATGGTTGGGGAGTATTTTGGATTTTGGGTCAGCTCTACAAAAAGTTTCAGATTCTTGCCATAATCTGAAATTTGTGTTCATGAGTTGTCTTCTTTTGGTTTTCTAGACCCTATAGGTTATTTGAGAGGTAGTCTCACCTATCTGGGCAGAGAAATCTAGAAGAATATCTCAAATTTGCTTGCAGTCTGGAGTTTTCAGTTTTTGTCTGAAAAATACTGCTGCTGTCCTCTGCATCCCGAGGGGCGGTCTAACTTGTGTGAACAGGGTGGTCAGACCGGCCCTACTCAACCGGTTTGACCGGCGGCAATACGGCAGTCTGACCGCCCAGTCCACTGCGGTCAGACCGCCCGGGGGTTTTCGCTGTGGTAGTTTCTATGTTTTATTAATGGTTCTTGTTGTTTCTTTCTCTTTCGCTTGCCATGTCTTTTCTCTTGGTTTGTCCGTGTCTCCAGTAAGCTTTTTCTTCATAGCATTGTTGCTATAGGAGATGAATCCTCTTAGAGTATCTTTTTGGGGGCAAGTTTCAAAAGTCGACATTCACCCCCTCTGTCGCCAACTTCAATCCAACAAGCTCTATCTAACATTCTATCTCCACTTGGTTGATCTAAATCTCCAGAATATTTACCAATGGCCCAAATTGCATCACATCCCCTCCCACCTTCTTCCTCCTCCTCACTAGCTAAGTCCACCTCATCTCGTCCCAATCTACCACAACTCTCCTTGTTTCCTCCCTTTCCACCCCTCCTCGAGCCCTTTGCTTCAAGCCAGCCTACATCCCCATCCCCATGACCCACGTGCAATCGGCGCAAGCATGCCTAAGGTTCCAATTTCCATGGAGTCGTTGCTATGAAAGCGTAAGGGCGTGCACTTTGTGTGCTCCCTCACTGGATCCCTCCACAACATTGTTGTTGCCTACAAGCACACTTGCTGGGAGCTGAAGCCACACCCCAAGATGAAGCTCTCTACTGGTGGTGATGCCATTGATGATGCCTCTGCCCAATGTGGTGCGCAAGAATGGCAAGGAGACAGCCCACCGCGAGGTAGAGATGATGCAACACATCATCTGCAACATCTCAATGCTTGGTGGAGGCTGTCTATTGCTATGTCCAGTTGCTGGCGGTGAGGAAAACTATCGGAGGCAACGATATTGGTTGGTTTTGGAGGAGTGGCAAAATTAGATAGATTTCTAGACGGATCAAGGTCATGTAGCTATTTGGTGCTTTGAGCGCGAGCACAAAAAATAGTGGTATGTTTGCAAACTAATTAAAAAAAATGCTATGAGAGTAACTTTCTCAAGTAAATAAATAGACCTAGGAGAGCTTAGTGGCAAATCTTTTGCAATCAAAACTCCCAAGCTTGTTTGGCATGGAAAGCAATATCTCAACATATATCATTAGTAGGTATTTAACTAAAAGAAATATTAATACCGACACATGGTTTCTACATAGCTTCGCTTCTGCCCTTATTTATTTGCAATCTCTCAGTTGAGACCAAGCAAGAGTTACCTTTTCTTTTTTTTTCTCCTAGCCTACATTGGTCATGACCGAATAATATGAACATACAGATTATATTCTTTTCTAGTAAAGTTTAAGCCTTGTTTAGAATATGAGAATCTTGCCTGTACTTGTAGAAGTTAAATTGTTAGACGTCAAATTCTATAGAGTGCGGCAGCCATGGAGGGATCTGTCTACTACACGAGGGACAAAGAGTGAGTTCTTTTCGACTGTGACTTATACTGTAATTTATAATTTTTGATTTTAATATAAATATTTATATAAACTATTTAAACAAATAATTCCGATAACACTCACAGGCTGGCTTATCACGCTGGGCGGAAACTGACAGGACCAACACCTGATGTCCGCGGCCCATGTCACGTGGGCCCCGCACGTGTCGCCCGGCTCCAGTTGACTAGTCACGCCACCCCACAAGGAAGACACAGTGCCCAAGGCGAGATCCCATCAGACGCAGGAGCGCAGGGACCCATCCCTTCCTTCCCCGACCCGATCGATCGAACCCTTCAAAAAATTTCAAATCTCCCCGTCCGCCACTCTCTCCTCCACCCCAACGTCTCTCTGTCTTCACTCTCTCTCGCTCGCTCCCTCTCTGGACTCCGCAGCGATGAGGTCGCTCTTCTCCAAGCACTCGCGCCACCCCACCACGCCGCCCCCGCCCTTCTCCGGTGGCGAGACGCCGCCACGCCGCCGCTTCCCCAAGGAGAATGTCGACCCCTCCTCCCCGGCGCACCACCCCCACGCCGCGGACCACTCCCCCTTCCGCTCCCCCAACTCCGCCGCCAAGCCGCTCGGCACCCGCAACCGGAGCCTGCCCCCGCGGCCCCCGCCGTCGAACCCCCTCAAGCGGAAGCTCGACGTCTCCGCCGTGGCGGCTGCGGGCCCGGCTCCCGACTGCGCCGCAGCCGCCTCCGCGCCCGACTCGGGGGTTCAGGTGAGGGCTAGGGTTTAGGGGTGCTAGGGTTTGGTGGCGCGCTAGATCTGGCTTGACGTGGGGTGTTTCTGCGTGTGGCTTGGTTTCAGGTGGTTGTGAGGATACGGCCGCCGTGCCGGATGGAGGAGGAGGAGGCCGGGGAGGATGGGCTGGGGCCGGAGGCGTGCGTGCGGAAGACGGCGACCAACTCGGTCGCGATCCAGGGGCAGGACTTCACGTTCGACGCGGTCGCCGACGCGGGCTCCACTCAGGTTCGGTTGGGTCACTCAGTGAAATTTGGGGGCGTTTGGGGCGTAGTTTTTGCGTGTTTAGGGTTTCTGTGGGCTGGTATAGATTAGGGGTTAGATAAATCTGGGGATTTTTCGGTGGATTTAGCGCATTGGCGGTTACAGGTTAGCTCCGATTCTCGCGAAGCTTTGCTACGTTTTGGGGTTGTTGTGGTAAATGGTTTGATCGCTGGTGCTTATGCGTGAGAGCAAGATTTGAGATAGCTGATACCGGAGTGGTGTTTTTGGTTTGGTAGTTTCTTTAGGTTCATATAAGCCTGAAATTTGATTCATTTGATGGTTTTAGCATGATTTTCGTGTGATGTGCCGCATTTATGGTCAGGCTCTAGGTCTGGTTTTAGTGGAAGTTTGCTAAGTTTAGTTGTTACCGTAGTACCGTAGTGAACAGTTTCATTTGTTGTGCTTTTTATGTAGGAGTTAGTTTTGTAAGGTTCTTTAAGGGGGCGCAAGTTTGTTAAATTTTAGAGTTTTGTGTACTTCTTCTGTATTTTTTATGCTTAGGAGATCATATTTGCTATTTGGTTAGTCTATAACGTTTTTACTAATTTCGCTTTATCTTTGGTTAGTTTTATTATTTATAGTTCTGCTAGTGCTTTGATTGGGCATTTGTTGTTTGGTGCGGTGAAGGCTTAGGTCTATTTGTGTTTTAAGTTGTTTGAACTTTTATAGGAGGATATATTCAAGCTTGTTGGGTTGCCGCTTGTTGAAAATTGCTTGTCGGGTTTCAACAGCTCAATATTTGCCTATGGACAGGTGATTTTTATCTTCGTTTAACATTTAAATCTTGTTATAACTGGTACTTGGAAACATATTGACTATGCTCTCTCATTTTTATTTGGTCATCTTGAAAAGACCGGCAGTGGAAAAACGTACACGATGTGGGGCCCTCTCTCTGCACTGTCTGAAGACTCAATGGGCAGCGAGAGGGGACTGACACCCCGCGTTTTTGAGCAGTTATTCTCCCGGATTAAAGAGGTAATGTGACGAATTATTCTAAGTTCCCTTCTCTGTTGCGAGTTTTTCTAGGTTGACGCCGAAGTTTGCTGTTATATCTGCAGGAACAAGGAAAGCATGCAGACAAAGAGCTAACTTACAATTGCATCTGCTCTTTTCTCGAGGCAAGTGCTATCCTTAGAACCTAGAGCATGTTGTAGTTGTTGTTCTTGTTTGCAATAGAAAATGTGAACCATCTTTATTATAATGTGCAGATCTACAATGAGCAGATAACTGATTTGCTAGATCCCTCGCTCAAAAATCTTCAGGTGAAAAGCAAATTGCAAAGATTAGTAGCATAGCCTTTTCATCATTTAACTAATATGAGCCATTCATGTGCAGATTAGAGAGGATGTTAGAACTGCTTGTGTTTATGTTGAATCATTGACAAAGGAGTTCGTTTTCACTATGAAGGATGTAACTCAGCTATTGGTAAAGGTGTGTTTATCTTGATATTGACATCTAAAAGATTTACTGATATGTATTTAATGTCATATATTTGTGCTGATGAACATTGATCATATCCAACAGAGTTGTATTTGGTACTTATCACTCTCAGATACAATTTTGAACAATGCACATTATACTATTATAGTTAATGTACTTTGTCTATAAGATTTTTCTCGTCTTGTCACTTAACTGGTGGATACTGTGCCCTGTCTATTATGTGTGCAGTGGAGAGGATTAAATTCACAAGAGTTCTGGTTGTCTTGGAAGACAGTAGTACTATCTTGGAAGATTTTTATGGCAACTATTTACAGATGCTGCATATTTTTTGTTTCTGCAAAATTTGATCACAATAGTTGCATGATTATTTCTTCAAGATTGATGTTGAACTTTGATTAAACACAGCATATTCTGTCTTAATTTGATGTTGAACTTTGATTTATTATGAATGGTGCAGGGCCTGGCAAACCGGAGAACGGCGTCAACAAGTGCGAATGCAGATAGCTCACGTTCACACTGTGTCTTTACGTGTGTCATTAAGTCTGAATTAAAGGTAGTTCTTGAATTTGCGTTTCTCTTACATTATAGTTTTGTTCATACTATTCCCTACCTTTAACTTTTATTTGGTACTTGCTAAGAAGCAAAGTATAATTGTAACTGTGAGATGCAAGAAATGTTCCTAGCCTTATGATTTTGGTGGGATGACCCCATTATCATTTTTCTACTAGTCTTGTGCTTATGAGGGGTGAGATGGGTGATGGATCAACTCATTCTATTCCTCAAACCAAACAAAAAGTCAAAATAATGAGAAATGAGTTGGTCCTAGAACTTTAGATGCATCACTTTAATGCTTTGTTATTGTTCTATAGAATCTGCAGGATGGCTCAAACAGCACAAGAATAAGCAGGATAAACTTAGTAGATCTTGCTGGATCAGAGCGGCAAAAGCTAACTCATGCAGCTGGAGATCGGTTGAAAGAATCAGGAAATATAAATCGCTCACTTTCACAACTTGGGTATGGTTCTGTTCATATTTATACTAAGAGCTGAAAGTTAAAAGATTTAGGTCGGATCCTTGCTAATTTTCTCCAGACATAATCTTTTGATTATATCTTCTGCTGATTGTTGAGTTCAGTTAAATGTCTCTTGTGAACTATTTGTGCTGCATTGTTCGAATTATGAACTCAAATTATAGCTGCATGACACTTTCATGGTACTGGATGATTGGATAAGTTGGTGAACATGAGTTATGGCATGCACAATGCATGACGATGAAACTGCAGTACTGCACATGCCTGTATTTAGCTACGTCCCATAAGTACTGGTTTCCATCATTTGAGATCAATATTGCTAGTTGTGTTTCTGAACTTCTGCAGTCATTGTCACCTTGTTGCTTATGGTAGAAAACTTGAGTTCTGTATGTTATTATATATTTATATTCTAGCCTTCTAAATATGCAGAATTTTGCTCGTTCTTGTTGCTTGATGTATCAATATTTGCATCTTGTACTACAAACGTTTTTTTTTAAATTTAGTGAAACCACAACATACTACTCTCTCTGTTTCATATTATATGTAGCACTTGGCGCAATAATTCAATAAGTAAGGTGTACTAAAATGACCAAATTTAACCTTATTAAAGATGTCTAATGTCCTAGCACAAAATAATCATTACGTATAAACATGATGTTGCAATTAATTGAAGGGTATTTGATCATTTGATGCTTGTTGGTTCATTATATTCATTTTCCACTATGAATATTGATTTTTTTTCATTTAATTAAGCTGCAAAATACTACTCTCTCTATTTGTAGTAATAAGATATTCTAGCTCTTGGTCCAATAATTCAAATGTGTGCTAAGTTATCAAAGTTAACCTTATTTAAGATGCCAGTTTTGTGAATAAGTGATATGTACTACATGGAATTATGGAAAGAATGTGGCAAAGTTGTCAAAAAGCTTTAGTTTTCTTAGTTGGTTCTTTGTGCTTATTTGAGGCAGCTTATTTATATAAAGTCTACTTTTGCCCCCTGAACTTATGGGCCAAGTCCGATCTGAATCACCAATTACCAAACCGTTCGTTTTGACCCCCTCAAGTAACAAAACCAGCTCACTTTTGCCCCTTACCCCAAACCCGCCTGGTTTCAGTCAGACGTGAGCTGGTTTCAATCCTAGCTGGCCATTGTTGCAGGTCTATGTGGATCGAGTTCATTTAGAAGCTAAAACTAGGTGTGGGGCCCATTTAGTCGGCCACACAGTACAAAATCTAGTTTTTAAATTCATGACAGGCAGGGTTAGGATATCAGTGGCTAGGGTTAAGGCAAGAGAGAGGGAGGGGCGCCTAGCATGTGGGGCTGCCTGTCGGTGAGACAAAAACAGAGCAGCAACTTGGCGGGGTTGCCGGTGGTGAATCTGGGGTGAGGCACACAAAGGGAGCTCAGGCGACGCATTGGTGCAGCGTTATGGAGGTGAGAATGGGTCGAGCGCCTGCCCAACGAGGCGGAGCACAGACGGTCTTAGGGTGATGGCGATGGATTGGTGCAAGTGTTGGAAGAGAGGATGGGACAAGGCGAGCTGTGAGATTCCTGCGCGGGAACTCGACCGAGCTAGGGCTGAAACCAGCCTTCGACGTGGCAACGAAGGCCAGCTAGGACTGAAACCGGGCCACGTCAGACTGAAACCAGGCAGATTTGGGGTAAGGGGGAAAGTGAGCAGGTTTTGCTACTTGAGGGGGTCAAAGTGAATGATTTCATAGTTAATGGTTCAGATCAGACTTGGTACATAAGTTGAGGGGGCCAAAAGTGGACTTTTTCCTTGTATTTTTTAAGACTTAACTGTTTTTAAGGGTAGTAGTGTACTAGTATGTCTGTGTCAACTGTCAAGGGTGTATATGGTGTTATAATGGTAGTCTAGGGTTTTGTCTCTTGTGTTCTATAAATTTAACCTTTGGGCCTTATGCAACACATCCAGTGGAGTTGTGTGTATTGTGACCTCTTTTTTGTTTTGCAAGACTTGGTGTATTTTGCAAGACCAACTTGTACATTTCATCATGATACGCTAGTGTTGTGTAGTTGTGAAATGAAGGTTCTGAATTCTGATAATTATGTTGTTTGCGACTGCAGAAATTTGATTTATATACTGGCAGAAATATCAGTGTCTGGAAAACAGAGGCACATTCCATATCGCGATTCCAAGTTGACATTCCTATTGCAAGAATCCCTGGGTGGAAATGCGAAACTTGCAATGATTTGTGCTGTTTCGCCATCACAAAGGTACTATCTGATTTGGACCAGAAGTCATTTTTTCTCTGCCCTTTAAATGTTGTTTCCTCACTATATTTTCTATATTGTTATACAGCTGTAAGAGTGAAACATTAAGCACTCTTAGGTTTGCTCAACGTGCAAAAGCTATAAAAAACAATGCTGTTGTCAATGAACAAAAAGAGGAAGATATCAATGCGCTGCGTGAGCAGATCAAGCAGTTAAAGGTACTACTGTGTTCTTATTGACAGCAAAATTTCTTCATAATGCTTTGTTCTTCTGACTCAAGTTTCGCCAATAATGTTTTAATTTCTCTATCCTACATTGCAGGATGAACTTCACCGAATGAAGTCTAATGAAGGCTCAGATGGCAGCAATGGCAGCTTTTCCACTGGATGGAATGCTAGGCGCAGTTTGCATCTGCTGAAAATGAGCTTGAGTCGTCCTACAACATTCCAGGCTATCAAAGAAGATTCCGATGAAGAAATGGAAATTGATGAGAATGATGTTGAGAAGCCCTGCAATCATGAAAATATGGTAACATCTCCTGTTGGATTACAGGCTTCAATGGAGATAAGTGCTGGCACTTCACATGTTGATGCTTTTGATGGGGACAAGAATTTGATGCCTACAAAAAGGTCGTGTTCTGATGCTAATAAACTTAGCAGTGGTATCAACGGTGGAGGTGACAAATGCAAGTTAAATCTCGCTGCCAGTATACAGAGAGGACTTCAAGTCATTGAAAGTCATCAAAACAATGGTGCATGGAGGAGAGCATCAATTGGGTTCAATGCTAGAGTTGTGGATGTTCAGCCTTGTAAGGTTGATGTAGCTATTCAGACTGATCCTGAAGAATCTCATGCAAGAGATAACCCTCTGGCTCTAATTCCTACTTGTTTACTTGAGGCTTCTGCAAATGAGAGCAAGGATGCTGATGCTTGCAGGGATCTGCAATTAGTACCAGCTGATGGAGCAATACCATCTGATGATGTAAAGCAACAACAAATTCTGAAAGTAAGTTTAATAAAAAGATGTTGGTATGTGTTTATACATCAGTTAGCTGGAGTTGTAATAGCAGCAGTTATATTTAACTTTTGTCTGTACAGGCTGTGGAGAAGGTCCTGGCTGGAGCCATCAGGCGAGAGATGGCACGTGATGAGCAGTGTGCAAAGCAAGCTATAGAAATTCAACAGCTAAATCGTTTGGTGGGTGTTGTTTTCATTCAGAAACAATCTGTTGTCTTCATTCAGAAACAATCAACTGTTTTTGCCCCCTTAACCATTATGCTTTTGTAGGTCCAACAATATAAGCATGAACGCGAATGCAATGCAGTAATTGGACAAACACGGGAAGGAAAGATTGCAAGGCTTGAATGTTTGATGGATGGAACATTACCGACCGAAGAATTTATGCATGAGGAGTATCTATCTCTTATGAATGAGCATAAGGTTATCTTAACTTTCCAGTTTCCATTTCTTTTCCTGTATGAACAAACCATGTTTCCTTTCCTTTTTTAAGTCGGCAGTTCATTTACTTATGAGCTACTTTCCTTGAACTGACAAATGCAGATCCTCCAAAAAAAATATGACAACCATCCCGAAGTTCTACGTGCTGAAATTGAGCTAAAGAGACTCCAGGAGGAATTGGATATGTGCAGAAACTACATGGATGAGAAAGAAGTTTTGCAGGAGGAAATACAAGATCTGAAAAGCCAATTGCATTATATGCTTTCATCGTCTGCGTCCATTCGTAGGCTCTTGCTTCCACTGCAATTGTCTCAGGGAATTAATGCTTCACCTGGAACAAAAGATGGTGATGGTGGTACTAATGTTGTGGACGCTCCTGATTGTGCTGAAGCTGAGAGTAAATGGGTTACTCTCACAGAAGACCTTAGAGTTGAACTTGAAGCAAATAAATTGCTTGTTGGAAGGTTGCGGTCGGAATTGGAGTCAGAGAAAAAATGCTCAGATGAAGTTAAGGAGGCATTACAAACGGCAATGCAGGGACATGCTAGAATCTTGGAGCAGTATGCTGAACTTGAAGAGAGGCATATTGGTTTGCTTGCAATGCATAGGAAGATCCGTGATGGTGTTGAAGATGTGAAGATTAGAGCAGCAAAAGCTGGTGTCAAAGGAGCCGAATTACGGTTTATCAACTCCCTTGCTGCTGAAATGTCAGTTCTGAGAGCAGACAATAAAGGCCTTCAGGACCAGCTAAGGGATACTGCTGAAGCTGTTCAAGCAGCTGGTGAATTACTTGTACGACTAAAAGAGGCTGAGGAAGCGGCAACACTTGCCCAGGTATGAATTCCCCACATTGCTCAGACCTAAGCACATTTCAATAGACATAACAGTACGATGCTTCGAATGTGCTAGATCTAGATAGTTGAGAATTTCACAACAGAATTTATGAATTTGGGATGTCACCAAACTTCCGGATGAAAATGCGCATTGAGTGCGAATACACTTTACATAGTTTTCTTGAGTTTTCGAGTGTGTTATACTAGCATTTTGAGATTAAAATTTTCAGTTGTAGTAACACAAGCCGTCTCTCTCTTTGTTGCAGAAGCGAGCATTGTTGGCAGAGGAGGAGACAGAGAAAGCCTACCAGGAGATCGACAACTTGAAAAAGAACTACGACCAGGAAATCCTCGCGCTAAATCAGCGTCTCACAGAGTCCTCTCAGCATAAAGACGCTACACCGCCTGCCGCATCTAGCGATCTCGAGGCTGCCAGGTATGACGCGGCTGGTAGCCCCGGTGACCAGCGATGGCGGGAGGAGTTCGACGCCTTCCAACAGGGCGGATCATTTGAGGTCTCCAAGAGCACCGACCTCAACTCGTGGTTTTCGGGGTACGACAAATGTAACATCTGACGATGCACGCCTGTTTCGTTTTGCCAGTTAGTCATTTGTACCTTAGAAAGGGCTAGCATGTTGTAACGCCTTGTGAGCAGAGAGGACGATGTCCCTGAAGGTGCGTTTCTCTTCACCGTCTTGTGAGGCGCGGCCAGATTCTTCAGATCCTCGAAAGTTGTATTCTGCCTTGTAAATTTGGATGGACACTGTTACATTACAAAGAGCGAGAGCGATGTCTCGTGATTTATCGCTGCACCTTTTGCCAGTAAGCGCAAGTTGTTCCCTATGTTAAGGTGTCTGGCCTAGTTGCTGAAGGTATGGTTGGTCATGGTTCAGCGTCTTGCCAGGGATCATGATGCAGCCAAGGATCCAGAAAACCGGATTTTGAAAACTTACCGGGAGTAGGCCGGTAGCCGGTAATCGGGCGGTGATCGGCCGGTTATTGGTCCCTTTTCGGTCTATTCTAGTTTGCAATTTTGTTTTATAATTCTACATTTTTGTCCACAAAGCATTATGCTTGCTTGGTCTTCTATAAATATTAACATCAAGACTTTAATCAAATTAGTATAAAATTACTGTTTTTTGGACGGGTATATTTTTGCCGGTCTAGACCGACCAGTAACCGTGGTAACCGCCGCCGATTTTTTTTATCCCTGCATGCCGCCATGCTCATGCCACTACTTACCAAAACTCTTACTCTTTTTTCTCTCTGGTGCAACGTTGGGATTAATCGCTGGTCCTGAGAGCCTGTGGTTGTGATCAAAATGGCTTAAGCTTTTGGCTTCAGCTTATTTTTGCACTATTCATAAATTTCGTCTTTTTCTGAACTTTTGGCTTTTTTGAGTTTTTTTACCGGTTCTTTTTTTCCTCGTATTTGTTTGTATTATACGTAATGGGCTAACATGTTTTTTCTATTTTTAAATTTTTTTAAATTTAATTATGGTAAATAAGCCTCTGTCAGCTACAGTGCTTTTTTCAGCCAGCTACAGTGTTTTCAGCCATAAGCCACGGGCTTTTCAGCCATTTTGATCACAACCTGTAGTGAACTGGTTTTACTTCACCTGTTTGGACATTTTTCTAGATGCTTTTGGCTGATGCGACAAGCTGTAGCAGTTGCTTTCAAAGTCTCTTCACCTTTGGGTGGTACCAGGCCGTCTCAACAATTCCAAGGACCCTTAGAAAAGCAAGATAGTAAAAGCCTAGCAATCTAAATTTTTAATATGACAATTAAAGTATATAGTACTACTAATAAAAGTTAACTTGCAGCATATGTTTAGTTCATTAAAGATAACGATAGTACAATAAAGAAACTAAAAGAACGGTAAAATAACTATTATGATTACCTCAAATAAAACAATAATACTTCAGTGCTTCTTAAAAAACCGCCTTCGGGCATTTCTTGATGCAAAATCTTCAAGAACAGTATCGAGATTAATGTTGTCCAAAACATCCTTCTCAATGCTGCACATAGCCAGGCCATTCAATCTTTCTTGCAGCATTGTTGACCTCAAACAATTTTTCAATAGTTTCAATTTGGAGAAGCTTCTTTCGGCTGATGCTACTGTCACAGGAACAGTTAAGAGAATCCGATATGCAATAGAGACATTCGGATAGCAATCTGCAGCTTTAACAAAGTGAAGAATCTCATGTGCTGACATCAATTCATCTCGCAAAGTTACTTGCAACACTTTCAATTCAGAGAAAAAATCATCTAACTCAACATCAGACTTGTTTTCATGAGAAAAAATTTCTACAAAAGTAGTGTAACACTTTCATGGTATACATACATATACTGATGTACATACTCATAAACCGGTGGCCCCCCATGGCATGGCCCCCGGCCGTCGCACTTCCTCCCCCTTTAAGACGGCCCTGGGTGGTACAGGTACTGGTACTTGCCCATCCAAGAGAAATGGACACTGTTGGACCCTAAAATACCCAAAATTCCGTTTTTGGCCCCCTGTACAAAAAAATTCCACTTTTGGACCCCTTCCCACCGCGGGATCACCTCAGGCCGCCACGTGGCCCGGTCGTGCGGTCGGGGACCGCACGACCGGCCTGCGCCGCTCCCCACCGCGCCATTGACCGCGCGACCGCGCGACCCGCTGCCCCGCCGCGCGACGCGTCTGCTGACCGCGCGTTCGGTCTCCGACCGCGCGTTCGGATGCCGACCGCGTGACCCCGCCCGCGCGTGATGACGCTGCGACCGCGCGATTCCCGCTCCGTCAAATCCATGCGCCGAAAGAAGATTCACGGGTGGCCTTTTTTCGCTTCTTTGCATGCAGCTCATACACGCGTCAGTAGTATATGATATGGCCCCCCAAATTTTGCTGAATGGGTGAACAGCGTTCGCAATAAAATGGCTTTGGAGCTCGCTTGGTGAGCAGATGCATGCGGTGAAGGATTCTGGTTCGCAGTGGAAGCAAAGACAGAGCGAGAGAGGGAGTGAAGGGAGGAAAAGAAAGAGTGGAAACTCAGATTTTTAAGTTGGTTTTGTTTGGAGTTAGCAGATTTTGCAAATACAAAAGTTGTAGATCGTCTTCTGAGCTTCAAGAAGAGGTAATTTTTGGCCCCGTGCAAGTATTTTCTGTGAATGTCATTAGACCGTAATTAGGCAAACCGTATGTCGTTAATGTTCTTATAAGCCAGTACGGTGTTTATGGTGTAGGTAAAAATGATGCATGATGTATTGTAGTGTAGAAAATGTCGTATTTATTTGTTGAAGTTACGTAGTGTAATGTAGTTATTTTTTGATGAACGCACAATTTTTGGTGAAGAAAAGTGAGGAGCGAAAGCCGGAAGAGTTGTGTTGTTTTCGTTTGGAATCAGCGATTTGGCAAGTACAAAAGTTGTAGATCGTCTCGTGAGCATCAACAAGAGGTAAGTTTTATGCCCGTGCAACTATAATTTTATGTATGTCATTAGGCTTTAATTAAGGAAACCATCTTGTGTTACTGTTATTTTATGTCAATCTTTTGTACGCTATGTATGTATAGCAAATCTTGCATATGTTAGGCATGATGTATTGTAGTGTATATAGTGTATAATTAAGGAAAATATGAAGTTGTAGTGTGTCGACGTTGAGAAAATACATATTTATGTTAGAGCAATTGTAGGTTATAACAATAGTACTAGGATTAGAAGCATATGATTAGTACGCTTAGAGAAGAACTACATACAGTGCGGTAGGTGGTAAAAGTAAATTAGAAATAAATTTGGTAGATTACAATGAAAATATACTAGCAGTCATAGAAACTTATAGTGGAGGTACGTAAAGACTATATTAAGTTTAAGTTAGAAAAGATTGTAGTTTAAATAATGTGTATGTGTTGAAAAAGTAAATATTTATGTTGGAGCATTTGTAGGTGGTAAATTTGTAGTAGTTAGATTAGAGACAATTTGTATAATTAGTATGCTTAGTGAATGACCGTAGTATGAAGGTCATTTGATGAAAAAAAATGATATGTATATTTAATTTGATGTATGGTACAATTAGAAAGTGAAATAGTTACAAATAAATCGTAGATTTAGAAATACAAAATATATACTAATCGAAACTGTTAATTAGATGGTACGATTGTTACATGCTGTGTACTAAAATGGTTGATTATGCACTTATGTTAGGTACGCAATGGCTGGCATTGAACAATTGATGGTGTTTTATGGGAGTGGTCTCGTACGTGATGGGCCGTATGGGGCGGACCTGTCAAATTGCGAGCGGACCGTTGTCGGGCCTCCGGATTATCAAACCCGGACCCTCTGTGTATTACAGCACTAGTCCCAGATCAAAGCTAGTGCACACAGTCAAACAGAATGGAAAACATCACCATCAACGATTTATTACAATAAATAAGAGTACTGACCACCGGGTCTCATTATTACAAAGGAGGTTTAAGACCTCGCACACAAGAAATAGAGCGGAAGCAAATAAAACTCGAGGACGACCCATCAATTCGCCACAGGCAATTGACTGGGGAAGCGCGACCTAGTCCTCCGGGAAGAATCCATCACAGCCACAAGCGAAGCAGTAGTCGTAGTCACCTTCTTGAGCTTCAACTTCCTCTGAGATTTTATTTTTAAGTGTAGCATGTGAGTACATAAAGTACTCCGCAAGTCTTGGGAAAAATGCATAGATGCAAGGCTTAACAAAGGAAGGCCATATGGTTCTTTTGCACAAAGCAATATTTAAAATCTCCATTACTACTAATTATTTTCGAAGGCATCACTTTAATGAAGTAAATGTTTTAACAGAATTAACTTTCTAGTGAAGGTTCCAACTACCAACACTAGCTAACCAATTACCATTGGTCAAATTTTAAACTTCGGGTTCCATCCACCCTCTCTGGCTCCATCCGCCAGGATTCCCTTCCGAGAGTTCCCTCCACCCTCGGAATACAAAACTTTTGATTTTAAATCAAAACCAGAAATCTACCATGTGAATGCATTCCTTGCCCGCCCTTGACCGTGGGCACGGCTATTCGAATAGTTTTACACTCTGCAGAGGTTGTACAACTTTACCCACAAGAGATAAATTATCTTAATAGTCAACATGCTTCCTTTGGCATGAGACCCAGATAAAATATCACAAAGCCTTTCACCTACTCCAGTATAGCTAGAGACCACCCGCTGAGGTTTCACCGCAGAAGGGTTAAATCCGCCCAATCTGAAGCCCCCTCTTGCGCCATATGAGTACAGTAACCCTGTCCCTCACTATGAGTAACCAGTACGCCCTGGCACTCAATACACCACTGGTGATATCTAAACTACACCTTTATAGGTTAGTTAGCTAGGTCGTACCCATATAGACTTGTGGTTGTACGGTTAATGCTCAGTTTGGACAAACACAAGCGTCGGTCCTTAATTGACTAGGGTGGAACATACACTTAACAAGTTCTCGTGCTTACTGCACCAACCCAAACAGCCATCCACCCTAATCTAAACCAACTTTCACATTTTTATTTTACTTTAAAATCACAGTGACAACTCCAATTGCCACTTCACTTTCAAACACAAGGATTTAATAATAAATCATAATTTCCCATTTTCAAGATTTTCCAAAGTTATTAGATAGCATGACTAAGCATTATCCTACCATACTAACATCAACAAGTAATTATAATACTCTCATTAATGAGACAAAGGAAATTCTATGGTGACAAGGGTACATGACAATCAATTCCAATGGAGGGCATAACAAGGTTGGATTAACTACTACCTTAAGATTTGAATTATCATTTTATGTAAATAGCAATGCATAACATTTAAAATAATTAAAACATTTCAAAATCATAGGTTCAAGATGATCAAAGGAGACTTGCCTTCTTGCAGGGTTTCTGGGTCTTCTTGCTGCTGTGAAGAGGGATCGTCGACAATGTTGGAATCTACGCGAGGAAAGACGAAGCAACAAAACAAATAAATACAAAAGAAAATTCAAATAAAATCCAAAAATTCAACAGAGGCCATAATTGGGTAGATTATGATTTTAGATGAATTTAGAAATTTGAATGGCTGGAATTGGAGTTAAAATGAGAAAGTTATGCTCATTTGAAAATCTCAGATTTGAATAAATCGAGAAATTCGGAAATTTCTGACAGGTGGGACCCACTGGAGAATTAAATTTTAATCTTTTATTTTAATTCTGAGAGACTGACAGGTGGGGCCCACTGAACAGTAACCACTGGCGGTCACTGACATGTGGGACCCACTGGACAGTGAGCCCAATGAGTCAACCTCTGACACGTGGGACCCACTGGTCTTCGGGCCCACTTGTCAGAGTCCAGCACAGAGGGGTGGGACCCAGGCGGCAGTGGCCAGCGCAGGCCGGCGGCCGCTGACGGGTGGGACCCACTTGTCAGCCCGGAAATTAAACGAAAAACTCAACCTCCGCGCGCGGAGCCGGAGGCTCGAACGCGCGCCGAGGGAGTTACGAGTGAGCGCTGCTAGCCAGGGGAGCGGGGAGGCGTTGCCTACCCAATAAGGGTAGGTAACCCTCTTGAGGGGTACCTTCGGGCGTCCCGGGCAGAGATGATCGGAGGCGACGGCGCCGGCGGCGAGGGGAGGCCGGAGGTGCCCGGGTGACGCGTAGAATGTAATCCTGGCGCGGAGGGGGGTTCGGTTGGAAGGGTCGGCGAAGCTTGGGGACGAACGGAGACGGTCGGCGACGAGGTGGCAGCGACGACGGCTCGGGAGTTCCGATGCGACGGCGCTCCGGTGACGGGGAGGGGCGGCCGAGGGGTCGGGGAGGACCGTCCGGGCGTGAGGAAGCTCGGGGAGGCGACGACGGGCTCCGGGGATGACCGAGGCGGCGAGGAAAGCTCGCCGGAGTTGGGCGGAGCTCGAGGGGAGGAGTGGCACGGTGATCGGGCTCTAGAGGGCTCGGGAGCTGCGGTGGAGTGCGCTGGGATGCGGTGCGGGAGAAGGCGAAGCCGATGGGGGCATTTATAGGGGCTGAGGGGGAGCAGGGGCGCGGCAATAGCTCGCCGTTGCTGGCGGCCAGAGAAGGAAGGTTTGGGGGAGGAAAGGAAAGAGGGGGGGGGGGGGGGCAGAAGGAAGGGAGGCGCGGGGATTGGGGGATTTGGTCGCGGCGGCGTCCGGGACTTCCAAAACCGAGGAGGGCCGGGTAAGGCAAGGCGGGATCCGGCGCGGTCTCGGTCGGCCGGCGAAAAAGGAAAGAGGGGGGAAGAGAAAGGAAGGGGGCGATTCCGCGGGGGAGACGGATCCGACAGGCGGGGCCGGGGTGGCAACGAGAGCGGGACGCGTTCGGCTGACAGGCGGGGTCCGCGGGTCAGCGAGGCGAGAGAAAGGTGGGAGCGGGCGGCTGGATGACCAGCACGGGGACTCGGCTCATCCGAGCCGTCCACGCGTCGGGCGGGGAAAAGGGGAAGGCGGGGCTGGCTGGGCCGGGCCCGCTGGCAGCGAGGGAGAGGGAGGTGCGGCCTGGATCAGGCCGAGCGGCGACGTGGGCAGTCCTGGGCCGTCCACGCGTCGGCTGGAGGGAGAGGGGAGATTTTTATTTTTCAGAATTTGATTTCTAATTTCAGAAAAGGCTAGAAAATTATTTAGGCCTCAGAAAAATATGAAAATACCTCCAAAAATTCCAGAAAAATTCACAGAAGCTCCTGGACATATTTTGGACTAAATAAAATTATTTCCAACTACTGTTGATATTTAATTTTCATATTTTGAATTACTTTTTAAGCTCTAAAAATAGTTTTTAAATTCCAGAAAATCCAAAAAGGCAAATAAAAGCCAAGTAAAATCCAATTACCTTAAAATAATTTATTTGAATTTAAATTTTTCAAAAAGCCAAATTTTTGGGATGTGACAAACCTACCCCCCTTAGAAAGAATCTCGACCCCGAGATTCGGATGGACTGGGAAAAAGGTCGGGGAACTCTTCTTTTAGATCCTCTTCACGCTCCCAAGTTGCTTCCGATTCTGAATGGTTACTCCACTGCACTTTACAGAACTTGATAACCTTGCTGCGTGTACGGCGCTCTGCTTCCTCCAATACCTTGACTGGATACTCTGGATAGGTGAGGTCCTCCTTCACGTTTATTTCATCTAGAGGCATCTGCTCTTCTGGAACTCTGAGACACTTTCTTAGCTGAGACACATGGAAGACGTCATGCACCTTTGACAGCTGAGGTGGAAGCTCCAACTGGTAAGCCACTTCTCCTCGTTTCGCCACAACAGGAAAAGGTCCGATGAATCTGGGAGCTAGCTTTCCACTGACTCCAAAACGTCTCATTCCTTTGAGAGGTGACACCTTCAAATAAACATGATCCCCAGGTACGAATTCTAAGCTTCTACGTCGATTGTCTGCATAACTTTTCTGTCTGGTTTGTGCTGTTTTTAATCTGTCCCGGATTAGACGAACTTGTTCTTCTGCTTGCTTCAGCACATCTGGTCCAAACACTTGTCCTTCTCCTGTTTCCTTCCAATACAATGGAGTCCTACACTTTCTGCCGTATAGGGCTTCGAAGGGAGACATTTGCAAACTGGATTGATAACTATTGTTGTAGGAGAACTCTGCATAGGGCAAACTCTGATCCCAATTACTCTTGTTTGCCAGTACACAAGCTCTCAACATATCTTCCAGGATTTGATTTACTCTTTCTGTTTGACCATCTGTCTGTGGATGATAAGCTGTACTGAAGTTTAAGTTTGTGCCCAAAAATTCATGTAGTTTTTGCCAAAATCTCGAAGTGAACTGGGTTCCTCGATCTGACACAATCTTCTTTGGGATCCCATGCAAGCACACAATTCTTGACATGTATAACTCTGCAAGCCTATCCCCGGAGTATGTGGTCTTTACTGGAATGAAATGGGCGACTTTTGTCAAACGATCCACTATAACCCAAATTGAATCGTGCCCTGTTTTGGTTCTTGGTAATCCAGTTATAAAATCCATACCAATTTCTTCCCATTTCCACTCAGGGATCTGCAATGGCTGCAGAAGTCCCGCAAGTCTCTGGTGTTCAGCTTTAATCCGTTGGCATACATCGCACAAGGCTACGTATTCTGCAATTTCTCGTTTCATAATTGACCACCAATACCTTCCCTTGAGATCTTGGTACATCTTGGTGCTCCCAGGATGAATTGAATATCCAGATTCATGGGCTTCCTTCAATATTAGCTCCTTTACCTCTTTCTTTTCAGGCACAATAATTCTTTTCCCAAACCAAAGGGTACCTTTTTCATCCTCTGAAAATCCCGAAGCTTTTCCTTTCTTCATATTATCCCTGATCTCCTGGACATACTTGTCCTCCTTTTGAGCTGCTCTGATTTGATCTTCTAAGGTTGGTTGAACTTCCAAAGTGGCTAGAAATCCTTCCTCCACTACTTCTAGGTTGAGCCGTTGGAACTCTTCTTGAAGGGCAGGCATACTGTCCTTAATCCACAGCTTGGCACAATAACTCTTTCTGCTCAAGGCATCTGCTACCACATTAGCCTTTCCCGGATGATAATGTATTCCAATATCATAATCCTTTATTAACTCAAGCCATCTCCTTTGCCTCATGTTGAGATCGGGTTGAGTGAATATATATTTCAAACTCTTGTGATCCGTGTAAATTTCACAACGGTTACCAATCAAGTAATGCCTCCATATTTTCAGTGCATGCACTACGGCAGCGAGCTCTAAATCATGCGTTGGGTAATTTCCTTCATAGGGTCGCAGCTGCCTTGAGGCATATGCTACTACCTTTCTTTCTTGCATCAGTACACAGCCTAGTCCCTGCCTTGACGCATCACAGAAGACTTCGAAATCCTTCCTAATGTCCGGAAGCGTCAACACTGGTGCAGAAGTTAACCTCTTCTTCAACTCTTGGAAACTATCCTCACATGGTTTACTCCATTCAAACTTCTTTTCCTTCTTCAGCAACTGGGTCAGAGGTCTTGCGAGCTTGGAGAATCCTTCAATAAATCGACGATAGTAACCAGCCAATCCAAGAAAACTCCTGATCTCGGATACTGACTTTGGTTGTGTCCAATTGAGCACATCATTAACTTTTTCTGGGTCTACGGATACTCCTCCTGCCGAAATCACATGGCCCAAGAAAGCTACTTTCTTCAACCAAAACTCACACTTACTGAACTTGGCGTACAACTGATTTTCTCGGAGCTTTTCCAAAACTATCCTCAAATGTTCGGCATGTTCTTCCTCATTCTTGGAATATATCAAAATGTCATCGATGAATACAACCACAAACTTATCCAAATATTCCATGAACACCTTATTCATCAGATTCATGAAGTATGCTGGGGCATTGGTTAGACCGAAAGACATCACTGTATACTCATACAATCCATAACGGGTGGCAAATGCGGTCTTGGGTATGTCCTCTGGTCTTAACTTCAATTGGTGATATCCTGATCGAAGGTCAATCTTAGAGAATACACATGATCCTTTCAACTGATCAAACAGATCATCTATTCTGGGTAAAGGGTACTTGTTCTTAATAGTCACATCATTCAATGATCGATAGTCCACACACATGCGAAGACTACCATCTTTCTTCTTTACTAGCAGTACTGGTGCTCCCCAAGGTGACGAGCTTGGCCTTACAAATCCTTTATCCTGCAGCTCTTCAATTTGTTTCTTAACTTCCGCCAAATCATTTGCAGACATCCGATAAGGTCTCTTGGAAATTGGAGCTGTTCCAGGTACTAGGTTGATGACAAACTCTACTTCCCTGTCTGGCGGCATTCCGGGCAAATCTTCAGGGAATACATCTGGGTACTCACTCACTATAGGTACTTTTTCCAGAGTCACTCCCTTTACACTGTTCAAACTACACCTGCTCTGGGTAGGGGAGTTTGACTTATACCTTACTTGAATCCCATCAGAGTTAGTGATTGTAACAGCTCGATCAGCACAATCTATCTGCCCTTTATACTTGGTTAACCAATCCATTCCAAGTATTACATCTAAACCCTTGGAGTCTATTATAATAAGATTTGCTAAAAACTTAACTCCATTTATATCCACAGTTGCGTCAAGGCAAACTGTGTTAGTCCTTATTTCCTTTCCAGGGGACTGGACTAGCATGGGGTTCTGTAGTTTACTCACATCCCAATTATACCTTTCAACCACATCTTTTGACACAAAAGAATGCGAAGCTCCAGAATCAAATAATGCTGATGCAATTACTGAGTTGACAAGAAACTTACCCAGAACTACGTCAGGTGCATCCTGGGCTGCTTCCGCGGTCACATGGTTGAGATGCCCTCTGCTCACCACTTGTGGAGTCCTTGGGGTTTGTGGTGCCCCACGGCCTTGACCTGCAGTCGGAGCTCTTGCTGGTGTAGTCCCCAGATTGAAACGAACTGGAGTCATTGCTGGGCGTTTCTGGGGACAGTTGCTGGCATAGTGCCCCATGTTCTTGCAGTTAAAGCACTGCACTCCTGCTGCTGAAGTCTTGTTCGCGGGGGTTGGCCACCATTGTTTGCCCGGGGAGTTTGTGGATTTGGGCGGGGTCCTGAAAAGGGAGTCCTCGGCACGCTTGACTCTGAGAGCTTGTGATAGTGAGGTGCGTTGGGGCGGAATCGAGAGCTGCTTGCTCCTTGCTGGGCTTGAAACTTCCTCTTCCGATTTTCGTACAGCTGGCGCTGAGCATCTTCTTGGACAAAGGCCTTGTTCACTAGGTGCTGGAAGGTTGGGAAGTCATTGGACACCAGCTGCACCTTGAGGTTGGGGTCAAGTCCCTGCGTGAACCTCCAAATCTTGGTCGCCTCCGAGGTGACCTCTTCAGATGCATACCTGGACAGTTGGGTGAACTTGTTCAGGTACTCGGAAACACTGAGGTTTCCCTGCTGCAGTTGGTAGAATTCTCTCTTCTTCATTTCCATTATCCCAGTAGGGATATGGGCAGTGCGGAAAGCTTCGACAAACTCCTCCCAAGTGATGGCTTGTGCATTTTGATGGGCGGCGCGGTAGTTTTCCCACCAGTTGGCAGCCATTCCCTTGAGCTGATGAGCAGCGTACAACACCTTTTCATTATCGTTGCACTGAGCTAGGACCAATTTTCTTTCCACATCCTTGATCCAATCATCTGCCTCCAAGGGATCCACTGATCCAGCAAAAGTGGGAGGCCTTGTCCTCATGAATTCCCCCAATCTAGACTGGGGTGCCTGGTTGGGTGCCTGCTGGGCTGGCTGCACTTGGTTCTGGGCGAGAGCTTGAAGTAACTGCAGCTGCATAGCCATCATTTGCTCCAAGTTGGGGGCCTGAGCGGGAGGTGGTGGAATGTTGTCCTCCGGCTGGTTGTTGGCGTCACGGCTGCTGCCAGGGTTGCTCCTCGTGTTCACCATCTGAAGCGGTTTAGGTTAGCAGAAGGTAAGAGGGAAATAGCAAAGGTAAGAGATTAGGGGAACTAAACCACATCCCAAGCCAACACACAAGAAAGAACTAGCAACCACTTAGGGGAAACTTTTTATTAAAATCAAGATAACTCCAAGGATGGCTGTACCACAAGTGCGCATAGGCCTGGTACAGTCCATCTAGCACACCAAAACATAACAATAAGCGTTCTAAGGACGCGGACATTTTATTTGGGTACTACGGACTCAAAAGACTACTAATCCTCTCCAAAGATGCGCTCCTCAGGGTCTTCTTCCGGGTCCTCTTCTGGATCCTCCTCCGGGTCTTCCTGGCGCTCTCTCACGTGGTGACGTGAACAGTCACACTCGGCCGAGACACGGTTACGACTGGAGGCAGTCGACCGAGAACGGGAAGGAGAAGGCTTGCGCTTCTTGAGAGTAATGACAGGTGGCGGACTGGGGCGTCGCACCTTCTTGCGTGCTGTCATCCTGATGCGGAGTCCCGAGAGTCGAGCTGGTGCCGGGTTGTTGGGGATGACAGCTGGTACTGGAGAAGACGGCGTGTAGTCAACTACGGGTGAAGACGGCGTGTAGTTAGCTGCGGCCCTGAGACGTCCCAGCTCAAACTCAGCTGCCTGGCTCTGGAGAAGCTGTGCGCGAAGTGTGTCCGAATGCTGGTAGCTGGAGGTGAGAAGCATCCGAAGTTGTCCAATCTCCTCCTGAGCTCTAGCATAAGTGACGGCCATTGCCTGGGTGAGCTGCACCTGATGTGACAGTCGAGGATCGTCAGCTGGAATATCAAAGGGATCTGGATACCTCTGTCCTGGGCGAGGGTTGATGAAGAAGCAAAAGGGGGACTGATGTACAGCATCTTTGTGCAGGTGGCACAACTCGTCAATGGCGAGGCGTGCTGCGTCCTGGACAGCGTCGAAACAGCGGGACCGAGGGTGCTTGATGGGGTAGGTGTGGGACTTGAATTCCTCTTCCCGTGCATACAGGAATACCTCCATCGTCCAAGAGTCTCGATCCAGGATCCGCGTCTTCCGACCCCTGAAGATGGGCGGCTGACGGTACTCCAGACACTGCATCAGCTGCCGGAGAAGGCTAGCGAATGCTCCAGCATCCTCTCCATGTGAGTAGTAGTCCCACGGGGCAGCGGAGGATGAACCAGCCATCTACAAAGTTGAGAGAAAGAAAAGATTAGTAAAAGTTTTAACAATTGGAGTTGGAGACAAGAACGAGATTCTAGGTAGGAAGAGAGTAGAAGCAAAGAAGCTTACACATTTTTAATATACTCTTTTTATAAATATAAGTCCTTATGGTTTGCCATTCCTAATCTAGGTCACGTCCTACAGTCAAATTGGCTCTGATACCATCTCTGTCGGGCCTCCGGATTATCAAACCCGGACCCTCTGTGTATTACAGCACTAGTCCCAGATCAAAGCTAGTGCACACAGTCAAACAGAATGGAAAACATCACCATCAACGATTTATTACAATAAATAAGAGTACTGACCACCGGGTCTCATTATTACAAAGGAGGTTTAAGACCTCGCACACAAGAAATAGAGCGGAAGCAAATAAAACTCGAGGACGACCCATCAATTCGCCACAGGCAATTGACTGGGGAAGCGCGACCTAGTCCTCCGGGAAGAATCCATCACAGCCACAAGCGAAGCAGTAGTCGTAGTCACCTTCTTGAGCTTCAACTTCCTCTGAGATTTTATTTTTAAGTGTAGCATGTGAGTACATAAAGTACTCCGCAAGTCTTGGGAAAAATGCATAGATGCAAGGCTTAACAAAGGAAGGCCATATGGTTCTTTTGCACAAAGCAATATTTAAAATCTCCATTACTACTAATTATTTTCGAAGGCATCACTTTAATGAAGTAAATGTTTTAACAGAATTAACTTTCTAGTGAAGGTTCCAACTACCAACACTAGCTAACCAATTACCATTGGTCAAATTTTAAACTTCGGGTTCCATCCACCCTCTCTGGCTCCATCCGCCAGGATTCCCTTCCGAGAGTTCCCTCCACCCTCGGAATACAAAACTTTTGATTTTAAATCAAAACCAGAAATCTACCATGTGAATGCATTCCTTGCCCGCCCTTGACCGTGGGCACGGCTATTCGAATAGTTTTACACTCTGCAGAGGTTGTACAACTTTACCCACAAGAGATAAATTATCTTAATAGTCAACATGCTTCCTTTGGCATGAGACCCAGATAAAATATCACAAAGCCTTTCACCTACTCCAGTATAGCTAGAGACCACCCGCTGAGGTTTCACCGCAGAAGGGTTAAATCCGCCCAATCTGAAGCCCCCTCTTGCGCCATATGAGTACAGTAACCCTGTCCCTCACTATGAGTAACCAGTACGCCCTGGCACTCAATACACCACTGGTGATATCTAAACTACACCTTTATAGGTTAGTTAGCTAGGTCGTACCCATATAGACTTGTGGTTGTACGGTTAATGCTCAGTTTGGACAAACACAAGCGTCGGTCCTTAATTGACTAGGGTGGAACATACACTTAACAAGTTCTCGTGCTTACTGCACCAACCCAAACAGCCATCCACCCTAATCTAAACCAACTTTCACATTTTTATTTTACTTTAAAATCACAGTGACAACTCCAATTGCCACTTCACTTTCAAACACAAGGATTTAATAATAAATCATAATTTCCCATTTTCAAGATTTTCCAAAGTTATTAGATAGCATGACTAAGCATTATCCTACCATACTAACATCAACAAGTAATTATAATACTCTCATTAATGAGACAAAGGAAATTCTATGGTGACAAGGGTACATGACAATCAATTCCAATGGAGGGCATAACAAGGTTGGATTAACTACTACCTTAAGATTTGAATTATCATTTTATGTAAATAGCAATGCATAACATTTAAAATAATTAAAACATTTCAAAATCATAGGTTCAAGATGATCAAAGGAGACTTGCCTTCTTGCAGGGTTTCTGGGTCTTCTTGCTGCTGTGAAGAGGGATCGTCGACAATGTTGGAATCTACGCGAGGAAAGACGAAGCAACAAAACAAATAAATACAAAAGAAAATTCAAATAAAATCCAAAAATTCAACAGAGGCCATAATTGGGTAGATTATGATTTTAGATGAATTTAGAAATTTGAATGGCTGGAATTGGAGTTAAAATGAGAAAGTTATGCTCATTTGAAAATCTCAGATTTGAATAAATCGAGAAATTCGGAAATTTCTGACAGGTGGGACCCACTGGAGAATTAAATTTTAATCTTTTATTTTAATTCTGAGAGACTGACAGGTGGGGCCCACTGAACAGTAACCACTGGCGGTCACTGACATGTGGGACCCACTGGACAGTGAGCCCAATGAGTCAACCTCTGACACGTGGGACCCACTGGTCTTCGGGCCCACTTGTCAGAGTCCAGCACAGAGGGGTGGGACCCAGGCGGCAGTGGCCAGCGCAGGCCGGCGGCCGCTGACGGGTGGGACCCACTTGTCAGCCCGGAAATTAAACGAAAAACTCAACCTCCGCGCGCGGAGCCGGAGGCTCGAACGCGCGCCGAGGGAGTTACGAGTGAGCGCTGCTAGCCAGGGGAGCGGGGAGGCGTTGCCTACCCAATAAGGGTAGGTAACCCTCTTGAGGGGTACCTTCGGGCGTCCCGGGCAGAGATGATCGGAGGCGACGGCGCCGGCGGCGAGGGGAGGCCGGAGGTGCCCGGGTGACGCGTAGAATGTAATCCTGGCGCGGAGGGGGGTTCGGTTGGAAGGGTCGGCGAAGCTTGGGGACGAACGGAGACGGTCGGCGACGAGGTGGCAGCGACGACGGCTCGGGAGTTCCGATGCGACGGCGCTCCGGTGACGGGGAGGGGCGGCCGAGGGGTCGGGGAGGACCGTCCGGGCGTGAGGAAGCTCGGGGAGGCGACGACGGGCTCCGGGGATGACCGAGGCGGCGAGGAAAGCTCGCCGGAGTTGGGCGGAGCTCGAGGGGAGGAGTGGCACGGTGATCGGGCTCTAGAGGGCTCGGGAGCTGCGGTGGAGTGCGCTGGGATGCGGTGCGGGAGAAGGCGAAGCCGATGGGGGCATTTATAGGGGCTGAGGGGGAGCAGGGGCGCGGCAATAGCTCGCCGTTGCTGGCGGCCGGAGAAGGAAGGTTTGGGGGAGGAAAGGAAAGAGGGGGGGGGGGCAGAAGGAAGGGAGGCGCGGGGATTGGGGGATTTGGTCGCGGCGGCGTCCGGGACTTCCAAAACCGAGGAGGGCCGGGTAAGGCAAGGCGGGATCCGGCGCGGTCTCGGTCGGCCGGCGAAAAAGGAAAGAGGGGGGAAGAGAAAGGAAGGGGGCGATTCCGCGGGGGAGACGGATCCGACAGGCGGGGCCGGGGTGGCAACGAGAGCGGGACGCGTGCGGCTGACAGGCGGGGTCCGCGGGTCAGCGAGGCGAGAGAAAGGTGGGAGCGGGCGGCTGGATGACCAGCACGGGGACTCGGCTCATCCGAGCCGTCCACGCGTCGGGCGGGGAAAAGGGGAAGGCGGGGCTGGCTGGGCCGGGCCCGCTGGCAGCGAGGGAGAGGGAGGTGCGGCCTGGATCAGGCCGAGCGGCGACGTGGGCGGTCCTGGGCCGTCCACGCGTCGGCTGGAGGGAGAGGGGAAATTTTTATTTTTCAGAATTTGATTTCTAATTTCAGAAAAGGCTAGAAAATTATTTAGGCCTCAGAAAAATATGAAAATACCTCCAAAAATTCCAGAAAAATTCACAGAAGCTCCTGGACATATTTTGGACTAAATAAAATTATTTCCAACTACTGTTGATATTTAATTTTCATATTTTGAATTACTTTTTAAGCTCTAAAAATAGTTTTTAAATTCCAGAAAATCCAAAAAGGCAAATAAAAGCCAAGTAAAATCCAATTACCTTAAAATAATTTATTTGAATTTAAATTTTTCAAAAAGCCAAATTTTTGGGATGTGACAACCGTGATCCGGGCACCCGGTCTGAGCGCCATGAGCTTGTCTGAGCTACGGAGGTGTGTCCGTTCAGCGTTCGATCGACAGACCACAAGGAAGAAGTTACGGATCGAGGCAGTCTATGCCTCAATGGTGGATGACGGAAGGGGGAGCATATGGCAACTTCTGAAGGTGACCAATGACGCCTCATGGGCGAACTACATGGAGGTCGTGCGCAACCCTGATGCTGCGATATATGGGAGGCCAATGGTGTATGTCGAGTTCGTGGAGAGGGCAGAATCATCAGGCATGGTTGGTTCAGATGCCGCTGGTGGAGATGAAGTGGCCGGCGGTCAAGAAGACCCTTCTGCGGGAGAACATGTGGGCGAGGAAGTGGGTGATGAAGACGACAGGAGGCGTGCGCAGAATTTTCAGCCCAACGAAGGTGTGCACGACAGGTGGTGGGCCGCCCGTATTGACTGTCATGAGTATCTTGGGGACCGGGTGGAAGAAGAGGACAGCGAGGAGGATGAGGAGGTTGACACAGGCAGCTCTGGAGAGGACGAGGATGGCGAAGGTGCAACTGGAGGGGTGGTAGGTCGTGTTGTGACCACGGACGGTGCGTACGTGTCGTCCAGACTGGACGACATCGCAGCGGCAGCCCTAGTTCTGCCACAGGCGAAGGAGGGAGAATGGGGGTTCAGCGAGGGCGCACTCTTTCTGGGGCAGTGCTTCCGTAATAAGAGTGCTGTCCAGCAGGCTATTGCTAGACATGCCGTCAACATAAGCCGGACGTATCGGGTCCACAAGTCAAAGCCGGACACGTACGTTGTGAAGTGTGTGGACGGGTCATGTGGTGGCAAAGTCCGTGCACAACGGTACAAGGGCGTTGGCACGGAGTTCCGGATAACGGTGCTGCAAGATCACAGTTGCGAGCTTGCGGGGCCAGTACATAGACACCGCAACATGACATCACGTTATGTTGCGGAGGTGGTCACGCACCTCGTCCAGGCGGATGTGTCAATTACCCCGAAGGTTTTGATGGCAGCAGTAGCGAACGAGGCGGGCTACGAAGTGAGCTACAAGAAGGTGTGGCGGGCGAAGCGAAAGGTGCTGCACGGTATGTATGGGACGTACGAGGAGGCGTACGACCTGGTCCCAAGAATGCTGGATCAAATTGCACAATCAAACCCAGGCACTTACATAAACAGGCAGGAGAGGGTCCATCCTACGGAGGGCCCGAACTGTTTCATTCTTGACAGAGTGTTCTGGGCCTTCCATCAGGCGATACAAGGGTTCAGGTGGTGCCGTCCAGTGCTAACCGTAGATGGGACGTTCCTATCCGGCAAGTACAAGGGCGCTATCCTTACCGCAGTTGCAGCCGATGCAAATAACCAGTTACTCCCAGTGGCATTTGCAATTGTGGAGAGCGAGAATACAGATAGCTGGCTTTGGTTTCTTTGCAATTTGAAGAATGCCGTAGTGCAAGACAGGCCCGAAGTGTGCCTTATCTCCGACCGCAATGCAGGCTTGATGTCTGCGTTGCGAACGTTGCAGGATGGGACGCAGGCCCCCGTCCCGTGGACTGATGTGAAGAACCGCTGGTGCATGAGGCATATTGCAGCGAACTTCCACAGAAGGTTCCGTAGCAAGGACCTCATGAAGATGTTCAAGAAGCTATGCATGCAGAACCAGAAGCGGAAGTTCGACGCCTTGCGGAGGCAGCTCGATCAGGAGGCTACGAAGCATGTGCATGCAGAAGCAGGGGCCGTGGAGGGGGGCTCCACAAGAGTCGGGGTATTCTCACAATGAGTTCAGTCCAATGCACCTGACTTGGAAATGTGGTCTTTGTTGCACGACACCGGTGGGGCGAGGTATGGGATCATGACAACCAACATGTCCGAGGTTTACAATGGTGTATTGAAGGGCGTCAGATCCCTGCCGATCACGGCAATTTTGGCGAGACCTGGAACCGTACCGTCGGGTACTTTGTGAATAGAGCCAGGATGGCGCAGAAGCACGTTGAGGAAAACAAGCAATACTCTGAGGTCATGCAGGCCTTCATGGACAGGAAGATGGAGAAGGCTCGAACCCACATTGCTCAGCCCATTGATGGCTTAAGGAGGAAGTTTGAGGTCCGCCTAAGGCAGAAGTATGTCATGGGTCACATTAGAGGGGAGCGCAAGCAGGTATGCACGATTGGTGATGAAGCATCTTGCAGCTACAACAAGCCCCAGCTTCTGCACAAGCCATGCTCCCATGTGTACGCGGCATGCGCTGTATGGAACCAGGCGTCGACACAGTACATCTCCAAGTACTACGACATGCAGCACTTGTATGCAACCTGGAGTGCAGAGTTCCATTCCTACGGGGTAGACATGCACTACAGGGAATTATGGCCGGGGGAGATAAAGTGGGTGCCCAACGATGCACTGAAGCATGTCGGGCGTGGAAGACGACAAAGCTGTCGCATCCGCAACGACATGGATGAGAGCCAGCGAGGGGATCGTGTTCGGCGCCCGAAGTGTAGGCTATGCAAGACCTTTGGCCACTCCCTCAGTCAGTGCCCAAACAGGCCGGCATCAAGCAACGCTCCGTAGTACCAACCACAATCCATATGTAATGTATTATTCAGGAGGTGTACGCTTAATTGTTGGCTCGATGGTGTAGCTATGTATTGCACATTACCATGTTATGTATATTTTCGCACATTCCATATGTTTCCTTGTCGTGTGGGTCATATTGGTGTGCACATTTTACGTATGTTTTTGTACATTCCGTACGTTTCCCTGTCATAACATTTGTTGTGAGTTATGTTGTTATTTGTTGCATATTTTGTTGTAATGTACACTAAGTTGTTATCCTTCTTTGGCAGGACATGGCGTTCGAGCTGCTAGAGCCCCGTTGGGACGAGCACCACCGATGCCATGTGTGGTTCTCGGCACCCGCACAGGGGCCTCCTTGCTTCGTCCTTAGGGGCCCCCGAGAGAACTGGCGTCTCGACCCTCGGTACATCCCACTACTGCGGGACACCGGTCTGCTGCCCATTGCCCGCATGTTGGATCTACCGCATGGGTTCCAGTACGATGCGCCACTGTTGTCAGCTCTCGTTGATCGATGGAGGCCGGAGACTCACACCTTCCACTTCCGGTGGGGGGAGATGACGGTTACGCTGCAGGACGTCACGATGATTACAGGTCTACCCCTCCGTGGTGCTGCTTTGGTGCCGCCCCCGAAGGCAGCAGATTGGAAGGTCCGTCTGGGTCACCGGTTCGGTCATGCGATCCGAGACAACGCAGCTGGGGTGCCACATGGATGGCTTCGTCGCTTCATGACCTGTCCTGCAGACGCAGATGAGGTCGCGGTGCGGACGCACTTCGTTGCATACCTGCTATATCTGTTCGGGTACGTCTTGTTCCCTAGCACGACTGGAGACTCCGTGCAGCCTAGCTACATACCGCTAGCGGAGTCCTTGGCGGATGGCTGGCCTGGTCAGCAGCCACAGTATAGCTGGGGATCAGCAGTCCTTAGCTCCACATACCGAGGCTTGTGTGACGCCTCGCAGCGTACCGCGGCCAGCGAGCCGATCCTAGCCGCCTGCTACCTTCTCCTTCAGTTGTGGTCATGGGAACACTTACCCGTTGGCAGGCCTGACTTCGGTCGTCGTGTGCACCCTTATGACCTCATCCCGCAGTTGTATGGTGGTGACGACCCCATTGATGCGCCCACAATGGGTACACGTTGGACGCATGGTCAGTTGAGGTGGGCCAGGGAGAGACCGAGACGTGCGTACTCGGATTTCCACCAGAGGTTCGAGCTTCTGGCGTTTGCCGACGTAGACTGGTGGCCATGGTCTCCACAGTTAATTGCGAACACGGCCCCCCACGGGTTGTCATACCAGTGCGAGCGAGATCAGAGGTACTGGATGACGACCTGCCACTTGGTGTTCGCGCACTGCGTCGAGCCGTACAGCCCACACCGAGTCATGAGACAGTTCGGGCTGTACCAGCATGTCCCTCCCATGGCAGGACGCCCTCTTGCGGAGGAGTTCCACCGGTATGTCAGTACACCCCAAATTTAATTACTGCATTAGTGTCAATGTCAGTACCGTACGAATTGTGTAATGTCTCAATGGACTTGCAGGCAATCGAGGAAAGGGCGAGCGACCGAAGACTGGAGAGCCACACAGCAGACGTGGACAGACATGTGGTCTGACCATGCGCATACGATGGTTGTGGATGAGACACGGCCGTACGACCCTGACGACCCCGCGCCGTACAGGGCATACCTTGACTGGTACGCTGCACGCACCCGCTGTAGGCTTACTACAGGGGAGCCCCCACAGCCTCCACCTCATGCTGTTCACGGGGCGGCTATACAGGAAGGTCCAGACCGTCATCTAGCGGCACGGGTCGACGAGGCGGTACGAGAGTACTGTGTCATTACGCAATGCAGGATTACATTTTGAACTGACTGTTTGTTTCACTGCAGGTGGACCGGATACATCGTATCGACATCGAGGCTAATGAGGCTATACGACATAGGAAGTCCAATACCGAATCTCGGTGGGTAAGCTATATGCGCAGCATCAGCGAAATGGCAAGGGGTACGACACGGGGCTTGAGTTGTGGTCGCCGAGATGACGTTGTTGCTACACGCGGTGGCGGACGTGGGCAGGGACCACCACCTCCCTCCGCGCCTCCGTCAGCACCAGGATCAGCACGGCCATCCTCGGCCTCCACGCGCTTCGGCCCAGCGGTTCGACAATTGGCTACTATTTGTTTGTGCACTCATTAACATTTATGTCTAACCACATCTTCGTCTTGCAGCAATTGCGACAGGATAGCACGCTGCTACGGAGGGCGACGTCATCACGGAGGTCGACATCGCCGCACGAACCAGAGGGGCCGTCCGAGAGTCGGCAAAGCTACGGTCGCTCGGCCTCCACGCGCTTCGGCCCGGCGGTTCGACAATTCGCAACTATCTGTTCATGCACTCATTTACCATTTATGTCTACGCACATGTTCGACTTGCAGCAATTGCAACAGGATAGCACGCAGCTACGGAGGGCGACGTCATCACGGAGGTCGTCATCGCCGCACGAACCAGAGGGGTTGTCCGAGAGTCGGCCAAGCTACGGTCGCTCGGCCTCCACGCGCTTCGGCCCGGCGGTTCGACAATTCGCAACTATTTGTTCATGCACTCATTTACCATTTATGTCTAACCACTTGTTCGTCTTGCAGCAATTGCGACGGGATAGCACGTCGCAACGGGCATCGTCATCACGGAGGGCGACGGACGAGCGACCGCGCTCTCCAGGACGACGGGGGCCCACTCCAGACAGCGCCCCTGACTCGCCGGACCAACCAGAGGGGCAGATGCCCTCGTATCTCACGGGACAGGTGCAGACCAAATTATATGACCGGGATAGGTGGGTTGTGCCGACCTATCAAGGCATGACATCGCACGAGTACATGGGGGACTTCCCGTCGACATCCTCATTTCACCAGCCACATACCCCGGTATGCACTAAACGTGTGTATTTCATTATGAACAATTTTCGTACTTTCCATTGTCTAATTCAGTTGTACCATCTAAGCAGGACGTAGGCACCTCCTCCGATTGGGTGAGCTCTATGCTTTATGACCAGCCGTCGCAACTGTCCACAGAGTTGTACCCACCGCCGCCTCGGCCACACCCCTCGCAGTACGATCTTCGCGATGCACCCCGCTCCCCTAGTAGGTTCACCTTCTCAGAGGATCATATGCGCCGTACGAGGCGGCGACGACGAGATGATGAATGAATTTTTTAAATTGTGCTTTTGTAATATTTGTGATGTTTTTCAATTGCTTGATGGTTTGATGTTCAAAGATGGTTTCCAGTATAAAAGGGTTGCTCTAAGTTCTTTGATTTAGTACGGCATACAACCAACTGAGAGATGACAACACGGGGTAGCGGGAGAAGACATAGCTTGACGACAATTTTTTTTGCCTTGTGATAACAACTCCACGTACATAACAAACAACCAATTCATCACATGGTTAACAACGTTGCACATTACATCGTTATGGAAAGAGGGCACAGAATATGAAGGTCACAGAAAATGAAGGCGTCATGCACTTACAACATGAAACAACACATACATTGCACATACAGACAGAATTTATGGAAACTTCTACACCCAAAACATCAACACAACAGTCCTACTGGCACAGCATCAACACATTCCGTACCCTCGTGGCCTACATGCCAAACGAGCCTCGTGGCACCCACATGGAGAACTGCTGAGGGGGCCGCCTCGGACGGGGCTGGCCATCGTGGTAGTGGCACGCACATATGCAGCTCGGGTTCGCGCAGCAACATGTGGGATCATAAGAGCTTCCTATGTTGACAACCTCCTCGTTTCCCCTCTCGCGTTGCATCTGTTGGCGGAGCTCATTGTTCTCCTCATTGAGAGTGTCCATTCGGTACTCCAAGTCCATTATTCGGTCCCATAAAGTACCCACATAACGGTCAATATACCGTTCATGAGGAGGGTCGATCCAGCGGGAGAAGTCGCATTTCGCCATCTGCGAAAAATGACAGTAAACATGGAGGGTCCATAAGCAATAAAAAATGTACTATTAGTAATTTGTACCCCGGAGCGTGGGCATCGGAAGAAACGGCGCCCGCCATCGTTCGACCCTTCCAGGACCTGCACGACCACGTACTCATTGTGTCTGCATTTCGGCCACGCTGGTTGCGCACGCCGGCTTGGTAGCAAGCGGTACTGTGGTCCGAACATCTCCCTCCTTTCCAAGGGAAGGTCTTCCTTCGGTGACCCATATCCGACTGGCCCCTCACCTTCCGCCATGGTATGTTCTTTGTTCGATTTACAGGGTTTTCTAGCTACAACTTCATGGGACCTCTACCGTGCTATTTATATCGAATGGCGGGACAAAAGATGGCTGCTTTGCCTAGAGACAAGACAAAAGCGCTCAGCTTTACTCGGTGAGATGACAACACATGCCAGCTTTATGCAGTGATATGACAAATCGGGGCAGCTTTGCTCAGTTAGATGACAACACATGCCAGCTAAACTGCCTACATAAAGACTACGATCTGAAAAGCCTTCATACGAACATTTATTGCTACTCTGAAAAGCCTTCATACGAACATTTATTGCTACTCTGAAAAGCCTATCGCTACAGAAACCAACAAAATAGGGGCGTAGGCTGTAGCCTTTACAGTGAGTGTTCACGTCATAGGCATGTATCCTTTCCAGTGAGTTTTCATGTCACCTTTCCTTGTTGTTTCATAAATACAGGATACAGGCTCTGAAAAGCCTACATAGGGACATTTCCATGGACTATGCCCACTGCACCAGATAACCTGCCTACATAAAGGCCTCCTATGTCTTCCATACAACAATGT
The DNA here is from genome assembly GCA_017311315.1 of Dendrocalamus latiflorus. Taxonomy (NCBI): domain Eukaryota; kingdom Viridiplantae; phylum Streptophyta; class Magnoliopsida; order Poales; family Poaceae; genus Dendrocalamus; species Dendrocalamus latiflorus. The sequence goes on along the minus strand of CM029627.1, from coordinate 31,145,857 downwards.
CTTCCTGGAGGTCCGACCCATTTGGAGTGCCGGAGTGGCATGAGCGCCCCAAGTGCCGCTGCGGCTTTAGGACGATGTTGGGAGTCTGGACGGATCAAGAAGAGCGAGCCAAATACGGCCGTAGGTTCTTCAAGTGTCCAAACCTGGATGACGATTTCATGGTAACGACGACAACTAAATCATTTGTTTCTCGTTGTCGTTTTTCAACTTGATCCATGACATCTACCATGCCACACATAGGCTTGCAGGTTCATCGAATGGGTGGATCGGGTGTCGCCGACATGGCCACATAACCAGGCAGTGGAGGTGGAAAACAAAGGACAATACTTTGTCAAGATGACTCAGGCTCGCGAGGTGGAACGACAGCTGCGGCGTGAGCAAGAGCGCCGCGTGAGGGTGGACCAAATCCGTCTGAAGGGCAAGGAGGATGAGCTGCAAAGGAGGCGGGAGCAGCTAAGTCTGCGTGAAGCAGCCATCAATCGTCAGGAGGAAGAGCTTCAAGCTCGGGAGGCAGCTCTCAAGTCCAAGAATGACAGGAAAAAGGATGCAGCGGAGCCATCTTCAAGGCGCGATAAAAAGGGGAAACAACCACGCTACACCCAGTAGACAAAATGTTACGAGCAGTTGGGTGGGTTAGTCGCATATCATGCTATATGTTATGCATGTAATAAAATTGTACGCAGCATGTTATGAAGTTTATTTCTATTCACATAAGGTTATTATCTCGTGTGTTCGCATTCAATGATTCAGATAGCAAGTCATTTAACAATATTAACATACTCTTGGTACACTAATTCTTAGTAACATAAAAATATCACTTACCAATGTATATATCAAATAAAAAAGGGATTATCCGTACAAAAAATTCCATAAAAAATTACCAACATATACGAGGAGAAGGCATCAGGCAAAGACAACACGAACAACTCATACATTTCACGTACATGACATGTAGCAAGTAGTACAACCACCAACACACCAACGAACACAAGAACTAAAATACAACACAACCGTACATAAAACATTACCACTCTAGTACATTGCGACAAGATAGCATAAAACATTGCGAACATACACGAGGATAACCTCCAGCACTACAAATTGAGGATAACAATAAACACAAGAAACAAAATAGCACACAACATTAAATTTATCTTCCACTCTAGTCTGTCGAAACGATGCTGCATCCCGACGGGGTCGCAACCCCCCACGACAACTCTCTCACGGCGAACACTGTCATTCCTATTTCCCATTTCATCCTCCCACACCCAGAATCGGCAACCACCATGAGCTTCCTGCGATTCCATGACAAGAAGATTTTTAAACATACCACCACGATTTGAATGAACCCGAAACAATATGACTCACCGAGTGATTGGGGCACTTGTAGTAGTGTCGCCCGGGATTCTTGGCCGTCTGTGATGTCCTACGTCTAACCACCAAGTTGCAATTTGGGCACATCACCGTGGGTGCCCATGAAGACGTGCTGAGCTGACTCATTGCCTAGTCTGGGGGAGTGAGCACGAAATAAAACTACACAGATTGTGAACAACTTACTCAGGAGGTGACTGATAACATGGCCAGGGAGTATGTGAGGGATGGCTCCGTTTTATAGGCTGTGTGGGGGGTAGCCTCACGCACAAAGACCACAGACAACACAAATCTTGACCCCACACCATGCTCAGTGAGGAGACAAAATATGCCAGCTTTTGAGGTGACCTCACAAAAAGGGCCAGCTTTGCTCAGTGACATGACAAAAGAGGTCAGCTTTTGCTCAGTGACTAGACAAAACAGGTCAGCTTTTGCTCAGTGACTAGACAAAACGGGCTGCTGTTGAGCTACCGCCTACCGAGCTGCTTGATGACTCTGGCTAGGCCATTACGACATATACATATTAGGCTAATACTTTAACTTGGCAGAATGACGTGTGGTACAATTTTCTACGTACACGTAAGAGAGTGAATGCACAAATTCCTGCAGGTCTTCAGGGGACGAGCCTATCTCATCAATTATCCATTTTCAGTCCCTGAGCTAGTGTCAAAGTCAATAAGTCATTCCCTGAAAGTCCCAAGTGCAATGATACACATCACATTCAAAAGGCATTACATAAGAAAGCATAAAATGCATACCGGGACAGATGTACATAATATTGACAATGAAATAAATTTTAATATTGGATCAAATAACACCTCTTACCGAATGAGGCCATCATCTTCGGTTCCCCGTGGCTTGAATAAGGAGGACATCATTTCTAGCTTGGGTGACTGAGTGTGCACTGATGCTCTGTATTTAGAGATAAGAGGCCATTGGCGAGAGCTAAACACCTAAACAATGCCAAAAGGCATGAGTATAGCCAATTCGTGATTACTAAAGAGTGCAGTTGTCCTCAGTGGGATGCCAAAAGATGCCAGCTTTGGGCAGTGACATTACTAAAGAGAGCAGTTGTCCTCAGTCAAATGACAAAAAGAGGCAAGCTTTGCTCAGTGAGATGACAATACATGGCAGCTGTGCTCACAGACATGACAAAACGGGGCAGCTTTGCTCAGTGAGATGACAACACATGCCAGCTTTGCGCAGTGACATGATAAAACGGGGCAGCTTTCCTCAGAGACATGACAAAACGAGGCAGCTTTGCTCAGTGAGATGACAACAGATGCCAGCTTTGCGCAGTGACATGATAAAACGGGGCAGTTTTGCTCAGTGATATGACAAAAGAGGTCAGCTTTGCTCAGTGGGATGACAAAAGATGCCAGCTTTGGGCAGGGACAGTACTAAAGAGGGCAGCTGTGCTCAGTGACAAGACAACAAGAGGTCAGCTTTGCTCAGTGGGATGACAAAAGATGCCAGCTTTGGGCAGTGACATGACAAAACGGGGGCCTTTTTTCAGTGATATCGCAGCACTCCCATCTTTACTCACTGCTACGACCACGCGGACCATCTTTACACGTATGAGTAGAGACAAAACGGCCCCTATAAATTGGTATGCATTCCATTTCCCAGCGAACATTGCACATCCAAACCCCATACTCCATCGCGCTTCCCTCACCCAACCGGGATGGACAAAGGCAAGAAGAAGCAATGGGACAAGATGGTGAAGGATTGGGAGGAGACCCGTGACATAGCACGGTCAGCTGCAGCCCGCGATGCCGCCCGCGATGAGAAAATAAGGGCGATACAGGCCCGAGTAGAACAAGCCCATCGTGCTACGATGAAAGGTCCCCCCCAGAGCGCCCGCGTAGCAACAACCCCATCCCGGACGTCCCCACCGAGCGTTTGCCACAACTACCACCTGAGGGGGAGACACCTCCCCTTTGTTGGTGCGGGGACGTGTGCAAGTTCTTCAAGTCTAAGCACCGCATCAGTCTAGGTATGCGGTACTGGGGTTGCGCAAACTACTCCAGTGACTACCCCAACCGCTGTTTTGACACCGCAACCTATCGGCAGCCGGTAACGACCACATGCACCATTTTCCCCTACCTTTTCTCCTTCACAACACGCACTAACAATATCTCTCTTTTATTTACAGTCTCCGGAGCCCCTATGTGCCTACCGCAAATGGATCGATCTTGAGATCCACCCTGAGGACCAATGGACCCTCGACTTCGAGGAGTGGAATGTCACAAAGGAGAAGGAGTTGCTGGAGGAGGAGCGCCGCAAGCACGAGCACACCCTGTGTATACAGCGCGAGACGCAAGCTCATCTTGAAGCGTGCACGCGTAGGGATCGGGAGGCTCGCGAGATGGAGCGCGAGAGAAAGAGGGAAATTGCGGCTAAGGCAAAAGAGGCCGCGGAGGAGTTCAACGCCGAGCGGGCAAGGAAGGGAAAGTGGCCCCGGTCCACACAGTAGGTCGTACGAGCAGTTGGGTGGGTTAGCCGCATATCATGCTATATGTTGTGCATGTAATAAAAATCTACGCGGCATGTTACTCCCAACTGTATTATGAAATTTAATATCTAGTATTTTCGCATTCCATGATTCACGTAGCACCTCATTTAACAATATTAAATGTACCAAAATTTATGTATCGCATTCCATGTTACTCACCTTCACAATATCACTTACCACTTTATGTATCGGCCGTTCTACGGTCAATCTTTCCTACAAAAAATTTACCAAAATTTTTTATGCATCTACAACTTACAATGAACATAATCTTTTATTACAACTTTATCTGATTTTTATCCAGTTTATAACTACAAAATTGCCAAAACTGAAAACAATCACGGAGATTGCAAACCCTAAAAACACAGCAAACCTTAAAAGTCACTTACCACTATTTGTATCGATCATTCTACGGTCAATTGTTCCTAAAACAAATTTACCAAAATTTTATTGGCATCTACAAGTTATAATGAATATAAACTTTTATTACTACTTGGTCAGATTCTTTCCGAGTTTACATTTACAAAATTGACAAAACATACAAATAACATGGTGATTGCAAACCTAAAAACCATACGAAACCCTAAATATCACTTACCACTTTACGAAACGATCGTTCTATGATTAATCGTTTTTAAAAAAAATTTATCCAATTTTTTTTACATCTGCAACTAACAATGAACATAAATTATTATTGCAATTTTATCTATTTTTTTCTCAGTTTATAACTACAAAATTGCGAAACCATACAAATATTCACGAGTATTGCAGTCGGGGACATGCGGTCGGGGGAGCAAACGCGCGCTCGTGCGACCGCGGGACCGGGGACGCGCGCTCGGCGGGGCGGGACGCGCGCTGGCGGGGCGGTCGCGCGCTGGGCGGGGAGTCGCGCGCTCCAGCGCCGCGCCAGGGCGGTCGTGCGGTGCCCGACCGCACGACCGGGCGACGTGGCGGCAGCGGAGAGACGCGCGGTGAGGAGGGGTATAGATTTGGAATTTATTTCAGAAGGGGGCCAAAAATGGAAATTGAATTGTTTAGGGGTCCAACAGTGTCCAAATTTCCCCATCCAAACTAGGCATGATCCTTTGACATTCCCAAGCTTGTGCGCTGCGCGTGACGACGGTGTAGCCGTGTAGGTGCCTGTGCCATTGGATCATACGGTCGTTTCGTCGTTAGTTGAGCCATGGGAGTCGCGTGTCCTGGCCGCTCCGATCAACCCCACCCAACTAGCCGAACTGCTAGCTCAGCCTGTCTCGACGACGGCCAGGGACCATGGTCCATCGAGATGCATTGCACGAACCGCCGTGGATTTATGCACTGTATCAAATAGCGATGGTTTCTGTTTTTTAGTAGTAAAAAATGTTTGAAATGTATTGGTTTTTAATATATTTTTCTTTTTTCTCTTTTTTCTTTGCATTAAGAGATATAACCATGTTTTTTATTTTTAATTAAATATCTAATAAAAATTGTTTGGAACGTATTGATATTTTAATATATTTTCTTTTTTTCTCTTCCCCTTTTTCTTTGTATTATCTGTAAAGATATAATAGTATTTTTTTTATTTTTCTTTAATTAAATATCTCAAGAAAAATAGAAATCGTTTTAAGTTAGACAAAAAAACCATCTCACTTTTGAAACATGGCATTAAATGAGCAACGCGAAAAGATTTCGGTTGGGGGGAATATCGTGGCGCCTGTGCCCGCTACAGGCGGGGATGCTCGCTCGCTCTACATTGGAGGGTCGTATAGTTCTGGCCACCCTGGAACCTTCCTGGTGGCCCACATACTGAGCCTAGTCCAGTCATAGGTATTTTTGGTCCTGTACAGTATAGTAATATCAGAAGTAGCCTTCAAATGTATGCAATGCCATTTCTGACCCCCTCCCTGAGCGCGGGACTCCTGCTGGCCGACGCATGCGCAGTCCCACGCCTCAGTACTGCAGCACCCGAGTCATGTGGTCCGGGAGCACATGATACCCCCACATCGGCCGCAGCCGCTCCGACCATGGCTGTTCGACCATAGTCGCCTTCGACCACTGCCTCCCTCGATCACCTCAGCTTTTGATCGCTACCGCTTTTGTCTACCTCTGCTTTCGACCGCCGCTTTTGACCACACCCATGTTCGACCACCTCCGCTTTCAACCGCAATCGCTTTGGACCACCGCCTCGTTCGACCACCTTCGCTTTCGACCGCAACCATTTTCGACCAACTCCGCTTTCGTTCACCGCCGCTTTCAACCACACCCATGTTCGACCACTACCTGTTTGACGACTACCTTGCTCGACCACTGCTACATTTGACTATTGCAGCCTTTGTGACCACATACAACCTTAGACGTTTTCCTGGAATTATGTGCTCCCGGACTGCATGACTCGGTTGCTATGGTGCCGGAGCACGGGACTACATATGCGTCGGCCAACCGAAGTCCTGTGCTCGGAAAGGGGACCAAAAATGGCATTGCATACATCCAGAGGCTACTTCTGGTATTGCTTTGCTGCATAGGGCCAAAAGTGCCCAAAACTTAGCCTAGCCACCAGAATCTCAACGACAAGTAGCTGCCGCGTGTCAACATTGTGCAGTCTAGGGTCTACAGATGCTGTTGCTTGGCGCCGGATGTGAGCGGATACATGACTTCTAAAAACCGTTTTTATGGTAAATTATTTTTTTATGTTACCTAACTTTTAAACAAGGTGTTTTTTTTAAGAAATGGTCTACTAATCGATTATAATATATACTATAGTAATTTCCTTTATGTTGGCTAAAATCGTGTGTAAGTATTTCTCTATAAGTTTCTCTATAAACTATTATTATTTATAAGTTAAAGCAAAAAATCTAAGGACAATATGAACGGCCCTTATGCTTTGGGAAAAAAAATCTAGTAAGAACAAGACGGGCCCACTGTTAACTCACCCGAAAGTTAACGCTGTGGAAAGTGTTCTAAAGGTTTTTTTTTTGGAAGTTTAAGATGTTGTGGTTTAAGGTTTCGGGGTGAGCATAATGTCAGTATGCGAACTTGTTCGTATTGACTTTCACGTCTAACTTCTGTTTAGAGAAGCCAAAAGTTAACATGAGTATATGTCTTTTTGAAGTGACTTCTTTACTCTTTTTGCTCTTGTCTTGTTCCGAAGATAAGACAGAGGGTTATAGGCGCATCACGCACCCCACTCTTCTCGCTTCCATCTCGTGCACATATATCTTCCTCACCTTTTTTACCGCTCGTATCCTCCTTGTAAATACTACTTCTTTCAATTCATACTATTTATTTTCAATCAAAATCCATCAACCGCACCCACCGGCAACATTCCCGCAGGTTCTGAGAACGAGACTTGTCTCGTGCATTTAGGAGAGGTCTGTGTTACTTGGGAGGGTCCGATGATGTGATCGTGAAGGTCTCAACGGAGTATCAAATCCTAGTCCAAATCATGTCCACGTTGCACGTATCGTAGACACTGAGGGTCTGTTTGGGAGAGCTCCACCACTGAAAACGTGGATCTGGAGCAGCTCCACCGTGGATCTGGGATCCCACCGTGGAGTGTTTGGATTGTACAGCAGTTCCAGATCCACGAAATTAAGGTTTTGGTGGGAATGGCCACTTTTGGTGGGATGGGGTGTGTAACCAGTGGCATTGGTGGGTAATTACCACCCAACTCCACGGTGGAGCACCCTTTGAGGAGCTCTATGAAATCTATGGATCTGACCCTCAGATCCAGGATTTTGGTGGATCCAGATTTCGCGAAGCTGGAGTGTTTGGGTAAAATTTCGTAGAGTGGAGCTGTTTTTCGTGAATCTGAAGCTGGTAGAGCTTTCCCAAACAGGCCCTGATACTTCGGTGACGCGATCTAGAGCTGGCAAAGAGAGAACTGCCAATCCTTTCTCGTGTAAAATTTCACGTTGTAGCCATGGTTGAGACTCGAGAATAAACGTGGGATCGAGTGTTAAGACAACACGAGCATCGCCTTTGTGAAACCTCAAGAGAGGCACACGTGTACGTTGATCCAAAGAAACAGGGGAAAAGCGGATTGGCAACGCCGGGGCAGGGCACCATATGTAGCGCTGGCGTTAGATGCTCTGTGCTCTTTCGTCTGAGCTGTGTTCGTTACAGACCTCGTGAAATGGTCGCTACATTTGCTTTTATATATATATATATATATATATATATATATATATATATATATATATATATATATATATATATATATATATATATATATATATATAGGACGCTGAAATGGGGCACCTAGGTGCCCAGACACCTAGACTCCCTATCGTTAGATTGCTTTTAGATACGTGCTAGTGCAATGGTATGTAATATATTAGGCATGCTAAATCAATCATGGAAGGAAAGTCTTAATCATGGATGGAAAGTCTCAATCACACTAGCATACATCTAAAAGCAATCCAAAGGTAGGGAGACTTGGTGCCCAGACACCTAGATGCCCCTGTTATTGCTTTAGCCCCAGCGATTTTAAGCCCAGACACCTTTGGATGTTGGTGCCTAGGCACCATGGTGCCTTATGTAATTTTTCTATAGGACGAGTGTTTCATGCACCATGGTGCCTAGGCACCAATATCAATACCCGTTGATTTGCTTCGAGATTCGCAACGTTTGATGTGGGTATCTTCATATACCCATAAAAAAATATATTTGAGATGTCAAACTCCGAAAAAATTTAAATTCAACTTCAGTTTAATTAGTTTGAACTATTTTTATGGTATATACTCACTGTAGTTGCATTGAACTCAAAAGTAGTTCAAACTAATTTGAACTGAGTTCAAAATTTACTTACCATAAATATATCAAGAGTATAAAACATTTTCATACCCAAACTCAAAAAAATTATCAATCATACACGTGTATCGGATGTTGGTGCCTAGGCACCATGGTGCCTTATGTAATTTTTCTATATATATATATATACACACACACACACACACACACGCTGAAATAGGACACAGGGTGCCCGGGCACCAAGCCTCTCTGCCTTTGGATTGCTTTTAGATGTGTTGGCGGATCCAGGAAAATTTTTTGGAGGGGCTGAAGTACTTTCAGCTCGACCTCAGCCCCTTCTACATTATACATCTATGGCTAAAAATTTAGAAGGGGCTCCAAGGGTCCGGTAGCGGTAGGGGGGGCTCGAGCCCCCCCGCCCCACCGCTGGATCCGCCGCTGGATGTGTGCAAGTGCAATGATATATAATATCAGGATGGAAAGTCTTAATTATGAATGGAAAGTCTCAATCATGGATGGAAAGTCTTAATCATGGAGTCCGGGCACTGTGGTGCCCCTGTTATTTATACTATATATATATATATATATATATATATATATATATATATATATATATATATATATATATATATATATATATATATATATATATATATATATATATATATATATATAAATAAAGAGAGAGAGAGAGAGACCTGTGCTCTTCCGTCTGAGCTGTGTTCGTTAGCTTCCTTGTCTGTTCGGACGTCGCTACGATGATATGTCGCTAGGGGACAGTGCAGATGGATGGACCACCATATGTACTAAATAGCGTTTATAGCGGCCACAATGGATAATGAAGAATTAGCGCTATCGAAATAAAGTTGTGTTGAAAAATAATTGGCTGGAACTTTGCGACCGTTATTACGAGCAGTCTAATGTGGTGGTGATATTGTTGGAAATATGCCCTAGAGGCAATCATAGAGATGATGATATTTCGTTGTATCCATGATTTAATAAATGTTCCTTGAATATTGCCTTTGTGTTGATTAACAAGTATGTGACTTGTTTGTGAAACTCTTTACTTATATGGTTATTCTAAAGTTGTCCCTGGTCGGAGTTCATGTGAGGACACACGTGAATGATGGATTAGCACATGTATCGGTTGATGACCATGTTTCACAGGTCATAGACATGGAGATGTCAAACCAATAATGTGGACACATATTTAGAACATGGGGTTGGACCGACCCAACATGAGACATAACAATTATACTTATGATTCTCTCTCTACACAATGTGTACGCCTTGTCCTTAGACCTGAGATTGTCGCATGTACTTGAGATGTGAATCGACCTACTTAGGGGCTATCAAACGGTACTCCGTAAATGGGTAGTCATAAAGGTAGTTTTCGGGTTTGTCATGAAGCATGCTGCGAGGCATGGTCAGTCGAGATGGGATTTGCCCCTCTCTATCTGAGAGAGATATCTCTGGGCCCCTCGAGTGATCGGATCCAGAAAAGCATGGCCATGCTACTTAAGGTTAAGAGTTAACCTAGTAAGGGATTCCGGATCACAGGATCGAGAAAGAGTGGTCAGCTTGGAGCTCGACCAAATATCGTGAGTCAAAGGGATTGGCATGTACATAAAGTTGTGATGGTTCGTCCGATATGATCTTTGTGTATGTTTAGGAGTTGGCACGTCTTGCTAGAGGCCACTGCCAACTATTAACCAAGTATGTGTACTCGCGTCATGTCTAAACATACGTGAACCTATAGGGTCACACACTTAAGGGCTGAAGCCTAATTCGGATTGGATCCGGATTAGACTGGGTATTGAGTCCTAATGGGCCTCCATTCGTAGAAGCCCATTGTGAGGACGTCTATAAAAGGAGGGCAAGGGCGCACAAGAGAGGAGAGTTTTTTCGTGACATCCTTAAACCCTGGCCGCCACCCCTCCCACGCCCTGGGCGCTCGCGCGGATCTAGTAATCCGGCGTGCGTCGCTTCCTCCCGTACGTGTGGATACCTTCTAGCGGCGCTGCATCTGTAGCGTTTGGACGAACCGCAATAGAGGAGTTGTACGTGGGACGCCGCGACGTGGACGAGGAAGTAGTACGACTACTCTGCCCCGACGTGCTGCATCGACGTAGTACGACTACTCTGCCCCGACGTGCTGCATCATTCCGCACCTGCGCGTCTAGTGGTAATTCCGTGATCTATAACTGCAGTGATCTTGGTTTACGGGTAGAATTTTTTTTAATTTGCGCTAGCGTAGCCTACCCGTAGTCCTTCAGATATAGCGGCCGCTATTTGCTCCAACACGTCTAGATGCTAGAGATCGATGTCTCGTTGGTTGTTGATGTAACATGGTCAGTAGATGGCTAGTTTTTTTTTACATTTTTTAATTTTTTTTGAATTCCAGTAGGCCCGCACTTCTTGTCCTTTAGTCGTCAGTGACTCGACGACTTTGTATGCTGTTTGCTTTGAGCACGTGAACCGGCCGCTACCTTTGTTTAGGTTAGTAACTAAGTCATGAATATATATATATATATATATATATATATATATATATATATATATATATATATATATATATATATATATATATATATATATATATATATATATATATATTCATATATATATATATATATTAAGATTTAGATTTATTTATATTACAGATTATTTATATTTAGATTTATTTATATTTAAGATAGATTTTAAGATTAAGATTTATTTATATTACAGATTATTTATATTTAGATTTATTTATATTACTGTTCAAAGGTAATTACTGTTCAAAAGTAATTACTGTTCACTTTTACTGTTTAATTTTACTAACTTTTGTAAAATATTAACTCTTATCAGGATCTTGAAGGTTGGCGAGACTAACAAGACAGCCGGTGGTGCAACTATGTTGTGATAATCCTACTCAGTACTCACCATATTTCTTACTAAATTTGCTTCAGAAGTAGCGAATCCTTTCCTAAGTTTCTTAGTCATAATTATATGGGATAAATTTTTATCGTCACCCCAGGCAGTTCCACCCAAAGGGAACACTTCTCTATGGCTTCTAAGTTCTCCCACACAAGAGAATCGCCTAAGAGTTTACTCCTATAGGGTCCTTAGCATAAATCCTCATCCCATACAATTAAACCAAGAAGACTAAGGTGCGCAAAGAAATACTACTTCATTTCCACAAAGATAGTTTACATATGGTTTTCCCTTTCGGGAACCCCCGACACTTGAAACAAAGAGAGAAAAATACCTTGCAACACACTTTGTTACAAACACCCTTGAAATGGATATATCACAGTGGTTTGTTTACTCACACTGGGAACTAAGAACTAAAAGCTTGCCGGAGACCTCTTCTTTACTCTAGTGGCTTCAACGTCTGGAATTCTGATGATCTGGGCTGCTGGCTGGTATCCCCTTTTATAGCCTCAAGAGGAGCCTCCTTCTTCTTTATTTATGCAAGTCTACACTTAGGCTTCACTGGCATAAGGAATCTGCTTTTCTGCAAAGCCGCGATACCTTCAATCTTCTTTATTTAGACAAGTCTATACTTAGGCTTCACTGGCCTAAGGAACCTGCTTTTCTGCAAAGCCGCGATACCTTCAATCTTCTTGCATGCATAATTGGAGCACCCGCTCCTTTTGTCGTGGTATGCTCATTCATTATTGGTGGGAGCACTGTCTACATAACCCGTGCTTGTCCTTGAGATCTTCCATGGTGCATATCTGTCCTTTACTAATATATTTCTGGAATGTATAGGGTCATATTGCATAATTAAATGTATCTCAATCTTTTCCCCTTATTGTTGCATCATATTTTTCATTGTATATTTTGTCCATGTCCAGCAATATCCATGATGTCTTCATCGGATAAAGATATATCAAATTTCGCATCATATATTTTTTTTCATTTCTTCAAGCTTGTCATCCATTTCTTTCCTTAAATCTTTCAGAATATCATCTTTTATATCTTTCTTCCATTTTGGGGATATGGCTTCAAATTTTTCTTCTATCTTCTCGTCTATGTATGAGCCATCTAGAGGATCAACCCCTTTTATTAAGCATTCTTTATATGTGGGCTTTTTTAACATATCTTCTTCTTCTTTTATATTTACCGGCGGTGAAGATACTGGAATCTTCTTATTTCTAATTTTTTTATATTTATGAATGTAATCTTTGGCACATGGTTCTATATAATAGTTTATTCCCAATATTTTCCTAGCTTGAGTTAAAGCTTCCTCCACACTTGTATATTTCTTCCAAGATATTCCTCCCGCTAATTTTGAATCTATCTTTTGAGCAATTATTTCCTCAAATGATACATATATTCCTGGCACCTTTCCCTCAAACACTACATATAGAGGTTTTAATTCTAGGAATTCAGGATCTTCTGAAATAGGCTTTGCTTCATTTATCATATGAAAGTATTCAGCAAGGCTGTTTAATATTGACAGCATATATCCCTTCTCTTCACGTTTATTATATTGATACCAGAAATTATCTAGTATGCACTCTTGCACTTCATCAATAATTATATGATCTTTCGGTTTGAATTTATATGAATTTGGGGGAAATATTTTAAGCTTATTATCTGCTCCGAAGCTGAAGAATTCATTTCCGCTATAATTCATAGACCTCTTCATGCCTGCAAAATAGATGAACGAGAGAATAAATCAGGCAACTTATTTTCCTTTCCCTTTATATGCTCGAATATAATTTTATAACCATTTCCAGTAATTATATCTTCAAATAAAACCCATCTTCGGGTAGAAATTTTCTTGCTATTAACTTGATTATGGTACCTACAGATAGCTTCACAATCCGTTCTTACTGTGAATTCTTTAAAGCCTAAGTACAACCTAAAAGAGTTTATTGCATTGATTATTGCTAAAATTTCCCTATCAGTGTTATTTACGGTTTTGAGCTTATAACTTCCTGAGGCATACCTACAAATCTTCTCTTCTGTTTTTGATGAAAATTTATTGGGTTTTTGCTTTAGAACTGAATATATATATATATATATATATATATATATATATATATATATATATATATATATATATATATATATATATATATATATATATATATATATATATATATATATAGAGGAAACCTCTTTTCTACACCCGGGTGTAATTACACCCTATACCGTATCTCACAATGTAGGGAGTATCTCGCGTAACGAGGAGTATGTACATGTAGTATATGAGTATTTAAGACTATATAGGTGGTATGAACAATTTTTCAGAGGTGGTATGTACATTTTTTCAACATACTCCTTTTTATGTACGTATATAAAGGTATTTACAAAATACGTTAAAAACTATGGACTCCCTTGCAATTTTTCCATGTAGTTCACATTAGAATATCTTATAATTAGTATATGAGTATATCCAAAGTGATAAATGAGTATTTCAAATTTGTTTAGGTGGTATATTAGAGGTGGGTGTAATTACACCCGGGAGTAAAAAGTATTTTTCCTATATATATATATAGGCAAAATAACAGGTGCACCATGGTGCCCAAGCTCCATAATTAAAACTTTCCATCCATGATTAATACTTTCCATCCATGATTGATTCCTTTCCAAATTGATACCTTTTCGAATTAATGAATCTTAATAGGTTACTTAATATATTGCACATGCACGCATCTAAAAGCAATCTAACGACAGAGAGGCTTGGTGCCCGGGCACCTTGATGTCCCATTTCAGCGTCCTATGATTATAGGACACCATGGTATCTGGGCACCAAGCCTCCTTGCCTTTGAATTTCTTTTAGATACGTACTAGTGCAATGGTATATAATATATTAGGCATGCTAAATCAATTATAGATGGAAAGTCTTAATCATAGATAGAAAGTCTCAATCACACTAGCACGCATCTAAAAGCAATCCAAAGACAAGAAGACTTGGTGCCTAGACACTATGGTGCCCCTGTTATTTATATTATATATAAGTAATTTAAAATTACAAGTTTTTTAGATTTAATTATTACAATATATCATCCGTAATATCACTCATTATCCACTATCCGCTATTTAAACACCAATCCGTTACTACTCTACTATTCACTATTTATTTGCTTGCCCCCACCAAACCAATTAAGCCAGAAAACTCCGTTTCAGCGAGCCAATGGAAAAACTGTACATGCCTTTCTTGCTTTCGTTGCGGCATGAAGCATGACGAAGGCAGTATTTTTGTTTTTAGTTTTTAGTTTATCTGAAAATCGAAATAAATAGGATGTTACTTAAAGTGGATTATTTAAACGGCTTATCAAGTTTAAACCCATGTATACTATCTGCATTAGAGTCTTCGTCATCCAATGCGTCTAAAAAACGCAACACAAATCATCAACCACAGCTAAAAAGCTATCAGTCCAGTCCAAAAGAACATGGCCCAATTCATACCCTTTACTAAATATCCACATTTTGCAATGAAGGCAAGCGAGAAATTCAGGCCTTTGAAAAGTTCCATGACATGTCTAGGACTTCCATCTCCCTGAAGTTTGTTGGATCCATATTTTACAATCTAGAACCATCTATGATTATACCTCACTATTCTTTGAATTAATAGATAGTACTCACAGAAACAATGTTGAATTTATTTCATACATCGCTTAGACCATACCAATCCATAATATCACATACAGAGTTTACATATACCATATCGGACAATTTTTACATAACGGGTCGCTTAGGCCAAATACTTATAATGTAAAAGTGGAAACGAGACTGATTAATAAAAGCGGGGCCATAACCTCCCATAGGCAAGCGACTGGGAGGCGGGGGTAAAACATTATACTAACGATTTACTTAGTTTCTTCCGTCTTTTTCACCATGTAGACCTAGTGTATTGTGATGGGCATAGGAACCTTACTCCTTCACTTCTGATTTAGTTGAGTAAGCGAGTGTGAGCACCATCAATCGTGATTCGTGAGCTAACACACGAAATGCATTATTACAGATGCATGTCTGAACAAGGTTGGCTAGGGTTCTTTTGCTAAATGGCTTAGTTGACAATTACAAATGATAGAAATACCTGTAACTTAGTAGTTTTAACTGAAGTTGATTTTCTAAAATACGTGAAAGATTGCAATATTAATAATAATACAGGATCCCTCAACTATTATATGGCTTCTTGTAACCAATGCAAGTTCCTCAGCGTTATATCTGCCTATTATCATCACTGGGACTGACCGCCCATGGCAATACAAATTGACTTTCATCCTAACCATAAAGATTGTTTTATAAATAGAACTAACTCCAATAGGTTCTCATGCTCACCCGTGACCATGGGTATGGATGTCCGAATGGTTTTTACTCTATAAAGGACACATACTTTACCCATAAGAGATAACCAACTTGTTATATTCCACATGTTTCCGTAGACGTGCATATCAAGTAGGCCGCCACAAAGCCTTTACAATGCATCTTCCCAACAAGGTTACACCCGCTAAGATTTCACTGCTGTGGGATATGATCATCCCTCCAGAAACCCCTTCTTGCGCTGTCCCGCCAAAGGTCCTCCCCTTTGCACTATTCACACTAATGGCACAACCCACACTAGGTCGATGCAAATTAGTTAGCTAAGTCGTACCCATATAGATTTGTGGTTGTGCTGCTTTACACTAGAGGGCGCTACAAGATTCAGTCTCTCGTGCACTCTCTCGTGCATCCACTACACCAGCTCTCCATATCATCCACCTAGACATTTAAGTAAGTTGAGGATTTTGAGGGTGCAAGAGTAGTCAAGTTACAACATACCAATCACTTTCTTACTAGTGACTACCCCAAACTGAGTTTTCATGTTTAAAATGATGTCAGAGTAAATTAATACCCCTGGTATCGAAGCAAAACTAAGCATGACGCTTTAATAATGACTTATGGTTAATATTACCGTTATAGTTTCTAGGGTGACAAAGATTAAATGCCCAATTATTTCAAGGGATGGGAGATAATAGAATCACAATGTATAATAGGCATGCATATAAAATCTTAAGGTAAACATAATTTGCATAGAAAATAACAATAGAAATAAGTTGAATAAAATGTAGGTTCGACATGATCAAAGTATTGACTCGCCTTGTTCATAGGTTGCTTGATCTTGCGGGTCTTGGCTTGCCTTGGTCTTTTGTTCTTCTTGAACTTCGTAGGCTATCAAATGATCATGCACCAATTTGCATAAATACTAGCAAATAAAAACAAATTCAAATAAACTCCAAAATTCATAATTTTAGTCCTATTGAAAAGATCTTTAGATGAATTTAGAAATAAATTTCATTAAATTTGGACTTAAGACGAATGAGAACGAGTCTTTCAAAATTTGAGATTTGAATTAATTCTAGAAAATGATAAAGGAGAGAGAGTGTCCCTCATTGACAGGTGGGGTCCACTGGGTTTTAATTTTATTTTCTATTTATTTTTCCATTGAAAAGCTATTGTGTATGACATGTAGGGTCCACTTGTTTTAAAATTCTTTTATGATTCATTTTTCTATTACATATGCTACAGAGATTGACAGGTAGTGCCGGTTACTGTGCGAACAGTGCATAGGGACCTACATGTCAGTGACTCCCAACTCATTTAACGGGTTTATAGAGTTTTTAAATGGATGGGACCCCACATGTAATAGAGTCTGGGCTTTTAATTAACATTGAGGGGCCATCAGTCAACGAATGGCTAATATGTTCATTAGTTTTTAAACTAATCACATGGTTAACCTAAGTACTTTGCTAGAGTTGTCATCCTCCCGCCAAACAGAGGTGAGTTCATCGCTGGTGAGTGAGAAGACGACGTTCGATAGATAATCTAAAAATGGAATTCTCTCGTAGCGTGCACCCCCAGGCCAACTATCACTGCTTAAGGCCAGTCTCAGTGGGAGTTTCATCTGCATTTAATAGGTTGCCACATAGGCATTTTTGATGATATGGCAACATTTTTAAGAAGAGAGAGAAGAAGTGAGTTTCATCTAGATGAAACTCTCTTGGCACGATTACCAACTCTATATGAGTCATGAAATTAAATGTTTATGAAACAATAGAATGAAACTATGCATTGAGGATGGATGTTTCATCCATGTTTCATTTCATTTTACATGATGTGGCAGTTTTGGAAACAACGCCATGAAAGTCTCCACTTAGAATGGCCTAATTTGGCTAGTGTGGTGGTTGGTGACGATTCTGAGTGGTGACGATGGTCAAAGTACGGCACTACGATGGTGGGCTACGTCTTGGACCAATTCGGCGCTACTGAAGCAATAAGGGCTACTAGGAAGCTACCTGCGTGGTCAATGGAGATCAAGGACATCGGTAGAAGCCTAGCAATGTGGACCCACGGTGATGAGAGGTGGAGCATGGCACCAGCCAACTACGACGGTCACTAATCCAACTGGTTGGTAGGGAAGGTATTAGTAAGTGATGAGTAGGCCTCTACCAACAGAATTGGGGTATACTTCACCAGAGTGGCTAGGGTGGCAGTGACTTGAGCTGGGGATGAAGAGTGACTCTGGTGAGCTTCGGTCGATGCGGGGGCAATTCCTGGGAAGGGAAGGAGGTGTGGGTTGCGTGGGTGGTTTATGGAGCACAACGAGGTTCTTACAGCGACTGGGGCAACCAGGCGACATGAGTTGCAATGGCGGTGGCATGGATGTGGCACAGGGGCCGAAGATGGCGGCGTCATCGCGTGACATGGCACAGAGGCACGAAAGTGATGGTGAATGGTGCACAACATGGCGAGTAGTGGCGCTCAGGATATACTGGTGTTCGAGACGGGAGTAGGGCTTGCGTGACATGCACAACAGCACGACACATGGCATGGCATGGGCACGCGACAGGGAGAAGGAGAAAAGAAGAGAGCCAGGGGAAAGGATGGCCGCACACACGTGCCAAAGGGGTGGGCATAGATAGGGGCGTGCACATGTTGCAGTGGCACAGTAGCTGGTGTGGTGCATGGCACAGCGCAGCTGTGTGTGCACGACGCGTGGACAGAGTGAGTGGGGTGCGCTCTAGAGCGACCGCACTAGTTGGGCCAAGCCAGGCTAGGCCAGAGGCCCAACAGCCCAAGAAAAATAGGCTAGGGCTAGTAGGCCAAGCCCAACTATTCTTCTCCTATTTTGTTGAATTGTTTTGCAAATTTCTGGTTTGAATTTTCTATTTAAACTACCAATTCAATACATGGCCGAATTGCATTTGAATTTGAACCCAATTTGTATTTGTACCAAACTCAATTTCCTATAATACCATTTAGGGTTTCTGAATGGCAAGGGAACAAGATCTTCTCAAGTCTCCAATTGGTTTTCTATTTTAAATACAATTGATCTTGATTTTGCAATTGGCTTTTATTTAGAATTTCAACTATTAGATTTTTGTTTTTAATTCCATTCTCTCATCATTTGAGCTCATGAATATTTTTGATAAAATATTTCCTTAATTTTTAATTCAATTTAGTGATGTCAATCCTACTTTCTCTTTACTATTTTATTTTCAGGTGTCATATCCAATGGAAACTTTTAAATCAAAACTCCAATAAAAATTAAACGGTAACGTAGTGCAAGCAAAAAGTTCATGACATTCTCACAGTTTCAAGCAACAGGCTTTTTAGGCTGTTACAATATTGATATCGACTAGATAGATTTCAAATTTTCTAGATACAACAATTCATTGTCCAATTGAGGATGCACGATACATTCAGGACCTCAATCTCCTCCATATTGATATCGGGCTACAGAATGATGGTGAATGAGGATGTAACAATTCTAGGTCCGTTTGAGGATGAAAACACAAATGATTTGCTACGTGTGCCTGTGGTTTGATTGCCCCATGTAGACGAAAGTGAGTGTTACCTCTGGGGCGTTACATGGTGCATGTATGTGCATTGTTTAAATTCGAGGGCTACCGCGTAAGATATTTCGCACACTGAATTACAGCTCAAAAGAAAGACAAAACTAACTGATATTGAATGCACATTCATGGAGGTGATACTAAGGGGGCGTTTGAAACGGCTAGAGCTTTTAGCTTTTAGCTGTGGAATAGTAGTGGCTGAAAATAGAAATGACTGAAAGTGTGACATGTTTGATTCGGCTAGAGTTTTTGGCTGAGCTGACTGGATTATGCTAGTGGAAGACATTGAGCTTGTTGAAGGCCATGGCGTAGATGGTGTGGAGGATGTCACGGACGGGGTCCAGGAGGATGCCACAATGGGTGAAGAGGGGGCGGTCAGAGATCTCATGCCGCTGGGGATGATCGGCTGTCCTTCTGCGGTGGAGACTAAGAGCATAGGAGCCAGACGGGGACGCGGGCTAGCGTCTAGTTGGCGGGCTGGCGGGGGGAGGAGGACGCCTGGGCGGTTGGGCTGTGACAGAGGTAGAGCTCATGCCAGTGTCGTCCGCCCTTGTGGGATCCGGTGTGGGGGTTGTCGAATCTAGTGCAGAAGGCTGGCAAAAAGGAGGACGATGGTGGGGGAGGAGGAGGATGCCCGAACCATGACTAAGGTGGAGCTTGTGCTAGCGCCGTCACCGTCAGGGTGGAGGTGGAGTGTGTGGCATCGCCGTCAGGGCGAAGGAGGAGCTCATGGCAGCACTGTCGTGAGGCAGCAGGCTATCCAGGTGGAGGCAGAACTTGTGGCGGTGGCGGAGCTCGATCCAGTTGAAGTCACTTCCAAAAACCAGGTGTTTGATTCGGCTTTCGGCCTCTGAAAGCTTGAAGCCGTTTCAAGCGCCCCCCTAACGCAGCCCAAGTGTAAAGAGTGGAAAAATTACCAAAGTTATTTTGCATATACACAAAGGAAATAGTCATTGTGATAAATATTAGACCAATGGAAAAACGTACATGTCTCTCCCTTGCTTTCATAGATACATAAAGCATGATCAATTCATACCCTGTACTACATGTTTAGCACTTCGGTTTCCCGATTTTAATATTGAATAGACGTATGGTAAAATGTTTGGGATACAAAATATTTCGAGGGCTACCGGGTAAGATATTTCGTACATCGATTTACAGCCCAAAAACTAACCGATATTGGAGCCTTAAAGAAAAACTGACGTTGGAGAATGTACATTCATGGAGGTGGTGATACCAACAGAGCCAAAGATGCACAGTGCAGACAACAGCGTACAACATGACGCATCGCGCAGTGAAGAAGACGACATAGTCGTTAATGAAAGGACTGTGCCTGTCTGTTCAATCCTCTGGTACTCTAGAAAGGAGCCGCCTCACATAGATCGGCTAGTGTGGACCATGCTCGTACAATGTTGACATGTTGTGCGCACCGGCGACTCCTCTTTGTTTGATTCAGGAAAAAAAATTGTTCCTGTAAAAGATACAGAGCAGAAGAAACGTTGCGTGCGTCGAAACAGTAATTGCATTGATCGATATCTGCGCAACATAGTCACAACGCGTTTGATTGCTTGCACGGGCTGAATAATTCAACACTGGAACAACAATCATCTATCTATTGAGTTAATTATGCTGTTAGTAACGAACTGGGTATCAATATATAACCATATCTTAGGCCAAATCCTTGCTTCAGTACCAACCTTTTGATCAACTAGTTTGCCAGTGCTGCCTTCCTAGATTATACCGATGCGATGCACAAGTGAACACAACGCATCACTTGCTGCAGAGCTGTTGTCCTTCACTCTACTATCGACCATTCATCACATAAATTCCGTCAAGATCCAGGACGGCACAAGGTTTTCAATCCTTACCGTATGGCATGCATTGGCCAATCTCTCTCTGACTGAAATTGCAACTGAGCACGGTACTCACCGACTCCATGTCTGCATAAAGTGATCAAAGCAGAGGTAGCCATTGTCACATCATATGACTTAAATGGGAGGAGGAGGAAGAAACCCTCACAAAACAACAAGAATTACGACGGAATTAAAGGCTCCGAAAGTGCGCTCCTTGAAGACTCCGAAGTACATCATGTCAGCTGCAATCTAAAGTGTAGTAGAAGAAGATCCAAATTTTTGGGGGGGGGGGGGGGGGGGGGGGGGCTGGGAAGGGCCCCACATGCCAGCTGGGTTCCAAGAAAGGCACGCTAGATTCCACACACAAGCAAGCAACTGCGAGGGTGTGATTGGGATACGGCAACAAACCTCCTCCCTGCATGTGCAGCCATTGCGAGTGTGAAGGTAACAAGCTCTTGATTAACACTGATGCAAAGTGGATCTTGGTTGTAACTACCAATGCCTGTAAAAGTTTTAGGTGCTGCATTATTGATGCAATTTCTTCGGTTCAACTGTGTGAGAGGATCAGCTACAGCACTCAGGAACCGCACAATCGACTATATGTTTGTCGAATCTTCGACATAGAAATTGAACTAGTGTTTAGTGTTTGGGCTTCTTTTGACGGTTTATTACTTTTGGATTGTTCATAAGAGATGATACAGATTAAGAGAAACTTACGTGCAGTTTTGACTAGTATAAATGAAGTCGCTATAGTATATACTACAATCAACTTATAAACCTTGTATTAAAAAGACACTTATTGAAGCTAGTTACTGTAGACAAACAACTTTTAGAAACTGAAAAGAAGACACTCTTTGTATCATTGTTGTTGGGAGAGAAGAAAAAATTTATCGCGCGCCAACTTGGGACTTCAGTTATGGCATGCGTTCGACTATGCACTAGGTGTGGATGGTCGATCTTTCGACTACACACTTTAAAGAGCGGGCAGCCACTCCGGTTTCAATCATAGCCGTCGAAATGTCTGCAACAAATCAACATCGGAGTAAAAACGAGACGCAAACAGGAAAAAGATTAACGAGAAAAGTTCAGATTGAAATAGGATCCAAATACGGAAGAGCACTTGTCATTCGTTGACTATTAGAGGTATCCTGAAAGCGCCCTTGTCGAAATATATATGACTTCCATTGGCTTCTCAAATTAAGTTCCAAATGAGTAGACAACGATCAAAGACACGAGTTCAGTACAAGCAAGAGCACCAAACAGGAGGGCGATCTTTCTTTCCCCTCTGCGTTCTCATGCTTGCCATCCTAGGCTCTCAGAAGCTGCCGCCATTTTCAACACACAGACAGAGAAAATTGCATACAAGATCCAACCTTCAACAAGGCCTCCCGTTGCATGCATCCAAGAGCCTGAAACCTCTTCTTCCTCCTCCTTCCTTCCTTCCCGGGAGGGCCCATCCACCCCTCTGTGGTCCCCACTTGTACAGAGAGAGAAGGGGTAATAAAGGAGAAGGATGCCATACATCAGGGTTCAGGACACTCCTGTCCTCTCATGGTAATGATTGTTAGCTTCCGAGCTGCTGCCGCGCGCTGGCTGCTTGTCGCTGTGCAGAAAAAAAAGGGAGAGTACGTACGGCGGCTGGAGTATGTACAGTACAGAAGGGGCAGGCGCGCACACACACATTCATGGCTCAACCTTCATGTGATCCACCGTCGCCTGGCCTGCATTCCATCGGAGCAAACAGTAAACCTCAACAAGCATTGAATTCGGCCGCAGTTCGAGGCTTTTCAGGTGGGTTAAAACGATGGTAGTTTGATTTCACTTGCCGTAGAAACCACGAGGACGCGGCGATGGCAATGCTGGAGCAGCCACCTGCTGGTCTTGGCCGTGGCTGGCCGCTCCCAGGTGCACTATGCTCTGGAGGTCCTGCTCCCAGCTGAAGGCGCCGCCGCCGGGCTGGAACAAGTCGCAGGCTTCTAGCCCGTGGTGGGCGGCGGCAATGGCGAACGGGTCGGCGGGCGAGGCGGTGTACGAGAATGCGGTGGCCGGGTCGTCGGACGGGTAGGCCGGCATCGCCATCTGATTCATCTGAAATAGACATTGCAGGAGCCAACAGATTGCATTTGTTAGTGGGTGATTTGGACTTGCTGTAGTGTGGCGACAACCTGACATTGACGACGGAGATTGAGCGTCAAATTGATCGCTCGTCTTAGCGATTGATTTCTTGATTTCTTCATCGTACCAGTAAAACGGAGCAGAGTCGAAAAGTGGGCGTATACTCACATCTTCGGACAGCAGGTAATGCCCATCGAATTCCATCTGGGGTTTCATCGTCGTCAGCTTCATGGACAAGAACTGATCCATGCAAAATCCAAATTACTTAAGATTTTTTTACTGCAAAATTTATGAATTATTCGTCGCAAAGAAAAGGTAGTATTACCTCGACCTGGCGCTGCAGCGACTGGACGTAGTTGATGATCTCGTCGAGCATGAGAGACTTCCCGGTGATCTGTCCGCCGCATATTCGCATGTGTCAATTAATTAAATAAGCAGAAAAATTCAAACCAAAATTAAACCCAAATTTGACAATCGGCAACAGCAGTAGTACCACTGCGGGGATAATTGGGCACTAAAATAATCGTGCGCACCACCTAAACCACCCACCCGCACCTCTCAATTAATTCTCTCCGATCTTTTTACTTGATTTCTTAAAATCTATGCTATTAAAATTTTTAAAGTTTAATTACCATGTATTTAAAACTATCTAGATTGGCAATATAAAAACCATATTATTAGATTTATCGTTAAAAAAATACTTTTATAATATTACAATTTATATCTTAGCATAAAGTTATAAAAATAGTGGTCAATCAAAATTGCATCTTGAAGTCTACAAAAAGTTAAAAATGTTAATTAAAAAAAATGGAGGGTGCATTCAACAAAGCAAGAACCTCACAAGTTGACTAATACTGGTACAGACTCTTGGACCACAGGAGCCTTACATTACGGTCAAAATTAGTGCCTCCACCGCAATGCTGCATGGACTTTCACTTAACCATTGCTTTGTTCTTACTTTCGGTAAATAAATTAGGAAGTGTCTATACAACATTCGACTATTTTTGAGGACAAAAACAGTCAGATTTTGAGCCGTTAGATGGAGATCCAACGCCCTAGATCATTTTTTTGGAGGGGGTCATTTTTTTTTAGGGGGACTTGTATGGGTGAATTCGTTAGATGGAGATCTAACGTCCCAGATCAATCTGACTGTTTTTGTCCTTAAAAACAGTCGAATGTTGTATAGCAATACTCAATAAATTATACTAGTACTTGTATCACTCCTAGCCCTAGTAGCAAAAAGTCCAACTTCTAGCAAGGCAATATTAAACTCGAGTAATTAGTAGAAATTACTGCTTTTAACTAGCTAATTAACAAGAGGAAGGTGGCAGGTACAGCAGTTGCTCTGTTTGTTCAGAAATATAAGTCATTTTGTATATTGGCACGGTGCGCAATATATTTTACGACGAGCTTGATAATACAAGGCCTTTACATGATCGATCTAAATATTTTTTCGGATATTGACCTTTAGGTTAGAAAGAATTGACTTATCCGTTTCTAAGACGCAATATATATTTTTGAACGGAGGGAGGCAGTAGCAGGAAATTGTTGCTCTAGCGTGTTGATATATGGTGGTTTCTTTCATACTATGGCTTATGCTTTTGAATTAGGTTGTTCACAAGAGAGAGTATGAAGGGAGAGACAGACACATGTGATTTCGACTGGTATAGCAGAAGTCAATATAATATCTACTACAATTAACTTATAGATCTCGTTTTGAAAAGACGTACTATTTTAAAGCTAGTTACTATATCAAAAATCAAAAATCACAACCAGCAAGTCTAAAAGAATCCGGCTGATACCTTGTTGCAGCCTGGCACCAGGGACTGCAGCATCTTCATCCTCTCGCCTATCCTCTCCCTCCTCACCTACCGATTACCAACAAACACTAGTGATTAGTTTAATCACACCAGAGCAACTAAACAGCAATCAACAAGGTAACATGAGATGTGAATTTAACAATCACTAGTGATTAGTCTAATTATATGATGTGCATTGTGATTTGGGAATGTACAGCTAGCTGGGAGCTAGGAAATTAGGTACCGTACCCTCTCGGCGAGGCTGTGGCTATCGGTGGCCTGCCCCCTCCTCGCCCTCACATGGATGTAGTCCTTGGGCGGCTCCGGCTTCGCCACCGCCGCCGCGTCCTCGTCGTCGCCGCCTTTGTCGCCGTTGGCGGCCTTCGACCGCTTCGGGCTCGCATTGGTCGCCGCCGCCTGCATTTGTGCCAAGATTTAACCCTCAAATTGACAGCTCCGATTGAAGGTTAATTAAGTGGACAAGAACTGATGGAGCCATTGGGCCGTACCGCGGGTAGAGAAGAGGAGGTCTCCTTCGCCTTGCCCTTCGCCGAGGCCTTGCG
The DNA here is from genome assembly GCA_017311315.1 of Dendrocalamus latiflorus. NCBI lineage: Eukaryota > Viridiplantae > Streptophyta > Magnoliopsida > Poales > Poaceae > Dendrocalamus > Dendrocalamus latiflorus. Next base: position 31,120,078 of record CM029627.1, on the reverse strand, counting down.
CTTCCGCGCGGAGCCTTCGCCGCCGGCGCACTTCGCCGACGGCTCCGGCATTGCGGGGTTACCGGCCATCTTGGGGCTCATCTCCGGCACGGAGCTCTTCAATGCCGTCGCGGCGGGGGCAGCGCCGGCGAGCGACATGCTGCTGGAGACCCGGGACAGCCTGCCGGTCTCGAGCGCGGCGCCGGCGTAGCCCCGGTTCGCCGCCCCGCGGGGAGGGGAGCTGAGCGGCGTGCTGTAGCAGGAGTTGTTGGCGCTGGCCCCGTTGCAGATGCTGCCGAGCCGGCCGATCAGGTCGCCGATGGCGAGGTCGTCGTCGCCAACGCCGCCGCCGGCCGGCGACGAGACGAGGGAGCTGAGCGCGGAGTCGAACTGCGCGGTGGTGACGGAGTCCGCCGCCGGCAGCTGGTGGTCGGGCCACGGCAGCCCCAGGGCCGACATGGCTGCGGCGACGTTGAGGCCGGGCCCGGGCGGCGGGGCGTAGGAGGAGCCGAGGAACGGCGCGGCGAGGCCGGAGGGGAGGTACTCGCGGGGGAAGAAGTGCCCGTTGGCCATTGGAGCGCGGCGGCGGCAGCGGTGTCGTGCTTCGGTAAGACGAGACGAGGAGGAGAAGAGAGGAGGAAGGGGAGGAGGTAGTTGACCGTTATATAAGAAAAGAGGAGGGAAGTAACCGTATTGGTGGAGAGGGTCGGGCCTCGCACCGTAACAAGGAAATGACGTTGCGTGTACGGTGCTGATATCGGGTAAATTGTATTTTTAGCTGAGTGTAATGGCTTTTGGATACGACTTATAACTTTAGACTGTTTATATGAGAGATTACAGAGTAATAGAAACTCACATACAGTTTTTGCTGATATAAATAAAGTCGGTACAGTATGTATTACAATTAATTAGTAGACCTCATTTTGAAAAGACACTCCATTTAAAAGTTAGTTATTATAGAAAAGTCAAAAGCAGAAGCTAAAAGTTGAAAAAGAACAAGGCCACATGTATTACAACGACGATTAGCCTTTTCTAATCATTTAATTAAAAATAAGAAAAAAATAATAAAAACACAACATTATATCTTCACAAAAAATACAAAAAAACAGATAATAAAATAAAAAGACAAAATGCTAAAAAGAATAAAAAAAGTCAGAAGTAAGGCACCACCGTGTTGATACCGACTTCAGAAAGCCAGAAGCCGAACGGCACACACATCCACCGTCACGTTGCTCCACCGCCATGAACCTCGTCGGCCACCATATCGTACATCTTGGGCGTGCCCTCATCGCCACTCACCACCACCACTCGCCAGTGGCGAAGCTAGGATTAAAATTGAGGGTGGGCTGAAATATTTGTCGGATTAAACTAAGTTGACACAAAAATAGTCTTATGCTCTTATAGAATTTCAAATTTATACAGAAATTATACAGTTGGAGTTTTGGAGACAAACAACAGAAAAACAGAGAAATACAAAGTACGTACCTCGACAATAGAAAGCGCATACCCAATAATATATAATTATTCTGCTATGAGTACGGAGTAGAAATAAATCACCTGTGTATGAAACATATGAAAATTAGTTATATAATAGAAAATTGTGAATAATAATGAAAATTTAGTTCATATGAATTATGAAACATACCACAAATAAGCTAATTTGAATCACGAGACAAATTTGAATCACGGGGCAAATGCATTCTATGCGACTTCATACCTTGGAAACTGTTTATGATTTTATCATCATCAATGGTTTTAAAGATCTCTCGCTCAGTGTCGCACACCATCAAGTCATTGAGCCACTCATCCGTTACCTTATTGCGCAAATCTGTTTTGATAATATTCATTGCTAAAAATATTCTCTCAACAAATGCCGTTGCCATTGCAAGTATCAATGTTAACTCAATGAAGCGATATACCAACGGGAAGGTTTTATCTTTTCTTGTTTGAACCATCAATTGAGCAAGTTTTGATATATCATGACATCTATTAAATTCTTCATTTCTTCTAATGTTGAGAATGAAGGTTTGAAGCTGACTTCTTAACAAAAGCCAATCAACATCCGTGAAATCATCAGCATAAGGACTCATCAATCATCGCGATTTGCTCCTTTGTTGATACATCTCTGGACTCATCAATAAGGATTGCAAAATTTCTATCTCCAATCTCATCTTTAATCACTTCTGTGACCTCTTGTGCACAACATTTACAAAGCTCTTTTTGAATATTTGGAGAAATCATAACTGCATGCCCTGGAGCTGTATCAAATGCCACATTCACTTCCTCCTTTTTATCTTTATACCAATCCAATAACTCTTTGAAATTCCCTTTGTTGATGGAAGTAGATGATTCATCATGTCCTCGAAAAGCTTCACCTTGAGCTATAAGATATCTTGCACAATATAAAGATGCAGTTAAACGAATTTTGTATGCAATTTCGGCCTCCTTGCTATAAGTATTGATTTTGCTAGACACACTTGACCTTTGATTTTTGAAGTCCAAAGACCCCTTGCAATATTGTAGGAAGTATTTGTACTACCAACATGTTTATTGAAAGCTTGTAAAGCAATCTTCCAACGAGAGAACTCAACCTTCGTAAATACATCATTTCCAAATGTATTGGGTTGTGCCGGTCTCTTGAAAAGAAAATAATAGAAACAAAAGGCGGCATCCTTTTCCGCACTATATTCCAACCAATCAAATTAATTATACCATGATTCTTGAAAGGACCACGACTGTTTTCCATTCAATGTCTGTGGAAATGAATACCCAATTACTCAGGTAGGGCCATTCAATAAATATGCCCTTCTCACTTGATCTCTAATTTCGATAGCATAATCTTCAATTGGTATGCGCAGCGTCGGATCGACAATTATTTCATTTGGATTAAATTCTAGTCGAAACTTCTTTGGTTGAGTTGTACTCTTATCGGTTGGACGAGAACCACTTGAATTACTTGCGAAATAGTTGCACAAAGTTCGTTTCTCCATTATAGCAAAATCTATAAATAAATTATTAGTCTAAAATCTAAACTCTAAAAGGCTAAATTGATAAAAAAATTATAGAAAAATTACCCTAAAGTAGTGAAGCCGTCGGCCGCCCCTAATTCCCTTTCCCTGTCCAGCTGTGAGCTGTCCTCCTCAATTCTCTGTCAGCCACTGCTGTAGTGCTGTTCACTATGGACACTTGTCGCCTCGTCGGCCCGACCGGCCGCACCCGCACTCGTGCAGGCAGTAGGCACGCAGCTCCCGCAGACCGCAGTTTTTTATTCGTCCGCAGCTCGGTACTGTCTCTCTCACTTCTCACTTTCTCAGATCTCGCTCACCACAACTACTCGCTCCTCGGCTCCTCCGCAGCTCCGCTCCTTGCCTCGCTCCTCTCCTCGGCAACTCGGCTCCTCCGCTCCTCGCTCGGAGTCGCCGCCTCGCCTCACTCGGTTGCTCCTCGGCTCCTCCGCAGCTTCGCTCCTCGCCTCGCTCGGAGTCCGCCGTCCCAGACTCGTTGGTGGCCCCTCGACCCTCACCTCCCCGGTCCGGCTCCCCTGCCCCGACTTGGCCCACTCATTGCCCCGCTCCGACTCCTCCCGCCGGGTCACCGCGGCGCCGCCAAATCTGGCTTGGATTTGGGAAGTGAATGTGCTACTGTGCTTTGTGAATGTCTTGAGTTCTGCCGCCGCCTGATGAATGTGCTATGTTGGAAGTTTTGGTGGGCCAATAAGATAATTTGTTGGGCCGAAATGGGCTGCCACTTGAAGTTTAAACTTTTTTGTTGTTTGTTGGGCTTAAAGCCTCTGTGATTGTTGCCGTCGGTCGGCTTGGGCGTTCGCCGGTGGTGGTGGGGGAGGGGGGGGGGGGGGGGGGAGGGTCCTGCCGCCGGAGGGAGGTGAGGCTCGAGTCTTACTAAGCCTCCCCTGGCTTCGCCCCTGCCACTCGCAACAAGGTGCGTCGGCCGGCGCACTGCCTTGCAACCCATTTTCAACTGCGTGTACGCGTCTTTGGCTGATTAATGACATCCAGGGGGTTGAGGATGGGTAGGACTATGCTTAATTCTTTTCTGTCAAGAAATTAGCCATGCAAATTAAGGTTTAGCAAAACTTTTTTGACATAAATTTCTTTTAGGTAAACTCTGCATGTATTTTTTTTTCTGAAACCGGGACAGGGGTTCTACCGTTCGTTAATTGTAAGGGAAGCAGACTCTGCACGTACTTAGACATTGTTTTGGATGAAATGGTTGCCACTTGCAGCATTAAACCAATATGATCTACTAAAACATGTACTATAATTCAATTCATGGACAACACGAACATAAAAAGTCAAATTCATTGCAGTGGCGCCGCGCCTACACACATAGTTAAGTTCGTAACGATATTCAATGTAACAGTGAGCCGTAAGCTCGAGCCAGCTGGCCTTGGCTAGTTGTATACATTTGGCATTCGTCTAAACTTGTCCGTTACTCAAAACAAGCCAGAAATTTGTTTACAGCATAACTCAATACTGGACTACTTGTCTATCTATATCCATATTAAGTCAGAAGCCAAACTGTTTCAACTCTTTTTTTGGTTTTTAGTTTATTTTAAGCTAGAAGATAATAGTTGATACGGTGTAATTTCACCGTCAAAAACAAAAAATTTAAACTCTTTAGAGTGAGCGCATAATTGAAGCCTCCTCATGAAGCCCCTACGTTAAGGGTAAAAAGGTAGTACAAAAAATGAGAGCGAGATGGGGCCTTTTATTGTTCCTGCGAAGTGAAGATCATTCCTTTGCCGAATGAAGTGGATGGACCTCTTTTTGACTCGGGCCGAACGCTTTTTTCCTTCGCCCCTTCAGCTAGTTTTCTCCTTGAAGCTTATGGGCTAACCCAGTGTCGAACTCATACCTTCTACGCTGAAAATTTCCACATTAATTACAGAAAAGAAAAAAAAATTTCTACATTAATTCGAAAAACATAACAACGTGACCATCTAAATATTTTGTACAGTAGTATGTACGGTTTGGATTAAGTAGTGATGTACACATCTATATTAGGATCCTATGTACGATTCAAATAAAAGCGTTTGAGCAGATTACATACTAAGAGCAACTCCAAGAGATGGGCTAAAACATCCCCTAAAACAAATTTTGGTGATTAGTGAAAAAAACCCCCTCCAAAAGATCCCCAAAACCACCACTAAAATTTTTAACACTCCCAATATCTCACCCCACCGGAGCCAAAATTGGCCTCACCCCACGCGTCCCCAATCACCGTTGCCGCGCGCGAGTAGGCGATTCCGCGCCCAATTTTTTTCCTTCGCGCTGCGTGAGACCTACCTGAGGGCGTCGGCAGCTTCCTCCCTGCCGGCGCGGCTCCCCACCGGCGCCCCCGCTGTTGGAGCACGCTGGCCGCCTGCGCCTCTCCGCCGGCCGCCTCCAGGCACATCCCCTCTGGCACAAGGCCTTCTACATGCAAGCTAGACTTATTCCTTAACTAACTTCACCACTAAGGCCATTCTCAGTGGAGAGTTTCATGGTGTTGTTTCCAAGACTGCCATATCATGTAAAATGAAATGAAACATGGATGAAACATCCATCCTCAATGCATAGTTTCATTCTATTGTTTCATAGACATTTAATTTCATGGCTCATATAGAGTTGGTAATCGTGCCAAGAGAGTTTCATATAGATGAAACTCACTTCTTCTCTCTTCTTAAAAATATTGCCATATCATCAAAAATGCCTATGTGGCAGCCTATTAAATGCAGATGATGATAGAACGGTCTTTTGGGTTAAAAATAGGGGTTAAATGATTTAATCAGGAATTGTGGCCAACTAAGAAATTGTAGAAAATTTTGTGTAGATTCTACAACTGGTTTGGTTTGTTATGTTAGGACTTGGGAGTCAAAAGTTATGTTATTTTTAGTATCGGCACAGCAGGGAAGTGACTGTCCGATAAATGGGGAGTATTTGTGGATTTGAGACGCATGAGGAGTGATGTTGCTGTTTAGTTGTTGTTCTTGTACTACTGTAGCTTCTTTTGAAATTGGGTGTTTACTACAGGAGGAGTAGCGTCGAAGTTGGTGTCATCTTCTAATCAACCCATTCATCGCAACTAAAAAGGCAAATGCATGGTATAACGATATTTGAGTGTTTGAACTTATTGTTATGTTTAAATAAATACTTGCCATGATGATTCACTTGATTATACTTGTTCTTATAATACTCATATGTTTATTGTTTGATGATGATGGTTATGGTTAAAATAGTAGTTATGTTAATTGATTAATGCTGATAATTAATTAAATAAAGATATAATTATTGCATTTCATGTTGAATATTTATGTTGCAAAGAGGTGACTTGTGTGTCCCTTTATATCTTATGTTATGTGGGTGACCCATAGGAGTGGTCAGAGAAAGACTTACTCTGGTAAGCACTCTATAGGAGTGGATGAAGACCTACTTTGATAGGCACTTAACGGGAGTGGAGTTGAGGTCTCTGCATGAAAAAAAGGCAGCCTTGAGTGGACACCAATGGTGTAACATTTTGCTATACTGGTATAAGCAAGAGAAGTGAAGACATATACATTACATTTATGAAAAGAGAACTGAGATAATGATATATATATATATATATATATATATATATATATATATATATATATATATATATATATATATATATATATATATATATATATATATATATATATATATATATATATATATAGAACTTGACGAGAATGAATATGTGAAATTGAGATAATGGTAAATGGATGTGAATTGTCAATATGGTGTTTACCTTGTTTATTATTTTATTGTGTACTTGCTTAGTCTTGGACTCACTCTTGCTTTTTTGTTGTTTTTTAGGTGCTCGTTGATGACGACATGAATAGACGGGATATAACACAAGCTGATGTTGCACTTTATAGCTCTTTATTTAACTTAGTGATTACTTATTCATTGTTAGAAATAAATCATTCTAGTAATGAATTTCTTAGATAAATAATGATTTCCCTTTAACACTTAATGGTTTTATATTGTGACTATTTGTCAATTCTCTTTAGTTAAATTTACTATTGATTCAGATCATGGTTAATTAGTTCATCTTAATGTTAGTTAATTATTTTCATATTACTAAAATTTATATGTTTATGGTTATATTTAGGGGGTGAAAATGGATCAGATAGTTTCCAATCGATCCAGACAATTTTTGAATACAGATTATGTCGGCTCAGATATTTATCGGATAGTACCAGATCGGAAACGAATACGGATTTTCTTTGTCAGATATGAATACGGCTTCGGTAGCTCACTATCTGTCGAATACGAATATAGATTTGGATTATTCAGATATTCAGGGGGCGGATATCAGCAGCCTACATACTCTATTTCAGCCTAACCTATTTACAAGATACTTTAGTAGCCTATCATACATTAACATATACATTAATATATAGCATTAGAGAAGGAACCTCTGTATATAAGGAATTCATAAATGTTCTTCTCGAAAGTTTAGATCAAATAAACTAGTTATGATTTTTTTCATTTTGTGCATACAATTTAAAGGGTTTTTATTTTCTGATAAATATTCGTGACCGTGTTCGCTCTGTATTTGTATTTGTATCCAGAATATCCGTATTCATATTCGCATCCGTAGAAAAATATGAAAACAAATATGGTGGAACCATTATCCATCCGTATTCGATCTATTTTCACCCTTAGTTATATTGAGAAATTATATTTGAAATCTAGCTGTTGGTAATGTGTAGTTAATGGTTTAAATTGATAGCAATTGTAGTTATAGGTGATATTATAGACTTTTGTTAAACTAGAGTGTTACAACACGGATACAAGAAACCTAGTTGAGCACCCGTACTAGGGATGGCAGAAAAGATTGGTTTTACCAGTCGGGTGTACATGCATGAGGAGTCCTATGGCGCACACATGCAAGGAGCCAAGGATCATATTCATATATATGCATCACAAAAAAAAAAAGAAATTTATAATCCAAAATACTCAGCCTATTCATTTTACTATATACAACCAAGGTTAAATCTTTTGGATTGAATTTTTTTCATCATGCAGTGAAATGAACGAAATTCTGAAAGATAAAAAGTTAGAGGTTTGCACACTCATCAAAAGAAATAATAGTAGAATTTTCCATATTAATCATACAGAAGGAAAAACGAAGTGTATATCTAGCCATTAAAAAACAAAAGCATGGCTGGGTCGGCAAGGAAGAAAAAAGAGGTGAATGCTTAGTATATTTGGAAGAATAAGAAATAGAGTTATGCAAAGGCATTTTAGTTGTTGATAGGAATTTTAGCTGTGTATCGAATACAATACAGTTGTAAATATGATAATTATTTCTACATAATATGACGAATGGTGTCACAAAAAAGAAAAAAATGTTTCCAGAAGTGCTAGCCCGGGCAGATCTATATATACACACACATATTATATTAAAGGCTCCTCCTGAAGCATATCCACGTTAATCCTTGTGGGGAAAAATCTTTAAATTTCTACATTAACTGAAAAGGAAAATAGTTCGACATTCCCATAGATGTTAATGAGATAAAAACAACACATATAATCCATACGGTTCAATGGATCACCAATTATAAACGGCTCATATATGTCTATCTGAATTGAACTCCAGTGGCATTAAAAATGATTGTTATCAATATAAAACATTAGAAATAAACAAAAATTTGCATTTTCAAAACTAAAACTTTAGCATCCACATTTAAATAAATTTAGAGTTAATAGTGAGAGACTATGTGGAAGTATCCCCATGTTGGTGATGAGTAATTGACGGTTGGTTTAGTGAGGTTGAGTTTGTTTTTGGTATTCTAGGGTTGAGTATCTTTATTTGTGCTCATATTGATTATGCTGTTTCGTGCAGTGCTATGTGACGGTTTGCTTGTCTGTGTGACTGCAGGACTTTGGAGCTAGGTCATGGTGAGGCGAGGAGGACCGGGACTAGGCACGGGAGGTGTTGAGGTCCAGACGATCGGCGATGCCGAAGATGATCGAGGCTGGTGAGGTGGTTGCGAGTCGGGAGACGAGGAACCGGAGCTGGAGCTACCGGTGACGGACACGACGAGCGACGACGAAAGAACCGGGACTAGGCTCAGGGAGGAGTCGGAGGTCAAGAACGGTTGAGGTCGGTTGCGGTCGTGCGTGACGGAACAGATCGGGACTAGGCTCAGGGAGGAGTCGAGGTCCAGTCGGTCAAAGGCGCCGGATGCGGGAAGCTTCCGGGAAGGTGCTTGAGGGGCAAATTGGACATTTGACCCAAGCAATGAGGTGGAGGGCTGGTTCTTTCCCTCCAAAAGAGTGTTGACTTTATTGCCTCATGTGGATATGAGGAGAATGGGTGGAGGTGGTATGCCACTTCTTGATTTGCTAATTTGAGTTGAGTCCTTGCCTTCAAAAAGAGAAGAGGAGGGCAGTAGAGTTCAGCTCATTCCAGTGAAGTATTCAGGTTAGAGAGCTCAAGCATGTATGTGTATGTAGTCAGGGGCGGAGCCAGGAATTGAATATAGGGGGGGGGGGTAGTATGGACAACAAGTAGAGTATAACCAATCAATCATGCCGGATTTACCGATCCAATAGTCACATATCAAAGTAATATATTCCGCAAATTACAATGCAAAGAAAATTACATCCCTTTTAACTTAAACTTGGCTCTACGACTACCAGCAAGATCATAGGCTTTAATAATATCATCATTACTAATCTTTGCGGCCAATTAGTAATGCCGCTCACCAAACTATCTGTACAGTTTGTTGAGTGGATTGCCGAGTGAACCATGATTTCTGCAGAAAGCCTGAAACTGAACCACTTAGCAGGCTAAGTGAAGGTTTATGTCAAAGGACAAAGAATAAGTTATCTTTTGCAGTATTTTCCATACAAGTGAAAGGTGCATCTTAAATTAAAAGCCTACAATTATTTAATCCACGGTTCAGAAATCAAATGAACTTGGATGCACTTTTCATGGATGCGGTTCTTCACCATGACCTACCTTCAGGCTTCAACAGACAAGCAGCTTGACGATGAACATTAGCCTGCGCAGCCAATGCGCGGCATCTATCTTCATTTTGTATATGCCAGCCTCTATAGCATCAGCTTCTTTTGATTGACTATGGGAGGAGTCCTAAATAGATTGTTTCACTATTCCGCAATTAGTTCTTTGGTTGCACAGCCAAGACATGCTGAGAGACCAAATGACTTGACAATTGATCAACTGCTGCATATATCTCACAGCCAAGACCTTCTACATGGAGGATTAGTATAAGCTTGGGGGGTACCAGGCCCCCCCGGCCCCCTTCTCTCCACCACTGTATGTAGTAGAGAGTGAGCTCAAGTGAATACTTGGTGTACGTGAGTGTGAATCCCTTCTCAAGCATGTAGTGAGAGGGATGTGACAAAAACCTTTGTAATCATTCATCTCTCTTCCTCAAAATCAATATGAGAAGAATTATGTTGGGTTGTTTCCATTTCTTTCTCTCTGTGATGTACTCTATTTTTAGTTTGCTTCTCTGCTGTTTGATCTGTTCTTGAGTTGTTAGAGAAGGATTCTTGTTTGGAGAGATGGTTTTTGGGATTGCTCTATGAGGGGAATATGTCACAAGACCTTTTGGTTAATTAGTTCCCAGAGCAAAGTGACTGAATCAAAAGAATCTCTCATTTGCACTTTTGCTCATCTTGCTCTGTTTTTCACTGTAGCTAGGGTTTATACCCAGAGCATATTTGATTCTTGTGTTTTTTCCTTCAAGAGATGGCCTAAATCTTTTGGATTGTTGTTGTGAGATCATGTTCAAGTGAATTGCAAAGTCTCACAAGCCATGGATTGAAGATTCTTGAGATATCTGAAAAATAGCTTCATTCTCAATTCATTTTCAGATTTGTGCTCAAAATCTCAATTCCTTGCTCTCTTGTTTGATTCCCTTGTCTCTTAAGGCCCTTTTGGTATTTGGTTTAAAGTCTCCTTCAGCTGGGCCAAAAAGATCTAAAGAATTCCCTCTTTTCTCAGCTTTTGGAAAATCTGCAAGTTTCTGTTTTGGTTTCAGCCGAAAATACCCGAGGCCTAGGGTTAGGCCGGTCTGACTGGTCTGCACATTGCGGTCAGACCGGCTCTAAATGAGCGGTCAGACCGGCAATAAGCCGGCGGTTTGACCGGCTGGTTCCCTGCGGTTAGTCCGGCTCGACTGCATTTTGGGGTATTGTGTGTATTTTCCGTTGAGTCTTCGTTTCGCTTCCTTTCTGCTCTTCTTTGTTTTCATGTCTGTTTAGCTGTTTTCCCAGAGAACTTATGTCATCTACTTCATAGCTCTTCATAGCTATCGGAAGAGAGACATGAATGTGGATACTTATGAGGGGTAATTTTTAAAGAGGCACCATTCACCCCCCCTCTGTTGCCATATCCGATCCTACAATTGGTATCAGAGCCGGTTAGCTCTTCTTGATAGATCGTTAACCGGTCTGTGAGCCATGGCAACGGATAAGTATTCCACCAAGCCCCCGATCTTCGGTGGGACCGACTATCCCTTTTGGAAGAGTCGGATGGAGACCTACATTTAGTCTCAGGGCTATGCGATTTGGCGCAAGGTCAAAGTTCGCTATGTTGTTCCTGCCGATGAGAACATCAATGCCAGTAACATGGCTGATGTTGAGGTGAATGCGAAGGCAAGGAACATCATCATTCAAGGTTTAATCCGAAATGAGTTTGATCGCATTTCTCATCTTTCGTCGGCCTTCGAGATTTGGGAGACCCTCGATACTTACCATGAGAGCACCACCCAAATTAAAATGGTACGACAGGACCAATTCAAGCGAGATTACAACAAGTTTGAAATGCTCGCTGGAGAGTCCCTTGATGAGTGCTTTGCGAGATTCCACAAGATTTTGAGCAAGCTCCGAGCGGTCGGTCTCACTTTCCCCTACTCGGACAATGCTCGCCAAATGCTTTCGGCTCTTGATTTGCGTGTTTGGGAAATGAAAGTGACCACCATCAAGGGCACGACGGACCTTTCGACTTTGACTCTTGATGCGTTGTATTCACGCCTCAAGACTCACGATATTGACATTGTCTCTCGCAAGTCGAAGTCTCAGTCGATGGCTTTGGTCACCGATCCCAGTCCTGCCTCTAGTTCTTCTGTTGACACTTTTCGGGTTTCTCCTTAGTTGCTCTGTGTGATATTGATGATGAGCATCTAGATCAGCTTTCGGAGACCCAAATAGCTCTCTTGGCCGAAAAATTTTCTCATGCTTACAAGAGAGCTAGAGAGAGAAAGAGAGGAGGACGAGTGATTTGCTTCGAGTGTGGTGGCCCTAACCACATTCGGGCAAACTGCCCCAAGTTGGAGGGCAAAAACGACTCTGGCGGTTCAAGCAAGAACGTCTACACTGACAAGAACCGCTTCAAGAAGACCGCAAGCAAAGGGAAGAAGTTCCGCAACCTTGGCAAAGCCAAGAAGCTCTTCCATTGCGTCCTCACCGCCTTCGACGACCTCGACCTCAGCGAGGTGGAGGGGTGGAGTGACGACGATGGGAAGGACGAGCAAGATCCCAAGGATGGCGAGGACTTCAGCGGCATGTGCTTCATGGCCCTTGAGGGCGAGATCAGCGACGTTGTAAGATCGAGGAAGCCGACTAGAGGGGGGGGGGTGAATAGGCGGTTTTAAAATTTTCGTCTAATTCTAATTAGCAATTTTAAACTTGATGGATATACTAGAGGAAGACAACAATAACACCACTGATCAACCTAGTGAGGCTCAAACAATCACTAGCACATGTAATCGACTAAGAGCAATATCAAATAGTAGAGATCAACAATTGCTACTCTAACTAAGCAAGCAATCAAGTAATATGAATGAAGAGCGTTGCTTGAAAGAAAATGATCACAAGAGAGCAAACCACAATTGACACGATTACTTTTTACCGTGGTGATCGGAGACTTGCCGGTCTCCCCTAGTCCACGTTGAGGTAAGCCCGAACAAATCGGACCGGCTCCACGAATGAGCCTAAACACCTCGATCACTATTGGTAGCCCTTTCCCTCTCCGGGTAGGCGAGCTCCAAGCCTTCACAATCTTCCGGGCCTTCTCACAATCTTCTTGAGAAGATCACCGGACCTCCGCCAAGCCGTCTAGGTGCCGGCAAGCACCAAGAGAATAGATCACAGCGGCTTGATCTCACTCAAGTGCCTAACGGATCAACTAGAATGCAATGCACTTGAATTTTGGGTCAACTATCTCAATTGAATGCACAAGTGAGTGAATGAGGTGTGAGAGGTTGCACTAAGCTCAAATGTATTCATTGGAGGTTCAACAACACATACAAGTTCTGGTGGGGATGTATTTATACCCTCACCAACCTCAAATAGCCGTTACAATAAACAATCCTGAAAATTCAGGAAATCCGGAACTACCGCAGGTAAAACCGCGGTACTTCCAGATTCCAACTGACCGGTTAGAACGGCTATGTCAGTGAGTCAGAAGTTATCGTTGGTCAATGAGTGCGGTACTACCGCCGTTGAAATCGCGGTACTTCCGGAAGTCCGGAAGTTCCGCTCCATGACCCGGTACTTGCGATTTCAGCGAGTTTAAGTTTTATTCCCAGCGCTCTCTGGAAATAACGTTCCGCACGGGTATCCGGAACTTCCGCACATGCGGTAGTTCCGTAGGTCAATCCGCGGTACTTCCGTTTTCCGAGAGGCTAAGTTAAACTCCGGGCGCTCTCTGGAAATAAAGTTCCGCTCGGGTGCCCGGTACTACCGGCCATCCGGTAGTTCCGCAGGTCAACCCGCGGTACTTCCGTTTTCCGAGAGACTAAGTCTGAGTCCGGGCGCTCTCTGGAAAAAAACGTTCCGCCCGGGCGCCCGGTACTACCGGCCCTGCGGTAGTTCCGCCCAATTAACACCGGAAGTACCGGATTTTCTGACAATGCACAGATTTGATTTGATTTTAATTTCTAAGTGCATGCATGATCCTAAATTGATCCAAAGGGCACATTTGAACATGATCAAGCAATCACCATGATCCCTCTTAATAGTACGGCGTCTATCCTATAATCCGGTCTTCCAACCTATCTCTAAGACCGGTAAAATAAAATAGATACCTAAACTATTTACCTTGTCGCCCTAGAGATCTTTGAATCTTCATGGGATATTTTGTGAGCCTCTTTCTTTGCCATTTGAACTTATCCTTTCAAACACTTAATGCACACATTAGTCCCATATTCACATAATTTCATTAATTACCAAAACCAATATTTTTAGGGGTCTAGATGCTTTCAATCTCCCCCTTTTTGGTAATTGATGACAACTAGAGCAAATTTTGAGAAGAATTTAAGATTTGGATATACTCCTAGTTTGCAAGTTGTATATCACAAGGTCTTTGAAATTTTAGCAGTTTAGAACATGGGGAATTTTTGCAATTTAGAAACTAATAAGAAAGAGCTCCCCCTAAACATGTGCATCAAATTTTATAAGAATTTATATGAATTCTAAAAATAAAAGCATTACAGCACATTCACCAAAATTCAAAGATACGCAATAGACAAGTAAATAAGCATTGCATTAAGGGCATGACATAGTTCATTACAATGCATCAGAAATTAAAATACTAAACATCCACAGAGTTTAAACCACACATACGCATTACATGGTTCATTTCACCATACTTTATTACATAGCCAAATAGATAGATAAGACTTAAACTTCTCCTTGCTACATTCTCCCCCTTTGGCATCGAAGTACCAAAAAGAGGAGCTAGTCCTGAGCTGCACTGGGAGAAGGAGGACCGCGGCGACGAGTATAGAGAATTGGATCCACAGCACTCTCAAGGGACGAGACGCGATCACCAAGAGAAGACACAGTGGTGATCAAGACATCCTGGCGCTCTCAAGCCTGAGTATGGCGGAGTAAATCTGGGATAGAGAGACATCACCCTCGCCCTGGGGAGGAGGATCAGCGGCTGCCTGATGCTGAGGCTGAGGCTGAGGCTGAGCACGGGAACGAGCAGGAGCAGGAACAGGGGCCTCTGCGCGAGGCTTATATGGTTTGTGCGGGATGCAGAGTGCTCCTCGGTATCCAGTCTTGCGTATGATCACAGCCATAATGAATGGTGCAAAGTTGATCCTTTTCTGTTTGTCATTCTTATTGGCGTCGATCCCCCTAATGATAAGATCCACCACATCAAACTTTTGGCCGCGCATAATGTAGTCAATCACATTCCACGCATGGCCACGAATAGCATCATAATTTCCACTCTTGGGAAAGATGGTATGGTTGATGATCCTGTTGACAAGGCTGGGAATAGGAAGTAGTCCAATTATCGTCCCCAGCGTCTTTTCAGCTGCTTGGTCATAATACTCTGAATATGCAGCAATAGGAAGAGCACGCTTGCTGTACACCTTCTCATAAGCACTGGTTTCCGTCCCAAGTGCCAACTCAAACTCGTGCCTGGTGCACTCAATGAACTGTGTTCCAGTCATCCAACTCAGTTGCTCAAAGTTGGGAGAGATATACAGGGTAGCATAAAACTGCCAAATCATATTGTCCATGTAGTTGCACTTGAACGCAACAATATGATGGATCTCGGCTTGCTGAAAAAGCTGATATGCACCGCTAAACTTGTCAATCTGTGACAAGTGATCCCAATCCACATACTTGTGTGCAGCAAACTTGCGCGCAGGACCATACATCTGTTGGTACACTTGCTCCTGAAACTTGGAATAAAACTGGGGGTTCATAGAGTTTCGAGGGCGGACATACTGACTGCGGCGACGAAGGATAGCATAGTCCTCATTGGTGATCTGGGAGAGGTCCACTTCTTCATTAGCAGTTGCCGCAGGCATCTCCTCATCTGAAACTGCATACTCCTCGCTCTCATGCGAGGCCTCGGATCCGCTCTCATGCGAATCCTCTGAGTCACTCTCAGGGTCGGAGGCGGGACTCTTGCCCTTATGCTCCGCCGTCTGAGATGCAGGAGTCGAGGAGGAGAATTGACCAGCAGTGCCCCCATAGGACTTGTGGGAAACATTCTTCATCCTCGGCATCTTCAATGACATATTAGGATAAACAAGGTGTGAGGCAGGATAAGTGAAAATAGGTTTGAAATTGAACGTAATAAGTTTCTGCTGTTCCAGGAAAAACGGAAGTACCGGCGGCAAAACTGCGGAACTTCCGGGAAATTCGGTAGTTCCGGCATTAAACATGCGGAACTTCCGGGACCCCGGTAGTTCCGGCCGCTCGACCGGTAGTTCCGGTTTTTCTGGACATTTCTAGGGCATGTTGAAAATTGAATCTTTTTGGGGTATTTCTTGGATTGAATCCAGTGCATGTATGAACAAACATTCTAATACCCCAAACAAACTACTTTGCCCAAAGAAACTACAGCAAAAATCGCTACATTTCAAATTTCACCTAATTTCAACCCTAGGGTCCTTAGAACAAGATAAAGAGGGATTTGATCCGATTTACCTTGTGGAGTCGAAGGAGAGGAACCCTGGGAGTGCAAGGAATCGCCCAAAAACGAAAAGCTCCCCTCGGATTCGAAGGTCGGGAGAGGAGGAGGAGTTTTGGGAGAGAGAGGTTTGAAGAGAGGAGAGGAGGAGGAGGAAGAGGCGTCTGCGGTTTGGGAGTGAGAGAAAGAGAGAGAGAAACGGTAGGAGTTAAGAGGAGTAAAAGCAGGTCGACGGTTTTGGAAACCGTTGCAAATCCCGCAGGAAACGGTAGTACCGCGCGTAACACGCCGGTAGTTCCGTTTTCACAGAAATTCCAAAAGTTCCGCGGATTACATTGCGGTAGTTCCGGTTTTTCTGTCAGGAGCGGAAGTACCGCACAATGAGCTGCGGTAGTTCCGGATTTTCTGGAACTTTTCAGGATTTGACTTTTAGAACTTGAAATTATGCAAATGATCCCTAGTTTTGCATCCAACTAAAGTCATTCAGGATCATTATGCATCAATTGAGCTAATGCTATATTTTGAAACTAATTTTTATGAATTTAAACGAATTTTTGACCAAAAGAGGGGAAAATCCAATAAAAATCCATATAAGCACAACAAATGAGCAGAAAAGGATGAAATGAGATTTCAACCTACATTTGAGTAGTCTATGACATTTAATTCATTCCTCAATTTGCAAAAACGGCTTTCATCTAATGGTTTGGTGAAAATGTCCGCTAGTTGATTTTCGGTTCGGATGTGGCTAATTTCAATATCTCCCTTGCTCACATGATCTCTCAAGAAATGGTGGCGTATATCTATATGCTTGGTTCTTGAGTGTTGAACGGGATTGTTGGATATTTTGATAGCACTATCATTATCACACAAAAGAGGCATTTTATCAAATTTAATCCCATAATCCAACAATGTTTGCCTCATCCAAAGCAATTGAGCACAACAACTTCCCGCGGAAATATATTCGGCTTCGGCGGTTGAAAGTGCTACGGAATTTTGTTTCTTGGATGACCAACACACTAGAGACCTTCCTAGAAATTGGCAACTACTCGAGGTGCTTTTTCTATCCACTTTGCATCCCGTATAATCGGAATCCAAATATCCAATTAATTCAAATTTTGCACCTTTGGGATACCAAAGCCCTATGCTTGAGAAATGCTTTAAATATCTTAGAATTATCTTTACGGCCACTAAATGACACTCTTTTGGAGAAGCTTGAAAACGTGCACACATGCATACACTAAACATAATGTCGGGCCTAGATGCGGTAAGATAAAGCAAACTACCAATCATGGATCTATAAAGCTTTAAATCTACCGACTTACCTTCTTCGTTGAGGTCTAGATGCTCGTTTGTTGCCATGGGTGTTTTGATGGGTTTGGCTTCTTCCATTCCGAATCTCTTGAGTAGATCCTTCACATACTTTGTTTGGCTTATAAACATCCCATCTTTAAGTTGTTTGATTTGAAGTCCAGGGAAGTAGCTTAGCTCACCAATCATCGACATCTCGAATTCCCTAGACATCATCTCACCAAATTCTTTGCAAAAGTCTTGATTAGTAGAACCAAATATAATATCATCAACATAGATTTGACATACAAAGAAATCATCTCCAATAATTTTTGTGAATAGAGTTGTATCTACTTTACCAATTTTAAAGCCTTTTGATACAAGAAAGTTACGAAGGCGCTCATACCAAGCTCTAGGAGCTTGTTTTAAACCATATAGCGCCTTTGATAATTTATACACATGATTAGGATATTTAGCATCTTCAAATCCCGGGGGTTGTTCTACAAATACTAATTCAGAAATTGTACCATTAAGAAATGCACTTTTGACATCCATTTGAAACAATTTAATGTCAAAGCATGATGCAAAAGCAAGCAAGATTCTAATTGAATCAAGTCTAGCAACGGGCGCAAAAGTCTCATCATAATCTAAGCCCTCGACTTGAGTATAACCTTGAGCTACTAACCTTGCTTTATTTCTTACCACAATTCCGTTCTCATCTTGTTTGTTCCAGAAGACCCATTTTGTGCCAATGACATTTTGCTCCTTGGGTCTATCCACCAAAGTCCAAACATCGTTTTGAGCAAAATTATTCAACTCTTCATGCATAGCATTTATCCAATCCGGGTCATCTAATGCTTCTTCTACACGCTTAGGTTCAAGTGAAGATATAAAGGAGTAGTGTTCACAAAATGAAGCTACTCTAGAGCGAGTTTGAACACCCTTACTCACGTCACCCAATATTTGGTCAATTGGATGATCCTTGGCTATTGCATTGTGAATCTTGAAAATATTTTGCGGTTGATCCTTTTCTTCATCTTCAATAACTTGAACATCGTTTGTTGTGGAATAGGAGGGTGGTTCTACTTGTCTAGATGAGCTTGGTGATGTTGGATCCTCTTTTGGCTTGATATCTCCGATTTGCATGTTCTCCATTGCCTTGCGAAGACTTTCATCTCCTACATCATCCAAGTTCTCATGCTCTTCTTGAGAGCCGTTAGTTTCATCAAATTGAACATCACACGATTCTTCTACTAAACCCGAATTTTTATTAAAGACCCTATAGGCTTTACTATTTGAGGAATACCCTAAAAGGAAGCCTTCATCACATCGACTTTGAAATTTTGAGAGCCGAACACGTTTTCTTAGAATATAGCATTTGCAACCAAATACTCTAAAGTAAGAGATGTTAGGTCTCCTTCCAACAAGAAGCTCATAGGAAGTCTTTTTCAAGAGTCGATGTAAATAGAGGCGATTTATGGCATGACATGCGGTGTTGATAGCTTCCGCCCAAAACTTGTCGGAAGTATTATATTCATCAAGCATTGTCCTAGCCATTTCAATTAATGTTCGATTTTTCCTCTCTACAACTCCATTTTGCTCCGGAGTGTAGGTTGTGGAAAGCTCGTGCTTTATTCCAAGTTCATCACAAAAGTCTTCAACTTTTGTATTTTTGAACTCGGAACCATTGTCACTTCTAATTTTCTTTATTTTAAATCAAATTCATTTTGGGCCCTTTTTGAAAAACTTTTGAAAATCTCGGAGGTTTCACTTTTGTCATTTAGGAAGAAGACCCATGTATATCTAGAGTAATCATCCACAATGACTAAACAATAGCTATTTCCTCCAATGCTCTTATAGGTTGTTGGCCCGAACAAATCCATATGTAAGAGCTCTAATGGCCTAGAAGTCGACATGATACTTTTGGAAGGATGAGAATTAGCGACTTGTTTTCCGGCTTGACAAGCACTACAAAGTCGATTCTTCTCAAACTTAACATCCTTCAAGCCAACTACTAAGTCATGCTTAAAAAGCTTTTTGAGTTGAATCATTCCCACATGACCTAGCCTTCTATGCCACAACCAACCCAAAGAAGTTTTTGCAATTAAACAAGTTTTTAAACAAGACTCATTTGAAGAAAAATCTATCAAATAGAGATTCCCAAATCTAAAGCCTTTGAAGACTAGTTCATTATTATTATCTTTTGAGATTACAACGTCTTCTTTTGAGAATGAGCATGTTAAGCCTAGATCACATAATTGAGCAACGGATAGCAAATTGAAATTTAATGTTTCAACTAGAGATACATTAGAAATTGAAAGATCGTTTGAGATAGCGATTTTACCCAATCCCAATACCTTTCCTTTGCTATTATCTCCAAATGTGATCTTGTCATTACTTCCATTCTCAAAGGTGGTGAACATCTTCCGGTCTCCGGTCATGTGTTGGGTGCAACCGCTATCCAACACCCAATGCCTTCCACCGGTTTTGTAGTTCACCTACAAAAGAAAATCAAGTTCTTTTAGGTACCCAAATTTGTTTGGGTCCTTGGAGGTTAGTGACCAAGGTCTTGGGTACCCAAATGGATTTCTGTTTAGCACCCAAAATCGAGGTGGCAATGAAATGAGCAATTACATTTCCATTCTTAGTCTTTTTGAGCATATAGCAAGAATCATATAAACCAATGGAATGCATGTTATTCTTAGAACAATCATTTTGAATATGTCCAACACACCGGCATTTTGTGCAATACTTACCATTTTCCTTTACAAACCTTGGAGGCTTGTATACCGGCTTCTTACCTTTTTGGGGAACATATCCAAGTCCCTCTTTGTTAAAGGAGCATCTTTGATCACTTAGTAGCTTATCAAGGGTTTCCTTTCCCTTGTAAGCCCTCTCTAAACTTTTGTTTAATTTTAGCACTTGTTCTTTTAAATTTTTGTGTTCACTAGCAATAACATCATCATGAATAAGATTTAAAGCATTTCTAGAATCTACACTTGATGAACAAGGTATGGCAAGTAAATCATCACAACAAGTAGATATGCTAGACTTTGAAATTTCTATACTAGACATTTCATTCAAGATATTGCAAGTAACTCCAATGCTAGTACTAGATTTGTGATTTTTTTGGAGAAGCAAATCATGAGCTTCCTTTAGCTCCTCATAAGTGTCTTTGAGAGAGATGTGTTCTCTCCTTAAGACCTTAAACTTTGATTTTTCTTTTCCAAGAAATTCATTCAATTCAACTAACATATTCATCAAGTCATCATATGAAGGCTCATCATCATCAAGCAATTTTACCTTTTCTCCTTTAGCCATAAGGCATGTAGGAGTGGAGAATAGTGATGGAGCTTCCTTGATGGCGATGCCCACAAGCCCCTTCTTCTTGGCAGATTCGTCCTCGCTTGAGTCGGAGTCCGAATACTCCTCTTCGGAGTTCCACTCACCAATATGAGCTTCATTCTTGCCATCCTTGTGAAGCTTCTTGAAGAGCTTCTTCTTGCTGTTGTAGTTCTTCTTCTTTGATGACTTCTCCTTGTCATCCTTCTTTGTTGGACATTGAGAGGCAATGTGCCCCTTTTCATCACATTCATAGCAACGAATGTTGCTAAACTTCTTGTTGGAGGAAGAATGCCATTTCTTGGTCTTCTCATGGCTTGTGCTTCGATATGGGCGCCTTCTCATGAACTTCTTCATTCTCCTCACTAGAAGCGCAAATTCTTCTTCGGAGTCCTCCTCATCATCTTCTTCAGATTCTTCACTCATCACCGCTTTAGCCTTGAAGGCGGTGATCTTCTTACTCTTGGAAGAAGATTGCTCCAAGAGCTCTTCCTTGTCTTTCTTGTAGAGCTCGTTGGTGATGAGGTTGCCCAACAATTGCGTTGGTGTCATTCTTGCCAACTCCGGTGAGTTGAGGAAGAGAGTCACCAACAGTTCATTTTTCTCCGGCAAGGCCCTAAGCATCTTTCGAACAATATCAAGATCGGAGAGGTTAGTTCCAAGGCCCTTAAGCTCATTCACAATGTTGTTGAGCCTTGAGTACATCTCATTGATGTCTTCATGGGGCAACATTGTGAATGTCTCATATTTGATCCTAAGCCGATGCAATTTGGCCTCCTTGACCGTGGATGTCCCTTCGTGTATTTCCGAAAGGGTAGTCCAAATAGCATGAGCCGTCTCAAGATTGCTCACCCTATTGAACTCATCCGCGTTCAAGGCTCCAAATAAAGCATTCATAGCTTGGGCGTCTAAATGAGCATTACGCCTGTCTTGGTCCGTTGGGTGATCCGGATCAAGAGCCATAACGTAACCCTCATTTACGACTTTCCAAATTTGAGGACTCATGGCCTTTAAATAAATAGACATCCTAATTTTCCAATAAGCATAATTTGAGCCATCAAAGAGAGGTGCCTTTCCTATTGCTATACCCTCACTAGCCATCCTTTTCTCTCTAGACGGTTAAGTCTAAATTTGAGAGACCAAATTCTGATACCACTTGTAAGATCGAGGAAGCCGACTAGAGGGGGGGGGGGTGAATAGGCGGTTTTAAAATTTTCGTCTAATTCTAATTACCAATTTTAAACTTGATGGATATACTAGAGCAAGACAACAATAACACCACTGATCAACCTAGTGAGGCTCAAACAATCACTAGCACATGTAATCGACTAAGAGCAATATCAAATAGTAGAGATCAGCAATTGCTACTCTAACTAAGCAAGCAATCAAGTAATATGAATGAAGAGCGTTGCTTGAAAGAAAATGATCACAAGAGAGCAAACCACAATTGACACGATTACTTTTTACCGTGGTGATCGGAGACTTGCCGGTCTCCCCTAGTCCACGTTGAGGTAAGCCCGAACAAATCGGACCGGCTCCACGAATGAGCCTAAACACCTCGATCACTATTGCCCTTTCCCTCTCCGGGTAGGCGAGCTCCAAGCCTTCACAATCTTCCGGGCCTTCTCACAATCTTCTTGAGAAGATCACCGGACCTCCGCCAAGCCGTCTAGGTGCCGGCAAGCACCAAGAGAATAGATCACAGCGGCTTGATCTCACTCAAGTGCCTAACGGATCAACTAGAATACAATGCACTTGAATTTTGGGTCAACTATCTCAATTGAATGCACAAGTGAGTGAATGAGGTGTGAGAGGTTGCACTAAGCTCAAATGTATTCAATGGAGGTTCAACAACACATACAAGTTCTGGTCGGAATGTATTTATACCCTCACCAACCTCAAATAGCCGTTACAATAAACAATCCTGAAAATTCAGGAAATCCGGAACTACCGCAGGTAAAACCGCGGTACTTCCGGATTCCCGCTGACCGGTCAGAACGGCTATGTCAGTGAGTCAGAAGTGACCGTTGGTCAATGAGTGCGGTACTACCGCCGTTGAAATCGCGGTACTTCCGGAAGTCCGGAAGTTCCGCTCCATGACCCGGTACTTGCGATTTCAGCGAGTTTAAGTTTTATTCCCAGCGCTCTCTGGAAATAACGTTCCGCACGGGTATCCGGAACTTCCGCACATGCGGTAGTTCCGCAGGTCAATCCGCGGTACTTCCGTTTTCCGAGAGGCTAAGTTAAACTCCGGGCGCTCTCTGGAAATAAAGTTCCGCTCGGGTGCCCGGTACTACCGGCCATCCGGTAGTTCCGCAGGTCAACCCGCGGTACTTCCGTTTTCCGAGAGACTAAGTCTATGTCCGGGCGCTCTCTGGAAAAAAACGTTCCGCCCGGGCGCCCGGTACTACCGGCCCTGCGGTAGTTCCGCCCAATTAACACCCGAACTACCAGATTTTCTGACAATGCACAGATTTGATTTGATTTTAATTTCTAAGTGCATGCATGATCCTAAATTGATCCAAAGGGCACATTTGAACATGATCAAGCAATCACCATGATACCTCTTAATAGTACCGCGTCTATCCTATAATCCGGTCTTCCAACCTATCTCCAAGACCGGTAAAATAAAATAGATACCTAAACTATTTGCCTTGTCGCCCTAGAGACCTTTGAATCTTCATGAGATATTTTGGAGCCTCTTTCTTTGCCATTTGAACTTATCCTTTCAAACACTTAATGCACACATTAGTCCCATATTCACATAATTTCATTAATTACCAAAACCAATATTTTTAGGGGCCTAGATGCTTTCAGACGTCAGCGACAGCGAGCTCTACTAGAGAAGCCACCATCAGTTGCTTGTGATGTGTGTGTTGGTAAGAAGCATGAGGGTTTGGTAGAGACGCTTAGTGACGTGGACCAATTGACTAGCAGTAGGACTGTCCCTTCTGAGTCGACTGTGCGTGCACAAGCCATCTTTTCCTCTGCTATTGGTTCTTCTTCTACTCCCTTACCTTCTGCTGTCTCTTCTTCCCCCTGCTATTCTTGCACCTCTCTTTCGTGAGTGTCAGTATCTTATGAACACTCTCGAGAGGTTTGTAGGAGGCAAGAAGAAGCTTAATCTTATTCTAGACCAATCGAAGATTTGCAAATTCAATCAAGGTCTAGGATACGATTTTTCTAAGGATATGAGGAAGCATCCACCTGCTATACTTAGACCCATAGCAGCAGGTGTGATCGAGGTAGAGCCCAGATATGAGAAAATTCAATTCAAATCAGCGGGCTTTGTCCAAGGGATCTCTGACAGCAAGGTGATTCCACCTGTCGCTTCGACCTCTCAGAAGGCGAAGCCTCATCGTGCTACTTCTACCTCTCAGAAGGTGAAGTATCACTGCACCTTCTGTCAGAAGGATGAACAATCGGTGGAGAGATGCTTCAAGCGCGCCAAGATTGCGCGTAGAGACCGTGTTGACGCTCATAGGCGTATTCAGGGTCAGCCCCAGACCTTGAGTGCATCTAAGACCAACACAAGGTCTAGAGTTGCTTCTGATGGGTTTGGGCAGCATCGAGGACTTGGTTTTACTGAGTTGTCTGGTTTTTGTCCTCGATATGCCCCTGGTCGTGACTTCCGCCGTTCTGAAGGTAGATCTCGTTTCCCCCGTCGAGATGCCTACCCGCGGCATAATCAGCGTGTTGTTGGTATTCCGACTCGTTCCCCCGTAGCAGTCGAACCCAGCAACAGCTTCAGGTCTACACTTAGACCTTCTACTTCTTTGAGCGACAGAGAGCGTAGGGTAGATAGAGGTCAGTCATGTGTGGCTACTTCTTCTGCTCCACGTGTTACTCAGTATTGGGTGCCAAAATCACTCTTGATTTATCCCATTACTGAGACCTTACTCTCTGCTTGACTCAGGTTCGCCGGGCTGGGAAGGGAAAAGTTTGGCTTGTTGACTCCGGTTGTTCTCGCCATATGACCGGAGACTCTCGTTGGTTCTCTTCCCTAGCCCGTGCTCCAGGTGACGAGACTATCACCTTTGGAGATGCTTCGTCTGGGCGCGTCATTGCGAAAGGTACTGTGCGCGTTAATGATTCTTTTATTTTGAAAGATGTTGCCTTGGTTAGTAAGCTGCAGTACAATTTGCTTTCAGTCTCTCAGCTTACCGATGACGGTTATGAGGCGAGCTTTAAGAAAAACAATTGCAAAATTCTTGATTCTTCAGGTAGTCTGGTTTGCGGGATTTCTCATTATGGGAGGATCTTTCGTGCTGATTTTGTTGAGTCTTCTGGTGATCCTCTCAGGTGTTTAGTTGCTTCTGAGTCCCGCGACCTTACTTTCTGGCATAGGAGACTTGGTCATATCGGATTTGACCATTTGACCCGAGTTAGCGGCCACGATCTCATTCATGGTCTGCCGAAACTCAAGATGGTCAAAGATCTTGTTTGCGCTCCATGCCGGCACGGCAAGATGATTACCGCTTCTCACCCTCCAGTCACAGTGACTATGACCGATGCACCGGGACAGCTGCTCCATATGGACACAGTTGGACCAGCTCGAGTGCAGTCAGCAGGAGGGAAGTGGTATGTTCTTGTCGTGGTCGATGACTTCTCTAGGTATTCTTGGGTGTTTTTCTTGGCCTCAAAGGATGAGACGTATACACATTTTTGGGGTTTGTTTAGTAAGTGTAACATCCTGAAAAATATAAATAATAAATTATGGAGCTTTTGGATTATTTGATTGATTTCCATTCGAATTTTGGAGTTTATTGGCTTTTTGTAAATACAAAGGAATTTCAAAAATAAAAAGAAGCAAGAAATCAACACATAGAATAATAAAACATGAGCATCAAGTGAAGAATCTGAAAAGATGATCCATAAACTATCAGGGGAGAAATGTAGTCAAGTATGAGATAACATCTTTAAAAATATTTGGCAAGAAAATTTAAAGGAGGTTAATGTTCATGCATATATACAAACTCATGTGAAGAACCATATATATATATAAGGGCATGTATATACACATGAATAACAGAAATAAATAAATATATATAATTGCACAAAAATAAGGAGGAGATGAAAAAATATATATATAGGTATATACCCAAGATGTATGTGCAAATATATACACATGTAGAACTCAAAGGCAAAAGCAAAATAAAATAAAAGAAAAAGGAAAAAGAAAGGAAAACCGGGCCGGCCGTCACCCCGGCCCAGCCCCCCTCTCCGCACGCGCAGCCAGCGCGCCCGCACGGGCCAGCGCCTCGCGGCCCAGCGCGCCAGCGCCCTGCCTCTGCCACGCGGGACAGCGCCCCCGCCACCGTGCCTCTTCTCCCGCTGCCGCGTGGCTGCGCGGTCGCTCGCGTTGCCCCGGCCGCGTCTGCCAGTGGACCCGCTCCCCGCGCCCCGCGTCTCGCTGCTTCGCGGTCCCCACGTGCCAGAAGCCTTCCCCGCTGGTTGGTGGCCCGCCTCCACCCGCGCCCCTCCCTCTGCGCCGCGGGCCCGCCCGCTCTCTTTCTTCCTCCTCCCTCTTTCTTCTCCACGCGGCCGCGTCGCTCGCGCTTGCTCTTTCTCCCGCAATGGCCGCAGCAAATCCCCGCTCCCTCCTCACCTCGCGGTTAATTTAAAAGAACTAGCTACAGGAGGGGGGACTCATCTCTCCCGCCACCTCTCTCCTACAAAATCCCGGGGAGATTTCGTCCATCCCCCCTCGCCGGCGTGAGCAGGGCGGAGCCAGATGTCGAGCTCATCGTGCGCGCCTCTTCCGTCTATAAAAGCCGCGTCTGGGAGCCCCAAACGCGCCGCACTACTTTCCTCCACCCTTCCCCGTAAGCAATCGAACCGAGAGCCTTCAATCGCCGTCGGCTCCCTCCTTCTTCCCCAACTCCGGCGCCACCCTCCTCGCCGATTCCGGCCACCTCCGGGCGATCCCCAAGCTCCCAGAGCTTCGCGGGAGCGAGGTGAAGCTAACCCCGGCCTCCTCCGCACCTCCCGAAGCTCGTGGCCCACCGTCGCCGGAGCCCCGCCTGAGCTTCCGCCGTCGCACGCCGCCGGCCCACCACCGTGCTCCTCCACCCCGGCCGCCTACACTAGAAGGTTCGCCTTCACGCAAGGGTTACATTCCACGCACGACTTGGACCCCTCCGGCCACCACTCGCCGCCGGCGCCGTCGCCTTCTTCTTCCTCAGCCCGGCCTCCCCCAAGACATACTTCAAGGGGATTACTTACCCCTATAGGGTAAGCATCGCTCGGCTCGGCCGAGTGGCGTCCAGCGCCAACTCCTTCTCCCCCTCGCTCCCGCGGCGCGCGTGCGATCGAGCAATTTCTTTTAAAATCCCCGCTGACAGGTGGGCCCCACCGGTCAGTGGCACGTCTGCACTGAGCCCCTGCTGACCGATGGACCCCAATGAACAGTACCTGGACCCACTTGTCAGCGACACAACAATAAAAAGAATTAAATAAAAAGAAACTGACATGTGGGACCCACTGTCAGAAATTTGATAATATTTGGAATTAACTGAACTGAGAACTTTGAATGATCATAACTTTTTCATTTTAACTCCAAATTGAACGAGACAAATTTCTAAATTCATCTAAATTCCAGATCTGTCCAATGGAACCAAAATCATAATTTTAAGAGTTCATTTGAATTTTTGGTGATATCTTGTTGATTTGATGTTTTCTTTTTTATCCAAATTTTCGCGCACGATTACAATAGCTTACGAAGCACAAGAAGAAGAATTCGAGGCCGCAGCACTAGAAGCCCCGGATAATCAAGCACCCGACCACTGTGACCAAGGCGAGTCAATACTTTGATCATGTTGAACCTACGTTTCTGCAGATTACTTTGTTTTAAATTAACAAATTGCATGCTGTTATTTTTATGCAAATACATGCTAAATTTGATATTCTAGCTATATGCCATTGTTCACCTTGAATAGTATTACCCCCTCCTTTGAATTTTTGAATGTGTGAGCCTTGTCGCTCTAGCAAAAATATATTATTAACATTTCAAAAATAAGTCCGTAACCGTATGCCATGCTTAGCATTGATTAGGAACTCGGGGCAAGAAATTGTCCCAAGCATCACTTTAATTCATGAGAAACTGGTTTGGGCAGTCATGGTGGAAATGACTGGTATATTTGGTTATGGATATTTTATGCTCCCAAAATCTCCGACTTGCTTAATTATCTGGGTGGATTGGTTCGAGGGTGTGTATGTGTGGTGCAGTGGAAGCACAAAATTTTGAGTTAGTGATGGATCAACAGTGGGTTAGTGGTAGACCACCCAGATAACCCTAAGGACTGAATCTTGTCATGTCACCCCGTGTATGACAAGCACAACCGCAAGCTGGCAAAGTGTAGGCAGGGTTTACTAATTTGTGTGGCTCTAAGGTGGTTACGTGAAGGTATGACCACGAGCAAAGGGATGGATGGTCGCATCCCCGCCTTTGCCCGTGATGGCTCACGAGGGACCCTTCCCGAGGGATGGTCGGATCCTACGGAAGATAGACCTTAGCGGGCGTAACCACAGTAGGACTATGCATTGTAACAATCCTGTGATAGTCTACTCAACCGCATGGCTAAGGAATCATGTGGGGCAACGGGTGGATTTATCTCTTGTGGGTAAAGTGTGCAAAACTCTGCAGAGTCAAAACTATTCGAATAGCCGTGCCCACGGTCAAGGGCAGACATGGGAACTTAACTAGATATAGTTCTATTTCAAAATGCTTTATGATGGGGTGGAAAAGTGTAAGGGCAGTGTAAGGCCCTAGTTTGGAATTGTCCTGGGTGTCGTCCCAGTGAAATGACCTGGGTGTCGTCCCAGTGTTAAGTTAAGCGGCTATAACGCTGAAAAATGTCATACGGTGTGATGCCGTATGTATGGAGAAATTATGGTGATATTAGGCATATGGTGTGATGCCATATGTATGGAAATTCATATTAATATTCCTTGAACATTATGCTTTTGTTCAAATGCTAGGTCTTAGGAATTTTTATATAACTGTATTCAAAAGCACTCTTTGCAAAACAAAATAAACCTAGGCCATCCTTTGGTTAGCCATACATGTTACATATTGCATTCTGTGTATTGATTCGCTGAGCACGGGGTCGGAGTGCTCACGCTCGCTTTGCGGCAAAAATCCAGAAACAGGAACGCAAGACCACTACGCCTACGAGGAAGCTCCCGCTACGGAGGAGAAGAATGACGAAGGAAACTAAGGCGTAGGCTTCGTTGATTAGACGCGGACAAGTGGACATCCGGCGTTGTGTGCACGTATGTTACTAGTTAACTGGTGACCTATAATGCACACAGTACCTTCCAGTAAGCGCCTATGGATTTGGGTTTGCTTTTGCTGTATTTCCGCTGTGCGTATTTGTAATAATGACATTTGGCCTGGTCGGCCCCTTTTGTAAACTGTCACCCGACGTGGTGTATTTCAATTTATGTAATATAATGAATGATTATGCGATGTATGAAATGATTCAGCAATGTGACTGTGTGCACTAGCTACTGATCCAGGGAATAGTGCAGTGAAACACAGTAAGATTCGGATTGAAAAATCCGGGTCTGACAGCGCTGGTATCAGAGCATACGACTGCAGGGTAAAGCCGTAGAATGGTCGTTAGAAGAACCTTAGGATGGTAATTTCTAAATATACAAAAAGCATTTATAAAAATGTAGCGTATTATTGCTACTCGTACCCTTCCTAGTTCTACGCCCCTTCACTTTTTCAATTGATTATTTTAAAGCATTACTAATGCAAAGTAATTGCTTTTACAGATGGCAGGACAAGAAGGTAATTGGGATTACGTCGCTCATGGAGTTTATGAGGGCGTATTCGCAAGAATCCTGCGCAAGCTCCTCCACTACCTGGAGTACCCGGAGCAGCCCATTTATCGTGGGCGCCAGACATCTGCAGGAGGGGTGTACTGCTGGATGTTTGAAGTATTTATCTACTCGAAGAGCGAACATGACCCACCCCACGTCTTCCAGACAGAACACCCAAGAAGCACCAGGTCTGCCGCACTCCAGGATGCTGCTCGTCTCGCCGCCGCCCGACTTTGTGACATCTACCAGATCTCCCTGCTCCGCACACCCTTCTGCTTCTACCCTTCACGCAGGGAGGGAGTACGCCACAACGAGACCTACCTGCCAGTAAATGAGGATGATCCAAGGCTCACCCACCAAGTTGATTTTACCAGAGCCATGGGAGCAGCCCATACCACTGCACTGGAAGAGATGACCGCCCTCCGGATGCACCTAGTCGCCCGGCATACCGAGGTGGCAACCCTTCGTGACCAGCTTGCCCAGTGCCAGCAAGCACTGGCAGCTGCCAAGGCAGAGGCCGCAGCAGCTCAGGCACAGCTCCAGCAACCTCTCGCTCCATTGGCAGCACCGACACCTCCTCCAGTGGGATCAGGCCCCCGCACCCGGCTGACTGCGCGCAAGAGCGTGCGACCTCCGAGTCTCCAGTCTGCACTTCGACGGAGAAGGCCTCCACCAAGCCGTAGCCCCCCACGTGCTCCCACGGACTCTGATGGTTCCGACCCATCGGAGTTTAGTGGCAGTCGGTCCCGCTCCAGATCGCCAAATTACGACCCCTCCGTCAGTGGTGATCGCTACGCGGTGTAGTGGAAGTGTCGTCGTACTCATGCCATGCTTGTAAATTAGATGTTGCATCAGCCTTGTTATATTGTAGTTGCGGTCATATGAACTCTAACTATTATATTGTTGTAAAGCCCAGCCTGGAAGACTGGCTATGTGAATGCTTGTATGATAATGAATGGCCAGGCATAAGGCCTTATGTTGAATGTTCTTTTGTCGTTTATCTTATGATTCTTTTTTCAAAGAGGGTTGATACCCTTCCTTTTTCTCAAGGGTAGTGTTAGTACTAAGTTATGAAGCTATAACTGCAGATGGCCAGCCAAAGGGTTACACGATCTCGAGCCCATACTGACCCTCATCATGCTGAGGTAGACTCAAACCATGGCGCCAACCCCGAAGAAAATCAGAACCAAGATGCTGAACTCCCAAACCCTCCAGTTAATCCCACAATGGCCCAAGTAATGGCACAACAAACCCAGATTCTGCAAGCCATTTATGCTGGACAGCAAGGAAGCTCTGGCGGACACAGAGCTGACTTAGGGGATTTCCAGAGGACCAGACCAATTACATTCACATCAGCAGAAGAACCACTGGAAGCAGAAGATTGGCTTCGGGATACAGAAAGGAAGTTGCGCTTAATCAAATGCGCAGAAGAGGATAAAGTCATATTTGCCACCCACCTATTTCAGGGAGCCGCCGCAGCATGGTGGGAGAATTATGTAGCTGCTAGAGGCCCAGAAGATGCTACCACCGGTGGTGACACTGAAGCTATCCCATGGGCAGAGTTCAAGAAAGCTTTCAAGGACAACTTCATTCCAGCTGGGATAATGCGGATAAAGAAAAATGAGTTCCGCAATCTCAAGCAAGGGAACCTATCTGTTAATGAATATCTTACAAAATTCACGCAGCTGGCCCGGTATGCTCAGAAGGATATAGAAGAAGAAGAAGAAAAGGTTGACAGATTCTTTGAAGGGTTGAAAGATGAACTGAGAGTGCAGCTGATCACCCAGGACTTCACCAGCTTTCATCAGTTGGTAAACAAGGCATTGGCCTTGGAAAATGAGAAGAAGATTCTTGAGGCCAGCCGTAAGCGCAAGATGACAACTCAACGGCCACAAGGAAGATTTATCCAGAAATTCTTCAAACCCTCATTCTCAAGGTCCAATCAATCCAGTGGGTCAGCTCCAGCCTTTAGACCTGGTGGAAGTATGTCCCAAGCATCACACCCAGGAGGACAGTTTGGTGGTACAAACCCCGCAGCAAATCTTAATTGCTATAGCTGTGGGGAGAAGGGACACTTTGCCTACAGATGTCCACATAAGCAGAATGTCCCTGTCCGCAGTCAAGCTTCAGCTCCTGGCAAGGGACAGCAAAGCTCTCAAGCTAGCAAGAACACTTCAGCACCAAACTGAGGCAGAGTCAACCATATTACCGTTGAAGAAGCTCAAGAAGCCGCTGGAGTTCTCATGGGTACGTTTTCTGTCAAGACTATACCCGCACAAGTATTATTTGATTCAGGAGCTTCACATTCATTTATATCTAAGGGGTATGCTGATAAGTTGGGATTACCTATTTATACCCTTAAGAAGCCATTGGTGCTTAACTCACCAGCTGGACCAATTACTGCTACCCTAGTATGCCCAGGGGTGACCATTACCATGGAAAAATATGACTTTCCAGCAGACCTTATAGTGTTAAGTTCTCAGACCCTAGACATCATACTAGGAATGGATTGGTTAGTTAAAAATCAAGGTGTCCTAGAGTGTGCCACCAGAACAGTGAAAGTGGTCAAGTGTCCTGGAATGACCATAAATATAAAAGTGGACCGACCATATCGAAGGGGTCGTGCAATATTTTATTGTGAAGATGTACCCCTACAAGGAATGATAGTGGTACAAGACTATCCTGAAGTGTTCCCTGAGGAACTGCCTGGCATGCCCCCGGATAGAGATATGGAGTTTGTAATTAACCTAAAGTCGGGTGCTGCCCCAGTCTCCAAAAGACCCTATAGGATGACCGTGGAAGAATTGGAGGAATTGAAGAAACAACTTCAAGAGTTACAAGAGAAGGGATTCATCAGACCCAGCTCATCGCCATGGGGATCTCCAGTACTATTTGTGAAGAAAAAGGATGGCACCGCCAGGATGTGTGTGGACTACCGTGATTTAAATGAGATGACTATCAAGAACAAGTATCCTCTCCCCAGGATTGATGATTTGTTCGATCAACTTGGAGGAGCTACCGTATTCTCCAAAATAGATCTGAGGTCAGGATACCACCAGTTGAAGATAAGAGCTGAAGATATACCCAAAACAGCCTTTACCACGAGATATGGACTATATGAATTTCTGGTCATGTCTTTTGGATTAACCAATGCTCCAGCCTATTTTATGAATCTGATGAACAAGGTATTCATGGAGTATTTAGACAAGTTTGTCGTGGTCTTCATCGACGACATCCTTATATACTCCAAGAATTCAGAAGAGCATGCAGAACATCTGCGCCTAGTGTTGGAGAAGCTAAAAGAGCATCAGCTGTTTGCCAAATTCAGCAAGTGTGAATTTTGGCTGAGGGATATCAGTTTCTTAGGACACATAGTGTCAGCAGGAGGAATATCTGTTGACCCCGCCAAGATTGCAGCTGTCACCGAATGGAAGCAGCCTACTTCTGTCACTGAAGTGAGGAGTTTTCTCGGTTTGGCTGGGTACTACAGGAGATTCATAGAAGGATTTTCCCGGATTGCCAGGCCAATGACCCAATTACTCAAGAAAGAAAAGAAGTTTGAATGGACCAAGTCATGTGAAGAAAGTTTCCAAGAATTGAAGAAAAGATTGACCACAACTCCTGTGTTAGTTTTACCAGATGTACGCAAAGATTTTGAGGTATATTGTGATGCCTCACATCAAGGACTTGGATGCGTACTAATGCAAGAAGGCAGGGTTGTGTCATATGCATCCAGACAACTTCGTCCCCATGAAGCTAACTACCCCACTCATGATCTAGAGTTAGCCTCAGTGATTCATGCATTGAAGATTTGGCGGCATTACTTGATTGGTAACCATTGTGATGTGTATACAGATCACAAGAGCCTCAAGTATTTCTTCACACAAGCTCACCTTAATTTAAGGCAGAGAAGATGGCTAGAATTAATCAAGGATTATGATTTGAGTGTACACTACCACCCTGGAAAGGCCAATGTGGTAGCAGATGCATTGAGCCGTAAGGCTTATTGCAATAATCTCATGGTACGGGAACATCAACCCGAGCTCTACAAGGAATTGAAAGCTTTGAATTTGGAAATAGTGGAGCCAAGCACTCTAGCCGCCTTGGAAATTCAATCAAGTATAGAAGAAATGATTATGGCAGCACAACAAGATGATCCAGCCATTTTGAAATGGAAGAAATTAATGGAAGAAGGGAAGGCACCCAACATGAAAATTGACCATGAGGGTACTCTACGATATGGAACACGTATCGTAGTCCCACATCACAAGGATCTTAAGAATCTGATATTGAGGGAAGCACATAGCTCTCCGTATTCCCTCCACCCCGGGAGCACTAAGATGTATCAAGGTATGAAACACTTTTGTTGGTGGCCCCGTATGAAAAGAGACATTGCAGAGCATGTAGCATGCTGTGATGTGTGTCAGAGAGTGAAGGCAGAGCATCAGAGACCTGCAGGACTATTACAGCCGTTGCAGATACCCCAATGGAAGTGGGAAGAAGTCGGAATGGATTTCATCACTGGATTTCCACGGACCAAGTCAGGATATGACTCTGTATGGGTTATAATTGATAGGTTGACCAAGGTCGCCCACTTCATTCCGGTCAAGACAACCTACAAGGGAGACAAGTTAGCAGAACTGTATATGTCTCGCATTGTGTGCTTGCACGGTGTGCCAAAAAGGATAGTCTCAGATCGAGGTTCTCAATTTACCTCGCATTTCTGGGATAGACTACATGAAGCTCTTGGCACTCACCTGGATTTCAGCACCGCCTATCACCCTCAGACGGATGGACAAACAGAAAGAGTGAACCAGATACTAGAAGATATGCTTAGAGCTTGTGCATTGGATTTCTCCAAAGACTGGGATAAATGTTTGCCATATGCTGAATTTGCCTACAACAATAGCTATCAGACCAGCCTTCAGATGTCACCATTTGAGGCTTTATATGGAAGGAAGTGCAGAACCCCACTATATTGGTCGGAAGTGGGAGAGAACATCATATTTGGACCCGACATTCTTAAACAAGCTGAAGAGAAGGTTCGTCTGATTAGAGATCGATTACAGGCAGCCCAGTCTAGGCAAAAGAGTTATGCAGACAAAAGAAGAAGACCACTGACATTTGAGGTTGGAGAATATGTCTACTTGAAGGTGTCACCTCTACGAGGAGTCAAGAGGTTTAAAGTCAAAGGCAAGCTTACCCCTCGCTATGTGGGACCATTTCCAATTGTGGCCAAGAAAGGAGAAGTTGCCTATCAGTTAGAATTACCTCAAAATCTATCTGATATACACAATGTCTTCCATGTATCTCAACTCAAGAAATGTCTACGAGTACCAGAAGATCAAACCCCACTTGAAACCATTGAGCTTGAAGAAGACCTGACTTACAAAGAGCGTCCAATCAAAATATTGGATACTGTGGAGAAAAAGACAAGAACCCAAATCATTCGCATGTGCAGAGTACAATGGAGTCACCATTCCAAGAAGGAAGCTACCTGGGAACGAGAAGATAAAATGCGTCAAGACTACCCCGACCTGTTCACTAGCTAGGCTGAATCTCGGGGTCGAGATTCTTTTTAGGGGGGGTAGATTTGTAACATCCTGAAAAATATAAATAATAAATTATGGAGCTTTTGGATTATTTTATTGATTTCCATTCGAATTTTGGAGTTTATTGGCTTTTTGTAAATACAAAGGAATTTCAAAAATAAAAAGAAGCAAGAAATCAACACATAGAATAATAAAACATGAGCATCAAGTGAAGAATCTGAAAAGATGATCCATAAACTATCAGGGGAGAAATGTAGTCAAGTATGAGATAACATCTTTAAAAATATTTGGCAAGAAAATTTAAAGGAGGTTAATGTTCATGCATATATACAAACTCATGTGAAGAACCATATATATATATATATATATATATATATATATATATATATATATATATATATATATATATATATATATATATATATATATATATATAAGGGCATGTATATACACATGAATAACAGAAATAAATAAATATATATAATTGCACAAAAATAAGGAGGAGATGAAAAAATATATATATAGGTATATACCCAAGATGTATGTGCAAATATATACACATGTAGAACTCAAAGGCAAAAGCAAAATAAAATAAAAGAAAAAGGAAAAAGAAAGGAAAACCGGGCCGGCCGTCACCCCGGCCCAGCCCCTCTCTCCGCACGCGCAGCCAGCGCGCCCGCACGGGCCAGCGCCTCGCGGCCCAGCGCGCCAGCGCCCTGCCTCTGCCACGCGGGACCGCGCCCCCGCCACCGTGCCTCTTCTCCCGCTGCCGCATTACTGCGCGGTCGCTCGTGTTGCCCCGGCCGCGTCTGCCAGTGGACCCGCTCCCCGCGCCCCGCGTCTCGCTGCTTCGTGGTCCCCACGCGCCAGAAGCCTTCCCCGCTGGCTGGTGGCCCGCCTCCACCCGCGCCCCTCCCTCTGCGCCGCGGGCCCGCCCGCTCTCTTTCTTCCTCCTCCCTCTTTCTTCTCCACTTGGCCGCGTCGCTCGCGCTTGCTCTTTCTCCCGCAATGGCCGCAGCAAATCCCCGCTCCCTTTCTCACCTCGCGGTTAATTTAAAAGAACTAGCTACAGGAGGGGGGACTCATCTCTCCCGCCACCTCTCTCCTACAAAATCCCGGGGAGATTTCGTCCATCCCCCCTTGCCGGCGTGAGCAGGGCGGAGCCAGATGTCGAGCTCGCCGTGCGCGCCTCTTCCGTCTATAAAAGCCGTGCCTGGGAGCCCCAAACGCGCCGCACTACTTTCCTCCACCCTTCCCCGTAAGCAATCGAACCGAGAGCCTTCAATCGCCGTCGGCTCCCTCCTTCTTCCCCAACTCCGGCGCCACCCTCCCCGCCGATTCCGGCCACCTCCGGGCGATCCCCAAGCTCCCAGAGCTTCGCGGGAGCGAGGTGAAGCTAACCCCGGCCTCCCCCGCACCTCCCGAAGCTCGTGGCCCGCCGTCGCCGGAGCCCCGCCTGAGCTTCCGCCGTCGCACGCCGCCGGCCCACCACCGTGCTCCTCCACCCCGGCCGCCTACACCAGAAGGTTCGCCTTCACGCAAGGGTTACATTCCACGCACGACTTGGACCCCTCCGGCCACCACTCGCCGCCGGCGCCGTCGCCTTCTTCTTCCTCAGCCCGGCCTCCCCCAAGACATACTTCAAGGGGATTACTTACCCCTATAGGGTAAGCATCGCTCGGCTCGGCCGAGTGGCTTCCAGCGCCAACTCCTTCTCCCCCTCGCTCCCGCGGCGCGCGTTCGAGCCTCCGGCTCCGCGCCTGCGGTCGAGCAATTTCTTTTAAAATCCCCGCTGACAGGTGGGCCCCACCGGTCAGTGGCACGTCTGCACTGAGCCCCTGCTGACCGATGGACCCCAATGAACAGTACCTGGACCCACTTGTCAGCGACACCGCAATAAAAAGAATTAAATAAAAAGAAACTGACATGTGGGACCCACTGTCAGAAATTTGATAATATTTGGAATTAACTGAACTGAGAACTTTTAATGATCATAACTTTTTAATTTTAACTCCAAATTGAACGAGACAAATTTCTAAATTCATCTAAATTCCAGATCTGTCCAATGGAACCAAAATCATAATTTTAAGAGTTCATTTGAATTTTTGGTGATATCTTGTTGATTTGATGTTTTCTTTTTTATCCAAATTTTCGCGCACGATTACAATAGCTTACGAAGCACAAGAAGAAGAATTCGAGGCCGCAGCACTAGAAGCCCCGGATAATCAAGCACCCGACCACTGTGACCAAGGCGAGTCAATACTTTGATCATGTTGAACCTACGTTTCTGCAGATTACTTTGTTTTAAATTAACAAATTGCATGCTGTTATTTTTATGCAAATACATGCTAAATTTGATATTCTAGTTATATGCCATTGTTTACCTTGAATAGTATTACCCCCTCCTTTGAATTTTTGAATGTGTGAGCCTTGTCGCTCTAGCAAAAATATATTATTAACATTTCAAAAATAAGTCCATAACCGTATGCCATGCTTAGCATTGATTAGGAACTCGGGGCAAGAAATTGTCCCAAGCATCACTTTAATTCATGAGAAACTGGTTTGGGCAGTCATGGTGGAAATGACTGGTATATTTGGTTATGGATATTTTATGCTCCCAAAATCTCCGACTTGCTTAATTATCTGGGTGGATTGGTTCGAGGGTGTGTATGTGTGGTGCAGTGGAAGCACAAAATTTTGAGTTAGTGATGGATCAACAGTGGGTTAGTGGTAGACCGCCCAGATAACCCTAAGGACTGAATCTTGTCATGTCACCCCGTGTATGACAAGCACAACCGCAAGCTGGCAAAGTGTAGGCAGGGTTTACTAATTTGTGTGGCTCTAAGGTGGTTACGTGAAGGTATGACCACGAGCAAAGGGATGGATGGTCGCATCCCCGCCTTTGCCCGTGATGGCTCACGAGGGACCCTTCCCGAGGGATGGTCGGATCCTACGGAAGATAGACCTTAGCGGGCGTAACCACAGTAGGACTATGCATTGTAACAATCCTGTGATAGTCTACTCAACCGCATGGCTAAGGAATCATGTGGGGCAACGGGTGGATTTATCTCTTGTGGGTAAAGTGTGCAAAACTCTGCAGAGTCAAAACTATTCGAATAGCCGTGCCCACGGTCAAGGGCAGACATGGGAACTTAACTAGATATAGTTCTATTTCAAAATGCTTTATGATGGGGTGGAAAAGTGGAAGGGCAGTGTAAGGCCCTAGTTTGGAATTGTCCTGGGTGTCGTCCCAGTGAAATGACCTGGGTGTCGTCCCAGTGTTAAGTTAAGCGGCTATAACGCTGAAAAATGTCATACGGTGTGATGCCGTATGTATGGAGAAATTATGGTGATATTAGGCATATGGTGTGATGCCATATGTATGGAAATTCATATTAATATTCCTTGAACATTATGCTTTTGTTCAAATGCTAGGTCTTAGGAATTTTTATATAAATGTATTCAAAAGCACTCTTTGCAAAACAAAATAAACCTAGGCCGTCCTTTGGTTAGCCATACATGTTACATATTGCATTCTGTGTATTGATTCGCTGAGCACGGGGTCGGAGTGCTCACGCTCGCTTTGCGGCAAAAATCCAGAAACAGGAACGCAAGACCACTACGCCTACGAGGAAGCTCCCGCTACGGAGGAGAAGAATGACGAAGGAAACTAAGGCGTAGGCTTCGTTGATTAGACGCGGACAAGTGGACATCCGGCGTTGTGTGCACGTATGTTACTAGTTAACTGGTGACCTATAATGCACACAGTACCTTCCAGTAAGCGCCTATGGATTTGGGTTTGCTTTTGCTGTATTTCCGCTGTGCGTATTTGTAATAATGACATTTGGCCTGGTCGGCCCCTTTTGTAAACTGTCACCCGACGTGGTGTATTTCAATTTATGTAATATAATGAATGATTATGCGATGTATGAAATGATTCAGCAATGTGACTGTGTGCACTAGCTACTGATCCAGGGAATAGTGCAGTGAAACACAGTAAGATTCGGATTGAAAAATCCGGGTCTGACAGTAAGCTTTCTGTTGAGCTCCCGGGTGCCTTACGAGCGATCCGCAGTGACAATGGCACGGAGTTCAAGAATTCTTACTTTGAGAGGTTTTGTGGTGAGACCGGTGTAGAGCACCAGTTCTCTTCTCCATACGCCCCTCAGCAGAATGGCGTTGTGGAGAGGAAGAACCGTTCCCTGGTTGAGATGGCCAGGACGATGCTTGATAAGTACTCTACACCGAGGAAGTTTTGGGCTGAGGCTATAGCCACCGCGTGCCATGTTTCTAATCGAGTTTTTCTCAAGGCACACTTGCATCACACCTCTTATGAGTTGAGATATGGGCGAAAGCCCAGTGTATCTCATTTTCGTGTGTTTGGATGCAAGTGCTTTATCTTGAAGTCCGGGAACCTAGATAAGTTCGAGTCACGCTCTTGTGATGGGATCTTTCTAGGTTACTCGCCTTCTTCGCAGGCTTATAGGGTCTGGAACTGCGAGACTAGTAAAATGGTAGAGACCTGTGAGGTTACCTTCGATGAGGCCAGTCCGAGGACTAGGCCAGATATCTCAGGTTCTTTAGAGCAGTCCGAGACCATCTTTGTGGATGATGAGGACGATGGAGATGAGGGTTGTCTACCCGATCCAGTTCCTCATCCTCCACCCCCTGAGGTGCCTTCTTCCACCGCACCTCAGAGAGATCAGTCCATGCCTTCTGCTTCCTCTGGAGCTAGTAGCTCTGTTCCTACCTCTTCAGCTCATGAGGTAGATGCCACTTCTTCATCTCATTCTGGACCTCCCCGAAACATCCAAAAGGACCATCCTTCTGAGTAGATTATTGGAGACCTTTTTGAGCGTGTCACACGCTCAAAGTCTGGACTGTCTCAGTTCTGTCTCCATTCTGCCTTCATTGCCTCATTTGAGCCCAAGGATGTTAGTCATGCACTATCTGATGAGTCTTGGGGTCAATGCCATGCATGAGGAATTAGAGAATTTCGAGAGAAACAAGGTCTGGTCGCTTGTTGAGCCTCCTCGAGGTCACAATGTTATTGGGACTAAGTGGGTGTTCAAGAATAAGCAGAGTGAGGATGGGGTGGTTGATCGAAACAAGGCTAGACTGGTAGCTCAGGGCTTCTCCCAGGTTGAGGGTCTAGATTTTGAGGAGACCTTTGCCCCTGTAGCTAGACTTGAGGCAATTATAATCCTGCTTGCCTTTGCAGCTTCTAAGGGTTTCAAGCTTTACCAGATGGATGTCAAGAGTGCCTTCCTCAATGGCTTTATTGAGAAAGAAGTCTATGTTAGACAGCCTCCTGGTTTCAAGAACCCTAAATACCCAAACCATGTCTACAAGCTTTCCAAAGCATTGTATGGGCTTAAGCAGGCCCCTAGAGCTTGGTATGAGAGGCTTAAGTCCTATCTGTTAAGTCATGGTTTTGAGATGGGTAAGGTAGATAAGACCTTGTTCATTCGCCGTCATGGCACTGACCTTCTGCTCATCCAGATTTATGTGGATGATATTATCTTTGGCGGCTCTTCTCATGCTCTCGTTTCACAGTTCTCGGATGTCATGAGCACCGAGTTTGAGATGAGCATGATGGGTGAGTTGACCTTCTTCCTTGGCTTTCAGATGAAGCAGACTCGGGAGGGTACTTTCTTGCATCAGGGCAAGTACACTCGTGACCTCCTGAGACACTTTGACATGAGTGATGGTAAGCCAGTGTCGACTCCCATGGCTTCTACAGCTTCACTTGACCCAGATGAGGATGGCGAGCCAGTTGATCACAAAGAGTACAGAAGCATGATCGGCTCCCTCTTGTACCTCACTGCCTCGAGACCGGACATACATTTTTCTGTGTGTCTTTGTGCTCGGTTTCAGGCTTCTCCTCGCGTATCTCACCGCCAGGCGGTGAAGCGCATTCTTCGGTACCTTCGAGCTACCATTGACTATGGTATCTGGTACTCTTCCTCTTCCTGTCTTTCCCTCAGAGCCTTCTCGGACGTAGACTTTGCCGGTTGTAGGATAGATAGGAAGAGCACTTCTGGTACCTACCAATTCATTGGCACTTCTCTTGTCTCTTGGTCCTCTAGGAAGCAGTCCGGAGTTGCACAGTCCACTGCAGAGGCCGAGTATGTTGCCGCAGCCAGTTGCTGCAGCCAGGTACTTTGGATGGCTTCGACTCTACGAGACTTTGGGTTAGTTATAGACAGTGTTCCACTCTTTTGTGACAACACTAGTGCTATTAACATTGACTGATATCTTTACCAAACCTTTGGATAGCTCTAGGTTTTCAGTTTATAGCTTTAGTTCAGGGGGAGTTCATTTGGGAGCTTCTGGAGCTTAATATTGACATAACTCAACTTGAACTAAAAAGTGCATCTCATGTTGAGGAGGAGTTGGATTTTCTGCATTGTAATATAATTGCATGGAGCCTTGCCTATTATCCTTAGTTGACATGTTTACAATGCTTTACATCTTGCCATGATTTGTGCTTAAGTTGCTAGATTTATCATGACTCTACATGTATTGTCAAGCCTTTGCCATAATGAGTTAATTAAAATTGCACAACTTGAATTAAGATATGTCATGTTACTTCTTAAGACTAGTCTGTCTTTAGTTATCTTTTTATGATTCATGCCATGTCAAATAGGCTAAGTTGAGCTTTGAATCTTTAATT
This sequence comes from Dendrocalamus latiflorus, assembly GCA_017311315.1. Taxonomy (NCBI): domain Eukaryota; kingdom Viridiplantae; phylum Streptophyta; class Magnoliopsida; order Poales; family Poaceae; genus Dendrocalamus; species Dendrocalamus latiflorus. Next base: position 31,077,970 of record CM029627.1, on the reverse strand, counting down.
GAGCCTTAGATTGAGCTATGATAGATTCTTGATAAATCATGAGTTAGTGCAACTGTTTAAAAAAAGCAAAAGATCTCTTTTTATGTGCGAAAAAACTGATCTCACCAATTCTTTCTCAGGAGACTGCTTGCCATTGCACTAGACATGAACTCAGGGGGAGTTTTGGATGACCAAGATCATCTCCTTAAGCTTCTCGCTTGGAATGGTCGCATAAGGCTTGAGATCTAGCACATGACAAAAATTTTGGTTGGAAACGACCATGAACTTCAAAGAAACATGTATTCAGTGTGCTAAATTTGCTTAAATACAAAATGACTAAAGTGCTTAAACAAATGATTCATTCTCGAACTTATAGCACTCTAAATGGCTCAATTCTAGCTTCTTAGTTCCACTTAGATTATTGACATGGCTTGCATCATCCTTGGATACCTTTAGCTAGACTTTGATCTTGAATGGCTTGACATGCTCAAAATTTCATCTAATATTCAGATTCATACTTATGTGGCTTGGCTTGATTATGCATATTTCGTTATAATCTTGATAGCATTCATTTGAGTTATGGCTTGGTGTAATACTTAATGGTCATTTCGGATAATCTTTATGGCTCTAATTGCTTAGCATTGCATAAAATTCAGCCACACCATGATTTATTTTCCTCCAAGTAACTTGATGATTTTATTGCCAAAAGGGGGAGAATAATTGGAGAAAAAGCCACATTTTGGGAGTTTTGGGAGCTTTGAGGAAAAATTGCTCTTTCTTTTGCTCCTTGTGTCAACTTGGTCATTAGCATCATTCCCTTCCTTTGGACCATGTTTGACTTCCAACAAACTCAATTCTTATGCTTTTTCGGTGTTTGTCAATATACTCATCAAGGGGGAGATTGAGAGACCATGTGGAAGTATCCCCATGTTGGTGATGAGTAATTGACGGTTGGTTTAGTGAGGTTGAGTTTGTTCTTGGTATTATAGGGTTGAGTACCTTTATTTGTGAGGCTGGTGAGGTGGTTGCGAGTCGGGAGACGAGGAACCGGAGCTGGAGCTACCGGTGACGGACACGACGAGCGACGACGAAAGAACCGGGACTAGGCTCAGGGAGGAGTCGGAGGTCAAGAACGGTTGAGGTCGGTTGCGGTCGTGCGTGACGGAACAGATCGGGACTAGGCTCAGGGAGGAGTCGAGGTCCAGTCGGTCAAAGGCGCCGGATGCGGGAAGCTTCCGGGAAGGTGCTTGAGGGGCAAATTGGACATTTGACCCAAGCAATGAGGTGGAGGGCTGGTTCTTTCCCTCCAAAAGAGTGTTGACTTTATTGCCTCATGTGGATATGAGGAGAATGGGTGGAGGTGGTATGCCACTTCTTGATTTGCTAATTTGAGTTGAGTCCTTGCCTTCAAAAAGAGAAGAGGAGGGCAGTAGAGTTCAGCTCATTCCAGTGAAGTATTCAGGTTAGAGAGCTCAAGCATGTATGTGTATGTAGTAGAGAGTGAGCTCAAGTGAATACTTGGTGTACGTGAGTGTGAATCCCTTCTCAAGCATGTAGTGAGAGGGATGTGACAAAAATCTTTGTAATCATTCATCTCTCTTCCTCAAAATCAATATGAGAAGAATTATGTTGGGTTGTTTCCATTTCTTTCTCTCTGTGATGTACTCTATTTTCAGTTTGCTTCTCTGCTGTTTGATCTGTTCTTGCGTTGTTGGAGAAGGATTCTTGTTTGGAGAGATGGTTTTTGGGATTGCTCTATGAGGAGAATATGTCACAAGACCTTTTGGTTAATTAGTTCCCAGAGCAAAGTGACTGAATCAAAAGAATCTCTCATTTGCACTTTTGCTCATCTTGCTCTGTTTTTTCACTGTAGCTAGGGTTTATACCCAAAGCATATTTGATTCTTGTGTTTTTCCTTCAAGATATGGCCTAAATCTTTTGGATTGTTGTTGTGAGATCATGTTCAAGTGAATTGCAAAGTCTCACAAGAAATGGATTGAAGATTCTTGAGAAATCTGAAAAATAGCTTCATTCTCAATTCATTTTTAGATTTGTGCTCAAAATCTCAATTCCTTGCTCTCTTGTTTGATTCCCTTGTCTCTTAAGGCCCTTTTGGTATTTGGTTTAAAGTCTCCTTCAGCTGGGCCAAAAAGATCTAAAGAATTCCCTCTTTTCTTAGCTTTTGGAAAATCTACAAGTTTCTGTTTTGGTTTCAGCCGAAAATACCCAAGGTCTAGGGTTAGGCCGGTCTGACCGGTCTGCACATTGTGGTTAGACCGGCCGGCAAATGGCGGTCTGACCGGGGTATTCGGGGTGGTCAGACCGGCTCTAAACGAGCGGTCAGACTGGCAATAAGCCGGCGGTCTGACCGGCCGGTTTCCTGCGGTCAGACCGGCCCGACTGCATTTTGGGGTATTGTGTGTATTTTCCGCTGAGTCTTCGTTTCGCTTCCTTTCTGCTCTTCTTTGTTTTCATGTCTGTTTAGCTGTTTTCCCAGAGAACTTATGTCATCTAGTTCATAGCTCTTCATAGCTATCGGAAGAGAGACATGAATGTGGATACTTATGAGGGGTAATTTTTAAAGAGGCACCATTCACCCCCCTCTGTTGCCATATCCGATCCTACAAATAGCCTAAAAAATCTTACCACTAAAAACATGTAGCTCGCGCGATGCACGTGTGCCCAAATTAAGTCAAGTTTAAAATTTCTTGAATTTTATGAATTTCAAAAACTTTTGTTTCTATTCAAGATTTTCCACAAACTTTGGCTCAAATTTAAAATTAAAAATAAAATACCTTGGTTAAAAATCAAAATTCTAAAATTTATTTGGGTGCTACTCAAAATATCTAAAAATCCTTGTGTGGAAATCCTTCCTAGATTACAAAATTTAAATTCAAATCAATAATTTATTTGCAAATAAAATTGCCAAACCTTTCTTTCCCTCTGTTTCTGTTGGGCCGACGCCCAGGTGCAGCTGCGACCCATCTTCTCTCTCTCCCGTCCTCCTCTTTCCTCTCTCCTCAGGCCCACCCTGCAGCCTAGCGCAGCTGACCCAGCGCCAGCCCGCAGCTCCCCTCCTCTCTTGCACTCACTACCACACGGGCTCTACTTGTCAGTGGCTCCCTCCACTATTTCTCTTCTTAACCTCATCACCATCCTCTCTCCTTGCGTAAGCGCTCGCATGCAGCAAAAGGAAGAGACATAGAGGACAAGTACCTTGAGCCTTGCACCCACATCAAGCCCCATTCCCTCTCTCCATGCGCCCTTAGCTAGTCTCGTCAATGCCAGAGCATGTGCCGCGCCGAAGCCACTGCAATTCATGAGATCTCACGCACATTGGCCATGATGCCATGATAAGTCATTGTGCTTTCATCCCTATTTAAGCCTAGTTGAGCACTTCATCTCCTCAGCATTGCCCTCCTCTTCATTTCCACATCCTCCCCATCCCTTCTTACGCACATGAACACCTGGGATGCCATTGAATAGTGACGTATTCCTCAGGTCCGGTTGTGCACTGCCGAGCTTCCCCATGGCATTAATTTCTGTCCATCTGGTGAGCTTCTCCACAAGTCTTTCACATCACTCCATGTTCCATACCTCCAAGAATACGTGTTTTACTTTAGGTGCTGTTCATCACGGGTTTTACTTTTACTGTTCACGACGGGTTTAGTCATTATCTGGTTGTCACTGTGTACTCAGAGAATAGAGGAGTTTTGAGTACTCAGATGGTTTCGGGTACGACTACGAAGTCGGGTGGATGGTCGAGGTTCAACTTTGAGTGTGAAGTCGATAGATATCGGACGATGTACGCATAGCTACAGAGATCAGCCGACGTTCAAGTGGCTTAAGGGATCGAACGGCGTACGAGTAGCTTAGGAGCATTAGGGTGGTGCATGAGTGGCTTAGAAGCATCGGATGGCGTCCGAGTGGTGTTGCTTCGGACTCGAAGTGGTGCGGCTGAAGTTTCTCTCGATTACAAGGTGGTTAGAGGTTTCAAGCAGTGGAGAGGTCGGAGATTTCAAGCGGTAGAGTGGTCAGAGAGTTCAAGCGATGGAGTAGTCAAAGAATCCGTGGTTGAAACAACAATTGGTGATCATGAGTGTGTTCTTAGGGCCACGAGGATTCCATTTTTGGGCTCGGAGTGGCAAGAAGTTAGGCGAGCATCGGCCATGAGGTCTTCTCTTCTTGGGACTTTTGAATGGCACAGGGGTTAAAGATGGGTTAAGAGGACAATAGCATTTGCGATAGAGCATCTTTAGGAGTAGGGGGAGCTTAGGTGTGTGGTGGTTTGTGTCGGGGATAGTTGAGCTGAGCTGTCCACGATGACCTCCTATGGCTGAGCGGTGGCACTAGTCGCCAGCCTAGCAGGGGAATCGGAAAGCTGGGGTCTTGTTTCAGGAGTGTTACTAAGGGCGTGAAGAAGCTACAGGCGAAAGCAATCGAATGAAATGAACTGAATAGAAAGAATTGAAGATTGGCTTACATTGGTATCTTTCGACGATCATCGGCGATACTCTGGTCGAGGTCTCAATTGGAGGTGTGTGGCTCACCTTGGGCAACGGTGGTTCCAAATGGAGGGGCTCATGAGTTTAAATAGGGCAAGAATGGCAGTTCGGCACAACGGCAAGGCTAAGGCAGCAGCGATGCGTGGCAGGGGTCGGGAAGGTGCGGGAGGGCATATCGCGGCTGGTAGAGGGGAGGTACAGGCTGCCTCAGACATTGCATTGTGGTGGTCAAAAGGTGACGTGGTGTGTTAGGTCGGCTGTGAGAGAGCTCGGAGTGGAGAGAAGGCAAAGAGGACGACGAGGCGGTAGGGGTGAGATGGGTACAACGCTTGGCCAGGTGAAGGTTAGACATTAATGGGAGGTTGTATAGTGGCTTGTGCTGGTGACAAAGAGCTCTGAGGCGCATGAATTTGCGGCACAGTGTTGTTGGCCGTGAAACATGGTAGGGATAGCGGGAAGGGCAGAGGCGGCGGTGAGCTTTGTTGGCTGCTCTGACGCACGGCAGGGGCAATTAAGAGAGTGTCAGAGGCGGAATAAGTCAGGCTGTACTATCTTTGATTGATTGCAGCGGTGTGGCAGTGGCAGGAAGCAACGAGAAGGAGTGGTGGCGAAAAGATCAGGGTAGTGGCGATATTTTCGGATTGTGAACAGTACCTGCGCGCAAAACGACTAAATGGGCAAAACGACAGGGAGATCAAGGCATGGATAGCTGGGATAGGTCCAAGTTTAAACCAATGATTTAAGAGAAATCAAAACTAAATAAAAATTCAAAATACTTTTGAAATTCAGTTTCGTTTGAGATGCCATGGCTGACACTGCTGCCGATGACTACGAAAGTACGAGGCTTCAACCTCTGGTTAAAAGGCTCCGAGAAGCCCTAAAAACTGGGTAGTTTCATAATCAAAGCCACTTTTGGTACTGTTTTGCACCGTTTCGCCACCTTACAATATCAAGATCGGAAGACAAACTATCATGCAAGGTCCTTAATTTCTTTATATCACCCAACAGAGCAGAGCATGTATCACAATCATCACGGGAGGGAGCAGATGTAAGTGAAGTAACCCCCCGTGATAGTCTATCTACTTCCTTCTCTAACTCGGTGCACCTAGCCCTAGCTCTAGCATGAAATCCACCTAGCTTAAGAAAAGCTTGATTGAGTTGGTCGTAGGAAGGGAATATCTCGTCGGAGTCGGAGTACAGCTCGCTGTCGCTCACTTCGCCCTCAAGGGCCATGAAGCACATGCCGGAGAAGTTGTCGCCACCCTTGGGTTCTTGCTCGTTCGTTCCATCGTCGTCGCTCCACCCCTCCACCTCGTTGAGATCGAGGTCATCGAAGGCGGTGAGGACGCGGTGGAAGAGCTTCTTGGCTTTGCCAAGGTCGCGGAACTTCTTCTTGCCTTGTGCGGGAGCTGAGGGCTTCTTGTTGCAGTTCGTGTCGATGTAGTCGTTCTTGCCCGAACCGCCGTAGTCACCTTTGCCCTTGCCCAGCTTGGGGCAGTTTGCCCGAATGTGGTTGGGGCCACCACACTTAAAGCAAATCACGGGTCCTCCTCTCTTTCCATCCCTCCTCCTCTTGTAAGCATGGAAGAATCTCCGAGCTAGGAGGGGTAACTGATCATCCGCAAGCTGCTCTAACTGATCATCAGTTATGTCATAGAGAGCAGCAAGGGAGAAACCGCAGAGAGAATCAGAAGAAGAACCGGAAGTCAAATTGGGATCGGTGACTAAGGCCATCGACTGCAACTTCGACTTGCGAGAGACAATGTCAATCTCGTGAGTCTTGAGGCACGAGTACAGCGCATCAAGAGTCAAAGTCGAGAGGTCCGTGGTGTCCTTGATGGTAGTCACCTTCATCTCCCAAACATGAAGGTCGAGTGCAGCGAGCATCTGTCGAGCGTTATCCGAGTCGGGATATGTGAGACCGACCGCTCGGAGGTTGCTCAGAATCTTGTGAAAACGCGCAAAACACTCATCGAGGGACTCGCCAGCGAGCATTTCAAACTTGTTGTAATCTCGCTTGAACTAGTCCTGTCGCACCGTCTTTATTTGGGTAGTGCCCTCATGGTAAGCATCGAGGGTTTCCCAAATATCGAAGGCGGACAAAAGATGAGATATGCAGTCAAACTCGCTACGACTCAAGCCCTGGATAATGATGTTCCTTGCCTTAGTGTTTGCCTCAACATCAGCCATATTCCCGGCGTTGATGTTCTCATCGGCAGAAACAATAAACCGGACCTTGACTTTTCGCCAGATGACATACCCCTGAGCCTGGATGTATGTCTCCAAATTAGCCACGTTTATTCGGATGATCTTAACCATGGGAATTTTTTTGTTAAATTCATGGTTAAATTAATACGAACAAATGTGGCTAATTAGAATCATATAAAATTCCCAAAAAATTAAATAATAACTATTGCTATATCAGGATGCTTCACATAAATTTTGTAATATTTAGAGCTCATTTGCTATATGTAAAAACTCATAAAGTTATCAAAATTTTATGAATTTTTGAGCAACATTCGCCATGGATAAAATTCTCTAGAAATTATACTATGAGGAACATTGTGTTGGGAGACTGTACGTAAATTTTCATAATGTTTTGAGCTCATTGGATATATTTAAAAATTTAAACAAGCACTAAATAGGAAAAAATTAGGCAGGTAATTAGGCCGGCTGATTAGCTGGCCTAATTACCTGCCACCGGGAGGCATGCGCAACGCGTTGCCTCGTGGCCGCCGGGCGACAAAAACGATATTTTTGTGAATACTGTCGCTATACTGCTATTTATATAAATGCGGTGCGAAACAGTGCGAAAAGTGGTTTTGACTCGTAGTTTCATTGATTTGAATGTACGTATTTCTGAAAGGGATGCATTACCGTCAACTGCCAATAATTGGATGAATATTGAAACCCACTACTTCTTCATGCAGAACTTACCATTTTGCTTTTGTCGAGAGCCTCATATAGAACTTTTTTTGTTCCGTGAAAGGGTGAAGTTAGTGTGACTTAAACTATGCTCTTTCCGTCTCGTAATATAAGTCTAAAGTTGAAGTACCATATGAGAAGGTATAAGATTTTATATGATAAACAATTGCTATTTTAGAGGAGTGGAGATTTCATTCTTTTTTACAAATTTTTAGTTTTTCAAAATAGTTTATAGACCAAACGGTCTGACTAGTCAGAGGAGATGATCAGACCGTCTGACACCAATGGTCTAACAAGGAGCCGCCAACGGTCAGACCAGTTGGCATCATCGGTTTGGCTGACTGGCCTATTTTGTTTCGGCTGAAGATTGGATTTTTGGGAATTTTAGTCATGTGTTGATTTGGTTTGATCTAGTTTAGTGCATATATGTTACGTGATGTATGTTTCAACTAACGTGGGTTAAGTTGTGAAGAACTTGTACCCGAAAATGATTTTCTATCTATGGATGTGTAGGAATGCTTAGAAGCAACCATAGTCAATGTCGAGGATTGGGTCTACTCTCATGGAGGAGCTGATGTCCAGAATGATCAAAGATGACGGGTGAGATGGCTAGACTCAAGCACGACACGAAAAAAGTGGGAAATATTAAAAAAATGTTGGACCGATGTTGGCGACAGAGGTGGGGGGGGGGTGAATGTCGACTTTTAAAAAGACCCCCCCTAAGTACTCACAGAGCGACTCCCCTCCACTAGCTACAAAAGCTATGAAAGAGAGACTCAAACTTACTGTAAACCAAGCAAAACATCGATGAAGGGAAAAACAAGAAAAGATCACAAACAAAGAGAAGGGCCGCTGCAGAAACCCTAATGGCCGGTCAGACCGCTTGCATACCGCCGGTCTGACCGGTCCCATAATGTCGGTCTGACCGCCCCCTTTAATCCGGTCTGATCGCAAGCCAAAATCCGGTCTGACCGGTTGCCTGAAAAACTGGGAGCCCGAGAGAAACTGTCTTTTACTGAAATTTCAGAATAAACACGAATTCAAGCAACAAAATGGATTTCTGTTGTTGCCTCCTCCCCAGAAGATAGGTACTCTATTCCAAACAACACAGGGACCTCAACCAACAGAAAAATTCATTTGGAGATCAAGAATCAGAGATTCTAGCCAAGGACTGAAAAGTTACAGAGAGTAACTCTAATTCTCTAATTGCCATCTCATCTCTGAATCTTCACCCATGTAACTTAGAGAAAAGCTAGGGAATAACAAAAGGGCTCAGAGACTCAAGTCTGGACACATTCTATTGAAGAAAAATCAAAATAACACCAAACCCTAGAAACTGGAACAGGGGAAAAACAAGAACGCAGAGAGGAGCACTAAAACTCAAATTGCTCAATGGTCTTAAGTCCTTTGCTCATGAGATTTTGCAGATATGTTAGCAATAACAAACGGACTTCTTAGACCAAAAATCAGGCCATCTCTCAAAGGGAAACAAAAACTACACCAAAACCCTAGAAAGCAAAATGAAGAACAGGGGAGACCAAAGTGCCAAAACCTGAGATTAAATGCGATTTTCTCTGGGAAAAGTCGATCAAATGATCTTGAGGCATCATCCCAACATAGAGCAACCCATTTTGGCACTCCCCAACAAGAAACAACAAGAAACAACAAGAAAATAAAAATCTCAAGAATCCAACACAGAGAGCATCGAAGAGAAAAAGAGAGCACAGGAGAAAAATTTCAGATTTTCATTCCAAATCAAAAGAGGATTACAAGGAGTCCCGATACGCATGGACATTAGAACAAGAGGAATGATTACATGGATTCTCTACTCAATCCCTCTCCTCACCCTCTCCAATCTCAAGAACACACACTACATTCTTTCCTGGAGGAACACACAGAGGGAGGAGATGCTACGAAGGGAACATACCCTGCTGTATACACCAACTCTCCAACCACTAAAGCTCAAAGGTAAAACAACCTCCCAAAGCCTCTTTTGACTCACAAAACCCTAATTCTCTCTCCAGTCCATGAGGGGGCATGCAGCCACTCCCTCCTTTATATAGCCCTTGGCTAACGGGTCTCCACCCCGTTATGCCCGCTAAACCCGAACGGAGCCCGCTCCCGCTTGTGTAGCCTCGCGAAATTACCATTTCGCCCCTCCTGCACCTTCCGGAAAGCTTCCGTGCTCCTTGTCGTCCAAGCCTCGCAACCACCTCGAGTCTCCGCCGTCTTCGACACATCTCGACCGTTCTGACCTCGACACCGCCCGTGTCTAGTCCGGTCACCTCGTGTCTCGCCACGACTCCGCCTCAACGTCCTGCAGCCAACACAGACAAGAAACACATCAAATAGCACCGCTTGATACATGTAAGCATAAATGCATTAATGAAATAGCCCAAGCCTGACAAGTCGACAAAATATGCATCCTAACCACTTTGACCAGGTTTGATCAAGTCCGACCAAGCCCGATTGCACCACGCAACGTCAAGGTCCGAACCACCAAAATCAAACTCGACTCTCCTAAACCGATGTCAATTACTCATCACACATGGGATGACCTCCACATGGTCTCTCATAAAAGGTTCAAGTGATGGGTTGTGCCATGTGACTTGGTCAGTCCAAGTGAGGCATGATCCAGTAGAACCGAAATGAAAGAGACTTGCCGACGTGTGGCAAGTTAGTGGTGTATCTACACATGATAAGCATGACGATTGCTTGCAATAGAAAATGAAGACTGGATCAAGGAAGGATTTTGGTAAGTTGATCAAAATACCGGAAGCTACCTTGGATTAAAATCACGGCGCTTGTGCGGTGATTTGAAAAAGTGGTTTAGATTAAGAAAAAGCTAAGAAGATCAAGTTGGATAAAATGCTAAGGACTTAGCAGATTTGAGCTCATGTACTTTGAAAAAGTGTGCATAAATGTAATATGTAAATAAAACACGTGTTATGTACGGTTAATGGGTTTCTCTCATATATGCTTAGTGGATAGTATCCATTAGGATTAGATAATTGCTAGTTGCCTATTTATTTAACGGGTTGGGATGAAGATTTGTTAGTCAACTATCCAACCATCCTAGCCTTCGTGATTGAGGTAAGTGTTCTAGGGTTATAGTTTGAGAAGTATGAGTATTGTGGTGTGCTCTTTGGTCCTCTAGGTGGAGTGACTGTAAAACTTTCATTCTCACGTAGCAATATATCAAATTTATTCATCCCTCTTGTATCCCTCTTGTTTGGTTGATTTACTCTTGATCTTATTGGTTTTGACCTTTTCTCTTTCTTTCTTGATTTTGCTGGATGCCAAGGACGAGTAAGTAATGGAGATGTCTCATGAAAATCAATTCCCATCTATCTAGGTATTATGTTTTGCAAGTTCTTGAAGTTGTCTGGTTTTGCTTAGATTTGACATTTTTCGGAAGATTTCTTGAGCTAAGTGTTTTTGCCTCGATTCGTTGATAGTTCTTGCTTGCTGTGACATATGAGAATACATCTAGAGTCATATTGACCATCATTCACCTACGAGCAAGTCGTATTAATCATATTCGGTATTTGCCTGGTTTTAGTGCAATCTTATTTGTTCGTGAGAAATGTGTGAATTTTGAGATGGATTCTTACGATTCTTAGATGGAATGGGTTCTTGAGACCCTAAACAAGGTGTTCGCTAAATTCATATCATTTGGACTTGGATTTTAGAGTCGCACCAAAAGTTGTATCGGCTTGGGCTGAAATTTTTGGTTCTACAATAGGGGAGCGGCCAAACCGCCCCCCTCCGGTCAGACCGCCAGAGGCCATTCTGACCGACGCCTAGCCGATGGTCATACCATCCCTGGTAGCCAATCTGACCGCCAAAACCTAGAGTTGTTGGATTTCGTTGTCTTGAGTTGCCTGTTTTGGTGTTAGCTTTTAATTCTAATCTTTATAGCTCGGTATGGTAACTATTAGAGCGAAGGATCAACGAATACTTAGGAGAAATTTTAGAAGGCATCATTTACCCGCTCTGTTGCCATACAAAAGCTCACCATACGCACAGACCAAGGAGACAGTAAATCTGAGAAAAATTAATGTTATTGGACAATATATACCTTTATTAAATGACATACTACAACCACATATCCACTCTTTCATTATTAAAGGCGAGATATATGGTAAAAATATAGCACTAATTACACTTTTGATCTCCACAATAAATATTTATATTGTGCGACGATGCATTTTAAGAATAGGAATGTCTATATAACATTATACTATTTTTGAGGACAAAAACAGTCAGATTGATCTGAGGCGTTAGATCTCCATCCAACGGATCCACTCATACAAGCCCCCCCTCTAAAAAAATGACCCCCTCCAAAAAAAATGATCTAGGACGTTGGATCTCCATCTAACGGCTCAAAATCTGACTGTTTTTGTCCTAAAAAATAGTCGAATATTGTATAGACACTCTCTTTAAGAATTATAACTTCTATGTTGATGGGATGGGGTAGCCTTCAGTCACTGTATACGCTCAGCGGGTGCATAACCGACGGAGCTAGCCATCGGTTGATGACGAAACCTCTTTTTTCAAGTGCGCGGGAAACGACAAGCAACTCAAGATCAATTCGATTTGCAATAGACGACGGGTCCAAGTACAAACTCTGAGCCACAGAGCCCGGTAGACGGATCCAATTGAGTCCTTACTCGGGCCAAGGGTTGGTTCATGACAGGTGATGGATCATCAGACCCTGCATCTGCCTGCCTACCTGATTGCTTCCTAGACCTAAAGCTGTAAACGAGTCGAACTCAAACAAACTTAACCTTTCAGATTCAAACTCGGTAGAAGTTTGAGGTGAGCTCGAGCCGAGCTCGAGTTAGGGTCCAAGCCTGGACCTGAGCTTGAGCTCAACTCGATCTAAGCTCGAGTAGACTCCAGCTCGGCTTGTTGAAACTCGATAATAATTAAAATAATTCATTATGCACCAGTTTTTAATAATAAGAAAATTTTGAGTTTGAGGTTGGCTTTAGTAAACTCGATAACAATCAAAATAATCTAAGTATACACTAATTTTCAACAATAAGAAAAACTTGAACTCAGGTTCGGTTCGAGTAACTTCGGTAAGAGTTAATATGTATCACTATTTAAACTCGAATCGGGGCTCGCGAACTATTCGAGCTCGTCTCGGTGAAGCATGCGAGCTCAAGTTTAAGTTCGAGTTCGGTTCGTTTAAAGTTCTAATCAAGCTCAAATCAAATCTAGAACGAGCCGAACGCAAGTAATTCATAAGCTTTGAATTCTTTTACACCCATACCTGGACCAGCGGCCAGGGCGGCGGTACGGCGCCTCTAGCCTCGCGTCGCGTCGCATGCATTTGGGTCGTGTTCCACGGAGTGGATATCGGATCGCGCTCACGTCTCTCCCTCTCCACCGTCTGGATCAGAAGGAAGCACATGCGTCTCGCGGCTGAAATGCTGCCGGTTCGCTGCAAGGCTCCAAGCACCGGCACCGCCACGAACTCCGCGCACTGTTCAAGTGATGTCCCCTTGTCCGTGCGCGTTTCAGCTTCCACACACACGACAAAAAGTAATAATAAAAATAAATTGCAGCACCACTAAACACATGCAGTATTTTGAAAAAAAAATCTTGGGGTCTGAGAGGCGTATGTTCCAAGAATGTCATGGTTCCTGGTTTATATACCCAGGACTGTTTATGGAAAGATAGAAATGAGAAATTTAAGTTGTGAAATATGATTTCCGTTCAGACAAGTATCATCGGAAATTGCTTGCTTGGCTGAATTTTAAGGTGTGTAGACAATGAAGTCAAATCATGTTAAATGTTAGGGGAGTCGTCCCACTTTGATTCAATCGGCCCACTATACCAAAACCCCATTACATATGTAAATTATATGGCTAGTCCGGAATGGTTATGCCAGGGAAAGAATGTGTTTGTCCTTACTATTACATATCGTAATAGGGGTATTTATGTAAATAACTTCATTATACAGGGGCGGGGCTAGAAGGGAGCAAAGCCTCGAGTTGGGCTAGAGTGACATGGGTGGCACTCACTATATATGTGGTATTTTTCTAAATTTTGCAATGAACTTTGATCTTAGGCACAAGACTGAAGCCCTGGGTCTAGATCCACCCCTATCCAGCTATCCTTATAGCTATAAATATGGCACTTAGGGCGTTATAGATGGAGAAAATTTGTTTTTTTGTAAGAAAATGCCTATGTAATAATAGTGGCGTGTTACACATCTTTTATACTAGTCTTTATTGTGTCTCAGGCTCTGAGTAGCCCTCTGTGATTTCATAGTCCCCTTATCTATTGTTTGGCACGTATCCACAACATTACAATTTTAGAAAAGACTAATTTTTTAGGATATGAAGAGCTAAACCAAGAACAAAGTCAGGAGTTTAATCACTAAGATGACTACTCGATCAATCCTCGCCGGGGGGGGGGGGGGGGGGGGACAATTCCCAAATACAGATCTAGTACGGTACAACTATTATTTATGCAAATTGCATACGCCGATTTTTACATATAGGAAAAGCAATAAATGGAATTAAATATATAGGAAAACATAATACAATATTAGAAAAATAGGAAGGACTCTAATCACATACACGACCCTCAAAGGATGAGTGCACTGCCAGTAGGGATGAAAATGGCCCCGTTCTCCGTTTCCGATGGGGGAATTCCTCTATTAGGGTGCAATAGGGATAAGTAGCAAGCAAATTCATTCTTCGTCGGGGATGGGGACGTTTCCCTACCCTATACTCGTTCCCCATTGGAGATCTGAATTATTGTATACCATACCATGTATCTCATATGATACCTTATTAATATCTTGTAAAATCCTAAATCAAGAAATAAATTCTTGTTTGAATTACGCGATGCACCTATTGTATATTTATTGTGATAAATTCATGCAATTTTTATTGATTTATTTGTTATTTTATTGTTGATTGTAATTATTGTATACTTCAAGTGGTCCCTTATTATCGGAGTCCTATTCTCCACCGGAGATGGAGAACGGTAGGAATTCTTTCTCGGGCATATAATTGGGAGCAGGAACGGGAACGGAGGAAGAATCTGAGGCCAGAGACGGGAAACCACTCCCCGAGGGATGTCCCGTTGCCACCCCTAACTGCCAGCGTTCCTTCAGGCAAGCTCCGCCACCATCTCTTCTCCACCATAAGAGCACGCATGTCTCCATACCATCGTATCTTCACATCACATGGAACCATTGACCTCTGTGTGTGTGTCAAATCCTTGGCAATACACAGCAAGCCGGGCGGCATGTTCTGCATGCCGCGGCGTGCTGACGGCGGCGCTCCGTGCACCTCGTCCCGACCTCCAGGGATACTGCTATCCGATATCCACGGCGACGCTAAGAGCACAAACAAGATTTGCAGCGTTCCTAGATGAGGTGAATAGATAAATAATCCTTGTATGTTATTTTGCATCGGTTGTGTGTCTCTTTCAGTTTGTTTGGACCGTGCTGAGAGAGAGTTTTTGTTGGAACTTGGAACACTAACCCGGCTACCTTGGATCAATGTTTGTCAGAGATTGTGGGGAATGCTGGAAGAAAGAAGAACAAACAAATTAAAAATGGTCCTTTTGGGGGGCAGTATGTTGGGGTCTTTGTCTAAATAGGAATGAGATGGCGTTTAATAATAAGTTTCTTTCTTCACGTACCAGAGATGCTAATTTACAAGATTAACTCTTTTCTTCACCAATGGCAGATGTTGGCGTAGGCGGGGATCAAGCTGGAGGTGGCTCAAGCAAGTTCGGACATCTTGGCCAAGGTCTGAGCGTTCCATGCAACAGGATACTAGAACGGGGCGGGGATTGGTTGAGTTGATAATAGATGGTTATGTGGGATGTTATTCTGTTTTGTGGGGAAGTCTCTGTTTAGAGTTGATGCAATATGCTGGCTTAAATTTGTCGAGTGTTGTGTTCTTTTGAACAGTGGCAGCTGGAATCCTCTGTTGCTTGACGTGTGTTGAGTGCAATTATCTTCGTGCTTTCCTTGCTCGTTTCGGCTTCAGCTTCAAGCTGACTTCTGACTTATTTTTTACTATTCATAAATTTCGTCTTTTTCTGAACTTTTGGCTTTATTTTGAGCTTTTTTGCCGGTTCTTTTTTCCCATATTCGTTTGTATTGTCCGTGATGAGTTAGCATATTTTTTCTGTTTTTAATTTTTTTAAATTTAATTACACTAAATAAGTCACCTTCAGCTACAGTGAAATTTCAGCCGCTACAGTGCAATTTCAGCCATAAGCCACAGCTTTTATCTGACGCTGTCTACCTTAGCCCTAGTTTGCTTTAGCTTTCATAATCCTTTTTTTTATAGTAAGTAACTTTTATAGTACTTATTTTTCAACGGAGTATTTTTTAAGATAAAATCTAATAGTCGATTGTAGTATACATTGTAATGACTTTATTTATATTGGTTAAAATTACATACAAGTATCTTTCTATAGACTATTATTATTTATAAGCCAGAGTCAAAAGCCCTCAGCAAAAATCAATAAGAACGCTTTAACTAGTTCTTCTGTTAATCCTTTGGTTAAGGCTAGACTTTCTGTTCCTTTTCTCTCTTTTAGTATTAGAGTTGAATAGAAGAGGCTGTTGCTCATGTATTGCGCATCGTTTGTCAGCCTGTTATCCTTTTTCTGTACCTTCCCTGTAAAGGCAGCGATCAACATGGCTGCAGCTGCTGGCTGTGGGCTTATTTGTCACTATTCATAAGTTTCGTCTTTTTCTGAATTTTTGCCTTTTTGTTGAGGTTTTTTGCTGGTTCTTTTTTCCTGTATTTGTTTGTATTATACGTAATGGGCTAACATATTTTTTATATTTTTAAATAAATTTTTTTAAATTTAATTATGCTAAATAAGCCTCTGTCAGCTACAATACTTTTTTCAGCCAGCTACAGTGTTTTCAGCCATAAGCCATGAGCTTTTCAGCCGAACCGATCACCCCCTAAGCCGGGCCGTTTGGCCTTTAACCCAATCTAAAAATGTTGTTTTGCATCGCAGTTTGCTACGGAATCGCATGATTCTTTTCAGAGGTACTACCGACCAGTCTAAATCATTCCTCTTTGCTACCATAATTAAGCGACGAACATACAGCAGAGCAAGGCCTGGTTTGGGGCTGCTTGCCCCTTCGCGTCGACAAGTGTAGACAACAATGAGTTTAAAATCGAATTTTTGGCATATATAACACCTTCATTCCGTATTTACAAAAATGGCGACCGACAATAGCACAAATGTCGTTTTTGTCGCCCGATCACCGGGCGACGACATCGTAAAAGTGACACTCACATGGAGCCTGGCCACCGTACGGCCAAGGCCTGCTGCTCGGCCACCGGGCTCCAGGTGGCCTGCCACTCGGTAGCTGGGCTCCAGGTGATTAGTACCTGTGATTAGAAAATTTAATATGCATTGCATGTAGAATGTTTTAGATATAGCAAATGAACACAAAAACTTACGAATTTTTTTGTGAAGCTTCCCGACGCAACGTAGTTCATTGTGTAATTTGCTCGTATTTTTTCCGTTACAAATTTTACTCAAAAATTCATTTACGTAAACTATTTATGTGAATTTCTAAATATAGGAAATGAGATGGAAAAATTATAGGAGTGGACTTAATGGTGCAATTTTTTATTCATTTACGCAATGAGTACATATAATAGTACAAAAAACGCATCGCACGGGATGCGATATGGTCACTCATCTGAGTCACTGCTATTTCCTCGCCGTGTCATGGGATACGTCAGCTGGTCCATAGCTTGCGTGTCGGTTCGGAGGAGGTACGGAAACCGTTCCGTTTGTTGAGTGGCTGGTGGTGGTGCAGTAGGCTGAGGTACACCAGACAGTGTCTAGTGGTAAGCGTCGATGTGCTCCTGCGTCGACATGCTGAATTGGGGGCCACCAGAGATGAAGTGAACGAAGGACTCAAGGAATCCTTGGTGTGCGGAGGAGCCCTGGCCCACACTGTACAGTGTGGCATCTCGGCGGTCTATCCTTGGCCTAGTGCAGACGGGCACCAGTCCATCGGAAGCCCATAGCGAACTCGCCGAATGGGTGCATTGGCCTCAGGATGGCCGGATGACCGATAGAGAAGTGCTCCCAACTTCACAGCTGTAGGGGCACGTAGCAGATGGTCAGGTTGGGGGAACCACTGGTGCCACGCTGGCAAGCATCATACAACCCTTGATATGTGGTGCATAGGATGGCTAATCCCCAACTGTACTGAGGCATCACTCCAACCTCCATGTTAACCAAAAACTCGGTGAGGCAGATGAACTCGGAGTTGCAAATATCATCATGTGTGGTTAGAAACATGCTCCAACTAAAGAGTTGAAAACGATACTCGACGATGTGCATCCTGACGACCTTGACCAGTGCATCCTATGGGCACACACTGAAATGCTACAGCCATGTGCGGGGGACGCCGCGAGCACCCTTCGGGAGAGATGGGTCGAACTGATAAGCCAGCCTCTCCTTATAGTCTGTCAGTGCAGGGGCTGGACCAAGTGCATCACCCTAGAGAGGGAGACCGGTCAAGAATGAGATGTCTTAGAGAGTGATCATCATCTCACCCTACCGAAAGTGGAATGTGTGCGTCTCGGGCCTCCACTTGTCCACCAGTGCCGCGAATAGGCTATTGTCGAGGGTGAATTGTTGTCTAATGGACATCAGCCTCACAAAGGGCAACAAGCAATCATCCAGCTCCCCATGCTTCCTCCCTTCTACTTGAAGGGCGAAGGGCCATCTGTGTCAGCCATCATCCATGAGTGGCACCGATGGTTCTCATCGTAAAATTGTTCGAGAAGCTCTGGTAAAGACATACCTTCCAACAAATGGGATAGACAAAATATTAGTGCGAAGATTGATAATGACAATAAAATACTACAAATTGAAATTTACAATGAAATAAACAGTATATACATACATATTAATGTGTATAAACATGTATATATATGTATGTATACATGCGATGGAATTAGCTTTTACTAACTTCTTAACACTAATTAATTATAGTGTAAATACCAAGGACATGCTCTTTATCTTGGTCACCGTTTATGCGTAAATGTTGTATTAAATTGATATTTTAGCTTCATATGATCAAGATAATGATTGGCATTATTATGTATGCTTACTTATAATACCTTAGTATTCTAGATGAGTTTGTCAGTCATTTTAAGGCTAACATTCCCTTTTACTTCTTCACAGCCAGACATTATTACCTGATTTTATTATAACTTGGCATGTGCATGATTAAACAATGGTTGATTTTATGTTATAATCCGATCTTCATTTCCAGTATAGATGATTTGACTAAAATTATATTACATCCTTTCATGCTTGATTTTTGTATACTAGCCATATTTCAAGCTACACTAAAAAATTGACGATATGTAGAGTTGTTAACTTTATTAATTATTTTATGTGTGAATTTACTTAACAATATAAGATCAGAGGGTCTATCGAGGAATTACTCAATGATGAATATTCTATTTTAAATATTTTTATTGCTCTTGCACCATTATGAGAGAAGGCATAATTTACCTATGATCAAAAAACTGAAGGTAAATTACAACAAACTTTCTCGAAAAGCTTGAAGACAATTTTATCAGTCCAATGCTGCAAGCAAAATAACAAAAATCCATGAAAGAGAGAGAGATAGAGAGCATCTGAGCATAATTTAGATGCAAATCCACTATAAAATATTACGAGAGCACTAGCATTTGATATTTCTATAACTATGCGCTACCAAGACTATTATACATACATACGTACGTACATACATACATACACACACATAATGGTAGTAAAATACTACAAATTAAAAATTGTGATGAAATAAATAATTACATAAATACACACACAAACACACACACATATACACACACATATATGTATTACGTAGGAAGTACTTGCTAATACGACTACTAACCGGCTGTGAAGAATTACAAGACTGTGAGAGCGACTACAAGAGAGATTGCGAAAGAGATTGTGAGAGCGATTGCGAGAGAGCTCCAAATTTATATCGCAAGCGAGAGCGCGCTCGCACTAACAAAGCGTCGATAATGGCGAGAGGGAACTGCGCGCGGGGAGATAGACGTGACGCAAGTGATACTTTCGGTGGTCTATTCCCTCATTGTGTATGCATGAGCACTAATTTTTCATAATGGACAAATGGCCTTCAGCCCACTCCAATTATTCCCACGCCTAATAATGCAAAGTTAAGACAAGCCTTGTGGTGCACGCTGCCAAGGCCTATTGTTCGGTGGCTGGGTGGCAGGTCGTTAGACCATGCTAACCAAGGAATTAGTGGGTGTTTAGGGGGTGTGGTAATCACCTGGAGCCCGACCACCAGGCGGCAAGCCGCTTGGAGCCCGGTGGTCAGGCTCTAGGTGAGACGTGTCGCTTCTATGGTGTCGCTGCCTGGTGGCCGGGTGGCAAAAATAATATTTTTGCTATTGCCGGCCGCGTACTATTATTTTTGTAAATACGGAATAAAACAGTGCCATATGTACCAAAAAATTCTTTAGAATTAGAGTAGAACGTGGACCCTATGGAACAAATAGAGGAAAGGAGGCAAAATACCGTTGTGAGCCTGCTCAAAAGGGCTTTTGGTGCTACTTATTTCGGCTTATTTTCCACTGTTTGGCACTGTAGTTGATTTATTTTATACTGTAGCTGCTGGTGGTTTTTTGGTACAATTAAATTTAAAAAATTAAAAGCAAAAAATAGGTTAGTCCATCACAGACAATGCAAAGGAATATAGGGCAAAAGTCCCTAAAATAGAAAACCAGAAATAGATAAAATTAAAAAAAAATTAGAAGCTAAAAGTTAAAGCCCAAACGAGCGGGGATGGCTTATGGCTTTTTTGCGAGGGTTTTTGGCTGTTAGTTTTTCCCAGTTAAAAAATAAGAAAAGATAACAAAGAAATCGTTTTTTTAAAAAACACAACTATATCTTTTGGAACAATATAAAGAAATAAGGAGGAAAAAGAAAAAACTAAAAAAAACCAAAAAGACTGAAATTTAGAAGCCAACAAGCTAAAATTGTTTGGAGCGGAGCCAATAATACGTTGAATTGGCAGGTTACCTGACGAAGGAAGCTGGGAAAGTTCCAGCAGCCTGCGTGGGGTGGGACGCTAGTATTAGTAGGTTTGCTTCTTAGCGCTAATCTTGCGTCTCTGATCCATCCCTTGTTTGCCGATTGAAGAAAGCCTTATATGCATTATCTCAAACAAGCAAAATTCAAGATGGTCATGGTGAATGAAGCTGGATTCAGACAGAGCTCGTGTGATCATTCTTTGTTTGTTCGTTGTACGGCTTATGGTAAATGCCTTTCATTTCTCTTATATGGTCTTTCTTTGTCCTACTTACAGTATTATTTTCTCCGGCCTTCTATACTATAGGTTCTAGAGTCATCAAATTAAATAGAAAATCTTCACTAAACAATATCAAAAGTTGCCACCTACCTTCGGTATCCCGGCCAAGAGGCAAGATCATCTCGTGTCTTAGGAAAATAAAAACGGAGGCAGGATCGATCAAATGAAAAGGGAAGCAGAGAACGGCTCCGAGCGGCCGGGAGGACAAGGACGCTGCCATGGCCTGCCTCGGGTTACATGTATGCTTCTACTAGTTACGTATCCGTGCGTTACAACGGAACTCACTGAATGTATAGAGAATCGTGTTATAGAAAAGAGTTACTCTGATCGATTGAAAAGTAGAGAATGGTGAGAAGTTAAGAGAATAAAGCGGTTGGAGGAGAATGGACGAACAACCACCAACTCGTTCATTTATAATAAAATGGTAGTTCACTCAGCATCCAAACCTATTTCACTGGGGCTGGCTAATTTACTGCTAATTTGTTTTTTTTCTTCTAAGTTAAGTTACATGTGAGAAGCGTGTGAACTGATAACACACCCGGTATTTAAGGCGGAGTTTGTGAATCCAAAACCCACTGAGAATATTATAAGAGCATCCCGAGAGAGAGTGTTTGCTACATCAGGTCCAAAGAAAAACAAGCATGTAAATCTTTTTTGGAATGAAAACAATTGGCTGGTGCAGCCATTTTACTCACAATCACGAAAAATCAAAGTGGAAAATCCACACAAATAGCCTATCTAATCAGTAATGGGTGAGAAACAAACTCATATAATCAGTCAGAAGGACAAGATATCATATCGTTAGGCTATGCTATGGTTGATAAGAAGAATGTAAACTGTTAGTATACCAACCAGGCGGTAGGCTTGTGTACCTTGCTTTGTTTGGCACAATTCTTGGATAGTTTATCGTTGTAAATTTTTCTGAAGCATTTATGATTTTATTCTCCGGTGCAATCATACTACGTGATACAGGACTGTAGTCGAACTGAAGCTAAGGATAATTTTATTGAACACATTTTTGTCGCTTTTGGTCATCCGACCAGCCGAATTAATATACACACAGCGCTAAAGTACGAGCGAGCATCAATAATTTCATACCTATGTGCTCTTCTATAATACAAGTAATTCAAAATGATTTAAACAACTTCACAAAGAGCTAATGATGTTGTGATGTTCCTTGTCTCTTTGACACGGTTCTGTGAGACCTGCTTAAATTACTGGCTTAATGCATATGGATCTCATTTTAAATTAGGCAAACTAGTCGGTCACCCGTGCATTCGCACGGGCTATTTTTTAATAAAGTATTTAGTCTCCTTCTCAAAAGATAAAATACTAAATAATAATTTTAATTATGAAAATAGTACCTAATATTAAGAGTAGATTAAAGTACAATACAACAACAACAAAGCCTTTTGTCCCCAAACAAGTTAGGGTAGACTAGTAGATTAAAGTACAATCTATTTATAATTTTAATTTTAATCACCAATGACTAAGAACATGTCTAAGTTCTGTAAAAGACAGATTGTGCTACCTATTTGACGAATTGATATGCACCAAGTCAAATAAACACTTGTGGCTACTTTGCATGCATGACAAATTAAGAAATAATGAATTGTTGGCTTAATGTGGCATACAAATAGTTGGCATAATAATTTTTAAGCCTAATTTAATTTCTCCACATATTTCTACTTACCATATCTATGTACATATTTTGCCATTTCTCCTAACTAACACAAAAATTAGATGATGCATACAATATCAATTGACATCATAATAAGGAAAAGTATCTGACCATCATGAATAAAGTATTAAAAGAGAAAAGGAGAAACATGGTAGAGAAGTCTCAGACAAATTAATGCCCTAAAACCAATTTTTTTGGCATCTACATATTTTATAATTTTTTTGAATTGCACTGCCTAATTTATATGTACAGAAATCAAATTTCTAATTTGTATTTAATTCAATTTATAATTTTTATAAAACCATATTTATAATTTTTATTTAGTTCTGATTATGAATTTTCATTTTTTTTGGAATTATGGTTTGGAATTCATACACAAATCAAATATTTACAATTTTTTTCGAATTGCATTGCCTAATTTATACATATAGAAATCAAATTCCTAATTTTTATTTAATTAAATTTATAATTTTTATAAATACGTATTTACTATTTTTTATTTATATATTATTATGAGTTTTCATTTTTTGGAATTGTGGTTTGGAATTCATACACACATCAAATTGCTTTGACATAGAGTTTTATTTTCTAGAAATCTGAGTTTGGATTTCATACACAAATCCAAATATAAATTTTCATTACATTTTTATTACTAATATTAGGTATTTTCGGATTTCAACATGGAATTCTTATAAATTCAAATTTCTTTTATACATATCAAACACATAATTTATTTTCATTTTTATTCTAAATTTGCCTATTTGTTGGAAATTTGATCTGGAAAATTCTAAATTTAATTTAGTTCTTATTGTAAAACTTAATATTTTTTGTCATTTTACTTGGGAATTCAGATACGTATGAAATATATTATTACCATTTTATTTTTATTCTGAATTTATATATTTTTGGATTATGCTTGATGTGGTGTTTCATCCAGTTTTATGTTGGAATTTGTATGCAAATCCAAATGCTACTTTTTATTTAATTTTTATTTCATATTTTAGTTATTTATGGAGTTTACTATGGTATTCATATGGAAATCAAATTGTTAATTTTATTGTTTATGTCAAATTTCTGTTAATTTGGATTATACTTGATTTGGACTATTCCATTTAATCTATGCCGCTATAACTTGGGTCTGCTAGACAGATGCTCGATATTTTCCTTTTTTGATTAATGCGAATATTTCCTCGTAGTTTGTAATTAGTATAGGTATATATCTTATTACAAATTTTAATATTTTTGGAATTCACATACAAATCAGATCTCTAATCGCCCCTTAATTGTTACTCCAAATTAAAATGACTCAACTTAAATGGGTTGCAATTGTGTGCTCCTATAGACAAGTTGAGGAGGGCAGTTGGGATGCCACACGCGCGCGCCGCCGTGCCATGCCGCGCCGAGGCGAGGCGAGGCGTGGCGTGGCGGGCGGTCGGTCGGTCGGACGGACGGACTGGCCTGGCCGGACGTGATGTGCTGGGCCAACTTTTTGCGGATTGTAACAGTCGTGTTAAGGTGCGTTAGTGGGATGTAACGGATGTGTTGATTGCACCGTGGTTATGGCTTCCGTTACTGGTAACGGACTCATTATGGTGTCCAGGCTCGTCTTTCCAGCTCCCAGGCGCAGTTACATAACCGGCCCTTTCCTTCTTTTTCCGTGTGGCTATTCTCTGCTGCTGTGCTGCTCTCTGCAATGTCCAGAACTTTGCGTGCAAAAGATTTTGGGCGAGTAGGCCTCCAAAACTCCGTCCGCTTGTGTACCTGCACGGGTAGGTGGGCGATCAAGTTTTTGGGAAGCGCATTGTCGCGACTGCTCAATCTGTAACGTCGTCTACTTCCTGGTGGTGAACTGTTCGCGAGACTACACGGCGAACATCTTCCTGCATCACGCCTCGTCCTGCATCACACCTCGATCGACTACATCGAATAGGCCATCATGTCGACTGATGGTAACGACGCATTCGGTGTCTCCGGCACTGGCCCCGCCCGAGGGTATACACTGAAAACTTCTCTGGTGTATTTGCTTCTGTGCACTATGAATATATTAATAGGTGCTGCTGTTAGCTTGTTCGTTAGCAAATATGAATACATAGCTGTTGGATCGCTCATGCATTTGTATGTCATGTTTTATATGTTGAATTTCTGGATTAAAATATGCCAAAAATTGACTAGATATTCAACAATCCAAAAATTTGATATTTCTTTTTCGGTAGTTGGCTTTGCTGCGTCGCTTAAGCCGCACCCTCCGTTTGATGGTTCCAATTTTAAGAGATGGAGTGCACGTGCGATCCTGTGGTTTACTGCCATGGAATGTTTTCATATTGCACAAGGCAAGCCCGCTGAGCCTCTGTCTGATGAGGACGAACGCAAGTTCAATGTAGCGGATAACTTGTTTCGAGGTGCACTTGTCAACATACTGGCGGACAACATTGTGGATGTGTACATGCATTTGTCTACGGGCAAAGAGATGTGGAATGCACTTGAGGCCAAGTTCGGAGTTTCCGATGCTGGCAGTGAGCTGTATGTCATGGAGCAGTTCTATGACTACAAGATGGTCGATGACCGTTCTGTAGTAGAACAAGCTCATGAGATTCAGGCGCTGGCAAAGGAGCTTGAGAACAATAAGTGCGAGTTACCGGACAAGTTTGTGGCTGGCGGTATTATCGCCAAGTTACCACCTTCTTGGTCGGATTTTGCTACCTCTCTAAAATACAAGAGGCAGGAGTTCAGTGTTACTGATCTCATTGGCACTCTTTGTGTTGAAGAGAAGGCGAGGGCAAAAGATACTCGTGGCAAGAAAGTTGCTACTGAGGGAGGTTCTAGTGCCAATTTGGTGTAGAAGAAGAACCCTCAGGCTTCCCACAATAAGAAGAAAAATAAGCCTATTGTCAAGCCCAAGGCTACTACTGAGTTTAAGAAGAAAGGCAAAGGAAAGGGCAGCTGCTTTGTGTGCGGTGATTCTGGCCATTAGGCTAAGGATTGTCCAGACCGCAAGGATAAGCAAAAGAAGTCTGCCAACATGATTATTACTGATGCTGGAGGAACATCGGGGTACGGTAATTATTTACCTACAGTTCTTTCTATTTGTCAATCACCTGAGTGGTGGGTTGACACTGGTGCTCATATTCATGTGTGTGTGCTGATATTTCCTTATTTTCATCTTATCAGGTCTGTCGAGGTTGCTCCTTGTTGATGGGGAACGGATCGCATGCAGCTGTTCATGGTGTTGGTACGGTCGATCTGAAGTTTACTTCGGGAAAGACCGTGCAACTAAAGAACGTGCAGCATGTCCCCTCCATAAAGAAGAATCTCGTCAGCGGATCTCTACTGTGTAGAGATGGTTTTAGGCTTGCATTTGAGTCCAATAAATGTGTCGTGTCTAAGTATGGAACATTTGTTGGTAAAGGCTATGAGAGCGGAGGCTTGTTCCGTTTTTCTTTGATGGATTCCTATAATAAATTTGTGAACCATGTGTGTAACGATGATGATGAATCTAATGTTTGGCATTCACGACTTTGTCATGTTAATTTTGGGTGTATGACGCGCTTAGCTAATATGAGTTTAATCCCGAAATTCACTTTGGTCAAAGGTTCTAAGTGCCATGCGTGTGTTCAATCGAAACAACCTCGCAAGCCTCACAAGGCAGCAAAAGAGGCGAGGAATTTGGCACCGTTAAAACTCATTCATTCCGATTTGTGCGAGATGAATGGCGTGCTAACTAAAGGTGGAAAGAAATATTTCATGACGCTTATAGATGATTGCACTAGATTTTGCTATGTATACTTATTGAAAACAAAAGATGAAGCGTTGAATTACTTTAAGATCTATAAAGCTGAGGTAGAAAACCAACTTGAGAGGAAAATCAAGCGGGTAAGGTATGATCGTGGGGGAGAGTATTTTTCACATGAGTTTACTTTATTCTGCGAGGAACATGGAATTATTCATGAGAGGACGCCTCCCTATTCTCCCGAATCAAACGGGGTTGCCGAAAGAAAAAAACCGTACTCTAACTGATTTGGTTAACTCCATGTTCGACACTGCGGGACTTTCTAAGGAATGGTGGGGTGAGGCTATATTGACCGCGTGTCATGTCCTGAATAAAGTTCCTACAAAGAACAAAGAAGTAACACCATTCGAGGAATGGGAAAAGAAGAAGTTGACTCTCTCATACTTGCGCACCTAGGGATGTTTGGCTAAAGTTAACGTGCCAATTGTCAAGAAGCGCAAACTTGGACTAAAAACCGTAGATTGTGTATTTCTTGGTTATGCTATGCACAGCGTGGGTTATAGGTTCTTAATTATAAAAACTGGAGTACCTGACGTGCGTGTTGGTACAATCATAGAGTCTAGAGATGCTACATTTTTTGAGAATGAATTTCCTATGAAATGTGATGTACCTAGCTCATCTAGTCAAGAACCTATAATTTCCCTTGATTCTTTTGTGCCGATAGAACATGTTGAGCAAACGCCTATGGAAAATCCTGAGAAGGATAACAATGAAGTTACTCGAAAGAGTAAGAGACAGAGGATTGCAAAGTCTTTTGGTGATGATTTCATTGTATATCTCGTGGATGACACTCTAAGAACCATTGAAGAGGCATATTCTTCTCCTGACGCTAACTATTGGAAGGAAGCAGTACGGAGTGAGATGGACTCTATTATGTCTAATGGAACTTGGGAGGTCGTTGACCGTCCTTATGGGTGTAAACCTGTAGGATGTAAATGGGTTTTCAAGAAAAAGCTTAGGCCTGATGGTACAATTGAAAAGTATAAGGCAAGACTTGTGGCCAAGAGTTATACCCAGAAAGAAGGCGATGACTTCTTTGATACTTATTCACCTGTTGCCCGATTGACCACAATTCGAGTACTACTTGCCCTGGTTGCCTCTCATGGTCTGCTCGTTCATCAAATGGACGTTAGGACAACTTTCCTAAATGGAGAGTTGGAGGAGGAGATTTATATGGATCAGCCAGACATGTTTGTGGTAGAAGGTCAAGAAGGAAAGGTGTGCAAGTTGTTAAAGTCTTTGTATG
This sequence comes from Dendrocalamus latiflorus, assembly GCA_017311315.1. NCBI lineage: Eukaryota > Viridiplantae > Streptophyta > Magnoliopsida > Poales > Poaceae > Dendrocalamus > Dendrocalamus latiflorus. The sequence goes on along the minus strand of CM029627.1, from coordinate 31,050,463 downwards.
GCCTAAAGCAAGCATCTAAGCAATGGCATGAGAAGTTCGACAGAACTTTGACATCTGCTGGCTTTGTTGTGAATGAAGCCGACAGATGTGTGTACTATCGCTATGGTGGGGGAGAAGGAGTGATCTTGTGCTTGTATGTTGATGACATACTGATTTTTGGGACCAACCTCAATGTGATTGAGGAGGCCAAGGACTTTCTGTCCAAGAGTTTTGAGATGAAAGATTTGGGAGTGGCTGATGTGATTCTTAACATTAAGCTACTGAGAGGAGGTGATGGTGGGGTTACACTTGTGCAATCCCACTATATGGAGAAGGTATTGAGTCGCTTTGGTTATAGTGACTGCAAGTCTGCTTCTACTCCTTATGATCCTAGTGTGTTATTGAGGAAAAACCGAAGAATAATAAGGGATCAATTGAGATACTCCCAGATCATTGGCTCATTGATGTATTTAGCTAGTGCTACGAGGCCTGACATCTCGTTTGCTGTGAGCAAGCTAAGCCGATTTGTTTCAAATTCGGGAGATGATCATTGGCGTGCTCTTGAGAGAGTGATGCGCTATCTAAAGGCAACCGTGAGCTATGGTATTCACTATGCTGGGTACCCAAAGGTACTGGAGGGCTACAGTGATTCAAACTGGATCTCTGATGCTGATGAGATAAAAGCCACGAGTGGATATGTGTTCACACTTGGAGGTGGTGCTGTTTCCTGGAAGTCTTGCAAGCAGACCATCTTAACGAGGTCAACAATGGAAGCAGAACTCACAGCGTTAGATACCGCCACTGTTGAGGCTGAGTGGCTTCGCGAACTCCTTATGGATTTGCCGGTGGTTGAAAAACCGATACCGGCTATCCTGATGAACTGTGATAATCAGACTGTAATTATCAAGGTGAACAGTTCTAAGGACAACATGAAGTCATCTAGGCATGTTAAGAGGCGGTTGAAGTCTGTTAAAAAGCTGAAAAACTCCGGAGTGATAGCGCTGGACTATATCCAGACAGCTAAGAATCTGGCCGACCAATTTACAAAGGGTTTATCTCGTAATGTGATAGATAGTGCATCGAGTGAGATGGGCCTGAGACCCACATGAGTCATACCACAGTGGTAACTTGTTCTACGTGATCGGAGATCCCGTGAAGTAGGATGGTGAAACAAGCTGTTGGTTGACTGGGAGGAGAGACCTTTACAGGGCTCATTTCTTCAGTGATGCGCTTCTCTCCTATTCTGTATGGTAGGTTGGTTTTTACCTCAATGTGATCCGAGTGGCTTATATAAAGCGGCCTACAGGACATCTTAGAAGGAACACACCTATATGAGTTCGACTGCTGGTCACAGTCTATGAGATTTGGGTGATCTCTAGATACTCATGAATAGACATGGAGTATGACTTATACGCTCCAACCAGAGTTGATGCTTTAGGCAGCTTAGTACTAGTAAAGGAATTGGGTAAAGCTTGTTCGCACAAAACTGTCAATTCAAGGCATAGTCCATTGTTCAGTTGTGGATGAGTGTAACTCCTTTCCTAGGTGGATGTTCAACTTAACAGTCTCCATCGAAACACTGGTATATCAAACAACAGCAGAACTGAGAGCATTTCTCGTGTGCCTTGAAATTTGGTGGGGATTGTTGGATTAATTGGGCTTGGTTCATTTTAATTTAGCAATTAATCAAATGAAATTCCTAGGCCCACTATTAATGCTAGGTGCAATAACGGTTAGTCCCACATGGAAAACTGACAAGGAGTTGACTCAACTTAAATGGGTTGCAATTGTGTGCTCCTATAGACAAGTTGAGGAGGGCAGTTGGGATGCCACACACGCGCGCCGCCGTGCCGTGCCGCGCCGAGGCGTGGCGTGGCGTGGCGGGCAGGCGGACGAACGGACTGGCCGGACGTGATGTGCTGGGCCAACTTTTTGCGGATTGTAACAGTCGTGTTAAGGCGCGTTAGTGGGATGTAACGGATGTGTTGATTGGACCGTGGTTATGGCGTCCGTTACTGGTAACGGACTCATTATGGTGTCCAGGCTCGTCTTTCCAGCTCCCAGGCGCAGTTACATAACTGGCCCTTTCCTTTTTTTTCCGTGTGGCTATTCTCTGCTGCTGTGCTGCTCTCTGCAATCTCCGGTCCAGAACTTTGCGTGCAAAAGATTCTAGGCGAGTAGGCCTCCGAAACTCCGTCCGCTTGTGTACCTGCACGGGTAGGTGGGCGATCAAGTTTTTGGGAAGCGCATTGTAGTGACTGCTCAATCTGTAACGTCGTCTACTTCCTGGTGGCGAACTGTTCGCGAGACTGCATGGCAAACATCTTCCTGCATCACGCCTCGTCCTGCATCACGCCTCGATCGACTACATCGAATAGGCCATCATGTCGATTGATGGTAACGGCGCATTCGGTGTCTTCGGCACTGGCCCCGCCCGAGGGTATAAACTGAAAACTTCTCTGGTGTATTTGCTTCTGTGCGCTATGAATATGTTAATAGGTGCTGCTGTTAGCTTGTTCATTAGCAAATATGAATACATAGCTGTTGGATCGCTCATGCATTTGTATGTCATGTTTTATATGCTGAATTTCTGGATTAAAATATGCCGAAAATTGACTAGATATTGAACAAGGCCAGTTTTTAAAAGGTCTGATGTTATTGTTTAAACTATTCCATGCATGTTCTATATATTAGAAGCTCAAAGTATTCATAGGATATATTGGAGGTAAAAATATTTATAAAAACATCCAAACTGAGCTCTCGCTGATACCCCGTTTAGTCTTTCTTTTTAACCTCCGTCCATTAATTAGGAATTTTGTATTTTTTGGAACTATGTACTGTTATATGCCCCAAAATAATCTGTATGCTGTATAAATTTTTGTAAAAAGTATTGCTTACACAGGTTTTTTTAACCAGAAAAAGGGATTGATTTGCAATCATCTACTGTCCACTATCATGTATGCAACTTACTATTTAGGAGAGCACAGAAGCACTACAGGAAAAAAAATCGATAAAGCATCCAACCTTGATTTGCTTACTAAATGCATTAATTAACATATCAACCATGCATCCATGTGCTCGTTATTTTAAAATAAGAATCTTGATTTCCTTGATTCATACGAGCTGTAAAACTATGCTTCCTTATACGATGGACAGATCTTGTGAAATGAAGAGAGTAATTAGGTGCACATGTATTATTACCTGCCAAAGCGGCAGTTGACACCTGCGTAATGCTGGTTTGAAAAAACTGACTAAAGTGGCACGTGTGACTATATAATGAGAGAAATTAATGCCACAATAAAACCAGATATCTAAAGTAAGCTCCGCTCATTTCAGCTTGAACTTCTAACTTCTGACTTATTTTTCACTATTCAACAATTTTATCTTTTTATGGTTTTTTGGCTTTTTTGTAAGTTTTTTTCCGTATTCTTTTGTACTGTCCGTGACGGGCTAACATGTTTTTTCTATTTTTATTTTTTTTAAATTTAATTACGCCAAATAAGACACTATCAGCTACAGTGTTTTTCAGCTAGCTACAATACTTTTCAGCCATAAACCACTTAAAATAAGTTATTTTGAGCAGGGCCATGTATAGGATTGATATTAATTAGTTTAACGTGCTCTCCCCAATACTGAATCCTACTACCATAATCTCACCTGCCGGCCACCTGGAAGAAGCAAGGAAATCAAATTTTTTTTTGCCACAAAGCTATCTATCAAAGCCATCGCTGTTGGGACGGCCGCCCCCGGCAGACACAACGCACCGCTGCCAAGGTCGACGCCTTGCTTACCGCCAGCACTGATGCGCTATTGTTGCCAATGCATGCTGGACGCAGCGCGCTGCCATTGGGATCGATCCCACCCACTTCTGTCAACTCAAAACTTGGCGGCTTGCTGCAGTAGTGAACCTAGGATTTTTAAGATGGGTGCTCGAATTTCGGAGTTAAGATGCTTAAATACGTCGATACCACAGTGCATTGTCCCCCCAAAACACTGATACAACGATACGTGTATGTAGATATAATAAAAATACATAAATTACAGAAATTAATGATTTCTTATGAGAAAATGAGCGATATAAAGCGAGCATAATTATATGAATTAAACAACAAATTATAGAGATAAACGAGAGTTGTATATCTTGTTGATCTTACCTTTTTTTTCCATCAGCAAGAACTGTCCATCTAAGATAAAATTGTATATTCCTTCCATGGAGTAAAACAGGCCAAGAAAGAAAATAAGTGGAGGGGTAGATCTGAAGAGAGGATGATGACAATTAGTTGGAGGTGCTACTCACTTTCCAATGCCACGCTCCCTCCCAGCTACCGCGCTGCTCCCTTCCTTTCGCCCGCTCCCTACCTCCGTGTTCGTTGTGCCATTACTCGCTTGCCCATGACACCTCTCTACTCGCCCGCACTGCTATACGCTCACCTTGCACCACGCGCCACCTCACGCATGATTGTCGTCACATCATGGCACCACGTCCGCGTCCGACGGTCGTCACTCGCCTCTAGCCTGCACCTCCGCCTGCTCGCCACTCGAAAGCCGAAGCCGCCTCCCACATAGACAACCACAAGATGAGAAATGGAACAAATGTTAGGATTTTGTTTATATCTTTACCTCTTTGGGTGTGAGGAGGGGTGAGGTGGAAAGAAAAATGGGTCTAATGTATTATATAGGCCGTACACGAGATACGGGGAGTGTGGGTTGAATTTATTTGAAGGCATAAAAATATAGTTTTAACACAACTAATAGCATATATATCTAATATACCTATTATATACATAGTATTTTGTAAAAAAATTTAGGTGTTCGGATGAGCACCCTTGCACCATTGCAGATTCGCCCATGGCTTGCTGCCGTCGCAACGCATGTCCGGGCCTCCGCTCCAACTGTCGTCAACTCAAAACTCGGTGGTTTTCTTCCATCGCCACCACATGTCCGGGCTCAAGCTGCCGCCGCCGCCGCCCACGCCGTGCTAAACGCATCCTTGCCGTCGTCAACAACATGCCCGACATCATGCCGTCACCTGTGCTCTACGCCTTGCCATGGATGTCACCAAGCAAATAGATCTAAGACGTATCAGAGGCATCTTATATTCCATAAGAATACTTTCTTTTAATCTACACTGTTATAGTTTAGATTCACCAAATAGATGATCAGATCTTTCTAATTAACATGAGAGTTTTTTTAGAGTGCCTAATTAATATAGATATAATAGATAAGATATAGATGTCCCTCTTACTCACAAACAGGAACACAGGTAATTATAGAAAAGAACAAAAACCAAAACTTCACCGTTCAGAACAGATACTATCTGTTTGTAATTAATCAATTACCTCTAAAAAACTTCATCTTTCAAAAGTTGTTATTGTTAGCCTGGAATTAATAACCAATAGTAATAATATGATATATTATCTAGTGCATGCATTGATCAATTTTTTTTGAGAGACATGCATCGATCAATTGATAATGCTCTCTAATGTTCTGAGATCAAGTATAGTTTATATATGTCCAAGTCAGTTTACACAGGGCATCTGGTCAAGATCTACCAACCACATTTCGTTGGCTGTACTATCCCTTTGAATTTGTTTTCCAATAACCTAAGATTGGACTAACAACTATACGGTGAGAAAAATGGCTAAACTAGCTGCATGTATAGCTTCGAAGATGCTTCTTGCTTGCAGGGAAATGCTGCATCCCATGATTGAACTGCATAGATCCATGTGGTATTGCTGCGTAGGATGGGATAAACAAATCAGTAACCTCAAGGGAAGACATACATACATACATACATACATACATACATACATACATACATAGGACACGTGTTTCATGCACCCAGGTGCCTAGGTACCTATATCAATATCCGTTGATGTACTTTGAGATTTGCGACATTTGATGTATCTTCACGTACTCATAAAATAGTATATTTGAGATATCAAACTCCGAAAAAATTAATTTCAACTTCAGTTTAATTAGTTTGAGCTACTTTCATGATATATACTCACTATAGGCGCATTAAATTCAAAAGTAGTTCAAACTAGTTTGAACTGAGTTCAAAACTCATACACACGTACACACGCACACATATACATATACGTATACATATACATATACATATACATATACATATACATATACATATACTGTGCACTCAAGGCTATAGTGCACTCGTGCACTCATGGTTGGTCCAGTCGTGCGTTCGCGCAGGGACACACCAGATCCAGGCGAGCGACCACCTCACGCATGCGTCGTCCGATCGGCATCGGACCGCCCACATCCTCGCGGGCGCCACTGCAAAAAAGCCCCTGCCCGTTTAGTCCCTGCGCGCTTGCTCCTCAAATCCCAGTCTGCAACCCTAAATTCTCTACTCCTCCCCTCCAATGGCGATGGCGGCTTTGTAGCCCTTCGATGGCGTGGCGCTATACCGGCTCCACGTCCCATCCGATCGCGCTCCACCACACCACCTGGTGGCTTCCCTCTCTGACAGACCACAGGCTCCTCCTCCCCTCCAATGGCGATGGCAACGACGGCTTCGTAGCCCTCCGACAGTGCTCCACCAGCTCCACCTCCCCCCCCAACGGCGCTCCACCTCCCCACCTGGTGGCTTCCCTCTTCGACAATGACAGTAGCTCCACCTCCCCTCAGTGCCGCTCGCTTGAGTGTGTCCTCTCCCCCACGACTTGGTAGTTGCGGCCCTCCAGCGGAGCCCAATGAGGAAGGCTACAAGGGGCCCCACTTGGGCTCCTTGTATCTCATGCTACCGGTGCTCTTATTCATCAAAACACGGTACAAATGGTATGAAAAATTCTAGAAAAAAATATTGCATAGATAGGGTACAATATAATCTGCCATATCATAACATTTCAATCCTAAATTTAACCAACATATAGCAAAATAAAAAGACAAAATTCAGTGAGCAATAGCCAGCCCACGGAGCATTACTCTCGCTTGCTCTTGCTACTAGCTAGCCGACACACGGGCAAACTGAACAAGTCCAATACATCACCGCCACTACACCAGTTTTGGTATTCCGCACTTCCACCCCAACGCAGTAAGCCATCGCACAAGCTATATATAATAATGGCCCTCTCAGAAGTCAAGAAGATGTGGAAAAGAAACATTACAATGTATCATTGGTTTGCTGTAGTTAGATGTGGTCAAATGAACGTGCCGGTCGGGCTAGTCTGAGGCATGATATTGTTAATCTAGTCTAGACATAGCATAACTCATAAGCTACATGGGCTGTGCCGATTTGGCCTGATCGGTCGTGCTTTGCTTGGGTCGGTACCGCGACCTAAATGGCTAGCCTGGCACAACATGGGCATGGCCCGTTTAGATATGATAAGGTTCGTTTATCCCATTTAAACATGATAAGATCCGTTTAGCTCGTTTAGATATGACACGGCCTATTTAGGCACAACAACGGTCAAATGTTTGAAATTTTTACCTATTTACAGTAGTTGGGAAGCTTAAAAAATTCCAAAAAATCAATATATATATATATATATATATATATATATATCTCTCTCTCTCTTTTTATGGTATAGAATCCTTTTTGTAAAGTTTAATTTGTATTTTTAAATTTTATTCATTTTTTAGAATTTTGCAATTTTTCAAAAATTTTTGGGGCAAGATGGGCTAAATGGGTCTGTATCGGCCTGTTGGGCTAAATATACCTAGGTTAGATCCAAGACTTAGCCTGTGGGTTGTGCCTGGCTCTGCAACAACAGGAGTGCAAGGTGAGCAAGTAGCAGTAGACTACTCGAGCAGTCATGAGCCACATTTGAAGTTTTACTCCATACAAGATATGTATGATAGCACATGTGAAGTTGAGGAGGAAGCAGGCTTGTGTTTCTTTTACATGGATGAACCAGTAAGCTACAATGAGGCCTCTAGAAATGTGAGCTGGAGTGATGCACCACCAAATGCCAATGTTACTTTGTATTGTGATTCCAAGCTACAATTTAGATTTATGCCTCAAAGTGGCACTGTTTTGCGACAAGGAGAAACCTGGGAACCCATTTTGGCCAAGAGGAAGGTGTGGAAGACCGACCAAGGAAGGGGGATCAAACCCTAGCGCATGAGAGAAGAACGCATGGGAAGGCACTAGCAACCTTCAGCTAAAGGGAATTATTTCTTAAGGGAGAAGGAAGAGCCAGAAGTCAAGCCAAGCCAAGAAGCTAAGCCAAACTATTATTTCTCGAGGGTGAAGAAAGGAGGCCAACATGGAGGGTGGGGGAGGGCTAGCCATGCATGCATAAGGGAGAGTGCGTGAGCCAAAACATGCGGAGCCATAATGAGGTGCGGCTCAAGCCAAAAAAGAAAAGAGCCACAACTTGTTTTGGCAAGGGGGAACCGAATAGGAAACTAATTTGGCCAAATCAAGAAGGGAATCTAAGTGGGACTCAGCCCCTTTGCTGTGCCAAGCAAGATAGAGGGAACGCATCCTAGGTGAAACCGGTTTAGAAAAGGGCTAGCACATGAAGAAAGAAGCCAAGAAGGAGAGAACCAGGTATGAGCTAGATAAGAAAACAAGCTATATGAGTCCTTATGCGAGCCAAAAGAGAAGCCCGGTAAGGGAGATCAAGCTGGGAACAAGACAGGGAGTTCCACACATGAGTTCCAGCTATGTGCAACTAGGATACCTAGCCAAACACGTGAGGAGAAGCTAGAAATTGATTCCAAGCCAAAGATTGAGCCAGAAGCACCATTGATCCAGGAACACATTGAAGGCAAGTCGAAGAGGATTTTCTATGTGGGAATTATTCAAATTAGTTTTTAGGATTAAAAAGAGTCTATTTGATTTGTTTCTTTTCTTAGAGATAGAGTCCAAACTTATTTATCCTTTTGAGTCCGATTTGTACACATGAGTTGGCCTTCAGCCCCAGCTATGTTTGAGTTATGATAGATTGAGTCATCGTGTGTTTTGCTGGTTGGCCGTACCCATGGCAGCAATATAAGGCCAAGGGGCATATCCCTTGTAACTTAGACCAGAAATTATGATTTAGACTATGAATAACATAGAAAAGCCACTTGGCACCATGTTGGTGTGTTGTGAGTTGATTTGAGAGATTGCCAAGAGAAGGAGAAGCGGTTGCTGCATAAGAGAGAGGAAATTTCGTGAATTTCACCAAGGGAGAAAGATATCATTGCACGAGTAAGTTGAGAATACCATATTCTCATATTGTATTTGTCAGACCTGGATTTTTCAACCCAGAATCCTCTGTGATTCTACCGCACTATTCTTTGGATCAGTAGATAGTGCTCACAGATACAGTACTGAACATCAAAATGCATATCATGCAAAAGCGTAAATATAGTAGTAGACTTACTCATGGGCCGAGTAGGCCGAAATCAATAAAATGCAGCAGCGAAAATGAAGCACATAGGTGGGACCCTCAGGACGTGCCCACAGGCGGCCATCTAGGGGTTCGTGACCTAGTTCTTGACATCTTCATCTTCTTCACCATCTCATGTTGAAGCATAGCGATATGACTCCTAATTCTGGATTAATTGAGTGAGCGAGAGTGAGCACAACCACCGTGCTCCGCGAGCCAATACACAGGATACAAGTAGATAACATGCATAGCTTATTAAGGAAAGCCTCAGGTTATTTTATTTGGCATAAATTGCTTTTTAAAATATGATACATAGAAATATCCTGAGACCTAGCAGTTTGAACTAAAACATAATGTATGAAAGAATGCAATAATAATAGCGATCCAGATTCCATCCACCGTTACATGGCTTCTACACCATATGCTAACCTTTCAGTGTTATAACCGCTTACAGTATCACTAGGGCGACACCCAAGGCAACAAAAATCAGGACTTTCTATTGCCCACCACTTTTCCAATTCCACCCACAAAGTTTTTGAAATAGAACTATATGTGGTTAAGTTCCCATGTCCGCCCTTAACCGTGGGCACGGCTATTCGAATAGTTCTCACTCTGCAGAGTTTGTACACTTTACTCACAAGAGACAATCTGCTCATTGCTCTGCACGATTTCTTAGTCATGCGATTGAGTAGATCATCACAAGGTTGTTACAATGCATTTTTCCCAGCAGAGTCATGTCTGCTAAGGTTTCACTCCCTTTAGGGTACGACCACCCTTCCAGGAGTCCCCTCTTGCGCCGCCACGTCGGAGGATGTGACCATCCTTTGCCCGCCCGTGGTCACACCGACGCAACCCATACTGAGTCGATGCAAATTAGTTAGCCCTGCCTACAATTTGCCAGCATGTGGTTGTACTATTGTACACTGGGAGGTCATCACAAGATTCGGTCCTTAGAGTTATCTAGGCGGTTTTACCATTATCCCCCTTTGTGCTTTCATAGCACCACACCCCCAAACCATTCGCCCAGATAGTTAAGCAATTTGGGATTTTTGGAAGCATAAAATATCCATGTTACAACATACCAGCCATTTTCACTAAGACTTCACAAATCAGTTCCTCATGATTAAAAGTGATGCTTGGGAACTTTGGTGCCCCTGATTATCTAAGCAGCACTAAGCATGGCGTATAATTACAAGACTTATTTTTGAAAGTTTTTCTATTATAATTTTGCTAGGGTGACAAGGCTCAAATACTCAAATATTCCTAAAGAGTGTAATATTAACAAACTAATTAATGGGCATGTAACTAGAATTCATAAAACAACATAATTTGCATATGAAACAACAATGTCCAATTTGATAATTTAAAATAGAAATAATTTACAAAAAATGTAGGTTCAACATGATCAAAGTATTGACTCACCTTGCATGGTTTACCATGGTCTTGAGCTCATCCAAAGCTTTCTCATTCGATGGGCTTGAGCTTCTGGTCTTTATCTTCACCTCAATTTTGATCTCGCTTGATCAATAGAATCTTCAGGACTCTAATTTCCAATTACGCGATAAATAGCTGAATCCAAATAAGAGCAAATAACTCAAAAGATCCAAATAAATCCAATTGATCTTTATTAATTTTTATTATGATTAAATGGGTGATTTGAGACAAGGCTGATTGGGTACGGAGTATTGATGAAGTCAGAGGGGTTGGAGCGAAGTGACAAATAGCTAAGGGAAATCCGTCGAGGCTGGTGCAAGGGAAGGTTTTTGGTGAAGGAATATTCATGAGAATATTTCTCTTTAGGTTCAAGGATGGCTAGGTATAGCCGACAGTAGAATACCATAACTTGATCTTTTAATTTGATAAAACTTCTTTTATTATTTTATATTTATCAAGGAAATTTCGTGAGTCGAGCCAGACATATGGACAAATGTATGAATTTAGTTGGGTGTTAATTTATTGGTCGAGTGTTGCCATTTATGAACTGGGGCAGGGGTTCCCTAGGCGATGCATATGACTTTTAGCTTATCGAATTAATTCATATGGCTAGTAATTTGATACAAAGCATTTTATGCAGTCCTAATTATTAATTAATTGTATAATTGGTTAAATGTTTACTTCAGAATATATATACATTGGTGAGATTATTTCCATCCCTAATGACCTAGGGCTATTATATTTTAGTACCTGTACATTAATTTGACCTTTTAATTTGGAGGCGCTCTGGAAATTACTGATATTGATATTTTATTCCTTTACTTAGCATATGCCACAATTTAATCTTAATTTATTTATGACTAATCTCGCCTGCTACACATGATTATATTTCGTTATCGTTACTAATTTAAAGCTACCATTAAAAATTCCATGATCGGCAGTATGTTAATGATAGTGTCTATATTTTTAGTAGGGTCTACGGTGAATACAAAAATTTTACTAACATATTTACTAGTGGGCTGCATACATATCATCCGCATTTCTCTAACTATTTTCTTCCATATATATATATATGTATATATATATATATATATATATATATATATATATATATATATATATATATATATATATATATATATATATATATATATATATATATATATATATATATATATATATATATATATATATATATATATATATATATATATATATATATATATGAAGAGTCTCTATTTCAAATACTTTTAATATTTTGTTTAACTCATGCTCCTTGATTGGACTAATATTTATATCTACAAGTGTACATTTTTACCATCCCCACAAACTTTTAAATTTTGCATTTTAATTTGAGCTACATAAACATGTTGGATAATTACCTTGATATGATCTTAATTGTTATTTTAATTAAGGTTCTTGTGATGCTTGGACATTTATACCAAAACCCTCTTTTATTAATGCTCATTTATTAATAATTAGTCTTAAATAAATATTGAAGCCACATTATTTACTCATATATGATAATTAATCTAATATTAAATCTTAAACAATCTTATTTACATCCTAATCAAATTTATTAGCTCCCATGGATCAATTTCAAAATTTTCCTTAATTTTCCTCAATTGAAATGGAGTAAAGAAAACAAAAATAAAAATAAAATAAAAAAGAGTGGGGCCAAGGGAAAAATAGGATTCGAACTCAGGTTCTCGGTGAGAGACTTCAGCTGCTGGCGCTAGTGACCAACTGGGCACTTGCCCGTTTGTGATTGGAATAGGGTGGCAATTTAGAAGAGGTGACGCATGAGCTAGAGAAAAATAGAGGAAGCGGCCAGCGCTTGGTGCCAGGCTCGCCGGCGGTAGGCGATGGCCGGGGAGGCGGCAGTGACCGGCAAAATGGGTTCCCGGGGAGGCAGGGAAGCTAGTGGAGGTGGTAGCACGGGTGGGGATGGCGCTAGGAGGGATCGGCGGCGCTGAGAGCGGCTGACGTAGGGAGCTGCATGGGTAGCGACCGTCGGAGGGGAGGAGGAAGGAAATGGGGAGAGCATGAGCGGGAGATGGGTAGGTGGATGCTTACCATGCTATTGGTCGAACCGAAAGGGGTCCGAGGCTGGTCGGCGACAGTGGCCTACGGCGGCGCAAGCATGTTCATGGCGCCGTGAGCTGGGATGAGGGAGGAGCTCTGGCGACGGTGGGGAACGCTCCAGGGAGGCGTGTAGATGGTGCCCGAGGGAGGAATTGGCCCAAGGTGTCCTAGAGGAGGAATGGCACTGGCTGCGGCGGTTGTGGCCGTCAATGGGGTAGAACATCCGTGCGGCGAGCCCTAGTGCACGGAAATTCAATTAGCATGGTGAGGAAGCAGGAACACATGATGACACAATTTCTTTTGGGAGGATTCACCGAGACGGCCGGAATGCTAAGAAGAGGTGGTGACTGGCGTTCAGGGGCAGGGCGCGGGTGAACTCGAGCCAAGCACGGGGGTAAAGAGGGAGGAACAGGGGAGTAAGGGGGTGGGCTAGGGCCTATTTATAGCTTAGAGGGGGCATCGTAGGGGCACTGTAGCCGACGACCCGGAGCAGTACACTGGATGGGATGGCGAGGCGACGGCCGTCGCCGGATGACGTGCACGCAGGGCATGGGCGCAGACATGAGATTGATGGGAGCAGGCGCGGTGACATGGGGGCGATGAGTGAATAGTGGGAGTGGGGTCGGCCGGTCGAGCGAGGTGAGTATGACGGGAGAAGAAAGGAAGAAGAACGAGCGGAGGAGGAAGAGCCAGCGCGAGGGGAGAAGGAGAAAAGAAAGGAGGCAGGGGCAGGAGCCGGGCCCGCTAGGCAGACGAAGAACGGGGAAAAGAGGAGAGAGAAAGAATGGGGCTGGGCCCACTGCAGTGAAGGAAAAGAGAGAGGGAGGAGGAGAGAGGGAAAAGAAGTGGGCCCACATGTAATAGAGAGAAGGAAGAAAATGAAGGAAAAGAGAGATAAAAAGAGAAAGGGTTAAGCAAAATTTTAGAATTTGGACTTTTAATTTAAAATTTGAATTTTCATTAGGATTTACTAATTTCCAGTTTTGCATGATGTTCAAAATTTTGAATTCTTAGTTTAATTATTTAAATGCAAGCCAGTGGCTTCTTGTTATGGTTCTTATTGGCGTAATCATTTTTGCTCGCACCGCCGTAGTCGTTCTTGCCCTTCTCCAACTTTGGGCAGTTTGCTCGAATATGGTTGGGGCCACCACACTCGAAACAGATCACTGGATCTCCTCTCATTCTCTCCCTAACCCTCTTGTATGCTTGGCTCCCTAACCCTCTTGTAGGCATAAGGTAATTTTCTAGCTAAGAGGGCTAACTCACCCTTTAGAAACTATTCAAACTAATCATCACTCATCTCGTATAAAGCAGCCAAAGAGAAACCAGAGATGCCATCAGAAGATGGTCGGGAAGCAGATATGGGACAGCGACCAAGGCCATCGACTACGACTTCATCTTGCGAGACGACGATGTTGATCTCATGAGTCTTGAGACGTGAGTACAACGCGTCAAGACTCAAGGTTGACAAATCAATCGTGTCCTTGATGGTGGTCACTTTTATCTTTCAAACTGTAAGATCTAGTGTAGATAGTATCTGTCGAGCGTTATCTGAGTTGAATATGTGAGACCAATAGCTCGGAGGTTGCTCAACATCTTATGAAATTTTCCAAAGCACTCATCTAATGACTCACCAGTAAGCATCTCGAATTTATTGTATTTACTCTTGTATTGATCTTGTCGGATAGTCTTGATATGAGTGGTGCCCAGTTGTATCGAGGGTCACCTAGATGTCGTATGCTGACGTGTGATGAGAGATGCGATCAAACTCATTTCAGCTAAGACTCTGAATGATGATGTCCGTTTCCTTAGCATTTGCCTTAACATTTGGTGTATTCATAACTATAATGTTCTCATTGGTATAAACAACAAACCACATCTTAACCTTTTCTAAATTGCATAGTTTTGAGCCTCAATGTAATACTCCATCCTACTCTTCCAAAAGGGATAGTTGACACTATCGAAGATAGAAGGCTTGGTGTAATACTTGTCAGCTGTCATAACTCCTAAGATCAGTTAAGATTTATGAGAAGAGCTAATCGGACTCTGATACCACTTGTAGGACCGAAAATGGTAACAGGGGAGTTAATGGTGCCTCAAATTTTTCCAAAAGTATTTCCTAATATTTATTCCAATAGCTATGAGGATCAATTGTAAAGAATAAATCAACATATACTAATTTGACAGAAAACCAGTATGGTCAAACAAAACCAGAGTGATCGAACAAGACCAATATGGTCGAAGACCAATGTGGTCGAATGAGACTAGAGTGGTCGAACAAGACCAGAGTGGTCGAAGACTAATGTGATCAAAGACTTGTGAGTGGTCAAAATAAGACCAGTGTAGTCGACGACCAGTGAGTGGTCAAAAATCAATGTGGTCGAAGACATATGAGATCAAAGGATAAACAGAGATTTCAACACTGCTTCACGAATGAAAAATCCGTGTAACTTTTGATTCGTAGATCCAAATTCTTTAGGATATCATAAACCTATTCCAACGAATTATCATGAAAAACATTATCAAAATTAATATCTTTTTTAGTTTTAAGATAGATTGCATAAAAACCAATCAAAAACCTAAAACGGTGAAAACAACTTGTTTGTGGGTGGATGATGACTAAGATGACTCTAGATGTATTCCCCACATGTCA
This sequence comes from Dendrocalamus latiflorus, assembly GCA_017311315.1. Taxonomy (NCBI): domain Eukaryota; kingdom Viridiplantae; phylum Streptophyta; class Magnoliopsida; order Poales; family Poaceae; genus Dendrocalamus; species Dendrocalamus latiflorus. The sequence continues at coordinate 31,034,968 of CM029627.1, read as the reverse complement.
CAGCTAATTAGAACACCGATGAAATCAAGCCAAAAAACCCCACATCAAAAAAATCACTTGAAAGATAAAAAAGTGGAAAAACTGAGTTTCTTGATGAACTTGCTACCAAAATATCTAGATGGGTGGAGATTGATTTTTTGATGTTATCTCCATCACTTGTACGTTCTTGGCATAGTAAGATCAAGAAGAAGGAAGTAAAGAGATCAAAACCAACCAAATCTAGAGCATATCAATCAAGACATGATAGATTCATGGAGAAATACAAAGGTGATGTATTGCTTACTTGAGATGGAAAGTTTTACAGGCACTTCACCTTGTAGAATAGAGAGCACACCAAGTACTCTATTCTCAAACCTTAACCCTAAACATGAAAGCACAAGAGGGATGGGTTGGATGGTTAACTACATATCTACATCCCAACCCCTTTTTATAGATAGGCTAGCCAGCCACATATACCCTTTAGTGGATACTATCTACTTAACATAATAAGGGAAACTTGGTAACCCCACGCACATGAATTTTACTCACACATGTTAACTTATGCATGATTTTTAAATTGCATAAGCCTGAGCCTGGTAAATCCTTAGTCTTGATCCATCTTAATCAAACAAGATCTCCTTTGACCTAAAACGCTCTTCCAAGCACTACACATGCGTCATGGTTTTGATCCAAAATAGTTTCTGATATTTTGGCCAAACTACCAAAATACCATTTGTTGACCCAGTCATCACTATCCTTTGCAAGTAATCGTCATACTTGCCATATGTAGGTGCACCACTAGCTGCTATACGTTGCCAAGTTTCTCCCATCCCAGTTCCACCAAACCACGGCTTACTTAGACCGTCCATGCCACATGGTGCAATTTCGCCATTTGAACTCGCCTTCAATATTTTCCGCCTTTCTCATATCATGCTTAAACTCACCATCTCACCCGGTATCCTCGATCATTTTGGGCCTTAACTCTTCCATGAGCATAGCTCCAATCCTCGTTGGTGACCATGGTTAACTCCAAGTGACCCTACACATCCAAAGACAAAGAAATCATTTTCGGGCATAAGTTCTTCACAACTTGACCCACATTAGTCAAAACATGCATCATGCAACCTTAATGCAATGATCTATGTCAGCCCAACTCAATCTATGACTCAAATCCCAAAATCCTTAATTTCTACCCAAAACCAATCTAGACAAAGTGCAATCTTTGCAAAAGCACTTGACTACTCCATAAAATTTGCAATGGTTCATCACAACAATAACCTGGACCTTCTCACATGGTCTCTCAGTTACTTAGTCAGCCAAGGAGATCCATTACCTGATAAATACTTCATATTATGTGATTCTATGATTGATGATTTTGTGATTCCTTTCAAGATTTCACCGATAATTGGATGAGTTCCCGGGGAGGGGGGGGGGGTGTATCATATTCAAGGGGGCAGCGGACGGGGGGCATGACATTTTTTGTTAAGAACTTTAGAGGAAATATCATCTCAATTCTCAAGGTACTTTTTTTCACTCTTTCGTTGCTTTCTATGTTTATGTCATAGGATTAATCTCGTTCAAAATCAAATGAAATATTAGAATATATTGTGATTATGTTCCTTTCAAATCTCCATGGCCACTTACATTGATTATTTCGGTATGGATTGTTTAATCCTAAAAGCATGGCCACATAAAACTAGTTTTGTCTCGATGTTGAATGCTGTCACTATATGTACAAGGAGTAAGATAAGTTACTTAATGCATTTAGGATGTTTGCATATTCTAGAAGGATATATGTTCTCTAAAAAAGAGGTTAGTTGAGTAATAAAGCAATAAAAACTAATAATTGAATTTATTATTAGTTTATTGAGTGACGCACAGCGTTGAGTCATCGAGTGAGGGCCAAGTGACCAAACTCTAGTAGCACTCGGAGAGGCAGCGGCATGTCCAGTGAGGAAGTGGCACCGGGCAAGGCGATGATGAGCCGTCCTAGCTAAGATTTATTCCTGAGTCCACCACTAAGAATACCTGCAGTGAACTCAAAGATGCTTAATTCTAACAATTCTCTTCATACTCCATACCGATCCGCAATGGACATTATCACTTACAACATTTTTTCTACCGTGTTAGTTCAATCTCTGTCTGTGGTACAAATATCTTAAGGTCCAGTTCCAAACAGCTTCTTGCTTCTGGTCAAAAGCCATTTAAAACACATTGGCTTCTTGACGGTTTTTCTTTTTTCCATTTTATTATCCATAGAGATATAACTATGGATTTTTTCTATTTTTTAATTAAATACCTCAGAAAATGGTAATATCAATTACAGTAGCATTTTAATGGAAAGGCATGGTACTTCGGAACAAGACGTAAGTAAGCTTGCTCTGGCGACTGAAATGTGTGTTGCAGGGCCGGAGCTAGCTCCGGCACCACCCCCAAATTCAGAGGAAAAAAATCCCAGTGATCAGCTCTTCTCCAGTGCATGGGCCATATTTCTACCATCCAGCCAGTGAGCAACGGCTCCGTCCTCAGTGGCTCCCAAGCCCTAAATCCCAGACGGCAGGCCTCTCCTCCATGGCGCCGTCACCCAATTCGAGAGAAGAATAGGGCGCCTCTCCTCCATGGCGCCGTCACCACGCGCTCCCTATGCCGCCTTGGCTGCCGCGACGGAGCGCGTTCGCTCCGGAACGCTCGGCCCGAAGGACGCACACCACCTGTTCGACGAATTGCTGCAGCAGGCCACCCCCGTTGCATCCCGCGCGCTGAACGGCTTTCTTGCCGCCCTCGCTCGTGCGCCGCCATCAGCCGCCTGCAGAGACGGCCCCGCCCTCGCCGTGGCCCTCTACAGCCGCATGTCCCGAGGCGCCGGCCTACGGGTGGCGCCGTCGACGCACCACACCTACGGCATCCTCATGGACTGCTGCTGCCGCGCACGCCGCCCGGATCTAGCACTTGCCTTCTTCGGCCGCCTCCTCAGATCGGGCCTGAGGCTGCAAGTCATCACTTTGAGCAATCTCCTCAAGTGCCTCTGTGACAACAGGAGGAGTCAGCGGGCGCGCAACCTGCTCCGGATGATGGCCGAAAGCGGAGGTGGCTGCTCGCCCGACGTGGTGGCGTACAACATGGTCATCCATGGCTTCTTTAAGGAGGGCGAAGTGGGCCATGCATGCAAACTATTCGATGAAATGGTGCAGCAGGGGATTTCACCTACTGTGGCGACTTATAGCTTGATTGTTGATGCACTGTGCAAGGCCCGAGCAATGGACAAGGCAGAAGTGATCCTTCGACAAATGGTTGATAATGACATTCGACCGAATAATATGACATATAATAGCCTTATCCATGGATATTCCACTTTGGGCCAGTGGAAGGAGGCGGTTAGGGTGTTGAAAGAAATGTCAAGTCGGGGTCTTATACCAGATGTTGTTACATGCAACTCACTCATGGCCTCCCTTTTCAAGCACAGAAGAAGCAAGGAAGCCAGAGAAATTTTTGATTCCATGGTTCTGAATGGCCAAAAACCTAATATCGTTTCGTACCGTGTTCTGCTTCACGCGTATGGCAGAGATGGATGTCTTGTTGACATGAACAATCTCTTCAATTTGATGGTGGGAAATGGTATTTTACCTGATCAGAAGGTTTTCAACATACTGATTGGTGCCTATGCTAAATGTGGAATGTTGGATGAGGCTATGCATATATTTGAAGACATGGGGAAGCAAGGAGTGAAGCCTGATGTTATTACGTATGGTACACTTGTTAATGGCTATTGTAAAACTGGAAGGATCGACGATGGGTTGACTCTTTTCACAGATATGTTGCATAAGGGAGTTAAACCCACAACTATTACGTATAACATCATGCTGGATGGGTTATTTCAGGCTGGTAGAATCGCTGCTGCAAAGGAATGGTATTGCGAAATGATTGAAAGTGGAATAGCAGTGGGCACTGACACGTACAATATAGTTCTTGGTGGACTTTGTAGAAATAATTGTACTGATGAAGCAATCACGCTGTTCCAGAAATTACGTGCAACCAATGTGAAGTTTGATATTAAAACTCTCAATATTATGATTAGTGCAATGTATAAGGTTGGTAGACGAGAGGAAGCTAAGGATTTGTTTGCTACTATCTCAGCCTATGGGCTGATGCCTTCTGGAAGAGGCCAACAATCTCTTTTCATCAATGGAGAAGAGTGGCTGTGCTCCTGACTCTCGTCTGCTAAATCATATCGCTAGGATGTTATTGCAGAAAGGTGAGATCGGCGAGGCCATAGGTTATCTATCTAAAATTGATGAGAAGAACCTGACACTTGAAGCCTCGACAACGTCGTTGCTAGTATCTCTGTTCTCAAAGAAAGGCAAATATTGGGAACATGTAAAATTGCTCCCAACAAAGTATCAGCTTTTTGAGGGAATCAACTGAAGTTGAAACATTACATCTGAAGCATGAAAATGAGCTTTGTCAAAAGTTAGGTCCTTGATCTCTTTGTTGTTGATGTTTATTTGGTGATTTGTTGGAATTATAAGCGTAGGTATTGTCTTAGAACTTTTATCTAGTTGTAGGATGAAGGGTAGACCAAGTTACATAGCTGTTTGCATATTTGTTGATAATGACTTCTGACAGGAGTGGTTTGGATATGTGTTCTCCAAGAAGCTTAGTGATTGCCTTTGTAGTATTTTCTTATCTAACTTGTCTAGCAATATTGATCATTAACCTTTTTCATCATGTGTATAAGAATCACTGAACCCTCTTGCGTCATTCAAGAAACTAATTCCACGTAGTTGAACAGGTCCCTTGATGCTGACGAAAAGCTTGTTTGAAGGGTTTAACTTCTCAACATAGCAGGAATTGGGTTGTCAATCAGGTTAAGTGTGCTGTGGCAGGAATTCTGCTAGAGTTTGTTACAGAGTTGTGACTTGCAGTCATGCATGATTTGGGGAGTCAAACTCACTGTGATTACTGCCAACTTAACTGCAGTAATTTGGCTTGAAGTATGCAGCTGGTGGCTAAATCGGTCAAGTCATTTTGGGTCACAAACTGCAAGATGATATTCTGAATGTTGGTGCACTTCAACTATATGAATGTTCGGCATGAAAAGGAGCATAGCATTCCTCTCTTCAGTTTTCACTACTGACCTTCAAAATCAGCATGAAAAGGGAGCAAGAGATGCTTATTGTTCGCCTGTTACCATTTTGTGTAAAGATGCTGTAACTGGAACAGGGTATTGCTTAGTTACAGTTGAACAATGTGGAGGATTCAGAAGCTTCCTCATTTAAGATCAAGGTGGAGTTGGAGATAAGGTTGAAGGCTAGATGCTAAAAGATATTAACCCATGGATCTGATGCCCCAATTGCGAGAGTATCCACTGCCAATCAGTTGTTCGCTTGCTGAAATCTATGAACATCGAAAACGTAATCGGAGGAGAAATTTTGAGGTATGATCTGATGGTTCAGCCCTCAACCATTGTTTGGCCAAAAAACAGTTACAGTCCATTAGCAAGACCGTTCTTTCTTTTCCGTAAGTATACAACGATGATGTTTCTACAACTGCAAGTATTTGTGCAAACTTGTTGAATTGTGCTCACATTCTAATTTCTGAACTTTCTTATATGACTTGTCTAGCAATATCGATCATTAATCTTTTGCATCATATGTATAAGAATCACTGAATCCTCTTGCGTCATTAAAGAAACTAATTCCACGTAGTTGAACAGGTCCCTTGATGCTGACGAAAATCTTCTTGAATTTTTCTACTGAGAAGGAACAAAATAGCTTGTTGGAATTTAGCAGACCAGACCGTTGCTGCTGTATTTGAAGGGTTTAACTTCTCAACATAGCATTACCCTTCCATCAAGTTATGTTTGACTTTGATCAACGATTCAAAGAGACTAACTGAAATGACCATGATGCAAAAGCGTGTCAACTCCCATGACTATGCCCCGTGATATTTTTTCACTACATATATATAACATCCTCATTGAGATGGCCAAATATATATCATCCTAATTAATCAGACCATAGTTAAATACTTAATAATCAAAATGGTGGTGTCGTAGGGATGGCCCCCACCTAAGCCCAGCAGGCCTGATAGGAGATTATAAGGCCCAGAATAGGCCATGTGTAATGACATAACTGCCCCTAGAGGGGATAACCAGATGTAAGGGTATAACTGTAAAAGCACTCCTCAATGTGTATGTATATATACGAGTAAGCCATGGGGAGAACCCAGGCCATTACACTTATCTTCATCACTCTCCACTACCATCTCTCTCTCTGTTTGGTCTGTAGCCACAACAGTTGGCGCCGTCCGTGGGGAGGACGAGGACAAGCCTGAAGACCGAAGAAGAAGGATGGCACTGAAAAAAGTTTCTTCAGCGGCGGCGAAGGGAAAGAAGGCGGCCGGGCCGGAGCGTCGTATGAGTACCAGGGCTTTGGCATCAGCAGCGGCGGACGCGGGCGCCGATGCAGGCGCGGTAGCCGGAGACGTCGACGTTCGCGCCGCGACGACCAACCCCGTCATCGGCACCGCGACGACCCGCCCCGCCACCGGCGTTGCGGGGACGGGCCCCGCGGTCGAAGACATCGGCACGGGTGCGGCGACAACCGACCCCGCCGACGCAATGACAGCCGACCTCGCCGCCCCCACTGCAACCCTCGCCGGCGGCGCGGACCAGGCGGTTCGGGGTAGCCACGACGGAGCGACCGGCAGTTCGGGACCTCGCGACGCGGTCGTCCCCGCGCCGACCCGCCCGTCGGGGGTACCGGCGACCCCGCCTGCACCGGCGATGGAAAGTGCCCTGCTGGCGGCTCTCAATGCATTCCAGCGGGAGCTAGGGGACCTTCGCGGAGCCGTCAGAGATATGCAAGAGGCTCGGAGTCAGCAGGCCGCGCCAGTGGTCGTGTCCGAGCCCACGCCGGAAAGGGCGGACAGTCGCGAAGCCCCCGCATCCAGCCGCGTGCCGCTGCGGCGCGTGGATCCGGAGTCCCCGCTTTCGGCGGGGCTGCAGCAGGCGGCATGGCCCGAAGACTTCAAGTTTCCGAGCGCCATCGACTCGTACAAAGGCGACACGGACCCCCGTGAGTTCGTGCGCGTGTACGAAACCACGATCGAAGCCGCGGGCGGCGACGACACCACGAAGGCGAAGGGACTCCCCCTCGCGCTACAAGGAGTGGCGCTCTCTTGGTTCTTTACCATAGAGCCGGGCTCCATCTACGCGTGGGAACAGCTTCGTGTCCGCCTTCACAACAACTTCCAAGGAAACTACGTTGACCGAGTCGACGCGGACCAGCTCTTCGCCGTGAAGGAAAAACCTTCGGAGAAGCTCCGGGACTACTTCAAACGCTTCGCCAAAATTCGATGTCAAGTGAAAGACGTCAACGAGACCACCATCGTCAATGCAGCCATACAGGGCCTTCGTCCGGGCCCGATGGCCGAGTACAACGCGCGAAAGCCAATCAAGACGGTGGCAAAGCTCTTCGACAAGATGGAAGAATATGCCAGGGCGGAGGAAGACGCACGGCGCAGGCAAGGTGACGACTCCGACACCAACCAGGCCGAAGCCTCGGCAAAAGCCGAAGATCCGCCGAAGGGCGGTTCTTCGAGGGGAAAACGTAAGCAGGAGTCATCCCGGAACGCGCCCGACCGTAGGGACAACCCGCATAAGGAGTCATCCGATCAGCCCAAGCGCGGCTAGCAGAGGTCGAGGCGAAACCGGTACGTCCTCGACATCGAAGGCGGGTCCGACGATGGTGCTCCAGGGGGCCGAGGCGGTCGGGGGCGCCGTGGCCGGGGGCGCGGCCGTGGCAGGGGCCGCGACGATAGGGGTCGTGGGGATTACGACGACCAGCATCAGGGGCTGTGGTGCATAATCCACGGCCGCGGCAACCATGATACCCGCGCATGCACCTCCATCGCGGCGCTCCGCGACAGCGTCGCTAGGGACAGGAACCCGGAGGCGCCCGCCTGCGGTGGCCTACGTCCAATTCCCATACGAGGCCCCCATGCAGGTACAGGCGCAAGGGATGCAGGTACAGGCGCAAGGGACGCAACCCCAGGAAGGCGCCTTACGGATCCAAGCTCACGTACAGCAGCCTCGGGAGGGCCTCCTGTCGTTGCAGGCCCTGGACGCAACCTACCGCAGGGTCATTAACGTCATATCCGGAGGCTCTGCACTGGAATTCGCCTCGGCACGACAACAGAAGGCCTATGCGCGAAGACTACATCACGTGGCGGCATACCCAGCGCAAGCACCGCCGGAGTGGGCGCAGCACGAAGTTACATTCACACCCGATGATGCCCAAGGTGTGGACTTCCCTCATCAGGACCCCCTGGTCATCCGGGTCACCATCGCGGGATGCGACGTGGGGCGCGCCTTGGTGGACGGTGGTAGCTCCGCGAATGTATTGTTTGCGGCGGCCTTCGACCAGATGGGGATCCCTCGAAGCCGCCTGGGGCCCTCGGGAATCCCACTGCAGGGCTTCGGGGGACAGCCCCTGCGGGCGCTGGGCCAAATCGGCCTTCAAGTCTCCTTCAGCCGAGATGACAATGTGCGGACCGAAGATGCCACCTTCGACGTGGTCGACCTTCCGTACCCCTACAATGCCATTCTAGGGCGCCCAATCCTCAACTCCTTCGGCGCGGTACCACATCACGGCTATCTGTGCATGAAGATCCCGGGTCCCCGGACCATCATCACCGTCCGAGGCGACCAGGATATGGCCCGGCGCATCGAGCCAGGCACCAGGTGCCCGCGTCGCGAAGCCCAACGACGCTCTTAGAGCCGGCGTCACAGCGCGGAGGTCCGCGGGGTCACCCATAAGCGCCTGCGCGGGCCCTGCAGATGTCTAGCGACTGGAGGCTGCGGCCGCACCAAGGGCAAACGGTCAGTATATCCACACTTTGTAGTTGCCCACCCGCGCAAACGGGGATGTAATGCAGATCGCCGTTTGCCGCTAATCTTTCTTCGTCACACGCAAGCACGCGGTGAGGGCGCGCGCAGGCTTGGCCAACGCGCCCGTCCCCGCAGCGTACACCAAAGACGCACGTTCGCGTGTGCACTCGCCGTCGCCAGGGGGGCGGGACTGAGTATAAACCAAAGACGCACGTTCGCGTGTGCACTCGCCGTCGCCAGGGGGGCGGGACTGAGTATAAACCAAAGACGCACGTTCGCATGTGCACTCGCCGTCGCCAGGGGGGCGGGACTGAGTATAAACCAAAGACGCACGTTCGCGTGTGCACTCGCCGTCGCCAGGGGGGGCGGGACTGAGTATAAACCAAAGACGCACGTTCGCGTGTGCACTCGCCGTCGCCAGGGGGGCGGGACTGAGTATAAACCAAAGACGCACGTTCGCGTGTGCACTCGCCGTCGCCAGGGGGCGGGACTGAGGATAAACCAAAGACGCATCGGGGGGACGCCCTCACGCGCACAAGTCTCCGGACTATAAAGAAGACGTAGCGTCGAGCCTAGCTCCGCACGCACCAGTCTGCGGACTTTAAATAAGACGTAGCGTCGAGCCTAGCTCCGCACGCACTAGTCTCCGGACTATAAAGAAGACGTAGCGTTGAGCCTAGCTCCGCACGCACTAGTCCACGGACTTTAAATAAGACGTAGCGTCGAGTCTAGCTCCGCACGCACCAGTCTGCGGACTTTAAATAAGACGTAGCGTCGAGCCTAGCTCCGCACGCACCAGTCTGCGGACTTTAAATAAGACGTAGCGTCGAGCCTAGCTCCGCACGCACTAGTCCACGGACTTTAAATAAGACGTAGCGTCGAGCCTAGCTCCGCACGCACCAGTCCACGGACTTTAAACAAGACGTAGCGTCGAGCCTAGCTCCGCACGCACCAGTCCACGGACTCTAAATAAGACGTAGCGTCGAGGTCCGCCTCCGCACGCGCGAGTCTCCGGACTATAAATAAGACGTAGCGTCGAGGTCCGCCTCCGCACGCGCGAGTCTCCGGACTATAAATAAGACGTAGCGTCGAGGTCCGCCTCCGCACGCGCGAGTCTTCAGACTATATAGGAAGTCGTAGCGTCGAGGTCCGCCTCCGCACGCACTAGTCTACGGACTTTAAATAAGGCGTAGCGTCGAGGCCTGCCTCCGCACGCACGAGTCTCCGGACTATAAATAAGGCGTAGCGTCGAGGCCTGCCTCACGCACGAGTCTCCGGACTATAAATAAGACGTAGCGTCGAGGTCCGCCTCCGCACGCGCGAGTCTTCGGACTATATAGGAAGTCATAGCGTCGAGGTCCGCCTCCGCACGCACTAGTCTACGGACTTTAAATAAGGCGTAGCGTCGAGGCCTGCCTCCGCACGCACTAGTCTACGGACTTTAAATAAGACGTAGCGTCGAGCCTAGCTCCGCACGCACCAGTCCACGGACTTTAAATAAGGCGTAGCGTCGAGGCCTGCCTCCGCACGCACTAGTCTACGGACTTTAAAAAAGACGTAGCGTCGAGCCTAGCTCCGCACGCACCAGTCCACGGACTTTAAACAAGACGTAGCGTCGAGCCTAGCTCCGCACGCACTAGTCTACGGACTCTAAATAAGGCGTAGCGTCGAGGCCTGCCTCCGCACGCACTAGTCTACGGACTCTAAATAAGACGTAGCGTCGAGGCCTGCCTCCGCACGCGCGAGTCTCCGGACTATAAAGCAAGGCAAACCGCGGCGGCATCAACACACAGCGCACATCTTAAAATGCCAGGACGTCTGCATACCGGAAGAATCACATGTACAAAGGTCCGGCAACATCCCGGCCGCTCTAAGCCGCTACCCCGCGGGTTCGTCCTTAACACGCGCTAAAGTTGGGGCCTCGCTCGAAGAAGGCCAGCTCGCCCAAAAGTCCAGCGACTCTTCGGCCCTTCGCCAGCGTCACAGGCGTCGCCGGGTTGAAAGGTCGGCCGCGCGAAGCCGGTCCCAGCAAGGAAGCTGCCCGGGAGGTAGGTGAAGGTCAGAATACAAGTAGCAAGTGTGTACTTTATTCGCAAAGACAAGGAACAGTACAACACACGCCTACACCTAAGCACCACGGCGTCAGACCTGCGGGTTCCCGGCGCCTTCGGAGGGCCCAGCGCCACCATCGTCGCGTCGCGGGACCCCGTCCAGAAATTGGTCGAGGCTCCCCGTCCCGTAGAGCAATTTCTGCAGCTCGATGCGCGCAGCACCCGGCCCGACGTGACCCCAGATCCGGTCGAAGAAGGGCCCGAGGGCGAGGCGAGCGGACGGCGCCAGACATCACTCCGGCCCCGCCAGGCATCTCCAGCTGGGGATCATCCAGCGCGGCGACGTGCGTACAACCGCGGTGCTGCAGGAGCGCGCACACCAAGCATGCCTACGTATACGCGCAGTGGGTGCCGAAGGACGTCGCTGCGTCGCGTGCGACGTTGGCGGCATCCCCGACCCAGCGGAGCGTCCGAGACAGCTCCTCCGGACCGAAGGCGCGTCCCGGCACCTCCGCTACCAGCCCTTGAAGATGGCTCTCCAGCGCTTGCATGGCGTCCCAGGCAACCACCGAGGCGTCGCCCAGCGTCCGGTTGCGCTCCGCTAGAGTCAAGGCAAGCTCGCCTTTTTCCTTCTCTAGCGCGGCGACCTGCTCCAGGAACCCGTCCCGCTTCGCCGCGAACTTTTGTTCAGCAGCTGCCGCGGCTGACTCCTGCGCCGACGCAACAAGCCCCTCGGCGTGCGCCCTCGCTTCGGCGCATTCCGCTTCCAGCTGGCGAATGCGGGCGTCTTGGGCAGAGCGGGCGCCAGAGGCTTCGCGCAGCTCCTCCTCGGCGGCCCGCAGCCTATCCTCGAGCGCTTTTTGGCTACGAGCATAGGCCGTTTGCAGGGCCTGCCCCAGCACAAGTGTCTGTAGAAGGGAAAAGACTTAGCAAACCCAGCTAAACTCAGGCGCGGTCGCAGGAGTACTTACCCTCACCCCAGACACCTCGAAAGCGTCCTCGAGGCGCCCCGCACTGTAGGCCTGCAGCACTTGCGGGTCGACGCTCGTGGCCGCGTCATTCACAATCCCGCGCCACGCCCTCAGCGTCTCCGGGGGTGGCGCGAAGTCCGCAGGGCTCACGTGCTCGGAGGCCCCGTGTTCCGTAGGATGCTCCCCCTCCGGAATGAGCAACGCTGTAAATAAGGATACGGGTGACCACCCCAAGGCATAAAAGCATACACCAGAGTAAGCTAAGCCACCCTACCTTCGGTAGCAGAAGGAATGGTCCCGCCGCGAGCGGAGGCCTCCGCGTTCGGGGAGGACGACGGCTGTCCCTGCGCGGCGGGCGGTGTGGCCAGAGGGGCAGAAGGCGCATAGGCCACGGGGCCCTTGGTGCTTGCGCTGGAGTCCCACAAGCTTCTGATGCTCGTAGCCACGACGAACCCCCGCGGTGTCCGGTGGAGCTCCGGCCGCACATATGGCCGTTTGGCCGGGGCAGCCAGCAGCGCCACCGCCCTCGCAGCCGTGGTTGGGGAAGACCCCGCGGCTGCTGCGCCCGGGGGCGAAGGTTCCACGGTGGCAGTCGTCGAAGGGGGCACCTCGGTCCCCGCAGCTGTTGGTAAAGACAGCACGGCTACATGCGCCCCCGCAGAGGGCACCTCCGGCACCACAGCGGCCGCGGCCGAGGGCGGCACCTCGGCATCGCCGGTCCGCACGGGGTCCGCCTCGACGACTTCGGCGGGCGGTGAGGCTTCCCCCCTCCGGCTGCCCGCGGCAAACCCGCCATCCGGGACGCTTGCCGAAGACACCTCGCCTTCGGCGCCCGCGCCACCCAAGCCCAAATCGGCGTACCTCGCCGAGTCTGACTCCGCGTCCGCCGCACCCTCGGAAACACTAGCAGCAGGCGCGGCAGGCGCCCCGCTGCGGCCCCTCTTCCGAGATAAGGTCTTCTTCTTCGCTCCACCATCCCTGAAGCAAAGGAGAATAGCATCATCATACAACGCATTTCGCGTCAACAAAGGAGGGACGCAATCGAGGCTTACGGGGGCCGGGCGGCGCCGGTAGCGAGCAAACCCACGGCGAAACATTGTCGTCTCGATGCCTCTCGGCGGCAAGACGCCAGTCGTAGGCAAGCGGTGCCACGCCGTACATCACGTACTCTTCGGCAAGGTCGCGCATGTTGAGGCGGGCGTCCACGCCTACGAGCCGCTTGACCCTCCGCTTGTCCTCATCATCGAGCGTTCGGCCGGGCGAGGGCTTGAACGCGATTGGTCGGCCTGTGCACTCAAGGCCGCTCCCGCTCTCCACACGGTGGTAGAACCACCGCTTCATCCAGTAAGACTCCCACTTCCCGCGAGTTGAGTTCGCAGGGAAGAGCTTCTTGCACGACGAGTGAAGAATAAAAGAGACGCTACCGAAGCTCGACAGCGTCCCGTCCTTCCGGCCCTTCGGCTGGCATCGCGCCTCGTGGAGATAGGCGAACAGCGACGCGCTGGGCCAGCACGCCCCCGAGCGCAAGGCCCAGCTGTACACCGCGAGTCGGGCCACGGCGTTTGGAGTCAGTTGCGCCAGCTCCAGCCCGAAGGTCCGCAGCACGTCGCCCACCACGGTCGCCGCTGGGATCCGGAGCCCCGCGTCGAAAAAGGCAACGAATACGACCGCCTCCGACCTCTCGGGATGCGGTTCCGTCTCGTCGCCGGCGGGCAATCGTACGTCTTTCCGCCTGGACAACTTCCCCGCACGCAAGAGCCCTTGGATTGTCTTCTCGGTCACGAGCGAGGGGCCTAGATCGCCGGAGAACGTGCCTGCCTCCTCCGCCACCAGCCGCTCCTGGTCAGCTGCCGACGGGTCGCGCTCTTGGAGCGCGTATTTCACCTCCAACGGCGAGGATCGCCGGCGAATGGCAGGGTCACCGACCGCCTGGCCGCGCTCGCTACTGGAGGCCATCGCCTCCCACGACGAGACTAAAGTGGCGAAGATAGCGCGAAGGTGTGGAAGGCGGAGCAGACAGGAAAGAGGGCGTAAAGGTGCGTGGACGCTGTTATGGGGGGGCTATTTCAAGCCACCTCGCACGTACCACCGCTACCGAAGCGTCGCAACGATACGCGTGCCGGATGCAACCGCAGCGGTGTAAAGGCCCGCCCCACACGATTCTCCATAATTGAAAGCGAAGGGTCGCGGCGGTCCGTGCACGAGGCGTGACCCCGGTCGTACAAGCGCCCATCCAGCGCAACGCCCCACCCAGCGCAGGAAGGTCACGACCACAGGCGCCATTTACTGCCTGCCCCGTGTCCCCCTTCCCTGGGGAAGAGGCGAGCGGCTGCAAACACGCAACCGTCCACATCCCGCCGCCCACCAGTCATAGGCCGCCGCGTGCCCCGGGAGCGTTGGGTCGCACGCTACGGGAACCTAACCCTGGCAGACCAGGGGCCGGCGTGATTCCAGGAACACGTACAGCGCAAGGCCGCATTAAAGACCCCAAGTCACCGCCCACGCGGCGGTGTTCGCAGGGCAAAGGCGCCAGCTTCGCTGCCACCCGTCTACTTCGACTACGCGCCAGCTTCGCTGCCACCCGTTCGAAGGGCGGGGGACGGAGCGCGCGCGCGTCTATTTCGACTAGGCGCCAGCTTCGCTGCCACCCGTCTACTTCGACTAGGCGCCAGCTTCGCTGCCACCCGTTCGAAGGGCGGGGGACGGAGCGCGCGCGCGTCTACTTCGACTAGGCGCCAGCTTCGCTGCCACCCGTTCGAAGGGTAGGGGACGGAGCGCGCGCGTCTACTTCGACTAGGCGCCAGCTTCGCTGCCACCCGTTCGAAGGGTAGGGGATGGAGCGCGCGCGTCAACTTCGACTAGGCGCCAGCTTCGCTGCCACCCGTTCGAAGGGCGGGGGGTGGAGCGCGCGCGTCAACTTCGACTAGGCGCCAGCTTCGCTGCCACCCTTTCGAAGGGTAGGGGACGGAGCGCGCGCGTCTACTTCGACTAGGCGCCAGCTTCGCTGCCACCCGTTCGAAGGGTAGGGGACGGAGCGCGCACGCCTACTTCGACTAGGCGCCAGCTTCGCTGCCACCCGTTCGAAGGGCAGGCGACGGAGCGCGCGCGTCTACTTCGACTAGGCGCCAGCTTCGCTGCCACCCGTTCGAAGGACAGGGGACGGAGCGCGCGCGCCTACTTCGACTAGGCGCCAGCTTCGCTGCCACCCGTTCGAAGGGTAGGGGACGGAGCGCGCGCGCCTATTTCGACTAGGCGCCAGCGTCGCTGCCACCCGTTCGAAGGGTAGGGGACGGAGCGCGCGCGTCTACTTCGACTAGGCGCCAGCTTCGCTGCCACCCTTTCGAAGGGTAGGGGACGGAGCGCGCGCGTCTACTTCGACTAGGCGCCAGCTTCGCTGCCACCCGTTCGAAGGGCAGGGGACGGAGCGCGCGCGCCTACTTCGACTAGGCGCCAGCTTCGCTGCCACCCGTTCGAAGGGCAGGCGACGGAGCGCGTGCGTCTACTTCGACTAGGCGCCAGCTTCGCTGCCACCCGTTCGAAGGACAGGGGATGGAGCGCGCGCGTCTACTTCGACTAGGCGCCAGCTTCGCTGCCACCCGTTCGAAGGGCAGGGGACGGAGCGCGCGCGTCTACTTCGACTAGGCGCCAGCTTCGCTGCCACCCGTTCGAAGGGCAGGGGACGGAGCGCGCGCGTCTACTTCGACTAGGCGCCAGCTTCGCTGCCACCCGTTCGAAGGGCGGGGGGCGGAGCGCGCGCGCCTACTTCGACTAGGCGCCAGCTTCGTTGCCACCCGTTCGAAGGGTAGGGGACAGAGCGCGCGCGTCTACTTCGACTAGGCGCCAGCTTCGCTGCCACCCGTTCGAAGGGCGGGGGGCGGAGCGCGCGCGTCTACTTTGACTAGGCGCCAGCTTCGCTGCCACCCGTTCGAAGGGTAGGGGACGGAGCGCGCGCGTCTACTTCGACTAGGCGTCAGCTTGGCTGCCACCCGTTCGGAGGGTAGGGGGCGGAGCGCGCGCGCCTACTTCGACTTAGGCGCCAGCTTCGCTGCCACCCGTCCGAACGGTAGGGGACGGAGCGCGCGAGTCCACTTCGCCGGGGCGCAGCAAAGACGGGAGTCTTGTCCTGCGGAATCTACCTCGTTTTCCTTAACAGGCCACCTACAGTGCACCAACATATAAGGTGGTGCCGGTGGGCTCCCTCAGGAACACCGACTGTAGGTAGGTCTGTTAAGAAAAACAGGGCAGACCTCGCTGTCGCCTACGGAAGCGCGGTGCGGGGTCAGGAAGCGCGGCTGGCTGTCGATAACCGGCTCTGATCAAGCTCCCAGGAAAAATAGACCTCCTTCTATGCATCAACATTCCCCAAGGCGCTCAGCGTCACCCAGGAATGTTGATGCACGGCAGGGGCCCATTTTAGGGGAACAGCTTCTATCACAATATACGCAGGAGCAACGCCCCACCAGCGCCATATATATACCCCCATCAGCAGGGGAACCAACCGGCGGAAGTCCAACCGCCGGAAGTCCGCCGCCATATTAATGGTCACGACGCCTCAACGCCCGCACCACGCCAAGCACGCTGCACCACGTGGACGCCCGGAAGTCCGAGCGTCGCAGCAGCGCGCACGTCTGCTTCGGCTACAGCGCAGCTCCGGAAGCTTGGAAACGTTCACAGGCCGCGGGGACGGAGGGGGCCAAAAGACTCGGCAACATGGCTTCGGCCTTGTGAAGCCCTTTACCATGAGAGGCTCCTGTCGTAGGGATGGCCCCCACCTAAGCCCAGCAGGCCTGGTAGGAGATTATAAGGCCCAGAATAGGCCATGTGTAATGACATAACTGCCCCTAGAGGGGATAACCAGATGTAAGGGTATAACTGTAAAAGCACTCCTCAATGTGTATGTATATATACGAGTAAGCCATGGGGAGAACCCAGGCCATTACACTTATCTTCATCACTCTCCACTACCATCTCTCTCTCTGTTTGGTCTGTAGCCACAACAGGTGGCTTTTTGGAGGCTGCAGCAATTTATCGACGAAGCACTTTTATTTCTACTTTTGGATGTAACAGGTAGTTGAAATAATCTTTTATAGAGTCGTAACTGCAAAATCTAGCTGGAATAGTAAAGAATTCTCTAACTAACTTGCTCCACAGCATGGCAACCGCAAAATGACACTTAATAATCAAAATGGTGGCTTTTTGGAGGCTGCAGCAATTTATCGATGAAGTCTGGCTCTGGAATTGATACGAGCCCGACCTCAGTGGTGATTTCGCAGAGATATCAGACTCTTTTGCGTGGTCAGGAGGCAAGGAAAGGACGTCGCCGGCAACCAGCTCATGCATGGGATTTTTGGAAGTAAAATAATTAATTTTTCTGATCGAAAAGGCTTAGGAAATTCAAATCACCCCCAAAAATGTAAAATAAAATAAATTAAAAAGTATCGTGGATGCATAGTTAAGCATGCTTTACTCAAATAAAATATATTCATGTACAAATAAACTTTTTATTTTTCGCAAAAATTATTTTTTGATTAAAAATTGATAAAGCCTTTTTAAGTCACGAAACACAAAAAATGGAAATTTCAAAAATCATATTTTAATTTATTTTTCGTAAAATTGGAAAAACTAGGATGTTACACACTGTTACGCTATAGCGACTACTACCAATGCTATCTAGTACCTTAGTGAATGTTCAAATCCCAGAAAATTATAGTGCAAAATCCATACAAATAACCCACCCAGGTGTAGTTTGTAGGAATCAAACTCGATCCGATCATTTTTTCAGACAAACAAGGTGCGTACCATAAGTAAAGCTATGCAACGGTTGGCCACGTACGTCAAACCTCCTAATTCAAAGTTCGAGCACTAAAATGGAACAAATAATCACTACTACAAAAGAGACTATACTGGACGGCTACATCACAGACGGTTTGACAAAACCGTCTGTGATTGACACTAACACAGACGGTTTTAATTTGGACACCGTCTATGTTAGTGGCCGAGTATCACAGACGGTCCTTACTGATGAACCGTCTGTGATAATATGGAATTATCACAGACGGTTTTTCATTATAAACCGTTTGCGTTGTTTAGACTATCACATACGGTTCTTCTTAAGAAACCGTCTGTGAATGTTCACAGACGGTTTTTGACAAGAACCGTCTGTGATGTCCCTTTCTCTGTCATATTCTGTTCATGATCAGAGGTTAATATATAAGTACACATTGCTTCTAATAATTTTACTACAGAACTATTGAGACAAGAGATCACAAATTAAAAACAAATTTATTAATTTCATTTAGAGGCAAATTTATTACAAAAGTCGCACATGTAAAGAGTTTCCCAGATTGTAATCTTTTGGGCTTCGTACGCTTCTTCTTCGACTTTGGGACTTCGAGGATCAACCACTGACTTCTCGAACACCGTTAAGATTGTCCTTGTCCTCAGCACTTCCTCCTCCAGCCTAGGCAAATAATCAGTAGCATAGCCCATAATGTCGTAGAGGATAGCATGAAAAGATTCCTCAGAATCTGCCATTTCTGCTTGATCGGCAAGGCTATCTATCAGTCTCTCCAATGCGTGTAGAGCTTCTTCCGCTTTGCGCACATTGTGAAGAAGAACCAGGGTAATGGCTGTTTCCCTTTCTTGAGCGGCAGCGAGACGCCTCCGTCGATGGCGGATGATTAGGTCGAGCTGACGGATGCAAGAAAGTCGAGGAAGGAGAGCAGGGCGTGTGCGGAGAAGCTGCTCCAGATGCAAATTGCTGGCCGCCTGTGTAAGGTTCCGGCCGAACAATTCTTGATGAACAGATGAGAGGAAGGAGATGATCACAAGAATAGTAGAAGCCATATTGTACGTACGTAAAAGAGACCTGGATTAGGCGCGCATATTTAACCTTTAGCACAGACGGTTCGTATACCCAAACATTAATGATATAGACGCTTCGTATAACGATCGAGAGACGTTAATTAGACGATCGAAACACGAAGCGTTCTGACATAAAGCTTATGACAGACGGTTTTTTTTATAAAAATCCGTTTGTGATAAGATTATCACAGACGGTTTTTAAACTTAGAACCGTCTGTGATAATTTTAGAGATCACAGACGGTTCGTGTTAATAACCGTCTGTGAACTTTCACAGACGGTTAGTAATACGAACCATCTGTGATAACTGAAACATCACAGACGGCTCGTATTAAGAACCGTCTGTGATATAAATATCACAGACGGTTCGCGTTAATAACCGTCTGTGATAATCACATATCACCAATAATTGGCATGTGATAATCACGTGTCACTAATAATTGGCGTATACCCAGGATTTCGATCTCACTCGTCCATTCTCTCCACATCGAATGGCAGGCAGCAGTTCCTCCCTCTACTCGGCCCTTATAAATAACGCCCCATCTACCTTTCCACCGGTACTAATCACGCGTGAGTTCATCCACTATGAGCATGTATAGCTGTAAGTGTGGTAAGTGTGTCTTTTTCACCCGCACCGTCGTTCCATGAAGAGTTCACTAGCTTGTTCTCTTGTAATAGATCTAAATGTGTTGTCGTGCTTGCCTCTGTATTTGCATGTTCCTCGACGATGCCGACTACTGCCGAGATGTGATGTCCACTCCAACAATCCTTCTTTTTCCTGCAAAATTCAAGACAATTTTATTACAAAAGTTCAAAAAAAAGACATTATCAGATTCTTCGGTGAGCAGCCGACATAGCCGACTTCTTCGCTGAGCGACTATCCATCTGCTTCTTCCCACTTCTTTTCTTCATCTCTGGTCTCTGGATCACGTACGCCAGTAGCGATGATTCAGTTAGATCAGCTCTGAAGACCATCTGAAGACACATCTGAAGATCAGCTCTTGGCATTCCTCAAGACACAGCAGCAGGCCTCGGATGTGCCTCGGACGCTATGCTATGCTTCGAATTGGCAGTCATGTAACAGTTCACCCATGTAACTATCACAGACGGTTCTATCGATATAACCGTCTGTGATAATATGGATATCACAGACGGTTATATATATAGAACCGTCTGTGATAATATGCATATCACAGACGGGTATATCGATAGAACCGTCTGTGATACCTCTATCACAGACGGTTCGTTTAAGGAACCGTCTGTGATAGCTCATCTTTAAATACCCGCAGCTAGGTCGCGGAGTCCGCTCTCGTGCAGTCTCTTGTCTCCACTCTGCAGCGCTCCTGCTAGCTAGGTTTTGGTCCCTCCCACCGCCGGTCCCTCCCGACGCCGGTCCCTCCCGACGCCGCTCCCTCCCGACGCCCCTCCGACGCCGCTTCCTCCCGATCGACGCCGCTCCTTCCCGACGCCGCTCCCTCCCGACGCCCCTCCGACGCCGCTTCCTCCCGATCGACGCCGCTTCCTCCCGATCGACGCCGCTCCCTCCGAGCTTCACATGTATTTTATGTTATATGCTTCACATGTTATATGCTTCACATGTTATATGATTCACATGTTATATGCTTCACATGTTATATGCTTCACATATATTTTATGTTATATGCTTCACATGTATTTTATGTTATATGCTTCACATGTAGTCACTTCATAGAACCTTGTAGCAATAATATATGCTGCACTTGTTA
Source organism: Dendrocalamus latiflorus (assembly GCA_017311315.1). Lineage (NCBI taxonomy): Eukaryota > Viridiplantae > Streptophyta > Magnoliopsida > Poales > Poaceae > Dendrocalamus > Dendrocalamus latiflorus. The sequence continues at coordinate 31,014,470 of CM029627.1, read as the reverse complement.
GCTGCAAGGTCTATTTGGAAGGCCCATAGCTCACTGCAATTAGTTAATCATTAGAACTTTGTCAAAAGGCATAAAGCAAGTGACACACTCAAGTGTATCTTGTTCAATGAACTTGATGCACTGGTTTGTGTCACTTGATTCATAGAACTTTGACAAGCTGGGTCCATAGCTCACTGCAGTTAGTTTTTTCTTGGAAGAGAGATGGCGTCCACACAGTCTTCGTGCAAGGTTATATAACGAGGGGATTGATTGCTCACACCGACTAGGAGTACGTCATGGTACCCTTCAACTAAGGGTAAGTGCTTCACTAGTTGCCACACATATGTTTCATTTGTACTTTACATGCAGCATGAACTTAGGATTAATCACTATGGCGACACACATGACTAGGCATCACTAGATTTTGATTGTGATTGTACCAAAGTGGAGCAAGGTAATATACCTTGATTCCCTCCTTAGGAGCAACCACGACTTTAGTCGTGTGCAAGAAGTACTTAACAGGTAAACTCATTTCCTCCATACATAACTCTATTGTAATATTTCTTTTGTTTGCCACGGCCGAGGCTAAGTTTTTTGAATCACGTAGTGCGTTTGCCGATTATGTTGCCCAAGGAGGAAGACACGACAAATCCAGTGACACGCTACGACACAACACGCAATTTCCGGTACCCGCTACAACACAACAATCCTATCTCATACTTTGTTATAATGCCTTTAGAATTGACAATACCGATGTATGTAATTCTATTTTTGCAGTGCCACCAGCAGCTACAGGGCAACGTATGTGGATTCTACGTTTGCCGCATATGAAGGAAATCATGGATACCAAGATCAATGATTCAGAGGTTTGTCAGATCTGCAATAATTATTATTTTCTGATTATATATATGTATTTATATTACACACACATGCTAATTAATGACTTAACATTGCTCCTAGCGACAGCGGGTGGACTTCAACGAAAGTGCATATGATCTTGACAATCTCGTCGACATTCGTGCAATCATCTCCCAATTCTTGCTAGCAGAGGTCATAAATAAGAGGGGAGAGTTCCACGCCGGCAATGGTGATAATTAGATGTTGAAACATTGGATTCAATTGTACAAATCAAACAATTCCTTCAATTGAATTCATTTGTCAGATTTTGTGTAACGATTTTCATTCTATATATGTATGTGATCTACTAGCCGTTTGTTACATTCATCTGTGTATCGAATTTTGTTGTAATTTACTATGAGTTGCAATTAACTTATATCTGTCATTTACCTGTAATCTGCTTGCTTGCTTTCAGAGGGCATGGCTAGCATATCTTGAGGCTAGCCAAAAAACAGCAAATAAAATGGATGATGCACTTGGTATCACAGACGGTTCGTTGTTAAAAAACGTCTGTGATATACAAAAATCACAGACGGTTAGTAATAAAAACCATCTGTGATATTGTGTATATCACAGACGGTCTTCATTACTAATCGTCTGTGATAGACGAGTATCACAGACGGTTGTTTATAAAAAACCGTCTGTGGTAGTCTCGTATCTCAGACGGTTTTTTAGTTAAAAACCGTCTGTGATAATCATTTATCACAGACGGTTTTCAGTTAAAAACCGTCTGTGATATATCAATATCACAGACGGTTGTCGAACCGTCTGTGATAACCTGGATTATCACTGACCCATAAATTCAGACGGTTCAGAAAACCGTCTGTGATGACGTTTTTGAACCGTCTGTGATGTCCTTTTCTGTAGTAGTGAATTAGTCTCTCGTTCACAATTTAACTGGAAAATATACATGTGTATGAACAATTCTTTTGTTCTAACTTCACGGCAGAGATAGGCAGCAAGGGCATGATTTGACCTCACCAGCTATTAGCCGAACTGCGCGGGCACCCATTGATTTGTACTATTCCACTTGCAAAACGTCCCGCGCGTGGAAGACTAAAAATTGCAGAAATTGAACAACCAGGGACTGGACGATTCAAGTCTCGTATGGACGATTCAAGTCTCGTATGGACGATATCGATCGACGAGTTTTTTCGATTTCTTGTTCTTACAGTACACAGCAAGAATTAACTAACACACATTAAGACTTCAATGTTCAAAGCACGAGCTCAAGTCCATGGAAAGCTAACTTCATCTCTAGCTAGCTATCGCTTCAGCCCATCTATAAAGAGGACATCACCGTGAAATATTCTCTCCAGAGATCAGTACTGCAAGCTGAGAGCTAGCTAGCTCAAGAAGAAAAACTGCTCGCGATAGTGATCTCTTGATCTTTATCTCTCCTTTCTCGATCATTCACAAACGAGGGCCATGGCGATGACGGCGGCGGCGGCAACGGCGAAGGTGGCGTTGCTGCTGCTAATCTTGAGCGTTCTCGTCGCCATCATCGCGGCGGCGAGGCCTATGGAGGAGGACGTCTTGTCGAAGAGTGGACCGGTTGGGATGTTGACACAGATTTTGTCGTCGCAGGCTAACCCGATTGGTAACTGCTGCTAATTACTAATTAAGCAGCGATGAATTAAGCCATGCATGCAAGCAGCGACTTGTGGCTACTGCATGCCTATATACTTGCTCGCGGATTAGTTGTTTTATCTCCCTTTCTTCCGTTGTAATTAAGCTTTGTATGCTCGTGAATAGCTTTCACGAGAAACATATAGATAAGTGTAGTTAATCAACACGTATGGATACTAGATGGAGCATGCATGCGCGCTTCTGTATGCTGAACATATATATATATATATATATATATATATATATATATATATATATATATATATATATATATATATATATATATATATATATATATATATATATATATATATATATATATATATATATATATATATTTCTTTACTTCGTCACAACAGTGACTATGAATTGGCCTCCCCTGTTTGGATACGCTTAAAATCCGATTCTGGTAGAATTAAGCGAGAATCCCACCCAAACGCTTTGATTATTTTTCGATTCTTTCAACCGCCGCGGTGGGAAAGATCGGCATTTGCACTGGGATCCAAAATCCTGTACCGCGAGCCCAAGGGGTTGTTTCTTCCACCGCGACGATTCTTCAGACTGCAGATTCTTCAGACCGCGACTTATCAGAAAATCCTGATCAAATTAAAATCGATTCTCAGATAAGCGTATCCAAACAGGGCCTATGTTCTGTTCAAAAGATCTGCGCTTGCTAATTGCTATCCACGTAGATATGTGTTTTCCACTATATATTTTCCCATCGTCTACTATTAAAACAATAGCAAAACAAGCCACTATGTTCGCTCTTAGGGACTAGAAATCCTCACATTATAGTTGGAGGAAAAGGAGAAAGTTTACACCGCCAATTTTTGTGTGTCCAAATTAGAACGGTATAGATTAATTGGATGTATATATATTATAGCTATCATAGTTGTAAAATGCATCTATAGTTTAGATGATAAGTATCAGATTGGTATAACAAACAACTCTATTTCTTACATATAAACTTATGTATTGTACTATCTTTTTTGTGCGACAAATGTATTTTTGCAGTTGTGCGGAGAATTTGGCTAGATATTATTAAAACGATGTTAAAAATAGCTTCCACGTTTGCTCTGAGGGCCTAGAAATTACAGTATTAATAAGAGAAGAAGTTATCCAACAGCTTAATTTGGTAGGTCTAGACTAGAACGGTTCAAATTAATAAAATGTATATAAGAACTGTTACATTTGTATAAGAAATAAAACCATATTTCCTGTCATAAGCCTTAAAGTTGCATAACAAATGCATCTCTATTTTTCAAATATGAATGCATTGTAGTGTCCAAGAGCGCAATTGCATGAGAAATCCAGCTAGTTTAAAAAATGTAATATAGTCTGAGTCTAAAATTTCACTTACTTGACACACTCATAGCATCTACTACACTTAACCCTATTTTAAGTAAATTTGTTCAATACCATTATAATCGCTCGCAACTTGTGAAATAGCACTGCAAACTAATAAAGGGCCTGCAAAATACTATTGCGAAGGACAAAAATATGCAAAATGCCACACTACCAAGACATTTTCCATTCATTTGCTCAGTTAACCTCCTTTTTGTGAGAAAAGCATTCATAAATTATTGTTTTACCGATATGGCCTTCTTTCTTCTACTCTATTCATCCTTTGTTCTGTTGTAAATAATCTTGTTTTAGAGTCATGTGCAAAACTTGGGTGTAATCGAAGTCGAATTGCAACCGCAATTCAAAGTCGTAGATGGAAACCGAGTCAAAGTCGTATAAGACTCGGAGTCGGAGTAGGTTGAGAACCCGTGTTGAATTAGAACATCCGGGTATAAAAAGAGGCTTAGAGCCATGTATTCGATGTACCAAGGAGTTGAGAAAAGACCAAAAAGAGGGAGAAACACAGAGCATTGTTTTGTCGTGTGTTTGAGCAAAACGTGGTCGGAAGGACTCACGATCACCGCAAGCGTGATCGGGAGGAGTTACGACCACGGCAAAGTTCCAGCAGGCGTAGTCGGGAGGCGCTACGACCACGGCAAAGGAACAGTGTTTTTACGACTACGGCTAAGGAGCGAACAACGTGGTCGTAAGGGGATCGACTACGCAGGGAAGGCTACGACTACGGTGAAGGTGGTCGTAAGGAGTCGAAGGTGGTCGTAACGAGCTACGACTACACCGGGAAGGCCAGAACGTGGTCGGAAGCGACTCCGACCACGTTGAAGGAAGTGAACGTGGTCGTACGGGTGTTCGACCACGGTGAACAGTGATCGCTAGCATCACTGCGTGATCGTAGAAGGCTTCGATCACGGTATCTTGAGCGGCTGAAGGAAGGCAGCGGCAGCGATATCGCGGAGCGGTCGTAAATTGCTACAGTAAATTTACGCCCACGTTGAAAAGGCGATCGGAGGAGATTGAAGCGTTCGGAATTGGTCGTCCTGGGAGGTCGTAAGACCTTACAACATGTTCACAGCTAGTATTAAAGAAAATAGAGGAGCTTAGGTTCTACTCCCACCAGAGGCAAAGGAGCACGGACAAGCCTGGGAATGGAAAAAATGGGTTGACAGAGAGTGAACGAGCTCACCGGTGGCATCAGCATGGGCCGAGGTAGACGACGTCGTCCTAGCAACGAGCGAGCGGCAACGAGGGAGGCGACTATGATCCGAGGGGAGGCGGGGGGTTGGTGTACAAGAGCTTGGCGGGGGTTTAGGAGTAGGTAGAACACATTAGTGCAATACTCTGGTGGTGGGGAATAGGTATAAGTTCCATCGAGGAGGTGACAATGATGCGACGAAGGTAGCGGCCAATGACGGAAAAGAAGGCAAGTTGTGGCTCGGCTGTAGGAAGGATGAAGAAATAAATGGTAGGGATGAGTTTTTCCATTTTGGGAACACGTTGTGGCACAACTATCAAGGTTACATTCTCATCGAAGGGGAGATCGGGCGGAGGAGCTCTTGTTGGCCGCTCCCTTCTCACCAGCATGACCTCAACACTGGTAGTTGGCTGCTCAGCCATCTCAGTAGCCTGCTCTAGGGCCTCCATAGTAGCAGAATCATGAATTGTTCACACAAATGGCATTGTAGCCACTTGTGCGAATAGTTCCAAAATCACTCATGATATTGTGTACATGCTCTGCCTTCTCGGCAGACTAACGTTGCTTACATACATGCCTGTGCAAGATGCTAATAGCCTTATTGGCATCTTGCACATCGGGAAGCCCTGGGCATCGTAGTGATGAGTAATAACATTTTGGTCAGTTGGAGGGGAGAATTATAGGTGGGACCAGACCTTACAAAAGGAAAAGAAAAGAAAGAAAAGAAGAAGGAAGAATGCTAGATTGATGTCGGGTATTAGAGGGGGTGAATGATTGCAAAAGCTTTCTCCTTTCCTTAAGTACTCAAAATCTTCACTCAAATGACTATAAGAGTCATCAAGTTTAGATTACACCTCCTACACAAAACCTACAGAGGCTGGGATCAAAAGATGCAACAATCCTAGACTTGGCTACCAGACCGGTAGCACCACCATAAAGGGGCCCATTATGACCATTGCCCAAATGGTACTACCATCAAAGGGAGGCTGGTATGTCTGCACATGTAGTAATACCACCAAAGGGAGGCCAATATGACCGTGCCCCTATTTTCAGGTATGAACCCCTCAGGATAAAAACCCAAATTTATGGATCTTGCTCAAACCTTATGCAAATACTACCAAGATTGGTATGGACCTTTGTAAGGATGTCATAAATTAAATCAAATCAACAAACACAAGGTTTCTGGACTTGATTTCATCCAGTTGAAGAAATCTCATTATCGGTCATAAGAACACACAAAACTCTAACACTCAAATTACTTCTTACTCGTAAGGATATAAGTCATGAAAACTTTCAAATCATCTCTCACATGTCCTAGCAAGGTAATCTAAGCACAGATTTAGGGTAAAAAAAGCCACGATTGAATAATCACAAATCTTGGTCAAGAAAGGTAAGAACGAAGTAAGATCTTGGTTCTTGCTATATGAATAATTTTGATGGACAAAGATTGATCCAAAGGACCTACTAGTGCCTCTTACACATCATGGATTGATCCAAAGGATTTACTAGTGCCTCTTACACATCATGGATCACAGAAAGATCAAGAGGAGTATGAAAAGAACCAATTCACTACAAGAAAGATCAAGAACACAATCAAGTAGAGACAAGAGCACAATGATTGTAAGAACTTGATCTATTGCATGAAGACCACGACCATTGGTGTTAATCTCTCCCATTTTCGGCTCCCACAAGACCACGACTCACTTGAATCAACGAAGTCACTTGATCTAACCTATTGCTCGAACCTTCCTTCAACTGTATTCCTTGACTTTACCATGTGCCATGCTGGAGCTCAACTATCCCACATAACCATCTTGACTCCTCTAGACTTTGAGCCACCCTGACCTAGTCCTGGTTGTCTGTCATTGACCATAGTTGTCTTCAAGCTTTTTTTGCATATTCAAAGACCAAGATATCATTTTTTAGACACAATTTATTCACAACTTGAACGACGTTAGCATAAACATGCAACACAATACAACCATGACCAAAGTTCCTAAATCATTCCATGATCAAATCTCCCACAATTCCTGATTTTCAAAACCAACTCACCTCAACCGGTCTGACCGCACTCCCAATGGTGGTCGTACCACACCAATCATACCACTACCCAGTTTGATCAGCCCCTTAACCCTATCCTAGTAATAGGGGAGCGGTATGACCGCTTGCCTAAGACCGATACTACAAGGTCTAGTCATACCGTTCTCTAGTAGTACTGCAGTTTTACACTGTACTACTGGACCTGGCCATAGATAAAAGCCCTCAGAAATAACCATCTCTTAAAATAGCTACCGACATCTAGAGGCTGATCATACCATACCTTTTGTAGTACCGTACTCAACTTTGGTACTACGCTGATGCCAGGCTAGTTTTACTGCTTTTGCCAGGCCAGTACTACCATTTGAAAATTGATAGCAACTTGAATTTTCAAGGAATTACAAACCCTTTGCAAAATCTTAGATTCAACTCACCCCAAATACTAATTATTCATTATAACTTAACCTAGACCTACCCATGTGGTTTCTCAAAGAATGAGGAGAAAATGGTTATTTTGCACGATTGAGATGGAAGACATAACAACAGTGACATTTTATGGTTTTTTGGCCTTCGTGATGGTATTTTGCATCCCTCTCGTTTGCAATGGTATGTCGCAAGTTACGAGCATATTGCGATGATGATAATAAGCAAATTTACTCTTTTCTTAAAAATATATTTTTCTTGTTTGCATTCTATTGAACAAAAAAGTACATTCTGAGTGGCGCATATAGCCTAGTGGTAGAATAAGGTTGCGGTGGCTGAGATCACGGTTCAATCGTGCCCCGTTCCCTTGTTAAAAAAATGACACGTGATTCCTGCTACGTATTCACATTTCTGTTGGAATTGTGCCATTCCAGTAATGCTACATGTAGCATCTTGTCTCAATGAAAATTCGTCCCCAATAAAAAATGGCCCTGTTGCTCAATATATGCCCCTGAATATCTATGTTGTTGGACCGGATGGCAATAGAGGAGGGTAAATGGTGCCAACTCAAATTTTCCCCTAAAGATTGAAGATTCTATTATCACACAACTACAGAGTTGCAGAAAAATAGAGTTTTCATCCAACATATTAAAACAAATGGCTCAAGAATATAACACCTTGAAGCAACCACTTTCCAGCGGTCTAACCGGCATAAAATGGTGGTATGACCCGTCCCGGGCAGTCTGACCGCTATTGCAAAGGTGATCTGACCGCTACTGCAATAAAATTAGGCAAATAAAAAGTGTTTTCAGTTCGAGTTCAAAAACCAAAATCAAGAGAACTTTTGATCCATAGATCCAAATGATATGAATTTTGCAAGGATCTCCCCTAGGGAATTGTGAACCTATTCCAACAAACGATCATGAAAAATATGATTAAAGTAGAGAGCTGCACCAAAACCAAGCTAAAACCCCAAATGGTGAATACAACATGTTCGTGGGTAGATGATGGCCAAGAAGGGTTTAGATGTGTTCCTATACGTTACAGCAAGTTAGATTACTATAGAAACCAAGCCAAAAACCCTCGGATTGAAATATGGACCAAAGAGGCCAAAGTCAAGCAAAACCACGTTTTCTTGTGAATCTTGCTATCAAAGTTCCTAGATTGGTGGATATGTATTCCCAAGGATTATCTCCATCTCTTACACATGCTTTGCATAGCAAGATCACAAGAAAAAAAGAAGAGAGATCAAAATCAACCAAACGTCAAGTATATCAATCAAAAACAAAAACGACTCAAGAGTTGCATAAAGATTGATGTATTGTTTACTTGAGAAGGTATGTTTTTACCGCCACTCCACCTTGGAAGACAAAAAGCACCTAAGGTACCCACTCTCAAACCCTAACCCTAAACTTACAGAAGAGAGCACAAGAGATGGGTTGGATGGTTAATCTTACATGTCTCCACACCTCTTAATGCATCTTATCCACTATTACAATGGGGGAACCCGTTAGCCCCCCACACACGGGTTTTACTTTCATAAGTTCACTTATGCATGCTTTTCAAAGCGCATAAGTATGCATCCACGAAATTCTTAGCCTTGATCTGCTTTGATCAAACCAGCTCCACCTTGACCTAAACCGCACTCCAATGCATCGCCCATGTGCCGCGGTTTTGATCCAAGATGGTTTTCAGTATTTTGGTCAAACTAGCAAAATACCCTTCCTTAACCTGGTCACCACCAACCATCGTAAGAAATTGTCATGCTTGTCACGTGTAGGTGTACCACTAGCTTGTTATGCGTCGCCAAGTCTCTTCTGTCTCAGTTCCACTGAACCATGGCTCACTTGGCCCGTGCAATCTACATGCCGCCATCCCATCGTTCGAACTCGTCTTCAACATTTCCCGCCTTTCTCATGCCATGCTTGAGCTCACCGTCTCACCCGACATCCTTGATAATTTTCAGCCTCAACTCCTCTATGAGCATAGCCCCGATTATCGCCATTGACAATAGTTGATTCCAAGCGACCTTGCACATCAAAAGACAAAGAAATCGTTTTTGGGCACAAGTTCTTCACAACCTGACCCACGTTAGCTCTAACATATCTCATACAACATAAACCACTGACCATACTCACCATAACCCATTCCCCAACTCAAAATCCACAAATATGAATTTTGGCCATAAGTCCTCATTTGAACAATCCTCAGCTGGTCAGACCACTACACCAACTGGCCAGACCAGTGGCACACTTCTGGTCTAATCAGCCTTCCCCTAACCGATCAGCAACACTGCCAATCAAATATTCAAATCTCTCAAATTGCAGTGGTTCATCATAAACTAGAACCTTCTCACATGGTCCTTCATATGTTTTCACTCTAACCAATATCCATATATCTACAAACAATCGTTGATATTCAAGGTACTTCTTTGGTTTTAGAGGTACAACCGATGATATTCAAGATACTTCTTTCTTTTTAGAGGTCTAAAAAAATCTCACAATAATTCTTAAATTAGAAACAAAAAATCCAAAAAAATTCTCTTGTTAATTGAGATAAAAAGGAATATCTACACTGTTGATTTTAAGTGGCTCCATATTATAACGCTTTAGATTGACCAGACAGATATGAGAAGTGTCACAATTGCATAAGAAATACAACTGTATTCATTATAAGCATCATAACAAGTAAACTCTACGTATCGATGTAAACATATGCGTTGTAATATCTAGCCGCGCAGACACGAGCGGATCCAAAGAGGGCTACCGGGGTGCACAGGATACCAGGTCTAATTTTATTTTTCTATTGTATAGCCTATGTAAATTTAGATGTGAACCCCCAACAAAAAATCGAATGACACCAACCAACCCAAAGATTAAAACTCTCAGCCTCCCACCTCCCATTGCTCCACTTGGCGCTCCTATAGTTGGGGCCAAGACGGCACTAATCAAGACCCAGGGCATGCAGCCTAGCATATGCAAATGCAGTCTTTGTGACACAAACATGGCCCAACGGGCTCGGCCAGCCAAGCCAATCTACGAAGGGAAGATAGCAAGCAAGGCCACACAACATGCGCATCACATTGCCCAGTCACCTACGTCTCGTTCCATCCCACCCTTTGTCCTATCTCGCGTGAAAGCAAAATTCACCCTCATACTTGATTGCAGGCTCACAGCCCGCCGGCTGTCAGATCGTTGAGGCCTAGGCTGCAGCCCACCGGCTACCACGTCTCCTAGTCGTCATTACCTATCTATTATCTCGCCGAGCACTTGGCGACATGGATTAAATCATGAATCGACATATGGTATTACTAAATTTCTCTCGATTCTTTCAAATTTTTTAAGTAAATGGATTAAATTTATCAGTTATGATTTGGATGTTATGGTTGTTGGTTGGTTGTTCTCAAATTGTAGGATTCAAAATTAGCGGTTCAATTTAGGTTTTTGGAAATTGGAATACCCACCAACTTCATTGCAAATCAGAGGTAAAATTATACAGGTAATTATAGGAATGTTCTTTTGGGCTACGGCTGATAGGTTTTGTCTACGCTTTTCGACACGATAGCGGATGATGGAGACACCACGTAGATGGCTCACACGGTTTTATGCTCATGAAGCTGTTTGGAGAATCTAATTCAAGAGGCTGTCCCGTTTCGACATTTGGCTTTCTAAGAAGCAATAGCCAAATACAGAAGCTAAAAAACAAAAGAACATGTCTTATATATACGGTGAAACGGTGAACTCCTGCCATTTTCATTTTGGTTCCGCCGCTGCGCACAGCAAATTCGGCTAGTTAATTAAAAAAACACGTAGTAAATAGTGGACGAAACTAATTAATTATTTGTTGGCAATTTTTCGTTCTGTTTCTGACGACGTTCCGTAGTCTTTTTTTTTTTTGCGAGGGACTTTCCCTTGTTTTTTATTGCATATATTTGAGCGTTGACGCGGATGATCGTGAAAAATTAAAAGTACAGTTAATGGGATGCATTTTACATAAACTCATTTGTCCCGTGTTTAATTATTTTCCTCGCCATGAACAATACAAAAAAAATTGATATCAAAGTTTGATCACTTGAATTCTGACTAATCAAACTGCTGACCGCACCTGAGTTGTCATGGTCAAATAGTTAGAGCCACTAATATATTAGTACACCTTGCGTACATGACTAATGTATTATTAACAGGGTTGTTATTTGTACGTTGTCTGATTTTTTTTACCCTAAGCTTTTATTTTCTTGACCTTATTTGGTTTAGCTTTGAGATATATGTGTATCTGATTCTAAACTGATCCAATGATTCAAAAAATATAACTTAGAAAGCATAAATCACCTTAGAAATAAAGGTTCCGTTATATTGGCCCCACTCTCATAAAATTTGGCGCTGACATAGTCACATAGATGGGATGGAACTTTACATAGTTATATTCGTTTGCTGTTCCAAGATAAATTTTCTATTCAAACAAGATAACCACCTTTGTCTGATTTTGTCCCGTGCGTACGTAAGACTAAATTTTTCTAAGCACAAAAAAACGAGGATTGACCTTGCACATAGTTTGACCATTGTCTTGACTTGGGATTAATCAAACTGCTTACCATTTCACTCAAGTCATTTGTGCCTTGTACGTAATGTGAAGACATGACACTACTACAGAAAGCCTAATACTAGACGCCAAATCACAGACGGTTTTGTGAAACCGTCTGTGATGTACACTATTACAGACGGTTTTAATTTGGAGGCCGTCTGTGGTATTTGTAGCGGAAAAAAGGAGTATCACAGACATTTTTACCGCTGAACCGTCTGTGATACTGGAATATCACAGACGATTTTATAATAAAAACCGTCTGTGATAATCCAGAATATCACAGACGGTTTTTATTATAAAATCGTCTGTGATATTCCAGTATCACAGACAGTTTTATAATAAAAACCGTCTGTGATACTTTTCCCGCCTTGCAATCCCTCAAAATTTCATATTTTCCCACTTAAGTCCGAGTATGGTTCAGTTTTGAGACACCTTCAGTAAAACGGGCATAAGTTTTGTATACGGTGTCCGTTTTCGACGTTTTTGTACTCGTTGGAAATTTAACGATGAGTCCGATCCAAAACAAATGACTAGCTTGTGCTAGTCGCCCTCCAAGACCCCAAAAATCGGCCATCTTTGGACCTAAACCTGCGTCGCAAATTTTTGGTTTCTGTTTTTGCCCTTTTTCTTGGTCTTCCTTTTGGAATTTGGATTTTGCTTCAACTGAAAAGTTGTAGATCTCATCGAAACCTTTTAAATGAGTATATATATAAGCTATATAAACTTTGCTATTTTATCTTTTCAGACTAGTTGTTTATATTACATCGGTATATAAAATTTGTGCTCTAATTCACAGACGGTTCTATATATAGAACCGTCTGTGATATTCATTCATCACAGACGGTTCTATATATAGAACGTCTGTGATATTCATTCATCACAGACGGTTCTATATATAAAACCATCTGTGATAATCTGACCGCTAGGTCCGTCGATCCTCCTCAACCCAATCATAGCCAATAGAAATCTACCAATCCTCACCCCACGGATCGTAGCTCCGCCTCTCCGTTCCCGCGCCAAAAATTTCAAACTCCTGCCTCTCCCTCCCCTGTAAATATAACCAAAACCCAGCCTCCTTGCTGATCTCCTCTTCCTTGCCATCCTCCTCCTTGCTGTCCTCCTCCTCCTTGCTGTCCTCCTCCTTGCTGTTCTCCTCCTCCTCCTTGCTGTCCTCCTCCTTGCAGACGACACACAAGTCTACGGGAGACAAGACACCGCATAAGCAACTAGCTCGTGCCAACCGTGCAAACGCTCAATCAACGCCGACGATGGTGGACATCCAGCTCATGCGTTGCATCAGGGGCGAGAAGGCATAGAGGATCTTTGCTTTTTCTCTGTTCTTGTTGTGTAATCTGCTCGTTGTTTTGGTATATTGTAATGGTAGGCTCTAATCTTAATAAAATTGGATGTTTTGTTTATGAAATGAATTGAGATGTGAATTGGATGTATATATGTACATGTTGATCTGCTTGTTTCATAAGGCATGGCTAGCATTTCCTGAGGCTAGCCAATAAACAGAAATAGGTTTAGGAGTAGAAGGGAATATCACAGACGATTTTTAGTTAAAAAACCGCTTGTGATATTTGCACCACAGACGGTTCGAAAACCGTCTGTGATGACCTCGTATTATCACTGACCCATAAATTCAGACGGTTCACAAAACCGTCTGTGATGACGTTTTTGAACTGTCTGTGATGACCTTTTCTGTAGTAGTGTGAGACGCTCAAAGTTATTCGCGCGTGGCTATTGTTCATAGTGGCACTGTAGCATACGGTTACTGTTCAGCGTGGAAACCGTAGCGCACGGGTACTGTAGCACTGCGCATATTAAGCATGGTTTGTTATTTAAGAATCTATCTATTAGGTTTTCGGTATTATCTATTAGTTAGACAACTAAGACAAGTTATTATTAGATTGGATTGTTAGAGATAAGTTTTCTTATAGATTATTTCTTAGGAGTTCGGTTGGATCGTCGCTATAAAAGGGATATCATGTATTCATTATGAAGGAAACAAATATGAATAAACAAGTCCCTAATCCCTAAAGTCCAATTGTAGTTGTTCCCTTGACCGGCTATTCTAGATCTATTCCTTTGCCCTCCTTCGTCTAACGTTGTTCTACTTCTAGTTGTCGCCGTCCGACCTCCCTCCGACGGATGATTACCTCTTGTTGTGCTACTTTACAACAATTAGTATCAGAGCCACTCACCATGGCTTCCGGTGTCACACCACCTCTCTTGTAGAATTGAACGTTAATAGTGAAGAGCAGAAGGTCTTCAACCATGGCTAACACGCAGCTTGCGGACGAGCTATCTTACTGTGAGAGGTGTAATATTATGGGCTAACATTTAGAAACTACTGTACCGCTGGTACTGTAGCATACGGTTACTGTTCACCTGTGTGGTTACTATAGCCAAAAAAAATGAGGATTGACCTTAAACATAGTTTGACCATTGTCTTGACCTGGGATTAATCAAACTGCTGACCATTTCATTCAAGTCATTTGTGCCTCATACGTAATGGGAAGACATGAGACGCCTAAAAGAACAGAAAAGGACTTGAAACTGATGGCTGATTCTATACGAGATGTGATCTAAGGGTATTTTTTTGGGGTATAGCTGATGGTTTTTACTCTAGAAAGGGAGCAACTTTGAAAAGATTGTTCCAATAAATTGTTTTAAAAATATGATGGAGAAACCATGCCATGAAAAGTCTTCACAAAATATTTCTTTTCACAAAAGGCCAAAGTCATGTTCGTCGTAAGCACAAAAGCGCGAATTCTAGCACCATGCATGTCACTACTAGCTCCACATAGGTCACACATGTGCGCAAAGTCTAATCCACTCCCAATGGGTAGTTTCCATAGCAATATCTAGAAGAAGAGATATTGCATTAAATGAGTGTTTATATACAGCTACTCCAATGGATAGTGTCTATGTGTTTTATATCAAGATTATTATTGTTGCATGTATTGTGATCTAAACCACACTGCAACCTTGTGGCCTACGTTGCAACCTCGCCTACACCTGGCGCACCTCATGCTAAGTGGCACATTCAAGCAACTGATAAATTATCTAGGGATAAAAGTTTAAATTGTAGTAATAACATTTCCTGGTAGCAACTGCATGTTGAACATTTTTACCAGTTTTTTCGCCAAAACTTGTAGATTACATGTACTTTCCACCGCTACATCAGCAAATGGTAGCATTGCAAACTTGCCTAATTACTTAAGGATTAATAGCATGTACATTCACACCATAGAATCATCCATCACCTGATTAGCAATGAAAAAAGAAAACCCATTCAGGTAACAATTCATATATAATCGAAGAAACAAATAGAAAAGCAATCTAAAATGTGAACAAATTATCATTAGACAGTCTGAGTTTACACACATTGCCGTAAAAACATAAGTTGAACAAAAACACATGCCATCTCTCATGAATGCAGTTTTAAACAACTAACAAAGCACTGTAACAGCCACTGACTGCTACTGCTCTTTTATCAAGCCTGCTCCTCGCCATCTGCAATTTCTCTCTCTTCCGTAGCATCGGCCATCAACTCATCAAATTTGTCACTCTTTCGTACCACTATCTCAATCTGTGTGAATCAAGCTGAAAGTCAATTTCATTATCTGGGAAGAAGAATTCCATCCATAAAAATGAACACATTGACAAAACAAGAAATAAGTCACACTGGCATTAAACAAGGATTTAAGCTTCTCTGACCTTAGTCTTTTGGAGCGTGCGGTCCCGTGATGCGTCATTTATTTCCATAGTAGATGTCCTAATCTCTACACAGGTAAAGATTAAAGAGGAGTTCAGAGTGTAGAGCAATAAATCTTGTGGAATTACCATGATAATAGTGTTGATCGATATGAAATGATGGCACAACCTACAGTACAAGAAAGAAAAGATAATATATCTCTGTAATCAAACACATCAAAGAATATAATCGACTAGGACCGAAATGGATAATGGTAAAGAAGTTACGAAACAACGTCACTTAAACTGGTGTAATTATGTTAGTTGTGCCCAAACTTTTGCCAAATATGTTCAACCAAGTCCCTTTTAAGTTAGGTATGAGTTGGGTGAGCTTGAATGTTGGAATTTCGCTACAGTGCATCAGGAAATGTAGGGATAGCGTCATGAGATAATTCCAGTGGTAATGGTCAATGTGGTTGGAGTTTCATTCAAATCAAGAGGAATGGCAACCATATCTTTTTCATCTTTGACTACCATATTGTGAAGAATGATGCAAGCTAGCATAATTTTCTAGAGATCTCTCTCATACTACAAAAGTGAACTTGCAAGACACCAAATGCTAATTCTACATCCTCATTGCTGCTTCTTGATGTGTTGCAAACAACTTGTCCTTCTTTGTTTGTGGGAGGGGTATTGTATTAACAAATACCATCCATTCTGGGTATATTCCATCTATTAGGTAGTAACCATTGTTGTATTGTCTTCCGTTGACATAGTATTGCATGCGAGGAGCTTGCCCTCTCAACTCATCGATGAACAACGGTGACTGATTAAGCACATTAGTATCATTGTTGGAACCAGCCACATCAAAGAAGGCATGCCATATTCAAAGATCTTGTGAACCCACTGCCTCTAGAATGACCGTAGGGATGCCATGATCACCGTGAGTGAATTGACTCTTTCATGCTACAGGACATTTTTCCCAATGCCAGTGCATGCAGTCAATGCTTCCTATCATACTAGGGAAGCCACATCTCTCACCAATTTGGAGTAAATGCTCCAGATCATCAGGAGGGGGTGTTGCAAATACTCCTCACCAAGCTTATCAATCATGACTTGCACAACATCTTCAAGCACTCCAGTGTAGTACTATCGTGAATCTTAAGATATTCATCAAGTTGGTCTTCAAGGCTGCCATTTGCCAATTGGCAAATAGCCATTGTGCATTTCTGCAATGGTGAGACCCCTTGGCGATTGACGACATTCGTCCTTGTGGTAAATTATGGAGACCACTCACCTAGGGCACTGACAATTCGTAGAAACAGAGGTCTTGTCATCTGAAATCTTCTTCAGAAGATTCTATCATAGTAGAGTGTGTTCACAGAGAAGTAATCATCTAGTAGCTACTGATGGCATTGTTCACAAGGCTTGTTCATGTACCTCTATGGACCACTTTGTCTACTAGATGTCTTTGCTTGAAGAGCTTCAAGGCTAGTCTTCAATTCATGGTGATCTACTCAGCGAAGGAGTCTAAGATGTCTTGCTCGGCGAGGAAATCATCCAACATGTATAACTCAGTTGGATCAAAGGGTTTGTGTCATCGAGATCATCCGAGCAAGAAGAAGAATCTGATAGATGGGACATGTTGTGGACGAAGAAGCAGAAGGATGAAGGCTTTGTGCTTTGGTTTGAGTAAGCTTGCTATGGCATCTGTATATATAGAGACCTAGATAATGCATACTTGCATGTTCACATTGTTGCACATTCAATGAGAATGAATGCTTCAGGAATGCATGCAAGTAGTGCTCACATGGTTGCATGTTCACATGGCATGCAACTAGTATGAAAGAAAAGATGGATGCATGTTCATATTGAGCTAGTTGGTGTAGACATGTTCAGTATGAATGAAAACATGTTCACATTGAGCTAGTTGGTGTTCACATGTTCAGTACAAATGAAAACATGTTCACCCGTGCAAATGATAGTGTATTCCATGTTTGAAATAAGAGGGTCTACATGTTGCTGTTGTTTCAGGCCTATTTCAGAGATTATTTGTGGACTACCTAGATTCATGCTTGTATGGACATCTCTATTGGATTTACATATAAGAATACACTCTTTAGCTTTAGTATAAACAAATTATAAGAGAATCTTAACCAGGAACTACATACTAAAATGATAGACATTGGTTTAAATAGTTAGTGTCAGTAAATTTCTTATCTTGGCGAGTCATGACAACATAAAAATCAACCAAACAATACTTACATTAAGATGGAAATTGTTCTGATACATACGCATATGGTAGCAAAAGTGGCTAAAACAGACAGGCTAATAATATAAGTTTCTTGGAAGTATTTCATTTCTCTGAGCAAGATTTCGATCCCAGAATTCCATTACTTGTAAATACTCAGCCACTAGTCTATTATTAGAGTGAATTGGATGAAAGAATTCACATCAGAAGAACTATTACATTTAACAGGTACAACCTACTGGATGATACATTGTTGAAGATTGCAATTTACAAACCATGCAAATTTTCTTTATCAATCTTTCTCACCTACATGCTACAATAATATAGTATGGTGTATTATGTATAGGTTTCATGCTTCTAAGATTTTACAAGTAAACATGTAACATGAATTCTTGCAAGTACATAATTATATATTGTTGATTTTTGTACTTGAAACAGTGATAGACATGCTGCTGGTTTGCAGTAATTAAGTCATTTGACCTCTCAATAAGTTGAATCACTTAATAACCTATACAAATTAGTTGTAGTCATACATCACCTAGTGTTGTGCCTGCTCCTTATCCTATATTGGTAACCAACATTGACAAAAACAACAACGCGTATTAACATGATGCATAAGGGACAAGTTATGCTTATCCAAAAGTCATTCCTGCTTTGGCTTCATACTTTCTACAATAAATTTTATGGGATCTAGTTTAAATGCCATCTGAATTACACATATGGTTTAATGTCTACATCACCATTGTACCATGCCAATTGCAATTTATAAGTGGTGGAGGACAAGGAAACAACATAGTCGTATGCTAATATTTTTTTTCTTTTTCTTCATTGCCTTTGGTTTTATAATATATAATGACACCCCAATTATCAAAAGTGCAAGTCAGACACAAGGATTGTTTTACAAAAAATGAAACTAAAATTGTATACTATACAATGTACTCTATTTTTAATCATATTAATTTCAATAATTTATGAAATTGAGAAGGTTATACATGTAGATCCACTATCTAAAGTTTCATTTATCAATAGATATGTATGATCTTAGATCATCAATCTAATTGAAGGTCATCTCTAGATCTCAGCAATTTATTGACATCTATACAATTACTCATTATCTTAGTCATACGTAAAGACAATAGTTAAGTTGCCCTAGAGACTAACACTTCTCTTGAACACAAAGTGGAAACAGATAGCTGAATTTATCCAATCCCATCTACCAATAGAGCATAGCTGAATTTACTCATTTTCCTAGGCATACATAAAGACAATAGCTAAGTTGTCCTAGAGAGGGCCATTGGTTAATTGGCACTCTTAGTTAAGCACACTGGCTAAAATGAGATAGGCTATCTCTATCGATGGAAAAATATCACAGGAGATGATAAGTTGTTGAACACAGACAACGCAATTCATAGTAAGAATAATGCACAATATATATGAGTTTTAACATCAATAACTAGTTTTTTGCTCATATTTTCATAAGAAAACTTATACTTGTACTAACCTCTTCATTACTTAATGTCCATAGCTTCAATCTTCTTTACCAAATAGATTCAATCTCATTCTCTTTGATGCCTTTGCATGCTTATCTAGCCCACTTGTGTTAGCAAATAGGAGTTCTTTGCAAACATCAAGCATTTTTATCTCCTTCTGCTCCTTCGCAACCAAGTGTGCAAGCCTTGTCATTTCAAGCTTCTCACTTGATAAACATTGTTGCACCTCTGTCATCATCTAGCACTCTTGCCTAGTTGTGGACTAAACTTCGATGAACTTGTCTAGTTTTTCTCCAATCACAATTATAGCATCTAGCGCCTTGCGTTTACCATTCTGTTCAGCCTTGGCTACCTTTTAACCAATTGGATGTGCTATATCTTCCATATTGATAACATGTGATGTGTTATTTGGAGCCACCGATGAAATGTTACTTTTCTCTTTGTCCACTTGTTCTGCATATGCACACCATTTTGGTTGCTCTTGGAGAGTTTTCCACCAATGCACCATTGTGAATGGTTTGTCATATTGGGCTTTGTATTTCTGTAGTGCGTTGTCCATCTTTTGCTTGTCAGCCATCCCACTTTGGTACATTGTAGTCACTATTGTCCAGCAGACATTGTCATGCACTGCCAACGAAGCTTGAGTTGGTTACATTATCTTCTATGGTTTCTTGTGGTGTTGTTGTTGTACATGGCTATAACATCACTCTAGAATTGATCATTCTTCTTGTTATTCCCATCTATATGATCTTTTGAATTATTCAACCAAGTGTTGGCCTACAAATTCAAATAGAAGTAACCTATGAACAACATAGAATAAAATTTAAATGTAGTTCCCAGGCTTTAAAAATTGGGATAAGTAATTTCATTACCAATATTATGTCTTATTCATCTGTCCAATTCAATCAATTCTCGGTCCTTATGAGATTTTCATCATCATCAACATCAACGTCAATAGTGAATTTCCCTTTTTCTTTCTATCACAAAACATGTGATGGTGATGGAGTGCCTTTGGCAGACTTAGGAACTGGTGGTAATGGATCCCCTTGGGATGATTGAGACAATGATGGTGACGATATCCTTTGACAAATGGTGTTGGTGGTGGAGAAAATGGAACATAGCTCGCAAGAACATAGACAAAATGGAGATTTTCTGATGGATGAGGTAGTTGCTGGAATGGGGGAAATTGTGGACTTTGGTAGTAATTCTTGAAACCACTGAGTGGATGAGAATCCATCCACGGAGATGAGTTGGTAGCTGGCCAAGAACTCGATTGAGGCGACGTCGATGGTCCTTTCTTGCGAGCAGTCCTCTTCTTCCAACTTTCCATTTGCTCAGACACCTACAAACAGACAAAACAGCGGTGCTTGAGCCAATGGAGGCAACCGATGGTGAGAGTGGAGGAATACCTGGAGGCAGCTAATGGTGGGGGTGGTGGATTACCTATAGGCATCCGACGGTGGGAAAGCTAGATTCCCTAGAGGCAGCCATCAGTGAGGAGGGTCGAATCCTTGGAGGCAGCAAACGATGGTGTTGACATCAATCTAGAGGTAGCCGATGGTGGGGGCGATTGAGGAATATGGGCGGGAGGAAGGTAGTGGAATGGGGGAGGGAGCCCAACGCCAGAGGAATCTGGGAGGGAGGGAGGGAGGCGGCGGAGGGAGCGGGGAGAAATGCCAGTGGCGGAGGAAGATGGAGGGAGGGAGGCGGCAGAGGAAGGGGAGGGATGCCGGTGGTAGGAAGGGGAGGGAGGTCGATAGTACGAAGGGGGTGGGAGCCTGGTGGCGTAGACAGAGGAAGTGGAGAGGGAGCCTGGCGGCGGAGGAATCCAGGAGGGAGGGCGGCGGTTGATGGAGAAGCACAGGAGTCACATAGGTGGATTCTCATTTTTTTTAGCTTTTGCTCTGGATTATTTGAGAATCCACTTCTATTAGAATCTAAAGTGTCTCTGAAAAGCATTTGGCTAGTAGGTTGGCTCCAGAAACATAAGAGGGGGGATTGGAGACAAATAGACCATGCTACCCCTATTACATAGCGTTAATAGTAACTGTTGTACTCCTCATAGCTATGGACATTGCCATTTTTCTACTTGTGTGGCAGCATGTGAGGTATTGCTAAGTTCAGGCCGCAACGCTTCTCATACAAGGACAAATAACAATGTTAAGACCACATATGCGCCAGCATCAATTCATAGTAATCTTGTATGGTTGGTATATAATATCAGAAGGGATTAAATGGGCATGGGTGTGAGTGACACTGGCTCGCAGTCACACGCCTTATAGAAAAACACAAAGGGTATGAAGGGTTTGAAATATTTGAAGTCTCGAGAATAGTTGAAACAAAGATCCAAAGTTGGTACTGACCTCCTAAAGTACTTGACTAGTAAAGGAGGAAGATGTTAGAAATGAAATGTAGTGTCTTTATCCATATGACTGATATTTGTGGATCAGATGAACCGCAAGTAGTAGCCAGAGAAAGAAATGTTGAAGAGTGAACACACTGCATTTTTTTTTTAAAAAAAAAGTTGGCGTGATGCACTAAAATTGAGTTTTGGATAGCACAGGTTCGTTATACCTTGTAGTATATGAAAAAGCTACAGCATCAGGTATAAAGATTATATATGATTTCTCCATTAATGTGGATATAAGGAACATGAGCAAATATTTATCTACTGTTGTACTTCAAATAATTACTTTTTGTACTATTACAACTAACATGGTGGATTTCACCAACTTTCAGCAATTGCCTTTGCAAGGTTATCACGAAACTTATGCATAACTCTATCACTCGATTGTGATGTTGACACATCTGATGCATCATGAGAAATGATATATTTTGCATATCTCGATGGTATTGTTGGCACATAATTAGGATCCCGCTTAAACCTACGAAAATGCTTGACTGGCAAAGCATGACCATGTATGAAGTTGTGAAGTTCTATAATAGCTGCAACAATAATCTTTTGCTTGGACATTTTAAAACTCGGCATCAGAAGAATTCTCCATTTCATCTCCTGTACACCAAAGGTCCTCTCAATGATGTTACGACCACCTGAGTGCACTTTGTTAAAATTTTCTTTCTCACCACTTGGAGCAACATCTCTCTCTCGAAATTCAAGAACATGGTACCTTTACCCCTTGTATGGCGCTAGCTACCTCAGCCTGTTTGGATAATCGACATCAATAAGATAATATTTTCCTAAAAATTAATGTGCAAATTACCTCTATTAACATCAAATACATGAATATTCGTAGTAAATAAATTCACAAATGATATAAAAAATAAAATGACCTTATGGAGGATTTGGAAAGATATCTTTGTCTACATCCAATGCACGATAAAGCACATTAGTATCATGCATAGCTCCTGGTTGACCAATAGATGCGTATGTGAATCGCATTTCAAAATCACATATGGCCATTACATTTTGAGTTGTACTCCCTGATCTACCAATATATGTAACCTGATCTTCTTAGGGAATTGTTGCAAGGATGTGTGTACTATCAATAGCTCCAATATAGTCTTTGAAATGTTGCCACATTCTCCTATCATTTTTAATCCTACTATGAACAGTAGAGAAGTTAGGAAACTTTGGCTACACAATATCCTGAGACATATTGACTACACACTCCAAAACCTCATCAAAGTTTTTGCTAATTGTCTCACCAGAATGCTTGAACTGATTTTGCGCTCTTCGGTTTGATTCAGAGCCACAACAAATGTACAGGAAAATAGTCAAAGCTTCAATGAAACTCATATTGGTAATTGATTTCAAGTTGTAAGAACTAACCCAAAGATGATGTAGGCTATGGAAGATTGTAGCATTCATACGAAACATAAAATGGCTTTCCCCTAAGATGTTTGGGGTTTCTCTTACCCAACACATTCCATTAAGATGTGAAGTACCAGGCTCATTCTTGTCAATATAGGTTGAATAGTAATTTTCCATGATAATTGTAGTAGCAACTAACTGGTCGACCATGTCTTGCTGTAGACGCATCATCTGGACATCACACTCATGTTCTTCGTCAGGGGTATTACTCACTTCACTTTAGCTTTTTGAGGAGGATATCTATGCATGAAAATAGAAAAAATACCAACTTAAATTAGAAAAATCCAATAAAACAAACCTTCTATATATATCATTAGTACAACGTGGCACTAAAATAAATGAGACAAATAACAATACAAAAATTGCATGACTATGCATGAGGTCAAATGGTAGTACATAACTAGGCAAATAATGTCTTATAATTAAAATAAAATCTTAAGATCCAATTGAGATAAAAGATAGATAAATCATACAAGGCAAACTACTTATAGATTTGCCTTCATAAACATCCTAATATTACAACCCAACTTCTATTTGCCATACTTAGCACCGTACTTCCTTTTAAGATATTTGAACCGTCCTTTGCTATTGCGCAATGTCACAAATATTTTCTTTTGCTCCTTTACAAAAATGTAAAATGCAATGAAATGCTCATTAGTCCCCATAACAACACTGCACTCTTCGACCAACTTCATGACATCCTTGATGGTACACACCGAGGTTTCCTCTCTTTTTTGTGCAAATGCTGCAAAAGATGCTTGTGACATCTCACTCTACTCAGTGATTCATTTTAGTTGGTGTTGCATGACTGCAGATCCGCTCTTTGGTTTCTTCTCCTTCTAATTGCTAGGACCACATGTTCTCTTTTCTTTAGTACTAATTGGCGACTCATCTTTTTGTTCACTATCATTATTGTCAGCATTGTTGCCTTTATGTGCTTCAACTTCAATAGATGAGGATGCACAAACGGGACTTCGTGGTAAGGTTCGCATTGTAGGAGACCAATAGCCTTCACCAATGTTACGAATATCTTCAAACATTGTGCGCCACATCCTTTGTATTCCTATCGACAACAATGATATTAGTTAGTAAACATAGGCAGGATTGTACATATGTGTATGAATGTGTAATGTGTAATGACTTACTTTTTTTAATTCCTTCCACTATTGGATGGTGGTCTTAATTGTTTTCTTCTTAGAACCCCAACCTAAGCATGTCTCCTTTGTCATCAATTTCTTTCAAGTGTTGTAGTCATTCTTCAGTTTGTCCTATTTGTTTTTAAATTTTCTCTTTATGTAATTTATCCCAGTCTTCTCTTCAAATTTAGCAATTACTATGGTACAACCAGGATTGTTCAGATGGGTACTTGGGCCATTCCCAACTGCTACTTATTCAACAAACAATTCACATACTATCCTAGTGTGTTCATCATTCCACTTAGCATTGTCACCCATCTGCTACGTTAATATCATGTAACCATGAATTCATTGTATTACCATAATACACAATACATTACTAGAATACACAATAAAATTAATCCATGAGTCATGATAGAGATGAAATAGAAATACATGTTAAATACTGGAGATCAATCAATAAAAAAGAATACGAGGAAACTTATATCCTGATTCACTGTTTATGATAAGAAGTCCAAAAATATTAAACAGACAAAATCTTTGTTGAAATCACGGACATAGTCTGTAAAAACTAATGTAATGAGAGAATAGCAATAATCATATTTTATAGTTGGCCTTGTAACTTCAGGTAACCAGGAATTAATCAAAGTATTTGAAAATTCTAATTTTCTAGTTTCTGTTCAGTCAATTGATAATCACACAAGCTTACACTTCAGTAATCAGAAAGACGTCATATGTGTAATGACAATCCATTCATCAGCAAAATGGCATGGAATCAACAATGTAGTCAAGGCTCAACGAAAATAGGAATGGAATCCTTGTTGTACTGTATCTTAAGAAAAGTCAGAAAAATCTTTTAGTCCAAGATCTGAAATCAGGGTGTCAGCTGCAAGCATGCAACATCAGCTGACTGTCGTATGTTTTAGTTGGGTTGAACAAAATATCAACTTGCTTACTGCCTAGACTATACCCATGGAAAGCTGAACTTGCAGGATAGAACCTTAACCTGCTTGTCTTTGAATCATATGCATACCAGGAAAGCACTAAAATGTCCAGTTTTATTCCAATTCATTCATCAGGCATTCAGGCTGCAGTTGCAATGCTAGTGCCTAAGCTTCTCAAGCTCTGGTTGTTGTTGCTCACTTTTACATTGCTTTATGTAATACTACATACACAAAGCATACAACTAATGATAAGATTACATGGACAAGGAATAAGGACTAGTACACAGTAGACACAAAACTGAAGGAGTAACCTGCTTCACAAGCTTTTTCACCTATTCAATCTTGTTCCCAGCAATACAACATGTTTATAAACAGTTTATTTCCATTGTGGGCACAAATTGGAATTGCCTTCAATATTTCATAAAAAGCTGGACACCATGTCGATTCATTGCGGAGTTTCATACACTGACAACTCACCCCAAAAGCTTAGACCCCCCTCAAAACAGCTTAGGCTTCTACCTTATTTTCACTATTCAACAATTTTGTCTTTTTCTGATTTTTTAGCTTTTTTGTTGGTTCTTTTTTCCGTATTTGTTTGTACTATCTGTGATGGGCTAATCTATTTTTTTATTTTTAAATTTTTTTAAATTTAATTACGTCAAATAAGTCACCATCAGTTACAGTGTAATTTCAGCCAGCTACAATACTTGTTAGTCATAAGCCACTCAAAAAAGCCATTTTAACAAATAGGTCACAAACTCAGGACCTTTAGGTTTCGACACCATGTTAAGCACCCTTTAGGAGAAAATTATAAACTTTTATCTCCAAAAGGTCCTAATTTCCTTCTAAAAAACCAATATTTTATCTTACATAGCAACGCGCATGTGGTTGGGCTGAAAATAGTGGCTTATGGCTAAAATTACACTGTAACTGAAGATGGCTTATTTGGTGTAATTAAATTTAAAAAGTAAAAATAGAAAAAATATGTTAGCTCATCATAGACAACACAAACGAATAAAAAAAGAACCAGCAAAAAAGCGCAAAAAACCAAAAATTCAGAAAAAATCAAAATTCATAAATAGTGAAAAATAAACCAGAAGTCCGAAACTTAAGCCGAAATGAGCGGGATGAAAATCACCAACGAAATCAAGACCCCAAACTTATCTACGCCCGAATCGCCAAAAACGCCCCCAAATCGATGGCAGTTCGGGGTTGCGGCCGACGGTGGTACCGCACCTCTTCAGCGGCGGCGGTGGACGAGAGGAGGCCGACATTAGCTAGAGGACATCGGTGGACTAGCCAAAAACCAGGATTAGGGGTGAGGGCAGAAAATAGGGCTAAGCAGGCGACATTACCTTGCCAGGAGGAGCAAAGGAAGGGGAGGTCGCCGTGTAAGACGCTGATGTTGCCGCTGCTGCCTGCGCAAGCCGCCGACGTCGCTTGCCACCAAGATTGCCGCTCGTCTGCTTCTCCACCTGACGCGCACGCGAACAGCCCGAAGGGAACGAATACGCGCAAATTGCACATATACCCCATAGTTAATAGGCAATTGTAAGTTTGCCCCACACTTGAGTGGTCTTGTAATTTTGCCCCATACTTGACATACCCCTTATTATTTTGCCCCATTGCCCATTTAGTTGTTATTTTAATTTCGTTTTTCATTTTTTGGGGCAGGAAATGACATTAAAAAATATTTTTACTGCATTTTCTAAACTTTTTTGTGCATCTGTACACACAGCTAAGAGAGGAGGTTCACCAATTAAAGGGTTTTACTGTCATTTCCTGCCCCAACAAATAAAAAACGAAATTAAAATAGCAGTTAAATGGGCAATGGGGCAAAATAATAAAGAGGCATGTCAAGTATGGGGCAAAATTACAAGGCCACTCAAGTGTGGGGCAAACTTACAAGTGTCTACTAACTATGGAGTATATGTGCAATTTCTCCCATGCAAAACCGAAGGAAACGAAGGGTTACACGCGATGGCATTTTGTGAGTAAATAACCCGAATTTATAGAGGTTCTTAGGCTGTGGCCTGTGGGTCTGCTGGCCCCTACAAGAATCTACAAAGAGTTGCTTCTCATTCTCAGTTCATTTCTCAATCTATTCATCATGATAGTCAGAATCTAGTTGTTTTTGGAAGCTGGACGTTTAACACAACTCTACTAGATCTAAACAAGAAGCTGGAAGCAAGAGCCCTACCAAACACCTCCGAAGTGAAGCAGTTCAGAAGTTAGGCCTAGGCACATTTCATCGATGCGGTCTCCACAAAAGGTGTGATATAGAAATTCATTCGCTGCAGCGCCGTGTCAAGTGATGTTGAGTTACGTTGGTCCTCTCAAACGAGTAATGTCCTATATAGGACACTACCCTCCTTTCTGTCCTCTTTAAATCTTTATCCACATCAGATTTGTTCTGACCTGGACTCCTATAGACACTGTTTATGTCACTATATTGTATTGGAAGTATCCTTAAAACGGGAAAAATAGCTCGGTGCCATTACAAAGATGTCTAAATTGAAAAATAGTATCCAATGTGATGTTGACTTTGAGACGTAAGACCACTCGTCAGTGATACACCAATGTTACTTTTCAGCTTGAAAGATATATGAAATGTCTGAGGAGTTTGCCCCAATCAAATTTCCCTGCTACTAACCCAAGTCTCTATGTGCTTTAAAAAAAAGAGCCTCATCAGCCGTGTGAATGCAGTGTGACCATTAGAAAATTTCCGTTTTGGTTCTACTCCATTCGATAGTCGAATTTTTTGTACGGATAACCTTTTTTTTATTCGGAAATACAGGAATATACCCGCAGGAAATTTTTTTACAAAAATAGCCTCTAGTCGCCCAATGGGGGGGCGACTAGAGCATTTCGCCCACCCGGGAAGCGACAAGAGTTTATGTCGCTTCACGGGAAAGCGACATCATGGAGTCGCTTTCTCACTGGGCGATTTAAGGAAGTCGCCCAATGGCTAAGCGACTTGTATTGCAGTCGCCCAGTAGGTAGGCGACTTCATTCAGTCCCCCTGATTTTTGTAGAGTTTTGGCAATTTTGTAGTTTGAAACAGAGAAAAAATCTGGTATAGTTGTAATAAAAGTTTATGTGCACTGTATGTTGTAGGTGCACAAAAAAAATTCCAAATTTTTTTTAAGAATGATTGACCGTAGAACGATAGATACATAGAGTGGTAAGTGATATTTTGATGTTGCTGAGAAATAGTTTACGGAGAGAACCGGTATGACTTGCTATCTGAATCTTTGAATGCGAACATGCTAGATAATATAAGCTTATGTCAATAGAAATAAACTTCATAATAACATGTCGCGTACGGGCCTGTTCTTTTCGGCTGCGGCTTATGGCTTTTGGCTGAAATTTTTGAATTTTGGCTGTTTACGGTACAGATTACGGAGAGACAGATACTCACTTGCGATTTTGGCTGGTACAGATGTTGGGCTTTTAACGTGTAGATCGTTTAACTTGTAGACCCCGTCTTAAGAAAATACTCCGTTTGAAAGTTAGGTACTGTAGCAAAAGCCAAAAGCCGCTAGCTTTTGACTTAAAGAACAGGCCCTACATTGTTATTACATGCATAACATATAGCATGATATGCAACTAAGAGCAACTCCGACAGTACTATTAGTAATGTGTGGAACCATGTACTTGTAATGTTCAGAACTCCACCACTAGTCCTAACATGCCTTAGGGAATATAACTTGCTGGGTCTATTACATTTTGTCTACTGGGTGTAGCGTGGTTGTTTCCCCTTTTTATTGCGCCTTGAAGATGGCTCCGCTGCATCCTTGTTCCGGTCACTCTTGGTCTTGAGAGCCGCCTCACGAGCTTGAAGCTCTTCCTCCTGACGCTTGATGGCTGCTTCACGCAGACTTAACTGCTCCCGCCTCCTTTGCAGCTCATCCTCCTTGCCCTTCAGACGGTTTTGGTCCACCCTCACGCGGCGCTCTTGCTCAAGCAGCATCTGTCGTTCCACCTCGCGAGCCTGAGTCATCTTGACAAAGTATTGTCCTTTGTTTTCCACCTCCACTGCCCGGTTCTGTGGCCATGCCGGCGGCACCCGATCCACCCATTCGATGAACTTGCAAGGCTATGTGTGGCGTGGTAGATGTCATGGATCAAAGTTGAAAAACGATAACGAAAAATAAATGATTTAGTTGTCGTCGTTACCACGAAGTCATCATCCAGGTCTGGACACTTGAAGAACCTACGGCCGTAGTTGGCTCGTTGTACTCGATCCGTGCAGACTCCCAACAAGGTCCTAAAGCCGCAATGGCACTTCGGGCGCTCATGCCACTCCGGCACTCCAAATGGGTCGGACCTCCAGGAAGACATTGTTGTGTAGTAGTATTGTGATGGCTTGAGAAGGAGATGTAGTATGGAAGACATAGGAGGTCTTTATATAGGCAGGTTATCTGATGCAGTGGGCATAGTCCATGGAGAGGACGACATGCGAATCTTTTCGCTTTTTCAGGATCTGGTGCAATAAATGTCCCTATGTAGGCTTTTCAGAGCATGTAGCCTCGTAATAAATTCATAGTTCGTAGCCTTTTCAGAGGTTGGACCATTCAATGTATCTGGTACAACGTAGCCTTTTCAGTCGTTTGCAGGAAATAAGTGCTACAACATTGCCTTCTCAGAGGCCAGTAATCATAATTTCTGAAACAACAAGCTAAGGTGACATGAAAACTCACTGGAAAGGATACAAGCCTATGACGTGAACACTCACTGTAAAGGCTACAGCCTATGCCCCTATTTTGTTGGTTTCTGGAGCGATAGGCCTGGATTATCCTCAGGATTCCAGTGTAGCAATAAATGTCCCTATGAAGGCTTTTCAGATCGTGCCTTTATTTAGGCAGTTTAGCTGGCATGTGTTGTAATCTGACTGAGCAAAGCTGCCCCGTTTTGTCATATCACTGCGTAAAGCTGGCATGTGTTGTCATCTCACCGAGTAAAGCTGAGGGCTGTTGTCATGTCTCTGGGCAAAGCAGCCCTCTTTTGTCCCGCCGTTCGATATAAATAGCAGAGTTGAGGTCCCATGAAGTTGTAGCCAGAAAACCCTGTAAATCGAACAAAGAAGTACCTTCTATTTTGTGGTGGAACATACCATGGCGGAAGATGAGGGGCCAGTCGGATATGGGTCACCGAAGGAAGACCTTCCCTTGGAAAGGAGGGAGATGTTCGGTCCACAGCACTGCTTGATACCAAGCCAGCGTGCGCAACCAGCGTGGCCGAAATGCAGACACAATGAGTACGTGGTCGTGCAGGTCCTGGAAGGGCCGAACGATGAAGGGCGCCGTTTCTTCCGATGCCCACACTCTGGGGTACAAATTACTAATAGTACATTTTTGTTATTGCTTATGGACCCTCCATGTTTACTGTCCTTTTTCGCAGATGGGGAAATGCGACTTCTCCCGCTGGATCGACCCTCCTCATGAACGGTATATTGACCGTTATGTGGGTACTTTATGGGACCGAATAATGGACTTGGAGTACCGAATGGAGACTCTCAATGAGGAGAACAATGACCTCCGCCAACAGATGCAACGCGAGAGGGGAAACGAGGAGGTTGTCAACATAGGAAGCTCGTACGATCCGACATGTTGCTGTGCAAACCCAAGTTGCATATGTGCGTGCCACTACCACGATGGCCAGCCCCGTCCGAGGCGTCCACTTCAGCAGTTCTCCATGTGGGTGCCACGAGGCTCATTTGGCATATAAGCAACGATGTGTATGGTTGTACCGTAGTATGTACGAGGGTCGATCGAAATAATGTGCAATGTTGTTAAGCATGTCATGAATTCATTGTCTTGTGCACGAGCCACAAAAGTATCTCATTTTAACAAATAGCAAATACATGTACTAAATAAGTACATAACCAACTACATTACAGAAAAGTCATGTAACTACTGATCAGGACATGCATTGCATCGTCTAGCTGTGTGCCCCTCCTGACCGCATCGACCACAACGTGCACCCGGTGTTCCAGCTTGTGATTCATCCATGTCATTCCTAATACGTCGGCTCTGTCGCCGATCCTTCCCACCCTTCAACATGTTAACATCCGGAACCCAGGTCCTCGATGCAATGTCCAAAGTGGCAAAGTTTCCCACCACCCTGAACCCTCGGAACTCCCCACACCAAGCCTGCAGTACCCTCCCCTTAAAGAAGAACTCGGACATGAAGTTCGAAGGATCCATACCCACGGTCCCGCATGCAGCGAGGACATGAGAGCATGGTTTGTGTAACAACTTAAGCTTGTTGCACGTGCAGCTAGGTTCATTTCCATGATCTCCAAGACATACCTCGTGGGTAACAAGTGAACGAGCCGTCCCAAATCCGGCTCTATCACGGAGTATCACCTCGAAACGATGCTCCCTGTTGCCCATGACCTGCACTGTGTGCAACTGACCCTTTTGTGCCTTCATCTCCATGTACGCAGTAATTTTTGCCGAATACAGAGCTCCGGGATTGGCCGCATGAAATGCAGCACTCGCGTGCCTCTCCCTGAAGTACCGGATTGTGCTGTGAACAACACCTTCCACGATGGCGACAAGGGGCTGAGAACGGAGACCCCTTAGAACCCAATTGTACACCTCGGCAAGGTTAGTTATCATTATTCCGTACCTTGCGCCATCCGTGTCGTGCAACAGCGACCACTTCTCCAACGGTTCCCCCTCGATCCACTGCGCGAAGCACCTGATGTTTCGTGAGCTCCTTCTTCTTGGACCACTTGGGTTAGGCGCATCGATTGGTGGCAAGCATTGTGGTTTTGCCGCCCCAGGAGTGACCGGCTCCTTGCTCCTCTCTTCGACGTTCTTCCTAGTGTGCTCATCCAACAATCTCCACAAAGCATCAAATTTTCTCTGTTGGTTCTGCCTAGCCAGCCTCTTGAATAGCTTCATCAAAGATTGTTTAGGGAATTGCTTAAAAAAGTTTGCCCCTAAGTGACGACTGCACCACCGGTTCCTCATGTCCGGCCAAGGAAAGGGCTCCTCGGGGTCTTCTTGAAGTTTTCTTATTGCCTTGATAATACCGGCGTGGCGATCATGGATTACGCACACACCAGGCCGAGTGGCTACAACTCCAGCCCTCACATGTCGGAGAAACCACAGCCAACTCTCGTAATTCTCACTCTCCACAAATGCAATGGCCAGCGGCAATATTTGATTGTTACCGTCAACGCCTATGGCCGTCAGGATCTGCCCCTTGTATTTGCCTGTCAAGAAGGTCCCATCAATTGAGATCACTGGCAGCATGTGCCTGAATGCTTCGATGCTAGCACCAAATGCAAACATTGCTCTCTGCAACACCGCATACCCTGGTGGACTTATCGACGGCTTCTCGTGGAGGGCGATGTACGTGCCCGGGTTCCTTTCCTGCAGGACATTAATCATACGAGGAAGGTTGTCGTACGCCGCCTCGAAAGTGCCAAAACGTTTTTCCAACACCTTTTGCTTGGCACGCCACGCCTTCGCGTAGCTAATCTTATACTTGAATTTATTCTCAATAGCTACCACAATATGCGTGGCTGCCATGTCCTTCTTCTGCACTATCTCCCCATACATGAGATTGGCTATAAATCCGGACGTCAGGTTACGATGTCTCGCCAAGACAGTGTTTAGAATGCAGGAGTGCGGCTCAACCTTGGACACAATCCAATGAGTCTCATACTTAGGTTTACGGGCGTGCACCCGCCAAGGGCAACCAGTCTGCTCGCACTTCACAGTGTACTGCTCCTGGCTTGATTTGACGACGCGAAATGTCCGCTGCATTGAAAGGGCCCAAAGCTTGATGGCATCCTGCAGCGCTTCCTTGTCAGCAAACATAGCATGCAACCGAACCTCTGTCTCATGGTACTCCCATTGTGATTCATGCTCATCATGTGCGGAAAGACCCTCCGCATTAAACCGGTTCCATTCCTGGGGGATAGGAACTTCATCCTCATCGGAACTGTCCTCGTCGTCGTCCTCTACAGCTTCCTCTTCATCCCATGCCCTCTCGTCATCAGAGTCCATCTGCTGCACAATGTACTCATTATACTCTCCTTCATCGGCTTGCCCAGTTGGCTCTCTATGGCTTGACGGCTGTAACTCTGCTTCATGTACCGCATCGGCTTCATGACGAGCAACTTCATCATGTCCGCCAACATGCGGCCCGCCCGAGCTACTAGCACCTCCCACAACAACGGCTGTTGCACGAGCTTCCTCAGCTGCTTGTACTGAGCACGGTTGCACAAGCAGCACACACTCGTATCCACGACGCCGACACCCTAGCACAAAGCCCTTCCATGTGGCAGAGCGCACCAATGTCTTCAACTCCCATCTGATGTCCGTGGGAGACCGGCTCCAAAGCCCTTGCACGACGACGCTGTACACCTCGGGGTTCAACGAAAAACTCCGGGTCAGCCAAAGCTGCACATCTCCCATTCGAGCATTCTCGTCATCCGGAAGTACGAGAGTGACTTGCGGAAAATCGCTCAAATCCACACCATTCGGACCTTCACGAATGGTTCCAGCTCCGTAATACACTCTCAATGTAGTGGACATTGATGATGTCGGCCTGCATATATATTTCAATTTTGCGACATGTCAAATAATATCGCACAATACTAAACTTCCTACACCACAAACTTTGCTAAAATTTCTATACTACCATACTATAAATTGCATACCAAACCTTTTCTACAATAATATTTCCATACTAACACGGTACTAATTATTCTACATCTATAATTTTTATTAACACCAACATTTCATATAAATAATAATGCAAATACAACATAATCCAAAAAAATACCTGAATCCAAATTGATGGAATAGCTTCTTCCCCTCCTTCCTCCCTCACCTCCTCCTCTCCTCTTCTTCCCCTCCTTCCTCCCTCACCTCCTCCTCTCCTTCTCCTCTTCTTCCCCTCCTTCCTCTCCTTCTCTTCTTCCCCTCCTTCCTCTCTTCTCCCCCTTGTTTCTTTTCCTTCTTCCTCTTCTCTGTGCGCTGAATGTGTTTGCTGAATGAGTGAAAAAGGTGGTTGGTAGTGGGAGTCGGCTGGGCATGCCGCCTTAACCCCCCCATGTCGCCCTAGCGTTGGGCGACTACAATGCAGTCGCCCAACTGTACAGCGACTTAAATTAAGTCGCTTAACGTGCAGGCGACAGCGCTGATTCGCCCAACGGTTCGTAGATTCTTTAAATGTCGCTTCCCGGGTGGGCGAAATGCTCTAGTCGCCCCCCATTGGGCGACTGGAGGCTATTTTTGTAAAAAAATTTCCCGCGGGTATATTTCTGTATTTCCGAATAAAAAAAAGGTTATCCGTACAAAAATTTCTTCGATAGTCCGGCCGCTAGTACACGAGATGTACCATTCGTATATGCAAATTTTTTAAGGGAGGTTCTACTCCATTCGATAGTCCGTGGTTAGAACCTAGGTAAAACGGAACTCCAACGTTCCCAGCACTAGAAACGCGAGTTTGTGATCAACGAGGAGATATATAATGACAAACTATAGTCTGTTCCTTTAGAAATTTTGAATTCGAGTACCATGTGTGTTACTTGATCTGTTGGAACTCAATTTTTTACCTTCACCATCCTCCATCCAAGCCTCTTAATATCTTAATTAACATTTGTGTTGTGGCTACTGGCTAAATAGCATATGAGAGGGTTACAACTTTGACCCAGGAGAAAACACACACATCGCAAATAATCTGAGAGAACACGGAAGAAATTTCTGAATTTCTTTATTCTTTTATTTGCTCACCCTCTTTCTTTGTTTTTCTCTCTTGTTTTTTCTTGCTTACAAAACTGGGTACAAGTCTCCCCAATATATAGGGATAAAACTCTCCTACTCCTATTCAGATTCGGACTTCAAGTTGGACTGAACTTCAACTTGAGTTACATACGGAGACGGACTCTACTACGTCTTGAACTCTAAGTAAAGATTATTTGTAATAATCTCCCCCTTAATCTTGACTTGACATACTCTAGTTTTAGTCTCAATGCATTATGAACTACTAGCCACGCCTCCACATGAAGCGCTCTATATGTAAGTTGTATGTAGGAACTCAACTCAACTGGTACGGGTCCACCCAGATGCAAAGATTCTAAAACATTGAGGCAGTCGGACTCAACTACAACTTACTAAACTCATACTTGACACAGAACGTTGACATATCTCCTCGACGTCTCTGACTCAACTCTTCATCAGCTTCAGCAACCTTGATGAGAACCCGATCATTGAGAGGCTTCATGTCTTTGATATCATCGGTCTCAAGAATATCTATGATATCATCCTCTTTTAGAATAAGATGTTTGGAGTCATTGAATTCAACCTCAATCCCAGCGTACTTTGAATATACAACTTGAGCTCTGGTCTGTATGCTGACCTCCACCTTCTTATCCCCAATGGTTCTTCCCTCTCCAACAGCAACAACCTCGCCTCCCTGAGGCTTTTACTGCGCAGTCGATGGAAGCAAAATACCACCAACTTTCTTCTCCTCGGCAGCACCAAGCTTCACAAGCACTCTGTCTCCCAGAGGCTTGAGTGAGGTATACTTTGGGGTGACGACAGTGGTACCCTTGACGGTGAGGCTACGGAACGAGCGCCTGGACGAGCAGACTCCGAGGGCTGGCGGCGACGAGACGCGGAGCCCGTCGAAAGATGCCAAGCCTTTCTTGGTGAAGGCCACGCAGCTACTCCGGCAGCAGAGAGCTGTGCCGATGACATACTCGTGAGCAGACGCCGTGTGAACGTTCGTCGGATTTTTTTCTTCTGATCGAATCTCGTATGGCTCTGATACCACTTGTTACAATTTTGACCCAGGAGAAAACGCACACATCGCAAATAATCTGAGATAACACGGAAAAAATTTCTGAATTTCTTTATTCTCTTATTTGCTCCCCCTCTTTCTTTGTTTTCTCTCTTGCTTTTTCTTGCTTACAAAACTGGGTATAAGTCTCCCCAATATATAGGGATAAAACTCTCCTACTCCTATTCCGATTCGGACTTCAAGTTGAACTCAACTTCAACTTGAGTTACATACGGAGACAGACTCTACTACGTCTTGAACTCTAAGTCAAAATTATTTGTAACAAAGAGGACTAACTAGATAGAGCTAGTGATAGGGGAGAGAGAGAGCTCGTGTGTAAAATCGGTGGATCTGCTCATCTCGTACCCCTCTTGGGAGTTTATATACACGATAATTACAAAAAGTGAGGGTACATTGATACATTTCAATATACTATTGGGCCTATTACATATTGGGCCAGTTGCAAGGCCTAGTCACGAGAAGTTGGGCCATCCCTACAACAGGACTTTCTCAACAGCACGCGCAGATGTACCGATGGGCAAGCTGATGTGACCAACTATCCTAGCCCCCCCCACCAGCAAGCGCGGAGGTCCCGATGGGTGAGATGATGCAATCGGTAGCTCCGGCCCCCAGGGGTGTAGATGCTGTAAATCTCCCAGCGCAAGGTTTTTTTGCATGGCCCAGTCCTAGGCGGCGCGTAGGTGCGTGCGAGGAAGTCTGATGCCGAGGCTACGACCATGTCACCGAGGTCCTATTCCCAACATGAGCGGCACATACGAGTGGAATCATAGATTGGGTCGGTCCTCCGAAGTGATGTCTACGAGGAGGGCTACAAAGTCTCATGACGTAGCTGAAGGTGACGCATCGAGGTCATGTTTTTGAGGCGGAGCCATGGGTGAGGTCGCCCCTTCGAGGAGATGGCTACAAGGAGGGCATCGAAGTCTCGTGAAGTGGCCGAAGGTGCCCTATGGAGGTCGAGTTTTCGAGGCGTAGTCGTGGGTAGGGCCATCCCTCTAAGGCGATGCCTACAAGGAGTGTGGTGAAGATGGACATCGACGAAGACACGGGTACGAGGTGGTCAGTTGTGTGTTGACAAAGTCGGTGAAGTCCTGATCACGATGTGGTCGGGAGAAGCCATGACCACCTCACGGTCGGACACCGTGTACGATGGTGAGGTTGTCAGATGAAGTCGGCGATTGTGAGGCGATCGGACAAAGTCTATGACCACGAGGTGGTCGGACGAGGTCTCGACCGTGAGGCGATCAGACGAAGTGTCTATGACCACAAAGTGGTCAGACGAAGTCACAATCGTGAGGCGGTCAGACAAACTGCCTACGACCATGAGGTGATCGGACAAAAGTTGACGAAGTCAGTGGCGTGACAAACCTCTGATGCGCATGGTCCATCCTCCCATTCAGACTTGGCGTCGATAAAGGCGGTGGCATGATGAAGCCCTGACGTGTGCGCTCCATCCCCTACCATTTGGACTTGGCATCTATGAAGTTGGCAGCAAGGCAAATCTCTAAAGCGCGCACTCTATCCCCACCGTTCAGACTTGGAATCGATGTAGTTAGTGGCAAGACAAATCACTGATGCACACGGTCCATCCCCCACCATTTGGACTTGGTGTCAACAAAGACAGTAGCAAGATGAAGCCCTGATGTGTGGTCCATCCCCAGCCGACGGCGACACAAAGCCTTTGATGTGCGTGGTCCATCCCCTACCATTTGGACTTAGCATCGACAAAGTCAGCGTTGAGATAAATCTCTGATGTGCGTGGTCTGTCCCCCATTGTTCGGACTTGGCGTCAATGAAGGTGGTGGTAACACGAAGCCTTGACACTCACGGTTTGTCCCCCACTGTTCGAAATTGACATCGATGAAGTCAGCGACGAGACAAATCTCTACCTCACGCAGTCTGGCCCCCATCATTCGAACTTGGCATCGATGAAGATGGTGGTGAGACAAATCTCTGACATGAGCAGTCCACCTCCCACCATTCAGGTTTGACATCAATGAAGTCGGCAGCGAGATGACTCTGACGCGCGCATTCCATACCCCACCATTTGGACTTGGCGTCGATGCAGTCGGCAGCGAGATGAAGCCCTGACACACACGTTCTGTCCCCCACCGTTCAGACTTGACGTCGACGAAGTTAGCAGCTTGATGAATCTCTTACATGCGTGGTCCATCCCCCACCGTTCGGACTTGGTGTCGACGCAGTCTATGGTGAGATGAAGCCCTAACGCGTGTGCTCCATCCCCAACCATTTAGAATTGACATCGATGAAGTCAGCAGCGAGACAAAGCCCTGACGCATACGGACCATCCCCCACCGTTTTGACTTGTGTCAATAAAGGCGGCTATGAGACGAAGCCCTGAAGTGTGCGGTTCATCCCCCAATGTTCGGACTTGACGTCGATGAAGGCAGCGGTGAGATGAAGCCTTGACATGCATGGTTTGTCCCCCATTGTTCGAACATTACATCGATGAAGTCAGTGGCGAGACGAATCTTTGACGCACGTGGTGCATCCCCCACCATTTGAACATCACGTCGACGAAGTCAGTGGCGAGACGAATCTCTTACACACGTGATCCGTCCCCCACCGTTCAGACTCAGCGTCAACAAAGGCAGCTACGAGATGAAGCCCTGATACACGTCGTCCATTCCCCACCGTTCAGACTTGGCGTCAATGAAGGCGGCGGTGAGACGAAGTCCTAACATGCATGGTCCATCCCCACTATTCAGACTTGACATCAATGAAGTCAATGATGGGATGAAGCCCTGACGCGCGTGGTCTGTCCTGACTACGAGGCGGTAAGACAAAGCGTCTATGATCACGAGGCAGTTGGGTGAATTCTCGACCATAAGATAGCTAGACAAAGTCATGATCGTGGGGCATCGGACAAATGTCTATGACCCCGAGGTGATCGAACAAAAGTCAGAGAAGTCGACAATGAGACGAATCTCTGTTGCACATGGTTCGTCCCCCTATTTGGACTTGGTGTCAATGAAGGTGGCAGCTAGATGAAGCCCTGACACATGTGCTCCATCCCCCACCATTCGGACTTAGCATCGATGAAGTCAGTAGAGAGGTGAATCTCTGACGTGTGTGCTTCGTCTCCCACTGTTCAGACTTGGTGTCAATGCAAGTGGCGGCGAGATGAATCTCTAACGTGTGTGGTTTGTCCCCCATTGTTTGGACTCGGTGTCGTTGAAGGCGGCGATGAGACAAAGCCCTAATGCACATAGTCTATCCCTTGGCAGCGGTGAGACAAAGCCCTGATGTGTGCGGTCTGTCCCCCACTGTTCGGACTTGGCATCAAGACAAATCTCTGACGTGTGTGGTCCATCCCGTACCATTCAGACTTGGCATCGATGAAGGCGATGGCAAGATGAAGCCCTGACATGCGTGGTCTGTCACCTACAGTTTGAACTTGACATCAACAATGTCGGCGGCGAGATGAATCTCTGACATACGCAGTCCGTCCCCACCATTCCGACTTAGCATCGACGAAGTCAATGGCAAGACAAATCTTTGATGCACGCAGTCTATCCCCCATCATTTGATCTTGATGTTGACAAAGTCGACACGAGATGAATCTCTGATGCGCGCTCTATCCCCCACCGTTCAGACTGGCATTGACGCAGTCGATGGCAAGACGAAGCCCTGACATGCACGCTCCATCCCCCACCATTCAGACTTAACGTCGATAAAGTTGGTGGCAAGACGAATCCCTGACGCACACGGTCTATCCCCCACCATTCAGACTTGGCATCCACGAAGATGGCGGCAAGATGAAGCCCTAACGTGCGTGATCCATGCCCCACTGTTTGGACTTGGTGTTGACGATGTCGGTGGCGAGATGATTCTTTGATGCGCTTGGTCTGTCCCCCACTATTTGGACTTGGTGTTGATGAAGTCAGCGGGGAGACAAATCTCTGATGTGTGTGTTCCATCCTCCACTGTTCGGACTTGGTGTTAATGAAGGCAGCGGCAAGATGAAGCCCTGACATGCGAGGTCCATTTCCTACCATTCGAACTTGGCGACAATGAAGTTGGTGGTGAGATGAATCTTTGGCATGCGTGGTCTGTTCCCCATCATTAGGACTAGGCATCGATGAAATCGGCGGCGAGATGAATCTCTGATGCACGTTGTCCAACCCCCTCCCCCACCGTTTAGACTTGACATCGACGATGTCAGTGGCAACATGAATCTCTGACGCGTGTGCTCCGTCCCCTACCATTCGGACTTGGCATTGACATAGTCAACAGCGAGATGAAGCCCTAATGTGTGTTCCATCCCGCACTTTTTGGACTTGACATCGACGAAGTCAGCGGCAAGACAAATCTCTGATGCACATGGTCTGTCCCCCATCATTCGGACTTGACATTGATAAAGGCAACTGCGAGATGAAGCCTCGATGTGTGTGGTCCATCCCCCACCGTTCAGACTTGGCATCAACGAAGGTGGCGGCGAGATGATGCCCTGACACGCATGCTTCGTCCTCCCTGTTCAAACTGAACATCGATGAAGTCGGCAGCGAGATGAATCTCTGACGCATGCAGTTTGTCCCCCACCATTTAGAGTTGGTGTCTTGAAGGCGGCGGCGAGATGAAGCCTTGACTCGTGTGGTTCATCCCCTTCCATTCAGACTTAGCATTGGCAAAGTCGACGGTGAGATGAATCTTTGACACGCGCGGTCCATCCCCACTGTTCAGACTTGGCATCAACAAAGGCGGTGGCAAGACAAAGACCTAACGCGTCTGGTTCGTCCCCCACCTTTGGACTTGGTGTCGATAAAGGTGACGATGAGATGAAGCCCTGACACGTGCGGTGCGTCCCCTACCGTTCGAACTTGATGTTGATGAAGTTGGCGGTGAGACAAATCTCTGACATGCACATTTCATCCTCCACTGTTCAGACTTGGCATCAATGAAAGCGGTGGTGAGATGAAGCCCTGACGTGCATGATCCATCCTGACCACGATGCGGTCAGACAAAGTGTCTACGACCATGACGCGGTTGGGTGAAGTCTTGACCGCGAGGCATTAGACAAAGTCACAACCACGAGGCATTGAATGAACATCTATGTTCATGAGGTGGTTGGACAAAGTCATGACTACGAGATAGTCGGACAAAGTCTCGACCGTCAGACGGCCGAACAAAGTCACGACTGCGAGATGTCAAACAAAGTTGCGACCTCGAGGCAGTCAAACGAAGTTACGACTGTGAGGTGGCCAGAAGAAGCATTGACCACGAGGCATCGGATGAAGTATCAGCTATAAGACGGTCAGACAAAGTCATGACCATGAGGCGTCGAACGAAGTCATGACTGTGAGGCAATTGGACAAAGCGTCTATGACCGCGAGTGTCGAACGAAGTCGCGATCGCGAGGTGATTATATAAAGCATCTATGACCGCGAGGTGGTCGAATGCAGTCTATGACCATGAGTTGGTTCGATTAAGTCGCAACTGTGTGGCAGTCGAGCGAAGCGTCTATGACTGCAAGGAGACCGAACGAGGTCCTGACCACGAGGTGGTCAGGGGAAGTAGCGACCACCTCGCGGTCGGACGCAGTCTACAACACGAGTTGGTCGAATGAAGTCGCGACCACGTGGTGGTCAGACAAAGCATCTATGACCGTGAGGCGATCATACGAGGTCCTGACCAGAAGGTGGTTGGGGGAAGTCATGACCACCTCGCAGTTGAACATAGTCTACGACCATGAGTTGGTTGGATGAAGTAGCACGATGAACTCCTGGTGAGACATGTGAAACGTGTGAGGCTCACTAGGGTTACAGTGCAGGATCGCGAAGTGGTCGGGGCAAAGGCCATGACCCTACTGCGTTCATAGAAAGGCGCATGATCATGCGATGGTCATGGAAAGGGATACGACCATAGCATGTTCATACAAGGGGCCTACAACCACGAGGCGGTCATGGCAAGGCACATGACCATTCCATGGTCGAAGAAAAGGTCTACGATCACGAACTGGTCGGAGCCAAGCCCACAACCCTATCGTGTTCATAGCAAAGGCTACGACCATGTGGTGGGTCCAGCGGAGATTGTGTGAAATCTACTGTAGAACATGTAAAGTACAGCGAAGGAGGCATCCGTGCGTAGGCCAGTGGAGATCGTGTGAAGTTCTGCGAAGACCGTGCAAGGTTTGTCAAAATGACATATATGTGGAGCCCAACAGAGATCATGCGAAGTCCCAAGAAGACCATGCGAAGTTCATAAGAGACGACATCTGCATGGAGCCCGGCAGAGATTGCATGAAGTCCCACGAAGACCGTGCAAAGTTCGTTAGAGACAACATCCACACAGAGCCTGGTAGAGATCGTGTGAAGTCCCACGAAGACTGTGCGAAGTTCATCAGAGACGACGTCTGCACAAAGCCCAGAGGAGATAGCGTGAAGTCCTACAAAGACCATGTGAAGTTCGTTGGAGACAACATCCGCTTAGAGCCCGGTGGAGATCAAGCGAAGTCTCGTGAAGATCGTGCAAAGTTTGTTGGAGACAACATTCGCGTGGAGCCTTATAGAGATTACATGAAGTCCCATGAAGACTATGTAAAGTTTGTCTAAGATGACATCTGTATGGATCCGAGGCTAACGAAGTCGGAGGTGGGTGCTCCGTCCCCCTACTTCAAGCTGCCATCGATGGAGTTGCAACCACAAGGTGGTCGTAGCTATTGATGAAGACTTGACCATGGCAGATGTCATCAAAGTCATGACCACGATGTGGTCGTGGGTGTCTATGGAGTTTTGACTCCGAGGGGTCGGATGACCTCGCCAAAGATGCGACCACGAGGTAGCCGTAAGTGTCGACGCAGTAGGTAGCGGGTGAAGGCTTTGGAGCACACGCTCCATGTGGAATCCTTGCTGAAGACATGTGTAGCGAGGCTCCATATTCGCCGGTGTTGTTTGGCCCGAAGGCTCACAAAGGCTCGGCGTAGTGCATGCAAGTGTATCCTTTGACGCACTATGGCTGACGACTATAATCATGCATACGAAGATCTCACACGGAGGGCATGAGGAGGCTAGAGCTTGTCTTTGCCATACACTGAGGTTGACTCCCTGGTGTCGAGATGATAGTGCATCCAGGTTGACAATCATGGTGGCGCGGGCATAGCAGTCATGGGTCGTACTGGCACGGACGTCGTGGTCGATGGCCATGATGGCGTGGCCAGCTTCGGCGACGATCGTGCCAATGTTGGCATCACAGCTAGCTCCTTGCGTTAGTTCTGACTGCTACCGCGTATGGTGCCAGGGCATTGCTGCCATGGGGTGGCAGGCCTTCGACCCCCTCCTGCCGCGTGTTGGACTCGACGGTCATTGCCGACGTACTTCTCTCTCGCTTGGTTGTTGTTGCTTTCTAGCACCTTCCCTTGCGCAGCTTCTCGTGCGGTCCCCATGAATGGCACGATCTGTTATGGCTACTGGCCATACAACATATGAGGGGACTATCTAGAGAGAGCTAGTGATAGGAGAGAGAGAGAGAGAGAGAGAGCTCGTATGTAAAATGGGTGGATCTGCCTATCTCATACCCCTCTTGGGCGTTTAGATACATGATAGGGGTAGGATGAGAAATTATCATCCTACCTCTTGAAAATTACAAAAGGTGAGGGTACATTGGTACGTTTCTCTATACTATTAGACCTATTACATATTGGACCAATTATAAGGCCTAGTCACCGGGGGGGTTAGGCCACCCCTACAACAATTTGTGTTAAAAAATGCAAGGCAAAATATGAAACAATGAAGAATAATCAGGAGCATGAGATAAAGATTTAACATGAAAAACCCTTGTGGGAAAAACCATGAATGCACATTTGACGAAATCACTACATGGGGGAAGTTACTAAATGCTCTTGGCATATTACAAATGTAAATAACTTAAGCTGTGCGTGCTATTTATCATGGGGCTTACATGATGTATAAATAGCCTTGAAAAGAAAAGTTTTAAATGAGAAAGGAACAGAGTCCTAGTTGACAATGAAAATAGCAATCTACTCAGAAACTGGAACAAAACATGCTTGGAGACGGGAACAACACCCTACTCGGAGATAAAACCAATCAGAAGATAATGGAGCAGATTTGTAATCATAAGTGCCTGGATTAGCCACGTCTGACTCCAGTCAATGTAATCACTTTTGGACACCATGTTGGTACAAGTCGGTGCAGAGTCCATCATGGATTAAAAGATGATTGCAATTATAACCTCCGATGAGTTCATGTTATCGACCAGTCATACTGATCAGAATAAATCTTTTGAGCAAAATCTGATTGGATTATTCAAGTGGTCGGAATCGATCGGATTCGAATTACACAATACAACAATTTTCTACAATCAGTTTATATTTTTCATTCAGGTCAT
This sequence comes from Dendrocalamus latiflorus, assembly GCA_017311315.1. Classification (NCBI taxonomy): domain Eukaryota; kingdom Viridiplantae; phylum Streptophyta; class Magnoliopsida; order Poales; family Poaceae; genus Dendrocalamus; species Dendrocalamus latiflorus. The sequence goes on along the minus strand of CM029627.1, from coordinate 30,969,824 downwards.
TATGGTAAGATCCAAAATGTTTTTTTACATAGTTGTTGAAGAGGTTAACAAATTTGTGCATTGCCACTTATTTGGAAGTGTTTGAATTTTGTAAGGATTTTTTATGGTTTTGTGGAAATTATTGTAAAGTAGCTTTGATTTATCAAAGCAAAACCCCCAAAATTCATTCATGCATGTCACCAAGAAAGTTAAAGTGCAGTTTTATGTTGGATAATTTATGTACACTGCCGTTTCTGGGAATAGGGCCATCGTACGTCCTGCAATAGCCCAAGAGTTTAGTTGCTGACAGAAAGAGTATCATGCCTGCTCCCGAACATTTAAAAGGGTTAATTTGATTAAAATATAGATATAAGGGTCAAATTTAGTAATTTAACGGGTGTCCAAGCCCAAAACTTAACTTACAATCAGAAAACTAAAGAAAACTCCTACAGGAACGCTTAAGTGCGATCGTAACCCTAACACAAAATCTTGAAATATCTTTTCTTCTTTTGATCCCTATTTTGGTGAAAATAAAGTAAGATTGAGTACAACCAACCGTACTCAACAAGTCAAATGGGGAAATACTATATAACTACTTGCTAGGATTTTTGAGAGATGGGTTATAGTGGTTTTATTAAGGTATTTGTAGATGCAATTTTCTTTGCAAATAGTTTTGAATATAAAATAACAAAGCATATACTTCTTAAGGAATTTGGGGTGTCAACAACTTGATTTTCAAACTTCAACATTTCCAAATCATTTCCAAACTACTTATATTTCGCTATTGGAATCACCTATTAAACACAGCTTTGTTTTCGGACGCACGGCATATTTGAATACCATTTTGTAATTATGACTCTGCAAAGTTAGCTGAATTTACCCATAAGATTCCTCAACCCTCATGACTGAGTTGAGAAAATAAGACTTTTTACTACTCATCTCTTTATGTAGCCTCTACCCGATAGACTAGGTATCCCTCGTCACGGAATACGACGGCCTGAAAGGGCGGAGCCTACCATTGTGAAAGTATGATTTTACCATTTCCATACCATGTTCTTCGCCAGCTGTTTCCTTTCCTAGATATATATTATATCCATATATTAGATATTCAATCGATTTAAGCAGTTACTAGATCAGGTTTGACAAGTCAACACTTGTGGTTAAGTAGTCATTATATTCTTTACTTAATATAAGATTCTAGTCCTTACTTTTCATTAACTAGGTAACCATCACAAATCAGTAACCCAGTGTACTGCGGCACTATCACTACTGGTGTAAAGCAGTTGAATTTCCTAAACTATCATAGTATATTTTATAGTAATTTATTATTATTTGGGCTTGTCAAGGTGAATATGGCCATCAAATAAAACATGGCTTTTTCAGTGGTAGGACATAGTTAATTATCTTGTCATTCTAAACAGCTATTTTAAAGAAATAAGTGTGTAAATAACAATAATGAAAATACTGTAAATAAATAATTTAAACTGTGTAGGTTCAACATGATAAAAAAACATGTGACTTGCCTCCTTGTCCATAGAACACTAACTTCTTTAATTGCTCTTATTGCTCTTCTAATGACCAGCTTGCGGGGTCCGAATACTATCATGGAAAACGAATACAAATAATTTCCTACCTTGCAGAATGCAAACTGGGAACAAAATACAAATAAATAACTAGAAAGACAAAAATAAAATTGGTTTGGGTGGTCAGAGTGTAAGTGGTGTGTGATTTGGCTTATCAGAGTTGGAAATTGGCTAGGTGGGCTTAAGATGGTAGAACTGGCTGTATATATATATTTTTAGGTTTTTGATGAATAGCAACAGTCAAAACAATATTGGTCAATAACTTTTGGGCTAGCTAGGGTTTTATCGGAGTCTGATATGAAAAAAACAAAGCTGAGAATGCTGACAAAGGGCTCGAAATAGCATAAATGGATATAAATATGTATTTTGGGTTTAGGTGAATAGTACCGGGCATGAATTGTTCATTGCGGGTCTGGTACTATTCATGACAAGTTTTGTACTGTTCACTAACAGGTTGATACTGTTCATTCTGGGTACTGTGCTACAATGATGAATACCATAAGGGTTCCTAGAGATTGGCAGAGCTGTAGTGGTCGACGATGGAATATAAGGCCATGGTTGGGTTCCTGGAGCTACTGGGGTTCCATTTTGAGGCTCGGTGGTGGTCGGTAGGCTTCGATTGGTCAGAAACGAGGAAGTTTCTTCTCGGGATGTTTGAATGGTACAGGGGTTCTCCATGGCTTCAACCAACAAGAGCATGGATATTAGGGCATCCTTGAGGTGAGGGGGTGACGATGGCATGATCGGCTCGGGCTGTGAGGGTCTGTGGTGGCTTGCCCAGGCGAGGTGGTGCGACCGGGCAGGGGAGCTAGCCGCTGGCGGGCTATAGGACTTGGCAGACTAGGGTGTTGCTTTGGTTGAGTTCCTGGGGTCATGAAGAAGCTATAGGAAGATGTAATTGAAGAATGGTACAAGTAATAACCAAAATTGAAATATGGGCTCATCGTGGGGTTTCCGGTGGTGACAGTGGAGTGATGGTCGACGAGGGGAGGTGGTTTAGGGCTACTAGGGCACCGATGCAAGGGAAAGGAGAAGCTCAGGGCCTTTTATAGCCAAGGCCGTGCGGCTTAGGTGTTGGCGCATGGCCGTGGCATGGGAGGCGCGGGAAGTCTCGGTGTTAGCGGCAAGGAGATCGGCAAGTGTGCTTGTGCTTAGGGCCTAGCGCTTCCTCGGGCAGTGAAATGCCACGGCTGACGTGGCAAGTCAGTTTGTCGGCTATGAGATGAGCGGAAGGCAATGGTTGGGAATTGCGGCTTGTCCAATCCCGTGGTTGGTCAAAGAGCTATTAAGGGATGTCAGAGGTTATGCAGGCAAGGCGTACAGCGGTTGACTGGGTCGCAGTGGCGTGGCAGCGGTGGTCAAGTGTTTGCCACGGGCACTATGTCGCGGCGGTGGCAAATGAATGGTGGCTAGGTGGGGGTCTCCTGATCTTTTGCTGGACCATGAATAGTAACTACAGCGGTTGTGCTTGCATGAACGGCCAGAGGGAGTAGAATCAAAGGGTGAGAAGCGAAAATGGGAGGAAAAGGAGCAGATTTGGATAAAGATCAAAATGAAACCGAATTTCAAGCCAAATCAAATTCATTTTCAATTTTGAGGTGTTTCAATTTACAACGCCTAGCTACAGCGGACAATAGGAAATTACAGAGAAAAGATTGTGATGCTTTGCCACGGACAAAAAAATATATCATATGTTACATTAACACGTCGAGGGAACGTCATCGGGACCAGAATAGGAAGCTTCTGCGTAGATGGAAGGATAGTGAGTACAAATTGCTTGGCAAAGCGACCAAGGCTTTTGAGTCTGCGAGTACTAATCATCAGTTCTAACGTTGCATCTCTTCCCGACTGGAGAAGGTAGCTGCCGTGAGACTGAGTTCCGTTCATTGTTCTGTCTCTTCGCTTCTCTTGAGTTCTCTCACCATGTATACCTGTCCATTCTTGGCTCCCCTCTTTAATTCACAGCGCGCGATGGACGCTGCGGCGGCTGCGGCGGGATGGTTTGTCCATTTAGCCATTGACAAGTACATGGACAGAAAGCTCGAGCAGTGGGCCTCTCGCGCGGGCCTCCTCGAGGATTTCCGCCACCTCAAGAACCAGAGCAGCATGGCCCGTGCCACGCTCACGGTCGTCGACTGGCGTCGGTCTCTCCCCAACGACGCTCTGTTGGTTCTCATCAAGGAGATCCAGCTTGCTGCTATTGACGTCGACCAAGTGGTGGGCGAGATGGACTGCTGCCGCCTAACGGAGCTCGTCGGGAGCACGGGCGGTGCTCTCCGGACGGTTCTCAGCCGATCAGCTGACTTGTTCAGCAGTCCGTTCAAGAGAGCCACGACAGCCGCGGCCGGTGGCAGGGAAGGACTGGAAGAGATTTCTGCCAGAACAAAGTCAGCCTCTGTACGTCTTGAGGAGGCTGCCGCCTGCCGGCATGGTCCGGAGAATCGTCAAGCTTGAGCAGTCGGTGCTGACGACTCGTCTCCTGCTGCAGCTGGAGAAGGCCAGCCTGTGCCAGGCCTGCTCCTCCCTGAGCGATCCTAAGGTGCTACATGTAATCGGGAGGGATGAAGATGCCAGCGACAGTAGCATAAATCTGGTCTTGTTCAAATCGCGAGCCGTGCTAGCAGGGGCCAAACGCAAGAGAGCACGAGAAAGCTGCAGTGGGGCTGCTGGGAGAGCTGATCCACCGGCTGGTTGCACGATACCAGAGGTAATTAATGGAGCTAGTTTGCCAAGCCGGAGCTGAGATTGGTTCCGACGAGCATTTCCTCGCTACTCAGCTATTTGTTAAATTGGAGTTCCGGGAGATGTTTCTTACGCTTAAAGAACCAGAGCATAGGATTGCTTGGCTTACAAGGATGTGGAATGAGAGGAAGGGAGGGCAGTAAACGCTCATATGTTTGGGGGCTCTCTCTTGTTTCTCTTATCCTGTATGTTCATGTACCTTTTTTAAATTTGTATTAGGCCATGGCATGTGTCTGTGTGTACAGATTAATTATCGATAAGTTAATTTCGCAAAATCACGCTGCCTTTAACAAAGTTATCATAGAACTATACTTTTAAATATTAGTTTCAAATAACTACACTTACTCTTGCATAACGTTTCATAAATGGTACTTTTAAGCAAAGTCATCATTCACAACAGGCTTGATATGCTGCGCCCACTTTTTAGACTAACACGGTTACATAGATGCTGTTTGCTGCCATGGACAAACCAAAGTCTGTCAACCATGGCGAGTTCGTCACGTCAGTAACCATGGCGAGTTCGTCACGTCGTCTCGAGTGAGGCTCGGTCAAGCTCGTAGAAAGCTATGGCCCGACTTAGCTCGGCTCGTCTCGATGAGTGGCTCAAGCTGGCTCGTGAGGGCTCACGAGCCGAGCTGCCCAGAAGTTCCATACGCTATGTAACACTTTTCTTTGCTTGAGCAATCATTCACATGTAACATTTCTTTGCAGCAAACAACTGCTTGCTCAAGTATTTCACTCAAATGAACATCTCAGATATACACGAGATGCAGATGCGATCTAACTTGCTAGCAAATGACTGCTTTCGTGAGTATACCAGAATGATCGATCTCTCTTAAAGAATGATACACTGATGTCTGCTTCCCAGAAGAGAAATCACACCATGGGAAGATAACTAACCGTATGGATGAATGTTAGCAGATGAAAATTCTATCCACAGGCTGAGTTGGAAACATTAAGATTATTGACGTCAACGGCAATCTCTCCGAAGCCATCTGCAGAAGTGTTAAGAAATCAAGAGTGCAGAGCATACGGGATCCTGGTACCTGAGCAACAGCGCCAATGGCGGCCTCTCCCCCAGAGCCATTCACCTCCCTGGAGTGACGAGAGAGAAGGGAAAAAAGATCTGTCGGCGGCCATCGAGCATGGAGATATGGGGTGGGGCGGCAGATTGGTAGAGATGTGGGTAGGAAAAAAGAGTGGTGGCAACGAGCAGGGAGAAAGAGCGGCGGTGGCGGATGGGGAGCTCTACTGGTGGCGGGTAGGCGGAGAGATCTACCAACGGTGGGCGGGCAGAGAGATGTGACGGTGGCGGATCAGGAGCAAAGGTGCGTGTAGCATGCGGATGGGGGAGAGAAAAAGGGATCTACCACTCGTGTCGTGACTTCGGTCAAGAAAAGGCTAATGAGCAAAGGGCATCGCCGAGACGCCGACTCAACGGCTCGACCGAGCCGCTTGTGAGCGGCTCGTTACTGAGTCGAGTTGGAACCTTAGTTTGGCTTGTTGAGTAATGCTCTGAGCCCAAGCCAAACTGAGCAGAACCTGCTATGAGTCTAAGTAACTCATGAGTCTCGAGCCCTCAAGCTTTTTTGCCAGCTCTCTTTATGAATGATCCTAAGAGGGAGATATAAAGATCAGGAGATCACTGTCGCGAGTAGCTTTTCTTCTTGAGCTAGCTATCTCTCAGTTTGCAGTACTGATCTCTGGATAAAATATTTCACGGTGATGTCCTCTTTATAGATGGGCTGAAGCGAGCTAGCTAGAGATGAAGTTAGCTTTCCATGGACTTGAGCTCGTGCTTTGAACATTGAAGTCTTAACGTGTGTTAGTTAATTCTTGCTACGTGTACATGACGTACGTTAAGTTTCTATGTACTACTCTTACTGATTTTTCCTCTTCAACCATAAGAACAAGAATTTGAAAAAAAAAACTTGGACCGATGTCGTCCATGCGATGCTTGAATCGTCCAGTCCCTGCTCGTTCAATTTCTGCAGTTTTTGCCGCCCTCAGTTCCGCTTCTTTTTACTGTGCAGCAATGTTCTGAGGTTATTTTTATTATAGCTACTAGTAGCTTTTTGACATAATTAAATTTAAAAAAAATAAAAAATAGAAAAAAAAACAGGTTATCCAACACAGACAATGCAAAGAATACAGAAAAAGAGAAAAGGAAAAAAAGCTAAAAGTCAAAAATATGAAATTAAGAAACTAGAAGCTAAAAACCAAAATATAAAGCCCAAATAGTAGACGATGGGAAAATATGTTGTGGAGAACACATATCTACGTGGATAGCAATTAGCAAGCGCAGATCTTTTGAACAGAACATAGAGGCCAATTCATAGTCACTGTTGTGACGAAGTGAAGAAATATATATATGTTCAGCATACAGAAGCGCGCATGCATGCACCATCTAGTATCTATATATAAGTGTTGATTAACTACACTTATCTATATGTCTCTCGTGAAAGCTATTCACGAGCATACAAAGCTTACAACGGAAGAGTGGGAGATAAAACAACTAATCCCGCGAGCAAGTATATAGGCATGCAGTAGCTACAAGTCGATTGTATAACTTGAATGCATGGCTTAATTCATCGCTGCTTAATTAGTAATTAGCTAGCAGCAGTTACCAATCCTGTTATCATGCGACAAAATATGTGTCAACATCCCAACCGATCCACTCTCCGACCAGACGTACGTCCTCTTCCGTCGGCCTCGCCGCCGCGATGATGGCGACGAGAACGCTCAAGATTAGCAGCAACACGCCACCTTCGCCGCCTTCGCCGTCATCAACATGGCCCTCGTTTGTGAATGATCGAGAGAGGGGAGATAAAGATCAGGAGATCACTGTCGCGAGTAGTTCTTCTTCTTGTGCTAGCTATCTCTCAGTTTGCAGTACAGATCTCTGGATAAAATATTTCACGGTGATGTCCTCTTTATAGATGGGCTGAAGCGATAGCTAGCTAGAGAATTTTTTGTACGGATAATCCATTTTTATTCAAAATTACATAAATATACCCGCGGAAAATTTTTTTACAAAAATAGGCTCCAGTCGCCGAATGGTTGGGCGACTGGAGCCTATCGCCCAACCAGACCGCGGCAGCTGAAGAGTCTGCGAACCGTTGGGCGATTAACTCCAGTCGCCCAACGGTTCGGCGATTGCAAAGAAGTCGCTCAACCGTTGGGCGACTGCATATCAGTCGCTCAACCGTTGGACGACTGAGGGTGGATATAAGGCCGCGCTCGGCCGCCCCCGACGTCCACTTCTTCGGCGCGCAGAGAAGGAGAAAGAGAGGGAGAGGAGGAGAAGAGGGAGGGGAGAGAAAGAGAGGGAGAGGAGGAGAAGAGGGAGAGGAGGAGAAGAGGGAGGGGAGAGAAAGAGAGGGAGAGGAGGAGAAGAGGAGAGGGCGTGCGCGATTTTCAGGTAAGTTTTTGTGTTATATTTTTTGTTAGTTTAGAAATATAGTTAGTGTAGATAATTTAGTTTAGAAACATAGTTAGTGTAGATAATTAGTTTAGAAAATTAGTTAGTTTAGATAGTTAGTGTAGATAATTAGTGTGGATAATTTAGTTTAGACATATAGTTAGTGTAGATAAATTAGTTTAGAAAGATAATTAGTGTAGATAATTAGTTTAGAAAAATAGTTAGTGTAGATAATTAGTTTAGATAATTTAGTTTAGATAATTTAGTGTAGAAAGATAGTTAGTGTAGATAATTTAGTGTAGAAAGATAGTTAGTGTACATAATTAGTGTAGATAATTAGTTTAGAAAATTAGTGTAGAAATATAGTTAGTGTAGATAATTAGTTTAGAAATATAGTTAGTGTAGATAATTAGTGTCGATAATTTAGTGTAGAAAGATAGTTAGTGTAGATAATTAGTGTCGATAATTTAGTGTAGAAAGATAGTTAGTGTACATAATTAGTGTAGATAATTAGTTTAGAAAATTAGTGTAGAAATATAGTTAGTGTAGATAATTAGTTTAGAAATATAGTTAGTGTAGATAATTAGTGTCGATAATTTAGTGTAGAAAGATAATTAGTGTAGATAATTAGTGTCGATAATTTAGTGTAGAAAGATAGTTAGTGTACATAATTAGTGTAGATAATTAGTTTAGAAAATTAGTGTAGAAATATAGTTAGTGTAGATAATTAGTTTAGAAATATAGTTAGTGTAGATAATTAGTGTCGATAATTTAGTGTAGAAAGATAGTTAGTTTAGATAATTAGTGTACATAATTTAATATTGAAATTATTGTATAAATTTAGATGTAGAAAATTTAATGTAAAAATTATTGTACAAATTTTGCAGGTATGACTCGTGCTGGACGTGCCTCCGAGTGGCAGTACGAGCTGTTGGACGAGCACGTGGACCGCTCTCATCGCGCTTCCCGTCTAGTGCCGACACCGGGGAGCACGGACGAGCCGCCTCAGCTGGGAGTGATCCGGACACGCACACCTCGCGTGGCCTGGAGACTCGACCCTCGTTGGACTGCCAGGTTTGCACTACTCCAGCGTTTAGTGTGACCGTAAGTTCATTCCGTGCTGACCTTCACTTTGTTTGCAGGCTTCGGGATGCCGGGCTACTCCCTCTTGCCCGGATGGTGCAGGCCACGGACGAGGATGCAGGCGCTGGCGGGGACGAGGGCGGGGACGAGGCGGGCGGGGACGAGGCGGGCGGGGAGCGATCACGACGCTTCCCGTTCGACCGTTCCCTGCTGACGGCTTTGGTGGACCGTTGGCGGCCCGAGACGCACACTTTCCACCTCCCATTCGGGGAGATGACGCCGACCCTGGAGGACGTGTCCCTGCTCCTTGGCCTTCCGATCGCGGGAGACGCTGCCTTCCTACCGGAGGCCCCACACGACTGGCGCGCTGACCTGCTTGGCAGATTCGAGGGTGTCGTTCCACCGGGCCCTCAGCACCACGTGTTCACAGAGGCGCAGACCCATGGGCCGACGCTGAGGTGGCTCACACAGTACCGGGTACGTGGTTTTTTACATTCGATCGTGTCGTCCAACCGTTTATTTGTGGTATCACGTACTAATAACAACTTGTTTGAATTCAGCTGGAGCGCATGGTTCCACAGGCAGACGATCACCAGGTGGCGCGCCACCTGGAGGCGTACGTGCTGTGGCTGTTTGGTTGGGTGCTTTTCACCACCAGCCACGGCAACACGGTGGATGCGCGCCTTATCGCTTATGCGAGGGCGATCGCTGACGGCGAGCCCCACCAGGTCAGCTGGGGATCGGCCGTGCTTGCCGCGACGTACCGCGCCCTATGCGATGCGTGCACGAGGGTCAAGGCGAACTCGATCCTCACGGGCTGTCCGCTGCTACTGCAGTTGTGGTCGTTCGAGCGCTTAAGCCTCGGGCGACCTGTGCTGGACGACATGGGCCCGTACGGGCCCGAGATGTATCCAGCGGGAGACGTCGACCGACCGACGATGGGTTCTATCTGGTGCCGTCGTCGAGTAAGTATTATCACAGTCAACTATTTCTGTCTTATTGACGATCGTCATTCTAAACAGCTTATATTTCTTGCAGGTACAGTTCGCGCACGTGCAGGTCACGCGGGCGTACCGGGCCTTTGTGGAGCAGCTCGACCGCATCACAGCGGACGACGTGCGCTGGGAGCCGTACGCAGATACGGCAGTTCAGGCCCGTGCTCCTGGCGGGCTGTCCTCACTTTGCTGGCGTGACCGGGCTTTCTGGCTCACCCGCCGGAAGCTCGTGTACCTCATCTACGTGGAGGACTACGCACCCCAGCGGGTGATGCGGCAGTTCGGGCTACGGCAGCCGGTTCCTGCACCATTCGGACCATCGATTCCGCGCCACGTGCACGGGTGAGTGATCGTTTCTGGTAAATATTTACATACTTACTACTGCGTTCGCAAGTATCTCACATCCAGTAATGGTTCTATACGCAGGCAAAGCGCGAAGGGAGTGAAAAGAGGCACCGACTGGTCGTTGAGGATGCAGCGATGGGTCGAGCAGTGGCAGGGTGCGCTCGACGACCGCGTGGAGGAGGACAGCCCGTACGACAGCAGGGAGTACGCCGAGTACCTGCGCTGGTACCAGCCGCGGACCCGTACCAGGCTCGTATATGTGGTAGACCCGCCTGCCACACACGTCGCCGCTCCGACGGACACGTACCCCTCACACTTCGCGCGCGACGCTCACATCGCGGTACGTTTCATGTCATTTCAAAGATTCCCAAATGGTAATGTCGTTTCGATAATCAACCATTTCATGTCTTTGTGTCCAGGCTGACGTCGGTTCTGCCCTATGCCTCGACTCCGGGACACTACTGGAGAGGCTCTCCAGTGGTGCGCACCTGACCCATGAGGAGGGCATCAGCTTTGCGCGTCGGGTGCACGACGGGTGTAGACGTATCGTTAGCCTACTCTCCTGCACGAGGCTACCCGCGGTCTCCACGCCCACCGCTTCGACTGCTCGTCCACCCCGACCAGCGTGGCACCACTCTGGTGCACCTACGTGGATACGTCCTCCACCACCTCACCCGGAGCAGCCAGGGGGTTCAGCCTGGGCAAGGCCTCCTACACCGGTTCACTTCACGCCTTCTACGCAGGGGGTGTACGCCCCTCCTCCTGCGTGGATGGCACCAGGCACGGGTACGCAGAGGTTCTTATATCGTGTTTATCCGAAGACGATATGCAACGAACTAACGTTATTAATATTGCAGGTGCTTACCAGCAACACGGCGTCTCCGGCATCTCCCCAGGCCAGGAGGAAGTGGACCAGTTTTTCGCGTCTACACCGGAGTGGCATGGACACTACTCCGACGTAGCACCGGAGGTTATCTCTGCGCCCGGTGCACCGGAGAGCACACAGCCAGAGGTGCAGCTTACTCCGCCCCCGCCCCCGCGGGATAGACACCCTCCTCCTCATTTTACTTTTTCGGATCGTCCTAACCCGTTGCACCGGAGGAGGGCCAAGCGAGGCCGTATGGGAGGACGCGGGCGCGGTGACGGGGCACACCAGGGTGACTAGTGAGGCGACGCTGCAGATGTATTTATGCATGTACTGAAAAAACATGCGGCATGTTACTCACAGTTATAATATGAAGTTTATTTAAATTTACATAAGTCTATTATCTCTCTCCGCACATAAACTATCTCACTTAACAGTGTATGTATCGATCGTTCTGTACTCAATCTTTCATGAAAAAAATTTTTAAAACTTTTTGCACACCTACAATATACAATGAACATAAACTTTTATTACAATTTCACCGTATTTTTTACCCGTTCAACGTTACAAAATTCACAAAATCTAAACAAAACACGGGGGCTACATGCAGTCGCCATCCCGTATGGCGACTGCATGCTAGTCGCTTAACGGAAGAGCGACTGCATGCCAGTCGCTTAACGGAAGAGCGACTGCATGTAGTCGCTCTACTGTGCAGCGAGACAAATTGTGTCGCGGTCTGGTTGGGCGATAGGCTCCAGTCGCCCAACCATTCGGCGACTGGAGCCTATTTTTGTAAAAAATTTTCCCGCGGGTATATTTATGTAATTTCGAATAAAAAATGGATTATCCGTACAAAAAATTCGCTAGCTAGAGATGAAGTTAGCCTTGCATGGACTTGACCTCGTGCTTTGAAGTCTTATAGTGTGTGTGTGTTAATTCATGCTGTGTGTACTGTGTACAATCGGGCGGACCTGCCCTTCGGGCGAGCCCGGACGGCCGCCCGAGCTCCCCTTGCGGCGCCGCCCCGATGGAAGCACACCCCCATGGTATTAATCGGTACTTTGCTGTCGATGGAACAGCTTGAGGCTTAGCTCCCACCTCTATCTTACGATGATGACTGCGTGCGATGGATTAGTAGTTACCTTGTTCTAGTCAGGGCTTGATAATCTGAGAACTGATCAATAACACGACACTAGCACCACATAATCTAGGCCAATTAGGAGCTAGGAACATAAACGATCTTGCTTATTTTCTATGGAGCAGTGAACTTACAAAGAGCACACTGGTCTTGTCGCTTTGGCTTTTTTTTTTCCAAGTAATCAGAACTATACGCTATGCTAGACGGTGGAAATAGTATATATTTACTTTACCGTTAACACTAGTATATGAATATACTCATGTAATTTTTTTATAAATCAAATGAATATGGTATCATGCACTCATCTACTATGTAGAGAGATGAGTAAAGCAGCCTTCTGCATCTAGCTGCATGCTTTATCCTGGATATAGGTTCAATTGATTAAATCAAATAAAAGCTATGCCCATTTGTCTAGCCAGAAGAGGGTAGTGTTTCCATTATCGAAGTGCACCTCAGTTGTGGCCTAGAATAGTGCTTGAACCATCGGTTCGTGGGACGCTTGAAGGTGTGCCCATGTCCACGATGGTTCTGATTTTTGCCACCAAAGCCATCTCATCCTCAAGGCGTACCCCATGAACTTGAGGTCAAGGATCCCTAAGCCACCGAGGGGAGTGGCCTACAAACCGATTGTCATGCATATGTTAACATGCGAATTGTAGTTATTGTTTCTATTTCGTATCACATATTTTTATTAGTGTGATTGCAACATAGTTTGATCATGGATTGTTTTGCTTTTGGGTACTACTGTTTATTTCACACTTCCAACTTCAGCCTAACTAGTTTTTTTTTCTGGATCCGCCGCTGAACTTCGCCCTACCTAGATTTTTTTCCTGGATCCGCCACTGGTGTACATGCATGACGTGCGTTAAGTGTCTATGTACTCCTCTTACTGATTTTTCCTCTTCAACCGTAAGAACAAGAATTCGAAAAAAATCGTCGATCGATATTCGATATCGTCCATGCGAGAATAGAATGGTCCAGTCCCTGGTTGTTCACTTTCTGCAGTTTTTAAAGTCTCCCACGCGCGGGAGGTTTCGGCCAATTTTCCGGTGTAAAATTCGATGGGATCCGACCAAAACGGGGCGTTTTGCAAGTGGAATAGTACAAATCAATGGGTGCCCGCGCTGTTCGGCTAATAGCTAGTGAGGTACCCTTCCAAAAAAAAGCTAGTGAGGTCAAATCAGGTCCTCGCTGCCTATCTCTGCCGTGAAGTTAGAACAAAAGAATTGTTCATACACATACATATTTTCCAGTTAAATTGTGAACGGGAGACTAATTACTTGTTCCATTTTAGCTCTCGGATTTTGAATTAGGAGGTTCTACCTGATCGGGTTTGATTCCCACTAGCTACAGTTGTGTGGATTATATGTATGAATTTTTCACTATAATTTTATGGGATTTGAACCATCACTAATGTAAAAGAGCGTTGGTAGCAGTCCATCGCTATAGTGTAATAGCGTGTAACATCCTAGTTTTTCCTATATTTATGAAAAATAAATTACAATATGATTATTTGAACTTCCATTTTTTGGTATTTCGTGACGTAAAAGGTTTTATCAAATTTTAATCTAAAAGTGATTTTTTGTGAATAATAAAAAAATTATTTGTGCATGAAAATATTTTATTTGAGTAAAGCATGTTTAAATACGCATCTGCGAATTTTTGGAATTATTTTATTTTATATTTTTAGGGGTGTTTTGAATTTCCAAATCTTTTTTATTCAAAAAAATAATTATTTTAATTCCAAAAATCCCATGCCGGAGCTGGTCGCCGGCGACGTCCTTGCCTTGCCTCCTGACCAAGCAAAGGAGTCTGATATCTCTGCGAAATGCAACTGAAGTTGGGTTCGTATCAATTTCAGAGCCAGACTTCGTCGATAAATTCCTGCAGCCTCGAAAAAGCCACCAGTTTGATGATTGTCATTTTGCGGTTGCTATGCTGTGGAACCAGTTCGTTAGAGAAATTTTTACTATTCCAACTAGATTTTGTTGTTACGACTCTAAAAGATTATTTCAACTAGCTGTTACATCCAAAAGTAGAAATAAAACTGCTTTTGAAAGCCAATGCGATGCCAACAAGAGCTAAAGTATTTAATTATGGTCTGATTAATTAGGATGATATATATTTGGCCATCTCAATGAGGATATTATATATTTGTAGTGAAAAAATTCACGGGGCAGGCTGTCTTGATCAGATGTTCAGCTTCATCAGCAAGACATAGGGTCTGCTTTTGTGGCTATGGCTTATATCTTTTGGTTGAAATATTTGAATTTGAGCTATTTACGACAGAGATTACGGAGAGATATACTTGTTTGCGATTTTGGATTATACAGATGTTGGGCTTTTAACGTGTACTATAATTAACTTGTAGATTCTATCTTACGAAATATTTCGTTTAAAAATTAGATATTATAGTAAAATTTAAAAGTCAATTTTAAAAGCTGAAAAGAACCGATACTTAGTCAGGGGATTTGACATTCTTTTGCTTTCAGTTAGTCTCTTTGAACGGTTAGTCAAAGTCAAACATAGTGCTTGCTGGCAGGGTAATGCTATGTTAAGAAGTACAGCAGCGGTCGTCTGCTAAATTCCAACAAGCTATTTAATACAATAACGGACTTGTTCGCTAAATTCCAACAAGCTATTTTGTTCCTACTCAGTAGAAAAATTCAAGAAGCTTTTCGTCAGCATCAGGGGCCTGTTCAACTACTTAGAATTAGTTTCTTAAATAACGCAAAGAGGGTTCAGTGGTTCTTATACATATGATGCAAAAGGTTAAGGATCGATATAGCTAGACAAGTTTGATAAGAAAGTTCATAAATTAGAATGTGAGCACAACTCAACAAGTTTGCACAAATACTTGCGGTTGCAGGAACATCATCGTTGTATGCTTACGAAAAAAAATAGAAGCCGGGTGGTAGGGGAGCATTGCTATGCAGCGTGCAGTATGGACGTGGCGGATGGCGGGCTGACGCTAGACGGCCCACATGTTCTCGCACATCTGCCTGATTTCATACTTGTCAATGCTTTCTTATCAATTGGACAAGGATGCCTCGTTCAAACCTGAAGATTGAACAAGTCAGAGTTTCCTCTAGTCATGAAAGACTATGTGAGAATGTCCAAAATATAGTTGTGATGAACTATTACAAGTTTTGTGGAGTGGTCATTCCATTTTGCAAATATTGCACTTTATTTGGATCATTTTCTGAATTTTTCGGAGAAACTGGTCATACAACAGGTATAGCGGTGGTCATACCGATGGGCGATAGTATCATGGAGGTGCAGCGGTCATAGCGTAGGGCAGTAGCTCCGATTTCTCTTTGGCAGTAGCTAATTTCCAGAGAGACCGAGTTGCGAGGTGCCAAGGTGTGGTAGTACCGGGCTATGGGGGCAGTTGTACCGACCTATGGGAGCGGTAGTACCACCCTAGGTAGGAAATTAAGGTTTTGGGAAATGGAGTCATGGATTGAGTTGTGATGATCTGGGCCACTGTATTAATGTTGCATGAAGCATGTTTTAACTAACGTGGGTCAAGTTGTGAAGAATTTATACCTAGAAACGACTTTTTATCTTTGGATCTGCATGATCTCTTGGAGTCATCCATGGTCAACGACGAGAATCAGGGCTACGCTCATGGAGGAGCCGAGGCCCAGAATGATCAAGAATGTCGTGTGAGGAGGTGAGCTTAACCATGGCACGAGAAAGGCGGGAAAAGTTGAAGGCAAGTTCGAACAGCGGGATTACACCGTGTGGTTTGGTCGGTCCAAATGAGGCATGGTTCGGTAGAACCAAAGCGGGAGAGACTTGCCAACGTGTGGTAAGCCAATGGTGCACCTACACTTGGCAAGTATAATGATTGCTTACAATAAAAGATGAAGACCAGGTCAAGAAAAAGTATTTTGGTAGTTTAGCCAAAACACTAGGAAACTATCTTAGATCAAAATCGCGGCGCTTAAATGGCGTTTGGTAGAGCAATTTTGATCAAGGAGAAGCTGGGTTGATCAAGATGGATCAAGGTTAAAAACTTAGTGTCGGGACCCCGGATTTCCGAACCCGGACCCTCTGTGTATTACTGCACTAGTCCCAGATCAAAGCTAGTGCACACAGTTAAACAGAATGGAAAACATCACCAACAGCGATTTATTACAATAATTGAGAGTACCGACCGAAAGGTCGTCAACTGGAATGTCAAAAGGATCTGGATACCTCTGTCCTGCTCGAGGGTTGATGAAGAAGCAAAAAGGGGACTGATGTACAGCATCCTTGTGCAAATGGCACAACTCGTCAATGGCGAGACGTGCTGCATCCTGGACAGCGTCGAAACAGCGGGACCGAGGGTGTTTGATTGGGTATTTTTGGGAGTTGAATTCCCCATCCCGTGCATACAGGAATACCTCCATCGACCACAAGTCTCGATCCAGGATCCGTGTCTTCCGTCCCCTGAAAATGGGCGGCTGACGGTACTCCAAGCACTGCATCAACTGTCGGAGAAGGCTAGCGAAATCTCCAGCATCCTCCCCATGTGAGTAGTAGTCCCACAGGGCAGCGGCCATCTACAAAGTTGAGTAACAGAAAAGATTAGTAAAAAGTTTTCAAAAGGGAGTGTAAAGACAAGAACGGAATACTAGAAAGAGGAGAGTAGAAGCAAAGAAACTTATGTATTTTTAACATACTTTTTATAAATACAAATCCTTAGGGTTTTGCCATTCTTAATCTAGGTCACGTCCTACAGTCAAATTGGCTCTGATACCATCTCTGTCGGGACCCCGGATTTCCGAACCCGGACCCTCTGTGTATTACTGCACTAGTCCCAGATCAAAGCTAGTGCACACAGTTAAACAGAATGGAAAACATCACCAACAGCGATTTATTACAATAATTGAGAGTACCGACCGAAAGGTCTCCTTATTACAATAGAGGTTTAAGACCTCGCACACACGAAACACAGCGGAAGCAAAAGATAACTCGATGACGACCCATCAATACGCCACAGGCATTTGACTGGGGAAGCGCGACCTAGTTCTCCGGGAAGAATCCATCACAGCCACACGCGAAGCAGTAGTCGTAGTCACCTTCTTGAGCTTCAACTTCCTCTGAGATTTGTTTTTGAGTGTAGCATGTGAGTACATAAAGTACTCCGCAAGTCTTGGGAAAAATGCATAGATGCAAGGCTTGACAAAGGAAGGCTATATGGCTCTTTTAGCACAAAGCAACATTTTAAATTACCATTAATCAAATTCAAAGGCATCAAGTTAATCAAATAAATGTTTTAACAGAACTACATTAACTTAATAGTGAAGGTTCCATCCACCAACACTAGATAACAAATTTTAAAGTTTCGAGTTCCATTCACCCTCTCTGGCTCCAACCGCCAGGATACCCTTCCAAGAGTTCCCTCCACTCTCGGAACACAAATTCTTGATTTTTAAAACCAAAACCAGAAATCTACCATGTGAATGCATTCCTTGCCCGCCCTTGACCGTGGGCACGGCTATTCGAATAGTTTTACACTCTGCAGAGGTTGTACAACTTTACCCACAAGAGATAAATTATCCTAAAAGTCAACACGCTTCCTTTGGCATGAGACCCAGATAAAATATCACAAAGCCTTTACCTTACTCTAATCTAGCTAGATACCACCCGCTGAGGTTTCACCGCAGGTAGGCTAACTGCCCGAACCGAAGCCCCCTCTTGCGCCATATGAGTACAGTAAATCCCTGTCCCTCACTGTGGATAACCAGTCCATCTCTGGCACCCACTTTCCACTGGTGGCACCTAAACTAGACTATCATAAGTTAGTCAGCTAGGTCGTACCCATATAGACTTGTGGTTGTACGGTTAATGCTCAGTCTGGACAAACACAAGCGTCGGTCCTTAATTGACTAGGGTGGAACATACACTTAACAAGATCTCGTGCTAACTGCACCAAGCCAAACCAACCATCCACCCTAATCTAAATCAACTTTGACATTTTATTTTATTTTAAAAGATCAGTGGCAACTCCAATTACCACTACATTTACAAACACAAGGGTTCAATAATAAATATTAGTTTCCCATTTTCAAGATTTAAGAAATATTCATTAGCATGGCTAAGCATCGTACTACCACTCTAATATCAACAAGTAATTATAATACTCTCATTAATGAGACAAAGGAAATTCTATGGTGACAAGAGTACATGGCATTCAACTTCAATGGAGGGCATAGCAAGTTGGAATAACTAGTTCCTAGAGATTTGAACTAATATTTTATGTAAATAGCAATGCACATAATTTAAAATAGTTTGAAAACATTTCAAATCATGGGTTCAAGATGATCAAAGGAGACTTGCCTTCTTGCAGATTCTCTGGGTCTTCTTGCTGTTGGGTGGAGTGATCGTCGACAACGTTGGAATCTACGCGATAGAAACGAAGCAAACCAAACAAATAATTACAAACAAAATTCAAATAAAATCCAAAAATTCAAAAGAGGCCATATTTGGGTAGATCACGATTTTAGATGAATTTAGAAATTTGAATGGCTGGAATTGGAGTTAAAACGAGAAAGTTATGATCATTTGAAATTCTCAGTTTGAATAAATCCAGAAATTCGAAAATTTCTGACAGGTGGGACCCACTGGGATATTTAATTTTTAATCTTTTATTTTATTCCGAGAATCTGACAGGTGGGACCCACTGACCAGTAGACCCTCTGCGGTCACTGACATGTGGGACCCCTCTGCCAGTGACCTCATCTGCCTTGGTCACTGACAGGTGGGACCCACTGGGATCTGGACCCACTTGTCAGAGGCTGGCGCAGACAGATGGGACCCAGGCTGCAGTGGCCCGCACAGACGGCTGCCGCTGACGGTGGGACCCACTTGTCAGCGCGGAAAATAAACGAAAAACTCAACCCAGCGCGCGGAGCCGAAGGCTCGAACGCGCACCGGGGAGTTGAAATCGCGCGCTGCTAACCAGAGGGGAGGGGGAGGCTTTGCCTACCCGTAAAGGGCAGCAAATCCCTTTGAGGGATACCTTCGGGTGGCCCGGGCAGCGATGGTCGGAGGCGACGGCGCCGGCGGCGAGGATGGGCCGGAGAGGTTCAGGCGGTGCGTAGATTGTAATCTGCGTGCGAAGGGGGTTTGGTTGGAGGAGTTGGTGAGGTCCGGGGATGAACGGAGACGGCCGGCGGCGAGGGAGCAGCGGAGGCAGCTCGGGTGCTCCGGTGCGACGACGCTCCGGCGACGGGAAGAGGTGGCCGAGGTGCCCAGGAGATCCGCCGATGCTCGGAGAATCTGCAGGTGGCGGCTACGGGCTCCGGGGAGGTCTGAGGCGGCGGGGAGAGCTCGTCGGAGTTGGGCGGGGCTCGCGGAGAGAGAAGCTCGGCTGCGGGGCGTCTCAGGGCTCCGGAGAAGAGGTGGAGGGTGCTGGGAGGTGGTGCGGGGAGAGGCGAAGGCCGAGGGGCTATTTATAGGGCTCGGGGAGGGGTGAGGCAGCGGGAATTCCTCGCCGAAGTCGACGGCCGAGGCTGATTCAAATTTGGGGATAAGCCGTCGGAGGCAACGCGGAGCTCCGGGCTTTTAGGGGATAAGACGCTTATCCCCCCGGTAGTTCGAATCCGCGTTCAATTCGAAGAAAGAGGCCGAGTTCGAGCGGGATTCGGTCGCCGGATTCTTCGGGAGAGAGAGAAAGGGAAGAGGAGTCCGGCGTCCGCGCAGAGACGACGGAACTGACCAGCGGGGCCCGCAGTCAGCGAGAGCGGGGCGCGTGGTGCGGATGGCGGCCACGTAACTCCGATGCAGATCGGGCGGCGGGCGCGCTTAAGTGGGAGGGAGCGGTGGATTGAGGCCGGGCGCGAAGACGCGGCTCATCCGAGCCGTCCACGCGTCGGGCGAGGAGGAGGGGAAGGCGGGGCCGAGGCTGACGGGCCGGGCCCGCTAGGCAGCGAGGGAAGGGGAGGGGTGGCCTGGATTTGGCCGAGCGGCGACGTGGGCGGTCCTGGGCCGTCCACGCGTCGGCTGGAGGGAGGGGGATGAGTTTTTATTTTCGATTTTGATTTTATATTTCCAGAAAATGCTAAGTAATTATTTAGGCCTCAGAAAAATATGAAAATACCTCCAAAAATTCCAGAAAAATTCACAGAAGCTCCTGGACACATTTTGGACTAAGTAAAATTATTTCCAGCTATTGATGGTATTTAATTTTTATACTTTAAATTAATTTTAAATATAAAAAAATAGGTTTTAAATTCCAGAAATTCAGAAAAGCCAAATAAATTTCCAATTACCTTAAAATAATTAACTTGAATTTAATTTTTTTCCAAAAAGCAAAATTTTGGGATGTGACAAACCTATCCCCCTTAGAAAGAATCTCGACCCCGAGATTCGGATGGACTGGGAAAAAGGTCGGGGAATTCTTCTCTTAGGTCCTCTTCACGCTCCCAAGTTGCTTCCGATTCCGAATGGTTGCTCCACTGCACTTTACAGAACTTAATGACCTTGCTGCGCGTACGACGCTCTGCTTCCTCCAATATCTTGACTGGATACTCTGAATAGGTGAGGTCCTCCTTTACGTTTATTTCATCTAGAGGCATCTGCTCTTCTGGCACTCTGAGACACTTTCTTAGCTGGGACACATGGAAAACATCATGCACTTTTGACAGCTGAGGCGGAAGCTCCAATTGATAAGCCACTTCCCCTCTTTTTGCTATAACAGGAAAAGGTCCAATGAATCTAGGAGCAAGCTTTCCACTGACTCCGAAACGTCTCATTCCTTTGAGAGGTGACACTTTCAAATAAACGTGATCCCCAGGTACAAACTCTAATGCCCTTCGACGATTGTCCGCATAGCTCTTTTGCCTCGTCTGTGCTGTTTTTAACCTATCCTGAATTAAGCGAACTTGTTCCTCTGCCTGTTTCAACACATCTGGCCCAAACACTTGTCCTTCTCCTGCTTCCTTCCAGTATAACGGCGTCCTACATTTTCTGCCATACAAGGCTTCAAACGGAGACATTTGCAAGCTGGATTGATAACTATTATTGTAGGAGAACTCTGCATAGGGCAAACTTTGATCCCAGTTAGTCTTGTTTGCTAGGACACAAGCTCTCAACATATCTTCCAAGATTTGATTTACTCTTTCTGTCTGCCCATCTGTCTGTGGATGATAAGCCGTACTGAAGTTTAGGTTCGTGCCCAAAAGTTCATGCAGCTTTTGCCAAAATCTTGAAGTGAATTGAGTTCCTCGATCTGACACAATCCTCTTGGGAACTCCATGAAAACTCACAATCCTTGACATGTACAACTCTGCGAGTCTATCGCCCGAATAGGTGGTTTTTACTGGAATGAAATGAGCGACTTTCGTCAGACGGTCCACAATAACCCAAATCGAATCATGCCCAGATTTGGTTCTCGGTAACCCAGTTATAAAATCCATACCAATTTCTTCCCATTTCCACTCAGGGATCTGCAATGGTTGCAAAAGTCCAGCAGGTCTCTGGTGTTCAGCTTTAATCCGCTGGCACACATCACACAAAGCTACATACTCTGCAATCTCTCTTTTCATACCTGCCCACCAATATCTTTCTTTGAGATCTTGGTACATCTTGGTACTCCCAGGGTGAATTGAGTATTTAGCTTCGTGGGCTTCTTTCATGATTAACTCTTTTATCTCCTTCCTCTCAGGCACCATAATTCTTTTTCCAAACCAAACGGTACCTTGTTCATCCTCTGAAAATTCTGATGCTTTCCCTTTCTTCATATTATCCTTGATCTCCTGGACACACTTGTCCTCCTTTTGAGCTGTTCTGATTTGATCCTCTAAGGTTGGTTGAACTTCCAAAGTGGCTAAGAACCCCTCTTCTACTACTTGTAAGTTGAGCCGCTGAAATTCCTCTTGAAGTGCTGGCATACTATCTTTAATCCATAGCTTGGTACAGTAACTCTTTCGACTCAAAGCGTCAGCTACCACATTAGCCTTTCCCGGATGATAATGTATCCCAATATCATAATCCTTTATCAACTCAAGCCATCTCCTTTGCCTCATATTGAGATCGGGTTGAGTAAATATATACTTCAAACTTTTGTGGTCTGTATAAATCTCACAGCGATTACCAATCAGATAATGCCTCCATATTTTTAGAGCGTGCACAACGGCTGCAAGTTCTAAATCATGGGTTGGGTAATTCTCCTCATGGGGCCGCAATTGCCTTGAAGCATAGGCTACTACCTTTTTTTCTTGCATCAGAACACAGCCTAACCCTTGTCTGGACGCATCACAGAAGACTTCAAAATCCTTCCTAATATCCAGGAGTGTTAACACGGGCGCAGATGTCAACCTCTTCTTCAGTTCTTGAAAACTGTCTTCACACGATTTACTCCATTCAAACTTCTTTTCCTTCTTTAGCAACTGGGTAAGAGGTCTTGCAAGTTTGGAGAAGCCTTCAATGAAGCGACGATAGTAACCGGCCAATCCAAGAAAACTTCTGATCTCGGTTACTGACTTGGGTTGCGTCCAATTCAGCACATCATTTACTTTCTCAGGGTCTACGGATACTCCTCCTGCGGAAATTACATGACCCAAGAAAGCTACTTTCTTCAACCAGAACTCGCACTTACTAAACTTGGCATATAAATGGTGTTTCCTGAGCCTTTCCAAAACTATCCTTAGATGCTCTACATGCTCTTCCTCAGTCTTGGAGTATATCAAAATATCATCGATGAATACCACGACAAACTTATCTAAATATTCCATGAACACCTTATTCATCAAGTTCATAAAATATGCGGGTGCATTTGTTAAGCCAAACGACATCACTGTATACTCATACAATCCGTATCGAGTAGCAAAGGCTGTCTTCGGTATATCCTCTGGTCTTATCTTTAATTGGTGATAACCTGACCGAAGGTCAATCTTGGAGAAGACACATGAACCCTTCAATTGGTCAAACAGATCATCTATCCGAGGCAAAGGATATTTGTTCTTGATCGTCACATCATTCAATGATCGATAGTCCACACACATGCGAAGGCTACCATCCTTCTTCTTTACTAGCAGTACGGGCGCTCCCCAGGGTGACGAGCTGGGTCTTACAAATCCTTTATCTAGCAACTCTTCAATCTGCTTCTTAACTTCAGCCAAATCATTTGCAGACATACGGTAGGGTCTCTTTGAAATCGGAGCTGTACCAGGTACCAGGTTGATAACAAACTCAATTTCCCTATCTGGTGGCATTCCTGGCAAATCTTCAGGGAATACATCTGGGTATTCACATGCTATCGGCACCTTCTCCAAGGTTATTCCCTTCAAACTGTTTAACTTACCCACCTTCTGGGAATGTGCCTTTGACTGAAACCTTACTTGTATCCCTTCCGTGTTGGTAAGAGTAACAGCACGGTCGGCACAATCTATCTTTCCTTTATACTTGGCTAACCAATCCATACCAAGTATTACATCTAAACCCCTGGAGTCTATTATAATAAGATTTGCTAGGAACTTAACTCCATTAATATCCACAGTTGCGTTAGGGCAAACCGTGTTAGTCCTCATTTCCTTTCCAGGGGATTGGACTAGCATGGGGTTCTGTAATCTACGCACATCCCAATTATATCTTTCAACAACATCTTTTGACACAAAAGAATGCGAAGCTCCAGAATCAAATAATGCTGATGCAGGTACTGAGTTGACAAGAAACTTACCCAGAACTACGTCGGGTGCATCCTGGGCTGCTTCCGCGGTCACATGGTTGAGATGTCCCCTGCTCATTGCCTGCGGAGTCTTTGGAGTTTGAGGTGTCCCACGGCCTTGTCCTGTAGTTGGAGCTCGTGTTGGTGTGGTCCCCAAATTGAAACGAACTGGGGTCACCGCTGGGTGCTTCTGGGGACAGTTACTGGCATAATGCCCCATGTTCTTGCAGTTAAAACACTGCACTCCTGCTGCTGAAGTCCGGTTTTGCTGGGGTTGAACACTATTGCCTGTCCGGGGAACTTGTTGGTTTGGGCGAGGTCCAGTGAATGGAGTCCTTGGTGCACTTGGTTCTGGGGTTCTGTGGAACTGAGGTGGATTAGGGCGAAACCGAGAACTACTCGCGCCCTGCTGCGCTTGAAACTTTCTCTTCCTGCTCTCATACAGCTGACGTTGAGCATCTTCTTGTACCAAAGCTTTGTTCACCATATGCTGGAAAGTTGAATAATCATTGGACACTAGCTGCACCTTGAGGTTAGGGTCGAGTCCCTGCATGAACCTCCAGATCTTGGTCGCCTCAGATGTGATCTCTTCAGATACATACCTGTACAGCTGGGTGAACTTGTTCAGGTATTCGGAAACGCTGAGGTTTCCCTGCTGCAGCTGGTAAAATTCTCTCTTCTTCATGTCCATTATTCCCGTAGGAATATGCGCAGTGCGAAAAGCTTCCACGAACTCATCCCACGTGATAGCTTGTGCATTTCAATGAGCGGCGCGGTAATTTTCCCACCAATTAGCAGCAATCCCCTTGAGTTGGTGGGCAGCATACAACACCTTTTCATTGTCATTGCACTGGGCTAGGACCAACTTCCTTTCCACATCCTTAATCCAATCATCTGCCTCCATGGGATCTACGGATCCAGCAAAAGTAGGAGGCCTTGTCCTCATAAATTCTCCCATCTTAGACTGGGGAGCTTGGTTGGGTGCCTGCGGAGCTTGCTGCACTTGGTTCTGCGCCAAAGCTTGAAGTAGTTGCAGTTGCATGGCCATCATCTGCTCCAAATTAGGGGCTTGAGCAGGAGGTGGTGGAATGTTGTTCTCTGGCTGATTGTTGGCATCACGGCTGCTGTCAGGGTTGCTCCTTGTGTTCACCATCTGAAGCGGTTTCAGTAGAAGGTAAGAGGGAATTAGCAAAGGTAAGAGATTCAGGGAGACTAAGCCACATCCCAAACCAACACACAAGAAAGAAATAGGCATTTCAATTTTTAGCAAAAGAACTTTTGTTGAAACCAACCTAGTTTTAAGAATGGCTGTACCACAGTGCACTTAGGCTTGGTACAGTCCATCTAGCACACCAAAACATAATAAAACGTTCTAATAACACGAACATTTTATTTGGGTACTACTGACTCAAAAGACTACTAATCCTCTCCAAAGATGCACTCCTCAGGGCCCTCCTCGGGTTCTTCTTCCGGTTCTTCCTCTGGTTCTTCTTCTGGTTCTTCTTCTGGCTCTTCTTCTGGTTCTTCTTGCTCATTTACGTGATGTCGTGAGCAATCACAAGCGGTCGAAACACGGGGACGGTTGCGACTGAAGGCAGTCGAGCGCGAGCGGGAAGGGGAAGGCTTGCGCTTCGTGAGGATGATGACGGGTGGCTGACTGGGGCGATGCACCTTCTTGCGTGCTGTGAGCCTGGTACAGAGTCCTGCAGGTCGCAATGGTGCGCAGTTGTTGGGGACGGCAGCTGGCACTGGCGAAGACGGCGTGTAGTCTGGTACAGCTTTGAGACGTCTTAGTCCAAACTCGTCTGTCTGGTCCCGAAGAAGCTGTGCGCGGAGAGTGTCGGAGTGCTGATAACTGGAAGTGAGAAGCATCCGGAGTTGTCCTATTTCCTCTTGAGCTCTAGCATAAGTGACTACCATCGCCTGGGTGAGCTGCACCTGATGTGACAGTCGAGGGTCGTCAACTGGAATGTCAAAAGGATCTGGATACCTCTGTCCTGCTCGAGGGTTGATGAAGAAGCAAAAAGGGGACTGATGTACAGCATCCTTGTGCAAATGGCACAACTCGTCAATGGCGAGACGTGCTGCATCCTGGACAGCGTCGAAACAGCGGGACCGAGGGTGTTTGATTGGGTATTTTTGGGAGTTGAATTCCCCATCCCGTGCATACAGGAATACCTCCATCGACCACAAGTCTCGATCCAGGATCCGTGTCTTCCATCCCCTGAAAATGGGCGGCTGACGGTACTCCAAGCACTGCATCAACTGTCGGAGAAGGCTAGCGAAATCTCCAGCATCCTCCCCATGTGAGTAGTAGTCCCACAGGGCAGCGGCCATCTACAAAGTTGAGTAACAGAAAAGATTAGTAAAAAGTTTTCAAAAGGGAGTGTAAAGACAAGAACGGAATACTAGAAAGAGGAGAGTAGAAGCAAAGAAACTTATGTATTTTTAACATACTTTTTATAAATACAAATCCTTAGGGTTTTGCCATTCTTAATCTAGGTCACGTCCTACAGTCAAATTGGCTCTGATACCATCTCTGTCGGGACCCCGGATTTCCGAACCCGGACCCTCTGTGTATTACTGCACTAGTCCCAGATCAAAGCTAGTGCACACAGTTAAACAGAATGGAAAACATCACCAACAGCGATTTATTACAATAATTGAGAGTACCGACCGAAAGGTCTCCTTATTACAATAGAGGTTTAAGACCTCGCACACACGAAACACAGCGGAAGCAAAAGATAACTCGATGACGACCCATCAATACGCCACAGGCATTTGACTGGGGAAGCGCGACCTAGTTCTCCGGGAAGAATCCATCACAGCCACACGCGAAGCAGTAGTCGTAGTCACCTTCTTGAGCTTCAACTTCCTCTGAGATTTGTTTTTGAGTGTAGCATGTGAGTACATAAAGTACTCCGCAAGTCTTGGGAAAAATGCATAGATGCAAGGCTTGACAAAGGAAGGCTATATGGCTCTTTTAGCACAAAGCAACATTTTAAATTACCATTAATCAAATTCAAAGGCATCAAGTTAATCAAATAAATGTTTTAACAGAACTACATTAACTTAATAGTGAAGGTTCCATCCACCAACACTAGATAACAAATTTTAAAGTTTCGGGTTCCATTCACCCTCTCTGGCTCCAACCGCCAGGATACCCTTCCAAGAGTTCCCTCCACTCTCGGAACACAAATTCTTGATTTTTAAAACCAAAACCAGAAATCTACCATGTGAATGCATTCCTTGCCCGCCCTTGACCGTGGGCACGGCTATTCGAATAGTTTTACACTCTGCAGAGGTTGTACAACTTTACCCACAAGAGATAAATTATCCTAAAAGTCAACACGCTTCCTTTGGCATGAGACCCAGATAAAATATCACAAAGCCTTTACCTTACTCTAATCTAGCTAGATACCACCCGCTGAGGTTTCACCGCAGGTAGGCTAACTGCCCGAACCGAAGCCCCCTCTTGCGCCATATGAGTACAGTAAATCCCTGTCCCTCACTGTGGATAACCAGTCCATCTCTGGCACCCACTTTCCACTGGTGGCACCTAAACTAGACTATCATAAGTTAGTCAGCTAGGTCGTACCCATATAGACTTGTGGTTGTACGGTTAATGCTCAGTCTGGACAAACACAAGCGTCGGTCCTTAATTGACTAGGGTGGAACATACACTTAACAAGATCTCGTGCTAACTGCACCAAGCCAAACCAACCATCCACCCTAATCTAAATCAACTTTGACATTTTATTTTATTTTAAAAGATCAGTGGCAACTCCAATTACCACTACATTTACAAACACAAGGGTTCAATAATAAATATTAGTTTCCCATTTTCAAGATTTAAGAAATATTCATTAGCATGGCTAAGCATCGTACTACCACTCTAATATCAACAAGTAATTATAATACTCTCATTAATGAGACAAAGGAAATTCTATGGTGACAAGAGTACATGGCATTCAACTTCAATGGAGGGCATAGCAAGTTGGAATAACTAGTTCCTAGAGATTTGAACTAATATTTTATGTAAATAGCAATGCACATAATTTAAAATAGTTTGAAAACATTTCAAATCATGGGTTCAAGATGATCAAAGGAGACTTGCCTTCTTGCAGATTCTTTGGGTCTTCTTGCTGTTGGGTGGAGTGATCGTCGACAACGTTGGAATCTACGCGATAGAAACGAAGCAAACCAAACAAATAATTACAAACAAAATTCAAATAAAATCCAAAAATTCAAAAGAGGCCATATTTGGGTAGATCATGATTTTAGATGAATTTAGAAATTTGAATGGCTGAAATTGGAGTTAAAACGAGAAAGTTATGATCATTTGAAATTCTCAGTTTGAATAAATCCAGAAATTCGAAAATTTCTGACAGGTGGGACCCACTGGGATATTTAATTTTTAATCTTTTATTTTATTCCGAGAATCTGACAGGTGGGACCCACTGACCAGTAGACCCTCTGCGGTCACTGACATGTGGGACCCCTCTGCCAGTGACCTCATCTGCCTTGGTCACTGACAGGTGGGACCCACTGGGATCTGGACCCACTTGTCAGAGGCTGGCGCAGACAGATGGGACCCAGGCGGCAGTGGCCCGCACAGACGGCTGCCGCTGACGGTGGGACCCACTTGTCAGCGCGGAAAATAAACGAAAAACTCAACCCAGCGCGCGGAGCCGAAGGCTCGAACGCGCACCGGGGAGTTGAAATCGCGCGCTGCTAACCAGAGGGGAGGGGGAGGCTTTGCCTACCCGTAAAGGGCAGCAAATCCCTTTGAGGGATACCTTCGGGTGGCCCGGGCAGCGATGGTCGGAGGCGACGGCGCCGGCGGCGAGGATGGGCCGGAGAGGTTCAGGCGGTGCGTAGATTGTAATCTGCGTGCGAAGGGGGTTTGGTTGGAGGAGTTGGTGAGGTCCGGGGATGAACGGAGACGGCCGGCGGCGAGGGAGCAGCGGAGGCAGCTCGGGTGCTCCGGTGCGACGACGCTCCGGCGACGGGAAGAGGTGGCCGAGGTGCCCAGGAGATCCGCCGATGCTCGGAGAATCTGCAGGTGGCGGCTACGGGCTCCGGGGAGGTCTGAGGCGGCGGGGAGAGCTCGTCGGAGTTGGGCGGGGCTCGCGGAGAGAGAAGCTCGGCTGCGGGGCGTCTCAGGGCTCCGGAGAAGAGGTGGAGGGTGCTGGGAGGTGGTGCGGGGAGAGGCGAAGGCCGAGGGGCTATTTATAGGGCTCGGGGAGGGGTGAGGCAGCGGGAATTCCTCGCCGAAGTCGACGGCCGAGGCTGATTCAAATTTGGGGATAAGCCGTCGGAGGCAACGCGGAGCTCCGGGCTTTTAGGGGATAAGACGCTTATCCCCCCGGTAGTTCGAATCCGCGTTCAATTCGAAGAAAGAGGCCGAGTTCGAGCGGGATTCGGTCGCCGGATTCTTCGGGAGAGAGAGAAAGGGAAGAGGAGTCCGGCGTCCGCGCAGAGACGACGGAACTGACCAGCGGGGCCCGCAGTCAGCGAGAGCGGGGCGCGTGGTGCGGATGGCGGCCACGTAACTCCGATGCAGATCGGGCGGCGGGCGCGCTTAAGTGGGAGGGAGCGGTGGATTGAGGCCGGGCGCGAAGACGCGGCTCATCCGAGCCGTCCACGCGTCGGGCGAGGAGGAGGGGAAGGCGGGGCCGAGGCTGACGGGCCGGGCCCGCTAGGCAGCGAGGGAAGGGGAGGGGTGGCCTGGATTTGGCCGAGCGGCGACGTGGGCGGTCCTGGGCCGTCCACGCGTCGGCTGGAGGGAGGGGGATGAGTTTTTATTTTCGATTTTGATTTTATATTTCCAGAAAATGCTAAGTAATTATTTAGGCCTCAGAAAAATATGAAAATACCTCCAAAAATTCCAGAAAAATTCACAGAAGCTCCTGGACACATTTTGGACTAAGTAAAATTATTTCCAGCTATTGATGGTATTTAATTTTTATACTTTAAATTAATTTTAAATATAAAAAAATAGGTTTTAAATTCCAGAAATTCAGAAAAGCCAAATAAATTTCCAATTACCTTAAAATAATTAACTTGAATTTAATTTTTTTCCAAAAAGCAAAATTTTGGGATGTGACACTTAGAGGATTTGGGCTTATGCATTTTGAAAAGCGTGCATAAGTAAACATGTGTGAGTAAAACCCGTATGTGTGGGGTTATCAGGTTCTCCTATTATGCTAAGTGGATAGTATCTACTAGGAGTTAGATGTGGCTGGCTAGCCCATCTACTTTAGGGGTTGGGATGGAGACTTGTGGTTGACCATCCAACCCACCTCTACTGTGCTCTCTTGTTTTATGGTTTGGGTTTGAGAGTTGAGGGCTTGGTGCACTCTCTATCCTCCAAGGTAGAGTGCCTGTAAAACTTTTCTTCTCAAACAATAAATCTTTGATTTTCTCCATGGCAATCTCTTTCTTGATTGATTTGCTCTTGATTTGGTTGGTTTTTCCTCCTCTCTCACCCTTTCTTGATCTTGCAGTGCCAAGGACATATAAGAGATAGAGATAACCTTTGAAAATCATTGTCCACCCATCTAGGCACTTTGGTAGCAAGCTCATCAAGAAACTTGGCTTTTGCTCGCTTTTCATTTTTCAAGTGGTTTCTTGATCTGAAGATTTTTGGAGTGGTTTCTTTAGTGTTTTTGCTTGCTGTGGTATGTGAAAACATATCCAAACCTATCTTGGCTATTCTCTTCCCATGAGCAAGTCTTGATCATCGATTTAGGTTGTTGCTCGTTTTGGGTGCAACCTTACTTAAATCTTAAAAAGGTCTGAACTTTGACTTGGGTTTTTGTGATCCATAGAGAGAATAGATTCCTGAGATCTTAAGTAAGGTGAGTACAAAGTTTCATGACTTTGGATCATCTAATCAAAAGTTACATAGATTTGAATTTTCGCAACCATGTTGATTTTACTGTTTATTTGCCTAAAATTACTATTCATAGCAGTCAGACTATTAGAATAGAGGTCAAATTGCCCCAGAGAGGTTAGACTGCCCCTTGGTTGGCGATTAGACCGCCAAGGAGAGGTTAGACCACCCTCTGGTTGGAGTTCAGACCTTTAGGTGCTGAGTTCTTCAAGATTTTGTATTTTTGAGAGATTGCTTTGGGTTTTGTCTTTAGATTTGATTCTCACTAACTCTTTAGTTATTTGAGAAAATGATCCAGAATACTTGAGGAAAAACTTTAATCGGCACCATTCACTCCTCCTTTGTTGCCTTTTGGTCCTATAAGTGGTATCAGAGCCCGGTTAGTTCTTCTCATAGATCTTAACCGGTCCTAAGAGCCATGGCAGCAAATAAGAATTCAACCAAGCCGCCCATTTATGATGAACTTGATTTTCTTTTTGAAAGTCTCGCATACATGCCTACATTGAGGCTCCAGGGCATGCAATTCAGCTCAAAGTCAAAAATCCCTATACTGCGTTGGCCGATGATGATGTGATCTCTCCTGATGCGGAGGAAAACAGCAAGGCATGCAACTTCTTGATTTAAGGCTCAATCGATCCGAGTTTAAGCGAGTTGCTAATTTGAAGTCTGCTTATGAGATCTGAAAAACCTCTTTGAATACCATGAGGGCTCTACCGCGATTAAGAAAGTGAGGCAGAACCAACTCAAGAAATAATATTCCAAGATTGAGAAAAGACAGGTGAATCTTTGGATGAGTTGTGGGAAAGGTTCAACATGATCCTTCATGATCTTCATGCTGTTGGCCTGACCTTCTTCGATTTCGAGAATGCAAGCTAAATCTTGGGTGCTCTTGATGTGAAAGGTTGGGGGATGAAAATCATATCCATCAATGATAACACTATCATAAGTGAGCTTACCATGGATAAACTCTACTTGAGGTTGAAGTCACATGCGATTGACTTTACCTCGCGTCTTCCCAAGACAGAGTCGATGGCACTTGTGATGGACCCTCCTCAGAGCAGTTCTTCAGGTTTTGTGGATTTTGGCTCTTCTGGATTTCCCTATCTGCCTTGCATTTCTTGAACGATGAGCAGCTATAGAGGCTACCTGAGAAAGATTTAGCCCTCCTATACATAAAATTCACAAGAGCCTACAACAAAGTGAGGAACAAGAGGAGAGGCAGTCTGATGACTTGCTTTGAGTGTGGTGAGCCAAACCACATTCAGGCCATGTGTCCTAAGCTGATGGGCAAGGAGGAGAAGGACCTTCAGAGCTGTCCTCAAGCTTGAGATGCGAAGGTCAAGAAGCCTAACTACTGGAAGTTCATCAACTAGGTCCTTGCCACTCTTGAGAATGTTGACATAAGCGATGTGGACTCGGGAATGGAAGATGACGAGGATGACACCCATGGCAAGAAGAAGGCCCATGACTTCACCGGATGTGCTTCATGGCCAAGAGCAGCACAACGTCAATTCCTCCTACTCTGACGAGCTCTACAGTGACCCTGACGAGGTACGCCCTTTCTCCAAAGTAATAAAATGTGCTCTTGTTGCAACTGAACAATAGCTAAAGAAGTAAGCTAAATGATTAGAAATCAGGGTATCATGATTGATAACTTGAACCTAGAGATTGTTAGGCTCAAATCAATTAATCCTTATGATTGTGAATCTTGCTTTGCATGATGAGTTATTAACTCTGAAATCTGCTCATTTCTCTATTGTTGATCGACTTAAAAGTGCTCTAGATGAACTAGATTCTTTCAAATTAAGTCATGATCAAGTGTGTTTGGATGCTATTGCTTTAGATATGATTCCTGTATATGCTATTCTATCTTCATGTTCAAATTGGGCCTTACTTGAGATAAAATTGAATAATGCTCTTAAGAAATTACATAAGTTTAATCCTAATCATACTTAGTCTCATTGTGATGGTAATAAAATAAAAATAAAATAAATGACTGAAATGGTTATTCATTCTAGGACTGCATCATGTGAAAATTGTCATAAATTCACATTTGAGAAAGATACTCGTAATAAGACTCTGGAGAAGAAAGCTAAAATTGAAAAATTCATAGCCATGATTGTATCTAAGAAAGTCATTGATTCTATTTCATGTGCATTTTGTGCTGAGATTGAGAGTGATTGGATAAAATGCATGAGGCCTTTAGGGTCTTGTGAAGCTCTAAAGCTTGAAGTAGTTATTCATAAGGAAAATATGCTAGGGCAACTAATTCAAATAAGTGTGCCACATGTGAGAACCTAGTCAAAGAAAATGACTACCTCAGAAAGACTCTTGAGAGGTTTTCTAGTGGGAAGAATAACCTCAACATAAGCCTAGACCAATCTAAGGTGAGTGTGAAGAAGAGCGGCTTAGAATTCAACTACTTAGAGCATTTCAGGAACCACTCACCTCAGATTGTGAGGGTTGTTGAGAGTGGCAAGTTTAAGGTAGAACTCCCTGAGCCATCTAAGACAGTTTTTAGATCTACAGATTTTGCCCAAACCCCTTCTAGCAAGATAGATGCTTCTTCCTTGTGAAGTCAGCACCTCAAAAGGTCAAATACCATTGCACCTTCTGCAAGAAGGATGGCTGCATAGTTGAGTTCTACTTTCATAGAGCCAAGGTTGAGAGGAGGAAGAGAGTGCATGCTTTGAGGACCATTAGAGGAGTTTCTTCACCAATGAGTGTCTCTAGAGTCAGATAGTCTGTCTTTCCTTCTAGAAATATGTCTATATTTGTAGATGACTTCTTTGACTGCTTTGGTGGCTCTAGGCAGTGTTTTGGGTTAGGATACCATGAGGGTAGACCACGGGTAGCACCTAGTCAGGGGAGTATTGGCCTTTTGGTAGGCTGATTCAGAGAAGGCTAGGTGGTTCTCATGTTCGTTCTCATGATTATTTTTCTAACCATTTTGTTTATGTTTCTACTATTGTTCCTAGACATCATGTGCCTTAGCATTGGATTCCCAAGTACTTGTTTACTAACCCTTCAGGGTCCAAGACTCGAGTACCTTGTTCTTCTTATGTGTAGGTACCAAGATGCGGAATGAAGAATATGTGCTAGATTGGGTTCTAGTCTTTTGTTTCATCACACGATTGGAACACTTCGTGATTCTCCATTCCCTTTGATGGCCTACAAGAGGCATGTGCTCTCACGTTTGGTGTTCCCACCTACTTTATGAACTACCCTATACCTTTATTCTCTTATATTCACGTGTTACCATAATTGGCATGTTGTACTTATACATGTGCTCAGTAGTATCATATTGGCATGTATTACTCATGGTTCATTATTGTCATGCCTTTGTGTGTATTTTGCTTGTATATCCATGTGCTTTCTTGATATTATTGTACCATGTATTTACATGATTTGTTTCATGTTATGTATTCTATATACTTGGTATTGTGAATATATCATCTGTGGATATATGAGTCTTGTCATATTATCATTAGCATGTGCTATTCTAGCCTCGTCATTTGTCATGCTTTTTGCTTGCTCATATGTGTGTAGGCTACAATTTTGATCATGATTATCACAAATGCTTGAGTTTGGCTTTTCATCATGAGCATGCATTATCTTAATATATTCTCTATCATGCTTTTGTGATATTTTGCTCTAGGTATCCATGTATCTATTAGGTATTCATCTTAGAATATCTTCCTCTTGATCCTTGTTACCATAATTTAGGCATGTTTTGTTTCTTGACATGTTTTATGTTTATATGGTGTTGATAATATGAGTGGTATTGCTAATTATGGATAGATGAGCATTCCCATATCATTTCTTGCATTCTTTGTCCTTGATTGTATAGTTGCTATGATATGTGCCTTGTTGCTATTCAATGTGTACTATGGATATATATATAATTTGATTTATCTTTTTAGCATGTAGTGTTTATATTTTGCTCATTGGCAGGCTATGTACATTCTTGTTCATGCTCAAAATTATTCATTTATGCTTATATGATCATTGAATGTTAATTGCCTACCTCTCACACTGGATTATAGCTTTCTTGCTTGTCATTTGTCTTGAAAGTGGATTTGTATGTAAATCTTCTCTAATCCCAATTCCAAGCCACGAACAACTTATTTTCCAGTGATATGGGCTTTACATAAGAGAGGGGAGACCAAGTGTGCAACATTGTAGCTGGGTACTAGGGAAGCAATCAAAACCCCTGGTTCTGTAGCTTCTGAGTCTTCCTCTTTCTCATTGTAGTGTCTAGTGATGGCTATCAATCTTGGGATGCAACTTGGCTCAGCTTCTACTCCTTCGACTACATCACACCGCCAAGCGATGCGACACAAGTTTTGTGCTCTATACTTTACCTTTGCCCTTGATTCATGCTTTACATATCATTTGGAGCTTTTGTAGTTTGAGAGTTGGTTGGGATAAGGATAGGACCACTTTTTACATGAGTTTCTCTTAGGCACATTGTGCTTTTCTCCAGTCTAGGTCAAGCTTACTTCTTCAATCACTACTGTCCAGTAGTGAGGATCTCTAGTGTTTTAGATTCACTCCTTAGCTATGAGTCATCTCTCTCCTATGGACCGTGTGGAGTATAGAGCCTAGCTCTCTCTTCTTTTAGCCATTCTAGTCATTTTCTTAGAGATCATGTAGAGAAGCGTGATGTTGTGCTTCACTTTATAGGGTCTGAGTAGTAGGTTGTGAATTTTTTCACTAAGACTCTTAATTCTTCTCATTTTGCTTCTTTACGGGGAGAGTTGGAGGTTATTAGTCTTTTTGGCCTGTTTTGAGGGGTAACTTGACTCTTTTGCATTTATTGTATCGTGTTGCATTTTAAATTCAGCAATTTACATTGTAATATTAATACATGGAGCTTTGACTATTATCCTTATGTGACATGATATCTTGCTTTACATCTTACTATGTCTTATGCTAGTTTGCTAGATGTATAATATCCTCATGTGTGTAGCTTAGCTCTTGCCATGCTGACCTTATTAATTATGAAAAACTTGAATTAAATCTTGTCTTGTTGGATCTTGTGACTAGTGTTGCTCTAGTGATCCTCTTATGATTCATGCTATGTCAAATAGGTTATGTTGAGTCTTGAACCTAAATTGAGTTTTAGATTGAGATATGGTAGTTTTTTATTGAAGCATGAGTTAGTATTAACTCTTTGTTTTTGAACTAAGCTAAGAAAATAAAAAATGATTTCTTTTATGCGAAAAAACTGATCTCACAAATTGTTTCTCAAGAGACTACTTGCCATTGCACTAAGCATGAACTCAAGGGGAATTTTGGATTACCTAGACCACTCTCTTAAGCTTCTTGCCTAGGATGATCATAGCATGGTTTGAAATCTAGCATATGGCTAAGAAAACAAAAAAAATATGAAAAATGGTTGAATCTTAGGAGGTAGTTGTGGATAGATCCTAGTTTAGGACTTGCTTTACTAAGATAAAACAAAAAATAAATTTTAGCAAGTGCTAAATATGCTAAATGTGCTTAATTCAAAGTGCTTGAACAATATGATTCAACATTGAATTTGTAGCACTCTAAATTGACTCAATTGTAGCTTCTTGACTCCATTTAGCAGATTGACATGGCTTAGCACATTTTTAGATTCTTTTATGTAAACTATGCTCTTGAGCAACTTAACATGCTCAAAATCTATTTAATTTTATATTATTGCTCATTTGGCTTTAGCTTTACTATATATTGTTCGCCATGATCTAGATAGCTCTTTCACATAATATGACTTGGTGTAATACTTTAGAGTCACTTTGGAATATTTTTGTGGCTCCTAATGCTAAAAATGAATAAAATGTAGTCACTTAATTTTATTCATACTCTATCTTCTTTTGCACATCTTGATGACACCATTGTCAAAGGGGAGAAAGATTGGTAAAAATACATATTTGGAGCATGACTTGGAGTTTTTGTGCAAAATCTCACTAAATTGGAGTTTCAATGAATTGCTTTGATTTTCTTGATCTTTTGATCTCTTCTCACCATTACCAATATCAAATAGAACAACTGTTTTTTCATATGGACCTAGAGTGAGATTTCTGGTCTCATTTGATGGATTTGAAGCTTTTTGATAAAAACTTGTCATTTTTAGTAGCTTCACTCCATTTCTGCCTCATTTGATCATTTTCAGTCTTTGCATTCCTCTTGTGAGCATTTTGAGTACACTACAAGGAATCCTAACTATTGCAACAAAAAATTGTAACGAAATACATTTCATTGCAATAGTTAAATTTATTGCCATGAATTATTTGTTTGTTGCAATAAATTTGTTATATTGCCACAATGCTAAGTTGTTGTGATATTTTTTATTTTTCTTACAACAAATCGATTGTATTGCAAACGAAAAAAATAAATTGTTGCATTAACAAATAACCTTTACAACAATTTTGTACTATTGTGATATGATGTTACAACAATTGAAACTCTTGGTAATATAATATACTTATCACCACAAAAAAGTAAATCGTGGCAATAATAATTATTGTTCCAACAAATTATATATATCATTGCAATAGAATATATTTCCATCATTGTAATAGAATATATTGCCATGATTTTATATCATTGTGATATTTATATTATATCACAATGAATATACATAGCGTCACCCTCAATCTCTTCTTTATCTCTCTCCCTCCTCCCCATCTGGCTAAACCGCCACCACCAAAATCATGCATCCACTGCAGTGGCCATCCCCAAGCCCGAGACATACCTCTGATGATGCCATTGCCAACGCCCCCACCTTCAACCATGTTGCCACCAATTTCATCTACCACCGTGTCAACCTACCTCTGGCGTTTTGGTTTTTTGGCTTTTCTGTTTTTCCTATTCCTTTGCATTGTTCATGATAAGCTAACCTTTTTTATTTTAAAATTTTAAAATTTAATTATGTTAAAAAAACCATAAGCAGATTGACACGGTGGTAGGGTAATGTGATGTTGAGAAGTTAAGCCCTTCAAATACAGTAGTGGCCTTGTTCGCTAAATTCCAACAAGCTATTTAATACAGCAACGGTCTTGTATGCTAAATTTCAGTAGCCACTTTTGCTTTCAGTCGGCGCAAATACCTTTGGACATTATGTTGGTACAAGTCAGTGCAAAGTCCATCGTGAACTCGAAGACGATTGCAATCATAACCTCCAGCCAGTTTACGTTACCGACCGATCAACTGAGCGAAATAAATCTTTCAAGCAAGACCTGACCAGATTATTGAAGTGGTCGGATCCGACCAGATTCGAATCACAAAATACAACAATTTGTACAACCAATTTATGTTTTCATTCATATCATTGTGGTAAGATGCAAAATGTTTTTTTACATAGTTGTTGAAGGGGTTAACAAATTTGCACACTGCCACTTCTTTGGAAGCATTTGAATTTTGCAAGGATTTTTTTATGGTTTTGTGGAAAGTAGCTTTGATTTATCAAAGCAAAACCCCATAAATTCATTCATGCATGTCACCAAGATGTTAAAGTGCATTTTATGTTGGATAATTTACAACGCCTCGCTTTGCTACAGGAATTATAGGGAAAAGATTGTCTAAGTTATTTGTTATAACTAACTGAATAGCCATGCTTTGCTACAGAAAAAAAGTATCATATATTACATTTGAATTTTTTTACCAACAATCTATTTCTTATTTGAAATTACAGAAATATACCCGCGGCCACATTTTTACACAAATAGGCTCCAGTCACCCAATGGGGGGCGACTGGAGCCAATCACCCAATGGCCAAGCGACACGCTTCCAGTCGTCCGACTATTGTGCGACTGGAACCAGTCGCCCCCCCCCCCCCGGTTGGGCGATTAGATCCAGTCGCCCAACGGAGGGGCGACTGCATGTAAGAGTTGCCTATCCAGAGGACGACTACAAACTGGCCCTATGAATTTTGTAGATTATAACTAGAAGATAATCTGCTGAATTTGTAATAAAAGTTTATGGTTGTTGTATGTTGTAAGTGCGTAAAAAAATTTGTGAATTTTTTTAAGAACGATTGGTAAGTGATATTGTGATGTTACTACGAATTCGTATACAGAGGAAAATTGGTATGTTAATATTGTTGGATGACTTGCTATGTGAATAATTGAATGCGAAAAGATGAGGAAATAAACTTGTTTGAATTTAAATAGACTTCATAATACAGTTGGGAGTAATATGCAATGTACTTTTTGATTACATGCATAACATATAGCATCTTGTGCGACTAATCCACCCAACTGCTCATACGACCTACTGTGTGGACCGGAGCCATTTTTCCTTCCTTGCTAGCTCGGTGTTGAACTCCTCGACGGCCGCTTTTGCCTTCGTCGCCATTTCCCTCTTTCTCTTGCACTCCCTCTCAC
The DNA here is from genome assembly GCA_017311315.1 of Dendrocalamus latiflorus. Classification (NCBI taxonomy): domain Eukaryota; kingdom Viridiplantae; phylum Streptophyta; class Magnoliopsida; order Poales; family Poaceae; genus Dendrocalamus; species Dendrocalamus latiflorus. Next base: position 30,930,744 of record CM029627.1, on the reverse strand, counting down.
AAGCCTCCCACTCCCTACGCGTGCACACCTCAAGATGATCTTTTGTCTCGCGTTGTATATGAAGAGTTTCCTCATTCTTGCGGTGCTCCTCCTCCCGGATCTCAGATGACCTTGTGACATTCCACTCCTCGAAGTCGAGGGCCCACTGGTCCTTTGGGTGGATCTCAAGATCGATCCATTTGCGGTAGCCACATAGGGGTTCCGGGGACTGTGAATACAGGGGAGAGGTTGTTAGTGCATACTGTGAAGGAGAAAAGGTAGGGGGAAATGGTGTGCGTGGTCCTTACTAGCTGTCGATAGGTTGCGATGTCTAGACGGCGGTCGAGGTAGCCATTAGAGTAGTTTGCGCAACCCTAGTAACGCATACCTAGGTTGAGGCGGTGCTTAGATTTGAAGAACTTGCACATGTCCTGGCACCAGCACAGGGGGCGTCTCCCCCTCTGGTGGGAATTGCGGCGAATGCTCGATAGAAACGTTCGAGATGGGGTTATTGCTACGGGGCATGTTATTGCGAGGAATTGGCCTCGTAGCACTTTGGGTTTGTTTTGCCCGGGCCGTAGCAGCCCTTACTTTCTCATCGTGGGTAGCAGCTGACCGTGCTAGGTCGCGGGTCTCTTCCCATTGCTTCATCATCTTGTCCCGTTGCTTCTTCTGCTTTTTGTCCATCTCGGTGTGGTGAAGGAAGCGCCGGCGTAGTGTGGGGTTTGATTGTGCAGTGTTGTCTAAGAAATCTCTTCACCCTCCTTTTATAGGGTCCCTTGTTGCCTTGTCGGTACATGAAGGTGGCCCGTGCGGTCATGTCGCTGCGCAAAGCTGGCGCGTGCGGTCTTCTCACTACCTAAAGCTGGCCCGTGCTGTCATATCATTGCGAAAAGCTGGGCCATCATGTCATGTCACTGACCAAAGCTGGCCCGTGCGGTCATATCGCTGCACAAAGCTAGCATGTGCGGTCTTCTCATTGCTTATAGCTGGTGTGTGTACTATTGCCACTGGTGAAAGCTGGCGTGTTTAGTCTTGTCCCTGCTCAAAGCTGGCATGTGTAGTCTTGTTGCAATTACGCTATAAAATTAATGGACGAGGCACTACTGGTTGGAACAACTATCTTCTCCGTCGTAGAGTAAGCCACAATGACAGACGCTGAGGGGCCAGTTGAACATGGGTCATCAAAGGAGGACCTTCCGCTCGAAAGAAAGGAGGACTTCAGCGCTACGTACTGCTTGTTGCCAAATAGGCGCGCTCAGCCAGTGCAGCTGAAATGCAAACACATGCAAGACGCAGTGGTGCAGGTGGCAGAAGGCCATACGGATGGCGGTCGATGTTTCTTTCGATGCTCATACTCCAGAGTACAAGTTCGCACTCGTTTATTTTATTGTACTACTAATAGAGTTTCAATGTTAACATTCCTTTCTACCAGATGGATAAATGTGACTTCGTGCGATGGATTGATCCTCCCCATTAACGGTATGTTGTGATCTATGTGCGTATGTTGTGGGAACGAATTGCTGACTTGGAGGCATGGATTGACAGTCTTGAAGAACAGAACGATGACCTCCGTCAGCAGATGGAGAGTAAGAGGGGCAACAAGGAGGTCATCAACATAGGGATTTCGTATGACCCAAGATGTTGCTGTGCAAACCCTAATTGTATATGTGCTTGGCACTACAACGACGGCCAGCCACGTCCGAGGTGGCCCTCCCAGCAATATTCCCTGTGGATACTACGAGGCTCCATCGACCTGTAGGAAATGATGTGTATGGTTGTACCGTTGTTCTCAGGACTGTTGTTCGAAATAATTTGCAATGTCATTAAGCACGTAATTCAATGGTTCGTACGTTGTGGCAGTTGCCATCAATGCAGTTCAGTATTCATTTCATGCGAGCGTCGAGAAGGCAAGGAGAATTACAAGTAAGCTCACCACAGTAATGTAAACATCGTTACATAAATAACAAACATAAATGGTACATTAACAAAAAGTGTACAGTCAGCACTACTGTCCCCCAACAGCATCCCCAGCCCCCCTCCATTGCCACCCTGGCCCCCTCAATCTCTGCATCTGCGTCCGCCCATAGAGGCCCGCTTGGCCGTCCTCCGCTGCAACGGGTGACGACGCTCGAACAACGTAAGACGATCAGGAGACCGTCGCACTCGCCCCTGAGATGGTGGAGTGGGCTACACCGCCGCCTATGTGCCCTCCAGTGCATCGGTGAGGGCACTCCTGTAGAGAACCTCTAGTGGTGTGGCCTGAGGTGCAGAGCCCGATGCCTACCCAGGCCATTCCAAAAAGTACTGGTCCAGATCGTCCAGGCCCGGGGCGACCCCAAAGCTCTGCTCGGGGAAGAGAAGACCTGTAATGGCAAATATCATTAGTTCATGAAATAAAGCATTGGGATAAAACTGAGAAGAAGCGAAGCGTACCCTCAGTTGGTGTCATCACGTCTGGAGGAGGGATGTATGGCATGGAGTACACCCCCATCGTGGGAAAGCCTGAGATGTACGGAGGACGCACAAACTACTACCCTGGCGGTGTATGAGGCCTTCCCCAGACAGATCCACTAGCCTCGTTCGGGTGAGGTGGTGCAGGATGTGCCCAAGTAGAACCTCCGGAGTGGTGCCATGCCAGTCAGGGCGGCACTGGTGGACGAACCATCTGTGCACTTGGCGTCGGCATGGAGACCGATGGTAGCCTCGTGCAGGACAGCAGGGCTACGACCCCAGGCCTCCATACGATGCCAAGCACTCAACGACTCCTCTTGGGTGACCACTGCACCAGTGGCGAGCCTATCCACCATAGTGAGCGACTCCCTCCAAATCGCAGCACCGACGTCAACCTAAAGAGAATAAACCATGAAACAGTCAATCATCTCAACAACATTGCCATTAAAGAATATGTAAAAAGTACATGTAACGTACCGCGATGTGAGCGTCCCACGCGAGGTGCGCGGGGTACGTGTCTATCGGAGCGGTGACGTGAGCGGTGGGCTGGTCAACGACATGTACGAGCCTCGTGCATGTCCGTGTCTGGTACCAGCGCACGTACTCCACGTAGTCCCTACTATCGTAGGGGTAGTCCTCTTCCATGCGGTCATCAAGCGCACCCTCCCACTACGCAGTCCACCCCTCCATCTTCGCCGTCCAATCTGTGCTGCATTTCACTCTATTTCTAGAGTGTCTATTTATAGGAACATTTCGTTAGTACTTGCCAAACGAATAGTAAGTACAAAAAGATTTATGAGAGGTGGTCACTCACGCGTGCACGCTCCGTAGCAGCGATGGTCCGACTAGCACTGAAAACGCCTGATGTAGGCCAAACTACCGCATCACATGCTGCGGTGCGTAGTCCTCTATGAAGATGTCATACACGAGCTTCCGGTGTGTCAACCAAAAAGCTCGGTCGTGCCAGTAGAGCGTGGATAGCCCGTCAGGAGCGCGGTCCTGCAGTGCCGTAGGTGAGTACGGCTCCCAATGCACGTCATCAGCTGTGAGGCAGTCGAACTGCTCCACAAAGCACAGATACACCCTCATGACCTGGACGTGGACGAACTGTACCTGCAAGTAGCAACAGCTGTTACCTATGACCATCGTTAATAGAAGGAAATAACTAATTGTCATATTACTTACCCATCGACGACACCAGAGAGAACCCATCAATGGCCGATCGCCCTGGCATGAGCGATAAGGCGCACGTCTACGGTGTTGCCGTGGCTGGTGGTGAAGAGTACCCAACCAAATAGCCACAGCAAGTACACCTTCAAGTGGCATGAGACATGCTGATCGTCCGCATGTGGATCCATCTGCTCCACCTGAATGCAAACAAGAAGTTATTAGTACATAATAGCGGAAATGCGAGCATACAGGATCGATTATAAAGAGCATGTACCTGGAACTATGCGAGCCATCTTAGTGACAGCCTGTGTGTCTAACCCGCCAGAAAGATGTAGTAGTCATCCGCGGCACCTGGCGGAAGGACCCCCTTGAATTTGGCGAGCAGGTCCACGCGCAACTTGGCTGGGGCCTCCAGTAGGCAAGCAGTAGCTCTCGCGATCGAAAGGCCTAGCAGCAGGGACACATCCTACAGAGTATGCATCATCTCCCTGAATGGTCAAATGGGAGGCGTTATGATCGCTCCACACTGTCGTCCCTGCCTGCGAACAAGGCGAGTCCATCCTCGTTCGCGGCCTGAACCATCCAAGCGAGAGGGGTAGCACGGCATCCCGCAGCCTGCGAAGCAAGTAAAGGTCAGCATAAAACCTACTTACGGCAACAGTACAACGCTGGCAGAGTGCACACCTGACTGTCTAGCGGGGGTTCAGTCTCCAGGCCACTCGAGGTGTGCACGTCTGGACCACTCCCAACTCAGCTGGCTCCTCTGTGCTCCCTACTTTCGTCTCCATGTATGCCATAATTTTTGACGAATGCTCGAGGATTGGCCGCATGAAGTGCGGTATTTGCATGCCTCTCTCTGAAGTAGCCGATTGTGCTGTGAGGAACGCCTTCCATGATAGCGACAAGGGGTTGAGAACGAAGGCCCATGAGAACCCAATTGTACACCTCTGCAAGATTAGTCGTCATTATACCGTACCTTGCATCGTCTGTGTCATGCAACAGTGACCACTTCTCCAATGGTTCTCCCTCGATCCACTATGAAAAGCATTTGATGTTTCGTGAGCTCCTCTTTCTTGCACCAGCTGGGTTAGCCTCATCGAGTACTGGCAAGCATTCTGTTTGTGCCGCCCTAGGCATGATCAGCCCCTTGCTCCTCTCATCGACGTGCTTCCTGCTGTGCTCATCCAACAACACCCACAAAGCATCAAATTTTCTCCACTGGTTCTACATAGTTAGCCTCTTGAATAGCTTCATCAATGGTTGTTTTGAGAACTGCTTGAAAACGTTTGCCCCTAAGTGACGAATGCACCACCTGTTCTTCATATCCGGCCAAGAAAAGGGCTCCTCAATGTCTTCCTAAAGTTTTCTTATGGTCTTTACAATCCTAGTGTGGAGATCATAGATTACGCACATACCAGGATGAGCGCCGATAACTCCAACCCTGACATGTCCAAGGAACCACAACCAGCTTTCATAATTCTCACTTTCTACGAATGCGATGGCCAGCGGTAATATTTGGTTGTTGCTGTCAACGCCTATAGCCGTCAGATCTACCCCTTGTATTTGCCTGTTAGAAAGGTCCCATCAATTGAGATCACCAGCAGCATGTGCCTGAATGCCTCGATGCAAGCACCAAATGGTAACAAGGCCCTTTGTAACACCGCATATCCTAGGGGCCTTGTGGACGGCTTGTCGTGCACAACAATATACGTGCCCGGGTTTCTGTCTTCCAACACCTTAAGTATATGAGCAAGATTGTTGAACGCTGCCTCGAAAGACATGAAACATTTTTCTAACGCCTTCTGCTTCACACGCCACGCCGTCGTGTAGCAAATCTTATACTTGAATTTCTTCTCGATAGCTACCATGATATGCGTGCCCTCCATGTCTTTTTCCTCCACTATCTCTCCATACATCAAATTGGCTATAAAGGCGGATGTTAGGTTATGATGCCTCGCCAAAACACTGCTGAGAATTCAAGAGTGTGGCTCCACCTTCGACACAATCCAGTGAGTCTCATACTTGGGTCTACGTGCATGCACCCTCTAGGGACAACTGGCCTACTGGCATTTCACGGTGTACTACTCCTGGCTAGATTTCACGACCCAAAAAGTCCGCTGCATAGAAAGGGCCCACAGCTTGATGGCATCCTGCAGCGCTGCCTTGTTAGCAAACATTGAATGCAACCGAACCTTTGTCTCATGATATTCACATGCTGATTCGTGCTCATCATATGCGAAAACACCCTCGGCATTAAACCGGTTCCATTCCTATGGGACGGGAGCTTCATTCTCATCCAAACTGTCTTCATCGTCCTCCTTTACAGCTTCCTCTTCAGCCCATGCCGTCTGGTCATCGCACTCCATCTGTTGCACTATGTATTCAACAAGCTCCCCTTCATCGGTTTGTCCTATTCCCTCTCCATGGTTTAACCACTGTACCTCTCCTCCATGTACCGCATTGGCTTCATCACAAGCAACTCGCTCCTCTTCACCAACATGAGGGCTGCTCGAGCTACTAGCACCTCCAGAAGCAAGGCCGTGCGCACGACTTTGCACAGCATGTAATGCGCATGGTTGCACAAGCAGCACACACTCGTATCCACGGCGTCGGCATCCTTGCACAAACCCCTTCCACGCAACAGTGCGCGGCAATGTTCTCAACTCTCATCTGATGTCCATAACAGACCGGCTCCAAAGCCCTTGTATGACAACGCTGCACACCTTGGGGTCCAACGAAAAACTCCGGGTCAGCCAATGCATCACATTTGAGATTCGAGCATTCTCGCCATTCGGATGTACTAGAGTGGCTTGCGAAAAACCGCTCAAATGCACACCATTCAGACCTTTACGAACCATTCCAGCACCATAATGCACTCTCAATGTAGTGGGTATTGACATTGCTGATGTCTACCGGCATATATGTTTTAATTTTGCTACATGTCAAATCGCATCGCACAATACGAAACTGCCGACATTCTGCAATTCACATTTCACCGATCGTTCGCACGTCATAACCCACTAAAATAACCTCGTACTAAGATTTTCCTATCAGTTTTTCCAATGATTCTCTAACATACTACCGACATTGCGTTCATTCGTATTTAACCATAAATATTACGTATTATTATTTTTTACATACCAAATTATTAAATTCTAACATAAATATTTATTGAATTTTGTAATATATATAAATTTCTACAGACGATTAATTTGTATGTTACGGTGACTGAATTTTGTACAACTACAATTTTGTACGCATGCCAATTTGCTAACGATGCTAATTTTGCAAAACGATGTTCGCTAATTTATACACAACTACACGCTTCTACGGCGGCCAATTTCCTAAAACTACATTAACTAAATTTTGTATACCAAAAATTTAACTATTTTTATTTACATCTACAATTTTCCACTAACAATAACAATCAAATACAACATTGCAGATACAAAAAAATACCTACTGTTGCTTCTTCCTCTCCTCTCCGCTTCTATGCCTGCTAATTTTCTATAACTACGTTAATTAAATTTTCTATACCAAGAATTGAACTATTTATATCTACATATATAATTTTTACTAACACTAACAGTAAATAAAAAATGTACTGCAAATACAATATTGCAAATAAAAAAATACCTGAATTTGGTTCTTTCTCTTCTCTCCTCTCATCCTCCTTCCTCTCCTCTGCTCCTCCTCCTTCCTCTCCTCTCCCCCTTCTCCTGTCCATCTCCTCTCCTCTTCTCCACTTCCTCTCCTTTTCTCTTCTCTTTTTTTTTCTTCTCCTCTACTCGGCCGAATGCTTTCTTCTTCTGTTGAGTCGGCAGCGGCGGCTGAGCGCTCACGCTTTTAACCCCCCTCCCCCCGTGTTGCCCACCCGTTGGGCGACTAGAGCTCCACTCGCCCAACCGTTGGGCGATTGGACTTCAGTCACCGAATGGTCGAGCGATAGCAATTATTTGCCCAACGCCGGCGGTTTGCCCGCGTGTCACCTGGCCGTTGGGCGACTGGCTCCAGTCGCCCTCCGTTGGGCGGCTGGAGCCTATTTGTATAAAAAATATTGCCGCAGGTATATTTCTGTAATATTGAATAAAAAATAGATTATTTGTAAAAAAAATTCTATTACATTAGCACGTGGAGTGGACGTCGTCGGAACCGGAACAGGAAGCTTCTGCGAACATAGAAGGAAAGTGAGTACAAATTGCGTTTCGTTAACAGCCAGGCGGTGCGAGTCTGCGAGGCTCCTCTCTGCGCGAAGTAACTACACTAGACACGCTGGTTTCGTTTGTTCAAGCTAATCATCAGTTCTAACGTTGCATTCCTTCCCGACAGGAGGAGGTAGCTGCCTGTGACTCTGAGTTCCGTTCATTGTTCTGTCTTCGCTTCTGATCTTCACTTCTCACACACACGAATACCTGTCCGTTCTTGGCTACCCTCTTTAATTCACAGCGCGCCATGGACGCTGCGGTGGCTGCGGCGGGATGGTTTATCCGTATAGCCATTGACAAGTACATGGACAAAAAGCTCGAGCAGTGGGCCTCTCGCGCGGGCCTCCTCGACGATTTCCGCCACCTCAAGAACCAGAGCAGCATGGCCCGTGCCACGCTCACGATCGTCGACTGGCGTCAGTCTCTCCCCAACGACGCTCTGGTGATTCTCATCAAGGAGCTCCAGCTCGCCGCTATTGACGTCGACCAAGTGCTGGGCGAGATGGACAGCTGCCGCCTAACGGAGCTCGTCGGGAGCACGGGCGGTGCTCTCCGGACGGTTCTCAGCCGATCAGCTGACTTGTTCAGCAGTCCGTTCAAGAGAGCCACGACAGCCGCGGCCGGTGGCAGGGAAGGACTGGAAGAGATTTCTGCCAGAACAAAGTCAGCCTCTGTACGTCTTGAGGAGGCTGCCGGCATGGTCCGGAGAATCGTCAAGCTTGAGCAGTCGGTGTTGACGACTCGTCTCCTGCTGCAGCTGGAGAAGGCCAGCTTGTGCCAGGCCTGCTCCTCCCTGATCGATCCTAAGGTGCTACATGTAATCGGGAGGGATGAAGATGCCAGCGACAGTAGCATAAATCTGGTTTCGTTCAGAGCGCGAGCCCTGCTAGCAGGGACCAAACGCAAGAGAGCACGAGAAAGCTGCAGTGGGGCTGCTGGGAGAGCTGATCCACCGGCTGGTTGCACGATACCAGAGGTAATGGAGCTAGTTTGCCAAGCCGGAGCTGAAATTGGTTCCGACGAGCATTTCCTCGCTACTCAGCTATTTGTTAAACTGGAGTTCCGGGAGATGTTTCTTACGCTTAAAGAACCAGAGCATAGGATTGCTTGGCTTACAAGGATGTGGAATGAGAGGAAGGGAGGGCAGTAAACGCTCATATGTTTGGGGGCTCTCTCTTGTTTCTCTTATCCTGTATGTTCATGTACCTTTTTTAAATTTGTATTAGGCCATGGCATGTGTCTGTGTGTACAGATTAATTATCGATAAGTTAATTTCGCAAAATCACGCTGCCTTTAACAAAGTTATCATAGAACTATACTTTTAAATATTAGTTTCAAATAACTACACTTACTCTTGCATAACGTTTCATAAATGGTACTTTTAAGCAAAGTCATCATTCACAACAGGCTTGATATGCTGCGCCCACTTTTTAGACTAACACGGTTACATAGATGCTGTTTGCTGCCATGGACAAACCAAAGTCTGTCAACCATGGCGAGTTCGTCACGTCAGTAACCATGGCGAGTTCGTCACGTCGTCTCGAGTGAGGCTCGGTCAAGCTCGTAGAAAGCTATGGCCCGACTTAGCTCGGCTCGTCTCGATGAGTGGCTCAAGCTGGCTCGTGAGGGCTCACGAGCCGAGCTGCCCAGAAGTTCCATACGCTATGTAACACTTTTCTTTGCCTGAGCAATCATTCACATGTAACATTTCTTTGCAGCAAACAACTGCTTGCTCAAGTATTTCACTCAAATGAACATCTCAGATATACACGAGATGCAGATGCGATCTAACTTGCTAGCAAATGACTGCTTTCGTGAGTATACCAGAATGATCGATCTCTCTTAAAGAATGATACACTGATGTCTGCTTCCCAGAAGAGAAATCACACCATGGGAAGATAACTAACCGTATGGATGAATGTTAGCAGATGAAAATTCTATCCACAGGCTGAGTTGGAAACATTAAGATTATTGACGTCAACGGCAATCTCTCCGAAGCCATCTGCAGAAGTGTTAAGAAATCAAGAGTGCAGAGCATACGGGATCCCGGTACCTGAGCAGCAGCACCAATGGTGGCCTCTCCCCCGGAGCCATTCGCCTCCAGAGTGATGAGAGAGAAGGGAAGGAAGATCTGTCGGCGGCCATCGAGCAGGGAGATATGGGGTGGGGCGACGGATTGGTAGAGATGTGGGTAGGAAGAAAGAGTAGTGGCAACAAGCAGGGAGAAAGAGCGGCGGTGGCGGACGGGGAGCTCTACTGGTGCCTGGTAGGCGGGGAGATCTACCGACAGTGGGCGTGCAGCATGCAGATGGGGGAGAGAAAAAGGGATCTGCCGCTCGTCTCGTGACTTCGGTCAAGAAAAGGCTAATGAGCAAAGGGCATCGTCGAGAGCCTGAGACGCCGACTCAACGGCTCGATCGAGCTCATGAGCCGCTTGTGAGCGGCTCGTTACTGAGTCGAGTTGGAACCTTAGTTTGGCTTGTTGGGTAATGCTCTGAGCCCAAGCCAAACTGAGCTCAGCCTGCTACGAGTCCAAGTAGCTTATGGGTCTCGAGCCCTCAAGCTTTTTTGCCAGCTCTGTTTATGAATAATCCTGAGAGGGAGATATAAAGATCAGGAGATCACTATCGCGAGTAGCTTTTCTTCTTGAGCTAGCTATCTCTCAGTTTGCAGTACTGATCTCTGGATAAAATATTTCACGGTGATGTCCTCTTTATAGATGGGCTGAAGCGATAGCTAGCTAGAGATGAAGTTAGCCTTGCATGGACTTGACCTCGTGCTTTGAAGTCATATAATGTGTGTGTGTGTTAATTCATGCTGTGTGTACTGTGTACATGCATGACGTGCGTTAAGTGTCTATGTACTCCTCTTACTGATTTTTCCTCTTCAACCGTAAGAACAAGAATTCGAAAAAAAATCGTCGATCGATATTCGATATCGTCCATGCGAGAATAGAATGGTCCAGTCCCTGGTTGTTCACTTTCTGCAGTTTTTAAAGTCTCCCACGCGCGGGAGGTTTCGGCCAATTTTCCGGTGTAAAATTCGATGGGATCCGACCAAAACGGGGCGTTTTGCAAGTGGAATAGTACAAGTCAATGGGTGCCCGCGCTGTTCGGCTAATAGCTGGTGAGGTACCCTTCCAAAAAAAAAAGCTAGTGAGGTCAAATCATGTCCTTGCTGCCTATCTCTGCCGTGAAGTTAGAACAAAAGAATTGTTCATACACATATATATTTTCCAGTTAAATTGTGAACGGGTGACTAATTACTTGTTCCATTTTAGCTCTCGGATTTTGAATTAGGAGTTCTACCTGATCGGGTTTGATTCCCACTAGCTACAGTTGTGTGGATTTGAACCATCACTAATGTCAAAGAGCGTTGGTAGCAGTCGCTATAGTGTAATAGCGTGTAACATCCTAGTTTTTCCTATATTTATGAAAAATAAATTAAAATATGATTATTTGAACTTTCCATTTTTTGGTATTTCGTGACGTAAAAGGCTTTATCAAATTTTAATCTACAAGTGTTTTTTGTGAATAATAAAAAATTATTTGTACATGAAAATATTTTATTTGAGTAAAGCATGTTTAAATATGCATCTGCGAATTTTTGGAATTATTTTATTTTATATTTTTTGGGGTGGTTTGAATTCCCAAAGTCTTTTTTATTCAAAAAATAATTATTTTAATTCCAAAAATCCCATGCCGGAGCTGGTCGCCGGCGACGTCCTTTCCTTGCCTCCTGACCAAGCAAAGGAGTCTGATATATCTCTGCGAAATGCAATTGAAGTTGGGTTTGTATCAATTTCAGAGCCAGACTTCGTCGATAAATTCCTGCAGCCTCGAAAAAGCCACCAGTTTGATGATTGTCATTTTGCGGTTGCTATGCTGTGGAACCAGTTCGTTAGAGAAATTTTTACTATTCCAACTAGATTTTGTTGTTACGACTCTATAAAGGATTATTTCAACTACCTGTTACATCCAAAAGTAGAAATAAAAGTGCTGTTGAAAGCCAATGCGATGCCGACAAAGAGCTAAAGTATTTAACTGTGGTCTGGTTAGTTAGGATGATAAATATTTGGCCATCTCAATGAGGATATATTTGTAGTGAAAAAATTGACGGGGCAGGTTGCTTTGACCAGATGTTCTTTGTGGCTATGGTTTATCAGTTTTGATTAAAATTTTTGAATTTTAGCTGTTTGTGATAGATTACGGAGAAAGATACTTGTTTACGATTTTGGATGATACAGATATTGAGTTTTTAACGTGAATTATAATTAATTTGTAAATCCTATCTTAAAAGATATTTTGTTTAAAAATTAAGTATTATACTAAAATTCAAAAATCAATTTTAAAAACCGAAAAAAATGGACCATAACTATAGGATTTGACATTCTTTTGCATTATGGTCATTTCAGTTAGTCTCTTTGAATGGTTAGTCAAAGTCAAACATAGTAGCTTGCTGGCAGGGTAATGTTATGCTGAGAAGTACAGCAGCGGACTTGTCTGCTAAATTCCAACAAGCTATTTAATACAACAACGGGCTTGTTCGTTAAATTCCAACAAGCTATTTTGTTCCAATTAACTCGGTAGAAAAATTCAAGAAGCTTTTCGTCCGCATCTGGGGCCTGTTCAACTACTTAGAATTAGTTTCTTAAATAACGCAGAGAGGGTTCAGTGGTTCTTATACATACGATGCAAAAGGTTAAGGATCGATATAGCTAGACAAGTTAGATAAGAAAGTTCATAAATTGCGGTAGCAGAAACATCATCGTTGTATACATAGGAAAAAAAATAGAAGCCGGGTGGTGGGGTAGCATTGCTATACAGCCGTGCAGCATGGACGTGGCGGATGGTGGGTGACGCTGGGTGGCCCACATCAAGGGCGGATCTACTGTAGTTTATAGGTGTTCAACTGAACACCAAAATTATATATATATATATATATATATATATATATATATATATAGTTGGGCCAAATCAGCTGGTTGTGTCCACAATTTGGCCCGAGAGGCCGAGAGAAACGTAGCAGCCCGCCAAGCTGCGACCGCGCGTGAAGCCCAGCCCATCTTCTGTCCACGCGTGAGCAGTGTCCCCCGCCCCCGGTCTCGGTCCCGCCTCCCCCCGATTCCATTGGCAAATCGCGCGGAGCAGCGGACCTTAACCCTAGCCTCGCCGCCTCCGTCCTCCGCCTCGCCGCCTCCGCCCTCCACCTCCGCTCCGCCTTGCCGCGACGCCTCCTCCGCCCTCCGCCTCGCCGCCGCCGCCCTCCGCCTCGCCGCCTTCGCCCTCCGGCTCTCCAGCTAAATCTGGGCACCTCGCTTGTGCCGGCCTGCTTCCCGGAGCCGGACCAGTTCGCCGCCTCCCCGTCCTTCTGCGCCGGCGTCACCACCGCCGAGGAGTATGCGGCCGTCGTTGGGAACGAGTCAGTCACTGCCCTAGACCCCGCCTGCGGCCCGATATGTCCCCGCCGGCCCTCTGCCTCCTACTTCAACAAGGTTGGCCGTTGTTTTTTTTCTGAGTTTGGGTTTGACACGTCTGGCATGCATATTGCTGACAATCGGTATCTCACCTGTTTTTTAAGTGTGGCAGCTGAAATGGATCTGGATTGGGCTATTTAGGCTTTGCAAGGGAGTTACTATATCAGAGAGGGTATTCTAGCTTATGATGAATCATATGGTTTGCTATCATGGGATTGGTGTACAACTAGAAACCCTAGATTTATTAAAAGGATCAATTCTCTGCAATCACCATTTCAAGGTTTGCACCTCACCTATCTCAGTAGTCAGTATTATTCTTACCTAGCAACATTGTCAGAAACAACTTTTGAGATATTCAGAATTGTGCTATTTGTTATACATTTTGATATGAAACCTTCTTTTGCTGAACCAATACATAGGCCTTCACATATTTCATTATTTGGATAGGACCTAATGGAGTCTTCAACAGATTACTATACTGGTTGTTGAATTGTTGCCAGAAATTGATGGCATGAGTTCTGGATCAATTAGCAGTATGTATGAATTGATTTAACCCTCGTAAACTGATCATAAAATATAGCTTCTAAAGAAAACACTTTGATAAAACATATAGATAGGCTGGTTTGCAAGAAATTAAGCAAAACTGAACTCCATGGAATGTAAAAATCCACTAAATTTTGATCATGCCGATCTGTAGTGAACTTTTTCAATTGTTTTGTAATTTCTTTATATTATTTGACATGTTATCCCTAGTACGAACAATTGTATGTTAACTATTATTACTGTAGATCTTTATGTTTTGTACTGAAAAATATTTTTACAAATTCGAACACCCATTCCAAAATTCCTGTGTCTGCCACTGGCCCACATGTTCTCGCGTATCTACCTGATTTCATACTTGTCAATGCTTGTTTATCAATTGGACAAAATTGCCTCATTCAAACCTGAAGATTGAATAATCAATTGGACAAGGATACCTCATTCAAATCTGAAGATTGAACATGTTAGATTTTCCTCTATTCCTGAAAGACTATGTGAGAATGTCCAGAATATAGTTGTCATGAACTATTACATGTTTTGTGGAGTGGTCATTCCATTTTGCAAATATTGCACTTTGTTTGGATCATTTTCTGAATTTTTCGGAGAAACCGGTCATACAACAGGTATAGTGATGGTCATACCGATGGGTGGTATTATCACGGAGGTGCAAGGGTCATACCATAGGGCAGTGGCTCTGATTTCTATTTGGCGGTAGCTAATTTCCAGATAAGTCCAGTTGCGAGGTGCCAAGGTGCGGTAGTACCGGGCTGTAGGGTCAGTTGCACCGGCCTATGTGAGCAGTAGTACCATCCTAGGTAGGAAATTAAGGTTTTGGGAAATGGAGTCATGGATTGAGTTGGGATGATCTGGACCACTGTATTAATGTTTCATGAAGTACGTTTTAACTAACGTGGGTCAAGTTGTGAAAAACTTATACCTAAAAATGACTTTTTATCTTTGGATCTGCATGATTGCTTAGAGTCATCCATGGTCAACGACGAGGATCAGGGCTACATTCATGGAGGAGCCGAGGTCCAGAATAATCGAGGATGTCGTGTGAGGAGGTGAGCTTAAGCATGGCGCAAGAAAGGCGGGCAAAGTTGAAGGCGAGTTTGAATAGCGGGATTACACCGTGTGTTTGGTCAGTCCAAGTGAAGCGTGGTCCGGTGGAACCAAAGCGGGAGAGACTTGACAATGCATGGTAAGCCAGTTGTGCACCTACACTTGGCAAGCATGATGATTGCTTGCAATGAAAGATGAAGACCAGGTCAAGAAAAGGTATCTTTGTAGTTTAGCCAAAACACCAGAAACTATCTTAGATCAAAATCGCGGCGCTTGAGAGGCGTTTGGGAGAGCAATTTAGATCAAGGAGAAGTTCGGTTGATCAAGATGGATCAAGGTTAAATACCTAGAGGATTTGGGCTTATGCATTTTGAAAATCGTGCATAAGTAAACATGTATGAGTAAAACCTGTATGTGTGGGGTTATCAGGTTTTTCCTATTATGATAAGTGAATAGTATCTACTAAGGGTTAGATGTGGTTGGCTAGCCCATCTACTTAAGGGTTGGGATAGAGACTTGTGGTTGACCATCCAACCCACCTCTCTTGTGCTTTCTTGTTTTAGGGTTTGGGTTTGAGAGTTTAGTGCTTGGTGTACTCTCTATCCTCCAAGGTGGAGTGGCTATAAAACTTTTCTCCTCAAACAGCAATAGAATAAATCTTTGATTTTCTCCATGGCAATCTCTTTTTTGATTGATTTGCTTTTGATTTGATTGATTTTTCCTCCCCTCTCCGCCTTTCTTGATCTTGCAGTGCTAAGGACATATAAGAGATAGAGATAACCTCTGAAAATTATTATCCACCCATCTAGGCACTTTGATAGAAAGTTCATCAAGAAACTCGACTTTTGCACATTTTTTATTTTTCAAGTGGTTTCTTGATCTGAGGGTTTTTGGAGTGGTTTCTTCAGTGTTCTTGCTTGCTATGACATGTGAAAACATATCCAAACTATCTTGGCTATTCTCTGCTCACGAGCAAGTCTTGATCATCGATTTAGGTTATTGCTCATTTTGGGTGCAACCTTACTTAAATATCAAAAAGGACTAAATTTTGACTTGGGTTTTTGTGATCCATAGATGGAATAGGTTTCTGAGATCTTAAGTAAGGTATGTATAAAATTTCATGGTTTTTGGATCATCTAATCAAAAGTTACGTGGATTAAATTTTCACAACCATGTTGATTTTACTGTTTATTTTCCTAAAATTACTATTCATAGCGGTCAGACCATTAGAGCAAAGGTCAAACCGCCCTAGAGAGGTTAGACCGCCCCTTGGTTGGTGGCCAGACCGCCAAGGAGAGGTTAGACCGCCCTCTGGTTGGAGTTCAGACCTCTAGGTGCTGAATTCAGACCATTAGAGGTGTTTCTTCACCGATGAGTGTCTCTAGAGCCAGACAGCATGTCTTTCCTTCTAGACATGTCTATATTTGTGATGACTTCTTTGACTGCTTTGGTGGCTCTAGGCAGCGCTTTGAGTTAGGATATCATGTGGGTAGACCATGGGTAGCACCTAGTCAGGGGGAGTATTGGTCTTTTGGTAGGCTGATTCGGAGAGGGCTAGATGGTTCTCATATTCATTCTCATGATTATTTTTCTAACCATTTTCTTTCTATTTCTAATGTTGTTCCTAGACATCATGTGACTTAATACTGGATTCCCAAGTACTTACTTACTAACCCTTGAAGATCCAAGACTTGGGCACCTTGTTCTTCTTTTGTGTTGGTACCAGGATATGGGATGGAGAATATGTGCTTGATTGGGTTATGGTCTTTTGCTTCATCATGCGATTAGAACACTTTGTGGTTCTCCATTCCCTTTGATGGCCTACAAGAGGCATGTGCTCTTATGTTTGGTGTTTCCACCTACTTTGTGAACTACCCCATACCTTTGTGCCCTTATATTCATGTGTTACTATAATTGGCATGTTGTACTTATACATGTGCTCACTTGTATCATATTGGCATGTATTTCTCATGGTTCATTCTTGTCACGCCTTTGTGTGTATTTTGCTTGTATATCCATGTACTTACTTGATATCATTGTACCATGTATTTTCATGATTTGTTTCATGTTATGTTTCTATATACTTGGTATTGTGGATATATGAGTCTTGTCATATTGTCATTAGCATGTGCTAATCTAGCCTCGTCATTTGTCATGCGTTCTTCTTACTCATATGTGTATAGGCTACAATTTTGATTCTAATCATCATAAATGCTTGAGTTTGGCTTTTCATCATGAGCATGCATTATCTTAATATATTATCTATCATGCTTTTGCAATATCTTGATCTAGGTATCCATGTATCTATTAGATATTCATCTTAGAATTTCTTCCTCTTGCTCATTGTTAGCATAAATTAGGCATGTTTTGTTTCTAACATGTTTTATGCTTATATAGTGTTGATAATACGAGTGGTATTGCTAATTATGAATAGATGAGCATTGCCATATCATTTCTTGCATTCTTTGTCCTTGATTGTATACTTGCCATGATATGTGTCTTGTTGCTATTCAATGTCTACTATGGATATATATATAGAGCTTGACTTATCTCGCTAGCATGTAGTGTTTATATTTTGCTCATTGCCATGTTATGTACATTCTTGTTCATGCTTAAAATTGTTCACTTATGCTTATATGATCATTGAATGTTTATTGCCTACCTCTCACACTGGATTATAGTTTTCTTGCTTGTCATTTGTCTTGGAAGTGGATTTGCATGTCAATCTTCACTAACCCCAGTTTCAAGCCACAAATAACTTATTTTCTGGTGATATGGGCTTTGCATAAGAGAGGGGAGTTCAAGTGTGCAAAATTGCAGCTGGGTACTAGGGAAGCAATCAAAACCCCTAGTTCTGGAGCTTCTAAGTCTTTCTCTTTCTCATTCCAGTATCCAATGAAGGGTATCAATCTTGGGGTGCAACTTGGCTTAGCTTCTACTCCTTCGACTATATCACACCGCCAAGCGGTGCGACGCAAGTTTTATGCTCTGTACTTTATCTTTGCCCTTGATTCATGCTTTACATATCATTTGGAGCTTTTGTAGTTTGAGAGTCGGTTGGGTTAAGAATAGGATCACTTTTTGCATGAGTATCTCTTAGGCACATTTTAGGTCTTCTAGATTATGCTTTTCTCCAGTCTAGGTCAAGCTTACTTCTTCAATCACTAGTGTCCAGTAGTGAGAATCTATAGTGTTTTAGATTCGCTCCTTAGCTATGAGTCATCTCTCTCCTATGTTCATGTGGAGTATAGAGCCTAGCTCTTTATTCTTTTAGCCATTCTAATCATTTTCTCAGAGACCATGTAGAGAAGCATGATGTGTTTCACTTTATAGAGTTCAAGTAGTAGGTTGTGGATATTTTCACTAAGACTCTTCATTCTTCTCATTTTGCTTCTTCGCTGGGAGAGTTGGAGGTTATTAGTCTTTTTGGCCTATTTTGAGGGGTAGCTTGACTCTTTTACATTCATTGTATCATATTGCATTTTTAAATTCAGCAATTTATATTGTAATATAAATACATGGAGCTTTGACTATTATCCTTGTGTGGCATGATATTTTGTTTTACATCTTACCATGTCTTGTGCTAGTTTGCTAGATATATCATGTATTCATATGTGTAGCTTAGCTCTTACCATGCTGACCTTATTAAATGTGAAAAACTTGAATTAAATCTTGTCTTGTTGGATCATGTGACTAGTGTTGCTCTAGTGATCCTCTTATGATTCATGCTATGTTAAATAGGCTAAGTTGAATCTTGAACCTAAATTGAATTTTAGATTTAGATATGATAGTTCTTTATTGAAGCATGAGTTAGTATTAGCTCTTTGTTCTTAAACTAAGCTAAGAAAATAAAAAATAATCTATTTTATACGAAAAAGCTGATTTCACCAATTGTTTCTCATGAGACTGCTTGCCATTGTATTAAATATGAACTCAGGGAGAGTTTTGGATTACCTAGACCACTCTTAGGAGGCAGTTGCAGATAGCTCCTAGTTTAGGACTTGCTTTACTAAGATAAAATAAAAAATAAATTTCAGCAAGTGCTAAATATTGTAAATTTGCTTAATTCCAAGTGCTTGAACAATGTGATTCAATATTGAACTTGTAGCACTCTAAATTGACTCGGTTGTACCTTGTTGACTCCATTTAGTATGTTGACATGGCTTGGCTCATTTTTGGATACCTTTATATAAACTATGCTCCTGAGCAACTTGACATGCTCAAAATCCATTTAATTTTAGATTATTGCTCATTTGGCTTTAGCTTTGCTATATATGGTTCGCCATGATCTAGATAGCTCTTTCACACAATATGACTTGGTGTAATACTTTAGAGTCACTTTGGATTATTTTTATGGCTCCTAATGCTAAAAAAGAATAAAATGTAGTAATTTTATTTTATTCATGCCCTATCTTCTTTTGCGCATCTTGATGACACTATTGTCAAAGGGGGAGAAATACATATTTAGAGCATGATTTGGAGTTTTTGTGCAAAATCTCGCTAAATTGGAGTTTTAATGATTTGCTTTGATTCTCTTAATCTTTTGATCTCTTCTCACCATGACCAATGTCAAATAGAATAATTGTTTTTCATATGGACCTAGAGTGAGATTTCCCGTCTTATTTGATGGATTTGAAGTTTTTTGAGAAAAACTTGCCATTTTCAGTAGCTTCACTCCATTTCTGTCTCATTTGATCATTTTCAATGTTTGCATTCCTCTTGTGACCATTTTGAGCACACTACAAGGAATCCTAACTATTGCAATGAAAAATTGCAATGAAATACATTTCATTGCAATAGTTAAATTTATTGCCATGAATTATTTGTTTGTTGCAATAAATTTGTTATATTGGCACAATTCTAAGTTGTTGTGATAATTTTTATTTTTCTTACAACAAATCGATTGTATTGCAACTTAACAAATAACTACTACAATAATTTCGTACTATTGCGATATGATATTACAACAATTGAAACTCTTGGTAATATAATATACTTATCACCACAAAAAAGTGATTCGTGGCAATAATAATTATTATTGCAACAAATTATATATCAATGCAATAGAATATATTGCCATGATTTTATATCGTTGCAATAGATTATATTGCCACGATTTTATGTCATTGCGATATTTATATTCTATCACAATGAATATACATAGCTTCACCCTCAATCTCTTCTTTATCTCTCTCCCTCCTCCCCATCTGGATAACCGCCACCACTAAAATCATACGTCCATTGCGATGGTCATCCCCGAGCCCGAGACCTACCTCTGACCAAGCCATCACCAACGCCCCCACCTCGACCACGCTGCCACGATTTTCATCTACCACCATGTCAACCCGCTGCCCCACACCAACCCCAGCACCAATTACGTCCTCCATCGCACTGACCCTTTCGTGGCTGATCTTGTCCTCACCAAGCCCAAGCCATGTTCATGCGCAACCCTGACAAGATGGAGGGTCTACTCCGCTAGATCTTCGTCGAGTTCCTTGAGCACCCACATCTTCATCCATACCTCTTCGCCACATCAGTGCCTCATACCCCTCCATTTCGTTCCTCAGCATCTTCTAATTTTGCCTGGTCTCATTATGATTCTTTCTTGTTGGTTTTTATCTATGCGTATGGAGTGAGAGAGAGAAAAGCGAGTAGTGGTAACCTTGATGGATTTGATGCATTGACTTGAGTCATTTTTGCATATTTTTCTGTCTTGTACCTGTATATTTTTCACATTTTGGAGCGATTTATCATCATTTACATGCTTTTCTAAAATATTGCCTGAATTGGATGACATGCATCATTTTTACATATATTTACCTATCATTTTACTCTTATATTTTTCATATTTTGGGACCATTTATCATTTACATGCTTTTCTATAATTAGTTGTTCAATTTGGACCATTTTATATTTTTTTTTAATTTCCACATGCCAGCACGATTAAGGTGCATTCACTCAAAATTGGTTTGCTAAGACTACTCCATACAAAAGTAAACGTCACCACGGACACGTAGGATCAAATCACGAAGAAATTGGAGTATCCAAGGGCTAGAATAGAAGAAATCATAAGAGGGAAGGATCTCATTATAAATTCCAAAAGTTGGGGGACTAAATGCAAAATTTTGAAATCCCCAGTTCACCATCAAATCCCTAGCCATCCGAATCCCAAAAATCTCTAGAGCCTGGCATTCTTCACCCTTGGCCTCCCCTTGCTCTCTCTCTTGACCGCATTCCTCCACTTTAGGCCACAAGCAAGACAGGCTTTCTCGCTGGCTAGTCACCTCTTCACCACTGGCCACCACTTCTCCTCCTTCTGCTCTCCCTCCACACCAACTTCGCCTGGCAGTTCCCTCCCTATACGCCACCATCTTCTTTCACCACTCACAGCACCTACCTCTCTTCTCTACTCTTTATCCTTCGGCCGGTGCACCTCCATAGCTCCCTACTCACCAAACTCCCACCACCACCTCTCCCGGCAACTGCTCCTCCCCCTCTTCCTCTAAACTGCCCTATTGCCCCCACTGCTCCACCACCGGTACCCCACAGCGCCTCTTCCATGCCCACCTCACCGCCAACATCTCGACCGACCTCATCTGCTCTAACAACTTGAAGTTCTCGGTTGATTCCAATTCCTCTGTCTTTCTTCTAATTCTCAATTACTGTTCAACTATATTGCTATTAGTTCCTGTTAATTTCTATTTCACTGTGGATGTTAAATTGTGATATCTGATTTTTGTGTTTGTGATCTTTTAGATTTATGATGTGTGATTGTATCTGTGGTTGTGAATAGTTTCTGTTAGGTTGAGTTTTGTGGTATGAATCTGTGTTTATGCTATATGTTTAGTAGTAGTGTGGTTATCTGTATGTGTTTTTGTCACTATGTAGTTAGCACTTGTTGATGCACAAGGAAAGAAAAGGGTGAAAGAATCAACTGGTTTCTTTTGTTCTTCATTTTTTTTCATTTTTGTTACCTCAAGTTGGTTCTTGCGTCTTGCATCGTTATCTGATCAGATTTCACTATCCCAAAAAAAAGAACTGAGGTTGTTGCTTACCACTCTTAAAAAACCAACTGCATTTTTCTGGTAAAAGTAATTTTGATAAGTGACCTTTTTTTATGATGTTTGTCAACCTCTAATTCTAAGTTGGTTATCTTGAGTAAATGGCACTACAATAATTTGTCGATTCATGTTCTCTTCCTCTGTTCTGAACTCGTTTGGTTCTTGCCACATGAGCATGCTACAATTGTCTTTCAATGAAAATCTTCACTCATGTAGTAATTCTTATGGTTAGTAAAGAACTTGGGTTTAACTATTGGTTCCCATGAGCATGAGCCATCTGTGGTTGTCTCTCATCGTGTAGTGCAACTAGAGTTATCATTATCACCAAGGATAGAATATGCTGTAGATGAGCGCAAGTTGCCAGTATATGTATGAGATCTTCGATGGCAAGCCGTTTTGAGCTTGATTCCAGGGAGAATTTTTTTAGATGATTCTAGGCAGAGTTGTCAAACTTGATGATAGAGATCTCTGATCATGTGAAGATCATGCAGATGAGGATACATCAGAGGAGCCCTTCACGCTGAAGTTACCTAAAACAAGCATAACTTTTAGAGGAGATGTCTGTTTTATGTGTCTAGAGGTTATTACTTAAGTGTTTATAAATTTTTTATATGCTTTATAATTCTTGTCCATACGAATGACCTACAAATTTTAGCTTTCAACATAAGCTAATTTCATATTTCTACTGTAGTTTCAACACAAAAGATTTTATATTTTATAGTACTACAAATTGCTCATATATATATATATATATATATATATATATATATATATATATATATATATATATATCAATATGCACTAGTCATGGTTTGGATATATTTCTGTTTCCATATCGATGACTTGTGATTAGGGATTTATTTTTGTATCATGCAGTTCTATAAGTTTCATTACTGAATTAATATTTCCTTTAAACACAGGCCTCGCAAGTCACAAAATAAAGAAGAAATATGATTGCAAACCTGAGCTAAGTAACCGCGTCATCTGGTACCGGTGGCTAATGTAGATGAGGTAAAAACCAATATGACTCACTTTTAATATATGAATTGGAAGTCACTACTCTTAACACATGCACAAATCTAAGTTCAATTAAATCTTTCTTAACTATTTTGCAGGTTAGCATAGTTGCCCCATTTAATTCGAGTTTAGTTATCACCATGGAAGTGATTTTATTTTGTCGATCTATAGTCAATGGAATGCCCCAATTGATTGTATTTCAAAATATGCACTAGTTCTAGCAATAGGATTATGTCAAGCATTTTTGTTTTAATCTTTTGTATATATGAGTGTATATTGCAATGTACATATAAACGAAAAGAGGAAAATGCCAAGCATTCCGTTTTAGTCATTGTCTATTGTTGAGCGTATAAAATGATGTTGAGAATTAATGTGAAATGGGTTCATATATGTATAGTAATGTAAATTTAATTTGTGGCAAAATCTATTCCGTTGCATTAAGATATTGCCATGAAATATAGTCCGTTGCATCAAGCTATTGCCACAAAATTTGGTGCGTTGCAATACGCGATTACCACGAAATCCAGCGTATTGCATTAAGCTATTGCCACGAAATTTGGTGTGTTGCATTAAGCTATTGTTGTGAAATCCAGTGTTTTGCATTAAGTTATCGCTATGAAATCCAACATATTGTATTAAGCTATTGCTACGAAATCCAGCTCATTGCATTAAGCTATTGACACAAAATGTAAATCTTGGCAATATGTATGTGTTGCAATATTTTCTGTTAATGGTGATAGAATTCTATCACAACAGTACAATCATTACGATATGATAATGTATTACCGCGATTTATTTTTTATTGCAATGAGCTATTACCATAGGGTTTATTGCAACGCCTGGCAACGATTTTCATTTCATTGCAAAATGTACATATTGCAACGATTTGTCTTAACGCAACAATTAATTTTGTTGCAACAATCATGTTTCCCTGTAGTGGCATCTCTTTGCAAAATTCTTTTTCTTTGTTTAAAATCACCTCCTATTTGAAGAATTGCCAATAAGTTTATCAAGGGGGAGATTGAATGACCATGTTAGAAGGTCTAGAACATCGTTGTGATGAACCATTGTAAGTTTTATGGAGTGGTCATTCAATTTTTAAAAAATTGCACTTTGCCTGGATCGTTTTCTGAATCTTTCAAGGAAGCAAATCATACCGCAAGTATGGTAGTGGTCATACCGATGTGCGATAGTATCGTAGAAGTACAACGATCATATCGTAGGGCGATAGCTCTAATTTCTAGTTAGCAGTAGCTAATTTTCAGAGAGGTCCAGTTGCGAGGTGCCATGGTGCGGTAATACCGGGCAGTGGTAGCGATCGTACTGTGGTGCGGTAGCACCGGCCTTTGAGAGCAATAGTACCACCTTGGGTAGGAAAATAAGGATTTGGGAAATGGAGTCATGGATTGAGTTGGGATGATCTGGGTCAATGCATTAATATTACATGAAGTATGTTTTGACTAACATGGGTCAAGTTGTGAAAAACTTATGCTCGAAAATGATTTCTTTGTCTTTGGAGATGCAAGATCACTTGGAGTCATCCATGGTCAACTGCTAAAATTGGGGCTACTCTCATGGAGGAGTCCATGACTAGAACAATCAAGGATGCCGTGTGAGGTGGTGAGCTCAATCATGGCATGAGAAATGTGGGAAATGTTAAAGGTGAGTTTGAATGGCGGGGTTGCACCATGTGGATTGGTTAGTTCAAGTGAGGCGTAGTCCAATGAAATGAAGCGGGAGAGATTTGCCAACATGTGGCAAGCCAGTAGTGCACCTACACATGGCAAGCTTGGTGATTGCTTGCAATGGAAGATAAAAACCAGGTCAAGAAAGATTATTTTGGTAGTTTGTCCAAAATATCGGAAACTAGTTTGGATCAAAACCACGGCTCTTGAGTGGCGTTGGGAGAGTGGTTTAGGTCAAGAAGAAGCTGGGTCGATCAAGATGGATCAAGGTTAAGGACTTATAGCATTTGGGCTCATGCACTTTGAAAAGCGTGCATAGGTGAACATGTGTGAGTAAATCCCATGTGTGGGGTTATCGGGTTTCCCCCATTGTACTTGGTGGATAGTATCCACTAAGGGTTATATGTGGCTGGCTATCCCATCTATTTAAGGGGTTGGGATAAAGACTTGTGGTTATCCATCCAACCCACCTCTCTTGTGCTATCTTGTTTTAGGATTAGGGTTTGAGAGTTGAGTGCTTGGTGCACTCTCTATTCTCTAAGATGGAGTGGCTGTAAAACTTTTCTCCTCAAGCAATAATAGAATCATTTTTTGATCTTCTCCATGGCTATCTCTTTTCTTGATTGATTTGTTCTTGATTTAGTTGGTTTTTCCTCCTCTCACTCTTTCTTGATCTTGTTGTGCCAAGAACGTATAAGAGATGAAGATAACATTTGAAAATCATTATCCACCTATTTAGGTATTTTTGTAGCAAGTTCATCAAGAAAATCGATTTTTGTATGTTTTTTATTTTTCAAGTGGTTTCTTGATATGAGGGATTTTGGAGTGATTCATTGGTGTTCTTGTTTTCTATGACATATGCGAACATATCCAAAGCCATCTTGCTATCCTCTACCCACAAATAATTCTTGATCATCGATTTAGGTTTTTGCTCGTTTTAGGTGGAACCTTACTTAAATCTCCAAAAGGTCTGAATTTTGACATGGTTTTTACGATCAATGGATGGAATAGGTTCTTGAGACCTTAAGTAAGATGCGTACAAGATGTCACTACTTTTGGATCATTCAATCAAAAGTTACGTTGATTTGAAGTTTTGCAACCATGTTGATTTTACTGTTCATTTGCCTAAAATTACAGTTCATGGTAGTCGGATCACTAGACAGAGGTCAGACCGCCCTAGAGAGATCAGACCGCCCCTTGATTGGCGGTCAGACTGCCAAGGAAAGGTTAGACTACCATTTGGTTGGAGGTTAGACCTGTAGGAGCTGAGTTCTTTAAGATTTTGTATTTATTAATTAATTTGTTTTGCGTTTTGGTTTTGGATTTGATTCTTAGTAACTCTGTAGTTATTTGAAAAAAGCATCCAGAATACTTGGGGGAACATTTTAGTCGGCATCATTCACTCTCCCCTCTGTTGCCTTTCTGTCCTATAGTTCCCATGGCTTAGCGGTTTTTATTAGCTATATTGTGAGAATTTTGATTATCTTCCTCTTTGCTTATTTTGCACAATGAGAAAACGCATGTGGAATCAGAGAATTAGAGAAAACCACCGCTAGCGGTGAAAAAGAAGTGTTAATGGGAGAACTAGAAACTACATGAAAAGTAGTATGTTTGCTATGATTAATCCTTTTATGCATGCTAACAACTTCAAACCAATCAATATATCAATTTACTTAAGCTTTCTTAAAGTCAAACCTACGTTCACTAATAATAGTATGAATTTTGATTGTACAAGATTATATTTGCTATTTTTATCTCAAGTTAGCTTAGCCCTATGAGACCTTTCTGTGTTGTGGAACCTGTCAGTTAGAAATCTTTACTATTCTAGCTTCATTTTGCTGTTACGACCCTATAAAATATTATTTCAACTACCTGTTACATCCAAAAGTAGAAATAATAAGTGTTTTCCAAAGCCAATGTAATGCCAACAAGAGCTTAAGTATTTAACTATGGTCAAATTAATTAGGATGATATATATTTGGCCATCTCAATGAGGATGTTATATGTTTGTAGTGGAAAAAATTCACAGGGCCAGGCTGCCTTGACCAGGGGTTTAGCTTCAGCAGCAAGGCATGGTCATGGGAGTTGACATTCTTTTGCATTATGGTTAGGCCTCACTCATTTGGGCTTCAGCTTTTGTCTTCTAGTTCCTTATTTTCATCTTTTTTTTTATTTTTTTGGTTTTTTGGTTTTTCTTTTTTCCTATTCCTTTGCATTCTCCATGATTAGCTAACCTGTTTTTTCATTTTAAATTTTTAAAATTTAATTACATCAAAAAACACAAGCAGGTATAGTACAAAATAAGCTATCTACAGTACCAAACATAACTTGCTAGCAGGGTAATGTTATGTTGAGAAGTTAAGCCCTTCAAATACAACAGCGGTCTTGTCCACTAAATTCCACCAAGCTATTTAATGCAGCAGTGGTCTTGTCTGCTAAATTTCAGTAGCCACTTCTGATTTCAATCGGCGCAAATACCTTTGGACATCATGTTGGTACAAGTCAGTGCAGAGTCCACCATGAACTCGAAGACGATTGCAATCATAACCTCCAGCTAGTTTACATTACTGACCAATCAACTGATCGGAATAAATCTTTTGAGCGAGACCTGATCAAATTATTGAAGTGGACAGATCCGACCAGATTTGAATGAAAAAATACAACAATTTGTACAACCAATTTATGTTTTCATTCGTATCATTATGGTAAGATGCAAAATGTTTTGTTACATAGTTGTTGAAGAGGTTAACAAATTTGCACATTACCACTTCTTTGGAAGTGTTTGAATTTTGCAAGGATTTTTTATGGGTTTGTGGAAAGTAGCTTTGATTTATCAAAGCCAAACCCCCTAAATTCATTCATTCATGTCACCAAGATGTTAAAGTGCATTTTTTGTTAGATAATTTACAACGCCTCGCTACAGTGGAGAATAGGAAATTACAAGGAAAAGATTGTCTAAGTTATTAGTTATACAGGGGTCACAACATATTACTATGTGCAGCCCAAATAAAAACAGGACATTTGTCTCTAGAGGTCCCACCATGAGTCCATCTGACCAAGCATTGAACTCCCGTCTCCTTTGACCCATCTGCCCATCCACCAAGCATTGAACTCTCTGTCTCACCTGACCCATCTACCCATCCACCAATCTCCGCTTTCTTCACCCGATCGGGATCTCCCGCTCAGCGCCGCACCAGCGGCTCCTCGTGTCGTGCCACCTTGGTCTCTCCAGCCCTGGCGCCTCCACCTCCGGCTTGGCTTCAAGCCGCTACTTCGTCGTCCCCGTGATCGTCCGAGCTGCTAACGCCGCCGGTTCCCCCCTACGTTGGCCTCTCCGGTCCCTCACCTCCGCTGGCGTGGTTCCCTCATCCTGTGTCGCCTCCCGGCCTCGCCGCCACTCCTCGCATAGCTCCGGCCATCGGATCCGTAGCCCAGGGCCCGAATCTGGCACCTCCTTACTCGGATGCATCTCCCCCTTCCATGCTCTCTTCTTGTGGCTATTACTTCCTATGTGGAGCTTATGTTACTAGTTTGATTTGCTTTGATTTTTGTTTGGCCCGCATGACGAAAGGCATGGAGGTGAGCTGCCTTGGCTAGTCACGGCGGAGCTCGAAGCCGCCTGCACGCTAGGGAAGTGCGCGGTGGCTATCGGGTGCGTGGGCTAGGTCGATGGTAGTGCGTCGCCACCGATCTTCGTCTACGGTAAACCTCCACCCCCTCTACTCCTTTCCCTTATGCGTACCTACTTTGTGATGCCTAGGTGATGCCCTAGTGATGCTAAGTGACATTCGGCTAGTTGCTTACTATGGACCATAGGGTTTACTTATGAGAATTTGAGCGTATTTATTCTCTTGTAGCAATGAACTAATGACTCCATATAATGGTTACTTCATATGGTCACTACCCGACAAACAGGATCTTGGATTTCTAGCGATGAAAGGTATGCTCCAAGAACATTACACCAAAAACCAAATCTTTCATGGAGCAATTCTAAAAATAAAAAACCAAAAGTTTGTACCAAGCCATTTAGAAATGTTTGTCTTGTAGATGATTTTCTTGGTTATCGAAGATCTACAATAACAAACAAATGGACTTTCTTGTGAGATATGAAATTGGATTTGATAATTAACATTATTTTTCAAGTGGAGCAAACTGGCTAAAAATGGGTACCTGACTTGGTTGTGTGCTATAATAAAGAAATGGCTGCTTTGGCTGTAAGCTAAACAGATGTTCAAAAGCAGTGTTGACATCTAGTAGTGGAGGCATAGCATGATGTAATACTTGCATATTGTAGTTTTAGGCTGATGTACTAAAATTAGGGGTTACTTCAGATAATACAGAGTACAACCAACATTCTTGTCCACTTTACCTTTACCTATACTATAATACATATTAAAACAATGTTAGAATTCTTTCAAACATTTCAATGTATTCAACAAAATTTTTAATGCTAGAATAACCTCTCTTTTGTTGCCTTTTTTGGTTCACTTCAAGTCTAGATTTTGGCCTTTTGTTACTATATCCTTTTTGCTCCTTTCTTTTTATTCCTTGTACGTGGATTACATTTTCCTTGTTGCATACAACAGGATATTTCTCTACTGATTTTTGAGTTGCTGCCATATCTTTTGAGTGGTTTTCATGTATGATGTTGTCAACTTGATCCATCAATTCCAATGAAGTCCTTTCTAATAGTGCATACACCCTTCATTTTCTGCAACTTTGCTCAAGATGTTGTTATAAGCACGACATAATGATCCATACTGTCTAGCTAGCGCAATTCTACATTCCTCATCAGTAGCACACTTTTGGTTAGCATGTGACAGTCCAATCTTTGCATGTCTTGTCCATCTTTTCAATATATACTCCTGCGGCAATTCCTTGATGTTGTTATGGTCCAACATCTTCAATGCATGACAGCATAATATCTTGACAAATTCAAACTTTTTGCATGAGTATGAAACTTTTGATCCATTAGGATCGAACTTCACCAAGAAACCATGCTCTTCGCGCTTAGTTGAATCAATAACCTTGAAATCGGAAGTAGAAGCAATGTGACCATTATTGTACAAACAACATCCCATCACCATGTCAAATTCTTCTCTAAATATCTCAAACATTGCAGGTGTATATACTTTTGATGCTTGAGTCAACATCCGCACTTGTGGCACTCTTGGAGATGTTTGGCTTGCATAGAACTTACTCTCTAGTTCACCATGCCTTCTATCATCCACTGCTCTCTCAAAATGCTTAAAGAAATCTAATAGATCAAGCCGAATATGCAAGAACCTTTTTAGTAGCGCATTTAGGCTCTCACTTCTTTGTGTGGATTTCATATCTGCACAGAATGTTGCCGACTATAAACCCAAGCCCACTTTTCCTTGTTCTCAAATAATCTATGTAACCACTCATTCTCTTTCAAATTATACTTCTCTATCATGTCACTCCAAGCTAATATGAATTCATCAACTTCTTCAAAATCAAAAACGAAAATCAAAAACACACTTACTGAAATCTTTTGAAATGTTTTAGAGCCTTGAAAAATGTGGCTCAAATGTGTTGCAGCATTTTGATACATGTGCCAAACACATAGGCGGTGAGTTGAATTAGGAAAAATTGTCCCAATAGCATTGATAATGGCAGCACATTGATCCGTCAATATTGTCTTCGGTTCCTTGCCTAACATTGCTCTTTTGAAAGTCTGAAACAACCATTCAAATGTAGTTGTTGTTTCATCGTACAATAATGCTGCTCCAAAAACAATTGTTTGCTTGTGATGGTTGATGCCAACAAAAGGAGCAAATGGTCTACCATAACTATTTGTCCGGTACGTTGTCAAAGCACATAACATCACCAAAGTAGTCAAAATCCAATACTGATCTTGGATCTGCCCAAAATATATTTGTCATCATCTCATCTTCATCTACTTGAATTGCATAAAAGAAGGAAGGATTTTCCATTTGCTTGTCTTGTAGGTATTGAAGTATGGCACCTATATCTCCTTCTTGGATTGATTTCATACGCTTTGATCGGAGATAGTTTTTATAATCTTTTCGAGTAAAGCTAAGACTTTGTCGACCCTTGCTTGTCTGCTCATCACCTCATGGCCAGATTTTGGTCTAACACCTGAATCATCCAAGATGTTAATTTTAGCCTTCTATGCTACTGTCATTCATCTATGAGATCACAACATATGAGCCTTGCTTGGAGTTACAAGTTTATGATTATGTGTACCTTCAAAGCTACTTACAACATATTTTCCATTAGGAGTGATTTTGATGGTCATTTCAGCCATACAACCAACTGTTGCATCAGCTCGCTTCCGCTGGCATGAAACTAAAGGATTCTTCTTATTGAATCCTTCCCTTGAGCATACAAATTTCTTGTTCGAATCACACTTGTTGAAGATCTATCGTGCCAAAATTTTCTAACACTAAAACCAACATTTCCTACATACCTATTGTAGAACTCATATGCGATATCATCTTTCTCAAATTCCATTCCGATCACTGGCTGTAATTTTTTTTTCCCATAACAATGATTTGTGCTTACATCTGCCTCTCCTGTCTTATGATCTACATAACAAAGAAATAACATTGCACAGATTATCCTTACTAACTACTTAAATTGAATGGAAATGGAAATTCATTTTTCCAGTTGGTTCGCAATAAATTTACATATGAAGGAAATGCAAGTTGTCTCATGATTTACATTTAAAGAAATAACGTTGTAAAAAAAATAACAAAAAGAGAATGAGAATTGATCTAAAGTAATCAAATTTGTGTTGTTTCACAACATGATTACGTACCTGTTGAACACAAAGGGTCAGTTAGAACTTCTGCCATATTTTCCACTTCATGTACTTCAATCGTTTTTATGTTTTTACTACAGAGAGGATGAAGAGAGGAGGAGATGCTCGCGGGAAGAAGACACGCGTGGGAAGAAGACGCTCGCGGGAAGAAGACACGTGCGGGAACTGCAGAGAGGACGAAGAGAGGAGGAGACGCTCGTGAGAAGAAGACAACCGTGGGAAGAAGACGCTCGCGGTAAGAAGACACACGTGGAAAGAAGACTTTGCTTGTGCGGGTTTCCAGTCAAGGGATATGGGACTCATGGCGGGACCTCTAGAGATAAATGCCCTGTTTTTATTGACCTCTGTAGGTGAGCCGAACCCTTAGAGCAGTCCCAGTGTTCCACGTAGGATAGTGTCTATGGCATTAATTAGATTGCCATGTAGGAGTTTTAGATGATGTGGCGCTATATTAAATAAGAGAGAGAAGAAAAAGAGGAAGAAACTGGGTCTCATGTAAGACCTAGTTTCTATGAGAAAACCAATGCAATAGACACTACCAAATTTTGCATTGGAGAGATGGTGGTATCTTCATGATAGATGGAGAAAAAAATATGATTGGTGGAGAGGAGAGAGAGAGATTTTGATGCTTAATTAATTGCTTGGGTTATAAATAGACATGGTGCATTGGAGACAATAGTGTCTAAAGTAGTGTCTATATGACATGGCATAGATAGAAACTACTTAAGTGGTTTCTGCACTGGGACTGCCCTTATGAATAGTCATGCTTTGCTATAGATAAAAAAAGTATCATGTATTACATTAGCACGTGGAGTGGACGTCGTCGGGACCGGAACAGGAAGCTTCTGCGAAGATAGAAGGAAACTGAGTACAAATTGCGTTTCGTTAACAGCCAGGCGGTGCGAGTCTGCGAGACTTCTCTCTGCGCGAAGTAACTACACTAGACACGCTGGTTTCGTTTGTTCAAGCTAATCATCAGTAGGAGGTAGCTGCCTGTGACTCTCTGAGGTCCGTTCATTGTTCTGTCTTCGCTTCTCTTCACTTCTCTCGCACACGAATACCTGTCCGTTCTTGTCTCCCCTCTTTAATTCACAGCGCACCATGGACGCTGCGGCGGCTGCGGCGGGATGGTTTATCCGTATAGCCATTGACAAGTACTTGGACAAAAAGCTCGAGCAGTGGGCCTCTCGCGCGGGCCTCCTCGACGATTTCCGCCACCTCAAGAACCAGAGCAGCATGGCCCGTGCCACGCTCACGGTCGTCGACTGGCGTCAGTCTCTCCCCAACGACGCTCTGGTGATTCTCATCAAGGAGCTCCAGCTTGCCGCTATTGACGTCGACCAAGTGCTAGGCGAGATGATGGACAGCTGCCGCCTAACGGAGCTCGTCGGGAGCACGGGCGGTGCTCTCCGGACGGTTCTCAGCCGATCAGCTGACTTGTTCAGCTGTCCGTTCAAGACAGCCAAGACAGCCGCGGCCGGTGGCAGGGAAGGACTGGAAGAGATTTCTGCCAGAACAAAGTCAGCCTCTGTACGTCTTGAGGAGGCTGCCGGCATGGTCCGGAGAATCGTCAAGCTTGAGCAGTCGGTGTTGACGACTCGTCTCCTGCTACAGCTGGAGAAGGCCAGCCTGTGCCAGGCCTGCTCCTCCCTGAGCGATCCTATGGTACTACATGTAATCGGGAGGGATGAAGATGCCAGCGACAGTAGCATAAATCTGGTTTCGTTCAAAGCGCGAGCCCTGCTAGCAGGGGCCAAACGCAAGAGAGCACGAGCAAGTTGCAGTGGGGCTGCTGGGAGAGCTGATCCACCGGCTGGTTGCACGATACCAGAGGTTATGCAGCTAGTTTGCCAAGCCGGAGCTGAAATTGGTTCCGACGAGCATTTCCTTGCTACTCAGCTATTTGTTAAATTGGAGTTCCGGGAGATGTTTCTTACGCTTAAAGAACCAGAGCATAGGATTGCTTGGCTTACAAGGATGTGGAATGAGAGGAAGCGAGGGCAGTAAATGCTAATATGTTTGGGGCTCTTATCTCGTTTCTCTCTCATCCTGTATGCTCATGTACCTTTTTAAAATTTGTTTTAGACCATGGTATGTGAGAAACCATGTGGAGGTATTCCTTTGTTTGTGATGAGTAATTGACTCGTGTTTTGGAAAGTTTGAGTTTGATTTGGTTGGTTCGCGCCAAGTCGGTGCTTGGCACGGTATGGTTCGATAGGACTTGGTCGAACGCTGTCGGATGTGCTTATGACGGTTGTTCTTTTTCTCGATCGGTCATTTGGGCTATTTTGTGTTTGAGTATGTTTCATTGTGGCTAATGATGATTATGTTGTTTCGTGCGGTGTTATGTGACGGTTTGTTTGTCTGTGTGGCTGCAAGACTTCAGAGCTAGGTCATGGTGAGGCGTGGGAGGACCGGGACTAGACACAGGAGGTGTTGAGGTCCAGATGGTTGGAGACGCTGAAGATAATTGAGGCTGCTGAGGTGGTTGCGAGCCGGGAGACGAGGAACCATAGCTGGAGCTGCCAGAAGTGGACATGACGGGCAACGGCGAGGAGGACCGGGATTAGGCTCAGGGAGGAGCTGAGGTCCACACGGTCAGGATGCTGGGTGCGGTCGTGTGCAGCAGAGCGGACCGGGACTAGACTTAGGGAGGAGTCGAGGTCCAGATAGTCAGGGTGCCGGTTGCGGTTGTGCGAGCAGGAAGCTTCCAGGAAGTTGCGGCAGGGGCATTTCGGTAAAATGCGCGAGGCTGCAAAATTTGAAGCGGATTCGGTTGAAGATAACGGGTTGGAGACCCGTTAGTGGAAAAGAGGATGAGGTTAGGGTTTGGAGTGGAATGTGTGGTTTCCCTCCATTTTTCTGGTTTGACTCCTGCCTCTTATGGGTGTGAAGAAATGAAGTAGAGAGGGGCTGCCACTTCTTGAATTTCTTCTTTGAGGGGGTGAGCTCCTCTATTTAGTGTAACAGTGTGTGTTGTGCATTGGCAGGGGAGTTAGCCAGAGCAAGAAAGCAAGCAGTGGAGTGTGTTCTCCTGCGTGTGTGTTCTTCCTGTTATTCAATTGCGCATGGGTTTGTAGTGAGAAATGGGATGAACTGGATGTAACCATTGCTCTCTATGAAATCATTCATGTCCTCTCCTCAATCTTTGAGTTGGTTTTTATGTGTTGAGATGATTCTGTTCTTGCTCTATTCTCTGTCTCCTTGCTGTTTCTGTTTTGTGATGAGCTTGTGATTGAGATGATGCAAGATTATTTGGCTCTGTATGGGGAATTAATCTCAAGACCATTTGGCCAGTTCATTCCAAAGAGCATAAAGGTTGAATCAAAGAATCTCTCATTTTTCAGTCCTGCGCCTCAATTTCTCTACTTTAGGAATTCTAGGGTTTGATGTCAAGGCGATATTGGTTTTCTCTTGATGACCTGGGAAAAGTGCTTCAAGCTTCACATTTGCTCGTCTGAGAATGATTCTCAAGGTATTGTAGAGATTCATGAGCAAAGGATCAAAGAATAATGAGAAATATGGTTTTTCATCCTTTCCTGCTGATACTTTTTGGCAAAGACAGTAATCACTGTTTACATTTGGTTTGAGTCTGCATTTCCCCTTCCCTGAGGTCTCAAAGCTATTTAGATTAAGGTCTTGCTCTTGTGGCCTGAGAAGAATAGCAGTATTTCACAAATTTCCCTGAGTTCACCTCCCTTCAGTATTTACTGTGTCGAAGTTCTCAGTTCAGAGTTTCAGTCGCAGCCGCCTGCTCTGTTTACCGGCCACCGGTCAGACCGCTAGGGTTTGCCCCGGTCAGACCGGTCTGTGGCTGGCGGTCAGACCAGCTAGTACATGGCGGTCAGACCGGCGGCAGCCTAGCAGTCTGATCGGCTTTTGCACGGCAGTCAGACCGACAGCTTAGGTGCAGTCAGACCGACAGCTTAGGTGCGGTCAGACCAGCGGCTTAGGAACGGTCAGACCGGCTAGGTCATTGCGGTCAGACCGGCCCCTTGCAGTCAGTACTGCTTTCTGTTGTTGCTTCATTTTAGTGCTCTGTTTTCTTTCACTGTTCTCCATGGTTTTTCCAGTGAGCATATGATTTCTTTTTCATAGCTTCTATAGCTATAGCTATTGGAGAAGTTTGTGGATACTTGGGGGTGATTTTTAAAAGGCACCATTCACTCCCCCTCTGTTGCCATTTCCAATCCTACAATATGTGTCTGTGTGTACAGATTAATTATCGATAAGTTAATTTTGCAAAATTACGCTAACTTTAACAAGGCTCAGTTCTTTTAGGTTTATATTTAGATTTTGGTTTCTATTTTTATAGTAATTTATCATTAAATAGTGTATCTTTTTAATACGAGGTTTACAGGTAAATTATAATATAAACTGTACCGAGCTCAGCTGTACAGACCAAAATTACATACATCTATTTATCTCTGCATAATGCTTTTCACGAACAAATCAGAATTCAAAAATCACAACCATAAGCCATAAAGACTCAGCCCAAAAAAAAACCTACCAAAAACTATCACATAACCATACTTTTAAGCATAAGTTTCAAAGAACCACAATTACTTACTTTGGTACAACGTTTCACAAAATT
This sequence comes from Dendrocalamus latiflorus, assembly GCA_017311315.1. Taxonomy (NCBI): domain Eukaryota; kingdom Viridiplantae; phylum Streptophyta; class Magnoliopsida; order Poales; family Poaceae; genus Dendrocalamus; species Dendrocalamus latiflorus. The sequence goes on along the minus strand of CM029627.1, from coordinate 30,894,693 downwards.
ATACTTCTAGGCAAAATCATCATTCACAACAGACTTGATATGTAGCGCCCACTTGTTAGACTAACAAGGTTACATGGTGCTCATTGCTGACATGGACAAACCAAAGTCCATCTTCTATGGTGGGTTCGTTCACCTCAGTAAACAGCAACAATGTAACCTTAGTGTGACAAGTGCGCCTAGGCACTAGGTCCGTGTCATAGTCCGCCCATAGTCCTCGTTTGTGAATGATCCAGAGTGGGAGAGATAAAAGCATATACGAATGAGATATCTCGTGTACTAGCGAGTAGCGACCGGACTATCGAATGCATTAGAACCAAAACGGAAATTTTGTTATGGTCACACTGCTGATGAGGCTCATTTTTTCAAGCACATAAACTTGGGTTACTTGCAGGGAAATTTGATTGGGGTAAACTTCTCAGACATTTCGAAGCGATTTTCAGCAATCAGTCCTATAAATACTTATTCTAAAAATAAAATCATTGATCATAGTCAAAAATAACATACCTTAAGTTCACATCTTGTGTAGAATCAGCCATCAGTTTTAAGTCTTTTTTTCTATTCTTTTGAGCGTCTCATGTCTTTTCATTACGTACGAGGCACAAATGACTTGAGTGAAATGGTCAGCAGTTTGATTAATCCTAGGTCAACACAATGGTCAAACTATGTTCAAGGTCAATCCGCGTTTTTTTTTTTGTGCTTAGAAAAATTTAGTCTTACGTACGCACGGGACAAAATCAGACAAAGTTTGTTATTTGTTTGAGAATTTGTCATGCTCAATGTGGCTTATAAGCCATGGTTTTTTGCTTTTTTATACTGTAGTGGTTAAAAATACACTATGCCGACTATTAGTTTTTTCTAAATAATTAAATTTAAAAAAATTAAAAATAAAAAAGTTATATCATTATGAACAATACAAAACAATAAAGGAAAAAAAAGAAAAGACAAAAAAAGGCTAAAAAGACAAAAATTCAAAAAAAGATGAAATTAAGAAACCAAAAGCTGAAGCCGTTTGAGACAGAGGACTTTATCTTGGAACAGCAAACGAGTAGTATACCTATGTAAAGTTTCATCTAATGTTGTAAAGGAGCTGAACTCGAGCGAGACTGACCTCCAAGGTCGAGCTCGGTAGAAGCTCGAGCCAAACTTGAGCGAGCCTCAGTTTGGGTCTGAGCCTGGAGCTCAGCTCGGTCCAAACTTAAGCTCGATTCGAATAAACTCGATAATAGTTAAAATAATTTAATATGCACTACTTTCCAACAATAAGAAAAACTTGAGCTCGAACTCGGTTCGAGTAAACTCGATAATAGTAAAAAAAATAATTCAAAATACACTAATTTTCAACAATAGAAAAGCTCGAGCTTGAGCTCACGTTCGGTTCGACTAAGCTCAGCTCGTTGAAGGTTGCAAGCTCGGGATTAAACTCGAGCCGAATTTGAATCGAGCCTAGAGCGAGTTAAGCTTGAGTAGCTAGCAAACCTCGAGCTTTTTTATAGCTCTAGTTCCATCCCATCTATGCAACTATATCAGCGCCAAATTTTAAGAGAATGGGGTCAATATATCGGAACCTTTATTTTAAAGGTGATTTATGCTTTCTAAGTATATTTTTGAAGGGATGCGCTTCCATGTTTTTTAATAGTGATTTGCATAATTTTTAAAGCATGGTAAATTGTGGATAGATATTATTTACCTCTTCATTTGCTTTGAGATTAGTACTATTTTTATTAGAGAGAAAAATATAAAAACATAGCTCATTTTTGAATCATTGGATCAATTTAGAATCAGAGACACGCACATCTCAAAGCTAAAACAAATAAGGTCAAGAAAATAAAAGCTGAAGGATAAAAAAATCAGACAACATACAAATAGCAACCCTGTTAATATATTAGTCACGTACGCAAGGTGTACTAATGTATTAGTGGCTCTAACTATTTGACCATGACAACTCAGGTAAGGTCAGCAGTTTGATTAGTCAGAATTCAAGGGATCAAACTTTAAGATCAAATTTTTTTTGGTCTTGTTCATGGCGAGGAAAAATAATTAACCACGGGACAAATGAGTTTATGTAAAATGCATCCTGTTAACTGTACTTTTAATTTTTCACGATCATCCGCGTCAACCTCAAATCTACGCAATAAAAACTAGGGAACGTCGTCAGAATCAGAATGAAAAATTGCCAACAAATAATTAAGTAATTTTGTCACTAGTTATGTGCTTTTTTATTAACTAGCCGAATTTGTTGCGTAACTGTGTGGCTAAATATTACAATGTATATATTTATATCGATACCTAGAGTTGTATTTGTTATACAACTCTGATGCTTATGATAAAATACAATTGTATTTCTTATACAACTATGACACTTCTCTTATCTATCTGATCGATCTAAAGCTTTATAATATGGACTCAATAGCGTAGATCTTCTTTTTTATCTCGATTAATAAGAGAATTTTTAAAATATTTTCTTTTTTGATTTAAGAATAATTGTGAAATTTTTTATACCTCTAAAATGAAGAGATATCTTAAATATCACCTGCTGGATCCCTAAAATAAAAGAGGCATCTTGAATATCTTCGATTGTTGGTTTGTGGATGTATGGATGTTGGTTAGAATGAAAACATAGATATTCAGGGGCATATTTTAAGCAAGAGGGCGATTTTTAACTGGGGAGGAATTTTCATTGAGACAAGATGCTACATGTAGCATTACTGGAATGGCACAATTCCCAAAGAAACGTGATTTTTTTACTGGAATGGCACAATTACGCAGCACGAATTACGTATTTTTTTTTAAAAAAAAAGGAATGGGGCCTTTAACGACTGAACCCTGATCTCAGCAACTGCCACCTTATTCTACCACTAGGCTGTATGTGCCCCTCTGAATGTACATTTTTTTTTGTTTAATAGGATGCAAACAAGAAAATATATTATTAAGAAAAAGAGGAAATTTGTTCATTATGCAAAATACCATCACGAAGGGGATAGCTGCAAAGTACCATCAGGAAAATAAAAAAACTGCACAATGCCACTGTTGTCATGTCGATAGAGCGAAATGACCGTTTTGCCTTAATTCTTCTTTTTTATTTTCTTTCTTTTTTTTCCTTTTGTAAGATCTCACTACTACAGAAAGTGTCATCACAGGCGGATTAAAACCATCATCACAGACAGTTTCTGAACCGTCTAAATTTATTTGTTTGTGATAACAGGTGGTTATTACAGACGGTTTGAGCCGTCTGTGATAAGTTACAACACAAACATTTTTTTAAACTAAACGTCTGTGATAAGTTAGATATCACAGATGATTATTAAAAATAGCCATCTGTGATATCTACATATCACAGACGCCTAATACTAAAAATCGTCTGTGATACACCACATATCACATACAGTTCTTAAACATACTGTGATATTTGACATATCACAGACGCCTAATAATAAAAACCGTCTGTGATATATCAGATATCACAGACGATTCTTAAACATAACCATCTATGATACCTAATATATCACAGATGGCTAATACCAAAAACCATTTGTCATATGTCATATATCACAGACAGTTTTTAGACATAACCGTTGGTGATATCTTATATATCACAAATAGTTTAGTGTTACAAACCGTCTATGATAGCTATTTGAATAGCTAAATTATTTTCTATTTTTCGGTTAATCTCAGAAAATGTTAGCCATGTTCTCTAAAAAGAAGCAAGCATATCACATATATAGCGTGTGACAATCATTACATAGATCTCACATATGAATTAAACAACTGAATGAAGTACAATTGAATTAAATATTTGATTAAGCACAACTGAGTGAATTACAATTGAATCAAATGTTTGAACATCTAATCATATTCGCTGGGGTTGAACTCTCCATTTGGGTTAATGACCTGCGCTAGCAAGAATTGGAGAACTTTCCTTGAACTTCAACGAGTTTGTCAAGACCAAATACACTTGAGTCAAATTTCACACCCTGACGCTAACAATGTTAAAGTCATTAGCATATATACTTATATATAAATTGGTGATCACGAAATAAATATTGGTAGGCTGACAAACCACTAAATCTTTCGTCTTAGTGTCGATGATTTCCTGCATATGCCTGCAAATGTAGAATCCACATACGTTGCCCTATAGCTGCTGGTGGCACTGTAAAAATAGAATTACATACATAGGAACTGTCAGTTCTAGAGACATTATTACCAAGTGTGATATAGGATTGTTGTGTTGTAGCGGGTACCAAAAATTACGTCCTATGTCGCAGTATGGCGCAAGATTTGTTGTGTCTCCCTCCCGGTGTCTCCCTCCAAGGGAAAATTAAGCACTGAACAACCTACGTGGTTCCAAAAAGTTAGCCTCGGCCATTGCAAATGAAGGTAAACTACAATATAGTTATGTATGGAGGAAACGAGTTTACCTGTCAATTTCTTATTGCACACGAGTGAAGTCATGGTTGTTCCTAAGTAGGGAGTCAAGGTATATTACCTTGCTCCACTTTGGTACAATCATAATCAGAATCCAGTGAGACCTAGTCATGTATGTCACCACAGTGATAAATCCTAGCTTCTAGTTGCGTACAAAGTACAAATAAAACTTGTAGGGTAACTAGTGAAGCACTTACCACTAGTTGAAGGGTACCAAGATGTAGTCCTTGTCACTCTAAGCAAGCAATCCCGTCATTATGTAATTTTTGATAAAGGATGCGTTTTCCTTGATGGATTGCTCAGAGCCTAAGTGTGGGTCGAGGCCCACCGGTTCTCACCGTCATCGGAGTTGCTGGACTATAGATCTATACATAAGCAATGAGTTATGACATTTATCAATATTACGTGAATGTAGAACTTGATTGTACAATAAACTTATAGTGTCCAACATCATAGAAGTGAGGCATCGAGTTCGTCGAGGCTGAATAGTAAGAATAAGTCTTCGAACGTCACGACAAAGTAGCTTGAGTCGTGGAGGAAATGCCCTGTGTATTTCACGGTGAATCCAGTTTGCTAGTTTGGCTTCCTGTTAGACCTATGCATGTACCAGGTATGCAAAGTCCTACAAACCAGTTCAAGACTGGGTAAATGTGACTCGAGGACCAACAACACTATGAGCTTGTACTTCCAGGGCCCGAGAGGTGCCTTAATCTATTTGGTTGGGCCTTAGAGTATCGCCTGTGATACATCTTCGGTGTAATCTCCACGGGAGACGATGCGATGGCCTTATGAAGCAGAGCTTGAGGTAGAGTCATAGAGGGTTCTGTTTGACAAGCATGGTCGTGTAGAGATCGTGGCATAGAAGGGTCCAATGATGTCCCTCTTGGGCCACTGGACAAATGTGTGGACGGCATCCCCTAGTGTCATGATTTCTCCGTTTGGAGGGCCTCTCCAGCGGGACAACCATAAAAACATCGTTAATCATGTCCACCTACACCTTCGCAAAACCAGTACCTAGCTGGGCACTGTGCACTAACGTCCCTAGTAGGCATGGATACGCCATCCACTGCGCAATTCTGGGTAGGCCTCCGATCGGATTGCGACCTCATCCTACATCCTCCACTGTGGGATTTTACCCACGTACCCAGTGGTGCCGAGTCTGTGGGGATGAGTGTTTTGTGCCTGGAGAGCCTTGTACACCGCACTTTCCTGTTGAAATTCGATCATCGTCTTCATCCGCACAAAGACCTCCCATGTTTCCAATGACACAAAAGGATACCTCGTGAAGGGTGTGCGATCCTTGGTCACGTACTATGTGACAAGTGTGCTCTTGAAGGTGCTTCATGCTTTTCCCATCACGAGGAGCACCTGCCATTGTACGAGTCCCTGGACTTCTGCTGGGATCTCAAACGAGTTTGAAATTTCCATCCACAGCTCATTTTTTTGTGTTTTGTCAAAGTTTTCTAGTTTGCTGTGGTTATGAGGACTCGTTGCCTTCCAAGTATCCCGCAGGTAGTTCAAAATGCTATCACTGCTTTCTTCGGTTACATTGGGACCCCATTTAGAAGAGACTGCCATGATGGTCATTCAGCCCTCTGGCCTTTTTGATACTTCTCTGCCATACCTAGTTACCCTGGTCTTCAGAGCATTAGACCCATTCAGCGACATCAATGGTGACGATGATGATGTCATCCCTCTTACAAGAAAAAACAAACTATAGCGAGCTGTGAGTGTAAACATTGGCAAATGGTTGATCTTACAAGGAATAAGAACATTCGACAACGTGTATTATTGCTACAAGATCTCTTTGTAATACTAACATCCCAAATCACAGCCTAGTATCTCAGGTTCTACAAAGTAAGTTGTAGCTGGAGTCTCTTCCTCGTCATCATTTTGCGTGTTGGGCTTGAAAAGGGTTGAAACAAATTAATTTGCTTCAACCTTTTTAAAGCTCAGGTGTATAGTGTTGTTTCTTTTGTACAACTACTTTTCCAACTCACAGTGTTTCATACGCTTTTTTACTTGAACCAGCGGCCCACCCATAGAAGTATGGAGAGGAGAGTAAGAGGAGGGGACATGTATTTTGCAACAACTACAAGACGAACATTAAAGCACCATACACTTGTGCTTAAAAAGGCATGAAGCAAATTCATTTGCTTCATGCTGTTTGAAGCACAGATATATATGCTATAACATTCCTCTTGTACAACTACTACTCTGACACAGTGTTTCATGCCCTTTTTTTGCTTATACCAGTAGCCCACCCACATAAGTAAGAAGAGGAGGGGACATGTATTTCTCAACCACTACATGACAAACATTAACGCACTGTACACTTGGGCTTGAAAAGGCATAAAGTAAATTAATTTGCTTCATACCTTTTGAAGCTCATGTGTATAGTGTTGTAATGTTTCTCTTGTACAACTACTACTCCAACTCATAGTGTTTCATACCTCTTTTTTACTTGAACCAACAGCCCACCCATAGAAGTAAGGAGAGAAGAGTCAAAGGAGGGGAGACAAGATTGTAGTGGAAGCCAAAAGAGAACGTGGACGACTGGGGAGCCAAAAGGTTGACCGTGAGGACCACATGAAGGACCATCCCCAACAACCTTACCACTTTCAACCCGACACAAGTAGGCCCATCTTTCCTCCCACATCCATTTGCCCCATTCCTTTCTGGGTTCCACATAAAAAAGACACTAATAGATATGGACGGATGTAATAGACAAGAGGTAAATAGTGGGATTTGAGATACATACCTTCGGGAGGAGAGGCAACGAGGAGGAGAGAACTCATGAACACACATTAACAGATATGGATGGATCTATCACACATACGTTCAGGAGGAGAGACGATGGGGAGGAGAGATGGCGTCGGGACGAGAGACGATGGGAAGGAGAGGTAGCGCCGGGAGGAGAGGCGATGAGGCCACCATGCCAGGTGAGGAAGGAGAGGGTGGAGATGTCCGGTTTTCCGGTGGCAGTGGGGGACGAGGAGACAGAGGGGTGTGCGAGTGAGGAGTAAGAGCACAAAACTGTTAGACCATGTGATAGGTCGTAGATTTATTGATGATAAAAATTTGACATTTGGGTTGTATTGAATTTTGCATTTATGAAAGTTTTGGTTCAGGTCGAGTGGTTTTGGACAGTGTCCGAGTGGTTTCAATCAAGTCCAAGTGGTTTGGTTGCTCCGAGTCATTTCAATCGAGTCCGAGTGGTATCGACAGCGTTCGGGTAGCATTGAAGGATCAGACGGTGTTCGAGTAGCATCAGACGATTGGACGACGTTCGAGTAGCATTAGAGTATCGATAGTGTCTGAGTGACATCGGAGCATTGGACGACATTCAAGTGGTATTAGAGGACTAGACAGCAATCGAGCGGTATCAAAGCCCCGAGTGGTATCGCTCATATTTCAAGTGGTGAAGTCGAAGATTTCGAGCATGGCATTATGACTACATCAGATTTTGACCACGTGTAGCTTCGACCATGGCATATTTCAACCATGTCAGCTCGACTACAACATTTTGACTACGTCAGACTTCAACCATGTTCGGCTTCAACCACGACAATTCGACCATGGAAGAATGACCACAACATGTAATCGGAGACTTTGACCTGGAATAGTGAACCAATCATAAGCAACATTTATCCAGTCGTATGCAATAGTGAATCGGTCGAAGGTTGTAAGCTCATCTGCTATCGTAACCGATCAATGGTCATAGCTACAATACTTTTCCATGGTCGTAGGTACAATACCTGATCGATATTCGATAGTCATAGACTTTACTAGTCGATAGTTGAAGACTTTGCGGTCAATGATCTTAGACTTCTTAGACTATTGTCATAGTTGTAGACTTTGTAGTGTTGTCGTCATAGTCATAGACTTTGTGGTCTACTATCGTTGTCTTTGGTTTTCTGATTGGTTATCGTAGATCTCATGATCAGTAGTCGAAGGTTTTGCGATTAGTTGTTGTAGGCTTCACGGTCGGTGCTCGTAGACTTTATTGTCAGTTCAATTGCTTCATTTCTTGTGATCTTTGAGTACTTTTAGAACTCATGTTAGGCCAGCTATATGACTGGCTGGTGCATGGTGGTGATCACTGAACAGTGCTTGCAGGAACAGTACTCAAAGGACTTGGTACTCAATAGTTGTGGTTTTCACGATCGTGGTTAGTGATAGGGTGTTGTAGGTGTCCCAATAAGTTCTCAGACACTTGTGATATGTGATCGGTACTCATAGGCTTTGAGTACGCATTGGATCAGCGGTCTAACCGACTATGCTTGGTGATCAGACTGGTCATGCTGAGTGGTTGAAAGGTGGATTTCTAGAGAGAGTGGAATTGTGGTCATGGATGACTTGGTTGGTGTTTGTGGCTGGTTTGGTTCTTGTCTATGGATAGACGAGGGTGAGTTATACGTGTGTGTGTGTGTGTGTGTGCTGATGTCGGTAAAGTTGTGAAGAACTTGTGCTAGGGAAAATGTTCTTTGTTTTTTGATGTGCAGGTTGGTGTGGAGACGGTCATGGTCGGTGACGAGGAGGACTAAGACTAGGATGGGGAAATCTGAGGTCCAGGCAATCGAGGATGGCATGTGAGATGGTCGGGCTCATGCTGGAGTAGATGGAGATCGAAGGTGATGATGCGTGGAGAAGATATGGGAGGTGTAGTCCTGGAGGCTTTGATACGTGAGATGATGCGTGGAGAAGATATGGGAGGTGCGGTCCTGGAGGCTTCAACACATGATAATGTGTGTTGAAAATACAGAAGGTGCTGTCCTGGAGGCTTCGTCATGTGATGAGATTGGAGAAGTTATGGAAGGAGTCCGTAACTAGGAAGAGATTGAGTAAAACCCGTGTTTGGAAGGGTTTCAGGTCTCTTGATTTTTGGTAGAGGTAGGATTACATGTCCCGATTGATAAGGACATCATTTAGGGCTCTAGCATATAAAAGTAGGGAAGAGGCTAAGGGTTTAGCTATGGCTTTGGAGGTGGCTTTGCGAGGCCTTTTGTGCTAGAGTTTTCGGGGTGCCATGAGGGTAATTTGTAGCCACAGAACATGATCCAGAAATAATAGATCATATCTATTCCAAGAAAAGTTAGTCAGTGTCAGTAATGTGTTTTCTGAGTATTGTTTTCTTACGTCTTCATCGGCATGCTAACACATGACGATCTTGCTTGCCATGAGCTTGTTGAATTCGGTCGTCGTTTCAATCTAACCAAGCAGAGCACGGTGTTGTCTTCGGTGTGTTCTCATTCAAGCAGTTGAAGCATTTGAGCAGCTAATGCTTTCGAGTAGAGGGAGATTTTGACCACGTGCAAAGGCACTCATAGCGAGCATTCGAACAATCAAAGCGTTCATCAAGCACGCATAAAGGAAATCAAGCGAGCAGATAAATGTCTTGAGGTTGAAATCTACGTTTGGTAATTTAGATTGATTTTTCTTCTTGTTTGAGATTTGTTTTTAAGTATTGGGAAGCAGAGGCAATCATTCAGCCCCCTTTGATTGCACCATACGATCCTACAAGTGGTATTAGAGCTAGTTGCGATGGCATCAAAGAGGTATGCGAACTGTCCCCATGCTAGATGGTATTGACTTTGCTTTTTGGAGGTGTTGTATGCAAGCATATATTGAGGCTCAAGGTAGTGGCATTTGGAATAAGGTTTCTAGTCTGTATAAGGTTCCTACTACTATTACTACTCTAAATAAAACAGATGTTGATTTGAATTCTCAAGCTCATAACTTGTTATTTGAAAGAATCTCTCGCAAATAATTTGATCGTATAGCTTATATTAGCTCTGCTTTCTTAATATGGAAAACTATTTGCGATTATCATAAAGGAACCACTAAGAATAAGAATGTGCATAAAATTCTGTATCAACAAAAGTATTTTGATTTTGCTATGAAGCCTAGTGAATCTATTGATGATCTTTTTGCTCGTTTTGAGAAAATCTTGAGTGATTTGTGTGGTGCTAATGTTATTCTTACTGATGAAGATAATGCAACTAAAATTTTGAGATATTTAGGTTCTGAGTGATTAATGGTTGTCACAACTATTAATCAAACAGTCAATCTAGATACTTTACCTATGGATGATCTTTATTGTAGATTGAAAACCTATGAGATGGAAGCTTTGCCATCTAAGATTAATAAATCTTTATCTTTAGCTCTTATAACTAATCCCGTGCAGACTGCTTCATCAAGTGTCTTGTTATGTGTTTCATTGTCTGCTTTGTCTTCCTTTTTAGAGGAACAATTCGTGCTGCTCCCTAAAGAAGACTTGGCGTTGATCTCCTCATGAGTATACAAGGCACTCAACAACGTGAGGATAAGGAAGTAAGGTGGCATGTCAAGTTCAATCAGATGCTTTGAGTGTGGTGAGTTGGGCCATATTATGGTGGATTGCCCCAAACTCAAGGAGAAGGTTATTAAAGAAGACAAGAATTATCATCATCGGCCATCCAAAAACAATAACACCAAGGGTGGCAATTTTCGTCGCAAGATTACTGAAAAGATCGTATCGGCTATTGAGTGTCTTGATCTGAGTGACGTAGAATATTTGAGTTGTGACAACGATGACCACAAGAATAATGATGCTAAAGGTAAAAAGAAGAATATCAACTCCACGGGCATGTGCTTCATGGCAAGAAGTGATGACAACAATAGTGATCCTGATGAGGTAGGTCCATCCTATGAACAACTTGAAGATGGTTTAATTAAACTCGCTATTGAATTGAAAAAGACCAAAAAGGAATTGAAAGAAAATAATCTTGTTATTGAAAATCTTAATTCAGAAAGTGCTAGGCTAAGAGCTCTGGTTCCAGATGATGATTCATGTTCTTCATGCACTAACTTGTGTAATTGAGCTTGATAATGTTAGATCTATTCATACAAGTTACATGGATAAATTTGATTATCTTAATACTAAACATGAGAAACTACATGCTTGTTTTGCTCTTAGTACAACTATCTATGCTTATGTTTCTAATGATTTGCTTGTTACCAAGAAGAATTTGAAAAGATGAAAGTTGCTCTTGTTGTAGTTCACTATTTCAAATTTTCTTTGCTAAGAAAGAACCTTAAGTCTAGCAAACCTTCTCTATGTAAAAGATGTGAATTGCTTAAAGCTAGACTTAATTCATCTCAGAAATCAATTCAACAAATGCTTTATCATGAGACACTTTCCTACTCTAACTATCCTAAGCTTAACATAGAAATAAAAGCCTTGACTAGACAACTTAATAATTTTGCTAAAAAAAGATTGGCTCAGTCTAGTACTTCTAAGAATTTAGTATCCTGGTAAATGCACAACCTATCCTACTTTAGCTAAAAAAAATGAGTATCTTAAGGACCTGATGTTTTCAGCTTCTAAAATCTGCTTTTCGGCTTTTCTATAGTAACTAGCTTTTAAACGGAGTATCTTTTCAAGATACAGCCTAATAGTTAATTGTAGTACATAGTGTACTGACTTCATTTATATCTGCAAAAATTGCACGTGAGTTTCTGTTACTCTGTAATCTCTCACACAAACAGCCCAAAAGCCAAAAGCTCTAGCCAAAAAGAGCAGGCCCTAAGAACACTTTGAAGAGATTTTCTTTTAGCAAGAAAAATTTAAACATGATTCTAGATTAATAAAAAACAAGTGTGAAAAACATGGTCTAGGATTTAATTTTATTAAGCATGCCAAAAATAATCCTCCTATAGTTATTAAGCTTCTTAAACCAGGAAAGATTGAAGTAAACTCTGAGCCAAAACCAATTGTGTTTAAATCTGCTGATATAGCAAAGGATCCCTCTATCAAAATGAGTGTTGTGAAGTCGACAGATATGACCACTTACCAAGTCAAATATCAGTACAATCATTGTGGTGAAGATGGTCATTTGGTTCAATTATACTTTAGAAAAGCAAAGAAAGAAAAAGAAAAACAGGTTAAGGAAGGGTACTCGAATGGAGTTTGTGCAAACCTCTAATTGTCACTCTAGTCCCTCTAATCAATCATCTACAGGCTGTCGCTTTACTCCCTCTAATTAATCGTTTGCAGGTTGTCGATTTGCTCCCTCTAATCAATCGTCTGTAGGTTTGGGAGTTTTTACAACATAACCGGTTAGACCAGCTTTCTCTCGTGGTCGAAACAGTATGGTTGGACCAGAGTTTTGACCAGTGTTTCAGCGACCAATGTGTCCTACTCGTTTAGACCGGTCAAAGGTCAGAACAACTTTATGCAAGAGGCCTGATTGTTTTCGGCCAGCATTTTTTGCTCGGTTAGACCGGTCAGGGGTCAAACCAACTTTACCTAAGCAGTAGGACCATTTTTGACCAGTGATGTACATGCGATCCAACCGATCAATGGTTAGACCAGCTCTACTGAGGAGGTCAGACCGCCCCATGGTTGAATGAGCATCTCAATGACCATCTTATCAAAATTTATTAGATGCTAACGCTTTACTTAAATATTTATCGGTGTCTGTTGTTGCCCCTGTTTGTCGTGTGTCACAATACTGGATTCCTAAGTCTTATTTCAATAACCCTAGTACTGTGAGACCGATGTTTTCTATGATATAAGACAAGATAATGCGGGATGGAAAACATGCGCTTATTGGGTTCCAGTCTTTTACGTGATTCTTGGAACACTTGATGGTTCTTCATCTTCTTTGATAGCTTCCAAGAGATTTCACATCTTGAGTGACCATGTGGAAAAGGTGATGTGATTCTACACCTCGTTGAGTTTCTTTTTCAGATTGCTCATTATTTTCTCAAAGCCAATTGATTCTGCCCGAAGTGATTCAAGTGTGTTGCATCTTGTGGGATTATTCTGACGGGGAGCTTGTTGCTTAACAATTTCAGAAGCTTTGTTTATTATACTTGTTAAATAATTCATCAAGTCCAAGCCATTGAAATCAAATGAGTTTATTGTGTAGCTGTGATCATGACTGATTATAATTAATTTGCTATAATTGAGCTAAAATATGACATGGCATAACCCTTTGACTATGTTGATTACAAATAGTACTTTGCGATGTGCATCTAAAAGGATTAGCTTGATTGTGAGTCTAACATGCATCATTTTTACACATATTTACCCGTCATTTTACCCCATTATTTTTCATATTTTGGGACCATTTATCATTATTTACACGCTTTTCTATAATTAATTGCTCAATTTGCATCATTTTACATTTTTTTTGCAATTTTCCGTAGGCCGACGCGATCGAGGCGTATAAACGACAAATTTGGCATTCCAGGACTGCTCTGTACAAATGTGCGCATCGGCATGGGCGCATAGGACCTTTTCGCGAAGAAATTAGAGTTTCTGAGGGCCAAAACAGAAGAAAATACTATTGGGGAAGGACCTCCTTGTAAACCCTAGAATCTTTGAGGGTTATTCTGCAATATGCCAAAATCCCCCCAATTCCATCAAAACCACCGCCGCCTGTGGAGAGGGAGCTTGAGCCCGGTTTTCCCATTTCTCCCTTCTCCCCTTCGCCTCTCCTCCAGCCACGGCGCCGGCGAGGCCGGGCCATCTCGCCGGCGGCCACTCCCTTCTCCGCGCCACCTTCACCTCCACACCTCTCCGCCGCCACCTTTACTCGCCCACCGCGCTGCTGCCTCTTTTCTCCTCTCGCGAGCTGCCGCTTCCACCGCATCTTCTCCGCTGCCTCTCCTTCTTCTCCACATCCGGCCATCTCCCATCCGGTGCGCCCCGCTACTTCTTCATCCGAGCCTCATCCTATGCGCCGCCACCGTTTCTCCTCCACCCGATCCGCCGCTCCACACCGCTCCTCCTCCACCGCCGCGTCTCCTCTTGCCTCACCTCGGCGCCGCCGTTCCAGATCCACGAGGCGCGCCATCTCTCTCCGCCGCCTCTCTCTTCCTCCTTCACCCACTGCGCCTCCTCTTTGCCCCCATATCGGCGCCGCCGCTCACCTCAACTTCCGCCGGCAGCCGCCCCTATCTTCTCCACCTGCCGCTCCTCCTCTCTCGGCCGCTCTCTTCTCCGGCCGCCCCTCTACTTCTTCTCCGCCACGCCTCCATCTTCCCTCAGCTCTCCTCCAGCGAGCCACCTTCTCTCCCTACCTTCTCCACAGCACCATCTCTCTCCGCCGCTGCCTATCCTCGGCTTCACCTCAACTCCCTCCGGCAGCTCTCCCCTCTGCGCCACTGCTCCCTTCACCGGCAGCCGCCTTCATCAGCGCCGCCACCCCGACTTCTTCCTCTTCACCGCCGGCGTCTCCACCGACACCTCCGGCGACATCGACCCCGTCCTCCTCGGCTCACTTCACCGACGGCGCCGGCGACCGCGACATCTGCTTCCCTGCTGCATCCACTTCACCGAGCCTCAATTCCTCCCCTGCTTCCTCTCCATCTAGGTTTAATTCTTCCTCTGCTTTCTCTTAATTGTGCGCTGTGATGATGAATTGTGGATTATTTTCTGAGATCTGTGATGGTGCATGTACTCACTGAGATGACATTGTTCCCTGTTCTGTTATTGTGATAAATGCGGATGTGAACTATGATTTTGATCTGTGGATCATGATGGATTTGGATACTGGTTCAGCTCATGTAATTTTGCAATCTCTATGTTAGTCATTTAGTGGTTGTTAGTCTTCTGTGTTAGTACTTGTTGATTGTGATTTTGTTTAGCTTTGTTAAGTGGTTTTATGTGTTAGATTGATTAGCATTATGTGAGGTTAGGTTAGTGAATTGAGAGTGTGTCTTTGTTCAGTGCTTGTTTAGGTCTGTCAGTTGTGATATATGTTAGTAGTCAGTGTTAGTATCTGTGGATGTCGTTGTGTTTGTTTGCGCGAATTAGCGAGCCGGCAACCGTTTCCCTTCCCCTTGCTGTCTCTACCCACCTAGTGCTTCTAGATCCTCTCTTGTGCTTCTCGACCTCTCTCTTTTCTTTCTCGCGGTCCATCGGTCGTTAAGTCGTGCGAGCGTTCGTAGCTGTGTTTTGTGTTGTTGTCTGTCGCCATTGTCTAGTTAGCCGTCAACCGTTTTCTCCCTCGTTCTCTCTCGACTCCCTCCATGCTTCTAGACTCCCCCAGTGCTTCTCGACTCCCTCTTTCTGTCTAGCGGTCGATAGTTAGTTAGGTTATCGGTCGATAGTCGTGTCGTTCGTTCGTGTAGTCGTTAGTGTCGGTCGTGTAGTCAGTCGTCGAGCAGTTCATTCGGTCGTACGACTTTCATTCGTACGGTCGTTCGTCCCATTGCCCTTTGTTCGTTCGTTTGTTTAGTCGTTCGTAGTTTTGATCGTGCGGGTTAGAGTTCGTTCGTTAGTTTAGTTTTAACCCCCGTTTTGATTGACCTAGCTTTAGTTGAGCACCGGTAGCCTCAGTCTAGTCCCTGTGGAGAACACGACACTCGCCGCTATTTCAGTGGCAACCCGTGCACTTGCGGGTGTGCTATTTTTGCACGATCAAGCAGAGTCTTATTTCAAATCTTGGCTATGAGGCTAGTATGTTTCTTGTTGCAATCTTTTTATATACACTTAGTCAGGCATGTTATTTTGTAAAAAAATGATGAGAAAGATACAAATTAAAAAAATGTATGCTTCAAGCATGTCATGGTTAGACATAAAAAAAGCACAAAATGTGCTCAAATGGAAAAAAGTATGCTTCAAACATACCACCATTCAAAAAGTTTGCTTCAAACATATTATCATAAAAAAGAAGTATGCTACAAGTATGCCGCATGCCTAAGAAACAAGTGTGGAGCAATATGTTGCTATATTAGACTGCTAGCTCATTTAGGCTTAAAGTTTGCTTCACTTTTAGGCTTTTCTTACTTGTTGGTGTGATATCTTATTGTACTCTTTCTAATCGGTTTGGTCATTGTTGAATAGCCCGTCATTAAGATAAATTGCTTAATCATGTTAAAAGACTTGTTGTGACATTGCTATATAGTATGTGATTTTATATGGTCTAGGAAGCTCTACTAAAAAAGATGGCTTGGTTAAAACTACTAAATCAATGTAAAGTAACTTGGATAATCTACAAAGCTTCTGGAGTTCTTGATGAATATATTGCCAAAGGGGGATAAATAGGAGAAATTGGAGAAAAACTAGAGGAATTTCCTAAAATTGCTTCTTTTATGTTGAGGGGGAGTTTTCGAGTGGTTTGCTTTGAAACTTTCTTTTTGCAAATTTTGCTTTTTCTTCAAAACTCCACTCATGTGAGAGATTTTGAGGTGTTATCAATGTATTCATCAAGAGGGAGATAGTTAGACCATGTGGATAGGTCACAGATTTACTAATGATGAATAATTGACATTTGGGTTGCTTTGAAATTTGTGTTTGTGAAAGTTTTGGTCTAGGTCGAGTGGTTTTGGACAGCGTCCGAGTGGTTTCAATTGGGTCTGAGTGGTTTTGGTTGCTCTGAGTGGTTTTGGTCTGCTCTGAGTGGTTTTTGTCTACTCCGAGTGGTTTTAGTTAGGTCTGAGTACTATCGGACGGTGTTTGAGTAGCATTGGAGGATTGAATGATGTTCGAGTAGCATCGGAGTATCGAATGGTGTCCGAGTGAAATTGGAGCATCAGACGACATTCAAGTGGCATCGAAGGATCAGACAACAATCGAGTGGTATCAAAGCCCCGAAAGGTATCGCTCAGGTTTCGAGTGGTGTGGTCAAAGGTTTCAAGCATGGCACTTTGACTACATCAGACTTCGACCACGTCCGGCTTCAACCATGGCATCTTTCGACTATGTCAGTTCAACTACAACATTTCAACGATGGCAGTTCGACCATGGTAGAACAACCATGGCAGGTAAGCAGAGACTTCAACCTCGAACAGTGAACCGGTCGTAAGCAACATTTATCCGATCGTATGCAATAGTGAACCAGTCAGAGGTCATAAGCTCATCTACTATAGTAACTAGTCGATGGCCATAGCTACAGTACTTTTCCATGGTCATAGCTATAGTACCTGATCAGTACTTGATAGTTGTAGACTTTATTAGTTGATAGTCGAAGACTTTATGGTCAATGGTTGTAGACTTCGTAGACTACTGTCATAGTCGTAGACTTCACAGTCTTATCATCATAGTCATAGACTTCACGGTCTGCTGTCGTTGTCTTCAGTTTTTCGGTTGGTTGCCATTGACCTTGTGATCAGTAGTCGAAAGCTTTGCGATCGGTTGTCATAGGCTTCATGGTCGGTACTCGTAGACTTCATTTTCAGTTCGAGTGCTTCATTTCTTGTGATCTTCATGTACTTCAAGTACTCATGTTAGGCCAGCTGTATGACTGGCTGGTGCATGGTGGTGATTGGTGAACGGTGCTTGGAGGACCAGTACTCGAAGGACTCGGTACTTGTAACATCCTGAAAAATATAAATAATAAATTATGGAGCTTTTGGATTATTTTATTTGCTTTACATTTGAATTTGGAGTTTGTTGACTTTTTGTAAATAAAAAGGAACTTCAAAAGTAAAGGGAGGGAAGAAATCCACACATAAAACGACACAACCTGAACATCAAATAAAGAATATGAAAAGTTGATCCATAAAATGCCAAGGAAGAATATTGGGTTTAACCATGAAATCTCACCTCTAAAAATAATGGAATAAATAGTAAAGGAGTGTACAAAATAAAAATGTTAACAAATATGAATATATGTGTATAGGCGTACAAATATGCATAACATGAAAGTGGTCTCTGCAGAAATTTAAGAGAGCAAATAAAATTAGAATTATATATACAAGTATATATGCATATATATGAATGAAAAATGCAGAAAATAAAAATAAAAGAAATAAGAAAAGAAATGGAAAAAGGAAAGCCGGGTCGGCCATCACCCCGGCCCAGCCTCCTCTCCGCACGCGGCCAGCGCGCCCGCGTGGGCCAGCGCACGCGCGGCCCAGCCCGCCAGCGCCCGCGCCCCGCTCGCGCTGCTCCGCCTTTGCCGCGCGGGCCCGCGACTCGCGCCTCGCTGTCACCCGCCCCACGCGTCAAATACTTCCCCGACCGGTGGCCCGCCTCGCCCCCGCGCCTCTTTCCCTGGCTGGTGGACCCCCGCCCGCTCTCTTTCTTCCTCCTCCCTCTTCTTCTCCACGCGGCCGCGACGCAGCCCTCTCTCGCGCGCTCGCTCCTCTGCACAGCCAATCCTTCGCTCCCTCTCTCACCTCGCGGGCAATTTAAAAACCAGCTACAGGAGGGGGGACTCACCTCTCCCGCCACCTCTCTCCTGCAAGATCTCGGCAAGATTTGGTTCGCCTCCCCTCGTCGGCGTGAGCAGGGCGGAGGCCACCGTCGCCTCGCCATGCGCCCCTCTCTCCGGCTATAAAAGCCCGTCCCGGGAGTCGCAAAAGCGCCGCAACCCTCTCTCATTCCCTCTCCCGGCTGCAATTGCACCGAGAAGCCCTCAATCCATCGCCGCCCCCTCCTTCTTCCCCAACTCTGGCGACTGCCGATCGGCCGAACCAAGCCACCCGAGCTCCATTCCCTGCTCTGGAACCATCCCCGGAGCATCGCGACTCTGTTCCCGGTCTCCCCCGCATCTCCCGAAGCCCGTGCTTCGCCGGCGACGACAGCTTCCCCGAGCCTCCGTCGTTGCACGCCGCCGGCCCGCCACCGTGCTCCTCCACCCCGGCCGCCTACACCAGAAGACTCACCTTCACGCGGAGTTTACATATCACGAAGCTCCCGAGCCTCCCGACCACCGCTCGCCGCCGGCCACCGTCGCCCCCGACTCTTCTGCCCGGCCGCCTCCGCGAGCTACCTCAAAAGGGTAAGCCACCCTTATGGGGTAGGCAAAGCCTCCCCGCCCACTTGGTTACCTCCGCTCGCTCTTCCCTTCCCCCGCTCCGCGCCTGCGGTCGAGCATTTCTTTTCTTTTTCCTTACTGACAGGTGGGCCCCACCGGTCGGCCTGTGCAGTCGGAGCGGCCCACTGACCGCTGGGCCCCACCGGTCAATGATACATCTGCACAGGACCCTACTGACAGGCGGACCCCACTGAATAGTAACTGGACCCCACTTGTCAGCGGCACAGCAAGAAAAGAATTAAAATAAAAGAAAATGACATATGGGACCCACTGTCAGATATTTTATATTTTCTGGAATTAACTAAACCTGAGAACTTCAAATAATCATAACTTTTTCATTTTAACTCCAAATTGGATGAGACAAATTTCTAAATTCATCTAAATTCAAGATCTGTCCAATGGAACTGAAATCATGAATTTTAGAGCTCATTAGAAATTTTAGTGATATTTACTGTGGTTTGCATAATTGAATTAAAAGGCTAAAATGCAAATTAAGGGAAGTAATAAAAGAAATCTATTTTGGTTAAAATGTTCAAATTTAAAGACTACCAATAATTATAATTAAAATCTATGCCCGTGTTTGACATGCCTCCATTACATAAAATTTTAGCCGTAGGTTTTGCTAGTTAGTAAATATTGAAATACAACTTTGTACAGCAAGCCTTGCTAGACAGATACGTTTGTATTAAAAACTAGTAACAACTAAAATGTAGAGCCTTACTAAGCGAATATATATATATATATATATATATATATATGTATGTATATGTATATATATATAAGCATCTATAAGTATATGGAAGTAAGCAGTTAGAGAAATGTGGATAGCATGTATGCGACCTATTAACAATCATACTAGTGCAATTTTTATACACCTTAGACCCTATTGAAAATATAAACCCTATCATTAGCATACTGCCAACCATAAAATCTTAAATAGCAGCTAAAGTAGGAGCAAGCTAATAATAGTGCAATTAATTAGGTCTTGACACTAGCTTTGGTACATGGTACATAATAAACATTAAGTGCAATGGTATATAAAGCAAGCTGGGATTCGTACCAATGGATCCTAATTTAAATTAAACTTAAACTAACGATAAACGAAGATACATAAAGCATGATAATGGGATTATTGAAGATTTATAGAATAAGTACAGATCTCATCCATCAATCCAGTTTGCCCTTACCATAACCCGAGTTGCAAGGAATGCATAACCAAAAGATAAAATTTGGGACACTAAACTCCTACACCAGTCCATAGATCTAACCTAACTCATGGAACTTCCTTGATAAATAACAAAATAATAAAAAGAGATTATTAATAAAAAGATCAAGTTATCATATGCTATTACCAACCTTGCCTCAAATCACCCAAAATCACCCATTAACTCATAACGATACTAAAATTTAGTTTTATTTGGATTTATTTAGAATTTTTGAGTTATTTGCTTTCATTTGGATTCAGTCGTTTGTCGCGTAATTAGAAATTGGGAATCGTGAAGATTCAGTGGACCCAGTGAGATTAAGCTCGAAGTAAAGATAGAGACCAGAAGCTCAAGAGAAAGCATCGCGTGAGCTCAAGACCGCGAACTGCGCCAGGCGAGTCAATACTTTGATCATGTTGAACCTACATTTTCTGCAAACTACTTTGGTTTAAATTATCAAATTGCATGCTATTATTTTATATGCAAATACATGTTAATTTAAGATTTTAGTTACATGTCCATTGCTGGCTTGACTATTATTACACCTCCTTTGGAATACTTGAATATATGAACCTTGTCGCCTTAGCAAAACTATAATGGTAACTTTTCAAAAGTAAGTCCGTAATTTATATGCCGTGCTTAGTATTGTTTAGGTAATCATGGGCGCGAGAACGCCCAAACATCACTTTAATCATGAGAAAAATTTGGTTGGGACAGTCATGGTGGTAATGACTGATAAATGTTGGATATGATTATTTTATGTTTCCAAAATCCCCAACTTGCTTGAATATCTGGGCGGATTGGTTCGAGGGTGTGTGAGTGTGGTGCAGTGGAAGCACAAAGTGGGTTAGTGGTAGACCGCCCAGATACCACTAAGGACTGAATCTTGTCATGTCAACCCGTGTAAAACAGTACAACCACAAGTCTGTAAAATACAACTTGGCTTAGTAGATTTACCGAACCCTGAAAGTCATCCTTCCAGGAGGAGGTGTGGGATGGTGCAAGCGGCAGTCCGTGTGACGGCTTGAATGGGACACCCGGGTAGGATGAAGTTCTGCTGTGGCGGGCTAGCAGGGGTGGGGAGCCAACTGCTAGACGTTCAGAAGGAGGACATCCCGCACAACGTATGGGACCCACCGCAAGTGGGAGCGACCCATAGGGTGAAATGATGGAAGGGGCGAGGTACTTTGAACGGTTATTGTGATGGTCTGCTCAACCACATGACTAAGGAATCGTGTGGGGTAACGAGTTGATTATCTCTTGTGGTGAAAGTGTACAAACTCTGCAGAGTCAAAACTATTCGAATAGCCGTGCCCACGGTCAAGGGCGGACATGGGAACTTAACTAGATATAGTTCTGTTTACAAAACATTGAAAATGGGAAATGTAAAGTGGAAGGGCGATGGACTGCCCTAGTTTGGAATTGTCCTGGGTGTCGTCCCAGTGGTAAGTTAAGCGGCTATAATGCTGAAGGAATTACTATACGGTGCAGATGCTATGTAACGGTGGATGGAATCTGGATCGCTATTATTATTGCATATTCTTGAACATTATGCTTTTGTTCAAAATGCTAGGTCTCAGAAATTTTTAAGTAATTATATTCAAAAGCACTCTGCGCAAAAATAAAATAACCTGAGCCTTCCTTTGATAAGCTATGCATATTATCTACTTGCATTCTGTGTATTGGCTCGCGGAGCACGGGGTCGGAGTGCTCACGCTCGCTTTTGCGGCAAAATTCAGAATCAGGAGTCAAATCGCCTCGCCTCAGCAACAAGAGTGGACAAGCTGGCAGATAAGATGAAGATGAAGATGTCAAGGGCTAGGTCGCGAACCTCCAGTTGGCTGCCTGTGGGCATGTCCTGAAGGTCCCACCTGTGTGCTTCGTTCTCCCGCTGCTGCAATTTAATGATTTCGGCCTCATCGGCCCATGTGTAAGTTTGCTATTATATTTACGTTTCCGCATGATATGTACTTTGATAATCAGAACTGTAACTGTGTGCACTATCTACTGATCCAGGGAATAGTGCAGTTAAACACAGTAGATTCCGGATTATAAAATCTGGGTCTGACAGTACTCGATAGTCATGGTTTTTGCGATCATGGTTAGCGATCGGGTGTCGTAAGTGTTGTGATCGGTTGTCGTAGACTTGTGGTATGTGATCAGTACTAGTAGGTTTCAAGTACGCATTAGATCAGTGGTCTGACTGGCTGTGCTTTGCGATTAGACTGGTCATGCTGAGTGGTCGGAAGGTGGATTTCTGGAGGGCATGGAAATTGTGGTCGTGGACGACCTGGTTGGTGTTTGTGGTTGGTTTGGTTCTTGTCTATGGATAGAAGAGGGTAAGTTATACGTGTGTGCTGATGTCAGTAAAGTTTTGGAGAACTTGTGCTGGGGAAAACGTTCTTTGGTCTTTAAGGTGCAGGTTGGCATGGAGACAGTTTTGGTCGGTGACGATGAGGACCAGGACTTAGCCATGGCATTGGAGGTGGCTTTGTGAGGCTTTTTATGCTAGAATTTTATGGGTACCGTGAGGGCACTTTGTAGCCATAGAACGTGATCCAGAAATAATAGATCATATCTATTCCAAGAAAAGTTAGTCGGCGTCAGCGACGTGTTTTCTAAGCATTGTTTTCTTGTGTCTTCGGTGGCATACTAACGATCTTGCTTGCAATGAGCTTGGTGTCTTCGGTCGTCGTTTCAACCCAACCGAGGAGAGCACGGTGTTGTCTTTGGTGTGTTCTCGTTCAAGTGGTCAAAGCGTTCGAGCGGCTAAAGCTTTCAAGCTGAGAGAGATTTCGACCACGTGCAAAGGCGGTTGTAGCAAGCGATCGAATGGAGCAGTCAAACAATTGAAGTGTTCATCGAGCACGCGTAAAGGTAGTCAAGCGAGCAGACAAACAACTTGTAGATGAAATCTACATCTGGTAATTTAGAATGCTTTTTCTTCTGGTTTGAGATTTGTTTTCAGGTATCGGGAAGTGGAGGCAATCATTTACCCCCGTCTGATTGTGCCATACGATGCTACAAAAAACCTAGCAGTGGCCGTACTTATAGAAGAACTATCGCAGATGGTTCTATTAAATAACTGTCTATGATATTAATATCATGAACGATTCTAAAATGGAACCGTATGTGAAGTGTAGCATATCACATACAGTTGTACATTATCACAGACAATTCTATTATGGAACCGTCTGTGATATTGTACGTTATCACAGATGGTTCTATTGTGGAACCGTCTGTGATAAATGTATCATAGATGGTTTGTGCCACTAAACTGCCTATCATAGTTCCTTCTATATACAACATATCAAGTTTTTCGGCTAGCCTCAAGAAATGCTAGCCATGCCCTCCGAAAACAAGCAAACATATACAATCGTAGATGTAATTATTTCTAACATACTGAATCAATTACAATAGAATATTTCCTTAATTACATATCAAGTTTCTTAATTATGTGGAATAATTTTCACATAGGTGTTCGCCCTGTGGGATCATTCCACTTGGCTATTTTCCTTTTAAATAAAGTCCTTCACAATGATCGATATGCATATAGCTGGCTTCATCCCTTGGTTCTTCCTTAAGCCTGATGCTATCTCCGAATAGAGGCAACTCATTAAATTGATTGTAGTCTTCCTCATCTATGACATTCTCAACTCCAACTATCTTTCTTTTTCTATGAAGAACTACGTAGCGCTTCTTATTTGCTGGGTCGGTTAGATAAAAAAACTTGAACAACTTGCCTTACGAGTACGAATGGTTCATTTTTGTATCCTACACGTTAAAAGTCCACAGTAGTGACACCGTACTTATCGACCTTTACACTTTGTGGGAATTGGACCTAATGACTCCAAAAGAGAGGGATCTTGAAAAATACGTAGTTGAGCTCCCAAATCTCCTCTACAAGCTCGTAGTAAGAGCTTGGGGCAGCGGTACTGAACTGCTCATGAAAAGCATCTATGCGGAATCTAAGTTCTGGACTATACTCTTTCTATCCTGATTAGTTGTATAAAATATGTACCCAATAATGTCGTACCCTTCTCATATCACAATTGTAAATTTTGGCCTCTTTGCCAACCATTGTATCGTTTCACTTGATGATCTCCCAGTGAATCGCACCCTCAACTATTCGTTGAACCGACGGTTATGCTGTCACGTGATCCAAACCTTCGACCAGCCTGGATTCTCTTGGCGTAGCATGTTCTTGTGCTCTTCAATATATGGGGACACATCAGTCATATATTACAAGACCGTGAAATGGACTTGAGTGTACGTATCCAGATCATGAGTTATTGCATAACCTTCGATGATGCTGCCCTTCGGCCGAGATCGATTGCGTATATAGGATTTAAGAATTCCCATGTACCTCTTGAGTGGGTACATATGACATCGAAACATGGGGCTGCATATCTTTATCTCTTTCATGAGGTGGACAATAAGATGGAACATGATATCGAAAAATAACGGAGGGAAATATATCTCAAGATGACATAGAGTCGTCACCACCTTGGTCTACAAATCATCTAGTCCAATGGGATCGATGACCTTCTGAGCAAATGCGTTAAAGAAATAACACAGCCTCATGATTGTCACTCAAACCTTATTCAGTAAAATACTTCTAATTGCAATAGGAAGCAATTCTGTCATTAGCATATGAATGTCATGAAACTTCATGAACACTAATTTCAAATCTTCTATGGAAACAAGTTTCTTTATGCTAGAAGAGTGACCAAACAAAACTTTCACACCATGCAAGTACTAACATAGTTTAGTTCTCTTAGACTTAGATTGAGTGTAGCAAGCTGGGGGAAAATACGTCTGGCCTTTATCGGTCTCTATCAGTGCTAACTTGGTCCTAATGTTCATAGTGACCAAGTCATGTTGTGCATTGACACCATCCTTTGTTTTGTCATGAATGTTTAATAAGAGACCAATCAAGTTATCACATACATTCTTCTCTATGTGTATGATATTGATGCAATTGCAAACTTGTAAGTGCTTCCAATAAGGTAAGTTCCAAAATACTAACCTCTTCTTCCACATGTTCTTCTGACAGATCCTCAACTTGCGTCCCTTTCTGAACACAACATCGATATTCTTGACCGTATCATTGATCTCTTTTCCACTAAAAGGCTTTGGTGCTGAGTCATTCTCTTTTTTCTATCAAATTATTTCTTTATCTTGCGGTATGGATGATACATTGGAAGGAATCTACGGTGACATATGTACACAATTTTGCATGAGTTATTCAACCACGCACTCTCAGTATAATCTAAGTAGTGCAGACAGGCTTTGGATCCTTTCATACTCATCCACAATACGTTACTAATAAGGGCAAAAAAAATCTTTGATAGTGCAGAACAACATGGCGCGTAGAGTGAAGTTCTATCCTTTGTCCTCATCCCATATATGTATCATTCATTCTACAGTATCACAAGATCTTCCACCAATAGTGCTAGGTACACATCAATATCATTACTAGATTGTTTCAGCCCTTAGATAAGTAGTGATATCAAAATATACTTCTGCTTCAAACACAGCCAAGCAGGAAGGCTGTACATACATACATACATACATGGGTCAGATGCTATGTTAGCTGCCAGTGTTGCAGTCATGCTTGTGAGAAGGGAGCGGCCGGTAGGAGCACATATGCCCGATCTCCCCCTCTAGTGAGAATCAAGCCATGATAGCCGTGTCACAACATGTTCCCAAACCCCAAAAACCCATCCTTGCCATTTATTTCTTCACCCTCCTGCAGTCGAGCAGCAACGTGCCTCCTTTTCCATCATAGGCCACATCTTCATTGCATTGTTATCAGTTTATCACCTCCTAGGTGGAACTCATCCCGATTCCCCACCGTTAGAGAAAAACAAAAAGTAGGCCATATGGCAAAACAATAATTTATAAATGCGTCTTTCACAAAAAGGAGGTTAACGAAGAAAATGGATGAAAAATGTTATGACAGTGGCATTTTGCAGATTTTTGGCCCTCATGATATTATTTTGCAAGCCCTCTTGTTCGCTATGCTATTTCGCAAGTCACGAGCGACTATGATGGTACTAAATAAATTTACTCTAAGAAACAAGAGGATTAAGTGTAGTTGATGCTATCAGAGTGTCACATAAGTCCTTGTTTGAGGGTCCAAAATTCGTGGCCCATCCACGGGGATGGGCCAGAAATTTTGGGCTCCTAAACAAGGCCTAAGTGAAATTTTAGACTCAGACTCAACCACACAGAAGGATAACATTACAGTTTTTAATCTTGTCAAATTTCTCACACAATTACGCTCCTGTATACTGCAATACATTATAATTGAAAAATAGAGATGTATTTGTTATACAACTTTAATGCTTATAACAGGAAATATGGTTTTTGTTTCTTATACAAGTGTAACAGTTCTCATATACATCTGATTAATTTGCACCGTTCTAATCTAGACCTACCAAATTAAGTGGTTAGATAACTTCTTCTTTCATTAATGTTGGAATTTCTAGGCTCTGGGAGCAAATATAGAAGCTACCTTTAACATTGTTTTAATAATGACTAGACAAATTCCCCGCACAACTACAATACGTTCGTCGCAAAAAAAAAAAGATGCTACAATATATAAGTTTATATTTAAGAAATAGTGTTGTTTGTTATACAATTCTAATGCTTATGATTTAAAATATAGATGCATTTTACTACTATAACAGGTATAATATATATTCAATTAATCTGCATCATTATAATTTAAACCTAAAAAATCGGCAGTGTAGAACTTTCTCTTTTTTCTCCAACTATAATATAGGAATTTCTAGCCCCCAAAAACGCGTAGTGGCTTCCTATTCTATCGTTTTAATAATATGACAGATAGATATAACAGATAGATGGGAAAATATGTAGTGGAAACATATATCTACATGGATAGCAATTATCAAATAGCAAGTGCAGATCTTTTGAACAGAACATAGAGGCCAATTCATAGTCACGGGTTGTGACGAAGTGAAGAGATACTATATATGTTCAGCATAGAGAATCACTCATGCATGCACCAACAATCTAGTATCTATACGTGTTGATTAACTACACTTATCTATATGTCTCTCGTGAAAGCTATTCACGAGCGTACAAAGCTTACAATCGAAGAAAGGGAGATAAAACAACTAATCCCGCGAGCAAGTATATAGGCATGCAGTAGCCACAAGTCGCTGCTTGCATGCATGGCTTAATTCATCGCTGCTTAATCAGTAATTAGCAGCAGTTACCAATCGGGTTAGCGTGCGACAAAATCTGTGTCAACATCCCAACCGATCCACTCGCCGACAAGACGTCCCCCTCCATAGGCCTCGCCGCCGCGATGATGGCGACGAGAACGCTCAATATTAGCAGCAGCAACGCCACCTTCGCCGTCGCCGCCGCCGCCGTCATCGCCATGGCCCTCGTTTGTGAATGATCGAGAAAGGAGAGATAAGGATCAAGTGATCACTATCGCGATCGAGTAGTTTTTCTTCTTGAGCTAGCTATCTCTCAGCTTGCAGTACTGATCTCTGGAGAAAATATTTCACGGTGATGTCCCCTTTATAGAAGTTAGCTTTCCATGGACTTGAGCTCGTGCTTTGAACATTGAAGTCTTAATGTGTGTTAGTTAATTCTTGCTGTGTACTGTAAGCACAAGAATTCGAAAAAACTCGTCGATCGATATCGTCCATACGAGACTTGAATCGTCCAGTCCCTGGTTGTTTAATTTCTGCAATTTTTAGTCTTCCACGCGCGGGACGTTTTGCCAGTGGAATAGTACAAATCAATGGGTGCCCGCGCAGTTCGGCTAATAGCTGGTGAGGTCAAATCATGCCCTTGCCGCCTATATCTGCCGTGAAGTTAGAACAAAAGAATTGTTCGTTCCATTTTAGAGCTCGGATCTTGAATTTGGAGGTTCTACATACGTAGCCCACCGTTGCATAGCTTTACATATGGTGTGGCACCTTGTTTCTCTAAAAAAAAAATGATCAGATCTAGTTTGATTCCTACTAACTACAGTTGGGTGGGTTATTTGTATGGATTTTACACTGTAATTTGGTCACTAAGGTACTAGATAGCGTTGGTAGCAGTCGCTATATAGCGTAACTGCGTGTAACATCCTAGTTTTTCCAATTTTATGAAAAATGATTTAAAATATGATTTTTGAATTTTTTCCATATTTGTGCATTCTTGTGACTTAAAAAGGCTTTATCAATTTTTATTCTATTTTTTGTGAATAATACAAAGTTTATTTGTACATGAAAATATTTTATTTGAATAAATCATGTTTGAATATGCATCCGTGATTTTTTTCAATTTATTTTATTTTATATTTTTTTGGGGTGATTTGAATTTCCTAAGCCTTTTCGATTCAGAAAAATAATTATTTTTATTCCAAAATCTCATGCATGAACTGATCGCCTTTTGGTGAAAACACAATTTATATTTCTGACCACACAAGAGAGTCTGATCTGTGCGAAATCACAACTGAAGTTGGGTTCGTATCAATTTCAGAGCCAGACTTCGTCGATAAATCCCTGCAGCCTCCAAAAAGCCACCATTTTGATGATTGTCATTTTGCGGTTGCTATGCTGTGGAACCAGTTAGTTAAAGAAATTTTTGCTATTCCAACTAGATTTTGCTGTTATCTATAAAAGATTATTTCAACTACCTTTTACATCCAAAACTAGAAATAAAAGTGCTTTTGAAAGCCAATGCGATGCCAACTGATTAATTAGGATGATATATATTTGGCCATCTCAATGAGGATGTTATATATTTGTAGTGAAAAAATAATTCACGGGGCATAGTCATGGGAGTTGACACGCTTTTGCATTATGGTCGTTTCAGTTAGTCTCTTTGAACGGTTTGTCAAAGTCGAACATAACTTGATGGCAGGGTAATGTTATGTTGAACCCTTCAAATACAGCAGCAACGGTCTGGTCTGCTAAATTCCAACAAGCTATTTTGTTCCTTCTCAGTAGAAAAATTACTGCAGTTTGTGACCCAAAATGACTTGACCGATTTAGCCACCAGCTGCATACTTCAAGCCAAATTACTGCAGTTAAGTTGGCAGTGATCACAATGAGTTTGACTGCCGAAATCATGCATGACCGCAAGTCACAACTCTGTAACAAATTCTAGCAGAATTCCTGCCACAGCACACTTAACCTGATTGACAACCTGTACAAATGCACAGCTTTTTCTGAGATTGTAAATTCTCAGTGATGTGGTTTCTAACATGTATCGCATTTGAGGTGGAAGCTCGCAGCTGCAACACATAGTGCTATTTTCCCCACATTGTGAAGAGAGTAGGCCCTGTTTGGAATGCGGGAATTTTTCCCGATTCCTGCGGGAATTGAACTGTTTCCTGCAAAATTCCTGCGAAATTCCTCTGTTCCAAACAGGCCCTAAGTAGTCAAAGATTCAATGTATTCTCATTAACCAAAAGAAATTATACTGGAATACTCATCTCACCTTTATGCAACAACCTCCTACTGATCGCATGGAGTGTAGGAATGTTGTGGACTCTTTTTGGGGAAAGTATTGTTCGAGGAAGAATCGTCATCATAACCAGCAAGACGTGACAAGCAACAGAACAGGCGTGCAGAAGGAATAGAAGGCATTAGATGTTTACATAGTAAGAGATACGTTTACCAAGTTAGGAGTTCAAGCCGGTTTGTTAGTCAAGTCCTATATATGAAGGACCATATCACGTACTTTGGGATCAAGCAATAATATCAAAGGCCTTCCCTTAGAGCAACTCCAACCGGTTCTTTATCCTGCTCTTCATTGTATATTTACCTAATATGACTCAAGAAATGGACTCCAACCGGTTCTTTATCCTCCTCTTCATTTTTATCGAGTCGCTATTTTCTCCCGGCCGCTAGCTAGATTTGGCGAGCGCCTCCTCACTCGCTTCTCAAATAGCTAGGCCATTGGAATGCTAACTCAAATAGAGAGCTGAAAATAATAGCTAGTCTCTTCATCCTAGGAAATAGAGAGGGAGAAATAACTAATGGGATGAGTTGCTCCCTGAGTTCAGAGCCTCGCCGTGGCTGGGAACGACCCCTACCTCCTTATCCTCTCTGCTCATGCCCTGCAACGCACGTTCGTCACCAAGCCCCCGTTGCTTCCCCGCAAAAGATGCAACATATCAAGGACATCTACCGAAAGAATCAGCAAAAAGTTCTTCAAACCAAAAGGAATTGAAACCCTGCATATCAGGCAGATCACCAAGAATCAATCTCCTAAAAACACAAACATATAAAGGAAAGTAACTGTTTTAACTCAGGTTACATATCCCAGGTGGTAGGTACCATCACTACAACAAAAAGGATCACCATTTTGATGATTGTCATTTTGCGGTTGCTATGCTGTGGAACCAGTTAGTTAGAGAAATTTTTACTATTCCAACTAGATTTTGCTGTTATCTATAAAAGATTATTTCAACTACCTTTTACATCCAAAAGTAGAAATAAAAGTGCTTTTGAAAGCCAATGCAATGCCAACTGATTAATTAGGATGTGAGACCATGTGGAGGTCACCACATATTTGTGATGAGTAATTGACCCTTGGTTTAGAGATATTGAGGTTGATTTTTGAGGCTTGTGCTCTTTCTGGAAGGTTTTAAGCCTTTACGATTTGTTCAGCAGCAGCTCTTACGACCACGTGGTCGGCAGTAGCTTTTATGAGCACGTTGTCAGCAGCGTCGTGGTCGGCAGTGGCATTTACGACCACGGTGTCTTAGTGGTCGTAGTGAGTTTTACGACCACGTTGTCGCAGTCGATTTTACGACCACGTTGGTCGCAGTCGATTTTACGACCACGTTGGTCACAGTCGATTTTACGACCACTTGTTGCAGTCGATTTTACGATCACGTTGGTTGCAGTCGATTTTATGACCACGTTGCCACAGTCGAGTTTACGACTTGGTGGTCGATAGTCGTAACTCTAACTGGTCATGGTCGATAGTCGTAGCTTCGACTGGTTGTTGTCGATGATCGTAGACTCCACTGGCTGTTAGCGATGGTCGTAGTGACCAGGTGCGATAAAGTCGTAACCACTGTGAGCGATAGTCGTAGTGTCTGCTACGTGGTCTAACAACTAGTTTCATGGTCGTAGCTGCTAGCGATGACCGTAGCATTTGCCTTCATGGTCGTAGCGGCCTGCGTTGTGGTCATAACGATTTGTTGTGTGGTTGTAGGCAGCTGGGAAGTCTTTTAGGGCTATGATCACCTTATGTCCAGTGCATATGAGTGGTCGTAAGTGGTTTATGATAGTTGTTTTGCTGTGTTTGCTCACTGAAATACTTTCTGATATATGCTGATTGTTGAATCTTGTTTATAGTGCGGTGCTATGTGATGTGTTGCTTGTTTGTGATGGCTGCAGGACTTTGGAGCTAAGTCATGGAGAGGCATGGAAGAACCAGGACTAGACACAAGGAGGTGTTGAGGTCCAGAACAGTTGGGAAGATGCTAAGGATGACTAGGCTTTGTGAGGTGGCTGCAAGGTTTGGACAGTAAGGAAACGGGAAGCTTCTAGGAAAGTGCAGAGGGGCATTTTGGAGAAATGTTCAAGACCTACAAAAGAAGGCTTTCTGTTAAAGCTGATCTGGTAAAGCATTTGTATCCCGTCTGTGTTAACGGGTTGTCGAGAGATGTGTGCATGAAAGCTCAGTGTTAGATTGGGGTTAACGGGTTTCCTATGGTATCTAGAGGCTATATATAGGGATGGAGAGCACCAATCTGAGTTGAGTCTCTAGGGTCTCTGTTCTTGCGTGTGTTCGTGTATTCGGTGTTGGAGCGTGTGTGCTCCTGGTCCTTCTGATGGAGTGGCTGTAAACTCTTTTCCAAAAGCTATATATCATCATGTTGATCTATCTGTGTTTGCTCATTTGCGTGGAGTTGAGTTGGTTCTGTTCGTTTGTATGTTTGCTCTCTGGTTTTCGATTTTGCTCCTTCGCTTCTTGATCTGAGACTTTGCTTTCGGTTGTTCTGTTGATAATCTGACTTGCCTGGTGTTGGAAAATCATACTTGAAGCCTTCGTGGCCCTCCTATTCCCACTTGCATGGTCGGATTATCCTCTCTTCTTCTCAGTCTCAGTTTTGAGCGCATTTGATGAAATCTGGTGAAGTTCTCTATTCTCGTGTTAAGTTTTCAATTCAAGTTCAAAGGAGCCTCTTGAGATTTTATTCTTGCTATGTTCAAAGGTTCATGACTAATTGATCCTTGAATCAAAAGTTATTCAGAAATTGGATCTTGCGGTCGTGCGCCTTCCTATCTTCCTCTGTTTCATTTACGACCACGTTCTCTTCTTTGATCATGTTGATAGTTCGACCACTAGTTGGCTTACAACTTCGTTCTGGTCTCCATGGTTATCGACTAGGTTGATTTCTGACCACATAGTCAGTTGTCGACCACATAGTCAGGTTACGACCACCACCTGCTCTCGGCTTTGTTTCCCAAGTTTGACCACGTAGCCGAAGAAGTACGACCATGTTGTAAGCTTCGACAACGTTGAGCAATTTTCGACCACGGTGTCGTGTTTACGACCAGTCACCTTTCGACCACAGTGCTGGTCTCCAACCACGGTCTGTTCTCTAATGCGTTGTTCTCTGATGTGTTTTCTCTGTTGCTCTGGTCTAAGGTTTCATCGACTATTGACTGTATTGTTGGGACTTACGACCACGTGACCACGCAGTCAAATTCCGACCAATTCAGTTTTCGCTATTCTACTTTTCTGTTTTCTGTAAGACTTCAACTCTAGCCTTCATAGTTCAGTAGCTATTGGAGAAAAGAGTTAAGTGGATACTTGGGGAGAATTTGAAGGCACCATTCACCCCCTCCTCTGTTGCCTGTCTGGTCCTACATAGGATGATATATATTTGGCCATCTCAATGAGGATGTCATATATTTGTAGTGAAAAAAATTCACGGGGCCAGGCTGCCTTGACCAGATGTTCAGCTTCAGCAAATTAAGTGGTTAGATAACTTCTTTCATTAATGTTGGAATTTCTAGGCTCCGGGAGCAAACATAGAAGCTACCTTTAACATTGTTTTAATAATAACTAGCCAAATTCCCCACACAACTACAATACGTTTGTCGCAAAAAAAAGATGCTACAATATGTAAGTTTATATTTAAGAAATAGTGTTGTTTGTTATACAATTCTAAGGCTTATGATTTAAAATATAGATGCATTTTACTACTATAACAGGTATACTATATATCCAATTGGTATGCATCATTATAATTTAAACCTACAAAAATCGGTAGTGTAGAACTTTCTCTTTTTTCTCTAACTATATAGTGAGAATTTCTAACCCCCAAGAACGAACGTAGTGGCTTCTTATTCTATCGTTTTAATAATATAATAGGTAGATATAATAGATGGATGGGAAAATATGTAGTGGAAACACATATATACATGGATAGCAATTATCAAATAGCAAGCACCACTACCGGGCTCAGCAGCTTTGCCGAGTGCCGGTGGCACTCGGCAAAGCACGAGAAACACTCGGCAAAGGCTTTGCCGAGTGCCACCCAGGCATAGCTCACACGGCATAGTTTCTGACGGCAAAGAGCTCTTTGCCGAGAGCTTTTCATCGAGCACTCGGCAAAAGATTTGCCGAGTGCCGAAACGACCCTCGGCAAAAAAAAAGGTCAGTGGACGGTGAGAACACGGTGACGGCGTCTTTTGCCGAGTGCCAGGACGGAATGGCACTCGGCAAATCCTTCCAGTTTGCCGAGTGTCGTGGTGATGACACTCGGCAAACGCTTAAGCTTTGCCGAGTGTCATGGTAAAGACACTCGGCAAAGACTACAAGTTTACCGAGTGTCATTACCATGACTCTCGGAAAAGCCGAAACACTCGGCAAAGCATGTTCCCAGAATGCACAGAAATGGTACTTTGCCGAGTGTTTTTACCATGACACTCGGCAAAGCCTCCCTTTGCCGAGTGTAACACACGGCAAAGTGGCCAAAAACTGCCTATTTTAATTGTTTATTGCACCCCACTCAAACAAGTCACAATATCACAGATATATCAACAAGTAATCACCACAAGTAATCACATATAGTCCACAAGTAATCACATATATCACATATAGTCCACAATATATCACATATATCACCACAAGTCACAATATATCACATATATCACCACAAGTCACAATATATCACATATCACAAGTCACAATATCACATATAGTCAGAATATATCACATATCACAAGTCACAATATCACATATCACATATAGTCCACAAGTAATCACCACAAGTATCATTCACCAAGTTGGCCACCCCGACTGATGTGATGAGTCATGAGGCACATCATTCGAAGCCGCCGATTGATTCTGCACAAAGGAGAAGAGATTGCATGTGTGAGACAAGATTTAAGGTAAAGCAAAGCACAAGCAATAAACATGGTAAGTAAAGAGCTCAAGGTAAAGAAGGCAAACTCATAGGAGTAGTTGCAGGAGGAGGTGGAGGAGGGAATAGCTCCGGTGGCAGAGGTTGACCCATCCTCTCGCCAAGACTTTGCATCCACTTAAACATCTGCTCCATCCTCTGCCGCTCGGCCTCATTCCTCTGCCGATCGGCCTCCATCCTCGCCGCCATCTCCTCTCGTAGCCTCTTCTCTTCTTCCAGCTGGGCCTACAATATTTCACCCCAATGTTACAATGCAAAGCAAAGGTATGTAAAAATTAATGAACGACGAATAAAACAGAAATAACCTGGAGTGCCTCCATCCGGGACTGTGCAGTGTCCGGCCGTGGGCGTATGGCCGGGCTTGAGCTCGTGCTCCTTGCTCGAATCTGGGAGAGAGTGGGAGTATTGGCCGTGTCGAGTGTGCTGTCGCCAATCCAGTACCTCTCATGCTTCTTGCCTCCTCCCACCCTCATGACGACTTCTCCATCAAGGTCCTGGGTGCTCGGATCGTACTCTGGCCCATGGACCGCCCTTGCCATCAATGTGTACTCACTGAGGCGGCTGTGGACGGTCGCATTGCTGTACACCGAGGGCGGGTCCTCCGGGTTGTAGTCCACGTCGGACGTCGCCTTGCCCTTGTGGGCCAAAGCCCATGCCTTGAACTGGGAGCAAGGCTGGCCACCATGTGACGACGACTGCGAAAAAAACAGCAAGATGATTAGAAATTATGCAGAATTGAGCGTTATAATAAAGAAATGAATTCGCGTACCCATGTAGCCGCGAATTCGTCGAGGCTACGGTTGCCTTGATGGTGTGGTGCACCTGGCATCATCAAACGCCGCTCCCGGCAAGCGTTGTGCGTCTCCTCCCACTCGGCGGTGCACCACTTGTCCACCATCTGTGCCCAGCACTGGAGATGCTGGGCGCACCACCACGGAGGCACCTACACGTCATCAAGTATATGACATATAAGAAGATCAAATTAAGCGTACTTAATCTCAGAAAAATCAGTATTAATGTTCTATATTTACCTCCATGTATTCTTCCCGGGTCAGCCTCATGTTTCTTGCTTGAGTTTTGTTGATCTTCACTCCAAGGTAGGTAGCGTTGTATGTTACGATGGCCTGGACGCGCGCCTCGTAATGCATGTCCTTCACGAGTTTATAACAGGCTTTGTGAGCCACACTAGCCGCCTTGGCCTCATATCCCTCCTGGCATCTGAAGAAATCCTGCATATAGACGCGATGTATCCAGTTATTATTTCAAGAATGTCCAACAGATAGATGTATTGAGCAATGTAGTGCGAGGAAGACTTACCCACAGCTCGGCCGTCACCCGCGCCGCCTTGTTGGCGAATACCCTGCCATCCCGATCTGGTAAATCGGGGAAGGCGACGTAGTGGTCCCACGTGTAGGCCGGCTCCTACCCTCCGCCAAACGCAACCAGGCCAGGGAAGTGTAGCCTGCACAAAAGACCCAGGATGCCATTGACATGGCGTTTGTGATCACCTGCAGCCACAAGCGTCCAACCCCTGCCCAAGTGATTAAGATAAATTATTAGTTTCTATTGTGATTTTCAACATATCAAATGAAAAAGTAGTGATAACATCTAAAGTTACTTACCTAGCCCCAGTGGGTCGAATCAGCGGGCGTCTCTCACGAGGTATCGGTCGCCTCGGGAGGGTCGAGGGACCTCGCAACCAGACACCCGACGAACCAGAGGAAGCGGAACCCCCAGCCGCCGCCTCCCCCTGCTCCTCCTCCTCTTCCTGCTCCTGCTCCTCCTCCCGCTCCTCCTCAAGAGTGCTCCTGCTCCTCCTGCTCCTGCTGCTCCTCCCGCTCCTCCTACTCCTGCTCCCCGACTGCTCAGCTGCATCGGGCCGTCTTTGGTAAAGCGACCTTACGTTCCTCATACCGCCCACCATCTTTGTTCAATCACCTGCAATTAAAAAGAGTAAACCAATAAGCACAGATAAACAAGACGTACTTAGAAATAGATGCAAAATAAACAAAACATAATTAGAAAATAACAAAGTATTACATGTATTAGAAATAATCATCATGACCGGGATTAGCTGGATCATAAGTCTCATCATCACTATCAGCCATGTCCATATAATCAACACTATTCGAAGGAGCAATGTTGTCATCACTGTCATTGCCTAAATGTAATCGCTGAAGTAATTCTAAGTCCTTCACATTTTGAACCTCATCTCCAGCGTCCTCGTCAACAACCCTTTCATTGTCTACTTCCATTCCGATCGCTTCGGTTAAGTCTATCTCAAAACTCCCTTCTAGCCCCTCTTCTTGAAAGAACTCTCCGTCATATGTGTTTGGGTCAAAGTTGTAATCTTCATTGTTTGGGACAGGTAGTTTACCGTGTGGCGATACCTTGTACACAACATCCCAACCCTTAAGACGGTCGTCTTTTTGGCACGGGTATGAGAGATAATAAACTTGCGTGGCCTGTTGAGCCACAATATACACATCGTCTCCTGGTAAGATGGATGACTGTCGAATTTCGACTAGCCCAAGATAAGGGGCCCGTCTCGTTACTTCAGGATCAAACCAATGGCATTTGAATATGACAGGATTAAGAGGTTTGCAACCATGAAACGTGAGTTCGTATATTTCTTCAATTCTTCCATAATACTCGACCCCATCAAGGCCAGGTGTAAAAACTCCGGTATTTGTGGTTCTTCGATTGGGCCGACTCTGCTCATGTCTTGTTGTGTGAAAGCGATATCCATTCACGTCATAACCGGTAAATGAGCTTACCCTATAGGCACAGCCATCGGCAACCTGTCTCAACTCGGCACTCATAGACGCATCGGTTTGGCCCTGCAAGCTCAAGCAGGATAGTTCGTTATATTATTCGCCCGTACGAGCAACTTGTAATGTCAAACTAAGTACGAGCTAAATTGGACAATACCTTCTGTTTGAACCAAGAAATGAAATCAGGCATTCCATTTCCCGCACCCTGTCTAAGAAGGGTCTCAGCTTCCTGTGGGGTAGGTTCCCTTGATTCACGCCAGAATTGATGATGAAATTCCCTGCACCAACGAGAAACAAGGGGGTTGGATGCAGAATAGTGACTACTCGAGAACAAGTTTGTTGACAACTTACCGCATGTACGGCTCCACTTCGGAAAGGTTGTTCAACACATATAGCATGATAGTGCGCCACTCTTCATGTTTCAAGGTCTTGGGGGTCGCATCACTTGCACTTCCGAGTTGCCCTCGGAAAATGCTGAGGTTCGATTCATTTTTGCCAGCATTGTAACGAGGGGGTGGATTGTGCACACTAGGAAGGTTGTCACCATAGTACGTTGTTGTGAAGTTTGACACCTCCTCCAAAATGTATGCCTCTGCAACGGAAGCCTCAATTTTGCATTTATTTTTACATTTAGTTCGATGAACCTTTAGACATCTCTCAATTGGATAGCACCAACGGCCCTGCACGGGCCCCCCCATTCGTGCCTCATACGGGAGGTGCAAAATCAAATGCTGCATCGGATTGAAGAAGCCGGGTGGAAAGATCTTCTCCAACTTACAGAGCAACACAAGTGCCATTCTTTCCAAGTCTGCAATCACGGTCCGAGATATCTCCTTGGCACAAAGCTGGCGGAAGAAATTGCTCAACTCTGCCAGCACTAGCCAGACATGCTCAGGGACATAGCCTCGAACCATCACCGGAAGAAGCCGCTCAAGCCATATGTGGTAGTCATGACTCTTGAGCCCATTGATTCGCATAGTAGATAAGTTCACTCCCCTCAGATTCGCTGCATACCCATCAGGGAACATTAACGTTTGGAACCATTCTAGTACTTCCCTCCTTTGGGGCCTGGTCAAGACGAATTCGGCCTTAGGCTTTCTCCATGTCCTGCCGCCTCTAGGAGGCTTCATTTCTTGCTTTGGTCTATCGCATAACGTTGCCAGATCCACTCTAGCCTTAATGTTGTCCTTTGTCTTATCAGGAATGTCCATGATTGTTGCCCAAAGTGCCTCAGCGACATTCTTTTCAGTGTGCATTACATCAATTTTATGTGGAAGAAGAAGGTCATCAAAATAGGGGAGCCTCAACAAGCCCGACTTATGAGTCCATGCATGTTGCTCACCATATCCCACAAAACCACCTTCTTCTTGATTGACCTCGAGAGCATCTATCTGAGCACGAACCGCGGCATCGGTCATCATCTGCGGTGCAGGGTCTATAACTACGACACCTTTCGTAAAGTTCTTGATGTCTCGTCTGAATGCATGGTCAAGAGGGAGGAATTGTCGATGTTTGTCGAACGAAGAATACTTGCCACCCTTCAGCAACCAAATGAACTTCAGAGCTGCCTTGCATACTGGGCATGGGAACTTCCCGTGAACACACCAGCCGCAGAATATCCCATACGCCAGGAAGTCATGCAGGGAGTAGTGGTACCAAACATGCATTTTGAAGTTTCTCTTTGTAGCTCGGTCGTATGTCCATACCCCTTCCTCCCAAGCACGGACCAATTCATCAATCACAGGCTCCATGAACACACCCATATTATTCCCCGGGTGTTCAGGAATTATCAACGACAAGAATATGTTCTGTCGTTGGAAGAGGACGCCGGGGGGGAGATTGAGGGGGATAACGAACACGGGCCAACAAGTGTATGGGGCGGCCATCATTCCATAAGGATTGAACCCATCTGTTGCCAGCGCAACACGTACATTACGAGCCTCTAGAGCTTTCTCACGATGAATCACATCAAAGTGGGTCCATGCTTCACCATCGGATGGATGTACCAGCTTCTGAGGATTGTATCGACGTCCATTTTTGTGCCATGTCATCTGTTTCGCGGTTTCCTCGGTCATGTATAGCCGTTGGATCCTCGGTATGAACGGAAGGTACCGTAGGATTTTCACGGGGATCGCAAGCTGCCTCTTCTGACCATCACCAGAATCTACCTCCAGGAACCTAGAGGATCCACACTTTGCACAGTACTTTGCTTCCGCGTGTTCTTTCCTAAATAGGATGCACCCCTTCGGACAAGCATGTATCTGCTCATATGGCATCTTAAGTGCACGAAGGAGTTTCTTTGACTCGTACATGCTCTTTGGCAGAATGTGACCCTCCGGAAGCATGCTGCCAAAAACTGTCAACATAGCATCGAAGGCGTCTTGACTCAGGCTAAACTGGGACTTCAAGGCCATTACGCGTCCAATGCCATCCAGTTGAGAAACCTTCGTCTGGCCGTGAAGGGGTTTCTGTGCCGCAGACAACATGTCGTAATACGCCTTTGCGGTTGCCTCTGGCTCCTCCTCCCTACGTCCTTCAGCAAAGTGTGCTTCATGATAGTCATTTAACATGTCTCCTACCCCGCCATCAGCATCATAATCCTCGACGCGTGGTCTCAGACCTCCTCTCTCATACGATCGGATTCACCGTGGTAGATCCACCGGGTATAGTCTGCCGTAAATCCAAACTTGCAAAGATGTTTACCCATGACCTCCTTTGTTTGTCGACGCGTGTTTGCACATCTGCTGCAGGGACACCAAGTGGCACGCGCTCCTTTAACCTTGGCAAATGCTAGTTCCAAGAAAGCATCGGTCTTCTCAATCCATTCATCGGACAACGAACCCTGACTTGAGCGGCCCGTGTACATCCACTCACGGTCATCCATCCTCTAACATATCAGGGAGTAATATAAGAATCAAATGCATCTACACGATCTTTCTCCTATCTAATAGGTGAAGATAGGTCCTAATCCCACCCAAGGATGCGTAGATGAGGTTAGTTTCCATGCTCTACTCCTATCCGAGACAGAATTTCGGCAGCACCTCCCCGCTGTTCTCCAAATACACGTCTTGGCAGGGAGATTGTGTATCCGGAGAACAACAGGGAGATGATGCCGAAACTCTGTCACGGATCGGAGTAGACCATGGAAACTAACCCCATCTACGCATCCTCGGGCTGTCCAAAAAACGTGGACAATTCGAAACAGATACGGTTATAGATATGCAAAGATCTGCATATTTCCAACCGTATCTCTTTCGAACGGGAGACGCCTAACTAGGTTATGTAATCTATAAACATGAATAAATAGCTGAACTGTAAACCGAGCAAGGAAAAGGGTAACTGAGTAGCACAACTAGCTAGTAGCTGAGTAGGCAGCTAAATACAAGTAGGCAACTAAATGCTCCAAGCAGGCCATCTCAATTCAGGCATTGGCTCAGGTAGTTAAACTTTCTCCTAGAATACGTACATTATGAAGCCTAAATTTCCTTATACTGTATCTACCATGAAAAACTGTGTGTAGAAATACAGCTTGGTTTGGCTTCTGAGTGTGAAAAGGCGACATTGTCAGTAAAGAGTCCAATCTCCCGCAAATGCTCCAATCTCCCGCAACTAAATAGAAGTAGGCAGTAGCATCTAGCACTAACAGCAGACAGAGTAGCTAAGTAGAGGGGAAGATTGGAGTCTGGAGGCTCTGGAGCAGTTGGCTTAGCTACGTTACAACAATAGTCTATAGGCATACTCAATAAGCTTTATTTGTCTTTAGATAGACATCGCATACAACCACAGATGATAACATATTCAGTTCTATTATTATATAGTTTATTAGTTGTTACGCGTCATATTATAGTTTTGGTGAATTATCTAGATTTTAATAATAAAACATGCACTTTTACAATATCTTATAATGTTTCTCAACCGTCCAATCTTTTTGATCCAACGGACTAAATTGGTTAGGATTTTTATATACTACCTTGCTAAATATTTGAAGTGCAATTTCTTAAAAGGTAAACTAGTAACCTCCAAAGGATCAAAACCAGCACTAAGCCATTTCTCCCTATGACGAGCTACCATGGCCATCTGCCCAAGCAGGTCCAATTTCCAGGTTCCGGCCGGCCTATAACCTTAATAGCTGCCATGACCTCCTAATCACATTGTAACTAAGCCCAACTCCAAAGCAATCCTAGATTGAACAATAACCGCTGTGGTATGCATACATGAATCAGTTTGATAGTTAGGGGCACGCTGCTTTTACTAATTTTGAAATCATTCAGATGTGGTGATCATGTAGCATCTAGCACTAGTAGCAGACAGAGTAGCTAAGTAGAGGGGAATACTGGAGTATGGAGGCTCTGGAGTAGTTGAGGCGTCGGCGACGGCCCAGCTGCCAGGCGGAGGCAGCAGGAGTTGACGGGCGGAGGCGGCGACCAGAGGCGACGGCCGGAGGCAACCACCGAAGGCGACGGCCGGAGGAGACCACCGGAGGCGCGGCGGAGGCGACGGGCGGAGGAGACCACCGAAGGCGCGGCGGAGGCGACGGGCGGAGGAGAACACCGGAGGCGCGGCGGGAGGCGACGGCCGGAGGAGACCACCAGAGGCGCGGCGGAGGCGACGGGCGGAGGCGAGGCACGGCGACGGGCGAGGCGGCGGGCGAGGCAGTGGGCGAGGTGGCGCGCGAAGGTGAGGGCGTGAGGCGGCCGGCGAGGCGGAGGCGGCAGGAGGCGACGGGCGGAGGGAGGCGACGGGCTAGCCGGCAGCGGGCGAGCGGAGGCGGCAGTCGAAGCGGTGGGCGGGCGGCGGCCGGCGCGGCGCGGCGGCGGGCGTGCGGGCGCGCGGGGGCGGGGCAGCGCCGGGCGGCCGCGGGGGCCGGGCCGGCCGCGGCAGTCGAAGCGGTGGCCGGGGCGGCGGGCGGGCGCGGGCGCGTGTGTTTGTTGCGTGTGTGAGCGGGGCGGCGGCCGCAGGGAAACGTTTTATTTGTGTTGTTTGCTGAGTGCCCCCGATCTGGCACTCGGCAAAGCCCCCCTCCTTTTGCCAAGTGCCCCCGATCTGGCACTCGGCAAAGTCCTTCTCCTTTGCCGAGTGTCACCCACAAGGCACTCGGCAAAGATTTTTTTTAATAAAACTTCCTGTCCTCTCTTTCTTTTCCATAACGTGTTTTACAAAATTGTTCGAATGTACTTTGAAAATGCCTTGTCAAATTCACTCAACA
Organism: Dendrocalamus latiflorus; assembly: GCA_017311315.1. Classification (NCBI taxonomy): domain Eukaryota; kingdom Viridiplantae; phylum Streptophyta; class Magnoliopsida; order Poales; family Poaceae; genus Dendrocalamus; species Dendrocalamus latiflorus. The sequence continues at coordinate 30,851,899 of CM029627.1, read as the reverse complement.
ATGCATATTCGATGCTTCTACGTATATTAGACCATTATTTCATGCAGTTATAGCTCAAATTCAATTTATATCAATTAAAATTCTATAATTGCAGTTTAAAAATTAAAATTATCAAACGGATCCGAAAAATTACCAAAATTTCACATGAAACAATCTCTGTTGTCTATTGCCTATACAAAAAGTTTTGTAGTCAAACCAAAATTCGACCGTCACTTTGACTCCAAATCTTACCGGATCCTTCTCAACTCTACGTTTCTTCTTCAGAAATGTTTCGGTTTGTAAGCATCGTACGTGACAACTTATGCGAAATCTTATCAATTTTTTACCACAGTCTCCACGTATGATATCATGACATCTTGACAAATCTCATGATTTTTAGACTTCGTTTGCTTTTTCAAAATTTAAAAACCATTCGGCCACAAGTTCGTGGTCGTGTTTCCTGAACAAGATGTTCGAAATTCCTTTTCATTTCACAGGTAAGGCCTCAAACCAGGCTGAATAACATGAATATCATTTTTCTACTCATTTTTCCTATTATTTGAATCACTTGCAGTTCAAATTTGACTTGATTCAAAAAATTGCTTGAAATGCAATTAATTAATTAAATATAGCAAACAAATACAAAAATATACCAAATTTTAACATGGAGTACCATATGTTGTATGTGGAGAGTAGAAAAAGTTTGAAGGGTAGGAAAGGAAAAGGGTTTTATTTCTTTGCCGAGTGCCGCAAAAAAACACTCGGCAAAGAGATCTTTGCCTTGTGTCAGCTCCAGACACTCGGCAAAGTTCTAACGGCGGCGGCTGACCTCTAACGGACGGCGGTTGGTGCCGAGTGTTTTCTTGTCAGCACTCGGCAAAGATCTTCGTTTGTCGAGTGTCTACTCTGCAGCACTCAGCAAAGATATTTTGTGCCGAGTGTTTTATTTTCGCCGAGTGTCCCCGTGGAGGCACTCGGCAAAGTGGTTGTTTACCGAGTGCCCGATAGATTGCACTCGGCAAAACTCCAGACACTCGGCATATAGCAGCTTTCCGGTAGTGCACAGATCTTTTGAACAGAACATAGAGGCCAAATCATAGTCACTGGTTGTGACGAAGTGAAGAGATACTATATATGTTCAGCTTACAGAATCACGCATGCATGCACCTACAATCTAGTATCTATACGTGTTGATTAACTACACTTATATATATGTCTCTCGTATGAAAGATATCCATGAGCATACAAAGCTGACAACGGAAGAATGGGAGAAAAAACAACTAATCCCACGAGCAAGTATATAGGCATACAGTAGCCACAGGCCCACAAGTCGCTGCTTGCATGCATGGCTTAATTCATCGCTGCTTAATTAGTAATTAGCAGCAGTTACCAATCGGGTTAGCCTGCGACAAAATCTGTGTAAACATCCCAACCGATCCACTCTCCGACAAGACGTCCCCCTCCATAGGCCTCGCCGCCGCGATGATGGCGACGAGAACGCTCAATATTAACAGCAGCAACGCCACCTTCGCCGCCGCCGCCGCCGCCGCCGTCGCCATGGCCCTCGTTTGTGAATGATCGAGAAAGGAGAGATAAGGATCAAGAGATCACTATCGCGAGTAGTTCTTCTTCTTGAGCTAGCTATCTCTCAGCTTGCAGCAGTGATCTCTGGAGAAAATATTTCACGGTGATGTAGTCCTCTTTATAGATGGGCTGAAGCGAGCTAGCTACAGATGAAGTTAGCTTTCCATGGACTTGAGCTCGTGCTTTGAACATTGAAGTCTTAATGTTAGTTAATTCTTGCTGTGTACTGTAAGAACAAGAATTCGAAAAAACTCCGATCGATATCGTCCATACGAGACTTGAATCGTTCAGTCCCTGGTTGTTCAATTTCTGCAGTTTTTAGTCTTCCACGCGCGGGACGTTTTGCAAGTGGAATAGTACAAATCAATGGGTGCCCGCGCAGTTCGGCTAATAGCTGGTGAGGTCAAGTCATGCCCTTGCCGCCTATATCTGCCGTGAAGTTAGAACAGAAGAATTGTTCATGCACATATATATTTTCCAGTTAAACTGTGAATGGGAGACTAATTATTTGTTCCATTTTATAGCTCGGATCTTGAATTTGGAGGTTCTACATACGTAGCCAACCGTTGCATAGCTTTATATATGGTTTGGCACCTTGTTTCTCTAAAAAAAATGATCAGATCTAGCTTGATTCCTACTAACTACAGTTGGGTGGGTTATTTGTATGTATTTTGCACTATAACTTGGTCACTAAGGTACTAGATAGCGTTGGTAGCAGTCGCTATAGCGTAACGGCGTGTAACATCCTAGTTTTTTCAATTTTATGAAAAATGAATTAAAATATGATTTTTGAAATTTTTCCATATTTTTGTATTCTTGTGACTTAAAAAGGCATTATCAATTTTTAATCTAATTTTTTGTGAATAATAAAAAGTTTATTTGTACATGAAAATATTTTATTTGAGTAAATCATGTTTAAATATGCATCCGTGATTTTTCAATTTATTTTATTTTATATTTTTTGGGTTGAATTGAATTTCCTAAGCCTTTTCGATTCAGAAAAATAATTATTTTTATTCCAAAATCTCATGCATGAACTGATCGCCTTTTGGTGAAAACTCAATTTATACTTCTGTTATATAAATTGTGTCCTGACCACACAAGAGAGTCTGATATCTCTGCGAAATCACAACTGAAGTTGGGTTCGTATCAATTTCAGAGCCAGACTTCGTTGATAAATTCCTGCAGCCTCCAAAAAGCCACCATTTTGATGATTGTCATTTTGCGGTTGCTATGCTGTGGAACCAGTTAGTTAGAAATTTTTACTATTCCAACTAGATTTTGCTGTTATCTATAAAAGATTATTTCAACTACCCTTTACATCCAAAAGTAGAAATAAAAGTGCTTTTGAAAGCCAATGCGATGCCAACTGATTAATTAGGATGATATATATTTGGCCATCTCAATGAGGATGTTATATATTTGTAGTGAAAAAATTCACGGGGCCAGGCTGCCTTGACCAGATGCTCAGCTTCAGCAATCAGCAGCAAGGCATAGTCATGGGAGTTGACATTCTTTTGCATTATGGTCATTTCAGTTAGTCTCTTTGAATGGTTAGTCAAGTCAAACATAGTAAAACCCTTCAAATACAACAGCGGTCTTGTCCGCTAATTCCAACAAGCTATTTAATACAACAGCGGTCTTATCTGCTAAATTCCAACAAGCTATTTTGTTCCTTCTCAGTAGAAAAATTCAAAAGCTTTTCGTCAGCATCAGGGGACTTGTCTAACTACGTAGAACTAGTTTCTTAAATGACGCAGAGAGGGTTCAGTGATTCTTATACATATGATGCAAAAGTTTAATGATCAATATTGCTAGACAAGTTAGATAAGTAAGTTCAGAAATTAGAATGTGGGCACAATTCAACAAGTTTGCGCAAATAATTGCGGTTGCAGAAACATCATCGATGTATACTTACGAAAAAAAAAAAGAACAGTCTTGCTAATGGACCGTTACTGTTTTCGGGCCGAACAATGGTTGAGGGCTGAGCCGTCAGATCATGCCTCGAAATTTAACTGGTGCTGGATATATCGGAGGCTTGTGGTGGTGGGACGAGGACAACGACGGTTGACACCTTCTTTGGCTCATCTAGTACCTGTAGAAGCATTGCTCAAGGTACCTTGATATCTTAACCGTTGGATTGTGTTAACGTGGATGGTTTACAAACTTTCCAAGGACTGTAAAAAAACCTCCTTTTTTAACTTCCGAGTGTTTTATGTTTTCTCAAATAATTTCATATTGTTAGAAAACACTGACAAGTGACAACTCTGCAATTTGAAGACAATTCACTTGACATATCACACCAATTGCCCAGCACATTTCTCTAACAATGGCATTTTTTTTTAGACTGGCAATAGCTGAATTCTGGAATGCTTTTGTTCACAAGGTTCAGACAAAAACAACAAAATGAACTACATATGGATGCAATTTGAGAAGCGTCAGATCCATGGGTTAATATCCTTTAGCATCTAGTCTCCAACCTTATCTCCAACTCCACCTTGATCTTAAAAGAGGAAGCTTCTCCACATTGTTTAACTGGAACTAAGCAATATCATGTTCCAGTTACAGCATCTGTACACAAAATTACGGTAACTGGCGAACAATAAGCGCATCTTGCTCCCTTTTCATGCCAAACATTCATATAGTTGAAATGCACCAACATTCAGAATATCATCTTGCAGTTTGTGACCCAAAATGACTTGACCGATTTAGCCACCAGCTGCGTACTTCAAGCCAAATTACTCCAGTTAAGTTGGCAGTGATCACAGTGAGTTTGACTCCCCAAATCATGCATGACCACAAGTCACAACTCTGTAACAAATTCTAGCAGAATTCCTGCCACAGCATACTTAACCTGAATGACAACCTGTACAAATGCCACAACCATGTAGACATTGGCGGAACCAGGCCTTGGGCTATCTGGGCTGTAGCCCAAGGCCTGGCAATCAAAGTCTATGTAAAATTCATAAAAAATCACAAAAAACAGAGTTTGTCCAAAAGTTGGCCCAAGAGCCACTGGCCCAGCCCACGGCTTGAGCTTGGGCTGATTTCGCCCCTGCATGTAGATACTATACAAAATATCTTAAACACACAAGAGGCTCTTGTATAGCATCAATCGTATGTACTATATTTACAAAATCCAAGCTGGCTACACTTCATAAGTAAAGTGAATTATTTGAAGGTCACCTTAAAGCAGTTGCACAACTTAAATCTGTTAGACATACTTGTTAGACATGCTTGTTACACTTGGGCTCTTGGCTTTAGGCCCATTTGGGTTTAGAGTGGTTGATTAGACTCTCAGTATAGACAAGGATCTCTCAGGTTGGCCCATACTTCTATTAGCCAAACCCTAGACATCCTTGCCTATATATATGCATTGTATTGCTATCTCCTGAATCAATCAACTATTCTGTTCAACCACTTCCTGCACTTTCTAACTTCCCACATGGTATCAGAGCACTTTACCTTTTGCTCTTTCACTTTCCGCTCGCAACTTTAGCTCCTCTGTTTCTCGGCGCCATGTCAAGTGACCTGCCACCGCCGGCTCCCTCCTTCCCTGCCGCCGACTTCCTCTCCGCAGAAGCCGTCGCCAGGGCTGAGGAAGCCGCCGCCAGGGCAGAGGTGGTGGCTCACGTCACTCCGGCCGTCTCCGACGCACGCCTCGCCGCCGCCGCAAAATCCCGCGCCGCTGCTCTCGCGCGGGCCGAGGCGGCTGAGCGCGAGGCTGTCGCCGCTGCTCACGCACGTGCTGCGGCTGCTGAACGCGAGAGCGCTGCCCTAGCGCGCGCTGCTGGCGAGCGCGCCGCCACCACTGGAGACGCCGCCGACGTCGAGTTCGCCGCTGAACGCGAGCGCGCCGCCCTAGCGCGCGTCGCTCGCGAGCGCGCCGCCACCACTGGAGACGCCGCCGATGTTGAGCTCGTGGACAAAACCCCCTTCCTCTCCACGACGCTCTTCTTCTCCATGAAGCCGCCGCCATCGCCAACATCCATGCCCAGGCGGTCGGTGTACAAAACATACGATCCTGGTTCCCCTGGTTCTCGATCTCAACTCCGGCCATTACTCCCGATGGCGCGAGCTCTTCCTCCTCGCCCTCGGGAAGTTCTCCCTCGAAGACCACGTGCTCGCTGACGACCACCATCTGACCCTCCCCGACTGGCTCCGCATGGATTGTGTCGTCAAATCCTGACTCCTCGGCACTCTCTCCTCCGACCTCGTCGAGATCGTGCTAGAACGCCGAGCCACCGCGCGCATCACCTGGCTTGCCGTCGAAACTCAGTTTCTCGGCAACAGGGAATCACACGCCCTCTACCTCGACGCCGAGTTCCGGAATTTCGTCCAAGGGGATCTCTCCATCGCTGACTACTGCCGACGCTTCAAGACCATGGTTGATGCTCTTGCTGATCTCGGGGTGGTCGTCGCCGACCGTACCCTCGTCCTCAACATCATCCGCGGCCTCAACGAAAAGTTCTCCGCCATCGGTCTTCATCTTCAACGGAGCCGGCCGTTCCCTTCCTTTCTTGAGGCGCGCGCCGACCTGCTCCTGGAGGAACTCAACATGGCCAATCGCAAGCCCTCCCCTGCCACTGCCCTGCTCACTTCCGGCGGCCAACACACTGCACCATCCGCCGACCGCGCCCCATCTTCTTCGACCCACAGCGGCTTCGGCGGTGGCACCAGCGGCGGAAACAGAGCCGGGGGCGCGGGTAGCGGTGGCTCCTCCCACTCCCGCGGACGGCGCGGCAAGCGTTCCGGCCGAGCTAGCCAGAGCTCCGCATCCTCCCAGGGCTCCGGCGCAGGCGGCGCACCTCAAACCGGCGGCTGGCCCAGCTTCTACAACCCGTGGACCGGCACCATCCAGATGTGGCCCGGTCCCCGGCCACCCCTCGCTCCTCTGCCGCAAGGACGCTTCGCCGGGTCACCTTCTCTTCCTCAGGCGCCGCTGCAGCCTCAAGCCTTGCTGGCTGCCGCCCAGGCCCAGAATTAGTGGATTCTCCCTGATCCTCACGGCCAGTTTGCGGGTCTTCACGGCCAGCCGGCGGGTCTCCACGGCCAGCCTACAGGATTTCACGGCCAGCCTGCGGGACTGACGGGATTCCACGGCGCTCCTGTTGGGCAGGCTGCCGGCCACTTCGCTGCTCCTGGTGGCCTGCCCGCATGGGAGCAGAACAACCTCGGCAGCGCCTTCTCCACCATGACACTGAATCCTCCTCACCAGCCCGAGTGGTATTTCGACTCCGGGGCTACCTCTCACATGGTCTCCGACCCTGGTATCCTCTCTCACTCCTCCCCCTCTCGGTATCCCGCTCCTTCCTCTATTGTTGTCGGTAACGGCTCCTTCCTTCCCGTCACGTCTACTGGAACAGCCGACCTTCATGGTTCTCTTCGCCTCAATAATGTTCTTGTCTCCCCTAAACTTATTAAGAACCTCATTTCTATTCGTCAGTTTACATCTGACAATGACTGCTCTATTGAGTTTGACCCCACTGGTTGTTCTGTGAAGGATCTTCGGTCTCGGAACGTGATCATCAGGTGCGATAGCTCCGGGCCGCTCTACCCTCTGCATCTTCCCGTCGCCAAGTCCTTCCTCGCTGAGTCCTCCGCCCCTCTTTGGCATCGCCGGCTTGGTCACCCCGGTCATGAAGTTTTGTCTAGGTTAGCGGGCTCTGCAGTTATTCCTTCATGTAATAAAATCATAGGTCCTATTTGTCATGCTTGCCAACTGGGTCGACATGTTCGTCTTCCTTTCCCTATGTCAGCATCACGTGCTTCTCACAATTTTGATCTTATACACTGTGACCTCTGGACATCTCCAGTTGAAAGTGTTTCTGGTTACAAGTATTATTTGCTCATTCTCGATGATTGTCCGCATCATCTTTGGACGTTTCCCCTTCGCCTCAAATCTGACACATTCATGACACTTGCTAACTTTTTCTCCTTTGTTTCCACTCAGTTCGACGCCAGTATTAAGGTAGTTCAGTGCGACAACGGCCGCGAGTTTGACAACTCCAGCGCCCGCACGTTCTTCCTCACCCATGGCGCCCACCTACGCATGTCCTGCCCCTACACCTCCCAACAGAATGGTAAAGCTGAGCTTATCATCCGTTCTATCAACAATGTCATTCGCTCGCTTTTGTTTCAGGCGTCTATGCCACCATCCTATTGGGTTGAGGCCTTGGCGACTGCCACTTACCTCCTCAACATCCTCCCCACCAAGACGCTGCAATTCTCCACACCACATCATGCTCTTTTTGGATCTTCACCATCTTATGAGCATCTTCGCGTCTTTGGGTGCAAATGCTACCCAAATCTCACTGCCACAGCCTCCCACAAACTCGCTCCTCGTTCCGCCTTGTGTACCTTCCTCGGCTACTCCACCCATCATAAGGGATATCGATATCTCGACATGGCCTCCAATCGGGTCTGCCTCTCCTGCCATGTCATCTTTGATGAAACCTCGTTTCCCTTTGCCAATCTTCCTTCCACCCCCTCCACGGCTGATTTTGCTTTTCTGGATGACTACACTAATCCGGTGCCGGCGCCTATAGGCCCGTCGCCCACATCTTTGTCTGCAGGTCTCCCCGCGCGTGCTGAAGTCCCTGCGCCCATGCCACGCGTGGCCCTGGGCAATGCCGAGGACACTGCATCACCAACCCTGCCACGCATGACAATGGAGGTCAATGCGTCGCACAGGGCACCTCCACCTCCGGCGCCCGCACAGCCCCATGCGGCCACCGACCCTCCTCCATCGCCACGTGCGGCTCATGCTGACCGCCGCTTCCGTCACGTCTACACCCGGCGTGCGCCATTGGTCTCCACCCCGAGCTCTCCACCGGCACTTCCTCCCTCGGGCGCGACAGCGTCCTCCCCAGCGCTGCTTCCCCCGGGTGCCGTGCCAGTGACTCCCGTACGGAATCAGCACCCGATGACAACGCGCGCCAAGTCCGGTTTTTGGCTCCCTGCTCTCTACCACGCCACGCCACTGTCGCCTGTGCCTCGGACATACCGCACCGCCCTGGCCGACCCCAATTGGCGGGCAGCTATGGAGGACGAGTACACTGCTCTCTTGCAGAACCACACCTGGGAATTGGTTCCCCGCCCTGCCAAGGCGAACGTCGTTTCTGGTAAATGGATCTTCAAGCACAAACTCCACGCCGATGGTTCTCTCGAGCGGTGCAAAGCTCGTTGGGTGCTGCGTGGCTTCACCCAGCATCCGGGAGTTGACTTTGCCGAGACTTTTAGTCCAGTTGTGAAGCCAGCAACAGTGCGGACAGTGCTGGCTCTTGCTCTTTCCAGGCAGTGGCCGATTCATCAGCTTGATGTGAAGAACGCTTTCCTTCATGGGACCTTGTCTGAGACAGTTTATTGCTCGCAGCCATCCGGATTCGAGGATTCTACTCATCCGAAGTTTGTCTGCAGGTTGAACAAATCACTCTATGGTCTCAAGCAGGCTCCTCGTGCATGGTACAGCCGGTTTGCTTCATATCTGTTATCTCTTGGGTTTCTTGAGGCCAAGTCTGACACATCACTGTTTGTTTACCACCGCGGCTCTGAGATTGTTTACCTGCTCCTCTATGTTGATGACATCGTACTCACCGCCTCATCTGCCGGTCTTCTCCGCCGCATCATCACTGCCTTACAGCATGAGTTCTCTATGAAGGATCTCGGTGAGCTTCATCACTTTTTGGGGGTGCATGTGCAGAAGTGTCGTGGTGATCTTCTCCTCTCACAGCGACAGTACATGCTGGACATCCTGGAGCGCGCAGGCATGGCAGATTGCAAACCATGCACCACCCCTGTCGACACCAATCCGAAGGTATCAGCCTCAGCCGGTAGCCCTGTTAGTGATCCCAGCGACTTCCGCAGTTTAGCCGGGGCCCTTCAGTATCTCACCTTCACCAGGCCGGACATTTCGTATGCAGTTCAACAGGTGTGCCTCCATATGCACGACCCTCGCGAGCCCCACCTTGCTGCCCTCAAGCGGATTCTTCGGTACATTCGTGGCACTCTCCACTTGGGACTTTTTCTTCAGCCCTCCTCGCAGTCTGCTCTCGTGGTTTACTCTGATGCTGACTGGGCTGGTTGCCCGGACACGCGCAAGTCCACCTCGGGCTATGCCGTGTTTATTGGAGATAACCTGGTCTCCTGGTCCTCCAAGCGTCAGAACACAGTGTCCCGTTCCAGCGCAGAGGCTGAGTACCGCGGTGTGGCCAATGCTGTTGCCGAGGCCTCCTGGCTACGTCATCTTCTGTTGGAGCTGCACAGTCCACCCCAGCAAACTACCTTGGTGTATTGCGACAACATCAGTTCAGTCTATATGTCCTCCAACCCCGTCCAGCATCAGCGTACCAAACACATTGAGATTGATCTTTACTTCGTTCGGGAGAAAGTGGCTCTTGGTGATATTCGTGTACTCACTACTAGATTCCGACCCTTTAGCCACGAAACGCATCGCAACGACACTAAATTAGTTGCAATAGGTATGTACTATTGCAACGTTTTGCCAAAATTGTGGCGATATGTGCACAGTATTGCCTCTAAAATATTGCGTTGCGATAGTCATTGAATTCGTTGTAATAAGGTGGCTTTTTCGCCACCATTTAGAAAATGGTTGCGAGTAGTATGACTTTATTGCCACGGTTATCTTGCGTTGAGATAATATTGATTTTCGTTGCAATAGTTAGGAGGTATTGCCACCTTATAGAATTTCGTTGCGAGTGGGTGACAATATTGCCACAATTTTATTGCGTTGTCATAGTCATCAATTGCGTTGCAAAAGGTTCCTATACAATGCGTATGAAATGAGTTTGTATTGCCATGAAATAAATTTGTTGCTATATATGATGATTGTTTGTGGCAATAATCTGTTATTGCAACGCTTTGTTTTCGTGGGCCTAACTGCTCAACGCAAGGGCCGAATTGGTGTGGAGGAATTATATTATCTATAGTTATTAATTGCTGGAGGAGTTAAAAAAATTTGAAAAGTGACAACTAAAACGCAGTTGAGGAGGTCTCACTTGACAAAACAGGAGAGGATAAAAATTAGAATAGAAAAAATAAAAACAAAAACCATGGGATGTGGAGGAATCGAACCAACAACCTCCTGGCTCGGAGGCCAAGGCGTTTACCACCAGACTATTGTACCCCACTGTCAATTATAATTGTAAATTTCTATTTATCTAAGTATGGTAAGCACCTGTCATATAAAACCTTGGGCACCTCCCACCGCACGCCCAGCAGTCCCCCGCCTCCACGTATGGCGGCTTGTACGTGAAAAATACGGGTGTGCGGCGGCTGACTCGTACGAGAGAAAAATTAGAGCGGCGGCCGTGTTTTTGGTTGAAGATTCGATGATGCATGGTTGATGGATACTTCATAGTCTTGCACGCATGTTTATGTGGACTAGCGGAATGCCCGTGCGTTGTTACGGATTTTAAAAAAATTTAGAAAACATATTTGTATGCATGTTTTAAAAAAATTTACCACCCATTAGTTTCAGAATATATATTATGATAAAATTTTAAAATCCGTAGCAACACACGGGCATTCAGCTATTTTTTATTATTTTTGACTTTGATTTCTCTGAAATCCGAAAGTTTCTTCAAGCGGCTTCTTCAAACGACTTCCCAAGTCACAAGAGTTTACACTGATATTTCCGCCGTTCATCATCATTTAAAAATACAAATAAAAAGTATTGACCATGGTCAAAAGCTACCTGTAGAGAAAAAAACAGGGCATAGACAGCAAATAAGTAAGCTAGAAACAGAATTTAACCTTAATTTTTAGGTCAAGTCTAATGAAGATCCAACAAAATAACTTTACTATATCCATTACATGGGTAAAAAAGGAAGCATTCCCCTTGATGTATCATTTCTCTAAGCACTACAAAAGATAAACGTTGTATTAAATCGGCTGAACGCAGAAGAAAATTTCCAACACAAATTATGTTCCTGCACTGGTAGATGATACCAGGAATGTATCGTATGCAATCAAGCCTTTTCGTGCAATCATGGTGCAATCTAACTAAACATCGTCACAAAAAATTCCGACAAAATATACTAGTGGTACTTCATGGTTTAGTGATACTCCGACTGTGTATAAAATTTCAAGCTCAAATTCATTTTATATTACAAGTAACAAAAAAAGGAGAATTTTGACAAATTTGAACTCTTAATATTTGTTAGATTTTTCTGTTTTTTGGTATTCTTAATATAGAATGAATATAGACTTCAAATTTTATACATAGGTAGAGTAAGTTTAGAAGTACATCTACAATAGTACAATTTTTTCGGAATTTTTTGTGATGTTTAGTTGGATTGCACCATGATTGCATGAAAAAGTTTGATTGCATACAATACGTTCCCGATCAAATCATTGTATTTTTTTTTTAAAAAAAAAAAGAAAGCAAATGTCGCCAGCAGAAATAAAATATTCAAATCACTAAGACGACAAACCTATCTTCAGTAGACAGCAAGAATACCTTTATAACACTTCAGTAAAAAATGCAAATCCTTTAACATTTTTCAAGGAATAATTGAATCTGATTCATTGGAACTTTATTCATAATCACAATCCGCATGAAATCATCCCATAGAAACAAAAAAGCTGGGACTTAAAGAGAACAAAATTCTTGACCTCCAAAATATTTAAGAATGAAATTTTTAGAAAGCTGAAAGCTTGACTGGTTCAAAATACTTCCCATCCAAAACTAAAGTATCTGATTCTGCATATATATTCAATGTACATGCTTGTCGTGTTGCCTGCATCTAGGATTTTGCACTTACATGCTTATTACCAACAAGTTTCAGTTTCATACAATCATACTTTCCCACCAGGTCACCACAGTACCTCCACATTTCACTTCCTGTCTAAAGGTAGCAAGTTCTGGAAAGTGTATGTCCTTCAACTATGCTAGCTGATTTCTTCTACAGGAATGTCTATTGAGGTGCTACCAACATCAATCCGTGTCAAGATACTGGTACAATATGGCTGTATTAATAGCAAATACATACATACTTTGTGAGCAAGACCATAGAATCAAATACAAAGATTTGAACATAAGTAATATGTTATTAAGAGAGACATGATCAAACTATTGTGTGAATATGAATCAATTTTACAGCAGTTCCAAAAGGAAACATGAAGGTCTATTCTACCAAATATATACCAGTGTCAGAACGGTTGTAGCGTAAAAATGATTTCTAAATCCAAACATTCACAGTAGTTTTGCAATATGTGATCTAGACACAAGTCTCAAAGCTGGTACAATACCCTGGAGAAGTATAATTGAAACCTAGTTCTCTACAAATACTGTCAGACTATCAGTAAGATTCTTATTGTAGAAGTACAGGAACTTGTTCGATTCCAAAAACAGTGGCAAGAGTCAATCCAACACTGGAACTGAAAAATAAATTAATGGCCAAATCTTCTGCTATATAACTCTATATGTTCAAGATAACCCATCTTTAGTGGGAAAAACAATGTAGAAGTCCTTATATGTGATATCAGAATCTTACAGGATGAGTTAATTTAATCATAAAACAAATAAACAAGTATACTACTATAACATATTACAAGTATCACTAGGCTTACTACTCAAAAGACGAGTGTTCCAAGGGTCACAACGTGTTTGACAAACATAGCACAAATTCAATGGCGTCTGACTCCATACAAGAACCACCACGACCCCAGCTGCCTTAGCGCAGCCTCCTGGCCTCTCTCTCAGACTCAAGCAGGGTCAGGATGTCACCCTCACGGACCGGGCCCTTGACATTCCTCATGATGAGACGGTTCTGGTCATCCAAGAACTTGACTCTGACCTGGGTCACCTGACCCCTGGAGCCAGTCCGGCCCATCACCTTCACCACAACAGCCAACTTCACCTGGCTGTCCATGCTGCATCAACAAAGGGCATGTCAATTATCAAGATGAACTAGGTGCTTGATCGTTTAGCTAGCTCAAATTGCACTTAACAAAACAAAAACCGTTCCTCGATTGCAAGGTGTAAGCAAGCAGATTATACTATGAAGACCTAAGCATGCAGATTAGACATGGAAACTAAATACAACAAACCAGATTTGATGTCCCGGCACATCGCAATAAGAAAGACATGAGTAAATGTTCAAGCATCGCAATAAGAAATCACTAACCTAACATCACATTAAGATTGCACTGTTTCACAGCATGACCACAACTCATAATCGAAGATTAACATTCACAGTGCAATATATCAACATCCACAATTCATCATCACACAGATCACATATCACAAGCAAACATCCACTGGGCAATAGAGATTAATAATCACTAACAGTAATTCAGTAGAACAGCAAGTAGAGAAAGGAAGAAGGATTTGGGATGAACCGAAGTGAAGGGGAAGCAGTGAAGAGGAAGGTGTCGGTGGAGGCCGTGGATCTGGAGGGGTCGTCGGTGAAGTAGTAGCCGATCCGGCCGTCAGTGAAGTCCAGGCGGCCGGCGGCGGCGCTGAAGATGACTGCCGTGGAGAGGTCGCCGAAGTCGGCGCGGTGGAGCAACAGAGGCTGCGGCCGTTGAGATGGCGCACGGGAGGAGGCGTGGCGCTCGCAGAGGAGGATGCGGAGGAGTAGGCGGTGATGCGGTGCTGGCGCGAGGCGGCGGAATAAAGGGGGCGGCGCTTGGCGGAGAGAGATGGCGCTGCTCGGTCTCGGTGGTGGTAGTGAAGAAAGAAGGGGGGGAGGAGAAGCAAAGAGGAGGTGCGGCGTGGTGGAGATGGGAGGCGGAGCAGGCGGAGAAGGGAGGCACGATGGGGAGAGGAAGAGCTAAGGCGGCGGCGGGGCTGATGTGGAGAAGGTGGCGGCGCGGTGGATGGCGGCGCTTGATGGCGCGCCGGCGGATGGAGTTGGCGGAGGTAGATGGTGGCGCGTACGTGGAGGAGCGGTGGTTGGCCGGAGTAATGGGTGCGGCGGCGCTGTGATGGGGGGGAAGAAGGCGCAGGGATGGTGATGCGGTGTTGGCGCGGTAGGGGAAGGAAGCGTGATGGAGGGAGAGCAGAGGGGCGGCCGGAAGAGGAGTTGGAGGCGCACGGGTGGAGAAGGGGCGGCCGGATGTGAAGAAGAAGGAGGAGAGGTGGCGGCGCCGAGCGGTGGGCGAGATGGAGAAGGGAGGCGGTGAGGAAAGGGTGGCGCGGTAGGATGTGGAGAAGAAGGGAGGCGGACGAGACGCGCACCGACGAGCTGTGGCCCGGTGCTCGCCGGCGGCCGGGCGTGGAGAAGAAGGTGTTGGGAGAAGAAAACAAAACCGGGCTCAAAAATCACAGGCGGCGGCGGCTAGGCATTTTAGGGCAGATTGGGGGCATCGGCTATTTTGCGATTTAGTTCTCGAAGATTTCGGTAATTGCGAATAAGTCCTTCCCCCATTTGATTTCTTCTGTTCGGGCCCTCTGGAACTCTGATTTCTTCGCGAAAAGGTGTGGAGGAATCGAACCAACAACCTCCTAGCTCGGAGGCCAAGGTGTTTACCACCAGACTATTGTACTCCACTGTCAATTATAATTGTAAATTTCTATTTATCTAAGCATGGTAAGCACCTGTCATATAAAACCTTGGGCACCTCCCACCGCACGCCCAGCAATCACCCCGCCTCCACCATCCGCGGCCACCGCGCAAACGCCGCTACCTAGCAGTCGCCCCGCCTCCACAGATGACGCGGATACGCTCATGTCTTGCACTTCTCAGTTAAATATATTATTTAACTGGAAGGAATTATTGAGCCACATTAAATATTATCATGTGAACTCTAATTTAATTGGGTCTTTAATTATTATATTTAGAGATATAGAGTTACTACTATTTTGTTTAATTATATACAGTCCTATACTCGATCTGTACAATCCTAAAGTGAAGATGCGTTTAGAAGGTCTCGTCGACATTAGTCCATTGTCCATCATTTCGAGTGTACATGATAATGAGGACATTCTAAGCGGACCGATTATGCGAGCACGAGCTAAAAAGATTAATCAACAGGTGAACTCGCTCCTAATTAAATTTAGCTTAAATTTACATGAGAATTGGCTATTACCTAATGTTAGTATTTTAATTGGTCACAGGTTTGTGCATGAGGAGATGTTGAGATGCCAAAGCCAGAAGAAATCAGCCGAGCAAGAAAATCATGCATGTGCATGTGAGCCATAAAAAAAGAAGAAATGCACATATGTCACAAAGGAGACGGAAGAAGCTTCATACGGGATTAGCAAAGAGAAAAGAAATGCATGTATGCATGTTTCATACGTGACTCGCTAGAAAAATGCTTCATGCATTACACGAGTATTACACGTTTTGTTTTCGAGACGGACATTAGTATTACACGTTTTGGCCGAGTTAGTCACGTATAATGGAAAGAGAACTTTTCTAGCCGAGTACTACTTGAACTTCTTTTCTAAGATGAAGTCGGCCGAGTTAGTCACGTATTGTGTTTTTTATTTGAGTCCGACACGTGGAAGACTGAAAAAATAGGAAGCGTAAAAAGAATTTAATAACCCATGTTATGAAGGATTAGGATTTTAAATAGAGATTGAATAGGAGAGGGAGTTAGTTGTATAAAAAAGATAGAGACGTGCGTGCTGTGTTGGCCATTTTTTGAGCGAAGAAAAAAAACAGAAAGCGGCGGCTTGTACGTGAAAAATACGAGTGTGCGGCGGCTGACTCATACGAGAGAAAAATTAGAGCGACGGCCGTGTTTTTGGTTGAAGATTCGATGATGCATGGTTGATGGATACTTCATAGTCTTGCACGCATGTTTACGTGGATGATGATTGGCCTGATGGATAGTCAGGTCTGCATTGATACATATACTCATAAGCTTCCATTTTATCAATTGAAGTAGTCACAAACATATAGACATTCCATTGTATCGCCTGGTTTTCAACCATCCGCTTCAAGCATCTCCTTGCAAATTTCTACACATTCATCACACTCTGTGATGAATGTTCTCGAAACCTTCATACCCAAACACCAAAGCAAAAAATTACACTTCCAGTTGAGCTAATTCAATTAACAAGCCACACATGAAGAAGCAATGATTAAAACTTGGGGGGTAGGCAAGAAACTCAACACAGTCGGTACCCATGACTGAGGCTCGTCTATGTGGAATTAAAGATGATTCTATCAGTTAAGCATTTACATATTTCATTTTTGCCCAAAGTAATTAAATGAGAAACTGTGCTTCAGTAATTTCATGCAGAAGACTCCAGTGCACTAATTTCAGTAACCCAACCATATCGTACAGTCAATAATTTTAGTAATTTACAACCGAAACAGTGGAAGACAAAATTTATATGTGCTTATGTCGTTGAGATATTATTGTCATGGATTTTCCCTCAGCCTATGGTAGAAATAAATCAAAATTCCACGACTGCTCGCTTTTAGTTATTGTCAAGGATTTATATGTGCTTAATTTTGAATAAAAACTTAAAACTCCACGAGAAGGTACATTTCTATTCCGTTTTTAGTTACTGTCAAACTTGATAAACCGATATTTCAGACGCAGATGGCACGGCAAGATGCGCAGCTCAGTCAGTACTCAGTATTCTAATCTCCAGCTCTCCATTGTCCGCTCTCGGTCTCTCCTCCTCTAATGCTTAGTCGGTACTCACTACTCAGTATTCTAATCTCTAATGCTCTCGCCTCTCGGCGTCTCGCTCTCCCATCTCTCAGACTCACTCACTGACTCACAGTCTCACTCTCTGGCCTCTCACCTCTGCCTCTCAGATTCCGATGCCCGCGAACGGCGAATCCGCGATGCTCCTGCTGCGGACTGCGGTCCTGCCCCTCGCCGCCCTTGGCCCCGGAGGCCCGGATATCTACCTCCCCTCAGGCCTCTCTGGCTCTCTCCGCGGTCAGATCGACCTCCCTGGGCGGCCAGGCCCGCGACGCCGACGTCGCCGGCCGATCTGGCTCTCCCGGTGGCCTGGCCCTCGCCGTCGTCATCCCTGCGCCCCCGGATCTGCCTCGACTAGGGCCGGGGGGTGGTTCCTTACTGGCCGGAGGTGAGGCTCAAGCCTCACCAAGCCCCCCTGCTGGCTTCGCCCCTGGTAGGAACTCATACACATGTATTCTTAGGTCACTAGTATTTAGTGTTCTTGTACTACGGTTTTTTAGGCACTACATAACTAAATTACGTGTCAGTGCATATATATCGTATATGACATTGTTCAAGGTACTCATATCATTTCACATCCCTATATAGTCATAAAATTTTTCCCTCCATAACTTTCCCAAAATACAGATAATCCCGCCCAATGCAAACCGCCCCGTCCAAAACCCCCACGGGATAAGCCCGACGCACCCGTATATCCCCAAATCACGCGACCTATTCTTCCCATCTACGTGCGTGAGAGGGAGACGAGGTGGCGTTGGTTCGATCGGAGAAGCCCTAGTTCAACACGACGATGGCGACGGCTCCATCGACGACGCCGATCACTGGTGCGGCCACCGCCAACGCCAACGCCACCGACGGGGATCTCGCCATCATGAGGAGAGGCCGACGGGTTCCACCTCGAATTTCAAGCGCTGAAGAAGAGGACGATCTCGCCATCACGAGGAGCGGCCGACAGGTTCCACCTCGAATTTCAAGCGCCGAAGAAGAGGACGGCATGGATGATGCTTCCCTCCCCAGGTATGAAACCTCATCACCGAACCACCCTACTGCTTGGGCTTCCTTCACGTTTGGTACTAAAGATGGTTCGGGACTACCCTATGCAGCGGCCTATGCATGTATGAACCCATGGTCGGGCCTCATTTTTGGCCTTGGGTTCCTTCAATAATCTGTGCTCCTTGTTCAACTCAATTTGATTTTGCAAATTGCTTATATATTCATGCTACAAGTTTTAGATTTACCTTGTCCAAGAAAAACAAATTGGTTCCCAAATTATGTGTATTTTGATGTAGCAGACTGGGTAGACTTGTTAATATAAAATTGGTTACACCCATGTTCCCAGATTAGGTGTATTTAGGTTGATGACTATTATTCTTATTTGATACCTTTAGTTTCCTCATTACAAATTTATTGTTTCCATCTGAGCATGTATTATTTTCCTCTCAGATTGTACATGAACAAACAAGGTCTAACATTTGACTATGACAACTGCATTTTGACTAATTGACCTTTATCTATGTAAACATACAGAGGGAATGTGTCGTCTCAGAAGTGGAGTTTTATTGTTCAATGCAAGGGATTACCACCAGAGAAAGAATTCGTCGAGTGCGATATTGATAGGAATAATATCTCATTCATGACCTTGTTAAGTATCAAAGAGCAGCTTGGTTACTCAGTTAGGGACTTCTTATACTATAAGAAGCGATGTGGCAGAGCAGTAGCAACTCTAGAGCCGATCGATTTTAGTCGTGATGCAGACAGGATGGTGGAAAGCACTGAAGAAGAAAGGGAAGTCCGATTAGTAGTGTCAAAGGAACAACTTACAGACAATCAAGTGAGCATAACCCCCATGAAGCGGAGAAGGGGTCAACACAATACTGATGCTCCAGCATGTACAATTGAACAACTTGATGCATACAAGGTTTGGCTAGCGAATCTGCAAGACGAGGAAGAACACACGGGTAAGCTATATATGTTGCTATACTCATGGCACTGATTTAACAAAAGTATTGAATTGGCAACTGCACACTAACATATGTTCATGGCTAGCAGAATTCATGGATGACTATAGGGATGAAACAATCAAAACATATAAGGAGTGGTTAAGGAGGAAAGGCCATCTTGATGATATCTGTAATTTTCAAATCTTTCATTGAACTATGTGTAACAGTTTTACAAACTCGTGTATATATATATCTGTGATGAGTATTACTATGTGTGCAGTATCCGTTTTGAAAGAGGACCATATCAATACTCCAGCTAGCCTTGAAGATGAGGAAAGTCATGACAACAGCCTAACACCAACAGAGTGGCCATCTCATGCTCAGAAAAACAAGAAACAACAAGATGGTATGCTATCCTTGTTCCAATTTAAATTGTAGGTTCAATTGATCCTTGCTGAATGTGTATGGTAAATTAAATTTAATTTGTTTACAAGGAGGTGGCTCCCAACAGCGCAAGAAAGGTGTACGTGGATGCCTAAAAGGTTTAGCAGCAGGCAACAAGAGAGTGAAGAATGCGTCGCAGAAACTATCAATTCAATTTTCAGCAAGGCAAGGAGGTCCAATAGGAGAAAACTCACGAACGTTTGTTGATGAGGTCGTAATGTTTACAAGGAAGAGGGCTCCGCTTATTGGAGTCAAAAAGTGGAAAGATATAAAGCAAAATGTCAAATTTACAATAGCCGAGGATTTGCTAGTAAGTTGCATCTTTTTATTGGTTCCCTAATCTAATAAGCATGTTGATTAACTGAAAGTAGTTTTTTCAGTAAATTTTCATTTCCTGGTTGTCTACCTGGAAAGAAAGTAACAGCAATTGGAAAAAAAAATAATTATATGCTTCATGCTTGTTACATTAGACTATTGAGTACCAGACA
The DNA here is from genome assembly GCA_017311315.1 of Dendrocalamus latiflorus. Taxonomy (NCBI): domain Eukaryota; kingdom Viridiplantae; phylum Streptophyta; class Magnoliopsida; order Poales; family Poaceae; genus Dendrocalamus; species Dendrocalamus latiflorus. The sequence continues at coordinate 30,831,831 of CM029627.1, read as the reverse complement.
TTTGTATTTCCTACTAGCAGTAGTGAGTCTGCATTCTGAAAGATTTTTTCTCTCAAGAATATATATTGTATTGGAAACAAATCATGCCAAACTCTACTAGAAAGCTTTACTATGGTGTCTCAGAAAAAAACAGTTTTACTATGGTACTTTCAAGAGCAATGCTGGCATCAATTAGGGAATTGGCATTCATCACACACTGCGATGTAATTTGAGCTTTGTCTTGATAGTAATCACACATATAGTGGAAACTTATCTTTCAATGCATTATGTTGCGGATTTATTTGGTATTCAAAACTAAAGACTAACAGTTCTCAGATAGCCGTCTTAGGTTGACAGGCATCACTAAATGGCATCCCACTTAATCCTCTCCTAAGATAGCAACATCAAATAATGTTCATAAAATGGAAAATACAGTACTAGATGCTTCTGGTTGGTTCCCCCCTCATCCAAATCGAACAAAACTGCTTCGAAAATCAGTAGCGGTACACTGCTTCGAAAACTGCATGAACAAACCTATGTTGTACAATTCTTTTGGAGCAAAACTGCATGAACAAACCTATGTTGTACAATTCTTTTGGAGCAAAACCTATGAGGGCAATACATTGTGGAAGGATGACTAGGGTCAATTAATGCATGAGGCTGCAACAACATATCTCTCACATGTCCTATCAACAACAGATGGCTCACTACATGACAACATGAAGCATGCTAAGAAATTGTGATCATGCCGATTTTACTAGATAACAAGAAAAACATTAATTTGGGGAGATTGATATCTTTCAATACTGTACTATTCTTAGTTGTTTATATTCAATATTCATTACCTAAAACTAGCTACTTTCTTTACATGGGGCACTGAAATATGAGACCACATATTACATTTCCACACTGCTACAGATGATCTAAGACGATCCATCACAATCATTTCATAACAGGCTTGAAATTAAAAGATCATGTACATATACTTGGTACATATTAACACGACCACATAAATTACTCTAGGGGTAGGACTGTACAATTTCTGACAAAATTGGAGATGAACATATCTCCAGATCGCAGATCACACACTCACCCTGCCATCCGTCTGAAAGATTGAAACCTGAATCCATTTCTTTAGTCCCCTAATCTAATAAAGAGGGCTCCGCTTATTGGAGTCAAAAAGTGGAAAGATATAAAGCAAAATGTCAAATTTATAATAGCCGAGGATTTTCTAGTAAGTTGTATTTTTTTATTGGTTCCCTAATCTAATAAGCATGTTAATTCAGTAATTGCGTATGACTTGACCATCACTTTCTGTTTCAATCCAAGCAGAGCAGGTGGGATTTTCCGAACATTGAGAATGTAACGGAAAAGATATGGGACATTGCTAAAGAGCGGTACAAAGGATGGAGATCAACATTCAGTTCAACATATAAGGCATACAACACCTACACTGAGAGAATGAGACATAAGCCTGAAGACATAGACATTGTCGAATGGCACTACTTGATGATGTATTTTGGAACTGACAAATTCCAGGTTACCTGACACTTACTTTATTTTCAAAGACACATCTTGAAAAGAATGCTTTTTTGAGTGCACTTTTAACCATTTTTTGCAGAGGGTAAGCAGCAAGAACTCAGAAAACCGTAAGAAACAGAAGACGAAGCATCTGATGGGATCCAAACCGTTCTCCCAATGTAGCTACGAACAGGTAATGAAAGTTTAAACTTATATGCTTCTTTTCTTAACTGATCAATTGTTCACAAGGTACAATCTTGTCATCTTAGAGAGATCATACTGGAGAAGAGCCAACTGATTTGACTCTTTGGATGACTACCCACACGAAGAACGGGGAATGGTCAAACAACGCTTCTAAGGATGTCTATGTGAGTACTAAATAAATTTGTTCATGACTTAGTATATTATTCAGAAATTTGTGTAGAAAGCTTAACTAATTCAACATTTTATTTTCTCTTTTCTCACTTAGGACGATGCGGCATTCAAAATTGCTGACCTATCAACAGAGCCAGATAAAGACTTCCTTACAGTTGAAGAGGAAAATATTGCTTTCCAGTCAAGTTACAAGCAAAGCATTGGAACCAAATCATGCAAAGTTCATGGTCATGGCTACTTGGCAAAATATCCCACACGAAGTCAACTTTTGAAAGACAGGATTGAGGAACAATCCCGTGCTTCAGCTGCAGCCCAAAAAAAATAATGAGCTCCAAGAGGAGGTTGAAAAGTTAAAGGAACAAATTGCAAATGCAGCTGCTGAAAGGGAAGAAAGTAGGCGAGGGATGCAGCATGAAGTGGAGAATGAAAGGAGGGAAAGAGAGCGGCTTAGGCAAGAGTTCCTTACATTGCTAGCACAACATAGAGAAGCAACAATACAGGTAAAACATCTGTACATACACATCTGCTGCTTGCTTCCTCCTGCGTTTGATGGTTGACTGCTCCAGCTAACAGGCCCTAATGTTTTCCCTTATTGTCGATACGCAGGCTAACCCAGGAAGTATATTGAATAACACACAAAGCGCGGCTACTCCAAGCGAGGAAAATGAAAGCATACCAACATTGGACAAGGTTAACCCAGATGGTACATTTAACACTATAGAAAAAACACCTCAACATGTACGAGAAACATTACAACAGGTAACAAATTTTGCAAATAGTTTGCTGCCGTAAGGGATTTGGAGTTTGTACATTCTATTCATGACCTCCTGATATTTATGTACCCTACATCTTACATTTGCAGACTGAGCCAAGAAGCATCCTGACAACAGAAAAAGATGCTATGCCACCTACTCGCAACACTCGAGTTTCTAATCTTAACAGAAGCCTGTTCCAACAAGGCATTGCTAATGGTTCGAATTTCATCTCTTCACACCAATTGATATGTTCTGCTAAAACTCGTTCGAAGACAAGGAGAGAGCAACAGGTATGAATTGAAAATGTGATTCATGTTTGGGGATTTGATTGAAGAAAATTAATTGCATTGTGTATATAAACTTGACATTCATAAACTTGACATTGAATGCGTTGAAAACAGGCAATTGGTAACTGTTGTTTGGGTCACGGTATATGCTTGATGAAGTTCATTTTGTCTCAAAACTTTTATGCGTGAGTTCATCTCTTGCTTGGGTTTTTTAGGATTCAGCCTAGTGCTTGCAGCATTCCAACCATGTTAGTGTTAGATCTGTTCCTTCTGGTGTGGAGTTCACAAGTAGTGTGATAACAAGCTCTACTGTCTATCCTTTATATGGCTAGTCATATGCACAATTGAGTATGTTGATAGGTTGAGATAACATCTATATGTATAATGCTTCATAGAAGAAAAGGGGAACATCACTTCAGAGTCAATGGCAGGTTTTGCTACTTTTGATTTGTCTACGATCAAAGTTGTTTCCCTGTTGGCTTCCTTAACTTCCTTAGATACTTGTCTTTCCGAGATTGGGTATTTCTGCTTGCTGATTGATTCAATTCAAAACTACCAAACTAGCAACATTTAAAGAATTTAAAGTGGTTCTGCTCTACTTCACTGCAAAACTTTTTTGTTACTTTTGTACCCTATTTTACTTATGTCTCTGGTCATTTACAAGTAGCAATGCACTTCTGAGAAATAGGTGTGTCTGTTTTTGCGATGCAGCAAGAAGAAAAAGAGATAGATTAGGTGTATTCTATGCCTTCTGTTTCTTCCCCAATTGCTTATTTGGATAGACTTGGAGTATTCTTATTGATGTCTTACGGCACCTATTGGTGTGCTGAAAGATAAGACTACTTATTCTGATAATGTGTACTTTATGACTTTAACAAATGTTGATGTTTGCTATGAAATCCTATAATAGCAAATGCACGTGGTTGCTCCTGTTAACCCATGTACAAACACAACTTAGGGTGGTAGTACTGTAGTGTTTTTTGGACATAGTTTTAGCAATTGCCACACAGATTCAAGAACAGCAGAAATCAGAATACTATGTTTTCTGAATGATGAGATGACAAGGTAAATGCTGCCACTGAGCACTGGTGCCATGTAAATGCTTATGCATTACTCGGTGAGAGTGAGCAGAGCAGTACCCTCTTTCCTTTGAGACGCGCCTGTCTAGAGTAAACCATGCAATGCAACCCCCTTTAATGCAAAATTATGCCTCCGCCCCCATGCAATGTCCTGGTCTCTCTTTGATTGGTGAGCTGTGCCTGTGCCTTTGCCTGTGCGTGCGTGAGATACTGGCCAATAGCTTGATACTACTAGACACTAGTGGTAGTATTGTACTGGTTGGTAAGATTCATTTAATTATCCTGGCTGCACTGCATTGGTGGAAATGAGTTATCGGGTGATCGCATATGAGATTTGGTATCCATAGAAGGTTGTCGTGCCATATATACGGTGTGGTGTACTCCATGTTTGGGGATTTGATTGAAGAAAATTAATTGCATTGTGTACATAAGCTTGACATTCATAAACTTGCTATGCTGCCACTTGGTTCCCAGTTTGTTACTTTGACTCATGTCCAGAGTGCTTGATAATCCATTTTGTTACTGAGAAATGGCCAGTGGGTAATCCATTTTTTATTTAAACCATGCAGGACTAAGTATATTAGTGTAAAGGGCTTCAGGTTCTGAAGAAGTGATTGAATGTTGTCAAGTAAGATTGCCTTTTCTTGTACCTTCAACTTGAATTTTCCTTCACTTGGTTACATACTACTATCATTGTTCTTCAATAAAATATAGCGTATTGTTCTAAACTACTAGAAAAATATGCCAGTACAGGAAGGGCTATTTTCAGCTGTAACTCATTTTCTATAAACTTGCACTATGCAGTACTTAAGTATGTGTGCTGGACCTTACTCACATTACGGTCCTTTATGGTTGATGTTATGGCAGGAAGAAACAATTTAATCGGAGCACACAGAGTCATGACATGATCATCAAGCCCGGATATTCTACATGGCAATGAAGCAAAGACAAATGCTACAGAAGCGATAGTACTTTTGTTATTAGTTTAAAACTTTGTAGTTTAAGTCTGGAGATTAATATGTAATCCCTACATGAGTGGTGTCACTTTTAAAATATTATATGTGCTGAATCAATATATTGAATTAATATATATGTTGAATTAATATTTGTGCCTATGATACAACAGTGTTCCTAATTTGATTATTAATTTGCAACAACAAATTAATAATCAAATATCAAATGCTAAATACGTTGCTGGAAATCTTACCATTGCGATAAACGTGAATGCGACACTAGCATTTTGTTGGGATAGGCTGTTGCAACGCCGGCACTATGTTGCGATTCCACGATATGCCAGGAACAATAATCGTTGCTATATGATATATTTGCCACCTAATATATTTCGTTGCGATACCTTTATTGCAATGAAACGACTACCGTGGCAATAAAACCTATTGCAACTGAACACCTTCCGTGGCAATAATTCTTGTTGCAACGAAATATCTTCTGTGGCAATAAATCTTGTTGCAACACAATATTTTCCGTGGCAATAGGATTTATTACCACGAATCATGGGCGTGGCAATAGAGCCTATTGCCACGCGATAATTCCGTGGCAAATGATACTATTACCACGACCACGCTTCGTGGCAAAAGAAGGTATTGCCACGGAGTCATACGTGGCTATAGCCTATATTGCCACGATATCGTTCGTTGCAACAAAAAACAAATGCCACACCACACTGCGTGGCAATAAGGATAAGTATTGCAACGAAACCAGAATCCGTTGCACAATCTTTTAAGCACGCAAGTACTTGCCACGCTTACCAACGGAAGTCATTAGTTGCAATAGGTACATATTGCATCTATTTTGGCCCTATTGCAACGATTTCACGTCGTTGGCCAAGACCTCAAAATTAGTAGTGACTGCATGTTCCCACCACTTCCCAGTACGCCGACATCTTCACCAAGGGTCTTCCGTCTTCGGTCTTCAATGAGTTTCGGTCCAGTCTAAACGTCCTGGGTGCAGACGCTTCGACTGCGGGGGGGGGGGGGGGTGTTAAACATACTTGTTAGACATGCTTGTTACACTTGGGCTCTTGGCTTTAGGCCCATTTGGGTTTAGAGTGGTTGATTAGACTCTCAGTATAGACAAGGATCTCTCAGGTTGGCCCATACTTCTATTAGCCAAACCCTAGACATCCTTGCCTATATATATGCATTGTATAGCTATCTCCTTAATCAATCAACTATTCTGTTCAACCACTTCCTGCACTTTCTAACTTCCCACAAAATCTAATGGAGTATCTCACTGTGACAGACGGCAGAAAAGTCTATATGAGACAAGCCCTGCATGCCGATGAGTCGATGACTAACTTGCACAAGGTTTTCTCTGATTTGTGCACAAGCTGTTGGTTCTCTCAGTTCGTTATCGCTAGAATTGTAAAGCTTTGAAGGACACGTTCATAGGGAGCGTCAACGGAAAACACTACTACCTGAGGTGAATCATCCTGAGTCCTGACTGCATTGTCCAGATCTGGGTGCTTTCCTCCTGTGATGGCTTAGAACTGCAAAAACAAGTCAGAGTTGCTTGGATTTAGATTTTTAAATTTATTTTTGCTAGATCACAGAAGATTCAGAAATTTTTACACTTTATACAAGACAAAAAATAAAAATTAATCATGCCCTGGATTCCGAACACAATATTATTCTACGAAGTTATGTCCATGTTAAATACAGGAAAAAAAGATGAACCACTTTTGGTGAAAACACAATTTATATTTCTGTTATATCAGAAAATAGATTTTGTTTTCTTTGTGAGAGAGAAAACTGGAGGTAACTGAGGATATAAATAAGGATGTCCTTGGAGACAAAATGCTTTTTTTTCTTCCTTTTCAACCATTCTGCCTTCCTTAAAATGGCATTGAATAGAGAGTAACTCACTGACAATATATTCCTGAGACTGTTAGGGCATTTTCAATAGTGTCATCTCAGATATTTCTTAGCTATATTAAATGAGCAAAATTTTATGTGGATTAGAGAGGATGTGAGAAGAGAAAATGTGATGTCTCTTATATAAGAGACGACTTAAACTTACAAACCAATGCAAATAGTGAGAGGGCGTAAGACAAAAAATTATGATGAAAATAATTAGAGGAATGATTTATTATTGGAGAGATTGTCTCTAGTGTTGTCTTTAGGTGAAATAGAAATCTTAGAGACAACCTTAAGAGACAAACTATTATACATACCCTTATGACAGAAACAACCAAGTGGTAGAAGCTACAACATAGCAAGTTTTCATGAAGATATTGCATTACACCTCCCACCCTTATGCAACATGGATTGTAGGAGAATTTGACATGAACTCAATCTTCTATGCTGACAAAACATATAGTAACAGCAATTTCCAACAACATTTATTCCACGGGAATTCATCGAACCAAAAGTAAGCTGCACACGGAAAAGCGTTTCACCTAGAATGATATCTGCCAAAAACACATGCATATGCAGGAAATGACTGTTTTAACTTTAATCATATATCTGAGGTGGCGGGCCTGGTACAATGACAGTGACAGAAAATATTGCAAAGGTATACCACTAACCTTCTTGGAGAACAACACATATCCAAACCATTCCTGTCAGAAGTCATTATCGACAAATATGCAAACAGCTACGTTACTTGGTCTACTCTTCATCCTACAACTAGAGAAGTTCTCAGACAATACCTATGCTTATAATTCCAACAAATCACCAAATAAACATCAATAACAAAGAGATCAAGGACCTAACTTTAGACAAAGCTCATTTTCATGCTTCAGTAATGTCTCAATTTTGGTTGATTCCCTCAAAATGCCGATACTTTCTTGGGAGCAATTTTACATGTTCCCAATGTTTGCCTTTCTTTGAGACTTTGGTTGATTCCCTCAAAATGCCGATACTTTGTTGGGAGCAATTTTAAATGTTCCGAATATTTGTCTTTCTTTGAGAACAGAGATACTACCAACGACGTGGTCGAGGCTTCAAGTGTTAAGTTCTTCTCATCAATTTTAGATAGATAACCTACGGCCTTGCCGATCTCACCTTTCTGCAATAACATCCTAGTGATTTGATTTAGCAGACGAGAGTCAGGAGAAAAGCCACTCTTCTCCATTGATGAAAAGAGATTGTTGGCCTCTTCCAGTAACCCTACTTTTATAAGATCCATAATCATTAAGTGGTAGGTCTCAACAGAAGGCATCAGCCCATAGGCTGAGATAGTGGCAAACAAGTCCTTAGCTTCCTCTCGTCTACCAACCTTAGACATTGCACTAATCATAAATTCATAATATTGAGAGTTATAATATTAAACTTCACATTCAGCGTGATTGCTTCATCAGTACAATTATTTCTACAAAGTCCACCAAGAACTATATTGTATGTGTCAATGCCCACCGTTATTCCACTTTCAATCATTTCGCAATACTGCTCCTTTGCAGCAGTGATTCTCCCAGCCTGAAATAGCCCATCCAGTATGATGTTATACATAATAGTTGTGTGTTTGACTCCCTTATGCAACATATCTGTGAGAAGAGTCAACCCATCGTCGATCCTTCCATTTTTACAATAGCCATGAACAAGTGTACGATACGTAATAATATTGGGTTCAAGGCCAGCTGACACCATAGCATCAAATACTCCCAATGTTTCCTCCATCTTGCCGACTAGGCAATATCCATCCATTAGTGAAGTAAACATACTAACATCGGTCTCTCACCAGTTCTTATGACCAAGTCAAAAATATCTTGTGCTTCCATTACCCTTCCTTCTTTGCATAGGTTGTTTATTATTGAACTGAAGAACACGATGTTACAACAGATTCCTTTATTCAACATTTGAGAAACCAATTCCCTGACTTTCACCAAGTCACCATGAGTACAACAACCCTGAATCAGGCATTGGTAAACAGCTGTGTCCGGCTGTACTCCCATATCAATCATCTGGTTGAATTTTTCCATAGCATTGTCCAACCTATCAATTCTGCAAAATGCGGCTGTTACAGTTGAATATGTGACAACGTTAGGCTTCACTCCTTGCTTCCACATGTCTTCACATATATGCATAGCTTCATCCAACATTCCACATTTAGCATAGGCACCAATCAGTATGTTGAAAACCGTCTGATCAGGTAAAATACCATTTCCTACCATCAAATTGAAGAGATTGTTCATGTCAACAAGACATCCATCTCTGCCATACCCGTGAAGCAGAACAGAGTACGAAACAATATCAGGTTTTTGGCCCTTCAGAACTATCGAATCAAAAATTTCTCAGGCTTCCTTGCTTCTTCCGTGCTTGCAAAGGGAGGCCACGAATGAGGTGCATGTAACAACATCTGGTATAAGACCCCGACTTGACATTTCTTTGAACACCCTAACTGCCTCCTTCCACTGGCCCAAAGTGAAATATCCATGGATAAGGCTCGTATATGTCACATTATTCGGTTGAACATCATTATCAACCATTTGTCGAAGGACCACTTCTGCCTTGTCCATTGCTCGGTCCTTGCACAGTGCATCAATAATCAAGCTGTAAGTCACCACAGTAGGTGAAATCCCCTGCTGCATCATTTCATCGAATAGTTTGCGTGCATGGCCCACTTCGCCCTCCTTAAAGAGGCCATCGATGACCATGTTGTACGCCACCACGTCGGGCGAGCAGCCACCTCCGCTTTCGGCCATCATCCGAAGCAGGTTGAGCGCCCGCTGACTCCTGTTGTCACAGAGAACCTTGAGGAGATTGCTCAAAGTGATGACGCGCAGCCTCAGGCCCGATCTGAGGAGGCGACCGAAGAAGGCAAACGCTAGATCCGGGCGGCGCGCGCGGCAGCAGCAGTCAATGAGGATGCCGTAGTTGTGGTGCGTGGGCACCGCCACCCGTAGGCCGGCGCCTCGGGACATGCGGCTGATGGCGGCGCACGAGCAAGGGCGGCAAGAAAGCCGTTCAGCGCGCGAGATGCAACGGGGGTGGCCTCCTGCAGCAATTCGTCGAACAGGTGGTGTGCGTCCTCCGGGCCGAGCGTCCCGGAGCGAACGCGCTCCGTCGCGGCAGCCAAGGCGGCGTCAGGAGCGCGTGGTGACGGCGCCATGGAGGAGGAGGTGGAGTGAGGTGGAGGAGAGGCGGAGGCGGGACATTACCGGGGCGGTGGGCAGATGTGGTGTCGAGGGCTAAATTGCGGTTACTGTGCAGTGTTGTGTTGTCCTGCAAGATTTAACACATTTTTTCCTTGAGACCGAGAATTTTTACTACTTAAAAAAAATTGGTGACAGTGGTTCACCATAATTAACGAGTGATTCATCTGTTTCTCCATCTCTTACCAATAGATTGGTGCCGACATGTGGCCCATCTCTAACTTACATGTTTTTTTGGCTTCAGGAGAAAAAGAGGTGTCGCACTCATTGATCGTGTAATTACTGTTAGCTCATCGTGTGTGCGACACACTCCAAACTCTAACAATATACTCCACTTTTACTCACACCCCAACATATGTGCCAAACATCACCACCGCTTTTGGTTTCCCTTTCTCATCGAGTGAGATAGGAAGCTGTGTGCCACTACATGCCCTCGATCGCTTCCCCTCGTCGCTAATACCCGCAAGCATCGGCCCTCACAACACCACGTGCTCGAGAGTTGGGCCACTGCAAGCTGCACCGCCCCACCCGTAGGTGTAGAGAAGGCAGGAACTAGCAAGGAGTAGTAGAACAAAATAGAAGGCAAACGAAGAAGCAGAATCACACGCTCTTGCACCGTGGTTTATCATCCATATTGGTAAGTAACATCTACACCTCTCCCTAGCCTTGTATTTGTCAATTATATGTCATAGATTAGAATTCGCCAACATGCCATATTAGTAGATTGTTTGACCTGCCAAAAGTGCCCATTTAATTGATTGTTCCGAACATGTGTGTGCACTCTAGTTTTGTATTTAGTCTTTAATAGCTAATTAGAAGTCTTCTTACTTTATCCGTAGCAAAGCCTGTACATTTAGCTAGTAGGTAAAAGGAACCACCAACATTTTTCTTTTTTTTTAGTTACCAAAGAGAGCATGAATTCTAACCAGTCCTTGATCTCTAGAACCTCTTTTGCTCCACTATTAGGCCATACATGGGTGTCTAATTCAAATAAAGGACCTTATTTTTTTACTATGTCTAATAATTTTTATCTGCATTTTTAAGACGCCTTTTTAAGCAGCGTAAGCATAGCGCCATGCGCGCGCTAGCTACCATGTGGACCGAAGTAAAAGAGACAACAATTCGCGGGAAGTTTTTCAAAAAAAAAATCAAGGACATATGCGTAATTTTGAGAAAACCGAAGACCTTTTCTGCAAAAAAAACTAAGGACCTGTAAGTAATTAAATGAGGGCACGTACGTAATTTTGGAAAGCTACGGGGTGCTATCCTGCAAAAAGAGGGCTTCCATGGAAATTGAAGGACCTATACGTAATTTCAGGGAAGTGGAGCAGGGTTTTTGGAAAACAACGTGGCACTAGCAAAGACCCTTTGCAAGAACTGAGGAACAAAACGTGATTTTGCAAAATTTAGAGGGCTTTTTTGTAAAATTGCTGACGTGGAGGTGCTGGCCGGGGGCGCCTTCCCCCGGCTTTAATATAGGTAGATTTAGATTTGAGAATAAGAACGCAAATCCCCATACGGCAATGCAAGTTCAGGGACGCTGCGTCGAAACGAAATCAGGAACTAGCTTGCTAGGCATACATGAAAGTAAAATATTACGCACGTATCACCAACAACACGCGCGGAGACTTCAAACTATGCCGAAGACGACTTCAAACAACGCACAGTGTGCCCACGTAACCTAACCACGGCTATATAAAGGAGCCCAACTCGCAAAACATTTCTCCCAACGAAACCTCAAGCTAGCTAGATCAACGGACAGAAAAGGTGAAACTTGAAAGCGAGTTTTCCGGCAAGCTTTCTGCACGTTTTTCTGCCTCCTGTTTACACTACAACGGCGATGACGATGGCGACGGCGAAGGTGGCGCTGATGGTCGCGATCTTGATGCAAATCTTGAGCGTCCTCGCCGTCGCGGCGAGGCCGTTGCAGGGGGACGACTGGCTGGAGAGCGGAATCGGGATGGTGATGCAGATACTCGGCGGCTCCAAATCGGGCGGAAACGGCGGCACAAACTGCTGCTAAAAGCTCTCGCATCCATCCATGCACAGAAGACGGCAAGACGCGGCAAACGGCCACATTGTTTTCTGATCATCGCACTTTTATTAGTTCCGATTCTTGTATGGTCAACTTTTTCTCTCCACGAGAGATCGATGCTTGGTGGTGATTTTGAAGGACTATATGAGAAGGATCAGAATACTATTGTAATGAATCATTGTAAATTTTATAAAAGGGTGAAATGACTTTATAAAGATTGCATTTAGTTCGAACTATTTTCTAGAAGTCCCAGAAAAATCGAAAGTACCGCAGGTATAAGTGCAGTAGTACCGCAAGGCGGTAGTTTCGACGGAGTAGCTAATGTTTTTTACAGAGAGGTCCAGATAAAGATTTCAATGTGTGGTAGTACCGCTTTGGGAAGTGGTAGTACTGCAGTAAGGTAGTACCAATGTGTTAGCCGTGGTACTACTGATCTTCACAGAAGAACAGGGCTTAGGGAATCCGAATCATGGATTGAGTTGAGATGACTTGAGTCATTGGATAAGATTGCATGATGTATGTTTTAGCTAATATATGTCAAGTTGTGAAGAATCTGTGTCTTAAAACGATTTTTTTGTCTTTGGATGTGCAGCGTTGTTTGGAGTCAACTGTGGTTAACGGTGATGATCGGGAATAGGCTAATGGAGGAGTTGATGGCCAGAACAATCAAGGATGCCGGGTGAGACGGTGAACTCAAGCATGGCACGAGAAAGGTGGGAAATATTGAAGGCGAGTTCAAACGGCCAAGTGAGCTATAGTTCAGTGGAACCGAGGCGACGGAAACATGGCGATGCGTGTCAAGCTAGTGATGCACCTACACGTGGTAAGTATGGCGATTGCTTGCAGTGATTGGTGATGACTAGGTCAAGAAAGGATATTTTGGTAGGTTGACCAAAATACTAGAAACAATCTTGAATCAAAACCACGGTGTATGTACGATGCATTGGAGAGCGGTTTAGGTCAAGATGGAGGGTTTGATTAAAGCGGATCAAAGCTAAAGATTTAACGGATGCACACTTACGCACTTTGAAAAGCGTGCATAAGTGAACGTGTGAGTAAAACCCGTATGTGGGGGATAATAGGTTTCTCCATTGTAATAGTAGATAGTATCCACTAAAATGAATAGGTGGCTGGTTGCCCACCTATAAAAAGGGGTTGAGATAGAGACATGTGAGATTAACCATCCAACCATCTCTTGTGCTCTCTTCTCTAGATTTAGGGTTAGGATTAGAGAGTGAATACCTTGGGTGCTTTTTGTCCTCTAAAATGGAGTTGCTGTAAAATCTATCTTCTCAAGTAAGCAATACATCAATTTTTCTGTAACTCTTGAGCCCCTCTTGTTTTTTTATTGATGTGCTTGTCTTTTGATTAGTTTTGACCTCTCTTCTTTCCTTCTTGTGATCTTGCTGTGCCAAGGACGTGTAAGAGATGGAGATAATCCTTGGGAATACATCTCCAATCATCTAGGCACCTTGATAGCAAGATTCACGAGAAAACTCAGTTTTGCTTGACTTTATCCTCTTAGGTCCATGTTTTGATCCGAGGGTTTTTGGCTTGGTTTTTGTGGTGATCTAACTTGCTATGACATGTGGAAACACATCTAGACTCTTCTTGATCATCATCATCCAACGAGCAAGTTGTATTCACCAATTTTGGTTTTGGCTCGGTTTTGGTGCAACCTTCCAACAAACTGAAAAAGGTCTCAATTTTGACCATGATTTTCATGATCATTTGTTAGAACAGATTATTGATATCCTGGAGTAGATCCTACAAAATTTCATGTCATTGGATCTATGGATCAAAATTTTCATCAATTATGGTTTTTGAAATCGTGCTAAAACACTAATCTTCATATTGAAGTGAAGGGTTGGTGAACATTTGGAGAAAAATTTTGAGGCACCCCCTCTATTGCCATCTTCGATCCTACAATTGGTATCAAAACCTAGTTAGCTCTTTTCATAGATCTTAACCGGTCTGACGAGAATAGAATAATTCTCAAATTATTACATCATTATACCTTTCGAATATATCCCTTATCGATAAGGGAGAATAGGGTACTTGTAAGCCCTCCTACAACCACTCTCAACTCGTAAGCTTTCCTACAACCTCTCTCAACTCGTAAGCTTTTCTATGACCGCTTAGTCGTGGATCCTTCTACGACTACGTGCTTGTAAGTTCTTCGATGACCATGTTGTGATCGTAGGCCATCCTGCAACTAGTTTATTTTCAACTGCCTTGTCTATAGCATTCTCCTATATTGCAGAGTCGCTTGACAAGATGGTTAGAACGTGCGCTTATCTCTAATAACCACCCACGATCTCTCTCTGACAACAACCGCTGCATGACAAACGGCCTCCATGTCTCGCTGACTATAACTTTTGCTAGATGGTTATTGTCTAAATCGTAAAAACCCACAGATTTAAACACTATATTTTTAGCCTTGGACGCAACCTCAATCATGCCTCCAGCTATAGCTCTAACAACTATAGGTGGATGTTTTCTCACATTCTCTAAAAAGTCATATCCTAGACCTTAATTAAACTTGCAAATCTTAGATTTATCTAGGATAAGATTGAGTCTTTTCTTACCTCCAACAAATTTCTCAAGAGTGTTCAGGAGATACTCAAACTCCCGAAAAAGAGAGGTACAAGAAGCACAAGGAGAAGAGGATGAGGAACCAGAAGGAGAAGATTGAATAGCACATACATATCTCTCCTTATGCACGGCTGCCTCAACTTTGAGCTTTGCAAGACACACATAGGGCAAACATAATCCTAGCCATTTGGGCCTCATAGCTCTTCCTAAAAGTCTCTTGCATATCCTCCATCTTCTCCTCAACCTCAGCACAGAACAAGCAATCAGATATGGGCTTTTCTAGTAGATCCTTAGTTAGCTTCACACCTTTTTTATCCAATGCAATCAATTCAAATTTTAGTTTTTCACAGTTATTACATGGTGAGATAATAGGTTCCTTAGAAGTATATTGAGCCATTTTCTTATTATGATCACATATATCTTGAAATTGCTTAGAAACATTTTATAGTTCAGCAGTCAATTTAGAGCAGTTGTCACAAGAAGCAACAGGCTTAATCAAAGCAGCTTGCATTTCAGCAATTTTAGGATCCGTCTTCTTTAAATTAATTTTCAAGTTGGTACAATTATCATATATTTTAGGCAGATCAAGGAGCATGGTATATAATCCTCTAAAAGTATTGTCTTTTTCCTAACATAGGGTGCAGAATGTAGTCTCAACAGAATCAGATGAAAAGAGAACAATTCTAGTCACCTCTATCTTAGCTAACAGACTAACATTCTCTACCTTAAGCAAATCCAGCTCAGAAATCACACTATTATGCAAGGTCCTTAGCTTCTTCATATCTCCAAGCAAAGAAGCACACACATCACAATCGTTACGGGAGGGAGCAGATCTAAATTAAGTAAGCTGCCGTGACAAACACTCTACCTCCTCTAACTCAATACCTAGTCCTAGATCTAGCATAAAACTTTTTTAACTTGAGAAAAGCATTATTGAGCTGGTCGTAGGAGGGGCATACCTAATCAGAGTCACTATAGAGATCGTTAACACTAATGCTATTCTCGTTAGCCATGAAGCACATCTTGGTGAAGTCATCACTATCCTTGGTGTCCTTCTGCGGGTCATCCTCACTGTCATCATCACTCTAGCCTTCCATGTCACTAAAGTCAAAGTTGTCGAAGGTGGTGAGGACGTGGTGAAAAAGCTTCTTGACCTTGCTGAAGTTGCGATACTTCTTGTCCTTGCCTTGATCACGAGCTGGCGGCTTCTTGTTGTAGTTCTTGCTGATGTAGGTATTCTTACTCACATTGTTGTAGTCGTTCTTGCATTTCTCCAGCATAGAGTAGTTCACTAGAATGTGGTTGGGGACACCACACTCGAAGCAAATCACTGGACCTTCTCTCTCTCTAACCCTCTTGTATGCATGAGAGAATTTTCTGGCTAAGAGGGCTAACTCACTCTCTGGAAACTACTTAAATTAGTCCTCGCTCATCTCGCATAGAGTAGCCAAAGAGAAGCCAAAATCACCATCAGAGGATGCTCTAGAAGCAGCTGTGGGATCGTTGACCAAAACCATCGACTGTGACTTCGTTTTGCGAGAGACGATGTCGATCTCATGAGTCTTGAAGTATGAGTGCAACGCGTCAAGAGTCAAGGTCAACAAATCTATCGTGTCCTTGATGGTGGTCACTTTCATCTCCCAAACTCTAAGGTCCATGGCAGAAAGCATTTACAAGCGTTATTCGGCTGAGTATGTGAGACCAACAACTTGGAGGTTGCTCAAAATCTTATGGAATCTACCAAAGTACTTATCTAAGGACTCACCAGCAAGCATCACAAATTTGTTGTATTCTCGATTGTACTTCCCGTCAGACAGTCTTGATCTGGGTGGTGCCCCATGGTATGCATCAAGGGTCACCCAGATGTCGAAAGGCAACGTGAGATAAGAAATGTGATCAAACTCACTTCAGCTAAGACCCTGAATGATTATGTTCCTTGCCTTAGCATTTGCCTCCACATCTGGCGTATTTATGGCCGTGATGTGCTCATTGACACAAACAAGAAATTAAGTATTAACCTTTCTCCAGATTGCATAGCCTTGAGCCTGAATGTAAGACTCCATCCTACTCTTCCAAAAGGGATAGTTGACCCTATCAAAGAGAGGCAGCTTGGTGGAATACTTGTTTGATGCCATGACTCTAAAGACCTTGCTGGTGTTTTAATACCAATCTTACATATGATTTCTTGCATTCGGGAAAAACTCTCAAGACTAAGACTCGGCAATGTAGAAAAAAGACATGGGGATTTTTATACATGTTTAGGTCCTCTCATAGGAGAATAACAATCCTAATTCCTATATGGCTATTGCTTAGAGAAAATTATTACAATAGAGAGTGTAATGCGAAATGCCTTGCACTATGTCTTACTTGGACCAAAATCCATCCCTTCCGTCTCCGACATAACTCTTTATATAGTTGACGAAGCTACTGTAGTTATCTTGCGCCAAAAGACATCCCAAGAGGATTCTGACAGTAAGGTTGTGCCACCTACTACTTTGACCTCTCAGAAGGCAAAATCTCATCCTACTGCTTCGACCTCTTAGAAGATGAAGTATCATTGCACCTTCTATTAGAAGGATGAACATGTGGTTGAGTTCTACTTCAAGCATGCTAAGATCGTGAGAAGAGACTGTGTTCGTGCTCTTAGAAGTATTCAGAGTTAGCCCCAAACTTGGAGTGCTCCTAAGACTAACATGAGTTCTAGAGTCATAAGCAGCTCTCCTGATTTGCAAGGTTTTAGGCAGCGTCGAGGACTTGGTTTTTAGGCTTCTTTTGGTTTTGGTCCTCGAGTTGTTTTTGGTTAGGGTTTCTGCCGTATAGATGATAGACCTCATTTCCCCCGTTAAGGTGGCTATCCACAGCGTGATCAGTATACTGCTGTAGGTCAGACTCGCTCTTCCATAGCAGTCAGACCTAACAGAGGCTCGAGGTCTGCTCCTAGACTATCTGTTACTGTGAGAGATGAGTTGTGTAGTGTAGCTAGAGATCAGTCTTTTGCTTCTGTGACTAGATCTACTGCTAGTCATGTGACTTAACACTGGGTTTCTAGATCTACTCTTATTTATCCCAGTACTGAGCCACCGATGTCATCTTCTCACTAACTCAGGTTCATCGGGCTAGGAAGAGAGGTTTGGCTTGTGGACTTCGGCTATTCTCGCCACATGACTAGAGACACTCGTTGGTTCTCTTCCCTAGTCTAAACTCCAGGTGATGAAATGTCACCTTTAGAGATGCTTCTTCAGGTTGAGCCATCGCTAAAGGTATTGTCTGCATTACTGATTCATTTATTCTTAAGAATGCTGCCTTGGTGAGTAAGCTGTATTATAATTTACTTTTTGTGTCTCAGCTTATCGATGACGATTTCGAGGTAAGCTTTAAGGAAAATGCTTGTAAAATCCTTGGTTCTTCGAAAAGTCTAGTCTGTAGAATTTTTAGGTTTGGGAGGATCTTTCGTGCTGATTTTCTTGAGTCTTCTGTGATTATCTCTGATGCTTAGTTGCTTCTGAGTCCCATGATCTCTCCTTCTAGCATATGAGACTTGGTCACATTGGTTTTGATTATTTAACCTGAGTAAGTAGTCATGACCTTGTTCGTGGTCTGTCTAAGCTAAAGATAGTCAAAGACCTAGTTTGTGCTCCTTGCCGGCATGGTAAGATGGTTGCCATTTCTCATCCCTAGTCACAGTGACTATGACCGATGCACCAGGATAGCTTCTTCACATGGACACTATTGGTCCAGCTAGAGTGTAGTCGATGGGTGGAAAGTGGTATATTCTTGTTATGGTTGATGACTTTTTAAGGTTCTCTTGGGTGTTTTTCTTAGCCTCGAAGGATGAGACCTTTAGTCATTTCCGTGGTCTGTTCAATACGTTGTCTGTTGAACTCCCTGGTGCCTTACGAGCGATCTACAGTGACAATTGCACAGAGTTCAAGAACTACTATTTTGAGAGTTTCTGTGATGAGACAGGTACAGAGCATCAGTTCTCTTCTCCATACGTCCCTTAACAAAATAGCATTATAGATGGGAAGAATCGTACCTTGGTCGAGATGACCAGAACGATGCTAAATGAGTATGCTACACCTAAAAAGTTTTGGGTTAAGGCTATAGCCACCGTGTGTCATGTTTTGAACAAAGTTTTTTTGAGGGCACACTTGCATTGCACTTCTTATGAGTTGAGGTATGAGCGAAATCTCAGTGTATCTCATTTTCTTATATTCAGTTGCAAATGTTTTATTCTGAAGTCTGAGAACCTGGATACATTCAAGTCTCATTCTTCTGACGGAATCTTTTTAGGTTACTCGACTTCTTCGTGGGATTATAGGGTCTGGAATTGCAAGACTAGTAGAATTATAGATACCTATGAGGTGACTTTCGATGAAGCCAATCCTGATACTAGGCTCGACATCTCAGGTCTAGTTGCACAGTCCGAGACCATCTTCATAGATGAGAAGGAGAATAGAGATGAAAGTTCTTTACCTGATCTAGTCATTCCTTCTCCTAAGGTGTCTGCTTCTACCACTGTGCCACAGGGAGATTAGCCTTATCTTCTAGCTCTTCTGAAGCTTGTAGCTCTGCTTCTATCTCCACAGCTCATAAGATAGAGACCACTTCTTTTTCTAATCCAAGACCTCTCAGACACATTCAGCGTCGACACCCGCTTGAGCAGATTATAGATGATCTCTTTGAGCGTGTCACGTGTATAAACAAAACGAAACATCTACACAACTTTTGGTAATGAAAAACGGAGCTGACGGCAGTGGCATGAAAGGGCAATGGTTGTCAATCCAGGGGAATATAAGGTAACCAACTTTTTTAGCTACATATTCCGGAACAGAGGAGCTTTCAGTGGTATATAAGGAGTTTTCTTTATCCTAGCTATCAGGAAATATTTGGATTGCACTAGAAACACCATTGGCTATATGACTAAAGAAATATTTGGATTTTGCCATTGACGTTGGTTAGCGTCGGTTTGACCGTTCGTATTGAATGTTTACCTGACTCTTCTTGCATGCACTAAGAAGGCAGTAAAAACACTAGCAATTAAAATTTGGTCTTTTAAAAATAACACTAGTAAAATTTTGTGTTTCCCCGATGCCTGGAACATACAAGAAATTTATCGATCCAATAACAACCAAGGGAAACTAACGAACTCGATCGGAGCATGAGTTTGAAGTCTATTGTTCTTGGTCTTACTTTGCTATGTGCTTACTTTCCGAAGCTTTCGGCTGCTTCAAACGTGAGAACGACGACATCGTGCAAGACTTGGTCTCCTGTTCTTGATCGTTTAATTTCTACTACGATTTCATTAGGTCAAACAAAAGAATATGAATATTTGTTCAACAAGAATGTGAAATAGGATGACTGCACGGGTTCGCTGGTCCTGAAGGAAGGTTGCTCCCTGTGTTGTCCAAAATAAATCGTGTTTTAGCTCTATGTGCACATAAAACTTTTTACATAGTTTTCGCTCTTAATCGTATTCGAACATAGCTAATATTATATAGTATCAATTAAGATGCCTAGAAAAATCAAAACGCTAAGTATTTGCAAATCAGAACCATGCATCTTACTAAAGTGACATCTAATTTGAACTAAATTTATTGCCACATGTGATGCTTGAATCTTCGGATGTTGTTTGTAACTTCATGTTAAATTTCTTTAGGCGAAACGGCGTTGAAAGCCCAAGCGAGTTATTACAAGTGCGCAGGCTCATCGTGAGTGCGGGCAGGGCTAGCTTTCACAAACTTTAGTCCCATCTCCGGTAAAGTGACAAGTGCTTTCGTTTTCTGCGACGAAAGTTTCTTTAAAAATTACTCCCTCTATTCCATAATATAAGTTAGTTATCTTAGAAAGTGTTGTTCCATCAAAGGTGTATTTCTAGTATACCATTAAATAGATGTATGTACTAACATTATTTTAAATTTATATCGTGCAAAGGAGGAAGTACAGGTGAAAAAGACAGCTTTAAGAGGAATCAGGTTGTCCGATGTAAATAGCTATAGTACAGTACTTCGTGAATTAATATTCTGTACTACTTCAAAGATTTGCACGCGGTACTACTTAACTGGTCGGCTGAGATGCCGCTCAATTGAGTTAAAATAAGCTAGTTTATGATTGAAATTATATTGTAATTGGTTAAAATTATACTATAATTGATGGTGATTTATTTGACGTAACTAAATTTTAAAAAATTTAAAAATAGAAAAAACAGATTAACTCATCACGGACAACGCAAACGAATACAAGAAAAAAGAATCGATAAAAAAACTAAAAAAACTAAAAAATAAAAAAAAAGATGGCTTTAAAAATAGTAAAAAATAAGTCAGAAGGAAGAAACTTAAACCAAAATTAACAAGCCTAAAACACTTTTCTGTTAGTGACCCCGGCCATCCGTCAATTGTGGTGCTGATTGAGGAGGGTCATGGATAACATGTACGCATCAACCTTCCTTCTATTAATCAATTAAACTATACATCGGCCCATCCCGTTTCACATTCTTGGCTTCTTTCTGAACAAGAACAGGCCGGTATTCGTTAATTTTCTTCGACCTGAACGACGTGCAAAAAACCTGCATGAGTGCGTACATTTCGCGATGCTAATCAGTTAACGCGGGTTCGAGGACGACTCTTCCTGATGAAAATGGCAGAGCAGCCGCTACTTGTGGAGCACGAATGTAGACTGAAAAAAATTCGTCAGACCGAAGTGCAGTCAAAACGATAAGAGCTGGACCGAGTCGATCCTGGATGAACTGTTCTTTACAAAAATTGTGTTCCAACTTTTGAAGCATGAAGCACGAATAAGTAACTGGTCCCGTTCAATCCATTTTTTTAGCGGCTTTTGGCTTTCGGTTGTTAGCTTTTGGTTAAAATTGTATTGTGACAGCTGTTAGTTTTTTTTGAATTATTTAAATAAATAAATAACGCCGTTAAATCTCAATGGACAATGCAAAGAAAAAAAACCAAAAAAATCGAGATTAAGAAGGGAAAATTTAACTAGTTGCCACCCT
Organism: Dendrocalamus latiflorus; assembly: GCA_017311315.1. Classification (NCBI taxonomy): domain Eukaryota; kingdom Viridiplantae; phylum Streptophyta; class Magnoliopsida; order Poales; family Poaceae; genus Dendrocalamus; species Dendrocalamus latiflorus. The sequence goes on along the minus strand of CM029627.1, from coordinate 30,810,093 downwards.
TATGACTCGAGTGACAACAGATTTGCCACACGGGCCCATTGTTAGTGACTCAGGTGACCCCACATGTAAGTGACAGAGTGAATTGGTCAATCTTAAGAGTGGCAAAAAATTGAATCTCCCGATTAAGAAGTTAGTATGTTTATTCCGGCTTCTGTTGGGCCTGTTTGTAGCTAGGCATGAAGGTAAAAATAGTGTGTAACTAGGTATGTAACACCAACATACTCTCTCTATCCTAAAATATAAGTCGTTGTTGGTTCTGTGCGGTCAAGTTTTGATTATTAATATATGTTAAAGTACTCGTTACATGCCCGTGCGTTGCAACAGAATTTATTGGATGTATAGATAATCATGCTATGGAAGGGGGTTGCTCTGAATGGTTAGAAAGTGGAGAGTGATGAGAAGTTGAAGAAATAGAGCGGTTAGAGGAGAATGGACGTACGACTACCTACTCGTTCTTTTATAATAGTAATGATATAAATTGACTACATAAAAATAGTATTATTGAATTTGTTTTGCAAAATACTTTCATTATATATATATAGTATAAATAACAGGGGCACCATGGTGCCCAGGCTCCATGAGTGAGACTTTTCATCTATGAGTGAGATTTTTCATCCATGTTTAAGACTTTCCATCTATGTTAATGACTTTCTTTCCATACTACTGTACTAGCACGCATCTAAAAGCAATTATTGCTAGTGTATTATCATAATAAATTATACTTAAAGTCTTGTATTAGAGACTATAAAAAGTTACACATGATCTATATTTGACGGTGGAGGAGTACTATTAAATGGGAGACCAAAAGTGCAGTCAAAACGATCGAGAGCTGGACCGAGTCGGTCCTGGATGAATTGTTCTTCACAAAAATTTGTTCCAACTTTTGAAGCATGAAGCACGAATCAGTAACTGTCTAGCTAAGCATAGAGGAGGTAAAACATAGTACGTAACTAGGTACGTAACACCAAGAACCACGCACAAGCTGACCTCAAACCATGCGGAGGAGACTTCAAACCATGCACCGTGTACGCGCCTAACCACGGTGATCAGCCGGCTATATAAACGAGCTCCCCATCCGAATCTCTCTTCACCAAGCACGACCCTGACGATCGAGCTCAAGAGCGAAGCTTCAAACTCCAAGGCTTCAAGCACTCTGAGATCTCTCAATAGTTCGTGTCTCCCGTTTACACGACGACGACGACGGAGACGATGGCGGCGGCGGTGACGGCGAAGATGGTGTTGCTGGTGGTGATGTTGATGCAAATCTGTGGAGTCCTCACGACGGCGGCGAGGACACTGCGGGGGGACGACTGGCTGGAGGAGGGCATGGGGATGGTGATGCAGATACTCGGTGGCTCCAAGCAGTCTGGTGGAAGCGGGGGCACACACTGTTGCTGACCGTAGAAGATCATAACAGCCCACCGCTGCACATAGAAGATCATAACAGCCCACCGCTGCACATAGATTTCTCTGATTCTTTCTCTGTTTTGAGAGGTTTTGTATACTCGTAGAATCATTTTTTTTCACTCTCTGGCACCGTGGGGAGATCTATGCACGAATTGTGCAGCTGACTTACGTGTTAGCAGATGATGACAACGACGAAGACGACTTTAGTTTTATGTTCAATTTTATCTTGTAAATAATATTACAACATTTGTTTTTTTTTTTTTGCAACAAATGAACTAGTCTACGGACCTGTGGGTGGGATCAAACTGTTTAGTTACTTGTACGAAATGTCATAATCATTCATGCATTTGCTCGTGTTTAGTGACAGAGTCAGGATTTGGTTACGCCGTGGGCTCAGTGGTGGAATGATCTAGGATATCTAGGCTGGACTATGACAATATTACCTAGACTTAACTGAATTTAACCAGACTGTACACTAAATATTTTTCCACACTTTGAACTGAAGTCTATCTTATCCGGGGTGTGGCTCCGCTTGGTGTTCAATATACGACCATACGCATAAGCATGTACGTGGCTTAGATCTCCAAGTGGGCCGGTCAAATACAGCAAAATGGAACCAGAGTTACGCTTACGGTTACAATGATAAAGCCAAACAGGGACACCTAGGATTTCGTCAAATTTCGATGAAGCTCGATAGATTGGGTGTGTTCCAAAATTAACGAATCTCCCTTGAAGTGTGAGAATGGGAACTTTTGATCGAAGTCTCTACAATTTGAACTATATTAGCATTATAATAACTTTCGTTCTTCAAAATTAATGTTTTTCTAAGTTTGTTTCCTCGCCATGAACCAAAATAAAAAAAAGGAAATTTCCATCGATAGCACCAATATATTTGACCTTGAATTGGTAGCAGGAAATTTTATGGTACAAGCAAATCCTGATACTATGGATGTAGATTTCCCAAATAGAAATTATAAATGATAGACCACAAAACTTGACGCCCACGTTTGTTGATTAATTAGGGGTTAATCAAACCGTTGAACATTATTTATTTTCAAAAATATACCCAGGTCGAAGTGTCGGCACATGTTGGGTACGTAAGAGTAGATCCGGAAATGCTCTCTAAATTTAAATTATGTATTTATATATAAAAAACCCTACTAAAAGGTGAATAATTCTACGTGACGTAAGGGCTAGTTTAATTTTCTTGTTAAAAAGGGCGAGTTATATTCAGTGCTCTACGCTCCTAACGTACTTGATTACATCCATACACATGCATAGTAGAACCTCTTGAAGAAAATTCGTAGTTTACAATTTGACCATTTAATCTTCTTGGAATAGTATTACCTTTCAAGACAAGTTTGTGATCTGTTCTGCATGATTCAACGCCAAGAACGAAGAATTCGTGCTAGACTTGTTCGAGTTCCTGATCGTTAGATTTCTACTAGTGAACATTTTGTCTCCCACGTAGCATGTTCGATTAGTAGGCTAGTAGAGCGTCATCGTTGGAAGAGTCCTAGAACTTGCACTAACGTAAGGAAACGCATGCCTTCGAATTCTGAATGCTTTCGGGTCAAACGGAAAAAAAAAGTGAGACATACGGTTATCTCTCTTATGACCAACACCGATAAGCAAACCATCATGTAGTACCGTTCACAACAAATAACTAACATCGTCAAATCTAACACAGGTGATGAGGAAAGGATTACGTTACCTCAGCTCTCGCGTACCAGAAGCATCATGCCAATACTCGTCGTACTCCAAACCGCACCTGCAACTATCATCACCCAAAACAAAGACGTCAAACCTCGGTATGCTCTCGTTACAAATACACTATGGTTAGCTCAAACAGGTATTCAAAAATAAATTTGAACAACGATTCTTGCATTTTATAACGTACGATGGAGGAGGGGTGTTTTGGCCATTTTACAGAAATTGTCGCATTGAGCAGAAGACGAGCCCCGATTCCTCGCCTTTGGAGTGGCATCGCTGCGGCAAATAAGAAAATTTTCCAAGAAATATAAATGCATATATACGCTATCATTTTATAAAATTATCCAAAATACCCCTCCTCCATCCTCTTCCTTGAGGTGAATAGCGCAACCTCAGCACATAACTGTTGTTGTGATTAAGGTGGTGATCGGTTCGGCTGAAAAGCTCATGGCTTATGGCTGAAAACACTGTAGCTGGCTGAAAAAAAACACTGTACCTGACAGAGGCTTATTTAGCATAATTAAATTTAAAAAATTTAAAAATATAAAAAATATGTTAGCCCATTACGTATAATACAAACAAATACAGGAAAAAAAGAATCGGCAAAAAAGCTCAACAAAAAACCAAAAATTCAAAAAAAGACGAAACTTATGAATAGTTCAAGCACGGCTCGTTTGATAGGACGTCACGACGGAATAATTCAGGTTTCCATTAGCATTTTCACAAATATTTGAATTTTTTTGAAGGGTAGAATTAATGGAGCTTTTGCATATGGTCAAAACCCTCTGACGCTTATCAGAATGGCACAGAAACTGTACTTTTCACTTTTGCAGAGTTTCCACGTTAATTTGAAATGGCTGGATTCTTTAGTTTTAGTTTATTATTTTAAACAGTACATTTTTTAAGATTAGATTTATAAGTAAGTTGTAGTGGACACTGTACCGAATTCAACTATACCGGCTAAAATCGCATTTGACTGTTTCCATTTGCGTACAGCCTCCCGCGAACAGGCATAATTCAAAAATCATAAGCTAAAAGTAAGAGTCACAGCTCAACATAACTCACCCGATACGCAAATCAACACTAAACTTGTAATTTGAAAAACTAAGTCAAATATGTAGCTCACTATCATATTTACACCTTTGTCTCTCAAATGAAGAAAACAACGAAATATCCCCCTAAAACAGGAGAGAAACTATAAGCTAAGAATATAACTCTGCTTTCCATCTTCAAGGTTGCTCGATCCAAACTGAACTAAGGAACAATTCGTCAGAAGTAGCCGTCCATTAATTACGCATGCATATTAAGGAGTATATGCATATTAGCAGCAATTTGTGCCTCCGCTGGGCCCTGATTTCGCGTCGCGGAGTATCTGCGTCACCATCCCGATCCCGTTCTCCAGCCACCCGTCCCCTTCCAACGGCCTCGCCGCGCCGGCGAGGACGTTGAAGATTTGCATCAAGAACAGGAGCAGCAGCCCCACCTTAGCCATCTTCGCCGTTGCCGCCATTTTTGTCGACTTGTTGCACAGACGACAGACAGATGCACAGAGAGCTGTGGAAAGTTTTGGAGAGAGAGAGAGAGAGCTTGAAGTTTGGTTCTTGTGCTTAGTCTCTGATCTTAATTTGGAGAGAGCTTGTCATGGTGAGCTTGTTTATATAGACGTATGCATAGGGTGGTTCAGTCAGACGTACTGTTCGGCTACAGTGTTTTCAGTTGCATGGTTTGAAGTGTTGATTTGTGTTCTTGGTATACTAGTGTTACCTTTACGTCTAGGTTATGATTCAAACATAAGAATAAAGAATTCGTGCAAGACCCGTTCAAGTTCTTGATCTGAATCCTCTACTGCCTGTGCTTTTGGTGTCCCACGTGGGGGTTTTGGTCTGAATCGATGGTCTGATGAATACACTTCGGTTCTTGAATTGCTTGTGCTTGTGCGACTAGCAGGCCGTAGGCTAGTACGCACACTATATGCCGCTGGTGGAGACGAAGAGTCCAAGAACCTGCATCACCGTATATAAGGGAATGCATGCCTTTGAATTCTGAATGCTTTCATGGTCAAACAAAAGAATATGAATATTGGTTGTGCAACAAGAACGTGAAATACGATGGACGGATGCATGGATAGTTGGTCCTGGTCGTGTAGCTAAGCTTAAGTATGGCATAAGAAAAATAGGAAATATTAAAGAGAAGAATCGAGCAACGAGTTGCATCATGTGGCTTGGTCGGTACAAGTGAGGAGTGTTCCGATAGAACCAAAACAGGAGAGACTTGCCGACTTGTGGCAAGCACGGCAATTACTTGCAAGGAAGATAAGAACCGGGTCAAGGAAGAATATTTTGTTAAGTTGACCAAAATATTGAAACTATTTTGGATCAAAACCACAACGCTTGAGCGGCACTTCCAAAAGTGGTTTAAGTAAGAAGAAACTGAGAAGATCGAGTTAGATCAAAGACTAATGACTTAGCAGATGCAAAGCTCATATACCTCGAAAAACATGCATGAGTATAGTTGTGAGTAAAACCTGTGTTGTGTAGGGTTAACAGGTTTCCCCTATATGTGCTATTGGATAATATCTATTAGGATTAAATGTGGACTGGTTGCATCTTCTATTTAACAGGTTGAGAAGGATATTTGCTAGTTAACCATCTAATATTTTCTCATTGAAACCAAGTGTTCTAGAGTTTAGGTTTAAGAAGTGTGAGGGTTATGGTGTGCTATCTTGTCCTTCAAGTAGAGTGACTATAAAACCTCCATCCTTAAGTAGCAATACATCAACTTTGTTCATCCCTCTTGGATTCCCTTGTTTTAGTTGATTTGCTCTTGATCTTGTTGGTTTTAATCTTTTCTCCCCTCTTCTTGATCTTGTTGGATGCCAAAGACAAGTAAGTGACGGAGATGACACACGAAAATCAATTTTCATTCATCTATACATCAATTTGGGCAAGTATTGAACTTGCATTGGCTCAGGTTGATTTTTCAGTTCTGGAACAAGGGAGCGGTTAGACCGTTCCCCCTCTAGTTAGATCGCTAGAGTCCAGTTAGACCTGCGTGAGCTGGTGGTTAGACCACCAGGCACCAGTCAGATCACCTCTTGGTCGTTTGTCTGACCGCTAGAACTCTGAGTTCTTTAGGTTTAGGTTTCTTGAGTTATCTACTTTGGTATTCGCTTCTAATCCTGAACTTCATAGCTATATAGCTATCGAAGTGAAGAATCGGTGAATACTTCGGAATTTTTTTTTGAAGGCATCATTCACCCCCTTCTGTTGCCGTTACGGCCAAAAAAACTTTTACATAGTTTGCACTCTTAATTGTATTCGCACATAGCTAATACTATGTAGTATTTGTAAATCAGCACCATGCATCTTACTAAAATGACATCTAATTTGGACTAAATGTATTACAACATATAATGCTTGAATCTTCGCATGTTGCAAGTTTGTAACTCCATGTTCAATTTCTTTGAGCGAGGCGGCGTTGAAAGCCCAAATGAGTTATTACAAGTGCGCATGATCATCCTTAATATCATTTGAATTTAAATAGATGCGGAAGCGCGGTGCCATGCCGCGCTAGCTACTACATGGACCAAAGAAAAAAGTAGACAATTCGTAAAGGGGATTTCTTTTTTGTAAAAACTAACGCTTAATTACATAAAAGGAGGCATTTTATGAAAAATCATGAACCGATGCGTAATTATGAGAAAATTGTAGGGTTTTATTCTGTAAATGGCGAATGTGTTGAAATCTAAATAGTTGACAAATGTGGTCGGAACATCATGGTTGACCAACATGGTTGAAACATTGTGGTCGACCAATGTAGTCGAAACATCACGATGGAAGGAAGGTGGTCAAAGGACGTGGCCAGATTAATGTGATCAAAATATCATGCTCGAACCATTGTGCTTGTAATCACGTGATCGGTTTAACGTGTTGTAGCAACATGGTCGAAATATCGTTGTTGAAAAATACGGTCGTAGGAATGTGGTCGAAACGTCGTGGTCGATCCACGTGTTCGAATTAACGTGGTCAAAACATTATGGTCGAAACCTCGTGATTGAACCGAAGTGGTTGAAACATCATGATCAAAAATATCATGGTCAAAACAATATTGTCGAATGAACGTGGTCGAAACATCGTGATCGTCACAGCGTGGTCGATCAAACGTGGTCGAACAACATGATTGAACCATCGTGATTGAACGAACATGGTCGAAGCATCGTGATCGATACAACGTGGTCGACCGAATTAGTCAAAATGTCATGATCGAACCACCATGGTCGAAACAACATGGTTAAAACCTTGTGGTCGATTGAGGTAGTTGAAACATCTTGATTGAAAATATTGTGGTCGAACCAAGGTGGTTGAAACAACATGGTTGACCAAAGTGGTCGAAACATCGTAGTCGACACAACGTGGTTGAATGAATGTGGTTGAAACCTCGTGGTCGACCGAAGTGGTCGAAACATTCTGTTAAAAACCATTGTGCTCGAACAACCGTGGTCGAAAAAATCATAGTCGAACCAGTGTGGTCGACACAACATTGTCGATCAAAGTGGTTGAAACCTCATGGTCGAATCTACGTGGTCGACCCAAATAGTCAAAACATCGTGATGGACCTAACATGGTTGAACCAAGGTGGTGGAAACACCATGGTCGACCAACGTGGTCGAAACATCATGGTCGACCCAAATGTTCGAAAAATGGTGGTTGAAACAACGTGGTCGAAACAGTATGGTCGAATGTATCATGGTCTATCGATGTGGTCGAAACCATCCTAGATGAAATCTCATGGTCGACCAAAGTGGTCAAAACCATTTTGGTCGAAACCATCGTGGTCCAACAACCGTGGTCAAAACATCCTGGTCAAAACACTCGTGGTCAAACTAGCATGGTCGACACAACATGGTCGATCGAAGTGGTCGAAACAATATCGTGGTTGATACAACGTGGTCGAAATAACATGATCGAACATATTGTGATCGACACAATATGGTCGAAACAACATGGCCGAACATATTGTGGTTGACACAACATGGTTGAATGTATCATGCTCGAAATCTCGTGGTCATGTTTTAAACCTTTTGGTCAAATCAAAGTGATCGAAACATCCTGGTTGAAACTATCATGGTTGGCAAAATGTGATCGACAAAATGTGGTCGACTAAAGTGGTCGAAATGTCGTGATCAAACCACCGTGGTCAAAACCTCGTGGTTGACCGAAGTGGTCAAAATATTCTGGTCGAAACCAAACAATCATAGTCAAACCAGCATTGTCGACCCAACGTGGTCGAATGAACATGGTCGAAACCTCGTGGTCGACCAAAGTGGTCGAAACCACTGTGATTGAACAACCGTTGTTGACCAAAGTAGTTGAAACCATCCTGGTCAAAACCTTGTGGTTGGAACATTCTGGTTGAAACCAACATGGTCGACCCCAAATGACGGAACCATCGTGGTCAAAACAACATGGTTGAAACCTCGTGGTCGATCAAGGTGGTCGAAACATAAATGTCAAAAGTATTGTAGTCGAACTAAGATAGTGGAAACAACATGGTCGAAATATGGTGGTCAAAACAGCGTGGTCAACTTAAGTGGTCAAACCAAGGTGGTTGAAACAACATGGTCGACCAGTGTGGCCGAAATATCTTGGTCGAAATCTCGTGGTCGACCGAAGTGGTCGAAACAACATGGTCGGCTGAAGTGGTCGAAACCTCGTGGTCGAACCAGCGTGGTCGACCCAAGTGGTAGAAATATCGTGGTCGCCACAAAGTGGTCAGATATGGTGATCGAAACAACGTGGTTGAAACAATATGGTCAAACGTATCCTGACCAACCAAAGTGGTCAAAACCAGTCTGGTCAAAACCATCGTGGTCGACCAAAGTGGTCAAAACAATATTGTGGTCGAAACAACATGGTCGAACGTATCGTGCTTGAAACCTCGTGGATGAACGTATCATGCTCGAAGCCTCGTGGTTGAACCAAAGAGGTCGAAACTATCATGATCGAACCAACGTGGTTGAAACATCGTGGTTGGCACAATGTGGTCGACCGAAGTGGTTGAAACGTCATGCTCGAACCACCGTGGTTGAAACAACATAGTTGAAACCTCGTGGTCGCCCGAGGTGGTCAAAATATCCTGGTCAAAAATATCATAATAGAATCAGCGTGGTCAACCTAACGTGGTCTAACCAAGCTGGTGGAAACAAAATGGTTGATCAAAGAGGTCGAAACATCTTGGTCGACACAACATGATCGAACAAACGTGGTGGAAACATCTTGGTCAAAACCTCATGGTTGACCAAATTGGTCAAAACATCCTGGTCGAAACCATCATGGTTGAACAACCATGGTCGAAATAATCATGGTTGAACCAGCGTGGTCGAAACATCATGGTCGACAAAATGTGGTCAAAATATGGTGGTTGAAACACTGTGGTCAAACAAACATGGTCGAAACATCCTGGTCAAAACCTCATGGTTGATCGAAGTGGTCGAACAATATAGTCGAAACATCCTGGTCGAAAATATCATGGTCGAACCAGCATGGTCGAATGTATCGCGATCAAAATATCGTGCTCAAAACCTCATGGTCAAAGTATCCTGGTCGAAACGAACATGGTCGAATCAACGTGGTTAAAATAACATGGTCGAACATACCGTATTTGAAATATCGTGCTCAAAACCTCGTGGTCGAAACATCCTGGTCGAAACTATCGTGGTCAAACTAACGTGGTTTAAACAACATGGTCAAACATATCGTGCTCGAAACCTCATGGTCAAAACATCCTAGTTGAAACTATCATAGTCAAACCAACGTGGTCGAAATAACATGGTCGAACGTATCGTGGTCGAAAGAATCGTGGTAAAAAATATCATGGTCGAACCAGCGTAGTCGACCCAAGTAGTCGAAGTATCGTGGTCAAAACAGCATGATTGAAGCAACGTGGTCGACTCAAGATGGTGAAGACAACATGGTCGACCAAAGTGGTCAAAACATCATGGTCGAAACAATTATGATTGAAACAATTGTGGTCGAAACATCATGATCGACACAAACGTAGTCGAACAAATGTGATGGTGTAAACAAAAGGGCTCACAATAGGGAGATTGCTAACATTTTCGAAACTATGTGGTCAACCAGCGTAGTTAAAACATCGTGGTCGAAACAACATGACCGATTAACATGGTTGAAACATCGTGGTTGAAATAACGTGGTCCGCTAATGCACTCGGAACAACGTGTTCAAAAAAACGTGGTCGAACAAATACAGTGGTGTAAACAAAAGGACTTATAATAGGGAGATTGCATATTCTATAAGTAAGTAGAATACATAAGGAAAACATATATTAGATATACGTGAATAAGCACATACATATGGAGTATGATACAAGATTCGAAGAAAACTATGATTACTGAAGTCTATGTATGTGATGTATGTGTTGGTTGCGTATTGTAAACAAGTATTTTTTTACAAAATCCTAAGAGGTTACAAAAGCATATCATAGAGAAGAAGCAGCGAAAATAACATGAGATACTAAATAGAAGAAAGCACTGCTTTATATACTATATTTTTGTTTTAGTAGAAACGCCTTGGTCATCTTCGATTAACATTTTTAGTCCTGAACATGATGTAACTGGCTGTGGTCGAAGCGCCGTACTCGAAGCGTCGTGGTTTGCAGCATGAGCGAGAACGTGATCGAAGCGCCGTAGTCGAAGCCCTATAGCAACCGGCCCCAACGACTGCTTCAACTACGGCATTTCAACCACAACCCTTTTCTTTCTAGAAAGTACTTGAAATGTCGTGGTCTACCTCGCGGTCGAGAACGTCGTCGAAGCGCCGCACTCGAAGCGCTTGACAATCGACCTCGACGACTGCATCGACCACGAAGTAGTAGTCAAATGGATGTGATCGAAGCGCCTGTAAAATTTGATAAAGGTAGCATAAAATTCGATAATGATAGCACCTCAAGTCCATAAGAGAATAGAGCAAATTCGGTAAACATAACGCAAAATTTGATAAAGATAGCATCTAGCACCTCAGGTCCAATGCACCACGACGAAAGCGCCGTGAACATTCGCGAGAACATATGAAGCTCACCCAAAGGTCGTGCATCGCGTGGTCCGCCCGATTGAACGGTCGACGCAGGTGTGAGGTAAAGAAGAGTATATTCAGCAAAGTGAAGGACCTTTTTGCAAAGTCAGTGATGTGGCACAGAAAAAACGGGAATCCCTATATTTAATATAGGGACTATAAGGATCTTATTGGGGGGAGTGGGGCGTCCAAGCTGGATGGGCTGCCTACTCTGTTTTAGGACATTTTTTTTTATCCCGATTGCAAGCGGTGAAAATACTCAAACACCAGTTCACCGCACCATGTTTGGCTCACACATGGGTTTACGGTAACAATTCAAGTGTCTTGCCTCTGCCGGCCTACGAACTGGTATGAGCCTGTTGGGGTGCATAACCGGTATGAACCGTTCGTGTGGGTGGCACTCTGGCCCTTAGCAAAATCGCATGGGACCGTGTGGGTCCTGCGCCCCGTGCGTGGTTGCTATAGGGCTTGCCGTGACGACGACTTCTTGCATCTATAACGTACGATGGAGGAGGGGTGTTTTGGCCATTTTGCAGAAATTGTCGCATCGAGCAGAAGACGAGCCCAGATTCCTCGCCTTTGGAGTGGCATCTCTGGAATTATGGGCCTGTTTGGCAGAGCTCCACTAGCTCCATATCCACCTAAAAAGTGGATCTGGAGCTAGATTCACCGTGGAGCAGCTCCATCGTGGATCTGGGATTCGTCAAAGTGTTTGGTACAGCTCCACCTCCCTCTCTATCTCACTTACACCTGGGCCCCACACGTCAGGGGGCAAAATGAAAAAAACCCCGGCCGACGCAGGGGAGGCGGAGGCCGGGAGGAGGCGGAGGCGGACGCGGGGGAGGCGGAGGCCGGGAGGAGGCGGACGCGGTCGGAGGCGGGAGGATGCGGGGGAGGCGGAGGCCCGGGAGCAGGCGGAGGAGGTGGTGCGGGCCCGGGAGCAGGCGGACGCGGGGGAGGCGGCGTCGGCCCGGGGGAGGCGGCGCCGGCCCGGGGGAGGCGGATGCGGGGGAGGCGGAGGCCGGGAGGAGGCGGGCGCGGTCGGAGGCGGGGGAGGTGCAGCGGAGAGGACGGCGCGGCAGAGAGGACGGCGCAGCGACGGGAAATAAAAAGAACGAAACGTTTTTTTGTGTGTAATCAGTGGCATGGTGGGTAATTTTCTCCAACTCCACCAACTTGAGTCTGGTGGAGCACCCCTTGAGGTGCTCCATGTATTTGGTGGATCTGGAGCCAGATCTATGGTTTTGGTGGAGCAGATCCATGGTGAAGCTGCTGGAGCTAGAACTGTTTGGCTTGGAAAAGTGGATCCGGATCTGTTTTTTGTGAATCTAGAGCTGGTGGACCTCTCCCAAACAGGCCCTATATCCTTTGCAATGGCAAATCACAAAATTGATCGAATTTGAGGCGGTAAATACGAAATTTTTCCAAGAAATATAAATGCACATATACGCTATCATTTTATAAAAATATCCAAAATACCCCTCCTCCATCCTCTTCCTTGAGATGAATAGCGCAACCTCAGCACATAACTACTGTTGTGATTTAAGTTCAAGCACAGCTCGTTTGCTAGAACGTCACGACGGAATAATTGAGGTTCCCATTAGAATGTTCACAAATATTTGAATTTTTTGGAAGGGTAAGGGGATATGCAAATCAACACAAAACTTGTAATTTAAAAAACTGAGTCAAATATGTAGCTCAGTATCATATTTACACCTTCGTCTCCCAAATGAAGAAAACAACGAAATATCCCCCTAAAACAGGAGAGAAACTGAATTAAGGAGCAATTCGTCAGGAGTAGCCGTCCATTAATTACGCATGCATATTCAGGAGTATATGCATATTAGCAGCAATGTGTGCCGCCGCCGGGCCCTGATTTCGCGTCGCGGAGTATCTGCGTCACCATCCCGATCCCGTTCTCCAGCCACCCGTCCCCTTCCAACGGCCTCGCCGCGCCGGCGAGGACGTTGAAGATTTGCATCAAGAACAGGAGCAGCAGCCCCACCTTCGCCATCTTCGCCGTCGCCGCCATTTTTGTCGACTTGTTGCACAGACGGCAGACAGATGCACAGAGAGATGTGGAAAGTTTTGGGGAGAGAGATAAAGAGAAGAGCTTGAAGTTTGGTTCTTGTGCTTAGCCTGAGCTTAATTTGGAGAGAGCTTGACATGGTGAGCTTGTTTATATAGATGCGTGCATATAGGGTGGTTCCAGTCAGACGTACGGTTCGGCGTACAGTGTTTTTCAGTTGCGTGGTTTTGAAGTCTTGGTTGCGTTCTTGGTATATACTACTGTTACCTTTGCGTCTAGGTTCTGATCCAAACGTAACAATAAAGAATTCGTGAAAGACTCGTTCAAGTTCTTGATCTGAATCCTCCACTGCCTGTGCTTTTGGTCTCCCACGTGAGGGTTTTGGTCTGAATCGATGGTCTGATGGATACACTACGGTTCTTGAATCGCTTGTGCTTGTTCGACTAGCAGGCCGTAGACTAATATGCGCACACTATATGCAGAAGCTGGTGGAGACGAAGAGTCCAAGAACCTGCATTACCGTATATAGGGGAATGCATGCCTTTGAATTCCGAATGCTTTCATGGTCAAACAAAAAGAATATGAATATTTGTTGTCCAACAAGAACGTGAAATTCGATGGACGGATGCGTGGATTGTTGGTCCTTGTGAAAGGGAGGAAAGAAGGTTGCATATATATGACTATATGAGCATGCTGTGTACTTTCGTCCATGTTAATGTCGCCGACGGAAACGGTCGATCGCTGCTGGCTAGTACTCGGTCAAGAAATAGCTCCTGCATGTACTTCCATTGGACCAAACGTTTCTCGTGAATTTTCAGGTCGAAATATGTTTCTAGCTTTTGCAATGAAATAGCTAGCATGGATGAGAAATGTTGACCGTAGATAGAGTTCGAGTCATCTTGGCTGTTGGTTCTTGGAAAATCAAAAGTGCTGACCATTTTAGCTGTCAAAAGGTCAAAGAGTTGGAACATGTCCAACGAAAAATATGTACGAGGTGGTTAGAAGTCGGAAACAGTGACTCATTCTGCACGGCCAAAGCAACACGTACGCGCACATATGTGCAACTACATGCACTCTGCATCTACCTAACCCCTATCATCCGGTGGCGGAATCAGGATTTAGTTACGTTCCGAACTTAATAGTATAATAATCTGGACTATTTAGGCTGTACCATGAAAATGTTATCTAGGCTGGATTAAATTTACCCAGACTGTACATTAGATATTTTTTATACCCTGAGCTAAAGCCGACCCTACCCGGGGTGTGGTTCCGCCCCTGCTATCATGTATATAAGTTGGATCCACCATGCAAATCTTTCTCCAACCATAAATCAACCAAGCTCAACAGCTGAACAACAAATCCTGAAGAACTTAACTCGAAGCAAAGTCAATCTTTCAGTAGATCAGTCTGTCTCCCGTCTGCACCACAACAGCAGCATTACAGCAATGGCGGCGACCGCAACGGCGATGATGAGGACGGCGAAGGTGGTGTTGCTGCTCGTGTTCTTCATGCAAACCTTTAACGTCTCGGCGAGGACGTTGAAGGGGGATGGCTGGTTGGAGGACGGGATTGGGATGGTGATGGAGATGCTTGGCGACTTGATATCAGGGTCCAACCCTCCCACGCACTGCTGCTAAGCAGCATATGTAGTACAACACGGTGTATAGTAATTTCTGACAAGTTAATCTTGTACAGCTGGAAGATGTAAAGATGTGGGGAAATGAGTCACCTAGGCTTTGAGGATAAACAAGAATGTACAGGAATTCTTTAATTTGTTTGAGAGATCAAGAAGCAAAGAAGCTAGGTCTAGCTGTGATCGTACGGACATAGGTGATAATGTCTTGTGAGTAAATTCGTTCAATTTTTGAAATAATGAATGACAGCGTTGTCGTTTATTGATAGTCGTATTCCGATGTCAAAGAACTGCTTTTGCCGGTTACTCTTTTGTTGTACTTGGACCTTCATCTTTATGCCTAGTTTGTTTCAGATATCACGGTGCCATTCCTTCAATTTTACCACAGTTTAGCAAAGTAATTCTCTTCTCAAAAGAAAGAAGTTTTTTCCCTAATTTTCGCTATTGTGTTCTACGCCAAGATCAAAAATAGGATGAGAGAAAAAATGACCACGGAGATATTGTTTAGGAAACAAAAAATGACCACATAAAGTTCGACCCCCTGTGGTGGTTGGTCCTGGCCACCAGACCTGCTGACCTGTGACCATTTGAGCTGTCCTTGTAAGCTCAAACATAAGAGTTGGAATACGTCTGAAAACGATACTAGTAGGTGTAAAGACTGTATGAAGCCGGACGGTTCTGCACGGTCGGTCGAGCAGCGTTTGTGGTTAGCAGGGCAGAGCAAACAACGTGCGACACCTACTGTCGAATTCTTCACGCTTAAATCGATCGGAATCGATTCTGGACCGGAAGAAGCATGTCACTAACTATTCATTTTGCTGATAAACGTCGGTCACCAATAGTGTGCACCATGGACCATGGTGTAGTGATTCTTCGATGCTTTCTTGAGTGGCCAGTTGAGCTGTTGCCTCAGCCCTGTATTAGGCATGCTCCCGGCCGTCCGATCAGCAAATGTGTCGTTTTTACTAGCTAGCGAGTATTGCATGTGCTAGGGTAGCCATTTGTGTACTCTATGCCTTGGTGCTTTCCTGTAACAAGATAGTACTACTTGTGTGCCAGAGAAATCTTAGCCGTGTGTTTTGGATCCAACAACGCTGAAGCTACTGCAGGGTACATAGCCCCTCCAATTCATTGCTTATGGATGCTCCCGGCCAGGCGCCCCTCAGCCCCACTGGTCGGAGCCGAGTCAGCCGAGCCCCAGCTCGAGCCAAGCCGAGATGCCCCTCGTCCGCGCGAGCACGTGCACGGCTCGTTTGCGTGCACGCCTCCCACGTCCATCCGCATGTGCCCCTGTTTGTGGACAGTAATCGAGAATGGCTTTGCCCAGCTGCGCCAGGTATACCTCACCACTGTGGCTCTTCTTTTGAGCTACGGCTGATCATATTTAGCTATAGTTAATATTTTTTATCTGTATTTCTTAAGGTAATAACAGAGATGTCGACGTAAATGACACACACGATTTTAAGCTCAGGAAGCTGCTTGGAGACAGAGACGGACCATCCCATGTGGTAAGGTCAAGCGGCCGCCTAAGCTCCTCCTACAGCCAGACCCCCACCCCCTTCCTCCTCGCACTTCCAGTATTCTCTTGGCAGCATCTTCCAGTATTCTCTTGGTAGCGTCCCACGACAAGGTCTTGGCTCACGCTTGCGAGGTTGAAGACAACAAACACCCAACGCCTCATGATGGTGGGGCCAGTAGCCAAGGGCCTTGAGCACTGAGGAGGTTGAGGTGTTGTGGGCCTGGCTCGTGACATAGCTCATTAGCTAATGAGATTGAGTCCCACTCAACCATATGCCCACACTACTACAAAAAGTCTAATACTAAATGTCACATCACAGACGGCTATCCAAAACCGTCAGTATTAAATATAATCATAGACGGTTTTAATTTAGAGATTGTCTGTGTTGCTACCAGCGCTAAAAACCGTCTGTGAAGAACTAATATCACAGACGATTCATGGTGAATACTGTCTGTGAATTATCATAAACGGTTATTGACAAGAATTGTTTGTGACATTTCCAAAATATCATAGACAGTTTTCTCTTTGAACCGTCTGTGATAATTCACAAATGATTTGTATTAAAAACCATCTGTGATAATTAAGTCATTATAGATGGATTTTATAAAAAAACCGTCTGTGTTAATTCCACTATATTAATTGCACGCAGACCCGTCGACCTGCCTTAATTCTAGATCTAAGATGCTGCTTTGAGCTGGAGGCGATGCTTTGAGGCGGCCATTTGGTGAAAGAAAACTATTTGGCAAAAGTGATTGTAGATCCATTAATTTCTTAACTTCCTATGGTTAGTAATTTATTCCTAATTGTATTATAATTTAGATTTAGCTTTTGGTAAAAGGAGAATTGAAGATGGTTTAAATCTAGCTAGTTTGATGTAGAGAGAAGATTATTTACATTTAGCATGGTTTAGGGTTTAGTCAATTCATAGTCTACTTCTACTTAATTCAATTTAATTAATTATTCTTGCTACATATAGCTACTTTATGTATCCTTAAATTGTATAAATTAATGGGGGTTCTGATGTCTCATGAAAATTGTTTGTTACATTTGAATCAGAAGAAACTAATTGTTATATGTGTAATATAGGATCGAAGCTAGATGTACGCTGGAAACCATGTGAGTGAAGAGTATATTAATGGCGTGTTTGCTTTTACAAGAGCTGCTGAGGAGGATATGTTGAATAAGAGAGTGGAATATATGTACAGTCCATGCATTGACTATGAGAATCTAAAGATGTTTAAGAACCGAACGTAGATTGAATTGCACTTGATTCGAATAGGTTTCGAAAAGGGGTATGCACGTTAGATCAATCATGGTGAAGAGCAGATTACATAGGAAGGTAGTAATAATGACATCACCACCGAAGTCAATGATATACCATCGGATAATGTTGATTGTGTTTCTGATTTGGATAGGCTGCATGATAACAATCTGAATCAGATGCTTCGCGATGCAGAAGGAACTGTGATGAAAGAGAGTACGTTAAATTCTGGGGTTGATGGAGGACTCGGAGAAACCTTTGTTCACTTGCTGCAAGTCAAAGTACACGAAATTGTTAACAGTGCTTGAACTACTGAAATTGAAGGCAAGAAACGATTGGTTTGATAAGAGTTTCATGGCGGTGTTAGGTCTTTTAGCAGACATGCTTCCGGAGGGAAATGAGTTGCCCAAAATCACCTACAAAGCTAAGAAGGTTTTTTGTCTATTGAAAATGGAAGTAAAAAGAATACATGCATGTTCGAACGACTGTATCCTCTACCGTAAAGAGTATGCAAACATACACGTACATGAGAATGTGTGATATATGGAGGGAACATCACATACAATTTTAAAGTAAAACCGTATGTGCTATTTATCATCACAGATGGTTATAAAGTAAAACCATCTGTGATGTTTTATTATTACAAATAGTTTTGCTTGCGAACCATCTGTGATGATAAATATTATAGACGGTTCCTAACTAGAACTATCTGTAATTATTCTCATATATATATTGCGCACTAGGGTACTAACGCTACTAGTCACTAACGACGCTGTCTCCCCCGAGCCCATCACCCTCCTCCTCCTCCCCCCGAACTCCAGTGGCACTCCTCCCCCGAGTGTGTCGCCTCCCCCGAGCCCCTTGGTGTCCTCCTCCCTGGAGCCCATCGCCACCTCCCCCGAACCAGTTGCCCACCTCCTCTTCCCCCAACTCCAGCGACACTCCTCCCCCGAGGACGCCGCCTCCCCCAAGGATGACGCCGCCTCATCCGACTCCAGCAGCCCTCCTCCCTCGCATCGTCAACTCAATGGCTTAGATTGCCATTGCGGCTGTGAGTTTTTCTCTGTATTTTGATATTTACTATCATGCTCCATTTGTCGTGCTAGTTAATCTTAGTTCTATTATCTCTGGAACTCGTAAGTGCTAGCACTTGGGGGGACTTTGCATGATAGTTTATAGTTGCTATAATTGTTGAATGAAGAATTTGGTCAATGTGAAATTCTTATGTGACAATTTGTGATATTGAGTCAGGCTGTGAGCTGAGTTATTATCTTTACATACTAATTCTTACTAGACATGTTTTCGGTCAGTAAGTCATATATCTGAATATTTCTGCTAGAGCAGTTTACTTAAGACGCTTTCAGACAGTAAGTTATATATATGAATATCTCTGTTAGAGCAATTTAATTGAAGTGAATAGTTTTGATATATGTTTATAGTTCATTGTTAAGTTTACTGCTGCTTATCTTCAGATATTCGGTAAGGTAGTATAAAGTTAAAAGCATGACTGATTAGAGAAATTATCACATAAATATGTGATCATATTAGACCCTTATGGCGAGGAGGCCTTGTTGCTAGTAGGTGCGACCCGACACCTGAGAGCAAATCAATTAAATCAATTTGTGCATTATGCATATCATTGTAGCCTACTTACTTGCTATTTAAATGGCATGCTAGATTTACATGTTTTCCTATTGATGTTGTCATTTACTTGCTACTGAAAATATACTTTGATTGTATTATATGTGCCGCCTATTTTTTTCTGACAATTCTGGTTTACTTGGCACATTGATTTTTGAGACATTCCAAATTCACCAAGAATTGCTCACTTCTATTATCTTTTGAAGATGTCGTCTGCTCATTCTTCGTCATCATCACTGGATGCATGTGATGCATCATCCTCTGGAAAATCCCGAAAAGGACTATCGAAAAGGCCCAAGGGCCGATTTACCATCACGGATGTTGATGCTTCTGGGACCCCTCTCAATCCTCACTGAGCAGTGTCTGCATTTCGGAGACTGGTCGGAATAGTTGCACAGGAACATATTAATATCACATTCGATTCGTCGAAGAAAGTGACTGAAGATCAGAAAATGAGCTGGTGATGGAAAATTTTCATTCGTTCGAGATCTCAGAAGAACACAAGGGCTCCATGAAATGACATGTGTTGCTAGTAGCATGTAAAGTGTATAAGAACTTCAAGAGCATGCTTGTCAAGCAATACGTGAAGAAGGATCTGATGCCCTTCCACTAGTATTTATTCTTGGAACCATAATGGCAAGAGTTTGTATGATGAAGACGTCAGATAATTTTAGGAGTGAAAGTGCGGCACATAGAGTCCTCCAGGAAAAACACACACACCCCCCACAGACTTGGCACTGCTAGGTATGTAGGTAAAATTCCAGACTGGAGGAATGAGAATGAGCAGACAATCCTGTGGGATACCTCCCTGCTATTTGTTAGGATCCCTAATGAGCGCGCCCGAAACTGGACAAGTGCGAGGTCATCAACTATGCCGTCGAGGGCCATCTCCTTTCGAAACCCCACAGACGAGGAAGTGTCCCACCGTCTGGTAAGATATCGAACTACCTAGTTTGTAATTACTCCATAACTTCATAGGAAGTGAAACAACATGTCGGGCTCTTGTAGGAAGCGTTGAGTGTAGAATCTTTCTAAGGCTCATTCTAGGCAGTCAGGGAGAGAGATATACTCTCTATGGCCCTAGAAAATAAGGAGCACTCGAGTCGTACGAGAGGTCTTGATCTTTATGGTCCTTAGAAATATAGTTTCTTAGAGGACTCCGAAGCATACCGGAGTAGAAAGAGAGCCAAAGCCAGGTGCGAGGCACGGCTATGAGAAAAGATTAAGGCATCCGTTAGAGGGAAGATCGCTGATTATGTCAGAGATGAGATGCAAATGTATAGGAAAAATCAGCAGAAAGCCCCTACCACTCCTGTGCTAGCTAGTCCCCCAACTGTCAGAGTAGCTGTGCGTCTAACCCTACGTTGGAAAGCGATCACAGATTTCCTGTCAATGATATCCTGGTAATAATTATTACCTCTAGAATGTTTGATCCATTGATAGGACTATTGGAATAACTAATTTTGTATCGTTATATAGGTGGCAAAGAAAACTCCGTCTATATAGTTTTCTACATAGTAAGTGTCTAAGTGATAAATATTTAGTCTTTACTTTTGAATTGTCAAAACTAAATGGAGTATTGGACTGGATGATCACTGGTTGCTTGTTTGATTTTGTAGAAATGGATTTGAAGAGGTACTTTAGCATAATTTCAAGCACAAGCACCGGTATTTTTGATGTATTTTTTGATGTCCTACCTTTATCTTCACAATTTCACATGAGGATTGTAGTTGTTGATTCTGTTTAGTGTCATATACTCTTATTAGTATGTTTGCAACATAGTTTGTATATGGATCTTTTTGTATTTGGGTAAATACTCTTTGGTTGAAGATTGTTACTTTGCCGTACCTAAAATTTAGTCTTCGGTCTGCTACTACTTAGAGAAGCTATCCTATTTATTTTAGTTACTAAAGAAGTCGAAATCAAAAGCTAAAAAAACAAAAAGAACGGGCTCTAGCTACCCACTCCGTTTCCACTCGCCTCGAGATCCCCACTCCACTCCTCATATACCTCACACTAGCTACTAGCTTTGTAGCATACCTAGTGAGTGAGCACACGCCTTGGCACTCCTTGTCCAGTTTTTCTAGAGAGAGAGTGTGTGTAGTAGCTGATCTGATCAGTATGATGATACGGAGAGAAGCTTTCGTGGAGAGCTCGCAGTGCAGCAGCGGATGTCAATCCGGTTGGACTCTTTACCTGGACCATTCCAATGGCCACAGCCATCAGCATTGCTGCAGCTCTCTCCCTTACAAGCCCGCCCAAAGGCAGATGCTGCAGCAGGCGGAGTCCGACGAGGAGGACTCCATGGTCTCCGACGCGTCCTCCGGCCCGCCGACGCAACCGCGTGAGGAGGAGAAGCTGCAAGGTCACAAGCTTCCGCAGTGTCACTTCGGCTACCATTGCTATTCCAGCAGTGGTCATCGCAGTACGAGTGGCCCAAGCTCCGGCTGGTTCGGTTCAACCTGGACTCATAGTCTGGACGAGGCGAAGAGCAAGAAGCGGAGGGCCGCCATCCAAGGCGAGGAGGCGGTGCGTCGCCACGACGACGATCTCGACGACACCGCGATCTCGTCCGCCGTTTTCAGCTGCCCCATGGCACGTAATCCTAGCTACATTGCTCCACTCTACGGTGTATTCCCATATACTTCCTTAGAAAGAGTGTGTTAACTGGTTAGATATGTATTGTTTGTTCTGCAGATAAACGAGCACGCTCCCATCGACGTGGTGGAAGCAATGCACGGCGGAGGGGATCTGACGGACTTGCCGACCTGTGCTCTCTCTGCCAGGCAATTTGCGGAATGGCCAGCGATGGAAAGCACGAACATGCAGCAAGGTTATGGCGTTATGCAATGCTACACCGTAACTGACTAGAAATTAGAAAGGGCATCTTTTTTGGGCCACATGTATGACCAGATCAGTAGCTAGCTTGTTATTGCCTTCATGTCATGTACTACGCAGGGAGAATCTTCGATAGTCGGGACATGTTGCATGGCACAAACTGTTTGCTCTTAAGGAGCTCGATCGATCCTGTACTAATTTTTGCTTGCCGACTTGTATTTGTTCACTTTGTGTGTATGCATGCAAAGATTTGATGCCACTTCTAGTTACATCCATACATGCGTGTGCGGTGTGCCCCTGTCCTAACGCGCACCTGTACGTTTAAATAACCTGCATGAAAATTCTGAATATGCATGTTTACTTCCTGTTCATTTCTCTTCTGGCTCAGCATCCAAGATCAGTGAAACCTCTAATACAGCTCAAAAAACCATGGCAAGGCATATTCCATTATAAAACCCTCTTTTGATCATATCTTCTACATATAGAAACGGAAAAATTGCTCCTTAATTTACCCCAAAGTTTAATGGCGTTTGCTCATTTGCCCCATGATGTCTCACTGATATACGGGTCCAGGGCCTATATGTCAGTGAGACATCACGAGGCAAATGAGCAAACGTCATTAAACTTTGGGGCACATGAGCAAATCTCCCCTGGTTTTTGGGACGAAAACCGGAATCTGGCAACGGTTTTCCAAGTCCGTGATTAGCATCCCCATAGCTCTATACATTGTTGTCTTCACCGCAACACGTCACATACCCTGCACGGCTGCACCTGCAGGTACTGAGAGATGCGTACGTAACACAAGGACGTGTGCAAGTAATTAAGGCCACGCTCAAGTGGCTTTAGGCTGGGCTTTCGGGTTCAAAAGTTACAAGTTAGAGTGTGTCGGTTTTTTAATTTTGATTTTTTAATAGTTTAGTTTTTGTTTATTTATCATTTTTGTTTGTATTATTTGTAAAGATATAATTATTTTTATATTTTTTATTTTTTAATTAAATAACTTAGAAAAAGTTAACAACTCTAACAGTATAATTTTAGGTAAAAGTTGAAAGTCACAGGTGGTTAGAGCGGGGCCTACGCAGCAGCACGGATGCTTCCTCCCTCCGGCCTCGTGCAGCGCAGCCATGTCTGAGCGGTCTCGCTCTCGCGCACGCGCGTGCCGCCATGTGCGCTCCCACGCCGCGGGCATCGGCAGTGGCGACGGCGAGCGGCGCATGCGCGAGCATCGACGGGACGGACGGACGGACGGCACGCGCATGGCGCGCACATGATGCCATCGAGCGGCCGCGCCCACGCCCACCCACGGGGGCTCACGTGGTGGAGCTAGCCAGCGCGCCCCGGCACGCGTGCGCACGATCGGCCGCGGCGCGGCCACATGCGCGCCGTGCCGTTCCAGCGCCCCAACGCGCGCAGGCTGTCGATGCTAGCGTGATTCGCCGGGTTCTGGACTGGCGGAGCAGTAATCCTTTTGCTTTGCCCCGGAACGGGACCCCGTGCACATGCGCGCGGTGCAGTGCGCGCACGCGGTGCAGCGCAGTGCATCGCCGGGTAAGCTCTGCACTGCACGCCTTGCTGCATAGAGACGAGCACGAATCCAGGGAAGGACATCACACGTGGCATGCACAAGTGGCCTCGCGCGGGAATCCGGGTCTCGTGGACACCTGGGCGAGCCACTGACGGGCACCGAGTGCTGAGCAGTGGGTACTGGCGAGGCTGGAAGTGATCCAGCTCGAGCTGGGTTAATGCGGCTAAGCTACGACAAACGGGTAGAGCTGAAAACAAGAAACAAGTTGAGCTCAAATAAATTTAACGTTCTAAGTTCGAGTTTGATAGAAACTCAAGCGAATCTAGATTAGGGTTCAAGCCTCGAGTAGGCTTGAGCTTGCTCATGCGAGCTTCATAATACTAGCAATTCAACATGCATAAAATTTTCAATAAAAAAATCAAGCTCAATGTCAGCTCAACAAAATTTAATATACAACAATATTTGAACTCGAATAGTCTTTGACTAGCTATTCAAAGTTGACTCATTGATACTCACAGGCTCAAGTTCAAGCTGAGCTTGAATTAGAGGTGGGAGTCCAGTCGAGCTTTCTCGGGCCAGCCCGAGGCTCGATAGGTCTGGCACGACCCAAGCATAATATAAGCATACCACGACACGAACACTGATACGATGGGCTTTGAACCGTACCTGGACCTAGCCAGAGACAAGACGAGCTAGCACAACGAAATAACTAAACCAAACCGACATGACACAATGCAACTCGATGGGCCAGGCCTTGCCGGCCGGCGCCAATGCCCACCTCTAGCTTGAATCAAGACCGGAAGAACTAAACACAGGGCTTGTTCTTTTCCTCCAAAACTAGCGGCTTTTGACTTTTGCTAAGTATCTAACTTTCAAACGGAATATTTTCTCAAGACAGGGTCTACAATTTAAACAATGTACACGTTAAAAACCCAACATCTGTACCAGCCAAAATCATAAATGCGTATCTCTCTCCATAATATTTAACCAAAATTCAAAAATTTCAGCTAAAAGCCGCAGTCGTTGCCAAACAGGCCCACAAGCAGCTCAAAAGGCTTGAGCATTTTTTATACGGCCCTACCTACGAGCTTGCGGCTGAGTCAGAAATCGGGGACGACCACGGGCCTTAACTAAGGCCCTGTTTGGCACAGCTTCACCAACAGCTTCATAAGCTGTTGTGAGCTGTTTTTTGCCAAACACCCTTTTTGCAAATAGCTTCACCCATGAAACTCCTTTTTTTGTGCTCTCACAAAGGAATAGGGAGAGGTGAAGCTGAAAAAAGTAGCTTTTCACAGCTCTCTCCCTCAGGCCCATATTCCAAGGAAGCGAATGCCCCTCTAGTTCACAAAAATTTACACGTATTTACCACTCTCTCCCTCAGGCGCACGCACCGCTCAGTTCACAAAAATCCCGTTCACTTTTTTCTTTTGCGTACGCACCGCTCTCTCCCGTTCACGTATTTTAATTTTTTATTTTTTTTATTATTTTAATTTTTTAATTCATACTCATTCAAATATATTATTTTTTTAATTCATATGACCATATACAAATATACAACTCCAAATGTTAGAACAAGTCAGGTAGACAGAAGCATCTTGGACAATTGACCTCTCTCAGCCATGTATGAAGCTGTTGGTGAAGCTGTTTTGCCAAACAGTTTTCTAAAACAGCTTTAGCTTCACCGGTGAAGCTGCTCGTGAAGCTGAATCTAAAAAACACAGCTTCACTAGTGAAGCTGAGCTGTGCCAAACGGGGCCTAACTACGCGCGCGCTACGTTGGGAGCTCACGGGCTGAGGCCTTGTCAGTTCGAGTCTTGGTTTTCAGCTATGACAAAGCCTCGAATTGGCCCAGCTACTTCTCATAAACGTGCATAGTAATGTGAAGTAATCCATAGATCATTATTATAGAAAAAAGTCAATGTCCTTCAAACCGTGTATAGTTGTTATTGCTCTTTTCACACCACAACAAAATCACAGTAGCAAATGGCTAACCATTCCACGTACGCAGCTGAGTACATATGGTGCAAGTTGCAACATTGCGACTAATAACCAAGGACAAACACCATTAGTATGGCACTGATACGGGTAGCACAAGTATCGCCAGTAGTAACCAACCTTCCTACAAGGCACAGCTCTTATGCAGCGTTGTCAATGGCCATGGGCTGTGCTTCCTGCTTCCCGGGCACCTTCTGCAGTTGGTCCAACAAGCAACGACGGTGAGAAGCTGAACTAGAGGGGCAGAATAAGGCAGAACGAAGGGAGGGGGATGTTACCTTGGTCTCCGAGTGTTCAAGCTTCCTCCATTTCGCAAACATGTTGCCGTAGAACTTGGCGTCTCTTTTGTTGTACTCCTTGATCTTGTCCTTTAAGGTCTTGTACACCATCTTCACATCCCTGAGAAAAACAGGAAGAATTAGTCACAATTAGCTAGAGCCACATCAAGATATCAAAATGCCATAATTACGCTTCTTTGTAGTCTGTGTATGTTATGATTATTAAAGATTCTGAGAAGCATACTGTTGACGGTAAGATTTGACTTATGAAATTTTGTGACGGATCTTTACCTGTTGTCTGGATCAATTTCCAGTGCTTTCTTGATATCCAACTCTGCCAGTTCCAGATCAACAAGTTCGATGTATGCTTGCGCCCTTCTGTACAGGGCCTTGACATTTGCGCCCTCCAGTTCTAAAACCTGAATGCCATTGTTCATGGTCAATCTGTGCAATTCAACTCATCAAAAGCTCGCAATTGACAAGGTAAGACATGACAAGTCTGTACAACACCTTTGTGCAGAGTCTCTCTGCTTCTTTGTATTCTTTCAGTTTCAGCTTGCACGCTGCATTGTTGAGCTTGCTACTGATCTTCAGTGCTTTGGATTGCTTCTTCTCATCCTCGCTGAAGGAGTTGTCATACTCGACGTACTTTGCAGCCTAATTAAAAGCAAAATAGAGGTACTCAATAAACGTAGAGGTAGCTAGATTAAATAAACAGAGAGTCCTTATAGTAAGATCCTTTGCCATTTACCTTTTCATATCTCTTGGAGGCCTTGGCATACTTGCCCATCTTGAACCACACATTCCCTTCATCTTTCTTCTTGGCAGCTGCTTCAATCTTCTCTGTATTGCTCTTCAAATCCCAAGATTCTTTCTCCTAAAATAAGTACAAATTTTAAACACTGTCTGATCAACAACTGAACACAAAGATAGGCAGGTAAACAAGAAAGAAGGTAGTCACAGTTACCTTCCCGAAAGAAACAAGCTCCACTTCATAGAAGACAGTGGAGTTAGGAGGAACCACGGCAAGGTCTAGCTTTGTTTCAGTGGATCCGAACGCATGTTCAGGTGGTATTCTAACCAACGCAACCTCTCCTTTCTTCATAGTAACCACCGTTGTATCGAGTCCTTCGATGACTTGCTCCTCATCCGTCTTGAACTCAAATGGCTCATCACCATCATGCCCTTTCTTGACAAACACAGTGTCGTCCTCCAACTTGCCGACAAGCCTCACTGCAAAAATGTACCAACATTTTGTGTACTTCTGTAACATTGCAACTATTTAGGAAGTAGCATAAGAAAGAGTGCGACTTAGCATATGCCACATTGCCACACACCTCTCACAACTGCCCCATCGTTAGGCCGCTCATAGCCTTCGCCTTCCTTGAGGACTTTCTTCAAGATCCTCTTATCATCACCAATCAGTGTCACCGTTTTCCAAGAGACCAACTCAAGATCTATCTGCATCGTAGCATTTGGGGGCACAGCGCCTTCAGCTCCAGAAGCTGGTCTTCCTCGCTCGCCAAAGCCATCTGCTCATCATATCAGATGCATATCACTGATACCAATTCCGAAGTTTCGCAATGTACCAAAAACTTGGCCTAGTTACAAATTTCGGAAAACTCACATTGTGGCTTGACAGTGAGGAGGACATTTTCGCCCTTCTTCATGGTCTTCACAGCTTTGGAAAGTGCCGGGCAGAAGTGGCCTGACAATTACAAACTTTGCGCATTAGAGGACTAACATTTCAGAGGTAAAACCCTGCATTTGAAAGGCTCAAAAAGTACTAGATACAAACCATCTTTGACGGCAAATTCGACGCCATCAGATTTCGACACAACAGTTCCATCCTCAAGTCTTGCCTCGTACTTGACTGTAATGAAGGGATTTAGCACACTCGTTAACACAAATGCAGCTGAAACATCAGCTTCAACGGCGTTGTGTAACACCAACACATACCGAAAACTTCATCGAGATCTTTGGGGTTTTCCCATTTCTGGCCTTCCACAAGTATCTTCTTGAAGATGCCACCATCCTTGCAAATGTCCTTGACGCTGGCCCATGACAGAAGCTCGACATCGAATTGAAGTGTGGCATTCGGAGGGATCGTTGGCGAGGAGCCCATCTCGCCATAGGCAAGCTCTGGTGGGATGGTGAAGATGGCATTTTCACCCTTCTTCATGGTCTTGATGCCCTCATCCCATCCCTTTATCACTTGACCTGTAGATAGTATGTAACATACGTGATGACACTCAAAACACTCAAATTGATGGAGCAAATCTGGTAGCGAAGATGATTACTTCTCGAAATTCCTCTTTTACGTACCTTGCCCAAGCTTGAACTTAAAAGGAGTTCCGCGGTCACGGCTCGAATCGAACTTGGTTCCATCAAGAAGGGTGCCCGTGTAATGAACTGCAAAAAACATTTTAGTTCCATTTACTCTCATATCAAACAAAAGAATCACACATTGTAGCAATCAGTCATGTACTGTCTATCATTGAGCGAAGGGTAAATTGCTTCTATCACTCTGAAAAATCCAACTGAAAATGCCAATCACAATTCTTGTATACTTACCAAAGTTTGCACGAAAATGTTGCACTCTCTTGCATACAAGTGAGTACCATTTTCAAGCATGATGATCATCCGGGGGAGCATAGAGAACTCCGAATTATAGCTAGCACAGAGCAAGCAATTCAATCGACAATACCAAATAGCTGTCTAATGCCAAATAGCCGGCAACCCCATCTTTCTTTTGAAGTTGATTTGATGTTTGAATACCAATATCATGGCTCGATTCCTATTACTAGTGTGTGTGTTGTGCGTAGATCTTGTGTGGTGATCCTACGTAATTTAGGAACGACAGGATAACTGCAGTTTTCAATTTGAAGCACGGAAAACCAATCCATTTGTATTCCATTTCCTGATTTCATCTGAGCAGCAAACTTCTGCAAACGACTGGAATGAACAAACAACAGACACACGCCTGTGTATACGCTCACCTTCGACCTCGTCGCCGGTCTCGGGGCGGTCCCAGCCCTCGCCCTCCCTGACGAGCTTCTTCTTCAGCCCCTGCTTCCCGATCTCCTTCTCCTCCCCGACCTTCGTCGGCCCCGGGAAGTAGTCCTCCCCCTCCTCGTCGCCGCCGTCGTCAAGGCCTGCCCCGCCATCGAAATCCTTCATGGCCTCGTCCTCCTCCTCCTCCAGGTCCCTCATCTCCTCCTCCTCCTCGCCGGAGACGGGGAGCTTGGACACGTCGTCCGCCATCAGGTTCTCGGACTCGCAGATGGACGAAAGAAACGCTCCTGCGCTACGGGAATCAACGCGAGGTTGTGGAATTTTGCTGCGCGTGCTTTCTGGAACTCGTCTGCGACGGGAGCAAGGTCGGTTCTGGATCGGTTTTTATAGCGGAGCTCGGCGTGCGCGGCTCGGTATATTTGGACAGATTCTAGAGGGTTCTTTTCTCCCGAGAGTGGATTGGGCGATGGGGACGGACGGATTGTTGACGGATGGTTCCAGAGAGGGGTGGGTTGCTGCCTCGCAGGGGCGCGAGAGCTGTGGAAGGCCGTGGATGGTTCCAGAAGAGACTAGCGCAGTAGCAGGGCTGCATGTTGCCAATCACCTAAGAGCAAGGCTAATAATACAGCCTTCAGCTAGCTATATAGATACTTACAACCCACTTATCAGTCTATTTATATAGTAGTTTACAGCTAGCTGAATGCTGTATGATCCACCTCTTTCTCTCACAAAGTTTCTTGGTTCATGTGCTTCAGCTGGCTGTAAACTTACAGCCCACTTCTCTTCTCTCTCCTCCATCTCAGCATATAGCCTACTAACAGCCTCTTATTATACTTGCTCTAACCGCAAGGCCTGGCAGTAGGCGTCGTTAGCTAACCAACGAACCCCTGTAGAACCGTAATTTGTACCGATGTAGCGATCAGAGGTGAATGATATTCCAGATTTTACCGTATCTTTCAGCTATTGAAAGCTAAAAAGGACATTAACTCACCAATAAAGAATTCACCAAAGTGTGGAAGCAAAATAGAGTTCAATGCCACAAATACAGTGGTTGGATCGGCTTGATGTTAGCAGTCTAACCGCCGACAAACTGGACTAACTGGCCACCACTTTGACTGATGGTGTAGGACGGTCCGACCGCTCCCTTGATTCGGACTTAGAAATTAGTCTAAACAAAACAACAAAAAGATGTGCTCCTCAAAATATAAGTTGAAATAACTTACGACTTTGCACATACCTTGCCAAGTATATCAGGAATTTAATCCATTTAAGAATCACGTGGATCTTAGCTAAGATTTCAACCTTTTTTTTGAGACAAACAAGATTACACCAAAACTAGTCAAAACTCACAAAACTAAGAGATGACTTGCTCGTGAGTTTGATATACCCAAGATGGCTCTAGATAGGGTCTCACATGTCATAGCAAGATATGGCACTGAAAGATTCATGATCAAAATCCTAGGAACACGATTTTGCAATAAAGACTCCAAATCAAATTAAGCTGGGCAAACTTCAAGATCTTACTATAGCTAGTCTCTAGTTGGATAGTATATGATCCTCATGAGGTATATGTATCTCTTACATGTCTTTGAAACCAGCAAGATCAAGAAAGAAGAGCAGAGAGTAAAAATATCAATCAAAACAAGAGCAAAATCAACGAGATCAAGAACACATCATGGATGAAGAAAAATATTGATCTATTTCAACTTGTAGAGATTTGAGTTACAGCTATTCCACCATGGAGAACAAAGCTCTCTCACTCAAGAACACTCATCCAAATCCTAAAAGAGAGGTTGTTGCTTTCCCTTGGCAAGCTTTAACCCTAGCCACCAACCTCTCCCACTCAAATAGATCAGGCAATCGGTCCACATGTAATTCTAATAGATACTATCTATTAGTACAACTAGAAAAATCCGTTAACCCCACATACTGGGTTTTATACTCGCACACAACTTATGGACGCTTATCAAAGTGCATAAACCCAAACCCGCTAGGAGCAAGTTTCCATCCGCTTGGCCTTCTCAACACCTCTTTAACCTAAACCGCTCTTCAAATGTCCTCCAAGTTCCACAGTTTTGGTTCCTTGCCAAAACACCTCCGCCTTGATCATGGACCTCACCTCTTCCCCAAACCTAGTATATGGTCATCTTCTTTTTTGCAAGCTGCAATCCTATGCTTGTAACATGTATATTCACCAATGGCTCACGAATCAACAAGTCTCTCCATGTCGGTTCCTCCCGACCACACCCCACTTATACCGACTACACTATTTAATGAATCATTGCTTCAACTTTTTCTTCAACATCCCTTATCTTCTCCTGTGACTCGCTTAAGTCCAACCATTCAACCCAGCTTCCTTGACCACACCTAAGATCATCCCTAAGCCTAGTCCTGTTCCATGCCATCGACATGGCTACCTTCAAGCACCAGCACTTTAAACACTAAGAAATTGGTTTCAAGCATAAGTTTTTCACAATTTGATCAATGTTAGTATAAACATACTTCATGCATCATGAATGCAATGACCTTGACCAAAAAACTCAACCCATGATCAAATTCTCAAAATCACCAAAACCTCTCAGCCAAGAACTGGTCGTGGCCGGTCTAACCGCCATTGGCCAGCCGGTCAGACCACCAGCCTGGTTGGACCACTCCCCTCAAGCTGGTTTGACAGCCAAGGCAGAGAACCAGAACAACCCTCTCTAGAAATTCGATATTTTGCTATATAGTTTTACCTCAAACCTCTAGATGAGGTAACACCTAGTGCAAAGTGTGTGGTTGGCAGTCAGACTGGCCCTTTAGGTTCAGAGCGTGTTGTTAGTTGGGTAGAGTGTGTGTACGGCATAAGAGCCATTGGTTGTGTTGTATGATACATGAGTTGGCTAACGTTAGCCAAGTGCATGAAACTTGTGCTTAGAATCAAATTGTTTTTATCTTTGGATGTGCAGGTGGCTTAGAAAATGGTAGCGGTTAACGACAATGGACTGGGATTAGACAGGGAGGTGAAGTTCATACAGTCAGTGTGATAGCCTAAAAAACTCCAAAAATGCATAATTTTTCGCAAAATCTCTCGAATTGTTTGTCACATTTTTCTGAGTTCCTTATGTTTTTTGTGCACTAGAAATGCTATCTTATTTCCCTAAAAATATTGTAAAACCACCTAAATTTCTCAAAATATCTCTTTTGGGCCTTTCTAGCCCAGCCCACAGCCATTTGCTTCTCCTTTCTTTCTTCCTTTTCCTTCCTTGGCAGCAACCCATTTCCTTCTTTCATTTTATTTTCTTATCTCGAGTTGGCCGGCCCATCTCTCCTAGCCTAGCGCCTATGCTAGCCCCATGCCTTGGCCCGACTCCCGCACCACCCCCAACTCACAAATTTAGCCACCCAGCTCACCTCACCTCTGCTAACACCAGTATTGCCTTAACTCTACGTAATGATATATGTGCAACCGCACGCTAGCTCGCCCGCAAGAAGCGCGCACCTGTCCATGGCAACATCCACACGCCGCCTCTGCCATTTGGCTTGTCCTATGCACTACCGCCTTTGAGAATCTATAAAGCCAAAGCAGCAGCAGTAGGTAGCTCTTTTCCTTCCCCTTCACTCCCAAAAACCAACCACACCACTGCTGAGTCACGCCGTCATTCACAAATTAGACGAGAGCACCACCATTTTCTTTGGTCACCCAAGTAATCTACCCAAATTCACTCTCATTTTCGTTTCTATCCCTAAATTGGATATGCCATCATCATCACGCCACCGACCTCATCGCCACCACCATCGATCTATCGCCTCCGTCATCTCTTTCCTTTATCGTCCGCGTCATGAGCTGTGCCTCAACACACTATTGCCGAATCCCACCTCTGTTGACCACCACATCCATCGTGCATAACCATTGTTGTCCTTCATCTCACCGCCATGGCTGCCACCACCGCCAGCCTTCCCTATTACACCCCAGACCAAGCTATCATCACCAAAAGAGTTTCTAGGGCCACACCATGCTCATGCACCCGTTGGTTACACCGGAGACTACTAGAACTCACCGTTGGCGAGTTTTCCCCTTCTACGGCCGCCACCCTTGCTTTACCTTTGTCGACCGACACGGTCCTCATCGTCCTCGTAAACCACCCATAATGGGTTCATGATGCTCAGGAGCACTCTATGTGCAAGTCATCATCGCCGTTCCACTGCCACAACGCCATCGCCATCTCCTTTCTCTCTTTGTTTTATTCTCTGCTCAACTGACAAGAAGAATAGTGCCAGTTGGCACTGTGCTCTCTCGGATCGATTGAGCTAACTAGCACACCCAACTCGAGCCGCACACATCAGCCTCAAGCCTGACTGAGCCCGTGCTCAGCACTCTGTGCACGTGGTCGAGCCAGACCGCCTTGCGTTGAGCCAAACCAGACCCGAACTGGTTTCAAACCGAATCCAACCCGAGTCAAACCCTTTTAGCTCGAGTTGATCCTATTTTCCACCGATTTTGCCTGGTTTAGACAGGTTTAGAACAAATTTGTGATTGATTCACATAGTTTTAGGCCGTTTCTCATTGAGTTAGTGTCGATTCTGTACAGTAGACTAACCCTAGACCCCTGTAGACCACTCAATTATCATTGGTCACCCATCCATCTCCAAATTCACAACTTTCTAGAGTTGATTCTTCATCGGTTTTCCCTTTCCGCTAGTTGTTTGGCTCTGTTTTATCTTTTCTTTTAGTAGTATTTTATTTGCAAGTGTTATAGCTTTGCAGTAGGCCTATTTAGCTTTGTTCGTGTGTGTACACTAGGTTACGGAGAAGAGGTCCCTAGGACAACTAGAACTAGAAGTGATGACCCTAAAGCCTAAGATGGAGTGAACACTGATTATGAGTCGCAAGGCAAGCCATGATCCTTGATCATGTTGAATTCTTATTAGTTGGGTTATATTACGTATGGGTTAATTTCTGCATTATTTATTTATCAATGCTAATTATTATCAGTTACTTTTGAATGATTCTATTTAATTAGTTAATGTCTTAATTATATTATTTACTTGCCATCCTTAAACATAATATGATATGGTTTTCCTTGATGAACTTTAGTGTATCATACTTTGTGTTAACATAGTAGTGAGTATGGATAGCAATAATCTCATTACATTGGGGTTCGCCATCATGAGTTGACACGTCAAAATTTATGATTATCTCGGTATGATGAATAAAATTTTTGGATTACTCGTCTGGAGTGATATTGTGGGAAATGCTAGCTGAGGGCGAAGATGGGTGTGTTATTTGAAGGTGATTGTGTGTATATGCTACTCGGCGGTTGTGTGCACAAGTCTCTGCGGGTGGTTCCACCCAAAGCATATGAGAAATTAACTTGCGCCATGAGAAAAGACATGATTACCACCCATCCACAGGATCGATTACTCAAACTTGATTCAGATACTGCATTAGTTTCATTGATATCACCACGAGTAGGTTTCGGTTGGCGGGACCACATACCGGCCTATGCCACAGTATGACCCTTGGAAGCGACGAAGGAGTCATCCGTACCTAGGCCTGGTAAGGGACATGCTACTAAGGGGGTGTTTGGGACTGCTCCACAAACTCTGCTCCATAAACTCTACCGTGGAGCAGCTCCACAAAAAACCTGGAGTTTGTGGAGCACCCCTTTAGGTGCTCTCACAACTCCACCTTTTTTCCTCGAACAGAGTGCGTGGAGCTGAACCTGTTTGGCTAAAAAACGTGGAGCGGAGCTGAAAAACGTGGAGTGGAGCAGTCCCAAACACCCCCTAAGAGGGACCTTCTCTATACTAGGTTGTTCTAATGTTTTGAACCAGTAATAAATTTTGTTATCCTGTCTTTGATCAGGTCGTGGATATCGTGTGGGTATAGCTAGGATATCGTGTGGGTAAACTGGGCATTCTCTGTAGAGATTAAACTAATCATTCGAATGTTCCTTGCTTCTGGTTAAAGGAGTTGTGTCAAAAGGGTGATTCCTAAATCAAGGCATACGGAACATTATGATTTAAAATTGTGGTAACATAGAAGTGAGATAACCTGTTGATATACAAACCCCTTAACAAAAACATTCTCTATGAGCTTGTTTTGATTTAAGTCAAATGTTTACAAATAAAATTGTATGGGTACTAGTGATACTAGGTCCAAGACAAACCCTCCTTTGTGCATTTCCCTTGAAAATCCTCAATTGCATTATAAGATTTTACAACCGTGACTTCTTGTGTACGAATGTACTCATTCTTGCATATTTAGGTTTATACAATGAACAATATGAAGAGGACATACCAGCAGACGAGTACTACGATGGTGAAAATCATACGTTTTAGGTTGAACTCACACTCAAGCGTTTCCTGTGGTGTGGTCGTCTTTTGTCTATAATATATGTAGGTTTGGCTTGGATGCCTTAAAACTTTGTAATCGATTGCTATGTCGTACTTTATGTAAGAACTTTGTTATGGTATTGTAATCATAAGTAACCTATTTATCAATCTGTGCGCAACTGAAGTACTGCATAGTTGCATTAATACGGAGATTCTTGATAAATCCAGGGTCCCCACTGACTTGGTATCAGTGCCTAGCCTGAGTGTAGGTTGACGTAGAAGGTTAGTAACCAAGTTTTGTCAAAAATTTATTTTCCAAATAAGAAATTTTTTTGAAAATTAGAAGTATTATTGCTTCTTATCTTATCTGTGCTTTTATTCCCATCTTTTCTTACCCTCTACCTTAGTTTTATTAGCTAAGATATGTTTTTATTTGAACTATTTTCCTTAACTAATTTTGCCGACTTCAAAATTTTCTAGTTCCTATCTTTCTCATGTAGAAAACAGGTTTTTTCCTGAGTTAGACATTGCGTGTTGTCTAAAATAATCAAGTTGTAAGTTGGATCCTTTAGGATATTCTCACTACTGCTTGAGTATGCCTATGTTTTTTTTTCTTATGTGCTTTACTTCTCTAGCTACACCTATGCATCATGTCTTACAAAATTACATTTCTTTCTACTTTTTTCCCTCCCTTCCTTATGCTATTCTATCCTAACCCCTCTAATTCACTTTCTTATCTCACTCTTTGCAAACCGTTGTAAGTTTGGTGATCATAACCAATTGCTAAGATGTCAAGCAATGGTAGTAATAACAGTGGTAGCCTAGTTTGGCTCAAGTTTTGGTAGCTATGGAACGTAATCGTCACGAGGCAGTGTAGATGGTTACAGTTGATAAAAGACTTGACTTGGACATACAGTATCATCTAAGGGAAGTGAATTTTATTGCTGATGCATTGAGCAGGACGATATTGTAGCAATGCTATGGTCCAAGAATATGCCACAGTATGACCCTTGGGACCCGCTACTGAGAGGGACCTTTTCTGTACTGGGTAGTACTAATATTGTGAATTGGTAATAAATTCTGTTATCTCATCTTTGATCAAGTCGTGGATATTGTGTGGGTAAAGTTGGACATTCTCTGCATACTTTCGGTTAAAGGAGTTATGTCAAAATGATGATTCCTAAATCAAGGTATAAGGAACATTATTAGTTAAAATTGGGATAGCTTGGATGTGGGGCAACATATTGATATACAACCCCTTTGACAAAAACATTCTTCCTAAGCTTGTTTTGATTAAGTCAAATGTTTACAAATAAAATTATATGGGCATTAGTGATAATAGGTCCAAGACAAATCCTCCTTGGTATGCATTTCCCTTGAAATTCTCAATTGCATTATAAGACTTTATTATCGTGGCTTGTTGAGTATGAATGTACTCATTCTTGCATATTTTCATTCAAACAATGAATAATATGAAGAGGATATATCAGCAGATGATGAGCACTACGATGGTGAAGATCATACATTTTAGATCGAGTCTACACTGAAGCTTTGCCTGTGGTGTGGTCATCTTTTGTCTATAATATAAGTAAGTTTGGATTGAAAGCCTTAAAACTATATAATCGACTGTTATGTTGTACTTTATGTAAGAACTCTGTTATGATATTGTAATCGTTAGCAGCCTATTTATCAATATGTGCGCAAGTAAAATCCTGTACAGTTGCATGAATACAGATATTCCTATTAAATCCTAGATAGTTGCATGAGGCTACGTAGCTCAAACTGGAAGCACAGAAGAGACGAGAATCATGATGAGGCGAGTTGGTGCATGGGGTGCACCAAGTGGCAAGGTCGATGAACGCAGAGACAGTTCGAGGGAGTCCGAATGTATGAAGACGTGAGCCTCCGTATATAAAAAGGGATAGGTATGGCTTAGGTGCTAAGCTTGGGGGAGTCTTGGCTAACCCTTTGAGAGTTAGGGTTTCAAAGGGGTAAACTTTGTGTGTGCTCCATGGAGAGGGAGCTCTATCGTCAAAGAGTGGAGTGGTTTTAAATATCTATCTTCAAGTAAAATAAAGATTCAAATTTTGTCAAGTTTTTCTATGAATTTCTTCTTGTACTTTTGATTTGCTTAGTTTTCTTGTTTAGATTTTCTCTCATCTAGATCTTGTTGGTTTTCAAGGATGTGTGAATGATAGAAGAACCTCCTAGAGGCTAGATCCCATCCATTTAGACAACCCTATAGTAAGTTTTTGGTGTTTACCTTAGTTTGTCTGATTTTAGTGGAATCTGCCTTGTTTTGGGAAAGGTCGAAACTTTGTTAAATAGCTTATTGATCATTTGATGGAATAGGTTCCTAGGACCCTGAGGATGCTACATTTCAAGTCTTTTGGTTGATTATATTAAAGTTATGCCATTTTGAGTTCTTAGCAGCGGGCTATTTTCTATTCGGGAACAGCGAGCAGTCAGACCAGTGTGTGGCCTGCGGTCAGACCACTAGGACCAATCGGATTGGTTTATGTTTGCAGTCAGACCAGCCACTAATGCTTTGGCCCATTTGTTGCTTTTTTTTGTTCCCTTGACTTATTAACTTCTGTTTTGTTCTTATTTCTACCGTACATTTGAACTTAGTAGCTTCTCATAGCTAACTGAGTGAAGAAGCCAAAGGGGTTAATTATTTTAAAGTTGAGAAAGAGTTAAAGATTATTCACCCCTCTGATCTTCGCCATCGGACATACAGAGCCCTTCAACTTAATCAAGGTGACAAGGTCCCTAAGGCCTGGCATGATAAATTAGAAAAATAAAAAATAAAAGAACCAACGATGGAAACAGAATATTTCTGCCGGCCATCCAATGAGCCACAAATGAAATATTGCTTCAAATAAAAACGTTTGAAGTATGACCAATCTGTACAGAATGTTAAGCCTAAGTCGATTTGAAATCCCACATGCTGGAATTGGGCACAGTTCAGTTCCATAATTCATCTAATTCATTAATGTTTGGCTGAGTCTGCCTTCTACTGATTATCTAATGTCCTTGTGCATGGATTAATATTGCAAAAAGAAGTGTTAATTTAAACCATATTCATTGGAAGATATAGAACTTACATTCAGAAATGTTAAAAACGGAGGGAATGTTGTCAACCACGTGGATTCAAGGTGATTGTCGGTTTTCACCCATGCAAAAGACACACTTATCCATAACCATTGGTGCTCACAAAGGCACAAACACAAACCTCAGCATGACCTATTGTCGAGCCTTTCTTCAATGGAATGGGGGTCAGCAATTCGGGCTCCAGATAACCATATAAAAAATCATCAGGTTCAAAACAAAACGATATGTTAGACACTAAATCTTCAAGCATCAAGTAGATTTCATCTCTCTTTGGATGATTCTGGTCTTCCACAAGGAATACATGAACTATATCCTTCACCTCAATCCAACTGCACCCTGGTTCCTTCTTCGCATGGAGACTCCTCAATCTTGTTCTTACCTTCAAAACATCTTCCCACTTCCCCAATTTAGCATAGATGTTAGACATTGCGACATAAGCAGATATATGCTTTGTGCCCATGCAAAGCAACTTCTCAGCAACTTTCTCACCCATCTCCAAGTCCATTGAATACCAGCAGGCAGTAAGTAGGGCTCCCCAGACAACACCATCTGCTGGTACAGGCATTTCAGAGATGAACTTCTCAGCTTCTCTAACACGTCCGGTCCGACCAAGAAGATCGACGGCACACGTATAATGCTCCACGGTTGGAACTAGCCCATAGCTTTCCATAGAGTGGAAGAACCTCATCCCCTTGTTAACCAAACCAGAACGAGCACTAGCCATAAGGAGGCCCAAAAAAGTAATCTCGTTGGGATTTACATGATGCTTCAGCATCTTCCCAAATTGTACTATAGCTTCCAGCCACTGACCATTCTGTGCAAGCCCATTGATGAGTGATGTCCAAGAAGCAACATTAGGTGATGTGATGCAACCAAATGCAGTCCGTACATCATTCACACAACCACATTTTGAGTACATATCAACAAGAGCCGTCCCAACATAGCTATTGGACTCGAATGGAGTTTTGCAGAGGTGAGCATGAACCATTTTGCCTTGCTCAACGGTTCCAATAGTGGCACAGGCATGAAATAGAGCAGGGAATGTAGAAGGGCTGCATTCAATAGACAATCGGCACATGACCACGAATAGTTTTAGAGCTTCAGAAGACTGATAATTTTGAATGTAACCGGAAATCATTGAATTCCATGTTACTGTGTTTCTCTCATCCTTTATCTGTTCAAACAGCTTCAGCCCCTCCTCCAACTTACCATTCTGGAGAAGCACAGCCATCATGGAGTTTAAGGTTACTATATTTCTCCGAGGCATCTTCTCAAACATCCTCTGACAATCTTCAAGCCTCCCCTCAATAGCATACGCTTTAATTATCAGATTGTAGGAACCTGAATCATACTCTTGCATCTGCGAAAAAACCATCTTAGCATCCTCTGTCCTGCACATCGATATAAGCCCTCCAATCAGTGTGTTGGATGTTATCAAGGATGGCATTTCCAAGTCGTTGTAAACCAGCAAGGCATCATCGACAGCATCAGAACT
Organism: Dendrocalamus latiflorus; assembly: GCA_017311315.1. Lineage (NCBI taxonomy): Eukaryota > Viridiplantae > Streptophyta > Magnoliopsida > Poales > Poaceae > Dendrocalamus > Dendrocalamus latiflorus. Next base: position 30,770,222 of record CM029627.1, on the reverse strand, counting down.
GCAGTAAAGATCCACAAGAGCACTGGTGATTAACTGCTCAGACTCAAACCCACTTCGAATCAAGCATCCATGAACCGATCTCCCAAAATCCAACGCTTCCAGCTTCACACAAGCCCTCAAAACACTGTCATAAGTGAACTCATTCGGCATCACGCCATCATCGGCCAGCATCCGCACAAACAGCTCCAGCGCCCTGCAACACTGCTCATTCGCGCCCCGTGCGTAGCCCGACATGACAGCGGTCCACGCAAACACGTCACGAGGCGCAGGCATCCGTTCAAGCAAATACAGGGCGTCGCCCAACAGGTTGAACCTGACAAGCGCAACAACCATCGGGCTCCACAGCAGTTCATTCCTCGGACGAAGGGAATGGAAGAGCGCACGCGCTGCAGGCAGATCGAAGCACGAGGAGTAGAAGTCGAGGAGAGAGCAACCGACGACCGCGAAGTCCACGCACCCGGACTTGACCACCTGGCAGTGCACCTGCGCCCCCACGCGGAGGCGGCGCCCGCGGGCGCAGGCGCCGAGCACCGAGGCGAAGGTGGCCTCATTGGGGCTCACCCCGGAGCGGTGCATGCGCGCGGCTACGTCGAGCGCGTCGGGGACACCCCCAGCCCCGCGCCTGGCGTGCCCCGCGACCATGGCGTTCCAGGTGACCACGGTCCGGCGCGGCATTCCGTCGAACAGCCTGCGGGCGGCAGCGGTGTCGCCGCGGCTGAGCAGGTCCGTGAGCTGCATGTTGTGCTGGGCTGTGGTGGGCGCATCTTGGTGGTCGGGCACGGCTGATAAGTGGCGAGAAGGAGGCGGCCGTGGTGAGAGCCTGCCTATGTGGGTGGCTGGTAGTCTCGGTTTCCAGAAGTCGAGAGTTCTGACCTTAGAGAGCATGCAACAGTAGCGCGGAGCAGACAGGCCGCTACGTGGTGGCGGGCTGTGTCAGAATCTGGGGATAAATCAGTTGGTAGTTCTGAAGACTAGTTCGGAAGTGCATCGTTCGTCAGTTCACGCTATTTGCATCAACGGCCAGGATTGTCTCATCTTATGGTGGGGATGATCAACGGTCTATATTAGTCAAGTTAATGCTTGTTTACTTAGTGTTTAATACCTTGTTATTTTGGTTGTAATCATTGTAATCAGCACTCTACTTAAAGGGTAACCGTACTCATATATACGGTGATGGGCTGAATGAAGGGATATACTGTTTTGCCCAAATATCTGTTATTCGTAGCTGTAGCGTAGAACGAAGTTCCTGGTTCCCTTACTTTCCCCTTTTCTCTCGGTTCCAAATCCTTGAAATCCAACTCAATCGGGCTGATTCCATCAGGGATCTGACATTGTGGTATCAGAGCCACCGCATCCTCGGCGGAAGAATCGGAGAGATAGGTTGGGGAACCTAGGTTCTCCGTAAAATCCCTAATCTTTCCCCCGGTTCTGGCGGCGGTATCGATCGGGACGAGGTGAAGGTTCCGGCTCTCATTCCGGGTAAAACCCCAAACCTTGTGTCGATTTGAGGACGATGACCAAGACTATGGCAAGGAACGAAGCGGAGGTATCAGATCTGTCCGCGGTTCGGCAAGAAGGAGTGGATACAACTCACAGAATGGATGCTCTAGAGAGAAGGATGGATGAGATCCAAGCCCAGATGAATCGCATGGAGACGCTGATGCAAGCGATGGCTACCTCCCAGACACTGAAGGCCAACTCATGCACATATCTCTCCAAGCAGTCAGTGGACTGGAAGGAGTGTCAACATATACACTGCTGGTCAAGATTGGTGGGAAGCAGGGAGTAGCTCTGGTGGACAGTGGGAGCTCACATACCTTCGTTGACATAAAGTTTGCATCTCAGACCACTTGTAAAATCCAACTTACATCATTGCAAAAGGTCATTGTAGCTGGAGGAGGTACACTGCTGACTGGATCAAATATAGCACAGGCTGAGTATTACATTGGGAAGGAAAAATTCAGTAATTCCTTTAAAGTATTGCCATTAAAGGGCTATGACATTGTACTAGGATGCGATTGGATGTATCAACACAGCCCAGTATGTTTGGATTTGAAGGTCAGACGAATGACCATTATGAAGAATGGGGAGACTGAAACAATTCTTGAGGAGCAGCAGTCCACTTCTTTGGTGAAAGAGATTAATCCGAAGAAATGGGATAAGGTGATGGTGAAAAGTATTTGTGGATATGTAATAGACCGGCAGCATTCTGTACTAACTGGAAGAAATACCACTACAAATGCTCGGTTCCAGCCCCTAACTGACTCATACCAAGATGTATTCCAAGACCCTCAAGGATTACCACCCCCACGAGAATGCGACCATTCAATTCCACTCAAGGATGGGACAAATCCTCCAAATGTACGTCCTTACCGAGTTCCTCACCAGTTGAAGGGTGAAATGGAGCAACAAGTGCAGAAGCTCATAGAATCTTCGGTTATTAGACCTAGCTCAAGTTCTTTTGCCTCACCAGCGATATTGGTCAAGAAGAAAGACGGATCGTGGAGGTTATGTGTGGATTATAGGAAACTCAACGCATTGACTGCTAAAAACAAATATCCCATCCCAGTCATTGAGGATCTGTTGGATGAATTGCATGGGGCCACTATATTTACCAAGTTGGATTTGAAGTCCGGGTACCATCAGATCCGAATGAAGCCAGAGGACATATACAAAACTGCTTTCCGGACCTTTTTGGGGCACTTTGAATACCTAGTTATGCCTTTCGGCTTAACAAACGCCCCCGCTACTTTCCAATCCCTCATGAACAATATATTCGCGAAATACTTGAGGAGATTCGTTCTGGTTTTCTTTGACGACATCTTGGTGTATAGTAAGAATGAGGAAGATCACAAACAACACCTTGCCATTGTGCTGGATATTCTGAGGCGGCACAAGCTATTTGCTAACTCAAGTAAGTGTGTTATTGCTGCAGATCATGTTGAGTACTTGGGCCATGTTATAACTGGACAGGGGGTCGCAACTGACCCTAACAAGATCAGTGCTATTAGGGAGTGGCCTAAACCGCAAGATGTGTCTCAATTGCGAAGTTTCCTAGGAATGACAGGGTATTACCGAAGGTTCATCAGAGATTACGGATTCATTTGCCGTCCATTGCATGATATGTTGAAGAAGGATGGTTTCAGTTGGGGAAGACCTCAAGATGAAGCTTTTGAAGCATTGAAGCTTAAGCTGATTACTGCACCAGTGCTGGCTCTGCCGGACTTCTCTGAACCATTTACCATAGAGACAGATGCTAGTGCGAAAGGAATTGGAGCTGTTCTCATGCAAAAGGGAAGGCCCATTGCTTATTTCAGTAAAGCTTTGGGAGTGAGGTCTGCTGCCCTATCCACGTATGACAAAGAAGCTTTGGCTATAGTCGAGTCTCTGAGGAGGTGGAGGCACTACTTTTTGGGAACCAAATTGATAATCAAAACGGACCAGCAAAGCCTTAAGTTCATGTCGGAACAAAGGATTGGAGAGGGGATTCAACATAAGCTTATGTTGAGGCTGCTCGAGTTTGACTATTCAATTGAATACAAGAAGGGAAAGGAGAACCGAGTGGCTGATGCTTTGTCCAGAAGAAGTTGTGAAGTGTCGGCAATAACTATGGCAGTTCCGACCTGGATAGAAGCCATTGAGGGTAGTTATGCCACTGATACTCATTGCAAAGAGTTGATGGAGCGCCTTGCATTAGCACCAGATCCTGAGTCAGGCTATACCTTTCAGTCTGGAGTGTTACGGTATAAAGGAAGGATCTATGTAGGAAGTGACGCTGAATTGAAACAGAACATTATTCATTCACTCCACTCCTCGGCAGTAGGGGGACATTCTGGCATGGTAGCTACATACCAGCGTGTCAAGATCTTGTTTTATTGGCCTGGAATGAAGAAGGAAGTGCACCTGTTTGTGCAAAACTGTGCAGTTTGTCAGAGATCTAAATCAGAACATTGTCAATATCCCGGCCTATTGGAACCATTACCAATTCCAGACATGGCTTGGACCCACATTACAATGGATTTTATCGAAGGAATGCCTAAATCTAAGGGGTACGAGGTAATTCTTGTAGTGGTCGACAGATTTACGAAGTATGCACACTTTGTACCTTTGACTCATCCCTATACAGTTCAATCTGTTGCACAAGCCTTCATAGATAATATTTTCAAGTTGCATGGTTTTCCTCTAGTGATTGTCACTGACAGAGACAGGATTTTCACTAGTAAGTTGTGGCAAGAACTCTTTAAGTCCCTAAAGGTGGAATTGAGGTTTAGTACTGCATACCATCCTCAAACGGATGGGCAAACCGAGCGTGTCAATCAATGTGTGGAGGCATATTTGAGGTGCATGGCATTTCAAGAGCCAAGAAGGTGGGTGTCCTGGTTGTCTTTTGCCGAATGGTGGTATAATACCACCTTTCACACATCACTTAAGGTGTCTCCGTTTCAAGCTCTTTATGGGTTCCCACCTCCTTTAATCAATGAAGTTGGAATTCCTGGTCCCAAAGATGGAGAAGTCAAGGATTTTCTGCAGGAGAAACAGATTATGCTCAGGAGGTTGAAAGACAACCTTGCTCAAGCTCAATCACGTATGAAAAAGTATGCAGATCAGCACCGCAGTGAGAGGCAATTTGCTGTGGGTGATATGGTGTATTTGAAGATGCAACCTTACCGAATGGCAGCATTTGGACTCAGACAAGCCTTGAAGCTCACCAGCAGGTTCTATGGCCCCTTTCGCATAATGCAGAAAGTTGGGAATCTAGCTTACCGACTTCAACTTCCAGAAGGGGTTGGTATGCACCCAGTTTTCCATGTGAGTCAGCTCAAGAAGCATTGTGGACCAACTGCTGTGCCCAGTCCAGATCTTCCTCTCGTCAGTCCAGACGGAAAAATCAAGACTGAGCCAATCGAAGTGCTGGAAACCAGAGCCTTGCCTCGGAGAGATCATCTAGTAACTCAGTGGTTAATTCATTGGGAGAACTTGCCCCCAGAAGACGCTTCATGGGAAGATGCAGATTTCATTAAAAGCACATTTCCTGAATTTTATTCTCATACCATTCGCTCATGGTTCCCTGACTCAAACACTTGAGGACAAGTGTGTTCTCGAGGGGGAAGGAATGTCAGAATCTGGGGATAAATCAGTTGGTAGTTCTGAAGACTAGTTCGGAAGTGCATCGTTCGTCAGTTCACGCTATTTGCATCAACGGCCAGGATTGTCTCATCTTATGGTGGGGATGATCAACGGTCTATATTAGTCAAGTTAATGCTTGTTTACTTAGTGTTTAATACCTTGTTATTTTGGTTGTAATCATTGTAATCAGCACTCTACTTAAAGGGTAACCGTACTCATATATACGGTGATGGGCTGAATGAAGGGATATACTGTTTTGCCCAAATATCTGTTATTCGTAGCTGTAGCGTAGAACGAAGTTCCTGGTTCCCTTACTTTCCCCTTTTCTCTCGGTTCCAAATCCTTGAAATCCAACTCAATCGGGCTGATTCCATCAGGGATCTGACAGGCTGGCTGGTGGCTAAGGTGGGGAGGAGTAAGGCAACGGCGGCGAGGAGTTCTTGGGTGGGAAGATTCAAGACTGCCCGGCGGCTGGCCGGCCGGCGCCCCTCAGTAACCCCTCATAGTTGGGTTATGCAGTGCTAATCTGTGTTTTTTTTGTATTTTTTTGAGAACTGCTAATCTGTGTTTTAGGGTGTGCTTAAAAAACGACCAGATTGTACATACGAAACCATACTCAGTTCAAACAAAATAAAAAACAAAACTGTACCTCTCGGGTTTGGGCTCCTTTTCCCCATGTTGCTGTGGAATTTCCGTGTTCTTTTTTTACTTCTACTTTTAACTATATTTTATATTTTTTAGACTGTTCATATAAAATAATATAAAGTTACAAAAACTCGTATGTGATTTTGACCGACATAAATGAAATTGCTACAGTATATGCTACAATCAACTTACAGACTTTATCTTAAAAAGAGACGAATTAAAAAGACACTTCGTCTGAAAAGTAAAATACTTTAGAAAAACCAAAAATCATTTTTTAAAAGCTGAAAAAAGGAGGATCAACATACCCTCTTTCCAGAAGATCAAACGTTGACCATTACCTCTGAGCAGTTTGACCGGAAGCATTGACAGAAGGTATTCCTACGTATGCTCGCTGATGCAATCCTAACAATCTTACAATAGAAATGGAATTTTATTATTAACTGTTCCGTGTACAGGTACATACCATGATTAAGGCGACATCCAACCCAGTGATTTAGAGCAACCAAATTATCAACTTCATATCGACCAAAAAGGCTATAGGAACATACATCCCACCGGCAAGAAATTTGCTCTCCAGGACAAGAGAAGAATGCCATTAAATAGGACGAACCAAGTAAACTCTTGTAATTCAATTGTTTAGCGTGATTCCTTGAAATCAATTCTTGAAAGTGTAATTTTGCGATGGTTTTGACAGACGTGTGGTTTTAAAATTTACTCTTAATTGTTTGATGTACACATGTATGGCATGATTAAAGGCAACATCCAGATTCCAGACCAGAACGTGAAGCTCCTAGGAAACCACACTACCATGCAATCTTCGTATCAAATTAGGGACAAAATTTGCCGAACAGGACATCAAGAGGCAACCATCTTTACTAGGACGAAGTAAACTCTTGATCTGATATGACATGTATCCTGTGAAGCTGTGACTGTCAGAACAACATTTGATCAGTAAGCCTATTACTCATCATTGTTTCACTGCCTACACCGCGTGTACTGGTAAGGAAACACATTCAGTGTTAGCGGCAACGATCCAAATGCTGATGACCCAGCAGATCATCTGGTAGATACTACAGAATCTGAAAGCAAAGGTTGACAAGTAGGACCCCTGTTCCTACGCAAATCAGTTAGTAAATGACTGAGATAGGTCCCAACTGACTGAAGCGGTGACTCCAGATTTCTGGAAGTTTGGATAGCTCCATTGGTTCGCTCGATCTGCTGAAGTATGTTGATCGCACTAGGTCGGTACACGTTTCTGACGTACCTGAAAGCCAGCACCGGACCCATTCCTACTGCAACAATCAGCTGGGAGAAGATGTTTCCAACATTTGGTGGAAAAAAAAAGGTCAGGCTACAGTGGTCGTAATTTTGTATAGTGACAATTAGCATAGTTAAACAATAGCAGACTTACAGCCATAGTGATCCAGTATGAAGGTTGACTACACAGGCGCGACATGATAGTGTACATCTGAAGTGTTGGTACCGCACTGAGTATCAGGTTGATCATGTAGAAGGCCAAAAAGTTTCCCCATATGAGAATGATTTGCGGGTAAGTGAATGAGCTGAAGAAGCAAAAGATGATGTCAGTGATATACAAATCACTCGTGTTTGTTTGTGTGTGTGTGTGTGTGTGTTTTGAAGCCACACTCCAATGTGTTTGCAGCAACCATGAGAACTTACTTTGTGTCCAGCGTCACAACAAAAGCCTGTAACCAAATGCATCCAGATAGTGCAACCATGGAGAGTTCCTCCATCTCACTTTTCTCATCAGCATATGCACAGATTGTAATTAAGAAAACAACAAGTGCCTGAAATTGCAAGACATCAGAATCTCATGAAAGAGTCAACATTTTTAATTGAGCTAGAGGGTTATGCAGTGGAAGTATGGTATCGGACATTAGCCCCATGCACCCAAAAACTGTGTTTGCTAAGCATACTAACTTATGCATGCATCTGTTATCCAGTGCATGTTAATGCCTACTTGAGAATGCACAAAAGTTGTAGACTCAGAAGCTAGTCATTAGCAAGAGGAGTGTGTTGTCTACAAAAAAATTGCACTAACGGACGAGCTACTAGAACAGAATAACTTTGATCACATTCACTTTCCATGTCCCAACCAATACATACACAACATTTTAATAGGCTCTTCAAGATACAGAATGCCAAATACAACATAAAAAAGAAATTTGGGTTTTATTCCATGAAAAGATGGCATAATTTTTACGTTGGCTTGCCAAGCCTAACACAACCATCCTCCTTTTTCCTGGTTTGGGACAGGCTACGTAGAGAACTTCATAGGCTACGTAGAGAACTACATAGACAGATTTAACATAAAAAAGAAATGAAATAATATTATTATCTTACATGGTACAGCGACCGTCCAAACCATCCAGCAAATGTACTTGGGTTTAAAAGCCTGGCATGTTTACAAGAAGTTATAATAATGCAAACCAGCTTTATGGCATGTTTACAAGAAATTACCAACGAATCAAAAGAATGGAAAGCAAAATTGTATTTTACCTTCCAGCTTGAGAATAGAGGAAAATCTGAGGATATTGCAGAACTGTTGCTTCAGAGATATCCTTGTCAAAAATTATAGTCATTACAGGAAGACTTGTGTAGAAAACATTATAGGCCATCAGGCTAATCGAGTTGAACAAGCTAGTTCCAGATAGCCCTGACAAAAACGAAAAACTAACAGAGGACCCAGGTCAGCAGTGGTGGCCAGGAAGTCCATGTGCAAAAGCAAAGTATTAGCAGTATCTTATCAGTATAATTAAAAGTACTGCTAATGGAAAGAGCATTAGAATGAACAAAGGAAGAATGACTCACAGAATCTGTATAAAGCATATCAAAAGTGACTTGTACAAGGAGTACTGTGAAATAAATGCTGTGCGATTGTATGAATATCGACCATGGACAAGTATCAACCTTTGGAGAAACTTGAACTCTGCAAATAATGACAAAGCATACTCATAGTGCACTGTTTGGATTTAATATGGTATTTGGAGGTAAACTGAAACAGTGCAATAAGATCATAGGAAAATTGCAAAAACCCTGGGTACAAAGACATCATTTATGAATACAAAACTAGTTTGGACAACAAAATGATACCAGTACATGTGGTTAAAGGAAAAGGCTGAAAATTTCAGAGCACATCAAGAATAAGCAAAAAATGAAGTGCCTGCAGTAGTTTGAAATCTCGGAGCTCCCCAAGATTTTCCAAACACTCCAATTTGAATTTTGCAATTATGACCTCTTTGGTTTTCAAATTAAATGCTAAATTTGAATCCAGGTTTTTGGGTGGTTTTCGAGCGGTTACCAGCGCTTGTAACCAGCGAAAACCAGGACCAGACATGGAGTGTGTTTTTCTCCTCCCTAAAATGGTTTTCTAATCTCTGGCTATATGTGCACCAGCTAGCAAAACAATTAAATCAAACATCAGAAATTCTGGAAGTAAATAGAATAATACTTATTGTGCCTAGCTTAAAAAATAATATAAGTTCATGCAAGAGCAAGACTAAGAAACAGGCCTTTCAGGTCAACAAGAGAGCCCGCACAAAATGGGAATTATACAATTGACTACAAAATTAGGAACTTGTGCAAAAATAACAAAGGATGCTTACTTCCAATGCTATAATCAGCAGCTCTTGCAGCTTGCAGTCCCTCCCTACCACCAATCCCTACTCCAATGTTAGCCTCTTGAATCATTCTTACATCATTACCACCATCACCAATTGCTAGAGTAAGGTAACCAACGGACTTTAGGAGTCCAACAAGCTGCGCAAATGCAAATAATGTTATTTTAATTGATCAACAACTATATAGCAACAGCACATGGCGTGTTTTGAGTAGAATTATGGTAGTTACACATCAAAAGCAACAGTGCAACCCCCATCTTTAACAGAATCTACATTCTAATTCATTTCATTTATCTATGAAAAGAATATCTTGAGTTGCATAGTACCGAACGTAGTGACATCCCCAACATTATTTTATTAGTCAAGAGGCCTTTCAATATTTTCATATGAAAGTACAACGTATGTTGATGACCATTCAATTATCTTAAGGATGGATTTACGTGCCAAATGGTAAAATAGGAAAGCTGGTGATAGTAACTGCAAAAGGAAAACCTGTGCTTTTTGCAATGGTGTCATTCGACAGCATATTGCAGTTCTTGACAGCATTGCCAGCCTAGTGAAAGCTTCCTTGGAATGCTTTAGAATTACTTCGAGCGCCCAACCATCCAAAACAAATGCAAGGTCCTGCATAAACAGATTTGACAGGAAGTACTCCAACTCAGCCTAAACCAATGATGAATCCAACCAGAAGGAAACACAGTTTCAGCTTGTTATTCTGTTCAAGGAACGTTTCATGGAATATGTTCGCAAATATGATCAGAGAGTTCAAATTGAATATTTAAAATGGAACAAATCCACAAGAGCTTATAAATATGAAAGAAAGACGTTCCAGGCCATGCAAGGTATTATTTCAACATCTGATGGATTGATGATAAAGATGAATATGATTTGCTTATATAAAATATATAATATAAAAGGCTCCAAAGGCCTCTCACTATACATCGAAATTTGATAAATACTTAGGGTGTGATACCTTTGATGCCGACATAGTCTTCATAGTTATCAATGCCCTCTCTAAACTTCTTAATATGTCATCTTCAGTTTTTCCATTGATAGACAACAATTGACCATTGGGCTCTGAAGGATATGTGAGTGTTGAAGTAATGATTTTGGCCCCAGGTTGATAAGTACCAAACAATTTTGTTGTATGATCAATGTAGTAAAGCAGTAACCACATGGTTAACCATAATAAATTACATTATAAAATGGACAATTACCAAAGGGTGCAGAAGAGGATATGCTTCTTTCACAATGTAGTTCGTCAGAGCTCAGTGGCTAAAAAATGTTCGTTAGATGTGTTCCTGCTTATAACACAAATAGGGCTTGTGTGGTCCTATACCAAAATAGTGAATAAAATGACAGCACTGCGCAAATGGCTGTGATGGGCTATCAGGCATTTGGGCATGTCTGCAACAGTCATGTAAGAAACATCCTGCAACTACTACTCCATCAATTTCTTGCGTGGTTTTGAGTTTTGACTAAGCTAGAATGCAGTAAGTTGCCATTTCTGTGCCTACTTCTGTTTTCACAAATACAATTAGTCAACTATGCTGTACAAATAAAAGATGATCCTTAACTATTTTGACATATCTGAGGTTAACAGAGCATAAACTCCCAGCAGTTATTATCTAGTTCTAACTTAATAGCCCAGCACTCCAGCACCATACCAGAGAGAATGAATGAACATCATCTTATGCTGGAAAGGGATTAAGCTAATCGACTAGATGATTGAAGAAAAAGTTCTTATCCTCCCAAATGAATGTTTCATTGCTTGAACAGATGAGTAAAAAAACTAGTAAATAATAACACAACAAACAAAAGCACAAATATAATAATAAATGGTGGAAGAGAAGCTGGTAATCATTCATCCTGTAATAGGATAGTGAATTGCAATGGACAAGTGGCAGAAACATTTGCATGCCAAATTTGAATGGATATCAAATTTCTAGTGATAAATCAGTACCAGGTGTTATAAGGTTACAAAGAAGTCCAATCTGAATTGCTGTATTTTGCTTATCACCAGTTAGCATCCACACATTGATTCCAGCATTCCTTAGCAACTTAATGGTTTCAGGCACACCAACCTGCCAGCCACAAGAATCTATTAGAGGGCAAGGATACAATTGTAGCAAGTAATTCTACTGATTATTAGAGACAGAAATTAGCAAACAATGTATACCTGGAGATGGTCCTCTATGGCAGTAACACCAAGAATGTGAAGGTCTCTCTCTAAGCTGTTGCAGACTTCGGCAATTTTACACTATATATGATGAAGCGTTGCAATATTAGCTAAGAATACACTAATAAGAGTTTGTGAGACAAAGGGGTGAACTAGAAAATTTACAGAAACTAGTTAAACCAGAAATAATTGCTAAGGTCAGGAACAACTTACCTCCCTGTTATCCAATGAGCAGCTAGCGTCTTGAAATTTTTTGGACCATTCGTTATATTCATCTTCTTCTAACTCACGCCATCCCAAACATAATGTTCGCAATCCCAACTGAGAATACATTTCTACTGCCTCAAAATATGTCCTTATTTGCTGTCCTGCGATATATGTGCTAGAAAAGTTAGAATCGATGATTGTAAGCTCAAATGAAATTAAGGCAGCACAAAAACATATAGAATTCTTTTGGGGGAAAAGTTAAGGCATTTGATCATTTTTCACTCTCTTAAATATCATGCTTCTTGGTTATGCTAAAAATGCAGAACATTTGAAGGGGGGCCATGGATGTCATAGCGTCGCCAAGTCATCGGCTAGGCGTCGTGGCGGTCCAGGGGGGACGCCATGGAGGTTCACTTGGACTTGGCCGCACCCAAGATGGCCATCTTGAGCTCCCCTGTTTTTTCCTCCTCCCCCACTCCCATCCCGTGGCCGCCCCCTGTCTTCCTTAGCTCCGGCCGGCGGGAACAGCCAAATACGATTGGATTATGGCCGAGGGAGGTTGGATTCAGCGGGGACGATGGGTTGTGGTGGCAGTGTGTACGAAGATGGGTGGATTCAGCGGCGATGGGCGGGAGGCGGCGGAGCAGAGAAGCTGCTCCGGGGACAGGAAGCAACGGGGAGAGGAGACGGCGTCGAGCGGGTGGTTGGGGACGAGAGAAGGCACAGGGAGGGGAGGGAGGAGAGGTGGCTGTGCCATGGGGGGAAGCGGCGCTGCGGGGGAGTAGGCATGGCACGACGGCGGTTGGGGACAGGAGAGAGAGAGAGGAGGAGGTGAGCTCAGGATGGGAGAGCTCGGGAGTGATTTAGACGGGAGTCGGGAGTGAGTTAGATATAGAGATAGACGGGAGTTGGGAGCGAGTTAGCTGAGGACTTGGGAGTCGGGAGTTGAGGGCGACCCGATTGTAAAGAAAAGATTTTTGGGGGACCTGGCGAGGAGATTGGACACTGTTGGATACTGCTTCGCCGTTTCTCGCCTGGAAGACACCATGGCGCACACTTGGACGCCATGGCGTCCTGGCGCCTCTCAAACACTGTGGTCGCTAAGTACGCCATGACAACCATGAGGGGGGCATGCATATCTAGTGCAATCACTTAGCTATATGCTATCATGCTAAGCCCATTAATTGGTGCATTCGATATCTAGCAAAAGACAGGTTTGGAAGTTGGAACAAGTATCCATAATTGTTTTAACCTCACAATGATTAAATTCAGAAAATGACATCTGAGAATGTATCCAAATTTCAAGCATAATAGGCTAAATGCAATATTGCAGAGTAAATGCACAATAACACAATGCACTTTTCATTGCTAAACCATGTACCTGGATGAGAACGAGGAAGAACAGCTTCATCAGCACCTTTAGAGAGAAGAAGGGTCTTCCCACTCTGATCCTCCTTTACCACAATAGACATTCTTTTGCGATCAGAAGTGAACTCCAAAATATCCAATAACTTGTAATGAAATTTATAACCATTGAAACAAATCTCTGTAGAAATGTCAGACAAAAATCAACCAAGGGGATAAATAAAAGAAACCTAATTAGAGTCAAGCATTATCATCTCATCACAATCTAACAACATTTACTAACCAGCAGTGCTGCTGTCTTTACATGTAAGCACCATATTCAGGTTTGACGCAGCAATGACCAAAGCTTCCTCATCTTGTGATTGTGCTTTGTATGAGATAGTACCATCACCACTGAAAGTATGAAAGCTGTAAGGAACAACTCAATGGCATATACTTGCAGAGTACACTACTAAAAGAAGTTGTGCACTTACCCTTTGATAGGAACAACTGTATTGCAAAGAGCCATCACCATTAGAGATTTGACGACATCAGGATCATTACTTGAGACAGCATTTAGAAGTCTGACATCTAATTAGAGGAAAAAAGTTTGTCAGGGACCAAAAAACAAGTATGCTTCTGTTTTGGGAACAAATTATCGATCAATGAATGATACATTGACAATGTTCACAACAAATCAATGAAAAGGATTTCCAGTGTAGCTCCTAATGAACTACAATGTTGGCAAGTGTACAAGGCTACAAGCAGCACATTTGCAACCAGTGTTCACCAAGGCGCTAGGCGCTAGTCAGGCGGCAGACTAGAACCTAGTGCCTAATTGCCGTTAGGCGGGCCTAGGCGGGCAAGGCGGGAGGGTGTCGCTAGCCAATTTGTCCAGAAATCGAAACACATATTTTTTATCCAATAGCCAGAAGTATTTATATTCCACTGAAGAGCTTCAGACACAATTCCTGATCCACTTTGTGCAATTGTGCAAACTAATAACATGTTTCACACCAAGCCCTAATAGAATAGAGAAAACAAGATGAGCAGTTTCTCCTACTAGGATGGGAAGAACATGAAAGTAAGCGGACCTTTTAAAGCATCTCCATTATTATCTCCATATTGAGTGTCACTTATGCAACATCTTCTGAAGATCATTCTATTCTCCGTCAACGTCCCAGTTTTGTCACTCAAAATATACTCAACCTGTCCAAGGTCCTCACTAATAGCTGTGCTGAAAGAGACACTTATCTAAGCTCTAAGAAATAAATAATGTAGGTTTGATGAACATCTGAATTTACATAAATGAATACAGCATATCACATACTTAGCAGAGTGAGCAGGTGTGCTTGTTTCCAAATCAAACATTTGCTCATCCCAGTCAATAAACTTTGCATATACACCTTTAGCCAAATCAAGAGTAACCTATCAAAGAAAATAGAATATTTTGAAAATTACACAGATTGCAGAAGTATAGAAAATTATCAACAAGATAACCACACTATTTGGAGTTGTTGAGGGGACAAAAATAACTTATTTTCATTGTCTGCCTGAACTTGCGATGCATGTATAAATTGATTGTCTGGTTATTATTCCAACCCAAGTACAATCCCACATGGAAAAAAATCGGATTTGGATTCTGCGGATATGTTCAGTTGTAGACTTTCCAGCACACTTCATCCATAGGATGCACAGTGGCAAGCAAGTGAAGATGTAATGGGAAAAACACTGGTAAACTAGACAAAGTTTAGCTCAGTCAAATCCCTATAGCCCTCCTAATACAGGATGCAGTGCCCCAATAAAAAGTGAAAAAAATCTTAACCTCATAAAGTGTCCCTCTCCGTGTATGTGCCGCCAAACCACAAAAAAAAAAAAAAGTTAAGCTGACCAAGTTAGGAAACTAACCTATTTATTTTTACACTCAACCAGAGTACACCTAAAAGTAAAAATGTCAATATGTCATCATATTGAAATTTTCTACAATTGAACATTTCACAATTACAAACCACTAAGTTCTCAATGAACAAAACATGAAAGAAACAAGAGTGCAGAATGAAGTAGTGTATAAAATTGATGGCGACTAATTAATGAGGATTTCCTCCCAGAAAAAATTAACAGAATTTGCAATTGAACTTTGGTGTTTCAAAAGTAGTAGTTCTGTGTAAAAAGATCAAGAAAATGGCCACTGTGATGGTGGCATTGTATGTTTTTTTAGTGAGAGTTGGCAGAAACTCTAGACTAGTGTATAATAATATCATGATTCATGCAACCTCAATCGTTTGCTGATTTGTCCAAGCTATGAGCCTGAGAGGGAAGGTTTTGCAAATTAGGCTTCCATGAAGCGAGCAAGGCCCACAGGGGGACTAGACAAAATCCAAGGGCAGGGGCTGGATTCTTTGATAGGCCCAGAGGGGGGGGGGGGGTGGCTCAACAGCATAGCACGAATCTTCAGTTTGTAGGCAGGGGCTGGATTCTTTGAGTGAGCTTTACAGGTCACTCACTCACTCTGGACATGGGCTGGTGCGGCTGGCTGGGCTGCCCAGGCCCTGGTTCCACCCATTACATCAGGTGAGATGTTATTGTTAGTCTCAGGCCCTTAACTCTATTTCTCTATTACTTAAAAGAGGAAATTGATGTTGGTGGTTCATTTGCTCCTCCCAACTCCTCTTGCACCTCTCTAAAAAATCTCTAATAAAAACAAAAAATCTACTAAAAAATATAAATTTCACCACCCTAAAAATTCTCTAACAACAAAAAACAACGGAGCTCTACCGGGTGCACGCAGAACCGAGGGCTCGAAGGCACGACACGGCTGAGCATGTGGGTTGAGCAGGCTGATTCTGACAATGTCAACTCAACGTGCTAGGATAATATGATTTTTTTATCTGTAGCAATGCACAGGCACCCGACTATGTTCAATCAAGTATGACAAACTAGAACTTCTACAAAAATATCTAAGTATTATTTGCTTTAAACTATCATGCAAACAAATGATCATTA
This sequence comes from Dendrocalamus latiflorus, assembly GCA_017311315.1. Lineage (NCBI taxonomy): Eukaryota > Viridiplantae > Streptophyta > Magnoliopsida > Poales > Poaceae > Dendrocalamus > Dendrocalamus latiflorus. The sequence goes on along the minus strand of CM029627.1, from coordinate 30,754,076 downwards.
CAAATTTATTACAAAACTCTTGTTAAATTCCTTTAGAAAATGCAGGTTGGCAATCACTACAGCATTACACATTGTAAATTGTAGGATGGAATGCATCAAAACAAGTAGCACAAGGGAAAAGAATAATTCAACTTACAAGCATACCTTTATGGAAATAGGAATCATTATTGAACACAACAGCTCGAAGCGCAACGGGATAACCAAGAAATAGTACCATGGTCCTTCCGCAGGGTACATAAGATACCATTGCTATGCAAGGGAAGAAAATAATCAGATCAAAAAAAAGAAATAACACAAAAAATCAGATCTACATTACAAATATAACAAGAAGAGCACATGAGAAGCTACAGCACAGCCAGACAATATGCATGAAGGCAGTACTGAATTTTCTGCACCAGGACACTGCTTATCAGAAAGAAATGTCACCTTAAGACCCTGAGTGTCCTTCCAGATATTGCCAACAAAACCCAGCACAAGAACAACAACAATTTGGAATACAAATATTGCAAGTGTGAGTTTGTCTATCATTGCATCAGCAGCAGTAAGCTTTCGCTCTGCAGTTCCTCTGCTCATTCCCGATTTCGTTTCATTGCCTGGCACGAATGATTCAGGAGGTAAACCATGTGCATAACATTTTCTTTTGTCAGCTAAGTGCACCACAAATGCCTCAAACAGTATTTTTTGAGTGAGTAAATCAACAATAGGCTAGACAAAGCATGCCATGGTATCATCAAATTCTAGATTTACCTGTGTAAACTGCAATTCCACATGCCCATTCTGTGTACCTTAAGTAACATGATTGAAGAAGAGTATTACTGATAGTTAAAGGACATTTCTCATTATCAATTATAGGAGGAAACAAGCGCATGTTAGCGTCAAATCTTCTTATGTCATTATCTGGGTTGGGGCACTCAACTACACCCTGCTCAATTCAGAGAGGGGTAATCAGAAAAGGCGTGAGGAAACTCCAACTCCAACAAGTAGAAGTATAGAAGGTTCACCTTGACTTTGCCAAATTGCTCCGGTGACAGGTTAGCACAAATTGAAGGAATAGTTCTTGTCTTCAAGTCAGTTTCACCATCTAAAGCAGCAGTCTGAAGTAAATGTGGGAACAGTAATTTAGCATTAGCTATATTCACAGCTGCCAGAGAAAATTTTACATGAAGTTCTGATAGCATTAGGTAACAATATTATGGATTTCAAACTGCACACAATGTCTGTAAACCATCATAAACCAATCACCAAAGCCAAACAGATCTATGAGGATATTGATGGACAAGAAAAAAAAGAACTATCCATTCCAGTAAATCTTGTTTAGAGTAGAAGAGTACAAAAGGAATCAATATTTTGACATTAAAGTAGCTATACATACTATAAAGAGAGCACTACAGCATATTTGCGTAAGGTCCCAAATATCTACAATTAAGCAGCAAATAGTCCATACGGGTAAATACAACATAAGTTCATCTATGTCAAGATTCTAAAATACTCAAGAGTGGTAAAGCAAAGTTTTTGCATATAACTTATGCTTGGATTTGAGAAACTGAGCACAATGGGAAACTTTGGGTCAGTTAGGCATTGTTGTCAATTATTACAACAACAACAGCAGCAGCAGCAGAATAGAGGTTGTCAATTAGTTAAGCATTCGGAAATAGAAAAATAGAAGGGCTTTTAAAAAGCCACTGCAATAACAAATGAACTATTAAAAGAATTATGAAGGTTAATTTCTTCTGAGAAATTGCACTGTAGTGTTAGTCGCTGGACTCTTGCTCTTGGTGATAGCAAGATCCTAACTCTCATGGAGAGGATGACACTAGGAGATGGGGCAATTTTCTTCTTGTTTATTGCTCACACAATGCCATGCCAACCTGAGGGGTTGGAGATACATACTTATAGGCTGAGAACCAGCCAAGCATATGCTAAGATGCTATCCAAGATGCTGTCCTAAAGCGGTCAATATGCTGTCCTAAAGCAGATGCTGTCCTAAAAGCAGATGCTGTCCTAAAAGCAGATGCTGTCCTAAAGCAAAAGCAGATGCTGTCCTAAAAGCAGATGCTGTCCTAAAAGCAGTCAAAAGACAAAAACTACCACAGCCCCACAAAGACCACAGTACAGAGACTTATTCAGCATTCTCCCCCTAAGTCTTGTGCGTCGTCTTGTGGAAGGGTTGAACCATCCTGATCTTGGAGCAGAGCTCAAGGAACTTGATCCTTCCAAGAGGCTTGGTGAGCAAATCCGCAAGCTGATCCGTGGTGTTGATGTAGCTTGCCTTGATGCTTCCTTCATCCAAGCAGCCTCGGATGAAATGGTACTTCACCCGGATGTGCTTGCTCCGTTCATGAAAAACGGGGTTCTTTGCCAGGGCTAGGGCGGACTTGCTGTCCACCCTGAGCTCCACTGCTTCAGTGTCCCCGCCGAGGAGATCACCAAGCAGTCGAGCGAGCCAGAGGGCCTGAGTCGAAGCGGTGGAAGCCGCTATGTACTCGGCCTCACAGCTGGACAGGGCCACCACCTGCTGCTTGACTGACTGCCAGCTAACGAGGCACTTGCCGAGGAAGAAGAGAATCCCGCTTGTGCTCTTGCTGGTGTCGATGTCGCCTGCGTGGTCGCTGTCGCTGTACCCGATGAAGTGCGCCGCGCCGGGACACCTCGGGTAGTGCAAGCCGTAGTCGGAGGTGCCCGCAACGTAGCGGAGGATCCTCTTCACGGCCTGCTGATGCTCCGTCGTCGGTCGCTGCATGAACCGACTGACGTAGCCGACGGCGAACGCCAAATCTGGACGCGTGTGGACGAGGTAGCGAAGGCTGCCCACGATGCGCCGGTACTGCGTCGCGTCCACCTCCTCCGCCGTGCTGTCGCGGCTTAGCTTCAGCCTTTCCTCCATTGGAGTGTGGGCTGGGTTGCAGTCGGTGAGCCCGCCCAGCTCGACGGTGCGCTTGGCGTAGGCGGTCTGACGAAGGGAGATACCGGAGCTGTCCTGGTGGACCTCGATTCCCAGGTAGAAGGAGAGGAGCCCCAGGTCGCTCATCTGGAAGACGGTCTTCATCTCCGCCTTGAACGCCTCGACCTCGGCCTCCTTGGAGCCGGTGATCACCAGGTCGTCGACGTAGACGCCCACCAGCAGGGCGTTGCCGCCTTTGCCCCGCCGGTAGACCGCAGCCTCGTGTGCGCTCTGCTGGAACCCCATTTGCTTGAGGGTGGAGTCCAGCTTAGCATTCCAGGCTCGTGGTGCCTGCCGCAAGCCGTAGAGGGCCTTGCGCAGGCGGAGAACCTTGCCCTCCTTGCCGGGGATGACGAATCCCGGCGGTTGGCGGACGTAGACCTCCTTCAAATCGCCGTTGAGGAAGGCGGACTTGACGTCCATGTGATGGACGCGCCAATCCTCCTGGGCTGCAAGTGCGAGGAGAAGACGAACGGACTCCATGCGCGCGACGGGTGCGAAGGCGTCATCGAAGTCGACCCCCTCCTGCTGCACGAAGCCTCGTGCCACCAAGCGAGCCTTGTGCTTGACGATGGTGCCGGCTTCATCCCGCTTCAGCTTGAACACCCACTTAAGGGTGATCGCGCGGTGACCGGCAGGAAGATCCGCCAGCTCCCACGTCCGGTTCCGCTCGACGGCGTCCATCTCCTGCTGCATCGCGGCACGCCATGCCTCGTCTCTCTCCGCCTCGGCGAAGGAACGGGGCTCGCCGTCGTCCTGTGCGAGGTGCAGCTCCGCCTCGAAGTCGCGCTGCGCCAGTCCAGGGACCGGCTGCTCGCCGAGGAGGTCGTCCACGGTACGGTAGCGCAGAGTCTCGCCGTCGTGGTAGGCGTCGACGCGATCCTCGTCGTGAGACAGTGGAGTAGCGAACTCCACCGTGCGCTGCTCGTCGTGGACCGAAGCTGTTGGGGCCGATTCCGGTGGTGTGGCCGCCGGTGCAGGAGAGTGGTGAGCCGGTGGTGAAGAGTGGGGCGTAGCCGGTGCCGAAGGTGGTGGAGCACTCGCCGGAGCTGGTGGCGAGCAAGGTGTCGAGGTGGACGAGCTCGGTGAAGACGAGCTGCTAGCTCCCCCGGCTCTCTCGAAGTGGACGTAGTCGACAACAAAGTCCCTGAGAGTCGAAGTCGAACCGTCGTCCACCGCCTTGTCCCACGTCCAGCCTCGCCCTTCGTCGAACACAGCGTCACGCGAGATGCGGACGCGCTGTGTGACAGGGTCGAGGATGCGGTAGGCCTTCGAGCCCTCCGCGTAGCCGATGAACACTCCCGGAGTGCTCCTGTCGTCGAGCTTGCCGATGTGGCCAAGCTCCTTGGCGAACGCGAGGGAGCCGAAGACCCGCAAGTGGGAGACCGCCGGCTTGCGCCCATGCCAAGCCTCGTACGGCGTCCTGCCGTCGAGTGCCTTAGTAGGCGAGCGGTTGAGGATGTAGACGGCTGTCACCACCGCCTCTCCCCAGAAGACAGCCGGCATCCCCCTCTGCTTGAGGAGGGCCCGAGCCATCCCCACAACCGTCTGGTTGCGCCGCTCGACGACGCCGTTCTGCTGCGGGCTGTACGGCGCGGAGTAGTGGCGCTGAATGCCCTCATCAGCGCAGTACGACGCGAATTCAGCCGCCGTGAATTCGCCGCCGTTGTCTGTGCGCAGCACGCGCAGCTTGCGGCCGCACTCCGCCTCCGCAGCAGCCTGCGTGCGCCTGATGGCGTCCGCAGCCTCTCCCTTGCTGCCGAGGACCATCACCCACATGTAGCGGGAGAGGTCGTCGACGAGCAGCAGGAAGTAGCGTCGTCCTCCCGGTGTGGCCGGTGTCACCGGGCCACACAAGTCCCCGTGCACGAGCTCGAGCCTCTCCTTGGCTCGGAAACTCGCCTGCTGGGGAAAGGGGAGTCGCCTCTGCTTTGTCAATACGCAGACGTCGCAGAGCTGCTCCACATGGTCAAGGCACGGCAGGCCTCGCACCATTTCCGTGGCACTGAGCCGCTTCAGGGCCTCGAAGTGGAGGTGCCCAAAGCGCTCGTGCCACTGCCACGCCTCGTCGTCCCGACGAGCAGCGAGACAGATGGGTTGTGCCACCTGCACGTGAAGAGTGTAGAGTCGATTTGCGCCTCTGGTTACCTTGGCAAGAAGGCGGCGTCGAAGATCCCAAATCCGCAGCACCCCGTGCTCGATCTCGACACGCGAGCCGTTCTCATCCAGCTGTCCCAAGCTGATGATGGAGTTCCGCAGATCGGGGATGTAGTAGACGCCGGTGAGCAACCGGTGCTCGCCAGTCTTGGCGACGAAGACGACAGAGCCGACGCCCTTGATCTCCACGGCGGAGGCATCGCCGAACTTGACGGTGCCTCGAACGCCTGAGTCGAGCTCGGAGAAGAACTCCCGCCGCCCGGTCATGTGGTGGGTGGCGCCGGTGTCGAGGCACCACCCGTCGGTCTTGTCATTGCCGGGACTGTCGCCGAGGAGGGCGTGTGCTTTTGGCTCGTCAAGATGGAGGAGAGCCACTGCGGCCGGTGCCGCTGGAGGTAGTTCGATGCTCGCATGAGCAATGAACAGGACCGGCTGCTCCTCCTCCTCCGCTTGTGCGACGTGGGCCTGGCCGCGTCGTGGTTGTCGACACTCCCTGGCCCAATGACCAAGCTTGCCACAGTTGTGGCAAGAGTCGTCTCGTGCCGGCTTTTGCTTGCCAGCATCGCCGCCCTGGGCGCCTCCTCGCGCCCCTGCCTGGGCGTCTTTGCGTGGCTTGCCGCGCTTGCCATGCTTGCGGCCGCCTGTCGTGGAAGAAGGCTCCCCCTTCTTCCTGTCACCTTGGCCGGCAGCCCACTGCTCCCGAGTGAGGAGGAGCTTCCCGCCAATGGTGACGGGTCCCGAGAGGCTCTGTGGCTCATCGATGTCGACGACCTTGAGGCGACCCAACGCCTCCTCGATGGTCATCGTGGAGAGGTCCAGCAGAGACCCGATCGAGCGAGCCATCTGCTTGTACTTCTCGGGGACGCAGCGGAAGAGCTTCTCCACAGCTCTCTCCTCGCCGTAGGTGTCGTCACCAAACTGCACCAACTTCTGCAACAGAGTGTTGAGACGGAGAGCAAAGTCATCAACATCTTCACCTGGCTTGAAGGCCAGGTTCTCCCACTCCGTGCGTAGTGCCTGCAGTGTAGACTTGCGGGCGCGGTCGCTGCCGATGCGTGCTGCAGCGATGGCGTCCCAAGCCTCTTTGGCAGTCCGCTTGCTGGTAAGCGAGAACTGCATCTCGGGCGGGACTGCAGCGATGAGAGCATCCAGCGCCCGTCGATCCTGGTCGTAGTCGACGTCGCCGTACCGGACTGCATCCCACATATGCCGCACCTGGAGCCTTACCCTCATCACCGCAGACCACTCGACATAGTTGGTCTTGGTGAGGGTAGGCCACCCGCCGCCGGAGCCGACGTCCCTGACGACAGCCTGGTACTCGTGGTGACCACGGTACCGAACCGGGGAGAGAGAGCCGCGTTGCCTGTGAGGGCCGCGCTCTCCGTCGACCCGTACGCCGCCGCCGTGCATGCCTCCTCCAGGAGCGCCACCGCCGTGTGCGCCTCCTTCAGGAGCGCCGCCGGCGCGTCCGCGCCTGTCTGGGCTGCCGCCGCGCTCGTGGGCGTGCGCGGCTGCCCATTGCGCCGTTCGCCCTTGCGCTGCCTCCCTCTCCAGCAGCTGAGGGTCCGCGTCGGCGCTGTCATCAACAGAGCCGGAGCTGCTGTTGCTGCCGCGCAGAGCCTTGACCTCTGCTGCTGCCGCACGCGCTGCATCTGCCGCCGCTGCTGCTTCCACCTCCGCCCTGGCTGCTGCCAGCTCCGCCGCTGCCAGCCTTGACGCCCTTTCCGCCGCCGCAGCGGTCTCTGCCGCCGCTCGCTCGCGCTGCTCTGCCGCGACGAGCTCGGCCGTCTGCTGACGCCGCATGCTCGAGGCGACCGAGCGCTGAGACTGCCCTGCGGACATGGTGCGCTACTGGGGGGCTGTTGCGTGGAGAGAGGGCTGCTTCTGACGAGCTGCTGCCCGTCTCCGGAGAGGAGTGAGCGGGGACAGCCGGAGCTGCTGCTGCTACCGGCTGGGGCTGCTGCGAGGCCGGAGAAGGAGATGAGCAGGAGATGCTCAGGCTACAGGATACTAAGGCTCTGATACCACTTGTTAGTCGCTGGACTCTTGCTCTTGGTGATAGCAAGATCCTAACTCTCATGGAGAGGATGACACTAGGAGATGGGGCAATTTTCTTCTTGTTTATTGCTCACACAATGCCATGCCAACCTGAGGGGTTGGAGATACATACTTATAGGCTGAGAACCAGCCAAGCATATGCTAAGATGCTATCCTAGATGCTGTCCTAAAGCGGTCAATATGCTGTCCTAAAGCAGATGCTGTCCTAAAAGCAGATGCTGTCCTAAAAGCAGATGCTGTCCTAAAAGCAGATGCTGTCCTAAAGCAAAAGCAGATGCTGTCCTAAAAGCAGATTCTGTCCTAAAAGCAGTCAAAAGACAAAAACTACCACAGCCCCACAAAGACCACAGTACAGAGACTTATTCAGCATGTAGAAGGTCCCTAAATCTGCACAACTGTGCCACATTACTCATTAAACCTGCAAATCAAATCTCCGTGTCCCTGAACTTGCTGTTGCTAGCACATCAGATCATTTTGCTTGTTATGTTACAGAATTTTCTGATGTGGCATTTGACTGTTGTGCATGATTTATAAGAAGGAATAGAGCATTGATGAGATGGTTTTGATCAGACTATACCCCCCACCCCCACCACAAAACATTTAGAAAATGTAGAAGTGACCCATGGAGTTGCCATGGACTATATAAAAAAAGATCCTTCGATCGTTTTCCATTTTTCTACAAGTTATAACCCCTCTTGATCCATCCAGGTTTGACCTGTGATCATAGTTTTCAAAACCGGACCGGGCCGTCAGATCGACCGGAAAAAACAGGGACCGGAGCCTGGTCTGGTTTGGTTGGCGGAAAAGACCGTCACAAGGGGGAAAATAGAAGAAAAATATTTTAATGCCCTGCAGACCTCCGGACTTGAGCGTCGGACCTCAACCCTCCACCTCACATGCACGGGAGCAGCCAAAAGCCAACTGGACCTATGAACCGGTCAAGTGACTGGTTCACTCATGACTCACTGGTTTGATTTTTAAAACTATGCCTGTTATACAGCCCGTTATTCTGCTTCTTTTGCATCCTGAGCAATGGCTGAAGCCTCGAGTTCATCAGCAGCAACCATGAGTATGACCTACCTGCAATTGATTCAATGCCCACAATGCGGAGGAACTGTGGTGGAGTTGATGTTGCTCGCAGATGAAACCAAGGGATTCTTCAAGCGCATGAATTGGCCAATTTAGACCATAGTTTGTAGCACCTGGTTTGCGATCTTTGTTTGTTTCCATTGAGCATTGAAGAGGTCTAAACAAAAAATCAACTGCAACTCTTCACTGTGGGACAAGGATTATGCAACACATCTCCAAGGCAAAGGGCTGATTGGACCAGGCACAGGATGACAGATGTAAAGCAAATGTACACTGATGCCTCTTTATTTAGGTTCCGAAAGTTGGTTTTAATGTAGTTGTGAAACTGATGGAGTTGCCACAGTTAATGTAGATTAGATGTGTTTTTCCCTATATGTTTGGATGGCTTTAGCCCTCCTGATGATTATGTGATAGTCATGTGCCTCCTTACGTTCATGTCAGCAACCTAGGCAGATCTGTCATCTTTCTATCTCTGATTGTACGACACATCAGCTTCCGTTGGTTACCAGTGAAAATGAAAGTGCTAATGGCTGTAAGTTTTGAGACCTGGCAGTTAATTTGAAGTTTAGGGAGTTATGTGGCACAACTGTGGGTTTATGGATTTGCCGGTGGAATTTATAACGCCATATTGTTATGAAAAATATAATTGATCAACGCTATCAGAATTTTGTCATCTTTCACCATTCAGCATCAATGGTTTTTAGTTTGTTTTAAAATATTACTGTAACATCATGAAATTTCTCATCACATATATTATGAGGGCCTTGGTTTTCTAAAATGAAGAAATAGAATTATGAGATTCAGATTCTACAAGGTAATAATATAAGGAAATACTGGGGATATTAGTGCAGTGACAACAGAATCTAGTCAGTGTTGTGGCAACAGAATCTAGTCAATCTACATGCATGGCTATCAGTTTAGGCAAATCTGCATTCCACCATATTCTGATAAATTGTCATGTACAAGCATTTCACGTGAATTTAACATGTATTCAAAGCATGCCTATTGCCATCCCAGTGGCTTCTATCATACATCCCCTATAGTAGGAATAGCAAATAAACATATTAACTGATGTAGGTGGGTCATTTCATTTACCTCAACATAACAGATGCCTTGAGGATCAGAAGTTCGAATAAGAACAATATCACATGGTATCTCATCATTCTCATGGAGCCACACTATATTTCCAACATGTATCTCCTGCGCTTTGATCTAAAAGCAAGTAAATAACTGAGTATTAGACAGTCAAATATTCCAAATGTAAATCCAAGAAATCCTACATGCAATATTTTAGTTAACGAAAAATCTCGCGTACATTAATAAAATCCTTAATTCATCCAAGTTTACCGATATCCATGATTCCTAGATTCAATATGCCAGTGCTGAATGCTGACATTGATTGGTATTTACAACATACCAGTGGATATACAAGTTCCAATACAAGCAAATATGCTAAATAGAAGCAGATGCATGAAATTGGTATTAACTTCACCTGTGTAGTTTACTACATAGACTGTCCCAAGCCAAGAAAAAAGAGGGCTATGTCAGTCTCGGTGAGCCAACGTAAAAAATTAAGCCATCTTTTCATGGTATGAAACCCAAAATTGATAATTTATTGGGGCATAACCCTCTTAGCGATGCGCCATATTGGAACCCGGGTGTGGTGATAAATGAGCAAGAGTCAGGATGTCACTCCCTTAATGACACACTACGTCGGTGCTTACTCGACGAGTGCAAGGGGCAAGAAAGCTAGCTGAGGAGAGTAGGATTCGTCCGAACAGTTGGAATGTAGGGTCCAAGGTTATTAAGGCGGTAAGGCGAGGCAAGGCGATCCACCCCCCTCACACCTTTTAAGCGGTAAGGCGTGAGGCGAGACAACGCCTTACACACATCATAAGGCGAAGAAAACAGAGTTCTGGAGGACTAAATCAGCAGAAATCTAAAGAGACGAAGGACCTAAAAGGACCTAATTGTAATTTCATAAACCGCTGGGGGCTCAAGTGTAAAATATCCTAACCTAATACTCCCGCATCCCACCCCAGCCGCCTCCTCACTCCTCCCTCGTTCCAAGCCGTCGCCGCCTCCCTCCCTCCTCCCTCACTCCCAGCCGCCGCCTCCCTCCTCCCTCACTCCCAGCGGCGGCGGCGACATCCCCAGCAACGTCGGCAATCCTCTCCTCCCCTCCCTCCCAACCAAGCAGCGGCGTCTCTCCCCTCCCTCCCAACCAAGAAGCGGCGGCGACGACCCCAGCGACGGCGGCGACCCTCCTCTCTCATCGCCCGGCACCAGATCCGCGTCTCTGGCGCCGGCGCTGCTGCTGGGCGAATGGAGAGGAGGGGGGAGGGAGGGGGAGGACCTTGTGGGGAAACAGGGAGGGAGGCGCCACCGGCCGCCGCCAAGGTTCCAGCCTCCAGGTACTTCGCCCGTTCGCCGCCTAGGGTTTCTTTCTCTTCTTTCTCTGGTTTCGCTCACCTCCATGGCGTCGCCTTGAGCCTTTCCGCCGCCATATTCCGCCTAATCGCCGCCTCAGCGACGCCTTGGTGCTGAGGCGGACGCCATACATGCGCAGGGCAAGGCGGTGGCGACGCCTTGCCGGCCGGGGGCGCCTCACCGCTTAGGCGACGCTTAAGCGTCGCCTAAGCGACGCATTAATAAGCATGGTAGGGTCCTTAACAGATAATTAAGAGAGTTAGTTAATACGGCGATTACAAGACATGTAAATATCTTGTGTGCTCAAAAGACTAAATGGACAGGTCAAAAGGCAAAGGAGGTGGAGCATACTGGCTTCAAGTTGTGGTATATAGGAACAGAATGAAATAAGAATGGAGTGGGCATTTTAATCGATAAGCGCCTCAAGAGCAGAGTTGTCGATGTGAGGAGACAAGGGGATAGGATTATCCTAGTCAAGCTAATCTTCGGCGACTTGGTTAGTTTTGATTGTTGTTAGCGTATATGCTCCATAAGTAGATCCGGATGAGGTTGCTAAGAGACAATTTTAGGAAGATCTAAATAACATAGTTAGAAGTATTCCTAATAGTGAGAAGCTTTTCTTAGGAGATGATTTCAACGGTCATGTCAATACAACTAGTAGAGGGTTTCAGAGGGTGTATGGGGGGTTTTGGTTATGGTGATAGGAACCAAGGAGAAGATATCTTAAACTTTGCCGTAACCTATGATCTCATGATTACTAACACCTTTTTTAGAAAGATATAATCCAATTTAGTTACCTTTGGCAATAGTCAGCATTATAACCAAATCGATTTTGTTCTTATCAAGAGGGAAGACAAACGAGCCTGTATAGATTGTAAGGTTATACTTGGAGTGTGTTGTTTAACAACATAAGTTGGTAGTCTCTGATTTTCGTTTTAATATACGGGTTTGACAGGCTAAGGTCACCAAAGCCATACGAGTAAGATAAGTGTTGATAAGAATCTAGAGTTGTGGAGGAAGACCTTAGAATCGAAGAGTTTTAGACTTAGTAGAACTAAAACTGAGTATATGATGTGTGATTTCAGTAGTGCCAAGGCAGATGATGGAGATGTTAATCTGGATGGGCAAATAGTAACTAGAAATGACACTTTTCGATATTTGAGATCGATGCTACAGTAGGACAGCGAGATTGATGAAGATATGAGCCACAGGATAAGAGCGGGGAGGGTGAAATGGTGCCAAGCATTGAGTGTCATGTGATAAAAAAGTCCCTCAAAAGTTGAAGGGTAAATTATATAGGACAGCGATCAGACCTACGATACGATGCTATATGGAGTGGCATGTTGGGCGACGAAAAGATAACATATACAGAAGATGAGTGTAGCGGAGTTAAGGATGCTGCAGTTGATCTATGGTCACACAAGGCAAAATCGAATCCGCAATGATGGTATAGGTGACAGGATGGGAGTAGCACTAATTGAAGAGAAGTTTGTCCAACATTACTAATGTTGAGATGGTTTGGACATCTCCAACGGATGACTCCTGAGGCAACGATACCTGGTGGAATTGTAAAACGTACCGAAAATATAAGAAGAGGCAAAGATCGACCAAGTCTAACGTGGGAGGAAAAAATTAAAAGAAATTTGAGAGATTGGAATGTATCCAAAGAATTAGCTTTGGATAGGAGCACATGTAAGTTAGCGATCTACGTACCGGAACCATAACATAAGAAGAATGTTTAGGAGCGGTGTTTTAAGCTCTGCTCAGATGGCAGAATGTTGGCTTAGGGTTTTTGCCTTGTATGTTTTATTACAAAGCTCTCGTTTCTTTGACCTTGAGAAGGTTTTATTCCTAACCTGCCCTAATTTATTTGGGACAAAAAACTTTGTTGTTATTATTGTACCTAAATATAAACAATGCAAGTTAGGTTCAAGGCAGCAGTTGATGAGTAAGGTATTAGACTAAGCCCACAAATGTTTTGCTTCTCCAAACTATATACATCCAAAAAGAACAAACATATGTCATTCATAACTTCTATTATTCTCCATGAATTCAACCGCAGGTGTCTTTTACCACATTTCCATCTCCCAAGTCCCATGCCATCAGAGATCACATTTTTCATGCTATTTTTAATGCAAGCCTTGTACTGAACAGTGACATGTAGGATTTCAATCTCATCAGTGGCAAGCAGAGATAGCCAAACCAGTAGATGAATGACAGGACAAGTAATGCCAACCTAGAAATCATTTGCATATGGGAGTTCTAGATGTTTCTTTTCTTCCACCACCAATTACTACAACATTAGAATGCCTCTAGGCAAGATGAATTTGTGGTGCAGCTGCAGACCTAAACAAGATAACACACATGGCTGACGAGCAACATTGCAGCAATGACTTAACATAATGAATTCAAATATTAATGGCAAGTAACAATAGACTCAGGATCACTCCAGTTAAAGAAAAGTATCTATTAGTGGAGAAAAGAAAAAAACCTGTCTACGGATGCCATCCTTTACCACCCATACTTTCCTTTCATTTGCTTTCTTGTCTGAAAGATACCTATTGTAATCATCCCAGGCCTCTTTTGAAGCAGAAACTATGAAGATGATGATAAGTGGACCCCATGTAGTTGCAGGACTTACAGGGGTAATAAGGGACCATAACTGAAGGCAGGCAATTAGCAGAAAATACTGATTCATAAAACGCCTGAAATATTCAGAGAAGTGGATATCATATTTTGAATTGATATCTATCTAGCACACTGAAAGAAGAAAGGTAGTTTAATACAAAAATACCGACGGATTTACAAGTCATTAAACAAAAGGAAACACTAAGGTCCCACAGGTCTTTTGACAAAATGCTAAACAAGAGCTGGTCCTCGTGTTGCAGGTCAGAGCACTATACTGGAATGGTGATGAACTCTATATGTGTGTTGTAGAGCAAGTGAATTTACAGAGAAGTCAATCTATTATGGTTAATAGGCTTCTTGTCCATCTACTGCACTTATATTTAATGACATACTGACATTACTTGAAGACAGTCACCCAAGCTAAATGTCATGTTGGCATTTACCATTTGCAGAGAAACAAAAAGGCATTCAGTGGAACACAGAACAGCCTGATTTACCTCCAACTTGAACAACAGACAGACCTACACTTTAGCACCCATAGCACGCAGGCTCAGCAATCATAACTTAATACAGGTACAGAAAAGGCACATCTTAAACACTACTGGATTACTCTTTATCTGCTGGCATTAAGTAACATGGCACTATATTTCAGCTTATATTAAATGGTGGGAAACATGTTTTATTTTGGGTCCTTCTAGATTATAGAAACCTTGAGCATTCAAGTGAAAGGGAAGCATCCCACCAAGCCGATCAACTTCATAATTGAACCAACCAATGGACCTTCCAACAGGTTACCCAGAAAAACAGAGAAGTGTAATGCAATAAATTGAGAAAAAAATGTCAAAGCAAGCATGCTGTTCATGAAATAAAATGGCCACAGCAGGAGGAACAGATATAGTTATCTAATTTTTTCAAGAGCATGAAGTATATCTGGTATTTGTCAACCCAGTATTCTTTTGTACAAAGACACCTCTAAGAATTTCATTACAAAACAAATGTAAACACTGACTGGTATATCAAAACAATAGAAAATAAATCCAAACCTGAATTGCTCCCATAAGTTCTTGGGGAGAAAATTCCCCAAAGTGTATTTGGTATTGGATACTCGATTGTCACGGTAGGAATCTCGGCACGAATCATCGTTAATATAGACAAGGCGTTTCATTGTTGACCAAGATGTCACTTCCGTGCCATTAATGCACTTTGATCACTCTGATCGAAAGAGACAGAAAAAGATGTGAACATAAAAGGGTATGATAATGATAGCACTAGTCAGGGGCGGACCTAACGTGGGACATGGGGGTTCAGCTGAACCCCCATGGACTGGACTATCCATCCCAGCAAGGAAGATTTGGATGAGATTGCTCACGGAAAAGAAACGATCATCAGGACAAAGCTCACTCTGAGAACAACAATCCAAGCAAGCTAGGGCTTCCTTACCAGCGAAAGAAAGATCAATCCGGCAGAGCGGAGGACGACGACGACGCCTACGAGAGAAGAATTCCTTCGCTTCGAGGGTTAAATGACGTTGGCGTGAGAATTTGAGACAAACGGCGAAGCAATATCCGCCGCCGCCGTCGCGACGAGATATGGAGAAGAGTTCAAGGAAGAGGATGGGCAGGAACAAGAGACGAGAGAGGTTTGGGATTGGGCTGTGAGGATTGCGGATTTGGGGAGGAGGAGGAGGGAAGCAGGAGGATAGAAATCTTGATGGTCTGCGCTTGTGCTGAACATTGGGGATCCGTTATAGGGTTCGTGTGGAAGAATGGCTCGGCTACCGGGTTTCCTAGTCTTGTCTTGTGCACGCACACACAGAGCAGCTGATGACGGTTGGTGCAAGGGAGCAGTGAGCAGGTCAGAAAAAATCAGTATCAATTAAGAGAAAAAAAAGGAGAGTAGCAATAGAACAAGAGCTGGGAAAAATAAAAAGAGGAAAAGGAAGGAGGAGATCGTGGCTTTCTCGGTCCTCGCTTGAGTATTGGATAGGGAAAAAACTAGTAAATCGGCTAATCTGCTATATTGTTCTCTTGTAATTATAGGTACTGTACGAGAGTAACTTAGGAATATCATCTACTAGATAATTATAGAGAAATTCGATAGCTTTCTACACAATATTTATTTGTGTTGATCAGATAAATAGATTTTAAGCTATGAATTTTGTAATCCAGCTGTCTGGTAAATTTATCATCTTCTAGTAGCATATATTAATCTATAGATTAAAATTACTAGATGAAATAATTTGGATGATTTATCTACATGAAAGATGTAGATAATTAAGGATTCTAAAGAGCCCATGAACATGATTTTTCGACGAGTAGGACAAAAGTTATGAATATTGGAATACTACTGTTTAGGACCGGTTGCTGGTGGATTTGGTGGAAGGTGGATGTGAATAAGTATATATGGTCTGGATTTGCGATAAGGATCAAATGTTTTAAGATGTATCTCTCAAAATATACTCCCTCCAATTGCAAATACGGTCTCCAAAATGTAACTTTAACCACTAATTTGTATTCTAATATGTTTGTAAACCCAATAAATTATAATATTATGAAAGTATATTTCAAGACAAATCTATACATATGATTTTCTTGTATTAAATGTAAATTTATAAAAAAATATCGTTAGTTAAAGTTTTGAAAGTTTGACTACGAATATCTCAAAATGACATGTATTTGTGACTGAAGGAAGTATTTTTTTAGTTAATACTCAATTCAGAAAAAAATGTAATTATCAAAATGTAATACTAGCTTACTTTATCAAGTACATGCACTCAACTACTTTATCATAAATGATAGAGTTATTTTTCCTCAAAAGTGTCCAATTAAAATAATTGAAAATCTTTCTTAAATCTAGATAGTTTCCTAGAAATATCTAGATATTTTAGATGTTTTATTCGAATGAATTTGATGGTGCCAATTGTCATAAATCTAGTGGTCACAAGAATTTATATAAACCTTTCAATCCAAAATATACATCATTTGGTAGATTTGGTTTTGGTTTATAAATATTTATATTTTATGTTTCGGAAGCAATATGTCGTCAAAGTGCACACATTAATTGTTATTCTTAGAGAAAGGTAAATCATAAATAGAGGCAACATATGTCAAAAACAAAAATATGTACTACTTCTTTTTCTATGTGTATGAAAAATATCATTTAATATGCTAACACAGAAAATAAGAAAAGAGAAGTAGGTTAAAGTTAATATCTATTTAAAAACAGAGTGCGCACTTGTGTTGTCAACTAAAGTTGTAATAGTTTACTCTAAAAGTTGTAATTGTGCTACCACCAAATAAAGTGTTAGTATTAGTTTATTATTTCAAATTTTTAGTGTTATTAACTTTCAATAGACTTAGAAATGTGACTTTTATCTTTAGTTTTTATAAACCGATATAAGTATATATTAAAAAAGTATAACACAAAGTAATTTGTGAACACCCATTTATATAATCCTAAATCCGCCATTGGCACTAGTACCAGATTAGATGAACATTTTGCGTTTTGGAATACATTTTGGTGGATTTCCTATAAAATTGAAGTCTGCCTGAATTAAAAAAACAATAATCTTGCAAATGCGTGCGGCAGTGGTTAATCCATCATCTGGACGTCTCTTTGACTCTTCTAACTAAAGAAAGCAACACGCAACTGTTAAGGAAACAAAATATATGACTGTATATGGATAATCCTACAGAAACAAAGTTAAAAACTAACATGGATATTGTGTATGGCTTGGGATTTTCCAATAGATTTAACTGCACATTTAGACAACCAGGGAAATAAACGAACAAAAATGCAATGTCCCAACAATCCTAAAAGTTTGGCACCCAAATTATGCCTTGTTCTCAATTATCAAGAATAGGAGTCCAACTAGCAAGAGAATCTTACAATAAATCACATTCCCCTCCTCATTCCTGTGCACGTCGTCCAGTCCTCGATGGCGGCGGTGGCGGGTTCTCGTCAAGCCGGCAACTTGAAGACAGTCGTGGGGAGGAGGACGGGAGCGGTGGCAGAGAGAAGAGGTGCGACCAAGGGGGAGGAGGAGGAAGAGGGGGCTGGTGGACAGAGGATCGGGGGGCTGTCGAAGATGGCGCCCTCGGCGCTCTGGATTCTCTCGAGTCTACTGGAAGACGGCGTCGGAGGGGGATAGGGGAAATTTACAGAAGAACAGTGCTCCCATTTTCAGAAATGCCCCTCCAACAGTCCAAGACTAGACACACTGGAAAGGTAAATTTAGGTACATGGACTGATGGACCAGCCTGTATAACAAATTTGGAAATTTAACACTTGGTATTTGACATCTACGGTCTGTTCATATTAATTTTTATTTTTGTCTTATGTAAGAAGCCAAAAAATAATATAAATATCTGACTTATTAAAGCGGCTCTTTCACTTTTCTCACACCCGTCTCGCTCTAAAAATAAGATAGGGGCCACAGGAGCATCATATACCCTACTCCTCGAGTTCCCGTTTCGTACATGTATCTTTCCCTCACTTTCCCTACCTCTCGCGTTTTTCTTCTAAAAGCCATTTCTTTCAGCTACTATTATTCATTTTCAGCCAAAAACCATCAGCTGCAGCTAATACGAACACCCCTACAATAATAGAACTAGATGTCTCTCGGAGATGGCTGTTAGGTTTTGACCTACGTGTGTAACCAACAAATCTAATGACTATGATTCACACCGCTCTAAAAATTGAAGTAAGCAACAAAACACAAAAAGAGCAGAAAAGAAGCATGTCTGTCGTAACAAAAATCACCAGAACAACTCATATGGATCTTGTAGTTATACTTGTTTACCATTTTTACTTAAATGATCATATTTCTTAGCCAAGTGTTTGATTTGTGCTCCATTTAAACCGTTGTGATCTATATAAACAAAATAAGATCCACATTGAATACATTTTGAAGATATACTGATAACATTATTTCTCAGCTAACAACTCTATATGTCGTAATAGCACTCTAGGTGCTGACAATTAGCAATTCTCTACTGGCAATAATTATAGATTTTATTACCTAAATTCTTACAACTAGCAACTTTAAATGTTAGTATGTAGCAACTTTAAGGTGCATGTAACTAATAAAAAATATTTTTTGCTAGTAATTATAAGTTTCACTACGTAACTGTCGGCAACTAGCAACTATAGATACTATAAATATCAATTTTAGGTGCTTATATACTGCCAAAATCTACGTTAGTTGCTAGTTCTACATGTTACTTACTACACTAGTCACTAGCAACTCTATATGTTACATGCCACATTCGTTGTTAGCAACTTTATATATATATATATATATATATATATATATATATATATATATATATATATATATATATATAGACACACACACACACTATATTAGTTGCTACCAGCTCTATATATCACTTGCTACATTAGTTGCCAGTAGTTCTACAAGTTATTTGCTAGTGTTTATTTTTTATGATAATTATCAACGATTTTATGGAATCAAGTACTAATTGTGACTCTACATTAGTTGCTAGCAACTCTACAATAGTTTGTAGCTCTACATATTACTTGTTATATTATGCTAGCTCTATTTGTGATGAGGATTAAATAAATCTCTAAATACAACTTTAATATCTAATTAAAACCACGTGACCCCTATGGTCGTAGCCCCT
Organism: Dendrocalamus latiflorus; assembly: GCA_017311315.1. Taxonomy (NCBI): domain Eukaryota; kingdom Viridiplantae; phylum Streptophyta; class Magnoliopsida; order Poales; family Poaceae; genus Dendrocalamus; species Dendrocalamus latiflorus. The sequence continues at coordinate 30,735,128 of CM029627.1, read as the reverse complement.
GTAGTCATAGACCCCTGCGGTCGTAAAATCCCCAAAGGTTGCTTGCTAAGTACCCTAGTTGGAGAGGCATTATACCTGTTGCCCAACTGGATGTCCACTAAGAGAAGTCTATGAAATGGTGCCTGGACCCAATACTAGGTATATTCCTTCTGTGCGATCGATGGAGCACATGCCTTATACACTCTAAATAGCACGACGTTTCAGCCCTAAGTCACTGACAACAACTGCCATGCGATTGTTGTCCACATTTGTCTCCCGCTAAAAACAAACCAATGATCAAATTTTCTCTCTCTAACAAGAACTGCCTTCTTGACTAGATGCATTGCTTCCATAAAGTGTCTTCTTCGGTGGATAACTGATGTCCCTTCATTTGTATTTAAGGCTAAACATGGCAATTTTTGATAGAGATTGAGAGGAGAAAGATTGGAGATTCAATTTTGTGTAATAAGGCTAGTCTTTTGGCTTATCAAGGGCACCCTGTAATTAGTTCATTGCAATAAAGAGCATCTTTATTCTCTCCCAAGGATTTTTAACTACTCTTCTCATATTATTTCATAAAATCGGTGACTCGATTGTAGACGGTTGGCACTGTCTGTGGGGAAGAAGGCCCAAAATCCTTGAAGATCTTCTCTATTCAGCAATCCTTATTCCTCTCTTATCGCTATCGCCATCACTCATGTGATCATGCAAGGACGTGGGATGAGGACAACTGGTTCGATTTGGTAGACTACGCCAACCTCGACATGGATGCATGCATCCACGCCATGGAACTCAGAATCCATTAGAGTTTTTCCAAATTTACAATACTACCATCAGGGCTAGTGGTGATGATGACAATGTGATGGTAAATTACTTGCCCATGGTCCTCAAGGGATCTGCCCAGTCTTGGTTACTCAACCAAACGGTTGGATCAATTTACACCTAGGAGAAACTCTGTGACCTTTGTGATCATAAATTTTTAGGGGACTTACGATTGCCCTAGAGAAGAAGATGATCTCTACCAAATCCAATATGAACCAAATGAAACTATTTGACTGTGCATCAAAAGGTTCAGCCAAGTTTGTAGTTCCATTATTGATGTTGCGGATTCCTCTGTTATTTAGGCTTTCAAAGTGGGTAAATGAACCGACGATTTACGGAGGACATCGCAATGAATCCTCCAAGAATGATCATTGAGCCATTCGATATGGTCGACAGGTACACAATCACTAGTGAGGTGGTTGAGTGGAATGAGGTCATTAATCAGGTAGAGAAAATTCTTCAACCTAGCCTAGATAAAAAAGAGAAGAAACCTAAGAAGTCTCCCAAAGGTAAGAAAAATCGCAAACCTAATGCAAAGGAGGTTTTTGTGATTCCTAAGAAGTTTACTAGAAACAAGGATTATTTTGATCAGAACAAGACAAAAGCTCCGACTGATGAGTCCAAAACGAACAAGAAGTGTTATCACTTCATCAAGTGGTAGGGTATGATCTCCACTGAATCCAACATGAACCAAATGAAACTATTTGATAGTACATCAAGAGGTTCAATCAAGTTCGTAATTCCATTATTAAGGTTGTAGATTCCTATATTATTTAGGCTTTCAAAGTAGGTTGAGGAACTGATAATTTACAGAGGACATCGCAATGAATCCTCCAAGAATGATCATTGAGCTATTTGACATGGTTGACGGGTACGCAGCCACTAGCGAGGTGGTTGAGTGGAATAAAGTTATTGATCAAGTAGAGAAAATACTTAAACCTAGCCTAGATAAAAAGGACAAGAAACCTAAGAAGTCTCCCAAAGGTAAGAAGAATCGCAAACCTAATGCAAAGGAGGTTCTTGTGATTCTTAAGAAGCTTACTAGAGATGAGGACTATTTTGGTTGGAACAAGAAAAAAGCTCCGATCGACGAGTCCAAAACGAGTAAGAAGTGTTGCCCACTTCATCAAGCGGTAGGGTATGATCTGCACACTTGCCAAGCCTGACAGAAGAAACTTGAAGACTATTACTTAGGTAAAGGTCCCCTTCCCTCCATACATGAGCATGGGTATGATCTGCGCACTTGCCGAGCTCCAAGAAGGACAAGGATGGCAATGAAGAGATGGAGTACTAGGAGCCACCACACACTGTCAACATGATGTTCAGCGGGTCCTACTCCTACGAGTCCAGACCATCTAAAGGCCGTGCAGCGAGAAGTGAACCTCACCAAGTCTCTGATCACTGTTAAACCATCCAAGTGGTCGGAGACAACCATTTCCTTCAACCAGGAAGATTACCCCGTCCCTTTAACTCATCTAGATAGGTTTCCTGTTGTCGTAGAACATATAATAAACAATTGCAAGTTAATTGAGTTTTAGTAGATGGTGGTAGTTCTTTTAATATTTTTTTAGGGAGCTTTCAAATAAATGCAAGTTTCCAAGTCTAAAGTAAAGCCTATGAAATATGCCTTTCATCTCATAGTCCCAGGATCTACTACTAAATCGATAGGGCAAGTTTCCCTACCAGTTACGTTCGGAAGTCCAAACAACTTCTGAATAGAAAGATTCTCATTTCATGTGGTGGACTTTGAAACCACATACAATGGAATTCTCAGTCGTCCGACATTAGAAAAGTTCTTGATAGCCACGCATTACGGCTATCAGAGTCTAAAGTTGCTAGGACCAAAAGGGGTCATTACGGTTCTATAGGACTAGACAGGCAATAGAGGTGGGGTGAATGGTGCCTTCAAAATATCCCCAGATATCCACTTAACCATTTTTCTCCAATAGCTACTTAGCTATGAAGACAAGGGTTGAAAGCTCACTAGAAAATCGAGAAGATACACTGAACAGAGCAAGGAAAAACTGAGCTAGTCGAAATCTGATAGCATGGTCAAAACTTACCACATGGTCGTAAACATGACAACGTGGTCGAGAATAGAGCTCGTGGTCGTAAGCTCAACTATGTGGTCAATACCCGACACCGAGGTCGTAAATAGCCCTAGTCAACAACCACCGAGACCAAAACCAACGCGATCAAAAATGAGTGCAGTCAGAACCTGACGTAATCGTAGACAACGTGATCGAATGCCAACCAGTGGTCAAACAATCAAATTGTCATAATCAGTCAGTACCAGTCGACAACGTGGTCATAACCAACGTGGTTGTAAGCCAATGAGACAGTCGAACAACCAATGTGGTTGAAACCAGATTGCAACCCAAAAGATCAACATGGTCGTAACACCTACGTGGTCGTAAGCCAACAGGTGGTCGAACAACCGACGTGGTCGAAAACTCATGAAGAAATTGAATGACCAAATGGGATCAATGACAGAGCGATACTATATGAGACACGACCGTGGTTGAAACCAACGTGATCGTAAAGGCGATCGAGACTTCAGACAGTAACCATCGCGCTTGTTTCAGATCTGAAAGAAACCCAAAGATCTTGCAGTGATCGAAAGCTTGAACGTGGTCAAACAACAAAGCGATGCGGTCGGAAACTTGACCGTGGTCAAAAATTGCCTACAGCGTAACTAAAACAGAGGAACGCAGAAAAGCGCACGATCGCCAGAACCAAACTCCACAGAACTTTTGATTCAAAGATCAGCTGGCCATAAAAACTTTGTACACAGCAAGATTAAGGTCTCAAGAGATTGCTCTAATATTTAATTGAAAACTTAGCAACCAAATCGAAAGCTTTCTGTGAATTTTTTCGAGAGCGCACAAAGTCAAAACTGAGAGGATGAAAAGATAATCAGACCTTGCTCATGGGAATATAACTGCCAAGATGGCTTTGAGTATGATTCCCAAACACATAGCAAGTCAGATCGTGAATAGATCGAACAAGAATATTCTCTCAGAACAAATGAGAAAGAACCGGCCAAAGAGCAGAAAAGAAATAAGAACAGAAAGATAAAACGCGCAACAATCCAAGCCAACTCAACACCAAACAGACAACAATACTCAAGAAGAAGATCAAAGATAGATGTATTGCTCTGATGATTGGTTTCACAGCCACTCCCCTCGGGAGGACCAAGCTCTAACCCTAGAGCCGCCACACACTGTCTAGCCTAACAACCATGGAGGGAGGAAGAGCTACCTACCACCAGGCCTACCCACGATCTGCCTCTCACCTCAACTAACTCTTGCCTCCACTCCCCTTTTATAGGCTCATAAATGAAGCCTAGACCTTAATGGATCCAACCATTAGTCCACACTAGGGATAACCCGTTAACCCCACCTAACATTGGGTTTTACTCACGAACGCTTCTCAAAGCAGCTTCCATGTGGCCCCAATAACTTGTCGTCAAGCCTCTCACACGTCCGAATCCCACTGAACCGTCCTCGCTTGCAAATGACCCAAGTCACTTGGCGCACCACGTCCTTTTCCTCGTGTATGACGGCACCCGACATCCTTGACCGTCTGGACCTCGACTCCTCCCTGAGCCTAGTCCCAGTCCATCTCGCCGTTGCTCATCATGTCCATCTCCAGTAGCTTCTGCTTCGGTTCCTCATCGTCCCAGCTTGCAAGCACCTCACCAGCCTCGATCATCTTTGACGTCTCCCTGACTGTTCTGGACCTCAACACCTCCCTATGGCTAGTCCCGGTCCTCCTACGCCTCAACATGACCTAGCTTCGAAGTCCTGCAACTAACACAAACAAGCAAACCATCACATAGCACCGCACAATACACAAGAATCATCAATTTGCATAATCAGAATGTATCCACGTGAACAATCTCAGCAAACAACTGGTCTAAAACAACTTATGAGTACTCTGAAGCACAAGACAGAGGTACTCATAGCCCATGACTTCCTACCAGAGGTAATACAACCACTCAACAAGTCGTTACGACCATCACATTGGTCGCTACGACCATGAAACAGCTGCTACGACCATCGCTCACAGCAGCTATGACTTTAATAGACCTTTTCACTACGACTTACAAGTACTCGGATGCACAAGAAATAAGGTACTCGTAGCCCACGAGATCCTTCCAGCAGCTTACGACCACATTACAATCTGCTACGACCATATAGCAGATGCTACGACCAGCAAATGCACAGGTATACAGAATATTACGACTATCATTCACAATCAGGTAGATCTACGACCATGCATCAGTCACTATGACTTACGACTATCGAACACAAGCAGCTGGTCGCTACGACTTACGATCACACAGACAGAACGCTTCGACCATCGGTCATAGGTAGTAGAGTCTACGACCACCGACCACGAGCAGTAGAATCTACGACCATCGACCACGAGCAGTAGAATCTACGACCATCGACCACGGCCAGTCAGATCTACGACCATCGACCACAAAGTCGTAAAATCGACTACCGACCTCAAAGTCGTAAAATCGACTACCGACCTCAATATTGTAAACGGTACTGCTAATCACAAAGTCGTACAGGCTGCTGCCGATCACAGAGACACACAACGTGGTCATAAAGAGCAAGTCGTAAAAGCACTTACGACCACCAAGTCATATCAGCATCTACGACTACCAAGTCGTAACGACACTTATGACCACCAAGTCGTAGTGGCTCCTACGACCATCAAGTCGTAAGGGTGGCTGCCGACTACAAAGACGTAGAATCGACTACGGCCACTAAGTCGTAAAATCGATTGTGACCACTAAGTCGTAAAAGCTTCTGCGACCACCAAGTCGAATGAACCGAAGTTGAAGAGTGCACAACAGTGGTCGTAGAGAGCAAACTTTTGCACAGACCTCAAAAACCAAACTCAACCACTACACAACCTCTAATCCAAAGGTTAATTACTCATCACAACCATAGGGTGACCTCCACATGGTCTCACAATCTCCCCCTTAATGAGTATATTGGCAAACACAGAAAAGGCATGAAGATGAGTTTATTTTTGAAGAGGCAAGCAAGAAGTTGCAAAAGCCACACATGGTCTAACAGAAGTGAAGAAGGAACTCATGACCATGTTGACAAAGTGTGAACTAGAGCAACCACCAAGAAAGAGCAAGTTTTCTACAAAAGCTCCAAATCACACCTAAAACCTCACAAAAACCCAATCTTGCTCATGGTCCAAAGAAAAGAGCAATTGCTCACCATGACCATTTTCATAGCAAGATGATCAAGCATTTCCCCTTTTAATGCCTTTTGCACCCCTTTATGTCTTTTTCTGACCGGGTCCACGGACCGGGGTGGAGGCCAAGGTGGCACTGTTAGTGATATGCCCTAGAGGCAACATGGAGATGTTATATATATCACATACTATGTTTATGATGCATTACTTTGTTTCTTGAAATAGACATTATCATTGTTGATCAATGAGTATGTGACTTATTTATGAGACTCTTAATGCTAAAATGTTGCTATTTCTAAATGATTCCTGATCATATATCATATGAGAAACAAATATGATTCAAAGATCAGCATATGTATTGATTGATGATCATGTCTCATGGATCATGGTATGGTGATACCAAATCAATAATATGGACATGTGTTACTGAACATATGTTGGATAGACCCGCCATGAGACACTGCAGAGATTCCATGTGTCATCAGTTGGTCTCAAGTAGTGTTTATGTAGAATCCTTAGACTTGAGATCATCATGGTTCCCAACATGCGTAGTAGCTTATTTTGGGACTACTAAACACTACTCCGTAACTGGGTAGTCATAAAAGTAGTCTTCGGGTTTACCATGAAACAAGTAGTAGGATGTGAATGATCAAGATAGAATTTGCCCCTCCTTATGGAAGAGATATCTCTGGGCCCCTCGATGTAATGGATTATGAAAGTGCATGGCCATGCCAAGGTGATTGAGGAGTCAATCACAAGTTTATAATCCATCACAGAATCGAGAGAGTGATTGAGCTATTAAGAGGATGACACAGGTCTCGCCTTGAGCTCAATCTATATCGTGAGACAAAGGGATTCGTACATGAGAACATTACAGGTTCAGCCGATATGATCTTTACGTATACTTTGGGGTTAATATATCTTACTAGAGGCCGCTATTAACAGGGTGACCAGAAAGGCGTTTCCGGGTCGCGACCAAGTATACGTGAACCTACAGGGTCGCACACTTAACGGGTTGGAACACTACTTTCGAATATGATTCGGATGTGGGCTCAATTCGGATAGAGATCCGAATAGACTCCTATTGGGCCTCGGTCTACAAGGCCCAAGTGAGGAGGTCTATATATATATATATGGTGGCGAGGGGCTGAGGTGGACACGCGCTTCTGTTAACCTCTAGAAAAACCCTAGCCACCACCTCCTGAGCCAAACCCTAGCCGCTCACGAGTGCTAGTACACTCGCGATCGGCGTTCCAGCCCCGGACGTGTGGATACCGGTGGAGACACTGCTCGTTGCGGTGTTGATCGGCATCAACAACCTACAGATTGGATCTGCTCGTGGTGTGGTTAATCGTGTGGAGGAGACGACCTGTTCGGGACGATCGGCTAATTCCACTACTACCTCGACGCGCGTGGTTGGATCGGCTTCTCCAACTCTTTTTTCGCTGCGCTGCGTGTCTAGTGGTAACGATCCATGATATCTCCTTAAGCATGATGTCCTTGTGTGCGCGGTAGAAAAGTTTTGTTTTCTGCTTTCGTAGCCTTCGCGCAATCCATTAGGCACGTGGGTGGTTAGGGTTGACGTGGCTCCCACGTGGTGTCCACGTCGGCTGCCACATGGCGGACACATCACCTGCTGCTGGACGGGCCGGTGGCACTCGGGAGCCATGAGCTCGCCGGAGTTCGGCACTTGACGGCAGCTGGCGAGGGGCGGAGGAGGGGGAGGAGGTGGCGGCGGTTTGGTTCCTACCGGCGCCGGGCTTGGGGAAAACCGGAGGCGGTTGGCGGCAGGAGAGAGGAGGTGGCGGCAGCGCTCGGGCAGCTTTGGTGCTCGGCCGAGGGGGGAAAATGGAGGAGCAGACGGAGGGGATGCGGAAGATGCACTCGAGAGGGGGGTTTCATAGGGGAAGAGGGCGGCGCGGCTCGCCGGAGAACCCGAGGAAGAAACCGGTTTGGGGTGGGAATGCAAGCGGGGAGGGCAATAAAGGGGTGGCGCGAGGTTCGACGGTGAGAGAGGAGCCCGAGGCGGCGCTTAGGGAGGCGAGAGTGGCCGGCGGCGAAGCTTCGGCGGGCAGCAATGGCGGCGCACGGTGGGAGAGGAGAGAGAGGAGCCAAGGAAGAAGAAGGGGAGGTGGAAGAAAGCCCTAATAGGTGGGGCCCTCACGTCAGTGAGAGAAAGAGAGGAGAGGAAAAGGAGGACAGCCGGATGGACGACACGTGGCCGGAGAGGAGATCTCGGCTGCCGAAGGTGGTTGCGGACGGCTAGGATAAGATCAAGGGCGCGGTGGATTGAATATAGGCCAGACACGTGTCGGCCTGAGATAAATTCAGATTAACTTTTCGTTTAATTTTTCAGAAATACCAGAAATTTTATAAATATTAGAAAATAGTAAATAATGTCTAAAATATTTCAGAAAATTCATAAAAATTACTAGAGTTGCTTTAGACTTAGGAAAAATATTTTTAATTTAAATTTGGCCTTTAAGTTTTATAAAATACCTTTTTGGCTTTCAAAATTGATTTTTAATTTCAAAAAATTCTCAAAAATTCTATAAAATTCAGGAAAGCTTAGGAAAAGCTAAATAAATTCTTTTTTGCTTTAATAAAATATTTAAAGTATATTTTCTTGATCTAGTATTTGAAATAAAATCCACATAACTCGAAATAAATCCCAGAAAATCACAGAGAATCTAAATAAATGCCAAATGCTTTAAAATACTTAATTTGAAATAGTATTTTTACAAAAATTTACAAATACCTTTTATTTAATAATAATTTTATGTTTTTAGTTAAATTACTTTTAATAAAATCCTTTTTAAAAGCTAAGAACAGGCAAATAAAAATTCCTAAAATTTAGGCAACCAAAGAACACGTATTTTTATTTTAAATTAAATTAATTTTATTTTTCTGAAAATTTTAAATTAAACAGCTGGGTTGTTACACAACTCTTGGGCAACCTCATCACGAATGAGTTGTGCAAGAAAGACAAGGAATAAGTTGTACAAGAAAGACAAGGAGGAGCTCTTGGAGCAATCCTCCTCAAAGAGTAAGAAGATCACCACTTTCAAGGCTAAAGCGGTGGTAAGCGATGAGTCCGAAGATGATGAGGAGGACTCTGAGGAGGAGTTGGCTCTTCTAGTAAGAATAATGAATAAGTTCATGAAGAGGCGCTCATATCGAAGCGTAAGTCATGAAAAAGTAAAGAAGGGCACTCCTACACCTATGAATGTGATGAGAAGGGGTATATTGCCTCTCAATGCCCTACCAAGAAGGATGACAAGGAGAAGTCATCCAAAAAGAAAAGCTACAATGGTAAGAAGAAGCTTTTCAAGAGGCTTCAAAAGAATAGCAAGAATGAAGCCCACATTAGAGAGTGGGATTCTGACGAGGAGTACTCCGATTCCGACTCAAGCGAAGACATTAATAAAGCTCATTATTACATTTGTACAATTTATTTTGTCTTTTCTGAATTCTACACATTTTTTGGAATTATTACAATTTTCAGAATTTTGGGTCGAAACAGGCTAAACGGGCCTCCATGGCCTGTTGGGCTAAATGGGCTTGTGCCAGTCTGGCACGGCTTGTTAGCTCTCTAGGCCATATCTAGGTTGACTCCTCAGCCCACATACTGGTACAGCACGGCACAGCCTGACATGTTTAGGGCCTGTTTGAAACAGAGGAATTTCACAGGAATTTTGCAGGAATTTTGCAGGAAACAGTTCAATTCCCGCAGGAATCGGGAAAAATTCCCGCATTCCAAACAGGGCCTTAGGTTGACAGGCTAAGTGGGCCATATCTAGCAGGCATGTGCCGCCCATTTGGCCACTACTAATGCATGCAATTAGTCTGCAAACCAGAATCCACCATCCGACCTCAAACTACTATACCATTTTTCGCATCATCTGTCCATTCAATCCCCTTGTCCAATGACTTATACATTTCCCTCTTATAAAAAACAAATGCATTTCCCACAAATCTCTCTCTCCGGTACACTGCACCCATGTGGGCTGCAATCCGCCTTCATCTCCCCACCATGGAGCCACTAGGCTGTGATGACAGTGGCCCAGGTGGGCGAGCGCGGAGGTGGCAAGCGAGCGAGCGGGCTCAGCACCGGTGACGGCATAGGCGAGGTGGGAGCGTGCCCCAGCAGCCTTGTCGACTCCGCGGACATGTGCATGTTCGACAGCGATGGCGGTGAAGATGGGCTGGCGATTTTTTTGCTTGAAACATGTTTGAAACTTAGCTGAAGGTTGTTTCTGACATTTGAAACTTGCTTATTTTTGCTTTTTGAAATATGAAACTTGCAAAACTTATTGAAACTTGATGAAATATTGAAATAAAAATCTGAAACTTTCTTGAAATATTAAATTTAAAACTTGAATCTTATCAAAAGTTGATGAAACTTCCTGAAACCTAAAACTTTGAAAATTGAAACTTGTCCGGTTGGAACTCGATTGGATTTTTTAAAACTTCGTGAAATTTACTCGAAACTTGCTTTACATCCATGTTTCATCTAGTTTTTTATAAAAATTTGTCAAAAACATTAATAACACCCACTGATACTTCATGAAATCCACTTGAAACTTCTTAAAAAATCTTGAAAAATGTTGAAACTTTTTTATGAAATACGTTGAAACGTACTCAAAACTTCAAACTCGAAAATCTAAAACTTGCATAAAACTTTTATATTACTGAGATCTCACCAAACTCTATAAAACTATTGTACCATTGGAAGCGTGGGCTAGCAGCTTCTATCTCTCTAATTACATAGTTATCATTTAAGCAGAATCTATATAAACTTTTGTTAGACCTTGTGGTTAGATCTAGCTTATTTTGGTGATGAATAATTGACAATGGTTAATTTATTATGATGAATAATTGGTGATTTTGTTTAGCGTTGTTATGTGAGTTGTGTCGCGTACGTGTGTGGACTGATATTGGTCAAGTTGGGACAACTTGTGCTAGAAAAATATTCTTTGGTCTTTGCATGTGCAGGTTGAGCTTGGAGGCGATCATGGTCGGTGACGAGGTGGACCGGGACTAGGATGGGGAGATCCGAGGTTCAGACGGTCAAGGAGGTCACGAGATGGTCGGTCTCATGCTTGGGGCACATGGAGATCAGAGATGGATGATACGTGTTGGAGCTACAGAGGTGCGGTCCGGAGGCTACGACACGTGGTGGATGATGCGTGGAGAAGATACAGGCGGTGCGGTCCTGGAGGCTTTGACACGTGATGAGTTGGAAAAGTTGAGATTTTGGAAAACCCGTGTTACGAAGGGTTTCGGGTCCTTTATTTGTTGGAATTGGATTAGAACTTATAGGTTTAGGTTCAGCCCATGTTTTGGGCCCTAGTATAAATAGAGATGGGGTTAGAGGCTAACCCTGTGGTTTTAGAAGAAACTAAATTTTATGCTAGGGTTTAGAGGTGCCATAGAGGTTATTTTGTAGCTACCATAATGCAGAAGAAAAAATAGATCTATCATGAAGAAATTGGCACGGCACGTTTTTTCTTCGCGTCGTTCTCGTGTCGACGTCTTCTCCTGCGCTTTGTACGTCTTCTCCTGCGCTTTGTACATCTTCCCAGCGTCACGTCCCGCAGCGTCGTCGGTGGCACACATTCTCGTTGTCCTCGGAGAGGCACGTCGTCTGGAGCACCACGATCCGTCCCATCTAGTGCATCACGCCGCCACGGACTTTTCTCGTGTACAAGGGAAGCAGCATTAGCGCGTCGTTCCTGCGAAAAGCAATCTGAGCATGAAGTCTTAAATCACTATCAATTTTGCATTCAAGTTCATTAGCCGTGAGTGATTAAAATAAGAAATCAGATGAGGCTAATTAAGGTTTTTGTGTTACGTATACTGTATGCATGCATGTTCTTTGGAATCTGTAAGTTCATTAGCCATGAGTAATTAAGATAAGTAATCAGATGAGGCTAATTAAGGTTTTTGTATTACGTATACTGTATGCATGCATGTTCTTTGGAATCTGTGAGTTGGCTTGAGTGAAAAAGTTGTCTGCATGCATTACTTTCTTTGGTCGTGATTAAATACATGATTAGGTGAGAGATGATTAGGGGTTGTATGCATTGCATGAGATTTGGATGTGAGATTGAAATCTGTTTGCTGCATGCGTTTTAAAAAAATTAGTGTTGTGCTAGCCGAGACATCTGCACGGTAAATTATTATTATTTTTGTTGTCTTTTACTTTTGTGTTTTTGAGGAGAGAGGAAAACATAATTAGTGCTAGGGGATTAGTGAAGCTAATTAAGTTTATGTTTTTTGTTTACCATTAAGTTTTTAAGTTTGTGATTCATGCATGTATCGGGAAAAAAATATAGTTAGGGCATCAAGTTTGTGATCTGGAAAGTTTGCTTGATTAATTTCTTACGGATTTTGCTTAATTGCATAATTAGGGCTTAATTTATTCTCGTCACTATCTGCATCAACAATATTGTTTATTTTATATCTCAAGTTCTAGACCTCTGATTGACGTAATTTCAGTTGGGTTAGTTCAATAACTTTCTCTAGTTTATTCTGACAAAGTTTGAGGTTAATCGGAGTTACGGTTTTTTATCAAGATAAGTTTTAGTAAAGATACGTGTTCAGTCCAGAATTTTAAACAAGGCTTAAATATGTTTTGTGTTAAAAGGGAAGTATTAAAATTTATTTTTAGCTTTCGTAATCATTTACCCTCCTATGATTGCCTATCTTAGTATAAATCGATCCTACAACTTTCGATCTTTGTGCTTTGCAGCCGTGGTTGGTCGAGAAAAGGGGCAAAAGTGTACATGTCAGTTCCATGATTGGTGGGAAAAATCAGTTGTCGGTGCAGTGCGCACATCGATTACATGGACCAAAAACTAGTGCATGGAAATAAAGCTCTCTGAATCATACCAAACCTCCATATTTATAAGCTGGTGCTCCTAGTGGGATAAGCAACACTAACCCCAGCTGCAAAGCATCGCCAAAAACAGAGAGAGAGAGAGAGCATGGACAGAAAGGTGTACATCTCCCTTCTAATCCTCGTCGGCGTTGCGCTTGCACTCGCCGGTCCGGCCGCCGGCCACATGAAAGCATCGTTCGCCGGCGCGGGGGCCTACAGCATCGACGCGGCGGTGCAGCAGCTGATGTCGGCGTCGAAGCTTGAGGATGGCGTCGCACCGGAGCTCACGCTGGACCTGGAAGTGCACCGCCGCATCCTCCAGGGCAACACCGGATACTCGGCCCTAAACGCCAACAAGCAGGTCTGCCTCGGGCCGTGCACGGGGCCCGGCTTGCCAATCACCGGCCGGGGCTGCCAGAAGATATACGGATGCAATCAGGGCGGCCACTGATCGACTGCGTCCGTGCATGCGGTCGAGGTTTATTTGTTTGTGTTATGAGGACGTTGCAACTGCTAGCAAGGCCGTCAGTTCCTGCAGTATCTTGAAATGTGATTGTGTGTAGCAAGCTGATGCTCGTCCTCGGGAAACTTATGTACTGTGTGTGTGTTTTTACAGATGTGTGCCATGTGTTGTTTGCTTGATGCCTAATGTTTGTTGTACGAATTTGACGTTGCAAAGTACGTAGCGCACTTGTGGGCTTGTGGCTGGGCAGCGTATCATGTGAGAACTCACTTTTGGTGGGATAACGAGAGCTCCCAACTATAGGGGCTGATAAACATTATCTGAATAGTTTTTTTCTATCTATCATCTAGACTCTCTTCCTCTAAGAAAAACCTCTTCTCTTTAAAAAAAAAGAACATTAGATCTCTAATCCAACGGTCTTAAATTTAAATGATTATTAGGAAGAAAACATGAATGATATCTAGACACACCTATATAATAAAGTTGAAATTTTGAATGGAGCTAGAACACTGTATAGACCACATCATCAAGGTTTTGTTTTAATAATTTCACGATGATTTGGTACACGAGCAAAAGTACTGTCAGTGCATAACGGCTTCACAAAGGGTGAGCAATATGTATGCTGCCTTTATCTGTTTCCATGCGTGCAAATTAGTCTGCAAACCGGAATCCACCGTCCGGCTTCAAACTGCTCATTGTCAACATCATCTGGCCATTCAATCCCCCGTCCAATGACTACTGCATTTCCCTCCTCTAAAAAAAAGTATTGCGGACCGACGTTAGCTCGGTTGGCAAAGGCTGCCACTGGGCGCCTGCCCGCCCGGTTTCAAGCCATGGTGTCGCGTATTTTCGGAGGATAGTAAGTCTGTTCTTTTCCTTCGAAGCTGGTGTGGCTAAGACGTATGCTCGCGCTCCATAAGATCTCGTCTTAAAGCATGCGCATTGGACTTACTCACCTGGGTGCATGAGTATGTGGGTGTGTGAGTGGGCGTCATTGTTGTAATCACATAAAAAAGTATTTCCCCCAAATCCCGCAACCCAATCCCTTTCTCTGGTACACTGTTGCCCGATTGACCATCGAAGCCGGCAGGTCTCACCGCTGTGGTTCGCAATCCACCTTCATCTCCCCACCATGGAGCCACTAGGCTGCGATAACAGCGGTCAGGTGGGCAAGTACAGAGGAGGCAAGCGAGCGAGCGGGCTCAGCCAGGGACGGATCCAAAGAGGACCCAGGCCGCCACTCAATTCGCAGAAGTTCAGGTATATAGCCCAAGATTTAATGCTAGTGCCCCCACTCAGCCCAACTAAAAGGCCCTCACTCATCTGTGATTTATCAAATTGATGAAGGAAGCCTTCATTTTGCCCTCTACTAAAAGGTCCAGGTATACTTGGCTTTGTGGGTGTGCCCCCTCTCAGATTTTGTCCTGGATCCGCCCCTAGGCTCAGCAGCCTCGATGACGGCAGAGGCTAGAGGCTAGGTAGGAGCATGGGCTAGCAGCCTCGATGACGCAGTGGGCGTGTGCATGCTTGATGGTGATGGTGGCGACGACAGGCAGGCGTGCGGGTCTGGCGGACGCCATGGATGGGTGGGTGGATGACGGGCTCAATCTAATCTTGCTGATATGTTCCAAGACCATGCTGACTTTTGTCTGAAACTTGACTGATTTTGGGATCCCACTGTTTTTTGCTTGAAACACGTTTGAAACCTAGCTGATGGTTGTTTTTGACATTTGAAACCTGATTAATTTTTTTTTGAAGTATGAAACTTGCAAAACCTATTGAAACTTCATGAAACATTGAATTAGAAATCTGAAACTTTGTTGAAACATTGAATTTGAAATTGAATCTTGTCGCAAGTTGATAAAATTTATCGAAACCTAAAACTTTGAAAATTGAAACTCGTCCGGTTGGAACTCCTTCAGAATTTTTGAAACTTTCTAAAAATTACTTTAAACTTGTTTTTCATCTGTGTTTCATCTAGCTTTTTTTTTGTATGAAACTTGTTAAAAACATTGATGACACCTACTGAAACTTCTTAAAACTCATTCAAAACTTCTTCAAATATATTGAAAGGTGTTGAAACTTTTTTTTTATGAAATGCATTGAACCTACCTGAAACTTCAAACTCGAAGACCTGAAACTTGCATGAAACTTTATACAAGTGAAATCTCATTAAACTCTATGAAACTATTGTACCATTGGAAGCATGGGCTAGCAGCTTCCATTTACCATTTGGACAGGGTGATCATTTCTACTCTCTCGTTACATAGTCATCATTTTAGCAGAATCTGTATAAACTTTCGATCTTTGAGCTTTCCAGCCGTAGTTGGTCGAGAAAAGGGGCAAAGTGTACATGTCAGTTCCATGATTGGCGGCAAAAATCAGTAGTCGGTGCAGTGTGCACATCGATTACATGGACCAAAAACTAGTGCAGGGAAATAAAGCTCTTTGAATCAAACACCAAACATCCATATTTATTAGCTGGTACTCCTAATGGGATTCGCAACGCTAACCCCTGTTATGAATAGCGCTTGTATTCATATGAGGCCAATGGGCCGGTATATATACACAAAGTACAGGTGGGAAATATGCAAAAAACCCCTTATAACAATGGGGAATAACAAACTATACATATATCTCTAACACCCCCCCTCAAACTCATGGTGGATCAACAACACTGAGTTTGGAGAGGTAGAAGCTATGCTGTGCTCGAGTCTGGGCCTTTGTGAAGAAATCCGCTATCTGAAGCTCTGAAGGCACATACTGAAGAGTAATCACCTGATCATGCACACAAGACCTCATGAAAGAAGCATCCACACCAATATGCTTGGTGAGCTCATGCTTCACAGGATCACGAGCAATACTGATAGCACCTGTACTGTCTGACAAGAGAGGGGTCGGTGTAGTGACAGAAACACCAAAATCCTCAAGTAACCACCGTAGCCAAGTAATCTCTGCTGTCAAGAGAGCCATAGCTCGCAACTCAGCCTCTGCACTCGAACGGGACACTGCAGTCTGTTTCTTCGTCTTCCAGGCAATAAGAGAACCACCAAGAAAAACACAGTAAGCAGAGATACACCGGCGGTCAGAGGGATCGCTGGCCCAAGTAGCATCCGAATAGGCCTGGAGCTGTAACGAACTGGAACGTGGAAAGAAGAGACGGCGAGAGATAGTCCCGCGAAGGTATCGCAGAACTCGAAGAAGGTGGCTGTAGTGGACCTGAGTGGGAGCTGAAACAAACTGACTCAGAATATGAACTGGATAAGTGATATCCGGACGAGTAACAGCAAGATAGACAAGACTCCCAACAAGATGACGATAGCGAGTCGGATCAGAAAGAGGCTCGCCATCAGAGAGTCGGAGGTGAATATTGAGCTCCATGGGAGTCTCAACAGTACGCTGATCAGTGAGAGAGGCGCGATCAAGAAGGTCCTGAATATATTTCTCTTGGGACATAAAGAAACCATCTGGAGTGGAAGTAACCTCAATCCCAAGGAAGTAACTAAGAGGACCAAGATCCGACATAAGGAACTGCTCACTAAGACGAGCCTTGACAAAGGCAATGTACTCAGAATCATCTCCCGTAATGATCATATCATCAACATACAGGAGAAGAAGAGTCCGACCACGAGACGAAGTGTGGACAAAGAGTGCAGGATCATGATCACTAGCTGAAAAACCAGCAGCAGTGACCACAGAGGAGAAGCGCTCAAACCAAGCACGAGGGGCTTGTTTAAGGCCATAGAGAGAGCGGCGAAGGCGACAAACCATGCCCTCAGGAACAGAATACCCAGGTGGCGGATGCATGTAGACCTCCTCACGCAACTCGCCATTAAGAAAGGCATTCTTGACATCAAGCTGAGAAACAGACCAGTGGCGAGCAGACACCACCGAAAGGAGAGTGCGAACAGTGGTCATGTGGGCCACAGGAGCAAAAGTCTCGTCGTAGTCAACACCATGCTCCTGCTGGAAGCCACGAGCAACAAGACGCGCCTTATAGCGCTCAAGAGAGCCATCAGAGCGAGTCTTAATCTTATAGACCCACTTACATGTGATAGGATGAGAATGAGATGGCAAAGGAACAAGATCCCAAGTACCAGTACGCTCGAGGGCAGCAATCTCCTCGGCCATGGCAAGCTGCCACTCAGGGTGAGTAACAGCATCCCGGTAGGAGACAGGCTCACGAGTAGCTGCGCCAGCAAAGGAAAAACGGGCAGGAGGCCGAATCGACTGGCGATCGCGGAGAGCGTAGCGAGGAGAAGATGACCCATCAGGGGACGATGGAGCATCAGAAGAAGATGGAACATCAGAAGAAGAATGCTCATCTGGAAGGTCCTCAATACGAGGTCGACGAGTGTAGACAATAAGGGGAGAAGGAACTGTAGTGGGAGGAACCTGCGGAGTCGTAGGAGACGACACAGGCGGCGACAACGGTGAAGAGGCCACAGGGTGAATATGTGGAGACTCAGTGGAACAGGTGGACGAGGGCAAAACAGATATAGGTGTATCTGGAAAGGTCAAGAAAGACAGAGGCTCCACAGAGGAAGCCGAAGGAGAGGCAGGACGTGGGTAGAATGGACGAGACTCGTCGAAAGTCACATCCCGAGAAACCCGCATCCGTCGACCAACAGGATCCCAGCATCGATAGCTCTTGTGCTCGACACTATATCCCAGAAAAACACACTCAACAGACTGAGCGGTCAGTTTGGTGCGTTCTCGAGGGGCAAGGAGAACGTAGCAAACACAGCCAAACAGACGAAGGGCAGAGTAGTCAGGAAGAAGACCACAGAGACGCTCAACAGGGATCGCACCCTTAAGAGCAGAAGAGGGCTGTATGTTGACGAGATAGGTGGCAGTGGAAACAGCCTCGGCCCAAAAGTGAGGTGGAATAGAGGCGGCGATCATCAGAGCACGAGCCGTCTCAAGGAGGTGACGATGCTTGCGCTCAGCGACACCATTCTGAGCATGAGCACCAGGACAAGAGAACTGAGCGAGAGTGCCCTGCTCAGCAAGGAAGCTGCGCAGGTGACGAGAGAGGTACTCGCCAGCAGAATCAGCTCTAAAGACACGAATAGGAGTGAAGAACTGTGTGTGTATCATAGTGGCAAATTGTTTATAGATAGGTAAGACCTCACTACGAGAAGACATGAAATATATCCAAGTGTGGCGAGAGAAATCATCTATAAAAATAATATAATAACGATGACCCCCTTTCGAAACGAAGGGAGCCGGACCCCAAACATCTGAATGAACAAGATCAAAAGGACGCTGAGACACAGTCTCACTATGAGGATAAGGAAGCTGAATCTGTTTACCTAACTTACAGCCCTGACAATCTAAAGACACGTCTCCTGAGACAGACCCCAGAAGACCACGACGAACTAAGGACGACAGACGGGATCCACACAGATGGCCAAGACGGTGATGCCACTGCTGGAAAGAGCCGGTAGACGAAGTGGCAGAAGCAGAGAGACTGGCGCCGATGGTGGCAGCGGAAGGAAGGTGAAACCAGTCAAGCTCCCAGAGACGCTGTGAGTCACGGCGCCGAGGGCCAGAACCAACCAGAGCTCCCGTGTGGCAGTCCTAAACACAACAAGAGTCAGAGTCGAGAATAACCCGATAACCAAGGTCAGTAATCTGCCCAGCAGAAAGAAACTGCAAGGTAAGGCGAGGAACATGAGCAACAGAAGGAACATGAAAAGAGGAGTTGCTAAGAGATCCTCGACCAGAGACATAAAGAGATGTACCATCAGCAGTAAGAACACTGACAGGAGAATCAAGAGGTGTAATAGAAGACAGAGTGGAAGGATCAGGAGTCATGTGAAAGGATGCTCCAGAATCAAGAATCCACGGGGAGGTACCTGACTGTGTAGGAGGTGGTCTCTCAGTGCCCGAAGAGTCAGTAGCAGAACCTGCAGAACCTGTCGAGGGAGAACCTGAAGCGGCAAGTAGGCGTCGAAGTCTGGCTATCTCCTGCTCGGTGAGAGAAGCTGCTGAAGAAGTCGAGGCAGACGTCGTCGTAGAAGTACTAGTGCCAGTAGAAGAACGGCGTGAAAGATGCCGCTTCTTCTTGTAGCACTGGGACTCAGTATGGCCATCCTTGTCGCAGTAGGAACAGTGAGGACGGCCACCTCCAGACGGAGGACGGCCACCACCACCTGTGGTAGCCGCTGGAGGAGGCAGTGTAGCAGGCGGACGAGCGGCGAGCACAGAGGGGAGTGACATCAGACCAGCACCACTCAGACGAGTCTCCTCTGCGCGTATCTCGGTAAGAGCCTCCAGGAGAGTAACACGAGGGTGGCGTGCAAGGAGCTGGGCACGCCGTTGCTCGAACTCAGGACGAAGGCGAGTAAGGAACTCGTAAACCCGCTGAAACTCCAGGTCAGCACGGATATCCAGGCAGCACGGACAGGTACGACAGCCGGCAGTGCGAAGTGAGTCCAACTGACGCCAGACAGCAGAACTCTGAGCGTAGAAAGCGTCAACAGTAGCATCACCCTGCTTAAGAGAGTGCTCCTAGCGGACCACGGACAGGTACAGGGCATCACCAGAGGGCTCGTAGCGCTGACGAAGATGAGTCCACATCTGGAAAGCCGAAGAGAGTCCCACAACCTCAGAAGAGAACTGAGGCTGGACACTGGCGATGAGGACAGCAGCAGC
Source organism: Dendrocalamus latiflorus (assembly GCA_017311315.1). Lineage (NCBI taxonomy): Eukaryota > Viridiplantae > Streptophyta > Magnoliopsida > Poales > Poaceae > Dendrocalamus > Dendrocalamus latiflorus. Next base: position 30,715,095 of record CM029627.1, on the reverse strand, counting down.
CCGAGCGTCGTCATCGTACCACTGAGTGTAGACGGTCAGACGATCCTTGTAGGAATCCAGAGCCTCCTGGTAGGCAGAGGCAGCTTTATCATCAGCGGCCTCAGCAGCAGCCTTATCGGCTGTCGGGGGCAATGCAACAGGCTCCGTCGGAGGAATAGGGCAAGGCGGGCAGGTGACATCGCCAGAGAGGACGCCCCAGAGACGAAGACCACGCATGTGAATGCGCATGTGAGACACAAAGTCGGTGTAATTAGCACCATCAAAAATCACCGGGCAGCGAGGGAGGGAAACGGTGCCCATTGGTAGGCGGCGCTGGACGGCGCGGCGACCAAGGTAACGAAGTCTAACAGGCGGCGCTGGACGGCGCGGCGGTTAGATCAACGTTTTTTTTTGCTTTTTTTTTTCAATCGGTTTACAAAACCGACGCTCTCCTGCCAAAAATTAGATAGGCAGCGGGGGAGCCGAAGACGGCGGCGGCGGGAGGGCTGGCGACGGCGGCGGCGGGGAAACCGGCGACGGCTGCAGCCGGCGGGGAAGCCGGCGACGACGGCGGCGGGGTAGCCGGCGACGGCTGCAGCAGCGACAGCGACGTCAACTGCGGGGGAGTCGGCGCGGCCTCACCGACGGCGGCGGCGGGGCGTCCAGGAGGCGGCGGCGGCGTCCGGGAGGCGGCGGCGCGGCCTGGGAAGGCGGCGGCGCGGCCGATCTCGGCGGAGACGAGCGGCAGATGGAGCCACCCCGAGGAGGTCGTGGCGACGGAGGACGGCAGCGGCGTCCGTGAGGGAGGAGGAGGCGGCAGTCAGCGCTCGGGGAAGGCTGACAGAGGACGGCAGCGGCGTCCGTGAGGGAGGAGGAGGCAGCAGCGCTCGGGGAAGGCTGCCGATCCGATCTGGAGACAAGCACGGACGGCCCTAGGTATGACAAACCCTAGGCTCTGATACCATGTTATGAATAGTGCTTGTATTCATATGAGGCCAATGGGCCGGTATATATACACAAAGTACAGGTGGGAAATATGCAAAGAACCCCTTATAACAATGGGGAATAACAAACTATACATATATCTCTAACAACCCCAGCTGCAAAGCATCGCCAAAAACACAGAAAGCGCGCGCATGGACACAAAGGTGTACGTCTCCCTTCTAATCCTCGTCGGCGTTGCGCTTGCAGCGGTGGACCCAGGATTTTATCAAAGAGTATGCCACACCAAAATTTTCATATGCAATTCGGTAAAACCATTTGCCAATTCGGTAAATAATTGTAAAATTTGCACCGTAATTCGGTATACAGGACTAAATAATATGACAAGTCTTAAATTCAAGGATTAAGTTGGAAACTTGTACAAATTACAATATAAATAGTTCAAACACCATACTAATAGTCTCAAATATACATAAAAGAGACTTACAATATATACTACTTGTCTGACTTTTTTGGCCTATGCTTTCTAAAGGACATGAAAGTCTCGATTAACCACGATTTAAACCTCTATCTTATGATAGTGAAATGGATAATTGATTCTCAAAATGTCAAACTATTTATCGCTTCATTGAGTGGGCTAAGAAGATACAATGCATCAATTATCATGATCAAATCTCAAAAAAGGTTTCCTCATAAAAGCCTTATACTGCATAACCATCCAATGCAAAGCAAACAAATAAAATATGCACAAATAACCTCCTATCGCATAAGCTTTAGGTCCTTACGACTTACAAGGTGCAATTTCACTGAAATCAGTTGCATCTAAAGGTCAATCAAATCAGCTGCATCTAAAGGTCAATCCTCTATGCACCTAAAGCAACACTAACTAAAATACAGTGATGCACAAATGCCCAACTTATCTCACAGTTCATCTATCACAAAACCACTGAGCAGTAGCAACTAGCAAACATAAAAATTATTTCTCAGATATCCCAATCAGAAGCAATAGCTATTGCTCACTATAAAAATGAAAAATGCCCAACCCATGTCACCAGACCAGCAATAATACTATCTAAATACAACTGTACGTGGCCTACAACACACAAGTTGGCTTAAAATCAGCACTATCTGACACAGTGACACCCACCTCCCATCTCTCTCCCGAAGCATTGAAATGGAAGCACTGACCTAACTCAAACAGGACTCTCTTACATGCCTCTCAAAATCTAGTACACTACGAATTACTGATCCCAGCAAGCTCAATTCATTTAACTAGAATGACAACAACATTACACAAACAATATGGGATTAATACTTTTCTGTAAACTTCAGCTCGATTTTAACTGTATCAGTAGAATAACACTTCTCCGCACATCCTAACAATGTAACTTGAAATGCAGTGGAGTTTTACCAGTCCCAACCAAAGACAAAGGGGCTATATCTCGATACCATGGCAGCGACAGCTCTAGCCCAAAGATGCTGTGTCATGTTCATGGCGTCCGCTCCAGCACGGACCTCCTCCTCCTCCACCAGCTTCCCCTTGGCCTCCACCTCCATCACCACCTCCTCCCCGCAATGAGGCCCTTCGCCCGCGAGCAGCCCTACCGGGCCCCACACGGACCACTTGCCCTCCTTGACCGACATCATGAGCGAGCGACAGGAACCCCGGTGGCACCCGCCGCCACACGCCGAACGACTCCGAGCAGCCGGGCATCACCACGAGGAGCACGCCGTGCGTCGCCATGTCGCCGCCACCGAGGAACAGCCCCGCCGCCGCCACGGGACTAAGACGCAGCTATCAGCACTCACCAATACGAGATAATTGGAAATTTGCCATCACAAACAGTGGGTTTCGCAAATTTGCCAATTTTATCGTAGACTTCGTAAAATTACCATTCAGTACATGTGTTTCTTGTATTCCCTGCCATTCTATCGTTTTTTATCTTTTTCTTTATTCTCTCTCCAAATTAGCCACCTAAAATACCTATTTTGCCCCTGGGCTAATTAACCTGTACGTGAACTGAATTTCGACGCTGCTTGCCTGGCCGCTGGCTCGAACGCCCCCTGGAGTCTGACGCTACAAGATATGATACATGACGAATGCACTTAGCGAAGTATTAAAGCGCACACAATTTGACTTTCCTGTATGGATCCCTTGTAGTGCATTTTTAAATGTTTGAATTATGGATCCCTTGTAGTGCATTTTTAAATGTTTGAATCCCTGTTGCTTGATAAATATTTCAGAGAAAGTGAAGGAGAATTTGAGTATGGCAACTACAGGAAGGAGGCCGATGATTTGCATTCTGTTGTATCATCTTTATCAGGAAAAGTATGATGTAACAGCAATTGTTGGTCACAGCAAAGGTAGGTTAGATATGCCATTTTGTTGGTCTGGTCTACTAATGTGTTGTTCTTGCTGTTGAGTTGCTCCACTAAATTCAGTTCACGTACAGGCGTACAGCGGTACAGGTTAATTAGCCCAGGGGCAAAATGGGTATTTTAGGTGGCTAATTTGGAGAGAGAATAAAGAAAAAGATAAAAATTGATAGAATGACAGGGAATACAAGAAACACATATACTGAATGGCAATTTTACGAAGTCTACAATAAAAATGGCAAATTTGCGAAACCCACTGTTAGTGATGGCAAATTTCCAATTATCTCCACCAATACGCTGAGGATCGAGGCGGCGCGTGCGGCAGGCGAACAGTCAGGCAGTCAGCAGGCGCCGAGTACTGAGTTCAACTGGCCCCAGGGTATGCCGTGGCCCACCCGGCATACCCTATGGGTTCACCCCTGTGCGCTTGCACTCACCAGTCCGGCAGCCGGCCACATGAAAGCATGTTCGTCGGCGCAGGGGACTACATGTAACATCCCATTTTTGGGTATTCAGCATTTTGAATAAAATTTGCTGAATTGATCTCCTTTTCAAATTTTGGCAAGAACAAAATTCATAATTTAGAATTGAAACTCAAAACAGAATTCAAACTTAGAATTCAAAATCAAAACATAAAGTTAAAATTTAAACTCAAGATCAAACCTGAATTCAAACTCCAATTTGAAAATTCTAATTTCAAAATAATTGAAATTGGGCCAAGCCCACATTTTCTCCCTTCTTTCCTTTCTCCTGGCCCACTGGTCCAATTGGCTTTCGGCCTAGCCCATCTCTTCTCCCCTTTCCTCCTCCTCCCCACTTTGGCCTCGTCAACACGCGCCTGCATCTTGCCTGTCCCTCTTTGCCATGTGCATGCCGCCCCATTGCCTCCCTTCCTCTCTCTCGGCCTTGCGCCCCAACCCATGCCCGTCGCGTGCACCACACTCTCCTATGCTATGCCACGCACAAGCCCGCATCGCATGCCTATTGCCCTCTGCCATGCCATGCAGTTACAACCACGCCGCATGCGCACCTCACCCCCACTGCGCACGCCCTCCATGGCTATAAAAGCCACTCAACCACCTCCCCGAGCTCCCTCATGCCTCGCACTCTCCTCCCCTCTCTTTGCCTTGGCCGTGCCAAGCTCGAATTGAGCTCGTCATTGCCGCCATCGAGCTCCACTTGGCCCTCACCGTCGCCACTCTGCTCCGGTGAACCCCTCCCCTCGAGCATGTCAACGTCTTCGCCTTGCCTCCCTCTCCGTCTCACCTCACCCAATTTGGGTTTCACCCATAGGAGCTCGCTAACGCCATCTTCTCACCCAACTCCAGCTGCCTGGTTGATTCGACGACTCAATGCACCACACATCGATTCCTTTTGGCCAGAGCACCTCCACGCACCACTTTGTTGACTCCAATCGCCAATTTTGGCTACCATTTCCCTTAGCTAGTCGGTGCTATTATCCTCGCTATACCACCTCAGGCTCTCATCACCAAGCCTTCGTGCTACCTCCCCGGCCTCACCGACCTCACCAGTGAGTTCCCATCATCCAGTAGATGCTCCCTGTGCCTTTATTTTGCCCGCCGTACCGCCAATGCCATGGAGGCCATGATGGCCAACCACTATTGCCGTTCCACGCCGCCGCTCCGATGCGCCACCGATGACACCACCATCACCTATAGGTGCGGCGTGGTCCCAACAACCCGTGTTGGGCATCCGTAGCAACCCCACCGCCTCCCTCACTGGTGATGAGCGCAAAAAGTTGCACTCTGCTTGGCAGGAGAGAAGTTACTGTGCACATTTAGTTTGGCCTTAAGGATGTCTTAAGTCATGATTAAGTTAACATAATGATGTTTATTAATTAGTGATAATAAGTCTATGACATATGGGCCTAATTCATTAAGGAAAACAATTAAAACCAGATTTAAGGATATGAGCGACTAGCGAGTTGGTTCCCTTTTACTGTGACCAACATAGTGTTAAGCCCCACCTGTCAATCTCTTGCAATTTTTCTTAAGAAGAATAATTCAGAAAGAAAATAAAATCCTCGGACCCCACTTGTTAGCCTCTATTGGCTTTCCAGTAGGAAAATAAATAAAAAACTAAACTAAAATCCTCGAGCCGCATCTGTCAGTGAGAGAGCTTTCTCTCTTTTATTTATTTTGGGATTTAGTCATGATTTAAACTTTAGATGACTCATTTTCATTTATTTTAAATTTAAATTGAATGAAATTTATTTTTAAAATCATACAAATTCAAGATCTTATTAATGGAAGTAAAATCATAAAATTTGGAGTTTATTTAGATTTACATTTGGATTTATTTGTATGTTTATGTATTTATTTGCTTTTCATCATGATTATCTGAGTACAGTACGAAGTCCTGGAAGCACCACAGCTTGAGTCCATCCAGGACTTTGAAAACCAACCAACTTTGTGAGTTAGGTAAGTAAATACTTTGATCATGTTGAACCTACTTTTGAATGAAAATTATGCTGGTTTAAATTATCAAGTTGTATGCTTTAATTTGTTATGCAAATTTATGTTTATCATAAGGTTTTGGTTACTTGCCTATTAATCATTGCACTACTGTACCTCATCCCTTAGACATTTGAACAAATAATCTTTGTCATCCTAGATTTAATGAAAAACTTACTAGTTATAAGTTGTATCTGAGCAGCACGCTTAGCCTTGTTTACATACCTGGGGATTTAAATTTCCCTGCCATCATTTCAAAACATGAAACTTTGTTTTTGGCGGCCATTGGAGCAAAATTACTCATATGTTGAGTTAAAATTTTAAAATTTTTTATGCCTCTTAAAGCTCTAAAACTTGCTTTACATATCTGGATGGATGATAAAAGATGTTAGTGCGGATGTAGCACGAGAATGGGGTTTGTGGTAAAATCGCCTAAATAACTACAAGGACTTAATCTTGTAACCCCTTTTCAATATAAAATAGTGCAAATATAATTCTATAATGGGTATGACCTGGTAAAATAATTTACATTAACTCAGCGCGGTTGTACCAAGGGTTGAACACACGGGTCGTGTCGCTGGATGTAAGTTGTTGTGTGGTGCAAGTGGGGGCCTCTGGAGTGGGTGGACGTAACCCCACAGCGGTGGAATGCTTAGCGGATGTAGTCACATTGAGAAGATGCATTGTAAAGGCCTTATGGTGGCCTTCTTGATTTGTATATCCAAGAAAATATATGAAACATAAAAGGTTAATTATTTGTAAAGTGAAGACTGTTCAAACAACTATGCCTACGGTCATGGGCGGGTATGGAAACCTACTCGAGTTAGTGTCTATTTCTAAAACTTTATGGGTGGGATAAAAACTCGATGGGTGGATGTAACCCTGAGTTGATTTTCCCTAGATAGATGTAATCCAGTGATGATAACAGATGGATGTAACCCTAGTAACAAAACTAGCATATGTTTGATGGAACTATGTAACAGTTGGATGAAACCACACTCCTATTAATATTGCACACATTCATATTCTTTAAGAAAAAAACATGGTTTAGATAAAAAAGGCTAAATCTCGATCTTCTCCTTTGGTAATCCTTGCATCTATATTACTGCATTCTGTGTGTTGACTTGTGAAACACGGTTGATTGTGCTCACCCCTGCTCGCTAAATCCCCTTAGAACCCGAGGATGAAGACCACTATGCCTATTATGTCACCCCAGGACCAGATAGAGGAGAAGACGGTGGAGGTCAGGATGTTCTCTAGTAGTTTAGTTCTTAGTTCAGATAGACAGACTTTAATGGTGATAGTGTGCGCATTTATTATCCAGACTCTTGGAGAGTAGTAAGGCATCATTTAGCCCCAACCGCTTGTCAGTGGCAAAATGTGATCTCACCTTTTGCTGTCGCTTCTGCTTCTACTTTTGTAATGTAACCATTTGGTTTGATCGCCCTTTTTGTAAACTTTACCCGATGCGAGTTATTTAAACTCTAATATATATTATTAATGAATAGTATTGTTCACTCAATGTATGAAATGATTTAGTAATATATCTGTGAACGCTATCTACTAATTTAAAGAATAGTACGATGAAATTATAGAGAATTCTAGATTAATAAAATTCGGATCCTGACACTACAACTTCGACGCATCGGTGTGGCAGCTGATGTCGGCGTCGAAGCTTGAGGATGGCGTCACGCCGGAGCTCACGCGGCCTACCGGCTCTCTACCCCAAATAGGCCGGCCTGCATCGGGTCCTGTCCAACGCCCGCCCGGCCGTACGCCGGCCGGGGCTGCAAGAACATTTACCAGTGCCCCCACTGAATGACTACACGGGCAACGTACCTCCTGTACGCCCGACCATGGATGCATGCGCGATCGATCGATGTTTCTTTGCCCTTTCCTTTCAGTGAAGACCTTGCTACTTTGCTATTGATTTATATATCTTGAAATAATGCAGTAGTCTTCTTAGTACAATTCTTAAGTGGTTGTATCAGCAAACTGATGGTTGTTGATGAGAAACATGCATGGCATCGATTATTGCGGCCTTGCGTGTCGATGTTATGTTAGAACTACTTTAAGATTACGATTTACAAGTAACAGGGAAATTAATTTCTACTTCTCTTTGACAAAAAAAAAATGTACTTCTCCTTTGCTTGACATAAGAATACTGGATGGTATAGCTAGCTAATTTTGACCTTCCACAGGAGAAGTTCTTTCTTATCTTCAACTGCTTGTGTGCAGCACAATAAACGGGAGTACTGTGGAAGATTGTGTCGGCCAAATCTTGAGGACCTACCGACGCGGCCATACCAAATGTATGAAGACACTGCATTACTGCATATTCATGTCATGCTTTGTATGCCGCTGGCATTCACACAACTTTTCATGCACATTGCGACAAACTGATGAGCAAGCAGTAGCAACAACTAACCAATAATGTATGAAAAGCTTCTTTAGGGGCATCAAAGCATAGCTAGTGGTGTAAGTAGGCCCCCGGAGTGCATTGCTTTCCAACCATAGCTCAATACCGGATCAGATTCCGGCGAGCTAAAGTGCGCAAATTAAGTTGCAAAAGTAGGCTCATCAATGATGGATAATTGGATATCATCTTTGAAGATAGCAACATGCGTACGAACTAAATTTTGGAGTACTATCTTTGTTCAAAAGAGATGCCCAGATCTTCAAGCAATGATACGATGAGAAGGCAACAAGACATGCAGGGGGTTTCTTAATTTGGAACTCTTTTATTTTTCGTGAAGGATGAAGAGATTAATACTCTTTGGATTATGAACAGGATAATGCACCGTGCAGTTAATTGGCTAAGAACCGATGGTAGTTTGATGGAGCGAGTCTAAGGCCCTGTTTGGCACAGCTCAGCTTCACTAGTGAAGCTGTTTTTTTTATTTCAGCTTCACGAGCAGCTTCACCGGTGAAGCTAAAACTATTTTGGAAAACTGTTTGGCAAAACAGCTTCATGCATGGCTGAAAGAGGGCAATTGTCCAAGATGCCCCTGTCTACCTGACTTGTTCTAACATTTGGAGTTGTATGTTTGTATATGGTCATATGAATTAAAAAATAATATATTTGAATGAGTATGAATTAAAAAATAAAAATGAAAAATTAAAATCATTAGAGAAGTGCGAACGGTAGACAAGTGCGAACGGGAGGAGAGGAAACAGGCGTGGGGACCTAGTGGCAAAGTGCTGTAATTTCTGTCAACTACAAGGGCAGTGGGTGCCTAGAACTGCGAGCCTGAGGGAGAGAGCTGTGAAAAGCTACTATTTTCAGCTTCACCCCACCCCATTCCCTTGTGAGAGCATGATTTAAGGAGCTTCATTCATGAAGCTGTTTGCAAAAAGGGTGTTTGGCAAAAAACATCTTACAACAGCTCATGAAGCTGTTGATGAAGCTGTGCCAAACAGGGCCTAATTCCCTGATTTCTATTCCATAATTTTCCTAAGTTCTTTGTTATCACGAGAGCGGTGTTACACCCTAGCTTAACAAAAGCTTAGGATGTCATCCACAACTACAATTGCTATCAATTTAAACCATTAAATACACATTATTAACAGCTAAGCTTTAAGTATAATTTCATAACATAACCAAAAACGTAGAAATTTCAACAATACGGGAATCATTATTCGATATTAAGATAAACCAATTGATAATAATATGAACCAATAATAAGTTTAACCAAAGAGAACTTGACAAGTAGTATCAATATAAAACCATTAAGTACTAAAGGGAACCATTATTTATCTAAGAATTCTATAGATAGTATAAATTATTTCTAACAAAGAATGATTGGTTACTAAGTGAAAGAAAGAACTATAATAGTGCAATAACAATCTTGTGCTACTTTCCATCCATACAAGACATCATCAAAGTTCGCCTAAAAACAACAACAAAATAAAGGTGAGTCTACAACTCAGTAAGTATACAATAGAATAATAAACAACATAAAACATGATATCAACTTTTCATATTAATTCACAAATATCTCATTTCCCACATTTTCATTCTTATTAGGTTCCATACACTTATAATTATATTTCTGTTTTTCATGAACGCAATGAACATATCTCCACTTCTCTCACTTATGCCAGTATAGAGGAGTGTTCACCCATCGATGAACCATTCTTGTCCTGTCTTTTTTCATATAGGATCTTAACTCCACTCTCATAGAGTGCCAATCGAAGTAAATCTTTCTTCGCTCCCATGAAGTGCCTACCAATGTACGTCTTTCTCTACCCACTCCCGTGGGTCACCCACATAAAGTAGGCTCTAGAGGGCTACATAGGTCACCTCTTTGCAATATAAACGCACAATATATATGCAATACAATAATTATTTCATACCTTAGTCAATTATCAACATTAACCGTAATCAACATCATTTAACCATATTCATCATCTTCATCATTTAAACACAATCATGCGAGCATTATAAGAAGCAAGTATAAAATGTGTGGAACATCATGACAAATATTCACTTAACAACAACAAAAGGAAACCACTCGTATACTATTCTACCATACACTTGTCTTTTCTACTTGCGATGAATGCGTTAATTTGAAGATGACACCAAATCTGACACTACTCTTCCTACAATAAACACCTAATCTCAATAGCAAGACTCAACATCACAATAACAACAATTAAAAGAAATCGCTCCTACATGCTTCCCAATTTCGTAATACTCTCCCTTTACCGAACAGTCACCCTTGCTGTCCCGGTACTAAAAATAGTGTTATACTTTCATCTCCTAAGCCCAAACATGGCAAAAACACACCAGTTTTAAAATCTACACAAAATTCCCCACAATTTCTTAGTTGGCTACAATTCCTGATTAAATCATTTAACCCCTCGTTTTTAGTCCTGAAGACAGTTTAGATAACTTACTGGACAACAGGTTTAATAATTCCCTATCTATTAAATTACATATGCAAATACAATAAACTATATCACTTTTGGATTCTATAGAAATTTAGCTAGATCTTTCTACTTATGCCCAAAATTCAATTCTGTCATTTATTAAATCCAATTAATAGTCACTACTACACAAAAGTTCATTAGAGACGGTTCGTTAAACTATCTGAATCAATGGGTCAGTGATAATAGGGGTTATCACAGACGAGTTTCGAACTGTATGTGAAAACCTTACCATAGACAGTTCAGAACTAGAACCGTCTGTGAATGTTTACTATTACAGACGGTTCTAACCACAAACCATCTATGATAAAAAACATATCACAGACAGTTCAGAATAAGAACTGTTTGTGATAGTTCTTTCTATACCAAAAAAAACTAGCTAGCATACACAAGATCAGAATAAGAACCCTTAGAAAATGCTAGCCACACCATCTGAAAGAGAAACGACATGTTTGAATTTGGATTCTAGATCTGAATTATATATAGCACTACATACATAAGAGGACACTTACAATTCAAACATGTATATAGCACTACACACATAACAAGCAGAAGCCTCTTGCTGATGCCGGTGACTTGGAATAGTGCAGATGTGTCATTGCCTTCTTCCTTTCCATCCTGCTTCAAGTGAAATTTCAGCTGCCCTTGCCGAACCCCTTTCCACCCTAGCTGCTAACAAATGAGTTAGAGTATGTAACAGCCCAGGTTTTTCTGAAAATAAAAAAATTAATTAATTAATTAAGACAAAACTTAAAATAAAATAAGTATTTTTGTGCCTAAATTTTAATTTTGGATTTGCCCTGAATTTCTGTCTTTGAAAAAGCTGGATTTATAAAAAATATTTTAAGTGAAAACCTAAAAACACTATTAAATAAAATTATATTTTGTTTTTCTATAAAAATCCTAATTCACATTAATTATTTGGATTTATTTGGATTTCATTTGGCTTTCTGGATTTTCTGGAGTTTAAAATCTATTTTTGAAATTAAAAAGTACTTTGAGGATGCAAATATAATACCAACATTAGTTGGAAATATTTTAATTAAGTCCAAAGTGTCACCAGGAGAATCTATGATTTTTTTCTGGAAATTTTGGAGTTATTTTCATATTTTTCTGAGGCCAAATGAATTTCTTGGGAATTTCTGAAAATCTGAAATCAAAATTTAAAAATAAATCCCCTTCCCTCTCCTTCGGCCGCCCCGTGGACGGCCGGATTGCGTCCACGTCGCCGCATCTCCACCGCCGCTCCATCCCGCCTACCCCCTCCCGATGGCCGCCACGTCGCCCCCTCGGCCCATCCCACCGTCCGCCTCCCTTATCCCCCCTAGCCGCCCGATCCCCGCCTTCGGCCACGCGGCCACATCCCAGCCACCCGAGCCCCCGCTCCTCTCTCTCCTCACCCCGGCCCACTCGTCAGCCGCCCGCGCCCCCCCTCTCTCGCTGCGCCCCGGCCCCACCTGCCAGGCCGTCTTCCCCGTCGGCCTCCTCCTTCCTCCCGCGCCGCCGCCTTCTCCGCAACCGCCGGCCCTGCATCTCCCGGCCGCCACTCCTCTCCCGTGTGCACGCCACTCCCCACTCCGCCCCCCCTCTCCTGCACAACCCGCTCCCCACGCCCCACCTCCTTGCCCAATTTCTCGCAACCGCCGCCGCCCCGCGCCCCCACTCCGGCGCGAAATCCTCGGCCACCCTTCCCTCCCCGGCACCTATAAATACCCCGCCCGGCTCCGCCTCACTCCGCCCCATCTCCCTCCGCTCCTCCCTTCCCCTCCCGAGCGCTCCCCCGCCGTCGCGCCATAGTCCCGAGCGCCGTCACCACCTTGCGCTCGCCGCCGGCCGTCTCCGCTCACCGTCGGTAAGGCCCGCGCCCTCCCCAAGACCCCCGCATCCTCCTCTCCCTCCTCCGGCCATCACCGCCGGCCATCTCGCCGCCAACCGCCGGCAAGCCCGCCGCACCCGAGCTTCTCCCCAGCCAGCCACGCCCGTGCGCCGTGCCCACGTGGCCGCCACGTGGCTGCTCGGTGGCCGTCGCGTCGGCTCCGTCCCGCCCCGTCAGCGCCATGCGGGCACCCATGCCATCTCAGCCGCCTCTTCCGTCTGTGAGCCCAGTCCATGGACCAGGGCCCACATGTCAGCGGGCTGCCTGAGAATTTCTCAGGGCTGACGTCGTTGCTGACGTCATAAGCCCGATTTTCCAGTATAAAAACAATTCGACCGAAAAAGAAATGTCTGTTGACGCAATAATTCAGATTTTCCTTTAGGAAAATAATTCTAGAAAATTAATCTTTTTGATTTTCTTTCTTTTCAAACTTCCCGGAGCCCGTTCTCCTTCATCCTAACTCCGATTTGGCCCATTCAAATTTCTAAATTCCTCAAAAATTCTCCTCTATCCATTTCTGGCCTCAATTCAAATATTTGAGTTCAATTTGAATTTATTTGAATTTGGTGGGTTATTTTCACGTGTAGACTTCGACGATTCGGGAAAATTCGACGACGAAGGTTTGAACCAAGTTGAAGAGCAAGGCAAGTCACACTCCTTGATCATGTTGATCCCAGTTTTCAAAATAAAATTTGGTTGATTTAAGCTATATTGCATGCATACTTTTATACAGCGTATTTCAATTCAGTTTTAAATATAGTTAATGCCTACTTGTTAATTCCTCCTTTGTTATTGAATTCCTTATACCTTGTCACCCTAGATCAAACCCTAGTTAGTACATTAGTATTGGCTAGATGGATTTTATTTCAAATGCTTAGACCTACTTATTCCTAATATTTGTTTTGGGATATCTTTCACATAAAATGATGAGCTTCTCACATTAAATGATAAGTCTTTTAAATGTACTCTTGACTTTGGTGAGTCAAGGACGTTTATGAACTATTTTGAAAACAAAATATCAAACTTGGTTTAGACTTAGGCAATTGGTTAGAGTGGTGGGTGCAGGCATGCCCTGTTGGTTGGAGCCGCAGTGGTTGATTGTCATGCACAGGGGTATGTGGTTGGGCCTAAGTCAGATTAAGGACCAATATGTGAGCTACTATTGCAAAGCTCTAATCGTACTACCACATGGCTGGTATGGGACAGCCCTGGCTGAATAATTTGTAAAGTCCCAATCTGAGTCAAGTCGTAGGTTGAAAGTGAGTGTGGTTGGTGCTATGTGAAGTCTCACTTGGGCGAGCGTGGTTAAGCCATGAGAAGTCTCGTCTAGGCTCAAGAGGGGGTCCCGGTCTGGTGGATTCCTTACTGGGGTGAAACCTTAGAGTTGGCTTGGCCAGGTTGAAGGCTTTGCATTGTAAAGGCCTTGTCACGACTCCTTGCCGCACACCTAAGGAAGTGTGTAATCGCGTGGCACAAAAGGATGATCGTGTCTTGTGGGTAAAGCTGTACAATCTCTGCAGAGTGTATAATCTATCCTGGATAGCCGTGCCCACGGTCATGGGCATGCCGAGTAAAAGTTTTTCATGGATTAGACTTTGCTTTTCAAAATGTTTTTGAAAACCTTGTGGATGGATGGAATCCATGAGAGATGAAAACCTTGCGGATGGATGGAATCCGTGAGAGATTGAAATCTGGTGAATGGATGGAATTCATCAGAGTTGCGCAGTGAAAGCGTGTGGATTGATGGAATCCATACGTAAGCTTTTGGAAAAGATGGTCCGGGTGGGATGCCCGTGGATAGGTTGGTGTTTGGTCGGAGCCGGCACTAACGGTATTATTTTCAACTACAAGTACTATTTTTACTTACTGTATTAAATTCAGCAATTTCAATCTACTTATTGTATTTCTTAAATGCTGTTTTATGCAAACTAACCCTATAAGCCTTCCATTGAAGCCTTTATCATTATGTTGCATTTCTCCGTGTGATTTGCGGAGTACAAGTTTGTACTCACCTTGCTTTTTCCACACAGAGAAGAAAGACGTCAACTACGGTGAAGATCTGGACGAATAGGCCGCGTCTTACTGTTGTTTGCCTGTGGGCAGGCTCAGTGGGCTTCTTCCGCTTCGGTTTTTCTTCCACTGCTTATTACTTAATTTTGGCTTATGTGCCGTTGATGTAAACTTTGGCATTCATGCCCATATTCAGTTAATACATGTCATTATGGTTGATATTTATCTTTGTTGTACGCTGTGTGCACTAGCTGATCCTGGACTAGTACGATTTACACAGAGGATCCAGGAGTCGTTGCTCCGGGTTCCGATAGAGTAGTACTGGTGGTGTTAGTTCTTTGAGTAGGGAGAGGGGGTTAATAATGGGCGAGAGGTGGGGAGGAGACCTGTGCCTGCCGTTCGATGCAGAGAGAATGGACGGGTGAGATCGAGATTCTGGGGAAGATGTCGTGGATCAGTGAAATGGCGGGGCATCACAGACAGTTCCGATTACAAACCGTCTATGATAAAGACATCATAGATGGTTTGAATTACAAACTGTCTATGATAGAGATATCATGGATGGTTCTTAATGAAAACTGTCTATGATAATAAGAGATGTCACAGATGGTTCTTATTAAAAACCATCTGTGATAATGGCCAGACGGTAGATCACAAAGACAATATATCAATGCAATGTAAACAGCTAGTCTCAAAAGATAAAATAGCAAAATTTTACATGGCTTATATATGCTCGTTTGAAAGGTTTCGACAAGATCTACATCTTTGTAGTTGAGGCGAAACCCAAATTCCGAAAGGAAAACCAAGAAAAAGGGCAAAAACAGAAACAAAAAATTGTGACACAAATTTGAGTCCAAAGATGGCCGATTTTGGGGGTCTTAAAGAGTGGTGGGCTTAAGCTGGTCATTTGTTTGAATCGGGCTCATCGTTAGATTTTCAATGAGTACAAGAATATCGAAAATGGACATCGTATGCAAAAGTTATGTCTGTTTATCTAAAGGTGTCTCGGAACAAATCTTACTCAGACTCTGGCAGGAGATTACAACATTTTGGAGGATTGTAACGCGGGAAATATATCACAAACTTGGCTAAGCGAAGTTTTCTCTCTATGTCCCGCAGCCAATCTTCCGCCTCAAGAGGCTCATCCGCCCCAGCGAAAATAAGTGGTCGAGTCCTCAAGAAGTCACCCAGGTCAGAGCCATGACTGCTGGCGCTGGGTTGCTGGCCTGCATAGATGGCTTGCAGGAGTTGCATTTGTTGCGCCATTACTTGTGCCATTGATGGGTCGGCCGGCGGGGGTGGAAGATTTCCCCCTTGACTTGGGCCTCTTCCCCGACCTACATGCTGCGTCTCTTGACTTGCTTTGACCTTAGCCTGCATGTCAGGGTTCGCACCAGCCTGGGCACGAGTAATCCTTTGACTGGCCATCTGCAGGTATAGCTTTATAATTTAGAGGCTAGTTCTTTTTATAAGTTTTCCAAAATTATAGTCCTAAATCCCTTCTAACGACCATTCTAAGGCTTTTACCCTACAGTCGTATGCTTTGAAACCAGCACTGTCAAACTCGGATTTTTCAATCCCGAATCTCCTGTGAAACCACTGCACTATTCCCTGGATCAGTAGATAGTGCTCACAGGTATATTGCTGCATCATTTCATACATCGCATGATTCACATCAACACATAATAATATTACAAGGCTGAGTTTGAATTATACCACGTCGGGCAATAGTTTTACATAAGGGCCGATCAGGCCAAATGTTCTCAGTACACAAGTATAACAGCGGAAGCAAAAGCAAGGTAGACCTTTAATCCACAGGCAGCGACTGGGGGTAAATAGGTGCGATATGATTATTACCTAAGCTAAGGCAATAATTATAGGCACACTACACCATAGTCTGTCTACCTAGGACTTAAAATGTGCAAAAGATGCCCTAGTTCTTGGCGTTGTTCCCTCCATCTGCAGCGGGGGCATCTTCATATGCATAATGATCTTGGACTCCTGAATCTGATTTTGGTAATGCGAGTGTTAGCACAAACCACCGTGCTCAGCGAGCCAATACACAGAATGTAGTAGATAATATGCATGGCTTATCAAAGTGAGGCTTAGGTTATTTTGTTTGCCAGAAATTGCTTTTGAAGTATGATACATAAAAATTTCCTAAGACCTAGCAGTTTGGACTAAAACATAATGTGTGAAAGTCTGCAATAATAATAATGATCCATATTCCATCCACCGTTACATGGCCTCTGCACCCTATGCCAACATTTCAGCGTTATAGCCGCTTACATTACCACTAGGACGACACCCAGGACAACTCAAATCAGGGCTTTCCATTGCCCACACTTTTCTAATTCCACCCACAAAGTTGTTTTTGAAATAGAACTATATCTGGTTAAGTTCCCATGTCCGCCCTTGACCGTGTGCACGGCTATTCGAATAGTTTTGACTCTGCAGAGTTTGTACACTTTCACCACAAGAGACAATCAACTCGTTGCCCCCACACGATTCCTTAGTCATGTGGTTGAGCAGATCGTCATAGTGACTGTTCAAAATATCTAGTCCCTTTAGTCATCTCACCTTATGGGCTGCTCCCACTTGCGGTGGGTCCCATACTATGCACGGGATGTAACCACGTCTACTAGCGCAGCCGGGCTCCACTCCCTGCAACGCTAGTATATATGGCTAGTTACTTCACCCTCCACTCGATGTCCTTTTAGGCCTCCCCTTGCCCTTGTGTATCCACTTCTTTCCACTACCAGTGAGATGAGTCCAGGGGTTTCGATAAATTTACTTGGCCAAGTTGTACTTTACAGACTTGTGGTTGCACTGTTGTACATAGGAGGTCATGACAAGATTCGGTCCTTAGGGGTATTTGGGCGGTTCTACCACTACCCACTTTGTGCTTCCACTGCACCCCATACACACCCTCGAACCCTCCGCCCAGATATTTAAGCAAGTTGGGGTTTTTGGGAACATAAAATAATCATACCAACATATACCAGTCATTACCACCATGACTTCCCAAATCAGTTTCTCATGATTCAAAATGATAATGATGCTTCGGGCATTTCAGCGCCCCCTAGTATCTATGCAGTACTAAGCATGGCGTATAATTATGGACTTATTTTTGAAAGGTTACTATTGTAATTTTGCTAGGGCGACAAGGTTCACACATTCCAATATTCCAAAGGAGATGTACTATTAATCAAGTTAAATAATGGGCATATAAATAGAATCTTGAATTAATCATGTAATTGCATATAAAATAACAGCATGCAATTTTGATAATTTAAACAAAAGTAATTGGCATAAAATGTAGGTTCAACATGATCAAAGTATTGACTCGCCTTGGTCACAGTGGGTTGGTTCTTGGTTGTCTTGAGCTTCTAGAGCTGCTGCCTCGGCTTCTTCTTCCTGAGCCTCGTAAGCTAATTTTATCGTGCGCAAAAATTTGGATAAAAAGCAAATCAGCAACCTAATAAATATTCACCAAGAAATCCAAATAACTCCAAATTTCACATTTTAGTTTCATTTGGTAGACATGGAACTTAGACAAATTTAGGGATTTGTTTCATTTGCTTTGGTGCTAGAATAAACCCCACTACAATTATTTAAAGTTTAGCCATAGTCATGTTTATGCAATATAATCTCTTATTATAATTGAGTATCATAGCCTATAGTTGTTGGCTTAGTGTTCACATTATTTGGTAGTAAAAGGCTTATCCTAGTTGCTAGGGTTAAAGGCAATATTTTATGGCTTAACTTGGCTAATGATTAATTTCTACATCATGTTCTAATATGCATAATCCATGATTTATGGTTTAGTAAACTTTTGTTTGATAGGGTATTATTTCATGTGAGCATTCACCCTAATTATATTCTTACTAAAACCTTCTCAATTGTTAAAGATTTAAAAGAATTACTTATGATATATATATATATATATATATATTATTTTCTAGCACAAGATAATTAACCATGATTAAAGGTTTAATAAATACCCCTATATGTTAAAATAAGTTTCTGCACCACAGGAAGTTGCCTTTCTCATTTTGCCCAGATTTTCCTTGCTATTTTCCTTACTTTTCCTGTGTTGCTACTAAAACATGCCACAAAACCTCAGAACTCAGCCTCGGCGCTGCGGAGCCAGAGGCTCGAACGCGGGCGGCCGAGTAAGAGGCGGGCGGGGCTAGCCAGCTAAGCTACGTGTGTTACCTGTTAGTATGGGGACGGTATTTGTTGATGAGTCGAGCAGCAGCGGGGGAGCCCGAGCAGAGGAAGGCCGAGGGCGGAAACGGCGGCATTGCGGTCGACGGTAGGCTGCCGGGGAGCTGGGGGCGGTGGCCAAAATGGGACGCCGGAGGGTCGAGGAATCTTTTGGTGGGGTCGGTGGGGGCCGGGGGACGCCGGAGAGGGGTCGGCAACGTGCGGTGGCGGCGGCCTGGGAAGAAAGTTGACGCCGGCGAAGGTGAGATGGTGGGGGGGGCTCGGCTACGGGTGGCGTTGCATTCACGGTGCCTTGGAGAGGGTGTAGGCGCAAAGAATCGAAGTAGCGTGGAGCGGCGCGGCGGCGTGCTAGGCGGCCGGCCGTGGGGAAGAAGATGTGCTCCGGTGAAGGGGAAAGCACCGGAGCTCAATTGCTCGGAGGAGGAGAGGAAGGGGAGTGCTGCGGCGCTTTTACACTCCTCGGACGAGGCTTTTATAGAGGGAGAAGGCTTGGCGGCGAAGGGGGTGGTTGGCCAGGATGGGGCGGCGGCGGTGGACCGGCATGGCTACAGGGAAAAGCGTCGGGGGAATGACTGGGCGGTGTGGCTGGCGTGGGGTGACAAGCGCGGACAGGGCCGTGGTCCTGCGGGGCTGTGGCAGACGCGGGCGGCATGGTGCGACGGGGTTGTTCAGTGCCGTGCGACGGTGATGCGGAGGGGACGGGCGCCGGTGGCTGCAGATGATGACGCGGCACAATGTGGCGTCGAGGTGGCGCAGGCCCTATGATGATGCACGTGGCGTGGCACAGAGGACCAGCGGTCCGAAGAGGGGAGCACCGCGCGAGGTATGGTGGGTTGCGACGGCCTGCCCGAACGAAGACAGGGTGGCGGCCCCTGTCTGAAAGCCGTGGCAGAGGGAGGGGTGGGGGAAAGAGGCAGGGCGTGGGGGCAGGCCGGCTGGCTGGCCAGATGGGCTGGATGGCTGGGCTGGGCCGGCCATGCCGGAGGCTTTCCTTTTTTTATTGTTATCTCCCATTGTCAACCTTCCCATTCTTTTATCCTTTGTTGCTATACTTGATCTTTGTGTCTTTACATATTTTAAAAGAGTGCCTATTTATATCTATATAAGGACACATGCATATATATATATATGTATGTATATTTCTTTCACTTAATTTCTTCTACTTCCCTTATTAATACTAATCCTTAAAGTAGAATTTTGTATTTTTTTCTTATACCTATTTGTATGCACAACTCTGTTTGAAGAATTCTTTGAACTCTATTTGTTTATTTCTGACAGTCTCCTATATTTTGTTTTATTTTTGTTTTTATCACTGAGACCTTAAACCAAAATCCAAGAAAAACTCAACAGAGCCCAATTACCAAAGTAAATATATTCCAAAATAATTCAGAACTTACATAACCTCCAAAAATTATTTTGCATGTTTTGTTGTCATAATTCTTATTTGTATTGGAGATTTATTTCTAGTTTTTATTTTTCTCAGCACAAAACTCAAGAAACCCAAATAAGATTTTGAATCAAAACTCAAGTGCCAGTAAGATGCAAATAAAAGTTTTAAATTACTCAAAATTTCAAATATCCAGAATTTAGGATGTTACAATAATGATCCATATAGTAATTTTAATCTACTATGTACCATGTTGCTGCCAAATGACAACGACACTTCAGACAGCAGGCTTACAAAAATCATAATGTTATGGCTGCGGATCAAATAGTAAAGACGGGGACTAGTAGAAGAAGAGGAGGGCCAGCACAGAGATCGTATGTGGAAAGTAGGTGAGTAAGAATGAGTGGATCCCCCTCCTCCTGCCCCTCTCAAGGGTTTATATACATAAGTGGGGTTGGATGGGAAATTCCCATCCTACCCCTCAGTAATTACAAAGGATGAGGGTACATTGGTACATTTCTCTATACCATTGGGCCTATTACATATTGGACCAGCTACAAGGCCCTATCACGGGGGGTTGGTCCACCCCCACAACAGTACTCCCTCGACAGCAAGCGCGGAGGTCCCGATGGGCGAGTTGACGCGACCAACTGTCCCAGCCCCCATTCCCTAATAGCAAACATAAGGGTGCCGACTGGTGGGCCGATGCCACTGGTAACTTGTAGCCCCTGGAAAAGGGTTCTTTGAGTGATAGTAACGCGACTACAGAGTCCATTGACAAATCATGCAAGTGGAGCAGCGGTGGGGTCGTCCCTTCGAGGCAGAGCCCCACACTAAAGCCAGGCCACCTCGCCGAGGCGATGCCTAGAAGGCGGGTGGTGAAGTCGCGCCGCCGTGCTGAGGCGATGCCTACCAGGCAGGTGACAAAGTCGCACCACCCCGTTGAGACGAAGCCTGCGAGGCGGCAGCGAAGTCACGCCGCCCCACCGAGGCGATGCCTACGAGGCGGGCGGCGAAGTCCTATGCCGAAGACGGGCCATCCCGCCGAGGTGATGCCTGCAAGGCGGGCGGCGAAGGCACGACGCCCCGCTGAGGCGATGCCTACCAGGTGGGAGGCGAAGTCGCGCCACCCTACCGAGGCGATGCCTACAAGGTGGGCGACAAAGCCACGCCGCCCCACTGAGGCGGCGCCTACGAGGCGAGCTGGGAAGTCCTACGTCGAAGTCAGGCCATCCCGCCGAGCTGATGCCTGCAAGGCAAGAGGCGAAGTCGCGCCGCCCCGCCGAAGCAGTGCCTACTAGGTGGGTGCCGAAGTCGTGCCGCCATGCCGTTGCGATGCCTACAAGGTGGCGACGAAGTCACGCCGCCCTGCCGAGGTGATGCCTACAAGGCGGGTGACGAAGCCACGCTGCCCCGCTGAGGCGATGCCTATGAGGCGAGTGGCGAAGTCTTACACCGAAGCCAGGCCGTCCCGCCGAGGTGATGCCTCCAAGGCGGCCGGCAAAGTCGCGCCGCCCCGCCGAGGCGATGCCTACAAGGCGGGCGACGAAGCCATGCCGCCCCACCGAGGTGAAGCCTACGAGGCGGGCAACGAAGTCCTACGAGGAAGCCAAGCTATCCCGCCAAGGCGATGCCTCCAAGGCGGCCGGCAAAGTCGCGTCGCCCCGCTGAAGTGATGCCTACAAGGCGGGCGACGAAGCCACACTGCCCTACCGTGGTGATGCCCACAAGGCGGGCAATGAAGCCACGCTGCCATGTCGAGGTGATGCCTACGAGGCAGGCGACAAAGTCGAACGCCGAAGCCGGGCTATCCCGCCGAGGCGATGCCTCCAAGGCGGTCGGCGAAGTTGCGCCACCCCGCCGAGGCGATGCCTTCAAGGCGGGTGGCGAGGTCGTACGCCGAAGCTAGGCCGTCCCGCCGAGGCGATGCCTATAAGGTGGGCGATGAAGTCATGCTACCCCACCGAGGTGATGCCTACCAGGTGGGCGCTGAAGTCGTGCCACCCCACCGTGGGGATGCCTAAAAGGTGGGCGACGAAGTCGCGCCACTCTGCCGAGGCGATGCCTACAAGGTGGGTGACGAAGCCATTCCGCCCCGCCGAGGCGATACCTATAAGGTGGGCGGCGAAGTCCTACGCTGAAGCCAGGCTGTCCCGCCGAGGCGATGCCTCTAAGGTGGCCGACCGGCAAAGTCACGCCAACCCACTGAGGCTATGCCTACGAGGCGGGCGACGAAGCCATGCTGCCTCACCAAGGCGATGCCTACGAGGCGAGTGGCGAAGTCTTATGCCGAAGCCAGGCCGTCCCGCCGAGGCGATGCCTCCAAGGCGGCCGGCAAAGTTGCGCCGCCCCGCCGAGGCGATGCCTACAAGGCGGGCGACGAAGCCATGCCGCCCCACCAAGGTGAAGCCTACGAGGCGGGCGACGAAGTCCTACGCGGAAGCCAAGCTATCCCACTCCAAGGCGGCTGGCGAAGTCGCGTCGCCCCGCTGAAGCGATGTCTACAAGGCGGGCGACGAAGCCACACCGCCCTGCCGTGGCGATGCCCACAAGGCGGGCAATGAAGCCACGCTGCCACGTCGAGGTGATGCCTATGAGGCGGGCGACGAAGTCGAACGCCGAAGCCGGGCTGTCCCGCCGAGACGATGCCTCCAAGGCGGCCGGCGAAGTTGCGCCACCCCGCCGAGGCGATGCCTTCAAGGCGGGTGGTGAGGTCGTATGCCGAAGCTGGGCCGTCCCGCCGAGGCGATGCCTATAAGGTGGGCGATGAAGTCATGCTGCCCCACCAAGGTGATGCCTACCAGGAGGGCGCTGAAGTCGTGCCGCCCCGCCGTGGGGGTGCCTAAAAGGTGGGCTACTGTAACATCCTGAAAAATGCGAATTTAAAAATATAAAGTTTTTAAATTATTTTACAATATATTATGTTGAAATTTGGATTTTATGGTGATTTTCTGAATTTTGGCGGAGCATCCAAAAATTTAAGAAAGCCTCGAAACATAAAACTAATATTAATAATGCCAAGAATGGAAATATGTCATTACAGATCATGAAATTCAAAATACCAACGTCTTGAATTCAAGTTCAGGACAATAAAATATTAAAATATACCCATTAAAATCCAAGGTGAGATGTTCAGAATCTAAATGTATATATAAACAACAAAATAATGTCAAAATTGAAATCCGAGGGCAAACTGAATAAAATAGAAAATAGAGAAATAATATAGTTTGTAGCTAGATATTTGAACTAAATGCTCAAATATTGAAATCAGTAATTTCAAAAAGGAAAAGAAATGCAAAATCCAAAAGCATTCAAATTGCAAAGCCTTTTTCCTCCCTTTCTTTTACTCTTTTCTCCCTATTACATGTGGGCCCCACTCTCTAATCCTCTCTCCCTCTCTTTTTTCTCTACCCTGCCAGCGGGCCCGGCCCCTGTTTTCCCTGCCAACCGCATGGTCAGGACCCCCCCACGCGGAGCGCCTCCTCCTCCCTTTCTTTTCTCCTCCTCCTCCCTTCTTCCATGGCTGAGCAGCCTCCACGTCGCCTCTCCCTTTTTGTCTGCTCAGCGCCGCCCCGCCATCATCGCCCGTGCACGCCTCGTCCCATCGCCGCTCCCTGCCGTGCGCCGCGCGTGAGCAGTCGCCATCACCATGTGCCTCCGCGCGTCGAGCCCCGCGCCGGCTTTGCCCAAAGGATCCACCCCGCCGCCCGGTCCTTCGCGCCTCCCCCGCCCCTCAGCGGCCATAAGAAGCCCCAGCCCTCGCCTCCATAGCCACGGTGCCATTTCCCTCACTCTTTCCTCCTCAATTTGGCCTTCTCCCCAATCCCCGGCCGCCGCCACCATTTCCACCGCCGCCCCCTCTCCGGTCACTCCCGCTCCGATTCCTCCCGGGAGGAGCACCCTCGCGGACCCACCGAGCTTCTTCGATGGTTGCCGAAGCTCCTCGTTCCCCCTAGCACGCCGGCACCGAGCAGCTTCCCCACGGCGCCATGGTCTCCGCCGCCGGCCAGCTTCAGACCCTCCCCGGCATGGGCAACCGCACGGTGAGCTTCACACCCTCTCCCACCTGCTCGGCCATGCTCTAATTTGCCCCTTCTTCCTCCCGTCCACCGGTGCCCCGATCCGCCCTCGCTTCTGACCGCACGCGCCGACACCGGCCACCCCCGGCGCTACCACCGCCGTGACGCCACAACCGAAGACCTCACCGCACACCAAGCAATCTATTTTGCCTAACACCGCAGCTTTCCCAGCCGCACCTCACCGGCGACGCCGCCGCCTAACCCACACTGCTCCCTCCTCTGTTCGGGCCGGCTGGCTCTTTCGCTATAACCCCCAACCGCTCGGCTCATTAGCCATCCTCACCCCTTGCTAGTCAAGCAACACTCGATGATCCCACTGGCTAGCACCGCGCGCATTCCATTCAGAGTCCCGAGTTCGATTCCTGGAGATGGCACCTTTTGCCATTTCTTTTGATTTGATTTTTGCAGCCCATTTTAGGTAAGAAAAATGGTATAAAATTTGAGGATAATTTAGTGAAGCCAATAAGTTTAATTAGGATATAAACTAAGGCTACCGAAGAATTAATATTTGATCATTTGATGTATGAACAACTACTATAGCTCAAATATTATTTAAGGTTTGATTAGCAACTAAAGGCATTAACAAAGTATGATTCTATTTAATGTCCAAATTTAAAAAGGATCCTAATTAAAGATATAGCTCAGTTAAAGTTAACAGAAAACAAATTTGGTACTATGTTTAACTATAAAAATAAGGATTTAAGATTACCCTTAATAATAACTAAAGCATGTGTTCCAACCTTTAACATGCCACTATCAAATAAATATCAATGGTAACTTTAGTCAACTAGCAAGCTAGGCTGTCGCCTATATATATATATATATATATATATATATATATATATACACACACACAATCTTTTTCCTTAAGACTTAAGTTGCACTAAATAAAGGTATAAAAGTTGATAACATCCATTAATCAAAAGGGCGTCTTTAAGTAAAAATGCCTTGTTAGAAATATAAATTTATATACATATATGTGTATATATGTATATGTGGCAATTATAATAAAGTAACCCCTAGGTCATCGGATGTTAAAAAGTAATCCACTTAATGTAGCGATGTGAATAGTAGTCATCATTAGCGTGTCATCAACAGATAAATCTCAACTGTAGGTCCAGAGGAATATTGATAGTAAAGTATAACCTGGTATAACATGCTCGGCCCTAGATAAATAAATTTAAGTAACAATAATAATAACGTCAACACTATAACAATAAATATATGCAGAATATCTACGCTACCTAGCCCGAAGAGCCTCCTTAATTAAAAGTCATGTTGGCGTATCTACCAAAATCCCTACGTCATCGGTAATAAAAATAATCTTACCACCTTGTATTTTAGTGAACAAGGTACTATTAGCACGACCTAGAATAATACATCGCGAATTGCTAAAAATATAAGCTATAGGATTAATTTAACAAAAACCAGAAATATGTACATCGTGTATATAACTCATACCTTAACTCTTAAAAGCTAACCTTAGGCTAGGTAAAATCCTACACCCCACTACAGTCTTACATCTACCCATAGGTCTGGCGTGGCTCATGGAACTTCCTTGATAAACATAAAAGTAATAAAAGAGATTATCAATAAAAAGATCAAGTCATCGTAATATACCACCAGCCCTGCCTCAAATCATCCGAATCACCCATTAACTCATAATAAAACTAAAATTGAGTTTATTTGGATTTATTTGGATCTTTTGAGTTATTTACTTTTATTTGGGTTCAGTCGTTGTCACGTAGTTAGAAACTGGAGTCCTGAAGATTCTATGGAGCAAGCGAGGACGAGATCGATGCAGACCAGGAACTAAAGATCATCGCATGAGACAACCTTGTGTGAGCTCAAGACCGCGGTAAACCGCGCCAGGCGAGTCAATACTTTGATCATGTTGAACCTACATTTTCTGCAAATTACTTTGTTTTAAATTATCAAATTGCATGCTGTTATTTTATATGCAAATACATGTTTAATTTAATATTCTAGTTATGTGCCCATTGTTTACCTTGAATAATATTATCCCTCCTTTAGAATATTTGAATGTGTGAACCTTGTCGCCCTAGCAAAATTATAATAGTAACATTTCAAAAATAAGTCCCTAATTATATGCTATGCTTAGTACTGCATAGATACTCAGGGGCGTTGAAATGCCCCAAACATCATTGTCGTTTTTAATCATGAGAAGTTGGTTTGGGTAGTCATGGTGGAAATGACTGGTATATTTGGTTATGGATATTTTATGCTCCCAAAAATCCCAACTTGCTTAATTATCTGGGCGGATTGGTTTGAGGGTGTGGTGCGGTGGAAGCACAAAGTGGGTTAGTGGTAGACCGCCCAGATACCAATAAGGACTGAATCTTGTCATGACCTCCTGTGTAAAACAGTACAACCACAAGTCTGTAAAATACAACATGGCTAAGTAAATTTATCGAAATCCCCGGACTCATCTCACTGATAGGGGATTGATGGGGCTACGCTATGGCAAGGGGGCCTGAAGGGACACCAGTGGGGGGTGAAGTTTCCCAGCTGTCCTACGTTGCGGGAAGTAGAAGCCCGAGCTGCGTTAGTGGCTGTGGGAAACATCCCGCGCATAGATGGGACCCACCGCAAGTGGGAGAAGCCCATAAAGTGAGATGATAAAAGGGACTAGATACTTTGAAAAGTCACTGTGATGGTCTGCTCAACCACACCTCTAAGGAATCGTGTGGGGCAATGAGTTGATTGTCTCTTGTGGTGAAAGTGTACAAACTCTGCAGAGTCTAAAACTATTCGAATAGCCGTGCCCACGGTCAAGGGCGGATATGGGAACCTAACTAGATATAGTTCTATTTCAAAATACTTTATGGGTGGGAATGGAAAAGTGGAGGGCAGTGAAAGGCCCTGATTTGAGTTGTCCTGGGTGTTGTCCCAGTGGTAAGTTAAGCGGCTATAACGCTGAAAGATGTTATACGGTGTGATGCCATATGTATGGAGAAATTATGGTGATATTAGGCATATGGTGTGATGCCATATGTATGGAAAATCATGTTAATATTCTTTGAACATTATGTTTTGTTTCAAAGCTGCTAGGTCTCAAGAAATTTTATGTATTGTATTTCAATTAGTGGCATTTCTATTCTTACAAAATAAAATATGGGAAGAATAAATGGAGTCGTAAGAAAAGTAGATAGCTATTTATGGTAATTGCATAAAGAAGTTGGTGGATTCATGTTGATCATAATAGGGATAATGATAGTGTGGATTCTGGGAAAAAGAAAATTGGTGGAGCCTAAATGAATATATAGGTTAGATAGATGATTTAAACGATCTTTGGAGAATTAGGGAGTATAAAGGTAATTGTTGGATTACAACACTGATACTTAGTATAAATTCTTGGAAGATGTTGACAATGATGGGATTAATATTGTTGTGGCTACAGACCAAACAGAGAGAGAGAGATGGTAGTGGAGAGTGATGAAGATAAGTGTAATGGCCTGGGTCCTCCCCATGGCTTACTCGTATATATACATACACATTGAGGAGTGCTTTTACAGTTATACCCTTACATCTGGTTATCCCCTCTAGGGGCAGTTATGTCATTACACATGGCCTATTCTGGGCCTTATAATCTCCTACCAGGCCTGCTGGGTTTAGGTGGGGGCCATCCCTACGACAGGAGCCTCTCATGGTAAAGGGCTTCACAAGGCCGAAGCCATGTTGCCGAGTCCTTTGGCCCCCTCCGTCCCCGCGGCCTGTGAACTTTTCCAAACTTCCGGAGCTGCGCTGTAGCCGAAGCAGACGTGCGCGCTGCTACGACGCTCGGACTTCCGGGCGTCCACGTGGTGCAGCGTGCTTGGCGTGGTACGGGCGTTGAGGCGTCGTGACCATTCCGGCGGTTGGACTGCTGCCGATTGGCCTTCCGCCGGTTGGTTCCCTTGCTGATTGGGGTATATATATGGCGCTGGTGAGGCGTTGCTCCTGCGTATATTGTGATAGAAGCTGTTCCCCTAAAATGGGCCCCTGCCGTGCATCAACATTCCTGGGTGACGCTGAGCGGCTTGGGGAATGTTGATGCACAGAAGGAGGTCTATTTTTCCTGGGAGCTTGATCAGCGCCGGTTATCGACAGCCAGCCGCGCTTCCTGACCCCGCACCGCGCTTCCGTAGGCGACAGCGAGGTCTGCCCTGTTTTTCTTAACAGGCCTACCTACAGTCGGTGTTCCTGAGGGAGCCCGCCGGCATTACCTTGTATGTTGATGCACTGTAGGTAGATTTCGCAGGACAAGACCCCCGTCTTTGTTGCGCCCCGCCGAAGTGGACTCGCGCGCTCCGTCCCGCACCCTTCGAACGGGTGGCAGCGAGGTCGGCGCCTAGTCGAAGTAGACGCACGCGCTCTGTCCCCTACCCTTCGAACGGGTGGGAGCGAGGCCGGCGCCTAGTCGAAGTAGACGCGCGCGCTCCGTCCCCTACCCTTCGAACGGGTGGGAGCGAAGCTGGCGCCTAGTCGAAGTAGACGCGCGCGAGCGAAGCTGGCGCCTAAGTCGAAGTAGACGCGCGCGAGCGAAGCTGGCGCCTAGTCGAAGTAGACGCACGCGCTCCGTCCCCTACCCTTCGAACGGGTGGCAGCGAAGCTGGCGCCTAGTCGGAGTAGGCGCGCGCGCTCCGTCCCCTACCCATCGAACGGGTGGCAGCGAAGCTGGCGCCTAAGTCGAAGTAGACGCGCGCGCTCCGTCCCCTACCCTTCGAACGGGTGGCAGCGAAGCTGGCGCCTAAGTCGAAGTAGACGCGCGCGAGCGAAGCTGGCGCCTAGTCGAAGTAAACGCGCGCGCTCCGTCCCCTACCCTTCGAACGGGTGGCAGCGAAGCTGGCGCCTAGTCGGAGTAGGCGCGCATGCTCCGTCCCGTATCCATCGAACGGGTGGCAGCGAAGCTGGCGCCTAAGTCGAAGTAGACGCGCGTGCTCCGTCCCCTACCCTTCGAACGGGTGGCAGCGAAGCTGGCGCCTAAGTCGAAGTAGACGCGTTCGAGCGAAGCTGGCGCCTAGTCGAAGTAGACGCGCGCGCTCCGTCCCCTACCCTTCGAACGGGTGGCAGCGAAGCTGGCGCCTAAGTCGAAGTAGACGCGCGCGCTCCGTCCCCTACCCTTCGAACGGGTGGCAGCGAAGCTGGCGCCTAGTCGGAGTAGGCGCGCGCGTTCCGTCCCCTACCCATCGAATGGGTGGCAGCGAAGCTGGCGCCTAGTCGAAGTAGACGCGCGCGCTCCGTCCCCTACCCTTCGAACGGGTGGCAGCGAAGCTGGCGCCTAGTCGAAGTAGACGCGCGCGCTCCGTCCCCTACCCTTCGAACGGGTGGCAGCGAAGCTGGCGCCTAAGTCGAAGTAGACGCGCGCGCTCCTTCCCCTACCCTTCCAACGGGTGGCAGCGAAGCTGGCGCCTAGTCGAAGTAGACGCGCGCGCTCCGTCCCCTACCGTTCGAACGGGTGGCAGCGAAGCTGGCGCCTAAGTCGAAGTAGACGCGCGCGAGCGAAGCTGGCGCCTAGTCGAAGTAGACGCGCGCGCTCCGTCCCCTACCCTTCGAATGGGTGGCAGCGAAGCTAGCGCCTTGTCGGAGTAGGCGCGCGCGCTCCGTCCCCTACCAATCGAACGGGTGGCAGCGAAGCTGGCGCCTAAGTCGAAGTAGACGCGCGTGCTCCGTCCCCTACCCTTCGAACGGGTGGCAGCGAAGCTGGCGCCTAAGTCGAAGTAGACGCGTGCGAGCGAAACTGGCGCCTAGTCGAAGTAGACGCGCGCGCTCCGTCCCCTACCCTTCGAACGGGTTGCAGCGAAGCTGGCGCCTAAGTCGAAGTAGAGGCGCGCGCTCTGTCCCCTACCCTTCGAACGGGTGGCAGCGAAGCTGGCGCCTAAGTCGAAGTAGACGCGCGCGCTCCGTCCCCTACCCTTCGAACGGGTGGCAGCGAAGCTGGCGCCTAGTCGGAGTAGGCGCGCGCGCTCCGTCCCCTACCCATCGAACGGGTGGCAGCGAAGCTGGCGCCTAGTCGAAGTAGACGCGCGCGCTCCGTCCCCTACCCTTCGAACGGGTGGCAGCGAAGCTGGCGCCTACTCGAAGTAGA
The DNA here is from genome assembly GCA_017311315.1 of Dendrocalamus latiflorus. NCBI lineage: Eukaryota > Viridiplantae > Streptophyta > Magnoliopsida > Poales > Poaceae > Dendrocalamus > Dendrocalamus latiflorus. The sequence goes on along the minus strand of CM029627.1, from coordinate 30,684,725 downwards.
CGCGCGCGCTCCGTCCCCTACCCTTCGAACGGGTGGCAGCGAAGCTGGCGCCTAAGTCGAAGTAGACGCGCGCGCTCCGTCCCCTACCCTTCGAACGGGTGGCAGCGAAGCTGGCGCCTAGTCGAAGTAGACGCGCGCGCTCCGTCCCCTACCGTTCGAACGGGTGGCAGCGAAGCTGGCGCCTAAGTCGAAGTAGACGCGCGCGCTCCGTCCCCTACCCTTCGGATGGGTGGCAGCGAAGCTGGCGCCTAAGTCGAAGTAGACGCGCGCGCTCCATCCCCTACACTTCGCACGGGTGGCAGCGAAGCTGGCGCCTAGTCGGAGTAGGCGCGCGCGCTCCGTCCCCTACCCATCGAACGGTTGGCAGCGAAGCTGGCGCCTAGTCGCAGTAGACGCGCGCGCTCCGTCCCCTACCCTTCGAACGGGTGGCAGCGAAGCTAGTGCCTAGTCGGAGTAGGCGCGCGCGCTGCGTCCCTTACCCATCGAACGGGTGGCAGCGAAGCTGGCGCCTAAGTCGAAGTAGGCGCGCGCGCTCCGTCCCCTACCCTTCGAACGGGTGGCAGCGAAACTGGCGCCTAAGTCGAAGTAGACGCGCGCGAGCGAAGCTGGCGCCTAGTCGAAGTTGACGCGCGCGCTCCGTCCCCTACCCTTCGAACGGGTGGCAGCGAAGCTGGCGCCTAGTCGGAGTAGGCGCGCGCGCTCCGTCCCCTACCCATCGAACGGGTGGCAGCGAAGCTGGCGCCTAAGTCGAAGTAGACGCGCGTGCGCCGTCCTCTACCCTTCGAACGGGTGGCAGCGAAGCTGGCGCCTAAGTCGAAGTAGACGCGTGCGAGCGAAGCTGGCGCCTAGTCGAAGTAGACGCGCGCGCTCCGTCCCCTACCCTTCGAACGGGTGGCAGCGAAGCTGGCGCCTAAGTCGAAGTAGACGCGCGCGCTTCGTCCCCTACCCTTCGAACGGGTGGCAGCGAAGCTGGGGCCTAAGTCGAAGTAGACGCGCGCGCTCTGTCCCCTACCCTTCGAACGGGTGGCAGCGAAGCTGGCGCCTAGTCGGAGTAGGCGCGCGCGCTCCGCCCCCTTCCCATCGAACGGGTGGCAGCGAAGCTGGCGCCTAGTCGAAGTAGACGCGCGCGCTCCGTCCCCTACCCTTCGAAAGCGAAGCCGGCGCCTAGTCGAAGTAGACGCGCGCGCTCCGTCCCCTACCCTTCGAACGGGTGGCAGCGAAGCTGGCGCCTAAGTCGAAGTAGACGCGCGCGCTCCGTCCCCTACCCTTCCAACGGGTGGCAGCGAAGCCGGCGCCTAGTCGAAGTAGACGCGCGCGCTCCGTCCCCTACCCTTCAAACGGGTGGCAGCGAAGCTGGCGCCTAAGTCGAAGTAGACGCGCGCGACCCGTCCCCTACCCTTCGAACGGGTGGCAGCGAAGCTGTCGCCTAAGTCGAAGTAGACGCGCGCGAGCGAAGCTGGCGCCTAAGTCGAAGTATACGCGCGCGAGCGAAGCTGGCGCCTAGTCGAAGTAGACGCGCGCGCTCCGTCCCCTACCCTTCGAACGGGTGGCAGCGAAGCTGGCGCCTAGGCGGAGTAGGCGCGCGCGCTCCGTCCCCTACCAATCGAACGGGTGGCAGCGAAGCTGGCGTCTAAGTCGAAGTAGACGCGCGTGCTCCGTCCCCTACCCTTCGAACGGGTGGCAGCGAAGCTGGCGCCTAAGTCGAAATAGACGCGTGCGAGCGAAGCTGGCGCCTAGTCGAAATAGACGCGCGCGCTCCGTCCCCTACCCTTCGAACGGGTGGCAGCGAAGCTGGCGCCTAAGTCGAAGTAGACGCGCGCGCTCCGTCCCCTACCCTTCGAACGGGTGGCAGCGAAGCTGGCGCTTAAGTCAAAGTAGACGCGCGCGCTCCGTCCCCTACCCTTCGAACGGGTGGCAGCGAAGCTGGCACCTAGTCGGAGTAGGCGCGCGCGCTCCGTCCCCTACCCATCGAACGGGTGGCAGCGAAGCTGGCGCCTAGTCGAAGTAGACGCGCGCGCTCCGTCCCCTACCCTTCGAACGGGTGGCAGCGAAGCTGGCGCCTACTCGAAGTAGACGCGCGCGCTCCGTCCCCTACCCTTCGAACGGGTGGTAGCGAAGCTGGCGCCTAAGTCGAAGTAGACGCGCGCGCTCCGTCCCCTACCCTTCGAACGGGTGGCAGCGAAGCTGGCGCCTAGTCGAAGTAGACGCGCGCGCTCCGTCCCCTACCCTTCGAACGGGTGGCAGCGAAGCTGGCGCCTAAGTCGAAGTAGACGCGCGCGCTCCGTCTCCTACCCTTCGGACGGGTGGCAGCGAAGCTGGCGCCTAAGTCGAAGTAGACGCGCGCGCTCCGTCCCCTACCCTTCGAACGGGTGGCAGCGAAGCTGGCGCCTGCCTTGACTCTAGCGGAGCGCAACCGGATGCTGGGCGACGCCTCGGTGGTTGCGTGGGACGCCATGCAAGCGCTGGAGAGCCATCTTCAAGGGCTGGTAGCTGAGGTGACGGGCCGCGCCTTCGGCCCGGAGGAGCTGTCTCGGACGCTCCGCTGGGTCGGGGATGCCGCCAACATCGTGCGCGACGCGGCGACGTCCTTCGGCACCCACTGCGCGTATACGTCGGCATGCTTGGTGTGCGCGCTCCTGCAGCATCGCGGTTGTACGCACGTCGCCACGCTGGATGATCCCCAACTGGAGATGCCTGGCGGGGCTGGAGTAATGTCTGGCGCCGTCCGCTCGCCTTGCCCTCGGGCCCTTCTTCGACCGGATCTGGGGCTACGTCGGGCCGGATGCTGCACGGATCGAGCTCCAGAAGACGCTCTTCGGGACGGGGAGCCTCGGCCAATTTCTGGACGGGGTCCCTCGACGCGACGAAGGCAGCGCTGGGCCCTCCGCAGGCGCCGGGAACCCGCAGGTCTGACGCCGTGGTGCCTAGGTGTAGGCGTGCATTGTACTGTTCCTTGTCTTTGCGAATAAAGTACGCCCTTGCTGCATGCATTCTGACTTTCGCCTATATCCCGGGCAGCTTCCTCGCGGGGGCCGGCTTCTTGCGGCCGACCTTTCGACCCGACGACGCCTTCGACGCTGGCGAAGGGCCGAAGAGTCGCTGGACTTTTGGGCGAGCCGGCCGTCTTCGAGCGAAGCCCCGGCTTTAGCGCGTGTTAAGGATGAACCCGCGGGATAGCGGCTTAGAGCGGTAGGGGTGTTGCCGGACCTTTGTACTTGTGATTTTTCCGGTATGCAGACTTCCTGGCATTTAGGATATGCGCTGTGTGTTGATGCCACCGTTGGCGAAGTAGCTGCGCCGGGGTTCCTTATAGCGGACAGCCCGTAGACTGGCGTGTGCGGAGGCGGACCTCCGCACTTCGCCTTTCTTTATAGTCCGGAGACTCGCGCGTGCGGAGGCAGACCTCAACGCTACGTCTTACTTTATAGTCCGGAGACTCGCGCGTGCGGAGGCGGACCTCGACGCTACGTCTTATTTAAAGTCCGTGGACTGGTGCGTGCGGAGCTAGGCTCGACGCTACGTCTTATTTATAGTCCGCAGACTCTCGCGTGCGGAGGCGGACCTCGACGCTACGTCTTATTTAAAGTCCGTGGACTGGTGCGTGCGGAGCTAGGCTCGACGCTACGTCTTATTTATAGTCCGCAGACTCTCGCGTGCGGAGGCGGACCTCGACGCTACGTCTTATTTAAAGTCCGTGGACTGGTGCGTGCGGAGCTAGGCTCGACGCTACGTCTTATTTATAGTCCGCAGACTCTCGCGTGCGGAGGCGGACCTCGACGCTACGTCTTATTTAAAGTCCGTGGTCTGGTGCGTGCGGAGCTAGGCTCGACGCTACGTCTTCTTTATAGTCCGGAGACTGGTGCGTGCGGAGCTAGGCTCAATGCTACGTCTTATTTAAAGTCCGTGGACTAGTGCGTGCGGAGCTAGGCTCAACGCTACGTCTTATTTATACTCCTTAGAGTGCGCGCGGAGGCGTCCCCCCGCTGCGTCTTATTTATACTCCGTAGAGTGCGTGCGGAGGCGGACCTCGACGCTACGTCTTATTTAAAGTCCGTGGACTGGTGCGTGCGGAGCCAGGCTCGACGCTACGTCTTATTTATAGTCCGCAGACTCTCGCGTGCGGAGGCGGACCTCGACGCTACGTCTTATTTAAAGTCCGTGGACTGGTGCGTGCGGAGCTAGGCTCGACGCTACGTCTTATTTATAGTCCGCAGACTCTCGCGTGCAGAGGCGGACCTCGACGCTACGTCTTATTTAAAGTCCGTGGACTGGTGCGTGCGAAGCTAGGCTCGACGCTACGTCTTATTTAAAGTCCGTGGACTGGTGCGTGCGGAGCTAGGCTCGACGCTACGTCTTATTTATAGTCCGCAGACTCTCGTGTGCGGAGGCGGACCTCGACGCTACGTCTTATTTAAAGTCCGTGGACTGGTGCATGCGGAGCTAGGCTCGACGCTACGTCTTATTTATAGTCCGCAGACTGGTGCGCGCGAGGGCGTCCCCCCGGTGCGTCTTGGTTTATACTCAGGCTCGTCACCTTTGGCTACGGCGAGTGCACACGCGAACGTGCGACTTCGATTTATACTCAGTCCCGTACCCCTGGCTACGGCGAGTGCACACGCGGACGTGCGTCTTTGTTTATACTCAGGCCCGTCACCTTTTGGCTACGGCGAGTGCACACGCGAACATGCGACATCGATTTATACTGCGGGAACGCGCGCGTTGGCTAAGCCTACGCGCGCCTTCACCGCGTACTTGCGTGTGATAAAGAGAGATTTAGCGACAAACGGCGATCTTCATTACATCCCCGTTTGCGCGGGTGAGCAAGTACAAAGGGTGGATATACTAACCGTTTGCCCATGGTGCGGCCGAAGCCTCTAGTCGCTAGACATTTGCAGGGCCCGCCAAGGTGCCTGTGAATGGCCCCGCGGACCTCCGCGCGGTGACGCCAGCTCTAGGAGCGCCGTTGGACTTCGCGGCGCGAGCACCTGGTACCTGGTTCGATGCGTCGGGCCATGTCCTGGTCGCCTCGGACGGTGATGATGGTCCGGGGACCCGGGACCTTCATGCATAGATAGCCATGATGCGGTACCGCGCCGAAGGAGTTGAGGATTGGGCGCCCTAAGATGGCATTGTAGGGGTACGGAAGGTCGACCACGTCGAAGGTGGCATCCTCGGTCCGCACATTGTCATCTCGGCCGAAGGATACTTGAAGACTGATTTGGCCCAGCGCCCGCAGGGGCTGTCCCCCGAAGCCCTGCAGTGGGATTCCCGAGGGCCCTAGGCGGCTTCGAGGGATCCCCATCTGGTCGAAGGCCACCGCAAACAATACGTTCGCGGAGCTACCGCCGTCCACCAAGGCGCGCCCCACGTCGCATCCCGCGATAGTGACCCGGATGACCAGGGGGTCCTGATGAGGGAAATCCACACCCTGGGCGTCGTCGGGTGTGAATGTAACTTAGTGCTGTGCCCACTCCGGCGGTGCTTGCGCTGGGTATGCCGCCACGTGATGTAGTCTTCGCGTATAGGCCTTCTGCTGCCGTGCCGAGGCGAATTCCAGCGCAGAGCCTCCGGAGATGACGTTAATGACCCTGCGGTAGGTTGCGTCCGGGGCCTGTAACGACAGGAGGCCCTCCCGAGGCTGCTGGACGTGAGCTTGGATCCGTAGGGTGCCTTCTTGGGGTTGCATCCCTTACGCCTGTACCTGCATCCCTTGCGCCTGTACCTGCATGGGGGCCTCGTATGGGAATTGGACGTGGGCCACCGCAGGCGGGCGCGCCTCCGGGTTCCTGTCCCTGGCGACGCTGTCGCGCAGCGCCGCGATGGAGGTGCAGGCGCGGGTATCATGATTGCCGCGGCCGTGGACTACGCACCACAGTCCCTGATGCTGGTCGTCGTAATCTCCACGACCCTTATCGTCGCGGCCCCTGCCACGGCCGCACCCCCGGCCGCCTCGGCCCGCTGGAGCACCCTCGTCGGACCCGCCTTCAATGTCGAGGACGTACCGGTTTCGCCTCGACCTCTACTGGCCGCGCTTGGGTTGATCGGACGACTCCTTATGCGAGTTGTCCCTGCGGTCGGGCGCGTCCCTGGACGACTCCTGCTTACGCTTTCCCTTCGAAGAACCGCCCTTCGGCGGATCTTCGGCTTTTGCCGAGGCTCCGGCCTGATTGGTGTCGGAGTCGTCACCTTGCCTTCGCCGCGCGTCTTCCTCCGCCCTGGCATATTCTTCCATCTTGTCAAAGAGCTTCGCCACCGTCTTGATTGGCTTTCGCGCGTTGTACTCGGCCATCGGGCCCGGACGAAGGCCCTGTATGGCTGCATTGACGATGGTGGTCTCGTTGACGTCTTTCACTTGACATCGAATCTTGGCGAAGCGCTTGAAGTAGTCCCGGAGCTTCTCCGAGGGTTTTTGCTTCACAGCAAAGAGCTGGTCCGCGTCGACTCGGTCGACGTAGTTTCCTTGGAAGTTGTTGTGAAGGCGAACACGAAGCTGTTCCCACGCGTAGATGGAGCCCGGCTCTATGGTAAAGAACCAAGAGAGCGCCACTCCTTGTAGCGCGAGGGGGAGTCCCTTCGCCTTCGTGGTGTCGTCGCCGCCCGCGGCTTCGATCGCGGTTTCGTATACGCACACGAACTCACGGGGGTCCGTGTCGCCTTTGTACGAGTCGATGGCGCTAGAAAACTTGAAGTCTTCGGGCCATGCCGCCTGCTGTAGCCCCGCCAAAAGCGGGGACTCCGGATCCACGCGCCGCAGCGGCACGCGGCTAGACGTGGGGGCTTCGCGACTGTCCGCCCTCTCCGGCGTGGGCTCGGACGCGACTACTGGCGCGGCCTGCTGACTCCGAGCCTCTTGCATATCTCTGACGGCTCCGCGAAGGTCCCCTAGCTCCCGCTGGAACGCGTTGAGGGCCGCCAGCAGGGCACTTTCCATCGCCGGTGCAGGCGGGGTCGCCGGTACTCCCGACGAGCGGATCGGCGCGGGGACGACCGCGTCGCGAGGTCCCGAGCTGCCGGTCGCTCCGTCGTGGCTACCTCGAACCGCCCGGTCCGCGCCACCGGCGAGGGTTGCAGTGGGGGCGGCGAGGTCGGCTGTCGTTGCGTCGGTGGGGTCGGTTGTCGCGCACCCGCGTCGACGCCTTCGACCGCGGGGTCCGTCCCCGCAACACCGGTGGCGGGGCGGGTCGTCGCGGTGCCGGTGACGGGGTTGGTCGTCGCGGTGCCGGTGACGAGGTTGGTCGTCGCGGTGCCGGTGACGAGGTTGGTCGTTGCCGCGCGAACGTCGACGTCTTCGGCTACCGCGCCTGCACCGCCACCCGCCTCCGCCGCTGCCGATGCTGAAGCCCTGGTACTCATACGACGCTCCGGCCCGGCCGCCTTCTTTCCCTTCGCCGCCGCTGAAGAAGCTTTTTTCGGTGCCATCCTTCTTCTTCGGTCTTCAGGCTTGTCCTCGTCCTCCCCACGGATGGCGCCAACTGTTGTGGCCCCCACCTAAACCCAGTAGGCCTGGTAGGAGATTATAAGGCCCAGAATAGGCCATGTGTAATGGCATAACTGCCCCTAGAGAGGATAACCAGATGTAAGGGTATAACTGTAAAAGCACTCCTCAATGTGTATGTATATATACGAGTAAGCCATGGGGAGGACCCAGGCCATTACACTTATCTTCATCACTCTCCACTACCATCTCTCTGTTTGGTCTGTAGCCACAACAAATATGATTTGATCAAATACTAGATGGATAATTTGAATCTTGGGAATTTGGAGGTATGAAAATAACTATGGGAGATTAATCTTGATAAATGATAATTTTTGGTGGATGTATATTAGCGATTCGTAGACTTGATCAATGATATTCTTGGTAGAGGTACAATAGTGAAGTAGTTAGAGATGGATTATAAGGTGATAAGTGGAAGAGCAAATCATGGTTGTGGATCAGTAACGAAAAGGATTAGACTGTTAGGGATTAGAATACAAAAGATATTGGTGGATTAAATAAGTGATATTAGATAAATAATGTCACTAGCTGCTTGGAGTTTTAGGCAGTAATTGCTCGGTGGATTATATAGATTATGATACTCGCTGTTTGAGGATTAGGCAGCATTTGATTGGTGGATTGAATAATTGATGATATTCGCTGTTTGGAGTTTTAGACAGCAAACCATATAGAGAGTGTATAGATCGGTGGATTAATTAAATGATGTCGCTCTCAGTTTAGAGTATTAGACAGTAATCAATATAGAAGGAATAAGATCGGTGGATTAGTTAAATGATAACACTCGCTGTTTGGAGTCTTAGACAATAATCATTAAGGAAAGTGTGTCTTGGGTGGATTAGTCAATTATGGCAATCGCCGTGTGAAGTTTGGGTAGAATTAATAACACTATGATTTAATAATCATGCTACTAAAAGCGATTTTTAGCAAATAAAATAACCCGAGCCTCTCCTTGATAAGCCATGCATACTATTTATTTGCATTCTGTGTATTGGCTCGCAGAGCACGGGGTTGGAGTGCTCACACTCGCTTTTGCGACAAAATTCAGAATCAGGAATCAAATCACCTCGCCTCAGCAACAAGATTGGACACACTGGCCGAGAAGATGAAGATGTCAAGGGCTAGGTCGCGAACCTCCAGTTGGCTGCGTGTGGGCATGTGCTGAAGGTCCCACCTGTGTGCTTCGTTCTTCCGCTGCTGCAATTTAATGATTTCGGCCTAATCGGCCCATGAGTAAGTCTACTATTATATTTACGCTTCCGCATGATATGTATTTTGATATTCATTACTGTAACTGTGAGCACTATCTACTGATCCAGGGAATAGTGCAGAAAATCACAGAGGAATCCGGATTGTAAAATCTGGGTCCCTACAGCGATGAAGTCGCGCCACTCTGCCGAGGCGATGCCTACAAGGTGGGCAACGAAGCCATTCCGCCCCGCCGAGGCGATGCCTATAAGGTGGGCGGCGAAGTCCTACACTGAAGCCAGGCTGTCCTGCTGAGGCAATGCCTCTAAGGTGGCCGGCCGGCGAAGTCACGCCAACCCACTGAGGCTATGCCTACGAGGCGGGCGACGAAGCCACGCTGCCTCGCCAAGGCGATGCCTACGAGGCGGGCAGTGAAGTTCTACGTGGAAGCCAGGCTGTCCTGCCAAGGCGATGCCTCCAAGGCGGCCGGCGAAGTCACGCCGCCCTGCCGAGGCGATGCGTACAAGGCGAGCGATGAAGCCACATCGCCCCGCCGTGGTGATGCCTACAAGGCGGGCAACGAAACCACGCCGCCCCGTCGAGGCGATGCCTACGAGGCGGGTGGCGAAGTCGTACGCCAAAGCTGGGCCGTCCCGCCGAGGCAATGCCTCCAAGGCGGGCGACGAAGTCGCACCACCCCGTCGAGGCGATGCCTACAAGGCGGGCGGCGAGGTCGTACGCCGAAGCTGGGCCGTCCCGCTGAGGCGATGCCTAAGGCTATAAACGGGTCGAGCTCGAGCGAGCTTGCCCTTCCAAGCTCGAGCCGAGCTTGAGTTGGGGTCCGAGCTTGGACCTGGGCTCGAGCTCGGCTCATTGAAGCTCGATAACAATTAAAATAATTTATTATTCACTATTTTTAAATAATAAGAAAATTTTAAGTTCAAGCTCGGTTCTAGTAAGCTCGATAATAGTCAAAATAATTCAAACATACACTAATTTCAACAATAAGAAAAGCTCGAGCTCGAGTTCGGCTCGAGTAAGCTCGGTAAGCATTAATATGTATTACTATTTAAGCTCGAATCGGGGCTCGCAAACTATTCGAGCTCGGCTCGGTGAAGCTCACGAGCTCGAGATCAAGCTCGAGTTCGGCTCATTTAAACTTCGAACCGAGCTCGAATCGAGTCTAGAATGAGCCGAACTCGAGTAGCTCGCGAGGTTCGAGCTTTTTTTACAGCCCTAGCGATGCCTACAAGGTGGGTAGCGAAGTTGTACCACCCCGCCGAGGCGATGCCTACATGGCGGGCGACGAAGCCACGCCGCCCCACCGAGGCGATGCCTACGAGGAGGGCAGCGAAGTCCTACACCGATGCCGGGCCATCCCGCCGAGGCGATGCCTGCAAGGTGGGTGGCGAAGTCGCGCCGCCCCGCCGAGGCGATGCCTACAAGGCAGGCGACGAAGCCACGCCGCCCCACCGAGGCAATGCCTATGAGGCGGGTGGCAAAGTTCTACACCGAAGCCTGGCCGTCCCACCGAGACGATGCCTCCAAGGTGGCCGACGAGTCACGCCACCCCGCCGAGACGATGCCTACAAGGTGGGCGGCAAGGCCGTACGCCGAAGCTGGGCCGTCCCGCTGAGGCGATGCCTACAAGGTGGGCGGCAAAGTCGCGTCGCCCCGCCGAGGCAATGCCTACGAGGCGGGCGGTGAAGTCCTACACCGAAGCCGGGCTGTATCGCCGAGGCGATGCCTGCAAGGTGGGCGGCGAAGTCATGCCGCCCCGCCGAGGTGATGCCTACAAGGCGGGCGACAAAGCCACGCCGCCTCACCAAGGCGATGCCTACGAGGCGGGTGGCGAAGTCCAATGCCGAAACCGGGTCATCCCGCCGAGGCGATGCCTGCAAGGTGGGCGGCGAAGTCGCGCCGCCCCACCGAGGCGATGCCTACATGGCGGGCGACGAAGCCACGCCGCCCCGCCGAGGCGATGCCTACGAGGCAGGCGGCGAAATCCTACGCGGAAGCCAGGCTGTGCCGCCAAGGTGATGCCTCCAAGGTAGCCGGCGAAGTAGCGTCACCCCGTCGAGGCGATGCCTACAAGGCGGGCAAGGAAGCCACGCCGCCTCACCGTGGTGATGCCTACAAGGCGGGCAACGGAGCCACACCACCCCACCGGAGGCGATGCCTACGAGGCGGGCAGCGAAGTCGTACGCTGAAGCCAGGCCGTCCTGCCGAGGCGATGTCTCCAAGGCGGCCGGCAAAGTCGCGCCACCTCGCCGAGGTGATGCCTACAAGGTGGGCCTATTATATATTGGGCCAGCTGCAAGGCCCTGTCACGGGGTTGGGCCACCCCCACAACACATAACTTTTAATCAATTGATGTGATTAAGTACTCTATAGAAAGTTAGCAAAATTGTCCTTAACTTTTGTAACAACACTAACTCCATCCGAGGTCTTTAACATCATTTGACATCAGTGTAATCTACACCGCGCAAAGTTAGAACAACAGAAAATCCTGAATTCACATTAATCATGTCTACCAGATAGATTAACTGTTAAGCACTTTTCTAATCTAATATCAATGCTGGACCACAGGAGTCAACGGATTACCTTTAAGAAAAGAAATACCTGTACCTATGGAGCTGACTCTCCTTCTCTTTCCTCTATGTTCTTCCTTACTCCCTTACTGTAACAGCATGCAGCAGCAGCAAGCAACGTTGGTCATGGTAGCACGCCGCTAGCAAAGCATAGCATGCAACATGGCACGCACCCAGCATGCAGCCTATGCACTTGCTAGTCACGGGTCAGCTAGCAAAGCACAACATGGCACGCGTGCGGCAGCGGGAACAGCGGCGGTAGGTAGCTGCCCTGGGCAGCACGCATGCACGCACGACAACGATGCACACTGCAACAGCACAGGACGGAGGCGCACCACGAGGGAACAACGATGGCAGCGCCAGTGGCGGCGCATCATTTGGCTCGGCGGCACATAGGCAGGCAGCTGCGCACGTGAGGCTAGGACTAGGGCTAGGGGTTTGAGTTTAACTTCCTTTCCCCACGTTTCCTTTAATCACAAAATAAATTCGGCTCGGTTTTTAACTCTTCCATACAAATCGTTCTAGAAAAACAACTCCTCCTTAAAAATTCTAAACTATCTTATTTTAATGTATCTTTTTTCTTTAATTATAAATAAGTCTTCGAGAGAATTATGTTTACAATATTACAAGGAGCCAACCATCGCGCTCACCTGATCACGACGGCACTAATGCGGAAGCTTTGAGATTGCCTATGCCACGTGTTGAATACTAGGTAGGGGTCCTATGTACAAAGGAAGGGCCCGGGTGTGCTGTGTAATTTTTTTTCCCATACGGGGTCCATGCGTCCTTGCTCCAATAAGCATGCTTGTAAGGCACAACACATTTGAAGAAAAAATTAAGGGTGTTTGTATTGGCTGTGTGGCTGATAGTTTTGGTTAAAAATAAATAATAGTGGTTTAAAGAACTTGCTTTTAGAAGAACGGTGTGGGTGATGGGAAAAGTAAGGGAGAGATAAATGCGTCGGATAGAAGTGAGAGGAGTGAGGTTGGTGATGCGTCTGTGACCCCTGTCTTATCCTTGAAGCGAGACAAAAGTAAAAAAGTGAAGAAATCGTTTTGAGAAGCTAAATATTTATATTACCTTTTAGCTTCTTTAAACAAAAGTCAATATAAATACTCCAAACACTCAGATAAAGAGAGAGGAAAAGCACGAGCAGTAAGGTACATATGGTATATATGCTATCAGAGTTCACGGGGCCATTCCACGACATGCAGTAGTAGTGTGCATGACAGAGGTAGCAAGGGTGTTGGGCGCATAGATTTTCAGTACCACTGCCGTTTCTTGGCAGAATAACAGTATCGATCTCGTGTTGCATTGACGGGGAGATTTGAAAAAAAGAAAAGAAAAGATGTATAACATGGGGAAAATATCATGTAAATATGTGTTAAGTGTTGTAAATATGTCAAAATCAAGCGAGAAAGTTTTAAAAAAATTTCTCCACAAATTACCAGATATAGTGGAGAGCATGTTATATGTCTATGCAAAATCTTATGATCAATCTAAATCTCATTTTGCAAGATATAAAAAAGAAAGATATATTGAGAATAGTGATTTCGTAGTGTTTACTAAGTATTTGCCTTATCTTATAAATGCGATTAAGTTTGATGTTTAAATTTTGTATGCCTATAGAACGTACCCTCCCCTATATTTGGTAATTATTTTTGAGAATTTTTGGGAAAATTCCATACCTGATTTTCCTAGAATTTGCAACATTTAGCATATTTTCACCAGAGCTGCGACGGTATAACATACTTCCAGTGGCATATCTTCAATTGGAAAATGTTTCTGTTGCTAGTGTCTCGACTTCCTGTTTGCGTTTCTCAACTTAAATAAATAGAATGTAAACTAACCTAAATTGCAAACATGTCATTTGTTCAAGTTAAATAAATAGAATGTATGAACTAATTAACCTAAATTGCAAATATGTCATTCGTTATTTCTTACTAGCCGAGTATCCGCACGTTTTCTGATTTACCACAGGAAATCATTTCTGTGATATACGATGCAGATTGTCTTTTGCTCTGGAACTAGAACATATCACCAAAAAATTTACGGAAAAGCTTGTTTCCACGCGTGTGCGTGTTTGCTCTATCTGGTGCACGGTTGTGGAGCGCCGTTGGATCGAGGCGCACGCATCGCGCCGTTGAATCGAGGTTCACGCGCGCCGTTGAGCGCTCATCATGAGCAATTGCGTTTGTTACACAACATAGTCCACAAATTGATATTATGGTCCCACCAATCATCAACAGGGGTGATCGCGTTTCTCCGAAGCGTCAAGTGTAGACAGGTTAGCAATCGGAGTGGGGATGTTTGACCGTGGTGCAAGACATTTGCGTCAACTACAACTGGGCCCTAGGTTAGAACAAGGCCACATGTCAGAGAGATCGGGATTCAGTGTGAATAAAGGCATCAAGAAAGTGGGCAATGGGACACTGTTCAAATTTTAGGAGTCACGCCCTCTCAATTCACTTTGAACTCTCCGAACCCCTTCCTCTTCTCATCTCTTCAACTTTCTCCATCGGGAAGAGGTGAGTAATGGCGGCGAGCGATTTTTTTTCTAGAGTAAATTGAGTGTGGCTTTGTGGCAGTGGCGGTTGGGTTTTGGGGGTGGATGTGGCGGCGAGCGGGGTGGCGGCGACTGGGTTGTGGTTTTTCTTAGGTTGTGACGGCGAGCAGTTTTTGGGGTTTAGGGTTTTTGGAGCTTTGTGGCGGTGGTGATTGGGTTTAGGGGGAGGTGAACGGGGGAGGGGGTGCAGTACTTGAGGATGTGACGCGGTAAGCGGGGGGTGGGCGCACGAGGTTTGTGATTTTCAAGGGGTTGCAGCGATGAACAGTTTTTGGCGAGTGGGATTTTTGGGTTTTGTGGCGGTAGCGAGCGAGGTGGCAATGAGGGATGTGGCAGCAAGCGGGATGGCGACGAGGGGGATGCGGGCATGGGATGTGTTTTTCAGTAGGTTGCGATGACGAGCAGTTTTTCGAGGGAGTGATTTTTTGGGTTTTTGAGGCAGCGATGAGTGGGGTGGTAGCGAGCGACAGTTGGGGAAGGTGATGTGGCGGTGAGGATACACACAGTACTGCAAAATAGGGGCACACACAAGTTGTGTTTTTTTCAGGAGGTTGCGCCACCGAATAGTTTTGGGGAGGGGACTGGTTGGGCATTTTCGGTGATGTGGCGGCAAACAATTTTCTTGGATTTTTTTGGAGGGCATTGTGCTCATGCACTTTTTTTTGCTGGTTTCTTGTTTGGGACTTTTTTTTTGTGTTTTCTCTTTACTGTGGTATGCTACTACACAATGACTTCATATGCTAGTCGTGCAGTTTAACATTTTTTTGTATAGTTTTTTAATGATCAAATCCTTAAACATTTGAAACTACTATAAACAAGGGGAACCAAACTCGATATAGAACAACAAGCATATCACAATAAGTTTTTAGGTGGAGCAATTCACGATAATGTGGTAAGCATGTTAACAAAAACTTATAAATTATGCCATTATGTACAAAACAATTATTTTATAGAAGTCTACCTATATGTTACCCATTCAAGTCTTTTTGACAAGTAGTTTCTTCCATGTCAGGTTAACATGTGTCGCATAGTAAATACAAAGGATTTAAGAGGGACACTAGAGAAGGGTGCTAATTGTGCAGGGCCTTCCACTGGCGAGTGTTGCTCTGAATGAGGGCAAAATCATGAAGTGAAAATTTTCTGTGATACATTAGCATCACAAAAGCTTTGTTTGGATTTCTTACTACTTACATGGTCATACATGGTTTCCCAGTAAAGATCTGTAATCAAGGTAGTTTGAGAGAGTTTTGCTTTTGCTTACGCCTGACATGGGGCATAAAGGCTCCCCGTGAAGCAATTCAGGCAGATAAAATGGCGAGTGTTTGCTCTAAATGTCGGCAGAATCATGAAGTGAAAATTTTCTGTGAAGATCAGGTAAATTAGTTTTTTGATACATTAGCATCTCAAAAGCTTGGTTTGGCTTTCTTACTGGTTATATGTTCATATATGGTTTTGCATGTGAAGATTATAATGAAAGTAGTTTGAGATAGTTTTGCTTTTGCTCATACCTTTTCTTACGTCTGACATGGGGAGGGGGAGACTCCCCGTGAGGCAACTTAGGTAGATCCAAAGAGAATCTATTTGCTTACAGGAGTGTAGAGGGGAGAAGTACACGAACAGTGTGAGTTTCGATCTAAGGCAGCGGCGGAGAGAGGGGGGCTGGGGGGCCTGGCACCCCAACCTTTTACTAATCCTCCATTATGTAGTTAATTACATGTGTTTAATTAGTGGTTTGGCTCCTCTCAATTTAGCCCAAATGTAAAGTATGTTTAAAGCCCAGTCATATGCAGCACAATTAGGCCTAGTAGTTGAGGACTAACGCTTCATATTTGAGCCTTTGTCTCTTTGCCGGCTTGCCGCACGCTCTGTCTGTTCGTCTCCGTGAAGGTCGGCCTGACCCTCTTCCGGCGCACCGAGAAGGCCAGAAGGGCGCGTGTGAGTCCTCACTTCGATCCCCTTCTGTTCCCAATACTGTGGGATTCGGTCACTACTTACTACTATCTGAATCAATTAGTACAGGAGTACAATTCGTATGAAATTGGAATTCTCAGGATTCGAGTGTGTTTCTGCTATGAATGTGATTTGCAGTGTGCTTGGATGGGAGCGCGCCATCTGCAGAGAGGGTCTGGGATTGGATCTCAGAGCTGGTTCATAGTTTCCCTTTACAATTTTAGATGATATGAAGAAAAGAAAGACAATTCATAGTTTTTTCAACTTGATGTATGCAACCATCCAGACCTAAGTGCATTACCATCACTTGTTAATCTAACAAGTGGACTAGTTAAAACTGGTAAAGATTCATTTTATCCTATGGTGAACAGGTTGTTAAGATTAGTCTTAACTCTTCCAGTTTCAACTGCAACCACCGAGAGATGTTTTTTAGCTATGAAACTTGCGAAGACGCGCCTTCGAAGTACAATGGGAGATGGATTTCTACGAGATTGTTTGGTAATTTATATTGAAAAGGAATTGGCCGCAAAGATTAGTCATGATGATATTATTAAGGCCTATGATCTTGCTGATAGTCGTAGAGTTAAGTTTAAGTTAATAGAGATGTAATTTTTTTTGTATTGTAATTTGCGAAACATATTACTCTGATATGTGACTATTGGATCGGTAAATTTGGCATGGTTCATTGGTTCTACTCTACTTGTTGTCCATGTTGCCCTCTTATATCTAATTCTTGGTTTCACCCCTGATCTAAGGGGTAGTCGAGTGATGGCGGCGCAATGTAGAATAAACCTGGGGCTAGTCGGGCGACACAACGTTAGGCTGGCGATGCATTTTGGGCCTACGTGGACCTTGTAATTGGGGTGGGTGCTGCACAGCATGTCTGCGCGGTTGGAAGTATTTTGTCATTTAGTTATTTTACGGGTGTGCCTGCAATGCCATGAGTTGACGGTCGGCCGGTCGGTAGTCGATTCCAATTTTATTTTACAGCTAAATGTACGACCTACATGAGTACATGTCATGCTATCATTGAACTGGGTTTAGTTACAACGATTAATGGCAATGCGCCCCGACATCAGCGAGATATTAATTACAGTAACTACACTATCTAATACTCGTTACCAAAACTTTTCTTTAAATAAAATCTAATGGTGAGAGGGCCCATTGGAAAGTATCCATCCCATCTTCTTATTAAAATTTGTTCCTCAGTTACTAATGGGTACACATGCCATACTAGTGGTGTTAACTAAATATTAATTTTACATATTAATGTGTGGGTCCTATATGTCGAAGACACATCATCAAATCTTAATTAACCTCCAACAAAACTAACTAATTGTGGGGCTCAGTTGTCATGCATATATAATTCCAAATTTGCATTTTAGTAGAAACACTAATGTCACAATTAATCCAGTTCAATCTAATTACTAGGCCCAGCTGACATAAATACATCATATTAAATTTTACACCGTTAAAAGAATTGCCAATGGCCTGCGGCCCACATGTCATTAGGACAATATATAAATAATTATATTTTAACAGAGATACATAATTCTATTTAACATGATTCCTAATTAAAGTCGCACTTTAAATTAAATTCTAATGACAAACTAATTATCTTTAAGTAACATCCAACTTTAATTAACATCTAATACTAATTAATTTTAGTTAACCTTTAATTAAGTACGGACCAGCTATATCTGTACACACAGGGAGAGAGGGGGGAATAGAGAAGGGAAGAGTAGGGAAACATGAGAGGTGGCACGCGTGGCTCTAGAGACAGTGGCGACGGTGAGTGAAAGCCTGAGAGGGGGCGGAGATGGTCAAAATGGGTTGCTTGGAGGGAGTGGGAGGTAGGAATACCAATGCCCGTGGGACCTAGAAAACACAGTTTTTCGAACCTTATGTATTTACTGTGTTAGTCCCATGATCAGTTGCTCGCACACACATTTACATCGTTGAGATCACGTCTATATACAAATGAAATTAAATAGGTTACTATATAGTACTTAACAAGCTAACATAGAAGGGTACTATATGGTACTTAACAAGCTAATATAGACCTACACGACTAGAGTTTACAATGATCGACTAGCCAAATAAATCACTTGAAAGAGTCTTGCAGTGGAAGAGATAGAAGAGACAACAAAAATCCCACATGGTATGCCTCATTCCCATGGGCAACCGTGGGTTAGCGTCCTAGAACTCGACCTCTTCTTCGCCAAATTTAGCTACATAGAAGTAGCCAAGGGGTCTTCATGTTCTTGTTCTGTAGGTGTTAAACAAGCTACAATGAGTACAAATGTACACCACAAGACTTTTGATCAAAGGTGTTGTCCATGCAAGCTTGTCAAGAGAATGGGTAACCTACTAGGTTTGTTTTTGCACAAAACATGTTTTCATTTGCAATAGACATTACTAATTTTTGTAAGAGCAACTTGTACAAACATTTGGATGCTTCTCAAATTAATGACAAATAACCAAGGATAAGTTACTAAAAGAACATGGTAGTCCTTTGCCATAATCTTATCATAGTGACAAACTCTCATCAAACATTTTCAATAGAGTTTTCCAGTGTTCTCAACTTTTTTGAAACTATTTTCTGAAATAAAAAATAGCTAACCAAGTGTAGTATTACCAAGTGTTGTGCATAACCAAGGATATGGCTATTTGAATATATTCACACTCTGTAGAGGTTGTACATCTTTACTCACATGATACAATCAACTCACCATAGTCATCCATGACTTGCCATACAACTTAGTATGCAATTGAGCGACTGTAACGAGACTTTTACAATATCTTGCCCTAGCGATAAACCGCCTGTTGAACCATCACCTTGAGACTTGGGCTTCACTTACCATCATCAAGAGAGCTCAAGCATTATGTAGGTAGACCTTGCACTCACTATGCAAGAGCCCCTTAGAGCATGGAGATCCATTACCAAGCCCTTACGACCATCAAGTAAACCTACCATCTACAACATGCGGTTTAAAGCTGAGACTCAATAAATTATTATACCAAGTATGTCACATACTAGAACATGTGGTTTGTACAAAAATGTTTGGATCAACAGCACTGAGGTTTTTGGTCCTTACCGACTCAGGCAAAACTACCACAAATCTAGTTCTCGTGCAAACTGCATCGGTCTTAATGAACTATTCACCCAAGTCTAAAATATTTCTTTATCTTTCCACTTTTGACCAAAACATCAGAGGCAACTACTTTGTCCAACATTTTCTAAACATTTTCCAAAAAGGACCAAACTAGAGTTTTTACCATAACCGACATTTTTACCAAAGTTGATCATAGCATGGCTAAGCATATATGTCTTGTAAACCTTCCTAGAATTCCACAAATATTCACTAATATAGTGGATATTATTCCTAGGGTGACAATAGTAAGGGTGTCAAATTCTCAAGGTACAGTTGAAATAACAATTAGATAATAACTAATTGCTAAGCATGACATAGTCATTTATCCAAATTAAGCATGCATATGAAGAATAAACAATCACTCATCTGGAAAACATAGGATCAACATGATCAAAGGAGAGTGCTTGCATAACTCTCAGTCTTGTCTAGGATTGATCTCGTAGTATTCTGGCACTTCGGTATCTAAATGGGAAAACCATAAAATACAAATAACATCCAAATAAGCTCAAACAAACTCCAAATTCAATATTTCTATGCAGAATGAAATTTCATGATTTTAGATAAATTTAGACGTGAAAATCACCTCAAATGGTGTTCGTATGTGGGTGAACAGTCTTTTCGAAGCTTTATCGTAAGGGAAATTTTCGAAAAAGAAGGGAAAAAGTATTGTGCTAGGGTTTAGTATTTTTTATTTTCTTCCAAAAGAAAAACTAGGATTATTGCATCATTGTTGATGTCATCAAGGAATTAAATTTTGGCCAGAATTATATTTCTTAAAGATATGTGAGCCCAGGTCTATGAATCGGGTCCATGGGAAGGTGTCTTGGTCCATGCCACAGTGGACTGGGTTCTTGGCTAACGAGGCTACTGCCATGCAAGCATCGGTATGGCTACTAACAAGGCTCAGTATTGCTGATGTGGTGCTAACGTGGCTCAGACATGGCTTCCACGTGTCAAGACCCATGTGTCGACAACACAGGTCAAGGGAGGTGGCGATGCTGCTTGGCTGAGCTTGTGGGTGATCTCATTGGCGGTGAGGCAGAAATCGGAGTGGTCTAGACTGGGTTAGAAATAGATAGAAGAGCTCATGGCAAAGCCAGCGGCGGTGATGGTGATCGGTAATGAGCTAACAACGACAAGAGGCGGCGGCAAAGTCTGGTGGGTGACGGTGAAATTGCAATAGAATGAGCACACGGGCTGGTGGGTTCGCTTCCTAGGTTCACTACGATACTAATGGTGGTGACACTAGGACCAATGGTCATCGGTACAATGACTACAACGACGGCGAGCCGTGGCCCTAGCTATGGCTATAGTAGTGATGACGCTAGATGCTACTAGAAGCTAAGGCAAGATGCACGTAGGCTTCGGGAGCTCACTAGGGACACGATGATGTGGTCAGCGACGGTGGAAGATGTTGGTGGTGGGCAGTCTACAGTGAACCACAGTGGTGGTGAAGGCTTCAATGGTGCCACTCTTCTCGGCAATGCTCGACCAGAAAGGGTGAGCGCATGCGCTAGGGTCGAGGGCCGAGATGGTCTAGAAGTGTAATGCCACAAAAATGCAAAGGGAGAATAAGAGAGAAGAGTTTTGCCGTCAGACCCATCGGCTTTTAGAATTCCGAATAAGTATCGCTCGCAGAGGTTCCCAGACCATCCAGGGACGGTCGGCATCGTCTAGAGAGCCGAATAAATGTATCACTCTCAGAGGTTCCCAGACCACCCAGGGACAGTCGGCATCGTCTCGCGTTATGGGTTTCCGTCATTCGGCAGGAATTCTATTCTTACCTTTTCCGACTTACCTGCCACAGTAGAAAAAGCCCCAAACCGAATGCCATTGGACCAAAAAGGTCCTTAAGACCCTCAGATTCAAGAGGGAGTGAGGTGAGGAGTAAAGGGTAATCTGGTCATTGTATAGGGTAGTAGGGGAGTCAACCGAAACCCTTCTTAAGCCATCAGCCACCTGTGTGCACTACACATTTTCTACCCTCAGCCAAGAACCCAAGCAGAGAAAGCAAACCAAGCCTTCCCATTTCTCATCCCTTCTCTCTTTTCCTCCTCAACCGAGAGCAACCATAGAGTGAGCCCTAAAGCCAAGCATGCCTAAGCTAGCTAGAGCAACATAGAGAGAAGGTAAGGGAGAGAGAGACGGAGGAGAAGCCTGAGGAGAGGAGCACAAAGACGAAGGAGTCAAGCCGACGGTAGCCGGCAAATGAGTAGGTCTTTCCCCACCTCTCCTTCCAGCACACCCATGTCACGGCCTAGCACAATCCCCACATGGCACCACCATAGTGCACTAGCGGCGGCAAAGCTCGTAGGAGTCGTCGTGTGCCCTTGAGAAGGAGAGCATGCTCCCCGGCGCATGTCTCCCCACCTAGTCCCACCATGGCGACCCTCGTGGGCGTTCTCAAGACCAAGTGCACACACCATGAGAGCAAAGGCAGACTGAGGCTAGAACACATGCATGTAGAAAGTAGGGGAAGGGGTTGCATTGCCCTGAGTAGTAGAAGTGAGCCGCAGAGTGCCGGCGCCGCACCGGTGACTGGCGGCACCATTGGGGGCGAGGCCGAGTGTCGACCTGCGCTCGCGCAGGGGCCAGCGCCCTGGGGCCAGTGAGCCAAAGGGGGCAAAGGAGTGGCGTAGGAGAGGCGGCCGACGGACGTGCCGACCGCCACGGCAGCACGGGGAGGCGCGGCTGTCCTGGTCGAGCAACAGCGCCATGCGCCTCGCAGTTGCGCGCGCGCACAGGGAGGCGACAGATCCGGTCTTGGCTTGCCGGATCTAGGGCGAAGAATGAGGGGGAAGGCAGGAGGGCGACCCGGTCGCCGGAGGAGCACCCGCGGACTCTGTCACACGCGAGAGAGAGGGGAGTTGAGGAGTTGGCGGGGGAGGCGGAGGGGCCGTCGGCGGCGAGCTCAGGGCTAGCGAGCCCGAGCTCGGCCGTGCGCTACCCCCGCGCGCCCCACATCGCCCGAAGGAGCGCCCGTGCAAGAGAGAAAGGGGGAGAGGAGAAGAAGGCGGGGGGGGGGGGCGGAGGAGCCGCCAGCGACGCCGAGCCTGGCCGCGCACCGCCGCGGCACCCCGGTCTGAATAGGTGAGGAGGAAGTGGTGGCCGTTTGGCCGAACCAAATAAAGAGAAGAGAAAAGAAAAAAAGAGAGAAGAGGGAGAGGTCGGGTAAGAAAGAAAGAAAAAGAAAGGAAAAAGAGAAGAAAAAGAAAAGAGAAAGGAGAAGAAGAAGAGAAAAGAAGAGGAAAGAAGAGGAAAGAAGAGGAAAGAAAAGAAAGAGAAAAGAAAAGAAAAGAGGAGAAAAAGAAAATAAAATGGGGGGTTACGCCAAAAATCGAGTTATGAGCTTAGAGTCGTCGTTTCCCGATTAAGCTCTGGTTTTGATATGGCGTTAAAACGAGTTGACATCTATACAGGTGGAGGTCCCCGGTCAGAGCCGTCCACGCATTGTCCCCGAGGCTAATTAGGCAAGTGCATGGTAAAGCGGTAAATTCGGGTAGTGGTTGTTGTTAGATGAATGATGGTGCATTAGTTGCCATGCTGGGGTAAGTTTACTTTTTCCGGGTGCATGATGAGAAATGATGAACGATGAATGTGAGACATGACATGTTGATATGCATAGACGGAGTACTTGCATTGCATGCATGTCATGAAAAGAGAAAGTGTCGGTCCACTTTGTGTGGATGCTCCACGGGAGTGGAGATTGAGGTCCCCGTATGAAAATGATGGGCTAGTGTGGTCCCTGTATGAAAAAGGACGGGCTTGTGATCCCCGCACGGAAACAGGTCGGGCCTGGGTGAGCATCGACGAGTGCTCGCTCTGCTATAGCGGTATAGGCTAAAGAGAAAAGAGAGAAGTGCATGTGCATATGCATGATGAATAGTTCATTGGAACTTAAAGTGGTTAAATATAAAAGTGGTTACAGAAACTGGAATGATCATGGTCTGATTTGTGAACCTGTTATTTGCTGTTTTGCTTTGTACTTGCTGAGTCTTTTGACTCACCCTTGCTTCGTTGTTGTTTTTAGGTGACCGTTGAGGAAGTCATGCACGGGCGGGAGTAGCACATGAATAATTGGCACGAACCAGCAGCACTCTTTGTACTACCTTTTGTCAGTTACTTTAGCCTTTGCTAGGTTAGAGTAATCGCTAAAAACGCTATGATGTATCTGAATGCGGCAATATAAATAAATTAGTGTTGGCTTAAATTCTTCTAGTGATGGTAAGAGTATGCAATAATGGTAACATTCCGGGCCCAGAGGGTGGGCGGAGTGTTACAAGAAGCGAGGAATCGTCGAGGGGCTCATCAAAGAGGGAGAAAGATGGCGATGATGAAAGTGACCGGTGACAGGGAAGATGATGCAATTCTGGTATTACTCTGAACCGGAGGTGAAATCAAGGGAACTATTAGAAGTAGTGAAGAGACACACAACAACACGGTCAGGAAGGTAAGGGCTCACCGAAGTCGATAACGACCACGGAGGAGCATGGCAAGGCATGCGCATCGGAGCTAAGGATGACGATGTGTTTCGGGTACTCTTAAACGAGAATGCTTGCTCGGGATGGCTAAAATGTGTGCGATCGGGAGTAAGGAAGACTATGGTGAGCTCGACGGGGCTTTATAGGGCGAGGGATAAACACTATCAACCTCAGAAGGTCATGTCCATGCGACAGGATTCACGGCGATGACGTGCCACAACACTCCCCGCGTGCTAGCGATGGCAGAACGGAGAAGAGGACATCTCTGTGCGTCGGGTAGAGAACTCGAGGCAGTGTGGGAGATGCGGCTATTGCAGACCAGCGTGTGCACTATGCGTGGGATCTCAACTTCAATGGCGTCTGTCCTAGGTGGAAGATGACATCTGGCGAACGAGGCCGACTTGTCAGCGATGGCAATGGGCAGGCGAGGGAGAAGGCACAAGGACCAAATTATGCTTTCGCGCGAAGAAGGCGAAAAAGGAAGCGGCTCAGGCAGGAGGACCACAACGGGCCGAGATGGGCTAGGAATTGGCGAACAGTGCTGGACTTCAGGAAAATGGATTTGGGAATTTTAAAACATTTTCTGAATTGATTAAATCCAGAAATTTAGTTTTTGCATTAAAAATTAGAAAACAACCTAAAATTTTTTGGGTATGCGCTTTTGAAGTTTGCAGATTTTGATAAAATTATTTTCAGTTTTTAACAGGCTTAAAAATATTTTTGGAAAATTTTTTTACTACTGAAAATAAGGGAAAGTACTTTAAAAATTTTCAATTTTTTTTAAAATGCAGCATTTCCTTAACAATCCATCTCTGTTAGCTCAGCTTTATGCACTGTTGCGTTCATGATAGAAAAAGTAACTTTTTTACTTGTCCCGGCGGCCCGAGATAAGATAACAGTAGGACAAAAGCCCCAACATATGGATTGATTGGAAACTTGGTTTGCGTTGAAAAGATATGACTTGTGACATGCCTCCTGTGAAGGTTCAGTGCAAACTGGCAACTTGCATGTCTGATCCAGCGGCTTGTGATGTATAAACCAAGTAATCCAAGGCAAAAACCAGGCGCTAGACTCGCCAAACTTCTATAAGCACTGACGCCATCGTCCGCATCCGATCCCTGCCCTTACCCCACATGTCAGCGTCTGAAAGATGTATAGCTAAATTAAATCCCGGTCAAACCCTTTGTGCCCAAGTCACATGACTTACTGACTTTGCAATATATACACAGCCGCAACTGCCCATCTATGGTACGCTTTTGAGCTTTCTTCTCCCCCAGCTCTACCCAAGAAGAGTACGACCCACAAAAGCTCAAGATTATTATGGCCACCGGCGGGAGGCCGGCCACCATGCGCGCCGTCCAGTACAGCGGCTATGGCGGCGGCAGCGCTGCCCTCAAGGTCAGCTTTGTTATTTGCTGCTATCAAGCTAAGGCTTTTTGTGGAACTATGCAGTTTCATGCAGAATTATTGGGTTCCAAATAGTCCCTAACATTTCTGCACGCACATTGATTTTGATGTTTTGAAGCCATACTATTTTTTTGTCGAGAACACGCAAAAGCTTTGCGCGTCGTATCATTAAGGAGAAAGGAGTTCGATACAATGTGGCAACTAGATCATGCCAGTCACCAGATCATAAACAAAAGGAGGAAATAAATGATAAGCCATACTACCATACATATTGTTATTGTGATGAGTGTGGGCATTAATCAGGATTATCTTAGATGGTTGCTTCCTAGAAATAAACAGCTCGAGGAAACGGATATGCAGTTAGACTCTGTGATGGTTGACTTCACAAGATTAGTTGCAATGTGGGCGCCATTTTTTATTCGAAGAAAACTGCAGGCCACTATATATTTTGCTGCCTTCGGCTTATGAGATTTAATTTTTTGGAACACTTAGTTAGGTACCATTTGCAAGTCTGGGTGCTTGGCAAATTGCAAGTTTGAATAGTCGAAGTTATCTCAAAGAACATTTTTTAAAAAGGGAAATTAGCTCAAAGTAAATTGTATAAAATTCATCTATTTTTACTTCAGTATGTGGAAATCCCTGTTCCTTCACTGAAGAAAGATGAAGTTCTTATAAAAGTCGAAGCAGCAAGCATCAATCCAGCGGATTGGAAGATTCAGAAAGGGATGCTACGTCCTTTTCTCCCTAAATTTCCATTTATTCCAGGTATTCGTGCATTTATTACTAGTCATTTATTTATGAAAACATGAGTACTAATTAGTGAAAGATATTATCTGTACACCATATTTTATCTCCTGCAACGCAGATATTTCCCATGCAATTGACTGCATGGGAATGAATTCCTTCAGATAATGCATAATTTTGTCCTAATTATGCAAATAATTGGATTTAACAAATGACTGAAAACTTTTTTTTTATTACCATCAAATGCTAATCTAAGCATTCCGCTCTCTATTTTTGAAACAGTAACTGACGTTGCTGGAGAGATTGTTGAGGTTGGTTCTGCAGTACGTGAGTTCAAAGTTGGTGATAGAGTTGTGTCCAAATTAATCTTCTGAGTAATTTACATGTCCTAATCTTTAGAATTCTTCTCATTTCATCTGAATTTTGTGATGAAAATTCAGACTGAATTTGTTTTACCGTGCATAAAAATGTAAGATTCCAGCAGACATGATGCTTACCAGCAGTTTCACATTAACCGCAGAACAGCAACTTATAAGTTCAGTTTATAGTATTCATCATTCACGGGAGGAAACTGGTAATGGCAGAAAGCTGGCGGCCTCGCCGAGTACGTAGCAGCATCCGAAAGTATCACCGTCGCCCTCCCCGCCGGAGTATCCGCTGCGGACGCAACAGGGCTGCCCATTGCCGGTCTCACTGGCCTCCAGGCCCTGAAGGCCATTGGCACCAAGTTCGACGGCAAGGGCAGTGGCGCCAACGTCCTGATTACCGCGGCGTCCGGTGGCATCGGCACGTACGCCGTTCAGCTCGCCAAGCTCGGGAACCACCACGTCACCGCCACCTGCGGCGCGCGCAACCTGGAGCTCGTCGCAAACCTCGGCGCCGACGAGGTGCTCGACTACAAGACCCCGGAAGGCGAGGCTCTGAAGAACTCGTCCGGCAAGAAGTACGACTACATCGTCAACACTACGGACGCCGGCAAGTGGTCGACGTTCAAGCCGAGCCTGAGCAGCCGCGGCAGAGTCGTGGACATAGCTCCCAACCTTGGGAACTTTCTCGCGTCGATTCTAACATTGTTCTCCAAGAAGAAGCTGTCCATGGTGATTCTGTCTCTGGGGAAGGAGGACATGAGGTTTCTTCTGGAGCTGGTGAAGGAAGGGAAGCTCAAGACAGTCGTCGACTCACGGTATCCATTCGAGAAGGTGGCAGACGCGTGGGAGAAGAGCATGGGCGGCCATGCGACGGGGAAGGTCATAGTTGAGATGTGAGTTGCTATTATTTCTGTTGTGTTAATTTGTGCTATTATTTTTGTTAAGTACTTATGTTGCTTGTGTATAATATGTAAAGAAACGAACCTTGTGTACTAGTACCTTCTATGAAGTGATCTTTCTTGTGAAAAGAAGAAAACAATTATGGAAATGAGCTCTTGGTCTTTTTGAAAGCCAGATTTTGTTAGCTGCGCAATTGATGCGCTGTACTAAGCCATTGCATGATTAGATAGAGCACTTCTCTTCTCTTCTCTACCCCTAAAATCCACCAGTTCAGTTCTTTCCTACGACCACCCCAAATTGTGCCCCCAGCAGTCATGAGTTTTCTTGCGTCTACACCAATTCGTGTCCGCAGGAAAACCAACCAGTTAAATCAACGATCAAGAATCAATTCCCACCTTTCTCTCTCCTTACCCACTCATATCCAACGATCCAAATCCAAATTCTTCCCTGTGCCCCCGCTCGACCTGCGCTACCCCCTCCCTCTGCCTCCCCCGCGCCTCCTCCGCTCCCTCCGCCTCCCCCGCGCCTCTCCTCCCTCCGCCTCCCCCGCGCCTCCCCCCTTCTCCCCCGCGCCTCCTCCGCTCCCTCTGCCTCCCCCGCGCCTCCCCCCTCCTCCCCCGCGCCTCCCCTCCCTCCGCCTCCCCTCCCCCCGCAGATCCACCACCCCCACCCCCACCCACCGGGGAGAGCTCGCCAGATCTGACGCCCGCGCCCCCATATCCGCCGCGCGCGCCACACCTCGGAAGCTTCCCGATGGAGTGGGCCACGGTGCAGCACCTGGATCTCCGCCACGCCGGCGGCCGCCGCAGCGCCTCGTCCCGCCCGCTGCAGCCGCACGCCGCCACCTTCCGCGCCTCCCAGGCCATTGTCGCCGTCGCCATCGGCACGCACATCATCGGTACGTACGTGGCCCGACCTCCTCTGCTTTTTTGCTGCCCGAGTTCGCGTCGAGTCGTGTCACTCGTGTGACGCTGATCTGAGTTGGACGCTGGAATTGGATTCTCTCGGGCGATCGAAATGGAGGGGAGTTTGAATTCTGGACTCTTTCTACTTGAGGCGATCTCAGTAGCCGAACCATCAATCGTGCCCAAGTGAACTTGACGATCGATCACTTCTGTACCAGTTCGTTTGTAAAAACCTATTCCACTCTGGTTGAGCACATGTCCGCCTCTCGTCATGAGTAACTTGAACATGTAGTAATGGATTAGTTAGTCCACAGATCACTTGCGTAGCTTCATGTGCTTTGAGTGATGTTTTCGGTAGTCGAGCACCAGGGATTTGGCCCGAAATGCTGTACAGCAGTGTGTATTTGACTTCGATTGCTGTCCTTTTTAGCTACGATTGCCTATGGAGTAATAGCTACTTTGTGGCTTAGGATGTTACAAAACATACTATAGTTAGAACAAGTTACATTGGTATCGCATTCACACCTCTGCAGAGGTGCATTATTTTTGGGATGTTACAGTAAGGAGCTTATCCGTTCATTTCATTTTTATACACTTTTTGTTGGGAAAATCCTTTGGTTTCTACTTTGATATAATCAAACTGCTTATTCTTATAATAAAAGATGCTTATTCTTATAATAAAAGATGACTGTGCCACATACTGTGAAGTTTTTGTAAGGCCTCGAGAGTGATTTAATTGTTATCTGGATTGTATGTGATGCATTATTTGATTCGTCTTGTGGGATTTGCATGCTCTGTTATTATCTTCGGTGTGTTCATGGCCAGCTACCCTGATCAATTAGGGGGGGGGGGGGGGCGGGGTCTTGTTTGCGAATTGGGGATTGGTATTTGCAATACGGTAAATTGAGTGATTTCTTTTCAAGAAATGGAGGGCTTCTTGTCCAAGAATTAGTGGGGCTGGTAATGTGGTGCGAAATTCTGGTACGAGTTTAGCTCAATGCATATATACCGTAAATTTGTCAACTTTCTCATTCTTTGTAGTTGAGTTCTTTGGAAAACTGGCTTTTCTGTTTGTAGACTGCCGAGTTGGACATAGATTTTTAAGCTCATCGTTTTGTGAACAACATAAATTCTAACAAGTCTGAAACTCTGTAATCTGTATGGTCAGTGTCCTGGAACGTTGGGAGGTTTGTGGTTCAATTACTATTGGGTTTGGTGATAAGAAGCTAAATCTCGATGTAGGAACCTTTTTAGATTTGTTCATTTCATTGTTGTTTTATTTAATTTTGTACATGTCCTGCATTGCTGTGTGATAGGCAAAAGCCAGAACTTCTTTTCTCTTGTTCAAAACATTTGAATGTTTGATGGTTTCTGGCTGAAGAATTGATGGCTTTGGTGCCAGGATGGTCAGTGATAGGATTTGTTCATTGTTTGTTTTGCCAGTTGATCCGTTAAACTATGAGTGCCACATTGCAGCTGCACAATACCGCAATGAACATGTATCTCCGTATGTTCAGAGAATTAAGAGTTTCTTGTTCAGAAACTCATGAGAGTATCATGAGTATGAGAATTTACTGTTACACTGTCACGATCCTTGCCATTTTCTTCCACTAAAGCCTCATTGAAGTATTAAATTTGAAATGTTTAAGTTATTTGATCCCATCTAAATTTGAGAACTATCTAGCATGTGAACTATGACGACCATTTGGAAGTTTGCGATTATATGGTTGAAGGGGCTGGGACCTCTGGGTCTGGTGATCTCAAACAAAATTCGGTGGCTGTAGTTGACATTTCCTTTTTCAGTCATTAGTAAGCATTTTAGTTTCTCTTGTTTACTGTGTTACATGGATAATTGAGATTCCATGCTTTGGAAGCGTTGTTAAAGACAACTTGGAGTTCTTGATGCTTTATTTTAAGTTCTTTTCAAACCTCCATGTTTTCAAATGGTGGTCAATTTGAAAATAATTTGATGTTTTCTGACACACAGATATCTCTAAACATGGGATAAATGTTGATGAAGGTATAGTTGATATTATATTCTAAACTAAAAGCCTATTGCTCTAAATTACTCCACAAACTACGTCATAATAATGTTGGTGAATGAGGCATGCTATGAAGTACTGACAATTTTCTCATTGTCATTCTTCGAAGAGATGTAGTTTTTTTTGGGTGCTTATTAATGCCTTCATTTGCTGATTTGTTGTTTTGATCTGCCCATCATTTGGACCAGCCGCTATTAATTATAGAGATCAGACATTTGTTTGACGGAAACAAAATTTATCCAGTTCTTTTTATATTGCTAATTTCCATTAGGCTGATAAATGTGACGATCCCTGTAATATTCCTCATGGTTCCCAAACTGTTTCTTAGGTAGAATCAGTTGCTCCTTCCCAGCTTTGTCAATCAAACACATCGGGAAATGCAGGTACACAACATTCTTGGTGCTTTCTTTTTGTTCCAATATGGATTGGGGCTTATCTATTTTTTTGTTCACTCGCCAGTCGCCACTCAAGTGAATAATAATCAGGGTAGTTTGCCTAAGATATCTTCCCATGTTAAAATTATTTTGTTTTCTTATTTTAAAACGTTTGAGGAGGCAGACACAAAGCATGATGGAAGAATTGACAAAGAAGAGTGGCGCAATCTGGTTCTTCAGCATCCCTCTTTGCTGAAGAACATGACTCTCCAGTACCTTAAGTAAGATATGTTTATTGTACTTCACATATTTTTTCTACAGTTTGGTTCTTTTATGTGTATATTTCACATGTGGACACAGTGCTCTTCACTTAATTTCCATACCGGATATTTTTAACCTGGTGGTTGAGATAACTGAAAGGTTTAATGTTGCTCTTGAATAGAGAGTGATAGGATTTTAATTCCCCAAGTAGTGCTAAGTTGCCATTGCAATATCTTGCAAAGCAAAAGAACGTTGTGGAGAGAGACACAAACTTGAAACGTGGTAAATCAAACTTCCACTATTTAAAATGCACAGGCACATAAAGCCATAGAGGAGAGCGTGTTGGCTCAACTCTTGGGATTCTCTGTCAATTGTTCATTTAAATTCATGCCTTGATGATGCACTACACTGAATTTTTTCTGTTTCTCAAAGCAAATGTGTTGAATGAGTTAGTGATTTAGTGGTTCAGCTTCAAGCAAGCACTTCATATCGGGACTTCTCAGTGAAGTGTGAGGCTTTTAAGTCTTTTTTTTATCAGAACATATTTTTCTGGTCTTTCTTTTGGGCCACTAAGGTCACTATCTCAGACATGGTCAGTTTATACTTTGTAACATATTTCCTATATCTATGTTGTTCTTTAGATATTTCACTTCACAAGCTGATCTTGCCTTCTTTGAGCAGGGACATTACCACTACATTTCCAAGCTTTGTCTTCCATTCTCAGGTTGATGATACCTGAGATTCTTGAAGTTCTTTCGAGTCGAAACATCAGAATATAAGCTCATGGTGGTGCATTATTTTCAGTATCGGATTTCATTTGGAAGTTATTAGTATGGGCCATGGCTGGAAGGCCTTTCGGCAAAAGATGTGATCTCTGGCTGAAGTTCCCATTTTCTCCTTTCCTCCCCTTTGGTTTTTAGCTGGTTAGCAATCAGATCCAGTTCTCTGAAGCTTCTGTCTTGTGTACAAAATGGAAACTTAATTTTGTTAATCTTTTCTGGGAATTTTTCTGTATGGCTGTGCATTGTAGTAACTGGAGCAGGAAAAAATGTTTAACCATGCCTCAGGTTTGGGAAGTATACCCTCTTGGGCATACCGTGCATCAATTCATGAACGCCTTCACTGATCATCGTGATTCTGAGATTCTTATTGTTAGGTAAGTGTGCTTTAGTAGCCTTTATCCTCCAGATTTTATCTCCTTTTTTATGTTCCTCCAGATTTTCACATAGTTGCATTCTCGACAATGGATGATGGCCAAGTTCTTCTTTATGCTGTAAGTGCATATCAGAATATCGGGAAGTGCTCATCTGCAATACCTTGTTTAATAGCTCATCTTTTGAAGACAATGCTGATTCCTGAGTATTCTGACATTATGCTTTATTCAGAATTCAGTGAATGCTAAGTATCAGACTATCCCTTATCCATGGCTGGTCTTTGGTGAGAAGGTGAAGGTAAATGCTGTCTTCATCCGTGATTCCACTGGAGTATCAGATTCCATACTGATCTTATTTGGTGGTGCTGTTACAAAAGGAAGCATGGTATGCTAAATTTTTGGTCAAACACTTTGTCTTGATATTTTGCATTTTTTTTACACTGATCTAGCCTTTTAACTTGTATATTATAGGTTGGGCACTTGAAGATGCTCGATTCATTTCACTAGACATTTCCATTGTTGATTTAACAAATAATAAGTACAAAATTACCATTGGCGGTACTATTAGGCACCAAATATAATTTATCTTAACATACCTCCCCCTTTTGCGGATGCTAGCAAGAGAAAAAGGGAGAAAATTGCACATGCGATATATAGAAACCTTGGTGGTTGCATGGTGCTGTTTGTCACTTAAAACGATCTCTGATTTTGAAACATACATTACTTTGTAATATAAAACGATCTCTGATAAATATACGTTACAATATATGAGACGTGAATCTTAATGAATCTGATTGTTCGTTTTATTTTTTACAAATTTTATCTTGCTTTGTATTTTACCGTAGCGTTAGCACGGGCACGCTACTAGTTGAGTCAAATTCAACAAGAGCAGAACTTATGCTTTCCTGTGAAAATCTAGGAGTGACCATGGGAGAGGATGCCAAAGAGAAATTGCTTGAGTTGACCAGATTATTGTGGCCCATTGGAATGGGAGGCTGTAGGAATTTCAGTTGTACCTCAACCGCTACATATTATTGTTCACCTTTGCTTGTAATTGCAGGGCTACTGAAGGACAAAACTTGATGTCTAGCTTTGTGATGTGCAGTAATTCTTCAAACCGATCGAGATGATGGTTGCTGAGCCATTTAGCGTAGTTATGCTCCTGAACGATCTTAATGAACCCTATTATTTTGTAATGGCAACAGAAAGGAGAGCTGCCTATTGTATTAATAAAGCAGAAGTGAACAGAGTTTGAAGTTCAAACCCTTTCGGGGGTCAAACAGAAAATAAAAAAACAGAAGCGAAACCAAAAGGAAAAAAAAGAGAGGAAAAGATGAGGACTAGAAAAAGCTACGTTGCGCACCTGGAAGTGAATGAACCTTATTATGGTAGATATTTGGAACAATGTAACAGCTGAATTGAAGATTTCAACTTTTCCGACCTTCTGTTGTATAGTAGTTATGAATTGAAGGTTTCAACTTTTCCGATGATTCTACCACTGCAAAGACGAGACAAAGCCTGTGATGGAGCTGGAAAGCTTAGGACGGTCAATGACTAGAGCCATCTGTCCGCAAACGTGAACAACATGGGTGCCAAGGAAAGCCATCGTTGATATGTGAAATGGATGTTCTTATGTTTTGACTTCTTTGTTAATTTGTTTGCTGCTAGTATATATGAAAGTTCATATATCTGTATTTCATCGAGTGCGTTAGTTCCGTCGTTCCGATGTGTTTTTGTGCTAATATATGTCGAGCAATATTGACAATTTGACATCCTATATTTATTCATTTTGTAAGGTGGTCTTTCTTTTGAAATGTAAACAATGGGAACAATCTAGCGTTAGATCTCCATTCAACGTCTCAGATTCGGAGCACTCATATGTTTTTGGAGGGGGTGGGGTATTGGGGGATCCGTTGGATGGAGATCCAACGCCTCAGATTCGTTTTTTTGAAGGGAGAGGGATATAGGGGATCCATTGAATAGAGATCCAACGCATTAAAATATGAGTGTTCCTAACCCAAAAAACACTTCTCCTTAGAGCATCTCCAAGAGATGTCTAATAAATTCACACCCTAAATATCTTTTTACAGATCCTAATCACGATATAAGGTCTCAAAATAATCATTCCCTCCAACAGATACCCTAAACCAGAAAAACAGTATTGGGAGCCTAGATCATCCTCTATAAGTAAAGAGCGAGAGCTCATTTTTTGGGTGTGTTCTATTTTTGGGAGTCTATTTGGGAATCTGTTGGAGCTACTTTTTACCCTTCAACTCTAAAATTAGAGCCATATAGAGTATCTCTTGGAGATGCTCTAATACTTCTCAACAATCCATTTGTATATTTCATCGTACTTTTGTTAAAAAAAAAACGATGTGCGGCTATACCATGCTTGCTGTACAATTAAAAGATACCATACTCCAACATTCCAAAACCATAGCGGCTTGTCGGCGAACTGTTTAAGAGTGATTCAATCTTCCAGTCTACATTGCAAGCATAAATACAAGCCACTCCGTTGCTGTAGAATCAACAATAGAGGCACATAGTTGCTCTTCCGGTCTACTGGGGAAATATGACGATGACCAATTGCTCAAGTTGTGTAGATGATGGTAGCTATTAGGAATGGAAGGTACTGGGAAATTCAGTTGAAGCCTAATCCTTGTATCCGGTTCACTCATGTTAGTATGGGTATGGCCGTTAAGGAAGTGTTGTTGGTCGAGGCGCACAAAATGGCCAGCCATGGTCACCTGAAGCTGACGGTGACTTGGGATGCGCAAAATATGGATGAGCAGGACTTAGTTGGGAACTAAATATGGCCTAAAATCTCAATCTTCCAAACAGGGCATCTTAATTGTACATTTACTTAATTTGTTATGTTATCTTTGATAAGTACTTGTGTTGCTTGCGAAAATATAAAGAAATGAACGTTCCGTACTTGTTCTTGTTGGGTTGAACTCCTTCCACATAAAGTAGAAACCCAAAAGTCAGCCCTTAAGCTTGGAAACTTATGAACCGTTGATTACTGTTTTGACAAACGGTTGAGATGCCTCATCCCTTAGTGAGATGAAGAAAACCATAGCCCCTTCCTTCAGCAGCTGGAAAAAGAGGGGCCGGTGATAAGAGAACAACACACACCCACACAACAAAGAAAGATAGGAGAGGGAAAAGAAGAGGAGATCCGTTCCAGCTCAGGTGATCCTGTGCAGTCTTCATCAAGACGTTGATTATGGCAACAAACGTGAACGGATAGAGCTCAAACTTGGTCAGTATGTTCTTAACTTGATGCTTTGTGATTTGTACGGTTAGATTGAGGATTAATTGAGAGGAGTACCTAATTTGAGAGGGGTTTTGTCAGCTTGGACTATTGTAGTCTCAGCATAGTGCTGTCTTGGTAGATGTTCTGTTTGAGTGGTGAAACCATCACGGATTGGGTTGAGATTTTTCAGTTTGCAGAATATTCGTGGAACTACATTCCCACCAAATTTCTTGCAAGACCTATCTGTGGTCTATAAGATATGAGCTGATAACCGAAGGGGACAGAAACTGTGTCTTCTCTACTTAGTTGTTAGTGTACCTCTTGTTAATTGTATATGATTGTCGATGATGATACCAAGATTATATCTTGATGATATTGTTGTTTCTGTGATATACCTCTAGATGTTCTAGAGAAGACTTTTTGTACCATTTGTCGATTATAGTGGAAGATTTGGGAGTAGGATGTGCAAGCCTTGTGATTTTTACTCCTCACATCGAGGAGGTTTTCTACATAAATCATTGTGTCACTTTGTGTATGTTCTTGTTGTTAATTCTACTGCTTATCTATTGGTTGAAGTTATCGTCATTGATTCACTACAAGTAGAGGTGCTGAACTTTTGTTAATTACAATGTTTAGCCTCAACAAGTGGTATCAAAGCTCGCATTTGTTTTGGTGATTGTCTTGCAGTGAAAGATAGACATGTATACCAGCAGGATGATATCTCTGAATGGTACAAATTACTAAGCTTGAAAGAGTAAGATGGAGGATTTGCTCTATGTGAAGGAGTATGATAAGCCGGTATTTGCCACCGAGAAGCCAGATGACAAAATTGATGATGAGTGGAAAGTATTTCACCATCAAGCTTGTGGGTTCATTCGACAGTGGGTCGATAACAATGTGTTAAACTATATCAGTGATGAGATACATGTATGCACCTTATGGCAGAAATTGGAAGAATTGTATGCTAGAAAGGAAGACACTAATAAGATATTCTTGATCAAGCAATTGATGCATCTTAAAGCAATCCAAGCTATTGAAAAGTGACTAAATTTTTACAAAATTTAAGTCACCTGTGATATAGCCGGCCCTATATATTTAACACTTTTGTGAATCCAAGGTCGTTCGCAAGTTGGCGGAGGAGCTAATAGCGGGAAAGTGAAGGGGAGCACACGTGTTGTGGGAGTGTCCGCAAGCCCCGATTCTTGAGGGAGTCTGTGATATGGTGGTTGTCTTGGGCTATGATTATATTAGTTTTGTCTTATAAATAGTAACAGTTTGTAGAAAGAGGTACTCGTGTGTGA
The DNA here is from genome assembly GCA_017311315.1 of Dendrocalamus latiflorus. NCBI lineage: Eukaryota > Viridiplantae > Streptophyta > Magnoliopsida > Poales > Poaceae > Dendrocalamus > Dendrocalamus latiflorus. Next base: position 30,648,591 of record CM029627.1, on the reverse strand, counting down.
TTTTAGCTGATATAAATAAAGTCATTGCAGTGTGTACTACAATTGACTAGAAGACTCCATTCTAAAAAGACAAATTATTTATTTATAGATAAATAACTTTTAAAAATTAATATGAACAGGGTCTTGTATTGTAATCTAATCGGAATACGCTCTACTTCGGCTTATGGCGATCGATTGTATTAGTGTGTACTCGTAATGCATGCTCCACATGCCACCTTCTAGAAATTTTCATGGGCAGCCCGATCTGTTCGGCCCGGCCCTTTTTTCAGGCTATGGCCTTATTTTCCACCCGTAGGACCTGCCAAAACCCGAGAAAACCAATAAAATAATAAAAATATGTTATTTGGGTAAATAATTTTTAAAATAATATTTTATTTTGGGAAAAATAGAAGTATTTTTTTATTCATGAAAAAGGGAAACTTTGGGCTTCGTGCTTTTATTTTTTTATTCATGAAAAGGGAAACGTTGGGCTTCGTGCTTTGCCTATGTTAGCCTGCCAGGGGCCTATCTATTCTAGGCCTAGCCCAAATCTCGGCCTAGCTTGAACGCATCTACTTCAGGTCTGTTTGGTAGAGTTTCAGATTCTGATTTTTTAGCTTCTATTTCTGATTATCTGAGAATCCACTTTTTGAGAATCTAGAGCTATCCCTAAAAAGCGTTTAGCTGATAGATTGGCTCCAAATCATAATAAGGGCAGATTGAAGTCAAATAGATCATGATACCCCTGATTGCAACATCTTATCTTTATTTATACCTTATTACTTTGTTGTTGTATACAAATGATGAAATTCCAAGGGTACTGAGACAGTGCGCATATTCTCAGAGAAGTTGGATAGTTCCCGATGCTGTCGTCAAAACAGAGTTAGGCATGACTCTATCCCCGAATTCATCCGCAAAGACTTGCAAACCTAGCACTGCTCACCTGCCACAAATTAGGCACCTGATCATCGTCAGATCCATGCAGAACTTTCAGCAAAAGCACGCTTTCCGCGAAGCTGACACCGCTGCGTACCTTGAGAACTTTGACTAACATGGTAGAGACATCAGCTCGAATATCACCGGATCGTGATTTGTCGTATAATAGCATTCAGAAGAATTATAGCTCTATGTTACATATATCAACTAGGATCCGACAACAGTAGGCACAGGGCAAACCGAAAACTGGGTAAGGCTGTACATTATTCATAACCATTACCTCCTGTTGCCCCTCTAATGGATCTTGGACAGAACATATCTTCTGCTTCATCTTAGCTCAGCTACCAAAACATTCAGGACGACGAGAGTAGCAGGTGAGTGAATTACTCAGACGAACGCGGAGTGCCGCAGCTCGACAACTATACAACAGGATGGCGATGTGCAGGCAGGCGTCACATATGTATATCTTCAGTTCAGGACATCAACCGGCCAAAATCTTCGCCACGTCGATATCTCGTCTTTGGTTTGGAGCTTCCTGATGCGTCCGTAGAAACCGTCTGTCTCATCCGCTTTCTCCCTATGATCTTTCCTGCTCACGATGGTCTGCCTCCATCTCGAACCAGGCGCATAGTGCTTGAACTCCAGGACAACCATATCTGTCAGAAAACAGAAGAACACACCAAGACATACAGATGAGTGCGGGCACACACACACACAAAAGCAGCATGCAAATGTCTAATTGGTCATGGTCCTAATCCATCCATGGAATGGTATGTATGACTGTCTAGTGCATGTAAAATGTAGATGCAAAATTACAGATAGCATCATCCCAACAGAAAAAAGTTCCTCTGACAGGGGAAGAGAGTCAGCGAGACAGTAGTAGTTTTGTGTCCCAAAATGATTGTTCTGGCCAAAGGATCTTCCAGGTTTCAACATGCGAACGATTCAAATCTTGCTGCCAGCTAAGGTCATATTGCTAATCTTGGTATCGATAACACAAATCGATTTTAAAAAACATAGAATTTCACAACTGCATCAGCGCATCACTACATATGGTTCTCCCTGATCGCATAGAATTGCTACTACTATACACGACAGAATTACCAATATATACGCTAATCCACTTGCCCAATTCTTTAACAACAATAGCTCTAATCTACTACAACACGAAGCATACGCAACTATATGAATCCAACGCCACAAATTCCATCACAAATCTAACACATATGTCCAATCGAATCAGCAGGAGGCGAGGCCGCATACCCAAAAACGGTGACCCACTCCTCCTCGTCGACCCGGCCAGTGGCGGGCATGGAATCCCTCGGCATCTCCGCCCGCGCAACCTCCCTGGGCGGCGGCGGCGGCGTGATGAGCGCCACCTGTTGCTGCTGCTGCGACTGCTGCCCCGACGCTGTCGTCGGGGACTGCTGCTGATGCACGAGGCCATCCACCGGGGAACCATCTAGCATTCTCCTCCCTCGAGGGGATCACCACGCTGCCCCGACTAGTTTATTTTGGACTCTGCACCTCGCGGGAAGCAGAATCAAGATGTTTTGAGAAGCTGATTATTTGACACAGATTCACAAGATCCAAAAGAGAAATTAGAAACAGGAGCTCTATTAAACAGAGCCTTCATAATGATCCTGAGAAGCTGGTTACTTGACATAGATTCACTAGATTCAAAAGAAAAGTTAAAAACGGAAGCCCTGCCAAACAGGGCCTTCATAGTGATGAGCTCCCGTGATTTCTCCCGTTGGCTTCTGCATCCTGCATAAAAAAATCAGTAAAATAGAGATGTGACCAGTGGAAACAAAAATGTCCAAATAACCAGTTTAAGTGACTAATTACAGATTTGAATAATTAAGGTGTTTAAAAGTATTAAGCATTTTCCATCTCTCACATTGACAAATGAAATGTCCCAGCTCAAATTTCAAAAGTTGCATGCACCACTTTCTCCCACCCTTCTGGCAAAAAGATGCACTGCAGAAGCAGCAGCGCATGGATCAGTTACGGCGAATAAGTACCAGGGTACTGATAATCGACCAATTACTGGTTTTATCCGTGCCCATCGGTAAAAATAGGTATCAGTCAACTAATTTTAGTTAAATTTGAATTGAAACTAATTTGTAACTAATGTTTATAAAAGCCGAATCCGGTTTCTAAAAACAGAGGGCCAGCTGCCTGCTTGATCCAATCCTGTGGGCGGCGTCGGTGGTCGGGGATGGCGGGTGGCGGCGGCGGCGGTGGTGATGGCGGCCGGCGGCGATGGCTGGCAACTACGGCTGTAGCGGCGGTGGCGGCAGCTCAATCCGTGCATCGCTTGGCAATGGCGTGGGTGTCTGAGCGGCGGCGCGAGCATCGGGTGGAGCTAGGCGGCACTTAGTGATGCTTGGCATCGATGACGATGCAGCGGCCCACCGCTTCGGCGACGGCACAATGCAGAAGACAACCGAGGCGGCGGCAGCCAGGGAAGTGTCGGCTTGGATGGCGACGGTGGCCTGGGTGACAGCAGCGGCGACGGTGGGATGGCATTGGAAATAACTATCCTAGCTCTGATTCCATATTATAAATATTATATGTATATTTATAAGATACAATAGGAAATATATATAGGGAGTACAAGAGGATATTACTAAGGAATATGTTATACAAGGGGATATTATAAGAGAATATGTCATACATTTGTAAGAAAATTCAAAGACATATAAGAAAATACAAAAGAGAATCCCTATTCTAACAGGAACATCATGTGGTGTAGGAGCCCAGATATTACAATCTGGAATCCTCTGTGATTCCACCGCACTATTCCCTGGATCAGTAGATAGTACTCACAGATTACAGTTCTGAATATCAAAAGTACATATCAAGCGGAAGCGTAAATATAATAGCAGACTTACTCATGGGCCGATTAGGCCGAAATCAATAAATTGCAGCTGCGGAATGAAGCACACAAGTGGGACCTTCAGGACATGCCCACAGGCAGCCAACTGGAGGTTCGCGACCTAGCCCTTGACATCTTCATCTTCTCTGCCAGCTTGTCCAATCTTGTTGCTGAGGCGAGGTGATTTGATTCCTGATTCTGAATTTTGTCGCAAAAGCGAGTGTGAGCACTCCGACCCCGTGCTCCGCGAGCCAACACACAGAATGCAAATAAATAGTATGCATGGCTTAACAAAGGAGAGGCTCGGGTTATTTTATTTGCCAAAAATCGCTTTTGGTAGCATTTCTATTATTAAATCATATTGTTGTTTTTGCAACCTAAAAACTCCTCACCACAATTGACATCATTGACTTGATCCACCAAAGACTCACTCTCATTGTTAGCTGCTGTCTAAGACTCCCAACAGCGATTGCCATAATTGACTTAATCCACCGAAATTACACTTTCTTTATTGAGTGCTGTCTAAACTCCAAACAGCATGTGTCATCCTCTATTCAATCCACCGATCATATTCTTTCTGTAATGGTTGCTGTCTAAGACTCCAAACAGCGAGTGACATCACCTAATTAATCCACCGAACATTTTCATTAAGATTTTCTAATAATCCAATCCTTTTTATTATTGATTCAAATCCACCAAAAATATCATTGATCAAGCCTACGATTCAATATTATATATCCACCAAGAATATCATTGATCAATTCTACGATTCACCATTATATATCCACCAAGAATATCATTGATTAATTATACGATCCACTAGTATCCTCCCACCAAGTAAATCACTAATCAGGAACTATAATCCAATACTTGTATTACTCCTCCAAATTCCCAAAAATTCAATTAGATCATCTATTTAGCCTATCTATTCAACTAGACTCCACCAATTTATTTCACCCAGAACCCACACTATCATTTCCTATTTATGATCAACATGAATCCACCAATACCTTTATGTGTACGCTACAAACATCTATTTCCTTTACTCACGACCCTGCTAATTCTTATCATATTTTAATTTGTAGGAATAGAAATGCCACTATTTAAAATACAATACATAAAATTTCCTGAGACCTAGCAGCTTTGGAACAAAACATAATGTTCAAGGAATATTATCATGATTTTCCATACATATGGCATCACACCATATGCCTAATATCACCATAATTTTTCCATACATATGACATCACACCATTTGACATCTTTCAGCGTTATAGCCGCTTAACTTACCACTGGGACGACACCCAGGACAACTCAAATCAGGGCTTTCCGCTGCCCTCCACTTTTTCCATTTCCACCCACAAAGTTTTTGAAATAGAACTATATCTAGTTAAGTTCCCATGTCCGCCCTTGACCGTGGGCACGGCTATTCGAATAGTTTTGACTCTGCAGAGTTTGTACACTTTCACCACAAGAGACAATCAACTCGTTGCCCCACACGATTCCTTAGTTATGTGGTTGAGCAGACCATCACAGTGACTTTTCAAAGTATCTAGTCCCCTTTGTCATCTCACCTTATGGGAAACTGCCCACTTGCGGTGGGTCCCATCTATGCACGGGATGTTCGCCACGGATACTAGCGCAGACACAGGCTCCACTCCCCGCAGCGCTAGCACGACTGGAAAACTTCACCCTCCACTCGGTGTCCCTTTAGGCCTCCCATTGCCCTTGCGTATCCACTTCCATCCACTACTAGTGAGATGAGTCTAGGGGTTTCGATAAATTTACTTAGCCAAGTTGTACTTTACAGACTTGTGGTTGCACTTGTTTAACACAAGAGGTCATGACAAGATTCAGTCCTTAGGGTTATCTGGGCGGTTCTACCACAAACCACACTCTCGTGCACCCTTGCACCACACCCCCGAACCATCCGCCCAGATAAATAAGCAATTTGAGGTTTTTGGGAATATAAAATAATCATATACAATATACACCAGTCATTACCACCATGACTGCCCAATCAATTTTTCTCAGGATTAAAAGTGATGCTTAGGCGCTCTCGCGCCCATGAATATCTAAGTAATACTAAGCATGGCATATAATTATGGACTTATTTTCAAAAGGTTACTATTATAATTTTTGCTAGGGCGACAAGTGTTCACATATTCAAGTATTCCAAAGGAGGTGTAATATTATTCAAGGCAACAATGGGCATATAACTAGAATCTTAAATTAAACATGTATTTGCATATAAAATAACAGCATGCAATTTGATAATTTTAAACCAAAGTAATTTGCAGAAAATGTAGGTTCAACATGATCAAAGTATTGACTCGCCTTGCGCGGTTTACCGCGGTCTTGAGCTCACTCAAAGCTTTCTCATTTGTCGATCTTGAGGTTCGGGTCTTTATCTCCACTTCGATCTTGGCCTCGCTTGATCCTTGACTCTTCTGGACTCCAATTTCTAATTACGTGCTAAGCAACTGAATTCAAATAAAGGCAAATAACTCAAAAGATCCAAATAAAATCCAAATAAACTTGATTAATTTTTATATTGATTAAATAGGTGATTTGAGACGAGGTTAATTAGACGCGGAGTATTGTTGGGGCCGAACTAGCGATGATTGGTAGCAAGGCATTCAACGAAGAAGGGTTTATGACACAAAAACATTAATGGGGTTATCTTGCTTTAGATTTGGGGAGGACTAAGTTGAGCCGGCCATTGAATACTATGGCTTACTCTATTTTATTTAATAACTTCTTTTCATTATTTTTATATTTATCAAGGAAGTTCCATGAGCTGGTTAGACCTATGATTCGGTGTACAAGTTTTTAGCTGAGCTTTGTTTTTGTCGAGCGTTAATCTTCAGGGCATATGTTACATATAGAGATGTATATAACTTTTAGCTTACCAAATAAATATTAGAGTCCGGTTTTATAGCATTTTATGGCTCAACATTTTATGTATCCTCAGTTATTACTAGGCTTAGTTTAATTTGAATTAGGATCTATTTATACGGGTCGTAGCTTGCTATATTTAATCATGCTTGACATTATTATTTACTAAATCTAACGTTGAGATTTAATTGGTGACACCATTATCATTTTGTCTACACCTTTGTTATTATTTTTAGATTTAGCTTTCTTTTTAGTCTAACTTTATTTATCTAGCAAGGCTTGTTTTACCAGGTTGCATTTCAATATTTGCTATTTAGCAAAATCTAACACTAAGATTTATTCATCGATGGCACACTAGTGATGACTACTATTTACATAGCTACATTGGGTAGGTGACTTTTAATCATCCGATGACCTAGGGGTTGCTTCATTATAATTTTCACTTATATATATATATATATATATATATATATATATATGGCATTTCTACTTAAAGACACCCTTTTGATTAAAGGTTGCTATCAATTTATGTATCCTTAGTTGTTGTTTAATGCAATTTAAGCCTTAAAGAAATGACTGTATCATCTTTAATTCAAAACCTTATTTTTATAGCTAAACATGATATCTATCATCTTTTATGACAATTTGGATAATTAACCAAAGTCATCTTTATTAATACCTTTAAAATCACTAATTAGTTTTGGACTAAATAACAAGGACACATTAACTGCTCATATGTGGTAATTAATCAAATATTAAATCTTAAATAATCTTATATATAACCAAAAAATTTATTAGCTTCTCTAAATTATTCTCAATTTTTCCTTAATTTTTACTAATTAAAATGGGGCACAAAAATTCAAATAAAAATGGGGGAAAGAGGTGCGGCCGGTTGGAATCGAACACGGGACCTGGCAATGGGGCTAACTCGCTGGGCTGGGCTAACCAAGTGGATTCTCAGTGTTTCGCGATTGAGAAGGGATGTTAAAACTAAAGAAGCAAGTGCTACGGTGGTGGAGCTCAAACAGAGCTAGCCGGCTGAAACAGGGGAGCGACCGGGGCGGGGCGAACGGCAGCGCTGCCGGCGGGAGCTGGCCGGAGGACTAGGGGAATCCACTAAAATGGATCAAGGGAGAGGTGGGGGAACTTTGGGAGGCGGCGCATTAGTCAGGGCGGTGACAGGTGAGCCAGCGGCGAGGCGCGGCGGTCGAGGGCGGGGATGGAGCGGGGCGCCAGCGCCGGCGAGGAGAAGGGGAAGAATTAATGCGTGCACGAGCATTAGGAGACACTGGGGAAGCTCACCTTGCCGTTTTCCAGGCCGACGAAGGTCTAGGGCGGGCCGGCACCGTGAGCCTGCGGCGGCGCGGAGGAGCTCGCGTTGCCGACGGGCTACAGCGGGGGAGAGAGCGAGGCAGCGCTCGGGGAAGCTCGGCGGTGACTTGGTGGTGCTCCCAGCGAAGGGAATCGAGCCGAGGTGCGACGGCCAGGAAACAGAGGCGGTGGCGGCGGCTTTGACCGGTGACGGGGAAGACGGGCCGCGCGTGAGCTCCAGCGAATGAGAGTTCGATTAGCCCAGAGAGAAAGCAGATGGAAGGTGGAGGCTCGCCGTGACGCGGTCAAAATGGGGATGGCATCGCCGAAGCGGCCGGGGCGGCGTGAGGCGGCGGTGGCGTGCGGTTGTCAGTGGCTTGCTTACGGCGGGGGAGGGAGAGGAGTGAAGCGGGGAGCAAGGGGGGTTGGGGCCTCTTATAGCAACAAGAGGGAGCCGTAGGAGATACTGTTGCTGGAGACCACAGCACAGGCGATGGCATGGTGCGCGGGCGCGCCGTGGCACGGCCGGACATGGGCGGAGGGCGCAGGCGCCGTGCGTGAGGGGATGGGGGCAGTTAGCTGACGCCGTGCCGACGCGGGAGCGCAGGCGTGGACGACGTGCGCACAGGGGTTGGGAGGAGACGGGAGCAGGTGCGCACAGGCGCGAGGCGTCGGACGGTGCTGCCGTCAGAGCGAAGGGGGAACAGGGGGCTCAAGTGAGAAAGGAAGAAGAGACAGAAAGAGGGAGCCGAGCCCGGCTGGCAGGGAAAGAAAAGAAATGGAGGAGGGAAGAGAAGAAAAGAAAAGGAGGGACCCACATTGCATAGAGAGGAAGGGAGTAGATGAAAATTTGAAAATTGGGTTCTGTAAATTTGAATTTAGATTTTAAATTTTGTATTAGGATTTACTGATTTCAATCTTTGTATGACATTCAAAGTTTTAATTTTTAATCTTCGGCCTTGGGTTTCGTTTGCTAATTTGAATTAAGGATTTTGGTAGTTTTGAATTTATAATTTGTAAAGTCACTTTCTATTTTTATTATTTACCTGATCATTGTTTGCATTTTAGATTATCCTTGGTTATTAATTTGCACAATACAAAACTCAAAAAGATTCCAAATAAATATTCAAAAGAAGTTTTGAACATCAGCAAAAGGCAAGAAAAATAAAAAAAACTCCATATTTTTGAATGCTTGAATTTTGGGATGTTACATGTGGCTATTCAATCCCCTCATCCAATGACCTATGCATTTCCCTCCTATAAAAAAAATGTGGTCCCCCAATCCCTCCCTACAGTGCGCTACCGCTCGATTCACCATGGGAGCCGGCAGATCTCGCCGTTGTGGGCCACAATCCGCCTTCATATCCACACCATGGAGCCGCTAGGCTGTGATGACGGTGGCCCAGGTGGGTGAGAGCGGAGGAGGCAAGCGAGCGAGCAGGCTTAGTGCCAGTGATGGCGGAGGCTATGTGGGAGTGTGGGCCAGCAACCTCGATGACGTAGCGATAGTGACGGCGGCGACGACGGGCGGGCGTGCGAGCCTGGTGGCAGCAACGGATGGGCGGGTGGATGTCGCATAGGGCTCAATCTAAATCTTGCCGATTTGTTCCATGACCTTCCTGACTTTTGTTTGAAACTTCACTGATTTTGGGATCCCATTGTTTTTTGCTTGAAACATGTTGGAAACCTAGCTGAAGGTTGTTTTTGATATTTGAAACTTGCTTAATTTTGCATTTTGAAGTATGAAACTTGCAAAACTTGTTGAAACTTGATGAAACATTGAAATAGAAATATGAAACTTTATTGAAACATTGAATTTGAAACTTGAATCTTATCAAAAGTTGATGAAACTTACTGAAACCTAAAACTTTGAAAATTGAAACTTGTTCGGTTGGAACTCCTTCGAATTTTTTGAAACTTCGTGAAACTTATTCGAAACTTGCTTTCCATCTATATCTCATCTCACTTTTTCTTTATGAAACTTGTCAAAAATATTGATGACGCATACCGAAACTTCTTCAAAAATCCTGAAAAGTGTTGAAACTATTTTTGTGAAATGCATTGAAACCTGTTGAAACTTCAAACTCGACTGGAACTTGTGTGAAACTTTTATACAACTGAGATCTCGTGAAACTATGAAACTGTTGGACCGAAATGGCGACAGAAGGGGGTTGAATGTCGTCTCTTTAAAAACACTTCCCCTCAAAGTACCCAAAGAAAAATGATCTTCTCCGATAGCAATAGGTGCTATGAAGAAACCAGAGTATGGGAAGAGCCGCCAAAGATGATGTCATCGACATAGATCTGGACGAGCAGAAGGTCAGTGCCAAGCCTACGGATAAACAAGGTCTTATCTACTTTACCCATTTCAAACCCATGACTCAACAAGTAGGACTTAAGCCTCTCATACCAAGCTCTGGGGGCCTGCTTAAGTCCATACAACGCTTTGGAAAGCTTGAAGACATGGTTTGGGTATTTGGGGTTTTTGAAACCTGGAGGCTATCTGACGTAGACTTCTTCCTCAATAAAGCCATTGAGAAAGGCACTCTTGACGTCCATCTGGTAAAGCTTGAAACCCTTAGAAGCTGCAAAGGCAAGCAGGATTCTAATGGCCTCAAGTCGAGCTACAGGGGCAAAGGTCTCTTCGAAGTCTAGACCCTCAACCTGGGAAAACCCCTGAGCTACCAGTCTAGCCTTGTTTCGAATGACTACCCCATCCTCACTCTGCTTGTTTTTGAACACCCACTTGGTTCCAATGACATTATGACCTCGCGGGGGCTCAACAAGCGACCAGACCTTGTTTCTCTCGAAATTCTCTAACTCCTCATGCATGGCATTGACCCAAGACTCATCGGAAAGAGTATGAGAAACATCCTTGGGCTCAAAGGAGGCAATGAAAGCAGAATGGAGACAGAATTGAGATAAGCCATATTTTGAGCGGGTAACACGCTCGAACAGGTCTCCAATCATCTGCTCAGAAGGATGCCTTTTCTGGATATGTCGGGGAGGTCCAGGATGAGATGAAGAAGTGGTCTCTACCTCGTGAGCTGACGAGGTAGGAACAGAGCCACTAGCTCCAGAGGAAGCAGAAGGCATGGGCTGATCTCCTGGAGGTGCGGTGGAAGACGGCACCTCAAGGGGTGGATAAGGGACTGGATCGGGTAGACAACCCTCATCTCCATCGTCCTCGTCATCCACGAAGATGGTCTCGGACTGCTCTAAAGAACCTGAGATATCAGGCCTAGTCCCCGGACTGGCCTCGTCAAAGGTCACCTCACAGGTCTCTACCAATTTGCTAGACTTGCAGTTCCAGACTCTATAAGCCCGCGAAGAAGGCGAGTAACCTAGAAAGATACCATCACAAGAACGTGACTCGAACTTGTCTAGGTTCCCGGACTTCAAAATAAAGCACTTGCAACCAAACACACGAAAATGAGAGACGCTGGGCTTTCGCCCGTATCTCAACTCATAAGAAGTGCGGTGCAAGTGTGCCCTTAGAAAAATTCGATTGGAAACACGGCATGCGGTGGAAGAGCTTCTTGGCCTTCCCGAAGTCGCGGAACTTCTTCTTGCCTTGAGGGTGCGTTGGAGTCTTCTTGTTGCGGTTCTTGTCGGTGTAGTCGTTCTTGCCCGAACCGCCGTAGTCAGCTTTGCCCTTCTCCAGTTTGGGGCAGTTTGCCCGAATATGGTTGGGGCCACCACACTCGAAGCAAATGACAGGTCCTCCTCTCTTTCTGTCCCTCCTCCTCTTGTAAGCATGGGAAAACTTCCGAGCTAGGAGGGCTAGTTGCTCATCCTCGAGCTGCTCTAACTGATCATCAGTTACGTCACAGAGAGCAGCAAGGGAGAATCCGCAAAGCAAATCTGAAGAGGGACCAGAAGATGAAACGAGATCGGTGATCAAGGCCATCGACTGTGACTTCGACCTACGAGAGACAACGTCAATCTCGTTTGTCTTGAGGCGTGAGTACAGCGCGTCAAGAGTCAAGGACGAGAGGTCTGTCGTGCCTTTGATGGTGGTCACTTTCATCTCCCAAACACGCAGATCGAGTGCAGTGAGCATCTGTCGAGCGTTATCCGAGTCGGAGTATGTGAGACCGACGGCTCGGAGGTTGCTCAGAATCTTGTGGAAACGCGCAAAACACTCATCCAAGGACTCACCAGCAAGCATCTCGAATTTGTTGTATTCTCGCTTGAACTGGTCCTGTCGGACTGTCTTAATCTGGGTGGTGCCCTCATGGTAGAAAAGTGCAAAAACTGAACAGGAACAGCTCAAAATCCAAATTGTTATCTCTTCACTGATCCTTTGGCCATGAAATTTTGGGACTAGCTAGTAAATAGCCTCTGGACTCTCCATGTCAAATTTCAAGCCATCTAGTGAAGGGAATCAAGAGTTTCTCCAAAAACCCTAGAAACTGAAATCATGAACAGAGGGAGCCCAAAACTTAAAACTGAAATTAAAGCGAAGATTGCTCTTGGGAAACTTGATCAAATGATCTTGAGGCACTATCCCATCACAGAGCAACCCATTTTGGCACTCCCCAGCAACAAACAACAAGAAACTCAAAAACTCACAAATCACCTGAAGATAGCATCGAAGGAAAAACTGAACAGAGAGAGCGCGGGAGATAAAAACTTCAGATTCTCATTCATGGAAGCAAAAGGAATACATAGGAGTCCCCATACGCATGGACATTAGAACAGAGATGAAAGATTACATGGTTTCACCTCTACCTCTCCCTCTCCAACTCAATCCCTCAACCATACATGCTTGGAGGAGGGGATGAACACACTCAAGAAACCATCGAAGAAGACACAGAGCCTCTGCCCTCTCCCTGCTTTCAACCACTAAAGAGTCTCACCAACTAAAGCCTAAAGCACAACCACTTGCCAAAGGATCTTTTGACTCAAATGAAAAACCTAATTCTCTCTAGAATCCATATGAGGGCATGCAGCGCCTTCACCTATTTATAGCCTTGGCTAACAGGTCTCCAACCCGTTACGCCTGCTATACCTGAACGGAACCGCCTCCCACTTGTGCAGCCTCGCGAAATTCCCGATTCGCCCCTCCTGCACCTTCCGGGAAGCTTCCGCGCTCCTTGCCTCGCACGTCTCGCAACTACCTCGAGTCCACGTCGTCTTTGACACCTCCTGATTGTTCTGACCTCAGCGCCACCTGCGCCTAGTCCAGTCCTCCGTGTCTCACCACGACTCCGCTCGACGTCCTGCAGTCACACAGACAAGAAACACGTCACATAGCACCGCTCGATACATGAAAGCATAAATACCGTCAAACTTACCACAGATGAAGTCCAAACCTGTCAAATCAAAGAATCAGCGTCCTAATCCCATATGACCAAGTTTGACTACAGTCCGACCGAGCTCGTTGCACCACACAACGTCAAGGTCCGAACAACCCAAACCAAACTCGACTACCATAAACTTATGTCAATTACTCATCACTTACATGTGGTCACCTCCACATGGTCCATCAGAAACTGTTGTACCATTGGAAATGTGAGCTAGCAGCTCCCATTTCCCATTTGGACAGGGTGATCATTTCTACTCTCTCATTAAATAGTCGTCATTTTAGGCAGAATCTGTATAAACTTTTGAACTTTGTGCTTTGCAGCCGTAGTTGGTCGAAAAGAGGGGGCAAAAGTGTACATGTCAGTTCTATGATTGGCTGCAAAGATCAGTAGTCGGTGCAGTGAGCATATCGATAATGTGGACTAAAAACTAGTGCAGGAAAATTGCTTATTAAAATATGAAATTTGCAAAACCTGTCAAAACTTGTCGAAACATTGAAGTAGAAATCTAAAACTTTGTTGAAACATTGAATTTAAAATTTGAATCTTATCGAAGGTTGATGAAACTTCCTAGAACCTAAAACTTTGAAAATTGAAACCTGTCCAATTGGAACTCGCTCGGATTTCTTTGAAACTTCGTGAAATTTATTCAAAACTTGCTTTCTGTCTGTGTTTCATCTAGCATTTTTTTATGAAACTTGTGAAAAACATTGATAACACATACTGAAACTCTTCAAACCCACTCAAAACTTCTACGAAAATTTTTGAAAGATGTTGAAACTTTTTTTTATAAAATGCGTTGAAACCTACTCGAAACTTCAAACTCGAAATATAACTGAGATATCATAAAACTCTATGAAACTGTCGTACCGTTAGAAGCGCGCGTGAGTTAGCAGTTTCCATTTTCCATTTGGACAGGGTGATCATTTCTACTCTCTCGTTACATAGCCATCATTTAAGCAGAATCTGTACAAGCTTTCCATCTTTGTGCTTTGCTGGTCGAGAAAAGGGGCAAAAGTGTACACGTCAGCTCCATGATTGACGGCAACAATCAATAGTCGGTACAGTGCGCACATCGATCACATGGACCAAAAACTAGTGCAGGGAAATAAAGCTCTTTGAATCAATACCAAACCTCCATATTTATAAGCTGGTGCTCCGAGTGGGATTCGCAACACTAACCCCAGCTGCAAAGCATTGCCAAAAACACACACACACAGAGAGCATGGACAGAAAGGTGTACGTCTCCCTTGTAATCTTCGCCGGCGTTGCGCTTGCACTCGCCAGTCCGGCCGCCGGCCACATGAAAGCATCGTTTGCCGGCGCGGGGGCCTACAGCATAGACGCGGCGGTGCGGCAGCTGATGTCGGCGTCGAAGCTTGAGGATGGCGTCGCACTGGAGCTCACGCTGGACCTGGAGGTGCACCGCCGCATCCTCCAGGGCAACAATATCCGGCCGGCGCCCTTCATCCGCAACAAGCCGATCTGCCTCAGGTCGTGCTCGAATCCCGGCGGGCCGTACATCGGCCGCTCCTGCAACCCTGTGTACCAATGCAATCAGGGCAGCCGCTGATCGATTGTGCCCGTGCATGCGATCGAGGTTTATTTGTTTGTGTTCTGACGACGTTGCAACTGCTAGCAAGGCCGTCAGTTCCTGCAGTATCTTGAAATGTGATTGTTTGTAGCAAGCTGATGCTTGTCCTCGGGAAACTTACGTACTGTGTGTGTGTTTTTACAGACGTGTGCCGTTTGTTGTTTGCTTGATGCCTAATGTTTGTAGTACGAATTTGACGTTGCAAACTACGTAGCGCACTTGTGCGGTTGTGCCTGGGTAGCGTATCATGTGAGAACTCACTTTTGGTGGGGATAATGCGAGCTCCCAACTATATCTAATAAAGTTGAAATTTTAATGGAGCTAGAACACTGTATAGACCACATCATCAAGGTTTTTATTTAAAAAAAAATTCACGATGATTTGGTACACAAGCAAAAATACTGTGGGTGCATGATTGCTTCACAAAGGATGAGCAATATATATGTATGCTGCCTTTATCTGTTTCCATGCATGCAAATCAGTCTGCAAACCGGAATCTACCGTCCGGCTTCAAACTGCTCATTGTCATGCGACATACCATTTTTCTCTCAACCAACGGAACAACATCTGGCCATTCAATCCCCTCGTCCAATGACTTATGCATTTCCCTCTAAAATAATGTACTGCCCCTAAATCCCACAACATAATCCCTCCCTCTGGTGCGCTGCTGCCCGATTCACCATCGATGCCAGCAGATCTGGTCACTGTGGGCCACAATGCGCCTCCATCTCCCCACCATGGAGCCGCTAGGCTGCGATGATAGTGGCCAGGTGGCGAGCACGGAGGAGGCAAGCGAGCGAGCGGACTCAGCGCCAGTGACGGCAGAGGCCAGGTGGGAACATGGCCGGGCTAGTAGCCTCGATGACGTAGCGGGCGTGCGCATGCTTGATGGCGACAATGGCGACGACGGGCGGGCGTGCAGGCCTGGTGGCAGCCACGGATGGGCGGGTGGATGTCGCATAGGGCTTAATCTGAATCTTGTCGATTTTTTCATAGACCTTGTTGACTTTTGTCTGAAATTTGACTGATTTTGGGACCCCCACTGTTTTTTTGCTTGAAACACGTTTGAAACCTAGCTGAGGGTTGTTTTTGACATTTGAAACTTGCTTAACTTTTGCTTTTTGAAGTCGAAACTTACAAAATCTATTGAAACTTGATGAAACATTGAAGTAGAAATCTGAAACTTTGTTGAAACATTGGATTTGAAACTTAAATCTTGTCAATGTGCCAACGTGTTCGCCTTGCCTTCCTCTCCGTCTCACCTCACCCAATCTGGGTTTCATCTATGGGAGCTTGCCGACGCCGTCTTCTCTCCCAACTCCGGCCGCCCAGTCGTTTCAATGATTCAGTGCACCGCACATCAATTCCTTTCGGCCAGTGCACCTCCACGTGCCACTTTGTCTGTTCCAGACACCAATTTTGGCTGTCATTGCCTCTAGCTCGCCGGTGCCATTATCCTCACCTCGTCGCCTTGGGCTCTCATCGCTGGGCCTCCACGCTGCCTCCCCGGTCTCGCTGACCTCACCGGTGAATTCTCCTCATTCAGTTGATGTTCCCTGAGCCTTTATTTTGCCCACCGCACCACCAGTGCCATGGCCGCTATGATGGCCAACCACCACCACCATTGCGCACCGCTACTTGGTGTGCCATTGGTGACACCACCATCACCTATAAGTGTGGTATGGTCTTGGCAACCCATTTTGGGCATGCTAGCAACCCCGTCGCCTCCCTCATTGGTAACAAGCGCAACAAGCTACACTCTGCTTGGCAGGAGACACTACTACAGAATATGCCATAATAGACGGTTCAAAAACGTTATCACAGACGGTTTCATGAGCTATCCAAGTTTATGTGTTAGTAATAATATGAGATTATCATAGATGGCTTTCGAACCATCTGTGATGTAGTGTTTTACAGACGATTTTAACAACAAACCATCTATGATAGTCTACTATCACAGATGGTTCATAGTTGAAACCATCTGTGATATTCTTTTCTATTTACAAATCTATTTCTATTAGTTGGCTAGCCTCAGAAAATGCTAGCCATGCCCTCTAAAGCATGCATATCAACACAATATATATACATCCAATTCACATTCATTCATTTCAGAAAGAAGAAATCAATTTCATAAATCAATTAACTAAAATGAAATAAATTGTCCATCCACGAACAAATACATGTACACATGAATAATTAAGCTCAATCTTATCCCAGTGAAATTTGTTATACATTGTGAAATTCCCCATCTTCTTTTATGACTTTAGACCACAGTAAGTACGCACATTGTCCTTGAATCTCTGAGAGGTTGGGCCATTCCAACAGAATTGTAGCGATGGATAGAACCTGTCGGTAGGAAGATCATTGTTGTGCATACATATGTAATTTGATAAGTATGAAATAATTATCGCAAGATTGACCAATTAACCTAAAGATCAATATTGATCTTCACAGAATCGACGAGTAGTTGCATATTGTGGCAAACATAGAATCCGTAGGTGTTGCTCGACAGCTGCTGGTGGCACTGTAAAAATAGAATTTGTTAGTTCGACAGGCATTACTACGAAGTGATCTATAGGATTAATGTGTACAAGCAAATACCGAGAAATGTAGATTGTCACAGGGCGTCTATCCTTTTGGATTTCCATACTTGTATAATGTACATGGCGAACGACCTACGTGATTCTAAGAAGATAGCCTTAGTCATTGGGAAGGAAAGACTACAATGGAGTTATCTATGGAGAAAATGTGTTTACCTGTCGGTTAATTGTTGGACGACTATGAAGTTGGTTTTGGTCCTCTTTAGAGAATCAAGGTATATTATCTTGTTCCGTTTTGGTATAATTACAATTAAAATCCAGTGGAACCTATACAGGTATGTCATGGTCATTATACCTAAGTTTGTGTTGCTTATAAAGTACAAATCAGCAAGTATAGTCACTAGTGCAGCACTTACTCCTGGTTGTAGGGTATAAGTATGAATTCCTTGTTGCGGTAAGCCTCCAATGCATTCATGATGTAACTCTTGACGAATGATACATCCTCATTGATGGTATCCATGGCAACCAAGCGTGGGTTGAGAAAACTAATCGGTGATTTCGTTACTCTGGATTTAGTCACCATGTATCTACACACACATTTCATTATCACGGATGGTTTGTATTAAAAACTGTCTGTAATGTATCGCAGACAGTTCTTACATCTTGGTAAGAACCGTCTGTGATACTTCACAGACTGTTCTCACCATGAACCGTCTATGATATTATGGCCCCGTTTGGCACAGCTCTAGCTCCAAGATCTATGCTGGATCTGTAGTTTGTTGACTAAATTAAAGTGATTTAAATATTTTTATTTAATATATAATATAAATAAAATGAGTCATGTAAATGCACTTAACATGCCTGCAACTCTAGATTCAGGATTTCCTAGAGCTATAGATGACCAACTCTAGGAAATCTACAGATTTCCTAGAGCTAGAGCTCTGCCAAACGGGGCCTATCTTTTCACAGACAGTTGTTGGCACTGGCAGCAACACAGATAGTCTCTAAACTAAAACTGTCTGTGCTTGTATTTAACACTGACGGTTTTGGGGAACTATATGTGATGTATCGTCTAATATTAGGCTTCTTGTAGTAGTGAGAGAAGTTACTGTGTGCATTTAGTTAGGCCTTAATGATGTGTTAAGTTGTGATTACGTTAACATAATGGTGTTAATTAATTAGTAATAATCAGTATATGACATATGGGCCCAATTAAAACTGGATTTAAGGATATTTGCCACTGACGAGTAGGACCCCTTTTACTGTGACCAACATAGTGTTAAGAACTACCTGTCAATCTCTTGCAATTTTTCTTATGATGAATAATTTAGAAAATAAAATAAAATCCTCGAACCCCACCTATTAGCCTCTATTGGATTTTTTTTAGAAGAAAAATAAATAAAAAACAAAACTAAAATCACTGGGCCCACCTGTCAGTGAGAGAGTTTTCTCTCTCCTCTATTTATTTTGGGATTTAATCCAGATTTAAACTTTAGAAGACCCGTTTTCATTCATTTTAAATTTAAATTGAATGAAACTTGTTTCTAAATTCATCTAAATTCAAGATCTTTCTAATGAAAGTAAAATCATAAAATTTGGAGTTTAATTGTATGTTTGTGTATTTATTTTCTTTTCGTTGTGATCGTCCGAGTAGAGTATGAGACCTAGAAGGGCCATAGTTTGAGCCCAACCGGTGCTTTGAAGACAATCCAACTTGTGAGCCAGGCAAGTCAACATTTTGATCAAATTGAACATACTTTTGAATGCAAATTATGTTGGTTTAAATTATCAAATTGTATGCTTTAGTTTGTTATGCAAATTTATGTTTATCATAAGGTTTTGGTTACTTGCCTATTAATCATTGCACTACTGTACCTCATCCCTTGGACATTTGAACAAATAATCCTTGTCACCGTAGGTTTAATAGAAAATATACTAGTTATAAGTTGTATATGAGCGCCATGCTTAGCCTTACTTACATACCCAGGGCATTAAATTGCCCTATCATCATTTCAAAACACGAAACTTGGTTTTGGGTAGCGATTGAAGGAAAATTGCTAGCATGTTGAGCTAAAGTTTAAAAAATTTTTATGCCCATCAAAGCTTTAAAACTTGCTTTATATATCTAGGTGGATGGTAAAAGGTATTGGTGCGGATGTAGCACGAGAATAGGGTTGTGGTAGAACTGTCTAGATAATCACAAGGACTTAATCTTGTAAGCCCTTCTCAATGTAAAATAATGCAACAAGTCTATAATGGGTACGACATAGCTAAATAGTTTGCATCGACTCAGCGTGGTTGTTCCAAGGGTTGAACACGGGTCGTGTCACTAGATGTAAGTCATCGTGTGGTACAAAAGGGGGCCTCTAGAGCAAGTGGGTGTAATCCTACAGTGATGGAAACCTTAGCGGACATAGCCTCATCGGGAAGATACATTGTAAAGGTCTTGTGGTGATCTTCTTGATTCATATGTCTGAGAAAATATGTGAAATATATAACAAGTTGATTATCTTTTATGGGTAAAATATGCTATCTCTATAGAGTGAAAACTGTTCGAACAATCATGCTGTAACATCCTGAAATCATAGAGAATATAAAAAATGAGGGTAATTTAAAAATTCTGGATGCATTAGTTCTTCCTTGGCTTTTATTGAAGTTTCTACAAACAAATTTGATTTTCAAAAATTGAAAGTGCATGAAATATAAATAAGATTGAATCCAAATCAAATAAGTATACTTAAGTTCAACAAGAAGTCTTCTCAGGTTTCACATCTAGAAAAAATTAAGAGAAGATAAAACTCTAAAAATTTTACATAATCATCCGCACCATGTTAGTAGCATTCGTAAGGATTTTCTTCAAATCTTTCGAGTGCATCTGATGAGTAGCTAAAATGGTTGAACCTCTCAGCTCACCTCACCTTTTTTCCTCTCCTTACTATGTAGGGCCTGATTGTAGAGATCATCGTCCACCTCGCGCACATGCGCTAGCTCCACCATGGTCATGGCCGAGCTGTCCCCGATTTTAGATGACGCGCTCGTGGTTTCTCCTCTGATGTTGCACACTCTTGCCTAACATGTCGCTCCAATGCAATAGTTCTCTTCCCCATTATTGTCTTCTTTACCTCGCACTCCACGGCGAGAGCCTGAGACCATGCCTATAAAAACCCACCCCGACTGTGCCATAGCTCCTCAGCTCGCCGCTCGATTCTTGTGTGAGTATTCTTGAGCACTCCACTCTAAACCACCGAGAAACCGAAGTCGTACGCAACACCGGCGAGCATACCACCACGTGCTAGTTACTTTGGTGAGCTTCTCTCCTCCTCAATCCCATCTTAATGCAGCTTACCTCTCCCTAAAGCACCCCACTCATTTATTTGACCTTTCTTGCAGTGGATCACACGAGCTAAGCCTTTTTCTTCATCTCTAACCAGGATGCCACCGCAAGACTTTCTCTCTCCGATGAGCCGTACTTTGACTCCTTCCACCCATACCTCTGCATGCATGCAAGCTCATGTGCACCCCTTTTTGTAGATTCTCTGTTGCTGGGAAATCATTGTCGACGCGAACCCCTTCGCCACTAACGAGGTCTCCAACGCCATCTCCTCCCACTCTTTCTCATGAGCAACCATAATATTTGATGAGCTCCTCCTCCCTCGTAGAGTATGTAAGTTGAAAAGGGTAATCGTAGCCGAAAAGAGAACTAAAGTAGTCAAAGTCATCAAGGGAACCATAGCAGTCAAACACGACAATGGAACCATAGCAGTCGAAGTTGAAATCTTCGACCGCAGCCACAGTCGAAATCTTCGACCGTAGTCGTAGTCGAAACCTTTGACCGCAACCAAACTCGTAATCCTCGAGTACGGTAGATTGGTTGTAAGCCGTGGTCGATAGTCATAAGCCATGGTCGATAGTCGTAGGCTATGGTCGATAGTCGTAGGCTATGGTCGATAGTCGTAGGCCGTGGTCGATAGTCGTAGGCCATGGTCAATAGTCGTAGGCCGTGATTGATAGTCATAAGTCACAACACAGGTTGATAGTCATAAGTTACAGCTCCGGTCGATAGTCGTAAGTCACAGCACTGGTCGATAGTCATAAGTTATAGTTCTCAATCGATCATCGTACCTTACAGTACTTGGTTGGTAATCGTAAGTTACAGTACCTGGTCGGTAATCTGAAGAGATATGTGGTCGAAGTGCCGTAGTCGAAACCTACATATCATGAGTTGTAGTCGTAAGGTCGATAGCTATAGTGGTCATAAGCCTCAATGGTCGGTAGCTACAGTAGACGAAATCTATAGTAAATCAGTCATAAGGTACTTTGGATCAGTCGTAAGTCACAGGACATGGTCGGTAGTCAAAAATCTACAAGACTTGGTTAATAGTTAGTAGCCATAAGCTGCAATACCTATTGATTACGAGCACTCCTCAACCATGAGCATCAACTTCGACCACTTGCTCATGGACGACTTTGACTGCTTCCGCGTATGACCATGAGTGATGGTCGTAAGGCAGGTTTCCCTTCAGACTGCTCTGATCGCATGCAAGTTTCTGACCAGACTTGTCCAAACGTCTTTGACAACGATCGAGTGGTCCGAACTTCTCTTCACTCGATCGAACTGGTCCGAACTTCTCCTCTTCTTTCGTCCCAGACGATGATTTCAATAGCTACAAACTCCAAACTTAGTTATCTTTATTTCTAAATTCTTCTAAAATCTAATCTTCTTGATTGTCCAAAAATATTTTAGTCTTGTCTCTATTTATTCGGCTCTCATTTGCTTTTATCTAGGTTTTATCAGATAGGCGACCCCATGCTTGATAACACTGAGAACGCATCAAAAACATTCTTTGAGCAACAGGAGCAAGGCAACCACTCGCTTTGACCATGTTAGTCCCAGTATTTCAATTATTGTACATTGCTTGCAAAATCTATTATGCACGTATGTATATTCCATAAAACTGCTATACTATGGGTAATGGTAGTTACGACCACTCGTATGCATTGAACCTCCTTGAAAACTTGATACCCGCATTGTTGTAACCTCCAGGACACAGTTTAGACAATATAGTGTCAAATTGGGAATACTACATTGATATATAGTCTAGATGCTTAGCCCAGCAATAGCTTTCACTAAGTTTGACATTTTGGAAAATTTACGCATGGGTATGGATGGTTTCGAAATGTTGGTCCAAAGGAGGAACATCTACTAGTTTGGTATGAAACAAGAATGAAAACATAGTTTTTGGACGTGGGCGAGTTATTAGAGTTTCTTTGGAAAAAATTTTTGATTTTAAAAAAATCGAAAGTGCATGAAATATAAATCAGATTGAATCCAATCAAATAAGTATACTTAAGTTCAACAAGAAGTCTTCTCAGCTTTCTCTTCCAGAAAAATCAAGAGAAGATAAAAGTCTAAATCATTCGCACCATGTCCGTAGCATTCGTAAAGATTTTCCTCAAATCTTTTGAGTACATCTGATGAGTGGCTAAAATGCCTGAACCTCTCAGCTCACCTCACCTCACCTCTTTTCCACTCCTTGCCGTGTGGGGCCCGATCGTAGAGATCATCATCCACCTCGCGTGCATGCACTAGCTCCGCCGTGGTTGTGGCTGAGCTGCTCTGGTTATAGACACCACGCCTGTAGTTTCTCCTTTGATGTTGCCCACTCCTACCTAACCCATCACTCCGACATGATAGTTCTCTTCCCCGTTGTCATCTTCTTTACCTCGCACTCCACGGTGAGAGCCCGACACCATCCCTATAAAAACCCACCCCTGGCTGTGCCATAGCTACCATAGCTCCTTTACTCACCACTCGATTCTTGTGTGAGTATTCTTGAGCACTCCGCTCTAAACCACCGAGAAACCAATGTCATACGTGACTTCGGCGAGCATGCCACTACGTGCTAATTACTTTGGTGAGCTTCTCTCCTCCTCGACCCCATCTTAATGCGGCTTACCTCTGCCTTGAGCACCCCTCATTTGTTTTGCCTTTCATGTAGTGGATCACTCAAGCTAGGCCTTCTTGTTCATCTCTAAATAGCAGTCAAACATGAGAATGGAACTATAGCAGTCGAAGTTGAAATCTTCGATCACAGTCGTAGTCGAAACCTTCGACCGCACATGGACTGATAATCCCCGAGTGCGGTACATCGGTCATAAGCTGTGGTCGATAGTCGTAAGCCGTGGTCGATAGTCGTAAGCCGTGGTCGATAGTCATAGGCCATGGTCGATAGTTGTAAGTCGCAGCACTGATCGATAGTCGTAAGTTACAGCACCGGTCGATTATTGTAAGTCGTAACACCGGTCAATAATCGTAAGTTATAGTTCTCGGTCGATAGTTACGACCACTTGTATGCATTGAACCTCCTTGAAAACTTGATACCCTCACTGTTGTAACCTCCAGGACACGGCTTAGACAATATAGTGTCAAATTGGGAATACTACATTGATATATAATCTAGATGCTTAGCCCAGTAATAGCTTTCACTAAGTTTGACATTTTAGAAAATTTACACATGGGTATAGATGGTTTTGAAATGTTGGTCCAGAGGAGGAACCTCTGCTAGTTTGGTATGAAACAAAAATGAAAACATAGTTTTTGGATGTGGGCGAGTTATATCGTAAACTATTGAATGTGAGGTGGAACCTAACATGTAGATAGGGGAAGATTCATGCCCAGGTTAATTAAGGACTGAACACCGTACAACCACTATATGGGCTCTGGCATTTAGCTGATTAAGTTGTCTAGGTCTACCCTTGCATTGTGGTAGGCACAGAAGTGGTAAGGGCATTCCGCGTTTCGATCTGGCCCATAGGGGCTCACTTCACTAAGGTGTTGAGATCAAAGCTTACTAATACAATGGTGAATGCCTCACCAAAGGGACATAATCCGCTGAGGTGAGGGTCTATCATGTGGCTCACTTGGTGCATCCAAGTGAGGGCTTGTCCATTTATCAGGCTGGTGCAAGATTAGGACTAGATAACCTAAAGGCTATAAGATAATCACTCCCGTCGCACACCCAAGGAAGCATGTAGTGGTCGATAATATATTTGACTATCTCATATGGATAAAGCTATATAATCTCTGTAGAGTGTTAAAAACTATTTAAATAGCCATGCTCACGGTCATGAGCAAGCTTGGATGTAGCTACAAAGGGTATAGTTTTCCTTTTTAAAACTGTTTCACTGAACACATGGAATGGCATGTACGCAACCGTGTGCCATGCCCAAGGGTGGGAATTATGCGATATCCACATCCGAGGAGGGCTGCACATGGATTTTCACAGCTAAGGAGGGCTGTGAATGGTTTTGATCTACTGTTATGAAAGTTATATAAGTGTTATTTCATTATATGTCAAATGATCTTTACAAATTCCGTTGCAAATTACTACTTATCAATATTGCAAATGAAATTTGCTTCATGCTGAAAATAATTTAGAATAGAGCCTCATCCTTTGATAGCCTTGTATATATGTATAGTTTTGCGATACGCTATAAGTCTTGCTGAGTACACAATGTACTCAACCTTGCCTAAATTATTGTTGATTAGAGAATGAAGATTTCGTGCCCAACAACGCGTATTTCTCCCCTGACACCAGGGAATTTGATGAGGGATCCTTCTAGGGTTTGACTCCAGTCGGTTGCCTGCAGGTTATAATGGCAAATCACTGGACACTATTGTTATTAGATTTCCACTGCTTTTTGTTGGAGACTCTAATGGTTGTTTGGCCGATCGGCCTTATGTGTATGTATGTACTCTTTTATGCTTTGCATGTGTATATATATCATCCTTTGACATAAAGCTATTTATGTATGATGTGTATGGATGTGATCACAATGATGTGAATGTGTGTGCTAGTTATTGTCAATGATACTAGTACAGAACATATGCGGTGACTACGGGCGCGATGAAGCCCAGGGTCCCCGCACATGCCCATGGTCATGGGTGAGTGTGGAAACTTACTTGAGTTAGTGTTTATTTCTAAATTTTATGGTGGGATGAAAACACGATGGGTGGATGTAACCCTGAGATGATTTCCCCTAGGTGGATATAACATAGTGATGATAACGGGTGAATGTAACATTAGTAACAAAATTAGCATATGGTGAATGGAACCATGTAATAGTTGGATGGAACCTATATTACTATTAATATTACACACTTTCATATTCTTTAAGAAAAACACGGTTTAGTTTAAAGTGCTAAGTCTAAATTTTTTTTTCTATTTATTGAAACTTTCAATCAATGCCTTTAGCAAACAAAAAAAAAACCTGGGCTTCTCCTTTGATAATTCTTGCATCTATATTACTGTATTTTGTGTGTTGGTTTTGTGAAGCATGATTGATTGTGCTCACCCTTGTTCACTAAATGCCCTCAAAATATGAGGATAAAGACTACTATGCCTATTATGTCACCCAGGACCAGATGGAGGAGAAGACGATGGAGATTAGAAAGTTTTCTAGTAGCTTAGTTCTTACCTCAGATAGGTAGACTTTTATGGTAATTGTATGCGCATCTATTATCCAGACTCTTGGAGAGTAGTAAGGCATCATTTACCCTAAGTCGTTTCCTAGTGGCAAAATGTGGTCTCACCTTTTGCTGTCGCTTCGGCTTCTGCTTTTGTAATGTAACCATTTGACCAGATTGGCCCTTTTTTGTAAACTCTACCTAATGCGGATTATTTAAACTGATATGTATTGTTAATGAATGGTATATATGATACATGCGAAATATGAAATAATTCTGCAATATATCTGTGCGTACTCTCTTTAATTTAAGAAATAATATGATGAAATTATAAAGAATTCTAGATTGACAAAATCTGAATCCAACACTACAACGCGACGGTGCGATAGCTGACGTCGGAGTCGAAGCTTGAGGATGGTGCGCCGGAGCTCACGCTGGACCTGGAGGTGCACGCCCGCATCCTCGCCGGCAACATCGACCCGCCAATCCTCTACCCCAACAGGCCGACCTGCATCGGGTCCTGCCGGTCGACCGGCCGGCCGTACGCTGGCCGGGGCTGCAAGAACATTTACCACTGCCCCCACTGAATGACTACACCGGCAACGTACCTCCTGTACGCCCGACCATGGATGCATGCGCCATCGATCGATGTTTCTTTGCCCTTTCCTTTCAGTAATTAAAGTCCTTGCTACTTTGCTATTCTTAGTACAATTCTTAAGTGGTTGTATCAGCAAACTGATGGTTGTTGATGAGAAACATGCATGGCATCGATTATTGCGGCCTTGCATGTCGATGTTATGTTAGTTCTACTTTGCGATTACAATTTACAAGTAACAGGGAAAATAATTTCTACTTCTCTTTGACCCAAAAAAATGTACTTCTCCTTTGCTTGACATAAGAATACTGGATGGTATAGCTAGCTAATTTTGACCTTCCACAAGAGAAGTTCTTTCTTTTCTTCAACTGCTTGCGTGCAGCAAAATAAACGGGAGTAGACTGTGGAATATTGTGTCGGCCAAATCTTGAGGACCCTACGGACGGCCGTACCAAATGTATGAACACACTACTAAACAAGTGCCATCTGACCAGACTGCTTTACTGCATACTCATGTCATGCTTTGTACGGCGCTGGCATTCACAAAACTTTTCATGCACATTGCGACAAACTGATGAGCAAGCACTACCAACGACCAACCATGCAATAATGTATGAAAGGCTTCTTTAGGAGCATCAGAGCATAGCTAGTGGTGTAAGTAGGCCCCCGGAGTGCATTGGCTTCCAACCATAGCTCAATACCGGATCAGATTCCGGCGAGCGTAAAGTGCGCAAATTAAGTTGCAAAAGTAGGCTCATCGATGATGGATAATTGGATATCATCTTTGGAGATAGCAACATGCGTACGAACTAAATTTTGGAGTACTATCTTTGTTCAAAAGAGATGCCCATATCTTCAAGCAATGATAAGATGAGCAGGCAACAGGACATGCAGGGGGTCTCTTAATTTGGAACTCTTTTATTTTTCGTGAAGGATGAAGAGATTAATACTCTTTGAATTACTAGTAGTGTGTCCGTGCTAACGCTACGGTAAAATACAAAACAAGATAAAATTTGTAAAAAAATAAAACGAACAATCAGATTCATCCATATTTATGTATAGTGCTCGATTCGTCAGGAGCCTGTTCTTATAGGTATCACAAGTGGATTTCCCACGTCTCTCATAATTATCATTTCTATGTAGCCAATCCATGGTTTCATCCGGAAAAATATTTTCTTTGCCAACTATGGGTGATGCTTGGTTCACAGTTGAACACCCTGATCCATACGTAGGTTGTTGGCCTACCGTTGGGGAAGCATCTGCGATATTTTGAAATTTAGACTCTGATATATAATATATATCACAAGAAAAGTATTTAATTAGTGTTATGATACAAAAATAATATTAAGAAAAGCTATGATTACCTGTATCAATTGTCCAAGGACAGCAGGTTTTGAATAATTCTCTGAAACGATAGAATAAAGACTAATTCCTTCTGCTAGCTTCTGGTCATCTTCACCCACCTACAAGAAGGAAAAACATCATAAAGCAATTCCAGAAAAGTATTGCTTGATGGAACAATGTACTCATAATGCAATAACTCATTACAGATGAAACTAAGAGCAGCGTTCTCCCCTATATTTTCCTTTGGTACTTCATAGCATTGCGATTCATGAGGTGAATATACTCTTTTTTTTACTTCAGGTGAAGTCCAATACGTCGCTGAAAGTATTCTTGTTAAGACCTCAAATTCCAAATGCTAGTTTTCACAGCATTAGTCTTTAACGGGAACCGAGCAAAACAAAATATTAATACAACATAATTTAAGTAATTTTGGGTGATTTAAGTTCCAAATTTTAAAAAGGTAACTAATGCATATAGAAATTGCAAATGCATGATAGACAAGGTCAGATATGGACACTGTTCCACAAATTATGCAATGAAATCTAAGTTACAAAGTTAGCAATAAATGTGTATAAAACCAGTGTAACACTACAAGAAGTAGCACTCACAAGGTCAATTGTCACAGGATCTTTGAGGTACTTCTGTGTGAGCTTTCGTATCCAGCTTGGCATTGTTGCAGAGAACATCAAGGTTTGACGTTGTGGAGGCACCCTATCCAAAATTGTCTCAACATCTTCATCAAAACCCACCGACAACATCTGGTCTGCTTCATCAAGAACAACAAACCGGACCTCTGACAAATTCAGAGCACCTCTTTTAAGCAGATCAATTACACATCCAGGTGTCCCAATAACTACATCAACACCATAATCAAGTTTTCTAATTTGTTGGTTAATTGGAGTACACCCGATATGGAACCATAGAATTTCAGCAAGATAATCGCAGCAACATTGTGCTTTAAAGGAGAAAGGAAAAAGATTGGGCCAAGCAATGATAGAGAACAGATGCCATGAACATCATGATAGCTAAAGGTTGTATAACCAAGAAGCAAACGCTGCTGGGTAAACCATCTGAAGTCTGAACTGACCCAGTTGGGGTGGTCCTTTTCCTTATTTGATTTTGATGAAGTTGGTGGTGGACAAAGTTTGACATACCCTGCCCCACACGGATGTTCATCAAAACTTTGTCTGCAGATGCTTTATTACTTCTTTAAATTAACAACAACACATATGCTTTATTTAATTTATTTCCTTAGCATGGGTCTTCATTTTAACAAAAAAAATATTACAGAATACAGCTTTTGGTTTCTAATTAACATTTTTGGACACCGAGGGAGGGAGGGAGAGAGTTTATGACTTACACCATTTGAAGGAAACTGGAGCCACACAAGGATAGCAAACTTCACATGGTAATAGAGAGGAACACTGCAGAACAGCACCAGGGTACAAAATGTTCAAATGGTTTCTAAGACTGGTAGAAATGAAAACAAGTCACTTGCAATGGTTATAATCACAATTAGTATATATCATACAAGACATTATTGTTTAGGCTCAACTAAGGGGCGTAGAGGGGTGAACGGGCCAGGGAAACCAAAAGGCAGAACCCGGCCGTTCCCTCCGGTTTTTGGAACTATGTTACCCACTAAACTAAGGCAGCAACACCGAAATTATTGTTTAAACTAAGGCAGCAACACCGAAATTATTGTTTAGGCCCTTATCGTTACACTCCATGCAAGCATTCTAACTTTCGAAGAACAATCAGCAAGGGCTGCAGTGCAATCTGCATCAGGGCTCTAACCAGAAGGTTTTGCTTGAAGGATGGCATACATAAATTTAATATATCATTAAGTAACAGCGTATCATGAGACCACCATTTACATTTTTAGTGCAATGCTACCACTTGTGTATCGTTGTTTGCCTGTTTTGTTAACTCATTGTTTGTGATGTGTTGTGGACGCTTTTGTTGGCAATGTCTATACTCGCCGTAACAAGAAAGCAACGCCCACAACAGAGGGTTAGAGTCAGGGGATAAGTTTGTTAGAAAGTTGGTTAGGCTTGCAGGAGATTAGTTGGAAAAGGGGATAGAGTAATGGGTGGAAATGAGCTGGCCTAAGGGCTATATATATGTAATGACTTGATGGAAAAGGAATCAGACAAGAACGAAAGTTCTTAAGTCTCAATTACCATAACATCTTTGGTATCAGAGCCTCTCTTTTCTCCACCACCTTTCTCCCTACCCGATCATTCGCCTATCACGCCTCTTTTCTTTCCCCAACCGAAGCACTCGCACGTCGCCTTCTTCGCCAGATCGGCGGGAGTGCTCCTCCTTTCCCCACTCGTCGCTCGCGCTCGTCTACCACTTTCCCTTCAGATCTTCGTCTTTCTCCCTGCTCCGCCGCGGAAACTCATCTCCAGTCTTCCTTGTGTGACTTGATTCATGGGGTCCCATCTCTCTGCCGCCGACTTCAAAGCGGCCATGGATAAGCTCTTCGGTGAGATCCAATCGGTCAAGGAGGATCTCGTGACGCACAAGAATGACCAGAGCCGCCTCTGGGTCGCCATCAATCAGCTGCAGACCACCCAACTCGAGCTCGGTGACGTCTCCGACAAGGGCAAGGCGAAGCCCGAGTCCGAGGTTCCGTCGTCGCCTCCTCTTCCTTACCAATCCTCCCACAAGCTGCGCTTCCCGCGCTATGACGGCACCACCGACCCCATTGTCTGGTTACACAAGGCGGAGCAGTTCTTCCGCGCTCATCGTACGCCAGAGGAAGAGAAGGTATGGCTCGCCTCCTTCTACATGGAGGGCGCGGCCCAGGATTGGTATTACCGCCTGGAGTAGAATCGCGGAGTACCCACCTGGCCACAGCTCCTCGACAGGGTGCAGCGCAGATTCGGGCCACCCGTTCGGAGCAACGCGCTCGGCGCCCTCATGAAGCTCTGCCGCACGGGATCAGTCGAGGAATACCAGGAACGATTCCTCCCTCTTCTGGCTCGCTGCAGAAATGTCACCGAACAGCAGCAGATCGACATCTTCACCGCAGGCCTGCGGAATCCTCTTCAGACCGATGTGGAGCTCCAGAGCCCAGAGACCCTCGACGATGCCATGGCGCTGGCGCGCGCCTTTGAGCGCCGTCTGGAACTTGAAGACGACGACGACCAGAGCGTCTCCCGGGTGCCTCCGCGCTCGGTCTCGTCACACCGTGTGGCGGCGCCAGCAGTGACCACTACGCCACGACCGGCCGCCACGGGGGGCCAGGCGATCATTCCTACTTCCCCGGCTCCGGTTAAGGGTGTGCCCGCCGCCGGTACCCGCTTCAAGCGCCTGACACCACAAGAGATGGCGCAGCGCAGGGCGGATGGGCTTTGCTTCAATTGCCCGGAGAAATTCTCCAGGGAGCACATTAAGCATTGCTCGATGAAAGGACTCTATCTGATGGAGTTGGAAGACAATGCGCCTGAGGAAGGTACCGTGGAAGATGATGAAGCTGCCAAAGATGAGGTTGAAATCTCTCTCCATGCTCTTACCGGCATCAAGACAGGGGATACAATGCGCCTCTCTGTTTCCGTCGTCACGACGCAGTTGCGCACCCTCGTGGACTCCGGCTCCACCCACTCGTTCATTTCCTCTGCCACGGCCATTCGCCTCGGTCTCACACTGGAGCCGCGGCCGGAACTTACGGTGGGTGTCGCGAACGGAGATCGCGTGCCGTCACCAGGAGTCTGCAAACAGGTCCCGGTTGCCATTGACAAAGAGCAATTCCTCTTTGATCTCTACGTCCTGCCATTGGAAGATTATGAGCTCGTCCTGGGCTGCCAGTGGCTGAAGACGCTCGGACCCATTTTGTGGGACTTCGAACGGCATACCATGTCCTTTTGGCGGCACGATCATACTGTCAAATGGTGCGCCCTGGAAGCTCCGCCTTCGCCGTCGCTATGTGCCATGGATCGGTTGGATCTGTTATCCCTTCTGCTGGCTGAGTTCGCCGATCTGTTTGAAGCACCCTCTGGTCTACCACCTCAGCGTTATATGGACCACCGGATCACGCTGCTCCAAGACACGGCTCCAGTTGTGGTGAGGCCGTATCGCTATCCCCAGCTGCTCAAGGACGAAATCGAGCGGCAGTGTGCCGACATGCTGCACCAAGGCATCATCCGCCCGAGCACGTCGGCATTTTCTTCGCCGGTACTCCTGGTTCGTAAGAAGGACGCTAGTTGGCGTTTCTGCGTTGATTATCGGGCCCTCAACGCCAAAACAGTGTGCGACGTCTTCCCAATCCCCGTCGTCGACGAACTACTGGATGAACTCAAGGGGGCTTCCTTCTTTACAAAGTTGGATCTCAGGAGTGGCTATCATCAGATTCGGATGCATCCAGACGACATCGCCAAGACGGCTTTTCGCACTCATCACGGCCACTTTGAGTTCGTGGTTATGTCCTTCGGACTAACCAACGCACCATCAACATTCCAGGCGATGATGAATGACGTGCTGCGACCATTTCTTCGACGATCGGTCCTGGTATTTTTTGACGACATTCTGATTTACAGTTCGTCATGGTCGGAGCATCTTCAGCACGTCCGCACCGTCCTTCAAGCGCTCCGCTCCCACACCCTCTTCCTGAAGCGCTCCAAATGCACTTTTGCGGAGCGCTCTGTGGCATACCTTGGCCATATCATCTCGGCGGACGGCGTCGCCATGGATCCATCCAAGGTGGAGGCTGTGCAGAACTGGCCGCAACCGCGCACCCTTCGCGCACTTCACGGTTTTCTCGGCCTCACCGGTTACTACCGGCGCTTCATCAACAACTACGGCATCCTGGCGGCTCCTCTGACGCCCTTGCTGAAGAAAGACGCGTTCTGTTGGTCCCCGGCGGCTACTACTGCGTTCGAGGCGCTCAAGGGCGCCCTGACCACGGGGCTGGTTCTACAGCTTCCGGATTTCTCTTCCGCCTTCGTTGTGGAATGCAACGCTTCTGGCTCAGGCTTCGGGGCGGTGCTCCACCAGGGGGCCGGCCCTATTGCCTTCTTCAGTCGGGCGGTCGCCCCCCAGCACGCGAAATTAGCTGCCTATGAGAGGGAGCTGATCGGCCTTGTCAAGGCGGTGCGGCACTGGAGACCCTATCTGTGGGCACGGCCATTCACCGTGCGCACGGACCATTTCGCCTTGAAGTTCCTGCTGGATCAGCGCCTATCCACAATTCCTCGGCATACTTGGGTCAACCGCCTCTTCGGCTACGATTTCAAGGTGGAGTTCAAGCCCGGCCGGTTGAACGCAGCTGCTGATGCTCTTTCGCGCCGTGATGAGGATTCGGTGGGCGCTGTGGCCTGCGCCATCTCCCGACCTGATCTCCAACTCTTCAACGACCTTCGCTGTGAGGTAGAGCATCTTCCGGCTCTCATCGCCAAGCGCGCTGAGGTGACTCAGGGCATCGCGGGTGCGTCCTGGACGGTGGTGGATGGATTTCTTCTTCACCGCGGCCGCATATTCGTACCCGATTCTTCTGTCCTATGGCCGACCATTCTGGCCACGGCCCATGGCGCAGGACATGAAGGTGTCCAGAAGACTCTGCATCGCCTACGCGCATCCTTTTACAACCT
This sequence comes from Dendrocalamus latiflorus, assembly GCA_017311315.1. Classification (NCBI taxonomy): domain Eukaryota; kingdom Viridiplantae; phylum Streptophyta; class Magnoliopsida; order Poales; family Poaceae; genus Dendrocalamus; species Dendrocalamus latiflorus. Next base: position 30,615,143 of record CM029627.1, on the reverse strand, counting down.
CCATGCCAATCGGCTTGTTCGAGATTTCTTCCAAAGCTGCGCCACATGTCAGCGGAACAAAACAGAGCATCTCCATCCAGCAGGGCTCCTCCAGCCGCTTCCAGTATCCACCTCAGTCTGGTCTAACATCGCCATGGATTTTGTGGAGGGCTTCCCCAAGGTCAGTGGCAAATCAGTGGTGCTCACGGTGGTGGATCGCTTCTCCAAGTACGGCCATTTCATCGCGCTTGGGCATCCTTATTCCGCGACTTCTGTGGCGCGCGTATTCTTCGACCAAATTGTCCGGCTTCACGGCATCCCCTGCTCCATTGTCAGCGACCGCGACCCAGTCTTCACCAGCACGTTCTGGAAGGAGTTGTTCGCACTTGCCGGGGTGGAACTGCGCCTCAGCTCCGCCTTCCATCCTTAGATAGACGGACAATCGGAGGTGACCAACCGCGTGCTTGGCGTCTATCTCCGGTGCCTTGCCGGCGACCGTCCGCGCAGCTGGCTCCGTTGGCTCCCGTGGGCAGAGTTCTGCTACAACTCTTCCTACCAGACAGCACTGCGAACCACGCCGTTTCAGGTCGTCTACGGTCGCCCGCCTCCGACGATGATGTCGTATCAGCCTGGCTTGTCGCGGGTGGCAGTAGTCGACAGGCAGCTGGAAGAACGTGATGTCTTTTTGGCGGAAATCTGGGACCGATTGCTGCAGGCACATGACCATATGAAGCACTCCTATGATCAGCAGCATCGTGATGTCCAGTTCGCCACCGATGACTGGGTATGGTTACGTTTGCACCACCGTTCAGCTGCGGGTATTGTCGACAAAGCCGGAGGGAAGCTGGCTCCACGCTACTACGGACCTTATCAGGTGGTGGAGCGTGTTGGTCCTGTTGCTTATCGCCTCCGCCTTCCTCCCAAAGCCAAGCTACATGACGTCTTCCATGTGGTTTTCCTCAAACCCTTCCATGGTGACCCTCCCACAGCCATGGTGCCTCTTCCTCCGGTGACTCATGGCCGTGCAGTTCCTACGCCAGCAGCAGTCATCCGTGCACGCCTCAACAGGGCCGTCTGGGAGCTCTTGGTACGTTGGGTGGGCTGCCCCGATTCTGAGGCCACATGGGAGAAGCTTGAGGACTTCAAAGAGGCACATCCGGCGTTCCAGCTCAAGGACGAGCTGTTTCTCCAGGAGGGCGGAAGTGTTGTGGACGCTTTTGTTGGCAAAGTCTATACTCGCCGTAACAAGAAAGCAACGCCCACAACAGAGGGTTAGAGTCAGGGGATAAGTTTGTTAGAAAGTTGGTTAGGCTTGCAGGAGATTAGTTGGAAAAGGGGATAGAGTAATGGGTGGAAATGAGCTGGCCTAAGGGCTATATATATGTAATGACTTGATGGAAAAGGAATCAGACAAGAAAAAAAGTTCTTAAGTCTCAATTACCATAACAGATGGGTTTATGGCCATTCGAGTGTGACAAGGCAACATCCAGTGAGCAGGCAACATCACAGAAAATCGCTCCTCCGGCCTCCAGCAGCAAGACAACACACTAAATCCCTCCCCCCGGTGATGCAGCAGCTGTCCTGGCGACGAAGTGTTTGTTTGCAGGTTCGTCACCTACTGCCAGACCCATACAGCTAGTTATTTCCCTCCCTATCAGATCATTAATCTTTTGGTTGCCATCATATTTCTGATTTGTGCATTGACAACGATTTGAAATGATGAATGCATGGTTTGTCTTCCTCATCCTATTTGTGACTTCGTATGTGTTCTGTTTAAGTCGATATTGGATTTTAAGGTTCCGTATGCTAATTAAAGTTTGGTGAATTCAGAGGGTGGTCCGCGAAAAACCGATTTTTGAAATACCAAAAGATGTCAAAACTATATAAAACATAATAAGACATGCCCCTCCCTAGTAAGGGAGCAGGGTAGGTAACAATTCCTTCAATCTAATTATGAATTCAACACTATGAGTTCAGTGTTTGGATGAAATATTTGTTTTGACTATATGCTTGTCATTGTCTTCAAAAAAGCATATCTGTTTCTCAAACTTCAATCCATTTCTCAACATTTGCTAATTTGCAATTTGCAAAATCAATTTCAAAGATCATGATATGTAGACTATCGGAGGTCCGCTCAATGTTTTCCCGAATTTGATATAAAACTAACCAACTTTGGCAGCATTGCTTTGAACAAAACAATTCCAAGAGCTAAAGGCAAAGCTACCATACTATACAATTTTCCTATTTTAAATATGCTTAACATCAATAAATCCAAGCCATCCCATTTGCAAAAATCAACTCAATTAGTGCCAACGGTAGGGCAGCCTGGGTACAGTAAATTTTGGAAAATTTGGCTCAAAACTGTCACATCATACTTTTAGTCTCCTTGTTTTGTTTGCGGTGCCATGAAAACAGAACCAGGTTCACTGGTACTACCATATATGAGCAGAATTAAGAAATAGAGCATGATTTATTCACTCCGCGACATTTTGCAGGAAATGAGAATGTATTGTTTCCAATACTACCTGCTTGCGTAACCTTGATCTCCTTGCAGACTCCCTGTTAGATTGTTTTCGCCTGTCCCTCTTCAATTCACGCTCATCCTGCAAAAAAAAATATTCAGAGCAGTAGATCCAGATGAATAAGGCACAAACATGGTCTTTAACAATGTATAATAAGACAAAACTCAAGTGGCATGACTCTTGAGGCATTCTAAAACGGGTAGATGCACATGGTAAAATCTCTTTCAGCATGTTGGCATAAGCTTTAGCAAGAACAATCCATACCAGTTGAGCAACGCCATCACGTCGGGCAAGTGCCAACCCAGGATTCGCCTCCCCCTGCCCTGCGGGCACATCTAAGGCCGGAGAAGCGCTCCAAAGATCAATCCCTATGTTCAAATTCGGCGTGGCATTGGGAAGCGCTGCTCGCCCAGGCGCAGAAACTGGAAGCTTCGAGGCAGACCTCCCCTTCACCTGATATGGTGACTCAACAGCGGCACAAGGCACAACAGAAGTTTGAGACGGCACACCTGGCAAACACCAGTCTTTAATCATTCACAACTTCCCAAAGGAACATCTCAAGCCAAACCCACATAGTTAAGCATTCCAACAACCCACCTTCCGCCGATGTATTACCAGATTTCCTCTTCTTAGGTGCAGACGAATCCTGAAGAACCAACATGAACCGCAAGCATACTAATTACAGGGGGAAAAAACATGCAGGTTAAAATGGCCCCTTGCGTCACAGCAAGTTGCTTGGTACCTTATGGTCAGTGTCATCATCTCTCGTCTCTGACGACTCCTCGCTGTCGCTATCACCGCTGCACACGCAACAAAATTCCAACCAAATTAAATCCCAAAAAAATACCAAAAACACACTGGCAGAGGAGTAATACACAAAACGTACCTCCGGGAAGCGTCGTCGCCGGAGGGCGCCCCAGAGCTGCCCTTCTCAAGCGACGCCCCGCCGCCCTTACCCTTGCCCTTCACCGCCGCGGCCGCCACCGCCGCGACAGCTTCAGCAGCCAGGTAAGTAACACCCTGCACAGAAGCAACGATTTCACACGACCGCAAAGCCCCCACCAAATCCAAGCCCAATTTCCCCAACTGGGCACGAAACTCACCGCGGCCATGGACGCGTGCGCGTAGTACGCCATCGTGGCGCCCGTGTGGTAGACGGGGAACGGCACCGGCGTTCCGTACGGCGCCCCCAAGGCCGCCGCCGCCGCCATCAGGTGCTGCATCCGAGGGAAGGAAAAAAAAGCAAACCCAAGTCAGAACCCCCCACCTTTCCCCTCCCGCACCCAAAGGGCAAAAAATTGGGTCATTCTCGCACCTGCGCCGGCCAAGCGTAGGGGTGCCCCGCGGCGGCGTAGTACGCCTGCAGCGAAGCGGCCCACTCGGCGTGCGACTACGCGGCGGCGGCCACCGCCGCCGCGGGAGGCTCGGGCGGCTTCGGCTGCTCGTCAGAGGACGACGCCATGTGCGTGGCAGCGCGCGCGAGGGAGAGAGATCTAGAGATTTCTACAGCTCCGGAGCAGAAGCGAAGGAAGCAAAGCAACGGCGGCGGTGGAGGTGGGTACAGCGAGTCGCCGGCGGTGAGGTTACCGGGCGGTCTGGGGAAGCAGCAGCGGAGGAGGGGAGGGAAGGAGAAGGAGGCGGCGCGTGGGGAGGGAAGAGGAGGAAGGAGGAGGTGCCGGCGCATGGGGGTGGAAGAGGAGGCGGTGCGGGATGGGGAGGGAATCCTGGAGACGTGGGGAGAGGGTGCGGGAGGGGGTGGGGAGCGGAAGTGGTTTTCTGAGTTTGTGCATGATCCGGATAATTTTGACCTTAGGATCTTCAATGAGTAAGAGAAGAAGGTTTAAGAAGAGATCCAGGCCGTTCATTTGTATAAAGTTGAATTACTTTGGTACACAAATCTGGATGGACTTAGATTAGGCATGACTGTAGGGGTGGTTGAGTGGGGTGGATTTAGTAAAGAAAATTTTGGTGTATTATAGAGTAGGGTAGATGAATAAGATAATGCACCGTGCAGTTAATTGGCTAAAAACTGATGGTAGATTGATGGAGCGAGTCTAATTCCCTGATTTCTATTCCATAATTTTTCGAAGTTCTTTGTTATCACGAGAACAGTGTTACACCCTGCTTTAACAAAAGCCTAGGATGTCATCCATAACTATAATTGCTATCAATTTAAACCATTAAATACACATTATTAACAGCTAAGCTTCAAGTATAATTTCACAACATAACCAAAAACATAGAAATTTGAACAATACAGGAATCATTATATTGATATTAAGATGAACCAATTGATAATAATATGAATCAAGAATAAGTTTAACCAAAGGGACCTTGATAAGTAGTATCTATATATATAAAACCATTAAGTACTAAAGGGAACCATTATTCATCTAAGAGTTGTATAAATGCTATAAATTATTTTTAACAAAGAATGATTGGTCACTAAGTGAAAGAAAGAACTATAATAGTGCAATAACAATCTTTTGCTACTTTCCACCCTTACAAGACGTCATCAAAGTTCTCTTAAAAACAACAACAAAACAAGGGTGAGTCCACGACTCAGTAAGTACACAATAGAATAATAAACAACATAAAACATGATATCAACTTTTCATGTTAATTCACAAATATCTCATTTCCCACATTTTCATTTTTATTAGGTTCCATACACTTATCTCATCATCATATTTCTGTTTTTTATGAATGCAATGAACATGTCTCCACTTCTCTTACTTATACCAGTATAGAGGAGTGTTCACCCATCGATGAACCATTCTTGTCCTGTCTTTTTTCATATAGGGTCTTAACTCCACTCATAGAGTACGTGCTAATCGAAATAGATCTTTCTTCGCTCCCGTGAAGTGCCTACCGATGTACGTCTTTCTCTACCCACTCCTGTGGGTTACCAACATAAAGTAGGCTCTAGAGGGCTACATAGGTCACTTCTTTGCAACATAAATGCTCAACATACAATATAATAATAATTTCATACATTAGTCAATAATCAACGTTAACCGTAATCAACATCATTTAACCATGTTCATCATCTTCATCATTTAAACATAATCATGCGAGCATTATAAGAAGCAAGTATAAAATGTGTGGAACATCATAACAAATATTCACATAACAACAATAAAAGGAAACCACTTGTATACTATTCTACCATACACTTGTCTTTTCTAGTTGCGATGAACGAGTTGATTTGAAGATGACACCAAATCCGACACTACTCTTCCTACAGTAAACACCCAATCTCAATAGCAAAACACAACAGTACAATAACAACAATTAAACGAAATCGCTCCTGCATGCTTCCCAATTTCGCAATACTCCCTCTTTACCGAATAGTCACCCCTGCTGTCCCGATACTAAAAATAGCGTTACTTTCAACTCCTAAGCCCAAACATGGCAAAACACACCAGTTTTAAAATCTACACAAAATTTTCCATAATTTCGTAGTTGGCCACAATTCCTGATTAAATCATTTAACCCTTAACCCCTCGTTTTTAGCCCCAAAGATATCTCGGGTAACTTACTGGACAACATGTTTAATAATTTATTATCTATTAAATTACACATGCAAATACAATAAACTATATCACTTTTGGATTGTACAGAAACTTAGTTACCTCTTTCTACTTATGCCCAAAATTCAATTATGCCATTTACCAAATCCAATTAACAGTCACTACTACACAAAAGTTCATCATAGACAGTTCCTTAAACCATCTGAATCAATGGGTCAGTGACAATAGGGATTATCACAGATGGGTTTTGAACCATATGTGAAAACCATATCACAGACAGTTCAGAACTAGAATCATCTGTGAATGTTTACTATTACAGATGGTTCTAACCACAAATCGTCTGTGATGAAAACATATCACATACGGTTCAGAATAAGAACTGTTTGTGATAGTTCTTTTTATACCAAAAAAACTAACTAGCATGCACAAGATCAGAATAAGAACCCTCAAAAAATGCTAGGCACACCATCTAAAAGAGAAATGACATGTTTGAATTTGAATTCCAAATCTGAATTATATATAGCATTGCATGCACAAGAGGACACATACGATTTTACAAATATAAGCTTCACGATTACAAATTCAGAAAGATGCTTACACTATAAGAAACTTCAGGATAATGTAAGTTAGACTTACACATCCTTCATTAAACTAGAATCTCAAACAAGTGGTGCGGAAAAAATTTCATGTAGCAGAAACAAAAAGGCAACGAATACCATTTTCAGCTTCTATGCCAAAATCAACAGAACGCTACACTTTTAGGATATGACAAAAAGAACCCTCTTGCCGATGCCGGTGACTTGGAATAGTGCAGATATGCCATTGCCTTCTTCCTTTCCATCTTGCTTCAAGCGAAATTTTAGCCGCCCTTGCCGAACCCCTTCCCGCCTATGTCGCGCATAAACGAGTTAGAGTAGTACTGATGGTGTTGGTTCTTCGAGTCAGGAGAGGGGGTTAATAATGGACAGAGGTGGGGAGAAGACCGGTGCATGCCATTTGATATAGAGAAAATGAACGGGTGAGATCGGGATCCTAGGGGAGATGCCGCAGATTGATGACATGGCGGGGCATCACAGATAGTTCAGATTACAAATCGTCTATGATAGAGATATTACAGATGGTTCGGATTACAAACCATCTATGATAGAAACATCATAGATGGTTCTTAATAAAACCGTCTATGATAACAAGAGATATCACAGATGGTTCTTATTAGAAACCATCTGTGGTACTGGCCAAATGGTAGATCACAAAGATAGTATATCGGTGCAATATAAAGAGTTAGGTTCAATAGATAAAATAGCAAAGTTTTGTATGGCTTATATATTCTCGTTTCAAAGGTTTCGATGAGATCTACAACTTTCCAGTTGAGACAAAACCCAAATTCCGAAGGGAAGACCAAGAAAAAGGGAGAAAACAGAAACAAAAAAATTGTGATGCAAATTCGAGGCCAAAGACAACTGATTTTGGGGGTCTTAAAGGGTGATAGGTTTAAGCTGGTCATTTGTTTGCATCAGGCTCATCGTTAGCTTTCCAACGAGTATAAGAATGTTGAAAACGAATACTGTATGCAAATGTTATGTCCGTTTTACTAAAGATGTCTTTGAACAGAATCTTACCCAGACTCAGGCGAGAGATTATAAAATTTTGAAGGATTGCAAAGCGGGAAACATATCACAGACGGTTTGTAATACAAACCATCTGTGATAACTTCATTATCATATATGGTTTGTAATACAAACTGTTTGTAAAGTATCACAGGCAGTTTAGATAAAAACCGTCTGTGATATTTAGCAATATCATAAATGGTTCTTGGTAAGAACTATTTATGATACTTCACAGATAGTGCTCACCATGAACCGTCTATGATTTTATCTCTTCATAGACGGTTTTTAGCGCTGGAGGCAACACAGATGGACTCTAAACCTAAATCGTCTATGATTGCACTTAACACTGACGATTTTGGTAAACCGTCTATAGTGAGGTGTCTAATATAGGCCTTTTTGTAGTAGTGAGTTTTCCATGACTACATCCAACAACAACTTTTTCTATACATCAGATTTTCTAAAGTCATAACTTCTGTTCTACTCAACCAAAATTTGTGTTCTTGGACTCTACAGAAATCCTAAAAAATTATCTACACTATTCATATAGAGCAAAAATCATAATGATCCATATAGTAATTTTAATCTACTGTTTACCATGCTGCTGCCAAATGATGATAACACTCCAGACAGCAGGCTTACAAAAATCATAACTTTTAATCAATTGATGTGATTAAGTACTCTATATAAAGTTAGCAAAATTGTCTATAACTTTTGTAACAACACTAACTACATCCAAGGTCTTTAACATCATTTGACATCAGTTTAATCTACACCGTGCAAAGCTAGAACAACAGAAAATCCTGACTTCGCATTAATCATGTCTACCAAAGAGATTAACTGTTAAGCACTTGTTCTAATCTAATATCAATGCTGGACCACAAGAATCAACGGATTACCTTTAAGGCCAGTCTCAGTGGGGGTTTCATGGAGTTTCATGAGCATTAAATACGCTGACATGGCACTATATTGATGAAGAGAGAGATGATAAAAGTTTCATGGGAGTAGAGAGAGTTTCATGGGGATGAAACTCTTCTGCACTGTTTCCAAAATATGGATGTGTTGGAAACTGGGACATGAAACCTCCACTGAGACTGGCCTAAGAAAAGAAATACCTGAACCTATGGAGCTGACTCTCCTTCTCTTTCCTCTATGTTCTTCCTTAATCCCTTACTATAACAGCATGCAGCAGCAGCAAGCAACATTGGTCATGGTAGCACGCCGCTAGCAAAGCATAGGATGGCATGCACCCAGCATGCAGCCTATGCGCTTGCTAGTCACGGCCCAGCTATAAAAGCACAACATGGCACGTACCCAGCATGCGGCCCATGCACACGTGCGGCAGGAGGAACAGCGGTGGTAGGTAGCAGCCCTGAACAGCACGCATGACGCATGCATGCACGACAACGACGCACACTACAACGGCACAGGACGGAGGTATGGCAGTGCCAGTGGCGACGCATCATTTGGCTCGGCGGCACATTAGCACATAAGCACATAGGCAGGCAGCTGTGCACGCGAGGCTAGGACTAGGGCTAGGGGTTCTAGGTTCTAGGTTCCAACGTCCTTTCCCCACATTACATGAATTCGGTTCGGTTTCCAACTCTTCTCTACTAATCATTCTAGGAAAATGACTCCTCAAAAATTCTAAAATATCTTATTTTATGTATCTCTTTTTCTCTAATTACAAATTAGTCTTCGAGAGAATTATTTTTAAAATATTACAAGCAGCCAACCATTGCACCCACCTGATCACGACGGCACTGATGCAAGCTATCGTGTCGATCGCCTGTGGCCAGGAGGAAGCGAAGGCACAACGAAGGAGATGAGAGGATGATTTCGGTGCGGAAGCTTCGAGATTGCTTATGCCACGTGTTGAATACTACGTAGGGGTCCTATGTATAAAGGAAGGACCCGGGTGTTGTGCAGGGCAGACACAGGAATTTCAGAACAGATATTTAAAGTTACAAAAATATTATCCAATAGAAAACATAAAAGTTCACAATAGCAAAAATTAATATACAAATGTTCATACTAGAGGCAGCGTCTCGAATAATATAAAGCAATTAAAAAATATTTACAATTAGTTCCACTAATATGCAATTCCACTTAGCTCCTATTGTCTCTTCTAAAACTATCTATATTTACAATTCACATCAGGATAGTGAAAATCAACTTGCACTACTACAGAAAAGGTCATCACAGATGGTTCAAAAATGTCATTACAGACGGTTTTGTGAACCGTCTGAATTTATGGGTCAGTAATAATACGAGGTCATCACAGACGGTTTTCGAACCGTCTGTGGTGCAAATATCACAGACCGTCTGTGATAGTTATAATCATAGACGGTTTTTAGTTAAAAACCGTCTGTGATATATAGTTATCACAGACGGTTCTTAACTAAAAACCGTCTGTGATATTTATAAATCACAGACGATTTTTAACTAAAAACCGTCTGTGATTATAACTATCACAAACGGTTTTTAGTTAAAAACCGTCTGTGATATTCCCTTCTACTCCTAAACCTATTTCTGTTTATTGGCTAGCCTCAAGAAATGCTAGCCATGCCCTCTGAAACAAGCATATCAACATGTACATGTATACATCCAATTCACATCTCAATTCATTTCACAAACATAAAATATCCATTTTTATTAAGATTAGAGCCTACCATTACAATATCCGAAAACAACGAGCAGGTTACACAACAAGAACAGAGAAAAAGCAAAGATCATCTATGCCTTCTCGCCCCTGATGCAATGCATGAGCCGGATGTCTTTGACGCCCACCATCGTGCGTTGATTGAGCGTCTGCACGGTTGGCACAAGCTAGTTGCTTCTGCTGTGTCTTGCCTCCCAGAAACCAAAAACTTGCGACGCAAGTTTAGATCCAAAGATGGCCGATTTTCGGGGTCTTGGAGGGCGACTAGCTTGGCCAGTCATTTGTTTTGGATCGGGCTCGTCGTTAGCTTTCCAACGAGTACAAGAACGTCGAAAACAGACATCGTATGCAAAAGTTATGCCCGTTTTACTGAAGGTGTCTCAAAACTGAATCATACTCGGACTTAAACGGGAAAATATGAAATTTTGAGGGATTGCAAGGCAGGAAACGTATCACAGACGGTTTTTATTATAAAACCGTCTGTGATACTGGAATATCACAAATGGTTTTATAGTAAAAACCGTCTGTGATATTCCAGATTATCACAGACGATTTTATAGTAAAACCGTCTGTGATATTCCCGTATCACAGACAGTTTTATAATAAAAACCATCTGTGATAATCTAGAATATCACAGACGGTTTTTATTATAAAACCGTCTGTGATATTCCAGTATCACAGACGGTTCAGCGGTAAGAACCGTCTGTAATACTCCTTTTCCCGCCACAAATACCACAGACGCCCTACAAATTAAAACCGTCTGTAATAGTGTACATCACAGACGGTTTCATAAAACCGTCTGTGATTTGGCGTCTAATATTAGGCTTTCTGTAGTAGTGTTGAAACTATTTGTTCACACTTGTGAAATACTTGTTGCTATTTGTTCACAGAATCACAGGTAAGAGGTGGAGAATATGTATTTCAATAATTTATAAGCAATAATTCGTCTATTGCTAAGGATCTTATTTCACAGATTCGCAACAAAGTTCTTAGATGAAGGCATGACATGAAGTTCAGTAGCTCACACCTCTGAAATACTTGGCATATAGATATAGGCTACTCAGACTTAAAGATGTGGAGAACATGGATTTCAATACATAAGGCATAACCACTAATTTAAAGATAATTGAGCCAAATCCAGTAATCCACGACATCTAAACAAGATCTAAGCACCGAAAGTGAAACAAAGAAGAAACATATGCCAAATCCACATCCATTCAGCCATCCATGGATCTATCATCTACTTAACTCGGAAGTACAAAACTACAAACTCTAGGGGCACACAAGCAGAGCAGATCTACCATCTACGCATCTAGATTCTACAGCATGGGGATCGCCGGGTCAGAGAGGACGAACCTACCCCAGTGCTGCAGGCCTATAATACGGTAGTGCCTGCTTGGCCGGTGGCCACTTCGGCCTCCAGCGCTCCTGCCACCTACGCAGCCTCTAGCCCCCTTGCCACCTACGTCGCCTCCAAAAGACCAGAACTAGGGGCATAGATACCCGCCACCGCTAGGCGCTAGCTGTGTGCCAAGAGATGGAGAGACGATCAGACGCTGGATGAAGAGAGGAGAGACTAAGTGAGACACAGTCTCACAATTGGGTATGAACAGGATGACAGTGGGTCTGGACCAGTGTCGATGGGAGGGGGAAATGGGCCAAAAGGATCTGGTGTCAATTTGGGCTAACTCGGTGTGAACATAACGAATTTAGCACAACTACGAGTATACATATGTATTATACCTTGTATATAATGGTTTGTTTGCCAAAATATTTGGGTATTCGGTTGAATACCCACGAATTAAGCTGGGTCCGCCCATGATGCTGTGTAATTTTTTCCCATACGGGGTCCATGCAGCCTTGCTCCAACAAGCATGCTTGTAAGGCACAACACATTTGAAGAAACAAATTATTGTCTACGGCTGATAGTTTTGGTTAAACATAAATAATAGTGATTGAAAGAACTTGCTTTTAGAAGAAGGGTGTGAGTAGTGGGAAAAGTAAGGGAGAGATACATGTGCGAGATAGAAGTGAGAAGAGTGAGGTGTGTGATGCATATGTGACCTCTGTATTATCCTTAAAGCGAGACGGAAGTAAGAGAAATAGAGAAACCGCTTTGAGAAACTAAATATTCATATTGCCTTCTAACTTTTTTAAATAGAAGCCAATATAAATACTCAAACACTCACATAAAGAGAGAGGAAAAGCAGGAGCAGTAAAGTACATATGGTATATATGCTATCAGAGTTCACGGGGCCATTCCACGACATGCGGTAGTAGTGTGCATGACAGAGGTAGCAAGGGTGTTGGGCGCATAGATTTTCAGTAGCACTGCCGTTTCTTGGCAGAATAACAGTATCGATCTCGTGTTGTATTGACGGGGAAATTTGAAAAAAAGAAAAGAAAAGATGTATAGCACGGGAAAAAAATATCATGTAAATATGTGTTAAGTGTTGTAAATATGTGAAAATCAAGTGAGAAAGTTTTAAAAAAATTTCTCCACAAATTACCAGATTTAGTGGAGAGCATGTTATATGTCTATGCAAAATCTTATGATCAATCTAAATCTCATTTTGCAAGATATAAAAAAGAAATATATATTGAGAATAGTGACTTCGTAGTGTTTACTAAGTATTTACCTTATCTTATAAATGCGATTAAGTTTGATGTTCAAATTTTGTATGCCTATAGAACGTACCCTTCCCTATATTTGGTGATTATTTTTGAGAATTTTTTGGAAAATTCCATACCTGATTTTCCTAGAATTTGCAACATTTAGCATATTTTCACCAGAGCTGCGACGGTATAACATACTTCCAGTGCCATATCTTCAATTGGAAAAGGTTTCTGTTGCTAGTGTCTCTGACTTCCTGTTTGCGTTTCTCAAGTCAAATAAATAGAATGTAAACTAACATAAATTGCAATAATATCATTTGTTCAAGTTAAATAAATAGAATGTATGAACTAATTAACCTAAATTGCAAATATGTCATTCGTTATTTCTTACTAGCCGAGTATCCGCACGTTTTCTGATTTACCACAGGAAACCATTTCTGTGAGATATGATGCAGATTGTCTTTTGTTTCCACGGGTGAGCGTGTTTGCTCTATCTGGTGCACGGTTGTGAGCGCCGTTGGATCGAGGTGCACGCATCGCGCTGTTGAATCGAGGTTCACGCGCGCCGTTGAGCGCTCATCGTGAGCAATTGCGTTTGTTACACAGCACAGTCCACAAATTGATATTATGGTCCCATCAATCAACAACAGGGGTGATCGCGTTTCTCCGAAGCGTCAAGTGTAGACAGGTTAGCAATGGGAGTGGGAACGTTTGACCGTGGTGCAAGACATTTGCGTCAACTACAACTGGGCCCTAGGTTAGAACAAGGCCACATGTCAGAGGGATTGGGGCTCGGTGTGAATAAATGAGGCATCAAGAAGGTGGGCAGTGGGACACTGTTTAAATTTTGGGAGTCGTGCCATCTCAATTCACTTCGAACTCTCCGAATCCCTGGTACATCCCCCTTCCTCTTCTCACACTACGTCAGAACAGGGTTTTAGTAACACAGCTATGTGCTACTATAGCCTAAAAAAGATGTTACTGTGGTTCGCAGTAACACAATTGATAAGTGATCCTATAGCCTATGTTACTGTCGTACAGCCTATAGTAGCATATAAATAGTGTTCCAATACATTAGAAAAGGTGTTACAATCATTTCTCTAGTAACACATATTAGATGTTGCCATATGTTCTAGTAACACCTTCTATATAATATGGTCATATAATGTTACAGTTTACTATAATCCTAGTAACACGTATCAAAGCAGCGGTAACACATATTTTAGTACACTAGTAACAGCTTTTGACAGCTCTTGTAATTGCAGAAACACAATGGGATATATAATTAGCAATACTGTTACAGATTTTTTTTTCTTTTTTATTTTCAGAAACATATAAAATATTTAACACCACATATCTCAAATAGTCAAATGACATGAATCAATATGGCACAAACCATATTGCATACAGGAAGCACGTAATTGTCATTTACATCAATCCATAACAATAAGTACAATTTCAAATGATGGAATAGAAAAATGTAACTATTTCCATATTCTTCAGGAAATTATTTGTCGCTTGGTCCATTGATGAGATGAACAACATTCATTTTCCTTGAGTTAAAACCGATCATCCACTTCCATTTGCACTAATACAAGTCTTGAATGTACTGCAGTGGACCAAGGTAAAAATATTTCGTTATTATCCATAGAAATTAACATGAATTCTATGTATGAAGCATCAAACAAGGCCTTTGTTAAGCAGTAAGTTAAATCAAAAATGACAGAATTGAATATGTACATCGATAGATGCAGTTTCGGAAAGGCCTTATAATCTCACAAAAGCTAGTTTCAAATAGACTCCATTATTTTGTTTCCTTTTGTAGCCAAAACAAATATAGTCTGGACGATAGTGCAACATTATTGGCTCAAGGAAAACAAAGCTAAAAAAACTAACAATTAGAGCAACAATACAGCTTTCCCATGCGATTGAGAATTGTTATAAAAAGTAAAATCTAAAACAGGAGATATTATAGCAAGTGCACGAAACTGGTCAAATGGTGGATGAAAAAAAATCGAATAAACTTTTTCCTATGATAAATGCAGGATGTAACACTACACCTTTGACATCTATTTTCAATGAGATCTGAATTTGCATTAAGTTTTACCTGAACCCCTGAACTAAAATCCTGAAGAAGGCCTTTCAAATAAAGAACATGAGTTTTGACTGTTTTCTTTTTTCCATCTCTCTGCAGTTAAAAGCAAAATACAATTATAAGTCATGGAAATAATTGGAATTGAAGCAGGTACAATACTACCATATTAGTATGCTCAGTACCATATTAGTGTGCTCAGTTCAGTAAAGCAGGTGGGCAGCATTTACCAAGCCTACGACTAAACCACTCCAATGTAATCACTGCTTCGTAACATGTTTTAGCTCCCCACTCAGATTACTGAAGATCGGCAACAATCACTAACCACTGACAAAAGGGCAGGCATAGGACATGACAGACACTAACCACTAACCACTGACACCAAAACAATTAACAAATTAACACCTAATCACAATTAGCAATTCTGAGCAGAGGCTACTGCTAAAAGACATTCAGACGAACAAATGAGACAGCAGATTATCACACCAAGAACAGATCACAGATACTACTCATCCTAAACATCGCACATCACAGATCGCAGATGATAATCCACAATTCATCAACACATTGCAAATGGTAATTGTCAGTTAACAATGTGAACAGTAATTAAAAGAAAATGAAGAAATAAAGGGGGAGGAAATAAGACAACCGAGGAGGGGTTGAAGAAGCAGACGGGAGGCCGAGCTCGGTGAAGAGGTGATGTCAGCGCTGCAAAAGAGGAAGATGTCCAGGCGGCGGAGCTGCGGCCGAGGGAGAAGGTGACGGCGCAGAGGATGGAGTAGGGTCGGCTGTGTGGAGTAGCAGCCGGCGTAGGAGCACACGTCGGAGGAGATGAAGAAGAGGTCGCCGTCCTCGGTGTCGGTGGAGTGGTGGCGCAGATCGGTGCGGTCGGCGTCCGGAGCAAGATCTGGAGCGGCGGCCGGTTGTAGTGGTGAGCGGTGGCTAGAGGAGGCGGAAGTAGATGGGGCGGCGGCGCCGGTGGTAGCCGAAGAGGGATGGGTCTGTGAAGAAGAGAGGGCGCGAGGGAGCAGTTGAGGAAGGGGGCTGCGGCGGCCGGAGAGATGTGGAGAAGGTGGCGGCGCTCGGATGGAGGAGGGGCGGTGGAGAGCAAGGCGGCGGTGTGGCCGGTGAAGGGAGGCTAGGTGGAGACGGGAGGCGCTGGTGGCGGTGGGTAGAGGGGTGGACGCCGATGCGGTGAGGGGACGGCGCTCGGATGGAGGATGCGGCGGTGAAGAAGTGGCGGGTGGCCGCGCCGAGATGGGGCAAGAGGAGACGCGGCGAGTGGGGAAGGGAGTGGAGAAGGAAAGCGCGGTGGAGGTGTTGGTGGCGCGGTGGCGAGCCGGCCTGGCCTCGCCGCCGGCCGGAGCTAGAGAAGGGGGGAGGAGAGCACGCGGGGGCCAAGAAGAAGTGCCAGGCTCAGGGAAAACCAATTGCGGCTAGGGTTTTGATGTCCGGTTGGGGATTGGAAGTTTTGCGTTTTAGCCCTCCATGTTTTCGGCAATTGCAATCAAGTCCTTCCTTCCGATGCTTTCTTTCATTCTAACCCTTCTAAACTCCGATTTCATTGCGGAAAGATCCTACGCATTCGTGTTGACGCGTACATCTGTACGGAGGAGTCCCGAAATGCCAAATCTATCGTTTATGCGCCTCGCTCGCGCCGGCCTGCAGAAAAATAAAGAAAAAAAGTAAAATGGTCCATTTCGAGCAATTAAATATAGAAAAGAGTGTAAATAATGATAAATGGTCTCGAAATGCGAAAAATATGAGGGTAAAATGACAGCTAAATATATGCAAAAATGACGCATGTCATTCATGAGTGCTTCTACTTCCATTCCACCCAGCGATAGAAGGGGAAAAAGCTTACATACCCCATTGGGAGAAATTCAGCAACAACAAATAAATCAAGCAACTTATGGTTTAGAGAAAGGGATGGACAGAAAGAAAAACAAGGCATCATCATTATCAAGATGAGTAGTTGTTCCCATTCTAAAGATACTAAGTTTCATCTGTAGTGACCTGCTAACCAGCCTTAGTAACACATATTATGTGTTACTGTAGTACTGCCTGTAACATTGCTTCACACTCGATGCTGGATGTGTTACAACCTTTCTGTGCAACACATATTTTGTGCTACTGTGATATTTCTCTGTAACATAATTCTTCATGTGTTACTGGGTTGTGTTACCATAGCCCTGTCCTGTAGTAGTGTCATCTCTTCAACTTTCTCCATCAGGAAGAGGTGAGTAATGGCGGCGAGCGTTTTTTCTAGAGTAGATTGACTGTGGCGAATGGGTTTTGGGGGTGGATGTAGCGGCGAGCGGGGTGGCGGTGACCGGGTTGTGGTTTTTCTTAGGTTGCGACGATGAGCAGTTTTTGGGGTTTAGGGTTTTCGGAGCTTTGTGGCGGTGGCGATTGGGTTTAGGGGGAGGCGACTTGGGGGGGGGGGGGTTGCAGTACTTGAGGATGTGGCGGCGAGCAGGGGGTACAGGCACGTGGTTTGTGATTTTCAGGGGATTGCAGCGATGAGCAGTCTTTGGCGAGTGGGATTTCTGTGTTTTGTGGCGGTGGCGAGCGGGGTGGCAACGAGGGATGTGGCAGTGAGCGGGGTGGCGACGAGGGTGGTGCGGGCACGGGATGTGTTTTTTCAGCTGGTTGCGATGACGAGCAGTTTTTCGGGGGAGTGATTTTTTGGGGTTTTGAGGTAGCGTTGAGTTGGGTGGCGGCGAGCGGCAATTGGGGGAGATGATGTTGCGGTTAGGATACACACCGTACTGCAAAATGGGGGCACACGTGGGTTGTGTTTTTTTAGGAGGTTGCGCCACCGAGTAGTTTTGGGGAGCGGACTGGTTGGGCATGTTTGGTAATGTGGCGGCAAGCAGTTTTCCTGGATTTTTTTGGACGACATTGTGTTCATGCACTTTTTTGCTAGTTTCTTGTTTGGGACTTTTTTTTTGTGTTTTCTCTTTACTGTGATATACTACTACACAATGACTTCATATGCTAGTCGCGCAGTTTAACATTTTTTTGTATAGTTTTTAAATGATCAAACCCATAAATATTTGAAACTACTATAAAGGGAACCAAACTCGATATAGAACAACAAGCATATCACAATAAGTTTTTAGGGATAGCAATTCATGATAATGTGGTACGCATGTTAACAAAAACTTATGAATTATGCCACTATGTACAAAATAATTATTTTATAGAAATCTACCTATATGTTACCCATTCAAGTATTTTTGACAAGTAGTTTCTTCCATGTCAGGTTAACATGTGTTGCATAGTAAATACAAAGGATTGAAGAGGGACAGTTGAGAAGGGTGCTAATTGTGCAGGGCCTTCCACTGGCGAGTGTTGCTCTAAATGAGGGTAGAATCATGAAATGAAAATTCTGTGAAGATCACAAAAATGATTTCCATAGTTTTTTGATACACATTAGCATCACAAAAGTTTTGTTTGGATTTCTTACTGGTTACATGGTCATACGTGGTTTCCCAGTAAAGATCTGTAATGAAGGTAGTTTGAGAGAATTTTGCTTTTGCTTACTCCTGACATGGGGCGGAAAGGCTCCCTGTGAAGCAATTTAGGCATATAAAATGGCGAGTGTTTGCTCTAAATGTGGGCAGAATCATGAAGTGAATATTTTCGGTGAAGATAAGAAAAAAAAATGATTTTCTTAGTTTTTTGATACATTAGCATCTCAAAAGCTTGGTTTGGGTTTCTTACTGGTTTCATGTTCATATATGGTTTTGCATGTAAAGATTGTAATGAAGGTAGATTGAGATAGTTTTGCTTTTGCTCATACCTTTCTTACGTCCGACATGGGGAGGGGGGAGGCTCCCCGTGAAGCAGCTCAGGCAGATCCAAAGAGAAGCTATTTGCTTACAGGAGTGTGGAAGGGAGAAGTACACGAACAGCGTGAGTTTTGATCTAAGGGGTAGTCGGGCGACGCAATGTTAGTCTGGTGACACATTTTAGGCCTACGTGGACCTTGTGGTGGGGGTGGGTGCTGCGCAGCATGTCTGCGCAGTTGGAAGTATTTTGTCATTTAGTGATTTTACGGGTGTGCACGCAGTGCCATGAGTTGACGGTCGGCCGGTCGGTAGTCGATTCCAATTTTATTTTACAGCTAAATGTACGGCCTACATCAGTACATGTCATGCTATCATTGAATTGGGTTTAGTTACAACTATTAATGGCAATGAGTACATTAGCGAGATATTAATTACAGTAACTACACTATCTTATACTCGTTAGCAAAACAATTTTGTTTAAATAAAATCTAATGGTGAGAGGGCCCATTGGAAAGTATCCATCTCATCTTCGTATTAAAATTTGTTCCTCAATTACTAATGGGTACACATGCCATACTAGTGGTGTTAATTAAATATTAATTTTACATGTTAATGTGTGGGTCCTATGTGTCGAAGACACATCATCAAATCTTAATTAACCTCCAACAAAACTAACTAATTGTGGGGCTCTGTTGTCATGCATATATAATACCAAATTTCACTACTACAGAAAAGGTCATCACAGACGGTTCGAAAACGTCATCACAGACGGTTTTGTGAGCCGTCTGTATTTATGGGTCAGTGATTATCGAAGGTCATCACAGACGGTTTTCGAACCATCTGTGATTATGGGCTATCACAGACGGTTTTTACTCAGTTCAAAACCGTCTGTGATTACCAGCTATCACAGACGGTTTTTAACTCAAAACCGTCTGTGATTATCAATTATCACAGACGGTTTTTAACTAAAAACCGTCTGTGATTATCAGCTATCACAGACGGTTTTTAACTCAAAACCGTCTGTGATATTCCCTTCAAACCCTAAATATATTTCTGTTTATTGGCTAGCCTCAGGAAATGCTAGCCATGCCCTCTGAAACAAGCAGATAATCACAGACATAAAACATATACAATTCACACATCTCATTTCATTTCAGATACATTTCACAGACATAAAACATCCAATTGACAACGCACTTCATTTCACAAACATGTATAAAGCATCCATTTCGCAAATCAATTCATTGAATTGAAATAAAATATCCATTAACAAATACACAAATACACATTTCACAAACATATATAAATACACAATTGACACTGTATTTGCACTTAGAATTACAATAAAAAATCATTCTGGGCAGTGGAACTCTCCATCTGATCTTACGACTTTTGTCCACAAAAACCAAATGAGCGCTCCTCGAATTTTTGCAAAATCCGGCTGTGTCAATGCAGATGTAGAGATGGACGCAGCCTGTCGTCGAGTCACGTGTTTATTGAACGTATGTGGCGAACGATCTTCGTTATTCGAAAAAGTTAGATTAGTTATTCGGAAGGAAAGAAAGAGTACAATGTACGTACCTATCGAGTATTTGGGTGATAGCTGTGTACTTGGATTTGTTCTTACTTAGAGAATCAAGGTATATAGCCTTGTTCCATCAAGTCCTTCTTTTTCCCGCAAAATTCAAGTCAATTTTATTACAAAAGTGCAAAAAAAGACATTCCAGATTTTTCGGTGAGCAGCCGACATAGCCGACTTCTTCGGTGAGCGACTATCCATCTGCTTCCCACTCCTCTTCATCTCTGGTCTCTGGATCACGTACGCCAGTAGCGATGATTCATCTAACTGAATCATCGGATCACGTACGCCAGTAGCGATGTGTCGGGCCCCTGGATTACCAAACCCGGACCCTCTGTGTATTACAGCACTAGTCCCAGATCAAAGCTAGTGCACACAGTCAAACAGAATGGGAAACATCACCATCAACGATTTATTACAATAGATAAGAGTACTGACCACCGGGTCTCATTATTACAATGGAGGTTTAAGACCTCGCACACAAGAAATAAAGCGGAAGCAAATAAAACTCGAGGACGACCCATCAATTCGCCACAGGCAATTGACTGGGGAAGCGCGACCTAGTCCTCCGGGAAGAATCCATCGCAGCCACAAGCGAAGCAGTAGTCGTAGTCACCTTCTTGAGCTTCAACTTCCTCTGAGATTTTATTTTTAAGTGTAGCATGTGAGTACATAAAGTACTCCGCAAGTCTTGGGAAAAATGCATAGATGCAAGGCTTAACAAAGGAAGGCCATATGGTTCTTTTGCACAAAGCAATATTTGAAAACTCAATTACTACTAATTATTTTCGAAGGCAACAATTTAATGAAGTAAATGTTTTAACAGAATTAACTTTCTAGTGAAGGTTCCAACTACCAACACTAGCTAACCAATTACCATTGGTCAAGTTTAAACTGCGGGTTCCATCCACCCTCTCTGGCTCCATCCGCCAGGATTCCCTTCCGAGAGTTCCCTCCACCCTCGGAATACAAAACTTTTGATTTTAAAACAAAGCCAGAAATCTACCATGTGAATGCATTCCTTGCCCGCCCTTGACCATGGGCACGGCTATTCGAATAGTTTTACACTCTACAGAGGTTGTACAACTTTACCCACAAGAGATAAATTATCCTAAAAGTCAACACGCTTCCTTTGGCATGAGACCCAGATAAAATACCACAAAGCCTTTACCTCACTCTAATCTAGCTAGATACCACCCACTGAGGTTTCACCGCAGAAGGGTTAAATCCGCCCAATCTGAAGCCCCCTCTTGCGCCATATGAGTACAGTAAATCCCTGTCCCTCACTGTGAATAACCAGTCCATCCCTGGCATCCACTTTCCACTGGTGGCAGCTAAACTAGACTATCATAAGTTAGTCAGCTAGGTCGTACCCATATAGACTTGTGGTTGTACGGTTAATGCTCAGTTTGGACAAACACAAGCGTCGGTCCTTAATTGACTAGGGTGGAACATACACTTAACAAGTTCTCGTGCTTACTGCACCAACCCAAACAGCCATCCACCCTAATCTAAACCATCTTTCACATTTTTATTTTATTTTAAAATCACAGTGACAAATCCAATTGCCACTTCACTTTCAAACACAAGGATTTAATAATAAACCATAATTTCCCATTTTCAAGATTTTCCAAAGTTATTAGATAGCAAGACTAAGCATCAACCTACCATTCTAATATTCACAAAGATTAATAGTAATCTCATTATTGAGACAAAGGAAGTTCTAGGGTGACAAGGTACATGGCAATCAATGTCAACTGAGGGCATAACAAAGTTGGAATAACTAATTCCTAAAGATTTGAACTAGTGACTTTATGTAAATAGCGATGCACATAATTTAAAATATTTTAAAAACATTTCTAAAGCATAGGCTCAAAATGATCAAAGGAGACTTGCCTTCTTGCAGGTTTCTGGGTCTTCTTGCTGCTGTGAAGAGGGTTCGTTGACAACGTTGGAATCTACGCGAGAAAAGACGAGGCAGCAAAGCAAATAAATACAAACGAAAATGCAAATAAAATCCAAAAATTCAACAGAGGCCATAGTTGGATAGATTATGATTTTAGAAGAATTTAGAAATTTGAATGGCTGGATTTGGAGTTAAAATGAGAAAGTTATGCTCATTTGAAAATCTCAGATTTGAATAAATCTAGAAATTCCCAAATTTCTAACAGGTGGGGCCCACTGGAATATTAGATTTTAATTTCTATTTTTATTTTGAGAGACTGACAGGTGGGGCCCACTGAACAGTAACCACTGGTGGTCACTAACATGTGGGACCCACTGGACAGTGAGCCCACTGACTCAACCTCTGACACATGGGACCCACTGGACTCCGGGCCCACTTGTCAGAGACAGCACAGAGGGGTGGGGCCCAGGCGGCAGTGGCCTGCGAGGACAGCTGCCACTGACGGGTGGGGTCCACTTGTCAGCGCGGTTTAATTAAGAAAAACTCAACCTCCGCGTGCGGAGCCGAGGGCTCGAACGCGCGCCGAGGGAGTCGGGGGAGGGGAGAGCGAGCGGTGATAGCCAAGTGAGCGGGGAGGCTTTGCCTACCCATATAGGGCAATCAAACCTTTTGAGTTACCTGCCGGAGGGGAGGCCGGGGAAGGTGGCCGGAGGCAGGGTCGTCGGCGGCGAGGGAGGGTCGGAGGAGTTCGGGTGACGCGTGAAATGCAAACCCGGAGCGGAGACGAATCCAACAGAGGGGTTGGCAGGGCTCGGGGACGGGCGGAGGGGGCCGGCGACGAGGGGGAGGCGGAGCTGGCTCGGGTCCTCCGGTGCGACGGCGCTCCGGCGGCGGGGAGGGGCGGCTGAGGTGTCGGGGAGGATCGCACGGCCACGGGGGTGCTCGAGGTAGCGGCGGCGAGCTACGGGGAAGACCGAGGCGACGGCGATTACTCACCGGAGCACTTACCGGACGCGCACGGGGAGCTTCTGGTGCGACGGCGCTCGGGGCTCAAGGGGAGAAGTGGAGGGCGCTGGGAGGTGGTGCGGAAGGAGGCGAAGCCGAGGGAGCTATTTATAGGGGCGGAGGAGGGGACACGGGCGCGCAATTGCTCGCCGGTGTGTCGGCCGGGAAAAGGAAGGAAAGGGGAGAAACGGGAAAGAGGGGGCACCGATGGAAGGGAAGCCCGGGAGATCGGGGATTCGGTCGCGGCGGCGTCCGGGACTTCCAAAACCGAGGGGGCCGGGTAAGGCAAGGCGGGATCCGGCGCGGTCTCGGTCGGCCGGCGAAAAAGGAAAGAGGGGGAAGGAAAAGGAAGGCGCCGGCTCCGCGGGGACGACGGGTCTGACAGGCGGGGCCGGGTGGCAGCGGGAGCGAGGGTGAGTGCGGCTGACGGGCGGGGCCCGCGGGTCAGTGGGGGTGAGGTGGGAGTGAGAGCGGGCGGCTGGATGGCCCGCGCGGAGACTCGGCTCATCCGAGCCGTCCACGCGTCGGGCAAGGAGGAGGGGAAGGCGGGGCCGCCGGCTGACGGGCCGGGCCCGCTGGACAGCGAGGGGGAGGGAGGTGCGGCCAGGATCAGGCCGAGCGGCGACGTGGGCGGATCTGGGCCGTCCACGCGTCGGCTGGAGGAAAAAGGGAGGGACTTTATTTTCAGAATTTGATTTTGATTTTCAGAAAAGGCTAGAAAATTATTTAGGCCTCAGAAAAAATAAGAAAATACCTCCAAAAATTCCAGAAAAATTCACAGAAGCTCCTGGAGATATTTTGGACTTAATAAAATTATTTCCAACTATTGTTGATATTTAATTTTTATATTTTGAATTACTTTTTAAACTCTAAAAATAGTTTTTAAATTCCAGAAAATCCAGAAAGGCAATTAAAAGCCAGGCAAAATCCAATTACCTTAAAATAATTAATTTGAATTTAAATTTTTCAAAAAGCCAAATTTTGGGATGTGACACGATGATTCATCTAACTGAATCATCGCTACTGGCATACGTGATCCAGAGACCAGAGATGAAGAGGAGTGGGAAGAAGCAGATGGATAGTCGCTCACCGAAGAAGTCGGCTATGTCGGCTGCTCACCGAAGAATCTGAGAATTTCTTTTTTTTGAACTTCTGTACTAAAATTTCCTTGAATTTTGTAATACTATTACTACAAGGTCTCTAAACAAAGTGCCTATCCTAGCACCTACTTTAGTTGCAAAAACTATAAACCAAATAGCAAAGTCCCTAAACAAAGGTCTATGAAGCAAATGACACAAACTAGTGTATCCGGTTCATTGAACGGGAACACTATAGTATGTCACTTGCTTCATTTGCTGTTTTTTGTCTAGATACAAGGAGCATTTGGGTGGAAAGATCAACTGTTTCGTCAGGCGCATGACTGCCAATTCGAAGCATAGCATAGCATCCGAGGCACATCCGAGGCCTGCTGCTGTGTCTTGAGGAATGCCAAGAGCTGGTATTCAGATGGGTTATGAGAATAAGATTCATATTTTATAGTTTGAGGAATGCCACATCTGAAGACCAGCTCTTGGCATTCCTCAAGACACAGCTGCAGGCCTTGGATGTGCCTCGGATGCTATGCTATGCTTCAAATTGGCAGTCATGAGCCTGACGACACAATGTATTTCTTTCCACCCAAATGGTCAATGTATCTTTTGCAATAATCGCAAGATTTCTTGCTTCATGCCCTTTGATCATATGCTCCCTTGATTGGTTAATTTGTGCTCTCAAATTGTAGGGTTGCACATGATAAGATGAGGAAGCAAGAAAATTGATGCTCAATGTTAGGAAGAGAGGAGAGGAGTAGAGGGAAGGGGGAGAAGGGAGGGGGTGATGTGGACAGAGAGGGGTTATGTGCCTATACTATATACTATGTACTATGTACTATGTACTATATACTATATACTATATACTATATACTATATACTATATACTATATACTAACACAACAAGCAATGTAATACGTACCAATGTAAACTAAGCAACTGCAGTAAACAATGTACCAATGTAGTATGTACCAAATAGCAAACTAATTAAGCTACTGCAGTAAACAATGTACCAATGTAATATGTACCAAATAGCAAACTAATTAAGCTACTGCAGTAAACAATGTACCAATGTAATATGTACCAAGCATCAAGCATCAACCCTAAACACTAACAGTAAGCATGAAGCATCAACCCTAAATATGTACTAAGCAACTAACCATAACAGTATGAAGCATCAAGCATCAACCCTAAACACTAACAGTAAGCATGAAGCTCGGGGAGGGATTTGATGACCTTAGGGTTTTGGTGACCTTAGGGACGCAGGAGGAGGAGGCGGCGGCGACGGAGGAGGAGGAGGAGGCGACGACGACGGAGGAGGAGGAGGCGACGGGCTCGGGGAGGCGGCGACGGAGGAGGAGGAGGCTGCGGCGACGTCTTCGTCCGGGGAGGCGGCGGCGACGGAGGAGGAGGAGGCGACGGGCTCGGGGAGGCGGCGACGGAGGAGGAGGAGGAGGCTGCGGCGACGTCTTCGTCCGGGGAGGCGGCCGGCGAGGGCTGGGGGAGGCGGCGGCGACGACGGGCTCGGGATTTAGATCTAATCGAATAACTGCAGCGCACACGAAAAACCCTAGCGAGAGGGTATATGTAGGGAGATTATCACAGACGGTTCTAAACTAAAAACCGTCTGTGATAACCAGTTATGACAGACGGTTTTTTTATTAAAAACCGTCTGTGATAAAATTATCACAGATGGTTTTTTATAAAAAACCGTCTGTGATAAGCTTCATACCAGAACGCTTCGCACGTGTTTCGATGCCAGAACGCTTCGTGTTTCGATCGTCTAATTAACGTCTCTTGATTGTTATACGAAGCGTCTATATCATTAATGTTTGGGTAGACGAACCGTTTGTGCTAAAGGTTAAATATGCGCTCCTAATCCAGGTCTCTTCTACGTACGTACAATACAATATACAATACAACATGGCTTCTACTACTGTTCTTGTGATCATCTCCTTCCTCTCATCTGTTCATCACGAATTGTTCGGCTGGAACCTTACACAGGCGGCCAGCAATTTGCATCTGGAGCAGCTTCTCCGCACCCGCCCTGCTCTCCTTCCCCGACTTTCTTGCATCCGTCAGCTTGACCTGATCCTCCGCCGTCGACGGAGGCGTCTCGCTGCCGCTCAAGAAAGGGAAACAGCCCTCACCCTGGTTCTTCTCCACAATGTGCGCAACGCGGAAGAAGCTCTACACGCATTGCAGAGACTGATGGATAGCCTTGCTGATCAAGCAGAAACGGCAGATTCTGAGGAATCTTTTCATGCTATCATCTACGACATTATGGATGCTGCTGATCATTTGCCCAGGCTGCACGAGGAAGTGCTGAGGACAAGGGCAATCTTAACGGCGTTTGAGAATTTAGCGGCTGATCCTCCAAGTCCCCAAGTTGAAGAAGAAGCTTACGAAGCCCAAAAGAATACAATCTGGGAAACTCTTTACCTGTGCGACTTTTGTAATAAATTTGCCTCTAATTGAAATTAATAAATTTGCCTTTAATTTGTGATCTCTTGTCTCAGTAGTTCTGTAGTTAAGTTATTAGAAGCAATGTGTACTTATATATTAACCTCTGATCTAGAATATGACAGACAAAGGGACATCACAGCCGGTTCTTGTGAAAATCCGTCTGTGAACATTCCCAGACGGTTCTTAACAACAACCGGCTGTGATAGTCGACACAACACAGACGGTTTTTAATAAACAACCGTCTGTGATAATCCCAGATTATCACAGACGATTTTTAATAAAAACCGTCTGTGATATTCTAGTATCACAGACGGTTCAGCGGTAAGAACCGTCTGTGATACTCCTTTTTCCCGCCACAAATACCACAGACGGCCTTCAAATTAAAACCGTCTGTAATAGTTTACATTACAGACGGTTTCACAAAACCATCTGTGATTTGCCGTCTACTATTAGCCTTTCTGTAGTAGTGTTTGCATTTTAGCAGAAACACTAATGTCACAATTATTCCAGTTCAATCTAATTACTAGGCCCAGCTGACATAAATACATCATATTAAATTCTACACCGTTAAAAGAATTGCCAATGGCCTACAGCCCACATGTCATTGGGACAATATATAAATAATTATATTTTAACAGAGATACATAATTCGATTTTAACATGATCCCTAATTAAAGTTGCACCTTTAAATTAAATTCTAATGACAAACTAATTATCTTTAAGTAACATCCAACTTTAATTAACATCTAATACTAATTAATTTTAGTTAAACTTTAATTAAGTGGGGACCAGCTATATCTGTACACACAGGGAGAGAGGGGGGATAGAGAAGGGAAGAGTAGGCAAACATGAGAGGTGGCATGCGTGGCTCTAGAGACGGCGGCGACGGTGAGTGAAAGCCTGAGAGGGGGCGGCGATGATCAAAATGCGTTGCTTGGAGGGAGTGGGAGGTAGGAATACCAATGCCCGTGGGACCTAGAAAACACGGTTTTTCGAACCCTATGTATTTACCGTGTTAGTCCCATGATCAGTTGCTCGCACACACATTTACATCGTTGAGATCAAATCTATACACAAATGAAATTAAATAGGGTACTATATAGTACTTAACAAGCTAACATAGAAGGGTACTATATGGTACTTAACAAGCTAATATAGACCTACACGACGATAGGTTACAATGGTCGACTAGCCAAATAAATCACTTGAAAGAGTCTTGCAGTGGAAGAGATAGAGAAGAGAACAAAAATCCCACGTGGTATGCCTCATTCCCATGGGCAACCGAGGGTTAGTGTCCTAGAATTCGACCTCTTCTTCGCCAAATTTGGGTACATAGAAGTAGCCAAGGGGTCTTCATGTTCTTGTTCTGGTAGGTGTAAAACAAGCTACGATGAGTACAAATGTACACCACAAGACTTTTGATCAAAGGTGTTGTCCATGCAAGCTTGTCAAGAGAATGGCTAACCTACTAGGTTTGTTTTGCACAAAACAGGTTTTATTTGCAATAGACATAATTAATTTTTGTAAGAGCAACTTGTACAAACATTTGGATGCTTCTCAAAGTAACGACAAATAACCAAGGATAAGCTACTAGAAGAACATGGTAGTCCTTTGCCATAATCTTATCATAGTGACGAACTCTCATCAAACATTTTCAGCAGAGTTTTCCAAGGTTCTCAACTTTTTTGAAACTATTTTTTGAAATAAAAAGTAGCTAACCAAGTGTGGTATTACCAAGTGTTGTCCATAACCGAGGACATGGCTATTTGAATATATTCACATTCTATAGAGGTTGTACATCTTTACCCACATGATACAATCAACTCACCATGGTCATCCATGACTTGCCATACAACTTAGTATGCAATTGAGTGACTGTAACGAGACTTTTACAATATCTTGCCCTAGCGATAAACCGCCTGTTGAATCATCACCTCAAGACTTGGGCTTCACTTACCATCATCAAGAGAGCTCAAGCATTATGTAGGTAGGCCTTGCACTCACTATGCAAGAGCCCCTTAGAGCATGGAGATCCATTACCAAGCCCTCACGACCATCAAGTAAACCTACCATCTACAACTTGCGGTTTAAAGCTGAGACTCAATAAATTATTACACCAAGTATGTCCCACACCAGAACATGTGGTTTGTACAAAAATGCTTGGATCAACGACACTGAGGTTTGGTCCTTACCGACTCAGGCAAAACTACCACAAATCTAGTTCTCGTGCAAACTGCATCGGTCTTAATGAACTATTCACCCATGTCTAAAATATTTCTTTATCTTTCCACTTTGACCAAAACATCAGAGGCAACTCCTTTGTCCGACATTTTCTAAACATTTTCCAAAAAGGACCCAACTAGAGTTTTTACCATAACCGACATTTTTACCAAAGTTGATCATAGCATGGCTAAGTATATATGTCTTGTAAACCTTCCTAGAATTCCACAAATATTCACTAATATAGTGGATATTATTCCTAGGCTGACAATAGTAGGGGTGTCAAATCAGGGTTAACAATTTCGGCGAAATTTCGGATTATTCGTTCATTTCGTTGCCCAACGAAAGAAGCAGCATTCGGTCAAATTTTTCGCTATCATTTGAATTCACAAGCCCGGCTATATAGTACATACAGCCCAAACACCGCCAATGCAGTCCCACAATACAGCCCATACGGCCCAGCTACCTGCTCCTTGGCTCATCTCTCATGCCACCCAGCGATCCCTAATTCCCCAAGCCCTATTTCTTCAGCAGCGCCGGTGCAGAGCAATAGCAGTGCAGTCCCTCCCTCCTCGATCGACTCGATGGCAGCTCCCCCTCCTCCCCTATCGACTCGACGGCGGTGCAGCTCCCCCACCTCCCTGATCGACTCGATTGTGGCGCTGCTCCCCCTATTCCCTGATTGACTCGACAGCGATGCAGCTCCTCCTCTTCCCCGATCGACTCGACAACAGCGCAGCTCCCCCCTCCCCGGTCGGTTCAATGATGGCGGCACAGCTCCCCCTCCTCCCTGGTCGACTCGACGGTGGCGCAGCTCCCCCTCCTCCCCGGTCGACTCGACAGCGGCGCAGCTTCCCCTCTTCCCCGATCGACTCAACGGCGAGCTGCTCCGGTTGATGCACAGGGAGTTGTAGGTCTGAGTGCAGATGCAATTGTAGTTGCAGTTGAGGATTGTTCATCTATTAGCTAATGTTTCAATATTTGTCTAAATTTTGGTTAACATTTCATCAAAATTTAAATGATGGTTGAATATTTTGTCCGAATTTTTAGCCGAAATGACGAAATTTCGTTCATTTCGTCTCTTTCGCTGCCCTCCGAAAGTTTTTGCAAACCGAAAGATTTTTCCCTGTGTCAAATTCTCAAGCTATGATGGAAATAACAATTAGATAATAACTAATTGCTGAACATAACATAGTCATTTATCCAAAATAAGCATGCATATGAAGAATAAACAATCACTCATCTGGAAAACATAGGATCAACATTATCGAAGGAGAGTGCTTGCATAACTCTCAGTCTTGTCCAGGATTGACCTCGTATTATTCTGGCACTTTGGTATCTAAACGGGAAAAAACATAAAATACAAATAACATCCAAATAAGCTCAAACAAACTCCAAATTCAATATTTCTATGCAGAATGAAATTTCATGATTTTAGAAAAATTTAGACATGAAAATCACCACAAATGGTGTTCGTATGTGGGTGAACAATCTTTTCGAAGCTTTATCGTGAGGGAAATTTTTGAAAAAAAGGGAAAAAGTACTGTGCTAGGGTTTAGTATTTTTTATTTTCTCCCAAAAGAAAAACTAGGATTATTGCGTCATTGTTGATGTCATCAAGGAATTAAATTTCGGCTGGAATTATATTTCTTAAAGATATGTGAGCCCAGGCCTATGAATCGGGTCCACGGGAAGGTGTCTTGGTCCATGCCACAGTGTACTGGGTTCTTGGCAAACGAGGCTACTGCCATGCAAGCATCGGTTTGGCTACTAACAAGGCTTAGTATTGCTGACGTGGTGCTAACGTGGCTCAGACATGGCTTCCACGTGTCAAGACCCATGTGTCGACAACACAGGTCAAGGGAGGCGGCGATGCTGCTCAGCTGAGCTTGTGGGTGAGCTCATTGGCGGCGAGGCAGAAAACGGAGTGGTCTAGACTGCTGGGTCAGAAATAGATAGAAGAGCTCATGGCAAAGCCATCGGCGGTGATGGTGATCAGTAATGAGCTAACAACGACGAGAGGCGGCGGCGAAGTCTGGTGGGTGACGGTGAAATTGCAATAGAATGAGCATACGGGCTGGTGGGTTCGCTTCCTAGGTTCACTACGATACTAATGGTGGTGACACTAGGACCAATGGTCATCGGTACAATGACTACAACGACGGCGAGCGGTGGCCCTAGCTATGGCTACGGCGGTGTCGGGACCCCGGATTTCCGAACCCGGACCCTCTGTGTATTACAGCACTAGTCCCAGATCAAAGCTAGTGCACACAGTCAAACAGAAATGATTACATAACCAACAACGCTTTATTACAATAATTGAGAGTACAGACCGAAAGGTCTTATTATTACAACTGAGGTTTCAAGACCTCACACACACACAAAACACAGCGGAAGCAGAAGATAAATCCAGCGATGACCCATCAATACGCCACAGGCAATTGACTGGGGAAGCGCGACCTAGTACTCCGGAAATCCTTCGACAAATCCACACGCGAAGAACCAAACAAAATAAATTCAGATAAAACCCAATTAAAATCCAAAAATTATAAAATATATATTGACGGATAGATTATGATTTTAGATGAATTTAGGAGAAAGAATCAACAGATTCGGAGTTCGTATGAGGGAGATCCAATATCTGGAAGTTTTGGACATCACATGAAATGATAACAAAATACGAGGATTACTTTTTGAATAGTACAGTGTCGGTTGGCTACAAGGTGGCTGACGAATGGGCAAAATGGAATGTTGGCAATGAGGCGAAGGTGGTGACATGGGTACGGTGACGAGGAACGGCGGCAATCACCCGCAGTCAGTGAAAAACGGCACCGACTGCACGGTAGCGACAACAGCAGGTTGGAGAGATAGTACCGGGTATGGAACGTGGAGACGTAAGATGAGCGTGGGGTAGTACATGGCATGGTGAAGTTAGGAAAATTATTGGCTAAGCTGAAAATTAATCGGAGACGATACAGTCGACGTTTGAATGACGACAGTGGAGAAACAGGAAAAATTTGATATCTTGGTGCTCGGTAGAGCGAATCCAAAACCATTTGAAAGGTAGCTACCTGGGATGGTTTGGCACGATATGACGCGAACGGATTGGGGAAAACACCAACGGATAGACGGAGACACGAGATGCCATTGGCGGCCATGGCGAGGTATCGGAGGTGAAACTTTGTGGAGGATTTTTGGGAAAACGGAAGGAAGCACGGCGTAGAACGTGGCGAGGCAAGTCTAAGAAAAATTACGGCATGGGCTAAGGCTTACCGGAGGCGACGAATTGACGTCGGGAAGTCACAAACGGCCATTTTCACGGAAAGCTCAATTCCTGATAATTGGCTCCACGAAAAATTAAACAAAATGGTAGAAAAATTTCTTAGAGGCTAGGACACAATATGACGCGAACAAAAATCGAAGCGCTTACCAAAAAGGGGTGTACGCGCGAAGGTACAGTTTTAGTGTCTGGGCCTGACAAGATCGATGAGGACTCGGGGAATCTTTAGGCGAGGGCGATGGAAGCACGATGTAGAACGTGTCGAGGCAAACTCAACGGTGCAAACGGCTCGGCCAAAGGACATCGGATGGTGGCGGAACACGGTGGAGAAGACATTTTGCGACCGTCCGGTAGACATTGGCATTTCGGGCAAACGGAGAGGAGTTAGCATGTGAGGTTTTCGGCGAAACGAAGAGTAGAGCGTGGGGAACGTGATGCTCACCTTGGTTTTGGTCGGGCATGCACGGACGGCCGGTGGCGACGCGAGGAACGACGACGCGCTATGGCCCACGGTGGCGACGGTGCTCCGGCGAAGTTCCGGCGAAGGCGAGGTAAGCACCGCGTAGAACGCGATGAGGCGAATCCGAGGATGTGCTCAAAAGTGGCGGGGCTCCACCGGACGAGGCGCAATAAGCCGAAGAACACCGCTTGGAACACAAAAGAAAAACTCCGATTGCGCCCAAGAGAAGAGGAGTGGGGACTTGATATTTTCGGGGTTGAGTGAGGATGAGGAGGGGCTCACGGTGCTTCCTTTTATAGGGGCGGGGGAGGTCCGAGATGGGAGATCAAGAGACCATGTCCATCAATGGCATGGGTTAATTTCTCGCAAAACGGCTCATGAATGAGGGGAAAACGGTAGGGAAATGAAAGAGTTTGATGAGAGGAGTTGAATGCAATTTATTTCGCTAAAAACCGTTGAGAAATTCATAAGGAATGAAAGCTTGAAAGTTGTGTTCATGGCGACGCCATCGCTCTGGACAGAAACGCACGCTCTTGAGAAGATGAATAGGAGGAGAGAGAAAAATAATAAAATAATAATTGTTTTTTTTTCGAAATAAATAAATAAATTCGAAAAAAATTCAGAAAAATTTCACAAACAACCTTAGAACCCGAAAATACCAAATAAAATAATTTCAGATTTAATTGAAGTATATTTTGACCATTTAAAATATTTTTACTTTCTAAGCTTTAATTTAATTCAAATAAATTCGAAAATTCCAAAAATTTGAGAAAAGGATAGAAATGGATAGATTGGAATTTTTGATGAATTTAGAAATTTGAATGGGCTCATTCGGAGTTAAAATGAAGAAATACGATATTTTGGAAGTTTAAAAGGAGAGAAAAAGAATAAACTGACTTTCTGGAATTATTTTTGAACTGAAATGACATCATTAAGGGAAATGATTTTCAGAGGAATTATTTTTCTATGGAAAAAGGAATTTATGATGTTAGGGTGACGTCAACAGAGATTTTGATTTTCTGGACGAATTATTTTTCAACAGGAAAAAGGGTTTTATTTACTGACAGGTGGGACCGGCTTTTGTGGACTGGGTCCGTTGACCGGGGAGAAGGCTGAGATTAAACCGGGCGAGGATGGATTGAATCAGGGAGGATCACGTGATGGCCGAGTAGAGAGGTTGAGGATTAAATTTGATTTAGATTTTGAAATAAAATTTAGATAAATCCAAATAAAGTTCAAATACTTTAAATTAATTAATTTGAAATTAAATTTTTCAGAGAACGAAATTTTGGGATGTTACAGGCGGTGATGACGCTAGAGGCTACTAGAAGCTAAGGCAAGATGCACGTAGGCTTCGGGAGCTCACTAGGGACACGACGATGTGGTCAGCGATGGTGGAAGATGTTGGTGGTGGTCAGTCTATAGTGAACCACAGCGGTGGTGAAGGCTTCAATGGCGCCACTCTTCTCGGCAATGCTCGACCAGAAAGGGTGAGCGCATGCGCTAGGGTCGAGGGCCGAGATGGTCCAGAAGCGAGGAATCGTCGAGGGGCTCATCAAAGAGGGAGAAAGATGACGATGATGAAAGTGACCGGTGACAGGGAAGATGATGCAATTCTGGTATTACTCTGAACCGGAGGTGAAATCAAGGGAACTATTAGAAGTAGTGAAGAGACACAAAACGACACGGTCAGGAAGGTAAGGGCTCACCGGAGTCGATAACGACCTTGGAGTTGCATGGCGAGGCATGCGCATTGGAGCTAAGGATGACGGTGTGTTTCGGGTACTCTAAATGAGAATGCTTGCTCGGGATGGCTAAAATGTGTGCGATAGGGAGTAATGAAGCTATGGTGAGCTCGACGGGGCTTTATAGGGTGAGGGATAAACACTATTAACCTCAGAAGTTCGTGTCCACATGACATGATTCACGGCGATGACATGCCGCAACACTCCACGGTGCTAGCGATGGCAGAACGGAGAAGAGGACGTCTCTGTATGTCGTGTAGAGAGCTCGAGGTAGTGTGGGAGATACAGCTATTGCAGGCCAACGTGTGCACTATGCGTGGGATCTCAACTTCAATGGCGTCCGTCCTAGGTGGAAGACGACATCTGGCGAACGGGGCCGACTTGTCAGCGATGGCAATGGCCAGGCAAGGGAGAAGGCACAAGGAGCACAAATTACGCTTTCGCGTGAAGAAGGCGAAAACGGAAGCGGCTTAGGCAGGAGGACCACAACGGGCCGAGATGGGCTAGGAATTGGCGAACAGTGCTGGACTTCAGGCTTGATTTGGCCCAAAGGGATTTGGGAATTTTAACACATTTCTGAATTGATTAAATCCAGAAATTTAGTTTTTGCACTAAAAATTAGAAAACAACCTAAAAATTTTTGGGCATGCGCTTTTGAAGTTTGCAGATTTTAATAAAATTATTTTCAGGTTTTTAACAGGCTTAAAAATAATTTTGGAAAATTTTTTAACTACTGAAAATAAGGGAAAATACTTTAAAACTTTTCAAAAATTTTAAAATGCACAAAAATGCATAAATAAGTTTTTCACACTATTTTAAATAGAATGGAAATGTGGGTTCTCACAGGGAGACAGCATCATGGCTCGAGCAGCACGCATAGGAGATGTGAGGATGCTCTAGGAGAGAGGCATTGGAGGGGAGCTTCCAGGTGATGAATGGTGGTTGTGGCGGCCGATTTCAGCTGGATTTAGGGAAGACGACAGCGCGACGAGCTGCTGATGAGGAAACCACAAATTAGCTGCCTGATTCAGGCCTAAATCTAGCAGGAGATAGTAATAAAGATGGGTTGCAATCCAATTACATGTAGGCAATACTGATGGTGTAGGCAATGATTGTGGTTCAGTGAATGTAGGAATTGCATGTTGTAGCTAGCTCTGTTTGTACTGTGGAGAAGAGTAGAGAAAAATATTTATATCTAAGCAAAGTTGTAACATTGAGTTTGAGGTTTTATCTGGGGCATGCATTTCCTTAACAATCCATCTCTGTTAGCAACAATCCATCTCTGTTAGCTAGCTATGCACTGTTGCGTTCATGACAGAAAAAGTAACTTTTTTACTTGTCCCGGCGGCCCGAGATAAGATAACAGTAGGACAAAAGCCCCAACATCTGGATTGATTGGAAACTTGGTTTGCGTTGAAAAGATATTGCCACCTCCTAAGTCGCCATTCTTTAGCAAATGACTTGAGACATGCCTCCTGTGAAGGTTCATTGCAAACTGGCAACTTGCATGTCTGACCCAGCGGCTGTGATGTATAAACCAAGTAATCCAAGGCAAAAACCAGGTGCTAGACACGCCAAACTTCCATAAGCACAGACGCCATCGTTCGCATCCCATCCCTGCCCTTACCCCACATGTCAGCGTCTGAAAGAAGCGTAGCTAAATTACATCCCGGTCAAACCCTTTGTGCCCAAGTCACATGACTTATTGACTTTAATTGCAATATATACACAGCCGCAACTGCCCATATATGATACGCTTTTGAGCTTTCTTCTCCCCCAGCTCTACCCAAGAAGAGTACGACCCACAAAAGCTCAAGATTATTATGGCCACCGGCGGGAGGCCGGCCACCATGCGCGCCGTCCAGTACAGCGGCTATGGCGGCGGCAGCGCTGCCCTCAAGGTCAGCTTTGCTATTTGCTGCTATCAAGCTAAGGCTTTGTTTGGAATGGATGATTTTGGTAGAATTTTTGTGGAACTATGCAGTTTCATGCAGGATTATTCGGTTCCAAATAGTCCCTAACATTTCTGCACGCACATTGATTTTGATGTTTTGAAGCCATACTAACGTACAATTTTTTTCTCGAGAACACGTAAAAGCTTTGGCGTCGTATCATTAAGGAGAAAGAAGTTCAATACAATGTGGCAACTAGATCATGCCACTCGCCAGATCATAAACAAAAGGAGGAAATAAATGATAAGCCATACTACCATACATATTGTTATTGTGATGGAGTGTGGGCATTAATCATGATTATCTTAGATGGTTGCTTCATAGAAATAAACAGCTCGTGGAAACGGATATGGAGTTGACTCTGTGATGGTTGACTTCAAAAGATTTTTTTTCTTCGAAGGAAACTGCAGGCCACTATATATTTTTGCTGTCTTCGGCTTATAAGATTTAATTTTTTTTGGAATACTTAGTTAGGTACCATTTTGCAAGTCTGGGTGCTTTGCAAATTGCAAGTTTAAATAGTTGAGGTTATCTCAAAGCACATTATTTTTTAAAAGGGAAATTAGCTCAAAGTAAATTGTATAAAATTCATCTATTTTTACTTCAGTATGTGGAAATCCCTGTTCCTTCACTGAAGAAAGATGAAGTTCTTATAAAAGCCGAAGCAGCAAGCATCAATCCAGCGGATTGGAAGATTCAGAAAGGGATGCTACGTCCTTTTCTCCCTAAATTTCCATTTATTCCAGGTATTCATGCATTTATTACTAGTCATTTAGTTATGAAAACATGAGTACTAATTACTGAAAGATATTATCTGTACACCATATTTTTTAGATAAAGGATATAAAATTCGGCCTCTATATCCACGAGGAATATATACAGCCAAAAGATACACGAGCTCTTAGGCTCAAAGCCTCAAAACTGAGGGGCAAAAAACAACAGGAAAGAAAGCTTAAGGACTATGAAAAAACAAGAAAGACTAAGCTTCAGCACTTTTTCTCCGTCCTTGCTTTCAACCAAGTCCCTACCCTCATCCGACTGTGCCATCCAAACTTCGGTCTGCTTTGCGTGAAGATGGACCTCCGAGGCGACGTCTCCAAGGAGGCGACGAGAGTCGCCGACGCCACCCGCCTCACCGAGGCAAGGTTTTCACCTAGAAATCAGTAAAACATAAGAGCTATGGAGTGCTACGACAACACCTCCAGGAAGGAAAATGGCGCCCGAAGGCGTCATTGTTGTCGAAACCGGTAAAAACACCGACAAGGCTTTCGCCAGCACCTCCACAACACCCCACGCACCACCCACACACAAAATAGACCGCCACCAACCCACCGGGGTTCTGCACGCCTCAAGACCATGGCATAGCCACCCTTGAACTCCACGACGAGCCACTACCTGCAATGACCGCCACTGCAGAAACCACTATGCGACGCCTATGCGCCAACACTGAGCAACACCTATGCGCCACCACTGAGCAGAACCTAACTAAAGAAGATAATGCTCACGACCCTCCGAGCAACCTTCACACCGATGACCGAAGAAGTGACGAACCGGAGGAGCAGCTCGTACACAACCTTGGGCAGGAAGACCCTGAAGAGGTTGATAGCCAACATGCGCACGCATGCCTAGACCATCAGCTCCGAGAGGGGCTCCCCCGCCGCGCCGACGCAGTCGACGAGGGACATGAGCACCTGCCGCTTCCTCTCCCTGTCTGGCGAGTCCCTGCCACAAACGGCGGAGAAGTCGAACACAACACAGCAGATGTTCAGCTCCGGAATTGATTGCAAGGGAATAAATTCCTTCAGATAATGCATAGTTTTGTCCTAATTATGCAAATGATTGGATTTCTCAAATGACTGATAAATTTTTTATTACCATCAAATGCTAATATAAGCACTCCGCTCTCTATTTGTGAAACAGTAACCGATGTTGCTGGAGAGATTGTTGAGGTTGGTTCTGCAGTACGTGAGTTCAAAGTTGGTGACAGAGTTGTGTCCAAATTAATTTTCTGGGTAATTTAACATGTCCTGATCTTTAGAATTCGTCTCATTTCATTTGAATTTTGTGATGAAAATTCGGACTGAATTTTTTTACCGTGCGTAAGAATGTAAGATTCCAGTAGACATGATGCTTACCAGCAGTTTCACATTAACCGCAGAACAGAACTTATCAGTTCAGTTTATAGTGTTCATCACTCACGA
Organism: Dendrocalamus latiflorus; assembly: GCA_017311315.1. NCBI lineage: Eukaryota > Viridiplantae > Streptophyta > Magnoliopsida > Poales > Poaceae > Dendrocalamus > Dendrocalamus latiflorus. Next base: position 30,576,436 of record CM029627.1, on the reverse strand, counting down.
GAGGAAAATTGTAATGGCAGAAAGCTGGCGGCCTCGCCGAGTACGTAGCAGCGTCCGAAAGCATCACCGTCGTCCTCCCCGCCGGAGTATCCACTGCGGACGCTGCAGGGCTGCCCATGGCCGGCCTCACTGCTCTCCAGGCCCTGAAGGCCATTGGCACCAAGTTCGACGGCACGGGCAGTGGCGCCAACGTCCTGATTACCGCGGCGTCCGGTGGCGTCGGCACGTATGCCGTTCAGCTCGCTAAGTTCGGGAACCACCACGTCACCGCCACCTGCGGCGCGCGCAACCTGGAGCTCGTCGCAAACCTTGGCGCAGACGAGGTGCTCGACTACAAGACCCCGGAAGGCGAGGCTCTGAAGAACTCGCCCGGCAAGAAGTACGACTGCATCGTCAACAACACGGACGCCGGAAAGTGGTCAACGTTCAAGCCGAGCCTGAGCAGCCACGGCAGAGTTCTGGAGATAGCTCCCAACTGTGGGAACTTTCTCGTGTCGATTCTGACATTGTTCTCCAAGAAGAAGCTGTCCATGGTGATTCTGTCTCTGGACTCTCTGGGGAAGGAGGACATGAGGTTTCTTCTGGAACTGGTGAAGGAAGGGAAGCTCAAGACAGTCGTCGACTCACGGTATCCATTCGAGAAGGTGGCAGACGCGTGGGAGAAGAGCATGGGCGGCCATGCGACGGGGAAGGTTATAGTTGAGATGTGAGTTGCACGTACGTTGAAGTGTTAATTTGTGCCGTTATTGTTTGTTAACAACTTATGTTACTGGCTTGTGTATAATATTAAGGAAACGAACCTTGTGTACTAGTTCCTTCTTTGAAGTGATCTTTCTTGTGAAAAGAAGAAAACAGTGATGGAAATGAGCTCTTGGTCCTTTTGATTTGATACTAGTCTTGTAGAAAGAGCCAGATCTTGTTAGCAGTGCAATTGATGCGCCGTACTTAGCCATTGCATGATTAGATAGCACACTTCTCTTTGAGTCAAATTCAACAAGAGCAGAACATATGTTTTCTTGTGAAAATCTTGGGGTCATGCTCATGGGAGAGGATGCCAAAGAGAAATTGCTTGAGTTGACCAGATTATTGTAGCCCATTGGAATGGGAGGCTGTAGGAATTTCAGTTTTACCTCAACCGCTACATTGTGTTCACCTTTGCTTGTACTTGCAGGGCTACTGAAGGACAAAACTTGATGTCTTGCTCTGTGATGTGCAGGAATTCATCAAACCGGTCGAGATGATGGTTGTTGAGCCATTTAGCATAGTTATGCTCCTGAACTATCTTAATGAACCCTATTATTTTGAAACGGAAACAGAAAGAAAAGCTGCCTATTGTATTAATAAAGCAGAAGTAAGCAGAGTTTGAAGTTCAAACCATTACGGGGTCAAACAGAAAATAAAAAAACAGAAGCGAAACCAAAAGGAAAAAAAAGAGAGGAAAAGGCGAGGCCTAGAAAAAGCTACGTTGAGCACCTGGAAGTGAATGAACCTTATTATGGTAAATATTTGGAACGATGTAATAGCTGAATTGAAGATTTCAACTTTTCCGACATTCTGTTGTATAGTACCTATGAATAAGCTCGCCATGGTGATTCTACCACTGCAAAGATGAGACAAAGCTTGTGGTGGAGCTGGAAAGCTTAGGACGGTCAATGACTAGTGCCATCTATTGAGTTTCATGCACCAGCCAGTACACCCAAAAGCTTAAGCTGATGAGGAAAGATGAGCAATTCACTTATACTTCAACACTCCCCCTCACGTGTAGGCTCCCTTAGGCCTAATACGTGGAATAGAAATGGACTGCAATTAATTTTTTTAATTGCGTCAGCCAGGTCTTGAACTCGAGACTTCTTAGCTCTGATACCATATTGAGTTTCATGCACCAGCCAGTTCACCCAAAAGCTTAAGCTGATGAGGAAAGATGGGCAATTCACTTATATTTCAACACCATCTGTCCACAAACGTGAAGAACATGGGTGGCAAGGAAAGTCACCGTTGATATGTGAAATGGATGTTTTTGTGTTTTGACATCTTTGTTAATTTCGTCGCTGCTAGTATATATAAAAAACTCGACCTGCGGGGGGGAAGACAGCCCCCCGGGCTTATATTAAGAAGAAGATCTTCTCACGCAGATCGAGAAAATCCCCGAACCCTTGCCCCACCCTGACACAGCGGCATCAGCCCATGTGAGAACGACCAATCCAGGGTGATCCCTAGACCAACAACATGGCGCGACCAACGACCTGGGCCAGCCTTTAGACCTGTGCTTTGGCTTATGGGGCAAGCGAGGGGATTTTTTCCCCAGCCTGAAATTCGCTCCCGGCGGGAGTCGAACCCAGGACCTGAGGGGTGCTACTAGAGCGCTCTAACCGCTAGGCTAGAGGCCCGTTCGCGTCGCTGCTAGTATATATGAAAGTTCATATATCTGTATTTCATCGAGTGCGTTAGTTCCGTCGTTCTGATGTGTATTTGTGTGTATAGCAATATTGGCATCCCATATTTATTCATTTTGTAAGGTGGTCATTCTTTTGAAATGTAAACAAAGGAAACAAACTATTTATCTATTTCATTGTACTTTTGTTAAAAAAAACGATGTACGTACCACGCTTGCTGTACAATTAAAATATACCATATTCCAACATTCCAAAGCCAGTGGCTTGTTGAACTGTTTATGAGTGACTCAATCTTCCAGTCTACATTGCAAGCATAAATAAGCCACTCCGTTGCTGTATAATCAACAATAGAGGCACATAGTTGCTCTTCCGGTCTACTGGGGAAAAATGACGATAACCAACAGCAAGTTAGGAATGGAAGTGTTGTAGGGGTGGCCTCCACCTAAGCCCAGCAGGCCTGTTAGGAGATTGTAAGGCTCGAAATGGGACATGTATAATGACGAAAGTACCCCTGAGGGGGATGTTCAGATGTAAGGGTATCACTGTAAAAACACTCCCCATGAGGATATATATACGATACAGGCCATGGGGGAAACCCTAAACCATTGCTCACCTAACTCTCCACTACCATACTCTCTCTCTGTTGGGTCTGTAGCCACAACAGTTGGCGTCGTCCGTGGGGAGGACAAGAGCAAGCCTCAGGATCCGAAGAGGAATTGCACTGAAAAAATCTCCATCGTCAGCGGCGAGGAAGAAGAAGGCGGGCGCGACGGAACCTCGCGTCAACACCAGGGCTTCGGCGTCAGCAGTCGCAGGCGGGGGCGGCGATGCGGGCGCGACAGCCGCCACCATCGGCGTTCACGACGTGACGCTCGATCCCGCCACCACAGCCACCACGATCGACCCCGCCACCACCGCCACCACGACTGACCCTGCCACCATCGCCGCGACGACCGACCCCGCCACCGTCGCCACGACGGTCGGGCACCGCATCCCGCCACTGCCGCCCCCTGCCACCATCGCCGCGACGACCGACCCCACCGCGGGCACCGCGACAACCGCCGGCAGCGCCTATCGGGTGGCCGGGGGCGGCAGTGCCGGCGCCCACGTTGGCATGGCGGCCATTCCCCCACCCGGAGTCCATCACGCCAGCGCAGCAGGCAGCCCGGGAGCACAGGCCATGGTCGCCGCTGTTCCAGCCGCGCGGCTGTCGAGACCCGAATATGCAAATCCGGACTCTCTGTGTTTACTGCACTAGTCCAGGATCGCACTAGTGCACACAGTCAAACATAGAGGTAATCATCACCACAATCACGATATTAAATAAAGAAAACTCAACTTATTAATCAAAATCCAAAAAAAATGAGACCTTATGGTCAAGCTTACAATCTCAATAGCCTTAGGGGCTTAACAAAAATTAGCAGCGGAAAATCCAAAATAAAACGTAGTGGCCAATCGACATGCCCACGGGCAATCGAGTGGGGAGCGAAGCCTAGAACGCGTAGTCGTCGAAGTACTCGCCTCCTGGAACCTCCTGCTGGTAGTACTCCTCTTCCTCAACTGAGCAACATAGGCGTAAAGCCGTGAGTACATTGGTACGCAGCAAGCCGTTTGTAACAAATGATGCAATATAGTATGCAAGGCTTACCAATGGAAGGCTGAAAGAGTTAATTTGCATAAAACAACATTTGAAATTACCATAAATAGATTGAAGGCGAATTGTAAATAAAACAATAATGAATAATCAAAGGAATTGAAGTAAACCACTTATGGACCTCCCATCCACAAGCTAAACCCACCCACTTATGGATATCCCATCCACAAGCCAAACCAACAGTGAATTAACCATCCACTGACCAGCTACAAACTTTCCAAGAGTAACTATACCTCGTGTGAAATCACCGAGCATTGTCCATGACCGAGGACGCGGCTATTCGAATAGTTTTACACTCTGCAGAGGTTGCACAACTGTACCCACACGATGTGATTAGCCTCGCGCTAAGGAAATCACAACAAGGCCTTTACAATGTTCAATTCCAACCCAATTCCGCCCGCTAGGGTTTCTCATCACACCCCCCTTGCGCCTCATGGAAATCAGCAACCATGTTCATCCCAGCGAGATTGAAATTGAAACATCCCAAATTAATCAGCCAGGTCTGTCCCATACCAGACATGTGGTTTGCACGGTAAGACTCAGATCAATGGCGCACAAAGTTAAGTCCTTAAGTGTACCCGGGTGAGACTTCCACATCCCACGAAGTGAATCCACACTTCCCCCTTCACTACACGATCATTCGCCCGAGTGAAAACCAATTTTGTATAACCACGCCAATGACACACCAATGCCATGGCACAAATTTTATAACAGTGGCACCAACCACGATTCGATATCTCATTAAGTCAAATTAATTAATCACATGTAATGATGAACCCAAACGATACTAAAAGCATGGCTAAGCATACTAATCGTACCATCCCAAATGTGATCGTAACATAGCATCACTACTAAGTTTCCCAACCTATGGTGACAATGGCATCATGGCATTCAAATTTAACAAGGAGGGAATTACTCAATTGAGGTGATAACTACCAATTACAAGGTTTGTATAAAAGTAGCGATGCAATGTAATTTAAAATAAAATATTTAAATAATAGATTGCAAATTGTGTTCAACATGATCAAAGGACACGACTTGCCTTGGCCTTGCTCAGTTGACGGCTCTTGATCTCCAAATCCGACGGCGGCTCCCTCGAACGCGTGATCTAACGAGAGAGAAAACAAAACGAAGAGACAAAATAAATTCAAATAAAATTCAAATGAACTCCAAAAATTCTCAAACCTGAACCAAAAGATAGAGCTCAATTTTAGATGAATTTAGGAAAAAGAATCGGGTCAATCGGAGCTAGGACAAGGGAGAACGGGGCTCTGGAAAATCTGGTTTTAGGAAAAAGGCTGAAATTCGGAAATTACACTGTGCTGTGGACCGGGTGCACGGTGAGATGGGTCTACGGTGGATCCGGCGCACAGAACAGTGCGGACCGACCGGCTGCTGGCGCAAGCGGCTAGGGCTGACGTGGCTGCTGACGGGTCGTGACACGCAAGCCCTAGGGCTGACGTGGCAAGGCTGACTGGGCGCTGATGTGGCCCGATCGGTTCACGGGTCTATGGTTCGGGCTGACGGGCGGGACCCACATGGCGGCGGCGGGGTGCACGGTGGATGGCGTCCACGGGGAGGCGAAGGGGCGGCTGGCGTCAGCGCTGACACACACGGGCGTGGGGACCGAGGCGGCGCGGGCGCGGGCCGGGCGGGACGGCCGGGCCGAGGAGTGCGGCGGCGGCGGCGGGGTGTCCGGGACGGCGGCGGTCTGGCTGGCGGCGACTCGGGACGGCGGCGGGGCTCACCGGCGACGGTGGACGACGGCGGCAACGGCGGCGACGCAGACGACGGCGACGGCAGGCGGCGGCGAAGGGATGACGGCGAACCTCGGGGTCGGCGCCCTTAAATACCCGGGCGGCGGCGGGTTAGGGTTACGGCAAGCGGGACGCGCGCGGGAGGCCGGAGGCCGACGCGTGGCAGGTGGCGGGCGGTGGGCCGAGTGGGCTCCGCCCACTAGGGTTAGGGGGGTTTATTTTCTTTTTCTTTTTCCAGAAATCCAAATAAACTTTAAAAAGCTCTAGAAAATAGCAAATAAATCCGGAAAATTCACCCAAAAATAGCAGGAAAATTCCTTTTGACACAAAGAACCCAATTAAAATATTTTCAACTTATGTTAATGTTTAATTTAACCATATTAAATCTAAATAAATTGTAAAAATTTCTTTTAAGCTTTAATTAATTCCAGAAAATTCCAGAAAATTAATTTTTGAAAATTGGGCTTTATAAACTCCAGAAAATCAGGATGTTACAAATCTTACCCCCTTAAACGGGATCTCGACCCCGAGATCCGGGCTCACTACTAGAATAGGTTCGGAAACTCTGCCTTGAGATCCTCTTCGCGCTCCCAGGTGGCTTCCTCCTCGGAGTGGTTGCTCCACTGAACTTTGCAAAAGCGAACAACTTTATTCCGGGTGACTCGCTCTGACACATCCAAGATTTTGACAGGACACTCTTTGTAGGACATATCCTCCTGAAGATCAATTGCCTCAACTGGTACAGCCTCCTCTGGCACTCTCAAACACTTCTTTAGCTGGGACACATGGAAAACATCATGTACCCCACTGAAGGACGCAGGTAGCTCCAATTGATAAGCAACCTCTCCCCTGCGTTTCAGAATTCTGAACGGACCGACATACCTTGGTGCAAGCTTCCCTTTTTGCTGAAACCTCTTCACACCTTTGAATGGTGTGATCCTGAGATACACAAAATCATCTGGTTCAAAACTCAGCTCTCGGCGTCTGGTATCCGCATAGCTCTTTTGCCTGGCCTGGGCAGTCCTCAACCTCTCCTGAATCAAACGGACCTTATCCTCAGCCTCTTTTAAACAATCTGGACCAAACACCTGACCTTCCCCTGTCTCTTTCCAATTGAGAGGGGTCCTGCATTTCCTGCCATAGAGTGCTTCAAATGGCGACATCTGCAGACTTGCCTGATAACTATTGTTGTAGGAAAACTCTGCAAAAGGCAAACTGCTGTCCCACTTAGGTCCATGATCTAGCACACATGCTCTCAACATATCCTCAAGAATCTAATTGACTCGCTCTGTCTGGCCATCTGTCTGGGGATGGTATGCGGTACTGAAATTCAGGTGCGTTCCCATAGCCTCATGGAAACTACCCCAAAACCGAGAAGTGAACTGGGACCCTCGATCTGACACTATTTTCTTGGGCACTCCACGCAAACTGACGATCCTCGACATATATAGCTCTGCCAATCTGTCACCGGTGTAGGTTGTCTTCACTGGAATGAAGTGAGCAACCTTGGTCAATCGGTCCACGATGACCCAAATCGAATCATAGCCCTCTTTGGTCTTAGGCAGACCGACTATGAAGACCATACCAATCTCTTCCCATTTCCACTCAGGGATTTTCAACGGCTGGAGCAAACCTGCTGGCCTCTGATGCTCTGCCTTAACTCTCTGACAGACATCACAAAGGGCCACATACTCAGCGATCTCACGCTTCATACTAGGCCACCAATATTTTTCTTTAATGTCCTGGTACATCTTGGTACTGCCAGGGTGTATCGAGTATAACGACTCGTGAGCTTCCTTTAGCAACAGATCCTTTAGCTCCTTCTTATTGGGCACACACAAACGTTGCTTGAACCACAGGGTTCCTTGGGCATCCTCTGAAAATCCCGACTCTTTTCCTTCACTCATACTCTTTTTGATGAGCTGAAGTGCCTCATCATCTGTCTGAGCCTGACGAATCTGACCATCCAAAGTGGGCTGCAACTCCATTGCTGCCAAAAATCCTTCCTCGACCAATTCTAAGCCGAGCCTTTGGAATTCCTCATGCAAAGCTGGCTGACTCTCCTTGACCATCACTGAATTACAATAAACCTTCCTGCTCAGAGCATCTGCGACCACATTAGCCTTCCCTGGGTGATAATGGATCCCGACATCGTAATCCTTTATCAACTCCAACCACCTCCTCTGCCTGAGGTTAAGCTCGGACTGGGTAAAGATGTATTTCAAACTCTTGTGATCCGTATAAATCTCACATCTATTGCTCAAGAGATAGTGCCTCCAAATTTTCAAAGCATGCACTACAGCTGCTAGCTCTAAGTCGTGAGTAGGGTAATTCTCCTCATGCAGTCTCAACTGGCGCGAGGCATACGCTACCACTCTCTTTTCCTACATCAGTACACAACCCAAACCCTTGCGGGAGGCATCGCAATAAATCTCAAAATCCTTGTTTAAATCTGGCAATACTAGCACTGGGGCTGTGGTCAAACTCTCCTTCAACTTCTGAAAGCTTTTCTCGCACTCGGGCGTCCAAACAAATTTCTTTTCCTTTTTGAGCAATTGGGTAAGTGGCTTGGCTACACTGGAAAATCCTTCGATGAAACGACGGTAATAACCAGCCATACCCAGAAAACTCCTGACCTGAGTCACCGAAGAAGGTGACTGCCAATCCAAAACATCCTTGACCTTTCCGGGGTCAACAGCAACTCCCTTTGCGGACATCACATGGCCTAGGAAGGCGACTTCCTTCATCCAAAACTCACATTTGCTAAACTTGGCATACAACTGATGGTCCCTTAATTTCTGCAATACCATCCTCAGGTGTTCCTCATGCTCCCTCTCATCCTTGGAGTAGATCAGAATGTCGTCAATGAACACAATGACAAACTTATCCAAATATTCCATGAACACCTTATTCATCATGTACATAAAATAGGCTGGAGCATTGGTCAAACCAAAAGACATCACTGTGAACTCGTACAATCCGTAACGAGTCGAAAATGATGTCTTTGGTATGTCCTCCTGTCGAATCCTCATCTGATGGTAACCTGACCTCAAGTCAATCTTGGAGAAAACTCCTGCTCCCCTGAGCTGGTCAAACAAGTCATCAATCCTGGGCAACGGGTACTTGTTCTTGACGGTGACCTCGTTAAGTGCTCGGTAGTCCACACACATGCGCTGGCTGCCATCCTTCTTTTTCACAAACAAGACTGGCGCTCCCCACGAGGACGAACTGGGCCTGACATAACCTTTGTCCAAAAGCTCCTGAATCTGCTTCTTGAGTTCTGCTAACTCATTTGCTGGCATTCGGTAGGGTCTTTTGGAAATCGGAGAGGTACCGGGTACCAACTCGATCAGAAACTCAACTTCTCGCTCTGGTGGCATCCCTGGAAGGTCATCTGGAAACACATCGGGGTACTCCCTGACAATTGGCACATCCTCCAACTGAATTCCCTTGATCTGACAGACCATTACCTGCTCTGGCTGATTCATGCTAGCTGAAAACTGCACTTTCCTCCCATCGGAGCTGGTCAAGGTCACTGCTCTACTCCCGCAATCCAAAACTGTCTGGTGCTTCTTGAGCCAATCCATACCCAAGATCACATCTAGGGACTGGATATCCAAGATAATCAAGTCCGCTCTGAACTCAACTCCCTGGATGTCTATCTGAACTCCGGGACAGCCTAGGTTGGTACTCAACTCCGAACCGGGGGATTGGACCAAAAGAATAGATCCCAGAGTAACAATTTTCAACTGTTGCCTTAAAGCAAAACTCCGAGAAACAAACGAATGGGAGGCTCCAGAATCAAATAAAACTGTGGCGGATACTGAATGGACTAGGAACTTACCGATCACAACCTCTGGTGCTGCCTGGGCCTCCTCTGCAGTGACGTGGTTCACCTGGCCTCTCACCACCTGTGGAGTCCTGCTGGCCTGACCTGGCGCCTGGGGTGCTCCACGCCCTGCTCCTGGGGTAGGTGTCCGTCCTGGTGCGGCTCCCAAGTCGAAGCGAACTGGAGTGGGGGCCTGCCTCTGGGGGCACTTGCTAGCATAGTGTCCCTGCTCATGACACTTGTAGCAAGTAACAGACGCTGCTGGATTGGCGTTCCTTTGCTGCTGATCACCAGATCTACCGGGTCTCTGCCCTGACTGCTGGGGACGTGGCGCTGGGGCCGGTGTCCTGAAGACTGACTGCTGCTGCTGCTGAGGCACTCGAGCGGGCTGGTAAGTGCTGAAACGCTGCCTCTGAGCCTGGTGAGACTGCAATCCCTGCTGAGCCATCCTCCTCTTGTGAGACTCCTCGAGCTCGCGGCGACTGTCCTCAATTAGGATAACCTTATCCACCATCTGCTGAAAGCTGGCATAGTCGTTGCCCATGACCTGCACCTTCAATCCTGGGTTCAAGCCTTTCCGGAACCTCTTCTGACGGGCTTCATATGTGGCTACGTCCTCGGGTGCGTAGCGAGCTAGCCGAGTGAATTTATTGAGGTATTCACTCACTGACATGTTTTTCTGCTGCAACTCACGGAACTCCTCCTTCTTCATGTCCATCACCCCATCCAGGACATGGGCGTTACGGAAAGCGGTGGAGAACTCGTCCCAAGTAATGCTGTCCCGGTCCTCGTGGGCGTCACAGTAGTTCTCCCACCACTCTGCTGCAGGTCCCTCTAGCTGGTGTGCTGCATACAGCACTCTCTCCCTGTCTGTGCACTGGGCCAAATTCAGCTTTTTCTCTACTGAACGGATCCAGTCGTCTGCCTCCAAAGGCTCTGAAGAACTGGAGTAGGTAGGCGGCCTCGTTCTCATGAACTCTGCAAAGCGGGACTGATGGTGGGCGGCCTGAGGTGCTGCTACCCCTGGGTGCTGATGCTGAGCCATATTGTTCATATTCTGCATCATTGCTTGCATCATCTGAGTCTGGGCCATCAGGAACTGACTGAGAGCGGGGTCCAGGGTCGGCGGAACTGCCTGGGGTGGCTGAGTGGTACTGCTCCCTGGGTTCTGGTTTGTCTGCTCACGACCTGCGGAGTTCCTGGTTTCAACCATCGTGCTGCTGCTCTGAAAAGAAAGACCATTTGCTGAGAACTGACTTCTGAAGGCTCAATAGATAAGAGGGAAAAGCAAAGGTAAGCGGTAAACTCGTCTAAGGGGAAATTCTAATGACAACCTAAATTAAGCAAACACTTAGCCCGAAAGGCTAACAACAAAACTGGCAAAAGATAACTCCATTGAAAGATGGACAAGATTGCAATATAATGCTTTTAAAAGCAAGATTTACAGCTCACATCCCAAACAACTGCAAATAAGATCCAACGCTCTACTCGTACTCCTAATCTAGTGGCTCCCACTCTGGGCCTGACAGATAGGGTTCGCTATCCTCATCCTCCGCATCACTATAGAAGACCCACGAGTTGCGGACTGGCGGCGACTCTGGCGGCGTCTGCTCTCTGGCGGGGGCGGGGGTGAAGTGTCGAAGGTACGCCTGACGATCTCCGGTGATGCGTCGTCCCACCTCCGGGCTCGGCGGTGTAGGCGTCGGTAGAGGTACTGGCAACTGTGGTCGAGGCTCCTCCCTGACTGGCTCTGACAAACTGAGGGTGACTTCATATTGCTTCTTGAACCCCCGAATAAGTCTGGCCATGTTGATCTTGTATAATTGGCAAAGCTGTCGGATGGCTTTGTATGCGGCTGCTTGTACGGAACATCCTCCGCAAGATCCGGTGCTCTTGAAACTATGATGTAGAATCTGCTTGCCGACTCTCGTGGTGAAGTACAACCTGGTGATGCTTCCAATACGTTGCCCTCTATCTTTCTCATCCTTGGTGAGGTAGACGGGCGATCTCTTCAATCCGAGGCTTCGCAACAGAACACGGAGAAGGGCTCTCCAACCTCCCGTCTGGGTGAAAGAAGCTTGAGACATCTAATGCGTTTTACAGAAGAAAGATTAGAATAAAATTTGCGGAAATAAATCGTGAGAGAACGGGGTAAGGAGCAGAATTTCTAGAGAGAAGATAAGAAGGTATAGATATTACTATTCATCAAATTTAGTTGGTTTGATTTAGAAAATAAATTTTGAAATCTTTTCTAATTCGACCACTCTAACTAGGGCTTCGTCCTACAGTCGATTTGGCTCTGATACCATCTCTGTCGAGACCCGAATATGCAATCCGGACTCTCTGTGTTTACTGCACTAGTCCAGGATCACGCTAGTGCACACAGTCAAACATAGAGGTAATCATCACCACAATCACGATATTAAATAAAGAAAACTCAACTTATTAATCAAAATCCAAAAAAAATGAGACCTTATGGTCAAGCTTACAATCTCAATAGCCTTAGGGGCTTAACAAAAATTAGCAGCGGAAAATCCAAAATAAAACGTAGTGGCCAATCGACATGCCCACGGGCAACCGAGTGGGGAGTGAAGCCTAGAACGCGTAGTCGTCGAAGTACTCGCCTCCTGGAACCTCCTGCTGGTAGTACTCCTCTTCCTCAACTGAGCAACATAGGCGTAAAGTCGTGAGTACATTGGTACTCAGCAAGCCGTTTGTAACAAATGATGCAATATAGTATGCAAGACTTACCAATGGAAGGCTGAAAGAGTTAATTTGCATAAAACAACATTTGAAATTACCATAAATAGATTGAAGGCGAATTGTAAATAAAACAATAATGAATAATCAAAGGAATTGAAGTAAACTACTTATGGACCTCCCATCCACAAGCTAAACCCACCCACTTATGGATATCCCATCCACAAGCCAAACCAACAGTGAATTAACCATCCACTGACTAGCTACAAACTTTCCAAGAGTAACTATACCTCGTGTGAAATCACCGAGCATTGTCCATGACCGAGGACGCGGCTATTCGAATAGTTTTACACTCTGCAGAGGTTGCACAACTGTACCCACACGATGTGATTAGCCTCGCGCTAAGGAAATCACAACAAGGCCTTTACAATGTTCAATTCCAACCCAATTCCGCCCGCTAGGGTTTCGCATCACACCCCCCTTGCGCCTCATGGAAATCAGCAACCATGTTCATCCCAGCGAGATTGAAATTGAAACATCCCAAATTAATCAGCCAGGTCTGTCCCATACCAGACATGTGGTTTGCACGGTAAGACTCAGATCAATGGCGCACAAAGTTAAGTCCTTAAGTGTACCCGGGCGAGACTTCCACATCCCACGAAGTGAATCCACACTTCCCCCTTCACTGCACGATCATTCGCCCGAGTGAAAACCAATTTTGTACAACCACGCCAATGACACACCAATGCCATGGCACAAATTTTATAACAGTGGCACCAACCACGATTCGATATCTCATTAAGTCAAATTAATTAATCACATGTGATGATGAACCTAAACGATACTAAAAGCATGGCTAAGCATACTAATCGTACCATCCCAAATGTGATCGTAACATAGCATCACTACTAAGTTTCCCAACCTATGGTGACAATGGCATCATGGCATTCAAATTTAACAAGGAGGGAATTACTCAATTGAGGTGATAACTACCAATTACAAGGTTTGTATAAAAGTAGCGATGCAATGTAATTTAAAACAAAATATTTAAATAATAGATTGCAAACTGGGTTCAACATGATCAAAGGACACGACTTGCCTTGGCCTTGCTCAGTTGACGGCTCTTGATCTCCAAATCCGACGGCGGCTCCCTCGAACGCGTGATCTAACGAGAGAGAAAACAAAACGAAGAGACAAAATAAATTCAAATAAAATTCAAATGAACTCCAAAAATTCTCAAACCTGAACGAAAAGATAGATCTCAATTTTAGATGAATTTAGGAAAAAGAATCGGGTCAATCGGAGCTAGGACAAGGGAGAACGGGGCTCTGGAAAATCTGGTTTTAGGAAAAAGGCTGAAATTCGGAAATTACACTGTGCTGTGGACCGGGTGCACGGTGAGATGGGTCTACGGTGGATCCGGCGCACGGAACAGTGCGGACCGACCGGCTGCTGGCGCAAGCGGCTAGGGCTGACGTGGCTGCTGACGGGTCGTGACACGCAAGCCCTAGGGCTGACGTGGCAAGGCTGACTGGGCGCTGACGTGGCCCGATCGGCTCACGGGTCTATGGTTCGGGCTGACGGGCGGGACCCACATGGCGGCGGCGGGGTGCATGGTGGACGGCGTCCACGGGGAGGCGAAGGGGCGGCTGGCGTTAGCGCTGACACACGCGGGCGCGGGGACCGAGGCGGCGCGGGCGCGGGCCGGGCGGGACGGCCGGGCGATGGAGTGCGGCGGCGGCGGGGTGTCCGGGACGGCGGCGGTCTGGCTGGCGGCGACTCGGGACGGCGGCGGGGCTCTCCGGCGATGGTGGACGACGGCGGCGACGCAGACGACGGCGACGGCAGGCGGCGGCGCAGGTGGCGGCGAAGGGATGACGGCGAACCTCGGGGTCGGCGCCCTTAAATACCCGGGCGACGGCGGATTAGGGTTAGGGCAAGCGGGACGCGCGCGGGAGGCCGGAGGCCGACGCGTGGCAGGCGGCGGGCGGCGGGCCGAGTGGGCTCGGCCCACTAGGGTTAGGGGGGTTTATTTTCTTTTTCTTTTTCCAGAAATCCAAATAAACTTTAAAAAGCTCTAGAAAATAGCAAATAAATCTGGAAAATTCACCAAAAAATACCAGGAAAATTCCTTTTGACACAAAGAACCCAATTAAAATATTTTCAACTTATGTTAATGTTTAATTTAACCATATTAAAGCTAAATAAATTCTGAAAATTCCTTTTAAGCTTTAATTAATTCCAGAAAATTCCAGAAAATTAATTTTTGAAAATTGGGCTTTATAAACTCCAGAAAATCAGGATGTTACAGCGGCCAGGTGCGCCGATGGCCCCACCCACGTCTACGATGGAAAACGCCCTGCTGGAGGCCCTCAACGTGTTTCAATGGGAGCTAGCGGATCTCCGCGGGGCCGTGAGGGACATGCAAGAGGCTCGGAGGCAGCAGACCCCACAGGTGGTCGCATCGAAGCCCACGCCGGAGAGGGCAGATAGCCGCGACGCCCCCACGTCCAGCCGCGTCCCGCTGCGACGCGTGGACCCTGAGTCCCCACTCTCTGCAGGCCTGCAGCAGGCGGCATGGCCGGAGGACTTCAAGTTCCCCAACGCCATCAAGCCGTACAAGGGCGACACGGACCCTCGGGAGTTCGTGCGGGTGTACGAGACCGCCATCGAAGCCACCGGCGGAGACGACACCACGAAAGCGAAAGGACTCCCCCTCGCATTGTAGGGAGTGGCGCTCTCTTGGTTTTTTACCATAGAGCCAAACTCCATCTACGCATGGGAGCAGATCTGCAACCGCCTCTACAACAACTTCCAAAGGAACTACGTCGAGCGGGTCGACGCAGATCAACTCTTCGCGGTCAAGCAAAAACCCTCGGGGAAGCTCCGGGACTACTTCAAGCGTTTCGCGAAGGTACGTTGCTAGGTCAAGGATGTCAATGAGACAACTATCATCAATGCAGCAGTACATGGTCTTCGCCCGGGGCCGCTGGCCGAATACAATGCGCGGAAGCCAATCAAGACGGTGGTGAAGCTCTTTGACAAGATGGAGGAGTACGCCAGAGCGGAAGAAGACACGCGACGGCGATAGGGTAATGACTCCGACACTAATCAGGCGGAGGGCTCGACGAAAAATGAAGATTCACCAAAGGAGGGCTCTTCGAAAGGTAAGCGCAAGCAGGAACCATCGAAGGACGCCTCCAAACGCAAGGATACCCAGCACAAGGAGTCGTCGGGCGACAAGCCCAAACGCGGTCAGCAGAAGTCTCAGAGACCCCGTTATGTCTTCGACATCGAGGGCGGCTCCGAAGACAATGTCCCCGCTGGCAGCGGCGGTCGAGGACGCCGGGGCCGAGGGCGGGGGCACGGTCGAGGTCGTGACGATAAAGGCCGCGAAGAGTACGATGACCAGCACCACGGGCAGTGGTGCGAGCTCCATGGTCGTGGCAGCCACGACACGCGTGCGCGCACCACCATCGCGGCACTTCGACAAAGCGTCGCCAGGGACAGGAACCTTGAGGCGCGTTCGCCAGTCGTGGCCCACATCCAACATCCTCTGGAAGTCCCCATGCGGATCCAGGATCAAGGGATGCAGCCGCAGGAGGGCCCCCTACGGATTCAGGCTCATGTACAGCAACCTTGGGAGGGCCTCCTGCAGCTACAAGCCCCAGAGGGAGCCCAGCGCAGGGTCATAAACGTCATCTCAAGGGGCTCCTCGCTGGAATTTGCCTCAGCGCGGCAGCGAAAGGCCTACGCGAGGAGGCTACACCACGTGGTGGCATACCCGGCGCAGGCAACGTCGGGCTGGGCGCAGCACGAGATCACCTTCACGCCCGCCGACGCTCAGCGTGTGGAGTTCCCTCATCAAGACCCCCTGGTCGTCCGGGTTGCCATCGCAGGATGCGACGTTAGGCGCGTCCTAGTTGATGGTGGAAGCTCCGCGAACATCTTGTTCGCAGCGGCTTTCGACCAGATGGGGATCCCCCGAAGCCGGTTGGGCCCCTTGGGAATCCCGCTGCAGGGTTTCGGAGGTCAGCCCCTACAGGCGCTGGGCCAGCTATGCCTGCAGGTCTCCTTTGGCCGGGACGACAACGTAAGGAGCGAGGACGTCACCTTCGACGTCGTCGACATCTTGTACCCCTACAATGCCATATTGGGAAGACCAACCCTCAACTCCTTCGGAGCAGTGCAGCATCACGGCTTCCTATGCATGAAGCTCCCCGGACCGCAGGCCGTCATCACCATCCACGGCGACTAGGATATGGCTCGGCGCATAGAGCTCGGCACCAGAGGCCCACACCATGAGGCTCAACGGAGCGCCTAGGAAGCACCTCGACAAGCCCTCACGTGGATCGTTCCAGCAGTAGAGGCTTCCACCGGGCCCGCCCCCGAGCGATGAGTGGTTAGTACCTTCGTCTTTTTGTAATCGCTCACCCGCGCAAATGGGAATTCAATAAAGTTCATCGTTTGCCAAACTCGTCTTGCCGTTTTCAAAAACGCGCGGAGGCTTGCCTCCGCACGTACTCTCCATGAGTATAAACAAAGACACTCGTTCGCGTGCGCACTCTCCGCGAACAAACACGCGGGTATGAGTATAAACAAAGACACCCGTTCGCGTGCGCACTCTCCGTGAACAAAAACGCGGGTATGAGTATAAACAAAGACACGCGTTCGCGCGCACTCTTTGTGAACAAAACGCGGGTATGAGTATAAACAAAGACACACGTTCACGCGCGCACTGTTCGTGAACAAAAACACGGGTATGAGTATAAACAAAGACACGAGTTCGCGCGCGCACTGTCTGTGAACAAAAACACGGGTATGAGAATAAACAAAGACACAAGTTCGCACGCACTCTCTGCGAACAAAAACGCGGGTATGAGTATAGACAAAGACACACGTTCGCGCGTGCACTCTTTGTGAAAAAAAACCCGTGTATGAGTATAAACAAAGCCACGCGTTCGCGCGCGCACTATTTGCGAACAAAAACACGGGTATGAGTATAAACAAAACCATGCGTTCGCGCGCCCACTCTCCGCGAACAAAAACGTGGGTATGAGTATAAACAAAGACACACGTTCGCGCGCGCACTCTCGGCGAACAAACACGCGGGTATGAGTATAAACAAAGACACGCGTTTGCGCGCGCACTCTCCGTGAACAAAAACACGGGTATGAGTATAAACAAAGACACGCGTTCGCGCGCGCACTCTCCGCGAACAAAAACGCGGATATGAGTATAAAGAAAGCCACGTGTTCGCGCGCGCACTCTCTGCGAACAAACACGCGGGTATGAGTATAAACAAAGACACGCATTCGCGCGCGCACTCTTTGCGAGCAAACACGCGGGTATGAGTACAAACAAAGACACGCGTTCGTGCGCGCTGTCTTCGCTAACAAAAACGCGGGTACGAGCATAAACAAAGACACGCGTTCGCGCGGGCACTCTCCGCGACCAACACGCGGGGTATGAGTATAAACAAAGACAGGCGTTCGCGCGCGCACTCTCCACGAACAAAAACGCGGGTATGAGTATAAACAAAGCCACGCGTTCGCGCGCGCACTCTCTGCGAACAAAAACGCGGATATGAGCATAAACAAAGACACGCCTTCGTGCGCCCAATCTCTGTGAAGAAAAACGCGGGTGTGAGTATAAACAAAGCCACGTGTTCGCGTGCACTCTCTCTGAACAAAAACACGGGTATGAGTATAAACAAAGCCACGCGTTCACGCGCGCACTCTCCGTGAACAAAAACGCGGGTATGAGTATAAACAAAGCCACGCGTTCGCGCATGCACTCTCTGCGAACAAACACGCGGTTATGATTATAAACAAAGACACGCGTTCGCGTGCGCACTCTCCGCGAACAAACACGCGGGTATGAGTATAAACAAAGACACGCGTTCGCGCTCGCACTCTCCGGGAACAAACATGCGGGTATGAGTATAAACAAAGACACGCGTTCGCGCGCAGTCTGCGCGAACAAAAACGCCGGTATGAGCATAAACAAAGACACACGTTCGCGCGCGCACTTTCTGCGAACAAACACGCGGGTATGAGTATAAACAAAGACACGCGTTCGCGCCCGCACTCTCCGGGAGCAAAAACACGGATATGAGTATAAACAAAGACACGCGTTCGCGCGCGCACTCTCCGCGAACAAAAACGCGGGTATGAGTATAAACAAAGCCACGCGTTCGCGCGCGCACTCTCTGCGAACAAAAACGCGGGTATGAGTGTAAACAAAGACATGCATTCGCGCGCGCACTGTTCGTGAACAAAAACGCGGGTATGAGTATAAACAAAGACACGAGTTCGCGCGCGCACTGTCTGTGAACAAAAACACGGGTATGAGTATAAACAAAGACACGAGTTCGCGCACTCACTCTCTGTGAACAAAAACACGGGTATGAGTATAAACAAAGACACGCGTTCGCGCACGCACTCTCCGTGAACAAAAATACGGGTATGAGTATAAACAAAGACGTGCAGGGGGACACCTCCGCACGCACTCTATGGAGTATAAATAAGACGTAGCGTCGAGGTCCGCCTCCGCACACACTCTACGGAGTATAAATAAGACGTAGCCTCAAGGTCCACCTCCGCACGCACTCTACGGAGTATAAATAAGACGTAGCGTCGAGGTCCGCCTCCGCACGCACTCTACGGAGTATAAATAAGACGTAGCGTCGAGGTCCGCCTCCGCACGCACTCTACGGAGTATAAATAAGACGTAACGTCGAGGTCCGCCTCTGCACGCACTCTACGGAGTATAAATAAGACGTAGCGTCGAGGTTCGCCTCCGCACACACTCTACGGAGTATAAACTAGACACGGGTATCCCCGTACACACTTATGAGGAGTCATCCCTATGTGTGCTCTCCGGAGTCGCAGCAGAGGCTTGCCCCTATGTGCAATACGCAGGGCTCTGTGAAGTCGCAGCAGAGGCTTGCCCCCGTGCGCAATACGCAGGGCTCCGTGAAGTCGCAGCAGAGGCTTGCCCCCGCGTGTACCCCGGTAGAGGCTTCCTATCGCAGCGAAGGGTAGGGAACGGAGCGCTCGCCTTTTGTTCGCCAACGCCCGCTGATATTGGCGCCAGAAGACGCAATCATAAAATGCAGACGAACAAAAGTAGGCCTATTTGTGAGGAGATAACTGCACGAAGCAGCAGAACGTACCCGGCGGGCCGCAGAGCCCAGCGTCGAGACCAAGATCAGTCCAGCCGTGGCTTCACGAAGAACAGCCCAAGAAAGCGACGCATATATACTCACCGCATCTTGGGCCGACGGGAAACTCAACCGGTGGCACTCCAAGCTACGCGGCCATAGATAGCGACTGCCCGGTGGTTTGACTCCTCGTGACCAGGGAGCGCGGCCCCCAGCAGGCGAACAGGCGCAAATGCAAACCGCCGAACAGCGCACGGTACGCCCATAGCACCCTGCCACGTGTCCCGCCCCGCTGGGAAGGGGCAAACGGCCGCAGTCGCACGACTGCTGACAGCCCACGGCGCAGGTAAATATCTATAGATAATTTATTAAAATCTTCATATCTCAAAGTGCATATAGAAAAATTCAGATTTTTTGGAGTCTGTTTGCTAATTTTCAAAGAAAAACTAAATTTATAAATTTAATCAATTCAGAAATGTTTGCAAAATCCCAAAACCCTTCTTGGACCAATTCTCGCCCGAACCCTAGCAGTATTCCCATATTTCTTACCCATCTCGGCCCATTGCGGTCCTCCCACCCGAGCAGCTTTCTTTCCTGCCTTCTTCATGTAGAAGCACATTTTTCAAGTGCGCCTTCTCTCACACTAGACCATTGCCATCGCTGACACTCCAGGCCCGCTCGTCGACGTCATCTTCTAACTTAGTTGGATGCAATTTGGTCTGAGCTAGAGCTGGGAGTTGGGCCATGCCGTGCCGGCACGGCCCGAGCCCATCGTGCTTCGTGCCGTGCTAGCTCGACCTAGTCATCTCACCATGCCAGGCCGCCTTGCCTCTAGCTAGGCCCAAGCACAGCCCAAAGCCCACCAACCCAAGCCTAGCCCGAAGTAACTATACACGAAGGCGGTGACGACGATGGTGGCGACGGTCGCCTTTCTCTCGTACCCGCCTCGTTAAAAACTAGTTGAAATTTACTTGATTGCATAAAAACATGGGCACGCAATGACGTAAATATTTCGGGAAAAGTGGAATTTCTTTGATATTTTAAAAATACAATGTTACTGCCTCGTTAAAAACCTTACGCCCTAGAGTGGGGTTCCCTGAGTAAGGAAAAGAGTACCGTAACAATATATGTATATACTGACTATAACAACATGTGTACATAATATCTACTCATCAATGTCTAGGTCGTTCATGCATTCGAGGTCAGCATATGCCTGTACGATTTTGGGATCCTCTAGTTGATGTTGTTGACGCTCTTTGGCTAATTCCTAGTCTGTGGCGTATGTAATTGTCTCCACTATCCTGGGCGTAAGGGATGATCTTCTCTCTTCGATTATTCTCCATACCGTACTGAACGTCGCTTCTGAAGAAACGGTGAACATTGGCACCAGGAGAACATCCCGTGCGAAATGTGACAGCATAGGAAATATCCGCTTGTTGTTCTTCCACCACTCGAGCAAGTCTATCTTGTCTCCACCAGTAAGAACAGGATCAATATTTGCAAAATTATGCTCCAAATAGTGGTTCAACTCTGAGACAGAATTCCACTTGGAGGCCGCTTGAGACTGAGAGGACGAAGAAATAGACTTGCCTTTTAGCTTCTTCCATAAGTGTGATGTCAAGCTTGACTTTCCTTGTTGCGTCTGTTGTGAGGCCTCCGATCTTCTGTTGCTACCAAACTTATCATGATACATATGGAAAACATGAAAAAGCTCCTCTTTTGACATGTGCAAAAGCTTCTGAATAATCAAGGCCAAGGCATTCACCTATTCCCTCCATACCAATTTGTAAACTTACCAACTTTTTGGTAGGATAAAAAATGATAGCACAGCAATACAAGTGTGAAATAAAACCAAAATATGTAATAAAATTTCCTCCATTGCTACGACAGCATGGCCTAAAAGAGGATCATCCCTAGATTTGGCAATTTTGTCTTTACAATGCAAAGCCTTCAACCTAGCCAAGGCAACTCTAAGGTTTCACCTCAGTAAGGAATCCACCAGATCGGGACCCCCTCTTGAGCCGAGTGAGACTTCTCATGGCTTACGCCACACTCACTTCCAGCCTAAACATGACTCAGGTTGGGACTCACAAATTATTCACAAATTACTCCCATACCAGCCTTGTAGTAGTACGTAGGGCTTTGCAACAGTAGCTCACAGACCGGTCCTTAATTGACTTAGGCTCAACCACATACCCCCTGTGCACGATAATCAACACTGTGTCTTCGAACAACAGTGCATGCCTGCACCCACCACCTAACCATTAAACTAGGTCTAAACCAGGATTCATATTTTTTTTCAAATTATTTTATCATCCTTCTTGACTCTCTGAAGTCAAGAATATATTTCAAAGCTTATCATTTCATGTGAAAAGTGTCTCAAGCCTAAGTTATATCTATGCAGGGCTAAGCAGTTACTACAAAAATTCTCCAACCATACTAGTGTACTAACTAGAGTTTAACCTAGGGTGACAAGGTATAAGGGTTTACAATGTCAAAGGAGGTAATATGAAACAAGCATTAACTAAATTTAAACTGAATTGAAATACAGTGAATAAAAGTAGGCATGCAAAATTAATTTAAAACAACATAAATTTTGTTTGAAACTTGGGATCAACATGATCAAGGTGTGTGACTTGCCTTGCTCTGTAGTGGGGTGAGAGTCGTCGTCAAAGAAATCTCCCGAATCGTCGTAGTCTACACGTGAAAATAACCCACTAAATTCAAATAAATTAAAAATAACTTCAAACATTTGAATTGAGGGCAGAATTGGATATAGGCGAATTTTTGATGAATTTAGAAATTTGAATGGGCTCAATCGGAGTTAGGATGAAGAAGAACGCGTTCTCAGAAGTTTAAAATCAGAGAAACAGGATAAATTGGATTTTCTAGAATTATTTTTCTAAAGGAAAATAGGAATTATGACATCAGTAGTGAATTTATTTTTCAGCCGAATTATTTTTCTACTGAAAAATGGAATTATGACGCCATGCTAACATCAGCCCTAGGGGTGGGCCGACTGACAGGTGGGCCCTTGTCTACATGGACCAGGTCCATGGACCAGAGGGGAGGCTGAGGTGGCAGGGTGCTGACATGGCACTGACAGGTCTGCTGACTATGCAATTTTGCTGACGTAGCAGCTAGGTGGCTGCCACGTGGGTTGAGGGGCCTATGGGGCTGACGTGGCAGCACACGTGGCTACCACGTAGGCTTGGGCGCTAAGTTGGTGGCCAGGTGGCACACACGTGGCTTCCACATGGGCCAAAGGGGTGGGGTGGCGCTGGCGTGGCACTGTCCAAACGGAGGTGGCACCCGTGTGGCTGCGGTGGCGTGCCATTGGGCTCCGTGTGGCATGCCACGCGGGTTGGGCGAGCTGATGTGGCCGGCCGACGAGGGAGGTGCTCGGGGACGACGACGCTCCGATGGCCGAGGGAGGAGGAAGAGGAGGCCGAGGGGAGCTCGGGGGTGGGTGCGGAGGTTACCGAGGGCAGCCGGAAGGTGGTCGGCGACAAGGAGAGGTGGCGACGCAGCTCGGGTCACCGGCGAAGTCGGTCTTCGAGCGGTGCTCGGGCTTGGCGGAGGGGCGGAGGAACTTCGCACGGGCGTGGGGAGACCAAGGGAGGCGACGGCGAGGCGTGAGGACGATCGGGGAGGCCGAAATTCCTCACCGGAGGAGGGGCAGCGCTTGGAGGCGAAGGCGCTCGGCGAGGGGGTGCTTGACTCACGGGAGAGCGAAGAGGAGGGTGGAGCGGTGTGGGGCGGAGTGAGGCGGAGCCGAGGGAGGGTTTAAATAGGGTCAGGGAGGGACGTGCGCATGGGAATCGGTCGCCGGAGGGGTGGAGGTGGGCGACGGCCGTTACGGGAAGAGGAGTGGAGAGGTGGGCGATGGGCGCGAGGGAAGGGGAAGTGGGCGCGGAGATGGCAGGAGTGAGGTGGTGGCACGCGGGAGCAGGAACGTGGCTGGGGAGAGCGGAGGTGGCGGCGACTTCGGCGGGGAAGGCAGAGGCGGGTGCGCGGGGGAGGAAGGAGGCGACCGGAGGAAGACGATGCTGACAAGCGAGGCCCGGGGCGCAGCGAGAGAGAGGAGAGAGAGGAGGGAGCGGGATCGGCCAGATTGCGACGCATGGCGGGGAAGCGAATCGGGCGGCTGGGAGAGGAGAGAGGGGCGGACGGGGTAGATGGGCCGGGGTGATGGTGCGGGGAAATCGGGCCGGCCACGTGTCGAGCAGGGGAGAGGGGTAGGCGGGTTTCCAGGCAGCGATGTGGATGGATCCCAGCCGTCCACGCGTCGGTCGGAGGGAGGGGTGGAGATTTAAATTTGATTTTCTGATTTATGGATTTTTAGAAAAGCCGAAGAAATTCAATAAAACTCAGAAATATATGAAATATATTCCAAAAATTCTAGAAAATTCACAAAAGTTCATAAAAATGTTTTGGACTTAAATAAAATATTTCTAACTTAAGTTGGTATTATATTTTTATATTTAACATACCTTTTTAATTTGAAATAGTTTTTAAAACTCCAGAAAAACTTAGAAAACCGAATAAGAGCCAAATAAATCCAAGTAACTAATTTGAATTAAGATTTTTGTAGAAAATCAAAATATCACTTTATTTAATAATATTTTCAGGTTTTTACTTAAAATACTTTTCAAATCCAGCCTTTTCAAAAAACAGAAAATCAGGACAAAATCAAAATTAAATTTAAGGCACCAAAACACATGTTTTTATTTTAAACCAAATTTATTTGATTTATTAAAAAAAATTCACTCCAAAAATTTGAAATAAACAACTAGGCTGTTACACTTTCCCATTAGCTGCACAGTACTCCGCGAATCTAGTTACCACTTGTGTGGTAACGAATAGCATCACGGATACTGTTCAAATATGGACCAATTACTTGCATGCCTTCTTGAACAACAAGATTCAAGATGTAGCATACACATCTCTGGTGGAGGACATAACCACCAATATATGTTTGCAATCTTGGGGTGAGGATGTTCATAGCCGTTGTGTTTTGCCGATGCGTTATCAAGAGTTATAGAAGCAATTTTATTATCTATCTTAAAATCATCAAGTACGTGTAGTATACGCTCGGCAATGGCCTCTCCCGTGTGTGATTCATTTATTACTTTAAATCCTATGACTCACTTGTTTAGTTTATAATTATCATCTAAATAATGGGCTACAACACTAAGATAGGCACTTCTTTGCTGTGATGATGTCTAAATATCTGAGGTTATGGCAAAAGAAAACTGAACTTGTTAAAAAAGTTTTTTAAGCTCTACCAGTTCCTTTTGATACATCCGTAAAATATCGGATGTAGTAGTTCTCCTACTAACATGTTGGTACTGTGGACAAAAGCCGCGTTAGATCATTCTTTCGAACGCGCGACTTTCCCCATCCTAATCGGTTGATCTCCTAAAACAATATATCTAGCAATTTCCTCACGGGCAGAAAGCGGGTTGTATACCCAAGTACTTATAGAGCCATCGGCCTTGAAGTTTAGCTGTGTTTGTACTCCTCCTCCCCCTCGGCCCTGTGCCACCATCTTGCGTAAGCATGCTTTGTAGTGCTGGTTCAAGTGCCCTGTCCCTACAGCTGTACGAGTACTTAATTTAGCATTGCAATAATTACAAGTTGTGATGTCTACCGTTTCACCGTTTCGAATTTCCTAGCTCCAGGTCATGTGCTTCCAACAATTCGCCCTTCGTCCAGACCCGCCAATGTTGACGTCCGTGGATGGGGGAGAGAATTCTATTGTCCCCGTTGGCTCTGGACCACCCTGGTACTCCTCGTAGCCCTCTGTACTGTCCATATGATGGTTATCCATGCTGCAGTCTCCCATACTTGGCGAGAGCCAACGAGCATCAATGGGAGTCAGAGCTGGAGGAGGATTAGGGGACCGACGGCGGGAGCTTACACTAAGTCGCCCTGCTGCCCTTTTTGAGCTTTGACTCCTCTGCATACTGCTTGAGAGCTCCTTGGTACTACGACTCCTTGGTAACATGGTGGATGGATGGTGATTAGTGAATAAATGAGGAGTACAAATGCAGTAAATGAGCTTGTGAAATAAGAAGTAAGAAATGAATATAAATTAGAAGTATAAATGCAGGAAATGAGCTTGTGAAATAAGAAGTAAGAAATGAGAACTTGAGAAGGCTCAGTTTGTGAAGAATGGTAGATCTGAGCGAATTTATATAGATCAGAAAAGAGCCGTTGCTCTCTCGAATCTGAACGTTGCCTCTGCAATCTAAAGTTCTAAACATTATGTAACCGTTGTCACTCAATGTACTATCAATACAGAAATCAACCCTCTTTCCCAACTCCCAACGCCTCCTTCTTGCTTTTCCACCGTCCGGCCGTCCTCGGTCTCCCCCTATCTCTCACTCTCTCTCTCTGTCTCTCACGCGCGTGGCACGCCCATCATTTCTTCCGCCTCTCCGGTTCTCCACCTTTGTCCCCCACTCACCCAGTGACCCCATGCCCGTGCGGCCCGTCTGTCATCCCCACATCCCGACCGCGCGGCCGCGCCTCCCTCCTCTCAACCTCCCCTGGCGGCCCGGCACCCCGGTCGCCTCCCTCCTCCCCGGCTCCCCCCCCCCACATCTCCTGGCCCCCTCCCTCCTTCACCCGTATCCCAGTTGCCTCCATCCTCCCCCTACCTCCCCTAGCCTAGCCTCCTCCTCCCCGGCTCCCCCCACATCCCTGGCCCCCTCCCTCCTCCCCTCGTCCCCCAGTCGCCTCCCTCCTCCCCTACCTCCCCTAGCCGTAGCCTCCTCCTCCCACACCTCCCCGGCCCCCTCCGGCCCTCCCTCCTCCCCTCCCTGGCTCCCCTGGCCGCCTCCTTCCACTCCTCCCCTGGCCGCCCCCTCCTCCCCCGGCGTCCTGGCCACCTCCCTCCTCTCCCGATCTCCCCAGCGCCCCCCCTCCCCCAGCGCCCCCTCCTTCCATGGCACCCCCTCATCCCCCGGCCGCCTTCCTTCTCCCTCGACATCCCCCAACTGCCTCCTCCCCCGGCGCCCCACCTTCCCTGACCTCCCCCGGCCGCCTCCCAGCTCTACCCGGCGCCCCCTCCTCCCCTGGCCGCCTCCCTCCTCCGGCCGATGGGTTTGGTCGGCGGACTGGGACTTAGCGCGGCTGCACACAGACTGCAGTTTCTCCGATACCAACCTACAAGGATAAATCAAATTGGAGATCTATATTAGATGACAGAAACCTTAAAGAAAATAATCAATATTAGATGACAAAATCTATACCAACCTACAAGGATAAATCAAATTGGAAATCAGATATAATTATAGACTTGAATATTAGGTAGGGGAAATTTTCGATTTGACTTATTTTCTAGGTTATGCATATTTGCCCTATCTAGTATTAAAAACTTCGTTTCAAGATTTGTAAACATTTTCATAAGAGGTGTGCCAAAGCATAACCCAAAAAATTAGTATAGGTTTCTGAAAAAAAATCATTTTCTAGAAATATCATTCTATTTATATAGGGAAATTTTACCATCCTTGAGGGGAAGAGGTACCAAATTTGAGCCATTGATCA
Source organism: Dendrocalamus latiflorus (assembly GCA_017311315.1). Classification (NCBI taxonomy): domain Eukaryota; kingdom Viridiplantae; phylum Streptophyta; class Magnoliopsida; order Poales; family Poaceae; genus Dendrocalamus; species Dendrocalamus latiflorus. Next base: position 30,549,384 of record CM029627.1, on the reverse strand, counting down.
CACTGATCGAACGGTTGAGATTTGGCAGTACCTAGTGGTACCGGACGCGAGGTACCAAGAGGTACCAAATTTTGAGCCGTTGATCACATTGATTGAACGGCTGGATCTAATTTGGTACCTTGTACCTCTTGGTACCTCCTCAAGGATAGGAAAACTGCTCATTTATATAACACGCCACAATAAAGTGCCTACTACTTCTCCATCTTCCTCCTAGGAGACTCTGAATGTAGCGACAACAATATGATTTGCAATGATCATAACAGTGGGAGGTAGACTTTTAAGAATCACTATATATATGTGGGGAGTATACTTTTAAGGATGACTATGTATAGATCCCCCACCTCACTAACGGTGTTTCTTTTTTAAGTACAATAAGGATGCACATCCACGCACACACGTGACACCACATCCGTACTCACACATACATCTACGTGGGTGCGTCCAATACACATTCTTTTTAACAAAGCGGAGACCTAAAGCCTCACAGAGCACGGGCATGTGCTTTGACCACCGAACACACCCATATACACGTGTACTTTGCGGGATGTTGTTCATATAGACAGTGCCTGAGATACTTAATACCCTCGAAACTAATACGCTGTGGGTTTGAGCCGGGCAGGTGGACTACACGCCGATAGTCTTCACCATCGGAGAAAAGCTCGGCTCTCACTAACAGTGTTGTTATCCCAAAGGAAACACGAGGAAAATAATTGTATACAACTCAGCTCGACGGTGATCTCTAGTAGATAGGGATGGAAATGAATTGAATACAAATTGAATAGTCCCAAATAAGAATATGAATCTATATTTTTAAAATGAATATGGATACAAATACAAATTCATATTTTTAAAATGAATATGAATATGAATTCAAACATTCTCGAATACGAATATGAATCTAATGTCATAACGAACAGGAATTCGAATCGAATATGTACTTAATTCAGTCGAATGTGAATATCCTAAAATTTTTGTAACAAATCTTGATAGAACAAATTTATGTAACATGACTACACGTCTACACGAGCTATTAGTGTAGCGCATAGAATTGAAAATTATACAAAGTAATTTTCACTTCTTGCTCGTGAACCTTGGCTCATCAAAAAATTACATATTATAATCATCCCCAGGGAGGTCGCTAGGGATGGAAACGAATTGAATACAAATTGAATAGTCTCAAATACAAATACCAACATTCTCGAATATGAATATGAACATTGTCAAATACGGATATGAACATTCCTGAATACAAATAGGAACATTCTCGAATACGGATTTTGCTTACCACATTTGCATTTTCTCGGATATGAATATTGGATAAAACAGATTATCCTTTACTATTTCCCATCCCTACTAGTAGGGGCGTTGCGATCATCAATGCAAGTCCAGCAAGCACCAAAACCCATGGTAAAGAAATCCAGAGATTGACTAACAAAGAAAAGAACGAATGGACAGAAGTAATATATTATAATATTAAAGCAGAAGCAAAGAAGCAACCACGTTCGCTCTTAATGGTTAGAAATTACTATATTAATCGAAGAAAAAAGAGAAAGATCCATATTGTAGATTTTGGTAGGTCCATATCATAACGGTGAAGATTAAAAGAAACAATCCATGTGAAGTACAACATGGAAATAACTTAAATTCAGAATAAAAAATAAAATAAATTAGCAATTTGATTACCAAACAAATTCCTGAGTAAAATCCTTAAATAAATATAATTTATAATAAAAATTAACATCATGATGTCTACCAGTAACAGTGAAGATGGGAGGTCATTGCAGTTAGTGAGGAAGCCACATTATTGAGTTGGCCAATGTCGAAGAAGAGGAGCGATCGACACAGGTAAAGAGGACATTGAGTACATCTTTACTCCTTAAAAAGAAGGAGTTGGTGGTTGATGCGTTCTCCACTTCGCTATCTGTCCTAAAAAAAACCTTCCGCTGACGTGTGGGCCTCCTCCCACTCTCCTCTCTCTGATCTCCCCCCACCTCACAAAAGTTCCGCCCGAGAAGACGCTGCTCACCCTCCCCCCACCCCGCTACGCCACCTCCCACTCCTCCGCTCTACCCTCGCTCCTCCTCCTCCGTCTCCTCCCCCGCTCCTCCGCTGCCGCCTCCTCCCCCGCTCCTCCGCTCCGCCGCCGCCTCCTTTTCCCCCACCCCTCCGCTGCACCGCCGCCGCCTCCTGCTCCTCCTCACCCCGCGCCGCCGCCTCCTCCTCCCGCCACCCCTCTGCTCCGCCGCCACCTCCTCCTCCCCCCACCCCTCCGCTCCGCCGCCGCCTCCTCCTCCCCTCCCTCCCACCCCGCGCCGCCGTCGCCTCCTCCTCCCCCCACTCCTCTGCTCCGCCGCCTCCTCCTCCTCCCCCTACTCCTTCCATTTGTGTGATCTCTTTCCCTTTATTTGCTCCTCAATTTTTACTTCCCCCTCACTTTTGCAGACCAAAGGTGGCTTGGTGTCATGCATGCCATGTGTTCGAAGAAATGCCTAGGAGAAGCAGCACTGGCATGGAGAATTGGTAAGATCATAACATTTTTTATCTTGTAGTTTTTCAGAGATGTTTTTCAATACATCTGAATTGCTACTGTCTTGCCAGCCTGCTACCCTTGCAAGTTTCGTTCTTGCTCAAAAAAGGTAAATTTCTCACAGCTCCCTATCCTTTGTTATGTTATATTGTTATTAACATTTGAATGTTAATTGGTAATGTGTTTTTTTCTTTGTGTTATGGCAATAGCTGTACATTTGAAGCCTTCCACTCAGTTTAGTTTTTGTGCTATGGTAACAGTGATGCATGTTTCAGTTGATGTTCCTTGGGATCATAGTGATCATAGCAGGTTGCACACAGGAAGATGAGGTGGTCAAATTAGTTCCATTGAAAAATGGCTGCTGAATATGGTCCTGCCCTACCATAAGGTAGAACCTTCACCGCCCAACATCTGCGGTATTTCCAATGCAAAATTTATTGAGTAGCGTTTTTGCGCTTCACTGTTTTAGTATTTGGTCTGTAGCTAATACATCTTTGCTCATTCTACACAAACGCAATACCTAAAGGAAAAACATGTGATGTTTGATACCAAGGTTGTCACGGCGCAGTTCACATAATGTATGCAATGATGACTCATGAGTCATTTCTTAACATTTCTTATGTGACTTTTTAAGACAATGGATTTCATCATCTTATCTTTTAGAAAGTAAACTAAAATGTTGATAACATAATATATAGGTGAGGCATCCCTTCTCCAAAGGACTGTCTCTGCGGAGTATTAACCTCTTGGTATTGTGGTATGGTTTTTGCACTGACGATTTGGATCGAAAGAATTTCTCAATATTTCTTTTCCTTTAGTCATGTAATTAGTGAAGGTGTTAGCATTTTAGATTGTAGAAACACAAAGATTTACCAATACTAGCCAAATGCCTGTGTGTTGCATTCTACATGCTGTTTCCATTTTTATGTGTTTTGGAGGCAGAATTTGATCCTGGATGAGGCTGATAGGGTCTTGGTCATGGGGTTTTAGAAGCAGATTACTTCGATTATTTCAAAGTTACTGAAGCTGAGGAGGACTGGACTTTTTTCGGCTACTCATGCTGTCGAGGAGCTGTCAAAAGTAGGGTTTAGGAATCCTGTGAGGGTTGAGGTTAAGATGAAGGCGAAGCCAACGGGTAAAGATGCTGCCCAGCAAGATCTTGGTCCATCCAAAACACCGTTGGGGCTCCAGTTGGAGGTATGGCAAGATGCTTTTATACAAGCAGTTGGATGGTTGTCGGCGGTTGCCACTGTCAATTTGACTGGTTTATTCTACATCTTGCCACTGTCTTGGCTTTTGTACCTTTATTTAGTACTCTGTTGCAACGCACGGGTACTTTACTAGTATAATATTATGCATGTGTATATACAAGCATGGATCCGTACTAATAGAAGCATAGGAGCAAAAAGCTCGGAGTAGAGATGGCGCAGCCATAGGAAATAAGTTCAGGGCCACATGAGAGGGCGTGACGGGTGTCCCCGGCAGGGATCGGTGACGGTTGCATGTGTATATATGTTTGATGTCATAACGGTCAGCATTAAGCAATAATTGGAGAGAAATACAAGATAACTATATGGTAGAGTATTGCATTAAAAAGGGTATCAACTGAGAAGGATCGAGCAAGAATTAGGATTATGGTTGGAGGTTGAAGTAGAAAAGCTATGGCGGCGAAAAAAGATAGAAGACACACGGTTCGATGGGGTAGCTGGCATGTGAAGAAAGATAAGTTCAAAGTAAGTCGCCTATGATGTATCAGTGCATATGTGAGTAAGGTACACTAATACCATGTAAACTAACAAGATAATTTACCGTATACATAATGAGCGTATTGATTGATATTAAATAGAGGTACATGTATGTACATACATTTTTAGAAAAGAGTAACCGATAAAGTAAGAATAGGGCCATACAACTACATTATCCTTACATGATGGAAAATGAGTATGTTTCTAATGACCCTAATAATTTATTATGCTGAATGATTTTCTTCCATCAAAACTCATGCTTCAATTACGTTACTTCAATTGTATTTTCAAAGTTCTATTATCATTTTTAATGATTATGATGGCTTAAAAATCTAAATAGCCTACAAGATACCTAAATATACTATGAAGCACCTAAGTTATATGATTTAACATTACAAATTTTGAAACAAATCTAGTAGCGTAAATGACGGGCCACAATACTAATTAATAAATATAAAAGAAAACACATAAGAGACCAAAGAAACGGCGGCGAAAACTCGAATAACCGAGGGCCCGAATAAGACAGTAGCCCAACACGTGACCACAATGCTAATAGCCCAACTCGAAGAACCCCAGCGGTTCGGATGCCCTCGAGGGCTGTTTCCTGTGGACCGACGACGGCAACTCGTCAGCGTGCGCCCGGCAGAGCAATGCGGAGGCAACGTCGCCAAGGAGGTGACATGTTCTTTCTTGGTCTTTTTACGTTGCGTTGTTTCAGATATGTTTGCTTAGGCTTAATGCTTCTTTTTTTATCCATTCCGTATAAATCAAAATGTATAGTACATCTTTTTTAGAGGAAAATGTGTTGTAGATTGAATCACATATTCATATGACACTACTACAGAAAGTCTCATAGTAGACGTCTCATCACAGACGGTTTTGTGAAACCGTCTCTGATTAACACTATTACAGACGGTTGTAATTTGGAGGCCGTCTGTGGTATTTGTGGCGGGAAAAAGGATTATCACAAACGGTCGGTCTATATTAAAAACCATATGTGATAATGACTCTAAGGCATTTATTGCGCTGCTCAGACCGCATCTGTCTTCATTTCGATCCAGATCTAGCCACTGCTGCGCACTTTTTCACTCGGGAGGAAGCTAGGCGATTTCAGGCCAGTTAATTTGGTGGGAAGAGGCAGAGATTGAGCTTTGAAGATTCAGACTTTCCTGGTTGCTCTAGATATGGTTAGTAGTAAAATTTATTTTTTCTTTAATTGCATTACAATTTAGGTCTAAGTAATCCATGAGTGTTATTGAAGATGGTTAATTTGTAAAATTGTTGGTTATATAATAGCTATTGTGTTTATAATATGAATTGAGCTAGCAAATTAAGTTTCAATATAATAAATGTGGCCGGTATATATGTAGTAATTATAGTTAGTTAATCTAGATTTTAATACTAAGTTGTTATATATGTACGTAACGTAGGACCGAAGCTGGATGTATGCCGCGAGCCGTGTGAGTGAAGAGTACATTAATGGCGTGTCTGCTTTTATAAGAGCCACCGAGGAGGATATGTTGAATAAGGGGGTGGAATATATGTGCTGTCCATGCACTGATTGCAAGAATTTGAAGATGTTTAAGAACCGAGGGCAAATTGAAGCGCACTTGATTCGGAGGGGTTTCAAAAAGGATTATACGTGTTGGACCAGTCATGGCGAAGTGAATGATCATATGCCGCCGGATGACATCGCCGGTGAAGTGAATGATATGCCGCCGGATGACATCGCCGGTGAAGTGAATGACATGCCGCTGGCTGATGTCGATTGTGGTTCGGATTCGGATAGGTTGCACGATGATAATCTGGATCAGATGCTTCGCGGTGTAGAAGAGAACTATGATGAGAGAGAGTATGTTAAATTCCGTGGCTTGATGGAGGACTCGGAGAAACCATTGTACACGGGCTGCAAGTACACGAGGTTGTCGGCCGTGCTTGAACTGTTGAAATTGAAGGCAAGCAACAGTTGGTCCGACAAGAGTTTCACGGCGCTGCTAGGTCTTTTAGCGGACATGCTTCCGGAGGGAAATGAGTTGCCTATAACCACGTATAAAGCCAAGAAGGTTATTTGTCCGTTGGGAATGGAAGTAGAAAGAATACATGCATGCCCGAACGACTGTATCCTCTACGGTAAAGAGTATGCAAACATGCATGTATGTCCGGTGTGCAACGCATCCCGATACAAACGTAACAATCAATCAGATGATGGCGAGGGAACAGAGGCGAAGAAAGGACCTCCTGCTAAGGTGGCATGGTATTTTCCTATAATTCCCCTTTGAAAAGGTTTTTTGCAAATCCAAAGGAGGCAAAACTGCTGCGTTGGCACTCGGAGGAGCGCAAGAAGGATGGAATGCTAAGACACCTTGCTGATTCCGCGCAGTGGAGAAACATCGATAGGAGTTTTGCAGACTTCCGTGCAGAACCAAGGAATATAAGGTTTGGACTGAGTACAGATGGAATGAATCCTTTCAGTAGCATGAGCAGCCGACATAGCACATGGCCCGTGACTCTCTGCATCTATAACCTTCCTCCTTGGTTGTGTATGAAGCGAAAGTACATTTTGCTGTCGATACTTATCCAAGGGCCAAAACAACCTGGGAATGATATCGATGTGTTCCTAGCACCGTTGGTGGAAGATCTAAAAATACTGTGGAACGAAGGGGTACAGGTATGGGATGCATACAAACGAGAGAACTTCACCCTGCGCTCCTTATTGTTCTGCACCATAAATGATTATCCTGCCCTTGGTAACCTATCGGGCCATAGTACAAAAGGTGCCAAAGCTTGTACTCACTGTTTAGATGGTACCGAGAGTGTGTGGCTGAGACACTCACGCAAAACCGTCTACATGCGTCACCGCTGGTTCCTTCGGAGGGCTCACCCATACCGCAAGATGAAGAAACAATTTGACGGAGAGAAGGAAGACGGTTCAGCTCCAAGGCATTTAAGGGGACACGAGGTTTATGATATGGTTAAGGATTTAGATGTTGTCCTCGGAAAGGGACGTAAATTGAGGGCTCATGAGAAGAACACCTGGAAGAAGAGATCAATATTTTGGGACTTACCTTATTGGGAGTACCTAGATGTTCGACACTGCATCGACGTCATGCACGTAGAAAAGAATGTATGCGACAGCTTGATTGGTCTCTTACTGAACATCCGTGATAAAACAAAGGACGGCGTCAACGCACGGCTTGACTTGGCTGACATGGACATCAGGCCTGAGTTAGCACCGACACGCACTGATAATGGACGAACGTACCTTCCCCCTGCGTGTTACACTCTGTCCAAGGCTGAGAAAATAGAACTGTGCCAGTGCTTGCATGGTGTCAAAGTTCCGTCTGGTTACTCCGGCAACGTGAAGAAACTTGTTTCGATGCAAGATTTGAAGTTAAATGGCATGAAGTCTCATGATTGTCTTGTGCTGATGACACAGATGCTCCCTATTGCAATTAGAAATATTTTGCCGATCAATGTCCGAGAGACAATCATGAGGCTATGTTATTTCTTTAACACAATTGCTCAGAAGGTCATCGATCCCGAAGGACTAGATGCTCTGTAGGACGAGGTGGTGATGACTCTATGTCACCTTGAAATGTATTTCCCTCCTTCGTTTTTCGATATCATGGTCCATCTCATTGTTCACGTTGTGTGGGAGATAAAAATGTGCGGGCCCGTATTCCTACGTAGCATGTACCCATTTGAGAGGTTCATGGGAATTCTCAAGTCCTACGTACGGAATCGTTCTCGGCCGGATGACAGCATCGTCGAAGGTTATGCAAGCAAAGAGGTCATTGAGTTTTGTGTCGATTATATGGCTCAGATTCAACCGATAGGTGTCCCTCAATCTCGTCATGAGGGGAGGCTGAAGGGTCTCGGAACTATCGGAAGGAAAGCAATCACTCCAGATATGGACACGTATACTCAAGCCCATTTCACGGTGTTGCAACACATGACTGAAGTGGCGCCTTATGTGGACCAGCACAAGGATGTGCTTCGGCAACAGAATCCGGAGCGGCCGGATGTTTGGATCATGAGGCAACACAACCATCGGTTCAACCAATGGTTGAAGGAGCAAATCACTAGGAGCTCGCCGAGTGAGACGTTGACATGGTTGGCAAAAGGGCCGACATTTACAGTTGTGACATGGCAAGGATATGACATAAATGGGTACACATTCTATACGTAGTCTCAGGATGTCAAGAGAACTAACCAGAACAGCGGTGTCCGCATAGATGCATTCAGTACCGATGGGTCGAGAAACTCGTACTATGGCTTCATAGAAGAGATTTGGGAGCTCGACTATGTGGTTTTCAAGATGCCCTTATTTCGCTGCCGTTGAGTGCATCTCCCACAGGTGAATGTTGACAAGTACGGTGTCACGACCGTGGACCTCCAACGTGTCGGGTACAAAGACGAACCATTCGTACTCGCCAATCAAGTTATGTAAGTTTTCTATGTAACCGACCCGGCAAATAAGAAACGCCATGTAGTTCTTCATGGAAAAAGGAGAATTGTTGGAGTGGAGAATGTAGTGGACGAGGAGGAATACAATCAATTTGACGAGTTACCTCCTTTTGGAAATGGCATAAGGGTCGACGATGAACAACGTGACGAAACTAGTTACGTACGCATTGATCATGATGAAGGGCTAATTTTTAAAGGAAATAAGCAAGTACAATAAGAATGTATATGTGAAAATGTGTGACAATTTTGAGATGTATATGTGAAAATGTGTGACAAAATGTATATGTGAAAATGTATATGTGTATTGGCATTTATGTATATGTGATGTATATGTGTGATGTATATGTGAATTGGTATGCATTTATGTATAGAACAATGCTGCAGTGTGATGTATTTGAGAATGACAAAATGTATCAAGAAATACACTGTGTGAATACAGCTGGTTGGTGTTGTATATGAATGCGGCTGTTTGGTGGTTGATATGAATGCAGCTGTGTAGTTATTGGTGTTGTCTTAATAACAACAGTCGGCAAAGGCTTATCACAGACAGTTCTAAACTTAGAACCGTCTGTGATAGTAAACTATCACAGACGGTTATAAACTTAGAACCGTCTGTGATAGTTTACTATCACAGAACCGTTTGTGATATGATATCACAGACAGTTCTAAGTTCAGAACCGTCCGTGATAACCTCCCTATATATACCCTCTCGCTAGGGTTTTTCGTGTGCGCTGCAGTTATTCGATCTAGATCTAAATCCTGAGCCCGTCATCGCCGCCGCCTCCCCGAGCCCTCGCCGCCGCCTCCCCGGACGAAGACATCACCGCAGCCTCCTCCTCCTCCGTCGCTGCCTCCCCGAGCCCGTCGCCTCCTCCTCCTCCGTCACAGCGGTAAACGCATCTGGGGTCCCTATCCTTCCTCAAAAAGCGGTAAACGCATTCCGAAGCATGGTCGGAATAGTTGCACGAGAACGAATTGAGATCACATACAATTCGTGGAAGAACGTGCCTGACACTCGGAAACGTGAGCTGTGGACCAAAATTTTGGCATCGTTCGAGTTCCCAGAAGAACACCTATACGCTGTGCAACAACAAACCTACCTAGCGGCGTGCAAAGCATGGAAGAACTTCAAGAGCACGCTTGTCAGGAAATACGTGGAGACGGACGAAACGCCTTTTCATAAATACCCATTCCTGGAACCACAATGGGAAGAGTTCAAGGCGATGAAGACGTCCGAAGATTTCAAAAGTACAAGTACGGCGCACAAGGCCCTCCAGGCAAAAAACACACACACCCCACAGACTTGGCACAGCTGGGTATGCGGGTAAAATCCTGCAGTGGAGGAAGGAGGATGACCTGGCAGCTGCACAGGACATCGCCCCGCCGTTTTCCAATATCCCGGATGACCGCGCTCGAAATTGGATTAGAGCAAGGTCATCTACAACGACATCGGGGGACGTCTCCTTTCGAAACCCTGCAGACCAGCAAGTGTCCCAGCGCCTGGTAAGATATCGATAGAACTACGTAGCTTGTAATTACTCCACAACTTCGTACGAATTGAAATGACATTTCGTGCTCTTGCAGAAAGAGCTGAGTTTTGAATCTACCCTGGGATCATTCCAGGGAACAAGGGAGAATGATATGCTCTCCGTGGCCCTGGGAAAAAAAGGAGCACCCGGGTCGTACGAGAGGCCTTGGGCTTTGCGTTTCTTGGAAACATGGTTTCCAAGATGACTCCGGAATGTATCGGCGTAGGAAGAGAAACAAAGCCGAGCATGACGCACAGCTAAGAGAAGAGATCAAGGAATCTCTTAGAGAGGAGCTAATGGGTGAGCTGGCTGGTGTAATCAGAGATGAGGTGCGGAAACAAACAGAAAGTCAGCAGGCCACTACCGCCGCTCCTGTGCTAGCTAGCCCGCACAACCGTCCGAGTAGCTGCGCGTCCAATCCGACGCAAACCCCGGCCAAATTTCCTGTGGACGACATCCTGGTAATAATTATTACCTCACGAATGCTTGCTCTATTGATAGGCCTATTCGAGTAGCTAATTTTGTATCGTTATGTAGGAGCCTACGAAGTGCAGGCTCCAAGTGAGATATGGCTCTATTCCCTTGTACGCTGCTTGGGGCCAGGCATATTCGTCTGGTATCGGGGCCATGGTGCACGGTCAAGCTTTAGCGCCAGGCTTCGCAAAAGTTAATGTGGATGGTGTGTGCATATCAATTTTGAGGTGGTCCCGCTACCGAAGCCCCCCAACGACGAGATCGTGACTCTAGGATAGGCCATTGGAACATTCATCCAGTGGCCCAAAAGCGATATCTCCCTGGAGGCTTCTTCACCGGTGGCAGGACCAGAGGAACATGCACTGGTGCCATCTCCATTACAAGACCAGTCAGTTCCACCACCGGATACTGCACCGGTGCTATCTCCACGGGTCATACTCTTGCCAGAGCAACTTGCACTGGTGCTATCTCCATTACAAGACCAGTCGGTTCCACCACCGGATACTACACCGGTGCTATCTCCACGGGTTCTATTCTCGCCAGAGCAACTTGCACCGCTGCTACCTTCAAAGTCGACTGCCGTGAAGTCGACCTATAGCCGAGGCAGCAAGGGCAAAGCAAAGAAGACCAATGATGATATGCCGTACCTACCTTTGGCCCACAAATTCGTGCTTGGCGAGTCGTTGCTCGAGCAAAAAGACCTCCAAAAGCTACCATATAGTTGCATGCAATTGCACACGTGGTATATGCAGCAGTCCAATAAGCTAGAGGGAGAACGGACTTCAAGTATCTCTGTCAAATTCACGTCGGATGATTTATACCACAGTCTTCAAGAGTGTATGTTCGTGGTCGCCTTTGAGGATTTATTCGATCTGTTCACGCTCAACGCTCTTGGCGTCTCAATCATTCGATGCTGGACGCTGTAAGTGTGTACAATCACAGTCTCCGTTAATGTCATACCGATAAATGCCATATCTAATTTGTTGCTTTTGTGTGTATATATATAGACACATGCTGACTAGAGCTAGATTATCCAACTCATCAGCTGGTTTATTGGACCCACACTTGGTCGCCAAGGATACCATCGACCGGGATACACCCCTCGTCAAGAGGTACATTGCATCAGGACTGCTGGGTTGCCGCAATAAGGAATATGTACTTATGCCCTTCCATCAGAACTTTCATTGGATTTTAATAGTAATTGTACCAAAATGGAACAAGGTATATTACCTTGATTCCCTAAGTAAGAATAAAATGGACTTCACAGTTGTCAGCCAAGTAATCGATAGGTAAGCACATATTCCCCATACATATCTACATTGTACTCTTTCTTTCCTTCCGAATGACTAAGGTTAACTTTTTCGAATTACGTAGGGCGTTCGCGATGTACATTGAAATGGGAGGTGACTCGAAGCGCGGGGCCAAAGGCCTGCTGACACATGTTCGAGATTTTAAGGTATTCGCTATTTCAAATTAATTAATCCTATGCAACAGTTGGTACTAATGCCTCTTGAACTAACACATTCCATTTTTTGCAGTCCCATCAGCAGCAGCCGGGCAACACATGTGGATACTACGTTTGCCAACATATGGAACTACTCCTCGATTCCTTGAGGCTCACCAATCACAGGGTTTGTCACTCTTCCCATAATTACTTTATACTTATCACGTTACATATATACGCACATTGATATTCCTATCGACAGGCTGCGTACATCCCGTCAACTACATTGAAACAGTCTGATCTTGAAGGGATTCGAGGAGAGTTGGCGTACTTTTTGCTGACTCAAGTCATAAAGCCAGGAGGACGGTTCCACTGCGCACCATGATTTCTTATTGGTCTTATCACTAAGTGCAAATGCAGTGTAGATCTTTTGTAACTGTGCATTTGTTAATGGATATTTCATTTCAATTCAATTAATTGATTTGCGAAATGGATGCATGCTTTATATTTGTGAAATGAAGTGCGATGTCAATTGGATGTTTTATGTCTGTGAAATGTATCTGAAAGGAAATGAGATGTGTGAATTGTATGTTTTTTGTCTGTGATTATCTGCTTGTTTCAGAGGGCATGGCTAGCATTTCCTAAGGCTAGCCAATAAACAGAAATAGATTTTGATTTAGGAGGAACGAATATCACAGACGGTTTTTAATGAAAAAATCGTCTGTGATATCTCATAATCACAGACGGTTCGAAAACCGTCTGTGATAACTTCGATTATCACTGACCCATAAATTTAGACGGTTCAGAAAACCGTCTGTGATGACGTTTCTGAACCGTCTGTAATGTGGATTTCTGTAGTAGTGTGAACGATGAATCTCAATGCAACGATATGTATAGAACAATCCATTACTGAGCCAACCTCATGTGTGTTTCAGATAACGTAGGGCTTCATCTGTAACTATACAAAAAAATTAGGGAATAATCCAAAGAACCCAAAAAAGATCACTTCTATTGTCAAAGTACCCCATATGTGTTAATTTGGTTTTCTTTAACACCCAAAACTCATTATCTGGTTTAATAACCCCTTCCATCCGGGGTTTTTTCCTTCGAACAGATCAGATTCAAAATCCTTTTCCCTCGCAAAAAAAAGATTAAAAATTCTAAATTCAAACTTAAGTAAAATAGTTTTGTTTTTGAAAGCCCAATCTGGCCTGGGAATTCAAGAAGAGTACATTTTCGATCCCTCCCCAGCCCCTCCACTTGCACCGACATATAGGTTGAATCACACTTATCTTATTACTCTTATTGCAATTATTTGTTTAGAGTTTAGAGCCAAGTACATTATCTGAAGACAATTACTGCAATACTTAACTGAAGTACACTCAGTGACACCGCACAATACTGTCTCTCTAAGAAGAGAAATCAAGTGTAAGAGATGAACAAGGATAAAAAGCGGCACCAATCGTTGAGAACTGGCAGAAATACCAAACGGCTAACGTGGACGACCAAGAGATGACATATACTCTTGCTCTACACTATCGCAGTTTTAGCTCAGTTGATATGTTAAATTAGCCTTGTCACCTGAATCAAGAGCCAATAAATGACAATTAGCTTTAGCCCTTGCTGACATCAGCGGTTGTATCTCTTCATTTTTTCCTAGAGCAAGGTCGCATGTATTCAATCTTTTCATTCTCAAGGACTGCAATGCCATCTCCACTTGTTTCATAGTTGGTCTTTCTTCACCTCGAAGCCTTAAGCACGTCTCTGTAAGAGAGGAAACACTCTTGATCTCTTCCTCAGTCGCTTCTTCGAGAACTTGAGCAGAAACTATCTCACTAATTGGCCTCCTTTTTGTCTCCCAAATGAAGTAATTGGATAAGTTTTGCTTTGAACCCGACTCAGTTGTAAAAATAGGCTACTTTCTAACAAGCAGCTCTAAAAGTACCACACCAAAGCTGTAGACATCACTTTTCTCATTTAGTTGCCCAGTATGGTAATATTCAGGGTCTAAGTACCCAAATGTGCCTTGCACATTTGTAACAACATGAGTTTGATCAATAGGAACCAGCCTTGAAGCACCAAAATCCGAAACTTTAGCAGTATAGTTAGCATCCAAGGGTATATTAGAGGACTTCACGTCACGGTGGAATACTGATATTGAAGCTGCAGAATGGAGATAATGGAGAGCCCCTGCAGTTTCAATAGCAATCCTCATGCAATCATCCCAGGACAGAGAGAATCCATTTTTTTTTGATTCAGCATAAAGATTTTGAAATAACTAACCATTGGGGATAAAATCATAAACTAATAAGGCAACATCCGAAGAGTTTCACAATATTCTGATGATTGATCTGAGAGAGAATTGCAACCTCATTAATGAATTGGTTGATCTCACCATCCTCAATGACCTTGGACTTTTTTATAGCCACCACACGTTGGTCAGATAAAATGCCTTTGTATACCATGCCATGTCCTCCACGCCCTAGGATGCGTGTGGCGTCAAAGTCATTAGTTGCCTTTTCTAGCTCTTCTAATGAGAAAATCTTTGTTTTGTCACTTGCATTTTGGTCAGACGATATTAGTTGTTCTAGGAGAAGGCCATGGTTTTGCCGGAAGTACTTCCTTCTTGCTTGCTTTTGGGCATATCTTTTCTTTCTACAAAGGAGGAATATCACACTGAAGCTAAACAGTAGAATTCTGAAGCCACCACCGATACCACCAATGATAACACCAACAGTCATTATATGCTCTGTAAGCAGCGTTCTTTCTCGTACTTATCATAGCTAGAAGGTAATTAAGCTTACCAAATTGAACATTTGGCCTTGTACAACCATTAGTTCCCAATCCTATGCTTTTATGGCACAGTCGGGTATCTGCAAATAACCAATATCCTAGTAAGGCATAAATTAAAGCAAATTTTATAACTATTTTGTGTTACTTGGTAGAGAAACACTTGTGTTTGGGTGATAAAACTGTTAGGTTTTTTTTGTGTATTTTGTGTGTTTTGTATTTACTGTTAGTGGCCATCTTTGGACCTAAACCTGCGTCGCAAGTTTTTGGTTTCTGTTTTTGCCATATTTTTTGTCTTCCTTTCAGAATTTGGATTTTGCTTCAACTGAAAAGTTGTAGATCTCATCGAAACCTTTCAAATGAGTATATATAAGCCATATAAAACTTTGCTATTTTATATTTTCAGACTAGTTGTTTATATTGCATCGGTATATAAATTTGTGCTCTAATTCACAGACGGTTGGCATATAGAACCGTCTGTGATATTCATTCATCACAGACGATTCTAGCTACCAACCGTCTGTGATAATCTGACCGTTGGGCCTGTCGATCCTCCTCAACCCAATCATTGCCAATAGAAATCTACCAATCCTCACCCCACGGATCGTAGCTCCGCCTCTCCATCCCCGCGCCAAAAAATTTCACACTCCCTCCCCTATAAATAATCACCTGAACCCAGCCTCCTTTCTGTTCTCCTCCTCCTTGCTGTTCTCCTCCTCTTTGCTGTTCTCCTCCTCCTTGACCCATACCATAATAGCCCCATGAAGCAGACGATGCACAAGGCAGCGCTCAATCAACACCGACGATGGTGGGCGTCAAAGACATCCAGCTCGTGCGCTGCATCAGGGGCTAGAAGGCCTAGGCATAGAGGATTTTTGCTTTTCTCTGTTCTTGTTGTGTTAGCTAGATGGGCAACCTGTTTGTTGTTTTGGGACATTGTAATGGTAGGCTCTAATCTTAATAAAAATAAATCTGTACTGTGTTTCATACTATATTTGCTTGTTTTCATTTCAATTAATTGATTTGCGAAATGGATGTTTTATGTTTGTGAAATGAATTGAGATGTGAATTGGATGTATACATGTACATGTTGATCTGCTTGTTTCAGAGAGCATGGCTAGCATTTCTTGAGGCTAGCCAATAAACAGAAATAGATTTAGGGGTAGAAGAGAATAGCACAGACAAATCACAAAACCGTCTGTGCTAGATATCACAGATGGTTTTTAACTAAAACCGTCTGTGATATATAGATATTTACACCACAGACAGTTCGAAAGTCGTCTGTGATGAACTCGTATTATTACTGACCCATAAATTCAGACAAATCACAAAACCGTCTGTGATGACGTTTCTGAACCGTCTGTAATACGGTTTTGTGTAGTAGTGATTGGTGCAGTTGAGGTGAAATAGTTCGCTTCCGAAACAACCTTCTTCGAAGCCAAATGGAAATTCGACTGTGACGTTTCCACAATGTTGGGCACAGTTAGCTCTCCATTGATTTGGATTATACCCTGCTTTCACCAAATAAATAGTCATAACTCATGAGCATTAGAATAACATTTTCAAGCTTGATTCCAGATATTTTTATTAAAGTAAAAGAAAACTAGACACCTGACCAATAAAAATGTATGCCACTCACAAATCTATTAAATTATTAAAACGATTGAAAAGAAGGCATCATGCTCGATTTGAGAGGTTAGAATAATTGGAAAAAAGAGAAAGATCTACACCGTATATTTTGGTGGGTGTAGATTAATCAAATATATATTAGAACCATTATATATTCCACACGCACATGCACTTGGCACACTTTGGATGTATATATCAAAGACTATTCATATGCTTTCGATCGGATAAATATTAATTTCTGGAGTGAGATGACTTAACAAAAAGGCAACATGTATACAGAATCAAGCAGCTTAGTGTCAATATAACTCTTACTTAATTAATGGTTTTTGACGTGTCAATTAATCAAGCTAGAGTACTGCTCCGATATTAATCAATGCCCATTGATTATTGAGACCTCCAAAACCATAGAGTACAGCACTAGTGCCAACTGTTACATGCCCAAATTTGCTGGTGCAATATATACATGCATTTGTACTAGCTGGTTCCTTAAAAACGAAGCATGATCTTGTCAATTGTTTAGATTAATTGGTGACTTGTTGCATCGTCATCGCCATCCAACAATGTTCCCTACATGTCACATCGACTGCAGTACACACGCACATTACATGTGTGACTTTATCAAATGAAATGTTAGGTGCTACGTTAGCCAGCAGGGCACAATGAGCTAGCTAGCTACTCACTGGTTAGCTCACTGTTCATAGCTAGCTAGTCATTGAGAACAACAGATTAACTAACAATTAATTGGAGGAACACTTCTTCATGAAAGAAGGCATAGGTCCATGTTGAAAGCTATGTTCGTCCAAGAGAGAGAACGACGTGGAAGTAAGAAATGCATGCAGTGGGGCTAGATATGCATCGTCATGTCTGATTCTGGATTCGCACGGTCGTCTCTGCCTTTAGTTCAAAGGGCACCAAAGATGCCAATTTAGCTAGTTTTATTGATTCCAACACATAATAATATTCTTGTTACAGTTTGATTGCATCAAATTTTAAGCCATGCATTGAAAGAATTGGAAGAAATTTGTACAGTTATTTAGTTCAATTAGGATTATCGTTTAGTACTACCTGGTCTCGATATTTTTTGTCAACGAGTCATGTCAGAACTTGTAATTAATAATGCAGTTAATTGTTAGCTAGATATGGTATGCAGAAACAAAACAAACAATGCTATTCCACGTAACAGCATATGCACCTAAGGAAGAAAGGTAATCCCTGCACGATTAATGTTTAGCTGAGCTGGTTAATTAATTGATTTCATAGAAGAAAATCAATATGCAGCGTACAATGTTTGACTCATCATGCATGCAAATATATATTCATGTATACATACGTGCATGGACTAATTTAATTAATCATCGGGTGATAATAATGTTTTCGCTAGCTTATATTAGCTTGTGTAATGAATTAGGTGGAGTTGGACTTTTAACAAAGGATTAGCTCGTGGGTCGCATCCATCCATCACAAGTCACTATGGACCGACGAATTAAAGCTAGCACGCAGCTCTTCCTTTTATTAATTTCTTGTTGTTGCTTCCGTGGGAAGTGTGTGTATTTTTCTAAAAAGTATATTAGCATGAGTCTTATTCTTTTTATTCTAGTGTCTGGTGTCATGATTTTGTAATGGTTTTCGTAAGAATGCAGGCACGATCCTTTCTTCCCTTCCTTTTCTGAGCTCCTCTCTTCCTTCCAACATCAGAGTTTGTTCGGCTTTGAAATGTAGTGGCCATGGCAGGCCGACAATTTACTGTTAGTTTTTTTTTTCAGGTTTGAAAACTGACAGTTTGATGACAATTTACTGTTAGTTTTTTTTTATGTATTTTGTGTGTTTTGTATTTACTGTTAGTGGTCATCTTTGGATCTAAACCTGCGTCGCAAGCCTATTTTTAAATAAAAGCTTATGTAATATAGAAATTCGGCTAATTATCATTGAAAACAGGTCTTTGCCAAATTCTGTAGCAAAAGTTAGTTAATAAGTTTGAAACACCGCAGAGTCCAGCGCACCCTACTTTTGAACTTAATAAGTTTGAAATGAAAATAATGTTACTGTAGCAAATGCTGGCCATAAAAGTGAATGAACTCTATTTTACTACTGTTGGCTAGCTGGAATGTATGTGGAACCTTTCTCATGTAAGCATCCCTGGCGAAGATAGGGATTTCCTGCATAGCCATGTATTGCACCTGCAGTGGTACCCGAAAGTACTGTCGCCCATGCACCTGCTGTTGCTGCTGACACAGGCATAGCTTGCGTTTTTCACAGCGCTAGTACTGCAGATGGGTTGATCCATAATACTCCTCCTGAGGGCTGCGTCGTCAGTTGCTACAGTGATCTCATCCCATAAGGAGCTTCTATTGGAGCATGTTTCCAAACTGCCATTGCTATGCCGGACAAATCTTAGATGAAAAGAACGAAAAGCCTTACTAAGAATAGTGCGGCAACAGCCAGAGCCGTTACAGCTCTATCTAGCCACTATCTCCAAAATATCTGTGCCACTGCAAGCTGATGTGCAAACCTTAACAAATGTATCTGAGTTGTGATTGACTGGGTATCATTGGTAATAATATCTCTGACAATCTGGCTGATGCCGTCATGTAAAAAGAGCTTGGGAGGCTGACTGGTGTCATTGCAAATAAGATTGAAGTCGGGGTTGCGGTAGCAGCCAGATGTACCGATCGCCACAACTCGGTCGCGCGGCAACCGGCCATTATCCAGATCTTGGCTTCTCAGGACACTGGACGCTTGCTGCACCATCTGTGTCCACAGTAGTGCAAGTGGGAGCACACAGAAGGTTGCGTCAACAAGGAGGCCCATGTACAAAAGTCGTCCACGCTTCAGAAACCTGTAAAATTTTGCAAGTCCAGTGCAGGCGTAGACGGAGTTCAGCTCTATGGTGAAAAATTAAGAGAGCGTCACTCCCTGCAGCGCGAGGGGGAGCCCCTTCGCTTTGGTGGTGTCATCTCCGCCTGCAGCTTCGATGGCGATCTCGTACACGCACATGAACTCCCGAGGGTCCGTATTGCCCTTGTACGACTTGATGGCGTTGGGGAACTTGAAGTCCTCCGGCCATGCCGATTGCTGCAGGCTCGCGGAGAGGGGGGGACTCCAGGTCCACGTGCCGCAGCGGGACGCGACTGGGGGTAGGGGCGTCGCGGCTGTCCGCCCGCTCTGGCGTGGGCTCCACCACAACCACCAGCGGGACTTGCTGGCTCCCAGCCTCTTGTATATCCCGAACAGCTCCGCGGACGTCCGCTAGCTCCCGTTGCAGCATGCCGATGGCTGTCAGTAGAGCATTTTCCACCGTTAGCGTGGTCGCGGCTGTTGGAGCGGCGAGTTGCACCGTTGGGCCGGCAGCAACCACGGCTTGCACTCCAGAACCGCTCGGTATGTCGGTGCGGAGGGCTCCGGAGTCGGTGACGGGACCACCGTTGCCGCCGAGGCCACTAGACGCTCCCGCGCCAGGCGTAGTGGCTGCAGCCGCGGCAGCCCGGGCATCGGCGTCAGGGCTGCCGACTGTCTGGCCGGTACCCACGCCGACCGCCATGCCAGTGGTTGGGGCGACTGTCGCGCTGCGAACGTCAAAGTCGGCAGTCGCAGCACCGGCATTACCGCCTGCGCCCGTAGCCGACGCGTCACGAGCGCTTCCTTCGTGCCCCTCTTTTTTTTCGCCGCTGCCGATGATAAAGCCTTCTCTGGTTCCATCCTTCTTCAAGGCTTGGAGCTTACTCTCGTCTTCCCCACGGACGGCGCCAACTGTTGTGGTAACAGACCAAACAGAGAGATGGTAGTATGGTAGTGGAGAGTTAGGTGAGCAATGCTTGGGGGCTTCCCCATGACCTAGACGGCTATACATATTCACATGGGGAGTATTTTACAATTATGTCCTTACACCCAAATATCCCCCTCAGGGACATTTATGCCATCACACATGTCCCATTTTGGGCTTTACAACCTTCTAACAGGCTGGTTGGGCTTAGGTGGGGGGTCACCCTTACAACAGTTTCTTTCAACAGTTCTCAGGGTTTAATAGTAAGTCTCATGATATCAGGGGCAGAATCAGTCCAAGCTCAAGCCCCGAGTTGGACCCACTGCTCTTGGGCTAACTCTATTTTTTTGTGATTTTTTATGAATTTTGCATGGGCTTTGGTTGTCAGGCCTGGGACTACAGCCTAGATAGCCTGAGGCCTAGTTCTACCACTGCATGATATGATATTTGTTCTATAGGGGAAACTCTCGCGTGAAGATTTGTTCTGCTGTAAAACTGGCAAACTTCCATTCGAGCTCAATAATATTTGCTTGCTCTGTAAGTGGTTGTTTTCTCTCTTTTTTTTCAAACTAAAAATATATATTCGAGGAAGCCTGGGAGAAAGAAATATATCTATATGAAAAACATTTATGTGTGCACGCACCTTTCAGATTCATCCCAAACGACTATAGGTCTTTAGTCTTTACTCTTTGCTTAGCAGGAGATGAAGTAGCTTCAGTGACTTCTATCGGAGATTGAAGCCTGGGAGAGCAGCATACTCGATTTTCATTTTTGAAAGGCTTGATAAGAAGGTAATGTGCGTAAACCAGTTCCCTTATATTTGTAGGAGATTCGTCTTGGGTACTTATGGTGCACGCTAGGCTGTAAACGACATATCGCATAGAGCTAGTTTCTACTATTTATAAGCGAAAACAAAAAACCAAAGCCAAAAAACTCGGAACCACAGAATGATTTGTACAAACACGTAACAAACGTGAGGTCCTTATGCGAGGTACACATGCAGTCGGTGCCTCGGTGGGCCTTTTTTTTTTACTGTTCTACGGGGACGAGGATCACATGCACGTACGTTTAAGCGCCCATTTAAATGTGATCGGCCCAGCAAACGCTGGCAAACTACCTACCACTGGTCCTCACCACGCGTACCACTGGTCCTCACCACGCGCGTTTAAGCGTGACCACGGAACGGTGGATCGCAGTTTCACCCGGGCTGAAACCCAGGCTTGAAACTCCTCCTTAATCTTGACTAGAAGGGATAAGCGAGATGACTCTACGGAATGAAAGATACGAGAATTCCGCTCTTTTCAGATCTCCCAAGTGACGAGCATCATTAGCGAGGCTAGAAGTTTGCGCGGCGTGTCTGGCGTCAGGACGGCGGATTTTCACCAGTGCAGGATGGAGGCGGTGTGCCAAGAAGTTGGGTATATGGAGTCCGAGGAAATCTAGTAGCCGATGAGGGTCCAAATTCTTTTCGTGTAGCGGTATTCGGTGAAGAGGTGGATGGAAGTCTCTGGGGAGATCCTGCAAAGGGGACAAACCGATTGGTTTGGCCATGCCCTTGACAGTCCTCAGCCTGTTTTGTATCGCCAGCCATGTGAAGATTTTACTTTTGGGGGGGGGGGGGGGACGAAGCCTTCCAGACTAGGGGGTTCATGGAGGTGCTTATTGTTCCTAGGAACTAGTACGCTTTATATGCTGAGACAGCAGTGTAGATGCCATGTGGTGTGAGTTTCTAGATTATACTATTGTCTATCCCTTTATATATATATATATATATATATATATATATATATATATATATATATATATATATATATATATATATATATATATATATATATATATATATATATATATATATATATATTTATGTATACACACACACATATATATGTATATGCACGACTTTGATCTTCCTAGCGATAGGTTGCAACCATCGCTACAAGTGTGTTGGAATAAGTCGAGCTCCAAAAAATTCGAGGGCACTTTGCACACTGCCTGTTGTCTCAGGTCATAAACCAAGCTGGGAAGTTCCACCACGTAGATTGAACTTAATGGTAGATGTGTGTATTTGTTCATGAATGGTTAATTTTAGTTCATTTAAGTTAATTGATTTGTGAAATGGATATTCTTATTTCTGAAATGAATGCATATAAGTACTTGTGTTTCTGCTTTTTTTTTTGCTTGTTTCAGAGGGCATGACTAGCATTTCCTGAGGCTAGCCAACAAACAAAAATAGATTTAGCAATACAAAAGAATATCACAGACGGTTCCTGAGGACAAACCATCTATGGTATATCAGCTATCACAGACAGTTTCATGTACAAACCGTCTGTGATACAAAATCTATCACAGACGGTTTCATCTGCAAACTATCTGTAATACATCAACTATCATAGACGGTTTTGAGTTATAATCGTCTGTGATAGTCTACATCACAGATGGCTCAAAAACCGTTGGTGATGACCTCATGTCATTACTGATTCATAAATTCAGACGGTTCGTGAAACCGCCCGTGATCATATTCTTGAACCGTCTGTGATGACTTTTTCTGTAGTAGTCCTAACATCTGACCTAGCGTAACAATGCGAAATACTTATATATTGTTTTGAATAACGGAAATATGAAAGATCGTAATTGTTTGAGTAGTTTTGTAACTATTCTTACTTCACAATTAATTATATCCTGATGTATGCAGGATTCATCTGTACAAGAGAATTTGACCGCAGTACCAGGTTTCCAAGGGTGTTATGTGCCCAAATACATGCCACCAATGTAAACAAAGAAATTGGGAAGAAGAGGTTTAGGCCTGATTCAAGCCTAAATCTAGCAGAAGATAGTAATAGAGATAGGTTGCAATCCAATTAGATGTCGGCAATACTGATCAGGGAAAACTCTTTCGGATTGAAAAGAAAATTGCCTGGCAGCGAAAGCAATAAATGAAAAAAATTCATTTTTGTTCCAAAATTCGGACGAAATGGTCAAATGGCATATAAGTTTTGATGAAATTTAACCAAAATTTAGATGAAATTTGGACAAAATTCAAATGGGGACAAATTCGGCCAAAATTTGACCGAATTGTTCTTGCTTCGGAGGGTAAAGAAAGGGACAAATTTTCTGAAATTTCGCTGAATTTTTGTCGAAATTGTGAACCTGATACTGATGATGTTACGGGACTGATCGGGGTTCAGTGAATGTACGAATGGCATGTTGTAAGCACTGACGCCATCGTCCTCATCCCATCGGTGCCCTTACCCCAAATGTCAGCATCTGAAAGAAGTGTAGCTAAGTTCCCCAAAAGCTTGCCCAAGTTACATGACTGCAATATCCATATATGATACGCTTTTGAGCTTTCTTCTCCCCCAGCACTATCCAAGAAGAATACGACCCACAAAATCTCAAGATTATGGCCACCGGCGGGAGGCCAGCCATCATGCGCGCCGTCCAGTACACCGGCTATGGCGGCGGCAGCGCTGCCCTCAAGGTCAGCTTTGTTATTTGCTACTATCAAGTTAAGGCTTTGTTTGGAATGGATGATTTTGGTAGATTTTTGTGGAGCTATGCAGTTTCATGCAGAATTATTGGGTTCCCAATAGTCCCTAACATTTCTGCATGCACATTGATTTTGATGTTTTGAAGCCATACTACAATACATTTTTTTTCTCGAGAACATGTAAAGGCTTTGCACGTCGTAGCATTAAGGAGAAAGAAGTTCAATACAATGTGGCAACTAGATCATGCCACTCGCCAGATCATAAACAAAAAGAGGAAATAAATGATAACCCACACTACCATACATATTGTTATTGTGATGGAGTGTGGGCATTAATCAGGATTATCTTAGCTGGTTGCTTCATAGAAATAAACAGCTCGTGGAAACGGATATGGAGTTAGACTCTGTGATGGTTCACAAGATTAGTTGCGATGTGGGGGCCATTTTTTCTTTGAAAAAAAACTGCAGGCCACTATATATTTTGGCTGCCTTCGGCATATGAGATTTAATTTTTTGGTACAGTTAGTTAGGTACCATTTTGCAAGTCTGGGTGCTTTCCAAATTGCAAGTTTGAATAGTTGAGGTTATCTCAAAGCACATTATTTTTCAAAAGGGAAATTAGCTCTAAGTAAATTGTATAAAATTCGTCTATTTTTACTTCAGTATGTGGAAATCCCTGTTCCTTCACTGAAGAAAGATGAAGTTCTTATAAAAGTCGAAGCAGCAAGCATCAATCCATCGGATTGGAGGATTCAGAAAGGGTGGCTACGTCCTTTTATCCCCAAATTTCCATTTATTCCAGGTATTCATGCATTTATTACGAGTCATTTATTTATGAAGACATGAGTACTAATTACTGAGACATATTATCAGTACACCATATTTTACCTCCTGCAACGCAGATATTTCCCATGCAATTGATAGCAAGGGAATGAATTCCTTCAGAAAATGCATAATTTTGTCCTAATTATGCAAATGATTGTATTTCTCAAATGACTGATAATTTTTTATTACCATCAAATACTAATCTAAGCACTCCGCTCTCTATTTGTGAAACAGTAACCGATGTTGCTGGAGAGATTGTTGAGGTTGGTTCTGCAGTACGTGAGTTCAAAGTTGGTGACAGAGTTGTGTCCAAATTAATCTTCTGGGTAATTTAACATGTCCTGATCTTTAGAATTCATCTCATTTCATCTGAATTTTGTCATGAAAATTAAGACTGAATTTTTTTTTACCGTGCGTAAGAATTTAAGATTCCAGTAGACATGATGCTTACCAGCAGTTTCACATTAACCGCAGAACAGAACTTATCAGTTCAGTTTATAGTATTCATCATTCTCGAGAGGAAAATTGTAATGGCAGAAAGCTGGCGGCCTCGCCGAGTACGTAGCAGCATCCGAAAGCATCACCGTCGCCCTCCCCGCCGGAGTATCCGCTGCGGACGCCGCAGGGCTGCCCATGGCCGGCCTCACTGGTCTCCAGGCCCTGAAGGCCATTGGCACCAAGTTTGACGGCACGGGCGGTGGCGCCAACGTCCTGATTACCGCGGCGTCCGGTGGCATCGGCACGTACGCCGTTCAGCTCGCCAAGCTCGGGAACCACCACGTCACCGCCACCTGCGGCGCGCGCAACCTGGAGCTCGTCGCAAACCTCGGCGCCGACGAGGTGCTCGACTACAAGACCCCGGAAGGCGAGGCTCTGAAGAACTCGTCAGGCAGGAAGTACGACTACATCGTCAACATTACGGACGCCTGCAAGTGGTCGACGTTCAAGCCGAGGCTGAGCAGCCGCGGCAGAGTCGTGGACATAGCTCCCAACCTTGGGAACTTTCTCGCGTCGATTCTGACATTGTTCTCCAAGAAGAAGCTGTCCATGGTGTTTCTGTCTCTGCGGAAGGAGGACTTGAGGTTTCTTCTGGAGCTGGTGAAGGAAGGGAAGCTCAAGACAGTCGTCGACTCACGGTATCCATTCGAGAAGGTGGCAGACGCGTGGGAGAAGAGCATGGGCGGCCATGCGACGGGGAAGGTCATAGTTGAGATGTGAGTTGCTACTATTTCTGTTGTGTTAATTTGTGCTATTATTTTTGTTAAGTACTTATGTTGCTTGTGTATAATATGTAAAGAAACGAACCTTGTGTACAAGTTCCTTCTATGAAGTGATCTTTCTTGTGAAAAGAAGAAAACAATTATGGAAATGAGCTCTTGGTCTTTTTGAAAGTGCCAGATTTTGTTAGCTGCGCAATTGATGCGCTGTACTTAGCCATTTCATGATTAGATAGAACACTTCTCTTTGAGTCAAATTCAACAAGAGCAGAACTTATGCTTTCCTGTGAAAATCTAGGAGTGACCATGGGAGAGGATGCCAAAGAGAAATTGCTTGAGTTGACCAGATTATTGTGGCCCATTGGAATGGGAGGCTGTAGGAATTTCAGTTGTACCTCAACCGCTACATTGTGTTCACCTTTGCTTCTACTTGCAGGGCCACTGAAGGACAAAACTTGATGTCGAGCTCTGTGATGTGCAGGAATTCTTCAAACTGGTCGAGATGATGGTTGTTGATCCATTTAGCATAGTTATGCTCCTGAACTATCTTAACTAGTATAGTGCCCGTGCTAACGCCACGACGGTATTTTAGGGATGCACACGAAATCAACAAAACGAATTTTTGAATGGCCATACATGTTTTGTTCCCTGCTGTCAAAGCCAATTTTTGAATGGCCATACATATTTTGTTTGGATAATTGGGTTACTGCTGGCAACAAAGTCCATCCATGAATAAAAGCCAGACATATACATCAGATTATTTTGGTCAGTCACTACAAATAATTGAAGACATCCAAATGGCAAAAGTTCAGTTACAAGTCAATGAACGCTGAAATATAGATGACCACATGTGTATGATATGGTGCTTCCACATAATACATGCAACTCAGGGCAGCATCCATTCAGAACAGCAGTCTAACCCAGTGCAGCCAGAAACATATTAGTAGAAGGAAGATGGTTTGATACAAAAGACTTCATCCACTCCAATGCTCCAAATCAGGATGGGGACCTAATCCTGCAACCGAATGGATGAAGTTATTAGAACGTTGAAACCACCATTGCAAAAAGAAAATGCATCCTAAAATTTTACTTAATTGCTTTCCAAATTTATGAGATATGAGATTCCAAATTTATAAGAATAGGCAGAAGCACATTATAACTTAAAGGCATGTGTAGCTGCTACTTGATTCAGTTTAAATTTAGCTGCAAATTTATTAAGAAAAAAAGAAATAGTCATTTAGGACATTATTACCACCTTTTCACCAGTCGAGGACGTCTTTATACACAATATTTTTGGTGCTCTTCCCTGTTGGATCTAATTCCTTCTTTGGTTTTGCCAAAATTCTTGTTGTTTGCCTGGACACACCTCTCGACAACGCAACATAGAGCTGCCCATGTGAGAACACTGGCTCTGGAAGATAGATCCCAACATTTGGGATGGTTTGCCCCTGCGCTTTATTTATGGTCATTGCAAAACTTAGGCGAATTGGGAATTGTTTCCTCTTGAACTTGAAAGGAAGTGAAATATCATCTGATGGAGACATAGGGATCCTAGGTATGAACACCCTTTTGCCTGCATGATGGCCACCAACTATTTCTGCATCAATTGCATTGTCTTGGAATGCTCTAACTTCAGAGATGACATGTATAAGTTCTTCACAATATGGAAAGTACATAAGAACCAAGCTGTGCACACCTCAACACTATCATCAGTTGGATTCTCAAGAAGTACTGTAAGAAGCTCCAGTGCCACAAGCTCATGCGCAACCACCTGATTAACGAAGTGTGCTATAAAAGACCTATGGTTGGCTACACAGTCATTCAAAGTAGTGATGCATAGAAGCACCTCCCTGGTTCTTGGCTGCTCAAATCACAATAAACAGGTAGCGGAAAGCATGCAAGCAGTAAGATAGGAAATTGAGCGGTCTGTGTGAATCCCTAGAGTTAATTTTAAATATAACAGTTCTCTTTTTCTTTCTTTCTACACCAAAGCAGCATCAAACATGCTAATTTTCCAAGCAATCTAGAACGCCCCTAACGACTCTATGAGGCTATGACCATCTTTGATATCCAACGAGCATTGCGTATGAATTGTTGAAGCAAGGGGGGGGGGGGATTTTCTCACCCAGTCGTCGCTTCGCCACAATGAAGTTGATAGTATACAGATAAAAGACAGGCAAACAATTAAAAGTGCACTTTTTTTCTAGTATAGTGCTCAATATGTCAAGGAAAAAAGTGCTCAGTAGAGTTACTCAAATTTTCAATGGCAAACAATTATTAAGGCAACATAGTGATTTAGTGACAGTAACTGCACATGTATAAAGGAGATGAAGCTACTCAAACTTGATTATAAATACACCTACCAGGTTACACGACCACCATCATCACAAATTGCACAAACATCGTCCCACTGCACAAAAAGCAGATTGATCTTAGCTTTGTGAAATTAGATGAACTACACAAGTGACCATAAAAATTGGTTAACTATCTAAACAAGACAAAACAAATCTGAGAAGCAGTTGAAAAAGGAACATGTCTGGTAATCTGTCCACATTTAAACATATTTAGTCACTTAAAAAACTAAAATTCAGTCAGAGGATTAAAAAATCAAAAACATGTCACAAAAAATTTTAGATCATGATTCTTTTCGATGCAAAAAATGAAAAATGCCTTGCAAAAAAGAAGTATTCACAGCCAGTAAGTACAGGGTCGATTCTAAAATTTTGATCAAATAGTCCTGACATGACAGTCTACAAAAGCAATTTGCTACTATTCTATAGAAACTCAAATTAGGAAAAAGTGAATGTAATGGTCTCCATGGAAGGGTCACATTTTTTTAGGAGCATCTTCCCTAGTTAAGGACATATGTTGAGATTCTGAAAAAAAAATCAGAAAGCTAGGCATATGGGCGAAAATATGTGATTGGTAATGGGAAGTAAATGGGTGTTCTAAAGTATGTAATACCATAAGGTTCACAACTCTTTTGATTGACTCCTTGAACCTACAGTTTAGCCAAATAATAAATGATTCTCCCTGTAACAACAATGAAGAATCGTGCATGCACACTTGCTTATGTTTTCTAGAACTCCATTTTTTTTAAGGGTTTGTAGTTTCTTGACAAAAGTTTCTAATCAGTAAAGTGAGAAGTGCAGCCACAATAGGTACTCCATCATGATGTTTCCTAAGGGGTGAACAAAAGCAAATCATTACCTAAACACTCGCATGCACAAGCATGGCTGTGCTTTACGTGCGTCATAGCAAAAGGATTAGGGACAGAGTATTTAAAAACAAATCAAATACCAGTATACTACGGCAATTACTCAAGTTGATAGTATACCAGGTAATTTTCTCGAATATTTGGATTCAAGCCCCGTTCCCCACAATGAAGTTGATAGTATACAGATAAAAGACAGGATCTAAGCATCTTATGGCATAGCTCCAGTCTTGAAACATCCATACAAATATTAATGTTGTACTATTTAGTATAAAAACACAAGAGACTCTTTGACATGGCAATTCCCAACCATGGAACTTGAGCAGCTTGATATCCTCTTCGGCATCAAGCGACTTTATGTACCTGAGAGTTTCAACATTGAAAGGTTCACGGGCTTGGCGCCAGTAAAGCCACTCAAATGTGCAGTCCTCAAACTGTCATTCAATAAGTAAAGGAAAATCAGTTACTAAAACTGAATCAATTCAATCTACATGTATGGAACATAAGACAACAATAGTTGTTAATAGCCAAATTAATGTTTAGATAATTTTAAAATGGATATCTGAAAGTGGCACATGTTATTCCACTCTCTGGACACACAGTTTGTGAGAATAGGTGATCCTTGAATAAATCTAAAACCACCACACTCGTCCACAATTATAAGCAAGCGAAGTTAGCTCTATCTGGTAAATAGCGACTAAACTTGGAAAAGTGCTCAGCTACACCAATTTGTTGTACAGAGGAAGATCTGTAGGTGGCGGCTGAAAACTTCAATTGTCAATTGACGGAATTCCCTTGTTCGTATTTGGGGCTGCTTTTATCTACTATAAGCGTTTAAGAAAAGCTCACCTCCAACCATTTGTCGACAAGGTGGTGCTAAATTTGCCGAAATGGAAAAGATCTTTACTTTCTTCAGGGGGGTAGAACGGTGGTGGTAAAGTCTGTGTTATCAACTATACCAGTATCAAATGTTTGCTTTAGATTTGCCTAATTGGGTGTTGAAGGCAATAGATAAATGGAGAAGTTTTCTGTGGTCGGGTGAGGAATCGGTTAAGGCAGGCAAGTTCTTGGTGGGGTGGAATGAAGTGTGTCGTCCAGTTGAGTATGGGGGGCTGTGCATCCAAGATCTCCAAATTATGAGTTATGCACTAAAAATGAAATCGTTATGGCTCAAGAGAACTAACAGTACCAGGATGTGGTCCATGTTCATGGTACATCAGGAGAAGGCAGTCCAAGCAATGTTTGATGTTTCTTTAAAGACTGAATTGAGAGATGGGAGGTCGGCTCTGTTATGGACTGATAGATGGTTGGGTGGTGATTCTATCAAGGCTATTGCGCCCACCTTGTAGCAAATGGTGGGCAAGAAGTCAAGGCAGCGACGGCTGGTGAAGGAGGCTTTAACTGATGGAGCATGGATCAGCAATATTCAGGGTCGTTTGTTAGTAACGGCTCTGAATGAGTACTTGATGATTTGGAATCGGTTGACACAAGTCCATCTGCAGGAAGGGATACAAGACAACATATAATTTGGAAATGGTCTTCTTTCATGGAGTAGTCAGGTTTGATTTCTGCAAGCATATTTGGAAATCAAAGGCACCACTCAGATGCAAGTTTTTTTTCTGTGGTTGGTTGTTCAGAGGCATTGTTGGACATATTAGATAGGATTGATGAAACTTGAACAACTCAAATTATTGTGAAAAGATGCAGTAGGACTAAAAATTGTGATGTTTATGACAGCAACTTTGATTCATTCAGATGTTTATGTTGATGGTTTAGCTGTACGGTAAGAAAATATAATGATATAGATAATGATATAGATAATGAAATTGTGCATCATGGTGTTGTTACTGCTTACAGTTTACAAGCTTCGGGGGAGGCGGCGGCCTTCGGGGGGGAGGCGGCGGCCTTCGGGGGAGGCGGGGGAGGCGGCGGCCTACCCAGGAGACGAGGAGACGATCCGCCGTGGCGGCCTTCGGGGGAGTCGGCGGAGGCGGCGGCCTTCGGGGTAGGCGGCGGCCGGGAGTCGATTCG
Organism: Dendrocalamus latiflorus; assembly: GCA_017311315.1. NCBI lineage: Eukaryota > Viridiplantae > Streptophyta > Magnoliopsida > Poales > Poaceae > Dendrocalamus > Dendrocalamus latiflorus. The sequence continues at coordinate 30,518,242 of CM029627.1, read as the reverse complement.
GGGGAGGCGGGGGAGGCGGCGGCCTTCGGGGGAGGCGGCGGCCTTCGGGGGAGTCGGCGGAGTCGGCGGCCTTCGGGGGAGGCGGCGGCCGGGAGTCGATTTGGGGGAGGCGGCGGCCGGGAGTCGATTCGGGGGAGGCGGCGGCCGGGAGGCGGGGGAGGCGGGGCCTTCGGGGAGGCGGGGAAGGCGGCGGACTTCGGGGGAGGCGGGGCCTTCGGGGAGGCGGGGGAGGCGGCGGAGGCGGGGCCTTCGGGGAGGCCGGGGAGGAGACGAGGAGACGATCCGATCCGCGGGTCTGGAACCAGGAGACGATCGACCTGCATGCATGCAAGCCGCGAGCGTCAGGGACGCGGGAGGGGTACTGCAGATCCATTGAAGAATGACCGTCGGATATGGTTGAGTAAGGAGAGAGAATGGAGGAGAGTTAATCTGGTGCGGACGTTTTTAGGATGGTGTAATTATGGGTGCATATTGTGGTGTGAATGTAGTTAAGGTCATGACTGTGGAGCAGGTAATTGTTGGGTGGATGTAGGATAATTTTAACTGGTGGTTTATAGGGGTAGAGATGAACCCTATTATTTTAAAAGCTACCTTAAAATAAATATAAATTATCCAATATTTGTAATTAAATAGTTTAAATTAATTAGGACTTAATTATACTACCACTCATACTACTAGGAGTAGAATATCTAAAGGCTTAAAATTGTAAAGAAGTCGCCAAGGCAACTGCAGCCCATCCAAGCAAGGCCAGCGTCGAGAAGGCCAAGGCCACCGCCGGCGAGAAGGCCAAGGCCACCACCGGCGAGAAGGTTCGTCGCCGCGCACGCTGCTAGATTTCTGGCCATACATACTCGTGTACGCACGTTAGCTTCTTGTTAGTTTAATTTACCTTGTTTCGGTTGTATGCATGTGGAGGTGGAGAAGGCGACGACGAGGGACCCGATTACGAAGCGGGCGGTGGAGGAGCGCAAGGAGGACAGGAAGCTGGAGGCCGAGTCCGAGTCCGACGAGCGCGTCGAGAAGGCGAACCACGCCGCCGAGAGGTCCGGGATGCACACGTTCACAAGGCGCGCAAACTGAAGCGGGTGGCAGCTGGCAACGACCACCGCGCGGCCAAGTACCTTCTTAGCTAGCCCCGATCAAAGCATGTACCGAAATATGTGATGTAACAGTGTCGGTCGAGGTTGATATTTGTGAATCAAGGGATCAAAATAAGTTATAATCACTTGTGATGTTTGCGTGGTTATAAAAAACAAAAGTCTATAATACTCTTACAGATCAACAATTAGATTTTATTTCTAATACCATCTTCCTACAATCAGTCTAATGTATTATAAAAAAAAAATCCTATTTTGAAACGGCAACAGAAAGGAGAGCTGCCTATTGTATTAATAAAGCAGAAGTGAACAGAGTTTGAAGTTCAAACCCTTTCGGGGTCAAACAGAAAATCAAAAAACAAAAGCGAAACCAAAAGGAAAAAAAGAGAGGAAAAGGCGAGGCCTAGAAAAAGCTAAGTTGCGCACCTGGAAGTGAATGAACCTTATTATGGTAAATATTTGGACGATGTAATAGCTGAATTGAAGATTTCAACTTTTCCGACCTTCTGTTGTATAGTACTTATGAATAAGCTCGCCATGGTGATTCTACCACTGCAAAGATGAGACAAAGCTTGTGGTGGAGCTGGAAAGCTTAGGACGGTCAATGTCTAGCGCCATCTGTCCACAAACGTGAAGAACATGGGTGGCAAGGAAAGTCATCGTAGATATGTGAAATGGATATTCTTGTGTTTTGACATCTTTGTTAATTTCTTCGCTGCTAGTATATATGAAAGTTCATATATCTGTATTTCATCGAGTGCGTTAGTTCCGTCGTTCCAATGTGTATTTGTGCTAATATATGTAGAGCAATATTGACATCCTATATTTATTCATTTTGTAAGGTGGTCATTCTTTTGAAATGTAAACAAAGGAAACAAACTATTTGTCTATTTCATCTTCCTTTTGTTAAAAAACGATGTACGGCTGTACGTGCACCAAGTTGTTTTCAATGAACGCGGCCTGGATGAAGTGGGAATTCAACTGGATGCGACGGTGGTTCTACCACCGCGTAGAGAGCGACAATAGCTTGAGGTGGTCGGGGTGCCTGATGTACTTCAACACCTCTCCTTTGGTGACCCTCGACCGCGACAACGACCATCAAGTGTTGTAGGTTCGTCGATGGCAATCAGAGGGGGTGAATGATTGCAATTTTCAACGGAAGATTTTACAAGAAATCTATTGTATATATTTTTTCTTACCTGCTAAAATTGAGAGCACAAAAAAAAGCAAGAAAATAACAAATAATACGCTACTATATAGCTAGCAGAGAACACCTCTTTGTCTCAGCCAAAAAGCCAACTCTTAGCCTGGACTCCAACCTGATAAAAACAAACTCTTCTAATACCTAACCTAATTAGCCCCTTTTAATTACCTACCTAATCACACCATCTCAGCGAAAAGCATAGTTAATTGATATCTCTCCAGAAATTACTTTCCAATCTATAGAAACCGATGAATTAAAATAGCTGCGCTTACCTCTATTGATGCACCTACTTTTGATGTGATACACCATGGGACAGCCAAGACATCATCACTTTTCCTGGTCCTTCACGTGATGATGGAAGCTAGTCAATGCACTGCCTCTTCTTACTTTTGCCTTCATGTAATACTCTGTTCATTAATCAATGTCTCAGGCAAAAGCACATGAGCACAAAAGTCATGGCTACAGCCTCGTGCCCTGCATGTTGTCGCCAGGAACACAAGCCGCCGCACTTTTTTTTTTCTACGCTCTGTGCCGCGCTGCCGCTCCAGCGTCGTGTGGAGAGAATCTGCGGGATGTCGCGACGCGCCTCGCCGTCGATTTTTTCTTTAAATAAATCTATTTTATTTCTGAATCATGATGGCTACAAAATGCCCTCTCTTGACACCCCTAAACCCTAGCACGAAATTAGTCTCTTCCAAAAACCACGGGGTTAGCCTCTATCCCCACCTCTATTTATAGTCTAGGGCCCAAAACCTGGGCTTAACCTAAGCCCACGAGTTCTAATCCAATTCCAACAGCAGAGGGACCCGAAACCCTTTCTAACACGGGTTCTAATCCAATTCCAACAGCAGAGCGACCGCACCTCCCGTAGCTTCTCCACGCATCATCCACCTCTGATCTCCATACGCCCTAAGCATGAGCCCGACCATCTCATGATCTTCTTGACCGTTTGAACCTCGGATCTCCCCATCCTAGTCCCGGTCCACCTCGTCACCGACCGTGATCGTCTCCATGCTCAACCTGCACATGCAAAGACCAAAGAACATTCTTCCGGCACAAGTTCGTCCAAACTTGACCAACGTCAATCTGCACATACGCAACACAACTCGCATAACGCCGCTAAACAAAATTACCAAATATTCATCATCACAAATTAATCATTGTCAATTATTCATCACAACAATATTCTAGACCTAGCCACATGGTCTAACAATAGAGTGCAGAGGCTGGTGGGCCTCGCTCTCCGGTTCAACATGCGGGATCTCGCAGAGGAATACTGCATGTATGTTGTGGCTTCACTGGTACGTCCGTGGCATGTACATTCCGGTCTTGCCCATGACGATGACATATGCCCCACAGTTGCGTCCTTAGCGAGGCCCGCCGAGCCGAGTAAGTCTTCCACTATAAGCACTACATCTAAACTGGCTATGCTGCGGACTATAAGTGTGTTTTGTTTTGCTGGCAAGGCTCACCCTCAAAGATGTGGAGCGTGCGACGACCATTTTCGTTGGGCATATGTGGCCAAGGAGCATAGTCTCCGCAAAGTGGTCACGACAAATATCGGGCTAATGAACCGTGTGTGCGAAGCTCTCGGTATTCCTGTGCTGGAGCGCGCTGTGCCTAGTATTGGCCAGCTTCGCACCCGTGATGGCGATGGTAAAGGGGAGGCCTCCCCTCCCTGGAGAAGGCCTCCCCCCGAAGAATCTACCAAGGTTGAGGAGGTCGCTGAGGGCACCGATTCTAACCTGGCTGAGTATGCAAACTTAGATATAGAAGCAGAGCAAGACCGTGACGTTGTTGGCAGGCTACGCATGGGCGACATGGGGCCCATAGGCGATGCGGGCGATGGAGCCAACAGTGGTTACAGCCTTGGGTGAACGTGGGAGGCGAATGCGAAGCCTCCTCACCTACGCCCGCTGTGAGGGTCGATGAAGCACCTCCTGAGGTGCCCGTCGTGAAGCGTGCTCATGTGTGTCCGCCAGCGGGGGTGAGCGAATGTTTTCAAGTGGCAGTGGCCACGCTCTTGAAGGAATCTGACTCCGAGGTGGAAACTGTCAGCCCTGAAGCGGATTCCATAGCGAGAGTTGCAGTGACGCCCCCGTAGTCACCCAACTAGTGACCACTGGCGCCGCTGTGTCCCGACCGTCTTCTCTGATCCATGATGCAGGTATAAATACTTCCTTCTCTCCTATGACTTCACAAGGTTTCCCCAATTTGCTCGCTGACACCGTCGTCAGCGTCAGCGGGCCCTCGGTCTCCGGGGTGTGCACATGGCTCCAGCAATGGAACTGGTCGCGGGGGGACTAGTGCTCCTGCTATGGATGTGTCGTCGATGTCTGCCCCTATCGAAGCTGCCGGCTCGGAGACTCGATGTTTGGTCATGGTGTTCTTTGTCCCTCGGCCAAAGGCATTGTGGACGTTCCAAGGTGCCACAGATTGTGTGGACGTGGGTCTAGATTGCTGAACGCTATCGTCATGCGGACTGGAGCTCCTGGAAAGTGCTCTGGAGGCAACAGAGATGAAGGTGCTTGCACCAATCTTCCATGATTGTGTTTGTAGGGATGCCGCTAACCGCACTGCGCCATGCAAGCGCTTGCCCTCGCTTAAAGCACTTTGCAGGCAGTTAGGGCCTATGAATGAAGTGGCCTACAAGATCAACTCAATGCCGTGGAGTTGGAGGCTACTGCCACGTGGCAATCCGCCGAGGATACCCTTGCAGGTTGCGCATCAAAGGATGAGCACATTTGCTTCCTCAAATCCGAGGGTGTGAAGGCTATTGCCCACGCGCACGCCCTAGTGGAGCGACTCAGTGTACTACCTTCGAAGAATGTGAGGGCTTGCTACAGCAAATTGCCGGGCTGGAAGAGGAGAAGGCTCAGCTGATGGCGGCGATCGACGAGAAGGGCCATGTGCTGGGCGATGCCTCGCTGACAGCATGGAGCTCGGTGGAGGCCCTAGAGAACACGCTCTTCGAGCTTGCTGTTGTGGTGCCTCCCTGGACCTTTGGGCCCGAGGATCTGTCGAGAAGTCTTCGGATGATCAAAAAGGCTTCAGCGCTCACGCTAAGTGCCGCGCGATCCTACGGTAACGACTGCTCACTCGTGATGACCCGCATCGTCCTTGGCATTCTTCACCATCGGGGTTGCCTGCACGTCAGAAAGCTGGATAATCCATGCCTGGAGCTGCCTGCGGGGGGCGGGGTCATGTCCGAGGCCGTGCACGCGATATGCCACTCCACGTGTGCATTCCACCAGCCGATATGGGACTATATCGGTGAGGCCGCAACAAAGGTCGCTATGAGGCGAAGCCTACAGGGCGGCGGCGACCTCGACACTTGGCTTGATGAAGTGCCTCGGCGGGATGAAGGTGGTGCAGCTGGCTCTGAGCATGGCGTCGACCCGCAGGTGTGATGCCGAGGCCCTACGCTCGCACACATAGCCTACTATGTATAGCTCATCGGTCTTTTGTAATGCGGCGCTGCCTAGCCACACCTCTTGGCCATATATCTTAAATGAAAATGTGCCACAAGTCATGCCCTTATGTTTAATGTCTGTGACAAGGAGATGCTTGACAAAGGCCATTTGCTAGTTTCGGACCTTATGGTTCAGCTCCGCTTTCGACACTAGGGCTGGGCGGAGGATTCTTTGCGTTTTTGGGAGGAGCGGCACTCGACAGGGAGATGCATCCATGTGAGAGTATATAAAAATAGAAGACCCCTTGGATGAATAGCGTAGGCGATTAAGTCTGAATGACTGTACATTTAAAACATTACCCCCTTACAAACATTACCTGTGATGTTATTAAAGTATTGCCTAAGGCGAGGATTTCCCCCGCGCATCTGCTTCGTGACCATAGCCACCTTTCGATAACGCCTTGCCACGGTGATGAGTCATTCAGAAAGTCAGCGGTAGGTAGGACTTCAGATGGTGAGAGGATAATACCTCAGGTTCTGTACTCCACCGTTTGGACGTAATTTCCGTGAAGTAGGTAGGGAACAGGGGGTTGACATGTGCTCCTCGTCTCCTGGTGAGATGAGAAATGGGCATGTGTGCCATATCTTCCACTTTTTGGGCTATCACAGGATGAAATGGATGAGTGAACTGGTGGTGGGATGAAGTAGCTGTGCACGCTTCGCGCTCCGTCCACCACCCTTCGAACTAGCATCAGTGAAGCTGGCAGTGGGATAAAGTAGACGCGCATGCTCCATCCCCTACCATTCGAACTGGCATCAGTGAAACTGGGGGTGGGATGAAGTAGATGCTCGCACTCCGTCCCCAACCCTTCAAAATGGCGTCAGCGAAGCTAAAGGTGGGATGAAGTTAGACGCGCGCGCTTCGTCCCCCACCCTTCGAACGAGCGTCAGAGAAGCTAGCGGTGGGATGAAGTAGACACGCACGTGGGCATCAGTGAAGCTGGCGGTGGGATGAAGTAGACACGCGTGCTCCATACCCCACTGTCGAGACCCGAATACACAAATCCAGACTCTCCTATGTAACCCGCACTAGTCCAGGATCACGCTAGCGCACACAATATAAACAAAGATCGAATATCAACCATATCTCGATTTACTAAGAAAAGACTCAAATATTATTAATAATTATCAGAGTACGACCTTATGGCCAAGCTTACAAATAATAGCCAGAGGGCTCAAGAAACTAGCATCGGAAAAGCAGAATTAAGCGTAGTAGCCATTTGACATGCCCATAGGCAATCGACTGGGGAGCGAAGTCCTAATCTGTGAAGTCGTCGAAGTATCCTCCTTCTAATACCTCCTATTGATCTGGTCCTTCTTCCTCAACTGAGCAAATATGGATAAAGCGTGCGTACATAGAGTACTCAGCAAGTCATTTGTGACAAAGAATGCAATATAGTATGCAAGGTTTACCAATTGATGACTGAAAGGTTAATTTTCATAAAGCAGCAATTGAAATTAGATACAATAAATAGATTAAAAATCAAAATTGGAAAATAATAAATAAATAATCCAAGGATTTGAGAAAACCACAAGTGAACTGACTATTCACTCCAATAAACCACCAGTGAATCAACCATTCACTTCCCAACTTAACGTAACCAAGTTTTTATGAAAACTCTACCCCTCGTGTGAAATCACCAAGCATTCTCCATAAACGGGGACACGGCTATTCGAGTAGTTTTACACTCTGTAGTGGTTGTACAACTTTACCCACAAAACATGATCATCTCATATTGCCACTAGATTAACACAATTCCTTTGGTGTGCGGCGGAGAGATCATGACAAGGCCTTGACAATACTCAATCCCATCCCAATTTCGCCCGCTAGGGTTTCACCTCACATCCCCCTTGCGCCTCATGGAAATCAGCAATCACGTGTAGCATCCAAAAAAACAAAGAAAAACCTAACCGTAAACTCTCTCTCTCCCCCGGGTATTTGTCTCTCTCTTTTGTTATCTCTTTCTTTTATCCTAACCAACTCTCTCTCTCTCTATCAATCTGTGCACTATGCATGCGACGACTGGCGGCGGTGCCCGGCCCGACGGTGGCGGCGGTCGACGGCAGGCCCGTCAAGGCAGCGGCGGCTTGGCACGGCCATGTGTGGCCACACGCGCACACGCCCATGGCGGCGGCGGTGTGCAGAGCAGCGACGTGACGGCGGCGGTCGATGAGCGGCGACTAAGGCACGACGGCGGGTGCATGGAGGCGGGGCGGCTCGACTGCATGCGGCCGCGCACGTGCATGCGGCCGTGGTGGCAGCAACGCGTGTCGCGGCGGCGGCGGCGGTGCGTGGTGACCGAGGCACACGGCCGGAACGACAGCAGCATGCGGCACATAGGCAACTGGCAAAGGCGGCGGCCGGCGACGGCGACAGCAGAGGCGTGGCCAACTATCATTCACATGATCGAATGACCGTTCGCATGGCTGAATGAGGCTTTGCATGACCGATTGGCTATTTGTGTGGCCGAACAGCGAAACGTCATTTCGCTCGGGCGAACAGCGTTTCGCTCGGCTGTGGGTGGCTAGCGAACCCATTTGCTTTCCAGTTAAATTCATCTCCTATTGTTCCTTTATCAAATTTATCCGTATCTAACCGATTGCCCTCCATCCCAACCTGTAGGTTCGCACGTAGCTGTTGAAGGAGCGGTTGCGCATTTCGGATCCATTGTGCAGCGTGTCTGTCGAGTGTGCTCAAGGCAAGTACCTCGCGGCCGTGACCTTTCCATTTCCCATATCACGTGTTTCCAGGTTACTTATCACATTGTCGTTGAGAATAATTATCATATCACTCATGCTTGCTTGGCTAATATCATATCATTAAGCTACCTGTCTGATATCATATCACTAAAGTTACGTGATTAGTATCATATCATTAAAATTTATCTGATCATTATCGTATCACTAATGCTTGTCTGGTTATTATCATGTCACTCATATTTGCCTAGTTATAGACTATTAATACTGTATTCATACCCAGATGTGCTAAGTTATCTTGTTTCACCTGCTTTTATGTTTATTAGGATGCTCAATTAAAATGTTCTGGAGTTCATGCTTTTAATTAGTGTTTTAGAATCTATGCTTAACTTATTAATGGGGGGTAGCATATGAACATGTTTAACTTAGATTTAAATTATTGACACTCTTTTGATATTAGGGCTGCTATGTTTTAGTTTTCTAATATTATGTTTCAATAATTGTATGATGTTGGATTTGAGTCATGAAGGATGTATGTATTAAACCAGTGAATCTGACTAATAATCACTTATCACATAATAAAACTTGATTTTTTGATAACCTTGCATGAGCTATATCATTATTCCACATTGCCCTCATGTCGGGAATTATGCCTCTCCATTTTCAACCCTAGCACCTCTTCTCACTTCTCATAACTTTATCATAGCCTTACCCTCGCCATCTCTTAGCTTTCTTAAATTCATACTATATAATTTATCCATGATGTATCAGTTACCTTATCACCATATTATCATCCCCTGTCATCCTCATATCGGGAATTATATGTCTTCATTTCCAACCTTAGCAAATCCCCTCACTTTTCCTAATTTTATCGTAACTTTCTTTTAGTTCTTTAAATTCACACTACATAACATGTTAATAATATAACGGTTACCCAGCCTGGGATTATCTACATATAGGGGAGACTTCCACCCACCTGGAAACATACGGGGGTCATACACTTTCGTTACTCAGGATATTACACCCCGTCGGCGGTTATACAGTCGAGGACGATGGCGTGCCTGACTATTCTCGTATAACTGGGTATGTGAAAAGTAATCACCAGTGCCTTTGCCACAACTTGCTAAATAACATTTATCTCGGTTGACTAGATGACAATTACCTGGCTTGGGGTCATCCACATATAGGGGAGCTTACCACCCACCTTGTAATGTACGGGGGGCCATACACTTTCGTTACCTAGGGTATTACACCCCGTCAGCGGTTATACAGTTGAGGACAATGGCGCGTCTGACTATTCTCGTATAACCGGGTATGTGGAAAGTGATCGCCGGTGACACTGTCAAAACTTGCTAAACAACATTTATTTTTAAGGCCACTATTCCCGTGATCTCTATCTCCAATCTGTAGCAAACGACTAGCTGTCTTTAGTCTTAGCAGGAGATGAAGTAGCTTCAGTGACTTCTGTAAGAGATCGAAGCCTGTGAGCGCAGCATACTCGATTTTCATTTTTGAAAGGCCTGATAAGAAGGTCATGGGTGTGTGAACCAGTTACCTTAAACTTGGAGATTAGTGTTGGGTACTAACTGTTGCACGGGTACTTATGCTGCACGCTAGGCTGTAAACAAGAGCTTGAGGCTCCCATACTCCCTCTGATTGTTTCAGTTTGGTCCTGTTCCAGGGACAGAAGATTACTTTATGCTTGATGCATGCTTTCTTCAAAGTGAAAGGCAGAGTCAACAAATCAATATTCCTACCCGCAATCATTTACACCTCCACTTGTATTGCTTTAGTCTTTTTGCAAAAAAATTGTCCTGACGGAGCATGGAAGTACTAATCTTTGTTTATGCTTTGCACCCGGCGGAGCATGGAAGTACTAATCTTTGTTTATGCTTTGCACCCGGCCTTAGTGGGTGTTGCTGGTGTGCACAACGGAAGATAAAGCATGACTTCAGAATACTTTCTCAGTTCCACAATGTTAGTCTAGTTTAAAGAGAATTGCCGTTTCACAATATTTATTCATTTAATGAATCGAGAATGTACTCCCTCTCCGAGTTATGGTTTTAGGCGTTACTTTTTATAACTTTGTATTTGTAGAAACTAAATAAAGTTACAATATTATGTAAGTACTTTTAATGATAAATCTAGATTGAACATTGATGGTCAAATTTTGGTTGCATGGATTCTAAACAAATCAAATAAAAAAGAACAAAGGAAGTAGTTAATATGCTCTTTCCACCCTCTACTCATGCTATTAATGAGGTGAAAGATGTTGAGCAAATTATATATGTCATTTAATAGGTGTAAGTATGGTCTAATCTCATTAATTATTTCATATGTTTAACAGGAGTAAGCATGGTCCAATGTCATTAGATATGACTTAGATTATTTTTCCTTCTTGATCCGTGCGCCTATCTAGATAATTGAACGAATATTACAAAGCAAAGGAAATAGTAGTTAGTGTTTAGCGTGTTATGTGGCGGGGGCGTTGTCCTTCCCTTGGCTGTGGTGTGTGTTTTGCGTGCGTGAGAGCTGGTCGGTGTTACCGTGTCGTGTTAGTTAGTGTTTGTCCTTAGCCTTGGTGTTATATGCTGCTTAGCCAGGTGTTACAAAGGGGTTTCTTCCCTGTACGTGGTGTATTTCTGTTGGGGCCGGTGACCTTTTCCTTTCTTTTGCTTTATAAATATAATGGGCAGCTCTTCTGCCTGTTTTTTTTAAAGATCACCTGTAGTTGCAGCTACCGCAGCTGCACTTGATCTTGTCCACGCATTTTTGAGATAACGTCTCAGATCGGACACTGCAGTATCAATTGCTACAGTGTTTGCTACATTGCCATTGCTGCAGTTCTGCCACGAATTTAGACCTTTGATTTTAGATCCCCGGGAACGTAGTCTCTTTTAACCACGTAGTACTCATATGGGATTCAGATGATGTAGCAAGCAGTTGAGCTGTCTCGTTAGTCGTTGCAACGTCGACAGACATGCATAAAACGAAAACATAGTTGATGGCTCAATCTAGAGCTAAGACTATGGGCCTATTCTTTTCGGCTGAAACTTTTGTCTTTTGGTTGCGGCTTGTGGTTTTTGTGCTGTTTGTGTAAGAGATTACAGAGTAACAGAAACTCACATGTGATTTTGCGGATATAAATGAAGTCCGTACAGTATGTGCTACAATTAACTAGTAGACCCTATCTTAAAAAGATACTTTGTTTAAAAGCAAGTTACTGTAGAAAAGCCAAAAGCAGCTTTTAGAAGCTGAAAAGAACAGGGCCTATGAATAATTTTTTTGGTCAATCTTGAGCTGAGCGAAGGCTAGCTATATGCTCTCTCTCTCTCTCTCTCTCCAGCTTGACTTGCCAACAACCCTGCTTATGTGCTTCTGCCGTAACCCGTACGAACGGAGAACATGATTATCATCGGTTAAATACTGATGAATGCTTGGAGTTGCGGTAGGAGATCTGCGTGACTCACAGTTGATTTATATGTATGTGCCTTGAGTGTTACATGACTAACCTCATTTTTGCATACGAGATTTCTCAGGCGAGTGGTCCACGGCACTTCCGAACGTGTATGTTTCGAGCGTACCCAGGAACAAAGTCTTTGGCGTACTCATAAATGAACCCTGAGTGTTTTCCAAACACGTAGTTTGGATGGTCTTGAGTCAGAATCTAGAGTGAGCCTAGGCACATCAAAGTCTAAAGTGAGCCCAGGCGCGTCGACTAGGGTACTGTAAGATTTGGATTTTTTTGTTGCATCTCCCTGTTCCTTGGTGTTATCTGTCTACTATGTTTCCTTTGATGTGATGCTATAACCAGAGGGAATGGTTCCCTTATTATGGCGTTGCATCATTGAAAGGGTGAATTTTGTGTTGTGGGAATGTCATGGTTTGATTTTTGGGAATGAGTGCTGAAATCATTCCAAAGTCTTGTTTAGTTCGAAAATTGCTGGAACTTTGTCTTGTTCTTGGATATTCGAATCTTATAATCTTCTAGATTGATTTCCTGTTCGGTCTTCTCTCTCTCAAGAAAATTTGTGTATCATGAAGTGATATTTTGGTGGGGAATGAATCCCCAATTGTTTTGGGAGAATGGTTATTATTTGTGGATGGATGGGTTGAACCCATGATCGGATTCACCTTTATGAATGACCTTGTTTTGTAGAAGCGAATAAATTTTATGAATATAATGTGATACTTCTCTTGTAAAAGAGAAGAGCTCTATTTGCTACGAACAAAAGTAGCGTTGTCTCTTTTGTGCAAGCAATGAGAGTGATTTTCTTGGAGGATTGAGAATTTCCTTATGCCGAGGCATGAGATGCTAAGGGTTGCTATCATGCATTGGTCAAATCAGATCGAGCATAAGACAACTGGGGAGTAGGAGTCTCGCATGCGCGAGATGTACCCGGAGGTATTTCCTACATGTATGAGTTAGAGTTGCCATCTGTTCATCTAGCACCAGAATTCGAGGTCGAATTCTATTAACGGGGATAGAATGTAATACCCGTGAGAAAGAAAATGAAAAGGAAAGTGAAGAATGAAATAAATTCACAATTTACAATAGAGAGAAATCAATTATAAAGGGAAAATCATCTTTTACACTGTTGGTTACATTCGGATCAAAAGAGAATAGAAATTAAATTCGGATTAATACATACTCTCATCGGTACATTAAAATTTAGAAAAGGCGGAGTTACATGCATATCATTTCATACAGTAGGATGCATTCACCTTTGAGTTAGCACCGCACCGCCACGTTATTTGTGAGACAATTAGTATTAAGATGCCAAAAAAGACCGAACAAAAGAACAAATAAAATTAAGCAAATTAAAGAAAGAGAGAGATTACCGTTAAAGCCCTAGAGGGTAATTTCGGGCAGGATAGTCCGTTCACAAAGATACCTAACTGTCCGGGGTCCAGTCAGCACTTCTCACAACCATAGGGTAATCATTCGGCGTTAACAAACCTGAAATATATGAACGGACATGGAAAACAGCCAACCCCAAAATTATCCTTGTGCTTCCACACGACAACCAGAAGCTAGCAAAACACTTCTGGATGCCATAGTCACAGTAAGGGGACAAACACACCGTTGAGGAGACATGAGCCAGAAAATCAGTTGAATAGAAGAGAAGAGATGAGAAGAAAGTCTGGCCATGGCACACCTAAGAAGGCATAAGAAGAGACAGCTAGCACAAAGGGGTGATAAGGCCGAAGCCAGCAAAGTAAGAGAAGCAAAGTCCCATTTGGTCACCAACACCGCCAGCCAATACCTCAGCCGAAGCCCATCCCATTCATCTTCACCTCCATTCAGCCATAGCACGGCAAGGAGGAGCTAAGCCAAGGAATCACACCAGTTCCTCTTCCTTTCCTTCCCATCTCAAACCCCCAAAACCCACAACCACAGATCGTCGGCCACCACAAGACTAGAACCAAGGAAAGCGGCATGAGCAAGGAGCCAAGCTGTAGAACATCAAGCCATAGGAGGTGGCCACAGCCAGTCGGCACATGGCCAACCACGAAAGCGACCGCCAAGAGCAAGCTTTCATTCCTTCCCAAAGCAACCCGACAACCCATCGACAAAGGTAGCCCCATCTATTCTTATCAATAGCATCCAATTCTCACAAGTAAATCATGCATCGGCCATAGTCAACATGAAAGCAATAGGATGGCTTAGCATCACTAGAGCACATAGCACCATCACAAAGATTGATAGCTGATGGTAGAGAAATAAAAGAGGAGAGGAAGCGAGTGTTCCGAGGAGGTGAGCCACCGTGGTGTAGTGGGGACACTGCGCACCCGACGGCCATGGCATGCTCCCCCGGCGCATGGCATGATCTCGAGCCCCGCTAGAGCCACCGACCGACCACTCTCGATTAGGTGCAAAGGAATCAAATTTGGCAAATCAAAATTTAGTATAAAATCAAATAAAATGAGAATGGGAGCGGGTAGAAGAGGTGAGTCAGAGTAGAGAGGGAAGGAAGAAGAGATGGTCAGAGCTGACGGAAGTCGCCCAACATTAGGATCGACCTAGGGTTACCAGGGTGGCAAGGAGAGACCAGGCGGTGAGGGGTCAAAGGGATTGATGTAGAGAGGGACCGGCGGTGCTAGCCGAGGTGTCAAGTGAGAGAGAGGTTGTTAGTATCGGGTTTGCGCATAGGAACGTTGTCGGTTGACTATATGCGTGGAACTGATGCGGTTTGCATGCTTGTGTGAACTGCAATATTGAGTTGAGAGTTTGAATGATGCTTTCAGGTGGAGGTTTTGGTTTCGCACTCCTCCACGCATCGACTACTGGAATAACCAAGCAAGTGCATGGTAGAATAGTGGATTGTGGTGAATAATTGGTATTTTGTGTCTTCCATGCTATGTTCTACAATACTTATGATTTCGTGCTAATCATACTTTGATGAGTGCGGCTTAAATTAAATGCCAACATTAAGAGCATGTTGCATCACACATTGCACTCATTCATAGACAACAGGATCTACTTCGGTAGGTACTCCACGGTAGTGGAGTTTGGATTCCCGTATAAACGAGGACGGGGATTGCATGGTTCATTGATAGGTGAACACTCCGCTATACCAGTATAAGCTGCATACAGAGGTGCATGGCATCGCATTGCATTGCATTTGCAGATAATGAACAGGGGATAGGGAGGTAATCTAGAGATTCTGGGTTACAGTTCGTAAATATGAGATTACTTGATTATTGTGCTAACCTCACTGTTTTATCGTTTGCTTGTTGAGTCCTCGAACTCACCGTTGTTTTGTAGTTTTTTTAGGTGACTAGTGAGAGTGACATGTATAGGCGGGAGTAGCACAGGTATTCCACGTGCAACAGTAATTTACATATCACATGTAGTTGACATATGTAGATTTATATTTTGATGGCAGGCTAGGTAGTCAGTGCTGATAGAATGTCATTATGAAAATGTTTAGCCTTGTATAGCACCTGAGTACGGTTTGGTAATTGGTAAGGTTTTACCTCTACTGAGCTTAGTGTCAAGAGTATGTTGTTTGCCATTTGGTGAAGTTTTTAAGTAGAGGAGTTGCTGCGCAAGTCCGGTGGAAATGCTTGGATTTAGTAGCGTTATATGGTAGGTGGTAGCACTTTGTGCTTAGGGAGAAGCCGAAGTGTTACACTTATTATCTCAAAAAAGAATTCTATCGAGCACTATGAATAATTTTTTTGGTCAATCTTAGGGAGGAAAAACCGTCTATGTGCGTCACCGCCGATTCCTTCGGAGGGCTCACCCATACCTCAAGATGAAGAAACAATTTGACGGAGAGAAGGAAGACGGTTCAGCTCCAAGGCATTTAAAGGGAAAAGAGGTTTATAATATGGTTAAGGATTTAGATGTTGTCCTCGGAAAGGGACGTAAATTGAGGGCTCATGAGAAGAACACCTGGAAGAAGAGATCAATATTTTGGGACTTACCGTATTGGGAGTACCTAGATGTTCAACACTGCATCGATGTCATGCACATAGAAAAGAATGTATGTGACAGCTTGATTGGTCTCTTACTGAACATTCGTGATAAAACAAAGGACGGCGCTAACTCACGGCTTGACTTGGCTGATATGGACATCAGGCCTGAGTTAGCACCAACATGCACTGATAATGGACGAACGTACCTTCCCCCTGCGTGTTACACTCTGTCCAAGGTCAAGAAAACAGAACTGTGACAGTGCTTGCATGGTGTCAAAGTTCCGTCTGGTTACTTCGGCAACGTGAAGAAACTTGTTTCGATGCAAGATTTGAAGTTAAATGGCATGAAGTCTCATGATTGTCATGTGCTGATGACACAGATGCTCCCTATTGCAATTAGAAATATTTTACCGATCAAAGTCCGAGAGACAATCATGAGGCTATGTTATTTATTTAACACAATTGCTCAGAAGGTCATCGATCCCGAAGGACTAGATGCTCTGCAAGACGAGATGGTGATGACTCTATGTCATCTTGAAATGTATTTCCCTCCTTCATTTTTTGATATCATGGTCCATCTCATTGTTCACGTTGTGTGGGAGATAAAAATATGCGGGCCCGTATTCCTACGTAGCATGTACCCATTTGAGAGGTTCATGGGAATTCTCAAGTCCTACGTACGGAATCGATCTCGGCCGGAGGGCAGCATCGTCGAAGGTTATGCAAGCGTAGAGATCATTGAGTTTTGTGTCGATTATATGGCTCAGATTCAACCGATAGGTGTGCCTCAATCTCGTCATGAGGGGAGGCTGAAGGGTATCAGAACTATCGGAAGGAAAGCAATCACTCCAGATATGGATACGTATACTCAAGCCCATTTCACGGTCTTGCAACATATGACTGAAGTGGCACCTTATGTGGACCAGCACAAGGATGTGCTTCGGCAACAGAGTCTGGAGCAGCCGGATGTTTGGATCATGAGGCAACACAATAGTCGGTTCAACCAATGGTTGAAGGAGCAAATCGCTAGGAGCTCGCCAAGTGAGATGTTGACATGGTTGGCAAAAAGGCCAACATTTACAGTTGTGACATGGCAAGGATATGATATATATGGGTACGCATTCTATACACAGTCTTAGGATGTAAAGAGCACTAACCAGAACAGCGGCGTCCGCATAGATGCGTTCAGTACCGATGGGTTGAGAAACTCGTACTATGGGTTCATAGAAGAGATTTGAGAGTTCGACTACGTGGTTTTCAAGATCCCCTTATTTCGCTGCCGTTGGGTGCATCTCCCACAGGTGAAGGTTGACAAGTACGGTACAAAGACAAACCATTCATACTCGCCAACCAAGTTGTTCAAGTTTTCTATGTAACCGACCTGGCAAATAAGAAACGCCATGTAGTTTTTCATGGAAAAAGGAGAATTGTCGGAGTAGAGAATGTAGTGGACGAGGAAGAATACAATCAATTTGACGAGTTACCTCCTTTTGGAAATGGCATAAGAGTCGACGACGAACAACATGACGAAACAAGTTACGTACGCATTGATCATCATGAAGGGCTAATTTTTAAAGGAAATAAGCAAGTGGATTGAGAATGTGTGACATATATGTGGGCATTTGCATTTATGTATATAACAATGCACGTATGTGACGCGTATATGAATTGGCATTTATGTATACAGTAATGCATGTGTGTGATGTATTTGTGAATTTGCATTTACTTATATGTGAAAATGTGTACACTGTGTGAGGTAGGTGAATGTAGTGAATTTTGAGAATGAGAAAATGTGTAAAGAAATACACTGTGTGAGGTAGGTGATGTATATGAATGCTAGTTGGTGTTTGTATATGAATGCAGCTGGTTGGTGTTTGTTTTAGCTGGTTGGTGTTTATCTTAATAACTCTTATCACAGACGGTTCTAAACTGAGAACCGTCTGTGGTACTAACTCTCACAGATGATGTTTATTATCACAGACGGTTCTAAGTTTAGAATCGTCTGTGATATTGATATCACAGACGGTTCTTAAATAGAACCGTTCGTAATAAGCCTTTATATATAACCCCCCGCTAGGGTTTTGCGCGTATGCAGTTATTAGACTTAGTTGCTCTCCCGATCGAAGTCCCGATCGAGCCCGTCACCGCCACCGTCCCCGAGCCCGTCGCTGGCGCCATCCCCGAGCCCGTCGCCGCCGCCGTCCCCGAGCCCCTTGGCGGTTGCTGTCTTCGAGGCCCTCGCCGGTCGCCGTCCCCGAGGCCCTCGCCGGCTGAATTCATAAATCTAGTCTGCCCTTGTTTATGGTTTAAGTCCTCTCCTTAAGATCTAAACGTATTGAGCTGAATTCATAAATCTAGTCTGCCCCAAGGATAATGCCATAGCTTTGATAGGATTTACCAACTTTGGTCTAGGTACCCTGGATGTATGTCACATTAAACTTGTTCCTATTCCAACTCCCAACAGGGTTAGGTCTCCTGGCAGCTGATGCTTTCTCATATACCCTAACATACCAATATGCCTCCATCAGACCCTAAGGTCTCTGACCACTAACATAATGTTTAATATCTCCTCTAAGACCACCAATAAAACAATTCAGTAAGAAGTGCTCTTGTAAGTATGGATGGTCCCTTTTTACCAATGCCATGCATTCTTCAAATCTACCAATGTAATCGCCTATATTGGATTGATATTGCTTGCTTGCCTCTTTTTAATCTTGTTATCACTAAAACTGGCTGCTGTACAATCTTATGGTCTTATCTTATCTTATGGTATGACACTTTCTTATCTTATCCTAATAGACCCACAAATTGAGCGAATCATAGTATGATATATATGTTCTATTGAGTGAAATAGATAGATTGCACTTTCTTATCTTATGGTATGGCACTTTCTTATCTTATCCTAATAGATCCACAAATTGAGCAACATGTCACCCGCGCATTCTCCAAGATCATCGCCAGATGCGTCCGCTCTAGAATCAAAACGCCGAGGAAGAGGGCTATCGAAAAAGCCTGAGGGCCGATTTACCATCACAGAGGTTGATGGATCTGGGACCCCTCTCCTTCCTCCCAAAGCAGTAAGCGCATTCCGAAAAATGGTCAGAATAGTTGCACGAGAATGAATTGAGATCACATTCGATTTGTGGAAGAGCGTGCCTGAGACTTGGAAACATGAGCTGCTGACAGAAATTTTGGCATCATTCGAGATCCCAGAAGAAGATCAAGACGTCGTGCAACGACAAGCCTTGCTAGCGGCGTTCAAAGTATAGAAGAACTTCAAGAGCACGCTAGTCAAGGACTACGTGGAAAAGGACGAAACACCCTTTCATAAATACCTGTAGGATCGTCGATGGCAATCAGAGAGGGGGTGAATGATTGCAGCGCACAGCGGAAACTTTTCTAAAATGGACTGCTTGTTTTTTTTTGCTAATCACAGAGAGAGAAAAAAACAGCTAAAAAAAAGAAAATTAATCTCAGATCAACGATAGAACTTGTGACTGTGTTCGGCCGGAGCAAACAAAACAAGACTTCTCTCGCTATTAGTTCTTGTCTTTGATCTTGCACACGAATCGGAAAACTAGTTGATTATTTCAATGACTCCATGCGCCAGACCGAAGCAAAAAGCATGATACATACTCCAGCCGCCACATGTCAATTTCTCACGAAAATAAAATTCTACTCCAATACGCAGCCAATATTTAATCTTTCTACCAACCAACCTCATTAGCAAACCTCATTAACACTAATTATGTCTAATCACAAAAGGACAATACGGCCAATTAGTGCATGCATGCTAATAAAATATTAAATAATGCTTACTTGATTCAATGCTTGTCAGGAAGTCTCCCTGCATGTGCACGTGATGGAGTAGATCAAAGTTTGCACCTGCACACCAAGTGTTTACTAAATGGCTTGATGTGATGAATCTCTCATGCAGCAGCCTCCTGATGTCGTGCGGAACGGAGATAAACGTAGCTCAAGGCAACGAGGAAACCGATGGAAGCCGTGCTATGGATGCTGTGCTGTTATGCTTTGATCGAGACGTGAGTCACGTGACGACGCGTCGATGCTGCTGCTGGATTGACGTGCCGTTTGCCCGAGCGGTGAAGAAAGCACGCCACGCTGCCGATCGCGCTTCAGAATAAAAATCAGAACACGCGGTCGCTCTCATCCATCAGCGAAAAAGCAAGATACGCTGCCACCAAAAACCGTACAGCCCATGGCCGCCGACCCTAACTTTTTTATAGCGTGTCCCCAAATCCGAAATCAACTTACAAATGAACTCAAAACCTAATACAACTCATCCTAGGCTTTTTTGCCTCAACTAGGCTTTTTGGCCCACTACTTTTCAAGGGACCCAAAACCCTTCATAACATGGGTTTTTTAATTCTTTTTTACGCTTCTGATTTTTTCAGCCTTCCACGTGTCGAAGCCTCCAGAACCGCACCTCCTGTATCTTCTCCACGTATCATCTCCATGCGCATTGTTCTCTAGCCTGAACATCCCGCATGACATCCTTGACCGATAGGACCTCAGTTCCTCCCTGAACTTAGTCCCGAAACCTCAGTTCCACCCGAACCTAGTTTCAGTCCCGTCATCGACCATGTTCCGCCTCAAGCAACACCTGCACATGAATAAACAAACAACCGCGTACGAGCACAAGTCCACGACCTGACTCAAGTCAATCCGCACAATACTTCACACGAGCGTATCATGCAACCTATCATATCACCATGCTATCACAAGCATATAAAGAAGCAACACACCATAAATAATGCAGTAATACTATAACCAACGTTGTCAATTATTCATCATCTAAAATAACCTAGACCTGGCCACATGGTCTAACAATACCCATTCCTGAAACCACAATGGGAAGAGTTCAAGGCGATGAAGACGACCGAAGATTTCAAAAGTACAAGTGCGGCACACAAGACCCTCCAGGCAAAAAACACACACTGAGAGACCATGTGGAGGTTATCCCATGTATGTGATGAATAATTGACATCGGTTTAGGAAAGTCGAGTTTGATTTGGTTGGTTCGGACCATGTCGTTGCGCGGTGCAATCGGCTTCGGTCGGACTTGGTAAAACCTAGTCAAAGTGATTAGGATGCATATTCTCTTGTTTCGACATGTTTGGGCTCTATCATGGTAAGTATGATTTGTTGATGCCATTATGCTTTCATGTATCGAGCGGTGCTATTTGATGTGTTTCTTGTCTGTGTTGGCTGCAGGACGTCGAGGCGGAGTCGTGGCAAGACACGAGGTGACCGGACTAGACACGGGCGGTGTCGAGGTCAGAACGGTCGAGATGTGTCGAAGACGGCGGAGACTCGAGGTGGTTGCGAGGCTTGGACGACAAGGAGCGCGGAAGCTTCCCGGAAGGTGCAGGAGGGGCGAAATGGTAATTTTGTGAGGCTGCACAAGCGGGAGCGGGCTCCGTTCGGGTTTAGCGGGCGTAACGGGTTGGAGACCTGTTAGCCAAGGGCTATAAATAGGAGGGAGTGGCTGCATGCCCCCTCATGGCTTTGGGAGAGAGTTAGGGTTTGCTTTAGTCAAAAGAGGCTTTGAGAGGTGGTTTTGGCTTTAGGCTTTAGTTTGTGAGGAGTTGTTGAGGGCAGCAGAGTGTGTCCCTTCGTTGTCTCTATGTGTGTGTTTCTCCCAAGCAAGCATGTAGTGTGTGTTCTTGAGGCTTTGGAGAGGGAGAGGATGAGTTGAGAGCCTTGTAATCATTCCTCTTGTTCTAATGTCCATGCGTATGGGGACTCATCTGTAATCCTCGTTTGATTTGGAATGAAATCTCTGAGTTTTTCTCCCGTGCTCCTGTTTGCCTACGATGCTCTCTGTGCTTGATTTCTTGGATTCCTGTTTTTGAGTTGTTTCTTGTTGAGAAGGTGCAAAATGGGTTGCTCTATGCTGAGATTATGCCTCAAGATCACTTGATCAGATAAAATCCCAAGAACCCATCTTTGATCCCAGTTTTTGTGTTTTGAACTCCTCTGTTCTTGTTTTGCCTTCTAGGGTTTTGGTGCTGTTCTTGATTCCCTTCATGAGATGGCATGAAACTTGATATCTAGAGTCTAGAGGCTATTAATTAGCTTTCCTCAAAGTTTCATGGCCAAAGGATCAAAGGTTGAGGAGTAATTTGGTTTTTGGCTCAACTCTTGCAAGTTTTCAGATTTTTGCAATAATCTGAAATTCTTGATCTTTAGTTTGATTTCTTTATTTCCTAGAGCCTCCTTGCTATTTAGTTTGTTGTTGTGTTTCTCTGGGGCAGAAAGATTGGAAGCAATCCTCCAATTTCTCAGGTTTTGAAGGTCTGAAGTTTGTGCCCGAGTTTCAGGATTTTCAGTCTGCTCTCGGGCTGCTGGAACCAGGGGAGCGGTCAGACCGCAGGTTACATGGCGGTCAGACTGCCGTTATACTGCCGGTCAGACCGGTGTGGCCCGGGCGGTCTGACCGCCAGCTAGGGAGCGGTCAGACCGGCCTGATGCCTGCGGTCTGACCGGCCTCCCCAGCAGCTCCTGTGTTGGTTGTTTTGTTTTGTGAGTTTTTGGCTCCTTTTTGATTTCTCTGTTTGCAGTGCTTATTTTCTCTGTGTTGTGAATTTTCCAGAGAGCATGAGGATGTCTCTTCATAGCTTTTCTTCATAGCTATAGAAGAAGATTTCATCGTGGGTACTTGAGGGGGACGAATTTTTAGTGGTCAATATTCACCCCCCTCTGTCGCCATTTCGGTCCAACAATTGGTATTAGAGCCGGTTAGCTCTTCTAAATAGATCTTAACCGGTCTCTAGAGCCATGGCGACAGACAAGTACTCGACCAAGCCTCCCGTATTTGATGGCATCGATTACCCCTTCTG
Organism: Dendrocalamus latiflorus; assembly: GCA_017311315.1. Lineage (NCBI taxonomy): Eukaryota > Viridiplantae > Streptophyta > Magnoliopsida > Poales > Poaceae > Dendrocalamus > Dendrocalamus latiflorus. The sequence continues at coordinate 30,495,484 of CM029627.1, read as the reverse complement.
GAAGATCCAAATGGAGACATACATTCAGGCTCAGGGGTATGCCATCTGGCGTAAGGTCAAGGTCCGGTTTGTTGTTCCTGCCGATGAGAACATCAATGCCGGGAATATGGCTGATGTTGAGGCAAACGCTAAGGCAAGGAGCATCATAATCCAGGGCCTGAGTCGTAGCGAGTTTGACCGCATATCTCATCTTTCGTCCGCCTTTGATATTTGGGAGACCCTCGATGCTTACCATAAGGGCACCACCCAAATAAAGACGGTGCGATAGGACCAGTTCAAGCGAGATTACAACAGTTTGAAATGCTCGCTGGTGAGTCCCTTGATGAGTGTTTTGCGCATTTTCACAAGATTCTGAGCAACCTCCGAGCAGTCGGTCTCACATACCCCGACTTGGATAACGCTCGACAGATGCTCGCTGCACTCGACCTTCGTGTTTGGGAGATGAAGGTGACTACCATCAAGGACACCACGGACCTCTCGACTTTGACTCTTGATGCGCTTTACTTGCTCCTCAAGACTCACGAGATTGACATTGTCTCTCACAAGTCGAAGTCATAGTCGATGGCCCTAGTCACCGATCCCAATTCGGCTTCTGGTCTTTCTTCTGATTCGCTGTGTGGATTCTCCCTTCCTGCTTTCTGTGACATAACTGATGATCAGTTAGAGTGGCTTGCGGATGAGCAGTTAGCTCTCCTAGCTCGAAGATTTTCCCATGCTTACAAGAGGAGGGATGGAAAGAGAGGAGGACCCGTGATTTGCTTCGAGTGTGGTGGCCCCAACCACATTCGGGCAAACCGCCCCAAGCTGGGGAAGGGTAAAGGTGACTACGGCGGTTCGGGCAAGAATGACTACATCGACAAGAACCGCAACAAGAAGCCCTCAGTTCCCGCACAAGGCAAGAAGAAGTTCCGTGACCTTGGCAAAGCCAAGAAGCTCTTTCACCGCGTCCTCACCGCCTTCGACGACCTCGATCTCAGCGAGGTGGAGGGGTGGAGCGACGACGATGAAACGGACGAGCAAGAACCCAAGGGCGGCGACGACTTCTCCAGCATGTTCTTCATGGCCCTTGAGGGCGAATTAAGCGACAGCGAGCTGTACTCTGACTCCGACGAGGTATCCCCCACCTACGACCAGCTTAATGATGCTTTTCTTAAGCTAGGTAGATTCCATGCTAGATCTAGAGCTAGGTGTAGCGAGTTGGAGAAGGAAGTAGATAGACTATCACGGGAGCTTACTTCACTTACATCTGCTCCCTCCCGTGATGATTGTGATACATGCTGTGCTCTGTTGGGTGATATGGAGAAATTAAGGACCTCGCATGATAGTCTGTCCTCTGAACTTGATATTGTTAAGGTGGAGAACATTAGTCTATTGGCTGAACTAGAGATGAGTAGGGTTGCCTCTATTTCATCTACTACTATTGAGACTATTGCATGCACCTCATGTGAGGATAAGGATAACGCAGTTAGAGGTCTTTATACCATGCTTCTGGATCTGCCCGAGTCTTGTGAAAATTGCAATAATCTAAAGATGAATCTAAAACGTGTAGATCATAAAATTGCTAAACTACAAGCTTTTCTTCTTGAGCCTATTGCTTCATGTGTGAATTGTCCTAAGCTTACTGCTGAGCTTGAAGTTGTCTCAAAACAGTTTCAAGAATTAGTTGATGATAACAACAAATTGGCTCAATCTACTTCTAAGGACCCTATTAGCTCACCATGCATTAATTGTAACAAATAAAAATCTGATTTGATTGCTTTAGATGAAAAATGTGTGAAGCTAACTAAGGACCTTCTAGAGAAGCCATCTTCTGCTTGTAATGTCTATGCTGAGGTGGTAAGGAGACCAAGGGTAAGATGGAGACGCCTAGCGATGTGAACCAACCGGCTAGTAGTAGGACTGTCCCCTCAGAGTCGGCTGTGCGTGCACAAGCTATTCTTTTCTCTACTGTTGGTTCTTCTTCTGCTCCCTTACCTTCTGCTGTCTCTCCTTCCCCCTGCTCTTCTTGCACCTCTCTTTCAGGAGTGTCAATACCTTATGAACACTCTCGAGAGATTTGTAGGAGGCAAGAAGAAGCTCAATCTTATTCTAGACCAATCTAAGATCTGCAGATTTAATCAGGGTCTAGGATACGATTTCTATGAGGACATGAGGAAGCATCCACCTGCCATGCTCAGACCCATAGCACCAGGTGTGATCGAGACTGAGCCCAGGACCGAAAAAGTCCAATTTAAGTCACCGGGCTTTGTCCAACAGATTTCTGAAAGCAAGGTGAGTCCACCTGCAGCTTCGGCCTCTCAAAAGGCGAAGCCTCATCATGTTACTTCTACCTCTCAGAATGTGAAGTATCATTGCACCTTCTGTTAGAAGGATGGACATCTGATCGATCGATGCTTCAGGCGCGCCAAGATCGCGCGTAGAGATCGTGTTGAGTCTCTTAGGCGTATTCAGGGTCAGCCCCAGACCTTGAGTGCACCTAAGACCAACACGAGGTTTAGGGTTGCTTCAGCTGATGGGTTTGGGCAGCATCGAGGACTTGGTTTCTCTGAGTTTTCTGGTTTTCGTCCTCATGCTCCCTTCAGTCGTGACTTCCGCCGTCCTGAGGCTAGATCTCATTTCCCCCGTCGAGATAGCTACCTGTGGCGTGATCAGCATGTTGCTGGTGTCTTGACTCGCTCCTCTGTAGCAGTCAAGCCCAATAATAGCTTCAGGTCTACACATAGACCGTTTGCTTCTTTGAGTGACAAAGAGTGTAGGGTAGATAGAGGTCAGTCGTGCTTGACTACTTCATCTGCTCGACGTGTTACTCAGTATTGGGTGCCAAAATCATTTTTGATTTACCCCAGTACTGAGACTTTACTCTCTGTTTGACTCAGGTTCACCGGGCAGGGAAGGGAAAGGTTTGGCTCGTAGACTCCGGATGTTCACGACACATGACCGGAGACTCTCGTTGGTTTTCTTCCCTTGCCCGTGCTCCAGGTGATGAGACGATCACCTTCGGAGACGCTTCATCTGGGTGCGTCATCGCCAAAGGTACAGTGCGCGTTAATGATTCTTTCATTTTGAAAGATGTTGCCTTGGTTAGTAAGCTGCAGTATAATTTGCTTTCTGTTTCTCAGCTTACCGATGACGGTTTCGAGGTGAGCTTTAAGAAAAACGCTTGCAAAATTCTTGATTCTTCGGGTAGTCTGGTTTGCGGGATTTCTCGTTTTGGGAGGATCTTTCGTGCTGCTTTTTCTGAGTCTTCTGGTGATCCTCTCAGGTGTTTAGATGCTTTTGAGTCCCGTGACCTTTCTTTCTGGCATAGGAGACTTGGTCATATTGGATTTGACCATTTGACCCGAGTTAGCGGCCATGATCTCATTCGTGGTCTGCTGAAACTCAAGATGGTCAAAGATCTAGTTTGTGCTTCTTGCCGGCACGGCAAGATGGTTGCCGCTTCCCATCCTCCGGTCACAGTTACTATGACCGATGCACCAGGACAGCTGCTCCATATGGATACAGTTGGACCAGCTCGAGTGCAGTCAGCAGGAGGGAAGTGGTATGTTCTTGTCGTGGTCGATGACTTCTCGAGGTACTCTTGGGTGTTTTTCTTAGCCTCGAAGGATGAGATGTTCACGTATTTCTGAGGCCTTTTTAATAGGCTTTCTGTTGAGCTCCCAGGTGCCTTATGAGCGATCCGCAGTGACAATGGTACGGAGTTCAAGAATTCCTACTTCTAGAGATTCTGTGATGAGACAGGTGTAGAGCACCAGTTCTCTTCTCCGCACGTCCCACAGCAGAATGGCGTCGTGGAGAGGAAGAACCGTACCTTGGTTGAGATGGCCAGGACGATGCTCTTTGATTACTCTACACCGCGGAAGTTTTGGGCTGAGGCTATAGCTACTGCGTGCCATGTTTCAAATCAAGTTTTTCTTCGGGCACACTTGCACCGCACTTCTTATGAGTTGAGATACGGGCGAAAGCCCAGCGTCTCTCATTTTCGTGTGTTTGGTTGCAAGTGCTTTATTTTGAAGTCCGGGAACCTAGACAAGTTCGAGTCACGTTCTTGTGATGGGATCTTTCTAGGCTACTCGACTTCTTCGCGGGTTTATAGGGTCTGGAACTGCGAGTCTAGTAAAATGGTAGAGACTTTGTGAGGTGACCTTCGACGAGGCCAGTCCAAAGACTAGGCCCGATATCTCAGGTTCTTTAGAGCAGTCCGAGCCCATCTTTGTGGATGATGAGCACGATGGAGATGATGGTTGTCTATCCGATCCAGTCACTCATCCACCCCTTGAGGTGCCTTCTTCCACCGCACCTCGAGGTGATCAGCCCATGCCTTCAGCTTCTTCTGGAGCTAGTGGCTCTGTTCCTACCTCTTCAGCTCACGTAAAGGCCACTTCTTCTTCCCATCCTGGACCTCCTAGACATATCCAGAAAGACCATCCTTCCGAGTAGATTATTGGAGACCTCTTTGAGCGAGTCACTCGTTCAAAGTCTGGCATGTCACATTTCTGTTTCCATTCTGCCTTTGTTGCCTCCTTTGAGCCCAAGGATGTTAGTCATGCTCTGTCTGAAGAGTCTTGGGTTAATGCCATGCATAAAGAGCTAGAGAATTTCGAGAGAAACAAGGTCTGGTCGCTTGTCGAGCCCCCTCGAGGTCACAATGTTATTGGGACTAAGTGGGTGTTCAAGAACAAACATAAGCGAGTCACTTGTTCAAAGTCTGGCATGTCACATTTCTGTCTCCATTCTGCCTTTGTTGCCTCCTTTGAGCCCAAGGATGTTAGTCATGCTCTGTCTGAAGAGTCTTGGGTTAATGCCATGCATGAAGAGCTAGAGAATTTCGAGAGAAACAAGGTCTGGTCGCTTGTCGAGCCCCCTCGAGGTAACAATGTTATTGGGACTAAGTGGGTGTTCAAGAACAAACATAGTGAGGATGGGGTGTTTGTTCGAAACAAGGCTAGACTGGTAGCTCAGGGGTTCTCCCAGGTAGAGGGTCTAGATTTTGAGGAGACCTTTGCTCCTGTAGCTAGACTTGAGGCCATTAGAATACTGCTTGCCTTTGCAGCTTCTAAGGGTTTCAAGCTTTACCAGATGGATGTCAAGAGTGCCTTCCTCAATGGCTTTATTGAGGAAGAAATCTATGTGAGACAGCCTCCAGGTTTCGAGAACCCCAAATACCCAAACCATGTCTTCAAGCTTTCCAAAGCGCTGTATGGACTTAAGCAGGCCCCTAGAGCTTGGTATGAGAGGCTTAAGTCCTATCTGTTGAGTCATGGTTTTGAGATGGGTAAAGTAGACAAGACGTTGTTCATCCGCCGGCATGGCACTGATCTTCTGCTCGTCCAGATTTATGTGGATGACATCATCTTTGGCAGCTCCTCGCATGCTCTCGTTTTCCAGTTTTTCGATGTCATGAGCTCGGAGTTTGAGATGAGCATGATGGGCGAGTTGAGTTGCTTCCTTGGCTTCCAAATCAAGCAGACTCGGGAGGGTACTTTCTTGCATCAGGGCAAGTATACTCGAGACCTCCTGAAGCGCTTCGATATGAGTGATGGTAAGCCGGTGTCCACTCCGATGGCTACATCAGCTTCGCTCGACCCAGATGAGGACGGCGAGCCAGTTGATCAGAAGGAGTATCGCAGTATGATCAGCTCCCTCTTGTACCTCACTGCCTCGAGACCTGACATACACTTCTCCGTGTGTCTTTGTGCTTAGTTTCAGGCTTCTCCTTGCGTTTCTCACCGCCAGGCGGTGAAGCGCATTCTTCGGTACCTTCGAGCTACCATTGACTATGGTATCTGGTACTCTTCCTCTTCCTGTCTTTCCTTGAGAGCCTATTCGGATGCATACTTTGCTGGCTGTAGGATAGATAGGAAGAGCACTTCTGGTACTTGCCAATTCATTGGCACTTCTCTTGTTTCCTGGTCTTCGAGGAAGCAGTCCGGTGTTGCTCAGTCCACCGCAGAGGCCGAGTTTGCTGCAGCCAGGTGCTTTGGATGGTCTCGACCCTGCGGGACTTTGGGTTAGTTATCGACAGTGTTCCACTCTTTTGTGATAACACTTCTGAGATTAACATTGCTAAGAACCCAGTGCAGCACTCTTAGTCCAAGCATATTGATATTCGCTATCACTTCCTTAGAGACCATGTAGAGAAGGGTGACATCGTGCTCCAGTTTGTGGAGAGTGACCACCAGTTGGCTGATATCTTCACCAAGCCATTGGATAGCTCTAGGTTTTCAGCTCTGTGGGGAGAGCTTGGGGTGGTTTGTCCTTATGGACTGCTGTGAGGGGGAGTTTTATGCTTTACTACTTTATTATATTAATTATGCTCTTACTCCTTTTCTGTTGCATTGCATATGGGTGTATTGGGTTTAGTCCTCCTAGCATAGATTAGAGTGCTTCTCTTGTCTAGTTGTTTAGACTTCTTACTCTTATCTTGTGATTCTAGGATGCTGCTTGTTAGCTGTCTCTCTTCTCACTAGGTTGAGCTCACTCACTTCTTATAGGTTCTAGCGAGGGTTGGGCCACTCTCAGGTAGACGGGGTACGTGTTTGCTCTCTAGTGTGTTACATGACCAGCTGATAGTCTTAGATCATATGGGGTAGATGAGAGTCAGTCTGAGCCATAGTTGTCTCTATATCTTGTCTATGCTTTAAGGACTGCCCGTTCTAATTTTCTTGCCAGCTTCTTGATTTATTGCTTTGGTTCAGGGGGAGTTCATTTGGGAGCTTCTGGAGCTTAATATTGACTTAACTCAACTTGAACTAAAAGTTACATCACATGTTGAGGGGGAGCTAGACTTTCTGCATTTCATTCTGTATTGTAATATAACTACATTGAGCCTTGATTATTATCCTTTCATGACATGTTTACATCGATTTACATCCTGCCATGATTTATGCTTCATTGCTAGATTGATCATGACTTCATATGTGTAGACTAGCTTTTGCCAAGATGAGTTAATTAAAATTGCTCAACTTGAATTAAAACTTGTCATGTTAGTTCTCAAGACTAGTCTGTCTTTAGTTATCCTTTTATGATTCATGCCATGTCAAATAGGCTGAGTTGAGTCTTGAATCTTTGTTGAGCTTTAGATCGAGCTATGCTAGTTCTTGATGTTACATAAGTTAGTACAACTATGTATGAATGCAAAAAGATCTCTTTTGTGCGAAGAAACTGATCTCACCAACTCTTTCTCATGAGACGGCTTGCCATTGCACAAGACATGAACTCAGGGGGAGTTTCGGATGACCAAGATCATCTCCTTAAGCTTCTTGCTTGGAATGGTCGCATAAGGCTTGAGATCTAGCACATGTCTGAAAATTTTGGTTAGAATCAACCATGAGCTTTAAAAAAAAATTCCTGACAAATGTGCTCAATTTGCATAAATTACAAAAGAACCAAGTACTTAAACCAATGTCTCATTTTTGGACTTATAGCACTCTAAATTGATTCAATATTAGCTTCTTGGTTCCGCTTAGCTTATTGACATGGCCTGCATCATCTTTGGATACCTTTAGCTAGACTAGAATCATGAATGACTTGATATGCTAAGAACTTCAACTAAATTTCAGATTGTAACATTTTGTCTTAGCTTGCTTGTACATATCTTGTTACGATCTTGATAGCATCTCATATGTTATGGCTTGGTGTAGGTCTCAATTGGTCATTTTGGATAATCTTCATGGCTCTAAATGCTTAGAATAATCAAACTTCAGCCATTTCATCCATTTTCATGACTTGTTCTCTTCATTGCATCCTTGATGTGTTTATTGCCAAAAGGGGGAGAATAGTGGTAGAAAAAGACATTTTGGGAGCTTTGAGGAAAATTTGCTCTTTCCTTTGCTCCTTGTGTCGACATGGTCATCAGCATCATTTTCTTCCTTTGGACCATGTTTGGCTTTCTCTTCAAACTCAACTTTGCGCTTTTTCTGGGTTTGTCAATATACTCATCAAGGGGGAGATTGAGAGACCATGTGGAGGTCATCCCATGTATGTGATGAGTAATTGACATCGGTTTAGGAAAGTCGAGTTTGATTTGGTTGGTTCGGACCATGTCGTTGCGCGGTGCAATCGGCTTCGGTCGGATAGTCAAACTTGGTGAAAGTGGTTAGGATGCATATTCTCTTGTTTCGACAGGTTTGGGATCTATCATGGGTAAGTATGATTTGTTGATGCCATTATGCTTTCATGTATCGAGCGGTGCTATTTGATGTGTTTCTTGTCTGTGTTGGCTGCAGGACGTCGAGGCGGAGTCGTGGCGAGACACGACGTGACCAGACTAGACACGGGCGGTGTCGAGGTCAGAACGGTCGAGATGTGTCGAAGACGGCGGAGACTCGAGGTGGTTGCGAGGCTTGGACGACATGGAGCGCGGAAGCTTCCCAGAAGGTGCAGGAGGGGCGAAATGGTAATTTTGCGAGGCTGCACAAGCGGGAGCGGGCTCCGTTCGGGTTTAGCGGGGCGTAACGGGTTGGAGACCCGTTAGACAAGGGCTATAAATAGGAGGGAGTGGCTGCATGCCCCCTCATGGCTTTGGGAGAGAGTTAGGGTTTGCTTTAGTCAAAAGGGGCTTTGAGAGGTGGTTTTGGCTTTAGGCTTTAGTTTGTGAGGAGTTGTTGAGGGCAGCAGAGTGTGTCCCTTCGTTGTCTCTATGTGTGTGTTCCGCCCAAGCAAGCATGTAGTGTGTGTTCTTGAGGCTTTGGAGAGGGAGAGGATGAGTTGAGAGCCTTGTAATCATTCCTCTTGTTCTAATGTCCATGCATATGGGGACTCATCTGTAATCCTCGTTTGATTTGGAATGAAATCTCTGAGTTTTTCTCCCGTGCTCCTGTTTGCCTACGATGCTCTCTGTGCTTGATTTCTTGGATTCCTATTTTTGAGTTGTTTCTTGTTGAGAAGGTGCAAAATGGGTTGCTCTATGCTGAGATTATGCCTCAAGATCACTTGATCAGATAAAATCCCAAGAACCCATCTTTGATCCCAGTTTTTGTGTTTTGAACTCCTCTGTTCTTGTTTTGCCTTCTAGGGTTTTGGTGCTGTTCTTGATTCCCTTCATGAGATGGCATGAAACTTGATATCTAGAGTCTAGAGGCTATTAATTAGCTTTCCTCAAAGTTTCATGGCCAAAGGATCAAAGGTTGAGGAGTAATTTGGTTTTTGGCTCAGCTCTTGCAAGTTTTCAGATTTTTGCCATAATCTGAAATTCTTGATCTTTAGTTTGATTTCTTTATTTCCAAGAGCCTCCTTGCTATTTAGTTTGTTGTTGTGTTTCTCTGGGGCAGAAAGATTGGAAGCAATCCTCCAATTTCTCATGTTTTGAAGGTCTGAAGTTTGTGCCCGAGTTTCAGGATTTTCGGTCTGCTCTCGGGCTGCTGGAACCAGGGGAGTGGTCAGACCGCAGGTTACATGGCGGTCAGACTGCCGTTATACTGCCGGTCAGACCGGTGTGGCCCGGGCGGTCTGACCGCCGGCTAGGGAGCGGTCAGACCGGCCTGATGCCTGCGGTCTGACCGGCCTCCCCAGCAGCTCCTGTGTTGGTTGTTTTGTTTTGTGAGTTTTTGGCTCCTTTTTGATTTCTCTGTTTGCAGTGCTTATTTTCTCTGTGTTGTGAATTTTCCAGAGAGCATGAGGATGTCTCTTCACAGCTTTTCTTCATAGCTATAGAAGAAGATTTCATCGTGGGTACTTGAGGGGGACGAATTTTTAGTGGTCGACATTCACCCCTCCTCTGTCGCCATTTCGGTCCAACACACACCCTCACAGACTTGGCACAGCTGGGTATGCGGGTAAAATCCCGCAGTGGAGGAGGGAGGACGAACAACAGTCCTGCAGAACACCGCCCCGTCATTTACCAATATCCCGGATGACCGTGCTCGAAATTAGATTAGAGCAAGGTCATCTACAACGACATCGGGGGACGTATCCTTTCGAAACCCTGCAGACCAGCAAGTATCCCAGCACCTGGTAAGATATCGATCGAACTACGTAGCTTGTAATTACTCCACAACTTAGTACGAAGTGAAATGACATGTCGTGCTCTTTGCAGGAAGCGCTGAGTGTTGAATCTTCCCAGGGATCATTCTAGGGAACAAGGGAGAAAGATATACTCTCCGCGGCCCTGGGAAACAAAGAGCACCCGGGTCGTACGAGAGTCCTTGGGCTTTACGTTCCTTGAAAACATGGTTTCCAAGATGACTCCAAAATGTATCGGCGCAGGAAGAGAACCAAAGGCGAGCGTGAGGCATGGCTACGAGAAGAGATCAAGGCATCATTAGAGAGGAGCTGGCGGATTATGTCAGAGATGAGGTTCAGACACATGCAGAAAATCAGCAGGCCGCCGTCGCCGCCGCTCCTGTGCTAGCTAGCCCGCATAACCGTCCGAGTAGTTGCGCGTCCAATCCGATGGAAAGCGAGGCTAGATTTCCTGTGGACGACATCCTGGTAATAATTATTATCTCTTGAATACTTGCTCCATTGATAGGCCTATTGGAGTAGCTAATTTTGTATCGTTATGTAGGAGCCTACGAAGTGCAGGCTCCAAGTGAGATATGCCTCTGTTCCCTTGTACGCTGCTTGGGGACAAGCATATCCGTCTGGTATCGGGGCCATGGTGCACCGTCAAGCTTTAGAGCCAGGCTTCGCAAAAGTTAATGTGGATGTTGTACATGTCAATTTTGAGGTCGTCCCGCTACCGAAGCCCCCAACGACGAGATCGTGACTTTAGGGCAGGCCATTGGAACATTCATCCAGTGGCCCAAAAGCGACATCTCCCTGGAGGCTTCTTCACCAGTGGCAAGACCAGAAGAGCAGTGCGATCTAGAGCTACATGCACTAGTGCCATCTCCACAAGACTTATCTCCACCATCGCTACCTGCACCGGTGCTATCTCCACGGTGCTATTCTCGCCAAAGCAACTTGCACCGGTTCTACCTTTACAGTCGACTACCATAAAGTCGACCTACAGCCGAGGTAGCAAGGGCAGCAAGGGCAAAGAAAAGAAGACCGATGATGATATCCTGTATCTGCCATTGGCCCACAAATTCGTGCTTAGCGAGCCGCTGTTTGAACCAGTAACGCGCCTCCAAACCCTAGCAATTAGTTGCCAGCAATTGCACAAGTGGTATATGGAACAGTCCAATAAGCCAGAGGGAGAACGACGCTCAGGTATCACTGTCAAATTCGCGCCGGATCATTTAGAGCACAGTATTCAAGAGTGTGTCTTCGTGGTCACCTTTGAGAATTTATTCGATCTTTTCACGCTCAACGCCTCACTCATTCGATGCTGGATGCTGTAAGTGTGTACAATCACAATCTCCATTCATGTCATACTGATAAATGTCATATATAATTTGTTGCTTTCGTGTGTTTATATATAGACACATGCTAACTAAAGCTAGATCATCCAAATCATCATCGGTTGGTTTCTTGGACCCACACTTGGTCGCCAAGCATACCATGGACGAGGATACACCCTTCATCGAGAGGTACATTGCAGCAGAACTGCTGGCTTACCGCAATAAGGAATATGTACTTATGCCCTAGAATCAGAACTATCATTGGATTTTAATAGTAATTGTACCAAAATGGAACAAGGTATATTATCTTGATTCCCTAAGTAAGAATAAAATGGACTTCACAGTTGTCCGCCAAGTAATCGATAGGTAAGTACATTTTCTCCATACATACCTATATTGTACTATTTCTTTCCTTCCGAATGACTAAGGTCAACTTTTTTGAATCGCGTAGGGCGTTCGCGATGTACGTTGCAAAGGCAGGTGTCTCGACGCAAGGGGCCAAAGCCTGACACATGCTCGAAATTTTAAAGTATTCGCTATCACACATTAATTAATCCTATGCAACAGTTCGTAGTAATGCCTCTTGAATTAACACATTCCATTTTTTCCAGTGCCACTAGCAGCCGCCGAGCAACACATGTGGATTCTACGTTTGCCACCATATGGAACTACTCCTCGATTCCTCGAGGATCACCAATTCCAAGGTTTGTCAATCTTCCCATAATTACTTCATACTTATCACATTATACATATACGCACATTGATATTCCTATCGACAGGCTACGTCCATCCCGTTAACTGCCTTGAAACAGTGCGACCTTTCACGAATTCGAGGAGAGTTGGCGTACTTTTTGGTGGCTCGAGTCATAAACTCAGATGGAGAGTTCCACTGCGCACAATGATTTTTTATTGCTCTTATCACTCTGGAATCGAGGTCTCGCGAAAGGAACAGATCCATAATCAACGAACTTGTCAGCTGCACAAGCAATATTTGAATGGCAATCATGCACCATCCAAGTATAGCTTGTGCACCCTGACAAATTTGTTGATTATGGATCTGTTCCTTTCGCGAGACCTCGATTTCGGAGTGATAGAGCAATAAAAAATGCAATGTTACCATCTAAGTGCAAATGCAATGTAGATCTTTTGTAATTGTGTATTTGTTAATGGATATTTTATTTCATTTCAACTAATTGATTTGCAAAATGGATGCTTTATGTTTGTGAAATGAATTGAGATGTGAACTGGATGTTTTATGTTTGTGAAATGAATTGAGATGTGAATTGTATGTATACATGAACATGTTGATCTGCTTGTTTCAGAAGGCTTGGCTAGCATTTCCTGAGGCTAGCCAATAAACAGAAATAGATTTAGGTGTAGAAAAGAATATCACAGACGGTTTGTAACTAAAAACCATCTGTGATAGCTGATAATCACAGACGGTTTGTAAGTAAAAACAGTCTGTGATAGATGATAATCACAGACGGTTTTTAGTTACAAACTGTCTGTGATATTTACACCACAGACGGTTCGAAAACCGTCTGTGATAACCTTCGATTATCACTGACCCATAAATTCAGACGGTTCATAAAACTGTCTGTGATGACATTTTCGAACCGTCTATAATACGGTTTTCTGTAGTACTGTTATAGAAGTTGACGTGTTCGTATTAGCTTTGACTTCTAAAAGTAGAAGTAGCTTACAGAAGTTAATATGAAAGGGAGCTCAAGGAACTCGCCCTCGGGATGCCGCCACTTGGTATAACGATGCAGGAAATCACCCCACCCACTCCAAGCTAGCTACAAAAGACAGAACAACCCAAAACTAACCCGAAGTCAACCAAAAAAGAAGGGAATTTTTTGACACATTCTACTAGTAGTAATAGTGATAGTAAAAATTAGATCTAATCATTAATTTATTAGAGGCAATGTAGACTTTTTATCTGACTCTTTAAGAACTTTTTCTAGGGTTGGGAAACAACACAATTCTTGTTTTGAACAAGAATAAACAAAGTACTTAATGCCAATTGCCAACTGAATGATCTATATAACATGGATGCGCTGGCCGGATTGGATGCAGTATATTACGAGGTTTATGTTTTGAGCTAAATTATCTCTAACTTAAAACATGGCCGCCGCCAGGTCTCATCACAACATCTGCTCCTGATTGACAACACCGGCGCGGTGGCAGCTCGCCGGGGCGGCACCTTCGACATTGAGCAGAGCCTCGATCGGTGTCGCTGCTGAACTATACACGTAATGAACGATCATCGTATTATCAAAAGATTAATTAACGGTTGACTTGAATTCTCAATGAGCTTATGACCCCGTCTCTAGACCATTCCATGTTTGTTCGCAATTGGGAAAAGTTTATCTCTTGATTGGAACGACGATGGAGTCCATGCATGGCCAGTGGCTAGAGCTTCCGTAAATATTTTCCCTTTTGATATATATATATATATAGAGAGAGAGAGAGGAAGGCTCTTTTCTACTCCCGGGTATAATTACACCCTATATTGTATCTCACAACATAGGGAATATCTTACGTAACGAAGGGTATGTACTTACAGTACACGAGTATTTAAGGCTATCTAAGTGGTATTAATAATTTTTTAGAGGTGGTATGTACCTTTTTTGACATACTCCTTTTTATGTGCGTATATGAAGGTATTTACAAAATACGCTAAAAACTATGGACTCCCTTGCAATTTTTTCGTGTGGTTCATATTGGAGTATCTTATATTTAGTATACGAGTATACCTAAAATGATAAAGAAGTATTTAAAGTTTGTTTAAGTGGTATATTAGAGGTGGGTGTAATTACACCTGGGAGTAAATTGTATTTTTCCTATATACATATGGGAGCATATCTAGTGCTAATGCACTATTCAGTGCTAAAGTGCTAAAACCTATGAGAACCATTGGATGTGGCTCGGGCAGACAGGATCTACCAGGGTGGAATGCAATATCCCACTTATAACATTTTGCAAAAACACCCCGCACATTGATATCTTTTCGCGAGTTCGTCCCTGATTCAATCCCAGCTCTAACCCTAGCTCCCCCCGATTGCTCATTGCCTCCCTCCCATCCTCTCCCCCGATTACTCACCGCCGCCATGAAATCTCATGGCAAGCGGCTCGGCCCCTCCACGTCGCCTCCCTCCTCGTGGTGCCCCTCCGTGCCAACACCATCCGCGCCGCACCCCTCCGCTGTTGCCCTCCTCGGCCCCTCCATGCCGCCTCCCTCCTCGTGGTGCCCCTCCGCGCCAACCCCCACCACACTGCACCCCTCCGCCGCTGTCCTCCGCGCTCCACCACCTGCGACATAATCCCCGGTGTTGTGGCTACAGACCAAACAGAGAGAGAGATGGTAGTGGAGAGTGATGAAGTTAAGTGTAATGGCCTGGATCCTCCCCATGGCTTGTACTCATATATATATGCACATGAGGAGTGCTTTTACAGTTATACCCTTACATCTGGTTATCCCCTCTGGGGCAGTTATGTCATTACACATGGCCTATTCTGGGCCTTATAATTTCCTACCAGGCCTGCTGGGTTTAGGTGGGGGCCATCCCTACGACAGGAGCCTCTCATGATAAAGGGCTTCACAAGGCCGAAGCCATGTTGCCGAGTCCTTTGGCCCCCTCCGTCCCGCGGCCTGTGAACCTGTCCAGACCTGACCCGTGGCTGCGCTGCGGCCGAAGCAGATGCGTGCTCTTCTGGCCGTCCCCGTGGTGAAGCGTGCTCGGCGCGGTGCAGGCCTTGAGGCGTCGTGACCGTCAATGTGACGGCGGACTCCCGGCATCTGGACTTCTGAGGCGCGCGCATTCCGCAATCGTTGCGACCTTGCCGCCTGGTTGGGTGCGTTTTAATGACGGTTGGCTTGCCAGGGGGCAGGCTGTCGCATCGTGCAGTGTGCCGTCTCGTATGTGGAGCGTGCGACGGTTTCCGGAGAGCACGCGGTGGGGTGCGGACGGTTGCTCTTACGCGCCTCTGGTAGCTGCACTGCCCGACGCCTTGCGCTTGTGCTTCCGTCGGTTGGCATGCCTCCATGCTGGCGACTCTTCGCCTAGCAAGGTTGAGTTTAAATATGCTGGCGCCAGGGGCCGCTCCCTAGACATCCCTTGCTGTACATCCCGTACCTGTTCATGGTTAACTTCTCATATGTAGCAAAAGTTTTGTGCACCTGTGTTTGATGACTGCGTCGACCGGCATCAATGCCTGCGAGCGCCGGTGAGCCAAATACGTCCCGTTTGTGGGAATGCTTCACCACTTGATGCGGAAATGGCAAGGCCTGACTTGCTCTCGTAGACAGATATGGAGTCATCCGTACGCTCTGCTCGTGCGAACGAGCATATGCTGGTGTGGCGATTCGTATCTGCCTACGAGATCATGTCTGCTCTTGCCGCAACATTGACCTTTGCCTGTTCGAGTTATGGTGGTCGTATGTGCTGTTCTCCATTCTTGGCTGGCGCCGAAGTCGAAGTAGACGCGCGCGCTCCGTCCCCTACCCTTCGAACGGGTGGCAGCGGAGGTTGGTGCCTAGTCGAAGTAGACGCGCGCGCTCCGTCCCCTACCCTTCGAACGAGTGGCAGCGGAGGCTGGCGCCTAGTCGAAGTAGACGCGCGCGCTCCGTCCCCTACCCTTCGAACGGGTGGCAGCGCAGCTGACGCCTAGTCGAAGTAGACGCGCGCGCTCCGTCCCCTACCCTTCGAACGGGTGGCAGCGGAGGCTGGCGCCTAGTCGAAGTAGACGCGCGCGCTCCGTCCCCTACCCTTCGAACGGGTGGCAGCGGAGGCTGGCGCCTAGTCGAAGTATACGCGCGCGCTCCGTCCCCTACCCTTCGAACGGGTGGCAGCGACGCTGGCGCCTAGTCGAAGTAGACGCGCGCGCTCCGTCCCCTACCCTTCGAACGGGTGGCAGCGCAGCTGGCGCCTAGTCGAAGTAGACGCGCGCGCTCCGTCCCCTACCCTTCGAACGGGTGGCAGCGAAGCTGGCGCCTAGTCGAAGTAGACGCGCGCGCTCCGTCCCCTACCCTTCGAACGGGTGGCAGCGGAGGCTGGCGCCTAGTCGAAGTAGACGCGCGCGCTCCGTCCCCTACCCTTCGAACGGGTGGCAGCGGAGGCTGGCGCCTAGTCGATGTAGACGCGCGCGCTCCGTCCCCTACCCTTCGAACGGGTGGCAGCGCAGCTGGCGCCTAGTCGAAGTAGACGCGCGCGCTCCGTCCCCTACCCTTCGAACGGGTGGCAGCGAAGCTGGCGCCTAGTCGAAGTAGATGCGCGCGCTCCGTCTCCTACCCTTCGAACGGGTGGCAGCGGAGGCTGGCGCCTAGTCGAAGTAGACGCGCGCGCTCCGTCCCCTACCCTTCGAACGGGTGGGAGCGGAGGCTGGTGCCTGCGCCCCGCGAACCCCGCCGCGTGGGCGGTGACTTGGGGCCTTGGGATGCGGTCCTGCGCTATAAAGACTCCTGGCATCACGCCGCCCCCTGATCTGCCAGGGTTAGGTTTCCATACTCTGCGACCCGGCGCGCCCAGGGCACGTGGCGCCCTATGACTGGTGGGCGGTGGGATGTGGACGGTTGCGTGTTTGCAGCCGCTCGCCTCTTCCCTACGCCAGGCGGACACGGGGCGGGCAGTGAATGGCATGGCGCCGGAGCGGTTGCGATTCCCTGGCCCATTAATGCGCCTTTAACAGCGGCTAGGTGGCGTCGTGCTGTGACAGCCCTTGGCGCTTGTGGTGGTGGCCTTCCTGCGTTGGGTACGGGGTACTGCGCTGAATGGGCGCTTGTACGGCTGCGGTCGCGCCCCGATGCGGACCGTCACGACCCTTCGCGTTCCGCTACGGGGGATCGCGCGGGGCGGACCTTTACACCGCTGTGGTTGCATCCGGCACGCGGATCGTTGCGACGCTTCGATAGCGGCGGTGCGGGCGAGGCGGCTTGAAATAGCCCCCCGTAACAGCGCCCCCGCACCTTTACGTCCTCTTGCCTGCCTGCTCCGCCCTCGACACTTTCGCGATACGCTCACCGCTGCAACCTTTTCGCGGAAAGCGATGGCCTCCAGTGGCAAGCGCGGCCAGGTGGTTGGTGGCTCTGACGTTCGCCGGCGGCCCGCGGAGTTAAAGGTGAAATACGTGCTCGAAGAGCGCGACCCGGCGGCGGCTGACAAGGAGCGGCTGGCGGTGGAGGAGGGAGGCACGCTCACCGCTGCAACCTTTTCGCGGAAAGCGATGGCCTCCAGTGACCGAGAAGACGATCCAGGGGCTTCTGCGCGCGGGGAAGTTGTCCGAGCGCCAGGAGGTACGACTGCCTGCCGCCGACGAGACGGAACCGCATCCCGAGAGATCGGAGGCGGTCGTGTTCGTCGCCTTTTTTGACGCGGGGCTCCGCATCCCAGCGACGGCTGTTGTGGGCGACGTGCTACGGACCTTCGGGCTGGAGCTGGCGCAACTGACTCCGAACGCCGTGGCCCGGCTCGCGGTGTATAGTTGGGCCTTGCGCTCGGAAGCGTGTTGGCCCAGCGCCTCGCTGTTTGCCTACCTGCACGAGGCACGGCACCAGCCTAAGGACCGGAAGGACGAGACGGTGTCGAGCTTCGGCAGCGTCACCTTTATCCTTCGTCCATCGTGCAAGAAGCTCTTCCCTGCGAACTCAACTCGCGGGAAATGGGAGTCTTACTGGATGAAGCGGTGGTTCTGAAGAGAAGTTTGCGGCGGAGCGGCACAGGACAGGAGTCGGCCGCGGCAGCTGCTGAAGAGAAGTTTGCGGCGGAGCGGGACGGGCTCCTGGCGCAGGTCGCCTCGCTAGAGAAGGAAAAAGGCGAGCTTGCCTTGACTCTAGCAGAGCGCAACCAGACGCTTGGCGATTCCTCGGTGGTTGCATGGGACGCCATGCAAGCGCTGGAGAGCCATCTTCAAGGGCTGGTAACTACGGTGCCAGACCACGTCTTTGGCCCAGAGGAGTTGTCTCGGACCCTCCGCTGGGTCGGGGATGCCGCCAACGTCGCGCGCGGCGCCGCGGCGACCTTTGGCGATCACTGCGCGTTCACTTCGGCCTGCTTGGTGTGCGCGCTCCTCCAACACCGCGGCTGTACGCACGTCGCCGGGCTGGATGACCCCCAACTGGAGATGCCTGGCGGGGCCGGAGTAATGTCCGGCACCGTCCGCTCGGCGCGTCCTCGGGCCCTTCTTCGGCCGGATCTGGGAGTACGTCGGGCCGGAAGCTGCACGGATCGAGCTCCGGAAGACGCTCCATGGGACGGGGAGCCTCGGCCAATTCTTGGACGGGGTCCCCCGACGCGACGAGGGCAACGTCGGGCCCTCCGAAGGCGCCGGGAACCCGCAGGTCTGACGCCGTGGTGTCTAGGCGTATGCGTGTGTTGTAGTGCTCCCTCTCCTTGCAAATGGAGTACACACTTGTTGCATGCATTCATTCTGACTTTCACCTATATCCCGGGCAGCGTCCGTGCTGGGGCCGGCTTCTTGCGGCCGACCCTTCAACCCGGCGACGCCTTCGACGCTGGCGAAGGGCCGAAGAGTCGCTGAACTTCTGGGCGGGCCGACCTTCCTGGAGCGAGGCCCCAGCTTTAGCGCGTGTTAAGGACGAACCCGCGGGATAGCGGCTTAGAGCGGCAAGGATGTTGCCGGGCCCTTGTACTTGTGATTTTCTCGGTATGCAGAACTTTTGGCCTTGTAGGGTATAACCTGTGTTGATGCCACTTTGAATTCACCGGTACGCCATCCGCTGCGTGGAGACAAGGTCTTCGCGTCCGATGCGCCCTGCTGGCAAAGTAGCTGCGCGAGGGTTCCTTAGAAAGGCGCTTTTGGGGGCAGTTCCGCCTTTTTACAACCCGTAGACTGGCGTGCGGAGGAAGACCTCAACGCTACGTCTTCCTTTATAGTCCGGAGACTCACACGTGCGGAGGCGGACCTCGACGCTACGTCTTATTTAAATTCCGTGGACTAGTGCGTGCGGAGCTAGGCTCGACGCTACGTCTTCTTTATAGTCCGGAGACTCGCGCGTGCGGAGGTGGACCTCGACGCTACGTCTTATTTAAAGTCCGTGGACTAGTGCGTGCGGAGCTAGGCTCGACGCTACGTCTTCTTTATAGTCCGGAGACTCGCGCGTGCGGAGGCGGACTACTCCGTAGAGTGCGCGCGGAGGCGTCCCCCCGATGCGTCTTTTGTTTATACTCAGCCCCGTCACCTTTGGCTACGGCGAGTGCACACGCGAACGTGCGACTTCGATTTATACTCAGTCCCGTACCCCTGGCTACGGCGAGTGCACACGCGAACGTGCGTCTTTGTTTATACTCAGCCCCGTCACCTTTGGCTACGACGAGTGCACACGCGAACGTGCGACTTCGATTTATACTCAGTCCCGTACCCCTGGCTACGGCGAGTGCACACGCGAACGTGCGTCTTTGTTTATACTCAGCCCCGTCACCTTTGGCTACGGCGAGTGCACACGCGAACGTGCGACTTCGATTTATACTCAGTCCCGTACCCCTGGCTACGGCGAGTGCACACGCGAACGTGCGTCTTTGTTTATACTCAGCCCCGTCACCTTTGGCTACGGCGAGTGCACACGCGAACGTGCGACTTCGATTTATACTCAGTCCCGTACCCCTGGCTACGGCGAGTGCACACGCGAACGTGCGTCTTTGTTTATATTACGGGAACGCGCGCGTTGGCTAAGCCTGCGCGCGCCTTCACCGCGTACTTGCGCGTAATAAAGAAAGATTAGCGACAAACGGCGCTCTTCATTACGTCCCCGTTTGCGCGGGTGAGCAACTACAAAGGAAAATGATAGATATACTAACCGTTTGCCCTTGGTGCGGCCGAAGCCTCTAGTCGCTAGTCATTTGCAGGGCCCGCCGAGGCGCGTGTGAATGGCCCCGCGGACCTCCGCGCGGTGGCGCCAGCTCTAGGGGCGCCGTTGGGCTTCGCGACGCGGGCACCTGGTACCTGGCTCGATGCGCCGGGCCATGTCCTGGTCGCCTCGGACGGTGATGATGGTCCGGGGACCCGGGATCTTCATGCACAGGTAGCCGTGATGTGGTACCACGCCGAAGGAGTTGAGGATTGGGCGGCCTAGTATGGCATTGTAGGGGTACGGAAGGTCGACCACGTCGAAGGTGGCATCTTCGGTCCGCACATTGTCATCTCGGCCGAAGGAGACTTGAAGGCCGATTTGGCCCAGCGCCCTCAGGGGCTGTCCCCCGAAGCCCTGCAGTGGGATTCCCGAGGGCCCCAGGCGGCTTCGAGGGATCCCCATCTGGTCGAAGGCCGCCGCAAACAATACGTTCGCGGAGCTACCACCGTCCACCAAGGCGCGCCCCACGTCGCATCCCGCGACGGTGACCCGGATGACCAGGGGGTCCTGATGAGGTAAGTCCACACCCTGGGCGTCGTCGGATGTGAATGTAACTTCGTGGTGTGCCCAATCCGGCGGTGCTTGCGCTGGGTATGCCGCCACGTGATGCAGTCTTCGCGCGTAGGCCTTCTGCTGCCGTGCCGAGGCGAATTCCAGCGCAGAGCCTCCGGATATGACGTTAATGACCCTGCGGTAGGTTGCGTCCGGGGCCTGCAACGACAGGAGGCCCTCCCGAGGCTGCTGTACGTGGGCTTGGATCCGCAAGGTGCCTTCCTGGGGTTGCATCCCTTGCGCCTGTACCTGCATCCCTTGCGCCTGTACCTGTATGGGGGCCTCGTATGGGAATTGGACGTGGGCCACCGCAGGCGGGCGCGCCTCCGGGTTCCTGTCCCTAGCGACGCTGTCGCGTAGCGCCGCGATGGAGGTGCAGGTGCGGGTATCATGATTGCCGCGGCCGTGGATTATGCACCACAGTCCCTGATGCTGGTCGTCGTAATCTCCCCGACCCTTATCGTCGCGGCCCCTGCCACGGCCGCGCCCCCGGCCACGACACCCCCGACCGCCTCGGCCTGCTGGAGCACCCTCGTCGGAGCCACCTTCGATGTCGAGGACGTACCGGTTTCGCCTCGACCTCTGCTGGCCGCGCTTGGGCTGATCGGACGACTCCTTATGCGAGTTGTCCCTGCGGTCGGGCGCGTCCCTGGACGACTCCTGCTTACGTTTTCCCTTCGAAGAACCGCCCTTCGGCGGATCTTCGGCTTTTGCCGAGGCTCCGGCCTGGTTGGTGTCGGAGTCGTCACCTTGCCTTCGCCGTGCGTCTTCCTCCGCCCTGACATATTCTTCCATCTTGTCGAAGAGCTTCGCCACCGTGTTGATTGGCTTTCGCGCATTGTACTCAGCCATCGGGCCTGGACGAAGGCCCTGTATGGCTGCGTTAACGATGGTGGTTTCGTTGACGTCTTTCACTTGGCATCAAATCTTGGCGAAGCGTTTGAAGTAGTCCCGGAGCTTCTCCGAGGGTTTTTGCTTCACGGCAAAGAGCTGGTCCGCGTCGACTCGGTCGACGTAGTTTCCTTGGAAGTTGTTGTGAAGGCGGACGCGAAGTTGCTCTCACGCGTAGATGGAGCCCGGCTCGATGGTAAAGAACCAAGAGAGCGCCACTCCTTGCAGCGCGAGGGGGAGTCCCTTCGCCTTCGTGGTGTCGTCTCCGCCCACGGCTTCGATCGCGGTTTCGTATACGCGCACGAACTCACGGGGGTCCGTGTCGCCTTTGTACGAGTCGATGGCGCTAGAAAACTTGAAGTCTTCGGGCCATGCCGCCTGCTGCAGCCCCGCCGAAAGCGGGGACTCCGGATCCACGCGCCGCAGCGGCACGCGGCTAGATGTGGGGGCTTCGCGGCTGTCCGCCCTCTCCGGCGCGGGCTCGGACGCGATTGCTGGCGCGGCCTGCTGACTCCGAGCCTCTT
Organism: Dendrocalamus latiflorus; assembly: GCA_017311315.1. Lineage (NCBI taxonomy): Eukaryota > Viridiplantae > Streptophyta > Magnoliopsida > Poales > Poaceae > Dendrocalamus > Dendrocalamus latiflorus. The sequence continues at coordinate 30,473,363 of CM029627.1, read as the reverse complement.
GTATATCTCTGACGGCTCCGCGAAGGTCCCCCAGCTCTCGCTGGAACGCGTTGAGAGCCGCCAGCAGGGCACTTTCCATCGCCGGTGCGGGCGGGGTCGCCGGTGCTTCCGACGGGCGGATCGGCGCGGGGACGACCGTGTCGCGGGGTCCCGAGCTGCTGGTCGCTCCGTCGTGGCTACCTCGGACCGCCCAGTCCGCGCCGCCAGCGAGGGTTGCAGTGGGGGCAGCGAGGTCGGCTGTCGTTGCGTCGGCGGGGTCGGTTGTCGCCGCACCCGTGTCGACGTCTTCGACCGCCGGGTCCGTCCTCGCAACGCCGACGGCGGGGTTGGTCGTCGCGGTGCCGGTGACGAGGTTGGTCGTCGCGGTGCCGGTAACGGGGTCGGTCGTCGCGGTGCCGGTGACGGGGTTGGTCGTCGCCGCGCGAACGTCGACGTCTTCGGCCACCGCGCCTGCATCGCCACCCGCGTCCGCCGCTGCTGATGCCGAAGCCCTGGTGCTCATACGGCGCTCCGGCCCGGCCGCCTTCTTTCTCTTCGCCGCGGCTGGTGGAGCTTTTTTCGGTGCCATCTTCTTCTTCGGTCTTCAGGCTTGTCTTCGTCCTCCCCACGGACGGCGCCAACTGTTGTGGCTACAGACCAAACAGAGAGAGAGATGGTAGTGGAGAGTGATGAAGTTAAGTGTAATGGCCTGGGTCCTCCCCATGGCTTGTACTCATATATATATGCACATGAGGAGTGCTTTTACAGTTATACCCTTACATCTGGTTATCCCCTCTGGGGCAGTTATGTCATTACACATGGCCTATTCTGGGCCTTATAATTTCCTACCAGGCCTGCTGGGTTTAGGTGGGGGTCATCCCTACGACACCCGATGTCGTCCTTCCGGGCTACCTCGACGCTCCTCCCCTAGCAGGCTCCCTCCCCAGCACTGCCCTCCCCATCCCCCCACGGTCCCCCCAACAGCTCCCTCCCCAGCCCCGGCGCCGCGCCCCTGCTCCCTCCTCGGCCCTCGGTGACACCACCCCGACCCCTATGCCGTGCACTAGCTCCCTCCTCGGCCCTCGATGACACCCCCGGCCCCTAGCGATGCCCCTCTGCCTCCCCCGAGTTCCGACGCCGCGCCCTGGCTCCCCGTCTCGCTCCGACCCCCGCGCCTCCCCCCTCCACTAGGACCGGCACCACCCCTGCATCTTGCACTGGACCACCCCGCCTTGCCTCCATCTCCACCAAGACCGGCACTGCCCCTGCATCCCGCCACTAGACCACCCGCTACCATCGTCCTCTCCACCAAGACCGGTGCTGCCGCCCCTCTCTCCACCACTGGCTATCGCCAGTCATCGACAACGGTAAGATGGTCAGCCTGATGTCGCTCCCCGGCACCATGATGGGGCTGATCAGGGGCAGCGCGTAACCGCTGGACACCATCCAGTTGCAAATCGTCGTGATGAACATGCTCTTGGGTGCCTCCACCGTCAGCGAGGAGGGAGGAAAAATTTGTAATTTTTAATGTTGAAGTTGAATTCTAATGATGTGATGAAGTAGCTACTGTTTGTTGTGTCTGGACTATTGTTTTCGGTAGTTTTCAAGCTTATTTATATATGGCCAATTAGAGTGTTATTTCAGTTTCAGCAATCCAAAAGTTTCTCCTCTTAAGAGTCCATGATCTTTGTAGTACTCATTCAAGATGACAGTTGAGAAATTTCAGCGTTTAGTCTGCTGAAATTATCTTTTTAACAATTAAGATCCTACTGTTCTTTACAATATCACAATATTGTCACATAATGCTCCAAAATGTTCATCAAGCTGCCCAAAGAGAAATCTTCAGAAAACTTTGTTTGCATAGCATTGCAAAGGCTTTTCCCAACCACGGCAGTTCTGGAAGCCTACACAAGAGTTCAGTATAATCACAACAGTTCTAGAAACCATGCGAAGCTAGCACATCCCTTCCACTTCTTAACTTGCCACCGAACATGCCGTACCCATGCTTGCTGTGCTTGAACTTGCCGTGGTGGCCATGCTTGAACTTGCCATGTTAGCCGTGGCCACAACTGTGATCACTAATTTCACTAGTTATTTGCTTAATGCTGTTTTTACTACCAGCTTAATGCTGTGTTCTTTGCTTTGTAAACAAAAAAGGTTTAACCATTGGTATGTGATGCTGTTTAACAAGTCTGATTGCGGATCACTGAAATTTTCTATTCCGTACGAGCAAAAAGGAACGTATAGGTTAAGTTTGGACAAATTGTCAAATTGTGCAGCTAAATTCATCAATATTTACTCATCAATTTGGAAGGAAGCAAATCAATCAACCACCACCGTGTATTATACACACAATATACGCACTTGTAAATGTCAGTCTGCTCCACATTGGTCAGCTCAAACATAGTTCAAGTTGAGGTATCAGCAGCATTAGAAGTTCACTTTCAGAAAACCCAGCTAACAGAAGGTTGCAACTCCACAACCTCCAGATTATCATCTCCCAAGAGACTACTCGCTTTTTTACTCGTCAGATAAATTTCAATGAATAAGAAACCAAAAGCAAAATGCTTGTGAGCAAGCACATAAGGAACATGAGATGCTTTGTAGACATTACTTGGTTGCTGCTTAGCACAAATGAAGCTGGGTAGCACAATTTAACACACATGACAAATTAATTTCAGGAGGATATCAATAATCAAGATGCACATTTTTTGGAAGCATAATGCTTATGCTATAATTGTATCTGCTAATCAGCCAATAGCTTTCTTCGGAACAAGAAACATAATTCACAGAATGAACACAAGTAATCCAATTATCCCTGGCCTCATCAGCAACATTTGAAGCTAAAAGAAAGGAGTACAAAAGTGAAGATGCTTTGAAAAACCCGACAGCAAACGTATTAGATGAATCTTGAATTTTGGACAAGAAATCAACTCGTCAGTTGTCAAAGATAACAAGTATCTATACCTTCAACATTAAAAGTTACAGTTTTTTCCTCCCTCCTCGCTGACGGTGGAGGCGCCCAAGAGCATGTTCATCACGGCGATTTGCAGCTAGATGGCATCCAGTGGTTACGCGCCACCCCTGATTAGCCTCGTCATGGCGCTAGGGAGCGACATCAGGCCGACCATCTTGCCGTTGTCGATGACTGGCGAAAGCGCAATCACCAGCGACCTCTACACCTCTTGAAGTGTCACAATGCACAATTTTTTTTGCTACAATTCACAAACCAAATTATCACAGAGATTTTGTTATATGTATGTTCAAGATTTTACACACACCTCACAGATAAGCTCCTGGTGTTCTCCTAAACAGAAACATATAGCTCCTCTCAAAAAAATCTATACTGCAGCATGAAACTCTAGGGCCAGTGGTTCAAAAACATCATACTCAAGAACCTGCATAAGTGGCATCACACAAAGTTAACACAAGCAATTTTTAATCCTGAATTAGTCACATGACAAATGGATTACCTTTAGCTGGTGGTGGAAAGAGGGGCGGCGACACCTGTCTTGGTGGAGAGGACGTGGGGTGGTCCAGTGGCGGTATGCAGGGGCAGCGCCGGTCTTGGTGGAGATGGAGGCGGCGGCGGGGCGGTCCAGTGCGGGATGCAGGGGCGGCGCCGGTCCTGGTGGAGAGGGGGAAGGCATGGGGGTTAGAGCGAGACGAGGAGCCAGGGCGCGGCGTCGGCACCCGGGGGAAGCAGAGGGGTGGCGCCAGGGGCCAGGGTTGTCACCGAGGGCCGAGGAGGGAGCTAGTGCGCAGCGTAGGGGCCGGGGGGCGTCACCAAGGGCCGGGGAGGGAGCAGGGGCGTGGCGCCGGGGGCTGGGGAGGGAGCTGCCGGGGGGCCAGTGGGGGATGGGGAGGAAGGCACCGGGGAGGGAGCCGGCTGGGGGAGGAGCGTCGAGGGAGCCGGGATGGACGACACTAGGGATTATGTCGCAGGTGGTGGAGCGTGGAGGACAATGGCGGAGGGGCGCGGTGTGGAGGGGGTTGGTGTGGAGGGGCACCACGAGGAGGGAGGCGGCGTGGACGGGCCAAGGAGGGTAGCGGCGGAGGGGCGCGGCACGAAGGGGGTTGGCGCGGAGGGGCGCCACGAGGAGGGAGGCGACGTGGAGGGGCTGAGCCGCTTCCTAGGAGATTTCATGGCGGCGGTGAGCAATCGGGGGAGAGGATGGGAGGGAGGCAGTGAGTAATTAAGGAGACCTAGGGTTAGAGCTGGGATTGAATCAGGGACCAACTCACGAAAAAGATATCAATGTGCGGGGGTGTTTCTGCAAAATGTTATAAGTGGGATAGGTCATTCCACCCTAGTAGATCCTGTCCGCTCGAGCCACATCCAATGGTTCTCATGGGTTTTAGCACTTTAGCAGTGCATTAGCACTAGATATGATCCCTATATATATAAAATATATGTATGTATATATGTATGTACGTAACGTACGTACGTACGTATGTATGTATGTATGTATGTATGTATGTATGTATGTATGTATGTATGTATGTATGTATGTATGTATGTATGTATGTATGTATGTATGTATGTATGTATGTATGTAGGAAAAATACATCTACCCCGGGTGTAGTTACACACATCTATGATATACAACATAAACAAACTTAATATTTTCCTTTATCACCTTAGACATACTCATATACTAATTCTACGATACTCCAATGCCAGCCACATAAAAAAAATTGGAAGGGAGCACATGGTTTTTAGCATATTTTGCTAATACCAACATATTCATACATAAAAAGGAGTATATACCACCTAGATGATCTTGTGTACTTATATACTACACGTACATACCCTCCGTTGTGTTAGATACTTCCTACTTTACGAGATACAGCATAAGGAGTAACTACACCCGGGAGTAGTAAAAGGGCTTCCTGCACACACAGTAGTACTAACGAACGCCTGCGCGTACGGTACACACGAGCCATGTGGTGCAACGCTGGTTCATCTGGTACAGTGCCTGCAAATTTAATAATTGTTGTGTACTATAAGTGTTCGGCAGTTGTAGCACCTGTAAATTTAGTAGATTTCGGTCGTAAGGAAGTTATTGCCTGTTGTAAGGAAAGTTATTACCTGCTGTGTCTGGGAGCATTCGACAGTAAGTTCATTCGCTACTAATAGTAACTTTGTTCACAATTGATGGTAACGTTTCGGCATGCAATTTGCATCTGCGCGTTGGTTATTAGCCGCCCATAATTAATGCCCTGGATTACCAGATCGGATGTAATTAGCGGATGACGGTTATGGCAACAACGATACTATGTGTGTGAGAACTGTAAATAACTTCATAAATTACAAATGATAACTTGATATGCATATGATAATAACCTTTTCATAAATTAACTAACGCTACTGCTCCACTAGTAGGAGTCTAACGTATGTGAGAATTGTAAGTAATTTCATGAATTAGAGATGATAACTTCATATGCATGTAATTGTAATTTTACAATATTTAACAATCTCTACAACTTCACTAGTAACCGTTCATAGGGTGGGTTGGTGGGAAGATTTGCTGATTGATTCGCGCGGGGGGGGGGGGGGGGGGGGGGGGTAGCGCGCTTATTTTGCGCATGTTCTTCCCACTTGACGAGGAGTCGCACTGCTACATTGCCTCCTCGGCCTCGCTCAAGTAGCTCTTCTCGGTGATGTCCCATAGCGAGCTGCCTGTGCGGTCTAGCGCCGCCTGCAATCTCTGCGAGCTCTCCTTGTCCGCGGCCAAATGGGCTGCAGTGGTGTGACCAAGGAGTGGGCCAGAGAGCTGCTCGATCAATGGCTCCAGAGGCAGTGTTGAGTGCACCGAGACAGTCGACTTCAAGGGGCTCAAGAGGCCATTTTGATCAATTTTCCTTCCCTTTTTGTGTAGATTGTTTTGATAGTTAGATGTGTGGATAAACGATACATACAAGATGATTAGGTTTAGGAAATTTTTTGACACTGTAATTGCACATTCATATACAAAGAGATCAACACACAGGGTAATTGAACAATCTTTCTTGCCGTATATATTTGTAGGATCGTTGATCGCAATCAAAGAGAATGAATGATTGCAATACAGAAACTTTTCTCCAAATTTACTATCTTCTAATTTTTAACCTGTAAATACAGAAAAAAAAGAGCAAAAAGACAACAAATAAAAAAAATCACCGTTCGATGCTCTCCCCATGCTTCCCAAATCGATCGATATCAACTGCAGACGTGTGCGCGCAGTACGTGGCAGTGCTGGAACTTGCGTGCGTGCTGGCGCACGGCAAGCGAGCGGCTCACGCCAACGCACGGCAGGCGGCACGCGCTAGCGCTGCGCGATCATGCGATGGAAGCGACGCTGGCGCGCTGGGGCACAAAGCGAAGCAGTAGCAGTGCGGCGCGTATTCTCTGACGTAGAGAAGTAAAGTCATCAGCCATCCAGATTACAGAGTAAGCGTGATGTGGTGGAGTCAGCGTGATTTTAATTATAAAAAATAGGTTATTTTAACATAGATAATATAAAAAAATATAAGAAAAAAAGCTAGAAAAAGATGAAAGTAAAAAAACTAAAAACTAGAAGTAAAAATAATCAAAATCTCAAAAAAATCTGGACCATTCTTTGCAATCTGGATGGCTGAGAGAAGTAAAATCATGCAGTAACTTTACTTCTCTACGTCAGAGAATCTCGCTCGGTAGCAGTGCTATCGATGGTTTTCTAGTGCGTGGAAACGACGACATGCTACCGTGAGATTGAAAGCGACGATAGATGGGATTCGGCAGTACTTCGTCCTTCCAAAACTGGAGGTGGGATTCGGCAGTACTTCGTCCTTCCAAAACTAGCCACCTTCTCACGCAAGCAACCAGCTCCGTCACATGTTTTTGCCACACAGGTTTTTCACACTTCCGTCACATGTCGTAGCTTCCGGACTGCACCACCATAGCTCCGACACGCATCAACAACCTTTGATCTCCATGCACCCTAACTCGAGCACGACCGTCTCCTCCGACCTCCTTGACCCTCTGGACCATGACTTCACCCCAAGCCATCTCTTGGTCGTCGCCATAGACCACGATCACCTCCGAGTTATCCTGCACATACAAAGACCAAACCAACATTTTTCCCGCCACAAGTTCTTCCCAACTTGACCGACATTAGTTCACACACACTACACGCCTCGCATAACATCGATAAGTAATATTATCAATTATTCATCATCATAAATTAACTATTATCAATTATTCATCACTAAAATATCCTAGATCTAGCCACACTGTCTAACAATCTCTCCTTTGCTGAATACATTGACAACACTTCAAGCTAGCACGATGAATTAGCTTCAAATAGATATAAATGAAGAACTGAAGCCAAAAAAGCATTTTAAGCCACAAATCTCAAATCTCTTCTAAACCACTCCCCCTTAATACAAGAGAAGCAATTTTAGAAAATTTTAAATTTCTCCAATAGCCCTCCATTCTCTCCAATTTCTTCCCCTTGGCAATGTAATCATTAAGAAACTTCAAAGAAAGAATAATTCTAAAAAGGAGCAATGAGAGTAAAAATCAAGAAGCTTTGTAGATTATCCAAGTCACTGTGCATTAATTTAATCAAGCAACCAAGCTATTTTTTTTAGTAGAGCTATCTAGATCATATAAAGTTATATATCATATAACAATATCAAAATAAGGCTTTCAACATGATTAAGTAATTTATATCAATGATAGGCATCTCAACAATGACTAAACTAATTATAAAGAGCACAATTAAATATCACAAGAAAAATTCAAAGCCTAAAAATAAAGCAAAATTTAAATCTAGATGAGCTAGCTGTCTCATGTAACAACCTTACTCCACACTCAATTCTTAACATTTGGCATACTTATAGCATATTTCTTTTCATGATGGTATACTTGTAGCATACTTCTTTTAGATGGTGGCATGCTTGAAGCATACTTTTTTCATTTTGTGCACTTCTTATGTCCTTTTTTTATTTACCATGGCATGCTTGAAGCATACATCTTTACAATTTTCTCTTTCTTATTTTTTTGATTTTTTATAACATGCCAAATTGAGTGAACATAAAAATATTGCAATATGAAACATACGAGCCTCATAGCCAAAATTTAGAATAAGATTCACAATAAAGCTAATCCTTTTCTATGAATATCGAATAATACTATCTATAATTAATCTAGTCAAACATATTCCGCTATGTCATATGTTAGTTCAAGTGCAACAAATTAATTATAAAGAGAGTAAATATGATCAAAGCAACACAACATATGAGTAAATATGATAAAGAGAGCTCTACAACTCATTTAATTTTCAATGGCTTCGATTTGTTGATTTATTTGACAAGTATAATCAACAAAGCTTCTAAACATTTTATTTAAACAACAAGCTCCTCCTCAGAATAATTCCATTGAATGACATACCCCCAATTCACTCCGCAAACGAACAAAACGAGAAGTATCAAGCGGCTTAGTGAGAATATCAGCAATTTGAAAATCAGACTCAACAAAGTGTAGAACAACATCACTCTTTTTCACATGGTCTCTTAGAAAGTGAAATCGTATATCAATATGTTAGTCCTACAATGTTGCACTAGGTTTTTATCAATATTAATAGCACTACTGTTATCACAATACGGTGGAACACTACTTAATTTTAACCCAGAATCCCTAAGTTCAGCAAAAATCCATAAACTTTGAGAACAACTAGCAGCAACAGCTACATATTCAGCTTCAGTAGTGGATTGTGCAACAAATGATTGTTTTCTAGAAGACCAAGAAGCTAATGATGTGCCTAAAAAGTGACATGTACCAGAAGTACTCTTTCTATCAATCCTACAACCCGCAAAACACTATCTGAATGTGCATGAAGAGTAAGACAAGATGAAGAAGAATATACGAGTCTGAATTCTAAAGTCGATTGGAGGTACTTAAAAATTCTTTTCACGGCCTGACGATGGGATGCATGTGGTGAATCTTGAAATCGAGAGCACAACCACCATGCTCTAGGAGCTTATTTCAAGCCATATAACACTTTAGACAATTTGTAGACATGAATAGAAAATTTAGGATTTTCAAAACCAGGTGGTTTCTTAACATAAACTTCCTCCTCAATAAAACCATTAAGTAAGTCACTCTTAACATCCATTTGATACAATTTAAAACCTTTAGATACAGCAAATGCTAAGAGAATTCTAATAGCTTCTAATATGACAACAGGAGCAAAAGTTTCACCAAAATCAAGACATTCCACCTGAGTAAACCCCTGAGCAACCAGTCTAGCCTTATTTCTAACCACAATACCATACTCACTTTATTTATTTTTCAAAACCCATTTAGTTCCAATCACATTATGTCTATGAGGAGGTTCAACTAAGGTTCGGACTTTATTACGCTCAAAATTTTCTAATTCTTCATGCATGGCATTGATCCAAGACTTATCAGATAAAGCATGACTTACATCATTGGGCAGAAAAGAGGCAACAAAAGCAGAATGAGCATGTGAGTCATGAAAAGTAAACCTAGAACATGTTACCTATTGTGGCTACAGACCAAACAGAGAGAGAGAGTGGTATGGTAGTGGAGAGTTAGGTGAGCAATGCTTAGGGTTTCCCCCATGGCCTGGATGGCATATATATATATATATATATAGTTACATGGGGAGTGTTTTACAACTATACCCTTACACTCGATTACCCCTCCTAAGGGCATTTATGTCATTGTACATGTCCCATCTTTGGGCTTTGCAACCTCCTAATAGGCCGGCTGGGCTTAGGTGGGGGCCACCCCTACAACAGGAGCCTCTCATGGTGAAGGGCTTCACGGGCCGAAGCCATATTGCCGAGCCATTTGGCCCCCTCCGTCCCTACGGCCTGTGACCTTCAATGACCTTGGGCAGAATCCTTGTTTGCCGGTGCAGCCTAGCTTCGCACCGAGGATATGGAGTCGAGCTGGTTCCTGAACCCGTCTTCGACTTCGGAGTCTTTTAGCTGTGGAGTCGGAGATGCTGGCGGAGCCGTTTGAGTGAGTCGAAAGTGAGGCAAAGCCAGGCTCCTTCGGCAGACACATCATCGAGGCGCTGGGCAGGTCGGCCCCACATGCGTAGTGTCGGAGCCAAGGGCGGGTTGGCCCCCCACGGGGGTGAGCTCGAAGCGGACGCACCGCCGAGGCGATTGGCGAGGTTACCCTGCAGATGGGAAGTCGACGTACAGCCTGATGGCCACCGTCCCAACGACGGTGTCTTAATGGCGTCGAGGATTGCACAGCGTCGACAGGGCCTCTTTGACCCGCGTTTCTCGAGGCGTCGGGACATGTGGCGAAGCTTGACTGGGACGTCGTGCGCAGTCAGGGGGCCGCCTTAGGGAGGCGTGCACACGCATGTGACCAGGCGGTGGGTGTCGTATGCGTCTGTCCGAGGGCGCGGGACACGCGGCATGGCGGGACAGGTGCGTCATGCACACACTCGACCGTGCCTCACCTCCCACTGGCTGATCTTCCGCCGGTTGAACTTCCACCGGTTTGGCTGTTCCCAGCCGGGGGGAGTTGGGTATATATATGCTGCTACCGCAACATCGCCCTTCCACATCCCTTTCTATTCGGTTTGCTGCTCTCTGCTCGGGCGAGCCGCGTTCCTGCAAGTGACGACAAAGTTTGACCTGTTCTCAAAAGTAGGCTTTCTTTGGTTCATCTGTGTTCTTTGATCGCGCCAATTGGCGCTAACATCAAAGAATGTTGATGGACTGAAGGTGGCCTATTTATGAGAACAAGTCAAAACTTGTCGTAGATCAGTATTCGCGCTCCCCGATTGTGGGGAGCGCAGACGGTTGGATCCCCACCTGTTGGGGCTGTGGGGCTATCGCGCGGTCTTCAAAGTCGAGGTGGCCTCCGGCGTTGCTACGCTGGTTCGATCGGAGCAGGCTCCGGAGTCTTCATGCACACTGGAGGTTGGAGGGCCACATGGTATCCTGCGGCTCGAGGACGGTGCTTTGATGGCGTTGTGGCTTAGACCGGCGTTTGCACGTCTCCGGACACCGTCCGCCAGGTTCGGCCTAGCAAGACGAAGCTGAACCTACGCCTGACCTCACGCTATGGGTATTATTTATGAAATGTTAACCGCATAAAGTGAAATATTTATAATGTTAGAAGCAAGATACGAAGCTGCCCCCGTGTGCGAGGCCGAGTCGGAGGCCCAGCTGGACCCCGCGAACTTGGGTCGGCGTAGGCGCCGGAGTCATCCCACGAACTCGAAGTCGAGGGTCGGTGTAGGCGCCGGAGTCATCCTGCAAGCTCTAAGTCGAGGGTCGGCGTAGGCACCGGAGTCATCCCGCGAGCTCGAAGTCGAGGTGGTCTTCGTAAAGGCGCGACAAGGTGCCGCCTCGTGGCGTGGAAGCCGGAGTCGAGGCCGGAGTCGCTCCACGGGGGCGGAGTACATGCCGAAGTTGAAGTCAGAGTGACTGGTCAATAGCGTGCTGACATTGCATTGATGGCCCCGAGAATCATACCAACCCCCAACGCGCAGCAGAGGGTGAGGCACATCGTGCGACCTGCATTCATTCCCGAGGGGGTGGGCACGTGGCAGGACATGATTGGCATGTCGTGCGCTGTCAGGCTGCCACACGACCGTGGTCGTGCGTCCATTTCTGACAGGGCGGTATGCGCATGGGCGGCTACACTACTTCGGCTTCCATCGGTTACGTTTGCCAATCGTGGGGGAGGCGAGCAGTTCGTCTTCCACCGGTTATGCCTACCGGCGGTGTGGGAGGTAAAGGGGCTTTAAATACCCCTTCTGGTACCGCGCCAGCGCTCTCCTTCTCATACCTCCTAGTCCCTTGCTTTCTTGCGCCCTATGCTCTCGCCTTCTTTACCATCGTGCTACACCCGTCACCGCTTAGCTCTCAGAGAACCATGGCTCACAGCGAAGAACACGCTCAACGGGCCGGCGGTAGCACCTCATCCCAGCGGTCACCCCCAATCGAGGTGGAGTACACGCTCGAGGGGCGCGAGGCAACGCTGGTGGACAAACAGTGGGTGGTGGCGGAAAAAATGGAGGGTCCTTGCTCCCGTGTCTTGGGCCCTACGCTCGTGACGGAGGAGACAATCTGGACCCTGCTGTACGAAGGGAAGCTGTCGGACCACCGCGAGGTGCGGTTGCTCGCCAACGACGAGACGGACCCACATTGGGAGAAGTCGGAGGAGATCGTCTTTGTCGCTTATTTTGAAGCCGAGCTTCGCATCCCGGCAGCCATGATCATCTGTACCATCTTAAGAACCTTCGGGCTGGAGCTGGCGCAGCTGACTCCTAACGCGATAGCCTACCTTGCCGTCTACAGCTGGGCATTGCGTACGGAGGCATGCTGGCCTAGTGCCTCACTGTTCGTGTTCCTCCATGACGCACGGTGTCAGCCGAAGAGGCTGAGAGGAGAACGTTTTCCAACTTTTGCAGCGTCAACTTCATCTTGCGGTCGTAGTGCGGGAAGATTTTCCCTACCAACTCGACCCGGACGAAGTGGGAACCGAACTGGATGAAATGGTGGTTTTACCACCGCGTGGCGAGCGGTAGTGGCCTCGAGTGCACAGGCCGGCCAGTGTCGTTCAATACTTCGCTGGGCACGCCAATCGACGACGAGGATAGGCGGAGGGCACGAAGGCTTGTGGGGATCACCGCCCGCTTCAACATGCATGACCTCGCCGAGGAGTTCATCATGTACGGCATGGCACCGCTTGCCGATGGGTGGCGCATCGGACCAGGGGGCCTTCGGCGCGACAATGTTCGCCCGTCAGTGTCCTCACTACCGAGGCCTTCCGACCCTCGTAAGTCTTGGTGGGGCGTTGCTGCTTCCCCCTTTTTTGACTCCGTCACTTCTCGCCTGTAGGGCTTCTCCTGGGGGATGCGGAGCGTGCGGTGGCCGTGTTCTTCGGACCGTATGCGGCCAAGGAGCATAGCCTGCGCACTGCTGTGACCGCAGAGGCGAAGCTAGGGTGCATAAACCGGGTGTGCAAGGCTCTGGGCATTCGCGTGCCCGAGAGCTTCATGCGTAGAAAGGCGTGATGTGGGACTACCCCGAAAGAATTGAGGGTTGGCCGCCCCAATATGGCGTTGTAAGGGTATCGGATATCAACGACGTCGAAGGTGACGCCTTTGCTCCTCACGTTGTCGTCTCGGCCAAAGGAGACCCGCAAGCATATCTGGCCCAATGCCCTCAGCGGCTAACCTCCGAAGCCCTGTAATGGGATTCCCGAGGGGCCTAAGCGGCTTCGAGGAATCCCCAATTGGTCGAAGTCCGCTGCGAACAAGATGTTCGCGGAGCTTCCTCCATCCACTAGGACGCGATTAACGTCGCATCCCCCGATGGCGACCTGGATGACCAGGGGATCTTGGTGGGGGAACTCCACACCCTCGGCATCTGCAGGCGTGAAGGTAATCTCATGCTGCTCCCAGTCCGGTGGTGCCTGCGCTGGGTATGCTGCTACGTGGTGCAGCCTCCGCGCATAGGCGAACTGCTACAATCATGCACCATCCAAGTATAGCTTGTGCAGCCTGACAAGTTCATTGATTATGGATCTGTTCCTTTCGCGAGACCTCGATTCCGGAGTGATAGAGCAATAAAAAATGCAATGTTACCATCTAACTGCAAATGCAATGTAGATCTTTTGTAATTGTGTATTTTTAATGGATATTTTATTTCATTTCAATTAATTGATTTACGAAATGGATGCTTTATGTTTGTGAAATGAAGTGCGATGTGAATCGGATGTTTTATGTTTGTGAAATGAATTGAGATGTGAATTGTATATATACATGTACATGTTTATCTGCTTGTTTCAGAGGGCATGGCTAGCATTTCCTGAGGCTAGCCAATAAACAGAAATAGGTTTAGGAGTAGAAGGGAATATCATAGACGATTTGTAACTAAAAACCGTTTGTGATTTATAAATATCACAGACGGTTTTTAGTTTAGAACCGTCTGTGATATGTAAATATCACAGACGGTTCTTAATTAGAACCGTCTGTGATAACTATATATCACAGACGGTTCTTAACTAAAAACCGTCTGTAATTATAACTATCACAGATGGTTTTTAGTTAAAAACCGTCTGTGATATTTGCACCACAGACGGTTCGAATACCGTCTGTGGTGACCTCGTATTATTATTGATCCATAAATTCAGACGGTTCACAAAACCGTCTGTGATGACATTTTCTGTAGTAGTGCGGCCTCCCTCCGGTCTCCTCTGCCGACCAGCAAATCCATGCCCCTACCAAGCTGCGCCAGCAATCAAGCCGGCAGACGCTGATAGCGGTTAAGAACTTAAGATGATGGTTGATGGATATGCACAGGCGGCGGCGCGTTCGGATGCCCTCAAGAACTGGGGGTTTGGCGTCGAGGTAGAGATGCAATGCGGAGACAACATCGCCAAGGGGGTGACATGTTCTTTCTTGGTCCTTTTACGTTGCGTTGTTTCAGATTTGTTTGCTTAGGCTTGATGCTTCTTTTTTTTAATCCATTCCGTAAAAATCAAAATGTATAGTAGATCTTTTTTAGAGGAAAATATGTAGTAGATTGAATCACATATTCACACGAATGATGAATCTCGATGTAACGATATGTATAGAACAATCCATTACCGAGCTAACCTCATGTGCATTTCAGATACCGTAGGGCGCTTCATCTGTAACTGTACAGAAAAAATTAGGGAATAATTCGAAGAACGCACAAAAGATCACTTCTATTGTCAAAGTACCCCATATATGTTAATTTGGTTTTCCTTAACACCCAGAACTCATTATCTGGTTTAATAACCCCTTCCATCCGTGTTTTTTTCCTTCAAACATATCAGATTCAAAATCCTATTCCCTCGCAAAAAAAGATTTAAAATCCTAAATTCAAACCTAAGTAAAATAGTTTTGTTTTTGAATGCCCGATCTGGTCTGAGAATTCAAGGACAGAACATTTTCCATCCCTCCCCAGCCCCTCCACTTGCACGGACATATAGGTTGAATCACACTTATTACTCTTATTGCAATTATTTGTTTAGAGTTTAGAGCCAAGTCCATTATCTGAAGACAATTACTACAGTACCGAACTGAAGTACACACTATGACACCACACAATACTTTCTCTCTAGCAAGAGAAATCAAGTGTAAGAGCTGAACAAGGATAAAAAGCGGCACCAATCATTGAGAACTGGCTAAAATACCAAACGGCTAACGTGGAAGTCCAAGTGATGACACATACTCTTGCTCTAGGCTTTCACAATTTTGGCTCTGTTGATATGTTAAATTAGCCTTATCACCTGAATCAATAGCCAATGAATGACAATTAGCTTTTGCCCTTGCTGACATCAACGGTTGCATCTCTTCATCTTCTCCCAGCGCAAGGTCATGTTTGTTCAATCTTTTCAATCTCAAGGACTGCAATGCCATCTCCACTTGTTTCATAGTTGGTCTTTCTTCACGTCGAAGCCTTAAGCACATCTCTGCCAGAGAGGCAACACTCTTGATCTCTTCCTCAGTCGCTTCATCGAGAACTTGAGCAGAAATTATATCACTAATTGGCCTCCTTTTTGTCTCCCAGATGAAGTAATTGGACAAATTTTGCTTTGAACCTGAGTCAGTTGCAAAAATAGGCTGCTTTCTAAGAAGCAGCTCTAAAAGTACCACACCGAAACTGTAGACATCACTCTTCTCATTTAGTTGCCCAGTATGGTAATATTCAGGATCTAAGTACCCAAATGTGCCTTGCACATTTGTAACAACATGAGTTTGATCAATAGGAACCAACCTTGAAGCACCAAAATCCGAAACTTTAGCAGTATAGTTAGCATCCAAGAGTATATTAGAGGACTTCACGTCACGATGGAATACTGATATTGAAGCTGCAGAATGGAGATAATGGAGAGCCCCCGCAGTTTCAATAGCGATCCTCACGCAATCATCCCAGGACAGAGAGAATCCATTATTTGATTGAGCATAAAGGTTTTGGAATAATGAACCATTGGGGATAAAATCATAAACTAATAAGGGGACCTCAGTTTCAAGGCAACATCCGAAGAGTTTCACAATATTCCGATGATTGATCTGAGAGAGAATTGCAACCTCATTAATGAATTGATTGACCTCACCATCCTCAATGACCTTGGACTTTTTTATGGCCACCACACGTTGGTCAGATAAAATGCCTTTGTACACCATGCCATGTCCTCCACGCCCTAGGATGCGTGTGGCATCAAAGTCATTGGTTGCCTTTTCTAGCTCTTCTAATGAGAAAATCTTTGTTTTGTCACTTGCATTTTGGTCAGATGATATTAGTTGTTCTAGGAGAAGGCCATGATTTTGCCGGAAGTACTTCCTTCTTGCTTGCTTTTCGGCATATCTTTTCCTTCTACGAAGGAGGAATATCACACTGAAGCTAAACAGTAGAATTCCAAAGCCACCACTGATAGCACCAATGATAATACCTACAATCATTATATGCTCTGTAAGCAGCGTTCTTTCTTGTGCTTATCATAGAAATAGCTAGAAGGTAAGCTTACCAAATAGAATATTTAGCTTTGTACAACCAATACTTCCCAATACTGTAATTTTATGGCACGGTCGGATATCTGCAAATAACCAATATCCTGGTAAGGCATAAATTAAAGCAAATTCTATAACTATTTTGTGCTACTTGGTAGAGAAACACTTGTGTTTGGGTGATCGAACCTTTACAACCACTTGGGACATATGGATTTCCTTCGAAGCCGTCGGGGCATTGGCAGCGGTAACCAATATAGCCTTGATCTTTTGTTTCGACATTTATACACGTGCTGTTGGCACTAACACAGGCATATTTGGCAATATTTTGCTTTGCCTTCGGACAGGTCAAATTGGCAACAGCCCATTGCAAATAATCTGATTCCCCATAAACAACGTAAAGACTTTCTCTCGACATGCTGTACACATATCCCACTTGGTCGTCAGGTACCTTGATTTTGATAAGCCCGTTGCCAACATCTATTTCAGTAACCAAGGTGTAACTGTCCAGTTGGAGGGTATCATTTGTGCAGTTGAGCCGAAATAGTTCGCTTCCAAAACAACCTTCTTCGAAGCCAAATGGAAATTCAACTGTGACGTTTCCACACTGGTTGGTACAGTTAGCTCTCCTTTGATTTGGATCATACCCTGCTTTAACCAAATAAATAGTCATAACCCATAAGCATTAGAGTAAAATTTTCCCGCCTGATTCCAGAATTTTTTTTATTAAAGTAAAAGAAAATTAGACATCTGGCCAATAAAAATGTATGCCACTTACAAATTTATTATATTATTAAAACGATTGAAAAGAAGCCATCATGTTCGATTTGAGAGGTTAGAAATTTTCACATTAAATAAAAGCATACGTAATGTAGAAATTCGGCTAATTATCATTGAAAGCAGGTCTTTGCAAAATTCTGTAGCAAAAGTTAGTTACATGACAATTTTTCACTGCCGGCCTGTCATCAATATTGTTGACTGTTTTGCAGCAAGCTTGAAACACCCAGTGTCCAGCGCAACCCACTTTTGAACTTAATAAGTTTGAAATAAAAATAATGTTACTGTAGCACATGCTGGCCATAAAAGTGAATGCACTATATTTTACTGTTGGCTAGTTGGAATGTAGGTGGCACCTTTCTGATGTAAGTGTTATGAATAGCGCTTGTATTCATATGAGGCCAATGGGCCGGTATATATACACAAAGTACATGTGGTAAATATGCAAAGAACCCCTCATAACAATGGGGAATAACAAACTATACATATATCTCTAACACCCCCCCTCAAACTCATGGTGGATCAACAACACTGAGTTTGGAGAGGAAGAAGCTGTGCTGTGCTCGAGTCTGGGCCTTCGTGAAGAAATCTGCGATCTGAAGCTCTGAAGGCACATACTGAAGAGCAATCACCTGATCATGCACACAAGTCCTCATGAAAGAAGCATCAACTCCAATGTGCTTGGTGAGCTCATGCTTCACAGGATCACGAGCAATACTGATAGCACCTGTACTGTCTGACAAGAGAGGGGTCGGTGTAGTGACAGAAACACCAAAATCCTCAAGTAACCACCGTAGCCAAGTAATCTCTGCTGTCAAGAGAGCCATAGCTCGCAACTCAGCCTCTGCACTCGAACGGGACACTGCAGTCTGTTTCTTCGTCTTCCAGGCAATGAGAGAACCACCAAGAAAAACACAGTAAGCAGAGATAGACCGGCGATCAGAGGGATCGCTGGCCCAAGTAGCATCCGAATAGGCCTGAAGCTGTAACGAGCTGGAACGTGGAAAGAAGAGACGGCGAGAGATAGTCCCACGAAGGTATCGTAGAACTCGAAGAAGGTGGCTGTAGTGAACCTGAGTGGGAGCTGAAACAAACTGACTCAGAATATGAACTGGATAAGTGATATCTGGACGAGTAACAGCAAGGTAGACAAGACTCCCAACAAGATGACGATAGCGAGTCGGATCAGAAAGAGGCTCGCCATCGGAGAGTCGGAGGTGAACATTGAGCTCCATGGGAGTCTCAACAGTACGCTGATCAGTGAGAGAGGCGCGATCAAGAAGATCCTGAATATATTTCTCTTGGGACATAAAGAAACCATCTGGAGTGGAAGTAACCTCAATCCCAAGGAAATAATGAAGAGGACCAAGATCCGACATAAGGAACTGCTCACTAAGACGAGCCTTAACAAAGGCAATGTACTCAGAATCATCTCCCGTAATGATCATATCATCAACATACAGGAGAAGAAGAGTCCGACCACGAGACGAAGTGTGGACAAAGAGCGCAGGATCATGATCACTAGCTGAAAAACCAGCAGCAGTGACCACAGAGGAGAAGCGCTCAAACCAAGCACGAGGGGCTTGCTTAAGGCCATAGAGAGAGCGACGAAGGCGACAGACCATGCCCTCAGGAACAGAATACCCAGGTGGCGGATGCATGTAGACCTCCTCACGCAACTCGCCATTAAGAAAGACATTTTTAACATCAAGCTGAGAAACAGACCAGTGGCGAACAGACGCCACCGAAAGGAGAGTGCGAACAGTGGTCATGTGGGCCACAGGAGCAAAAGTCTCGTCGTAGTCAACACCATGCTGCTGCTGAAAACCACGAGCAACAAGACGCGCCTTATAGCGCTCAAGAGAGCCATCAGAGCGAGTCTTAATCTTATAGACCCACTTACATGTGATGGGATGAGAATGGGATGGAAGAGGAACAAGATCCCAAGTACCAGTACGCTCGAGGGCAGCAATCTCCTCGGCCATGGCAAGCTGCCACTCAGGGTGAGTAACAGCATCCCGGTAGGAGACAGGCTCACGAGTAGCTGCGCCAGCAAAAGCAAAACGGGCAGGAGGCCGAATCGACTGGCGATCGCGGAGAGCGTAGCGAGGAGAAGATGACCCATCAGGGGAAGATGGAGCATCAGAAGAAGATGAAACATCAGAAGAAGATGACTCATCTGGAAGATCCTCAATACGAGGTCGACGAGTATAGACGATAGTGGGAGGAGCCTGGGGAGTCGTAGGAGACGACACAGGCGGCGACAACGGCGGAGAGGGCACAGGGGGAATATGTGGAGACTCAGTAGGACAGGTGGACGAGGGCAAAACCGATATAGGAGTATCTGGAAAGGTCAAAAAAGACAGAGACTCCACAGAGGAAGCCGAAGGAGAGGCGGGACGTGGGTAGAATGGACGAGACTCGTCAAAAGTCACATCCCGAGAAACCCGTATCCGACGACCAACAGGATCCCAGCACCGATATCCCTTGTGCTCGGCACTGTACCCCAGAAAGACACACTCAACAGACTGAGCGGTCAGTTTGGTACGTTCTCGAGGGGCGAGAAGAACATAGCAAACACAGCCAAACAGATGAAGGGCAGAGTAGTCAGGAAGAAGACCACAGAGACGCTCAACAGGGATCGCACCCTTAAGAGCAGAGGAGGGCTGAATGTTGACGAGATAGGTGGCAGTGGAAACAGCCTCGGCCCAAAAGTGAGGTGGAATAGAGGCGGCGATCATCAGAGTACGAGCCGTCTCAAGGAGGTGACGATGCTTGCGCTCAGCGACACCATTCTGAGCATGAGCACCAGGACAAGAAAACTGAGCGAGAGTGCCCTGCTCAGCAAGGAAGCTGCGCAGGTGACGGGAGAGGTACTCGCCAGCAGAATCAGCACGAAAGACACGAATAGGAGTGGAGAACTGTGTGTGTATCATAGTGGCAAATTGTTTATAGATGGGCAAGGCCTCACTACGAGAAGACATGAAATATATCCAAGTGTGGCGAGAGAAATCATCTATAAAAATGATATAATAACGATGACCCCCTTTCGAAACGAAGGGAGCCGGACCCCAAACATCTGAATGAACAAGATCAAAAGGACGCTGAGACACAGTCTCACTATGAGGATAAGGAAGCTGAATCTGTTTCCCTAACTTACAGCCCTGACAATCTAAAGACACGTCTCCTGAGACAGACCCCAGAAGACCACGACGAACTAAGGACGACAGGCGAGATCCACACAGATGGCCAAGACGGTGATGCCACTGCTGGAAAGAGCCGGTAGACGAAGTGGTAGAAGCGGAGAGACTGGCAGCGGTGGTGGCAGCGGAAGGAAGATGAAGCCAGTCAAGCTCCCAGAGACGCTGTGAGTCACGGCGCCGAGGGCCAGAACCAACCAGAGCTCCCGTGTGGCAGTCCTGAACACAACAAGAGTCAGAGTCGAGAATAACTCGATAACCAAGATCAGTAATCTGCCCAGCAGAAAGAAGCTGCAAGGTAAGGCGAGGAACATGAGCAACAGAAGGAACATGAAAAGATGAGTTGCTAAGAGATCCTCGACCAGAGACAGAAAGAGATGTACCATCAGCAGTAAGAACACTGACAGGAGAATCAAGAGGTGTAATAGAAGACAGAGTGGAAGGATCAGGAGTCATGTGAAAGGATGCTCCAGAATCAAGAATCCACGGGAAGGTACCTGACTGTGTAGGAGGTGGTCTCTCAGTGCCCGAAGAATCAGTAGCAGAACCTGCAGAACCTGTCGAGGGAGAACCTGAAGCGGCAAGTAGGCGTCGAAGTCTGGCTATCTCCTGCTCGGTGAGAGAAGCTGCTGAAGAAGTCGAGACAGACGTCGTCGTAGAAGCACTAGTGCCAGTAGAAGAACGGCGTGAAAGATGCCGCTTCTTCTTGTAGCACTGTGACTCAGTGTGACCATCCTTGTCGCAGTAGGAACAGTGAGGACGGCCACCTCCAGACGGAGGACGGCCACCACCACCTGTGGTAGCCGCTGGAGGAGGCAGTGTAGCAGGCAGACGAGCGGCGAGCACAGAGGGGAGTGGCATCAGACCAGCACCACTCAAACGAGTCTCCTCTGCGCGTATCTCGGTAAGAGCCTCCAGGAGAGTGACACGAGGGTGGCGTGCAAGTAGCTGGGCACGCCGCTGCTCAAACTCAGGACGAAGGCGAGTAAGGAACTCGTAGACCCGCTGAAACTCCAGGTCGGCACGTACCTCCAGGCAGCACGGACAGGTACGACAGCCAGCAGTGCGGAGAGAGTCCAACTGACGCCAAACAGCAGAGCTCTGAGCGTAAAAAGCATCAACAGTAGCATCACCCTGCTGAAGAGAGTGCTCCTGGCGGACCACGGACAGGTACAGGGCATCACCAGAGGGCTCGTAGCGCTGACGAAGATGAGTCCACATCTGGAAAGCCGAAGGGAGTCCCACAATCTCAGAAGAAAACTGAGGCTGGACACTAGCGATGAAGACAGCAGCAGCCCGAGCATCGTCATCGTACCACTGAGTGTAGACGGTCAGACAATCCTTGTAGGAATCCAGAGCCTCCTGGTAGGCAGAGGCAGCTTTATCAGCTTTATCATCATCAGCAGCAGCCTTATCGGCTGTTGGAGGCAATACAACAGGCGGCGGCTCCGTCGGAGGAATAGGGCAAGGCGGGCAGATGACATCGCCAGAGAGGACACCCCAGAGACGAAGACCACGCATGTGAATGCGCATGTGAGACACGAAGTCGGTGTAATTAACACCATCAAAAATCACCGGGCAGCGAGGGAGGGAAACAGTGCCCATTGGTAGGCGGCGCTGGACGGCGCGGCGACCAAGGGAACGAAGTCTAACAGGCGGCGCTGGACGGCGCGGCGGTTAGAACGACGTTTTTTTTTTTTTTTGTTTTTGTTTTTTTTTTTTTTTTGCTTTTTTTTTTCTTCGGTCGGTTTACAAACCGACCGAGCCGACCGAACCGACTGACTCTCCCGAGCCGGGAAACCCTAGATCGGGAGCGAGAGGCGGCGCAGGCGGCGGCGGCCTGGCGCGGGCGGAGGTGGCCCGGCGAGGCGACGGCGGCCGGCGACGGCGGCCTCGAGCGGTGTGGCGGCCTCGGGCGCGGGCGGGCGCCGGGCGGGAGGCGGAGGCGCCGAGACCAGGCGGGCGGGCGCCGGGACGGCGAGCGGAGCGGAGGCGGCGGGGGAGCGGCCGGCACGGGAGGACGGCCGGCGCGGGAGCGGCCGGCACGGAGGACCGACGGCAGGGAGCGGCGGCCTCGAGCGGATCGGGGTCGGCGCGGGCGGCGACGGCCCGGCGCGGGAGGCGGCTGCAGCAGACGGAGCGGAGGCGGCCAACGGACGGCGGGGAGCGGCGTAGCCGAGGCCGGGCGAGCGCCAAGGAGAGGCCGCGCCGGGCGGGGCCGACGGCGACAGGGGGCAGCGGAGGAGTCGGCGGGGCCGACGGGGAAGGCGCCGAGAGAGCGGCGGCGGAGGAGTCGGCGGGGCCGACGGCGACGGGCTCGAGCGGGCGGCGGCGGCGCGGGGAGGCCGGCGACGGCGCGGTGAACCCTAGGTAAGCCAAAACCCTAGTTTTGGCTCTGATACCATGTTATGAATAGCGCTTGTATTCATATGAGGCCAATGGGCCGGTATATATACACAAAGTACATGTGGTAAATATGCAAAGAACCCCTCATAACAATGGGGAATAACAAACTATACATATATCTCTAACAGTAAGCATCCCTGGCGAACATAGGGATTTCCTGCGTAGCCTGGATTGCAACTGCAGTAGTACCCGAAAGAGCCAATAGTACTGTCTTCCATGCACCTGCTGTTATTGCTGACACAGGCATAGCTTGCGCTTTTCACAGCGCTGGTGCAGATGGGTTGATCCATAATACTCCACCTGAGGGCTGCAGTGTCAATTGCTACAGTGATCTCATCCCATAAGGAGCTTCTATTGGAGCGTGTTTCCAAACTGCCATTGCTATGCCGGACAAATTTAAGATGAAAAGAACGAAAAGCCTTACTCAGAATAGTGTGGCAACAGCCAGAGCCGTTACAACTCTGTCTAGCGACTGTCTCCAAAATATCTGTGCCACTGCAAGCTAATGTGCAAACCGTAACATTTGTATCTGAGTTGCGATCGACTAAGTATACATCAAAATTGCAACCGGTGATATTTAGTATGGCGTATGAAATAGCAAAAGCTCTACCCGGTGCTGTCCAGGACATGTTGTAAACGTTAACACCGGATCTTATGGGGATGGTCTGGGACCAATTGATGAAAATCTTCGTGTCTTGGTAAAATGACTGGGTATCATTGGTAATAATATCTCTGAAAACCTGGCTGATGCCGTCATTTAAAAAGAGCTTGGGAGGCTGACTGGTGTCATTGCAAATAAGATTGAAGTCGGGGTTGCGGTAGCAGCCAGATGTACCGATGCCAAATGGATATTGGAAGGTTAGATTGCCACAACTCTGTCGGCAACCGGCAAGGGTGGCGGTGGAGGAAACCGTGCCATTATCCAGATCTTGGCTTCTCAGGACACTGGACGCCTGCTGCACCATCTGTGTCCACAGTAGTGCAAGTGGGAGCACATAGAAGTTTGCGTCAGCAAGGAGGCCCATCTAAACCACTAGTCTTCCACGCTTCAGAAACCTGTAAAAGTTTGCAAGTCCAGTGCAGGCATTTCTTTGTGAGGATCAAGCTGTGAAATATCAAAAAAGGATAGCTTGTTACAGCACACGACCTAGGAGGCACGGTTTTATCATATCATGCAGGGGCCACAGCAGCTTGACATAGTGCCTAATTCTCATTGGTTCGGCGGCGTTATTTGTTATCCTTTAGTTGGTTTGTTCTCCTTTAGGTTGTTTTCATCTATTGGGGAGATTTCTATCTATTAGAGAGAGTGATTTGATTAGGATTCCACTAAATTGGTTTGTTAAGAGTCTTCCAGTATATAAAGGAGGGCTTGATTGTGTTCGAAATTATGTAAGAGTATCTATATTCCCCCCCCCCCCCCACTTCTACCCGGCTTTTGGACCCATAACATTAGATGGGTTTCAATGGTGGCTTACTAGAATGCACAAGTGATAAATTCCTTGATGAACTGGCTAATTGGCACAAAATAAACTTAATGTTCCAATTCTAAAATGGAGGTGATTCGAATATAGAAGGAAGGATGAAAAAAAGGAGTTGATCCCAGGTGGCCCTTCTTGTTTAACCCTGTGATTGGAAGTTCAGATAGTAGGTAACTTTACCTGATTGCACGGTTGTGGATTTACTTGGATACTCCTCTTATACAAAATGGATAGGATCCTAATGAGTACGGCAAAAGAGAGCTTATACCCTTTAGGCCCTGTTTGGAACAAAAGATTCTCGGAGAAAATTCCTTGCGTTTGTTTATGTTAAGGCTTTAGAAAGTGTATTTTCTGATCGTACATGTCTTGTTCTTGCCTCTGCTGAAAAGGTGCGTAAACATCAGTCTACTTTCAAGTTTTTGTTGTGCTGGTTCTAGACTTCTAGAGACATGATCTGGATGATTTTATACAGGGAAAATTCATTATGCAGTTTTGCATGGAGGATATCCTGTAATAACTAAAAAAGGTCTAGTGATGTTTCAAAATAGATTTTGAGAAATCTTATTATAAGGTCAGGTGGCCTTTTCTCAGAAAAGTGTTAGAGATAAGAGGCTTCTCTGACTGGATCAGTAAAACTGTGTGTGGGAAGGTGTAGGAACCGAAAGTCAATGATCAAGTGAGTAATTGCAAGGAGGCCTGTTGTGTCCTATGCCATTAGATCTGGGAGCTGACATGGTAGTTCTGGTGTCTGGCTAAAGAACATAATAGAAATGCATAGTGAATTCCACTTCTGCTGGAAAGATGCTCGTCCTTACATCAATAGGTGAAATTGCGAATGGAATTTTTGTTTCTATGGAAGATTATTCAGACTTTGGAGAAAGCAAGAAGTATGAAAACATCGATATATCTCTTTCAACAGTTGTCAGGGTTTACTGTTAACTCTCATAATATGATATTTGCTCTATAGGTGAAGCTTAACGAAGGCAAGAGCTGTATGCTGATTTGTTCTGCTGTAAAACTGGTAAATTTCCATTCAAATATTTGCTTGCTCTGTAAGTGGTTGTGGAGAACAGAGGAAGCATCTGGGGTGTGGCAACATTTGGTAAGAAACAAATATCATAGGGGTAAAACAGTATCTCATTGTACTGCCAAAGCAAGACATAGTTTTGTTGTAGCCTGTTATTTTCACTTTTTTTCTTGATTCAGAATAAAAGATATTTTCTGCAGCTGTTGCTCCAGGAAATTGGGTGATGTAGAAGATACACGATTCGGCAAAGCCTGGGAGAAAGCAATATATCGATATGAAAAACATTTATATGTGCACGCACCTTTCAGATTCGTCGCAAACGGCTAGCTGTCTTTAGTCTTTGCTTAGCAGGAGATGAAGTAGCTTCAGTGACTTCTGTAAGAGATTGAAGCCTGTGAGAGCAGCATACTCGATTTTCACTTTTGAAAGGCCTGATAAGAAGGTCATGGGTGTGTGAACCAGTTACCTTAAACTTGGAGATTAGTGTTGGGTACTTACTGGTGCACGGGTACTTATGCTGCACGCTAGGGTAAACAAGAGCTTGAGGCTCCCATACTCCCTCGGATTGTTTCAGTTTGGTCTTGTTCTAGGGACAGAAGATTACTTTATGCTAAGTGCTTGATGCTTTCTTCAAAGTGAAAGGCAGAGTAACAAATCAATATTCCTACGCGCAATCATTCACACCTCCACTTGTATTGTTTTAGTCTTTTTGCAAAAAAAATTGTCCTGACGAAGCATGGAAGTACTAAACTTTGTTTATGCTTTGCACCCGGCCTTGGTGGGTGTTGCTGGTGTGCACAACGGAATATAAAGCATGACTTCAGAATACTTTCTCAGTTCCACAATATTAGTCTAGTTTAAAGGGAATTGCCGTTTCACAATATTTATTCATTTAATGAATCGAGAATTTACTCCCTCTCCAAGTTATGGTTTTAGGCCTTACTTTTTGTAACTTTGTATTTGTAGAAAACTAAATAAAGTTACAATACTATGTAAGTACTTTTAATGGTAAATCTAGATTGAACATTGATGGTCAAATTTTGGTTGCATGGATTCTAAACAAATCAAATAAAAAAGAACAAAGGAAGTAGTTAATATGCTCTTTCCACCCTCTACTCATGCTATTAATGAGGTGAAAGATGTTGAGCAAATTATATATGTCATTTAATAGGTGTAAGTATGGTCTAATCTCATTAATTATTTCATATGTTTAACAGGAGTAAGCATGGTCCAATGTCATTAGATATGACTTAGATTATTTTTCCTTCTTGATCCGTGCGCCTATCTAGATAATTGAACGAATATTACAAAGCAAAGGAAATATTAGTTAGTGTTTAGCGTGTTATGTGGTGGGGGCGTTGTCCTTCCCTTGGCTGTGGTGTGTGTTTTGCGTGCGTGAGAGCTGGTCGGTGTCACCGTGTCGTGTTAGTTAGTGTTTGTCCTTAGCCTTGGTGTTATGCTGCTTAGCCAGGTGTTACAAAGGGGTTTCTTCCCTGTACGTGGTGTATTTCTGTTGGGGCCGGTGACTTTTTCCTTTCTTTTGCTTTATAAATATAATGGGCAGCTCTTCTGCCTGTTTTTTTTAAAGATCACCTGTAGTTGCAGCTACCGCAACTGCACTTGATCTTGTCCATGCATTTTTGAGATAACGTCTCAGATCGGATACTGCAGTATCAATTGCTACAGTGGTTTGCTACATTGCCATTGCTGCAGTTCTGCCACGAATTTAGACCTTTGATTTTAGATCCCCGGGAACGTAGTCTCTTTTAACCACGTAGTACTCATATGGGATTCAGATGATGTAGCAAGCAGTTGAGCTGTCTCGTTAGTCGTTGCAACGTCGACAGACATGGATAAAACGAAAACATAATAGTTGATGGCTCAATCTAGAGCTACGAGCCTGTTCTTTTCGGCTGAAACTTATGTCTTTTGGTTGTGGCTTGTGGTTTTTGTGCTGTTTGTGCAAGAGATTACAGAGTAACAGAAACTCACGTGTGATTTTGCGGATATAAATGAAGTCCGTACAGTATGTACTACAATTAACTAGTAGACCCTATCTTAAAAAGATACTCTGTTTAAAAGCAAGTTACTGTAGAAAAGCCAAAAGTAGCTTTTAGAAGCTGAAAAGAACAGGGCCTATGAATAATTTTTTTGGTCAATCTTGAGCTGAGCAAAGGCTAGCTATATGCTCTCTCTCTCTCTCTCTCTCTCTCTCCAGCTTGACTTGCCAACAACCCTGCTTATGTGCTTCTGTCGTAACCCGTACGAGCGGAGAACATGATTATCATCGGTTAAATACTGATGAATGCTTGGAGTTGCGGTAGGAGATCTGTGTGACTCACAGTTGATTTATATGTATGTGCCTTGAGTGTTACATGACTAACCTCATTTTTGCGTACGAGATTTCTTGGGCGAGTGGTCCACAGCACTTCCGAACGTGTATGTTTCGAGTGTACCCAGGAACAAAGTCTTGGGCATACTCAGAAATGAACCCTGAGTGTTTTCCAAACACGTAGTTTGGATGGTCTTGAGTCAGAATCCAGAGTGAGCCTGGGCACATCAGAGTCTAAAGTGAGCTCGGGCGCGTCGACTAGGGTACTGTAAGATTTGGATTTTTTTGTTGCATCTCCCTGTTCCTTGGTGTTATCTGTCTACTATGTTTCCTTTGATGTGTAATACCCCAAATTTTGCAAAAGGGAAAATGATAGCGTTTAAGAGCGTAGTTTGTCGTCAGACCCATCGACCTTTTTAGAGTGTCGATTTAGTATCGCGCGCAGAGGTTCCCAGACCATCCCAGGACGGTCGGCACCGTCTAGAGAGCCGTATATTTAGCGCTCTCAGAGGTTCCCGGACCGCCTAGGGACGGTCGGCACCATCTCGCGTTTCGGGTGTTCATCATCCGGCAAATTCTACCTTACCTTTTTACCAACTTACTGCTGCAGTAGAAACCAAGCCAATAGCCGTGGACCAAAATGCCCCTGAGCAGTCATGTTTATGAGAGAGGAGTGGGAGGTCATCCCGGTCATTTCACAAGTGCAAGGGACAGCCCCAACCATGCTCATATAAGCTATCCCCACATCTCATATTCCATTGCTCACGGCCAAGGTAAGAACAGAGCCAACCGAAAACACACACCCCAATCCTTTCACTGCCGAACCAAGAAGCAAAAACACAAGCTCATGTCTCTCTTCTTCTCCACTAGAACAGCCCCGCATAGCCTTGCCATCTCGGCCAGCACAGGTAAGCAAGGTGAGTTTCCAATCAAGGGAATACCACATGCACACATAGAGAGATGGAAGGTAGGGGCGACCGAGGGAAGTGAGGTGGCACAGGCGACCGAGGGCGGCGGCCGGCGGCCGTTGGCCGAGCCGGCCAGGCAGTGCCCAGCGCCCCACTGCCACCGCGCGCACAAGGGGTGGGCACGGGTTCGGCCCGGACCCGAGGCGCAGTAGAGGGGGAACGACGGGGAGGAGCTGGGGGCGGTGGGGGAGGCGCCGACGCCGTGGAGGCGGCCGGTTTGGGGAGGAGCCGCCGGCGGCGCCCCAGATCCACGGGCCGGGGCCCTCCGCCGCTAGCCATCGAGAGGGAGAGGGGAGGCGAACAGAGGGGAGACCGGCGGCGGCAAGTGGCCGGCGGCGAGGGGGAAGCTGGCACGCCCATGCGCCGTGCGCCGCCTGGAGGCCGGCCGCTTGGCCGAGCGCGCATGAGAGAGAGAAGGAGAGGGAGAGAGTGGGGGAGGGCCGTGGAGGCGGAGAGGCCGGCGGTGCCCATCGGCCGGCGGCGAGGGGAGGGGCCGGCGCGCCCTTGCGTCGCCGCGCCGCCTGGAGAGGCCGTTCGGCCGAGTGGAGAGAGGGAGAGAGAGAGGAGGTTTGGGGAAGAAGGGGCCAGGCCGGTTCGGCCAAAAGAGATAGGGAGGAGAGAGAGAAGGAAGAAAAGGAAAGGAAAAGAAAGAGAAGAAAAGAAAAAAAAGAGAGAAAAGAGGAGAAAAAGAAAGAAAGAAAGAAAAAAAAAGGGTTCGGCACCTGCGCGATAGGTTCCTCAAAGACCCAGGCGTTTACGCCAGAGGCCGGGATTTACGCTTAGATTTGTTGTTATCCGTTAAAGCTCTGGACTTTTGTTTTGCCGTTGAGTCGGGTTATCATGCACGCAGGTGGAGGTCCCGGATCGGAGTCGTCCACGCGTCATCCCCGAGGCTAAACAGGCAAGTACATTGTAAAGCGGTGAATTCGGGTAGTGATTTCGATTAAATTGAATGATTTAGGGTAAGTTTACTGGGAGCATATTGAGAAAAGATGAATAATGAACGTTAAGACATGATAAGTTGAAAAGCATAAAGGAATTTGCAAGGGCATGATAGAACAGTGGATTGGGGCGAATGATTGGTACCTTTATGTCTTCTGTGATATGTTCTACAGTGATTTATGATTTCGTGATAATCATACGTACATGAGTGTTGCTTATGATTAAGTGTTAACAGAGAAAGCATGTTGCATGTGGCATTGCATTCATACACAGACAACAGGACCTACTTCGGTAGGCACTCCACGGGAGTGGAGCTTGGAACCCCGTATGAAAGAGGACGGGAATTGAGTGGCTCATCGACGGGTGAGCACTCCGCTATACCGGTATGAGCTACAATTATAGACGCATGCATAGCATTGCATGAAAACAGAACAGACCAGTGATACAGTTACAGATGCATTGTATTGTATAAAAGAGTTATTAATAAAACAGATACAGAAATGGAAGGTAATACAGTAAAATAATTACAGAAATAGTGGGGTATAGCTCACCGAAATGGGAAGTGATGATTGTGGAATATTACAGAGCTAGTGAGGAATAGCACATAGAAAGGGAAAGTGATAGCGGTATAATAGTTACAGAGATAGTGATGTGTAGTCCGCAAAGATGGGAGGTGATAACCGTTAAGTAGTATAGGCTAAAGAGTTGAGAATGTGCATGTGCATGTGCGTGGGCATATGCATAATAATCGGTGGATGAGAATCGATAAGGATATGAAAAAGGGGCATGTGCATGATGAATAGCCCATCGGATCTTGAAATGGATAAATGGAAGAGTGGTTAATGAAATTAGAATGATTATGGTCTAATGAATGAACCTGTTATTTGCTGTTTTGCTTTGTACTTGCTGAGTCGGTGGACTCAGCCTTGCTTTGTTGATGTTTTTAGGTGACCATTGAAGACGTCAGGCACGGGCGGGAGTAGCACATGGATAACTGGCACGAACCAGCGGCACTTGTGTATCATCTTTGTCAGAGTACTTTAGCTTTGTTAGGCTAGATTAATCACTAGAGATGCTATGTTGTATCTGAACGCAGTAATATAAATGAAATTAATGTTGGTTTAAATTACTCTAGTGTTAATGAAGTGGTAAGAGTTACAGAGGTGGTAACATCTTGGCCCAGAGGGTGGGCGGGGTGTTACAGATGTGATGCTATAACCAGAGGGAATGGTTCCCTTATTATGGCGTTGCATCATTGAAAGGGTGAATTCTATGTTGTGGGAATGTCATAGTTTGATTTTTGGGAATGAGTGCTGAAATCATTCCAAAGTCTTGTTTAGTTCGAAAATTGCTGGAACTTTGTCTTGTTCTTGGATATTCGAATCTTATAATCTTCTAGATTGATTTCCTGTTTGGTCTTCTCTCTCTCAAGAAAATTTGTTATCATGAAGTGATATTTTGGTGGGGAATGAATCCCCAATTGTTTTGGGAGAATGGTTATTATTTGTGGATGGATGGGTTGAACCCATGATCGGATTCACCTTTATGAATGACCTTGCTTTGTAGAAGCGAATAGATATTATGAATATAATGTGATATTTCTCTTGTAAAAGAGAAGAGCTCTATTTGTTACGAACAAAAGTAGCGTTGTCTCTTTTGTGCAAGCAATGAGAGTGATTTTCTTGGAGGATTGAGAATTTCCTTATGCCGAGGCATGAGATGCTAAGGGTTGCTATCATGCATTGGTCAAATCAGATCGAGCATAAGACAACTGGGGAGTAGGAGCCTCGCATGTGCGAGATGTACCCGGAGGTATTTCCTACAGGTATGAGTTAGAGTTGCCTTTTGTTCAGCTGTGTAGTGGTATTCTCTGTGTGGATCATCTAGCGTCAGAATTCAAGGTCGAATGCTATTAACCGGGGGGGGGGGGGGGTAGAATGTCATACCCGTGAGAAAGAAAATGAAAAGGAAAGTGAAGAATGAAATAAATTCACAATTTACAATAGAGAGAAATCAATTATAAAGGGAAAATCATCTTTTACACTCTTGGTTACATTCGGATCAAAAGAGAATAGAAATTAAATCTGGATTAATACATACACTCATCGGTACATTAAAATTTAGAAAAGCGAAGTTACATGCATATCATTTCATACAGTAGGATGCATTAACCTTTGAGTTAGCACCGCACCGCCACGTTATTTGTGAGACAGTTAGTATTAGGAGATTACCGTTAAAGCCCTAGAGGGTAATTTCGGGCAGGATAGTCTGTTCACAGAGATACCTAACTGTCCGGGGTCCAGTCGGCACTTCTCACAACCATAGGGTAATCATTCGGCATTAACAAACCTGAAATATATGAACGGACATGGAAAACAACCAACCCCAAAATTATCCTTGTGCTTCCACACGACAACCAGAAGCTAGCAAAGCACTTCTGGATGCCATAGTCACAGTAAGGGGACAAGCACACCCTTGAGGAGACATGAGCCAGAAAATTAGCTGAATAGAAGAGAAGAGAGGAGAAGAAAGTCTGGCCATGGCACACCTAAGAAGGCATAAGAAGAGACAACTAGCACAGAGGGGTGATAAGGCCGAAGCCAGCAAAGTAAGAGAAGCAAAGTCCCATTTGGTCACCAACACCGCCAGCCAATACCGCAGCCGAAGCCTATCCCATTCATCTTCACCTCCATTCAGCCATAGCACAGCAAGGAGGAGCTAAGCCAAGGAATCACACCAGTTCCTCTCTTCCTTTCCTTCCCATCTCAAACCCCCAAAACCCACAACCACAGATCGTCGGCCACCACAAGACTAGAACCAAGGCAAGCGGCATGAGCAAGGAGCCAAGTTGTAGAACATCAAGCCATAGGAGGTGGCCACAGCCAGTCGGCACACGGCCAACCATGAAAGCGACTGCCAAGAGCAAGCTTTCATTCCTTCCCACAGCAACCCGACAACCCATCGACAAAGGTAGCCCCATCTATTCTTGTCAATAGCATCCAATTCTCACAAGTAAATCATGCATCGGCCATAGTCAACATGAAAGCAACAGGATGGCCTAGCATCACTAGAGCACATAGCGCCATCACAAAGATTGCTAGCCGATGGTAGAGAAATAAAAGAGGAGAGGGAGCGAGAGTTCCAAGGAGGTGAGCCACCGTGGTGTAGTGGGGACACTGCGCACCCGATGGCCATGGCATCCTCCCCCGGCGCATGGCATGATCTCGAGCCCCGCTAGAGCCACCGACCGACCACTCTCGATTAGCTCCAAAGGAATCAAATTTGGCAAATCAAAATTTAGTATAAAATCAAATAAAATGAGAATGGGAGGGGGTAGAAGAGGTGAGTCGGAGTAGAGAGGGAAGGAAGAAGAGATGGTCAGAGCTGACAGAAGTCGCCCAACGTTAGGATCGACCTAGGGTTACCAGGGTGGCAAGGAGAGACCAGGCAGCAAGGGGTCGAAGGGATTGATGTAGAGAGGGACCGGCGGTGCTAGCCGAGGTGTCCAGTGAGAGAGAGGTTGTTAGTATCGGGTTTGCGCGTAGGAACATTGTCGGTTGACTATATGCGTGGAACTGATGTGGTTTGCATGCTTGGGTGAACTGCGATATTGAGTTGAGAGTTCGAATGATGCTTTCAGGTGGAGGTTTTGGTTTGGCACTCCTCCACGCATCGACTACTGGAATAACCAGGCAAGTGCATGGTAGAATAGTGGATTGTGGTGAATGATTGGTATTTTGTGTCTTCCATGCTATGTTCTACAGTACTTATGATTTCGTGCTAATCATACTTTGATGAGTGTGGCTTATAATTAAATGCCAACATTAAGAGCATGTTGCATCACACATTGCACTCATTCATAGACAACAGGATCTACTTCGGTAGGTACTCCACGGTAGTGGAGTTTGGATTCCCATATAAACGAGGACGGGGATTGCGTGGTTCATTGATGGGTGAACACTCCGCTATACCAGTATAAGCTGCATACAGAGGTGCATGGCATCACATTGCATTGCATTTGCAGACAATGAACAGGGGATAGGGAGGTAATCTAGAGATTCTGGGTTACAGTTCATAAATATGAGATTACTTGATTATTGTGCTAACCTCACGGTTTTATCGTTTGCTTGTTGAGTCCTCGAACTCACCCTTGTTTTGTAGTTTTTTTAGGTGACTAGTGAGAGTGACATGTATAGGCGGGAGTAGCACAGGTATTCCACGTGCAACAGTAATTCACATATCACATGTAGTTGACATATGTAGATTTATATTTTGATGGCAGGCTAGGTAGTTAGTGCTGATAGAATGTCATTATGAAAATGTTTAGCCTTGTATAGCACCTGAGTATGGTTTGGTAATTGGCAAGGTTTTACCTCTGCTGAGCTTAGTGTCAAGAGTATGTTGTTTGCCATTTGGTGAAGTTTTTAAGTAGAGGAGTTGCTGCGCAAGTCCGGTGGAAATGCTTGGATTTAGTAGCGTTATATGGTAGGTGGTAGCACTTTGTGCTTAGGGAGAAGCCGAAGTGTTACACTCATTATCTCAAAAAAGAATTCTATCGAGGACTATGAATAATTTTTTTGGTCAATCTTGAGCTGAGCGAAGGCTAGCTATATGCTCGCTCTCTCTCCAGCTTGTCTTGCCAACAACCCTGCTTATGTGCTTCTGCCGTAACCCGTACGAGTGGAGAACATGATTATCATCGGTTAAATACTACAATATCTCTTGCCTTTTGGGGAGACCGAGTGAACGATATGCTTTAGGCACGGCAAAACAACTTTCACCTAATTCGATATTTTATTTTGGGTGGACAGAAGAATCTGTCTCGTTTTAGAATGCAGCTTCCCTGTTTCCTTTTGCTGAGGTTTTTTTGCGTGGTGGTCCCGATATCATTCCGTCCAGAAACAACTGACAGCCTTTCGTCAATTCAGCAATTAGTCAAAGCAAAAAGGTTAACAAGCAACTAATTGAAAACTAGCGGTTAGCAAGAAAGTGAATCAAATGGAAGGAACCCGGCAAATGTACAGATTACAATCTTTTCCAAGTTTTCATGTCATCTTCTCCATCAGGAAGGGGCTGCCGCCGCTAATTGTATGTGACGAGGAGGTGCGCAGACTTGCTGCCAGCTCATGCGTGAAAAGCTGTTGCTAACTCCAAGGTTTGCTCCGTAGGACGGCGTTCGGCATTGGGAGCTGCGCCATTAGGGCACTCCCAATGCTACACCTCAGCCCATGTCCATGGCCATAAATGAGGTGCCACATAGACAAAAAGATGACATGGCATAGGAATAAATGAGGTAAGAGGTGGAAACCATGTCTTGCATGAGACACTAGCTGGACACATAAATCAAGACATAAGACATGAGCAAAAATAGCATTGGGAGTATAGATGGTGTCTATGGCACAACTTCAAATAAAAAACAGCCAATAAGAAAGAGAGAGAGGTGGAGAGGGATTTATTGTTGGACCCCACTTATAGAAACAATGCATTGGGGAGGTGGTTTCTTAAGTTGTGTCTATCCTAGGTGGCATCATATTAATTAGCATAGATATAGCATATGGTGTCTAGCATTAGGAGTGCTCTTAGCGTTTGATCGTGTGGAATTGGTGAAAGCCTCGATCTCCGGCGGATGGGGTATTAGTCCTCAACAGAAAACGAGAATAACAGAAAAAACCAGTTACTATGCCCCGTTGTTGTGAATGGAAACGGAATAAGGAGGGGCCACTAAAAAACACAGCCAATGGATGCTTGCCACGTGGAGGAAATATGGATAAGAATACCAAGACGGGAACATGAAAGCCGCATTCAACCAACTTCCATGTTCCCCAAAAGCATATAGAACTAGCCACACAGGCGTGGCGCAACGCCACGCTAGCTATCATGTGGACCGAAGTAAAAGAGGGAAAAATTCACAGAAAAAGAAAGCGAAGGGGGTTTTTCGCAAAAAATCGTGGGCCTTTTCGCAATAAAAGGAGACCAGAGGGGTTTTTTCGTAAAAAACCGAGGGCCTTTTTGGAAGAAGTAAGGGCTTGTTCGTAATTACGGGAAACCTCGGGTCGCTACCCAGCAAAAAAAATATGCAAGGGTTTATTCAAGAAAATGTAGGGACCTTTTTGCGATAATGGAGGACCTTTACGTAATTTTCCAAAAACCCAGGGAAACTGCCTCGGCCGGCCGTACGCGAATTTCCTTCGCCACGCGCCGGCCGGCCGAAGCGCAGGGGCGACGTGGCTGCTCTCGCCATCCAGGAACTCCCCCGCATTTCCTTCGCCACGCGCCGGCCGGCCGAAGCGCAGGGGCGACGTGGCTGCTCTCGCCATCCAGGAACTCCCCCGCTAATTGGGGGTTTCTGATTAGGTCCGAAAGTTGTTTTGCCATGCCTAAAGCATATCGTTCCGTCGGTCTCCCCAAAAGGCAAGAGATACTGTAGTATTTAACTGATTATCATGATAATCATGTTCTCCCCTAGTACGGCTTACGGCAAAAGCACGTAAGCAGGGTTACTTACATTAAAAAAACTCCATATCTGCCCAGTTCATTACTGTAACAGCACCAAAAATAGCTTTTGCATGAAATAAATCAAAAAAAAAATTAGAGGAGTTATGCACCATTTGCACTTCAAGTTTGATTTTCCAGAATTATTTGAGTTTCGTCTTCCATAATTTCAATTTCAACATACAAATTTGAATTAATTAATACGAATCTTTAACTCTCCACATGCGTAAAACGACCGACGGAACGATATGCTTTAGGCACGGCAAAACAACTTTCGGACCTAATCCGATATGCTTTTGGGGGAACAGGGAAGTTGGTTGGTAGACACGTCTAGTAGACTGTATTGCACTCTGTAGTTTATCATGTTCATCTGAACGGACCTTCCACTACTATAGAAAACCGTATTACAGGTGGTTCAGAAACATCATCACAGACAGTTTTCTGAACCATCTGAATTTATAGATTAGTGATAATCGAAGGTTATCACAGACGGTTTTCAAACCGTCTGAGGTGTAAATATCACAGACGGTTTTTAACCAAAAACCGTCTGTGTAGCTGCTAATCACAGACGGGTTTTAACTAAAAACCGTCTGTGATTATCACCTATCACAGACGGTTTGTAAGTAAAAACCATATGTGATTATCAGTTATCACAGTGATATCTTTTCTACCCTAAATCTATTTCTGTTTATTGGCTAGCCTCAGGAAATGCTAGCCATGCCCTCTGAAACAAGCAGATCAACATGTACATGTATACATACAATTCACATCTCAATTCATTTCACAAACATGAAACACCCAATTCACATCTCAATTCATTTCACAAACATAAAACATCCAATTCACATCGCACTTCATTTCACAAACATAAAACATCCATTTCGCAAATCAATTAATTGAAATGAAATAAAATATCCATTAACGAATACACAAATACAAAAGATGTACATTGCATTTGCACTTAGATGGTAACATCGCATTTTTTATTGCTCTATCACTCCGGAATCGAGGTCTCGCGAAAAGAACAGATACATAATCAGTGAACTTGTCAGGCTGCACAAGCAATACTTAGATGGTGCATGATTGCCATTCAAGTATTGCTTGTGCAACTGACAAGTTCGTTGATTATGGATCTGTTCCTTTCGCGAGACCTCGATTCCGAAGTGATAAGAGCAATAAAAAATCATTGTTTGTTGTGGAACTCTCCATCTGAGTTTATGACGTTAGCCACCAAAAAGTAGGTGCACTCTCCTCGAATTTGTGAAATGTCGGGCTGTTTCAATGCAGTTGACGGGATGGACGCAGCCTGTCAATAGGAATATCAATGTGCATATATATATAACCTGATAAGTATGAAATAATTATGGGAAAATTGACAAACCTTAGAATTGGTGATCCTCGAGGAATCGAGGAGTAGGTCCATATGGTAGCAAACGTAGAATCCACATGTGTTGCTCAGTGACTGCTGGTGGCACTACAAAAAATAGAATGTATTAATTCAAGAGGCATTACTACCAACTGTTGCATAGGATTAATTAATGTGTAATAGCGAATACCTTAAAATTTCGAACATGTGTCAGGCCTTTGGCCCCTTGTGTCTGCCTTTACAACGTACATCGCGAACGCCCTACGTGATTCGAAAAAGTTGACCTTAGTCATTCAGAAGGAAATAAAGAGTACAATATAGGTATGTATGGAGAAAATATACTTACCTATCGATTACTTGGCTGACAACTTTGTAATCTTTTTTATTCTTACATAGAGAATCAAGGTATATTGCCTTGTTCTATTTTGGTACAATTCCTACCTCATCCCAGGAAATGCAAACAATCAAAGCACCAAACCCACCCTTAATTACTCGTGGATGCAGCACAGTAGAGTTCGCTGCTTGGCAGGCATGAATTAATAGGCGACCTTAGGGTGATTCTACAAACATTTTATAAACTAGTTTTCATTGGCGAGTTTTCTTTTCTTTTTTCCTTTTTTTTTGTCTTGAAGGAACGGAAGGGGGAGATCCCCTACCTCACATCCGTTATAAGAGGCAAATCGCCAAGAAACTGTAGAGTTTTGCGGAGACTAGATAACAAGAGGGAAGGAGCCCCCATCCAAGAGCTCGAGGAACTCACCCTCAGGACGTCGCCACTCGATATGGTTCTGTTCGTATTGGTATTTTCGATAGCTTTTGATTACAGCTGATGAATAATAGTGACCGATGAATAGTAGTAAGTTATATAAGAAAGATGGTACAACGAAAGGCAAACATTCAGACCGTCATACGACTTATGGAATCTTGACATAATAAAATACAAGGTATGTTACAATATGTGCAAGATAAATAGTAGTGACTGATAGAAATAGTTACAATATGAAAGGGAGCTCAAGGAACTCGCCCTCGGGACGCCGCCACTCGATATAACGATGCAAGAAATCACCCCACCCACTCCAAGCTAGCTACAAAAGACAGAACAGCCCAAAACTAACCCGAAGTCAACCAAAAAAGAAGGGAATTTTTTGACACATTCTACTAGTAGTAATAGTGATAGTAGAAATTAGATCTAATCATTAATTTATTAGAGGCAATGTAGACTTCTTATCTAACTCTTTAAGAACTTTTTCTAGGGTTGGGAAACAACACAATTCATGTTTTGAACAAGAATAAACAAAGTACTTAATGCCAATTGCCAACTGAATGCATGATCTATATAACATGGACGCGCTGGCCGGATTGGATGCAGTATATTACGAGCTTTATGTTTCGAGCTAAATTATCTCTAACTTAAAACATGGCCGCCGCCTAACTTAAAACATGGCCACCGCCAGGTCTCATCACAACATCTGCTCCTGATTGACAACACCGGCGCGGTGGCAGCTCGCCGGTGCGGCACCCTCGACATTGAGCAGAGCCTCGATCGGTGTCGCTGCTGAACTATACATGTAATGAACGATCATCGTATTAAAAGATTAATTAGCGGTTGACTTGAATTCTCAATGAGCTTATGACCCCGTCTCTAGACCATTCCATGTTTGTTCGCAATTGGGAAAAGTTTCTCTCTTGATTGGAACGACGGTGGAGTCCATGCATGGCCAGTGGCTAGAGCTTCCGTAAATATTTTCCCTTTATATATATATATATAGGACGCTGAAATGGGGCACCATGGTGTCTGGGTACCAGGCCTCTCTGCCTTTGAATTACTTTTAGATACCTGGGCAGCATGATGCCCCTGTTATATATATCTCAACAATCACAACAGTTCTAGAAACCATGCGAAGCTAGCACATCCCTTCCACTTCTTAACTTGCGACCGAACATGCCGTGCCCATGCTTGCCATGCTTGAACTTGCCATGTTAGCCGTGGCCACAATTGTGATCACTAATTTCACTAGTTATTTGCTTAATGCTGTTTTTATTACCAGCTTAATGCTGTGTTCTTTGCTTTGTAAACAAAAAAGGTTTAACCATTGGTATGTGATGCTGTTTAACAAGTATGATTGCGGATCACTGAAATTTTCTATTCCGTACGAGCAAAAAGGAACGTATAGGTTAAGTTTGGACAAATTGTCAAATTGTGCAGCTAAATTCATCAATATTTACTCATCAATCTGGAAGGAAGCAAATTAATCAACCACCACCGTGTATTATACACACAATATACGCACTTGTAAATGTCAGTCTGCTCCACATTGGTCAGCTCAAACATAGTTCAAGCTGAGGTATCAGCAGCATTAGAAGTTTACTTTCAGAAAACCCAGCCAACAGAAGGTTGCAACTCCACAACCTCCAGATTATCATCTCCCAAGAGACTACTCGCTTTTTTACTCGTCAGATAAATTTGAATGAATAAGAAACCAAAAGCAAAATGCTTGTGAGCAAGCACATAAGGAACATGAGATGCTTTGTGGACATTACTTGGTTGCTGCTTAGCACAAATGAAGCTGGGCAGCACAATTTAACACACATGACAAATTAATTTCAGGAGGATATCAATAATCAAGATGCACATTTTTTGGAAGCATAATGCTTATGCTATAATTGTATCTGCTAATCAGCCAATAGCTTTCTTCAGAACAAGAAACATAATTCACAGAATGAACACAAGTAATCCAATTATCCCTGGCCTCGTCAGCAACATTTGAAGCTAAAAGAAAGGAGTACAAAAGTGAAGATGCTTTGAAAAACCCGACAGCAAACGTATTAGATGAATCTTGAATTTTGGACAAGAAATCAACTCGTCAGTTGTCAAAGATAACAAGTATCTCTACCTTCAACATTAAAAGTTACAGTTTTTTCCTCCCTCCTCGCTGACGGTGGAGGCGCCCAAGAGCATGTTCATCACGACGATTTGCAGCTGGATGGCCCCCTGATCAGCCTCGTCATGGTGCCAGGGAGCGACATCAGGCTGACCATCTTGCCGTTGTCGATGACTGGCGATAGCACAATCACCAGCGACCTCTACACCTCTTGACGTGTCACATTGCACACTTTTTTTTGCTACAATTCACAAACCAAATTATCACAGAGATTTTGTTATATGCATGTTCAAGATTTTACACACACCTCACAGATAAGCTCCTGGTGTTCTCCTAAACAGAAACATATAGCTCCTCTAAAAAAAACCTATACTATAGCATGAAACTCTAGGGCCAGTGGTTCAAAAACATCATACTCAAGAACCTGCATAAGTGGCATCACACAAAGTTAACAGCAAGCAATTTTTAATCCTGAATTAGTCACATGACAAACGGATTACCTTTAGCCGGTGGTGGAAAGAGGGGCGGCGGCACCTGTCTTGGTGGAGAGGACGACGGTGGCGGGGTGGTCCAGTGGCGGGATGCAGGGGCAGCGCCGGTCTTAGCGGAGATGGAGGTGGCGGCGGGGTGGTCCAGTGCGGGATGCAGGGGCGGAACCGATCCTGGTGGAGAGGGGGGAGGCGCGGGGGTTAGAGCGAGACGAGGAGCCAGGGCGCGGCGTTGGCACTCGGGGGAGGCAGAGGGGTGGCGCCAGGGGCCAGGGGTGTCGCCGAGGGCCGAGGAGGGAGCTGGTGCGTGGCGTAGGGGCCGGGGGGTGTCACCGAGGGCTGGGAGGGAGCAGGGGTGCGGCGCCAGGGGCTGGGGAGGGAGTTGCTGGGGGGCTAGTGGGGGATGGGGAGGACGGCGCCGGGGAGGGAG
Source organism: Dendrocalamus latiflorus (assembly GCA_017311315.1). NCBI lineage: Eukaryota > Viridiplantae > Streptophyta > Magnoliopsida > Poales > Poaceae > Dendrocalamus > Dendrocalamus latiflorus. The sequence continues at coordinate 30,432,091 of CM029627.1, read as the reverse complement.
CCGGCTGGGGGAGGAGCGTCGAGGGAGCCGGGAAGGACGACACCGGGGATTATGTCGCAGGTGGTGGAGCGCGGAGGACAGCGGCGGAGGGGCGCGATGTGGAGGGGGTTGGTGTGGAGGGGCACCACGAGGAGGGAGGCGGCGTGGAGGGGCCGAGGAGGGTAGCAGCGGAGGGGTGTGGCACAGAGGGGGTTGGCGCGGAGGGGCACCACGAGGAGGGGGGCAACGTGGAGGGGCCGAGCCGCTTCCCAGGAGATTTCATGGCGGCGGTGAGCAATCGGGGGAGAGGATGGGAGGGAGGTAGTCAGTAATTGAGGGGAGCTAGGGTTAGAGCTGGGATTGAATCAGGGACCAACTCGCGAAAAGATATCAATGTGTGGGGGTGTTTCTACAAAATGTTATAAGTGGGATAGGGCATTCCACCCTAGTAGATCCTGTTCGCTCGAGCCACATCCAATGGTTCTCATGGGTTTTAGCACTTTAGCAGTGCATTAGCATTAGATATGATCCCTATATGTATGTATGTATGTATGTATGTATGTATGTATGTATGTATGTTGTTAGAGCACCTAAACCTTATGCATGACATGATCTTCTAGTCTAGCATCTAGAACACCTAGGGTTGAGAGGGATCGGGAGAACTTACGGTCGCCGATGAACGCCATGAGAGCGCAGACCTCGTGCCTGCGTGATGCAGGCGTGGGGACGAGTCGGTGGAGATCGCCGGGGTACGGGGAGTCACCGGCGAGGTGCAGAGGGTCGTCGCCTTCTAGGACCTGCAGTAGTGGTCGACGGCCTTCCCGTTGCCAACAGCACGAAGTAGATCGGTTCTTTAGGGGTTGTATGGAGTTTTAGCTCTCACAGGAATTAAATCCAATCACCGGAGAGGCCGAACTCCAACATTTATATTGCGCTGTGCAACGGGGGACCGTAACCCTAAAACGGTTAGCCCCCCCGATCAGGGCGCGTAGACGTGGGTGACACCCACGTCTCCCTCTTCTGGCCGTTTGGCCTAGATCAATATCCAACATTCTCCCCCTTGATCGTAAGGCTAAACATCATAAGCCCTTTCTCAATAAAAGTTCACACCAAAGTAATGTTTCACAACAGTCAATTAAGTACCGCTGGACATCAGTACTTATAGTGCTCCCTTCTATATCGATCGGATAACATAATACTTCATGGGAGTTGGTTACTATATATGGTCCTCTTATTCCAGGATCACAGGCTTTCCAATAAACCCATGCCGGCAACATGATCACGAAAATTATTGGGTGGTAAGCCTTTTGTGAGCGGATCCGCAAGCATAAATTTAGTTCCAATATGCTCAATCTTAATTGTTTGATCCTGGACTCTATCTTTCACAACATGATACTTTATGTCAATGTGCTTGGCAGCTGCACTTGACTTATTGTTACTCGAATAGAAAACTGCGGGTTGATTGTCGCAGTACAAAATGAGTGGTCTAGAAATGCTGTCTACTACTCTCAATCCCGGGATAAAGTTCTTAAGCCATACAGCCTGCCCGGTAGCCTCATAACATGCCACAAATTCAGCCTGCATTGTCGACGATGCAGTAAGTGTTTGCTTTACACTTTTCCATGAAATTGCTGCTCCTGCGGGGGTGAAAATATAACCTGATGTGGACTTCTTAGTGTCTTTACACCCCGCAAAATCAGCATCAGAATAACCGACAACCTCAAGGTTATCGCTTTTTCTATATGTGAGCATGTGACCTTTAGTGCCTTGCATATAGCGTAGGACTTTTTTAACGGCTTTCCAGTGGTCCGGTCCTGGATTTGACTGATATCTGCCAAGCATCCCGGTAACAAAAGCTAAATCAGGGCGCGTACATACTTGAGCATACATAATACTTCCGACAGCAAAAGCGTAAGGTATAGCCTTCATCTGATCAGATTCAAAGTCATTCTTTGGGCATTGAAATTTCCCAAACTTATCGCCCTTAACAATAGGAGCAGGCGAGGCAGAGCATTTATGCATATTGTATCTCTTTAGTACTCTGTCAATGTATGCCTTTTGTGATAAACCTAATGTTCCTTTGGACCTATCTCGGTGAATTTCAATACCAAGAACATAAGATGCTTCACCGAGATCCTTCATATCAAAATTGGACGAGAGAAATCTTTTAGTTTCTCGCAGCATGTCCACACTGCTGCTAGCCAATAATATATCGTCCACATAAAGAATTAAGAAGGTGTAATTACTCCCCCTGAACTTAACATAAGTACAATTATCAACATCATTCTCCTTAAATCCAAATTTCCTTATGACTTCATCAAACTTAAGGTACCATTGCCTAGAAGCTTGCTTCAGGCCATATATGGATTTCCTTAGCTTGCATCCCAAATGTTCCTCGCCTCCCACAACAAAACCTTCCGGTTGTGTCATGTAAACGTCCTCATACAAGTCTCCATTCAGGAATGCAGTCTTAACATCCATTTGGTGCAACTCTAAATCAAAATGTGCTGTGAGCGCCATTATGATTCTAAATGAATCTTTGGTTGAGACAGGCGAAAAGGTTTCATTATAGTCAATGCCTTCTCTCTGTGTAAACCCTTTCGCTACAAGTCTTGCTTTAAACCTTTCGATATTCCCTTTGGAGTCACATTTGGTTTTGTAGACCCATTTGCAGCCCACTGTTTTGGCTCCATTAGGAATTTCTACTAAGTCCCATACGCCATTATCGCCCATAGACTTAATTTCATCTTTCATAGCATCTAGCCACTTAGATGAATTCTTACTCTTCATTGCTTCCTTATAAGAGCTAGGATCATCTGCCTTCCCAAGATCATCCTCATTCAAGTAAACCTCATAATCACTTGGGATAGCAGATCTCCTCACTCGTTGTGATCTCCTGACAGGTTCATTAGTAGGCTCATCAGGTTGTTCATTAATTGTCACAGAGGGCTGTGAAGGCTCAGCATTAGGTATTGCACTTGTATTTTCAGAGCCCTCAACAGAAGGAGTAACCACAGAATTAACTGGAGATGCAACAGGAGTTGCAACTACAGGATCAACTATGGGCACAACCACTTGGGGCACAGGAAAATTAGTCTGTCGGATTAGCGGTGAAGCAACATAAATCCGTTTCTCCTCAAGATCAATTTTCCTGGGCTCCAAGTCCCCACTGATGCCATCATTTTCCAAGAACACAGCGTGTCTTGTTTCTACAAATTTTGTGGTACGATCTGGACAATAGAATCGGTACCCTTTAGACCTGTCAGGGTAGCCAATAAAATGGCAACTCACAGTCTTGGGATCTAATTTCCCAATATGTGGGTTAAATATTTTAGCTTCAGCTGCACAACCCCACACATGGAGGTAGTTCAAACTAGGTTTTCTCCCAGTCCATAATTCATAAGGTGTTTTAGGCACCGATTTACTAGGAACCCGATTGAGTATATGTGCAGCGGTCTTTAATGCTTCCATCCATAACTTTACAGGCAAAGTGGAGTAGCTCAACATACTTCGAACCATGTCCATAAGTGTGCGGTTTCTTCTTTCCGCAACTCCATTTTGCTGGGGATCACCAGGCATTGAATACTGGGCGACTATACCATTTTCTTGTAGAAACCTGGCAAAAGGACCAGGAATCTGCCCATAAGTTGCGTGTCGCCCATAATACTCTCCCCCACGATCCGAGCGCACTACGTTAATCTTTAGATTGTGCTGATTTTCAACTTCAGCCTTAAATATCTTAAATTTATCAAGTGCCTCCGATCTCTCTTTAATAGGATAGATATAGCCATAACGTGAGTAATCATCAGTGAACGTAATAAAAGAATCATAACCATCCACTGATGTCACAGGGAAAGGACCACATATGTCAGTATGAATTAATTCCAAAATCCCTGTGCTTCGAGTAGCACCTTTCTTTATTTGCTTTACATACTTGCCTTTGATACAATCGAGGCAATGATCATTCGAATCATTAAACTCTAAAGGGTGGAGAATTTCATCTTTAATGAGACGTTCAATTCTCCCCCTCGAAATGTGGCCTAAACGACAGTGCCACAATTTTGACGAAGTTTCATCAATTCGCTTACGCTTTTTATTCTCATCACATACATTCATGGATATAGGAGAATCTTGCAGGGATAACATATAAAGCTTGTCGTGTCGGATGGCACGACCAACATTATCATTATTGAAATAAATCAAACACATTCCGTGTCCAAAATTACAAGAATATCCATCATTATCTAATAATGAAATGGAAATTAAGTTTCTTCTCATCGAGGGAACATAAAGAACATCATTAAGTTTCATTACAAAACCATTATTCAAAACTAAAGAAACCGATCCAATTGCTTGAATTTCGGCTTCCATCCCATTAGCCACTCTAAGGCTTCTTTCCCCTCTGAGACTTCTCAACATATGGAATCCCTGCAAGGAATTCGTAACGTGCACAGTGGCACCAGAATCAATCCACCAAGAATTTATAGGAAAATCAGCATAAAATGCTTCATCAACAAAAGTGATTTCATAAGTACCTTTCTTGGCGAGCCATTTCAGCCATCCAGGACAATCATCTTTGAAATGGTCCTTCGACTGACAAAAATAACATTCACCACTTTTCTTTTGTTCATTTGAGCTCCCAGGCCCTGAAGCGTTTTTAGGCGCCTTAGGATGCTGTGGGTGCTGTGGCTTCTGTGGCTTCTGATAAGGGGAGTAGGTTTGCTCCTTCTTTCCCTTTCCTTTGTAGCCACCTCTATTTCTAGAGGGACCAGCTTTATTTGAGGAGCTGACTTGATTCACAAAATCAGTAGCCCCCTCAGCCTTGAGCCTCTCTTCCTCCTGTGAAACATTAGCGATCAACTCGCTCATGGTCCACTTGTCTTTAATGGTGTTGTAGTTCACCTTGAAAGCTTCAAATTGCTTGGGAAGAGACATCATAATGTAATGGACAACAAAACCATCAGAAATAGCCATGTCCATTGTCTTAAGTCTGGCAGCAATATTTATTATGGTCATAATGTGCTCACGAACATTTCCAGTACCATTGTACTTAGTGTTCATGAGCCTATGCATCAGTGTGGTAGCATAAACTTTAGAGGACCCTTTAAAGTGATCCTCGATAGAGGACAAATAGTCCTTTACCCTTTCCTTTTCAGGGATTGCTCCCCTTATTGCCTCACTGATGGAGTTTTTCATCACAGCAAGTGAAACACGGTTAGATCGCTCCCACTTCTCAGCATTAGCTTTATATTCCTTCATTTTGTCATCATAATTGTCCTCCCCTTCAGTAGGAGCGACAGGCTCATCGAATCTGAACGCGTAGTCCAGATCCAAGAGCTGAAAAGTCGTCATAAGTGTAAACTTCCATTTCTGGAAGTTACTACCATTAAGTGGCTCAATAGCATTTACATGAGCGGAAATAGAAGCAGCTGAAAAAAATTAAAATTTACATTAGGAAAACGCATAATTAATTTGCATGAAAATTAATCTTACGTTGGTATGATTAACAACATGCTCATAAGAATTTTTCGCATCACCGTTGGGCAGAAGCGAAAAAATTAACATAATTTGTCGCATACAATTACAATTAACTTTGGTCAAAGAGTAATAGCATGGCGAAAAATAAACATAATTGATTACATGCAATTACAATTAACGTTGGTCAAATCGTAATAGCATGTAAAACTAAATACAGCCCTCCAATTGAATTTCCCGTTGGTTCCATTCAATTAGGGGCAGAACATTACGCAGCGGAAAAAAACATAATAATTTTCAGCAGCTTAGCAACATTATCCGTTAATAATTTCATAAGAGACATCATTAATTAAACATGAGATGTACCATAAATACATGAAAAATATACATACTGAAAAAACCTCAACAGCCTGAAAAATACATCATAAATTTCATGTATATACCTAAATATATGCATGAAACAAATGCTGAAATACATGAGATATACATAAAAAAAAATGCACTGCTGGGCCGAAGACTCCAGCAGCCAAAACAGTGCAGCCGAAATGGCCCATTAGCCCATCAGCCCTCCCGGAAAGCATCTGAGCCGCCCGATCAAAATCAACGGTGGAGAGGGCGCGCGGAGGGGATAACACCCCAAAACCTAACCCTAACCCTCATTTCGGCTCTCTCCACCCGAAAAAAACGGCAATAGGCGGCGGCTCTCGCAGGAGCAAGGCGGCGGACTCGGGGCGGCCTGCCGACGCCGCGGCGGCGGACGCGTGGCGCATGGAGCGGCGGCTCCTGGACGGCGTCGGCGCACGCGGCTCACGGCGACGGCAGCAGCGGCACGGCGGCCGGGCGCGCAACGGTGCCACGGAGAGCAGGGCGCGGCCACCCGAGGCGGCAGAGCGGCGTGGCCCCTGCGGTGCAAGGCGGCGGCCGCGCGGAGGCGCGGCGCACGGCGGCTCTCACATGAGGCGGCGGCTGCACCCGTGAGTCCCGGTTCCCCTTTCCCTTTTTTTTTGTTCTTTCCGATCCGAGGGATCAAACATGATTTGGGGAAACTTTCTCAAGGTTCATCATAATTTGGGATTCTAGGGTTCGGGATCCATCAAAAGTTTTGGGGAAAAACTTAAGGGTTTGCATGAAACATTTGATTCCCCTCCTTCTCTCATGCTACCCGAGCCCAAGAATCAAGAACATCATCAAATAAAACCCTAATCCGAAACCCAAACCTGTACTAGGGTTCTAGGAAAGACTAGTTCGGCTCTGATACCAAATGTTAGAGCACCTAAACCTTATGCATGACATGATCTTCTAGTCTAGCATCTAGAACACCTAGGGTTGAGAGGGATCGGGAGAACTTACGGTCGCCGATGAACGCCATGAGAGCGAAGACCTCGTGCCTGCGTGATGCAGGCGTGGGGACAAGTCGGTGGAGATCGCCGGGGTACGGGGAGTCGCCGGCGAGGTGCAGAGGGCCGTCGCCTTCTAGGACCTGCAGTAGTGGTCGACGGCCTTCCCGTTGCCAACAGCACGAAGTAGATCGGTTCTTTAGGGGTTGTATGGAGTTTTAGCTCTCACAGGAATTAAATCCAATCACCGGAGAGGCCGGACTCCAACATTTATATTGCGCTGTGCAACGGGGGACCGTAACCCTAAAACGGTTAGCCCCCCCGATCAGGGCGCGTAGACGTGGGTGACACCCACGTCTCCCTCTTCTGGCCGTTTGGCCTAGATCAATATCCAACATATGTATGTATGTATGTATGTATGTACGTACATATGTATGTATGTATGTGTATATAGGAAAAATACATCTACCCCGGGTGTAGTTACACACATCTATGATATACCACATAAACGAATTTAACATTTTCCTTTATCACCTTAGGCATACTCATATACTAATTCTACGATACTCCAATGCCAGCCACATAAAAAATAGGAAGGGAGCACATGGTTTTTGGCATATTTTGCTAATACGAACATATTCATACATAAAAGGAGTATATTCAAAAAATTGTACATGCCACCTTAAAAAGTATACATACCACTTAGATGGTCTTATGTACTTATATACTACACGTACATACCCTCCGTTGTGTTAGATACTTCTTACTTTACGAGATACAGCATAAGGAGTAACTACACTCGGGAGTAGTAAAAGGGCTTCCTGCACACATAGTAGTACTAACGAACGCCTGCGCGTACGGTACACACGAGCCATGTGGTGCAACGCTGGTTCGTCTGGTGCAGTGCCTGTAAATTTAGTAGATTTGGTCATGGGGAAAAGTTATTGCCTATTGTGAGGAAAGTTATTAACTGTTGTGTACTATATGTGTTCGGCAGTTGTAGCACCTGTAAATTTAGTAGATTTCGGTCGTAAGGAAGTTATTGCCTGTTGTAAGGAAAGTTATTACCTGCTGTGTACTGGGAGCATTCGACAGTAACTTCACTCGCTACTGATAGTAACTTTGTTCACAATTGATGGTAACTTCTCGGCGTGCAATTTGCATCTGCGCGTTGGTTAGTAGCCGCCTATAATTAATGCCCTAGATTACCAGATCGGATGTAATTAGCGGATGACGGTTATGGCAACAACGATACTATGTGTGTGAGAACTGTAAATAACTTCATAAATTACAAATGATAACTTGATATGCATATGATAATAACTTTTTCATAAATTAACTAACGCTACCGCTCCACTAGTAGGAGTCTAACGTACGTGAGAATTGTAAGTAATTTCATGAATTATAGATGATAACTTCATATGCATGTAATTGTAATTTTACAATATTTAATAATCTCTACAACTTCACTAGTAACCGTTCATAAGGTGGGTTGGTGGGAAGATTTGCTGATTGATTCGAGGGGGGTAGCGCGCTTATTCTGCACATGTTCTTCCCACTCGACGAGGAGTCGCACTGCTGCATTGCCTCCTCGGCCTCGCTCAAGTAGCTCTTCTCGGTGATGTCCCACAGCGAGCTGTCTGTGCGGTCTAGCGCCGCCGGCATGCTCTGCGAGCTCTCCTTGTCCGCGGCCAAGTGGGCTGCAGGGTGTGACCAAGGAGTGGGCCAGAGAGCTGCTCAATGACTCCAGAGGCAGTGTTGAGTGCATCGAGACAGTCGACTTCAAGGGGCTCAAGAGGCCATTTTGATCAATTTTCCTTCCCTTTTTGTGTAGATTGTTTTGATAGTTAGATGTGTGGATAAAAGATACATACAAGATGATTAGGTTTAGGAAATTTTTTGACACTGTAATTGCACATTCATATACAAAGAGATCAACACACAGGGTAATTGAACAATCTTTCTTACCGTATATATTTGTAGGATCGTCGATGGCAATCAAAGAGAATGAATGATTATAATACAAAAACTTTTCTCTAAATTTACTATCCTCTAATTTTTTAACCTGTAAATACAGAAAAAAAGAGCAAAAAGACAACAAATAAAAAAAATCATCGTTCGATGCTCTCCCCATGCTTCCCAAATCGATCATATCAACTGCAGACATGTGCGCGTAGTATGTGGTAGTGTTGGAACTTGCGTGCGTGCTGGTGCACAGCAAGCGAGCGGCTTACGCCAACACACGGCAGGTGGCACGCGCTAGCGCTGCGTGATCATGCGAGCGGGCCTGTTCTTTTCGGCTGCGGCTTATAGCTTTTGACTGAAATTTTTGAATTTTGGTTGTTTACGGTACAGATTACGGAGAGACAGATGTTCACTTGCGATTTTGGCTGATACAGATATTGGGCTTTTAACGTGTAGATCGCTTAATTTGTAGACCCCATCTTAAGAAAATACTTTGTTTGAAAGTTAGGTATTATAGCAAAAGCCAAAAACCGCCCGTCTTCTCTGCTGCCGAACAGGACGCTGGCGCGCTGGGGCACAAAGCGAAGCAGTAGCAGTGCTATCGATGGTTTTCTAGCGCGTGGAAACGACGACATGCTACCTTGAGATTGAAAGCGACGATAGATGGGATTCGGCAGTACTTCGTCCTTCCAAAACTGGAGGTGGGATTCGGCAGTACTTCGTCCTTCCAAAACTGGAGGTGGGATTCGACAGTACTTCATCCTTCCAAAACTAGCCACCTCCTCACGCAAGCAACCAGCTCCGTCACATGTTTTTGCCACACAGGTTTTTCACATTTCCGTCATATGTCTTAGCTTCCGGACTGCACCACCATAGCTCCGACACGCATCAACAACCTTTGATCTCTATGCGCCCTAACTCGAGCACGACTGTCTCCTCCGACCTCCTTGACCCTCTGGACCATGACTTCACCCTAAGCCATCTCCTGTCGTCGCCATAGACCACGATCACCTCCGAGTTATCCTGCACATACAAAGACCAAACCAACATTTTTCCCGCCACAAGTTCTTCCCAACTTGACCGACATTAGTTCACACACACTACACGCCTCGTATAACATCGATTAGCAATATTATCAATTATTCATCATCATAAATTAACTATTATCAATTATTCATCACTAAAATATCCTAGATCTAGCCACACGGTCTAACAATCTCTCCTTTGCTGAATACATTGACAACACTTCAAGATAGCACGATAAATTAGCTTCAAATAGATATAAATGAAGAACTGAAGCCGAAAAAAGCATTTTAAGCCACAAAACTCAAATCTCTTCTAAACCACTCTCCCTTAACACAAGAGAAGCAATTTTAGCAAATTTTAAATTTCTCCAATAGCCCTCCATTCTCTCCAATTTCTTCCACTTGGCAATGTAATCATTAAGAAACTTCAAAGAAAGAATAATTCTAAAAAGGAGCAATGAGAGTAAAAATCAAGAAGTTTTGTAGATTATCCAAGTCACTGTGCATTAATTTAATCAAACAACCAAGCTATGTTTTTGAGTAGAGCTATCTAGATCATATAAAGTTATATATATCATATAACAATATCAAAATAAGGCTTTCAACATGATTAAGTAATTTATATCAATGACATGCATCTCAACAATGACTAAACTAATTATAAAGAGCACAATGAAATATCACAAGAAAAATTCAAAGCCTAAAAATAAAGCAAAATTTAAATCTAGATGAGCTAGCTGTCTCATGTAACAACCTTACTCCACACTCAATTCTTAACATTTGGCATACTTATAGCATATTTCTTTTAATGATGGTATACTTGTAGCATACTTCTTTTAGATGGTGGCATGCTTGAAGCATACTTTTTTCATTTTGTGCACTTTTTGTGCCCTTTTTTTGTTTACCATGGCATGCTTGAAGCATACATCTTTACAATTTTCTCTTTCTTATTTTTTATTTTTTATAACATGCCAAATTGAGTGAACATAAAAATATTGCAATATGAAACATACGAGCCTCATAGCCAAAATTTAAAATAAGATTCACAATGAAGCTAATCCTTTTCTATGAATATCGAATAATACTATCCATAATCAATCTAGTCAAACATATTCCGCTATGTCATATGTTAGTTCAAGTGCAAAAAATTAATTATAAAGAGAGTAAATATGATCAAAGCTACACAACATATGAGTAAATATGATAAAGAGAGCTCTACAACTCATTTAATTTTCAATGGCTTGGACTTGTTGATTTATTTGACAAGTATAATCAACAAAGCTTCTAAAAATTTTATTTAAACAACAAGCTCCTCCTCAAAATAATTCCAATGAATGACATAACCCCAATTCACTCCGCAAACTAACAAAACGAGAAGTATCAAGCGGCTTAGTGAGAATATCAGTAATCTGAAAATCAGACTCAACAAAGTGTAGAACAACATCACTCTTTTTCACATGGTCTCTTAGAAAGTGAAATCGTATATCAATATGTTTAGTCCTACAATGTTGCACTAGGTTTTTAGCAATACTAATAGCACTACTGTTATCACAATACGGTGGAACACTACTTAATTTTAACCCAGAATCCCTGAGTTTAGCAAAAATCCATAAACTTTGAGAACAACTAGCAGCAACAGCTACATATTCAGCTTCAGCAGTGGATTGTGCAACAGATGATTGTTTTCTAGAAGACCAAGAAACTAATGATGTGTCTAAAAAGTGACATGTACCAGAAGTACTCTTTCTATCAATCCTACAACCCGCAAAACACTATCTGAATATCCATGCAGAGTAAGACAAGATGAAGAAGAATATACGAGTCTAAATTCTAAAGTCGATTGGAGGTACTTAAAAATTATTTTCACGGCCTGACGATGGGATGCATGTGGTGAAGCTTGAAATCGAGCGCACAAACACACATCAAAATGTATATCTGGCCTTGAAGTAGTAAGGTAAAGTAGGGACCAAATCATGTTTCTGTATTCTTTCTGGTCCACTGCTCCACCTATTTATCTGGATCAAGAACAGTTGTATATCCCATTGGTGTAGAAATAGGTTTACAGGTTACCACGTCAAAACACCTAAGAAGATCCTTTGTATACTTGGTTTGATGAATAAATGTGCCCTGCTTAGTCTTTTTTACTTGTAAACCTAAGAAGTAAGTTAACTCCCCCATCATACTCATCTCGAATTCCCTGCTTATAGTACCTAAAAACTTAGAAACCAAAGCGTGAGAGGAGCCATCAAAGATGATATCATCCATATAAATCTGAACAAGTAATAGATCATTGCCATGCCTAAGCGTGAAAGGGGTTTTGTCTACCTTACCAATTTGAAAATTATTCTTTAACAAGTATGACTTGAGCCTTTCATACCATGCTCTAGGAGCTTATTTCAAGCCATACAACACTTTAGACAATTTGTAGACATGAATAGAAAATTTAGGATTTTCAAAACCAGGTGGTTGCTTAACATAAACTTCCTCCTCAATAAAGCCATTAAGTAAGTCACTCTTAACATCCAATTGATATAATTTTAAACCTTTAGATACAGCAAATGCTAAGAGAATTCTAATAGCTTCTAATCTGACAACAAGAGCAAAAGTTTCACCAAAATCAAGACCTTCCACCCGAGTAAACCCCTGAGCAACCAGTCTAGCCTTATTTCTAACCACAATACCATGCTCACTTTATTTATTTTTAAAAACCCATTTAGTTCCAATCACATTATGTCTATGAGGAGGTTCAACAAAGGTTCGGACTTTATTACGCTCAAAATTTTCTAATTCTTCATGCATGGCATTGATACAAGACTTATCAGATAAAGCATGACTTACATCATTGGGCTAAAAAGAGGCAACAAAAGCAGAATGAGCATGTGAGTCATGAGAAGTAAACCTAGAACATGTTACCTATTTTTGCTACAGACCAAACAGAGAGAGAGAGTGTGGTATGGTAGTGGAGAGTTAGGTGAGCAATGCTTAGGGTTTCCCCCATGGCCTGGATGGCATATATATATAGTTACATGGGGAGTGTTTTACAACTATACCCTTACACTCAATTACCCCTCCTAAGGGCATTTATGTCATTGTACATGTCCCATCTTTGGGTTTTGCAACCTCCTAACAGGCCGGCTGGGCTTAGGTGGGGGCCACCCCTACAATATGAGCCTCTCATGGTGAAGGGCTTCACGGGCCGAAGCCATGTTGCCGAGCCATTTGGCCCCCTCCGTCCCTGCGGCCTGTGACCTTCGACGACCTTGGGCAGAATCCTTGTTTGCTGGTGTAGCCTAGCTTCACACCGAGGATATGGAGTCGAGCTGGTTCCTGAAGCCGTCTTCGACTTCGGGGTCTTTTAGCCATGGAGTCGGAGATGCCGGTGGAGCCGTCTGAGTGAGTCGAAAGTGAGGCGAAGCCAGGCTCCTTCGGCGGACACATCATTGAGGCGCAGGGCAGGTCGGCCCCACGTGCGTAGTGTCGGAGCCAAGGGTGGGTTGGCCCCCCACGGGGGCGAGCTCAAAGTGGACGCACCGCCGAGGCGATTAGCGAGGTTACCCTGCAGATGGGAAGTCGACGTACAGCCCGATGGCCACCGTCCTGACGACGGTGTCTTAATGGCGCCGAGGATTGCGCAGTGTCGACGGGGCCTCTTCGACCCGCGTTTCTTGAGGCGTCAGGACACGTGGCGAAGCTTGACTGGGATGTCGTGCACTGTTAGGGGGCCGCCTTAAGGGTGGCGTGCGCGCGCATGCGACCAGGCGGCGGGTGCCGTATGCGTCTATCCGAGGGCGCAGGACACGCGGCATGGCGGGACAGGTGCGTCGTGCACACACTCGACCACGACGCCTCACCTCCCACCGGTTGATCTTCCGCCAGTTGACCTTCTGCCGGTTGAGCTTCCGCCGGTTTGGCCATTCCCAGCCAGGGGGAGTTGGGTATATATATGCTGCTACCTTAACATCGCCCTTCCGCATCCCTGGCTATTCGCTTTGCTGCTCTCTGCTCAGGCGGGCCGCGTTCCTGCAAGTGACGACAAGGTTTGACTTGTTCTCACATGTAGGCCTTCTTTGGTTCATCTGTGTTTTTTGATCGTGCCAATTGGCGCTAACATCAAAGAATGTTGATGGACTGAAGATGGTCTATTTATGAGAACAAGTCAAAACTTGTCGTAGATCAGTATTCGCGCTCCCCGATTGTGGGGAGCGTAGACGGTTGGATCCCCACCTGTTGGGGCTGTGGGGCTGTCGCGCGGTCTTCGAAGTTGAGGTGGCCTCCGGCGTTGCTGCGCTGGTTCGATCGGAGCAGGCTCCAGAGTCTTCGCACGAACTGGAGGTCGGAGGGCCACATGGTATCCTATGGCTCAAGGGTCGTGCTCTGATGGCGTTGTGGGTTAGACCGGTGTTTGCACATCTCCAGACCCCGTCCGCTAGGGGCGGCCTAGCAAGACGAAGCCGAACCTACGCCTGACCTCACGCTATGGGTATTATTTATGAAATGTTAACTGCATAAAGTGAAATATTTAGAATGTTAGAAGCGGGATACGAAGCTGCCCCCTGTGTGCGAGGCCGAGTCGGAGGCCCGGTTGGACCCCGCGAACTTGGGTCGGCGTAGGCGCAGGAGTCATCCCGCGAGCTCGAAGTCGAGGTGGTCTTCGGGTTCGCCGCGTAGACTCGTAAAGGCGCGACGAGGTGCCGCCTCGTGGGGTTGAAGCCGGAGTCGAGGCCAGAGTCGCTCCGCGGGGGCAGAGTCCATGCTGAAGTTGAAGTCAGAGTGACTGGTCAATAGCGTGCTGACATTGCATTGATGGCCCCGAAAATCGTGCTGACCCCCGACGCGCAGAAGAGGGTGAGCCACGTCGTGCGACCTGCATTCATTCCCGAGGGGGCGGGCACGTGGCAGGACATGATTGGCACGTCGTGCGCTGTCAGGCTGCCGCACGACCGCGGTCGTGCATCCTTTTCTGTCATGGCGGTATGCGCATGGGCGGTTGTGCCACTTCGTCTTCCATCGGTTATGTTTGCCAATCGTGGGGGAGGCGAGCGGTTCGTCTTCCGCCGGTTACGCCTACCGGTGGTGTGGGAGGTAAAGGGGCTTTAAATTAGGGATGGCAATTGTGCCTATTTACCCGTGTACCCGTGGGTAAATACCCTAATGGAGTTGGGTATGGGATGTATTCTTTACCCACGGGTATGAAAATTGGGGGAATATCTGCCCATCGGGTAAACGGGTACGGGTACGAGTTAGCTCTACCCGTACTTGTCTCGCCCGTCTACCCGTGAAATAAACTGACAGGTGGGCCATATAATAAACTGAGTACATGTTAACTCCCCCGACGCCCCTGCCCAGATAACTCTCCGCCCCCTTAACTCCCCCACCGCCCTCACCCAGATAACCCTCCGCCCCCTTAACTCCCCCGCCGCCCCCGCGTAGATAACTCTCTGCCCCTCTCTCTCGCTGCGACGCTGCCCTCACACGGCCCGCCTTCATCCGCCGCCTCTGCCCCCCTCCCGGCCGCCGGCCTCCTCCTTCATCCGCTGCCTCCACCCCCACCCGGCCGCCGGCCTCCTCCTTCATCCGCCGCCTCCGCCCCCACCCGGCCGCCGGCCTCCTCCTCCTCCTTCATCCGCCTCCCCCGTCCCCACCCGGCCACCGGCCTCCTCCTCCTCCCCCAGATCTGCCTATTCCACCCCCACCCGGGCGTTGCCTCCTCCGCCCCCCACCCGGGCGCCGCCTCCTCCTCCTTCATCCGCTCGCCCAGATCTGATCCACTCGCTTGCCGCCCTGTGCCTCGCTCGCCTCAGCCCTCAGCACCTTCACCTCGCCCAGATTTGCCGTCGCACCCGGTCGCCGACCGCCTCCTCCGCCCCCACCCAGCCGCTGGCCGCCTCCTACGCCCCTACGCTGCCGCCTGTCGCCCCCCACCCGGTCGGCCACCCTCACCATTTTTTTGGCCCAACTAGCTTCTTTGTGTTATCTATATTAGGTTGCTAACTGCCTTTTCCTTTATGCTTTTTGCATATTTGTTCTCAACACTTGCAAGCACTTAAGGAGAAGAAGTCTTAATAGATCAATTCTTATTACTAAAGAACAACAAATATCATAAATTTTAAAGTGTAAGCTATTGTCTTAGACCTATCTGTTTCCCTAGTGTCTCAGTGGTATAATTCCTATTGTGTATATAGGCACAAAAATTCTAGATCATAAAAATTAATTCTAGAAGTGAATAATTGTTGTAGGTGATGTTAAATCACAAATATGGTCTATGAAATAGTTTGCTTGTAATTTTATAAAGTTTGCTCTTCTGGAGTTGTCTGTTTCTGTAATAAAAAACAATGTTTGCTCTTTCATTGTAAGCATTCCAAGGCCTCTAGTCATAGATGTGGCCTCCATTATTTGTTCCATTGTGTTATATCTGTGTCAGGAATCTCAGGATAATTTTTGTCCATCTTTCTTTTGTGATCGTAACCTCGTGCGGCTGGTTCTACATTGTTGTAAATAATTTGTGAAGTACATTTGTTCGTGGGTAAACGGGTATACCCACGGGCGACGGGTATGGGCGAGGTTCTTTACCCGTTGGCTTTCGCGGGTATGCCCGTTGGCATAAATGGGGTCACGGGTACGGGTATGGGCGAGTACTACCCGTACCCGCCGCGCCCGATTGCCATCCCTACTTTAAATACCCCTTCTGGTACCACGCCGGCGCTCTCCTTCTCATACCTCCTGGTCCCTTACTTTCTAGCGCCCTGCGCTCTCGCCTTCTTTACCATTGTGCTACACCCGTTGCCGCTTAGCTCTCGGAGAACCATGGCTCACGGCGAAGAACGCGCTCAACGGGCCGGCGATAGCACCTCATCCTAGCGGTCACCGCCGATCGAGGTGGAGTACACGCTCGAGGGGCGCGAGGCAACGCTGGTGGACAAACAGTGGGTGGCGGCGAAAAAAATGGAGGGTCCTTGCTCCCGCATCTTTGGCCCTACGCTCGCGACGGAGGAAACGATCTGGACCCTGCTGCGCGAAGGGAAGCTGTCGGACCGCCACAAGGTGCGGTTGCCCGCCAGCAACGAGACGGAGCCACATCGGGAGAAGTCGGAGGCGGTCGTCTTTGTCGCTTATTTTGAAGCCGAGCTTCGCATCCCAGCGGCCATGATCATCAGTGCCGTCTTGCAAACCTTCGGGCTGGAGCTGGCGCAGATGACTCCTAACACGATAGCCTACCTTGCCGTCTACAGCTGGGCATTGCATACGAAGGCATGCTGGCCTAGCGCCTCACTGTTCGTGTTCCTCCATGACGCACGTTGTCAGCCGAAGAGGCTGAGAGGGGGAACGTTTTCCAACATTGGCAGCGTCAACTTCGTCTTGCGGTCGCAGTGCGGGAAGATTTTCCCTGCCAACTCGACCTGGACGAAGTGGGAACTGAACTAGATGAAACGGTGGTTTTACCACAGCGTGGCGAGTGGTAGTGGTCTCGAGTGCACGGGCTGGCCGGTGTCGTTCAATACTTCGCCGGGCACGCCGTTCGACAACGAGGACAAGCGGAGGGCGTGGAGTCTTGTGGGGATCACCACCCACTTCAACATGTGCGACCTCGCCGATGAGTTCATCATGTACGGTGTGGCACCGCTTGCTGATGGGTGGTGCATCGCACCTAGGGGCCTTCAGCGCGACAATGTTCACCCGTCCGTGTCCTCGTTGCCAAGAACTTCCGACCCTCGTAAGTCTTGGTGGGGCGTTGCTGCTCCCCCTTTTTTTGACTCCGCCACTTCTCGCCTATAGGGCTTCTCTTGGGGGATGCGGAGCATGCGGTGGCCGTGTTCTTCAGACCGTATGCGGCCAAGGAGCACAGCCTGCGCGTTGCTGCGACCGTAGATGCGAAGCAAGGGCAGATAAACCGGGTGTGCGAGGCTCTGGGCATTCGCGTGCCGTAACGCGCCACTCTGGTCCCAAGCCAGCCCCACCGCCGAGACGACGACAGCAAGGGGAAAGGATTGCCGTCTCGCCAGAGGGCTCGACCCTCCGCGGCCGTACCTAGTGCGTCGGCTGCCACTCCTGTCGACTCTCACTCAGCGAAATACACCAATTTGGACCTTGCAGCAAGTACGGAGGCGGTTCCAGGCGAAGTGTCCGTGGGCAGCGCCGCGAACCAAGGGTGCGGCACGGACAACCAGGGGAGCGAAGCGTCGTCGCCTGCGGTGGCTGCTGAGGTGGAGGAGTCATTGCCCCGGTCTCCAAAGGGGAAGCGGCCGTGTACACGGTCGCCGTCGCGTCCAGAGAAGGGGTTCGCTGTGGCGGCCAAGGTCAGGGGTTGCTGGAGTCCAATTCCGACACCGAGGCCGCGTGTCCTGGTATCCCTATGGTTCCCTTCGAGACTGCGGTGATCAGGGTCAGGAGTCAAATTCCGACACAGAGGCCCCCCGTCCCGGGGAGCTGGCTTCTTCTGGGGGTGCTGGTATTCCTGCGATGCCCTCTGAGGCTGAGACACCCTAGCGGAGCCCGCCGGCTGATGCCGAAGGTAAGATGAACTCCCTTCGTACCATCTTGCGGGGCTTCTGTAGGGCCCTAACCATTTCGCTTTAGCATTAGCGGTGGCACGGACTCCCGGGCGCGGACAACCTTTGGGGGGCGAGGACGCTCCGTTGATGGCCTTGACGCCCGGCGCCCTCGAAACTGCCGTCGTGGAGGCGACGCGACTGAGCTTAGCGGACTTCGTCCCTCGGCCGGAGGTGCTGCGAACCTGGACTACCAGGCGTTGCTGACGTGCGGGTCGAAGCTCTTGGGAGGCGCGTTAGAGGCCTCGGAGATGGGGGTGAGTACTCGACCTTTGACCGTGCGTCGTCGCCTAGGAATTTACTGACCGCTGCGTTGAGCAGACCCTCGCCCTCGGTCGGGCGTTGCAGGTGGCCCACTCCTGCGAGCGGGGGAGCGCTAGAGGATCGGCTGCGTTGTGCCGAAGAGGCCCTTCACGCGGCCGAGGAGGCCCACTCCACCAAGGACGACCGCATCCGATTCTTGGAGGCGGAGTGTGCAAGGCGGCACAGTGGGTGGCCGCCGAGGAGCGCGACGGCTTACTCCAGCAAATCGCTGCGGTGGAGGAGAAGAAAGGCCGCCTTGCTGCATCTCTTGGGGAGTGGGACCGGACCCTGGGCGATGCCTCGGTGGCGGTGTGGGATGCCATGCTGGCTCTGGAGGGCGCCCTTAAAGACCTTGTCGCCGAAGTGCCACCTCGCTTCTTCGGCCCTGAAGAGTTGTCGCGGACACTTCGTCGCATCAGGGAGGCTTCCAACCTCGCTCTGAACGCCGCAAAGTCTTTTGGGAATCATTGTTCCTTCATAACTTCGCACCTAGCCTTTGCGCTACTCCAGCACCGGGGCTGCCGGCATGTCGACGGGTTGGCTGACCCACAGTTGGAGATGCCGGCAGGGGCCGGGGTGATGTCCAACGCCGTACGCACTGTTCGTCCCGCCGTCCGAGCTTTCCACGAATGAATTTGGGACTATATCGGGGAGGCCGCGGTGAAGGTAGAGCTACGGCGGACCATGCGTGGCGAGGGGAACTTCGGCCAATGGCTTGATGAAGTGCCGTGGCAGGACAAAGGTGGTGTTGCCACCACAAGGCATGGCACGAACCCATAGGTGTGACGCCGTTGCAATGTATGCTCCCCTTCTGTTTTTTATGAATAAAGTGAAAGTTGCCACAGTGTTCTGACCGTGTGTATCGCTGTGCTTTGGGTAGCTACTTGATAAGGACCAATTGCTAGTCTATGACCTTGTGACCCGATGGCGTCTTTGGCACTGGTGGTGGGACAAGGATTCTTTGAACTTCTGGGCGGCCCGGGCATCCGTGGGCGAGACTCCAGCGCGGGCGTATGTTAAGGAGGAGCCAGCCGAGTAGCGGCTCTGAATACCTGAGGACGCTTGTACATTAAGTCCTTCCCGAACCCTGTTGTAAACACTTTGATGAATGCAAAACAGACTTTTGTTGAAGTACGCGCCCTCGTCACATTTCGCGATCGTGCTTGCCCCTGATCTATTCGTAGGACTTGGCACTCCATCCTTGCGCTTCGTTGCCGAGGTAGATGCGCGAGTGCTCCGTCCCCTACCCTTCGAAACGGTGGCGAAGAGTGTACTCCTCATGTCGTGCGGCCACTGATATGAAGGTGCTAGGACAATGACTGCCGCTCTTGTACTGAGCTTTTGGAGGAAATGAAGTCCTCCAGGACCCCGTTAAGCAGGCGCATCCCACGGAGGCTGACCCAAGGGCAGAGCTAACTCCCGGCGCTGTCCTCTTCATACGAGAAGCGAAGGAGTAGGGTGCGAGCGTTTCTTGGTGTCCTATCACACATGCGTGCACAGGGATGACTTCCGTACTTTCCATTGTGGAGCACGCACGGGGACAACATCCGCACATCTTATTTGTACTCCGTAGAGTGCACGCGGAGGCAAATCTCTGTTGCATCTTATTTATACTCCGTAGAGTGCGCGCGAAGGCAAGCCTCCGCTGCGTGTTATTTATACTCCGTAGAGTGCTCAGGGACAACATCTGCGTCTTATTTATACTCCGTAGAGTGCGCAGGGACAACGTCCGCGTCTTATTTATACTCCATAGAGTACGTGTAGAGACAACATCCACGCGTGCGCGGGAATAGCATCCGCATCTTTTTTTATACTTCAGGGAGTACACGTAGGGACAACATACGCACGTGCGCGGGAACAACATCCGCATCTTTTTTATACTCCGTAGAGTGCACGCAGAGGTGTCCCCCCACGTGTCTTTGTTTATACTCACAGAGAGTGTGCGTGTTTACCACGTGTCTTTGTTTATACTCACAGAGAGTGTGCGTGTTTACCACGTGTCTTTGTTTATACTCACAGAGAGTGCACGCGTTTACTGCGTGTCTTTGTTTATGCTCACGGAGAGTGCGCGTGTTTACCACATGTCTTTGTTTATACTCACAGAGAGTGCGCGCGTTTACCGCGTGTCTTTGTTTATACTCACGGAGAGTGTGCACATTTACCGTGTGTCTTTGTTTTATACTCACGGAGAGTGCACGCGGAGGCGAGCCTCCGCGCGTCTTTGCACGAAACAAGATGTGCGTCTTTGCAGAAAATAAGACAAGTTTTGCAAATAGTGGACTTTATTGATCTCCCGTTTGCGCGGGTGAGCAATTACCATAGACGGGATACTAACCACAAATCGCTCGAGGATGGGGATAGCAGCGACTGCTGTTGCCGTGGTGGCGAGGTAGGGCACGCGGGGGAACGCGGGGAGCCTTTGGTGCTGGAGCGATCTAGTGGAGGCCCGGTGGGGTGCTTCTTGGAGCCGCCGGGGGCCTTTGCGCTGCCACGTCCGCCTTAGGAATCCTGGTGGACCTCGCGATGTGGGCCTCGGTACTAAGCTCTATGTGTCGGGCTATGTCCTAGTCGCCGTGGGTGGTGATGATACCCCGTGGGCCCGGGAGCTTCATGCATAGAAAGCTGTGATGTGGGATCCGAAAGAATTGAGGGTTGGCCGCCCCAATATGGCGTTGTAAGGGTAAGGGATATCAACGACGTTGAAGGTGACGTCTTTGCTCCTCACGTTGTCGTCCCGACTAAAGGAGACCTGCAGGTATATCTGGCCCAACGCCCTCAGTGGCTAACCTCCGAAGCCCTGCAGGTATATCTGTATTAACTCCAATTTGAGCTGTTCAAATTTCTAAATTCTTCTAAAATCATAATCTATCCAAATATGCCCTCTATTTGAATTTTTGATTTTATTTGGATTTTTGTTTGTATTTATTTGTTTTGTTTGCTCCGTCTTTTCGCGCGTAGATTCCACCGTTGTCGAAGATCTCTCCACCCCGCAGCTAGATGACCCAGAGAGCGTGCAAGAAGGCAAGTCTCCTTTGATCATTTTGAACCTGTGTTTGTGAACTATTTTAAATTATTTTAAATTTATGTGCATCGCTATTTACATAGAATCTTAATTTTGTCTTAGCAAGATAGTTACTCCAATCATTGCTATGCCCTCAATTGAAATTGAATGCCATGTACCTTTGTAAACCTAGGATCACCTTTGTCTCAACAATGAGATTATTATTAAATCTTTGATAATTATTACAGCGGTAGTAAAATGCTTAGTCATGCTATTTAACCTTGGAATGGGAAATCTTATTTCATTCAATTAGTATTTATATTTAGAAGTTTGTGGCAAATGGAATTATCACTGTTCTTTTAAAAATAAAATAAAATGTGAAAGTTGGATTAGACTGGGGCGGATGGTTGGTTGGGATTGGTGCGGAAAGCATGAGATCTTGTAAAGTGTATGTTCCATCCTAGTCAATTAAGGACTGACGCTTGTGATTGTCCAGACTAAGCATTACCGTGCAACCCCAAGTCTATATGGGTTCGACTTAGCTGATTAACTTACGATAGTCTAGTTTAGGTGCCACCAATGGAACGTGGGTGCCAGGGATTTACTGGTTATTCACAATGAGGGACAGGGATGTACTGTACTCATATGGCGCAAGAGGGGGCTTCAGACTGGGTGGATGGAACCCTTCTGCGGTGAAACCTCAGCGGTTGGTGTCTAGCTAGACTAGAGTGAGAGAAAGGCTTTGTGATATTTTGTCTGTGTCTCATGCCAAAGGAAGCGTGGTGACTATTAAGATAATTTATCTCTTGGGGGTAAAGTTGTACAACCTCTGCAAAGTGTCAAACTATTCGAATAGCCGTGCCCACGGTCAAGGGCGGGCAAGGAATGCATTCACATGGTAGATCTTTGGTTTTCATTTTTTTTAGAAAAATAAAGTTTCGGTATTCTGAGAGTGGAGGGAACTCTCGGATGTTGCCCTGGCGGTTGGAGCCAGTGTGGGTGGTCGTAACCCAAAGTCTTGATCAGTTAGAATTGGTCAACTGGTGTTGGTGGATAGAACCTTCACTATAAAATTAATGGTAGTTTCTGTTAAGAGAATTACTTTAGTAAATTAGTGCCTTCAAAATTACTTAATGGTATTTAAACTAAAATATCGCTTTGTGCAAAATAACCATATAACCCTCCTTTGTTAAGCCTTGCATCTATTGCATTTTTCCCAAGACTTGCGGAGTACTTTATGTACTCACATGCTGCACTCAAAAATAATACTCAGAGGAATACGAAGCTCAAGAGGGAGACTATGACTACTTCTCGGGTGGATTCGACGAGGGATTCCTGGAGTACTAGGTCACGCTTCCCCAGTCAATTGCCTGTGGCGTATTGATGGGTCTCCGCTGGATTTATTTTTGCTTCCGCTATGTTTCGTGTGTGCGAGGTCTTGAAATCTCATTTGTAATAATGAGACCTTTCGGTCAGTACTCTCTATTATTGTAATAAAGCTTGGTTGGTTATGTAATCATTTCTGTTTAACTGTGTGCACTAGCTTTGATCTGGGACTAGTGCTGTAATACACAGAGGGTCCGGTTTGGAAATCCGGGGTCCCGACAGAGATGGTATCAGAGCCATTTTGATTGTAGGACGAGACCTAGATTAGAATGGTAAAACCTTATGGACTTATATTTATAAAAAGAGCTTATTAAAATTATATAAGCTTCGTTGCTTCTACTCTTTTCTTACTTAGTACCTCCTTCTTGTCCTTAAATTTCACTTGTTAAAACTTTTTACTAATCTTTTCTATTATTTCAACTTTGTAGATGGCCGATTCATCCTCTGCTAAGTCGTGGGACTATTACTCGCATGGCGAGAATGCTGGAGCATTTGTTAGCCTTCTCTGGCAGCTTATGCAATGTCTCGAGTATCGCCAGCCACCTATCTTTAGGGGGCGGAAGACTCGGATCCTGGATCGGGACTCTTGGTCGATGGAGGTATTCCTGTATGCACGGGATGAGGAATTCAACTCCCACACATACCCTATCGAGCATCCTCGGACTCGCTGTTACGATGCTATCCAGGACGCCGCTCGCCTCGCCATAGCTGACTTGTGCCATCTTCACAAGGAAGCTTTGCATTAGTCACCCTTTTGTTTCTTCATCACCCCTCGATATTCCAGCTGATGATCCTTGACTGTCGCATCAGGTGCAGCTCACTCAGGCGATGGCAGTCACCTACGCTAGAGCCTTGGAGGAGATTGGACAGCTTCGGATGCTTGTCACTTCCAGCTACCAGCACTCCGACACTCTTCGTGCTCAGCTTCGCCAGAGTTAGGAAGCAGAGTTCGAGCTGGGACGTCTCCGAGCTGCAGCTGACTACACACCGTCTTCACCCGTACCAGCCATCGTCCCCAACAACCAAGCGCCGACTCGACGTCCGGGACTCCACACCAGGCTCACAGCACGCAAGAAGGTGCGACGTCCGAGTCCTCTACCCGACATCGACATCGGCGAACCCAGCAAAAGACGCAGACTTTCCCGTTCCTGCTCTTGTTCACGGTCGACTGCCTCCAGTCGTAACCGTTCCCGTCCTCCACTTCCGCCACGTGTGATTGTTCGCAGTATCACGTGAACGAGCGCGAGGAGGACCCGGAGGAGGATCCCGAGGAGTGCATCTTCCTGGAGGATTAGTAGTAGGTTGAGTCAGTAGTACCCAAATAAATGTCCACGTCTTTAGAACGTTTTATATTATGTGTTGGTGTGCTAGATGGACTGTACCAAGCCTTTGTGCACTTGTGGTACAGCCATTCTTAAAACTATTTTGATTTTAATATAAGTTTCCTCTAAGTTGTTGCTTGCTTATTTCTTATGTGTTGGGTTGGGATGTTGTTAGTTCCCCTAATCTCTTACCTATGCTAGTTCCCCCTTACCTTTTGCTAACCCTGGAAACCACTTCAGATGGTGAACACAAGGAGCAACCCTGGCAGCAGCCATAATGCCAATGCCCAGCCAGACAAAAACATTCCACCACCACCTGCTCAAGCGCCTAACTTGGAGCAGATGATGGCTATGCAATTGCAACTACTCCAAGCCCTTGCCCAGAATCAAGTGCAGCAAGCTCTGTAGGCACCAAACCAGGCACCATAGTCTAAGTTGGGAGAATTTATGAGGACAAGACCCCCTACTTTTGCTGGTTCAGTGGATCCATTAGAAGCCGATGATTGGATCAAGGATGTGGAGAAGAAGTTGATCTTAGCTCGGTGTAATGATAATGAAAAGGTGTTGTATGCCGCCCACCAACTTAAAGGAATTGCTGCTAATTGGTGGGAAAACTACTGTGCTGCTCATCAAGACGTACAAGCCATCACATGGGCTGAATTTGTTGAGGCTTTCCGCACTGCACATATTCCTATGGGCATAATGGAAAAGAAGAAAAGGGAGTTTTACAAACTGCAGCAAGGAAACCTTAGCGTTTCGGAGTACCTGAATAGGTTCACCCAACTGTCCAGGTATGCACCGGAGGATGTTGCATCGGAGTCAACGAAGATTTGGAGGTTCATGCAGGGACTTGAACCCAACCTCAAGGTGCAGCTGGTGTCTAATGATTACCCAACATTCCAACATATGGTGAACAAGGCCCTCATACAAGAATATGCTCAACGTCAACTGTATGAGACTAGGAAGAGGAAATTTCAAGCTCAGCGGGGAGCAAGTAGTACTCGATTTCGTCCTAATCCACCCCAGTTCAATAAGCCCTCAGAGCCAAGTGTGCCAAGGACTCCATTTGCAGGACCCCGCCCAAATCCGCAAGCACCTCGGGCAAGCAGTGGTGGCCAACCACCGCAGAACAGGACTTCAGCGGCAGGAGTGCAGTGTTTTAACTGCAAGAACATGGGACATTATGCCAACAACTGTCCCCAGAAGTGCCCAGCTGTGACTGCTATTCATTTCAACCTAGGGACACACCAGCGTGAGCTCCAACTACAGGTCAAGGTCGTGGGGGCACCTCAAACTCCAAGGACTCCGCAGGCAATCAGCAGAGGACATCTTAATCATGTCACCGCGGAGGAAGCTCAGGATGCACCTGACGTAGTTCTGGGTAAGTTTCTTGTCAACTCAGTACCTGCATCAGCATTATTTGATTCTAGAGCTTCGCATTCTTTTGTGTCAAAAGATTTTGTTGAAAGATATAATTGGGATGTGCGTTTGCTAAAGAACCATATGTTAGTCCAATCACCTGAAAGGGAAATGAGGACTAACACAGTTTGCCCTAGCGCAACTGTAGATATAAATGGAGTAAAGTTCTTAGTGAATCTTATTATAATAGATTCCAAGAGCCTAGATGTAATACTTGGTATGGATTGGTTAACCAAGTATAAGGGACAGATAGATTGTGCCGATCGTGCTGTCACTCTTACCAATTCTGAAGGGATTCAAGTAAGGTATAAGTCAAATGCACCTACTCAGAAAAGATGTGGGTTAAATAGTTTGAAGGGAATAACTTTGGAAAAGGTGCCTATAGTAAGTGAATATCCAGATGTATTTCCTGAAGATTTACCCGGAATGCCACCAGACAGAGAAATTGAGTTTGTTATCAACCTAGTGCCTGGTACAGCTCCAATTTCCAAGAGACCTTATCGTATGCCTGCAAATGACTTGGCAGAAGTTAAGAAGCAAATTCAGGAACTGCAAGAAAAAGGTTTTGTAAGACCAAGTACTTCGCCCTGGGGAGCACCAGTACTGCTAGTGAAGAAGAAGGATGGTAGTCTTCGCATGTGTGTGGATTATCGATCCTTGAATGATGTGACCATTAAGAACAAGTACCCTTTGCCCCGAATAGATGATTTGTTTGATTAGTTGAAAGGTTCATGTGTCTTCTCCAAGATTGATCTTCGATCAGGTTATCATCAACTGAAGATAAGACCAGAAGACATACCAAAGACAGCATTTGCTACTCGTTATGGATTATATGAGTATACAGTGATGTCTTTTGGCCTAACCAATGCGCCCGCATATTTTATGAATCTGATGAATAAAGTGTTTATGGAATATTTGGATAAGTTTGTGGTAGTGTTCATTGATGACATTTTGATATACTCCCGGAATGAGGAAGAGCATGCCGAACATTTGAGGATAGTTTTGGAAAAGTTCAGAGAACACATATTGTATGCCAAGTTTAGCAAGTGTGAGTTCTGGTTGAAGAAAGTAGCTTTCCTAGGTCATGTGATTTCTGCAGGAGGAGTGTCTGTAGATCCCGACAAAGTAAATGATGTGCTCAATTGGACACAACCAAAGTCAGTATCCGAGATCAGAAGCTTTTTGGGATTGGCCGGTTATTATCGTCGCTTTATTGAAGGTTTCTCCAAGCTTGCAAGACCTCTCACACAATTGCTAAAGAAGGAAAAGAAGTTTGAATGGAGTAAATCGTGTGAGGATAGTTTTCAAGAGCTGAAGAAGAGGTTAACTTCTGCACCAGTGTTAACACTTCCGAATATTAGAAAGGATTTTGAAGTCTTCTGTGATGCATCAAGGCAAGGACTAGGCTGTGTTCTTATGCAAGAAGGAAAGGTAGTGGCCTATGCTTCAAAACAATTGCGACCCCATGAGGGGAATTATCCAACCCATGATTTAGAGCTTGCCGCCGTCGTGCATGCTCTAAAAATATGGAGGCATTATTTGATCGGTAATCGCTGTGAGATCTATACGGATCACAAAAGTTTGAAGTATATATTTACCCAACCCGATCTCAATATGAGGCAGAGGAGATGGCTTGAGCTAATAACAGATTATGATGTCGGAATACATTATCATCCAGGAAAGGCCAATGTAGTAGCTGATGCCTTGAGCAGAAAGAGTTACTGTAGTAAACTGTTGATTAAAGACAGTATGCCTGCACTTCAAGAAGAATTCCAGCGGCTCAATTTAGAAGTAGTAGAGGAAGGATTCCTGGCTACTTTGGAGGTTCAACCAACTCTAGAGGACCAGATCAAGGCAGCTCAAAAAGAGGGAAAGTATGTCCAGAAAATTAAAGAAAACATGAAGAAAGGGAAAGCACCAGAATTTTCAGAAGATGAAGAAGGTATCATTTGGTTTGGGAAAAGAATTATTGTACCTGAGAAGAAAGAAATAAAGGAATTAATTTTGAAGGAAGCCCATGAATCTGGATATTCAATTCACCCTAGAAGTACAAAGATGAAGGGTATTGGTGGTCAAGCATGAAAAGAGAGATTGCCGAGTACGTAGCTCTGTGTGATGTGTGCCAACGGATTAGAGCTGAACATCAGAGACCTGCCGGACTTTTGCAACCTTTGCAGATACCTGAGTGGAAATGGGAAGAGATTGGTATGGATTTTATAACCAGATTACCAAGGACAAAATCAGGGCATGATTCAATTTGGGTTATTGTGGATCATCTGACAAAAGTCGCACATTTCAGTCCAGTAAAGACAACATATTCAGGGGATAGACTCGCAGAGTGGTATATGTCAAGAATCGTGTGTTTGCATGGAGTTCCAAAGAAGATTGTGTCAAATCGAGGATCTCAATTCACCTCAAGATTTTGGCAGAAGCTACATGGACTTTTGGGCACAAATCTAAATTCCAGTACAGCATATCATCCACAGACAGATGGTCAAACAGAAATAGTAAATCAAATTTTGGAAGACATGTTGAGAGCTTGTGTCCTAGTGGACAAGACTAATTGGGATCAAAGTTTGCCCTATGCAGAGTTTTCCTATAACAACAGTTATCAATCCAGCTTACAAATGTCTCCGTTTGAAGCTTTGTATGGCAGAAAATGCAGGACACTGTTATATTGGAAAGAAACAGGAGAAGGACAAGTGTTTGGACCAGATGTGTTGAAGCAAGCAGAAGAACAAGTTCGCCTAATTCAGGATATATTAAAAACAGCTCAAACTAGGTAGAAAAGCTATGCGGACAACCGTCGAAGAGCATTAGAGTTTGTACCTGGAGATCATGTTTATCTGAAAGTTTCGCCTCTCAAGGGAATGCGACATTTTGGAGTTAGTCGAAAGCTTGCCCCTAGGTTCATTGGACCATTTCCTGTTACAACAAAAAGGGGAGAAGTTGATTACCAGTTGAAGCCACGCCGGCCCATCCCACCATCCGCGCCCCGCTCCTGCTGCCGCCCGGGCCCGCTTGTCAGCCCTTTCTTCCCCCTCCCGCGTGCCTCCTTCCTTCTTCTCCCTCCCTCTTTCCTTCTTTACTCCGGCCCACGAGACCCCTTACTCCATTCACCCGGGACATACTAAAATGTACCAAGACCTTAGAGAAAGTTATTGGTGGGTTAGCATGAAAAGGGAGATTGCTGAATTCATAGAAGCCTGTGACACCTGCCAGAAGGTCAAAGCAGATCATCAGAAACCTGCAGGATTGTTACAACCCTTGCCAATTCCGAATTGGAAGTGGGAAGATATAGGCATGGACTTCATTACTGGACTACCCAGAACACAGTCCGGTTACGACTCCATCTGGGTCATCATAGACAGATTAACCAAAGTAGCACATTTCATACCAGTCAAGACTACCTATTCGGGAAGCAAGTTAGCAGAAATATATATGGCTAGAATTGTATGTCTGCATGGAGTTCCCAAGAGAATTGTGTCAGATCGAGGAAGCCAGTTCACCTCTAGGTTCTGGCAGAAGCTGCATGAGGAACTTGGTGGCCGACTTAATTTCAGCACAGCCTATCACCCCCAGACCGATGGCCAGACAGAGCGAGTTAATCAGATATTAGAGGATATGTTGAGAGCTTGTGCGTTGGATTTTGGCACTAGCTGGGATAACACCCTGCCTTACGCTGAGTTCTCTTACAACAACAGCTATCAGTCTAGCCTGCAAATGGCGCCGTTTGAAGCACTGTATGGAAGAAAGTGCCGAACCCCGCTTCTTTGGGAGCAACCTGAAGAGACCCAAGACCCTACCCCGAGCCTACTCCAAGACTCTGAGGAGAAGGTGAGAAAAATTAAGGAACGACTCCGAATAGCCCAGTCCCATCAAAAGAGCTATGCTGACAACCGACGGCGTGATTTGACCTTTGAGGTAGGCGATTTAGTCTATCTAAGAGTGTCCCCGCTTCGTGGAGTAAAAAGGTTTCAAACAAAAGGAAAGCTCGCACCAAGGTTTGTGGGGCCATTCAAGATTTTGGAGCGTAAAGGAGAAGTTGCTTACCAGTTGGAATTGCCGTCAACCTTGTCAGGGGTGCACAACGTCTTTCATGTCTCGCAACTCAAGAAGTGCCTTCGAGTACCCACAGAGCAGGCAGAACTCAAAACTCTTGACTTACAAGAAGACCTCACCTATCGAGAGCATCCTATCAAGATCCTTGAGACATCAGAGCGCCAAACCAGAAGGAAGTCAATTCGTTTTTGTCGAGTGCAATGGAGTAATCATACCGAAGATGAAGCCACTTGGGAAAGAGAAGAGGACCTGAAAGCCAACCATCCCCACCTCTCCTGCTAGCCTGTTCGAATCTCGGGGTCGAGATTCTGTTAAGGGGGGTAGGTTTGTAACATCCCAAATTTTCCTTGGAATTTTAAAAATTATTTAAAGGTTAAAGAGTATTTTAAAAGGAAAGTCAAAATTTAAAACTTATTACAGTCAAGGTATTGAAATTGTTTGTTTGGGTTCCAAATAATTTTAGAAGCTTCTGTGAATTTTTATGAAATTTTTGGGATTTTTTTCATATTTTTCTGGGCTATATTGAATTTCTTAGCCTTTTCTGAAAATCAAAATAAAAAGTTTAAAAATCAAAACCCCCCTCCTCCCTCCTCCGGCCACCACGTGGACGGCCAGATCGCCCGGCCGATCCCGCCTCCCCCTCCTTCCCGCCTGCCACTTGTCCGGCCCAGATCGGCCGATCCCCGCTCGCCCGGCCCAATCCGCCGTCTGCCTCGCGCCCGCGCCCGCCGCCCGATCTCCCTCTTCTCGCGTGGCGCCATCCTGGCCGCCCGCGCCCCCTCTCTCGCTGGCCGCCCGGACCCACCTGTCAGGCGCGTCTCCCTCCCCGCGCCACCTTCCTTTTCTCCCCTCCCCTTTCCTTCTTTGCTCCGGCCGCCTGAACCGCGTCAGATCCATTCTTTCCTTCGTTGCCTTCCCCGGTTTGGAAGCCGTGCGCGCCAACGGGATTAAATTCCCCAATCCCCGCGCCCCTTCTTTCCTTCTGCGCCCTCCCCCTTCCTTCTTCCCCCTCCCTTTCCTTTCCGCCGCCCGCCATCTCCGGCGAGGAATCCCCGCCAGCTCCCCCTCCCCGACCCTTATAAAAGCCCCTCCCCGGCCTCCCCTCTCCCTGCACCACCTCCCTCCGCTCCCTTCTCCCTCTCCAGAGCACCGTAGCGCCCTCGCGTCGTGCGCCCAAGCCTCCGAGCGCCGGAGCTCCTCCGGCGAGGAATTGCAGCCGTCTCCGGCGTCCTCATGCCCCGCCACCACCTCCCTTGGCCTCCCCGCGCCCGTGCGAAGACCCTCCGCCCCTCGGCCGCGCCTCTCCGCCACCGGAGCCCCGTCGCCGCCGTAGCCCGAGCCGCGCCACCGCTTCTCCTCGTCGCCGACGTGCCTCCGGTCGCCCACGGTGAGCCCGCGCATCATCCCTGGGTCCCCCACATGCCCCTCTCTCTCCTGCGCCCCTCGCCGCCGGCCGCCGCTCGCCGGAGCGCCGGCGAGCACGCCGTGCCCGAGCGCCACGACCGGTCAACGGCCACGTCAGCTCGCCCGACACGCGTGGCAGCACGGGTGGCAGCCCGGTGGACGCCACCGCGGCATCTCCCTGCCCCGTCAGCACCCGCGCCACCTCGGCCATGTCTCCTCTCGGTGAACTCAGTCCATGGACCCGGGCCCACACGTCAGTGGGCTGTCCGAGAATCTCCCCAGGGCTGACGTCAGCTGGCTCAATAAATCCCTATTTTCCCGTTGAAAAATAATTCCACAGAAATTAAATTCCCTGCTGACGCAATAATTCAGATTTTCCTTTAGGAAAATAATTCCAGAAATTCCTC
Source organism: Dendrocalamus latiflorus (assembly GCA_017311315.1). Lineage (NCBI taxonomy): Eukaryota > Viridiplantae > Streptophyta > Magnoliopsida > Poales > Poaceae > Dendrocalamus > Dendrocalamus latiflorus. Next base: position 30,400,460 of record CM029627.1, on the reverse strand, counting down.
TTTTTCTTTTTCCCTGAATTTAAACTTCCCGGAGCCCGTTCTTCTTCATCCTAACTCCGATTTAGCCCATTCAAATTTCTAAATTCATCAAAAATTCCCCTATATCCATTTCTGGCCTCAATGCAAATTTTTGAAGTCAATTTGAATTTATTTGGGTTTTATTTGAGTTATTTTCACGTGTAGACTGCGACGATTCCGGAGAATTCTTCGATGACGATTCACACCCACTTGAGGAGCAAGGCAAGTCACACTCCTTGATCATATTGATCCCAGAATTTCAAATAAAATTATGTTGTTTTAAATTATATTGCATGCGTACTTTTATTCAATGTATTTCAATCCAGTTTTAAATTTAGTTAATACCCACTTGTTAATTCTTCCTTTGACATTACAAACCCTTATACCTTGTCACCCTAGAATTAAACTCTGGTTAGTACACTAGTATTAGCTAGAGAATTTCATAACAAATGCTTAGACCTGCTTAGATATAATCTTGGATTTGGGATACCTTTTCACATAAAATGATAAGCTTTTGAACTGTATTCTTGACTTCGGTGAGTCAAGAAGGATTATGAAATATTTTTGAAATAAAATATAAAATCTGGTTTAGACTTAGGCTAGTGGTTAGGTGGTGGGTGCAGGCATGCACTGTTCTTCGGAGACACAGTGTTGATTGTCAGGCACAGGGGGTATGTGGTTGAGCCTAAGTCAATTAAGGACCGGTCTGTGAGCTACTGTTGCAAAGCCCTAACGTACTACCACAAGGCTGGTATGGGACAGCCCTGGCTGAATAATTTGCGAGTCCCAACCTGGGTCATGTCGTAGGATGAAAGTAAGCGTGGCATAGGCCATGAGAAGTCTCACTCGGCTCAAGAGGGGGTCCCGGTCTGGTAGAGTCCTTACTGGGGTGAAACCTTAGAGTTGGCTTGGCCAGGTTGGCGGCTTTGCATTGTAAAGGCCTTGTCACGACTCCTAACCGCACACCTAAGGAAGTGTGTAATCTAGTGGTAAAACGGGATAATCGTGTCTTGTGGGTAAAGCTGTACAACCTCTGCAGAGTGTATAATCTATCCTGGATAGCCGTGCCCACGGTCATGGGCATGCTGAGTAAAGTTTTTCATGGATTAGACCTCGGTTTTAAAATGATTTATAAAACCTTGTGGTCGGAGCCACGTGAAATCTTTTGGAAAAGATGGACCGGGTGGGATGCCCGAGAATAGGTTAGTGTTTGGTCGGAGCCTGCACTAACGGTAGTAATTTTAATTGCAGTTATTGTTTTTACTTACTGTATTAAATTCAGCAGTTTCAATCTAGTTATTGTATTCTTTTAAATGCTATTTTCTGCGCAACTAACCCTATATGCCTTCCTTTGTGGCCTTAAGCATTATATTGCATTTTTCCCGTGTGGCTTGCGGAGTACAAGTTTGTACTCATTCTTGCTGTCTCATCGCAGAGGAGGACTACGATGACTATGGTGAGGACAAGGACGAGTAGGACACGTCTTGCCATCGTTTGCCTGTGGGCAGACTTGGGCTTCGCTTTTTCCAGCTTGCTTCCGCAGTTTCTTTTGCTATGAATAATGTTTGCCAATGAGCGATGATGTAAACGCTGTCCATAAGGCCATACTCTTTTAAGTGGAATAATATTGTCATATTGCTTGATATTTATTCTTTGTTATCCGCTGTGTGCACTAGTTGATCCTGGACTAGTGCGATTTACACAGAGGATCCTGGAGTTGTCGCTCCGGGTTCCGACAAAGATGGTATCAAAGCCCTAATGACCCCAAGACGTGACCGTAGATATAATAGAACTGGATTATCCTAAGGAGCTATTTCTACAAACTTAATTTTCAAAAGCTCTCGTAATTTCTTAACTCATTTCTATTTGTTTTTCTTCAAAAGTGGTTTTCTAACATTTACCTTCTTCAAAAATTGTAGATGGCCGAGACCCCTACCCACTCCACCTTTGGCACCCAAGCTGGATACTTAGTCAACTGCCTTTGGGACCTTCTTCAAAAGTTGGGATTCGAGGCACGCCCAGTTTACCATGGTTACCTGCATAACATCGGGTAACAAGAGTCTTGGAGAGTAGAAGTTCGGATCTACGCCAGGATCGGAGACACAGCTGCTTTCCACATCTTCGATGCTCCGCAGAGACGGGATACCTTTTTCACCGGTATTCAAGATGCTGCACGCGAGGCCATTCGTCAACTAAGGGAGCTCTACGCCCGAGAACTTCGAAACACCGAGTTCCGGTATTACCACTGGAGATATCCTGCAAGCTTCACCAGCATCTTTGCATCCACAGAGATGGAAGATAACCCCCGGCTCAAACAACAAGTGGAATTGACGCGGTCTCTGGACTACGCTTATCAAGCCACTTTGGATGAACTAAGCTACACCACATTCAAACTTCAGCGAGCCAAGGCAGAGTTAGCTGCACTATGGGTTAGTGATGAGAGTTCTTCAACCACTGAATCCAACTTTGAGACCCCACCCAAGAAGCGTCGCACCGGGGACAAGACCAAGTACTTAGCCCAGTTTCAGCCAGCACCCTAGGATGCCTTAGAGTTACAATAATAATGTAATAAATTAGCGTTGTTAGTGAGCTACGAATCCTTTGTCGTCAGCCACAACCTTAGTCTATTGCTATTCGAAGTTGCTTATTAATAATATTCGAAGTTGCTTTTGTTTATCGTTATCTTTGTGGTGTTCTTTGGTTGTTTTGGGATGGGCATACAAACCTCTCTTAGCAAATCTATCCCTAACTCTCCTGAAGCATCAAGCAGATGGTAAACACCCGGAACAACGGCAATGGCGCCCACAACAATGAGATTCCCCCGCCTCCTCCAACCAACGGACCCGATTGGGCCCAGATGATGGCTAACCAAAATCAACTCATTCAGCTGCTGGTCCAGACCATAAATAACCCTGCCCCATCAAATCCTGCTGCAATCACTCAAACACCTACACCCCGCCTTTCGGAGTTTATGAGAATGCGTCCTCCAACTTTCAGCAGCAGTGCCGACCCAATGGACGCGGACGACTGGCTGCGAGCTATCGAGAAGAAGCTAGACATCCTTCAGTGCAGCGACAGGGAGCGAGTTCTGTTCGCCTCCCATCAATTGAATGGGCATGCTTCGGAGTGGTGGGATACTTTCACCACCGCTCATGGTAACGCACAGGCTATTACTTGGGAGGAGTTTAGGTGCAACTTCCGAAAGGCCCATATCCCGACTGGCACCATCACCCTTAAGAAGAAGGAGTTCATGACACTTCGTCAAGGAGGACGTACCGTTAGTGAATATCTGTAGAAATTCAACCAGCTGGCCTAGTACGCTCCCGAGGATGTGGCCACGGATGAGGCCAAGCAGGAAAGGTTTCTCGAAGGCCTCAATGACACCATAGCTGTGCAGTTGATCTCCCATGACTACGCCGATTTCCACCAGCTTGTTAGCAAGGCTATCCGTCAGGAGGGCAAGCAAGTAGAAATTGAAAGCAGGAAGAGGAAGATGGCTGCTCAAAGGGTTAATCCCGGTGGTTTTCCCAAGGCCCGCAATACTCCACCCCAGCCAAGTAACTTCAGGACTCTGGTGAATCGGGCACCGCAGCAAGCCAATCGCTCTACCCCACCGCTTTCACGTGGAACACCTGCTGGAGACCAAGTAACCAAGAATTCTACACCTGCTGATGGAGTAACTTGCTTCTACTGCAAGGAAGCTGGACACTTCGCCAAGGCCTGTCCCAAGAAGCTGCAAGCCATGGCCAACACAGGAAGCCAAAACTCGGGGCAAGTCTCCAAAAAGCCCCAGGCTTTCATGAAGGGGCATGTGAATCACATCACGGCCGAAGAAGCTGTCAACGCACCGGACGTCGTCTTGGGTACGTTTTTGGTTAACTCAGTACCAGCTTCAGTTTTATTTGATTCCGGAGCATCGCATTCCTTCATTTCTAAAGCTTTTGTGGATAAGAATGGGATGGGTTCGGTTCCTCTTAGTTTTCCCATGCTAGTTCAATCCCCTGGAGCGGAAATGAGAACAAAAACCTTATGCCCAAAAGTGAATATGCTCATAGAGGGAATACCATTCATCGCCGATCTGATAATTTTAGAATCCCAAGGGCTGGATGTTATTCTTGGAATGAACTGGCTTTCCACGAATAAAGGGCATATTGATTGTGCCACCCGATCCATCACCCTCACCAATGGTCAAGAAGTAGAAGTGACTTTCACCCCAGCCATCCCAAGAGTTGAGGAGTGTACCCTTAACAAACTTCAAGAAGTGGGGGAAGTACCCATTGTTAGCGAATACCCTGATGTATTTCCAGAAGACCTTCCGGGAATGCCTCCCGACAGGGACATTAAGTTCATGATTGACTTAGTCCCTGGCACCGCTCCTATTTCCAAGAGACCATATAGGATGCCCGCCAACGAGCTAGCCGAACTGAAAAAGCAAATACAAGAGCTAGAGGATAAAGGCTATGTTCGACCAAGTTCATCTCCTTGGGGAGAACCCGTTCTCTTTGTCAAGAAGAAAGATGGCAGTATGAGGATGTGTATCGACTATCGAGCACTCAATGAAGCCACCATCAAAAACAAATATCCTTTGCCTAGAATCGACGACCTGTTCGACCAGTTGAAAGGAGCCAGAGTGTTCTCTAAGATAGACCTCAGATCAGGATATCATCAGCTAAAGATTAGGGAGGAGGATATACCCAAGACTGCCTTCTCCACTCGTTATGGTCAATATGAATTCACCGTTATGTCCTTCGGATTGACGAATGCACCCGCTTACTTCATGAGTCTAATGAATAAGGTGTTCATGGAGTATTTGGATAAATTCGTAGTGGTCTTCATTGATGACATTCTCATCTACTCTAAGGACGAGAAAGAGCATGAGGATCATCTCCAAATGGTCCTGGAACAATTGATAAAACATCAACTCTACGCCAAGTTCAGCAAGTGCGAATTTTGGCTAAGTGAAGTGGCCTTTTTGGGACACGTAATATCTGCGGAAGGAGTTGCAGTAGATCCTTCAAAAATTGAGGCGGTAGTAGATTGGAAGCAACCTACCTCGGTGACAGAAGTTAGAAGTTTTCTTGGACTCGCTGGATATTATCGCCGTTTCATAGCAGGATTCAGCGAAATAGCCAAGCCTATGACCCAACTCCTGAAGAAGGATAAGAAATTCGAATGGACAAAAGCCTGTGAGCAAAGTTTTCAGACCCTCAAAAAGAGATTGGTGACTACTCCAGTACTTGTTTTGCCCGACATCCACAAGGACTTTGAGGTATTTTGTGACGCCTCCCGGCAAGGACTGGGATGTGTCTTGATGCAAGAAGGCAAAGTGGTAGCCTATGCGTCTCGCCAGCTAAGGCCGCACGAGTGCAATTATCCTACCCAGGACTTAGAATTGGTAGCCGTGGTCCATGCCTTGAAGATTTGGCGACACTACCTCTTAGGTAAACGTTGCGAGATCTATACTAACCATAAAAGCCTGAAATACATTTTCACCCAGGCAGAGCTCAACCTAAGGCAACGCCGATGGATGGAGTTGATCAAAGACTATAATATCGGGATACACTACCACCCGGGCAAGGCTAATGTCGTAGCAGATGCATTAAGCAGGAAGGCCTATCCATTGCCAGAAGAAGTCCAAACTCAACTTCAGGAAGAAATTGCCCGTCTAAATTTAAACCCAGCCTCAAGAAGCATACTTTCTGTCCTAGAAGTCCAACCAACCTTGGCGGACCAAATCTATGAAGCACAAAAAGTAGACGAAGACATTCAGGAGATCAGAAAGAACATGAGACGGGGTAAAGCTATAGGATTCAGTGAGGATGAACGTGGAACAGTTTGGTATGAAAACCGTATCTGTGTACCCAACAATCAACAAATTAAAGAGATGATACTGCGAGAAGCCCACGAGACCCGTTACTCCATTCACCCGGGATGTACTAAAATGTACCAAGACCTTAGAGAAAGGTATTGGTGGGTTAGCATGAAAAGGGAGATTGCTGAATTCATAGAAGCCTGTGACACCTGCCAGAAGGTCAAAGCAGATCATCAGAAACCTGCAGGATTGTTACAACCCTTGCCAATTCCGAATTGGAAGTGGGAAGATATAGGCATGGACTTCATTACTGGACTACCCAGAACACAGTCCGGTTACGACTCCATCTGGGTCATCATAGACAGATTAACCAAAGTAGCACATTTCATACCAGTCAAGACTACCTATTCGGGAAGCAAGTTAGCAGAAATATATATGGCTAGAATTGTATGTCTGCATGGAGTTCCCAAGAGAATTGTGTCAGATCGAGGAAGCCAGTTCACCTCTAGGTTCTGGCAGAAGCTGCATGAGGAACTTGGTAGCCGACTTAATTTCAGCACAGCCTATCACCCCCAGACCGACGGCTAGATAGAGCGAGTTAATCAGATATTAGAGGATATGTTGAGAGCTTGTGCGTTGGATTTTGGCACTATCTGGGATAACACCCTGCCTTACGATGAGTTCTCTTACAACAACAGCTATCAGTCTTGCCTGCAAATGGCGCCGTTTGAAGCACTGTATGGAAGAAAGTGCCGAACCCCGCTTCTGTGGGAGCAACCCGAAGAGACCCAATGTCGGGACCCGGAGCAACAACTCCAGAACCCTCTGTGTTAATCGCACTATCCCAGGAAAAGCTAGTGCACACAGTATCACAAAGACAAATATCATGCGTAATGACAAACTTTATTAAACTAATATGAGCCTGATGGCCAAAGTTTACAATAATAGCAAAAGAAGACAACGGAAGGAAAACATAAAGTAGCAGCCCATCCAGCCTTCCCACAAGGCGAATGACTGTAAGACGTGGCCTAGTCGCAATCCTCACCGAAGTCGTCGAAGGCTTCCTCTGAAAGAGTTAAATTGAGCAACACGAGTACGAAAAAGTACTCCACAAGTTACACCAGGAGATTAACAGAATTGATGCATGCATATGGAGTATCAAAGGAAGGCATAATATGGTTAATTTGCATGAAAGGCGACATTGAAGTAAATATCATAAGTAAGTGCAAAAGCTGAATTTGATACATTAAGTAAAACAATGTTGTAAACAAGATAGATACCGTTAGTGCAGGTCCATCCCCCACACTAACCTAACCACGGGCATCCCACCCGGACCATCTTTCCAAAAGATATCATATGGATTCCATCCATCCATACACTTTTAAAATTTCTCATGGATTCCATCCATCCACAAGGTTTTGCAAACCATTTTGAAAACCAAAGTCTAATCCGTGAAAAACTTCACTTAGCATGCCCATGACCGTGGGCACGGCTATCCAGGATAGGTTATACACTCTGCAGAGGTTGTACAGCTTTACCCACAAGACATGATCATCCCGGTTTGCCACGCGAGTTACACACTTCCTTAGGTGTGCGGCGAGGAGATCATGACAAAGCCTTTACAATGATCCGTTGTCAACATAATCACGCCGCCACTAAGGTTTCACCACAACATGAATCCACATGCTGGAGCCCCCTCTTGTGCCATGTGAGGCTTCTCACGGCCTACGCCGCGCTCACATTCAGCCTATAGTGGGATTAAGTTGGAACTTCACAAATTATTCGGCCAGGTCTGTCCCATACCAGACTTGTGGTAGTACGATAGGGCTTGCAATAGTAGCTCACAGACCGGTCCTTAACTTGACTTAGGCCTACCCGCATACCCCTTGTGCCTGGCAGTCAACAACGAGTCAACGAACTACGATGCATGCCAGCAAGCACCCACCACCATACCAATGCCTAAGTCTAAGAGCAGGTTTTATAATTTGTTTGAAAACATCTCAATATCATTCTTGACTCACCAAAGTCAAGAATACATTCGAAAACTTTATCATTTTATGTGAAACAATTCTTCCCACCCGAATTATTCTAAGCCTGGCTAAGCAATTCCATAAAATGTTCTAGTTAATACTAATGTACCAACTAGGTTTTCATCTAAGGTGACAAGGTATGATCGTTCAATATCAAGATTGGCCATACAAAGGAAATTGGGTGTAACTAAAGTTTTAAGCACATTTGAACTAATTTGAATAAAAGTACGCATGCATAATAATTTTAAAAACAACATAAATAGTTTAAATTACTGGGAGCAATATGATCAAAGGTGTAACTTGCCTTGCTCGAAGTCTTGCTGCGATTCGTCGAAGAAATACTCTCCGAATTCGTCGAAATCTACGCGCGAAGAACCAAACAAATAAATTCAAATAAAATCGAAATAAAATCTAAAAATTATAAAATATATACTGGGAGATAGAGTATGATTTTATAAGAATTTAGAAATTTGAATCACTGGATTCGGTGTTCGGACGACAGAGAACGAGCAATTGGAAGTTTGAATGGATTGGAAATTCCAGAAAATGCAAAACGAGGGAATATTCTCTGGAATCTTATTTTTGGCTGATTTTTGGGGTTTATTGGAGTGTATGACGTGTGGGGCCCGGTTGTCATTGGTGCAGATTTTTATTTTAATATTTTATGACAAGTGGGTCCCGCTTGTCATTGACTAGAGGTGAACCAAAAATTTTGGCCAAAGCCCAACCGAAATTGCTTTGCCCAGGACTTGAACTCACAACCTCATGCATGCATGCCTTAACTTGTCTCCCCTAGCCAAGTGGGCATTTGATATTTCATGACTAGGAAGCATCAACAATACCAAATAAACAAGGATTAACATGGTTGAAGAAGGAATCATGGAGGGGAGACACGGGGGCGCGCGCGGGGCGGCTCACCGGCAGCCGGCGGCGGGGGTGCCCGGGGCGGCCGGCGGCGGCGGGAGGCGGTGGTGGCGGCGGTTCGGGGTGGGGCGGCCGGAGGGAGGTGGCCGGGCGGCGGCGGAGGCGGTCGGTGGGAGGTGGCGCACGGCGGCGGGAGAGGTGGGAGGCGGGAGCCAGCCGAAAGGAGGGGGAGGGGAGAGAATGGTGGGAAGATGCCAATTTATAGAAAGAGAAGGGAGAGGAAGGTGTTTCGGTTTTGAGAGGATTAAAGGATGGGAAACGGCCGGGAGATTGATGAGGGTGATTAGAGCGTCTGTTTCCATGCTTTAATCGGGAGTTAAGAGGGAGAAACGGTGGAATTTCGAAGCTTTTAATTGTCATATGGTGGAGGAGAGAGAGGGTTAGGGGAGGAAGGAGAGGTTGAAGAAACATATGACATGTGGGGTCCATATGTCATAGGGAGAGAGAGGAAGTGAAGGGGTACGGGCCGTCGGATTTGCGAAACGTGGCAAGTGGATGTTTTATGGCTCTTGGATGGTTATGAAGGGGTAAGTGATCTTGTGTGGCTAGGATTAAAACGTGGAGAGAGATTGATTCAATCTGAGAGCGACACGTGGCGGGCTTGGATGAATTTGATTTTTATTTTTGGAATAAAATTTCAGAAAATACTAGAAATTTTACAAACACTTGGAAAAATAATATTTAATGTCTAACAATTCCAGACAAATCATAAAATATTCCTGCAAGCATTTTAGACTTAGGAAAAATATTTTTAATTTCAGATTTTCATTTAATAATTTTATAAAATACTTTTTAACCTTTAAAATTGATTTTTAATTCCAAAACATTCTCACAAACTAATTAAAAATTCAGGGAAGGCTAGGAAAAACAAAATAAACTCTTTTTGGCTTTAATAAAATACTTTAAATTCATTTTCTTGCTTTAGACTTTGAAATAAAATCCAGATAAATCCAAATAAACTCCAGAAAATCAATAAAATGCAAATAAAATCTTCAAAATTTAGGCAACCAAAGAACACTTTATTTTATTTTAAATTAAATTAATTAAAAAAATTTACTGAAATTTTTAAAATAAACAGCTGGGCTGTTACAAACTACCCCCCTTAAAAAGAATCTCGTCGCCGAGATTCGCACGGGCTAGCAAAGAAATAGGCTTGGATCTTACTCTGTGTGGCTTGAGTGGAGATCTGGTTCAAGCGTCCCTTTGCAAACTTCTGTGACCTTCTGTTCGCGGTCTGAAGGTTGTTGGTGGTTGGTGTTCCAGATATACTGTTCTTCACTGGTGGCTGTTTCTTGGGGCAATTATTGGCATAGTGTCCCGTCTCATGGCAGTTAAAACATGTAACTCCTTCTACAAGGTTATGATCCTTCTGTGGAACTCCAACTGTGAAAGCTTTATTGTCCTCGGTGTTGGTGGAAGTATTAGTTGGTACTAGTTCTTTTGTTGGTGATGATGGTTGGAATGTGTTGGCCTGCGGTAGGGTTCTTCTAACCTTGGAAAAGTCTTTGGGGTTCATGTGCTGGCCAAACATCCGTCTCTTTCGATTCTCTATTTCCTGATGCTTGGACTCCTGACGGATAGCCTTGCTGGCCAGTTGGTGGAAATCATCGTAGTCGTTGGAGAGGAGTTGAACTGACAAGTCATCGTTGAGTCCTTCTAGGAACCTTTCCTGTTTGGCTTCATCTGTAGCGACATCTTCAAGTGCATAGCGTGCCAGTTGGTTGAACTTTTGCAGGTATTCATTCACCGTACGGTTTCCTTGTCGCAGAGCTCTGAATTGCTTCTTCTTCAAAGTGATGGTGCCAGACGGAATATGAGCCTTGCGGAAACACTGCACAAACTCATTCCATGAAATGGCCTGAGAGTTGGCATGAGAAGCAATCAAGGTATCCCACCACTCGGATGCAGGTCCATTTAATTGGTGAGAAGCAAACAAGACTCTTTCTCGATCAGTGCATTGTAGAATATCCAATTTCTTGCCAATCGCGCGAAGCCAATCGTCAGCATCCATTGGCTCGGTGTTGCTTGAGAAGGTCGGAGGCCTTATCCTCAAAAATTCTGACATCCGGTTTTGAGGAGCTTGAGCTGGTGGCTGAGGAGCTTGCTGAGCAGGGTTGTTGATAGCTTGAGCTAACAGTTGAATCAACTGGTTTTGATTTGCCATCATTTGAGCCCAGTCAGGTTCAGCTGCTGGTGGAGGCGGAGGAATAGGGGCAGACTAACTTCCTTGAGCGTCGTTGTTGTCATAGGGGTTGCCTTCAATAGAATTCCTTCTTGTGTTCACCATCTTGCTAAAGTTTAGGTGAGAAGAGAGTTAAGACAAAGGAGGGGAAGGGGTTGTTTTTGCCCAACACAAAACACTGACTTAGCAAAACTTTTATTTAAGCAAACAATAGTTATGGCTGCCGACAAAAGGGAAAAATGACAGCGCATAACCTCATCTACTGTCTAGCTTAACAACTTAACCTAAAAGGATAAGGGTTGTCTTGGAGCGATCGTTCGCAGCTCTCGAGGTACGAAGCATGATCCTTCAAAGCAGTGGCGGAGGCGATGAATCCGGACTACTGACCATCTATAGTTGTTTTGAGCAAGGGAAGATTTAGAAATGGGTTTTCAAGTAATGACATAAAGATAAGGGAGAATTAAAAGATGAGAGTAAGCAAAGATTAAGAGATAAGGGTAGCATAGATTGAGAGGTAAGAATAAAAAAACTTTTGAAATTACTTGTTATTTAAAATAAATCCTTAAGGTCCAACCACTCTATTCTACCTACGGTCACGTCTTAGAGTCATTATTGCTCTGATACCATCTCTGTCGGGACCCAGAGAAACAACTCCAGAACCCTCTGTGTTAATCGCACTATCCCAGGAAAAGCTAGTGCACACAGTATCACAAAGACAAATATCATGTGTAATGACAAACTTTATTTAACTAATATGAGCCTGATGGCCAAAGTTTACAATAATAGCAAAAGAAGACAGCGGAAGGAAAACATAAAGTAGCAGCCCATCCAGCCTTCCCACAAGGCGAATGACTGTAAGACGTGGCCTAGTCGCAATCCTCACCGAAGTCGTCGAAGGCTTCCTCTGAAAGAGTTAAATTGAGCAACACGAGTACGAAAACGTACTCCACAAGTTACACCAGGACATTAACAGAATTGATGCATGCATATGGAGTATCAAAGGAAGGCATAATATGGTTAATTTGCATGAAAGGCGACATTGAAGTAAATATCATAAGTAAGTGCAAAAGCTGAATTTGATACATTAAGTAAAACAATGTTGTAAACAAGATAGATACCGTTAGTGCAGGTCCATCCCCCACACTAACCTAACCACGGGCATCCCACCCGGACCATCTTTCCAAAAGATATCATACGGATTCCATCCATACATACACTTTTAAAATTTCTCATGGATTCCGTCCATCCACAAGGTTTTGCAAACCATTTTGAAAACCAAAGTCTAATCCGTGAAAAACTTCACTTAGCATGCCCATGACCGTGGGCACGGCTATCCAGGATAGGTTATACACTCTGCAGAGGTTGTACAGCTTTACCCACAAGACATGATCATCCCGGTTTGCCACGCGAGTTACACACTTCCTTAGGTGTGCGGCGAGGAGATCATGGCAAAGCCTTTACAATGATCTGTTGTCAACATAATCACGCCGCCACGTTGTCAACATACCTTTTCACATAAAATGATAAGCTTTTGAACTGTATTCTTGACTTCGGTGAGTCAAGAAGGATTATGAAATATTTTTGAAATAAAATATAAAATCTGGTTTAGACTTAGGCTAGTGGTTAGGTGGTGGGTGCAGGCATGCACTGTTCTTCGGAGACACAGTGTTGATTGTCGGGCACAGGGGGTATGTGGTTGAGCTTAAGTCAATTAAGGACCGGTCTGTGAGCTACTGTTGCAAAGCCCTAACGTACTACCACAAGGCTGGTATGGGACAGCCCTGGCTGAATAATTTACGAGTCCCAACCCGGGTCATGTCGTAGGATGAAAGTGAGCGTGGCATAGGCCATGAGAAGTCTCACTCGGCTCAAGAGGGGGTCCCGGTCTGGTGGAGTCCTTACTGGGGTGAAACCTTAGAGTTGACTTGGCCAGGTTGGCGGCTTTGCATTGTAAATGCCTTGTCACGACTCCTAACCGCACACCTAAGGAAGTGTGTAATCTAGTGGTAAAACGGGATGATCGTGTCTTGTGGGTAAAGCTGTACAACCTCTGCAGAGTGTATAATCTATCCTGGATAGCCGTGCCCACGGTCATGGGCATGCTGAGTAAAGTTTTTCATGGATTAGATCTCGGTTTTAAAATGATTTATAAAACCTTGTGGTCGGAGCCACGTGAAATCTTTTGGAAAAGATGGACCGGGTGGGATGCCCGAGAATAGGTTAGTGTTTGGTCAGAGCCTGCACTAACGGTAGTAATTTTAGTTGTAGTTATTGTTTTTACTTGCTGTATTAAATTCAGCAGTTTCAATCTAGTTATTGTATTCTTTTAAATGTTGTTTTCTGTGCAACTAACCCTATATGCCTTCCTTTGTGGCCTTAAGCATTATATTGCATTTTTCCCGTGTGGCTTGCGAGTACAAGTTTGTACTCATTCTTGTTGTCTCATCACAGAGGAGGACTACGATGACTACGGTGAGGACCAGGACGAGTAGGACACGTCTTGCCGTCGTTTGCCTGTGGGCAGACTTGGGCTTCGCTTTTTCCAGCTTGCTTCCGCAGTTTCTTTTGCTATGAATAATGTTTGCCAATGAGCGATGATGTAAACGCTGGCCATAAGGCCATACTCTTTTAAGTGGAATAATATTGTCATATTGCTTGATATTTATTCTTTGTTATCCGTTGTGTGCACTAGTTGATCCTGGACTAGTGCGATTTACACAGAGGATCCTGGAGTTGTCGCTCCGGGTTCCGACAGGCCGACCGAGCCCGCATGGAATCTGGCCATTACTCGCTGCTCCTCTCCGGTTTGGAAACCGCCACGACCGAATCCCCTTATGCCGCGCCATTTTCGGTGACAAATCGCCATCGGCCCGTTGTCCTCCGCCTCCTATAAATACCCCCACCGACCTCACCTCTCTCCGCACCACCTCCCCCTCCACTTCCCTCTCTCTCCCGTGCGCTCCACCGCTCCCGCATCGTGCGCACTCACCTCCGCCGCTGTCTTGGACTCCGGCAAGAAATCGCCGCCTGCTCAGGCAACGCCTCGCCTCTCCGCCGCCTCCAACATCCTCTCCGTGCGCCGGCGACCACCCTCAACCCCTCAACCGAGCCTCCCCGCCGCCGGAGCACCGTCGCACTGGAGCACCCAAGCCGCTCCGCCGCTTCCCGCCGCCGGCCGCCTTCGCTCGTCGCCAAACCTCACCGAACCCGCCTTCGGCATCTCCTCCGCACCGGGACCGCGTTTTGGACTCCCCCGAACCACTTCGGCTGCTCCCTCGCCGCCGGCACCGTCGACTCCGTCCGCTTCTGCCCGAACCCCACCTGCAGATACCTCAAAAGGTATAACTGCCCTATAAGGGTAAGAAACACCCGAGCGACCTACTGGCTAGCAGCGTTATCTCTTTCCCCCCCTTGGCTTCCTCGGCGCGCATTCGAGCCCCCGGCTCCGCACGCTGAGGTTGAGCCATTTCTTTTAATTCCGCTCTGACAGCCGGGCCCCACCCGTCAGCGGCCGCCCGTCTACGCTGGCCACTAGCATCTGGGCCCCACCCGTCTGCGCTCCCCACTACCTGTCAGTGACCAACAGCTTGTAAGGCCACTGACAGAGGGGTCCCACATGTCAGAGACCGAGCGCAGTGGGTTCACTGTCATGTGGGTCCCACCTGTCATAGACTCAGAGAAAAAAAAATAAAATGTAAATTCTTCAGTGGGCCCTACCTGTCAGAAATTTAATAATTTCTGGATTTATTCAAACCGAGATCTTTAAATAAGCATAACTTATTCATTTTAACTCCAATTTGAGCCGTTCAAATTTCTAAATTCTTCTAAAATCATAATCTATTCAAATATGCCCTCTATTTGAAGTTTTGATTTTATTTGGATTTTTGTTTGTATTTATTTGTTTTGTTTGCTCTGTCTTTTCGCGCGTAGATTCCACCGTTGTCGAAGATCTCTCCACCCCCGCAGCAAGATGACCCAAAGAGCGTGCAAGAAGGCAAGTCTCCTTTGATCATTTTGAACCTATGTTTGTGAACTGTTTTAAATTATTTTAAATTTATGTGTATCGCTATTTACATAGAATCTTAATTTTGTCTTAGCAAGATAGTTACTCCAATCATTGCTATGCCCTCAATTGAAATTGAATGCCATGTACCTTTGTAACCCTAGGATCACCTTTGTCTCAACAATGAGATTATTATTAAATCTTTGATAATTATTAGAGCGTTAGTAAAATGCTTAGTCATGCTATTTAACCTTGGAATGGGAAATCTTATTTCATTCAATTAGTATTTGTATTTAGAAGTTTGTGGCAAATGGAATTGTCACTGTTCTTTTAAAAATGAAATAAAATGTGAAAGTTGGTTTAGACTGGGGCGGATGGTTGGTTGGGATTGGTGCGGAAAGCACGAGATCTTGTAAAGTGTATGTTCCGTCCTAGTCAATTAAGGACCGACGCTTGTGATTGTCCAGACTAAGCATTACCGTGCAACCCCAAGTCTATATGGGTACGACTTAGCTGATTAACTTACGATAGTCTAGTTTAGGTGCCACCAATGGAACGTGGGTGCCAGGGATTTACTGGTTATTCACAGTGAGGGACAGGGATGTACTGTACTCATATGGCGCAAGAGGGGGCTTCGGACTGGGTGGATGGAACCCTTCTGCGGTGAAACCTCAGCGGTTGGTGTCTAGCTAGACTAGAGTGAGAGAAAGGCTTTGTGATATTTTGTCTGTGTCTCATGCCAAAGGAAGCGTGGTGACTATTAAGATAATTTATCTCTTGGGGGTAAAGTTGTACAACCTCTGCAGAGTGTCAAACTATTCGAATAGCCGTGCCCACGGTCAAGGGCGGGCAAGGAATGCATTCACATGGTAGATCTTTGGTTTTCATTTTTTTAGAAAAATAAAGTTTTGGTATTCTGAGAGTGGAGGGAACTCTCGGATGTTGCCCTGGCGGTTGGAGCCAGTGTGGGTGGTCGTAACCCGAAGTCTTGATCAGTTAGAATTGGTCAACTGGTGTTGGTGGATAGAACCTTCACTATAAAATTAATGGTAGTTTCTGTTAAGAGAATTACTTTAGTAAATTAGTGCCTTCGAAATTACTTAAGGTATTTAAACTAAAATATCGCTTTGTGCAAAATAACCATATAACCCTTCTTTGTTAAGCCTTGCATCTATTGCATTTTTCCCAAGACTTGCGGAGTACTTTATGTACTCACATGCTGCACTCAAAAATAATACTCAGAGGAATACGAAGCTCAAGAGGGATACTACGACTACTTCTCGGGTGGATTCGACGAGGGATTCCCGGAGTACTAGGTCACGCTTCCCCAGTCAAATGCCTGTGGCGTATTGATGGGTCTCCGCTGGATTTATTTTTGCTTCCGCTATGTTTCGTGTGTGCGAGGTCTTGAAATCTCATTTGTAATAATGAGACCTTTCGGTCAGTACTCTCTATTATTGTAATAAATCTTGGTTGGTTATGTAATCATTTCTGTTTAACTGTGTGCACTATCTTCGATCTGGGACTAGTGCTGTAATACACAGAGGGTCCGGTTTGGAAATCCGGGGTCCCGACAGGGGCGTCCTTCGATGGCTCTTGCATGCACTTGCCCTTCGAGCAGCCTTCCTTCGGCGAGTCTCCGTTCTTCATCGTGCCCTCCGCCTGATTGGTGTCAGAGTCGTCGCCTTGGCGCCGTCGCGCGTCTTCCTCCATCCTGATTGGTGTTACCGCTCCTGACAACCCGGTCGGTGTTGTCGGTGTCGATCGTCGTGCCAGCGGTGGGGTCGATCGTCTCGCGCGGGGCGGGGTCGACCATCGCGACTGCCGACGCCGAAGCTCTGGTGTTGACGCGGGGCTCCATCGTGTTCCTCTTCTTCTTCTCCGCTGCCGATGATGAAGTTTTCTTCGGTGCCATCCTCCTTCGGATCTTGAGGCTTGCTCTTGTCCTCCCCACAGACAGCGCCAACTGTTGTGGCTACAGACCAAATAGAGAGAGAGTGGTATGGTAGTGGAGAGTTAGGTGAGCAATGCTTAGGGTTTCCCCCATGGCCTGGATGGCACATATATATAGTTACATGGGGAGTGTTTTACAGCTATACCCTTACACTCAATTACCCCTCCTAAGGGCATTTATCTCATTGTACATGTCCCATCTTTGGGCTTTGCAACCTCCCAACAGGCCGGCTGGGCTTAGGTGGGGGCCACCCCTACAACATTACCCTTTCTTGAATGTCACCAATCATCAGTTCTGGGGGATGGCGCCACTGAATATGCAATGGTGCAGTAGGTTCTAAAGTGGCGCCAACATTATCAACCTCTTCTGCAGGTGATCCATCAGTTGATGGTTGCTCATTAGAGATAGCAGTGTCTCAGCTAAAATCGAAGTAGAAGTTGCAAGATGCTCAGCTGGTGCAGGTGATGGCATGGGAGGAAAAACATCACCAAAGTCAAGATTTTCCTCTTCATCATTAAATATGCCTTCTGACTCCCCTGAACTAGTGTACCTGAAATGTCGTGTCTAGTACCTGGACTAGCCTCATCAAAAGAAACCTCGCAGGTCTCAACAACTTTGTTAGTTTCTAAGTTGAGCACACGATAACCACGAGAGTGAGCAGGATAATAAAGAAAAATGCCATCTAAAGATCTAGATTCAAATTTATCAAGATTAGCATGTTTAAGAATAAAACATTTATATCCAAATACTCTGAAGTGAGAAACACTAAGCCTACGCACAAATCTCAATTCATAATAAGTCTTGTGCAATGAGGCTCTCAAAAATACTCTATTAGAAATATGACATGCAGTGAAAATAGTCTCAGCCCAATATTTTCTAGGAGTAGCATATTCATCAAGCATAGTCCTAGCCATCTCAACTAAGGTTCTATTTTTTCTCTCTACAACCCCATTTTGCTGTGGGACATGAGGGGAAGAAAATTGATGTTCTAAACATTTTCAGAGCAAAAAGAAGTAAATGATGAATTCTTAAATTCAGTACCATTATCACTCCTTATAGCTTTTATAGTACCTGGTAATTCATTATTAAGTCTAAGATATAAATCTTTAAAATATCCAAAAGTCTCATCCTTAGACACCATAAAATAAACCTAAGAATATCTGGAGTAATCATCAACAATTACAAGAATATCTAGAGTGTACTTTCCTTTAGTTCATTTGATCGTGAGAGTTGTAAACATGTGATTCACATTCATGAATGAAAGCAACAAATATGAACAAATTGATCTCGACATCTCCAGTTTGACGTGTAGTCTACTTGTTTGCTTGGTAAACAAATGAAAGAAATGAGTTAGCCACTTCGATTCTGATTTCTGATCCCAGACCAAAAGTTGTGCATGTGCTCCTATTCCATCGGTTCTGCACGTTCACACAGAGAAGCTCCCATTTCCTCACTTGACATTTCAAGCGGTAAAGCTCGTACTTTTCGTACCATTTCATTCCTCGATCGCTAGTACATGTTGAAGAAGAATGAGGTTGTGAAGTGCAAGAAGGGAATACACAAGTAATATACGTACACGGGATGATGAGTACACATGGATCGCGTATAACATTAGAACATCCCAAATGGGCTGTGGCTACAACAGCAGCAGCAGGTCACTATATATTTGTAACATCCCACCTATTCTCTGGACCTAGAATGCTTTCACCATTGCATACTTTTACCATTTTCATCAACTACTAGAAATTTTAAGCCAACACTATTTTATTATGTTGCAGCGACTTAACACACATCATACCACTCTGCCTCAAACTACCAAAGCAAACTAAAAGAGTCTAAAGAGATACTAACAAAAGGTGGTATATGAAATGCTACTGGTATGTGAAATTATTCATGTGCTACTCCCGCCCATGCATGATGTCCTCAAGAATCACCTAAAAAACAACAAAGGGTAAGTCCGAAGACTCAGCATGTACAAAACAAAACAGTAAATAACATGTACACGTAACAATCAACAACCATTACAGTATCATTAACCACTTAGTTTCATTTAATCTCTCAAATCTTTTCATCAACCAATTATTATGCATTTGCACCACGAAGACCATAGGAGGTAGAAGCCGAAGGGAGGCGACGAAGGAAACTGAGAAGGCGTAGATCTATTGAAAAACCTAAGTATGCGCAGGAGTACTGAGTTATGTTTTTGCCCTATATATAGAAGATTATCACAGATGGTTTTTAAAAATAATTGTCTGTGATAAGTAACAATACAGACACTTCCAACCAAAAATTGTCAATGATACATAATTATCATGATGATTCTTGTTAAGAACCACAGATGGTTCGGATTAAAAACCATATGTGATGAATGCAATTATCACAAACGGCTTGAGGTTGGAAGTGTCTGTAAATTATCATAGATAGTTCGGATTAAAAACCATTTGTAACATATCCCATTATCATGGACAGTTTATAATTGAAAGTGTCTATAGATTATCATAGATGGTTCGGATAAAAAAAAATTGTTGTGACGTCTGCAATTATCACAAACGATTAGTTTTTAAAAACCATCTGTGATAACTCACATATGGTTCTTAATAAGAAACTATCTATAATAATTATGTATCACAGACAGTTATAGCCATAGCCAGTAACATAGACAGTCACGCTTGTAAATAAGTTTGTGATAATTACAACACTAACAGATTTTGGGAAATCATCTGTGATGAGACGTCCAGTATAGCGTCTAGTATAGCTTTCTCTATACTAGTGTCATTTGGAGTGTTTTTCTGGCCTATATATTTGGGAGAATTTTTTTCAATTTTGTTATTCATGACATCAGTCCATGTCTCCATTTTGCAGTCCATGTTGGAGCAACCGTGCTTAATGAATGACTGCATTATGTAGTCCATGTTTATTTTCTAAATTTCTCTAAATCATGTAGCGAGAGGGGTAGGAAAACCGCTTCGGGAAGCGGATGCTTATATTGGCTTCTGGCTTCTCTAAACATAAATCAGAAGTAAAAGCCAATATAAATATACCCAAAGTAAGGATCTGTACATTGGTCTTTGGAACCCTCACCCTGGATGAAACGATCTAAATTTCCCATCTATTGGGGGGCAATTATGGTGTATTCAATCTTTTTTTTGTACATGTGATTTTACAATATGCTGCCCATAAGATAGTTTAGAGAAGGGAAAGACTGTATGCACTGAAATTATTTGATAAAAATAGTAGGATTTACTTAAGTACACCTCTTTTAGAAAGATTACAAACCTTAAAGAAAGTAATTAATATTTTTTGAGAGAAGAAAGTAATTAATATTAGATGATGGCAAATCTATACCAACCTACAAAAAATAAATCAAATTGGAGATTAGATATAATTATAGACTTGAATATTAGGTAGGAGAAATTTTCGATTTGACTTATTTTCTAGGTTATGCATATTTGCCCCCATCTAGTATTAACAACTTTGTTTTAAGATTCGTAAAACTTTTCATAAGAGGTGTACCAAAGCATAACCCAAAAATTAGTATACACATGCACTACTATAAAAAGGGTCATCACAGATGGTTCGGAACTGTCATCACAGACTGTTTTTTGAACCGTCTGAATTTATGGGTCAGTGATAATCGGAGGTTATCACAGACGGTTTGTGACCCCTCTGTGATAAATACAACACAGATGATTTGTAATTAGAATCGTCTGTAAAGAACATTATCACAGACGGCTCGAACCAAAAACTATCTGTGATACTCACATCATAGACAGTTTTAGCTACCAACCATATGTGATGGGAGAGCATCACAGATGGTTTGTATATAGAACCGTCTGTGATACTTTTCCATCACAGACGGTTGGTAGATAGAACTGTCTGTGATGTGTGAGTATCACAAATAGTTTTTGGTTCAAGCCGTCTGTGATAATCCTTGATAGATGGTTTATACCACAAAACCGTCTGTGATAGTTCATTCTATACCTAATTTTTTTCTGTTTTTTGGCTAGCCTCAAGAAATGTTAGCTATGCCCTTTGAAAATAAGCAAATACAGCAGTAAACACAACAACACATTTTATTTCCATTAAAATTAGAATTCACCATTACAGCATAACAAGATAACGAGCAGGTTACCCATCTAACACAGCAAGAACATGGCAAGAACACATCTGCTAATCTTACGAACAAAACTCTTTAACATGGTAAGAACATAAAAGAAGCAAAGATCCTAGCAGACAGTAGAAGCTAAACCGCGCTGACGAGGCCTCTATGCCTAGGCCCTCTCGCCCCTGATGCAGCATGCAAGCTGGATGTCCTTGACCCCGCCGTCGTCGGCACCAACTTGAGTGCTGTCTTAGTGGCTAGTTGCTTCTGCGTTGCCTTGCAGCCCTAGACTTGCGTGCCATCTATTTCGTAAGGACATCAGGGTCGGGGTCGAGGAGGAGGACGGTGAGGAAGCTGGAGAGATTTTGAGCATGGTGGAGGATGGGTTTCGGTGAGTATGTATAGGGGAGGGAGAAGCGAGAGTGAGAAAATTTTTGGCAGAATGGGCGCAGGGATAAAGAGGTGAGCTACAATCTGTGGGGTGAGGGTTGGTGGGTTTCTATTGGTTGAGATTTGGTTGGAGAGGATCGACGGGCCCAGCGATCAGGGATACATAATTATCACAGACGGTTTGAACCACAAACTATCTATGATATGTAATTATCACAAATTGTTTAAACCACAAACTATCTATGATACATACTTATTACAGATGGTATGAACCACAAACCGTCTGTGATATATAATTATCGAAGACAATATATGTATATACCGGTTCAATGTAAACAGCTAGTCTCAAAAGATAAAATAGCAAAGTTCTATATGGTTTATATATGCTTGTTTGAAAGGTTTCAACGAGATCTACAACTTTGCAATTGAGGCGAACCCCAAATTCTGAATGGAAGATCAAAATTTTTGGAAAAAACAGAAATAAAAAACTTGCAACAAAAATTTGAGACTAAAGATGGCCGATTTTAGGGATCTTATAGGGCTACTAGCACAAACGGGTCATTTTTTGGATCGGGCTCATCGTTAGCTTTCCAACAAGTACAAGATCATCGAAAACAGATACCGTATGCAAAAATTATGCCTATTTTACTAAAGGTGTCTCGAAACATAATCCTATTTGGACTCAAGCGGGAGATTATGAAATTTTAGGGGATTGCGAGGCGGAAAACATATCACAGATGGTTTTTAATACAAACCATCTGTGAAGTATCACAAACGGTTTTAATAAAAAACCGTCTGTGATATTTGGCATTATCACAGATGGTTCTTAGTATGTGTTATTTTGCATTATCACAGATGGTTCTTAGTAAGATCCGTCTGTGATACTTCACAGACGGTGCTCACCATGAACCGTCTATGATATTTTCTCTTCACAGACGGTTTTTAGTGCTGGTAGCAACATAGACGGTCTCTAAACCTAAATCGTCTGTGATTGCATTTAAAAACTGAAGGTTTTGGTGAATCGTCTATGATAAGACACCTAATATAAGCCTTTTTGTAGTAGTGATGATTCCTAGAAAAAAATGTCATTTTCTAGAAATATCATTTGATTTATACAAATCATGACACAATAAAGTGACTACTACTTCTCCATCTTCCTCCTAGGAGACTCTGAATCTAGCGACAACAATATGATTTGCAATGATCATAACAGTGGGAAGTAGACTTTTTAAGAATCACTATATATGTGGAAAGTAGACCTTTAAGGATGACTATGTGTAGATCTTCCACCTCACTAACGGTGTTGTTTTTCTAGAGTACAACAAGGATGCACACCCACGCACACACACTGACACGATACCTACACACATACACACACCCACGTGGGTGCACCCAATGTGCACACTTCTTGATAAAGCAGAGACCTAAAGCCTCACGGAGCGTGGGCACGCGCTTTGACCACTAAACGTATTCACGTACACATGTACTTTAATGGACACTATTCATATGAATAGTACCCTAAAAATGAGATGCTCTGGGTTCGAGTTCGGGCGGATGGTCTGCACACCGGAAGTCTTCACCATCGAAGCAAAGCTTAGCTCTCACTAACAATGTTGTTGGCCCACAGGAAACACGAGGAAATAATTGTACACAACTCAGCTCGACAGTGATCTCTAGTAGGGGCTACGGATGGAAACAGATCGGATATAATCAAATAGTCTCAAATATGAATATGAATTCATATTTTTAAAATGAATGCAAATATGAATTCGAATATTCTCGAATACGAATCGAATGTCGTAATGGATATGAATTCGAATTGATCAAATATGTACTTAATTCAGTCGAATACGAATATCCTCCTACAACTTCAGTAACAAATCTCGGTAGAACAAATTCCTAGCAGTTTTGCCAGCTTTTCACCGGTTTTTGACTGATTACCTGAACGGTTACCGGTTTCAAACCACCCAAATTCAAATTTCGAATCACAAAATTTGTCCGAGTTTTTTTTCGAGATTTTCGGTAACCAGAGTTGTTACAGATAGGCATATGAAACAGATCGAATACGAATAGAATAGTCTCGAATATGAATATATATGAATATTCTCGAATACAAATGCGAATATGAATATTCTCAAATATTGATATGAATATTCTCGAATACGAATACGGATATTTTCGAATATAGATTTTGCTTACCACATTAATGTTTCTCGGATACGGATATCGGATAAAATGAATTATCCGTTACCGCTTCCCACCCGCTAGTAGGGGCATTGCCATCGTCAATGCGAGTCCAGCAGGCACCAAAACCCATGGTAAAGAAATCCAGTGACTAACTAACAAAGAAGAGAATGAATGGAAAGAAGCAATCTATTATAATATTAAAGCAGAAGCAAAGAAACCACCATGTTCATTCTTAACAGTTAGAAATTGCCATATTAATCGAAGAAAATAGAGAAAGATTCACACTGTAGATTTTGGTAGGTCCATATCATAACGGTGAAGATTACAAGAAACAATCCATGTCAAGTACAATATAGAAATAACTAAAATTCAGAATAAAAATAATATAAAATAGCAATTTGATTACCATACAAATTCCTTAGTTAAATACTTAAATAAATATAATTTAAAATAAAAATCAAACAAAATAGCAATTGAATTTGTACATGATCCCAACAAAATAACTAAAATTTAGAATAAAAAATAAAATAAAATTGGTAATTTGATTTTAATATGAATTCCAAAATAAAATCCATGAATAATTGTAATTCAGAATAAAAATTAGCAACTAGATTTGTATGCAAGTAAAAAAAACAATAATTCAAATTTGGAATAAAAAATAAAATAAAATTTGTAATTTAATTTCCATATGAATTCCAAAGTAAAATATGTAAATAACTAAATTTTGGAATAAATTAAATAAAAGTTAGCAATTTGATTTGTAAACGAACTCTAACGATGGCGAGAAGATTCTCCGTATTGTTAGGCAACGACTAAAGCAGACATGCTAGCAACAATGAAGATGGGAGGTCACGTGCTTAGTGAGGAAGCCACAACATTGAGTTGGCCAACATCAAAGAAAAAGAACGACCGACACATGTGAAGAAGACATTGATCGAGCACATATAACATCATGATGTCTACTAGCAACAGTGAAGATGGAAGGTCATCGTAGTTAGTGAGAAAGCCACAACGTTGAGTTGGCTAACGTCGAAGAAGAGGAACAATCGACACAAGTGAGGAAAGATAAATTTAAGATAGGTTGCCCATGGTGTATCGGTATATACGTGAGTAAGGTACACTAATACCATGTAAACTAATAATATAATTTACCGTACACATAATGAGCGTATTGATTGATATTAAATAGAGATACATGTACATGCATATATTTTAGAAAAGAATAACCAATAGAGAAAGAATATAACCATACAGCTACATTATTCATACATGATGGAAAGTGAATATATTTCTAAGAACCCCAACAATTTATTATGCTAAATGATTTTCTTTCATCAAAACTCATACTTCAATTACGTTACTCAAATTGTATTTTCTTTTAAGTTTCTGTTGTCATTTCCATGATTATGATGTCTTAAAAAACTAAATAGCCTATAAGATACCTAACTATATTACAAATCTTGAAACAAATTTTGCAGCGTAAATACATGGGCCACCATGCTAATTAAATATACAAGAAAACACGGAGGAGACCAGAGAAACGCCGGCGAAAACTCGAATAACCGACTGCCCGAATAAGATAGTAGGCCAACACGTGCTTTTCGGTCTGGTTGAACAAAATGCTAGTAGCCCAACTCGAAGCAACGAAAAAAGAAAGCCAAGAAAAAGCAGTTGACGAATCCGTTGACGGTCCGTAGGACCAACAAACCCCAGCTGCCTGCCTCCGGTCTCCTCCGCCGACCAGCAGTGGAAGCCGCAGTCAGCAAATCCATGCCTCTACCAAGCTGCGCCAGCAATCAAGCCGGCAGCCGGCGGCCAGCATTGGATGATGGTTGATGGATACGGACAGCTGGGCGCGTTCGGATGCCCTCGAGGGATGTTTCCTGCGGGCCGACGACGGCAGAGCCGAGGTCAAGAACTGGGGGTTTGGCGTCGAGGTAGAGATGCAATGCGGAGAGAGCAACATCGCCAAGGAGGTGACATGTTCTTTCTTGGTCCTTTTACGTTGTGTTGTTTCAGATTTGTTTGCTTAGGCTTAATGCTTCTTTTTTTTATCCATTCCGTAAAAATCAAAATGTATAGTAGAATCTTTTTTAGAGGAAAATATGTAGTAGATTGAATAACATATTCATGTAGATTGAATCACATATTCACATGAATGATGAATCTCGATGCAACGATATGTACAGAACAATCCATTACCGAGCTAACCTCATGTGCATTTCAGATACCGTAGGGCTTCATCTGTAACTGTACAAAAAAAATTAGGGAATAATCCAAAGAACGCACAAAAGATCACTTCTATTGTCAAAGTACCCCATATATGTTACTTTGGTTTTCTTTAACACCCAGAACTCCTTATCTGGTTTAATAACCCCTCCCATCCGTGTTTTTTTCCTTCAAACATATCAGATTCAAAATCCTATTCCCTCGCAAAAAAAAGATTCAAAATCCTAAATTCAAACCTAAGTAAAATAGTTTTGTTTTTGAATGCCCGATCTGGTCTGAGAATTCAAGCACAGTACTTTCTCTCTAGCAAGAGAAATCAAGTGTAAGAACTGAACAAGGATAAAAAGTGGCGCACAGTACTTTCTCTCTAGCAAGACAAATCAAGTGTAAGAGCTGAACAAGGATAAAAAGTGGCACCAATCATTGAGAACTGGCTAAAATACCTAACGGCTAACGTGGAAGTCCAAGCGATGACACATACTCTTGCTCTAGGCTTTCACAGTTTTGGCTCTGTTGATATGTTAAATTAGCCTTATCACCTGAATCAATAGCCAATGAATGACAATTAGCTTTAGCCCTTGCTGACATCAACAGTTGCATCTCTTCATCTTCTCCCGTAGCAAGGTCGCGTTTGTTCAATCTTTTCAATCTCAAGGACTGCAATGCCATCTCCACTTGTTTCATAGTTGGTCTTTCTTCACCTCGAAGCCTTAAGCACATCTCTGCAAGAGAGGCAACACTCTTGATCTCTTCCTCAGTCGCTTCTTCAAGAACTTGAGCAGAAACTATCTCACTAATTGGCCTCCTTTTTGTCTCCCAGATGAAGTAATTGGACAAATTTTGCTTTGAACCTGACTCAGTTGCAGAAATAGGCTGCTTTCTAAGAAGCAGCTCTAAAAGTACCACACCGAAACTGTAGACATCACTCTTCTCATTGAGTTGCCCAGTATGATAATATTCAGGATCTAAGTACCCAAATGTGCCTTGCACATTTGTAACAACATGAGTTTGATCAATAGGAACCAGCCTTGAAGCACCGAAATCCGAAACTTTAGCAGTATAGTTAGCATCCAAGAGTATATTAGAGGACTTCACGTCACGATGGAATACTGATATTGAAGCTGCAGAATGGAGATAATGGAGAGCCCCAGCAGTTTCAATAGCAATCCTAACGCAATCATCCCAGGACAGAGAGAATCCATTATTTGATTCAGCATGAAGATTTTGGAATAACGAACCATTAGGGATAAAATCATAAACTAATAAGGGGACCTCAGTTTCAAGGCAACATCCGAAGAGTTTTACAATATTCCGATGATTGATCTGAGAGAGAATTGCAACCTCATTAATGAATTGATTGATCTCACCATCCTCAATGACCTTGGACTTTTTTATGGCCACCACACGTTGGTCAGATAAAATGCCTTTGTACACCATACCATGTCCTCCACGCCCTAGGATGCGTGTGGCATCAAAGTCATTGGTTGCCTTTTCTAGCTCTTCTAATGAGAAAATCTTTGTTTTGTCACTTGCATTTTGGTCAGATGATATTAGTTGTTCTAAGAGAAGACCATGATTTTGCCGGAAGTACTTCCTTCTTGCTTGCTTTTGGGCATACCTTTTCCTTCTACGAAGGAGGAATATCACACTGAAGCTAAACAGTAGAATTCCGAAGCCACCACTGATAGCACCAACGATAATACCTACCATCATTATATGCTCTGTAAGCAGCATTAATTCTTTCTCGTACTTATCGTAGAAATAGCTAGAAGGTAAGCTTACCAAATAGAAGATTTAGCCTTGTACAACCATTACTTCCAAATCCTGTGCTTTTATGGCACGGTCGGGTATCTGCAAATAACCAATATCCTGGTAAGGCATAAATTAAAGCAAAATTTATAACTATTTTGGGTTCGGGTGATAGAACCTTTACAACCACTTGGGACATATGGATTTCCTTGGAAGCCGTCGGGGCATTGGCAGCGGTAACCAATATAGCCTTGATCTTTTGCTTGGACTGGTATACACGTGCTGTTGGCACTAACACAGGCATATTTGGACATATTTTGCTTTGCCTCCGGACAGGTCAAATTGGCAACAGCCCATAGCAAATAATCTAATTCCCCATAAAAAAACGTAAAGACCTTCTCTCGACATGCTGTATACATATCCCTCTTTGTCGTCAGGTACCGTGATTTTCATACGCCCATTGCCAACATCTATTTCAGTAACCAAGGTATAACTGTCCAGTTGGAGGGTAGGTGGTGATGTCGTATTTGTGCAGTTGAGGTGAAATAGTTCGCTTGCAAAACAACCATCTTCGAAGCCAAATGGAAATTCAACTAAGACGTTTCCGCAATGTTTGGCACAGTTAGCTCTCCTTTGATTTGGATTATACCCTGCTTTAACCAAATAAATACTCATAACTCATGAGCATTAGAGTAAAATTTTCAAGCTTGATTCCAGAATTTTTTTATTAAAGTAAAAGAAAATCAGACACCTGGCCAATAAAAATGTATGCCACGTACTCACAAATCTATTATATTATTAAAGCGATTGAAAAGAAGCCATCATGCTCTATTTGAGAGGTTAGAAATTTTCACATTAGTTGAAAAAAAGAGAAAGATCTATACCGCATATTTTTGTGTGTCTAGATTAATCAAATATATATTAGAACCGTTATAGTTGTATAAAAAAATACAACTCTATTTTCAATCATAAACAGTAGTGTTATGAAACAAATACAAATGTGGTTTTAAATAAAAGCATATGTAATGTAGAAATTCGGCTAATTATCATTGAAAACAGGTCTGTGCAAAATTCTATAGCAAAAGTTAGTTAATAAGTTTGAAATACCGCAGAGTCCAGCGCAGCCCACTTTTGAACTTAATAAGTTTGAAATGAAAATAATGTTACTGTAGCAAATGCTGGCCATAAAAGTGAATGAACTCTATTTACTACTGTTGGCTAGTTGGAATGTAGGTGGCACCTTTCTCATGTAAGCATCCCTGGCGAACATAGGGATTTCCTGCGTAGCCTGCATTGCACATGCAGTTGTACTCGAAAGAACCGAAAGTACTGCCGTCCATGCACCTGCTGTTGCTGCTCACACAGGCATAGCTTGCGTTTTTCACAGCGCTGGTGCAGATGGGTTGATCTGTAATACTCCACCTGAGGGCTGCATCGTCAGTTGCAACAGTGATCTCATCCCATAAGGAGCTTCTAGTGGAGCGTGTTTCCAAACTGCCATTGCTATGCCGGACAAATCTTAGATGAAAAGAACGAAAGGCCTTAAAAAGAATAGTGCGGCAACAGCCAGAGCCGTTACAACTCTGTCTAGCCACTGTCTCCAAAATATCCGTGCCACTGCAAACTGATGTGCAAAACTTAACATCTGTATCCGAGTTGCGATCGACTAAGTATGCATCAAAATTGCAACCGGTGATATTTAGTATAGCGTGTGCAAAAGTAAAAGCTCTACCCGGTGCTGTCCAGGACATGTTGTAAACATTAACACCGGATCTCATGGGGATGGTCTTGGACCAATTGATGAAAATCCTCGTGTCTTGGTGAATTAACTGGGTATCATTGGTAATAATATCTTTGACAACCTGGCTGATGCCGTCATGTAAAAAGAGCTTGGGAGGCTGACTGGTGTCATTGCAAATAAGATTGAAGTCGGGGTCGCGGTAGCAGCCAGATCTACCGATGCCAAATGGATATTGGAAGGTTAGATCGCCACAACTCTGTCGGCAACCGGCGAGGGTGGCGGTGGAGGAAACCGTGCCATTATCCAGATCTTGGCTTCTCAGGACGCTGCACGCCTGCTGCACCAGCTGTGTCCACAGTAGTGCAAGTGGGAGCACATAGAAGGTTGCATCAGCCAGGAGGCCCATCTACACCACTAGTCTTCCACGCTTCAGAAACCTGTAAAAGTTGCTATCTGAAGATCAAGCTGTGAAATATCAAAAAAGGATAGCTTTTAACAGCACATGACCTAGAAGGCACGGTTATCATATCATGCAGGGGCCACAGCCAGCATGACATAGTGCCTAATTCTCCTTCTTGTTTAACCCTGTGATTGGAAGTTCAGATAGTAGGGAACTTTACCTGATTGCATGGTTGTGGATTTACTTGGACAAAGAAATAAACATACCCCTCTTATAAAAAATGGATAGGATCCAAATGAGTACGGGAAAAGAGAGCTTATATCCTTTAGGCCCTGTTTTCGGAACGAAGGATTCTCAGAAAAAATTCCTTGTATCAAATAGGGCGTTAGTTTATGTTAAGGCTTTAGAAAGTGTATTTTCTGATCGTACATGTCGTCTTCTTGCCACAATGTTAAAAATGTGCTTAAACATCAGTCTACTTTCAAGTTTTTGTTGTGCTGGTTCTAGAGACATGGTCTAGCTGATGATTTTATGAAGGGAAGATTCATTATGCAGTTTTGCGTGGAGGATATCATGTAAGTGTTACTCGCTGGAGTCTTGCTGTTGGTGATAGCAAGATCCTTACTCTCATCGAGAGGATGACACTTGGGGATGGGGCAATTTTCTTGTTTATTTCTCACACAATGCCATGCCAACCTGAGGGGTTGGGGATACAAATTTATAGGCTGCTAACCAGCTAAGCATATGCTAAGATGCTAGTCCTAGATGCTAGTCAAAAGCTGTCCTAAAGCTAGTCTAAGATGCTAGTCAAAAGCTGTCCTAAAGCTAGTCTAAGATGCTAGTCTAAAGCTGTCCTAAAGCTCAAGATGCTAGTCTAAAGCTGCTGTACAAGAACCATGTGCCCACCCCACAAAGACCACAGTACAGGGACTTATTCATCATTCTCCCCCTAAGTCTTGTGCGTCGTCTTGTGGGAAAGTTGAATCATCCCGATCCTAGAGCAGAGCTCGAGGAATTTGACCCTCCCAAGAGGCTTGGTGAGCAGGTCCGCAAGCTGATCCGTGGTGTTGATGTAGCTCGCCTTGATGCTGCCTTCATCCAAACAGCCTCGGATGAAGTGGTACTTCACCCGGATGTGCTTGCTCCGTTCGTGGAAAATGGGGTTCTTTGCCAGAGCCAGAGCGGACTTGCTGTCCACCCTGAGCGCCACCGCTTCAGTGTCTCTGCCGAGGAGATCACCAAGCAGTCGAGCGAGCCAGAGCGCCTGAGTCGAAGCGGTGGAAGCCGCTATGTACTCGGCCTCACAGCTGGACAGGGCCACCACCTGCTGCTTGACTGACTGCCAGCTAACGAGGCACTTGCCGAGGAAGAAGAGAATCCCGCTTGTGCTCTTGCTGGTGTCGATGTCGCCTGCGTGGTCGCTGTCGCTGTACCCGATGAAGTGCGCCGCGCCGGGACACCTCGGGTAGTGCAAGCCGTAGTCGGAGGTGCCCGCAACGTAGCGGAGGATCTTCTTCACGGCCTGCTGATGCTCCGTCGTCGGTCGCTGCATGAACCCCCTCCTGCTGCACGAAGCCTCGTGCCACCAAGCGAGCCTTGTGCTTGACGATGGCGCCGGCTTCATCCCGCTTCAGCTTGAACACCCACTTAAGGGTGATCGCGCGGTGACCGGCAGGAAGATCCGCCAGCTCCCACGTCCGGTTCCGCACGACGGCGTCCATCTCCTGCTTCATCGCGACACGCCACGCCGCGTCTCCCTCCGCCTCAGCGAAGGAGCGGGGCTCGCCGTCGTCGCACGCCAAGTGCAGCTCCGCCTCGAAGTCGTGCTGCGCCAGTCCAGGGACGAGCAGCTCGCCGAGGATGTTGTCCATGGTACGATAGCGCAGAGGCTCGTTGTCGTGGTAGGCGTCGACGCGGTCCTCGTCGTGAGACAGCGGAGTAGCGAACTCCACCATGCGCTGCTCGTCGTGGACCGAAGCTGTTGGGGCCGATCCCGGTGGTGTGGCCGCCGGTGCAGGAGAGTGGTGAGCCGGTGTGGGAGAGCGTGGAGTGGCCGGTGGTGAAGAGTGGGGCGTAGCCGGTGCCGAAGGTGGTGGAGCACTCGCCGGAGCTGGTGGCGAGCAAGGTGTCGAGGTGGACGAGCTCGGTGAAGACGAGCTGCTAGCTCCCCCGGCTCTCTCGAAGTGGACGTAGTCGACAACAAAGTCCATGAGAGTTGAAGTCGAACCGTCGTCCACCGCCTTGTCCCACGTGCAGCCTCGCCCTTCGTCGAACACAACGTCACGCGAGATGCGGACGCGCTGTGTGACAGGGTCGAGGATGCGGTAGGCCTTCGAGCCCTCCGCGTAGCCGATGAACACTCCCGGAGTGCTCCTGTCGTCGAGCTTACCGATGTGGCCAAGCTCCTTGGCGAACGCGAGGGAGCCGAAGACCCGCAAGTGGGAGACCGTCGGCTTGCGCCCATGCCAAGCCTCGTAAGGCGTCCTGCCGTCGAGCGCCTTGGTAGGCGAGCGGTTGAGGATGTAGACGGCCGTCACCACCGCCTCTCCCCAGAAGACAGCCGGCATCCCCCTCTGCTTGAGGAGGGCCCGAGCCATCCCCACAACCGTCTGGTTGCGCCGCTCGACGACGCCGTTCTGCTGCGGGCTGTACGGCGCGGAGTAGTGGCGCTGAATGCCCTCATCAGCGCAGTACGACTCGAATTCAGCCACCGTGAATTCGCCGCCGTTGTCTGTGCGCAGCACGCGCAGCTTGCGGGCGCACTCCGCCTCCGCAGCAGCCTGGGTGCGCCTGATGGTGTCCGCAGCCTCTCCCTTGCTGCCGAGGACCATCACCCACATGTAGCGGGAGAGGTCGTCGACGAGCAGCAGGAAGTAGCGTCGTCCTCCCGGTGTGGCCGGTGTCACCGGGCCACACAAGTCCCCGTGCACGAGCTCGAGCCTCTCCTTGGCTCGGAAACTCGCCCGCTGGGGAAAGGGGAGTCGCCTCTGCTTCGTCAACACGCAGACGTCGCAGAACTGCTCCACATGGTCAAGGCACGGCAGGCCTCGCACCATTTCCGTGGCACTGAGCCGCTTCAGGGCCTCGAAGTGAAGGTGCCCAAAGCACTCGTGCCACTGCCACGCCTCGTCGTCCCGACGAGCAGCGAGACAGAGGGGTTGTGCCACCTGCACGTGAAGAATGTAGAGTCGATTTGCGCCTCTGGTTACCTTGGCAAGAAGGCGGCGGCGAAGATCCCAAATCTGCAGCACCCCGTGCTCGATCTCGACACGCGAGTCGTTCTCATCCAGCTGTCCCAAGCGGATGATGGAGTTCCGCAGATCGGGGATGTAGTAGACGCCGGTGAGCAGCCTGTGCTCACCAGACACGGTGGTGAAGATGACGGAGCCGACGCCCTTGATTTCCACGCCGGAGGCGTCCCCAAACTTGACGGAGCCTCGGACGCTAGAGTAAAACTCGGCGAAGAACTCCCGTCGACCGGTCATGTGATGGGTGGCACCGGTGTCGAGGCACCACCCGTCAGTCTTGTCGTTGCCGGAGCCGTAGCCGAGGAGGGCATGTGCTTTTGGCTCGTCAAGGTGGAGGAGAGCCACTGGTGCCGCTGGAGGTAGTTCGATGCTCGCATGAGCAATGAACAGAGCCGGCTGCTCCTCCTCCTCCGCCTGCGCGACGTGGGCCTGGCCGCGTCGTGGCTGTCGACAATCCCTGGCCCAATGACCAAGCTTGCTGTAGTTGTGGCAAGAGTCGTCTCGTGCCGGCTTTTGCTTGCCAGCGGCGCCGCCCTGGGCGCCTCCACGGTCATCACCCTCGGCACGTCCTCGCGCCCCTGCCTGGGCGTCTTTGCGTGGCTTGCCGTGCTTGCCGCGCTTGCGGCCGCCTGTCGTGGAAGAAGGCTCCCCCTTCTTCCTGTCACCTTGGCCGGCAGCCCACTGCTCCCGAGTGAGGAGGAGCTTCCCGCCAATGGTGACGGGTCCCGAGAGGCGCTGTGGCTCATCGCTGTCAACGACCTTGAGGCGACCCAACGCCTCCTCGATCGTCATCGTGGAGAGGTCCAGCAGAGACTCGATCGAGCGAGCCATCTGCTTGTACTTCTCGGGGACGCAGCGGAAGAGCTTCTCCACAGCTCTCTCTTCGCCGTAGGTGTCCTCACCGAACTGCACCAACTTCTGCAACAGAGTGTTCAGACGGAGAGCAAAGTCATCAACGTCCTCACCTGGCTTGAAGGCCAGGTTCTCCCACTCCGTGCGTAGTGCCTGCAATGTAGACTTGCGGGCTCGGTCGCTGCCGATGCGTGCTGCAGCGATGGCATCCCAAGCCTCTTTGGCAGTCCGCTTGTTGGTAAGCGAGAACTGCATCTCGAGCGGGACTGCAGCGATGAGAGCATCCAGCGCCCGTCGATCCTGGTCGTAGTCGACGTCGCCGTACCGGACTGCATCCCACATATGCCGCACCTGGAGCTTTACCCTCATCACCGCAGCCCACTCGACATAGTTGGTCTTGGTGAGGGTAGGCCACCCGCCGCCGGGGCCGACGTCCCTGACGACAGCCTGGTACTCGTGGTGACCACGGTACCGAACCGGGGAGAGAGAGCCGCGTCGCCTGTGAAGGCCGCGCTCTCCGTCGACCCGTACGCCGCCGCCGTGCGCGCCTCCTCCAGGAGCGTCACCGGCGCGTCCGCGCCTGTCTGGGCTGCCGCCACGCTCGTGGGCGTGCGCGGCTGCCCACTGCGCTGCTCGCCCTCGCGCTGCCTCCCTCTCCAGCGGCTCAAGGTCCGCGTCGGCGCTGTCATCAGCAGAGATGGAGCTGCTGTTGCTGCCGCGCAGAACCTTGACCTCCACTGCTGCCGCACGCGCTGCATCTGCCGCCGCCGCCGCTTCCACCTCCGCTCTGGCTGCTGCCAGCTCCGCCGCTGCCAGCCTTGACGCCCTTTCCGCCGCCGCTCGCTCGCGCTGCTCTGCCGCGGCGAGCTCGGCCGTCTGCTGACGCTGCGTGCTCGAGGCGACCGAGCGCTGAGACTGCCCCTGCGGACATGGCGCGCTACTGGGGGGCTGTTGCGTGGAGAGAGGGCTGCTTCTGACGAGCTGCTGCCCGTCTCCGGAGAGGAGTGAGCGGGGACAGCCGGAGCTGCTGCTGCTACCGGCTGGGGCTGCTGCGAGGCCGGAGAAGGAGATGAGCAGGAGATGCTCAGGCTACAGGATAGTATAGCTCTGATACCACTTGTTACTCGCTGGAGTCTTGCTGTTGGTGATAGCAAGATCCTTACTCTCATCGAGAGGATGACACTTGGGGATGGGGCAATTTTCTTGTTTATTTCTCACACAATGCCATACCAACCTGAGGGGTTGGGGATACAAATTTATAGGCTGCTAACCAGCCAAGCATATGCTAAGATGCTAGTCCTAGATGCTAGTCAAAAGGTGTCCTAAAGCTAGTCTAAGATGCTAGTCAAAAGCTGTCCTAAAGCTAGTCTAAGATGCTAGTCTAAAGCTGTCCTAAAGCACAAGATGCTAGTCTAAAGCTGCTGTACAAGAACCATGTGCCCACCCCACAAAGACCACAGTACAGGGACTTATTCATCAGTAAGAACTAAAAAAAAGTATAGTGATTTTCAAAATAGATTTTGAGAAGGTCAGGTGGCCTTTTCTCAAGAAAGTTTTAGAGATAAGAGGCTTGTCTGACTGGATCAGTAAAATTGTGAGTGGGAAAATTGCAAGGAGGCCTGTTGTGTCCTATGCCCTTTAATCTGGGAGCTGACATGGTAGTTCTGGTGTCTGGCTAAAGAACATAATAGAAATGGAGAGCTAATTCCACTTCTGCTGGAAAGATGCTCGTCCTCACATCAATAGGTGAAATTGCGAATGGCTTTTTTTTGTCTACGGAAGATTATTTGGAGATCGGAGAAAGCAACAAGTATGAAAACATTGAGATGTTTCTTTCAACAGTTCTCAGGGTTTAATATTAACTCTCATGATAATGATGATATGATATTTGTTCTATAGGGGAAGCTCAACGAAGGCAAGAGTCGTATGAAGATTTGTTCTGCTCTAAAACTGGCAAACTTCCATTCGAGCTCAATAATATTTGCTTGATCTGTAAGTGGTTGTTTTCTCTCTTTTTTCAAACTAAAAATATATATTCGAGGGAGCCTGGGAGAAAGAAATATATCGATATGAAAAACATTTATGTGTGCACGCACCTTTCAAATTCATCCCAAACGACTATAGGTCTTTAGTCTTTACCTTTGCTTAGCAGGAGATGAAGTAGCTTCAGTGACTTCTATCGGAGATTGAAGCCTGGGAGAGCAGCATACTCGATCTTCATTTTTGAAAGGCTTGATAAGAAGGTAATGGGTGCGTAAACCAGTTCCCTTGTAGGAGATTCGTCTTGGGTACTTATGGTGCTAGGCTGTAACATATCGCATAGAGCTAGTTTCTACTATTTATAAGCAAAAAAAAAACCAAAGCCAAAAACTCGGAACCACAAAATGATTTGTACAAACACACAACAAACATGAGATCCTTATGCGAGGTACACATGCAGTCGGTACCTCGGTGGGCCTTTTTTTGACTGTTCTACGGGGATCCTTATGCCAGTACACATGCAGAATGACTTGCACCGACAAGGATCACATGCACGTACGTTTAAGAGCCCATTTAAATGTGATCGGCCCAGCAAACTACGTACCACTGGTCCTCACCACGCGTACCACTGGTCCTCACCACTCGCGTTTAAGCGTGACCACGGAACGGTGGATCGCAGTTTGGGCAAATTCGCCGTCAGCCCGAGACTCCGAATCTACCATTGGCTGTGTCTATAGCCCAACCGAGATCTTTAAACTGCTTTCCCACCTTGTAAATACAAAAAGGAAAAACAAATATTGGCGTGAATTGGAAAGTACTTTTACCATATTATTATTATTTTTTCGAACAGGCAGAGCACTGTCTTACGTATTAAAGACGAGAAGAGAGTTTATATACAAAAGAAGAGGGAGGCAAACCCAAAAAGGTTCGCTCCCAACAGAGCAAAAAATAAGACGCTACAGAGGAAGGAAGGAGCTCCAGTAGCCTCTTCATCCGGGCTGAAACCCAGGCTTGAAACTCCTCCTTAATCTTGGCTAGAAGGGATAAGCAGGATGACTCTACGGAATGAAAGATACGAGAATTCCGCTCTTTCCAGATCTCCCAAGTGATGAGTATCATTAGCGAGGCTAGAGGTTTGCGCGGCTTGTCTGGCTTCAAGACGGCGGATTCCCACCAGTGCAGGATGGAGGTAGTGTGCCAAGAAGTTGGGTATATGGAGTCCGAGGAAATCCAGTAGCCGATGAGGGTCCAGATTCTTTTCGTGTAACGTTATTCGGCGAAGAGGTGGATGGAAGTCTCTAGGAGATCCTGCAAAGGGGACAAACCGATTGGTTTGGCTATCCCCTTGATGGGAGGCGGTCTGCAGTCCTTAGCCTGTTTTGTATCGCCAGCCATGTGAAGATTTTACATCTTGGGGGGGGGGGGGGGGCGAAGTCTTCCAGACAAGGGGGTTCATGGAGGTGCTTATTGTTCCTAGGAACTACGTACGCTTTATATGTTGAGACAGCAGTGTAGATGCCATGCGGTGTGAGTTTCCAGATTATACTATCGTCTATCCCTTCCTGAAGGTGCAAGGATGATGTGTGGGTCCATAGGGTGACGAGTTCCTGAATGTGCAGGACTATTGGCCCATCCAAACAGTTGAGATCCTGGAGCCATTTGTTTTTAGTTAGAGCCGCATGCAGGGAGCAGCCTCTTTTGGAGGCAGCAAAAAGAAGTGGAGCAAGGTTGCGTGGGCGTTTCCCCTGGGCCCATGCCGAGTTCCAGAAGCTCGCTATTTTGCCATCACCGATTGTAATGGAGGTTGTAGCCGCAAAAAAGGAGTCTGTTGTGCTTGTCGCAGGGGTTTGCATCCCTTTTCATGGCTTGTGAGGGGCTGTCCACTCATTCCATAGCCATCTGATTCACAAGGAGCGCACAAAATGTTGGAGGACGAGGAGGCCAAGACCCCCTAGGTGTGTGGGTTTGCACACCTTGTCTGAACTGACCTTGCATTTACCTCCCGTTAGTTGTTTAGAATCTGTCCAAAGAAATTGTCTCGTCCATCTATTTAGAAACTGGAGTACTCCGATTGGTGGTTTGATAACCGTGAGAAGGTATGTTGCTTGTGCATTTAGGGCTGACTTTGCCAAAATTTTCCCTCCCGCAAGGGTCAACAATTTCCTACGCCAACTCAACAAGCGGCCGGACACTTTGTCTTGTAACCTTTGGAAGTACATGTGACGTAACCTGTGAATTGCAAGGGGGAGTCTCATGTATTCCAGAGGGAAGGAAGCTAGAATGGCCGATAAGTCATGAAGCGCGGTTTGTAGATAAATCCCTTCACAATGAATCGAAGCCACCGGCTTTTTTGTAAGTTTGTATGTAGAATGTAGACGAGGGAGGTAACATCTACCCAGGAAGGGTGTAAGAAGATAGCCGTGTCATCCGCATAGAGGGAGGTTCACAAGGTTGCTACTTGTTCGTGCAAAGGTTGCAGGAGACCTCGTTCTGTTGCTACATTGAGGATATTATGAATGGGGTTATCGCTATGATGAAAAGGAAGGGGAAGAGTGGGTCGCTTTGACGAAAACCTTTATGGTGTTGAATTATGTTGCCAAGGATACCATTAAGAAGAGCTTTTGAGGTTGCAATGGAGAGGAGGCAAGAGATCCAATCCCTCTAGCGCAGAGGGAACCCTTTGATTGATAGTAGCTGCAGAAGGTAGTCCCAGTGTACCGAGTCAAAAGGTTTGGCCATGTCTAGCTTAAGGAGGAGGGTTGGTGTTCTTGCATGGTGAAAGGTATGCATCTTCCTTTAATGATGCACTCTGACTCTGTGAGACTAGGTTGTTCATGAAGGTGGCAAGGTGTAAGGCCAAGGTTTTGATGATGATCTTGGACACACTGTGAATAAGACTTATTGGTCTGTAATCTACCATGGATTGGGCACTGTCTTTCTTTGGAAGAATAATAATATAAAAACTGTGGAGAACTACCATGAGATCCTCCTTTATGATGTCCCAGCATGCACGGTAGAAATTTCCATTGAAGCCATCTGGGCCCAGTGCTTTGTCCCTCGGCAATTGAAGGATGGTCGTGTGCACCTCAAGTTTCAATGAAAGGTTTGTCTAGGTCATGTAGGCCCATGCTTGGCAATTGTAGCATCTCCCAGTTGAAGGTGGTGGCTCCTTGTGAACTGTGTCCAAGAATGTGAGAGAAGTGGTTGAAGAGCACGCTGGATTTTTCGTCATGTCGCCCAACCTTGCCCCCTCGCGAGGTGTTGGATAAAATTCCTTTATCTATGGGAGTTGACTTTGATGTGGAAAATTTTTGTATTGGCGTCTCCCTCTCATAGCCAGTTGATACGGGACGCTTGCTTAATCCGAGATTTTTTTACTACTGCCAGACCCATGACTCTCTTTTTCAGGCAGGCTCGAAGCTCCACCTCTTCAAGGATGAAAGCCCTGTTTTCCTGAGCAATATCAAAATGCAGGATGAGCTCCTTGGCCATGTGCCATTGTAGCTTGACATTCGGGCAGCTTGTTACTCCATGTCTAAGCTGGCTTGCCATAATTTTTAGTTTCCTGTTGAAGGTGGGGTTAAGGTCAGGTGTGATCTCTGTCCAAGCCTGTTGGACCACTTGTTGGAAAGATGGTAGTCGAGGCCAGAAAATTTTGAAGCGAAGGACTTTGGGTGGCCTTGGTGCCACCAGTGTAGGATGGAGGCGGTGTGCCAAGAAGTTGGGTATATGGAGTCTGAGGAAATCCAGTAGCCGATGAGGGTCCAAATTCTTTTCGTGTAGCGGTATTCGGCGAAGAGGTGGATGGACTTTGATCTTCCTAGCGATAGGTTGCAACCATCGCTACAGCTACATTGGAAAAGGTCGAGCTCCAAAAAAT
The DNA here is from genome assembly GCA_017311315.1 of Dendrocalamus latiflorus. Classification (NCBI taxonomy): domain Eukaryota; kingdom Viridiplantae; phylum Streptophyta; class Magnoliopsida; order Poales; family Poaceae; genus Dendrocalamus; species Dendrocalamus latiflorus. The sequence goes on along the minus strand of CM029627.1, from coordinate 30,360,779 downwards.
TCAAGGGCACTTTGCACACTTCTTGTTGTGTCAGGTCATAAACCAAGCTGGGAAGTTCCACCACGTAGATTGAACTTAATGGTAGATGTGTGTATTTGTTCATGAATGGTTAATTTTAGTTCATTTAAGTTAATTGATTTGTGAAATGAATATTCTTATTTCTGAAATGAATGCATATAAGTACTTGTGTTTCTGCTTGTTTGCTTGTTTCAGAGGGCATGACTAGCATTTCCTGAGGCTAGCCAACAAACAAAAATAGATTTAGCAATACAAAAGAATATCACAGACGGTTCCTGAGGACAAACCATCTATGATATATCAGCTATCACATACAGTTTCATGTACAAATCGTCTGTGATACAAAATCTATCACTGACAGTTTCATCTACAAACTATCTATAATACATCAACTATCATAGACGGTTTTGAGTTATAACCGTCTGTGACAGTCTACATCACAGATGACTCAAAAACCGTTGGTGATGATTTCATGTCATTACTGATCTATAAATTCAGACAGTTCATCATATTCTTGAACCGTCTGTGATGACTTTTTCTGTAGTAGTCCTGACATCTGACCTAGCGTAACAATGCGAAATACTTATATAATGTTTTGAATGACAGAAATATGAAAAATCGTAATTGTTTGAGTAGTTTTGTAACTATTCTTATTTCACAATTAATTATATCCTGATGTATGCAGGATTCATCTGTACAAGAGAATTTGACCGCAGTACCAGGTTTTCAAGGGTGTTATGTGCCCAAATACATGCCACCAATGTAAACAAAGAAATTGGCAAGAAGAGGTTTAGGCCTGATTCAAGCCTAGATCTAGCAGAAGATAGTAATAGAGATGGGTTGCAATCCAATTAGATGTCGGCAATACTGATCAGGGAAAACTCTTTCGGATTGAAAAGAAAATTGCCTGGCAGCGAAAGCAATAAATGAAAAAAATTCATTTTTCGCTCCAAAATTCGAACGAAATGTTCAAATGGCATATAAGTTTTGATGAAATTTAACCAAAATTTAGATGAAATTTGGACAAAATTCAAATGGGGACAAATTCGGCCAAAATTTGACCGAATTGTTCTTGCTTCGGAGGGTAAAGAAAGGGACAGATTTTCTGAAATTTCGCTGAATTTTTGTTGAAATTGTGAACCTGATACTGATGATGTAGGCACTGATCGTGGTTCAGTGAATGTAGGAATGGCATGTTGTAAGCACTTACGCCATTGTCCTCATCCCATCGGTGCCACTTACCCCAAATGTCAGCATCTGAAAGAAGTGTAGCTAAGTTCCCCAAGCGCTAGCTTGTTAAACTAAGGCCCTGTTTGTTTCCACTTAAGATTATGATAATCTAGCTTATAATCATAAGTGAAAACAAACAGCCCAGATTATAAGGTAACTTATTATAATCTAATAGCCCAGATTATTGTAATCTAATAAGCTCAAAAAGGAGCTTATTTTAGCTTATAGATCCACTTTTTATCTTAATGACCATAAAACTTTACAAAAATTACCCACCTTTGCCATTCATCCAATCTCCTCCCGTGCGCCTCTCCCGTGCGGGCGTGCGGCTCCTTCCGCTCCTCTTCCAATATCCTCCAAATATCCCGTCTTCCTCTCCTCTTCCAATCTCCCGTGCGGATCCCATATTGCAATCTTCCTCTCCTCTTCCAATCTTCCAAAATGGATCCGCAAGATTTTGATGATGCGGAGGCCGGCCTTGCCCGTGCGCTTGCCTACCGGGATTCCCTCGCGCGAAGCCCCGTGGTTGCCGAGGAAGTCGCTGGGAGGGGCGGCGCTAGCCGAGGCGGCGCCGGCCGGGGCGGTGTCGGGAGGGGACGTGGTGCCGGGAGAGGCCGCGGAGTCGCGGGAGGCCGAGGCGTCGTGGTCAGCAGCCTAGGCGCGGGCGGCGGCCTGGGCGCCGGCGTCGAAGGCCTTGGGGGCGGCGGCCTAGGCATGGGCGGCGACCTCGGGGGCGACGACCTAGGCTTGGGCGGCGGCCTCGGTGTGGGCATCGGCCACGGGGGCGGCGAGCTGGGCACGGGCGCAGCTGCCAGCGCCGGCCTTGGGGGCGGCGGGCTAGGCACGGGAGCGACCCTCGGGGGCGGCGGGCCGGGCACGGGAGCGACTGCTAGGTTCCCGGTTTTATCCTCATTTTAATAACTGTATAGGTGCAATAGACGGCACTCACATACCGGTTGTTGTGCCTTCGGCAAAGGTGGTTCAACATGTTGGTCGGTATGGTTATTCCACTCAAAATGTGTTGGCGATATGTGACTTCGACATGAGGCTCACTTTTGTTGTTGCGGGATGGCCTGGATCAGTACATGACATGAGGGTGTTCAATGATGCTTTACGTAAATATGCCACGCAGTTCCCACATCCTCCAAATGGTATAGTAACATTTTAACTAGTTATCTCAAAAAGTTGCATACTGTAGCTATATCTCATTGTGTATGTTTACATTTTGTAGGAAAATTTTACCTTGTCGACTCAGGCTATTCAAATCGACCGGGTTTTCTAGCTCCATACAAAGGGACCAAGTACCATTTACCAGAGTTTCGAAATGGACCGCGCCCTAGTGGTAAGAAGGAGGTATTCAACCACTTGCATTCATCACTTCGTAATGTGATTGAGCGATCTTTTGGTGTGTTAAAGATGAAGTGGAGAATTTTGTTGGACTTACCAAGTTATCCAATGCTCAAACAAACCAAAATAATACATGCATGCATGACACTCCATAACTTCATTCGGGATAGTGCTTTGAGTGATGAAGAGTTTGACCGATGTGATCGAGATGAAAACTATATGACGATGCCTTCCTCTCATGTGGGTTCAAGTCAATTGGGAGATGAAGAGGGGGGCACGAATGCCTTCTGTGATAATATTGCTAATGCTTTATTTGCTAGAAGAGAGTAATTTGTTTGTAAAAGCATATTTGTACGAACATATGATCATGGATATTTGAATAATTAAGCTTTTCTACCACTTATGTATTCAAATTCTTATGTTACTAATGTTTTGCAAGTCCAAACTAATAAAAAACATGTCATAAAAGAATAAATAAGTCACTAAAAAAGGTCAAGGGCATTGTAGTCTTTAAACATTCGAATACAACAATCCATAACTCTGATAATCCAGGCTGCCAAACAGCTGACAGCTTATTTCCCACTAGCTTATTATAATCTAGCTTATATAATCCCCCACCTATAAACTGGATTATAATAATCTTAAGTGGAAACAAACAGGCCCTAAATCCCGGTCGAACCCTTTGTGCCCAAGTCACATGACTGCAGTATCCATATATAATACGCTTTTGAGCTTTCTTCTCCCCCAGCACTATCCAAGAAGAATATATACGAGTTACGACCCACAAAATCTCAAGGTTGTGGCCACCGGCGGGAGGCCAGCCATCATGCGCGCCGTCCAGTACAGCGGCTATGGCGGCTGCAGCGCTGCCCTCAAGGTCAGCTTTGTTATTTGCTACTATCAAGTTAAGGCTTTGTTTGGAATGGATGATTTTGGTAGATTTTTGTGGAGCTATGCACTTTCATGCAGAATTATTGGGTTCCCAATAGTCCCTAATATTTCTGCATGCACATTGATTTTGATGTTTTGAAGCCATACTACAATACATTTTTTTTGTCTCGAGAACATGTAAAGGCTTTGCACGTCGTATCATTAAGGAGAAAGAAGTTCAATACAATGTGGCAACTAGATCATGCCACTCGCCAGATCATAAACAAAAAGAGGAAATAAATGATAACCCATACTACCATACATATTGTTATTGTGATGGAGTGTGGGCATTAATCAGGATTATCTTAGATGGTTGCTTCATAGAAATAAACAGCTCGTGGAAACGGATATGGAGTTAGACTCTGTGATGGTTCACAAGATTAGTTGCGATGTGGGTGCCATTTTTCTTTGAAAAAAACTGCAGGCCACTATATATTTTGGCTGCCTTCGGCTTATGAGATTTAATTTTTTGGTACAGTTAGTTAGGTGCCATTTTGCAAGTCTGGGTGCTTTCCAAATTGCAAGTTTGAATAGTTGAGGTTATCTCAAAGCACATTATTTTTCAAAAGGGAAATTAGCTCTAAGTAAATTGTATAAAATTCGTCTATTTTTACTTCAGTATGTGGAAATCCCTGTTCCTTCACTGAAGAAAGATGAAGTTCTTATAAAAGTCGAAGCAGCAAGCATCAATCCATCGGATTGGAGGATTCAGAAAGGGTGGCTACGTCCTTTTATCCCCAAATTTCCATTTATTCCAGGTATTCATGCATTTATTACGAGTCATTTATTTATGAAGACATGAGTACTAATTACTGAGACATATTATCAGTACACCATATTTTACCTCCTGCAACGCAGATATTTCCCATGCAATTGATAGCAAGGGAATGAATTCCTTCAGAAAATGCATAATTTTGTCCTAATTATGCAAATGATTGTATTTCTCAAATGACTGATAATTTTTTATTACCATCAAATACTAATCTAAGCACTCCGCTCTCTATTTGTGAAACAGTAACCGATGTTGCTGGAGAGATTGTTGAGGTTGGTTCTGCAGTACGTGAGTTCAAGGTTGGTGACAGAGTTGTGTCCAAATTAGTCTTCTGGGTAATTTAACATGTCCTGATCTTTAGAATTCATCTCATTTCATCTGAATTTTGTCATGAAAATTAAGACTGAATTTTTTTTTACCGTGCGTAAGAATGTAAGATTCCAGTAGACATGATGCTTACCAGCAGTTTCACATTAACCGCAGAACAGAACTTATCAGTTCAGTTTATAGTATTCATCATTCTCGAGAGGAAAATTGTAATGGCAGAAAGCTGGCGGCCTCGCCGAGTACGTAGCAGCATCCGAAAGCATCACCGTCGCCCTCCCCGCCGAAGTATCCGCTGCGGACGCCGCAGGGCTGCCCATGGCCGGCCTCACTGGTCTCCAGGCCCTGAAGGCCATTGGCACCAAGTTTGACGGCACGGGCGGTGGCGCCAACGTCCTGATTACCGCGGCGTCCGGTGGCATCGGCACGTACGCCGTTCAGCTCGCCAAGCTCGGGAACCACCACGTGACCGCCACCTGCGGCGCGCGCAACCTGGAGCTCGTCGCAAACCTCGGCGCCGACGAGGTGCTCGACTACAAGACCCCGGAAGGCGAGGCTCTGAAGAACTCGTCAGGCAGGAAGTACGACTACATCGTCAACATTACGGACGCCTGCAAGTGGTCGACGTTCAAGCCGAGCCTGAGCAGCCGCGGCAGAGTCGTGGACATAGCTCCCAACCTTGGGAACTTTCTCGCGTCGATTCTGACATTGTTCTCCAAGAAGAAGCTGTCCATGGTGTTTCTGTCTCTGCGGAAGGAGGACTTGAGGTTTCTTCTGGAGCTGGTGAAGGAAGGGAAGCTCAAGACAGTCGTCGACTCACGGTATCCATTCGAGAAGGTGGCAGACGCGTGGGAGAAGAGCATGGGCGGCCATGCGACGGGGAAGGTCATAGTTGAGATGTGAGTTGCTATTATTTCTGTTGTGTTAATTTGTGCTATTATTTTTGTTAAGTACTTTATGTTGCTTGTGTATAATATGTAAAGAAACGAACCTTGTGTACTAGTACATTCTATGAAGTGATCTTTCTTGTGAAAAGAAGAAAACAATTATGGAAATGAGCTCTTGGTCTTTTTGAAAGAGCCAGATTTTGTTAGCTGCGCAATTGATGCGCTGTACTTAGCCATTGCATGATTAGATAGAGCACTTCTCTTTGAGTCAAATTCAACAAGAGCAGAACTTATGCTTTCCTGTGAAAATCTAGGAGTGACCATGGGAGAGGATGCCAAAGAGAAATTGCTTGAGTTGACCAGATTATTGTGGCCCATTGGAATGGGAGGCTGTAGGAATTTCAGTTGTACCTCAACCGCTACATTGTGTTCACCTTTGCTTCTACTTGCAGGGCCACTGAAGGACAAAACTTGATGTCGAGCTCTGTGATGTGCAGGAATTCTTCAAACTGGTCGAGATGATGGTTGCTGATCCATTTAGCATAGTTATGCTCCTGAACTATCTTAATGAACCCTATTATTTTAAAAGCTACCTTAAAATAAATATAAATTATCCAATATTTGTAATTAAATAGTTTAAATTAATTAGGACTTAATTATACTACCACTCATACTATTAGGAGTAGAATATCTAAAGGCTTAAAATTGTAAAGAAGTCGCCAAGGCAACTGCAGCCCATCCAAGCAAGGCCAGCGTCGAGAAGGCCAAGGCCACCGCCGGCGAGAAGGCCAAGGCCACCGTTCGTCGCCGCGCACGCTGCTAGATTTCTGGCCATACATACTCGTGTACGCACGTTAGCTTCTTGTTAGTTTAATTTACCTTGTTTCGGTTGTATGCATGTGGAGGTAAAGAAGGCGACGACGAGGGACCCGATTACGAAGCGGGCGGTGGAGGAGCGCAAGGAGGACAGGAAGCTGGAGGCCGAGTCCGAGTCCGACGAGCGCGTCGAGAAGGCGAACCACGCCGCCGAGAGGTCCGGGATGCACACGTTCACAACGTAGGCGCGCAAACTGAAGCGGGTGGCAGCTGGCAACGACCACCGCGCGGCCAAGTACCTTCTTAGCTAGCCCCGATCAAAGCATGTACCGAAATATGTGATGTAACAGTGTCGGTCGAGGTTGATATTTGTGAATCAAGGGATCAAAATAAGTTAATCACTATGTGATGTTTGCGTGGTTATAAGAAACAAAAGTCTATAATACTCTCATAGATCAACGGTCAGATTTTATTTCTAGTACCATCTTTCTACTCCCAGTCTAATGTATTATAAAAAAAATCCTATTTTGAAACGGCAACAGAAAGGAGAGCTGCCTATTGTATTAATAAAGCAGAAGTGAATAGAGTTTGAAGTTCAAACCCTTTCGGGGTCAAACAGAAAATCAAAAAACAGAAGCGAAACCAAAAGGAAAAAAAGAGGAAAAGGCGAGGCCTAGAAAAAGCTAACTTGCGCACCTGGAAGTGAATGAATCTTATTATGGTAAATATTTGGACGATGTAATAGCTGAATTGAAGAATTCAACTTTTCCGACCTTCTGTTGTATAGTACTTATGAATAAGCTCGCCATGGTGATTCAAACACTGCAAAGATGAGACAAAGCTTGTGGTGGAGCTGGAAAGCTTAGGACGGTCAATGTCTAGCGCCATCTGTCCACAAACGTGAAGAACATGGGTGGCAAGGAAAGTCATCGTAGATATGTGAAATGGATATTCTTGTGTTTGTTAGAATGATCTCAGGGCATTTGGCCGTTGGGCCAAATGCCCCCCCCCTTGTTCGCGCCCTGATCGGGGGCGCCCAGCCCAATAGGCTGGTGGGCCCCTGTCGCCAGCGCCACATAAATAGAGGTGGGGGCCGGGGCGGCATGCACACCAAGGTTCACCGTGCCGCCACCATCTCCACCTACAAACCCTAATCCGATCTGAGAAGGGGGCGCTCTAGCGACGGGAAGCACCATCGCCGTCTCCTTCACCGGACCTGCGCCGCCGTCGCCGCCGTCTTCCTTCTTCCCCGACCGTCGCTGCCCGTGCGCAGACTTCACCGACGAACCGCGATGGCCAACCCCTCCTCCTCTACATCAGACGGTTGGTACCCCTCTCCCTCTCTGTCTCCCTCACGAACCCGAACAGATCACCCCTAGATCTAAACCCTAGGAGATCTATATTTTACAATGGTATCAGAGCTAGACCTAAGGGTAGATCTAGGCGGAAAAGAAAAGCACAAAGATTCCCCCCTAACCCTAGAAATGGCAAAAGAAAGAAGAAGAGGGGACTCACGGTTGCGCCGCCGCTTCTTGTGGGAGCCGCCGGCGCCGCCGCTTGAGCCGCCGTGCGCGCGCGCCGCCGGGGCCGCTCCGTTTGGGGTCGCCGCCCGCGCGGGCGCCGCCGCGCGCTGCCGCTTGGGGCCGCCGCTAGGGGCCGGGGCAGCCGCGCTCCGCTGGGGCCGCGCGCCGCGCCGCTGCCGCTCCTCTCCGTGCGCGGGCCGCCGCCGCTGCCGCTCTGCGCGAGCGTTTTTTTCGGGAGGAGGCGGGCGAGTATGGGGCTAGGGTTAGGGTTTTTCGGGATTTAATCCCTGCCGCGCGCGCGGTCGGCCGTCCGATCAGATCGGACGGTCATCCTTTTTTCGGCCGAAAAGGCTGCGGACTGGGCCGGCAGGAGGACGGCCTGGGCGAGGGGGAGAAAGAGGCCGCGCGGTCAGAGGGAGAGCAGGCCGCCATGGGCCGCGCCGCTGGCTGGCGCGCGCGCGCGGTGGCCATTTGGGTGTATTTGAATAATGAATAGCAATTTTTGATTTTTTTTAATTGTTTCAGAAGCATTTTTGAGTGTATTTGAATGAAATTTGCACCAAAATCTCTGTAAATTTTTGCACCAACTTGTTAATTTTTCCAGAGATTGATGAGTACAGTAATAATGCTTCTGAATAATGAATTATTTTTGAATAATTACATGTTTCCGCTGCAAAAGTTAATGTTGATTGATTTTTCATTATTAAATTCGAACCAACGGGAGAATTTAATTTTGGAAAAATAGATATAATTTCCAGAGATTTATGATATTATTATTTTCTGACCAACGTTGATAATAACAGTATTATAATTTTTTAATTGATGATTTTATGCATTATTTCTATTTCTGCCCAACGGTGATATAGATAAAATTGTATGTCGTATTTTGACCAACGTTGGAAATAAGGCATATAATTTTGCTGTTATTAATGTTTAAAATGTTCTCACTGTATATGGATTGTGGTTTCATGAGGATACTCTTTGATGGGCTACATCAGGGATATCCCGGTTCTCAAAGGAGACAACTACGGTGAATGGAAGAAAAAGATTGACCTGGCCTTCATCTTGGCTGAGGTGGATTGGGTAGTCACCACACCGTGTCCCACAGAGCCTGTGGCATCGGTGAGGGACGAAAATGAGGCTGATGCTGCTTGGCAGACCAGACAGAGGGACTATGCTCCCATAAAGATGTCATATGATCTTGATCATAAAAAGTGGGTCACTGCCAACAAGAAATGTTTGGCTGTGATAAAGAACACGATTGAGCCTGCCATTGTGGGCTCAATCGCAGAGTGTGACACTGTCACAGAGTACCTTGAGAGAATAAAAAGTCAGTTTACTGGCTCTTCAAAGACTTATGCTACACAGCTGATTAAACAGCTTGTGACAGAAAGGTACTCTGGTGGTGGAAGTGGCATAAGAGAGCACATACTGAGGATGAGCAAATTGGCATCCAAGCTTAAACCAATGGATTTGGCTCTCAAGGATGAGTTCCTTATTCATTTGGTTTTTGCTTCCTTGCCTAAAGAGTTTGACACTTTTGTTGTCAATTACAACATGCAGCCCGAGAAATGGGACTTAGAAAAGTGCATTGCTATGTGTGTGCAAGAGGAGGAAAGAATTAAATCCTCACATGGTGGTTCTATCAACTATGTGAAGGACAACAAGAAAAAGAACTTCAACAGTAACTTCTCCTCAAAGAACAAGGGAAAAGCCCCTGTCCATCAGCCTCAACAGAATAGTTTTGCAGTAGATAAAGATCAGTGTCTTCACTGCAAGAAGACGGGACACTACAAGAAGAACTGTCCCGATTACTTAAAGATGATAATGGCAAAGAAAGATGAGAACATTATTACCTTTATAAATGAGTCCCTGTATGTAAAATATTCAAAATCTACTTGGTGGATTGATTCAGGTGCAACTGTTCATGTTGCCAATAATTTGCAGGGATTCCGTTCGACGAGGACTACGCAAAGAAAAGAAAGATGCGTTAAAGTTGCAAATGGAGTCCAAGCTGAAGTTGAAGCTGTTGGCGATCTTTCATTAGAGCTAGCTGATGGCTTCATTCTTTTACTTAGAGATGTTCTTTATGTACCCTCTTTACAGAGGAATTTGATTAGTGTTTCAAATTTGGACAATGATGGTTATGATTGTCACTTTGGAAATGGCAAATGTGAAATAATGTTTAATGATAAATGCATTGGTCTTGCCATCAAACAAGACGAGCTTTATTTGTTGTCACTTCGTGAAAATGTGAATTCCGTATGTGATGTGAATAAGCGTATATCCTCGCCTGTGAATGCGAACAGAAAACGAAAGAGAACTCATAATGCATCGTCGAAATTATGGCACTGTCATTTAGGCCATATTTCGAGGGGAGAATAGAAAGACTAGTTAAGAATGATATTCTTCCTCCATTAGAGTTCTCCGACTTAGAACAATGCAGAGAATGCATTAAAGGAAAATATGTAAAGAAAATTAAGAAAAACGTCAAAAGAAGCACAGGAGTTCTACAAATTATTCACACAGACATTTGTGGTCCTTTTCCTGTGAAAAGTGTGGATGGATATAACTCGTTCATAACATTCACGGATGATTACTCCCGTTATGGATATATTTATCCAATCAAAGAAAGAAATAAAGCCTTGGATAAATTCAAGATATTTAAGGCTGAAGTTGAAAACCAACACGATTTAAAGATTAAGATAGTCCGATCTGACCGTGGGGGGGAGTACTACGGTCGACATACCCCATATGGACAAGTTCCTGGACCTTTTGCAAGGTTTTTACAGGAAAATGGCATAGTGGCCCAGTATTCTACACCGGGCGAACCTCAGCAAAATGGAGTAGCTGAAAGACGCAACCGTACCCTGATGGATATGGTGCGAAGCATGATGAGCTATTCCACACTGCCATTGAGTTTATGGATGGAGGCGTTGAAAACCGCCATTCATATTCTCAACAGAGTGCCTAGTAAGTCGGTGCCCAAAACACCGTACGAGTTGTGGACAGGAAGAGTTCCCTCACTAAACCACTTGCGTGTGTGGGGGAGTCCTGCTGAGGCTAAAGTATTTAACCCAAACCTTGGGAAGCTTGATCCCAAAACAGTAAGTTGCCATTTCATTGGCTACCCTGAAAAGTCAAAAGGTTTTCGTTTCTACTGTCCAGACAGATATACAAAGTTTGTAGAAACGAGACACGCTGTCTTCTTAGAGGATGAAATGATGAGAGGAAGCATGGTAGCTCGAGAGATTGACCTTGAAGAGAAGCGGGTGTATGCGCCCACTCCGATGATTCAAGAGGCATTCTTCACACTACCTGCTGTCGCTGCACCGACGGTGCAAGACACTGTGGTGCCAGCACCTGTTATTGTTCCTCCTGTGGCAACAATGAGTGATAATGAGGAACCTGTTTTTCAGGATCCTATAGAACCTATTGCCACAGATGAGGGGGAGCAACAGCAGCCTCAAACAGAAGATGTACCAAATGAGGAGGCCCCGAGGAGGTCTCAAAGAGTAAGAAGATCAGCTATTTCTGATGATTATCAGATTTATCATACAGAGGAATTTCAAATGGAGGATGATCCCACCTCATTTGAAGAAGCCATGAGAAGCGAAAATTCCTCAAAATGGCTTGAGGCCATGGAAGAGGAAATGAGGTCCATGAAGACTAATAAAGTCTGGGACTTGGAAATTATTCCTAAAGGAGCCAAAACAGTAGGCTGTAAATGGGTCTACAAGACAAAGCTTGACTTCCAAGGGAATGTAGAAAGATACAAAGCGCGACTTGTGGCAAAAGGCTTTACACAAAGAGAAGGGATTGATTACAATGAGACCTTTTCTCCAGTCTCATGTAAAGATTCCTTCAGAATCATAATGGCATTAGTAGCACATTACGATTTAGAGTTACATCAGATGGATGTAAAGACGACATTTCTTAATGGGGACTTGGAGGAAAATGTTTACATGGCACAACCGAAAGGTTTTGTCATGGAAGGAAATGAAAGAATGGGATGCCGCCTAAAGAAATCGATTTATGGGTTAAAGCAAGCTTCAAGACAGTGGTACTTGAAGTTTGACAGTACAATAAGAAAATTTGGGTTTAAAGAGAATGTAGAGGACAACTGTGTTTATGCAAAGTTTAAAGATGGGAAGTTTATCTTCCTAATCATGTATGTGGATGATATCCTACTGGCTAGTAGTGATGTCAGTCTGCTACTGGAGACAAAGAAGTTTTTGTCCTCAAACTTTGATATGAAAGATCTTGGTGAAGCTTCGTTCGTTCTAGGGATCGAAATTCACCGGGATAGAAACAAAGGGACATTGGGACTGTCACAAAAGGCATACATAGAGAAAGTCTTAAAGAAATTTGGTATGCATAAATGTAGTCCTTCACCTGCACCTATAGTCAAGGGCGATAGATATGGGGATTTTCAATGCCCCAGGAACCAGTACGAGCTCGATAAAATGAAATCGGTTCCATATGCTTCAGCTGTCGGAAGCTTGCAGTATGCTCAAGTGTGTACTCGCCCTGACTTAGCGTTTGTTACCGGGTTACTTGGCAGATTCCAGAGCAATCCTGGAATAGAACATTGGAAATTGGTAAAGAAAGTCTTGCGTTATTTGCAAGGAACAAAAGGCCTCATGATGACATACAGAAGATCAGATTCACTCCATATAGTGGGGTATACAGATTCTGATTATGCGGGAGATGATAGAAAGTCGACATCCGGATAAGTGTTCACTCTCGCTGGAGGAGCTATATCGTGGAAAAGCTCAAAGCAAACCGTCACTACATCGTCCACAATGTATGCCGAGTTTGTAGCATGTTATGAGGCTACGGGGCAGGTGAACTGGCTAAAGAAGTTCATACCTGGTTTAAAAGTGGTTGACGACATCAATAGACCACTTAAGTTGTACTGCGATAATGAACCCGCAGTAACGTATGCCCACAACAATAAGTCAAGTGGTGCTGCCAAACACATTGACATAAAGTACTATGTTGTGAAAGACAAAGTTCAGGATCAAATTATAAGTCTTGAGCATATAAGTACCGCAAAGATGTTAGCGGATCCGCTTACTAAAGGCTTACCACCCAACGTGTTCAGAGAACATGTAGCCGGCATGGGTTTAAGGGAAAGCCTATGATTCCTGGACTAAAAGATGGCCCAAAAGATTAAAGTAACTATTTCAGAACAGAGAGGTGTATTGTAGCTGTTGAATCTATCGGCGATTGACCGTGACGATGAGACATGTTCTATGCACTAATCTGTGATGGAATGTGTAAAGGCAAAAGTAATTAAAGATAAAGCATAGATTGAGATCAAGGGGGAGAATGTTAGAATGATCTCAGGGCATTTGGCCCAACGGCCAAATGCCCCCCCTTGTTCGCGCCCTGATCGGGGGCGCCCAGCCCAATAGGCTGGTGGGCCCCTGTCGCCAGCGCCACATAAATAAAGGTGGGGGCCGGGGCGGCATGCACACCAAGGTTCACCGTGCCGCCACCATCTCCACCTACAAACCCTAACCCGATCTGAGAAGGGGGCGCTCTAGCGACGGGAAGCACCACCGCCGTCTCCTTCACCGGACCTGCGCCGCCGTCGCCGCCGTCTTCCTTCTTCCCCGACCGTCGCTGCCCGTGCGCAGACTTCACCGACGAACCGCGATGGCCAACCCCTCCTCCTCTACATCGGACGGTTGGTACCCCTCTCCCTCTCTGTCTCCCTCACGAACCCGAACAGATCACCCCTAGATCTAAACCCTAGGAGATCTATATTTTACAGTGTTTTGACATCTTTGTTAATTTCTTCGCTGCTAGTATATATGAAAGTTCATATATCTGTATTTCATCGAGTGCGTTAGTTCTGTCGTTCCAATGTGTATTTGTGCTAATATATGTAGAGCAATATTGACATCATATATTTATTCATTTTAAGGTGGTCATTCTTTTGAAATGTAAACAAAGGAAACAAACTATTTGTCTATTTCATCTTCCTTTTGTTAAAAAACGATGTACGGCTGTACGTGCACCAAGTTGTTTTCAACGAACGCGACCTGTATGAAGTGGGAATTCAACTGGATGCGACGTTGGTTCTAGCACCGCGTGGAGAGCGACAATAGCTTGAGATGGTCGGGGTGCCTGATGTACTTCAACACCTCTCCATTGGTGACTCTCGACCGCGACAACGAACATCGAGTGTTGTAGGATCGTCGATGGCAATCAGAGGGAGGGTGAATAATTGTAATTCCCAGCGGAAGATTTTACAAGAAATCTATTGTATATATTTTTTTCTTACCTGCTAAAATTGAGAGCACAAAAAAAACAGCAAGAAAATAACAAATAATACGCTACTATATAGCTAGCAGAGAACACCTCTTTGTCTCAGCCAAAAAGCCAACTCTCAGCCTGGACTCCAACCTGAATAAAAACAAACTCTTCTAATACCCAACCTAATTAGCCCCTATTAATTACCTACCTAATCACACCATCTCAGCGAAAAGCATAGTTAATTGATATCTCTCCAGAAATTACTTTCCAATCAATAGAAACCGATGAATTAAAATAGCTGCGCTTACCTCTATTGATGCACCTACTTTTGATGTGATACACCATGGGACAGCCAAGACATCATCACTTTTCCTGGTCCTTCACGTGATGATGGAAGCTAGTCAATGCACTGCCTCTTCTTACTTTTGCCTTCATGTAATACTCTGTTCATTAATCAATGTCTCAGGCAAAAGCACATGCGCACAAAAGTCATGGCTACAGCCTCGTGCCCTGCATGCTGTCGCCAGGAACACAAGCCGCCGCACTTTTTTTTTCTACGCTCTGTGCCGCGCTGCCGCTCCAGCGTCGTGTGGAGAGAATCTGCGGGATGTCGCGACGCGCCTCGCCGTCGATTTTTTTCTTTAAATAAATCTATTTTATTTCTGAATCATGATAGCTACAAAGTGCCCTCTCTTGACACCCCTAAACTCTAGCACGAAATTAGTCTCTTCCAAAAACCACGGGGTTAGCCTCTATCCCCACCTCTATTTATAGTCTAGGGTCCAAAACCTGGGCTTAACCTAAGCCCACGAGTTCTAATCTAATTCCAATAGCAGAGGGACCCGAAACCCTTCCTAACACGGGTTCTAATCCAATTCCAACAGCAGAGCGATCGCACCTCCCGTAGCTTCTTCACGCATCATCCACCTCTGATCTCCATGCGCCCCAAGCATGAGCCCGACCATCTCATGACCTTCTTGACCGTTTGAACCTCGGATCTCCCCATCCTAGTCCCGGTCCACCTCGTCACCGACCATGATCGTCTCCATGCTCAACCTGCACATGCAAAGACCAAAGAACATTATTCCGGCACAAGTTCATCCAAACTTGACCAACGTCAATCCGCACATACGCAACACAACTCGCATAACGCCGCTAAACAAAATTACCAAATATTCATCATCACAAATTAATCATTGTCAATTATTCATCACAACAATATTCTAGACCTAGCCACATGGTCTAACAATAGAGTGCAGAGGCTGGTGGGCCTCGCTCTCCGGTTCAACATGCGGGACCTCGCAGAGGAATACTGCATGTATGTTGTGGCTTCACTGGTACGTCCGTGGCATGTACATTCCGGTCTTGCCCATGACGACGACATACGCCCCACAGTTGCGTCCTTAGCGAGGCCCGCCGAGCCGAGTAAGTCTTCCACTATAAGCACTACATCTAAACTGGCTATGCTGCGGACTATAAGTGTGTTTTGTTTTGCTGGCAAGGCTCACCCTCAAAGATGTGGAGCGTGCGACGACCATTTTCGTTGGGCATATGTGGCCAAGGAGCATAGCCTCCGCAAAGTGGTCACGGCAAATATCGGGCTAATGAACCGTGTGTGCGAAGCTCTCGGTATTCCTGTGCTGGAGCGCGCTGTGCCTAGTATTGGCCAGCTTCGCACCCGTGATGGCGATGGTAAAGGGGAGGCCTCCCCTCCCTGGAGAAGGCCTCCCCCCGAAGAATCTACCGAGGTTGAGGAGGTCGCTGAGGGCACCGATTCTAACCTGGCTGAGTATGCAAACTTAGATATAGAAGCAGAGCAAGATCGTGACGTTGTTGGCAGGCTGCGCATGGGCGACATGGGGCCCATAGGCGATGCGGGCGATGGAGCCAACAGTGGTTACAGCCTTGGGTGAACGTGCGAGGCGAATGCGAAGCCTCCTCACCTACGCCCGCTGTGAGGGTCGATGAAGCACCTCCTGAGGTGCCCGTCGTGAAGCGTGCTCATGTGTGTCCGCCAGCGGGGGTGAGCGAAAGTTTTCAAGTGGCAGTGGCCACGCTCTTGAAGGAATCTGACTCCGAGGTGGAAACTGTCAGCCCTGAAGCAGATTCCATAGCGAGAGTTGCAGTGACGCCCCCGTAGTCACCCAACTAGTGACCACTGGCGCCGCTGTGTCCCGACCATCTTCTCTGATCCATGATGCAGGTATAAATACTTCCTTCTCTCCTATGACTTCACAAGGTTTCCCCAATTTGCTCGCTGACACCGTCGTCAGCGTCAGCGGGCCCTCGGTCTCCGGGGTGTGCACATGGCTCCAGCGATGGAACTGGTCGCGGGGGGACTAGTGCTCCTACTATGGATGTGTCGTCGATGTCTGCCCCTATCGAAGCTGCCGGCTCGGAGACTCGATGTTTGGTCATGGTGTTCTTTGTCCCTCGGCCAAAGGCATTGTGGACGTTCCAAGGTGCCACATATTGTGTGGACGTGGGTCTAGATTGCTGAACGCTATCGTCATGCGGACTGGAGCTCCTGGAAAGTGCTCTGGAGGCAACAGAGATGAAGGTGCTTGCACCAATCTTCCATGATTGTGTTTGTAGGGACGCCGCTAACCGCACTGCGCCATGCAAGCGCTTGCCCTCGCTTAAAGCACTTTGCAGGCAGTTAGGGCCTATGAATGAAGTGGCCTACAAGATCAACTCAATGCCGTGGAGTTGGAGGCTACTGCCACGTGGCAATCCGCCGAGGATACCCTTGCAGGTTGCGCATCAAAGGATGAGCACATTTGCTTCCTCAAATCCGAGGGTGTGAAGGCTATTGCCGACGCGCACGCCCTAGTGGAGCAACTCAGTGTACTACCTTCGAAGAATGTGAGGGCTTGCTACAGCAAATTGCCGGGCTGGAAGAGGAGAAGGCTCAGCTGATGGCGGCGATCGACGAGAAGGGCCATGTGCTGGGCGATGCCTCGCTGACAGCATGGAGCTCGGTGGAGGCCCTAGAGAACACGCTCTTCGAGCTTGCTGTTGTGGTGCCTCCCTGGACCTTTGGGCCCGAGGATCTGTCGAGCAGTCTTCGGATGATCAAAGAGGCTTCAGCGCTCACGCTAAGTGCCGCGCGATCCTACGGTAACGACTGCTCACTCGTGATGACCCGCATCGTCCTTGGCATTCTTCACCATCGGGGTTGCCTGCACGTCAGAAAGCTGGATAATCCATGCCTGGAGCTGCCTGCGGGGGGCGGGGTCATGTCCGAGGCCGTGCACGCAATATACCACTCCACGTGTGCATTCCACCAGCCGATATGGGACTATATCGGTGAGGCCGCAACGAAGGTCGCTATGAGGCGAAGCCTACAGGGCGGCGGCGACCTCGACACTTGGCTTGATGAAGTGCCTCGGCGGGATGAAGGTGGTGCAGCTGGCTCTGAGCATGGCGTCGACCCGCAGGTGTGATGCCGAGGCCCTACGCTCGCACACATAGCCTACTATGTATAGCTCATCGGTCTTTTGTAAAGCGGCGCTGCCTAGCCACACCTCTTGGCCATATATCTTAAATGAAAATGTGCCACAAGTCATGCCCTTATGTTTAATGTCTGTGACAAGGAGATGCTTGACAAAGGCCATTTGCTAGTTTCGGACCTTATGGTTCAGCGCCGCTTTCGACACTAGGGCTGGGCGGAGGATTCTTTGCGTTTTTGGGAGGAGCGGCACTCGACAGGGAGATGCATCCATGTGAGAGTATATAAAAATAGAAGACCCCTTGGATGAATAGCGTAGGCGATTAAGTCTGAATGACTGTACATTTAAAACATTACCCCCTTACAAACATTACCTGTGATGTTATTAAAGTATTGCCTAAGGCGAGGATTTCCCCCGCGCATCTGCTTCGTGACCATAGCCACCTTTCGATAACGCCTTGCCACGGTGATGAGTCATTCAGAAAGTCAGCGGTAGGTAGGACTTCAGATGGTGAGAGGATAATACCTCAGGTTCTGTACTCCACCGTTTGGACGTAATTTCCGTGAAGTAGGTAGGGAACAGGGGGTTGACATGTGCTCCTCGTCTCCTGGTGAGATGAGAAATGGGCATGTGTGCCATATCTTCCACTTTTTGGGCTATCACAGGATGAAATGGATGAGTGAACTGGTGGTGGGATGAAGTAGCTGTGCACGCTTCGCGCTCCGTCCACCACCCTTCGAACTAGCATCAGTGAAGCTGGCAGTGGGATAAAGTAGACGCGCATGCTCCATCCCCTACCATTCGAACTGGCATCAGTGAAACTGGCGGTGGGACGAAGTAGATGCTCGCACTCCGTCCCCAACCCTTCAAAATGGCATCAGCGAAGCTAAAGGTGGGATGAAGTTAGACGCGCGCGCTTCGTCCCCCACCCTTCGAACGAGCGTCAGAGAAGCTAGCGGTGGGATGAAGTAGACACGCACGTGGGCATCAGTGAAGCTGGCGGTGGGATGAAGTAGACACGCGTGCTCCATACCCCACTGTCGAGACCCGAATATACAAATCCAGACTCTCCTATGTAACCCGCACTAGTCCAGGATCACGCTAGCGCACACAATATAAACAAAGATAGAATATCAACCATATCTCGATTTACTAAGAAAAGACTCAAATATTATTAATAATTATCAGAGTACGACCTTATGGCCAAGCTTACAAATAATAGCCAGAGGGCTCAAGAAACTAGCATCGGAAAAGCAGAATTAAGCGTAGTAGCCATTTGACATACCCATAGGCAATCGACTGGGGAGCGAAGTCCTAATCTGTGAAGTCGTCGAAGTATCCTCCTTCTAATACCTCCTATTGATCTGGTCCTTCTTCCTCAACTGAGCAAATATGGATAAAGCGTGCGTACATAGAGTACTCAGCAAGTCATTTGTGACAAAGAATGCAATATAGTATGCAAGGTTTATCAATTGATGACTGAAAGGTTAATTTTCATAAAGCAGCAATTGAAATTAGATACAATAAATAGATTAAAAATCAAAATTGGAAAATAATAAATAAATAATCCAAGGAATTGAGAAAACCACAAGTGAACTGACTATTCACTCCAATAAACCACCAGTGAATCAACCATTCACTTCCCAACTTAACCTAACCAAGTTTTTATGAAAACTCTACCCCTCGTGTGAAATCACCAAGCATTCTCCATAAACGGGGACACGACTATTCGAGTAGTTTTACACTCTGTAGTGGTTGTACAACTTTACCCACAAAACATGATCATCTCATATTGCCACTAGATTAACACAATTCCTTTGGTGTGCGGCGGAGAGATCATGACAAGGCCTTGACAATACTCAATCCCATCCCAATTTTGCCCGCTAGGGTTTCACCTCACACCCCCCTTGCGCCTCATGGAAATCAGCAATCACGTGTAGCATCCAAAAAAACAAAGAAAAACCTAACCATAAACTCTCTCTCTCCCCCGGGTATTTGTCTCTCTCTTTCGTTATCTCTTTCTTTTATCCTAACCAACTCTCTCTCTCTCTCTATCAATCTGTGCACTATGCATGCGACGACTGGCGGCGGTGCCCGGCCCGACGGTGGCGGCGGTCGACGGCAGGCCCGTCGAGGCAGCGGCGGCTTGGCACGGCCATGTGTGGCCACACGCGCACGCGCCCATGGCGGCGGCGGTGTGCAGAGCAGCGACGTGACGGCGGCGGTCGATGAGCGGCGACTAAGGCACGACGGCGGGTGCATGGAGGCGGGGCAGCTCGACTGCATGCGGCCGCGCACGTGCATGCGGCCGTGGTGGCAGCAACGCGTGTCGCGGCGGCGGCGGCGGTGCGTGGTGACCGAGGCACACGGCCGGAACGACAGCAGCATGCGGCACATAGGCAACTGGCAAAGGCGGCGGCCGGCGACGGCGACAGCAGAGGCGTGGCCAACTATCATTCACATGATCGAATGATCGTTCGCATGGCTGAATGAGGCTTTGCATGACCGATTGGCTATTTGTGTGGCCGAACAGCGAAACGTCATTTCGCTCGGGCGAACAGCGTTTCGCTCGGCTGTGGGTGGCTAGCGAACCCATTTGCTTTCCAGTTAAATTCATCTCCTATTGTTCCTTTATCAAATTTATCCGTATCTAACCGGTTGCCCTCCATCCCAACCTGTAGGTTCGCACGTAGCTGTTGAAGGAGCGGTTGCGCATTTCGAATCCATTGTGCAGCGTGTCTGTCGAGTGTGCTCAAGGCAAGTACCTCGTGGCCGTGACCTTTCCATTTCCCATATCACGTGTTTCCAGGTTACTTATCACATTGTTGTTGAGAATAATTATCATATCACTCATGCTTGCTTGGCTAATATCATATCATTAAGCTACCTATCTGATATCATATCACTAAAGTTACGTGATTAGTATCATATCATTAAAATTTATCTGATCATTATCGTATCACTAATGCTTGTCTGGTTATTATCATGTCACTCATATTTGCCTAGTTATAGACTATTAATACTGTATTCATACCCAGATGTGCTAAGTTATCTTGTTTCACCTGCTTTTATGTTTATTAGGATGCTCAATTAAAATGTTCTGGAGTTCATGCTTTTAATTAGTGTTTTAGAATCTATGCTTAACTTATTAATGGGGGGTAGCATATGAACATGTTTAACTTAGATTTAAATTATTGACACTCTTTTGATATTAGGGCTGCTATGTTTTAGTTTTCTAATATTATGTTTCAATAATTGTATGATGTTGGATTTGAGTCATGAAGGATGTATGTATTAAACCAGTGAATCTGACTAATAATCACTTATCACATAATAAAACTTGATTTTTTGATAACCTTGCATGAGCTATATCATTATTCCACATTGCCCTCATGTCGGGAATTATGCCTCTCCATTTTCAACCCTAGCACCTCTTCTCACTTCTCATAACTTTATCGTAGCCTTACCCTCGCCATCTCTTAGCTTTCTTAAATTCATACTATATAATTTATCCATGATGTATCAGTTACCTTATCACCATATTATCATCCCCTGTCATCCTCATATCGGGAATTATATGTCTTCATTTCCAACCTTAGCAAATCCCCTCACTTTTCCTAATTTTATCTTAACTTTCTTTTAGTTCTTTAAATTCACACTACATAACATGTTAATAATATAACGGTTACCCAGCCTGGGATTATCTACATATAGGGGAGACTTCCACCCACCTGGAAACATACGGGGGTCATACACTTTCGTTACTCAGGATATTACACCCCGTCGGCGGTTATACAGTCGAGGACGATGGCGTGCCTGACTATTCTCGTATAACTGGGTATGTGAAAAGTAATCACCAGTGCCTTTGCCACAACTTGCTAAATAACATTTATCTCGGTTGACTAGATGACAGTTACCTGGCTTGGGGTCATCCACATATAGGGGAGCTTACCACCCACCTTGTAATGTACGGGGGTCCATACACTTTCGTTACCTAGGGTATTACACCCCGTCAGCGGTTATACAGTTGAGGACAATGGCGCGCCTGACTATTCTCGTATAACCGGGTATGTGGAAAGTGATCGCCGGTGACACTGTCAAAACTTGCTAAACAACATTTATTTTTAAGGCCACTATTCCTGTGATCTCTATCTCCAATCTGTAGCAGCGTTTTCAGTAACCTAGCTTCATTGCACTTAAACTGTATCAATTGCTTGCTTGCTTTGCTTGTCCTTTACATATCTTGCTTACTTACTTGACCTTTTCTCGCAGTGTTGCAACCGTTGTTGGGTACTTGATGAGATTTTCAAATCTCACGCCTGCTCTTTTCATTCTCAGGTAAAACGTCAGTGGAGTGATAACATCATGCATGGGTGGGAGCCCTCGAGTTTTCAGCACCGTGGCTTGCCACTATTTGTTGTTTTATTTGTCCTTTATTTGGTTAGAAGTGGATCGGTCCCATGTTTCAAACATTTATTTCAGCCTCTGTTGATTCTTTAGTAAATTACCTTTAAAGTTTATTTACTCGTGATTTCGATTATTGCTTTTATTATTCATTCTTCACTTTGGCGATGACGTTCCATAGTAGTATCTCATATCGGTATGTGGGGTGCTACACCATGTTCATCACAATGGTAGAATCAAAATTGAAATATCAGAAATTAGACAGCCAAGTCCATCCCATACTAGACATGTGGTTGTATGGTAAAGCTTAAATCAATGGTGCACAAAGTTAAGTCCTTAAGTGTTACCCAAGCAAAACATCCACATCCCAATGTGCAAACTGGACCTCCTTTACTGCGCGATTAATTATTCACCCAGGTGGAAACCAATTTTGTATAACCAACACCAATGACACCCCATGCCATGGCACACAAATTTTATCATTGTGGCTACAACCACGTTCCAATATATCATTAGGTCAAAATTAATTAATTGATCACATGTGATGATAAACCCAATGCGACTATAAGCATGGCTAAGCATAATAATCGTACCACCCATGTGACAACTAGTATTGCATCACTAAATATTTACCCATCCTATGGTGACAATGGAATCATGGCATTCAAGCTATCAAGGTGGAATTAAGCAAATAGGTTATTAACTACCAATACAAAGATTTGTAATAAAGTAGCGATACTTGATAATTTAAAACAAAATAATACATAATAATAAAGTAGCGATACTTGATAATTTAAAACAAAATAATACATAATAGATTGAAAAACTAGGTACAACATGATTAAAGGACACAACTTGCCTTAGTCTTGCTCAGTTAATGGCTTTTGATATTCAAATCTTGCTTCAGCTCCTTCGAAGGTGCAATCTAACAAGAGAGAAAACGAAACATGGCACAAAAAAATTCAAATAAAATTCAAATGAACTCCAAAAACTATAAAACTAGAACAAAAATATAGAGCTCAATTTTAGATGAATTTAAGAAAAAGAATCGGGTCAATTGGAGCTAAGACGAAGAAGAACAAGCTCTTGGAAAATCTAATCTAAAGAAAAAGGCTGAAAATTAGAAATTCTACTGTGCTGTGAACCCGGCTCACGGAACAGTGCACATTGATTGGGCTTGCTGACGTGGATGCTGACTGGGCTCTAGGGCTAACGTAGCTGCTGTGGTGGCAGCTGACTAAGCACGACTGACTAGGCTCGGTCTACGGTCTATGGAACAGAAGATCTGACATGCGGGCCTGGCTTGTCAGTGATTCGTGTGCGGGGGATTGGGTCTACAAGAAGGCAAAGCGACAGCTAGGCATGGATGCAGCTGAGCTGGCGGGCGCACAAACTGAGGCGTCGGGAGCACGCAAACTGAGGTGGTGCGGAGCGGGCGAGGTGACCAAGCGTCGGCTGACCGAGGAAGAGAGAGACGGCGACGCGAGACGGCTGGCGATGGGACGGGGCAGCGGGACGCGGCGGGATGCACACTGGCGTCAGTGAACAGTGGCGGATGATGACGGAGGACGACGATGAGGCACGGTGGCTCACGCTCAACGGCGACGAAAACGACGGCTGAAGACGATGAGGGCGACGGTGCTCGACAATGGGCTCAGAAGGCGAGGTGGCACGGGATGCGAAGAATGAGGGGGTCGGCCAGCGTTATAGCGCGGACGCTGAGGAGGCTGGGTCAGGCATGGCGGTGAGTCCGGGACGAAGACAGGCAAGCGCGGTGGTGGAGCTCACATAGGACATAGAGACAAAGTCCCGGCCAAAGACGAAAGGTCTGATAAGTGGGCCCACCTGTCAGCGGCACAGAGGCGGTGAGCGGCCGAGATCAAACACGGCGAGGCTAACTCCCCGGATTAGCGACACGTGTCGGCCATCTGACAGGCGGGCGCGGATGCGCGCCACGTGGCAAGCACGGGTAGGCCGGGCCGTCAGGCGGAGCGAGCTGGAGGGAGTGGGCTTCGGCCCAATTGGCTTAGGGATTTTAGGGAATTTTGTATTTTCAAAAATGCAACTAAATTCAGTTGAGCTCTAGAAAATAGCAAATAAACTTGGAAAAATCCAAGAAAAATCCAGGAAATTCCTTGAGACACATGGAATCCAAATAAAATACTTTCACCAAATGTTAATGTTTAATTTAATCATATTAAATTCTTTTAATTAATGAAAATTCATTTTAAGCATGAATTAATTCCAGAAAAATCCAAAGGGTAAATTTTATTTTAAAAGCTTCAAAAAGACTCTGCAAATCAGGATGTTACACCCATCCTTCGGACTGGCATCAGCGAAGCTGGCGGTAGGACGAAGTAGACGTGTGTGCTCCATCCCCCACCCTTCGAATTGGCGTCAGCGAAGCTAGCGGTCGGATGAAGTAGACGCACACGTTCTGTCCCCCACCCTTCGAATTGGCATAAGTGAAGCTGGAAGCAATAGGAAGTAGATGTGCACGCTTCGTCCCCCACCCTTTGAATTGGCATCAGCGAAGCTGGCGGCGGGACAAAGTAGACGAGCGTGCTCCGTCCCCCACCCTTCGAACTAATGTCAGTGAAGTTGGCGGCAGGATGAAGTAGATGTGCGCACACCGTCCCCCACCCTTCGAATTGGCATCAATGAAGCTAGCGGCGGGACGAAGTAGAGGCACGCGCTCCATCCCCCAGCCTTTGAACTGGCGTCAGCGAAGCTAGCGACGGAATGAAGTAGACGTGTGCGCTCCATCCCCCACCCTTCGAACTGGCGTTAGCAAAGCTAGCGGTGGGACGAAGTAGATGCGCGTGCTCCGTCCCCCTCCCTTCGAAATCACGTCAGCGATGCTGGTGGTGGGATGAAGTAGATGTGCACACTCCATCCCCCACCCTTCGAACTGGCATTAGGGAAGTTGGCGGCGGGACAAAGTAGACACGCACGCTCCATCCCCCACCCTTTGAACGGGCATCAGCGAAGCTGGCAACAGGATGAAGTAGACACATGCGCTCCGTCCCCCACGGAAGGCCATCACACACCCGTCATCCCAGTGAAACCCGTCACACTCGTGAAGGGTTTTGAAGAATGGAAGGCCTCTCTCGACAGACCTGGATAGGAAATGGCTCAACACAGCCATGCGCCCGGTGAGCCTCTGGACCTCTCTTGTCATCTTGGGTGGCTCCATGGAGAGGATCATGTCGACCTTGTCAGGGTACGCTTGTATCCCTCGTCCTGACAACAAGAAGCTGAGCAGCTTCCCTGCCTGCACACCGAAGACACATTTGTCTGGATTCAACTTAATGCCCGCCCGCTGGAGGTTGTTAAAGGTTTCCTGAAGGTCTTGGCCATAGGAGGTGAGTTGTCTGGTCTTGATGACTACATCGTCAATGTAAGCTTCGACGTTCCTTCTGAGCTGGGAGGCGAGGGCGAGGGCCACCAGACGTGTGAACGTAGCTCCCGCGTTCTTGAGGCCGAAGGGCATCTTGACGAAGTAGTATGTTCCTGCTGGGGTTATGAAGCTTGTCTTGACTTCGACATCCTTAGCCATATGGATTTGGTGATAGCCAGAGTATGCGTCCAAGAAGCTCATTAGCTCATACGTTGCTGTGGCATCCACCAACTGGTCTATTTGAGGAAGGGGTAGTTGTCCTTTGGACACACCTTATTGAGTGCAGTGACATCGACGCACATACGTCATGCGCCACTGGCTTTTTTGACCAAGACCAGATTCACGAGCCATTCCGGGTGATGCACCTTGCGGATGACTCCGGCCTAGAGTAGCTTCGCAACCTCTGCTTTGGCCACCTGCTGGTGCTTGAGGGACATGTGTCGGAGCCTTTGCCTGACTGGTTTAGCATCAGGGCAAACCGTGAGGCTATGCTCGATTATGGCACGGTCCACCCCCTTGATATCTGCTGGCGACCATCGAAGACATCCGTGTTGTCATGAAGAACACGGAGTAGACCCTGCTTGACCTCTAAAGGGAGGCCCTTGTCAATGGAAACTTGCTGGTCCGTGGTATGCAGGGAGATTCTCTTGACTCCGCCGTCAAGCCTAGGCTTGGGCATCCATCCTGGGGTGGAGGGCGTGCCTGCGTCGAGGGTGTCCCTGAAGATGTGCACCATTTTGGAGGGGACCTCGCTCATCGAGTTTTATTCGGTAGGTGAGATCTTGGTCTCCAAACACGGTAATGATGCCCTGCAGACCTAGAAGTTTCATGCATAGGAAGTTGTGGTGCAGGGCCGCCCCGAAAGCATTAAGGGTCGGTCATCCCCTGATAGCATTGTATGGGTAGGGAAGGTCGATGACATCGAAGGTGATGTCCTCACTTCTCGCGTGATCACCCTACTCGAAGGACAACTATAATTGTATTTGGCCTAGGGCTTTCAGTGGTTGACCCCCGAAACTCTGGAGCAGGATCCCCGGAGGCCCGAGTCTACTGCGGGGAATTCCTCGAAGGCCCCCGCAAATAAAATATCGGTAGAGCTACCCCCATCGACCAAAACGTGCTTAACGTTGCATCCTAAGATGGTGACCTGGATCACCAGGGGACCTCAAGTCAACTCCGTCCACACCAGCGATTGTGAAGGTGATGTCATTTTGTGCCCAGGTTGGCGGCACCTAGGCAGGGTACGCCACCACGGGATGCAGTCAACGAGCGTAAGCCTTCTGCTACCATGCAGATGAGAATTCCAGCGATGAACCTCCGGATATGACATTTATGATGTGGTACTACCCTCCCTTGGTGCACTGTATCCACAGAAGGTCCTCCAAGGGCTGTTGTACATGAGCCACCGCTAGAGTCCTCGCTTCTAAGGCTCTACCCCTGGCGATGCTCTAGCAGAGCGCCGTAATGGCGGGGCAGGTTCGAGTGAGGTTATAGCCGCACCCATGCACTTCATACCAAAGCCCATGCTAGTAGCGCTCCCCCTTACTGCATGCTCTGTCCTCGAAGCCCCGGCCTCGTCCACGCCCCTGGCCTGTACAACCCCATCCCCAGCCAACAAGGGTGGTATCGTCGAACCCGCCTTCGATGTCAAAGACATATCTAGCCCTTTGGGCTTTGCGTTGTTTGCGACTGGAGGTGTCCTTCGGTGGGTCCTGTGCTTGCTTAGTGTCGGAGGTGTCACCCCTATGCCATTGTGCGTCTTCCTCTGCTCTCGCATACTCCTCCATCTTGTCGAAGAGCTTGGTAACTGTATTTATCGGTTTGCACGCATTGTATTCGGCCAGCGGCCCACCCAAGATTGCCGCGTTGATGATCATGGTCTCATTCATGTCTTTAACTTGACATCGAACCTTGGCAAAGCATTTGAAGTACTCTTGGAGTTTCTCTAAGGGCTACTTGATGGCGAGGAGTTGGTCCACATCGACCCTCTCGATGTAGTTACCCTGGAAGTTGTTGTATAAGTGGTCGCAGACCTGTTCCCACACATATATGGAGTTTTGGCTCTATTGTGAAGAACCAAGAGAGCGCTACTCCTTCCAGAGCTTTCTTAGGCGCCATCACCTCTCAAAGTCCACGGCTTGCTCTCTGTCGTCCCCACGGATGGTACCAACTGTTGTGGCTATTGGCCAAATAGTAAATTAGGAGAGTAGTGGAGTTGTTGTGGTGGATGAGCTATGCTTGCCCCCTTTCCCATGTCCCGGGCACACACACACACACACACACACACACACACACACACATATATATATATATATACACACACACACACACACATATACATCTATAAAGCATCATTACAATACTGTCCTTACAGTTGTGCACCTCCTAGAGGGGCATGCATGTAATTACACATATCTCACTAGGCCTTATAGCCCCCAAACAGGCCGGATGGGCTCAGGTGGGGGCTATCTCTACTACAGGTACACTTGGGCTGCAAGGATGATCACCACAATGACACATGGTACCTCAACACCAGCGCTAGCAACCACATGATGGGGGTGCAAGGATGTCTTCACTAAGTTGGATACTAACATTATCTTCGATGAAGCAGTACAGTGGGACTGGGTTTGTTGGGTCGCAGTGCACAGGAGTGATGAGCTGACGACACCAACAGCGGTGAGTCAAAAGCCCACCCCACGGCCACTAACATCGACATGTGGACAAGACGTGGCCACACCTGTGGCGCATAGTGGGGTGGAATTCATCTCACCACCCACCAACGCCTCAACCATGCTCGATGCCTATGATGGTTATGAAGGACCACATCACTTCCTGAGCATGGCCAACGTGTATGACATGATCAAGCCTCAGGAGCTCAACACCAATGAGCTGTGTCTCCTAGCCGTCGATGAGCCAGCCACATTTGATGAGGAGAACTATACCTAGCATCTCATAGACCTTCCACTTGGCCATTGTCCCATCGAACTTAAGTGGGTGGCCATCGTCCTCCTTCTACTACATGTGCTCACCACACCCGAGGGATGGCCAGTGCACCACATAGATGTGAAGTCGGACTTCCCAGTGGTGACCTCGAGGAGGAGGTATACGTCGCCCAATCTCTTGGGTTTGTTGTTGATGACCAGGAGCAGAAGGTATTGAAACTCGACAAGGCGCCCAACGATCTCGTTAGACACCTAGGGCATGGTATGCCAAGCTGGATAGCTGCTCATTGTCACTTGGGTTCCATTGCAGCACATTGTATGCCATGTACATGCACGGTGTTGGCCTCTTGTGCCTTCTTATGGGCATATACGTCGATGATCCGATCAAGACCGAAGAAGGCATCATGCTAAATCAAGCAGCATATGCGGGAAAGATCATTAAAATGAGTGGCATGGATGGTTGCAATCTGTACCATGTTTCAATGGAGCCACGGTTCAAGCTAAGCAAGGTGAGCACGGTGCCTTTGACGGACATGATGGTGTACAGGAGTATATCATGGGTAGCCTTCGGTACTTGGTACACATGCGCCTAGATATCTCATTTGGTGTGGGCTACATGGGCCAGTTCATGGAGAAGCTGACTACCAAGCACCTATCTGCCATGAAGAGAATCTTCAGATACATCGCTAGCAAGTGCCACTTTGGTTGCCGCTACACGAGGAAGACGGAGGAACCACAGCTGGTCAGCTACAATGATAGCAACATGGCGGGTGATGTTGATAACTGCAAGAGCACCACAGGTGTGCTATTCTTCCTCGGCCGTAGTCTCGTCAGTTGGCAATCGCAGAAGCAGAAGGTGGTGGCTCTATCCTCCTGCGAGGCCGAGTACATTGCTACGATAACGGTGGCGTGCCAGGGCATCTGGCTTGGCTGTCTCCTTGGTGATATGAAGAACAAAAAGGTTGACACAGTTGTACTCAAAGTGGATAATAAGTCCACTATCTCCCTCAGCAAGAATCTCATTTTGCATGACCAAGTAGGCACATTGATACGAGGTATCATTTCATCCAGAAGTTTGTTGAGAGTAGGAAAGTTGGGGTCGAATTCATCAACACTAACGAGTAGCTCGCGGACATCTTGACAAATGTGTTGGGACATGTCAGGTTTCAGGAGTTACGCGCAAAGATTGGGCTCGTCGAAGTTAAGCAAGTGCACGAGGTTCCTCGTTGAGAACAACAAGATTAGGGAGTGATTTGTCGAGATAATCTTGTTGCCTCTTCAGCTTACATATTCATTAGATGGCTGCATAAGTGGAAGTCAAAGTAGAACAATTGCATTTTTATTGAGATAGTTGTATTTCCATTGATAATTAGTATTCATATGTGAGAGTGTTCTTACTTATGTATTTATATATAAATAGATGATAGATAAAAGAGAAAGTATCTGTATGTTACGAGAAGGCATGAATGACAATCCATGCCTCTACCAAGCTGTGCCAACAATCTAGCCGGTAGGCGCTGATAGCGGTTTAGAACTTAAGATGATGGTTGATGGATATGGACTGCTGGGCGAGTCCTATCCGCACCGCGCACAGCCGCACAGGAGGCGGCACGTTTGGATGCCCTCGAGGGCTGTTTCCTACGGACCGACGACGGCAACTCGTGAGGGTGCGCCCGGCAGAGCCGAGGTCAAGAACTGGTGGTTTGGCGTAGAGGTGACAACATCGCCAAGGAGGTGACATGTTCTTTCTTGGTCTTTTTACGTTGCGGTGCTTCAGCTTTGGTTGCTTAGGCTTAATGCTTCTTTTTTTTATCTATTCCGTAAAAATCAAAATGTATAGTACATCTTTTTGTTGAGAGGAAAATGTGCAGTAGATCGAATCACATATTCACATGATTACATATAAATGATGAATCTCGATGCAACGATATGTACAGAACAATCCATTACAGGGCTTCATCTGTAACTATACAGAAAAAATTAGGGAATGATCCAAAGAACCCACAAAAGATCACTTCTATTGTCAAAGTACCCCATATATGTTAATTTGGTTTTCTTTAACACCGAGAACTCATTAGGCCTTGTTTCACAGCCTATAGCCGGGAATTATAAGCTGCCAAACAAGGCCTTATCTGGTTTAATAACCCCTTCCATCTGAGATTTTTTCCTTCAAACAGATCAGATTCAAAATCCTATTCCCTCGCAAAAAAAAATTCAAAATCCTAATTTCAAACTTAAGTAAAATAGTTTTGTTTTTGAATGCTCGATCTGGTCTGGGAATCCAAGGAGAGAACATTTTCCATCCCTCCTCAGCCCCTCCACTTGCACGGGCATATAGGTTGAATCACACTTATCTTATTACTCTTATTACAATTATTGGTTTAGAGCCAAGTCCATTATCCGAAGACAATTATATACTGTAGTACTGAACTGAAGTACACACTGTGACACCACACACTACTTTCTCTCTAGCAAGAGAAATCAAGTGTAAGAGCTGAATAAGGATAAAAAGTGGCACCAATCATTGAGAACTGGCTGAAATACCTAACGGCTAACGTGGAAGACCAAGCGATGACATACACTCTTTCTCTAGGCTTTTGCAGTTTTGGGTCTATGGATATGTTAAATTAGCCTTATCACCAGAATCAATAGCCAACGAATGACAATTAGCTTTAGCCCTTGCTGACATCAGTGGTTGCATCTCTTCATTTTCTCCCAGGGCAAGGTCGCGTGCGTTCAATCTTTTCATTCTCAAGGACTGCAATGCCATCTCCACTTGTTTCATAGTTGGTCTTTCTTCACCTCGAAGCCTTAAGCACATCTCTGCAAGAGAGGCAACACTCTTGATCTCTTCCTCGGTCGCTTCTTCGAGAACTTGAGCAGAAACTATCTCACTAATTGGCCTCCTTTTTGTCTCCCAGATGAAGTAATTGGACAAGTTTTGCTTTAAACCTGACTCAGTTGCAAAAATAGGCTGCTTCCTAAGAAGCAACTCTAAAAGTACCACACCAAAACTATAGACATCACTTTTCTCATTTAGTTGCCCAGTATGGTAATATTCAGGATCTTAGTACCCAAATGTGCCTTGCACATTTGTAACAACATGAGTTTGATCAATAGGAACCAGCCTTGAAGCACCAAAATCCGAAACTTTAGCAGTATAGTTAGCATCTAAGAGTATATTAGAGGACTTCACGTCACGATGGAATACTGATATTGAAGCTGCAGAATGGAGATAATGGAGAGCCCCCGCAGTTTCAATAGCAATCCTCATGCAATCATCCCAGGACAAAGAGAATCCATTATTTGATTCAACATAAATATTTTGGAATAACGAACCATTGGGTATAAAATCATAAACTAATAAGGGGACCTTAGTTTCAAGGCAACATCCGAAGAGTTTCACAATATTCCGATGATTGATCTGAGAGAGAATTGCAACCTCATTAATGAATTGATTGATCTCACCATCCTCGATGACTTTGGACTTTTTTATGGCCACCACACGTTGGTTAGATAAAATGCCTTTGTACACCATGCCATGTCCTCCACGCCCTAGGATGCGCGTTGCATCAAAGTCATTGGTTGCCTTTTCTAGCTCTTCTAATGAGAAAATCTTTGTTTTGTCAGTTGCATTTTGGTCAGATGTTATTAGTTGTTCTAGGAGAAGGCCATGGTTTTGCCGGAAGTACTTCCTTCTTGCTTGCTTTTGGGCATATCTTTTCCTTCTACGAAGGAGGAATATCACACTGAAGCTAAACAGTAGAATTCCGAAGCCACCACTGACAGCACCAACGATAATACCTACCATCATTATATGCTCTGTAAGCAGCATTCTTTCTCGTACTTATCATAGCAATAGCTAGAAGGTAAGCTTACCAAATAGAAGATTTAGCCTTGTACAACCATTACTTCCAAATCCTGTGTTTTTATGGCACGGTCGGGTATCTGCAAATAACCAATATTCTGGTAAGGCATAAATTAAAGCACATTTTATAACTATTTTGTGTTACTTGGTAGAGAAACACTTGTGTTTGGGTGATAGAACCTTTACAACCACTTGGGAGATATGGATTTCCTTGGAAGCCGTCGCGGCATTTACACACGTGCTGTTCGCACTAACACAGGCATAATTGGACATATTTTGCTTTGCCTCCTGACAGGTCAAATTGGCAACAGCCCATTGCAAATAATGTGATTCCCCGTAATAAACGTAAAGACTTTCTCTCGACATGCTGTATATATCTCCCTCTTGGTCGTCAGGTACCGTGATTTTGATAAGCCCTTTGCCAACATCTATTTCAGTAACCAAGGTGTAACTGTCCAGTTGGAGGGTAGGTGATGATGTCGTATTTGTGCAGTTGAGGTGAAATAGTTCTCTTCCGAAACAACCTTCTTCGAAGCCAAATGGAAATTCAACTGTGACGTTTCCACAATGTTGGGCACAGTTAGCTCTCCATTGATTTGGATTATACCCTGCTTTAACCAAATAAATAGTCATAACTCATGAGCATTAGAATAAAATTTTCAAGCTTGATTCCAGATTTTTTTTATTAAAGTAAAAGAAAACTAGACACCTGACCAATAATAATGTATGCCACTCACAAATCTATTAAATTATTAAAACGATTGAAAAGAAGCCATCACGCTCGATTTGAGAGGTTAGAATAATTGGAAAAAAGAGAAAGATCTACACCGTATATTTTGGTGGGTCTAGATTAATCAAATATATATTAGAACCGTTACAGTTGTATAAAAAATACAACTCTATTTTCAATCATAAACATTAGTGTCATGTAACAAATACAAATGTGGTTTTAAATAAAAGCATATGTAATGTAGAAATTCGGCTAATTATCATTGAAAACAGGTCTTGCAAAATTCTGTAGCAAAAGTTAGTTAATAAGTTTGAAACACCGCAGAGTCCAGTGCAGCCCACTTTTGAACTTAATAAGTTTGAAGTGAAAATAATGTTACTGTAGCAAATGCTGGCCATAAAAGTGAATGAACTCTATTTTACTACTGTTGGCTAGCTGGAATGTATGTGGCACCTTTCTCATGTAAGCATCCCTGGCGAAGATAGGGATTTCCATCATAGCCTGGATTGCACCTGCAGCGGTACCCGAAAGAGCCGAAAGTACTGTCGTGCAAACCTTAACATTTGTATTGGAGTTGCGATCGACTAAGTATGCATCAAAATTGCAACCGGTGATATTTAGTATGGCGTGTTCCAAAGTAAAAGCTCTACCCGGTGCTGTCCAGGACATGTTGTAAACATCAACACCGGATCTCATGGGGATGGTCTGGGACCAACTGATGAAAATCCTCGTGTCTTGGTAAAATGACTGGGTATCATTGGTAATAATATCTCTGACAACCTGGCTGATGCCGTCATTTAAAAAGAGCTTGGGAGGCTGACTGGTGTCATTGCAAATAAGGTTGAAATCAGGGTTGCGGTAGCAGCTAGATCTACCGATGCCAAATGGATATTGGAAGGTTAGATTGCCACAACTCCGTCGGCAACCGGCAAGGGTGGCGGTGGAGGAAACCGTGCCATTATCCAGATCTTGGCTTCTCAGGACGCTGGATGCCTGCTGCACCATCTGTGTCCACAGTAGTGCAAGTGGGAGCACATAGAAGGTTGCGTCAGCAAGGAGGCCCATCCACACCACAAGTCTTCCACGCTTCAGAAACCTGTAAAAGTTTGCAAGTCCAGTGCAGGCATTTCTATGTGAAGATCAAGCTGTGAAATATCAAAAAAGGATAGCTTGTTACAGCACACGATATAGTGCCTAATTCTCATTGGTTCGGCAGCGTTATTTGTTATCCTTTAGTTGGTTTGTTCTCCTTTAGGTTGTTTTCATCTATTGGGGAGATTTCTATCTATTAGAGAGAGTGATTTGATTAGGATTCCACAAAATTGGTTTGTTATGAGTCTTCCTGTATATAAAGGAGGGCTTGATTGTGTTCGAAATTATGTAAGAGTATCTATATTCCCCCCTCTTCTACCGGCTTTTGGACCCATAACATTAGATGGGTTCCAATGGTGGTTTACTAGGATGCACAAGTGATAAATTCCTTGATGAACTGGCTAGTTGGCACAAAATAAACTTAATGTCCCAATTCTAAAATGGAGGTGATTCAAATATAGAAGGAAGGATGAAAAAAAGGAGTTGATCCTAGGTGGCCCTTCTTGTTTAACCCTGTGATTGGAAGTTCAGATAGTAGGTTACTTTACCTGATTGCACGGTTGTGGATTTACTTGGACAAATAACACAAGCATACCCCCCTTATAAAAAATGGATAGGATCCTAATGAGTACGGCAGCAGAGAGCTTATACCCTTTAGGCCCTGTTTGGAACAAAAGATTCTCGGAGAAAATTCCTTGCGTTTGTTTATGTTAAGGCTTTTGAAAGTGTATTTTCTGATCCTACATGTCGTGTTCTTGCCTCTGCTGAAAAGGTGCTTAAACATCAGTTTACTTTCAAGTTTTTGTTGTGCTGGTTCTAGAGACATGGTCTGGATGATTTTATAGAGGGAAAATTCATTATGCAGTTTTGCATGGAGGATATCCTGTAATAACTAAAAAAGGTCTAGTGATGTTTCAAAATAGATTTTGAGAAATCTTATTATAAGGTCAGGTGGCCTTTTCTCAGAAAAGTGTTAGAGATAAGAGGCTTCTCTGACTGGATCAGTAAAACTGTGTGTGGGAAGGTGTAGGAACCGAAAGTCAATGATCAAGTGAGTAATTGCAAGGAGGCCTGTTGTGTCCTATGCCTTTTAATCTGGGAGCTGACATGGTAGTTCTGGTGTCTGGCTAAAGAACATAATAGAAATGCATAGCGAATTCCACTTCTGCTGGAAAGATGCTTGTCCTTATTCGGAATTTGGAGAAAGCAAGAAGTGTGAAAACATCGATATGTCTCTTTCAACAGTTGTCAGGGTTTAATGTTAACTCTCATAATATGATATTTGCTCTATATAGGTGAAGCTTAACGAAGGCAAGAGCTGTATGCTGATTTGTTCTGCTGTAAAACTGGTAAATTTCCATTCAAATATTTGCTTGCTCTGTAAGTGGTTGTGGAGAACAGAGGAAGCATCTGGGATGTGGCAACATTTGGTAAGAAACAAATACCATAGGGCTAAAACAGTATCTCATTGTACTGCCAATGCAAGACATAGTTTTGTTGCAGCCTGTTATTTTCACTTTTTCTTGATTCAGAATAAAAGATATTTTCTTCAGCTGTTGCTCCAGGAAATTGGGTAATGTAGAAGATACACGATTCGACGAAGCCTGGGAGAAAGCAATATATCGATATGAAAAACATTTATATGTGCACGCACCTTTCAGATTCGTCGCAAACGACTAGCTGTCTTTAGTCTTAGCAGGAGATGAAGTAGCTTCAGTGACTTCTGTAAGAGATCGAAGCCTGTGAGCGCAGCATACTCGATTTTCATTTTTGAAAGGCCTGATAAGAAGGTCATGGGTGTGTGAACCAGTTACCTTAAACTTGGAGATTAGTGTTGGGTACTAACTGGTGCACGGGTACTTATGCTGCACGCTAGGCTGTAAACAAGAGCTTGAGGCTCCCATACTCCCTCTGATTGTTTCAGTTTGGTCCTGTTCCAGGGACAGAAGATTACTTTATGCTTGATGCATGCTTTCTTCAAAGTGAAAGGCAGAGTCAACAAATCAATATTCCTACCCGCAATCATTTACACCTCCACTTGTATTGCTTTAGTCTTTTTGCAAAAAAATTGTCCTGACGGAGCATGGAAGTACTAATCTTTGTTTATGCTTTGCACCCGGCGGAGCATGGAAGTACTAATCTTTGTTTATGCTTTGCACCCGGCCTTAGTGGGTGTTGCTGGTGTGCACAACGGAAGATAAAGCATGACTTCAGAATACTTTCTCAGTTCCACAATGTTAGTCTAGTTTAAAGAGAATTGCCGTTTCACAATATTTATTCATTTAATGAATCGAGAATGTACTCCCTCTCCGAGTTATGGTTTTAGGCGTTACTTTTTATAACTTTGTATTTGTAGAAACTAAATAAAGTTACAATATTATGTAAGTACTTTTAATGATAAATCTAGATTGAACATTGATGGTCAAATTTTGGTTGCATGGATTCTAAACAAATCAAATAAAAAAGAACAAAGGAAGTAGTTAATATGCTCTTTCCACCCTCTACTCATGCTATTAATGAGGTGAAAGATGTTGAGCAAATTATATATGTCATTTAATAGGTGTAAGTATGGTCTAATCTCATTAATTATTTCATATGTTTAACAGGAGTAAGCATGGTCCAATGTCATTAGATATGACTTAGATTATTTTTCCTTCTTGATCCGTGCGCCTATCTAGATAATTGAACGAATATTACAAAGCAAAGGAAATAGTAGTTAGTGTTTAGCGTGTTATGTGGCGGGGGCGTTGTCCTTCCCTTGGCTGTGGTGTGTGTTTTGCGTGCGTGAGAGCTGGTCGGTGTTACCGTGTCGTGTTAGTTAGTGTTTGTCCTTAGCCTTGGTGTTATGCTGCTTAGCCAGGTGTTACAAAGGGGTTTCTTCCCTGTACGTGGTGTATTTCTGTTGGGGCCGGTGACCTTTTCCTTTCTTTTGCTTTATAAATATAATGGGCAGCTCTTCTGCCTGTTTTTTTTAAAGATCACCTGTAGTTGCAGCTACCGCAGCTGCACTTGATCTTGTCCACGCATTTTTGAGATAACGTCTCAGATCGGACACTGCAGTATCAATTGCTACAGTGTTTGCTACATTGCCATTGCTGCAGTTCTGCCACGAATTTAGACCTTTGATTTTAGATCCCCGGGAACGTAGTCTCTTTTAACCACGTAGTACTCATATGGGATTCAGATGAGGACCCTTCCTCTCCAGCGACCCTTCCTCTCCCGCGCCGTCTCCCCTTCCTACCTCTCCCCTTCGCCTTGCCGCCGCTGGAGCACGCCGCCGGAGGCTTGTGCGGGTGCTAGGAAGGCGGCGGCGGGGCTCTCTCGTCTGGATCTGGGCGGTGGCTTCTGGATCTGGGAGACGGGTAAGCGGCGGCCGGGTCCCCGTGGTGGTCGTCGGCGGAGGCAGCGCGGCGTAAGCGGCGGTCGGGGCCGGAGACGAGTGGGCGACCCTTTCTCTCCCCAGCGTTCCAGCGCCGTCTCCCCCTACCTCTCCCATTCGCCTCGCCGCCGCTGGAGCGTGCCGCCAGAGGCGTCCGGGCCCCTGTGGAGGTCGCCAGCGGAGGAAGCGCCCTGATGGGCGTCCGTGCTGCGGGATGAAGAGCCGGCGAGGCCCGAGGTCGCGGAGCTCGCAGTGCAGGGGCGTCACCTTCTACCGGAGGACTGGCTGCTGGGAGTCGCTCTTTGTTACTCCGCCGTCGCCGTCTCTCATGCGTACATGCGTGGGGGCGGCGTTGTCGCCCGCGTGGAGCGGCGTCAAGGAGGTGTGGCGGCGTGCTGCAGCCCGGCCTGGTGGCGGTCAGCCTCGTCCTCGCCGAGGCTGCCGGCCAACGGCATGTGGCTCCAGCGTGTTGGCGCCGGGATCTGGTAGAGCGCGGGTGCTGGTCGCCGGAGCCTTGCGTGGGTCTGGATGGAGGCCGGTTGCTGCGCCTGGCGATGGTGGTTGGCTGGTGGTCCTGTTGTGCGGCAGACGGTTTGGTTGCTGGGTGCCTAAGGCATCCCGCGGTGACCGGTGAAGGATATGATGGACTCCGGAGTGTTGGTGGAAGTCTTTTTTGAGTGTGGGTAGTACGTGGGGTGCTGTGGAGGTGCTGGCGAAAGCATTGCCGGTGTTCTTACCGGTCCTGACAACGATGACGCCTTCGGGCGCCATTTTCCTTCCTGGAGGTGTTGTCTTGGCATTCCACAGCTCTCATGTGCTCTGATCTCCAGGTGAAAACCTTGCCTCGGTGAGGCGGGCGGCGTTGACGATTCTGGTCGTCTCGTTGGAGGCGTCGCCTAGGAGGTCCTTCTTCGCACAAATTAGACCGAAGTTTGGATGGCGCAGTCGGTGGAGGATAGGGTCTTGGTTGAAAGCAAGGACGAAGAAGAAGCTCTGAAGCGTAGTCTTTCTAGCTTTTTTTTTCATAGTCCTTAAGCTCTCTTTCTTGTGGTTGTATGCTCCTCAGTTATGAGGCTTTGAGCCTAAGAGCTCGTGTAACCGTTGACTGTATATATCCCTCGTGGATATAGAGGCCGGATTTTATATCCTTTATCTAAAAAAAATATGGGATTCAGATGATGTAGCAAGCAGTTGAGCTGTCTCGTTAGTCGTTGCAACGTCGACAGACATGCATAAAACGAAAACATAGTTGATGGCTCAATCTAGAGCTAAGACTATGGGCCTATTCTTTTCGGCTGAAACTTATGTCTTTTGGTTGCGGCTTGTGGTTTTTGTGCTGTTTGTGTAAGAGATTACAGAGTAACAGAAACTCACATGTGATTTTGCGGATATAAATGAAGTCCGTACAGTATGTGCTACAATTAACTAGTAGACCCTATCTTAAAAAGATATTTTGTTTAAAAGCAAGTTACTGTAGAAAAGCCAAAAGCAGCTTTTAGAAGCTGAAAAGAACAGGGCCTATGAATAATTTTTTTGGTCAATCTTGAGCTGAGCGAAGGCTAGCTATATGCTCTCTCTCTCTCTCCAGCTTGACTTGCCAACAACCCTGCTTATGTGCTTCTGCCGTAACCCGTACGAGCGGAGAACATGATTATCATCGGTTAAATACTGATGAATGCTTGGAGTTGTGGTAGGAGATCTGCGTGACTCACAGTTGATTTATATGTATGTGCCTTGAGTGTTACATGACTAACCTCATTTTTGCATACGAGATTTCTCAGGCGAGTGGTCCACGGCACTTCCGAACGTGTATGTTTCGAGCGTACCCAGGAACAAAGTCTTTGGCGTACTCATAAATGAACCCTGAGTGTTTTCCAAACACGTAGTTTGGATGGTCTTGAGTCAGAATCTAGAGTGAGCCTAGGCACATCAGAGTCTAAAGTGAGCCCAGGCGCGTCGACTAGGGTATTGTAAGATTTGGATTTTTTTGTTGCATCTCCCTGTTCCTTGGTGTTATCTGTCTACTATGTTTCCTTTGATGTGATGCTATAACCAGA
This sequence comes from Dendrocalamus latiflorus, assembly GCA_017311315.1. Classification (NCBI taxonomy): domain Eukaryota; kingdom Viridiplantae; phylum Streptophyta; class Magnoliopsida; order Poales; family Poaceae; genus Dendrocalamus; species Dendrocalamus latiflorus. The sequence continues at coordinate 30,321,341 of CM029627.1, read as the reverse complement.
GGGAATGGTTCCCTTATTATGGCGTTGCATCATTGAAAGGGTGAATTCTGTGTTGTGGGAATGTCATGGTTTAGGATCGTCAACGGCAATCAGAGGGGGGGTGAATGATTGCGGCGCACAATAGATATATTTTTTTTACCTGTTACACTGCAGCAAGCTTACACACGAAAACAATAATATATATAGATATATTTTCGGAGCTACTGTAGCAATAGAAAAAAATTGAAACCTTGATGAACCTAGTTGTGAGATCAACCAGCACAGCCAAAAAAAAATTATGCATGCATGCAGCACTTGATCTCTCTAAAAAAAACAAGCTGCTGCAACTTACAGGAACTAGCCACTTTTCAATCTCAAAAGCCACGTCCACAATGCACCATGCTTGCAGCCATCCGCACTAATTAGTATCCCTAATTACTTCCCTCTAATGATCTTCGTCCGGCCGGCCGCTAATTAATGGCAAGCCTCCAATGCAATCACGAGAGAAATAAAGGTCATACCAGCATGCAGATCGAAACTCACGTGTGCAAAACGATCGCTTTTTCTAGCGATGCCAGCGCACTAGAAAACAGCAAAACGAGAGGTCGAGATGTCGCCGATTTGGACTTCCGGATGAACAGATCAAAACACGCCGCCGCACAACCTTTTCTCGATCAACTCCATGCATGAAGAAAAGCTTCACAAATCTATTCAAAAGCCACGGCCTGCCATCATATCAAAAGACTTGACCGAGCCACACAACTATCCATCGACTCCTCACCTATATATCCATCCGCCTGACCGCAATAGCCACGGTCTCCGTATTTGTATTTTCTACGGCCGACCGTTTCCTATTCAAACTCTATTTGAAACCCTAAAACAACTCGTCCAACTAACCCTGGGCCTTTTTACCTCAATCAGATTTTTTGGCCCACTAATTTTCAAGGGACCCGAAACCCTTCCTAACACGGGTTTTCACACTCTGACTTTTTAACTCATCGCGTGTCGAAGCCTCCAGGACCGCACCTCCTGTATCTTCTCCACGCGTCATCCACCTTTGATCTCCATATGCTCCAGCGTGAGCCCGACCACCTCGTGACATCCTCGACCGTCCGGACCTCAGATTTCCCCCTCCTAGTCCCGGTCTTCCTCGTCACCGACCATGACCGTCTCCACGCCCAACCTGCACATGCAAAGACCAAATAACGTTTTCCCGGCACAAGTTCGCACCAACTTGACCGATATTAGTCCACACACACACGCACACGCCTCAAATAACAATATTAAGCAATGTTGTCAATTATTCATCATTATAGAAATCCTAGACCTAGCCACATGGTCTTACAATCTCCCCCTTGATGAATACATTGACAACACCATAAGATAACATGATTAATTAGCTTCAAAAGATATAAGCGAAGAACTGAAGCCACAAGTTTCAAATCTCTCCCCCTCAACACAAGAGATGTAGTTTTAGCAAATTTCTCTAATATCTCACAAAGCACACCAAATCTCTCCCCCTTTGGCAATGTAATCATCAAGAAAATTCAGAAAAATTATTCTAAAAAGAAGCAATGAGAATAAAAATCTAGAAGCTTTGCAGATTATCCAAGTCACTTTGAATTGATTTAGTAATTTAACCAAGCCATATTTTTTGAGTAGAGCTATCTAGATCATATAAAGTCATATATTATATAGCAATATCAAAACAAAGTTTTCAATATGATTAGGCGATTTATATCAATGACAAGCATCTCAACAATGACTAGACCAATTTAAAGAGCACAATGAGATATAACAACAAAAAGTCAAAGCCTAAAACTGAAGCAAATGTTAACTCTAGACGGGCTAGCAGTCTCATGTAACAACTTATTGCTCCACACTCAATTCTTAGGCATGTGGCATGCTTGTAGCATACTTCTTTTCATAATGACATATTTTTTGTGATGGTGGCATGCTTGAAGCATACTTCTTTTCATTTTGCGCACTTTTGTGCCCCTTTTTTTTTGTTCACCATGGCCTGCTTGAAGCATACATCTTTTCAAATTTTCTTTTATATACTCTTTTTTTTAATAACATGCCAAATTGAGTGATCATAAAAATTGGAACATGAAACATGCGAGCCTCATAGCCAAGAGTTAAAATAAGACTCACAATCAAGCTAATCTTTTTTTTTGATGAACATCGCAAAGTACTATTTATAATTAATCTAGTCAAAATATTCCGCCATGTCATATTTTAGTTCAAGTGTAACAAATTAATTATAACGAATCATGATCAAAGCTACACAGCATATGAATAAATATGATAAAGAGAGCTCCACAACTCATTTAAAATTGATGGCTTGGACTTGTTGATTTAATTGACAAGTATAATAAACAAAGCTTCTTAAATTCTTAAACATCAAGCTCCCCCTCAGAATAATCCCATAGGATGTCACACGCCCAACTCACTTCGCAAAAGAGCAAAATAAGGGGAGTCAAGCGGATTTGAAAGAATATCATCAACATGAGAATCCAACTCAATAGGATGTAAGACTACATCACCTTTTCCACATGGTCTCTCAAAAAGTGAAATCTCTTGCAAGTCATCAAACGAGTGAAGAACCATCAAGTATTCCAATCAAGCGATGATGAAAAAGATCGGAACCCAATCGAGCTCATGTTCTCCATCCTTATTAGTTGTTCTTACATCACAGGAAATATCGGTCTCACAGCATTGGGGTTAGTGAAATAAGATTTAGGAATCCAATATTGAGACACACGATGAACAGGAGCAACAAAGCTAGAACCAAAATCAAGTGCATGTGGATGATCAGAATGCCGAAAAGAACGTGTATTATTTGAATTAAATCTCAATCTAGCATGTGAAGTAGATTTAAAGCCATCATAAAAGTTCTCTAAAAATATAGCTTTCGCATTTGATCTAGGAGCAAAAGACAAAGCACGTTTTTGTCTCAAAGCATTCAACCTTTCCTTCTTTTCTTTCTTAGCCCGTCTAAAACAAAATTCATGTAAGTGCCCATCTCTTCCACAGTAGGTGCAATGGAATTTAACATAACCAGAATTCTTTTGAGATGATGAGCTAGTACCTACATTATTATTCGATGAAGTTTGCACAAAGCCAGCAGATTTAAACACAGTTTGTTTTGGTTCAGATTTTACTTCAATCATTCCAGGTTCAAGAAACTTAACAACCTTAGGAGGATTATTCTTGGCATGCTCAACAAAATTAAATCCTAGACCTTGGTTTTTCACACTTGTTTTTGACTTGTCTAGAATCATATTCAGATTTTTCTTGCCAAAAGAGAATCTCTCTAGAGTGTCCTTAAGGTACTCATTTTCCTTAGCCAAAGTGGAACAAGCAGTGCATTTAACAGGTTCATTTGTAAGATTCTTCGAAGTACTAGATTGAGCAAATCTTTCTTTTTCAGCGAAATCGTTCAATTGCCTAGTCAAAGCATCAATTTCAATATTTAACTTAGGACAATTTGAGCAAGATATGTTCTCATGATAAAGCATTTGTTGAATAGATTCCTGAGATAAATTAAGTCTAGCTTCTAGCAATTCACAATTAGAGCAAGCTTTAGATTGAACATTTGAAATACTTGACTCTAAACATGTAGAAGAACTAGATTTGAGCTTTTCAATTTCATCATTTGCATGTTTTAATTTTTCATCACAAGAGTCATGTGTCAATTTTAATTCATCAAATTTATCAGTTATATCTCTAAGTTGAACCAGGTTTGATGCACTAATAGATCTAACAGCCTCCAACTCAGAATGTAAAACTTGGCAAGACTCACATGATTCATCATCAGGAATTAAAGCTCTAAGTCTATTAATTTCAGAATTTAAACTGTCAACAACACAATTATTTTCTTTCAATTTCTGTTTTGTCTTTTTTAATTCAATAGCAAGTTTAATCAAACCATCTTCAAGCTCATCATATGATGGTCTTACCTCATCGAGATCGCTGTCGTCGTTATCATTGTTGTTGTTTGTCATGAAGCACATGCCCGTGAAGTCATCATTGTTCTTCTTCTTTTTACCTTTAGCATCGTCGTCGTCGTGGTCGTCATCGTCGCAACTCTCATATTCCATATCGCTCAAATCAAGACGCTCAATAGCCGATATGATCTTTTCAGCAAACTTGCGACGGAAATTGCCACTCTTGGTGTTGTTGTTCTTGGATGGCCAGCGACGATAATTCTTGTCTTCCTTGATCACCTTCCCCTTGAGTTTGGGACAATCTATCTTAATGTGGCCTGGCTCACCACACTCAAAGCATCTGATCGGACCTGACATGCCACCTCGCTTCCTCATTCTCACATTGTTGAGTGCCTTGTATGCTCGTGAGGAGATCAATACTAAGTCTTCTTCAGGAAGCTGTTCGAACTGTTCCTCTGAAAAAGAAGACAAGGCAGACAAAGAAACACAAGACAAAGCACTCAACGAAGTCGTCTGCACGGGGTTAGTCACAAGCGCTAAAGGTGAAGTTTTATCAATCTTAGATGGCAAAGCTTCCATCTCATAGGTTTTCAATCTAGAATAAAGATCATCCATGGTTAAAGTATCTAGATCGACAGTTTGATTAATAGTTGTGACAACCATCAACCACTCAGAACCTAAAGATCTCAAAATTTTGGTTGCATTATCTTCATCAGCAGGAATAACACCAACACCGCGCAGATCACTCAATATTTTCTCAAACCGAGCAAAGAGATCATCTATGGATTCACTAGGTTTCATAGCAAAATCAGAATATTCTTTTTGATAAAGATTTTTACGCACCTTCTTGATTTTAGTGGTTCCTTCATGATAATCGCAAAGAGTTTTCCAAATTAAATGGGCAGAATTAATATGAGCTACACGATCAAATTCTTTACGAGAAATTCCTTGAAACAGCAAATTACGAGCTTGAGCATTTAAATTAACATCTGCTTTATTTAAATCAGTAACAACAGCTGGAACCTCATATGGTGTAGAAACTTTATTCCAAACATCACTACCTTGAGCCTCAATATAAGCTTGCATCCGACACTTCCAAAAAGCAAAATCAGTACCATCTAGCATGGGGGGACGATTCACATACCTCTCTGACGCCATAGCAACCCGCTCTGATACCACTTGTAGGATCGTCAACGGCAATCAGAGGGGGGGTGAATGATTGCGGCGCACAATAGATATATTTTTTTTACCTGTTACACTGCAGCAAGCTTACACACGAAAACAATAATATATATAGATATATTTTCGGAGCTACTGTAGCAATAGAAAAAAATTGAAACCTTGATGAACCTAGTTGTGAGATCAACCAGCACAGCCAAAAAAAAAATTATGCATGCATGCAGCACTTGATCTCTCTAAAAAAAACAAGCTGCTGCAACTTACAGGAACTAGCCACTTTTCAATCTCAAAAGCCACGTCCACAATGCACCATGCTTGCAGCCATCCGCACTAATTAGTATCCCTAATTACTTCCCTCTAATGATCTTCGTCCGGCCGGCCGCTAATTAATGGCAAGCCTCCAATGCAATCACGAGAGAAATAAAGGTCATACCAGCATGCAGATCGAAACTCACGTGTGCAAAACGATCGCTTTTTCTAGCGATGCCAGCGCACTAGAAAACAGCAAAACGAGAGGTCGAGATGTCGCCGATTTGGACTTCCGGATGAACAGATCAAAACACGCCGCCGCACAACCTTTTCTCGATCAACTCCATGCATGAAGAAAAGCTTCACAAATCTATTCAAAAGCCACGGCCTGCCATCATATCAAAAGACTTGACCGAGCCACACAACTATCCATCGACTCCTCACCTATATATCCATCCGCCTGACCGCAATAGCCACGGTCTCCGTATTTGTATTTTCTACGGCCGGCCGTTTCCTATTCAAACTCTATTTGAAACCCTAAAACAACTCGTCCAACTAACCCTGGGCCTTTTTACCTCAATCAGATTTTTTGGCCCACTAATTTTCAAGGGACCCGAAACCCTTCCTAACATGGGTTTTCACACTCTGACTTTTTAACTCATCGCGTGTCGAAGCCTCCAGGACCGCACCTCCTGTATCTTCTCCACGCGTCATCCACCTTTGATCTCCATATGCTCCAGCGTGAGCCCGACCACCTCGTGACATCCTCGACCGTCCGGACCTCAGATTTCCCCCTCCTAGTCCCGGTCTTCCTCGTCACCGACCATGACCGTCTCCACGCCCAACCTGCACATGCAAAGACCAAATAACGTTTTCCCGGCACAAGTTCGCACCAACTTGACCGATATTAGTCCACACACACACGCACACGCCTCAAATAACAATATTAAGCAATGTTGTCAATTATTCATCATTATAGAAATCCTAGACCTAGCCACATGGTCTTACATCATGGTTTGATTTTTGGGAATGAGTGCTGAAATCATTCCAAAGTCTTGTTTAGTTCGAAAATTGCTGGAACTTTGTCTTGTTCTTGGATATTCGAATCTTATAATCTTCTAGATTGATTTCCTGTTCGATCTTCTCTCTCTCAAGAAAATTTGTGTATCATGAAGTGATATTTTGGTGGGGAATGAATCCCCAATTATTTTGGGAGAATGGTTATTATTTGTGGATGGATGGGTTGAACCCATGATCGGATTCACCTTTATGAATGACCTTGTTTTGTAGAAGCGAATAAATTTTATGAATATAATGTGATACTTCTCTTGTAAAAGAGAAGAGCTCTATTTGCTACGAACAAAAGTAGCGTTGTCTCTTTTGTGCAAGCAATGAGAGTGATTTTCTTGGAGGATTGAGAATTTCCTTATGCCGAGGCATGAGATGCTAAGGGTTGCTATCATGCATTGGTCAAATCAGATCGAGCATAAGACAACTGGGGAGTAGGAGCCTCGCATGCGCGAGATGTACCCGGAGGTATTTCCTACAGGTATGAGTTAGAGTTGCCGTCTGTTCATCTAGCACCAGAATTCGAGGTCGAATTCTATTAACGGGGATAGAATGTAATACCCGTGAGAAAGAAAATGAAAAGGAAAGTGAAGAATGAAATAAATTCACAATTTACAATAGAGAGAAATCAATTATAAAGGGAAAATCATGTTTTACACAGTTGGTTACATTCGGATCAAAAGAGGATAGAAATTAAATTCGGATTAATACATACTCTCATCGGTACATTAAAATTTAGAAAAGGCGGAGTTACATGCATATCATTTCATACAGTAGGATGCATTCACCTTTGAGTTAGCACCGCACCGCCACGTTATTTGTGAGACAGTTAGTATTAAGATGCCAAAAAAGACCGAACAAAAGAACAAATAAAATTAAGCAAATTAAAGAAAGAGAGAGATTACCGTTAAAGCCCTAGAGGGTAATTTCGGGCAGGATAGTTCGTTCACAAAGATACCTAACTGTCCGGGGTCCAGTCAGCACTTCTCACAACCATAGGGTAATCATTCGGCGTTAACAAACCTGAAATATATGAACGGACATGGAAAACAGCCAACCCCAAAATTATCCTTGTGCTTCCACACGACAACCAGAAGCTAGCAAAACACTTCTGGATGCCATAGTCACAGTAAGGGGACAAACACACCCTTGAGGAGACATGAGCCAGAAAATCAGTTGAATAGAAGAGAAGAGATGAGAAGAAAGTCTGGCCATGGCACACCTAAGAAGGCATAAGAAGAGACAGCTAGCACAAAGGGGTGATAAGGCCGAAGCCAGCAAAGTAAGAGAAGCAAAGTCCCATTTGGTCACCAACACCGCCAGCCAATACCTCAGCCGAAGCCCATCCCATTCATCTTCACCTCCATTCAGCCATAGCACGGCAAGGAGGAGCTAAGCCAAGGAATCACACCAGTTCCTCTCTTCCTTTCCTTCCCATCTCAAACCCCCAAAACACACAACCACAGATCGTCGGCCACCACAAGACTAGAACCAAGGCAAGCGGCATGAGCAAGGAGCCAAGCTGTAGAACATCAAGCCATAGGAGGTGGCCACAGCCAGTCGGCACATGGCCAACCACGAAAGCGACCGCCAAGAGCAAGCTTTCATTCCTTCCCAAAGCAACCCGACAACCCATCGACAAAGGTAGCCCCATCTATTCTTATCAATAGCATCCAATTCTCACAAGTAAATCATGCATCGGCCATAGTCAACATGAAAGCAACAGGATGGCTTAGCATCACTAGAGCACATAGCGCCATCACAAAGATTGCTAGCTGATGGTAGAGAAATAAAAGAGGAGAGGAAGCGAGTGTTCCGAGGAGGTGAGCCACTGTGGTGTAGTGGGGACACTGCGCACCCGACGGCCATGGCATGCTCCCCCGGCGCATGGCATGATCTCGAGCCCCGCTAGAGCCACCGACCGACCACTCTCGATTAGGTGCAAAGGAATCAAATTTGGCAAATCAAAATTTAGTATAAAATCAAATAAAATGAGAATGGGAGGGGGTAGAAGAGGTGAGTCAGAGTAGAGAGGGAAGGAAGAAGAGATGGTCAGAGCTGACGGAAGTCGCCCAACATTAGGATCGACCTAGGGTTACCAGGGTGGCAAGGAGAGACCAGGCGGCGAGGGGTCAAAGGGATTGATGTAGAGAGGGACCGGCGGTGCTAGCCGAGGTGTCAAGTGAGAGAGAGGTTGTTAGTATCGGGTTTGCGCATAGGAACGTTGTCGGTTGACTGTATGCGTGGAACTGATGCGGTTTGCATGCTTGTGTGAACTGCAATATTGAGTTGAGAGTTTGAATGATGCTTTCAGGTGGAGGTTTTGGTTTGGCACTCCTCCATGCATCAACTACTGGAATAACCAGGCAAGTGCATGGTAGAATAGTGGATTGTGGTGAATAATTGGTATTTTGTGTCTTCCATGCTATGTTCTACAATACTTATGATTTCGTGCTAATCATACTTTGACGAGTGCGGCTTAAATTAAATGCCAACATTAAGAGCATGTTGCATCACACATTGCACTCATTCATAGACAACAGGATCTACTTCGGTAGGTACTCCATGGTAGTGGAGTTTGGATTCTCGTATAAACGAGGACGGGGATTGCATGGTTCATTGATAGGTGAACACTCCGCTATACCAGTATAAGCTGCATACAGAGGTGCATGGCATCGCATTGCATTGCATTTGCAGATAATGAACAGGGGATAGGGAGGTAATCTAGAGATTCTGGGTTACAGTTCGTAAATATGGGATTACTTGATTATTGTGCTAACCTCACTGTTTTATCGTTTGCTTGTTGAGTCCTCGAACTCACCGTTGTTTTGTAGTTTTTTTAGGTGACTAGTGAGAGTGACATGTATAGGCGGGAGTAGCACAGGTATTCCACATGCAACAGTAATTTACATATCACATGTAGTTGACATATGTAGATTTATATTTTGATGGCAGGCTAGGTAGTCAGTGCTGATAGAATGTCATTATGAAAATGTTTAGCCTTGTATAGCACCTGAGTACGGTTTGGTAATTGGCAAGGTTTTACCTCTACTGAGCTTAGTGTCAAGAGTATGTTGTTTGCCATTTGGTGAAGTTTTTAAGTAGAGGAGTTGCTGCGCAAGTCCGGTGGAAATGCTTGGATTTAGTAGCGTTATATGGTAGGTGGTAGCACTTGTGCTTAGGGAGAAGCCGAAGTGTTACACTTATTATCTCAAAAAAGAATTCTATCGAGCACTATGAATAATTTTTTTGGTCAATCTTAGGGAGGAAAAACCGTCTATATGCGTCACCGCCGATTCCTTCGGAGGGCTCACCCATACCTCAAGATGAAGAAACAATTTGACGGAGAGAAGGAAGACGGTTCAGCTCCAAGGCATTTAAAGGGAAAAGAGGTTTATAATATGGTTAAGGATTTAGATGTTGTCCTCGGAAAGGGGCGTAAATTGAGGGCTCATGAGAAGAACACCTGGAAGAAGAGATCAATATTTTGGGACTTACCTTATTGGGAGTACCTAGATGTTCAACACTGCATCGATGTCATGCACGTAGAAAAGAATGTATGTGACAGCTTGATTGGTCTCTTACTGAATATTCGTGATAAAACAAAGGACGGCGTCAACTCACGGCTTGACTTGGCTGATATGGACATCAGGCCTGAGTTAGCACCAACATGCACTGATAATGGACGAACATACCTTCCCCCTGCGTGTAACACTCTGTCCAAGGTCAAGAAAACAGAACTGTGACAGTGCTTGCATGGTGTCAAAGTTCCGTCTGGTTACTCCGGCAACGTGAAGAAACTTGTTTCGATGCAAGATTTGAAGTTAAATGGCATGAAGTCTCATGATTGTCATGTGCTGATGACACAGATGCTCCCTATTGCAATTAGAAATATTTTACCGATCAAAGTCCGAGAGACAATCATGAGGCTATGTTATTTATTTAACACAATTGCTCAGAAGGTCATCGATCCCGAAGGACTAGATGCTCTGCAAGACGAGATGGTGATGACTCTATGTCATCTTGAAATGTATTTCCCTCCTTCATTTTTTGATATCATGGTCCATCTCATTGTTCACGTTGTGTGGGAGATAAAAATATGCGGGCCCGTATTCCTACGTAGCATGTACCCATTTGAGAGGTTCATGGGAATTCTCAAGTCCTACGTACGGAATCGATCTCGGCCGGAGGGCAGCATCGTCGAAGGTTATGCAAGCGTAGAGATCATTGAGTTTTGTGTCGATTATATGGCTCAGATTCAATCTCGTCATGAGGGGAGGCTGAAGGGTATCAGAACTATCGGAAGGAAAGCAATCACTCCAGATATGGATACGTATACTCAAGCCCATTTCACGGTCTTGCAACATATGACTGAAGTGGCACCTTATGTGGACCAGCACAAGGATGTGCTTCGGCAATAGAGTCTGGAGCAGCCGGATGTTTGGATCATGAGGCAACACAATAGTCGGTTCAACCAATGGTTGAAGGAGCAAATCGCTAGGAGCTCGCCAAGTGAGATGTTGACATGGTTGGCAAAAAGGCCAACATTTACAGTTGTGACATGGCAAGGATATGATATATATGGGTACGCATTCTATACACAGTCTCAGGATGTAAAGAGCACTAACCAGAACAGCGGTGTCCGCATAGATGCGTTCAGTACCGATGGGTTGAGAAACTCGTACTATGGGTTCATAGAAGAGATTTGAGAGCTCGACTACGTGGTTTTCAAGATCCCCTTATTTCGCTGCCGTTGGGTGCATCTCCCACAGGTGAAGGTTGACAAGTACGGTACAAAGACGAACCATTCATACTCGCCAACCAAGTTGTTCAAGTTTTCTATGTAACCGACCTGGCAAATAAGAAACGCCATGTAGTTTTTCATGGAAAAAGGAGAATTGTCGGAGTAGAGAATGTAGTAGACGAGGAAGAATACAATCAATTTGACGAGTTACCTCCTTTTGGAAATGGCATAAGAGTCGACGACGAACAACATGACGAAACTAGTTACGTACGCATTGATCATCATGAAGGGCTAATTTTTAAAGGAAATAAGCAAGTGGATTGAGAATGTGTGACATATATGTGGGTATTTGCATTTATGTATATAACAATGCACGTATGTGATGCGTATATGAATTGGCATTTATGTATACAGTAATGCATGTGTGTGATGTATTTGTGAATTTGCATTTACTTATATGTGAAAATGTGTGAAGAAATACACTGTGTGAGGTAGGTGAATGTAGTGAATTTTGAGAATGAGAAAATGTGTAAAGAAATACACTGTGTCATGTAGGTGATGTATATGAATGCTAGTTGGTGTTTGTATATGAATGCAGCTGGTTGGTGTTTGTTTTAGCTGGTTGGTGTTTATCTTAATAACTCTTATCACAGACGGTTCTAAACTGAGAACCGTCTGTGGTACTAACTCTCACAGATGATGTTTATTATCACAGACGGTTCTAAGTTTAGAATCGTCTGTGATATTGATATCACAGACGGTTCTTAAATAGAACCGTCCGTAATAAGCCTTTATATATAACCCCCCGCTAGGGTTTTGCGCGTATGCAGTTATTAGACTTAGTTGCTCTCCCGATCGAAGTCCCGATCGAGCCCGTCACCGCCACCGTCCCCGAGCCCCTCGGCGGTTGCAGTCTTCGAGGCCCTCGCCGATCGCCGTCCCCGAGGCCCTCGCCGGCTGAATTCATAAATCTAGTCTGCCCTTGTTTATGGTTTAAGTCCTCTCCTTAAGATCTAAACGTATTGAGCTGAATTCATAAATCTAGTCTGCCCCAAGGATAATGCCATAGCTTTGATAGGATTTACCAACTTTGGTCTAGGTACCCTGGATGTATGTCACATTAAACTTGTTCCTATTCCAACTCCCAACAGGGTTAGGTCTCCTGGCAGCTGATGCTTTCTCATATACCCTAACATACCAATATGCCTCCATCAGACCCTAAGGTCTCTGACCACTAACATAATGTTTAATATCTCCTCTAAGACCACCAATAAAACAATTCAGTAAGAAGTGCTCTTGTAAGTATGGATGGTCCCTTTTTACCAATGCCATGCATTCTTCAAATCTACCAATGTAATCGCCTATATTGGATTGATATTGCTTGCTTGCCTCTTTTTAATCTTGTTATCACTAAAACTGGCTGCTGTACAATCTTATGGTCTTATCTTATCTTATGGTATGACACTTTCTTATCTTATCCTAATAAACCCACAAATTGAGCGAATCATAGTATGATATATATGTTCTATTGAGTGAAATAGATAGATTGCACTTTCTTATCTTATGGTATGGCACTTTCTTATCTTATCCTAATAGATCCACAAATTGAGCAACATGTCACCCGCGCATTCTCCAAGATCATCGCCAGATGCGTCCGCTCTAGAATCAAAACGCCGAGGAAGAGGGCTATCGAAAAAGCCTGAGGGCCGATTTACCATCATAGAGGTTGATGGATCTAGGACCCCTCTCCTTCCTCCCAAAGCAGTAAGCGCATTCCGAAAAATGGTCAGAATAGTTGCACGAGAATGAATTGAGATCACATTCGATTTGTGGAAGAGCGTGCCTGAGACTTGGAAACATGAGCTGCTGACAGAAATTTTGGCATCATTCGAGATCCCAGAAGAAGACCAAGACGTCGTGCAACGACAAGCCTTGCTAGCGGCGTTCAAAGTATAGAAGAACTTCAAGAGCACGCTAGTCAAGGACTACGTGGAAAAGGACGAAACACCCTTTCATAAATACCTGTAGGATCGTCGATGGCAATCAGAGAGGGGGTGAATGATTGCAGCGCACAGCGGAAACTTTTCTAAAATGGACTGCTTGTTTTTTTTGCTAATCACAGAGAGAGAAAAAAACAGCTAAAAAAAAGAAAATTAATCTCAGATCAACGATAGAACTTGTGACTGTGTTCGGCCGGAGCAAACAAAACAAGACTTCTCTCGCTATTAGTTCTTGTCTTTGATCTTGCACTCGAATCGGAAAACTAGTTGATTATTTCAATGACTCCATGCGCCAGACCGAAGCAAAAAGCATGGTACATACTCCAGCCGCCACATGTCAATTTCTCACGAAAATAAAATTCTACTCCAATACGCAGCCAATATTTAATCTTTCTACCAACCAACCTCATTAGCAAACCTCATTAACACTAATTATGTCTAATCACAAAAGGACAATACGGCCAATTAGTGCATGCATGCTAATAAAATATTAAATAATGCTTACTTGATTCAATGTTTGTCAGGAAGTCTCCCTGCATGTGCACGTGATGGAGTAGATCAAGTTTGCACCTGCACGCCAAGTGTTTACTAAATGGCTTGATGTGATGAATCTCTCATGCAGCAGCCTCCTGATGTCGTGCGGAACGGAGATAAACGTAGCTCAAGGCAACGAGGAAACCGATGGAAGCCGTGCTATGGATGATGTGCTGTTATGCTTTGATCGAGACGTGACGACGCATCGACGCTGCTGCTGGATTGACGTGCCGCTGCTGGATTGACGTGCCGTTTGCCCGAGCGGTGAAGAAAGCACGCCACGCTGCCGATCGCGCTTCAGAATAAAAATCAGAACACGCGGTCGCTCTCATCCATCAGCGAAAAAGCAAGATACGCTGCCACCAAAAACGGTACACCCATGACCGCCGGCCCTAACCTTTTTATAGCGTGTCCCCAAATCCGAAATCAACTTACAAACGAACTCAAAACCTAATACAACTCATCCTAGGCCTTTTTGCCTCAACTAGGTTTTTTGGCCCACTACTTTTCAAGGGATCCAAAACCCTTAATAACATGGGTTTTTTAATTCTCTTTTACGCTTCCGATTTTTTCAGCCTTCCACGTGTCGAAGCCTCCAGAACCGCACCTCCTGTATCTTCTCCACGTATCATCTCCATGCACATTGTTCTCTAGCCTGAACATCCCGCATGACATCCTTGACCGATAGGACCTCAGTTCCTCCCTGAACTTAGTCCCGAAACCTCAGTTCCACCCGAACCTAGTTTCAGTCCCGTCATCGACCATGTTCCGCCTCAAGCAACACCTGCACATGAATAAACAAACAACCGCGTACGAGCACAAGTCCACGACCTGACTCAAGTCAATCCGCACAATACTTCACACGAGCGTATCATGCAACCTATCATATCACCATGCTATCACAAGCATATAAAGAAGCAACACACCATAAATAATACAGTAATACAATAACCAACGTTGTCAATTATTCATCATCTAAAATAATCTAGACCTGGCCACATGGTCTAACAATACCCATTCCTGAAACCACAATGGGAAGAGTTCAAGGCGATGAAGACGACCGAAGATTTCAAAAGTACAAGTGCGGCGCACAAGACCCTCCAGGCAAAAAACACACACTGAGAGACCATGTGGAGGTCATCCCATGTATGTGATGAGTAATTGACATCGGTTTAGGAAAGTCGAGTTTGATTTGGTTGGTTCGGATCATGTCGTTGCGCGGTGCAATCGGCATCGGTCGGACTTGGTAAAACCTAGTCAAAGTGATTAGGATGCATATTCTCTTGTTTTGACAGGTTTGGGCTCTATCATGGGTAAGTATGATTTGTTGATGCCATTATGCTTTCATGCATCGAGCGGTGCTATTTGATGTGTTTCTTGTCTGTGTTGGCTGCAGAACGTCGAGGCGGAGTCGTGGCAAGGCACGAGGTGACCGGACTAGACATGGGCGGTGTCGAGGTCAGAACGGTCGAGATGTGTCGAAGACGGCGGAGACTCGAGGTGGTTGCGAGGCTTGGACGACAAGTAGCGCGGAACCTTCCCGGAAGGTGCAGGAGGAGCGAAATGGTAATTTTGTGAGGCTGCACAAGCGGGAGCGGGCTCCGTTCGGGTTTAGCGGGCGTAACGGGTTGGAGACCCATTAGCCAAGGGCTATAAATAGGAGGGAGTGGCTGCATGCCCCCTCATGGCTTTGGGAGAGAGTTAGGGTTTGCTTTAGTCAAAAGAGGCTTTGAGAGGTGGTTTTGGCTTTAGGCTTTAGTTTGTGAGGAGTTGTTGAGGGCAGCAGAGTGTGTCCCTTCGTTGTCTCTATGTGTGTGTTCTCCCAAGCAAGCATGTAGTGTGTGTTCTTGAGGCTTTGGAGAGGGAGAGGATGAGTTGAGAGCCTTGTAATCATTTCTCTTGTTCTAATGTCCGTGCGTATGGGGACTCATCTGTAATCCTCGTTTGATTTGGAATGAAATCTCTGAGTTTTTCTCCCGTGCTCCTGTTTGCCTACGATGCTCTCTGTGCTTGATTTCTTGGATTCCTGTTTTTGAGTTGTTTCTTGTTGAGAAGGTGCAAAATGGGTTGCTCTATGCTGAGATTATGCCTCAAGATCACTTGATCAGATAAAATCCCAAGAGCCCATCTTTGATCCCAGTTTTTGTGTTTTGAACTCCTCTGTTCTTGTTTTGCCTTCTAGGGTTTTGGTGTTGTTCTTGATTCCCTTCATGAGATGGCATGAAACTTGATATCTAGAGTCTAGAGGCTATTAATTAGCTTTCCTCAAAGTTTCATGGCCAAAGGATCAAAGGTTGCGGAGTAATTTGGTTTTTGGCTTAGCTCTTGCAAGTTTTGAGATTTTTGCAATAATCTGAAATTCTTGATCTTTAGTTTGATTTCTTTATTTCCTAGAGCCTCCTTGCTATTTAGTTTGTTGTTGTGTTTCTCTGGGGCAGAAAGATTGGAAGCAATCCTCCAATTTCCCAGGTTTTGAAGGTCTGAAGTTTGTGCCCGAGTTTCAGGATTTTCAGTCTGCTCTCGGGCTGCTGGAACCAGGGGAGCGGTCAGACCACAGGTTACATGGCAGTCAGACTGCCGTTATACTGCCGGTCAGACCGGTGTGGCCCGGGCGGTCTGACCGCCAGCTAGGGAGCGGTCTGACCGGCCTCCCCAGCAGCTCCTGTGTTGGTTGTTTTGTTTTGTGAGTTTTTGGCTCCTTTTTGATTTCTCTGTTTGCAGTGCTTATTTTCTCTGTGTTGTGAATTTTCCAGAGAGCATGAGGATGTCTCTTCATAGCTTTTCTTCATAGCTATAGAAGAAGATTTCATCGTGGGTACTTGAGGGGGACGAATTTTTAGTGGTCAATATTCACCCCCCCTCTGTCGCCATTTCGGTCCAACAATTGGTATCAGAGTCGGTTAGCTCTTCTAAATAGATCTTAACCGGTCTCTAGAGCCATGGCGACAGACAAGTACTCGACCAAGCCTCCCATATTTGATGGCATCGATTACCCCTTCTGGAAGATCCAAATGGAGACATACATCTAGGCTCAGGGTATGCCATTTGGCGTAAGGTCAAGGTCCGGTTTGTTGTTCCTGCCGATGAGAACATCAATGCCGGGAATATGGCTGATGTTGAGGCAAACGCTAAGGCAAGGAGCATCATAATCCAGGGCCTGAGTCGTAGCGAGTTTGACCGCATATCTCATCTTTCGTCTGCCTTCGATATTTGGGAGACCCTCGATGCTTACCATGAGGGCACCACCCAAATAAAGACAGTGCGATAGGACCAGTTCAAGCGAGATTACAACAGTTTGAAATGCTCGCTGGTGAGTCCCTTGATGAGTGTTTTGCGCATTTTCACAAGATTCTGAGCAACCTCCGAGCAGTCGGTCTCACATACCCCGACTTGGATAACGCTCGACAGATGCTCGCTGCACTCGACCTTCGTGTTTGGGAGATGAAGGTGACTACCATCAAGGACACCACGGACCTCTCGACTTTGACTCTTGATGCGCTTTACTTGCTCCTCAAGACTCACGAGATTGACATTGTCTCTCACAAGTCGAAGTCATAGTCGATGGCCCTAGTCACCGATCCCAATTCGGCTTCTGGTCTTTCTTCTGATTCGCTGTGTGGATTCTCCCTTCCTGCTTTTTGTGACATAACTGATGATCAGTTAGAGTGGCTTACGGATGAGCAGTTAGCTCTCCTAGCTCGGAGATTTTCCCATGCTTACAAGAGGAGGGATGGAAAGAGAGGAGGACCCGTGATTTGCTTCGAGTGTGGTGGCCCCAACCACATTCGGGCAAACTGCCCCAAGCTGGGGAAGGGTAAAGGTGACTACGGCGGTTCGGGCAAGAATGACTACATCGACAAGAACCGCAACAAGAAGCCCTCAGCTCCCGCACAAGGCAAGAAGAAGTTTCGCGACCTTGGCAAAGCCAAGAAGCTCTTTCACCGCGTCCTCACCGCCTTCGACGACCTCGATCTCAGCGAGGTGGAGGGGTGGAGTGACGACGATGGAACGGACGAGCAAGAACCCAAGGGTGGCGACGACTTCTCCAGCATGTTCTTCATGGCCCTTGAGGGCGAATTAAGCGACAGCGAGCTGTACTCCGACTCCGACGAGGTATCCCCCACCTACGACCAGCTTAATGATGCTTTTCTTAAGCTAGGTAGATTCCATGCTAGATCTAGAGCTAGGTGTAGCGAGTTGGAGAAGGAAGTAGATAAACTATCACGGGAGCTTACTTCACTTACATCTGCTCCCTCCCGTGATGATTGTGATACATGCTGTGCTCTGTTGGGTGATATAGAGAAATTAAGGACCTCGCATGATAGTCTGTCCTCTGAACTTGATATTGTTAAGGTGGAGAACATTAGTCTATTGGCTGAACTAGAGATGAGTAGGGTTGCCTCTATTTCATCTACTACTATTGAGACTATTGCATGCACCTCGTGTGAGGATAAGGATAACGCAGTTAGAGGTCTTTATACCATGCTTCTGGATCTGCCCGAGTCTTGTGAAAATTGCAATAATCTAAAGATGAATCTAAAACGTGTAGATCATAAAATTGTTAAACTACAAGCTTTTCTTCTTGAGCCTATTGCTTCATGTGTGAATTGTCCTAAGCTTACTACTGAGCTTGAAGTTGTCTCAAAACAGTTTCAAGAATTAGTTGATGATAACAACAAATTGGCTCAATCTACTTCTAAGGACCCTATTAGCTCACCATGCATTAATTGTAACAAATAAAAATCTGATTTGATTGCTTTAGATGAAAAATGTGTGAAGCTAACTAAGAACCTTCTAGAGAAGCCATCTTCTGCTTGTAATGTCTATGCTGAGGTGGTAAGGAGCCCAAGGGTAAGATGGAGATGCCTAGCGATGTGAACCAACCGGCTAGTAGTAGGATTGTCCCCTCAGAGTCGGCTGTGCGTGCACAAGCTATTCTTTTCTCTACTGTTGGTTCTTCTTCTGCTCCCTTACCTTCTACTGTCTCTCCTTCCCCCTGCTCTTCTTGCACCTCTCTCTTTCGGGAGTGTCAATACCTTATGAACACTCTCGAGAGATTTGTAGGAGGCAAGAAGAAGCTCAATCTTATTCTAGACCAATCTAAGATCTGCAGATTTAATCAGGGTCTAGGATACGATTTCTATGAGGACATGAGGAAGCATCCACCTGCCATGCTCAGACCCATAGCACCAGGTGTGATCGAGACTGAGCCCAGGACCGAAAAAGTCCAATTTAAGTCACTGGGCTTTGTCCAACAGATTTCTGACAGCAAGGTGAGTCCACCTGCAGCTTCGGCCTCTCAAAAGGTGAAGCCTCATCATGTTACTTCTACCTCTCAGAAGGTGAAGTATCATTGCACCTTCTGTTAGAAGGATGGACATCTGATCGATCGATGCTTCAGGCGCGCCAAGATCGCACGTAGAGATCGTGTTGAGTCTTTTAGGCGTATTTAGGGTCAGCCCCAGACCTTGAGTGCACCTAAGACCAACACGAGGTCTAGGGTTGCTTCAGCTGATGGGTTTGGGCAGCATCGAGGACTTGGTTTCTCTGAGTTTTCTGGTTTTCGTCCTCATGCTCCCTTCGGTCGTGACTTCCGCCGTCCTGAGGCTAGATCTCATTTCCCCCGTCGAGATAGCTACCCGCGGCGTGATCAGCATGTTGCTGGTGTCTTGACTCGCTCCTCTGTAGCAGTCAAGCCCAATAATAGCTTCAGGTCTACACATAGACCGTTTGCTTCTTTGAGTGACAAAGAGTGTAGGGTAGATAGTGGTCAGTCGTGCTTGACTACTTCATCTGCTCGACGTGTTACTCAGTATTGGGTGCCAAAATCATTTTTGATTTACCCCAGTACTGAGACTTTACTCTCTGTTTGACTCAGGTTCACCGGGCAGGGAAGGGAAAGGTTTGGCTCGTAGACTCCGGATGTTCACGACACATGACCGGAGACTCTCGTTGGTTTTCTTCCCTTGCCCGCGCTCCAGGTGATGAGACGATCACCTTCAGAGACGCTTCATCTGGGTGCGTCATCGCCAAAGGTACAGTGCGCGTTAATGATTCTTTCATTTTGAAAGATGTAGCCTTGGTTAGTAAGCTGCAGTATAATTTGCTTTCTGTTTCTCAGCTTACCGATGACGGTTTCGAGGTGAGCTTTAAGAAAAACGCTTGCAAAATTCTTGATTCTTCGGGTAGTCTGGTTTGCGGGATTTCTCGTTTTGGGAGGATCTTTCGTGCTGCTTTTTCTGAGTCTTCTGGTGATCCTCTCAGGTGTTTAGTTGCTTCTGATTCCCGTGACCTTTCTTTCTGGCATAGGAGACTTGGTCATATTGGATTTGACCATTTGACCCGAGTTAGCGACCATGATCTCATTCGTGGTCTGCTGAAACTCAAGATGGTCAAAGATCTAGTTTGTGCTCCTTGCCGGCACGACAAGATGGTTGCCGCTTCCCATCCTCCGGTCACAGTTACTATGACCGATGCACCAGGACAGCTACTCCATATGGATACAGTTGGACCAGCTCGAGTGCAGTCAGCAGGAGGGAAGTGGTATGTTCTTGTCGTGGTCGATGACTTCTCGAGGTACTCTTGGGTGTTTTTCTTAGCCTCGAAGGATGAGATGTTCATGCATTTCCGAGGTCTTTTTAATAGGCTTTCTGTTGAGCTCCCAGGTGCCTTATGAGCGATCCGCAGTGACAATGGTACGGAGTTCAAGAATTCCTACTTCGAGAGATTCTGTGATGAGACAGGTGTAGAGCACCAGTTCTCTTCTCCGCACGTCCCACAGCAGAATGGCGTCGTGGAGAGGAAGAACCGTACCTTGGTTGAGATGGCCAGGACGATGCTCTATGATTACTCTACACCGCGGAAGTTTTGGGCTGAGGCTATAGCTACTGCGTGCCATGTTTCAAATCGAGTTTTTCTTCGGGCACACTTGCACCTCACTTCTTATGAGTTGAGATACGGGCGAAAGCCCAGCGTCTCTCATTTTCGTGTGTTTGGTTGCAAGTGCTTTATTTTGAAGTCCGGGAACCTAGACAAGTTTGAGTCACGTTCTTGTGATGGGATCTTTCTAGGCTACTCGACTTCTTCGCGGGTTTATAGGGTCTGGAACTGCGAGTCTAGTAAAATGGTAGAGACTTTGTGAGGTGACCTTCGACGAGGCCAGTCCGGGGACTAGGCCCGATATCTCAGGTTCTTTAGAGCAGTCCGAGCCCATCTTTGTGGATGATGAGGACGATGGAGATGATGGTTGTCTATCCGATCCAGTCACTCATCCACCCCTTGAGGTGCCTTCTTCCACTGCACCTCGAGGTGATCAGCCCATGCCTTCAGCTTCTTCTGGAGCTAGTGGCTCTGTTCCTACCTCTTCAGCTCACGTAAAGGCCACTTCTTCTTCCCATCCTGAACCTCCTAGACATATCCAGAAAGACCATCCTTCCGAGTAGATTATTGGAGACCTCTTTGAGCGAGTCACTCGTTCAAAGTCTGGCATGTCACATTTCTGTTTCCATTCTGCCTTTGTTGCCTCCTTTGAGCCCAAGGATGTTAGTCATGCTCTGTCTGAAGAGTCTTGGGTTAATGCCATGCATGAAGAGCTAGAGAATTTCGAGAGAAACAAGGTCTGGTCGCTTGTCGAGCCCCCTCGAGGTCACAATGTTATTGGGACTAAGTGGGTGTTCAAGAACAAACATAAGCGAGTCACTCGTTCAAAGTCTGGCATGTCACATTTCTGTCTCCATTCTGCATTTGTTGCCTCCTTTGAGCCCAAGGATGTTAGTCATGCTCTGTCTGAAGAGTCTTGGGTTAATGCCATGCATGAAGAGCTAGAGAATTTCGAGAGAAACAAGGTCTGGTCGCTTGTCGAGCCCCCTCGAGGTCACAATGTTATTGGGACTAAGTGGGTGTTCAAGAACAAATATAGTGAGGATGGGGTGGTTGTTCGGAACAAGGCTAGACTGGTAGCTCAGGGGTTCTCCCAGGTTGAGGGTCTAGATTTTGAGGAGACCTTTGCTCCTGTAGCTAGACTTGAGGCCATTAGAATACTACTTGCCTTTGCAGCTTCTAAGGGTTTCAAGCTTTACCAGATGGATGTCAAGAGTGCCTTCCTCAATGGCTTTATTGAGGAAGAAATCTATGTGAGACAGCCTCCAGGTTTCCAGAACCCCAAATACCCAAACCATGTCTTCAAGCTTTCCAAAGCGCTGTATGGACTTAAGCAGGCCCCTAGAGCTTGGTATGAGAGGCTTAAGTCCTATCTGTTGAGTCATGGTTTTGAGATGGGTAAAGTAGACAAGACGTTGTTCATCCGCCGGCATGGCACTGATCTTCTGCTCGTCCAGATTTATGTGGATGACATCATCTTTGGCAGCTCCTCGCATGCTCTTGTTTTCCAGTTTTCCGATGTCATGAGCTCGGAGTTTGAGATGAGCATGATGGGCGAGTTGAGTTGCTTCCTTGGCTTCCAAATCAAGCAGACTCGGGAGGGTACTTTCTTGCATCAGGGCAAGTATACTCGAGACCTCCTGAAGCGCTTCGATATGAGTGATGGTAAGCTGGTGTCCACTCCGATGGCTACATCAGCTTCGCTCGACCCAGATGAGGACGGCGAGCCAGTTGATCAGAAGGAGTATCGCAGTATGATCAGCTCCCTCTTGTACCTCACTGCCTTGAGACCTGACATACACTTCTCCGTGTGTCTTTGTGCTCGGTTTCAGGCTTCTCCTTGCGTTTCTCACCGCCAGGCGGTGAAGCGCATTCTTCGGTACCTTCGAGCTACCATTGACTATGGTATCTGGTACTCTTCCTCTTCCTGTCTTTCCTTGAGAGCCTATTCGGATGCATACTTTGCTGGCTGTAGGATAGATAGGAAGAGCACTTCTGGCACTTGCCAATTCATTGGCACTTCTCTTGTTTCCTGGTCTTCGAGGAAGCAGTCCGGTGTTGCTCAGTCCACCGCAGAGGCCGAGTTTGCTGCAGCCAGGTGCTTTGGATGGTCTCGACCCTGCGGGACTTTGGGTTAGTTATCGATAGTGTTCCACTCTTTTGTGATAACACTTCTACGATTAACATTGCTAAGAACCCAGTGCAGCACTCTTAGTCCAAGCATATTGATATTCGCTATCACTTCCTTAGAGACCATGTAGAGAAGGGTGACATCGTGCTCCAGTTTGTGGAGAGTGACCACCAGTTGGCTGATATCTTCACCAAGCCATTGGATAGCTCTAGGTTTTCAGCTCTGTGGGGAGAGCTTGGGGTGGTTTGTCCTTATGGACTGCTGTGAGGGGGAGTTTTATGCTTTACTGCTTTATTATATTAATTACGCTCTTACTCCTTTTCTGTTGCATTGCATATGGGTGTATTGGGTTTAGTCCTCCTAGCATAGATTAGAGTGCTTCTCTTGTCTAGTTGTTTAGACTTCTTACTCTTATCTTGTGATTCTAGGATGCTGCTTGTTAGCTGTCTCTCTTCTCACTAGGTTGAGCTCACTCACTTCTTATAGGTTCTAGCGAGGGTTGGGCCACTCTCAGGTAGACGGGGTACGTGTTTGCTCTCTAGTGTGTTAGATGACCAGCTGATAGTCTTAGATCATATGGGGTAGATGAGAGTCAGTCTGAGCCATAGTTGTCTCTATATCTTGTCTATGCTTTAAGGACTGCCCGTTCTAATTTTCTTGCCAGCTTCTCGATTTATTGCTTTAGTTCAGGGGGAGTTCATTTGGGAGCTTCTGGAGCTTAATATTGACTTAACTCAACTTGAACTAAAAGTTGCATCACATGTTGAGGGGGAGCTAGACTTTCTGCATTTCATTCTGCATTGTAATATAACTACATTGAGCCTTGATTATTATCCTTTCATGACATGTTTACATCGATTTACATCCTGCTATGATTTATGCTTCGTTGCTAGATTGATCATGACTTCATATGTGTAGACTAGCTTTTGCCAAGATGAGTTAATTAAAATTGCTCAACTTGAATTAAAACTTGTCATGCTAGTTCTCAAGACTAGTTTGTCTTTAGTTATCCTTTTATGATTCATGCCATGTCAAATAGGCTGAGTTGAGTCTTGAATCTTTGTTAAGCTTTAGATCGAGCTATGCTAGTTCTTGATGTTACATAAGTTAGTACAACTATGTATGAATGCAAAAAGATCTCTTTTGTGCGAAGAAACTGATCTCACCAACTCTTTCTCATGAGACGGCTTGCCATTGCACAAGACATGAACTCAGGGGGAGTTTCGGATGACCAAGATCATCTCCTTAAGCTTCTTGCTTGGAATGGTCGCATAAGGCTTGAGATCTAGCACATGTCTGAAAATTTTGGTTAGAATCAACCATGAGCTTTAAAAAAAATTTCCTGACAAATGTGCTCAATTTGCATAAATTACAAAAGAACCAAGTACTTAAACCAATGTCTCATTTTTGGACTTATAGCACTCTAAATTGATTCAATATTAGCTTCTTGGTTCTGCTTAGCTTATTGACATGACCTGCATCATCTTTGGATACCTTTAGTTAGACTAGAATCATGAATGACTTGATATGCTAAGAACTTCAACTAAATTTCAGATTGTAACATTTTGGCTTAGCTTGCTTATACATATCTTGTTACGATCTTGATAGCATCTCATATGTTATGGCTTGGTGTAGGTCTCAATTGGTCATTTTGGATAATCTTCATGGCTCTAAATGCTTAGAATAATCAAACTTCAGCCATTTCATCCATTTTCATGACTTGTTCTCTTCATTGCATCCTTGATGTGTTTATTGCCAAAAGGGGGAGAATAGTGGTAGAAAAAGCCATTTTGGGAGCTTTGAGGAAAATTTGCTCTTTCCTTTGCTCCTTGTGTAGACATGGTCATCAGCATCATTTTCTTCCTTTGGACCATGTTTGACTTTCTCTTCAAACTCAACTTTGCGCTTTTTCTGGGTTTGTCAATATACTCATCAAGGGGGAGATTGAGAGACCATATGGAGGTCATCCCATGTATGTGATGAGTAATTGACATCAGTCTAGGAAAGTCAAGTTTGATTTGGTTGGTTTGGACCATGTCGTTGCGCGGTGCAATCGGCTTCGGTCGGATAGTCAAACTTGGTGAAAGTGATTAGGATGCATATTCTCTTGTTTCGACAGGTTTGGGATCTATCATGGGTAAGTATGATTTGTTGATGCCATTATGCTTTCATGTATCGAGCGGTGCTATTTGATGTGTTTCTTGTCTGTGTTGGCTGCAGGACGTCGAGGCGGAGTCGTGGCGAGACACGAGGTGACCGGACTAGACACGGGCGGTGTCGAGGTCAGAACGGTTGAGATGTGTCGAAGACGGCGGAGACTCGAGGTGGTTGCGAGGCTTGGACGACAAGGAGCGCGGAAGCTTCCCAGAAGGTGCAGGAGGGGCGAAATGGTAATTTTGCGAGGCTGCACAAGCGGGAGCGGGCTCCGTTCGGGTTTAGCGGGGCGTAACGGGTTGGAGACCCGTTAGCCAAGGGCTATAAATAGGAGGGAGTGGCTGCATGCCCCCTCATGGCTTTGGGAGAGAGTTAGGGTTTGCTTTAGTCAAAAGAGGCTTTGAGAGGTGGTTTTGGCTTTAGGCTTTAGTTTGTGAGGAGTTGTTGAGGGCAGCAGAGTGTGTCCCTTCGTTGTCTCTATGTGTGTGTTCTCCCAAGCAAGCATGTAGTGTGTGTTCTTGAGGCTTTGGAGAGGGAGAGGATGAGTTGAGAGCCTTGTAATCATTCCTCTTGTTCTAATGTCCATGCATATGGGGACTCATCTGTAATCCTCGTTTGATTTGGAATGAAATCTCTGAGTTTTTCTCCCGTGCTCCTGTTTGCCTACGATGCTCTCTGTGCTTGATTTCTTGGATTCCTGTTTTTGAGTTGTTTCTTGTTGAGAAGGTGCAAAATGGGTTGCTCTATGCTGAGATTATGCCTCAAGATCACTTGATCAGATAAAATCCCAAGAACCCATCTTTGATACCAGTTTTTGTGTTTTGAACTCCTCTGTTCTTGTTTTGCCTTCTAGGGTTTTGGTGCTGTTCTTGATTCCCTTCATGAGATGGCATGAAACTTGATATCTAGAGTCTAGAGGCTATTAATTAGCTTTCCTCAAAGTTTCATGGCCAAAGGATCAAAGGTTGAGTAGTAATTTGGTTTTTGGCTCAGCTCTTGCAAGTTTTCAGATTTTTGCCATAATCTGAAATTCTTGATCTTTAGTTTGATTTCTTTATTTCCAAGAGCCTCCTTGCTATTTAGTTTGTTGTTGTGTTTCTCTGGGGCAGAAAGATTGGAAGCAATCCTCCAATTTCTCATGTTTTGAAGGTCTGAAGTTTGTGCCCGAGTTTCTGGATTTTCAGTCTGCTCTCGGGCTGCTGGAACCAGGGGAGCGGTCAGACCGCAGGTTACATGGCGGTCAGACTGCCGTTATACTGCCGGTCAGACCGGTGTGGCCCGGGCGGTCTGACCGCCGGCTAGGGAGCGGTCAGACCGGCCTGATGCCTGCGGTCTGACCGGCCTCCCTAGCAGCTCCTGTGTTGGTTGTTTTGTTTTGTGAGTTTTTGGCTCCTTTTTGATTTCTCTGTTTGCAGTGCTTATTTTCTCTGTGTTGTGAATTTTCCAGAGAGCATGAGGATGTCTCTTCATAGCTTTTCTTCATAGCTATAGAAGAAGATTTCATCGTGGGTACTTGAGGGGGACGAATTTTTAGTGGTCGACATTCACCCCTCCTCTGTCGCCATTTCGGTCCAACACACACCCTCACAGACTTGGCACAGCTGGGTATGCGGGTAAAATCCCGGAGTGGTGGAGGGAGGACGAACAACAGTCCTACAGAACACCGCCCCGTCATTTGCCAATATCCCGGATGACCGTGCTCGAAATTGGATTAGAGCAAGGTCATCTACAACAACATCGGGGGACGTCTCCTTTCGAAACCCTGCAGACCAGCAAGTATCCCAGCACCTGGTAAGATATCGATCGAACTACGTAGCTTGTAATTACTCCACAACTTAGTACGAAGTGAAATGACATGTCGTGCTCTTTGCAGGAAGCGCTGAGTGTTGAATCTTCCTAGGGATCATTCCAGGGAACAAGGGAGAAAGATATACTCTCCGCGGCCCTGGGAAACAAAGAGCACCCGGGTCGTACGAGAGTCCTTGGGCTTTACGTTCCTTGAAAACATGGTTTCCAAGATGACTCCAAAATGTATCGGCGCAGGAAGAGAACCAAAGCCGAGCGTGAGGCATGGTGTAACATCCCAAAATTTGGCTTTCTGGAAAAATTTAAATTCAAATTAACTATTTTAAAGTAATTGGATTTTACTCGGCTTTTATTTGATTTTCTGGGTTTTATTTCTGGAATTTTTAGACATTAAATATTAATTTCCCAAGCTTTTATAAAGTTTCTAGTAATTGCTGAAATTTATTCCGAAAATAAAAATCAAATTAATCCTATTCCGCCACGTGTCGCTCTCAGATTAAATCCACCTTTCTCCACGTTTTAATCCTAGCCATCCACCACAACTTACCCCTTCATAAAATCTAAAGGCCATCATCCACTCACTTGCCACGTGTCAAGAATCCAACGGCCCGTACCCCTTCACTAACTCTCACTCTCTATGACACATGGGACCCATATGTCATATCCTTCTTCAACCTCACCTTCTTCCTCCTCCCACCCTCTCTCTCCACCTCCATTAAACCGAAAATAAAGCTTTGATTGCGGCCGTTTTCGTCGCTTTAATTCCCGAATAAAAAGTGGAAACGGATGCTCAATCAATCCCCTCCATTCCTCCGGCCGTTTCCCCTCTTTTATTTCCCTTATTCGCGGTTTGCATTAACTCCGGCGAAGCACCAAAAATCCGGCCACCCCTCCTCCCCTTGCCTATAAATACCGCCCTCCCCTCGCCCTCCCTCACCACCGCCTCCCACCGCCCCTCTCCTCTTCTCGGCCGCCTCTCGGTGCCCCACCGCCGGCCACCCAAACCCCGCCGCCACCACCTCCAACCTCCACCGCCGCCGCCTCCTAGCGCCGCCGCCGGCCGCCCACACCCCCACCGCCGCCGCCGGTAAGCGCCGCCGCCTCCCCTCATCCGCCGCCGCCGTTCGCCGCCCTCCCGCCGGTCGCCGGCCACCGGCAAGGCCGCCGGCCGGCCACCTCCCGTGCGGCTGCGCGTGCGCCCGCGTGGCCGGTTGTGCCCGCGTGGACGGCCACGTGGCCGCCACCTGGCGCCCGCATGGCGCCATGTGGCCGGTGTGCCACGTCGGCGAATCCCGTGGTCTGTGGATCCGGTTCACGGTAGACCGGACCCACCGGTCATTCAAATAATATCTCCCGCTCAGAAAATTCGAAAATGGCTGACGTCATAAATAGCATTTTTCAGTGCAAAATTAATTCCCGAAAGTCAGCCTTTTCCTTTTTCCCTCCTGTTAATCTTCCGAAAGCCATAACTTTCTCATTTTAACTCCGATTTGATCCGTTCAAATTTCTAATTTTTTCTAAAATCCTAAGCTATCCAAATATGGACTCTTTTTGAATTTTTTTGAGTTTTAATTTTGTTTGATTTTATTTGTTTTGTTTGTCTATCTTTTCGCGCGTAGATTCCGCTGTCGCTGAGGATTTCGTCGAGTCGCAGCAAGAAGACCCAAATAGCATTCAAGAAGGCAAGTCTCCTTTGATCATCTTGAACCTATGATTTCGAAATGTTTTAATTATTTTAAATTATGTGCATTGCTATTTATATAAAATATTAGTTCAAATCTTAAGGGTTAGTTAAACCAACCTTGTTATACCCTCCATTGAAATTGAATGCCATGTACCTTTGTCACCCTAGAATTTCGTTTGTCTCAATAATGAGATTATTACTGAATCTTTGTGAATAGTGGAATGGTAGTATAATGCTTAGTCTCGCTATTTAATACCTTTGAAATCTTGCAAATGGGAAATTATGATTTATTGTAATACCCCTTGTGTTTATGAAAATTAGTGGTAATTGGAGTTGCCACTGTTCTTTTAAAATAAACTAAAATGTGAACATTGTAATACCCCTTCGGTTCGGACAGTTAGCCTACCTGCGGTGAAACCTCAGCGGGTGGTATCTAGCTAGATTAGAGTAAGGTAAAGGCTTTGTGATATTTTATCTGGGTCTCATGCCAAAGGAAGTGTGTTGACCTTTAGGATAATTTATCTCTTGTGGGTAAAGTTGTACAACCTCTGCAGAGTGTAAAACTATTCGAATAGCCGTGCCCACGGTCAAGGGCGGGCAAAGAATGCATGCACATGGTAGATTTCTGGTTTTGTTTTAAAAATCAAAAGTTTTGTATTCCGAGAGTGGAGGGAACTCTCGGAAGGGTATCCTGGCGGTTGGAGCCAGAGAGGGTGGATGTAACCCGCAGTATTAAACTTGTTCAAGTTGTTAGCTAGTGTTGGTAGATGGAACCTTCACTATAGAATTATTGATAGTTTCTGTTAAAACATTTACTTTATTAAATGGATGCCTTCGAAAATAATTAGTAGTAATTGAATTTTAAAATGTTGCTTTGTGCAAAAGAACCATATAGCCTTCCTTTGTCAAGCCTTGCATCTATGCATTTTTCCCAAGACTTGCGGAGTACTTTATGTACTCACATGCTACACTTAAAATAAACCTCAGAAGAACATGAAGCTCAAGAAGGTGTTTACGACTACTGCTTCGCTTGTGGCTGTGATGGATTCTTCCCGGAGGACTAGGTCGCGCTTCCCCAGTCAACTGCCTGTGGCATAGTGATGGGTCTACTTTGAGTTTGCTTTGCTTCCGCTGTGTTTTGATTGTGCGAGGTCTTGAAACCTCCAATGTAATAATGAGACCTTTCGGTCTGTACTCTTTATAATTGTAATAAATACGTTGTTGGTCATGAATCATTTTTGTTTAACTGTGTGCACTAGCTTTGATCTGGGACTAGTGCAGTAATACACAGAGGGTCCGGGTTTGGAAATCCAGGGTCCCGACAGAGGTGGTATCAGAGCCAATTTGACTGTAGGACGTGACCTAGTTAGAATGATTGTTAGTAGAAGAGCTTCAAAATTTATTTTATAAAATAAAAAAATTTAATAATGTGCTATCCTTATCTTTTCTTGTCTTTCTATCCTTACCTTCGTCATGGTATTCTTCCTTTTCTATCTGCTTATTTTCTTTTGGAATGGTAATTGTACTCCCTTCCCTTTGTAATTTCTATAGACGGCTCAGTAAAGTTGCGTCTAAGAAGCACTTGGAGAAGCACGTCATCATGAAGGAGCGAGGACTAGTTCTTTAGTTGTAGTACCCAAGTAAAGTCCTACGATTTTAGAACGCTTATATATTACTTGCTTGTGTGTTAGGTGGACTGTATCAAGTCTTTGTATACTTGTAGTACAGCCATCCTTAAAAACTATTTTGATTTCAAGCTAAGCTTCTCCTAGTTGTGGCTTGTTTCTTTCTTGCGTGTTGGTTTGGGATGTTATTTAGTTTCCCCTAATCTCTTACCTATGCTAGTTCCCTCTTACCTTTTGCTAACCTGGAAACCACTTCAGATGGTGAACACAAGAAGCAACCCTGGTAGCAGCCGTGATGCCAATGCCCAGCCAGATAACAACATCCCACCACCCCCTGCTCAAGCCCCCAGCTTCGAGCAGATGATGGCTATGCAGCTGCAGTTACTTCAAGCTCTCGCCCAGAACCAAGTACAGCAAGCTCCACAGGCACCCAATCAAGCTCCTCAGTCTAGGATGGGAGAATTTATGAGGACCAGACCTCCTACTTTTGCTGGATCAGTGGACCCCTTGGAGGCAGATGATTGGGTCAAGGATGTGGAAAGGAAGTTGAATTTGGCTCAATGCAATGACCACGAGAAGGTGTTGTATGCCGCTCACCAACTCAAAGGAATTGCTGCTAACTGGTGGGAAAATTACTGCGCCGCCCATCAAAATGTACAAACCATCACTTGGGATGAGTTTGTGGAGGCTTTCCGCACTGCACATATTCCTACGGGAATAATGGAAATGAAGAAGAGGGAATTCTACCAACTGCAGAAGGGGAACCTCAATGTTTCAGAATACCTGAACAAGTTCACCCAACTGTCCAGGTATGCGCCAGAGGATGTCACCTCAGATGCAACCAAGATCTGGAGGTTCATGCAGGGACTTGATCCCAATATCAAGGTGCAACTGGTGTCCAATGACTACCCAACTTTCCAGCACATGGTGAACAAGGCTCTCGTGCAAGAAGATGCCCAACGTCAACTGTACGAGACTCGGAAGAGAAAGTTCCAAGCTCAGCAGGGAGCAAGTAGTTCTCGGTTTCGCCCCAATCTTCCTCAATTCAACAGGCCCTCAATGCCAAGTGTGCCAAGGACACCATCGGCAGGACTTCATCCAAATCTGCAAGCTCCCAGAGCAGGCAATGGTGGCCAACCACAGCAGAATAAGACTTCAGCGGCAGGAGTGCAGTGCTTCAACTGCAAGAACATGGAGCATTATGCCAGCAACTGTCCCCAGAAGCGCCCAGCTGTAACTCCCGTTCGTTTCAACCTGGGAACCACGCCAGCAAGAGCTCCAACTGCAGGTCAAGGCCGTGGGGCACCGCAAACTCCAAGGACTCCGCAGACGATGAGTAGAGGACATCTTAACCATGTCACTGCGGAAGCAGCCCAAGATGCACCAGACGTAGTTCTGGGTAAGTTCCTTGTCAACTCAGTACCTGCAACAACATTATTTGATTCTGGAGCTTCGCATTCTTTTGTGTCAAAAGATTTTGTTGAAAGATATAATTGGGATGTGCGGTTGCTTAAAAACCCTATGCTAGTCCAGTCCCCTGGGAAGGAAATGAGGACTAACACAGTCTGCCCTAGCGCAACTGTGGATATAAATGGAGTAAAATTCCTAGCGAATCTTATTATAATAGATTCCAAGAGCCTAGATGTCATACTTGGTATGGATTGGTTAACCCAGTATAAAGGACAGATTGATTGTGCCGATCGTGCTGTCACTATTACCAACTCGGATGGAATCCAAGTAAGGTATAAGTCAAACACGTCTTCCCGGAATAAGTGTGGGCTGAACAGTTTGAAGGAAGTAACTTTGGAAAAGGTGCCTATAGTAAGTGAATACCCAGATGTGTTTCCTGAAGATTTACCCAGAATGCCGCCAGACAGGGAAGTAGAGTTTGTCATCAACCTAGTACCTGGTACAGCTCCAATATCCAAGAGACCTTATCGTATGTCTGCAAATGACTTGGCAGAAGTTAAGAAGCAAATTGAAGAGTTGCAAGATAAAGGTTTTGTAAGACCAAGCTCGTCACCCTGGGGAGCACCAGTACTGCTAGTAAAGAAGAAAGATGGTAGTCTTCGCATGTGTGTGGATTATCGATCCTTGAATGATGTGACGATTAAGAACAAGTACCCTTTACCCAGAATAGATGATCTGTTTGATCAGTTGAAAGGATCATGTGTATTCTCTAAGATTGATCTTCGATCAGGTTATCACCAATTGAAGTTAAGACCAGAGGACATACCCAAGACCGCATTTGCTACCCGTTATGGATTGTACGAGTATGCAGTGATGTCTTTTGGACTAACCAATGCCCCAGCATATTTTATGAATCTGATGAATAAGGTGTTCATGGAATATTTGGATAAGTTTGTGGTTGTATTCATCGATGATATTTTGATATATTCCAAGAATGAGGAAGAACATGCAGAACATTTGAGGATAGTTTTGGAAAAGCTCAGAGAAAATCAGTTGTATGCCAAGTTTAGTAAGTGTGAGTTTTGGTTAAAGAAAGTAGCTTTCTTGGGTCACGTAATTTCTGCAGGAGGAGTGTCAGTAGACCCCGATAAAGTAAATGATGTGCTCAATTGGACACAACCTAAGTCAGTATCTGAGATCAGAAGCTTTTTGGGATTGGCTGGTTACTATAGACGCTTTATTGAAGGATTTTCCAAGCTGGCAAGACCTCTCACCCAGTTGCTAAAGAAGGAAAAGAAGTTTGAATGGAGTAAAACATGTGAGGATAGTTTTCAAGAACTAAAGAGAAGGCTAACTTCTGCACCAGTGTTAACCCTTTCGGATATTAGAAAGGATTTTGAAGTTTTCTGTGATGCATCGAAGCAAGGATTAGGCTGTGTTCTGATGCAAGAGAGAAAGGTAGTAGCATATGCTTCAAGGCAATTGC
Source organism: Dendrocalamus latiflorus (assembly GCA_017311315.1). Lineage (NCBI taxonomy): Eukaryota > Viridiplantae > Streptophyta > Magnoliopsida > Poales > Poaceae > Dendrocalamus > Dendrocalamus latiflorus. The sequence continues at coordinate 30,288,463 of CM029627.1, read as the reverse complement.
GACCTCATGAAGGAAACTATCCAACCCATGATTTAGAGCTTGCTGCTGTGGTGCATGCTTTAAAAATATGGAGGCATTATTTGATCGGTAACCGTTGTGAGATCTACACGGATCACAAAAGTTTGAAGTATATTTTTACCCAACCTGATCTCAATATGAGACAAAGGCGATGGCTTGAGCTAATAAAGGATTATGATGTGGGAATACATTACCATCCGGGAAAAGCCAATGTAGTAGCTGATGCCTTGAGCAGAAAGAGTTACTGTAATAAGTTGTGGATAAATGACAGTATGCCTGTACTTCAAGAAGAATTCCAGTGGCTCAACTTGGAAGTAGTAGAGGAAGGATTCCTGGCAACTTTAGAGGTTCAACCCACTCTAGAGGACCAGATCAAGGCAGCTCAAGGAGAGGATAAGTATGTTAAGGAAATTAAAGAAAATATGAAGAAAGGAAAGGCGCCAGGATTTTCAGAAGATGAAGAAGGTATCATTTGGTTTGGGAAAAGAATTATCGTACCTGAAAAGAAGGAAATAAAGGAGTTAATCCTGAAGGAAGCCCATGAATCTGGATACTCAATTCACCCCGGAAGTACAAAGATGTACCAAGATCTCAAAGAAAGGTACTGGTGGTCAAGTATGAAAAGAGAAATCGCAGAGCGTGTAGCTTTGTGTGATGTGTGCCAGCGAATTAAAGCTGAACATCAGAGACCTGCTGGACTTTTGCAACCCTTGCAGATACCTGAGTGGAAATGGGAAGAAATTGGTATGGATTTCATAACTGGATTGCCAAGAACAAAATCAGGGTATGATTCGATTTGGGTTATTGTGGATCGTTTGACAAAAGTCGCGCATTTCATTCCAGTAAAGACCACCTACTCTGGAGATAGACTCGCAGAGTTGTATATGTCAAGAATTGTGTGTTTGCATGGAGTTCCAAAGAAGATTATTTCAGATCGAGGTACTCAGTTTACCTCAAGATTTTGGCATAAATTACATGGACTTTTGGGCACAAATTTGAACTTTAGCACAGCATATCATCCACAGGCGGATGGTCAAACAGAAAGAGTAAACCAAATTTTGGAAGATATGTTGAGAGCTTGTGTTCTAGCAAACAAGGCTAGTTGGGATCAAAGTCTGCCCTATGCGGAGTTTTCCTATAACAACAGTTATCAATCCAGCTTACAGATGTCTCCATTTGAAGCGTTGTATGGCAGAAAATGCAGGACACCATTGTATTGGAAAGAAACCGGAGAAGGACAAGTGTTTGGACCAGATGTGTTGAAGCAGGCAGAGGAACAAGTTCGTCTGATCCAGGACAGGTTAAAAACAGCTCAAACCAGACAGAAAAGTTATGCGGACAATCGTCGAAGAACATTAGAGTTTGTACCTGGAGATCGTGTTTATTTGAAAGTGTCACCTCTCAAGGGAACGAGACGTTTTGGAGTCAGTGAAAAACTTGCTCCTCGATTCATTGGACCCTTTCCTGTTGTAGCGAAAAAGGGAGAAGTTGCTTACCAGTTAGAGCTTCCACCTCAGTTGTCGAAGGTGCATGACGTCTTTCATGTATCCCAGCTAAGAAAGTGTCTCAGAGTGCCAGAAGAGCAGATGTCTTTAGAGTAAGTGAACTTAAAGGAGGACTTGACATACCCAGAATATCCAGTCAAGATATTGGAGGAAGCCGAGCGTAGTACGCGAAGCAAGGTCATCAAGTTCTGTAAAGTACAGTGGAGCAATCATTCTGAATCAGAAGCAACTTGGGAGCGTGAAGAAGATTTAAGAGCAGAGTTCCCTGATCTCTTTCCCAGTCCGTCCGAATCTCGGGTCGACATTCTTTCTAAGGGGGGTAGGTTTGTAACATCCCAAAATTTGGCTTTCTGGAAAAATTTAAATTCAAATTAACTATTTTAAAGTAATTGGATTTTACTCGGCTTTTATTTGATTTTCTAGGTTTTATTTCAAAATTTAAAGAAAGAAAATGCATTTTAAATATTTTATTAAAGCCAAAAAGAGAAAATTATATTTTTCCTAGCCTCTCCTAATTTCTAAATATTATTTGAGAATTTTCTGAAATTTAAAATCAATTTTCAAAGTTAAAAAGTATTTTATAAATTATTAAAATGCAAATCTGAAATTAAAAATATTTTTAATAAGTCTAAAATGCTTCCAGGAATATTTTATGATTTTTCTGGAATTTTTAGACATTAAATATTAATTTCCCAAGCTTTTATAAAGTTTCTAGTAATTGCTGAAATTTATTCCGAAAATAAAAATCAAATTAATCCTATTCCGCCACGTGTCGCTCTCAGATTAAATCCACCTCTCTCCATGTTTTAATCCTAGCCATCCACCACAACTTACCCCTTCATAAAATCTAAAGGCCATCATCCACTCACTTGCCACATGTCAAGAATCCAACGGCCCGTACCCCTTCACTAACTCTCACTCTCTATGACACATGGGACCCATATGTCATATCCTTCTTCAACCTCACCTTCTTCCTCCTCCCACCCTCTCTCTCCACCTCCATTAAACCGAAAATAAAGCTTTGATTGCGGCCGTTTTCGTCGCTTTAATTCCCGAATAAAAAGTGGAAACGGATGCTCAATCAATCCCCTCCATTCCTCCGGCCGTTTCCCCTCTTTTATTTCCCTTATTCGCGGTTTGCATTAACTCCGGCGAAGCTCCAAAAATCCGGCCACCCCTCCTCCCCTTGCCTATAAATACCGCCCTCCCCTCGCCCTCCCTCACCACCGCCTCCCACCGCCCCTCTCCTCCTCTTCTCGGCCGCCTCTCGGTGCCCCACCGCCGGCCACCCAAACCCCGCCGCCACCACCTCCAACCTCCACCGCCGCAGCCTCCTAGCGCCGCCGCCGGCCGCCCACACCCCCACCGCCGCCGCCGGTAAGCGCCGCCGCCTCCCCTCATCCGCCGCCGCCGTTCGCCGCCCTCCCGCCGGTCGCCGGCCACCGGCAAGGCCGTCGGCCGACCACCTCCCGTGCGGCCGCGCGTGCGCCCGCGTGGCCGGTTGTGCCCGCGTGGACGGCCACGTGGCCGCCACCTCGCGCCCGCATGGCGCCATGTGGCCGGTGTGCCACGTCGGCGAATCCCGTGGTCTGTGGATCCGGTTCACGGTAGACCGGACCCACGGGTCATTCAAATAATATCTCCCGCTCAGAAAATTCGAAAATGGCTGACGTCATAAATAGCATTTTTCAGTGCAAAATTAATTCCCGAAAGTCAGCCTTTTCCTTTTTCCCTCCTGTTAATCTTCCGAAAGCCATAACTTTCTCATTTTAACTCCGATTTGATCCGTTCAAATTTCTAATTTTTTCTAAAATCCTAAGCTATCCAAATATGGACTCTTTTTGAATTTTTTTGAGTTTTAATTTTGTTTGATTTTATTTGTTTTGTTTGTCTATCTTTTCGCGCGTAGATTCCGCTGTCGCTGAGGATTTCGTCGAGTCGCAGCAAGAAGACCCAAATAGCATTCAAGAAGGCAAGTCTCCTTTGATCATCTTGAACCTATGATTTCGAAATGTTTTAATTATTTTAAATTATGTGCATTGCTATTTATATAAAATATTAGTTCAAATCTTAAGGGTTAGTTAAACCAACCTTGTTATACCCTCCATTGAAATTGAATGCCATGTACCTTTGTCACCCTAGAATTTCGTTTGTCTCAATAATGAGATTATTACTGAATCTTTGTGAATAGTGGAATGGTAGTATAATGCTTAGTCTCGCTATTTAATACCTTTGAAATCTTGCAAATGGGAAATTATGATTTATTGTAATACCCCTTGTGTTTATGAAAATTAGTGGTAATTGGAGTTGCCACTGTTCTTTTAAAATAAACTAAAATGTGAACATTGTAATACCCCTTCGGTTCGGACAGTTAGCCTACCTGCGGTGAAACCTCAGCGGGTGGTATCTAGCTAGATTAGAGTAAGGTAAAGGCTTTGTGATATTTTATCTGGGTCTCATGCCAAAGGAAGTGTGTTGACCTTTAGGATAATTTATCTCTTGTGGGTAAAGTTGTACAACCTCTGCAGAGTGTAAAACTATTCGAATAGCCGTGCCCACGGTCAAGGGCGGGCAAAGAATGCATGCACATGGTAGATTTCTGGTTTTGTTTTAAAAATCAAAAGTTTTGTATTCCGAGAGTGGAGGGAACTCTCGGAAGGGTATCCTGGCGGTTGGAGCCAGAGAGGGTGGATGTAACCCGCAGTATTAAACTTGTTCAAGTTGTTAGCTAGTGTTGGTAGATGGAACCTTCACTATAGAATTATTGATAGTTTCTGTTAAAACATTTACTTTATTAAATGGATGCCTTCGAAAATAATTAGTAGTAATTGAATTTTAAAATGTTGCTTTGTGCAAAAGAACCATATAGCCTTCCTTTGTCAAGCCTTGCATCTATGCATTTTTCCCAAGACTTGCGGAGTACTTTATGTACTCACATGCTACACTTAAAATAAACCTCAGAAGAACATGAAGCTCAAGAAGGTGTTTACGACTACTGCTTCGCTTGTGGCTGTGATGGATTCTTCCCGGAGGACTAGGTCGCGCTTCCCCAGTCAACTGCCTGTGGCATAGTGATGGGTCTACTTTGAGTTTGCTTTGCTTCCGCTGTGTTTTGATTGTGCGAGGTCTTGAAACCTCCAATGTAATAATGAGACCTTTCGGTCTGTACTCTTTATAATTGTAATAAATACGTTGTTGGTCATGAATCATTTCTGTTTAACTGTGTGCACTAGCTTTGATCTGGGACTAGTGCAGTAATACACAGAGGGTCCGGGTTTGGAAATCCAGGGTCCCGACACATGGCTACGAGAAGAGATCAAGGCATCATTAGAGAGGAGCTGGCGGATTATGTCAGAGATGTGGTGCAGACACATGCAGAAAATCAGCAGGCCGCCGTCGCCGCCGCTCCTGTGCTAGCTAGCCTGCATAACCGTCCAAGTAGTTGCGCGTCCAATCCGATGGAAAGCGAGGCTAGATTTCCTGTGGACGACATCCTGGTAATAATTATTATCTCTTGAATACTTGCTCCATTGATAGGCCTATTGGAGTAGCTAATTTTGTATCGTTATGTAGGAGCCTACGAAGTGCAGGCTCCAAGTGAGATATGCCTCTGTTCCCTTGTACGCTGCTTGGGGCCAAGCATATCCATCTGGTATCGGGGCCATGGTGCACCGTCAAGCTTTAGAGCCAGGCTTCGCAAAAGTTAATGTGGATGTTGTACATGTCAATTTTGAGGTCGTCCCGCTACCAAAGCCCCCAACGACGAGATCGTGACTTTAGGGCAGGCCATTGGAACATTCATCCAGTGGCCCAAAAGCGACATCTCCCTGGAGGCTTCTTCACCAGTGGCAAGACCAGAAGAGCAGTGCGATCTAGAGCTACATGCACTAGTGCCATCTCCACAAGACTTATCTCCACCATCGCTACCTGCACCGGTGCTATCTCCACGGTGCTATTCTCGCCAAAGCAACTTGCACCGGTTCTACCTTTACAGTCGACTACCATAAAGTCGACCTACAGCCGAGGTAGCAAGGGCAGCAAGGGCAAAGAAAAGAAGACCGATGATGATATCCTGTATCTGCCATTGGCCCGCAAATTCGTGCTTAGCGAGCCGCTGTTTGAACCAGTAACGCGCCTCCAAACCCTAGCAATTAGTTGCCAGCAATTGCACAAGTGGTATATGGAACAGTCCAATAAGCCAGAGGGAGAACGACGCTCAGGTATCACTGTCAAATTCGCGCCGGATCATTTAGAGCACAGTATTCAAGAGTGTGTCTTCGTGGTCACCTTTGAGAATTTATTCGATCTTTTCACGCTCAACGCCTCACTCATTCGATGCTGGATGCTGTAAGTGTGTACAATCACAGTCTCCATTCATGTCATACTGATAAATGTCATATATAATTTGTTGCTTTCGTGTGTTTATATATAGACACATGCTAACTAAAGCTAGATCATCCAAATCATCATCGGTTGGTTTCTTGGACCCACACTTGGTCGCCAAGCATACCATGGACAAGGATACACCCTTCATCGAGAGGTACATTGCAGCAGAACTGCTGGCTTACCGCAATAAGGAATATGTACTTATGCCCTAGAATCAGAACTATCATTGGATTTTAATAGTAATTGTACCAAAATGGAACAAGGCATATTATCTTGATTCCCTAAGTAAGAATAAAATGGACTTCACAGTTGTCTGCCAAGTAATCGATAGGTAAGTATATTTTCACCATACATACCTATATTGTACTCTTTCTTTCCTTCCGAATGACTAAGGTCAACTTTTTTGAATCGCGTAGGGCGTTCGCGATGTACGTTGCAAAGGCAGGTGTCTCGACGCAAGGGGCCAAAGCCTGACACATGCTCGAAATTTTAAAGTATTCGCTATCACACATTAATTAATCCTATGCAACAGTTCGTAGTAATGCCTCTTGAATTAACACATTCCATTTTTTGCAGTGCCACTAGCAGTCGCCGAGCAACACATGTGGATTCTATGTTTGCCACCATATGGAACTACTCCTCGATTCCTCGAGGATCACCAATTCCAAGGTTTATCAATCTTCCCATAATTACTTCATACTTATCACATTATACATATACGCACATTGATATTCCTATCGACAGGTTACGTCCATCCCGTTAACTGCCTTGAAACAGTGCGACCTTTCACGAATTCGAGGAGAGTTGGCGTACTTTTTGGTGGCTCGAGTCATAAACTCAGATGGAGAGTTCCACTGCGCACAATGACTTTTTATTGCTCTTATCACTCTGGAATCGAGGTCTCGCGAAAGGAACAGATCCATAATCAACGAACTTGTCAGCTGCACAAGCAATATTTGAATGGCAATCATGCACCATCCAAGTATAGCTTGTGCACCCTGACAAGTTTGTTGATTATGGATCTGTTCCTTTCGCGAGACCTCGATTTCGGAGTGATAGAGCAATAAAAAATGCAATGTTACCATCTAAGTGCAAATGCAATGTAGATCTTTTGTAATTGTGTATTTGTTAATGGATATTTTATTTCATTTCAACTAATTGATTTGCAAAATGGATGCTTTATGTTTGTGAAATGAATTGAGATGTGAATTGGATGTTTTATGTTTGTGAAATGAATTGAGATGTGAATTGTATGTATACATGAACATGTTGATCTGCTTGTTTCAGAGGGCTTGGCTAGCATTTCCTGAGGCTAGCCAATAAACAGAAATAGATTTAGGTGTAGAAAAGAATATCACAGACGGTTTGTAACTAAAAACCGTCTATGATAGCTGATAATCACAGACGGTTTGTAAGTAAAAACAGTCTGTGATAGATGATAATCACAGACGGTTTTTAGTTACAAATCGTCTGTGATATTTACACCACAGACGGTTCGAAAACCATCTGTGATAACCTTCGATTATCACTGACCCATAAATTCAGACGGTTCATAAAACTGTCTGTGATGACATTTTCGAACTGTCTATAATACGGTTTTCTGTAGTACTGTTATAGAAGTTGATGTGTTCGTATTAGCTTTGACTTCTAAAAGTAGAAGTAGCTTACAGAAGTTAATATGAAAGGGAGCTCAAGGAACTCGCCCTCGGGATGCCGCCACTTGGTATAACGATGCAGGAAATCACCCCACCCACTCCAAGCTAGCTACAAAAGACAGAACAGCCCAAAACTAACCCGAAGTCAACCAAGAAAGAAGGGAATTTTTTGACACATTCTACTAGTAGTAATAGTGATAGTAAAAATTAGATCTAATCATTAATTTATTAGAGGCAATGTAGACTTTTTATCTGACTCTTTAAGAACTTTTTCTAGGGTTGGGAAACAACACAATTCTTGTTTTGAACAAGAATAAACAAAGTACTTAATGCCAATTGCCAACTGAATGATCTATATAACATGGACGCGCTGGCCGGATTGGATGCAGTATATTACGAGGTTTATGTTTTGAGCTAAATTATCTCTAACTTAAAACATGGCCGCCGCCAGGTCTCATCACAACATCTGCTCCTGATTGACAACACCGGCGCGGTGGCAGCTCGCCGGGGCGGCACCTTCGACATTGAGCAGAGCCTCGATCGGTGTCGCTGCTGAACTATACACGTAATGAACGATCATCGTATTATCAAAAGATTAATTAACGGTTGACTTGAATTCTCAATGAGCTTATGACCCCGTCTCTAGACCATTCCATGTTTGTTCGCAATTGGGAAAAGTTTATCTCTTGATTGGAACGACGATGGAGTCCATGCATGGCCAGTGGCTAGAGCTTCCGTAAATATTTTCCCTTTTGATATATATATAGAGAGAGAGGAAGGCTCTTTTCTACTCCCGGGTATAATTACACCCTATATTGTATCTCACAACATAGGGAATATCTTGCGTAACGAAGGGTATGTACTTACAGTACACGAGTATTTAAGGCTATCTAAGTGGTATTAATAATTTTTTAGAGGTGGTATGTACCTTTTTTGACATACTCCTTTTTATGTGCGTATATGAAGGTATTTACAAAATACGCTAAAAACTATGGACTCCCTTACAATTTTTTTGTGTGGTTCATATTGGAGTATCTTATATTTAGTATACGAGTATACCTAAAATGATAAAGAAGTATTTAAAGTTTGTTTAAGTGGTATATTAGAGGTGGGTGTAATTACACCTGGGAGTAAATTGTATTTTTCCTATATACATATGGGAGCATATCTAGTGCTAATGCACTATTCAGTGCTAAAGTGCTAAAACCTATGAGAACCATTGGATGTGGCTCGGGCAGACAGGATCTACCAGGGTGGAATGCAATATCCCACTTATAACATTTTGCAAAAACACCCCGCACATTGAAATCTTTTCGCGAGTTCGTCCCTGATTCAATCCCAGCTCTAACCCTAGCTCCCCCCGATTGCTCATTGCCTCCCTCCCATCCTCTCCCTCGATTACTCACCGCCGCCATGAAATCTCATGGCAAGCGGCTTGGCCCCTCCACGTCGCCTCCCTCCTCGTGGTGCCCCTCCGTGCCAACACCCTCCGCGCCGCACCCCTCCGCTGTTGCCCTCCTCGGCCCCTCCATGCCGCCTCCCTCCTCGTGGTGCCCCTCCGCGCCAACCCCCACCACACTGCACCCCTCCGCCGCTGTCCTCCGCGCTCCACCACCTGCGACATAATCCCCGGTGTCGTCCTTCCGGGCTACCTCGACGCTCCTCCCCTAGCCGGCTCCCTCCCCAGCACTGCCCTCCCCATCCCCCCACGGTCCCCCCAACAGCTCCCTCCCCAGCCCCGGCGCCGCGCCCCTGCTCCCTCCTCGGCCCTCGGTGACACCACCCCGACCCCTATGCCGTGCACTAGCTCCCTCCTCGGCCCTCGATGACACCCCCGGCCCCTAGCGATGCCCCTCTGCCTCCCCCGAGTTCCGACGCCGCGCCCTGGCTCCCCGTCTCGCTCCGACCCCCGCGCCTCCCCCCTCCACTAGGACCGGCACCACCCCTGCATCTTGCACTGGACCACCCCGCCTTGCCTCCATCTCCACCAAGACCAGCACTGCCCCTGCATCCCGCCACTATACCACCCGCTACCATCGTCCTCTCCACCAAGACCGGTGCCGCTGCCCCTCTCTCCACCACTGGCTATCGCCAGTCATCGACAACGGTAAGATGGTCAGCCTGATGTCACTCCCCGGCACCATGATGGGGCTGATCAGGGGCAGCGCGTAACCGCTGGACACCATCCAGTTGCAAATCGTCGTGATGAACATGCTCTTGGGTGCCTCCACCGTCAGCGAGGAGGGAGGAAAAAATTGTAATTTTTAATGTTGAAGTTGAATTCTAATGATGTGATGAAGTAGCTACTGTTTGTTGTGTCTGGACTATTGTTTTCGGTAGTTTTCAAGCTTATTTATATATGGCCAATTAGAGTGTTATTTCAGTTTCAGCAATCCAAAAGTTTCTCCTCTTAAGAGTCCATGATCTTTGTAGTACTCATGCAAGATGACAGTTGAGAAATTTCAGCGTTTAGTCTGCTGAAATTATCTTTTTAACAATTAAGATCCTACTGTTCTTTACAATATCACAATATTGTCACATAATGCTCCAAAATGTTCATCAAGCTGCCCAAAGAGAAATCTTCAGAAAACTTTGTTTGCATAGCATTGCAAAGGCTTTTCCCAACCACGGCAGTTCTGGAAGCCTACACAAGAGTTCAGTATAATCACAACAGTTCTAGAAACCATGCGAAGCTAGCACATCCCTTCCACTTCTTAACTTGCCACCGAACATGCCGTACCCATGCTTGCTGTGCTTGAACTTGCCGTGGTGGCCATGCTTGAACTTGCCATGTTAGCCGTGGCCACAACTGTGATCACTAATTTCACTAGTTATTTGCTTAATGCTGTTTTTACTACCAGCTTAATGCTGTGTTCTTTGCTTTGTAAACAAAAAAGGTTTAACCATTGGTATGTGATGCTGTTTAACAAGTCTGATTGCGGATCACTGAAATTTTCTATTCCGTACGAGCAAAAAGGAACGTATAGGTTAAGTTTGGACAAATTGTCAAATTGTGCAGCTAAATTCATCAATATTTACTCATCAATTTGGAAGGAAGCAAATCAATCAACCACCACCGTGTATTATACATACAATATACGCACTTGTAAATGTCAGTCTGCTCCACATTGGTCAGCTCAAACATAGTTCAAGTTGAGGTATCAGCAGCATTAGAAGTTCACTTTCAGAAAACCCAGCTAACAGAAGGTTGCAACTCCACAACCTCCAGATTATCATCTCCCAAGAGACTACTCGCTTTTTTACTCGTCAGATAAATTTCAATGAATAAGAAACCAAAAGCAAAATGCTTGTGAGCAAGCACATAAGGAACATGAGATGCTTTGTAGACATTACTTGGTTGCTGCTTAGCACAAATGAAGCTGGGTAGCACAATTTAACACACATGACAAATTAATTTCAGGAGGATATCAATAATCAAGATGCACATTTTTTGGAAGCATAATGCTTATGCTATAATTGTATCTGCTAATCAGCCAATAGCTTTCTTCGGAACAAGAAACATAATTCACAGAATGAACACAAGTAATCCAATTATCCCTGGCCTCATCAGCAACATTTGAAGCTAAAAGAAAGGAGTACAAAAGTGAAGATGCTTTGAAAAACCCGACAGCAAACGTATTAGATGAATCTTGAATTTTGGACAAGAAATCAACTCGTCAGTTGTCAAAGATAACAAGTATCTCTACCTTCAACATTAAAAGTTACAGTTTTTTCCTCCCTCCTCGCTGACGGTGGAGGCGCCCAAGAGCATGTTCATCACGGCGATTTGCAGCTAGATGGCATCCAGTGGTTACGCGCCACCCCTGATTAGCCTCGTCATGGCGCTAGGGAGCGACATCAGGCTGACCATCTTGCCGTTGTCGATGACTGGCGAAAGCGCAATCACCAGCGACCTCTACACCTCTTGAAGTGTCACAATGCACAATTTTTTTTGCTACAATTCACAAACCAAATTATCACAGAGATTTTGTTATATGTATGTTCAAGATTTTACACACACCTCACAGATAAGCTCCTGGTGTTCTCCTAAACAGAAACATATAGCTCCTCTCAAAAAAATCTATACTGCAGCATGAAACTCTAGGGCCAGTGGTTCAAAAACATCATACTCAAGAACCTGCATAAGTGGCATCACACAAAGTTAACACAAGCAATTTTTAATCCTGAATTAGTCACATGACAAATGGATTACCTTTAGCTGGTGGTGGAAAGAGGGGCGGCGACACCTGTCTTGGTGGAGAGGACGTGGGGTGGTCCAGTGGCGGTATGCAGGGGCAGCGCCGGTCTTGGTGGAGATGGAGGCGGCGGCGGGGCGGTCCAGTGCGGGATGCAGGGGCGGCGCCGGTCCTGGTGGAGAGGGGGGAGGCATGGGGGTTAGAGCGAGACGAGGAGCCAGGGCGCGGCGTCGGCACCTGGGGAAGCAGAGGGGTGGCGCCAGGGGCCAGGGTTGTCACCGAGGGCCGAGGAGGGAGCTAGTGCGCAGCGTAGGGGCCGGGGGGCGTCACCAAGGGCCGGGGAGGGAGCAGGGGCGTGGCGCCGGGGGGCTGGGGAGGGAGCTGCCGGGGGGCCAGTGGGGGATGGGGAGGACGGCACCGGGGAGGGAGCCGGCTGGGGGAGGAGCGTCGAGGGAGCCGGGATGGACGACACCAGGGATTATGTCGCAGGTGGTGGAGCGTGGAGGACAATGGCGGAGGGGCGCGGTGTGGAGGGGGTTGGTGTGGAGGGGCACCACGAGGAGGGAGGCGGCGTGGAGGGGCCAAGGAGGGTAGCGGCGGAGGGGCGCGGCACGAAGGGGGTTGGCGCGGAGGGGCGCCACGAGGAGGGAGGCGACGTGGAGGGGTTGAGCCGCTTCCTAGGAGATTTCATGGCGGCGGTGAGCAATCGGGGGAGAGGATGGGAGGGAGGCAGTGAGTAATTAAGGGGACCTAGGGTTAGAGCTGGGATTGAATCAGGGACCAACTCACGAAAACGATATCAATGTGCGGGGGTGTTTCTGCAAAATGTTATAAGTGGGATAGGGCATTCCACCCTAGTAGATCCTGTCCGCTCGAGCCACATCCAATGGTCCTCATGGGTTTTAGCACTTTAGCAGTGCATTAGCACTAGATATGATCCCTATATATATAAAATATATGTATGTACGTAACGTACGTACGTACGTATGTATGTATGTATGTATGTAGGAAAAATACATCTACCCCGGGTGTAGTTACACACATCTATGATATACCACATAAACGAACTTAATATTTTTCCTTTATCACCTTAGACATACTCATATACTAATTCTACGATACTCCAATGCCAGCCACATAAAAAAATTGGAAGGGAGCACATGGTTTTTAGCATATTTTGCTAATACCAACATATTCATACATAAAAAGGAGTATATACCACCTAGATGATCTTGTGTACTTATATACTACACGTACATACCCTCCGTTGTGTTAGATACTTCCTACTTTACGAGATACAGCATAAGGAGTAACTACACCCGGGAGTAGTAAAAGGGCTTCCTGCACACACAGTAGTACTAACGAACGCCTGCGCGTACGGTACACACGAGCCATGTGGTGCAACGCTGGTTCATCTGGTGCAGTGCCTGCAAATTTAATAATTGTTGTGTACTATAAGTGTTCGGCAGTTGTAGCACCTGTAAATTTAGTAGATTTCAGTCGTAAGGAAGTTATTGCCTGTTGTAAGGAAAGTTATTACCTGCTGTGTCTGGGAGCATTCGACAGTAAGTTCATTCGCTACTAATAGTAACTTTGTTCACAATTGATGGTAACGTTTCGGCATGCAATTTGCATCTGCGCGTTGGTTATTAGCCGCCCATAATTAATGCCCTGGATTACCAGATCGGATGTAATTAGCGGATGACGGTTATGGCAACAACGATACTATGTGTGTGAGAACTGTAAATAACTTCATAAATTACAAATGATAACTTGATATGCATATGATAATAACCTTTTCATAAATTAACTAACGCTACTGCTCCACTAGTAGGAGTCTAACGTATGTGAGAATTGTAAGTAATTTCATGAATTAGAGATGATAACTTCATATGCATGTAATTGTAATTTTACAATATTTAACAATCTCTACAACTTCACTAGTAACCGTTCATAGGGTGGGTTGGTGGGAAGATTTGCTGATTGATTCGCGCGCCGGGGGGGGGGGGGTAGCGCGCTTATTTTGCGCATGTTCTTCCCACTTGACGAGTCGCACTGCTACATTGCCTCCTCGGCCTCGCTCAAGTAGCTCTTCTCGGTGATGTCCCATAGCGAGCTGCCTGTGCGGTCTAGCGCCGCCTGCAATCTCTGCGAGCTCTCCTTGTCCGCGGCCAAATGGGCTGCAGTGGTGTGACCAAGGAGTGGGCCAGAGAGCTGCTCGATCAATGGCTCCAGAGGCAGTGTTGAGTGCACCGAGACAGTCGACTTCAAGGGGCTCAAGAGGCCATTTTGATCAATTTTCCGTCCCTTTTTGTGTAGATTGTTTTGATAGTTAGATGTGTGGATAAACGATACATACAAGATGATTAGGTTTAGGAAATTTTTTGACACTGTAATTGCACATTCATATACAAAGAGATCAACACACAGGGTAATTGAACAATCTTTCTTGCCGTATATATTTGTAGGATCGTTGATCGCAATCAAAGAGAATGAATGATTGCAATACAGAAACTTTTCTCCAAATTTACTATCTTCTAATTTTTAACCTGTAAATACAGAAGAAAAAAAAGAGCAAAAAGACAACAAATAAAAAAAATCACCGTTCGATGCTCTCCCCATGCTTCCCAAATCGATCGATATCAACTGCAGACGTGTGCGCGCAGTACGTGGCAGTGCTGGAACTTGCGTGCGTGCTGGCGCACGGCAAGCGAGCGGCTCACGCCAACGCACGGCAGGCGGCACGCGCTAGCGCTGCGCGATCATGCGATGGAAGCGACGCTGGCGCGCTGGGGCACAAAGCGAAGCAGTAGCAGTGCGGCGCGTATTCTCTGACGTAGAGAAGTAAAGTCATCAGTCATCCAGATTACAGAGTAAGCGTGATGTGGTGGAGTCAGCGTGATTTTAATTATAAAAAATAGGTTATTTTAACATAGATAATATAAAAAATATAAGAAAAAAGCTAGAAAAAGATGAAAGTAAAAAACTAAAAACTAGAAGTAAAAATAATCAAAATCTCAAAAAATTCTGGACCGTTCTTTGCAATCTGGATGGCTGAGAGAAGTAAAATCACGCTGTAACTTTACTTCTCTACGTCAGAGAATCTCCCTCGGTAGCAGTGCTATCGATGGTTTTCTAGTGCGTGGAAACGACGACATGCTACCGTGAGATTGAAAGCGACGATAGATGGGATTCGGCAGTACTTCGTCCTTCCAAAACTGGAGGTGGGATTCGGCAGTACTTCGTCCTTCCAAAACTAGCCACCTTCTCACGCAAGCAACCAGCTCCGTCACATGTTTTTGCCACACAGGTTTTTCACACTTCCATCACATGTCGTAGCTTCCGGACTGCACCACCATAGCTCCGACACGTATCAACAACCTTTGATCTCCATGCACCCTAACTCGAGCACGACCGTCTCCTCCGACCTCCTTGACCCTCTGGACCATGACTTCACCCCAAGCCATCTCCTGGTCGTCGCCATAGACCACGATCACCTCCGAGTTATCCTGCACATACAAAGACCAAACCAACATTTTTCCCGCCACAAGTTCTTCCCAACTTGACCGACATTAGTTCACACACACTACACGCCTCGCATAACATCGATAAGTAATATTATCAATTATTCATCATCATAAATTAACTATTATCAATTATTCATCACTAAAATATCCTAGATCTAGCCACACTGTCTAACAATCTCTCCTTTGCTGAATACATTGACAACACTTCAAGATAGCACGATGAATTAGCTTCAAATAGATATAAATGAAGAACTAAAGCCAAAAAAGCATTTTAAGCCACAAATCTCAAATCTCTTCTAAACCACTCCCCCTTAATACAAGAGAAGCAATTTTAGAAAATTTTAAATTTCTCCAATAGCCCTCCATTCTCTCCAATTTCTTCCCCTTGGCAATGTAATCATTAAGAAACTTCAAAGAAAGAATAATTCTAAAAAGAAGCAATGAGAGTAAAAATCAAGAAGCTTTGTAGATTATCCAAGTCACTGTGCATTAATTTAATCAAGCAACCAAGCTATTTTTTTTAGTAGAGCTATCTAGATCATATAAAGTTATATATCATATAACAATATCAAAATAACGCTTTCAACATGATTAAGTAATTTATATCAATGATAGGCATCTCAACAATGACTAAACTAATTATAAAGAGCACAATGAAATATCACAAGAAAAATTCAAAGCCTAAAAATAAAGCAAAATTTAAATCTAGATGAGCTAGCTGTCTCATGTAACAACCTTACTCCACACTCAATTCTTAACATTTGGCATACTTATAGCATATTTCTTTTCATGATGGTATACTTGTAGCATACTTCTTTTAGATGGTGGCATGCTTGAAGCATATTTTTTTCATTTTGTGCACTTCTTATGTCCTTTTTTTATTTACCATGGCATGCTTGAAGCATACATCTTTACAATTTTCTCTTTCTTATTTTTTTTATTTTTTATAACATGCCAAATTGAGTGAACATAAAAATATTGCAATATGAAACATACGAGCCTCATAGCCAAAATTTAGAATAAGATTCACAATAAAGCTAATCCTTTTCTATGAATATCGAATAATACTATCTATAATTAATCTAGTCAAACATATTCCGCTATGTCATATGTTAGTTCAAGTGCAACAAATTAATTATAAAGAGAGTAAATATGATCAAAGCAACACAACATATGAGTAAATATGATAAAGAGAGCTCTACAACTCATTTAATTTTCAATGGCTTCGATTTGTTGATTTATTTGACAAGTATAATCAACAAAGCTTCTAAAAATTTTATTTAAACAACAAGCTCCTCCTCAGAATAATTCCATTGAATGACATACCCCCAATTCACTCCGCAAACGAACAAAACGAGAAGTATCAAGCGGCTTAGTGAGAATATCAGCAATTTGAAAATCAGACTCAACAAAGTGTAGAACAACATCATTCTTTTTCACATGGTCTCTTAGAAAGTGAAATCGTATATCAATATGTTAGTCCTACAATGTTGCACTAGGTTTTTATCAATATTAATAGCACTACTGTTATCACAATACGGTGGAACACTACTTAATTTTAACCCAGAATCCCTAAGTTAAGCAAAAATCCATAAACTTTGAGAACAACTAGCATCAACAGCTACATATTTAGCTTCAGCAGTGGATTGTGCAACAAATAATTGTTTTCTAGAAGACCAAGAAGCTAATGATGTGCCTAAAAAGTGACATGTACCAGAAGTACTCTTTCTATCAATCCTACAACCCGCAAAACACTATCTGAATGTGCATGAAGAGTAAGACAAGATGAAGAAGAATATACGAGTCTGAATTCTAAAGTCGATTGGAGGTACTTAAAAATTCTTTTCACGGCCTGACGATGGGATGCATGTGGTGAATCTTGAAATCGAGAGCACAACCACCATGCTCTAGGAGCTTATTTCAAGCCATATAACACTTTAGACAATTTGTAGACATGAATAGAAAATTTAGGATTTTCAAAACCAGGTGGTTTCTTAACATAAACTTCCTCCTCAATAAAACCATTAAGTAAGTCACTCTTAACATCCATTTGATACAATTTAAAACATTTAGATACAGCAAATGCTAAGAGAATTCTAATAGCTTCTAATATGACAACAGGAGCAAAAGTTTCACCAAAATCAAGACATTCCACCTGAGTAAACCCCTGAGCAACCAGTCTAGCCTTATTTCTAACCACAATACCATACTCACTTTATTTATTTTTCAAAACCCATTTAGTTCCAATCACATTATGTCTATGAGGAGGTTCAACTAAGGTTCGGACTTTATTACGCTCAAAATTTTCTAATTCTTCATGCATGGCATTGATCCAAGACTTATCAGATAAAGCATGACTTACATCATTGGGCAGAAAAGAGGCAACAAAAGCAGAATGAGCATGTGAGTCATGAGAAGTAAACCTAGAACATGTTACCTATTGTGGCTACAGACCAAACAGACAGAGAGTGGTATGGTAGTGGAGAGTTAGGTGAGCAATGCTTAGGGTTTCCCCCATGGCCTGGATGGCATATATATATAGTTACATGGGGAGTGTTTTACAACTATACCCTTACACTCGATTACCCCTCCTAAGGGCATTTATGTCATTGTACATGTCCCATCTTTGGGCTTTGCAACCTCCTAACAGGCCGGCTGGGCTTAGGTGGGGGCCACCCCTACAACAGGAGCCTCTCATGGTGAAGGGCTTCACGGGCCGAAGCCATATTGCCGAGCCATTTGGCCCCCTCCGTCCCTACGGCCTGTGACCTTCAATGACCTTGGGCAGAATCCTTGTTTGCCGGTGCAGCCTAGCTTCGCACCAAGGATATGGAGTCGAGCTGGTTCCTGAACCCGTCTTCGACTTCGGAGTCTTTTAGCTGTGGAGTCGGAGATGCTGGCGGAGCCGTTTGAGTGAGTCGAAAGTGAGGCAAAGCCAGGCTCCTTCGGCAGACACATCATCGAGGCGCTGGGCAGGTCGGCCCCACATGCGTAGTGTCGGAGCCAAGGGCGGGTTGGCCCCCCACGGGGGTGAGCTCGAAGCGGACGCACCGCCGAGGCGATTGGCGAGGTTACCCTGCAGATGGGAAGTCGACGTACAGCCTGATGGCCGCCGTCCCAACGACGGTGTCTTAATGGCGCCGAGGATTGCACAGCGTCGACAGGGCCTCTTTGACCCGCGTTTCTCGAGGCGTCGGGACATGTGGTGAAGCTTGACTGGGACGTCGTGCGCAGTCAGGGGGCCGCCTTAGGGAGGCGTGCACACGCATGTGACCAGGCGGTGGGTGCCGTATGCGTCTGTCCGAGGGCGCGGGACATGCGGCATGGCGGGACAGGTGCGTCATGCACACACTCGACCGTGCCTCACCTCCCACTGGCTGATCTTCCGCCGGTTGAACTTCCACCGGTTTGGCTGTTCCCAGCCGGGGGGAGTTGGGTATATATATGCTGCTACCGCAACATCACCCTTCCACATACCTTTCTATTCGCTTTGCTGCTCTCTGCTCGGGCGAGCCGCGTTCCTGCAAGTGACGACAAGGTTTGACATGTTCTCAAAAGTAGGCTTTCTTTGGTTCATCTGTGTTCTTTGATCGCGCCAATTGGCGCTAACATCAAAGAATGTTGATGGACTGAAGGTGGCCTATTTATGAGAACAAGTCAAAACTTGTCGTAGATCAGTATTCGCGCTCCCCGATTGTGGGGAGCGCAGGCGGTTGGATCCCCACCTGTTGGGGCTGTGGGGCTATCGCGCAGTCTTCAAAGTCGAGGTGGCCTCCGGCGTTGCTGCGCTGGTTCGATCGGAGCAGGCTCCGGAGTCTTCATGCACACTGGAGGTTGGAGGGCCACATGGTATCCTGCGGCTCGAGGACGGTGCTTTGATGGCGTTGTGGCTTAGACCGGCGTTTGCACGTCTCCGGACACCGTCCGCCAGGTTCGGCCTAGGAAGACGAAGCTGAACCTACGCCTGACCTCACGCTATGGGTATTATTTATGAAATGTTAACCGCATAAAGTGAAATATTTATAATGTTAGAAGCGGGATACGAAGCTGCCCCCGTGTGCGAGGCTGAGTCGGAGGCCCAGCTGGACCCCGCGAACTTGGGTCGGCGTAGGCGCCGGAGTCATCCCACGAGCTCGAAGTCGAGGGTCGGTGTAGGCGCCGGAGTCATCCTGCAAGCTCTAAGTCGAGGGTCGGCGTAGGCACCGGAGTCATCCCGCGAGCTCGAAGTCGAGGTGGTCTTCGTAAAGGCGCGACAAGGTGCCGCCTCGTGGCGTTGAAGCCGGAGTTGAGGCCGGAGTCGCTCCACGGGGGCGGAGTACATGCCGAAGTTGAAGTCAGAGTGACAGGTCAATAGCGTGCTGACATTGCATTGATGGCCCCGAGAATCATACCAACCCCCGAGCGCAGCAGAGGGTGAGCCACGTCGTGCGACCTGCATTCATTCCCAAGGGGGTGGGCACGTGGCAGGACATGATTGGCATGTCGTGCGCTGTCAGGCTGCCACACGACCGTGGTCGTGCATCCATTTCTGACAGGGCGGTATGCGCATGGGCGGCTACACTACTTCGGCTTCCATCGGTTACGTTTGCCAATCGTGGGGGAGGCGAGCGGTTCGTCTTCCACCGGTTACGCCTACCGGCGGTGTGGGAGGTAAAGGGGCTTTAAATACCCCTTCTGGTACCACGCCAGCGCTCTCCTTCTCATACCTCCTAGTCCCTTGCTTTCTTGCGCCCTGTGCTCTCGCCTTCTTTACCATCGTGCTACACCCGTCACCGCTTAGCTCTCAGAGAACCATGGCTCACAGCGAAGAACACGCTCAACGGGCCAGCGGTAGCACCTCATCCCAGCGGTCACCCCCAATCGAGGTGGAGTACACGCTCGAGGGGCACGAGGCAACGCTGGTGGACAAACAGTGGGTGGTGGCGGAAAAAATGGAGGGTCCTTGCTCCCGTGTCTTGGGCCCTACGCTCGTGACGGAGGAGACGATCTGGACCCTGCTGCACGAAGGGAAGCTGTCGGACCGCCGCGAGGTGCGGTTGCTCGCCAACGACGAGACGGACCCACATTGGGAGAAGTCGGAGGAGATCGTCTTTGTCGCTTATTTTGAAGCCGAGCTTCGCATCCCGGCAGCCATGATCATCAATATCATCTTAAGAACCTTCGGGCTGGAGCTGGCGCAGCTGACTCCTAACGCGATAGCCTGCCTTGCCGTCTACAGCTGGGCATTGTGTACGGAGGCATGCTGGCCTAGTGCCTCACTGTTCGTGTTCCTCCATGACGCACGGTGTCAGCCGAAGAGGCTGAGAGGGGAACGTTTTCCAACTTTTGCAGCGTCAACTTCATCTTGCGGTCGCAGTGCGGAAAGATTTTCCCTACCAACTCGACCCGGACGAAGTGGGAACCGAACTGGATGAAATGGTGGTTTTACCACCGCGTGGCGAGCGGTAGTGGCCTCGAGTGCACAGGCCGGCCAGTGTCGTTCAATACTTCGCTGGGCACGCCAATCGACGACGAGGATAGGCGGAGGGCACGGAGGCTTGTGGGGATCATCGCCCGCTTCAACATGCACGACCTCGCCGAGGAGTTCATCATGTACGGCATGGCACCGCTTGCCGATGGGTGGCGCATCGGACCAGGGGGCCTTCGGCGCGACAATGTTCGCCCGTCAATGTCCTCACTACCGAGGCCTTCCGACCCTCGTAAGTCTTGGTGGGGCGTTGCTACTTCCCCCTTTTTTGACTCCGCCACTTCTCGCCTGTAGGGCTTCTCCTGGGGGATGCGGAGCGTGCGGTGGCCGTGTTCTTCGGACCGTATGCGGCCAAGGAGCATAGCCTGCGCACTGCTGCGACCGCAGAGGCGAAGCTAGGGTGCATAAACCGGGTGTGCAAGGCTCTGGGCATTCGCGTGCCCGAGAGCTTCATGCATAGAAAGGCGTGATGTGGGACTACCCCGAAAGAATTGAGGGTTGGCCGCCCCAATATGGCGTTGTAAGGGTATCGGATATCAACGACGTCGAAGGTGACGCCTTTGCTCCTCACGTTGTCGTCTCGGCCAAAGGAGACCCGCAAGCATATCTGGCCCAATGCCCTCAGCGGCTAACCTCCGAAGCCCTGTAATGGGATTCCCGAGGGGCCTAAGCAGCTTCGAGGAATCCCCAATTGGTCGAAGTCCGCTGCGAACAAGATGTTCGCGGAGCTTCCTCCATCCACTAGGACGCGATTAACGTCGCATCCCCCGATGGCGACCTGGATGACCAGGGGATCTTGGTGGGGGAACTCCACACCCTCGGCATCTGCAGGCGTGAAGGTAATCTTGTGCTGCCCCCAGTCCGGTGGTGCCTGCGCTGGGTATGCTGCTACGTGGTGCAGCCTCCGCGCATAGGCGAACTGCAGCGAGGAGCCCCCGGAGATGACGTTTATAACTTGGCGCTGGGCTCCCTCTGGGCTTGGATTCGCAAGGGGCCTTCCTGAGGTTGTTGCACGTGGGCTTGAATCCGCAAGGGTCCCTCCTGGGGCTGCAACCCGTGATCTTGGATCCGCATGGAGATCTCCAGGGGTTGCTGGACATGGACTACGACGGGCGGCCGCACCTCGAGGGTTCTATCCCTGGCGACGCTCTGTCGAAGCGCCGCGATGGTGGTGCATGCACGAGTGTCATGGCCACCTCGGCCATGCAACTCGCACCACTGGCCGTTGGGCTGGTCGTCATGTTCTGCACGAGTCCTATCATCGTGCGCCAGCCGTGCCCCCGCCCCCGGCCCCGGCGACCCCGGCCGCGGCCGACGGGGACGTTGTCTTCAGAGCCGCCCTCAATGTCGAAGACATAGCAGGCTCTCTGGGACTTGTGTTGGCTGCGCTTAGGCTTGTCGCTCGACGAGTCCTTGTGCTGGGGGTCCTTGCGCTCGGGGGCGTCCTTCGATGGCTCTTGCTTGCACTTGCCCTTCGAGCATCCTTCCTTCGGCGAGTCTCCGTTCTTCATCGTGCCCTCCGCTTGATTGGTGTCGGAGTCATCACCTTGGCGCCGTCGCGCGTCTTCCTCCGCCCTGGCATACTCTTCCATCTTCTCGAAGAGCTTCGCCACTGTCTTGATTGGCTTTCGTGCGTTGTACTCGACCAGCGGCCCCGGGTGGAGGCCCTGTACTGCTGCCTTGATGATGGTCATCTCGTTGACGTCCTTGACCTGGCAGCAGACCTTCGTGAAGCGCTTGAAGTACTCTCGGAGCTTCTCCGAGGGTTTTTGCTTGACCGTAAAGAGCTGATTAGCGTCGATGTGCTCGACGTAGTTCCCCTTTAAGTTGTTGTAGAGGCGGTCACGGATCTGCTCCCATGTGTAGATGGAGTTCGGCTCTATGGTAAAGAACCAAGAGAGTGCCACTCCCTGTAACGCGAGGGGAGCCCCTTCGTTTTGGTGGTGTCGTCTCCGCCTGCAGCATCGATGGCGGTCTCGTACACACACACGAACTCCGACGGTCCATGTCACCCTTGTACGGCTCGATGGCGCTGGGGAACTTGAAGTCCTCTGGCCATGCCGATTGCTGCAGGCCCACGGAGAGGGGAGACTCCGGATCTACATATCGCAGCGGGATGCGATTAGACGTAGGGGACTCACGGCTGTCCTCCCGTTCTAGCGTGGGCTCCGGTGCGGCCATCCATCGGCGGGATCTGCTAGCTCCGAGCCTCTTGCATATCCCGCACAGCTCCGCGGAGGTCCACTGGGGTTGTCGGCGCCCCCGGTTGCACCATCGGGGCCGCAGCAACCACGGCCTGCACTCCTGGGCTGCCCGATGCGCCAGTGCGGTGGATTTCAGAGTCAGTGACAAGGCTGACGTTGCCGCCAGAGCCACTCACTACTCCCGCACCGGTTGTAGGGACGGTGGTTGTGCCAGCATGGGCGTCGGCGTTACCGCTCCTGACAACCCGGTCGGTGTTGCCGGTGTCGACCGTTGCGCTAGCGGGGGATCGATCGTCGCACGCGGGGCAGGGTCGACCATCGCACCGGCGGTGGGGTCAATCATTGCACCATGAGCATCGATGTTCGTAGCTGTCGCACCCGCGCCGATGCCCACGCTCGCGACTGCCAACACCGAAGCTCTGGTGTTGACGCGGGGCTCTGTCGTGTTCCTCTTCTTCTTCTCCGCCGTCGATGGTGAAGTTTTCTTCAGTTCCATCCTCCTTCGGATATTGAGGCTTGCTCTTGTCCTCCCTACGTACAGACGGCGCCAACTGTTGTGGCTACAGACGAAACAGAGAGAGAGTGGTATGGTAGTGGAGAGTTAGGTGAGCAATGCTTAGGGTTTCCCCATGGCCTGGATGGCATATATATATAGTTACATGGGGAGTGTTTTACAGCTATACCCTTACACAATTACCCCTCCTAAGGGCATTTATGTCATTGTACATGTCCCATCTTTGGGCTTTGCAACCTCCTAACAGGCCGGCTGGGCTTAGGTGGGGGCCACTCCAACAACATTACCCTTTCTTGAATGTCACCAATCATCAGTTATGGGGGATGACGCCACTGAATATGCAATGGTGCAGTAGGTTTTAAAGTAGCGCCAACATTATCAACCTCTTTTGCAGGTGATCCATCAATTGATGGTTGCTCATTAGAGATAGCAATGTCTCTAGCTGAAATCGAAGTAGAAGTTGCAAGATCCTTAGCTGGTGCAGGTGATGACATGGGAGGAAAAACATCACCAAAGTCAAGATTTTCCTCTTCATCAATAAATATGCCTTTTGACTCCCCTGAACCAGTGTACTTGAAATGTCGTGTCTAGTACCTGGACTAGCCTCACCAAAAGAAACCTCGCAGGTCTCAACAACTTTGTTAGTTTCTAAGTTGAGCACACGATAACCACGAGAGTGAGCAGGATAATAAAGAAAAATGCCATCTAAAGATCTAGATTCAAATTTATCAAAATTACCATGTTTAAGAATAAAACATTTATATCCAAATACTCAAAAGTGAGAAACACTAAGCCTACGCACAAATCTCAATTCATAATAAGTCTTGTGCAATGAGGCTCTCAAAAATACTCTATTAGAAATATGACATGCAGTGGAAATAGTCTCAGCCCAATATTTTCTAGGAGTAGCATATTCATCAAGCATAGTCCTAGCCATCTCAACTAAGATTCTATTTTTCCTCTCTACAACCCCATTTTGCTGTGGGACATGAGGGGAAGAAAATTGATGTTCTAAACATTTTCAGAGCAAAAAGAAGCAAATGATGAATTCTTAAATTCAGTACCATTATCACTCCTTATAGCTTTTATAGTACATGGTAATTCATTATTAAGTCTAAGATATAAATCTTTAAAATATCCAAAAGTCTCATCCTTAGACACCATAAAATAAACCTAAGAATATCTGGAGTAATCATCAACAATTACAAGAATATCTAGAGTGTACTTTCCTTTAGTTCATTTGATCGCGAGAGTTGTAAACATGTGATTCACATTCATGAATGAAAGCAACAAATATGAACAAATTGATCTCGACATCTCCAGTTTGACGTGTAGTCTACTTGTTTGCTTGGTAAACAAATGAAAGAAATGAGTTAGCCACTTCGATTCTGATTTCTGATCCCAGAGCAAAAGTTGTGCATGTGCTCCTATTCCATCGGTTCTGCACATTCACACAGAGAAGCTCCCATTTCCTCACTTCACATTTCAAGCAGTAAAGCTCGTACTTTTCATACCATTTCATTCCTCGATCGCTAGTACATGTTGAAGAAGAACGAGGTTGTGAACTACAAGAAGAGAATACATGAGTAAGGAATATATGTACACGGGATGATGAGTACACATGGATCGCGTATAACATTAGAACATCCCAAATGAGCTGTGGCTACAACAACAACAGCAGGTCACCATATATTTGTAACATTCCACCTATTCTCTGGACCTAGAATGCTATCACTATTACATACTTTTACCATTTTCATCAACTACTAGAAATTTTAAGCCAACACTATTTTATTATGTTGCAGCGACTTAACACACATCATACCACTCTGCCTCAAACTACCAAAGCAAACTAAAAGAGTCTAAAGATACTAACTGTTGTGGCTACAGACCAAACAGAGAGAGATATGGTAGTGGAGAGTTAGGTGAGCAATGCGTAGGGTTTCCCCCATGGCCTAGATGCTATATATATAGTTACATGGGGAGTGTTTTACAACCATGCCCTTACACTTAAGCATCCCTCTTAGGGGTATTTATGTCATTATACATGCCCCATTTTGGGCCTTACAACCTTCTAACAGGCCTACTGGGCTTAGGTGGGGGCCACCCCTACAACACTAACAAAAGGTGGTATATGAAGTGTTGCTGGTACGTGAAATTATTCATGTGCTACTCCTGCCCATGCATGATGTTCTCAACAATCACCTAAAAAACAACAAAGTAAGGGTAAGTCCGAAGACTCAGCAAGTACAAAGCAAAACAGTAAATAACATGTACACATAACAATCAACAACCATTACAGTATCATTAACCACTTACATTTAATCTCTCAAATCTTTTCATCAACCAATTATTATGCATTTGCACCACGAAGACCAGAGGAGGCAGAAGCTGGAGGGAGGCGATGGAGGAAGCTGAGAAGGCATAGGTCTGTTGAAAAACCTAAGTATGCGCAGGAGTACTGAGTTATGTTTTCACCCTATATATAGAAGATCATTATCACAGATAGTTTTTAAAAATAATTGTCTATGATAAGTAACAATACAGACACTTCCAACCAAAACTTGTCTGTTATACATAATTATCACTGATGCTTCTTGTTAAGAACCATCTATGAATTATCATAGATGGTTCTGATTAAAACCATCTGCGACGAATGCAACTATCACAGACGGCTTGAGGTTGGAAGTGTCTGTAAATTATCATAGACGGTTCGGATTAAAAACTGTCAATAACATATCCCATTATCATGGATAGTTTATAATTGAAAGTGTCTATGGATTATCATAGATGATACGGATAAAAAAATGTCTGTGACGTCTGCAATTATCACAGATGAATAGTTTTTAAAAACCATCTGTGCTAACTCACAGATGGTTCTTAATAAGAAACAGTCTGTAATAATTATGTATCACAGACAGTTATAGCCACGGCCAATAACATAGACAGTCATGCTTGTAAAACCGTTTGTGATAATTACAACACTGACGGATTTTGGGAAATCATTTGTGATGAGACGTCCAATATAGCTTTCTCTATTCTAGTGTCACTTGGAGCGTTTTTTTTGGACTATATATTTGGGAGAATTGTTTTTCAATTTTGTTGTTCGTGACATCAGTCCATGTCTCCATTTTGCAGTCCATGTTGGAGCAACCGTGCTCAATGAATGACTGCATTATGTAGTCCATGTTTATTTTCTAAATTTCTCTTAATCATGTAGCCTAGCTCATGGTATAGTTGGCTTTTATACCCACAGGGGCATATTGCAGGTAGAGTTGAGCTACTGAAACATAGCTTGATACGGAGAATTGGCAATGGAAGCTTTCATATTCTTTTGGGATGTGGTCGATAGCTTTTGGCTATGGTAGGTAGGTCAAATGAATAGTACCAACTGATAGAAGCCGAAGCCAAAAGTTGGCTAAAAGGTCAAAAAGAATGGAGCCTTTTACTATGGCTGACGACTTTTGGCTGGTTGAAAGAAGTAGTTTTTAGGAGAGACCAAGCAGTGGAAAAAGTAAGGGATAGATGTGTGAGCGAGACAGGAACGAGAAGAGTGGGTTTCATAATGCGCCTGTGACTCCCTACACTATCCTCGGAGCGAGACGGGAGCGAGAGGAGTAGGAAAACTACTTCGGGAAATGCTTATATTGGCTTCTGGCTTCTCTAAACATAAATCAGAAGTAAAAGCCAATATAAATATACCCAAAGTAAGATCTGTAAATTGGTCTTTGGAACCCTCGCCCTGGATGAAACGACCTTTTTTTGTACATGTGATTTTATAATATGCTACCCATAACATAGTTCAGAGAAGGGAAAGACTGTATGCACTAAAATTATTTGATAAAAAATAGTAGGATTTACTTAAGTACACCTCTTTTAGAAAAGTTTACAAACCTTAAAGAAAGTAATTAATATTTTTTGACAGAAGAAAGTAATTAATATTAGATGATGGCAAATCTATACCAACCTACAAAAAATACATGAAATTGGAGATTAGATATAATTATAGACTTGAATATTAGGTAGGGGAAATTTTTGATTTGACTTATTTTCTAGGTTATGCATATTTGCCCCCATCTAGTATTAACAACTTTGTTTGAAGATTCGTAAACCTTTTCATAAGAGGTGTACCAAAGCATAACCCAAAAATTAGTATACACATGCACTACTACAAAAAGGGTCATCACAGACAGTTCAAACCAAAAAATGTCTGTGATACTCACACCATAGACGATTCTAGCTATCAACCATCTGTGATGGGAGAGTATCACAGATGGTTGGTATATAGAACCGTCTATGATACTTTCCCATCATAAACGGTTGGTAGATAGAACTGTCTGTGATGTGCGAGTATCACAAATGGTTTTTGGTTCGAGCCGTCTCTGATAGTCCTTCATAGATGATTTATACCACAAAACCATCTATGATAGTTCATTCTATACCTAAAATTTTATCTGTTTTTTGGCTAGCCTCAAGAAATGTTAGCTATGCCCTTTGAAAATAAACAAATACAGCAGTAAACACAACAACACATTTTATTTCCATTATAATTAGAATTCACCATTACAACATAACAAGATAACGAGCAGGTTACCCATCTAACACAGCAAGAACATGACAAGAACACATCTCCTAATCCTACGAACCCAACTCTTTAACATGGCAAGAACATAGAAGAAGCAAAAATCCTAGCAGACAATAGAAGCTCAACCACACTGACGAGGCCTCTATGCCTAGGCCCTCTCGCCCTTGATGCAGCGTGCAAGCTGGATGTCCTTGACCCCACCGTCATCGGCACCAATTTGAGTGTTGTCTTAGTGGCTAGCTGCTTCTGCGGTGCCTGGCTACCCTAGACTTGCGTGCCATCTACTTCGTAAGGACATCAGGGTCGGGGTCGACGAGGAGGATGGTGAGGAAGCTGGAGAGATTTTGAGCACGGTGGAGGATGGGTTTGGGTGAGTATGTATAGGGGAGGGAGAAGCGGGAGTGAGAAAATTTTTGGTAGAATGGGCACGGGGACAAAGAGGTGGAGCTACAATCTATGGGGTGGGGGTTGGTGGGTTTCTATTGGTTGAGATTTGATTGGAGTGGATCGACGGGCCCAGCGATCAGGGATACATAATTGTCACAAACGGTTTGAACCACAAACTATCTGACAAATTGTTTAAACCACAAACTATTTATGATACATAATTATTATAGACGGTTTGTGGTTCAAACCGTCGGTAATATATAATTATCGAAGACAATATATGTATATACCGGTGCAATATAAATAGCTAGTCTCAAAAGATAAAATAGCAAAGTTCTATATGGCTATGCTTGTTTGAAAGGTTTCTACAAGATCTACAACTTTGCAGTTGAGGCGAACCCCAAATTCTGAATGGAAGATCAAAAATTTTTGGCAAAAACAGAAACTAAAAAGTTGCAATGAAAATTTGAGGCTAAAGATGGCCCATTTTTGGGGTCTTAGAGGGCTACTAGCATAAGCAGGTCATTTTTTTGATCGGCTCATCGTTAGCTTTCCAACAAGTACAAGATCATCAAAAATGGACACTGTATGCAAAAGTTATGCCTGTTTTATGAAAGATGTCTCGGAACAGAATCCTACTTGGACTCACGCGGGAGATTATGAAATTTTAGGGGATTGCAAGGTGTGAAACATATCACAGATAGTTTTTAATACAATCCATCTGTGATAACTTCATTATCACAGATGGTTTGTAATACATTACAAACCGTGTGTGAAGTATCACAAATGGTTTTAACAAAAAAATCATCTGTTATATTTGGCATTATCACAGACAGTTTTTAGTAAGATTCGTCTGTCTTCATAGACGGTGCTCACCATGAACCGTCTATGATATTATCTCTTCACGGATGATTGTTAGTGCTGGTAGCAACACAGACGGTCTCTAAACCTAAACTGTCTATGATTGCATTTAACACTGAAGGTTTTGGTGAACCGTCTGTGATGAGATGTCTAATATAAGCCTTTTTGTAGTAGTGATGATTCCTAGAAAAAAAAGGTCATTTTCTACAAATATCATTTGATTTATACAAATCATGACACAATAAAGTGACTACTACTTCTCCATCTTTCTCCTAGGAGACTCTGAATCTAGTGACAACAATATGATTTTCAATGATCATAACAGTGGGAAGTAGACTTTTTAAGAATCACTGTATATTTGGGAAGTAGACTTTTAAGGATGACTATGTGTAGATCTTCCACCTCACTAACGGTGTTTGTTTTTTTAGAGTACAACAAGGACGCACACACGCTGACACCATACCTACACACATACACACACCCAGGTGGGTGCGCCCAATGTGCACACTTCTTGATAAAGCGGAGACTTAAAGCCCCACGGAGCGTTGGCACGTGCTTTGACCACTAAACGTATTCACGTACACATGTACTCTGAGGGACACTGTTCATATGAATAGTACCCTAAAAATGAGATGCTCTGGGTTCGAGTCCGGGCGGATGGACTACACGCCGGTAGTCTTCACCATCGGAGCAAAGCTCGGCTCTCACTAACAATGTTGTTGGCCCACAGGAAACATGAAGAAATAATTGTACACAACTCAGCTCGACGGTGAGCCCTAGTAGGGGCTAGGGTGGAAACGGATCAGATACGATCAAATAGTCTTAAATATGAATATGAATTCATATTTTAAAAATGAATGCGAATATGAATTTGAATATTCTTGAACATGAATCGAATGTCGTAATGGATATGAATTCGAATCGAATATGTACTTAATTCAGCCGAATACGAATATCCTCCTACAACTTCGGTAGCAAATCTCGTTAGAACAAATTCCTAGCGGTTTTGCCAGCTTTTCACCGGTTTTTGACCGATTACCTGAATGGTTACCAGTTTCAAACTGTCACATCCCAAATTTTCGCTTTCTGAAAAATTTTATTTTTATTAATTATTTCAATGTATTTGAATCTTATTTGGATTTATCTGGATTTAATTTCAAAATTTAAAGCAAGGAAATGTATTTAAAATATTTTATTAAAGCCAAAAATAGTTTATTATATTTTTCCTAGCCTTCCCTAAATTTTTAAGTAATTATTGAGAATTTTCTAGAGTTTAAAATCAATTTTTAAAGTTAAAAAAATATTTTATAAAATTATAAAATTCAAATTTGAAATTAAAAATATTTTTACTAAGTCTAAAATGCTTCCAGGAATATTATATAATTTTTCTGGAATTGTTAGACATTAAATATTATTTTTGCAAACGTTTATAAAGTTCCTAGTATTTACTGAAATTTGTTCCGAAAATAAAAATCAAATTATTCCTAGGCCGCCATGTGTCGCTCTCAGATTAAATCAATCTCTCTCCACGTTTTAATCCTAGCCACACATGATAACTTACCTCTTCATAAAATCCAAGAGCCATAACACATCCACTTGCCACGTGTCGCAAATCCGACGGCCCGTACCCCTTCACTTCTTCTTCCTCTCTATTACACATGGACCCCACATGCCATATGTTTCTTCAACCTCTTCTTCTTCCTCCTCCCACCCTCTCTCTCCTCCACCATGGATGACAATTAAAAGCTTCGAAACTCCGTCGTTTCTCCCTCTTAACTCCCGATTAAAACATGGAAACGGACGCCCTAATCACCCTCATCAATCTCCCGGCCGTTCCCCGTCCTTTAACCTTCTCAAAACCGAAACCCTCTCCTCTCCCTTCTCTTTCTATAAATTGGCCTCCCTCACCATTCCTTTCCCTTTCCTCCTCCATTTCGGCCGGCTCCCACTCCCTCTCTTTCGGCCGCCACCCCGCCGCCGTGCGCCACCACCGTGCGCCGCCGCCCGGCCATCTCCCGCCGACCACCCCGCAGCACCCCGCCTCCGCCACCTTTTGCCGCCACCACCGGCCGCCCCGGGCATCCCCTCCGCCACCGGTAGGTGCGCCGCCACCTCCTCTACCCCCGCCGCCACTCGCCGCCCCGCCTCCGGCCGCCGGTCGCTGGCGAGGTCGCCGGCCGTGCGCGCCCTACGTACATGGCTGTGGTTCCTTTGCTAGCCATGTTCATCCATGTTTAAGTATTTTGTTGTTCCTTGTCAAGAAATATCAAATGCTCACTTGGCTAGGGTAGACAATTTAAGGCATGTATGCATGAGGTTGTGAGATCAAGTCCAGAGCAAGGCAATTTTCGGTTGGGGCTTTGGCCAAAATTTTTGTTAGTCAATGACAACCTGGTCCCACATGTCATACACTCCAAAATACCCCAAAAATCAGCCAAAATAAGATTCCAGAGAATATTCCCCCGTTTTGCATTTTCTGGAATTTCCAAACCGATCAAACTTCCAATCGCTCGTTCTCCCTCGTCCGATCTCCGAATCCAGTGATTCAAATTTCTAATTTTGTATAAAATCATACTCTATGTTTCAGTATATATTTTATATTTTTGTGATTTTATTTGTATTTATTTATTTGGTTGTTTTGTTGTTTCGCACGTAGAAACCGACGTCACCGAGGAATTCGTCGAGTCGCAGCAAGAATACCCAAATAACGCTCAAGAAGGCAAGTCTCCTTTGACCATCTTGCTCCTATGATTTACAAAATGATTTGTGTAGTTATTTTAAATTATTGCATGCTTATGTTGTAAAAGTGGATAACTTGATTTTAGAAAAATTTAGTTAAATGTTCCAATTGTTATACCTTCCATTGAAAATCGTTTACCTTGTACCATTGTCAACTTAGGATATCCCTTTGACTCAATAATGAGTTAGTATTACATTTTGTTAAATTTATACTAGCAAATGCTTAGTTTAGCGAATCAATATAAAATGTTCAAATGAGAAGCATGTTTGCTAAATGTTTTGATCAATGGTTTGTTTGAACATTGGTAATGGATGTTACCATTGTTAATTGATTTGTTTGAAAAGTGGTAATGGATGTTATCACTGTTAATTTTAAAATAAAAATGAAGTTCAAAGGGAAAAGTTGACAAGGGTGGATGGAAGGTTTGGCTGGTGCAGTTTAGCACGAGAATTTCTGGGATTGTGAATGAGCCACCCTGGTCGTTTAAGGACCGACGCTTGTGTTTGTCCAAACTGAGCAAAACAGTGCAACCACAAGTCTATATGGGTACGACCTAGCCAACTAACCTATAAAGGTGTAGTTTAGATATCACCAGTGGTGTATTGAGTGCCAGGGTGTACTGGTTACTCATAGTGAGGGACAGGGTTTACTGTACTCATACGGCGCAAGAGGGGGCTCCGACTCGTGGATTCGAGTTGTGGTGAAACCTTAGCGGGTGGTATCTAGCTATACTGGAGTAGGTGAAAGGCTTTGTGATATTTTATCTGGGTCTCATGCCAAAGGAAGCATGTTGACTATTAAGATAATTTATCTCTTGTGGGTAAAGTGTACAAACTCTGCAGAGTAAAAACTATTCGAATAGCCGTGCCCACGGTCAAGGGCGGGCAAGGAATGCATTCACATGGTAGAAGTTTGATTTTTATTTCAAAATAAAATGGTTTGTCAAACTTGAGAGTGGTATAACTCTCGTGACTTAAATCTGGTGGTGTAACCAGATCAGGTGATTTAACCTGAGTTTTGAAAGTTGGCAGATAGCCTGAGATTTTAGTGTTGGTGGTTTAACCTTCACTAAGTTATTTATCTAATTTCATTTATGAAAAACAAAGATGTTTATCAAATGGCCTTTGAAGTAATTATGTAGATTTGAAATAAAATGCTGATTTATGCAAAAGAACCATATAGCCTTCCTTTGTGAAGCCTTGCATCTATGCATCTTTCCCAAGACTTGCGGAGTACAATTTTGTACTCACATGTTGCTCTACAAATACATTAGCAGAGGATGAAGAAGCTCAAGCTGGAGAATATGACTTCTGTGCCGAGTGTGGATGCGGTGGATTCTTCCCGGATGCTTAGGACTCGTTTCCCCAGTCAATTGCCTGTGGCAGATTGATGGGTCGTTTAATTTACTTTTTGCTTCCGCTGTGTTTATTTTCGTTTTAAGGTTCTGTGAACCTTTGTAAGGCAATGACCAATGTAAACTTCAGTTATTATTGTAATAAATCGTGGATGACAATGTACCATTTTTTCTGGTTATCTGTGTGTACTAGCATTGATCTGGGACTAGTACTGTAATGCACAGGGGGGTCCGGAAGTTTCTACTCCGGGTCTCACACAAACCACCCTAATTCAAATTTCGAATCACAAAATTTATTCGAGTTTTTTTGGGATTTCTGGTAACCGAATTTGTTACAGATAGGCATATGAAACAGATCGAATATGAATAAAATAGTCTCGAATATGAATATGAATATTCTTGAATACGAATGCGAAAAGTATTCTCAAATACTGATACGAATATTCTCGAATACAAATATGAATATTTTCGAATACAGATTTTGCTTGCCACATTCATATTTTCTCGGATACGAATATTGGATAAAATGAACTATTTGTTACCGTTTCCCACCCCCTAGTAGGGGCGTTGCCATCATCAATGCAAGTCCAGCAAGCACCAAAACCCATGGTAAAGAAATCCAGTGACTGAGTAACAAAGAAGAGAATGAATGGACAGAAGCAATCTATTATAATATTAATCGAAGAGTTTGAAATTACCATGTTCATTCTTAAGAGTTAGAAATTACCATATTAATCAAAGAAAAAAGAGGAAGATCCACACTATAGATTTTGGTAGGTCCATATCATAACAGTGAAGATTACAAGAAACAATCCATGTCAAGTACAATATAGAAATAACTGAAATTCAGAATAAAAAATGAAATAGCAATTTGATTACCATACAAATTCCTAAGTAAAATACTTAAATAAATATAATTTAGAATAAAAATTAAACAAAATAGCAATTGAATTTGTACATGGTCCCAACAAAATAACTAAAATTTAAAATAAAAAATAAAATAAAATTGGTAATTTGATTTTAATATGAATTCCAAAATAAAATCCATAAATAACTATAATTTAGAATAAAAATTAGCAACTAGATTTGTATGCAAGTCATAAAAAGAATAATTCAAATTTGGAATAAAAAATAAAATAAAATTTGTAATTTAATTTCCATATGAATTCAAAAGTAAAAATCTATAAATAACTAAATTTTGGAATAAATTAAATAAAAGTTAGCAATTTGATTTGTAAACGAACTCTAACGATGGCGAGAAGATTCTCCATATTGTTAGGCAATGACTAAAGCAGACATGCTAGCAACAATAAAGATAGGAGGTCACGCGCTTAGTGAGGAAGCCACAACATTGTGTAGGCCAACATTGAAGAAAAAGAACAACCGACACATGTGAAGAAGACATTGAGCACATATAACATCATGATGCCTACCAACAACAGTGAAGATGGGAGGTCATCATAGTTAGTGAGAAAGCCACAACGTTGAATTGGCTAACGTCCAAGAAGAACAACCGACACAAGTGAAGAGGACATTGTGTATATATAACATCATACATATGTATATATGCACGCATTTGTACAAATAGAAGCATAAGCACACAGAAGCATAGGAGCACAAAGCTCGAAGTAGAGATGGCGCAATCGTATGAAATAAGTTCGGGGCCACAGGAGAGAACGTAATAGGTGTCCTCGGCAGGGATCAGGGACAGTTGTGTGTTTGAGGTCATAACGGTTAGCATTAAGCAATAATTGAAGAAAATTACAAGATAACTATGTGGTAGAGTATTGCATTAGAAAGGGTACTGATAAGGATCAATCAAGAATTAGGCTTACAGTTGAAGGTTGAAGTAGAAAAGTTGTGGCGGCGAGAAGAGATAGAAGACACACGGTTCGACGGGGTAGCTGACGTGTGAGGAAAGATAAGTTTAAGGTAGTTTGCCCATGGTGTATCCGTGTATACGTGAGTAATGTACACTAATACCATGTAAACTAATAATACAATTTACCATACACATAATGAGCGTATTGATTGATATTAAATAGAGATACATGTACGTGCATATAATTTAGAAAAGAGTAACCAATAGAGGAAGAATATAACCATACAACTACATTATTCATACATGATGGAAAGTGAATATATTTCTAAGAATCCCAACAATTTATTATGCTAAATGATTTTCTTTCATCAAAACTCATTCTTCAATTACATTACTCAAACTGTATTTTCTTTTAAGTTTTTGTTGTCATTTCCATGATTATGATATCTTAAAAATCTAAATAGCCTATAAGATACCTAACTATACTATGAACCATCTAACTTATATGATTTGACACTACAAATCTTGAAACAAATTTTGCAGCGTAAATACATGGGCCACAATGCTAATTAAATATACAAGAAAACACAGAAGAGACCAAAGAAACGCCGGCGAAAACTCGAATAACTGACGGCCTGAATAAGATAGTAGCCCAACACGTGTTTTTCAGTCTGGTTGAACAAAATGCTATTAGCCCAACTCGAAGCAACGAAAAAAGAAAGCCAAGAAAAAGCAGTTGGCGAATCCGTTCACGGTCCGTAGGACCAACAAACCCCAGTGGCACTACTACAGAAAGCCTAATACTAGACGGCCAATCACAGATGGTTTGACAAAACCATCTGTGACCGACACTAACACATACAATTTTAATTTGGACACCGTCTGTGTTGGTGGCGTCGGAGAAAAGGCGTATCACAGACGATTCTTAACGATGAACTGTCTGTGACACTAAAGTATCATAGACGGTTTGTATTAAAAACCATTTGTGATAATCCCAGGCTTATCATAGACGGTTTTTTATTAAAAACCGTATGTGATAATGAGCTAGGCATTTATTGCACTGCTCAGAACCGCATCTGTCTTCATTTCGATCCAGATCTAGCCGGTGCTGCACTCTTTCGCTCGGGAGACAAGCTAGGTGATTTCAGGCCAATTAATTTGGTGGGAGGAGGCAGAGATTGAGCTTTGAAGATTCATACTTTCCTGGTTGCTCTAGATATGGTTAGTAATGAAATTTATTTTTCTTTGCATTACAATTTAGATCTAAGTAATTGGTGAGTGTTATTGAAGATGGTTTGCAAAATTGTTAATTGGTTATATAATAGCTGTTGTGTTTATAATATGAATTAAGCTAGCAAATTAAGCCTCAATGCATGTGGCTGGTATATATGTTGTAATAATTAATTAATTAATTTAATTTTTAATACTAAGTTGTTATATATACATAACGTAGGACCGAAGTTGGATGTATGCCGCGAGCCGTGTGAGTGAAGAGTACATTAATGGCGTGTTTGCTTTTATAAGAGCTGCCGAGGAGGATATGCTGGATAAAGGACTGCGAGAATTTAAAGATGTTTAAGAACCGAGGGCAAATTGAAGCGCACTTGATTCGGAGGGGTTTCAAAAGGGTTATACGTGTTGGACCAGTCATGGCGAAGTCAATGATCATATGCTGCTGGATAACATCGCCGGTGAAGTGAATGATATGCCGCCAGATGACATCGCCGGTGAAGTGAATGATATGCTGCCGGATGACATCGCCGGTGAAGTGAATGACATGCCGCCAGATGATGTCGATTGTGGATCGGATTCGGATAGGTTGCACGATGATAATCTGGATGAGATACTTCGCGATGTAGAAGAGAACTATGATGAGAGAGAGTATGTTAAATTTTGGGGCTTGATGGAGGACTCGGAGAAACCTTTATTCACATGCTACAGGTCAAAGTACACGAGGTTATCGACCGTGCTTGAACTGTTGAAATTGAAGGCAAGCAACGGTTGGTCCGACAAGAGTTTCACGACGCTGCTAGGTCTTTTAGCGGACATGCTTCCGGAGGGAAATGAGTTGCCTAAAACCACGTATAAAGCCAAGAAGGTTCTTTGTCCATTGGGAGTGGAAGTAGAAAGAATACTGTGGATGACAGAAAGCCATGGAAAGCGAGGCCAGATTTCCTGTGGATGACATCCTGGTAATAATTATTATCTCTAAAATGCTTGCTCCATTGATAGGCCTATTCGAGTAGCTAATTTTGTATCGTTATGTAGTAGCCTACAAGTGCAGGCTCCAAGTGAGATGTGCCTCTGTTCCCTTGTACACTGCTTGGGGCCAGGCATATTCGTCTGGTATCGGGGCCATGGTGCACGGTCAAGCTTTAGCGCCAGGCTTCGCAAAAGTTAATGTGGATGGTGTGCATGTCAATTTTGACGTCATCCCGCTACCGAAGTCCCCCAACGACGAGATCGTGACTCTAGGGCAGGTCATTGGAACATTCATCCAGTGGCCCAAAAGCGACATCTCCTTGGAGGCTTTTTCAACGGTGGCAGGACCAAAAGGGCAGTGCGAACCAGAGCTACATGCACTGGTGCCATCTCCACATGACTCGTCTCCAGCACCGCTACCTGCACTAGTGCTATCTCCACGGGTGCTATTCTCGCCAAAGCAACTTGCACTAGAGCTACTTTTACAGTCGACTACCATAAAGTCGACCTACAGCCGAGGTAGTGGCAGTGGCAAACCAAAGAAGGATGATGATATCTCGTACCTGCCATTGGCCCGCAAATTCGTGCTAGGCGAGCCGATGATAATCCCAGAAGAGCACCTCCTAACCCTAGGACTTGGTTGCCAGACATTACATGCTTGGTATATCGAATAGTCCAATAAGCCACATGAAGAACGGCGCTCAAGTATCACTATCAAATTCAGCCGGGATCATTTGCACCACGAAATTCAGGAATGTGTCTTCGCGGTGACCTTTGAGGATATATTTGATCTTTTCACACTCAACGCTCTCGACGCCTCACTCGTTCGATGCTAGACGCTGTAAGTCTGTACAATCACAGTCTCTGTTCATGCAATACCGATATATGTCATATATAATTTGTTGCTTTTCTGTGTATATATATAGATTCATGCTGACCCAAGCTAGATCATCGAAATCACCAATTGGTTTCCTGGACCCACGCTTGGTCGACATTGATACCATCAAGGAGGATGCAGCCTTCGTCGAGACTTATATTACATCAACACTGCTGGCTCACTGTGATAAGGAATTTGTTCTTATGCCATACAATGAGCACTTCCATTGGATTTTAATTGTAATTATACCAAAATAGAACAAGGCTATATACCTTGATTCTCTAAGTAAGAACAAATACGACTACACAGCTATCGCCCAAATACTCGATAGGTAAGTATATTTTCTCCATACATAACTACATTGTATTCTTTCTTTCCTTCTGAATGACTAATCTAACTTTTTCGAATAGCGAAGGTCATTCGCCACGTACATTGCAGAGACACATGGCTCGACGAAAGGGGCCAAGCCCTTGAAACATGTTCGCAATTTTCGGGTATTCGCTAGTACACATTAGTTAATCCTATACAACACTTGGTAGTATTGCCTCTTGAATTAACACATTCTATTTTTTGCAGTGCCACCAGCAGGATCCGGGCAACACGTGTGGATTCTACGTTTGCCACCATATGAGACTACTCCTCGATTCCTCGAAGATCACCAATTCTAAGGTTTGTTAATCTTCCCACATTTATTTCATACTTGTCAGGTTATATATGTACGCACATTGATATTACTATCGACAAGCTGCGCCCATCTCTGCAACTTCATTGAAACAGCTGGACCTTGCAAAAATTCGAGGAGAGTGCGCTTGGTTTTTGTGGTCTAAAGTCATAAGATCAGATGGAGAGTTCCACTGCGCACAATGATTTTTTTTATTGCTCTTATCACTCCGGAATCGAGGTCTCGCGAAAAAAATGGATCCATAATCAACGAACTTGTCAGCTGCACAAGCAATACTTGAATGGCAATCATGCACCATCCAAGTATAGCTTGTGCAGCCTGACAAGTTCATTGATTATGGATCTGTTCCTTTCGCGAGACCTCGATTCCGGAGTGATAGAGCAATAAAAAATGCAATGTTACCATCTAACTGCAAATGCAATGTAGATCTTTTGTAATTGTGTATTTTTAATGGATATTTTATTTCATTTCAATTAATTGATTTACGAAATGGATGCTTTATGTTTGTGAAATGAAGTGCGATGTGAATCGGATGTTTTATGTTTGTGAAATGAATTGAGATGTGAATTGTATATATACATGTACATGTTTATCTGCTTGTTTCAGAGGGCATGGCTAGCATTTCCTGAGGCTAGCCAATAAACAGAAATAGGTTTAGGAGTAGAAGGGAATATCATAGACGGTTTGTAACTAAAAACCGTCTGTGATTTATAAATATCACAGCCAGTTTTTAGTTTAGAACCGTCTGTGATATGTAAATATCACAGACGGTTCTTAACTAGAACCGTCTGTGATAACTATATATCACAGACAGTTCTTAACTAAAAACCGTCTGTAATTATAACTATCACAGATGGTTTTTAGTTAAAAACCGTCTGTGATATTTGCACCACAGACGGTTCGAAAACCGTCTGTGGTGACCTCGTATTATTATTGATCCATAAATTCAGACGGTTCACAAAACCGTCTGTGATGACATTTTTGAACCGTCTGTGATGACATTTTCTGTAGTAGTGCGGCCTCCCTCCGGTCCCCTCTGCCGACCAGCAAATCCATGCCCCTACCAAGCTGCGCCAGCAATCAAGCCGGCAGACGCTGATAGCGGTTAAGAACTTAAGATGATGGTTGATGGATATGCACAGGCGGCGGCGCGTTCGGATGCCCTCAAGAACTGGGGGTTTGGCGTCGAGGTAGAGATGCAATGCGGAGACAACATCGCCAAGGGGGGTGACATGTTCTTTCTTGGTCCTTTTACGTTGCGTTGTTTCAGATTTGTTTGCTTAGGCTTGATGCTTCTTTTTTTTAATCCATTCCGTAAAAATCAAAATGTATAGTAGATCTTTTTTAGAGGAAAATATGTAGTAGATTGAATCACATATTCACACGAATGATGAATCTCGATGTAACGATATGTATAGAACAATCCATTACCGAGCTAACCTCATGTGCATTTCAGATACCGTAGGGCTTCATCTGTAACTGTACAGAAAAAATTAGGGAATAATTCGAAGAACGCACAAAAGATCACTTCTATTGTCAAAGTACCCCATATATGTTAATTTGGTTTTCCTTAACACCCAGAACTCATTATCTGGTTTAATAACCCCTTCCATCCGTGTTTTTTTCCTTCAAACATATCAGATTCAAAATCCTATTCCCTCGCAAAAAAAGATTTAAAATCCTAAATTCAAACCTAAGTAAAATAGTTTTGTTTTTGAATGCCCGATCTGGTCTGAGAATTCAAGGACAGAACATTTTCCATCCCTCCCCAGCCCCTCCACTTGCACGGACATATAGGTTGAATCACACTTATTACTCTTATTGCAATTATTTGTTTAGAGTTTAGAGCCAAGTCCATTATCTGAAGACAATTACTGCAGTACCGAACTGAAGTACACACTATGACACCACACAATACTTTCTCTCTAGCAAGAGAAATCAAGTGTAAGAGCTGAACAAGGATAAAAAGTGGCACCAATCATTGAGAACTGGCTAAAATACCAAACGGCTAACGTGGAAGTCCAAGTGATGACACATACTCTTGCTCTAGGCTTTCACAATTTTGGCTCTGTTGATATGTTAAATTAGCCTTATCACCTGAATCAATAGCCAATGAATGACAATTAGCTTTTGCCCTTGCTGACATCAACGGTTGCACCTCTTCATCTTCTCCCAGCGCAAGGTCATGTTTGTTCAATCTTTTCAATCTCAAGGACTGCAATGCCATCTCCACTTGTTTCATAGTTGGTCTTTCTTCACGTCGAAGCCTTAAGCACATCTCTGCCAGAGAGGCAACACTCTTGATCTCTTCCTCAGTCGCTTCATCGAGAACTTGAGCAGAAATTATCTCACTAATTGGCCTCCTTTTTGTCTCCCAGATGAAGTAATTGGACAAATTTTGCTTTGAACCTGACTCAGTTGCAAAAATAGGCTGCTTTCTAAGAAGCAGCTCTAAAAGTACCACACCGAAACTGTAGACATCACTCTTCTCATTTAGTTGCCCAGTATGGTAATATTCAGGATCTAAGTACCCAAATGTGCCTTGCACATTTGTAACAATATGAGTTTGATCAATA
Organism: Dendrocalamus latiflorus; assembly: GCA_017311315.1. Classification (NCBI taxonomy): domain Eukaryota; kingdom Viridiplantae; phylum Streptophyta; class Magnoliopsida; order Poales; family Poaceae; genus Dendrocalamus; species Dendrocalamus latiflorus. The sequence continues at coordinate 30,246,905 of CM029627.1, read as the reverse complement.
GGAACCAACCTTGAAGCACCAAAATCCGAAACTTTAGCAGTATAGTTAGCATCCAAGAGTATATTAGAGGACTTCACGTCACGATGGAATACTGATATTGAAGCTGCAGAATGGAGATAATGGAGAGCCCCCGCAGTTTCAATAGCGATCCTCACGCAATCATCCCAGGACAGAGAGAATCCATTATTTGATTCAGCATAAAGGTTTTGGAATAATGAACCATTGGGGATAAAATCATAAACTAATAAGGGGACCTCAGTTTCAAGGCAACATCCGAAGAGTTTCACAATATTCCGATGATTGATCTGAGAGAGAATTGCAACCTCATTAATGAATTGATTGACCTCACCATCCTCAATGACCTTGGACTTTTTTATGGCCACCACACGTTGGTCAGATAAAATGCCTTTGTACACCATGCCATGTCCTCCACGCCCTAGGATGCGTGTGGCATCAAAGTCATTGGTTGCCTTTTCTAGCTCTTCTAATGAGAAAATCTTTGTTTTGTCACTTGCATTTTGGTCAGATGATATTAGTTGTTCTAGGAGAAGGCCATGGTTTTGCCGGAAGTACTTCTTTCTTGCTTGCTTTTCGGCATATCTTTTCCTTCTACGAAGGAGGAATATCACACTGAAGCTAAACAGTAGAATTCCAAAGCCACCACTGATAGCACCAATGATAATACCTACAATCATTATATGCTCTGTAAGCAGCGTTCTTTCTTGTGCTTATCATAGAAATAGCTAGAAGGTAAGCTTACCAAATAGAATATTTAGCTTTGTACAACCAATACTTCCCAATACTGTAATTTTATGGCACGGTCGGATATCTGCAAATAACCAATATCCTGGTAAGGCATAAATTAAAGCAAATTCTATAACTATTTTGTGCTACTTGGTAGAGAAACACTTGTGTTTGGGTGATCGAACCTTTACAACCACTTGGGACATATGGATTTCCTTCGAAGCCGTCGGGGCATTGGCAGCGGTAACCAATATAGCCTTGATCTTTTGTTTCGACATTTATACACGTGCTGTTGGCACTAACACAGGCATATTTGGCAATATTTTGCTTTGCCTTCAGACAGGTCAAATTGGCAACAGCCCATTGCAAATAATCTGATTCCCCATAAACAACGTAAAGACTTTCTCTCGACATGCTGTACACATATCCCACTTGGTCGTCAGGTACCTTGATTTTGATAAGCCCGTTGCCAACATCTATTTCAGTAACCAAGGTGTAACTGTCCAGTTGGAGGGTATCATTTGTGCAGTTGAGCCGAAATAGTTCGCTTCCAAAACAACCTTCTTCGAAGCCAAATGGAAATTCAACTGTGACGTTTCCACACTGGTTGGTACAGTTAGCTCTCCTTTGATTTGGATCATACCCTGCTTTAACCAAATAAATAGTCATAACCCATAAGCATTAGAGTAAAATTTTCCCGCCTGATTCCAGAATTTTTTTAATTAAAGTAAAAGAAAATTAGACATCTGGCCAATAAAAATGTATGCCACTTACAAATTTATTATATTATTAAAATGATTGAAAAGAAGCCATCATGTTCGATTTGAGAGGTTAGAAATTTTCACATTAAATAAAAGCATACGTAATGTAGAAATTCGGCTAATTATCATTGAAAGCAGGTCTTTGCAAAATTCTGTAGCAAAAGTTAGTTACATGACAATTTTTCACTGCCGGCCTGTCATCAATATTGTTGACTGTTTTCCAGCAAGCTTGAAACACCCAGTGTCCAGCGCAACCCACTTTTGAACTTAATAAGTTTGAAATAAAAATAATGTTACTGTAGCACATGCTGGCCATAAAAGTGAATGCACTATATTTTACTGTTGGCTAGTTGGAATGTAGGTGGCACCTTTCTGATGTAAGCATCCCTGGCGAACATAGGGATTTCCTGCGTAGCCTGGATTGCAACTGCAGTAGTACCCGAAAGAGCCAATAGTACTGTCTTCCATGCACCTGCTGTTATTGCTGACACAGGCATAGCTTGCGCTTTTCACAGCGCTGGTGCAGATGGGTTGATCCATAATACTCCACCTGAGGGCTGCAGTGTCAATTGCTACAGTGATCTCATCCCATAAGGAGCTTCTATTGGAGCGTGTTTCCAAACTGCCATTGCTATGCCGGACAAATTTAAGATGAAAAGAACGAAAAGCCTTACTCAGAATAGTGTGGCAACAGCCAGAACTGTTACAACTCTGTCTAGCGACTGTCTCCAAAATATCTGTGCCACTGCAAGCTAATGTGCAAACCGTAACATTTGTATCTGAGTTGCGATCGACTAAGTATACATCAAAATTGCAACCGGTGATATTTAGTATGGCGTATGAAATAGCAAAAGCTCTACCCGGTGCTGTCCAGGACATGTTGTAAACGTTAACACCGGATCTTATGGGGATGGTCTGGGACCAATTGATGAAAATCTTCGTGTCTTGGTAAAATGACTGGGTATCATTGGTAATAATATCTCTGACAACCTGGCTGATGCCGTCATTTAAAAAGAGCTTGGGAGGCTGACTGGTGTCATTGCAAATAAGATTGAAGTCGGGGTTGCGGTAGCAGCCAGATGTACCGATGCCAAATGGATATTGGAAGGTTAGATTGCCACAACTCTGTCGGCAACCGGCAAGGGTGGCGGTGGAGGAAACCGTGCCATTATCCAGATCTTGGCTTCTCAGGACACTGGACGCCTGCTGCACCATCTGTGTCCACAGTAGTGCAAGTGGGAGCACATAGAAGTTTGCGTCAGCAAGGAGGCCCATCTAAACCACTAGTCTTCCACGCTTCAGAAACCTGTAAAAGTTTGCAAGTCCAGTGCAGGCATTTCTTTGTGAGGATCAAGCTGTGAAATATCAAAAAAGGATAGCTTGTTACAGCACACGACCTAGGAGGCACGGTTTTATCATATCATGCAGGGGCCACAGCAGCTTGACATAGTGCCTAATTCTCATTGGTTCGGCGGCGTTATTTGTTATCCTTTAGTTGGTTTGTTCTCCTTTAGGTTGTTTTCATCTATTGGGGAGATTTCTATCTATTAGAGAGAGTGATTTGATTAGGATTCCACTAAATTGGTTTGTTAAGAGTCTTCCAGTATATAAAGGAGGGCTTGATTGTGTTCGAAATTATGTAAGAGTATCTATATTCCCCCCCCCCCCCCCTCTACCCGGCTTTTGGACCCATAACATTAGATGGGTTTCAATGGTGGCTTACTAGAATGCACAAGTGATAAATTCCTTGATGAACTGGCTAATTGGCACAAAATAAACTTAATGTTCCAATTCTAAAATGGAGGTGATTCGAATATAGAAGGAAGGATGAAAAAAAGGAGTTGATCCCAGGTGGCCCTTCTTGTTTAACCCTGTGATTGGAAGTTCAGATAGTAGGTAACTTTACCTGATTGCACGGTTGTGGATTTACTTGGATACTCCTCTTATACAAAATGGATAGGATCCTAATGAGTACGGCAAAAGAGAGCTTATACCCTTTAGGCCCTGTTTGGAACAAAAGATTCTCGGAGAAAATTCCTTGCGTTTGTTTATGTTAAGGCTTTAGAAAGTGTATTTTCTGATCGTACATGTCTTGTTCTTGCCTCTGCTGAAAAGGTGCGTAAACATCAGTCTACTTTCAAGTTTTTGTTGTGCTGGTTCTAGACTTCTAGAGACATGGTCTGGATGATTTTATACAGGGAAAATTCATTATGCAGTTTTGCATGGAGTATATCCTGTAATAACTAAAAAAAGTCTAGTGATTTTTCAAAATATATTTGAGAAATCTTATTATAATGTCAGGTGGCCTTTTCTCAGAAAAGTGTTAAGAGATAAGAGGCTTCTCTGACTGGATCAGTAAAACTGTGAGTGGGAAAGTGTAGGAACCAAAAGTCAATGATCAAGTGAGTAATTGCAAGGAGGCCTGTTGTGTCCTATGCCTTTAGATCTGGGAGCTGACATGGTAGTTCTGGTGTCTGGCTAAAGAACATAATAGAAATGCATAGTGAATTCCACTTCTGCTGGAAAGATGCTCGTCCTTACATCAATAGGTGAAATTGCGAATGGAATTTTTGTTTCTATGGAAGATTATTCAGACTTTGGAGAAAGCAAGAAGTATGAAAACATCGATATATCTCTTTCAACAGTTGTCAGGGTTTACTGTTAACTCTCATAATATGATATTTGCTCTATAGGTGAAGCTTAACGAAGGCAAGAGCTGTATGCTGATTTGTTCTGCTGTAAAACTGGTAAATTTCCATTCAAATATTTGCTTGCTCTGTAAGTGGTTGTGGAGAACAGAGGAAGCATCTGGGGTGTGGCAACATTTGGTAAGAAACAAATATCATAGGGGTAAAACAGTATCTCATTGTACTGCCAAAGCAAGACATAGTTTTGTTGTAGCCTGTTATTTTCACTTTTTTTTCTTGATTCAGAATAAAAGATATTTTCTGCAGCTGTTGCTCCAGGAAATTGGGTGATGTAGAAGATACACGATTCGGCAAAGCCTGGGAGAAAGCAATATATCGATATGAAAAACATTTATATGTGCACGCACCTTTCAGATTCGTCGCAAACGGCTAGCTGTCTTTAGTCTTTGCTTAGCAGGAGATGAAGTAGCTTCAGTGCCTTCTGTAAGAGATTGAAGCCTGTGAGAGCAGCATACTCGATTTTCACTTTTGAAAGGCCTGATAAGAAGGTCATGGGTGTGTGAACCAGTTACCTTAAACTTGGAGATTAGTGTTGGGTACTTACTGGTGCACGGGTACTTATGCTGCACGCTAGGGTAAACAAGAGCTTGAGGCTCCCATACTCCCTCGGATTGTTTCAGTTTGGTCTTGTTCTAGGGACAGAAGATTACTTTATGCTAAGTGCTTGATGCTTTCTTCAAAGTGAAAGGCAGAGTAACAAATCAATATTCCTACGCGCAATCATTCACACCTCCACTTGTATTGTTTTAGTCTTTTTGCAAAAAAAATTGTCCTGACGAAGCATGGAAGTACTAAACTTTGTTTATGCTTTGCACCCGGCCTTGGTGGGTGTTGCTGGTGTGCACAACGGAAGATAAAGCATGACTTCAGAATACTTTCTCAGTTCCACAATATTAGTCTAGTTTAAAGGGAATTGCCGTTTCACAATATTTATTCATTTAATGAATCGAGAATTTACTCCCTCTCCAAGTTATGGTTTTAGGCCTAACTTTTTGTAACTTTGTATTTGTAGAAAACTAAATAAAGTTACAATACTATGTAAGTACTTTTAATGATAAATCTAGATTGAACATTGATGGTCAAATTTTGGTTGCATGGATTCTAAACAAATCAAATAAAAAAGAACAAAGGAAGTAGTTAATATGCTCTTTCCACCCTCTACTCATGCTATTAATGAGGTGAAAGATGTTGAGCAAATTATATATGTCATTTAATAGGTGTAAGTATGGTCTAATCTCATTAATTATTTCATATGTTTAACAGGAGTAAGCATGGTCCAATGTCATTAGATATGACTTAGATTATTTTTCCTTCTTGATCCGTGCGCCTATCTTGATAATTGAACGAATATTACAAAGCAAAGGAAATATTAGTCAGGGCCCCCAAACCAATACGTATACATATTATGTACAGGCTACAGCCGGTCCCGGTCCTGACTCCTGCAGCTCTTGCCGATGTGCATGCCGCATGGCGTGCCTGCTAGGGTTTCTTCAATTCTGCGGCCGCTGATGTGGTGACGAACTGACGACGGTGGTGCCGCTAGCATCAGTGGCTCATACGGCGCCTTCGTCGCCGCGGCCGGCGCGTTCCTGTCCTTCGGCGACACGGGCGACGCAAGCGAGCGCAAGTCCTGGCGCAGACTTCCCAGGAGACCTCCGGTACGTACGTAACTAGCTAGAAAGTAGAAACTGTTTTTGCACAATCGCACGTAGGAAATTAACGTATATTAATATACTGTGGTTGGACTTTGGAGTAGAGGCTGGTTAATTATGAAGATATAATTGGAGATTTCATTTCAAGAAATACAAGACGTATGATGCTTTTTAGTAGAATATGGGGTCAGTACTATATTTTTTTGGTCTTAATATTTGATATATTTTCAAATCTTGTATGGAGTAATACATATTGAAGTTACATCTTACATGATTGTGCGATAGTATGCCTTAGTTATATTAGACCAATATTTTTTAAAAATTGAGGGCCTCATTTTGCAATTCGCTCTGGGGCCTCAAATTTCTGGAGACGGCCCTGATATTAGTTAGTGTTTAGCGTGTTATGTGGTGGGGGCGTTGTCCTTCCCTTGGCTGTGGTGTGTGTTTTGCGTGCGTGAGAGCTGGTCGGTGTTACCGTGTCGTGTTAGTTAGTGTTTGTCCTTAGCCTTGGTGTTATGCTGCTTAGCCAGGTGTTACAAAGGGGTTTCTTCCCTGTACGTGGTGTATTTCTGTTGGGGCCGGTGACTTTTTCCTTTCTTTTGCTTTATAAATATAATGGGCAGCTCTTCTGCCTGTTTTTTTTAAAGATCACCTGTAGTTGCAGCTACCGCAACTGCACTTGATCTTGTCCATGCATTTTTGAGATAACGTCTCAGATCGGATACCGCAGTATCAATTGCTACAGTGGTTTGCTACATTGCCATTGCTGCAGTTCTGCCACGAATTTAGACCTTTGATTTTAGATCCCCGGGACGTAGTCTCTTTTAACCACGTAGTACTCATATGGGATTCAGATGATGTAGCAAGCAGTTGAGCTGTCTCGTTAGTCGTTGCAACGTCGACAGACATGGATAAAACGAAAACATAGTTGATGGCTCAATCTAGAGCTAAGACTATGAGCATGTTCTTTTCGGCTAAAATTTACGTCTTTTGGCTATGACTTGTGCCTTTTGGGCTGTTTATGCGAGAGATTACAGAGTAACAGAAACTCACGTGCGATTTTTGCGGATATAAATGAAGTCGGTACAATATATACTACAATTAACTGGTAGATCCTATCTTTAAAAAGATACTCCGTTTAAAAACTAGTTACTATAGAAAAGCCAAAACGTAACTTTTAGAAGCTGAAAAGAACAGGGCCTGAATAATGTTTTGGTCAATTTGAGCTGAGCGAAGGCTAGCTATATGCTCTCTCTCTCCCTCTCTCCAGCTTGAATTGTCAACAACCCTGCTTATGTGCTTCTGCCGTAACCCGTACGAGTGGAGAACATGATTATCATCGGTTAAATACTGATGAATGCTTGGAGTTGCGGTAGGAGATCTGTGTGACTCAGAGTTGATTTATATGTATGTGCCTTGAGTGTTACATGACTAACCTCATTTCTGCATATGAGATTTCCCGGGTGAGTGGTCCACGGCACACCTGAACGTGTATGTTTCCAGCATACCCAGGAACAAAGTCCTGGGCGTACTTAGAAATGAACCCTGAGTGTTTTTCGAACACGTAGTTTAGATGGTCTTGAGTTAGAGTATAGAGTGAGCCCGGGCATGTCAGAGTCTAAAGTGAGCCCAAGCGCGTCAACTAGGGTACTGTAAGATTTGGATTTTTTTTGTTGCATCTCCCTGTTCCTTGGTGTTATCTGTCTACTATGTTTCCTTTGATGTGATGCTATAACCAGAGGGAATGATTCCCTTATTATGGCGTTGTATCATTGAAAGGGTGAATTCTGTGTTGTGGGAATGTCATAGTTTGATTTGTGGAAATGAGTGCTGAAATCATTCCAAAGTCTTGTTTTGTTCGAAAATTGCTGGAACTTTGTCTTGTTCTTGGATTTTTGAATCTTATAATCTTCTTGATTGATTTCCTGTTCGGTCTTCTCTCTCTCAAGAAAATTTGTTATCATGAAGTGATATTTTGGTGGGGAATGAATCCCCAATTGTTTTGGGAGAATGGTTATTATTTGTGGATGGATGGGTTGAACCCATGGTTAGATTCACCTTTATGAAGGACCTTGCTTTGTAGAAGCAAATAGATTTTATGAATATCATGTGATACTTCCCTTGTAAAAGAGAAGAGCTCTCTTTGTTACAAACAAAAGTAGCGTTGTCTCTTTTGTGCAAGCAATGAGAGTGATTTTCTTGGAGGATTGAGAATTTCCTTATGCCAAGGCATGAGATGCTAAGGGTTGCTATCATGCATTCATCAAATCAGATCGAGCATAAGGCAACTGGGGAGTTGGAGCCTCGCATGCACGAGACATACCCAGAGTTATTTCCTACAGGTATGAGTTAGAGTTGCCTTTTGTTCAGCTGTGTAGTGATATTCTCCATGTGGATCGTCTAGCACCAGAATTCGAGGTCGAATTCTATTAACGGGGTTAGAATGTAATACCCGTGAGAAAGAAAATGAAAAGGAAAGTGAAGAATGAAATAAATTCACAGTTTACAATAGAGAGAAATCAATTACAAAGGGAAAATCATCTTTTACACTCTTGGTTACATTCGGATCAAAAGAGAATAGAAATTAAATTCGGATTAATACATATTCTCATTGGTACATTAAAATTTAGAAAAGGCGAAGTTACATGCATATCATTTCATACAGTAGGATGAATTCACCTTTGAGCTAGCACCACACTGCGACGTTATTTGTGAGACAGTTAGTATTAAGATGCCAAAAAAGACCAAACAAAAGAACAAATAAAATTAAGCAAATTAAAGAAAGAGAGAGATTACTGTCAGAGCCCTAGAGGATAATTTCAGGCAGGGTAGTCCGTTCACAGAGATACCTGACCGTACGGGGGCCAATCGGCACTTCTCACAACCATAGGGTCTTCATTCAGCGTTAACAAACCAGAAATATAAGAAAGGACATGGAAAACAGCCAACCCCAAAATTACCCTTGTGCTTCCACACGACAACCAGAAGCTAACAAAGCACTTCTGGATGCCATAGTCACAGTAACGGGACAAGCGCACCCAAGAGGAGACATGAGCCAGAAAATCAGCTGAATAGAAGAGAAGAGAGGAGAAGAAAGTCTGGCCACATCACACCTAAGAAGGCACAAGAAGAGACAGCTAGCATAGAGGGGTGATAAGGCCGAAGCCAGCAAAGTAAGAGAAGCAAAGCCCCATTTGGTCATCAACACCGCCAACCAATACCTTAGCAGAAGCCCATCCCATTCATCTTCACCTCCATTCGGCCATATCACGGCAAGGAGGAGCCAAGCCAAGGAACCACACCAGTTCCTCTCTTCCTTTCCTTCCCATCTCAAACCCCTAAAACCCACAACCACAGATCATCGGCCACCACAAAACTAGAACGAAGGCAAGCCGGCAGGAGCAAGGAGTCAAGCTATAGAACATCAAGCCATAGGAGGTGGCCACAACCAGTCGGCACACGGCCAACCATGAAAGTGACTACCAAGAGCAAGCTTTCATTCCTTCCCAAAGCAACCCAACAACCCACCGACAAAGGTAGCCCCATCTATTCTCATCAATAGCACCCAATTCTCACAAGTAAATCATGCATCGGCCATAGTCAACATGAAAGCAATCGGATGGCCTAGCATCAATAGAGCACATAGTGCCATCACAAAGATTGCTAGCCGACGGTAGAGAAATAAAAGAGGAGAGGGAGCAAGAGTACCGAGGAGGTGAGCCACTGTGGTGTAGTGGGGACACCGCGCACCTGACGCCCATGGCATGCTCCCCCGGCGCATGGCATGACCTCGAGCCCCGCTAGAGCCACTAACTGACCACTCTTGATTAGCTCCATAGGAATCAAATTTGGCAAATCAAAATTTAGTATAAAATCAAATAAAATGAGAATGGGAGGGGGTAGAAGAGGTGAGTTGGAGTAGAGAGGGAAGGAAGAAGAGATGGTCAAAGCCGATGGAAGTCGCCCAACATTAGGATTGACCTAGGGTTACTAGGGTGGCAAGGAGAGACCAGGCGGCGAGGGCCGAAGGGATTGATGTAGAGAGGGACCGGTAGCGCTAGCCGAGAGGATAGCTACGGGAGGAGCCGACGGCGGTGGGACCATAGGGCAACTTGAGGACGGTGGAGCGACGGGTTGGCGTGGCGCTAAGGGCAAGGGCCTGAGGTGGGGCCAAGGCAGGCGCGGCACTGAGGGCCAACAGCGCGAGGGGATAGGCGAGCCGAAGAGCCCTGGTAGTGCGGGAGAGGAGCCAGATCCAGATCAGTGAGGGGAGTTGAGGAGCCAGGAGAGAGGGAGAGGTAAGGAATGAGGGAGCCGTTCGGGGCAGAAAAGAGAAAAGAAAAAAGGAAAAGAAAAGAAGGAGAGGAAGGGAAAAGAAAAAAAAGAGGACAAAAAGAAGAGAAAAGTCGTAGGCGCGTATAAATAAGATTTATCTGCGAATATAGATGGCACGTTCCGTACATTACAGTCATTTGGGCACCAGGGCATCGGAAAGGTGTCCAGTGAGAGAGAGGTTGTTAGTATCAGGTTTGCACGTAGGAACGTTGTCGGTTGACTATATGCGTAGAATTGATGCGGCTTGCATGCTTGTGTGAATTGCGATATTGAGTTGAGAGTTCGGATGATGCTTTCAGGTGGAGGTTTTGGTTTGGCACTCTTCAACGCAGACTACTGGAATAACCAGGCAAGTGCATAGTAGAATAGTGGATTGTGGTGAATGATTGGTATTTTGTGTCTTCCATGCTATATTCTACAATACTTAAGATTTCGTGCTAATCATACTTTGATGAGTGTGGCTTATGATTAAATGCCAACATTGAGAGCATGTTGCATGACACATTGCACTCATTCACAGACAACAAGATCTACTTCGATGGGCATGTTCTTTTCGGCTGCGGCTTATGGCTTTTGGCTGTTTACGGTACAGATTACGGAGAGACAGATACTCATTTGCAATTTTGGCTAGTACAGATGTTGGACTTTTAACGTGTAGATCATTTAACTTATAGACACGGTCTTGAGAAAATACTCTGTTTGAAAGTTAGTTACTGTAGCAAAAGCCAAAAGCCGCTAGCTTGTGAGGTAAAGAACAGGCCCGATAGGCACTCCACGGGATTGGAGTTTGTATTCCCGTATAAACGAGGATGGGGATTGAGTGGTTCATCGACGGGTGAACACTCCGCTATACCGGTATAAGATGCATACAGAGGTGCATGGCATCGCATCGCATTACATTTGCAGGTAATGAACAGGGGATAGGGAGGTAATCTAGAGATTCTGGGTTACAGTTCATAAATATGGGATTACTTGATTATTGTGCTAACCTCACTGTTTTATCGTTTGCTTGTTGAGTCCTCAGACTCACCCTTGTTTTGTAGTTTTTTTAGGTGACTAGTGAGAGCGACATGTATAGGCGGGACTAGCACAGATATTCCACGTGCAACATTAATTCATATATCACATGTAGTTGACATATGTAGATTTATATTTTGATGGCAGGCTAGGTAGTCAGTGCTGATAGAATGTCATTATGAAAATGTTTAGCCTGTATAGCACCTAAGTACGGTTTGGTAATTGGCAAGTTTTTACCCCTGCTGAGCTTAATTAGTGTCAAGAGTATGTTGTTTGCCATTTGGTGAAGTTTTTAAGTAGAGGAGTTGCTGCACAAGTCCGGTGGAATTGCTTGGATTTAGTAGCGTTATAGGGTAGTTGGTAGCACTTTGTGTTTAGGGAGAAGCCAAAGTGTTACACTTGTTATCTCAAAAAAGAATTATATCGAGGACTATGAATAATTTTTTTGGTCAATCTTGAGCTGAGCGAAGGCTAGCTATATGCTCGCTCTCTCTCCAGCTTGTCTTTGCCAACAACCCTGCTTATGTGCTTCTGCCGTAACCCGTACGAGTGGAGAACATGATTATCATCGGTTAAATACTACAGGATCTCTTGCCTTTGGGGGAGATCGAGTGAACGATACGCTTTCGGCACGGCAAAACAACTTTCGGGCCTAATTCGATATTTTATTTTGGGTGGACAGAAGAATCTGTCTCGTTTTAGAATGCGGCTTCCCTGTTCCCATGTAGATATTCCCATCCATATTCCCAACGCGTGACGAGCATCCTTTTGCTAAGGTTTTTTGCGTGGTGGTCCCGATATCATTCCGTCGAGAAATAACTGATAGCCTTTCGTCAATTCAGCAATTAGTCAAAACAAAAAGGTTAACAAGCAACTAATTGAAAACCAGCGGTTAGCAAGAAAGTGAATCAACTAGAAGGAACCCGGCAAATGTACAGATTACAATCTTTTCCAAGTTTGCATGTCATCCTCTCCATCAGGAAGGGGCCGCCGCTGCTAATTGTATGTGACGAGGTGCACAGACTTGCTGCCAGCTCATGCGTGAAAAGCTGTTGATAATTCCAAGGTTTGCTCCGAAGGACGGCGTTCGGCAATGAGATCAGTTTTGTGAGCTTTCTCGTTGGCTGCTTCAGGTGAACTCGGGTGTGGGAGAACATGATTATCAGTCAGTTAAATACTACAGGATCTCTTGCCTTTTGGTTTATCAATCTGAACGATATGCTTTAGGCACGGCAAAACAACTTTCGGGCCTAATTCGATATTTTATTTTGGCTGGACAGAAGAATTTGTCTCGTCTTAGTCATGTGGATAGGCATGTGGAGAATTCAAGTTTCGTATTAATTAATTTAAATTTGTACGTTGAAATTGAAATTATGGAAGACGAAACTCAAATAATTCTAGAAAATTAAACTTGAAGTGCAAATGGCGCATAACTCCTCAAATCTCTTTGGTTTATTTCATGCAAAAGCTATTTTTGGTGCTTTAGCAGTAATGAACTGGGCAGACATGGAGCTTTTTAATATAAGGACGTAAGTGGTAAATTACAAAAGCGAGGAGGTAAGTGGAACGTAATAAAAAGAAGACAATTGTGCATGTGGCATGCCTAATTTTATCAACTGAAAATTTTCATAAACAAGTTCTTTCTAACAAACATTATTCACTGCACCGGTGCACCCGCATGCTTTTAGAAGTGTGCTCTAGCGGGGAAAACAGGGAAGTTGGTTGGTAGACACGTCTGGTAGACTGTATTATTGCCTCCCATATGTGAACTCGTGGAATTCACCTATAACCTCACTCTATAGTTCATCATGTTCATCTGAACGTACCTTCCTACCTCATCCCAGGAAATGCAATCAAACAATAAAAGGCAAATCGCCAAGAAACTGTAGAGTTTTGCGGAGATTAGATAACAAAAGGGAAGGAGAGCCATCCAACAGCTCCAGGAACTCGCCCTCAGGACGTGGCCACTCGATGTTGGCCGTACTTCAAACGGCTTTAACTGTTGGATTCTTAATTTTATTTGTTTTATCCTTTTGTTGTTTTTGGGCTTTTTTACTTTTTTCTTTACTCCTTTACATTGTCTGTGATAATATAATATTTTTTATTTATTTTATTTTTTTAAATTTAATTACTCAGAAAAAAGCTAACAATCGCTAACTCGCTACAGTGCGAAATAAAGATAAAAGCCACAACTTATAAACCATATTATGCAGGAAGCAATACGTGGCAGTAGAAATCAGATTTGATCATTAATTTATTAGGGGCAATGTAGGCTTTTTATCTGACTCTTTAAGAACTTTTTCTAGGGTTGGGAAACAACACAATTCATGTTTTGAACACGAACGAACAATGTACTTAATGCCAATTGCCAACTGAATGATCTATCTAACATGGACGCGCTGGCCGGATTGGATACAGTATATTAGAGCAAGTACAATAATGTTGACTAGGTCGCCTTTAGCGAAATTCACGTCAACACAATTCTAAGTAGAAGAGAGAGAAAAGAGGAGAGAGAGGTAAGCTGCCCCTCATGCAAGAGGTGACCTCTAGCACATCATACGAGGAGAGAAAGGCAAGCTGCCCCTCATGCAAGAGGTGACCTCTAGCACATCATACGAGGAGAGAAAGGCAAGCTGCCCCTCATGCAAGAGGTGACCCTTGATATATTTATGCAAGTATTAAATATTTGAGTGCTTTAGTAGAGGTAACCTCTACTCAACTTATTGTATTAGCTACCTCCATCATGAGCCATTTGTACTCTTTTTGTTTATTTGGCTAATCTTAGAGATGGCAGCCACCTCTTCTATTAAACTTGCTCTTACGAGGTTAACGTTTTGACCTAAATTATCTCTAACTTAAAACAACGTGGCTGCTGCCAGGTCTCATCACAACATCTTCTCCTAATTGACAACATCGGCGCGGTAGTAGCTCACCGGTGCGGCGCCCTCAGCATTGAGCAGTGCCTCGATCGGCGTCGCTGCTGAACTATACATGTAATGAACGATCATCGTATTAAAAGATTAATTAGCGATAGACTTGAATTCTCAATGCACTTATGACCCCATATCTAGACCATTCTATGTTCGTTCGCAATTGGGAAAAAGTTCCTCTCTTGATTGGAACGACGGTGGAGTCTCTCTCTCTCTATATAGGCAAAATAACAGGTGCACCATAGTGCCCAAGCTCCAATTCATGCACCTACGTGTTTAGGCACCTATATCAATACCCGTTGATGTTTTTTAAGATTTGTGATATTTAATATGAGTATCTTCATATATCCATAAAAAAGTATATATATATATATATATATATATATATATATATATATATATATATATATAGTGTAAATATCTGGGGCACCAAGGTGCTCAGGCTCCATGATCGAGAGTCATCTGATTGCTTTAAAACTCATGCTAATCTTGGCCAAGGAAATGTGGATATTTCTAAAGCCAAAAGTATCTGACCCATCATAAAATTTTGGTCCTGTTGTTAGGGAAACTTTCCATGCATGATTAATTCGACTGATTGCTTACATGCATTTCTTTTGATTTTTTTTGTTAACAGGAAAATTGAATCCATTTTTGAGTATATACCCTTTTTTAAGATAATTTAATTGTGAATTGAATTTCTGAGTATATATCCTTTTTAGATAATGTGTAAGTATATATCCTTTTAAAATAATTTGTAAGTGTATACCTTTTTTTAGATAATTGTCAACTAATGAAATTGCATACCTATCAATTTTCCCGTTAAGTATATACTCATACTAGTATACGAGTATATGGTAAATTGCATATGTATTGATTTTCCCGTTAAGTATATGCTCGTATAGTAATCGAGTATGGCCACCAATCAGCTAATTCAAACAATCAAGTTAGTATCTCCTTTAATTATTGATTATGCGGCATGCCAAAATAATTAATTACCTACTATGGCGCTACAAGCCAAATCAATGACTTCCTTTCGAATCGACGACTTTCTTTCCAAATCAATGAATGCTAATAGGTTTGCCCGATATATTTCATACCCATTGTATTTGCACACATCTAAAAGTAATCCAAAGATAGAGAGGCCTGGTGCCCAGACACCATGGTGTCCCATTTCGGTGTCCTATATAGTTTTTTTACCCCTGAGCTTATTATACTTTACCATATTTAGAGGTGTAGTACACCCAAATCTAGCTAATCTCATCCATTGGGTGAAGAAAAATGGACGGTCCATGTTAATTAGTGGGTACCATAAACGAGCTCAAAAAGAAAGAACAAATCATCAGATACCATCTTGTTCCTTCAGATCATCAGAAAACATCTTGTTCCTGCATGTTGGACTCTTGAATTTGCAATCCGGAATCCTCTGTAATTCCACTGCATTATTCTCTGGATCAGTAGATAGTGTTCACAGATATATTACTGAATCAACTCATACATCGCATAAGCCAACATTAATATTACATAACCGAATTTAAATAACCCATATTGGGTAATGTTTACATAATAGACCGATCAGGCCAAATATTTTCATTACAAAAGCAGAAGCGGAAGCAAACAACAAAAGGTGAGGCCACACCTTGTCACAAGCAAGCGACCGGGGTTAAAAGATGCCTTACTACTTTCCAAGAGTTTGGATAATAGATGTGCACACAATCACCCTCAAAGTCTACCTATCTAAGGTAAGGATTATGCTACTAGAGGACGTCCTAATTTCCAACATCTTCTAAGTCTAGTTCTGGAGCATCGTAGTAGGTGTAGTAGTCTTGGTCCGTAGGTTCTGAGTTAATTTAGTGAGCGAGAGTGATCACAAATAATTGTACTCTGCGAGCCAACACACAGAATATAATAATATAGATGCATGGCTGAACAAAGGAAGGCATAGCTTCTTTTATTTCCTAATGCCTTAGTTGAAAGTTACAGTAAGTAAAAATCCCTAAGATTTAGCATTTTTAACTAAATAATGTTTTCTAAAGAATGTGAAAGCATGCAATAATATTAGTAGTGTAGGTTCTATCAACCATATGCTAGTTTTGCTACTATGGATACATCTACCTATTATTATCACTGGGTTACATGAACCTAAGGGAAATCAACTTAGGATTATGTTCACCCTATCATGTTTGTCAACTCAACTGTGGTCATGGCTATTCGAACAGTTTTCACTCTGCATAAGTCACACACTTTACCCACAAGAGATAATCAACTTGTTATATTCCATATATTTTTTTAGACATGCAGATTAAGAAGATCACCAATAAAGCCTTTACAATGCATCTTTCTACACCCACTAAGGATTTCACTGTTGTGGGGTTACGTCCACCAGCTCTAGAGGCCCCCTCTTGCGCCACACAATGGCTTAAATCCAACGACATGACATGTGTTCCTCCAGGTGGCACAACCCACACTGAGTCAATGCAAATTAATTGACCAGGTTATACCTATTAAAGACTTGTGGTTGCACCATTTGAAAAGGGGTTACAAGATTAAGTCGTTAGGTTTATCAAGGCCTTTCTACCACAAACCACACTCTTGTGCTCCATCCGCACCATCATCTCTTACCATTCGCCTAGATATTTAAGCAAGTTTAGGTGTTTTGGGATCCAAAACATCCTTTCGTTGAAATACCAACTATTTCCATTTTATGTCTGCCTAATTACAAGTTTTCATGATTGAAAGGATGTTAGGGTAATTTAATACCCCCAAGTATCTAAACAAGACTAAGCATGGCGCTTAGATACGGACTTATCACTAATATGTTTACCATTATTTCTAGGATAACAAGGTTTTATGCCCAAAATCAAGGAGTAGGGTATAAAAGCATACTTATTAATTGGGACTTAACTATGAGCTTAATATGAATATAATTTGCATAATAAAATTAAGCATGCAATTGAATAAATTAAATCAACATATATTGCACTCAAAATATAGGTGAAAAATAATCAAAGTATTGACTCACCTTCCTCACAAGCTTGTTGGTCTTGAGGGTCATGGTTAGGCTCGAACTGTTGCTCGCCTAGTCTTCGTAGTCCAAACAAACGATTATGACAAAAATCGAATAAACACCAAAGAAAAAAAATAAATACAAATACAACTACAAGTGAACTCCAAATGTCATGTTTTTACACCTAATAAAAATATTTTGATTTAAGTTGAATTTAGAAACAAGTTTCATTGTATTGGGTTTAAAACAAGTGAGAATAGGCCTTCTAAAATTTAAATTCACGAAAATCCTAAAAATAAATAGAGGAGAGAGAGACTATCTCACTAACAGTTGGGCCCATGGTTTTAATTTATTTTCCTATTTATTTTTCTGTTTGAAAGCAAATTAGAGACTGTCTCACT
Organism: Dendrocalamus latiflorus; assembly: GCA_017311315.1. Taxonomy (NCBI): domain Eukaryota; kingdom Viridiplantae; phylum Streptophyta; class Magnoliopsida; order Poales; family Poaceae; genus Dendrocalamus; species Dendrocalamus latiflorus. The sequence continues at coordinate 30,229,353 of CM029627.1, read as the reverse complement.
GACAGCTAGGCTAGCTGGGTTTTCATTTTGTTTTTAATTATTTTACTTAAAGAAAATATGATAAGTGGGACCTTAGGGTTCTTAATTCCTTTTTGAATTGTTTTCTTTAAAGAAAAGTGAAGAGGGTTTGACAGGTGGACCTGAACATAGTGAAGGGCCCGCACATAAGTGACTCATGGCTTTGAACAGACTTTTATCTGATTTGTATTGACTTGGGGCCACATATCGGTGGCTGATTAGTTTAATTAATGGACATCATTAACTTAAACTAATTAACTTTGTTAGCTTAATTGCATGATTGTGTTCCTCCTTTGTTCATAGAAGGGGCATTGCTGTGCTTGTTGCTAGCGAGGCAGGCGGTGGCGGTCGCCGAGAACCCACAAAAATGGTTGTCGGCACCAAGCCATAGACATTGGTAGGGTGGCGCTGCTGGCAGCAAGCTGCTGTGGTGTAAATATCACAGACGGTTTTTAACTAAAACCATCTGTGATATCTATATATCACAGACGGTTCTAGTTAAAAACCGTCTATGCTATTCTCTTCTACCCCTAAATCTAGTTTTGTTTATTGGCTAGCCTCAGGAAATACTAGCCATGCCATCTGAAACAAGCAGATCAACATATACGTGTATACATCCAATTCATATCTCAATTCATTTCACAAACATAGAACATCCATTTTGCAAATCAATTAATTGAAATGAAAACAAGCAAATATAGTATGAAACACACAGTACACATTTTATTTTTATTAAGATTACAGCCTACCATTACAAGAACAGACAGACAAACAACAAACAACATGGAGGAGAACAATAAACTGGTTGCCCATCTAGCTAACATAACAAGAACAGAGAAAAGCAAAGATCCTCTATGCCTAGGCCTTCTCGCCCTTGATGCAGCACACGAGTTGGATGACTTTGACGCCCACCATCGTCGGCGTTGGTTGAGCGCTGCCTTGTGCATTGTCTACTTCGTGGGGCTATTATGGTATGGGTCAAGGAGGAGGAGGAGAACAACAAGGAGGAGGAGAACAGCAAAGAGGAGGAGAACAGAAAGGAGGTTGGGTTCTGGTGATTATTTATAGGGGAGGGAGTGCGAAATTTTTTGGCGCGGGGATGGAGAGGCGGAGCTACGATCCATGGGGTGAGGATTGGTGGATTTCTATTGGCTAGGATTAGGTTGAGAGACCATGAAAAAGGGCAAAAACAGAAACCAAAAACTTGCGATGCAGGTTTAGGTCCTAATATGGCTGATTTTCGGGGTCTTGGAGGGTGACTAGAGCATGCGGGTCTTTTTTTTGGATCGGGCTCGTCGTTAGCTTTCCAACGAGTACAAGAACGTCGAAACGGACACCGTATGCAAACGTTATGCCCGTTTTACTGAAGGTGTCTCAAAACTGAATCCTACTCGGACTCAGGCGGGAAATTATGAAATTTTTAATAAAACCGTCTGTGAAGTATCACAGACGGTTATATATAAGAACCGTTTGTGATGTCTGCCATCATCACAGACGGTTCTTATCTAGAACAGTCTGTGATACTTCACGGACGGTTTTTATTAAAAACCGTCTGTGATAATGAAGTTATCACAGACGGTTCGTATTAAAAACCGTCTGTGAAAATACCACAGACGATTATTCGTATGAACCATCTGTGATACATGCAGCACAGACGGTTCCTAGGAACCGATTGTAATATAAGCGTCTAGTTTAGCCTCTTTTTGTAGTAGTGAATTTACTATATTCTAATTTTTTAACCTGTAAATACAGAAAAAAAGAGCAAAAACGCAACAAAAATAAAAAAATTTCACCGTTCGATGCGCTCCCCATTCTCGGCTGCCATGCTTCCCAAATCGATCGATATCAACTGCAGACGTGGGCATGCAGTACGTGGCAGTGCTGGAACTTGCGTGCGTGTTGGCGCACGGCAAGCGAGCGGCTCACGCGAACGCGTGGCAGGCGGCACGCGCTAGCGCTGCGCGATCATTCGATGGAAGCGACGCTGGTGTGCTGGGACACAAAGCGAAGCAGTAGCAGTGCTATCTGTTGAGGAACCGTCGCTGGCGACCAGTCCGAGCGATTCCTCTGCTTAGAATAAGAACGAATCAATCACAGAATCACAGAACAATAGATTGAACACAGAGAGGTAGAGAGAACTCTTGGTCTTTCTTTATTACTTTCAATTTCTTCAGGTGTACATAATGAACAGGTATAGGTCCCTATTTATAGCCTACGGTGGGGTGCCCATATTGGGCCAGGACTCCTGGTCCTGGGCCCAGGTTTCTCAACACTCCCCCTTGGGCACTCACCCGACATACTCATGCCTCGTTAAAACTCCATGAAAACCCAATGGGAAAAATTTGGAGAAAGAGTACATGATATATGTGATGCTGCGATGCATGAATTGCCTCATTAAAAACTTTGGTCGAGAAACTTCATGGAAAACTCGTCAAGAGAAAAAGAGTACAATTCACCTAATTTCATTTGGTCTTCAGGACTTTATTCTTTGGGTACTTAATCTTCATGATCAAGATTTATTAGCGGGCTTGAGAGAATTCTCCCCCTGAATTCTGCACTTCTCTATCTCATCATTCCAATTCCACGCACGCATCTTTCAAAACTAGATGCGGGGAGTAACTTAGTGAATAAATCTGCAAGATTTTCACATGACTTAGTATGCAGTACTTTAATCTCGTCCATCTTTTACAATTCATGTGCATAGAAGAACTTGGGGGTTGATATGCTTTGTGAGATGACTCTTCACATAGCCCGTTTGTACTTGTGCGACACAAGCTGCATTATCTTCATAGATAATCGTGAGGGTTTGAACAATGTTCATTCCACGTGACAGCTGGATGTGGTGAACCATTCGACGGAGCCAAGCGCACTCTCGTGCGGCTTCATACAGTGCTATGATTTCTGAGTAGTTCGTCGAAGTAGCTACAAGGCTTTGTTTAGACGATTTCCATGAAATTGCAGTTCCACCACATAGGAATACATAGCCTGTTTGTGACTTTGCGGTATGCGGGTCAGACAGGAACACAGCATCTGCATAGCCAATCAAGTTCAGATCTTGATTCTTTCTGTAAAATAATCCAAGGTCCTTGCTTCCTTGGAGGTATCGGAAGATGTCCTTTATGCCCTGCCAATGCCTTTTCGTGGGCTCTGCACTGTACCTTGCCAACAGGTTCACGACAAATGCAATATCCGGTCTAGTGCAGTTTGCCAAATACATGAGTGCTCCCACTGCACTCAAGTATGGGAATTCCGGTCCCAGGATTTCCTCCCCCTCTTCCCTAGGTCGGAAATGATCTTTTTCTTGCTGTAAAGACCTCCCAATCATTGGTACTTTCGAGTCAAATGCCTTCTTAAAACCAAACCTTTCAAGCACCTTCTGAGTGTAGGTTGACTGATGTACCAAGATTCCTTCAGGGACATGCTCAAGCTGCAGGCCTAAGCAAAACTTGGTCTTGCCCAAATCTTTCATTTCAAATTCTGACTCCAAGTAGGAGCTTGCTTCTTTTATGTCTTCGACTGTCCCGATGATGTTCAGATCATCTACATATACAGAGATTATACAGAATCCATTCTGGGATCGCCATATAAATACACAAGAACAGTCTTCATTGTTCGTGTAGCCTTTCTTGCGGAGAAAGTCACTTAAGCGATTATACCACATTCTTCCAGATTGTTTCAGTCCATACAGTGACTTTCTGAGTTTCACACTGTACAGATTTCTATTTGCTCTGTCTTGGATCAGGAGAGGTATTCCTTTAGGGACTCTCATATAAATTTTCGAACCCAAGTTACCGTAAAGGTATGCGTCACAACATCCATCAATTTCATTTCTAAGTTCAAGTTTACTGCCACTGAGATAAAATATCTAAAGGTGATTCCACTCATGACTGGGGAGTAGGTTTCTTCATAATCAACTCCAGGACGTTGAGTGAAACCTTGTGCTACCAGCCTTGCTTTGTATCTCACTACTTCGTTTCTTTCATTTCTCTTTCGAACAAATACCCACTTGTGCCCAACGGGGTGAATGTGAGGAGGTGTGCGGCATACAGGCCCAAACACCTCTCTTTTGTTCAGAGATAGCAATTCAGTTGCTATTGCCTTCTTCCAATCTTTCCAATCTAATCTTTTCTTACATTCCGCGAGCGATGCAGGCTCAGGATCAAGATTGATGATGGTGGCAATTTTCTTTGCGAAGTAGATATCGATATTGGCTGTTGTCCTATTCAGGGACTCTCCTGTGTGCACATAATTTATAGCTATTTCTTCATGAGTTGCTTCTTCTGGAGCGATTGCTTCTTCTGGAGCTTTACCTTAGCGCATCGCTTCTTTCAATTGCGGTGGCAAGTCCCTTTAGTTTTTCGGCTCTGATGTGTGCGCACACATCCATGCCGATGGGGGTATTCAGATCTGGTATGTGCTTTTCTGAAGGTGTCATACTTGTGCCAGGTCTCAACTGGCTCCCCTTCTCATTCTGGTGAACTTCAATGATCGGCTGTGGTAAATCCCTCTTATCCTTTTTCGCCGGGCGTCCCCGGTTACATTGGACTCGAGGAGCCGGAGTTCTCGTCCTTTTGTTCTGAGGCCTTTGGACGGGATTAGGGATACCTTCAATTTTCTTTGGTATGTTAACCCTCTCCGGTGCATTGCGTGCAGGTACATGCGACTTAATCACGCTCTTCAAATCACTAAAGTGATAGGGCAGTTGGTTTGCTAATGCTTGCAAGTCGATGATCTTCTGGACCTCTTTTTCAGTTTCACTAGTGCGTGGGTCATGTGCATGAATTCCCGTGGCTTCCCACGTAATTTCCCGACATTTTTCATCAACGGGTTGATTTCCTCCCCCTAATGACGGGAAATTATCCTCATCAAAAATGCAATCAGCGAAGCGGGCAGTATGCAAATCTCCCATCATGCGTTCCAAATACCTGATTATGGATGCAGTCTCATAACCAACGTATATCCCAATCTTACGGAGAGGGCCCATCGCAGTACGCTGCGGAGGTGGTATCGGTACATAAGCCTTGCATCCAAACCTCCTAAAATGAGAGATTTTCGGTGGTGACCCTTGCGCTAGTTGCATAGGTGAATGGATGTTGTAGGCTGAAGGTCTAAGGTTGATGAGATTCGCTGCATGAAGGACTACGTGTCCCCAACATGTAGCTGGCAAATTACTTTTATGCAAGAGGGGTCGGGCAATAAATTTAATTCTTTTAATTAAAGCCTCTGCCAAACCATTCTGGGTTTGGACATGCAGTACCGAATGCTCAACTGCAATTCCCATCACCATGCAATAATCATCAAATGCCTTTGAAGTAAATTCGCCGGCATTGTCCATTCTGATGGACTTGATGCGATGATCAAGAAACACATTTCTGATGCGAATGATCTGCGAGATCAATTTGGCAAAGGCGTGGTTTCTTGTGGACAACAAACCCACATATGACCACTTCGAGGAAGCATCAATGAGCACCATGAAATACTTAAATGGCCCTGAGACGGGCTGAATGAGACCGCAAATGTCTCCCTGGATGCGTTCCAGGAATGCAGGGACTTCATCCTTCGCTTTCAGAGTGGAGGGTCTAGTAATTAGTTTCCTGGTGGCACATGCAGAGCACACAAAATCTTCATGATTCGGGAAATTCTTCACATTAATATTATGCCCATGCGAGTTATTTATTATGTTTTTCATCATCCTAAGACCTGGGTGGCCTAATCTGTCATGCCAGAGACAGAAAAGTTCAGAGCTTCTAAACACTGTCTTCAGAACAGTGTACACTGCAGGCACTTTAATATTGGTATAATATAGCGCAGTTTCAAGTGAAGGAAGTTTTTCTAATACCCTTTTGCCGTTCTCTTCGCGCTTCGTGATGAGCAGGTATTCCTTACCGTACTCTTCGTCAGTCTCAACGTGGAAACCATTGGCGCGAATATCTTTAAAACTTAGGAGAGTTCTAGTCGATTCTGGAAACAATAAGCCTTCTTCAATTACCAAAGTTGTGCCCATTGGAAGTATAACTGTGGCTCTTCCGGAACCGATTATACATGCATCGCTTCCGGTGATTGTCGTAAGGCTACCAGTGCTCTTACGGATCGACTGGAAATATTTAGTCTCTCTTAAGATGATATTCATTGTGCCGCTGTCGGCAAGGCATACTTCCTCCATAGGGCGCCACACGTGTTCTAATATAACATATTTAATTAACATGTATTAGAAGGCATTCAACACATAAATTAAATACGCCAATATCAGAACATGTAATGCCATCATACACTAAATAAATGAATGTTTTATTCCAAAATCATCCAATCATTATGAGAAAACAAATCCTAAAATACCAACCATGCAAGTTCTAAAGTTGTCCATTAACACAAAATAAATGACAATTAACGTCTTATGCATTCTGTGCATCAGACGGAATCAACTAGAAAATCATCAACTTCTTCGGCTATTTTGTCAGGAGTGATGTTCTCTTCAAGAGAGATCATGGTTGTGGCTGCCTCTAAGTCATAGGAGGGTGCCGCTGCTAGGATGGGTTCAACATCCATCAACTCAAGCAACTGCTCAACATGCTCCCCCTCAACTGTTGCAAAGTGAGCTTCAGGCTGCCCTTTGCCATTCTTCTTTTGAGCTTGGTGGGCATCAATGACATGTTGTGGTTCTTTGTATATCCGCGACCAATGCCCCCACTTGCCACACTTGTAGCAACCCTGGTTCTGCTGGCCATAGATCTTACCACTCTTCTTAGCCTTTTTGTCGTTTGGAGCATCTGACTTGCCTTTCTGGGCAACGATCTTACCCTTCTTCCCCCTTCTCTTCATCAAGGGCTTTTGCACCTTGTAGTTGCTGGCGTTGGCCTCACGGCCAGTGGAGCTGCCTGGTGGCTGAGTGACGTAATTCTTGCGAAGTTCATCCTAAGCCTCAGCCACCTGCATCATATCAATCAATTTAGCGTACTCCTAGTAGCCGTCTTGACGATAGTTGCGGGCGGTCTGTACAGCGCTGGGGTGAAAGGTGGACAGGGTCTTCTCGATCTTCTGCTCATCTGTGATTTCCTTACCACAGAGTTGAAGATTAGTACAGATCCTGCGCAAGACAGAATTGTACTCCCCGACCGTCTTAAAGTCTACAAACCTCAGTCTGATCCACTCCTGCTCTGCTTGAGGAAGAATGGTGTACTTGAGCCTCTCAAACCGCTTCTTGAGTGCGGTCCAGAGTGCTAGCGCGCTTTTCTCCGCCATATACTCATTGTTGAGAGTTGGGCAGAGGTGATGCCTGAGAAAATGAAGTGCCTGATCATTCTCCTCAGTTGTGGCTCGAGCGTCTTTCTGTCCGCTTAACCCAATAGCTGTGCAGAGCTTCCGGCCCCCCAGCACAATCTCACATCGGATGCCCATGTCAGATAGTTTTGGCCATGATGGGCCAGCTCCTCGAACTCACGGTTCATGATGCCAGTCATGTACATGTGTATGAATGAAATAAAATAAGTTTACTTCAGGTAAACATGCATGGAAAATTTACTACAGGTAAATAAAGTGGTACAATAGGTTATCATAATCTTTCATAATTTTCTGTGAATTTTCTATAATTTTACTGCTAATTTCAGTGATTAAAAGCAATTTTCAGCAATTATAATTAACCAAAAAGAGTAAATAAATATAGAAAATACAGAGAATAATAATGGCAGAAATAAATAAGCTTCAAATGCTAAAAATAATTCAAAATTCGGATTCCTGAGGCCATTTTATGCAAGAAATATGAATTTTCAGTAAATTCTGTAATTCCGAAGGGTTTCTACGCAAAATTTCAGTTCAGAGAAAAATTCGCGCAATTTTTTGATTTACAGGGGGTTTTCTGCAAAATTTTGGACCCATGCGTAAATCTGAGGACCTACCGGCAATTTTCGGAATTACCGAGACCTTTCTGCAAGAATTCGAGACTTATATGTAATTTTAAGGGTTCATCTACAATTTCCAGAAACTATGAAGGCTTTTCTGCAAAAATCCCGCCCCTCACCCTAGTTGGGCCCCCCGTTTTTTTCTACCGCCCAGCCCATTGTCTTTTGGCCAGATTTGGCCCATCTCCCGCAGGCCCACCCGGCCGGATCAATAGGAGGGGCAGGCGTAGGGTTTCTCTACCCCTGTTCATGCGGGTGGCGGCGGCGGCATTGCAAGGCGCGCGCGAGACCGGCGGGCTACTAGCGGGAGACGGTGCGGCTGCGTGTGGAGCCAGCGGCGCACGGGACTCGGTGGTGGCACGGGGATGGCGAGCGACGCCGTGCGAGGCGAAGCGGCCGGCGGTAGGCGACGCTGTGCAGGGCAAAGCGGCCGGGCATGGCGGTGCAGAAGACCAAGCAGCGGCCAGCGCGCGTTCTGGCGCGGAAGACGAAGAGACGACCGGTCGCGCATGCGGGCGCGGAAGGTGAGGAGGTGGCCGGTTGCGCATGTGGGCGGGCCGGTGAGGCGGCGCTCATGGGGCCCAGGCGGCGCGCGCACGTCGGGTCACGCGTGCGGTTGTGAGAGCGGAGGCACCTGCGGCTGCGACTACGGGTCGAGCCCCTTCGGGCGGTGCACATGACGGTGAGAGGCTGGCCGCATGCGAGCGGTGGGGGCCGGCGGCTCCCCGGCGGTTTCAGGCCGGCATTGGCTTCTTTGTTTTTTTTCATGCAATGCTATGCAGATTCCAGCGCGAAACCGAAACAAAAAAGATAATTCCAGATTCTATTTCTCGTGCAGTGATCATGCAGAATCAAACAAAACCATGCAAAACTTTTCGTTTCCAATCTACGATGCAATCAACATCTACCCCATTTCGCAATCTACCGATCGAGATTGTGTCGGCGACTTCAGGTTTGCTCACGGTAGATTAGGGCGGATTTGCATCATTTCTAATCTATAGTGCAATCAACATCTACCCCGTTTCACAATCTACCGATCGGCATTGTGCCGGCGACTTCAAGTCTGCTCGCGGTAGATTAGGGTGGATTTGCACCGTAAAGATTCAATCTAGAACGCGAAAAGAAAATACAGATTCAAAGCGATCTAGAAAAATTCAATCTGTGCTTCGATGATTACCTTCGTTCACCAGAGCAAAGTCGTGCTGATAACGTGTTGAGGAACCGTCGCTGGCGACCAGTCCAAGCAATTCCTCTGATTAGAATAAGAACGAATCAATCACAGAATCACAGAACAATAGATTGAACACAGAGAGGTAGAGACAACTCCTAGTCTTTCTTTATTGCTTTCAATTGATTCAGGTGTACATAATGAACAGGTATAGGTCCCTATTTATAGCCTACGGTGGGGTGCCCATATTGGGCCAGGACTCCTGGTCCTGGCCCAGGTTTCTCAACACTACCGATGGTTTTCTAGTGCGTGGAATACGACGACATGCTAGCGTAAGATTCAAAGCGACGATAGATGGGATTCGGCAGTACTTCATCCTTCCAAAACTAGCCACCTCCTCACGCAAGCAACCAACTCCTTGATCTCATATTAGCATCGATGCTTTTTTTATTCAAAAAGCTCATGACACCATCAATCAATCTACAGCCGCCTCCTATCTTTTTTATACCCAAAAGCCTCAGCCATCTCGCACCCCTAATACAATACGATTAACCCTAATACAACTCATCTAATTGGACCTTTTTATCTTAACTAGATTTTTGGTCTACTACTTTTCAAAGGACCCAAAACCCTTTTGCCACACGGATTTTTCATACTTCTATCACATGTCGTAGCCTCCGGACTGCACCATCGTAGCTCCGACACGCACCAACAACCTTTGATCTCCATGCGCCCTAACTCGAGCACGACCGTCTCCTCTGACCTCCTTGACCCTTTGGACCATAATTTTACCCTAAGCCATCACCTGATCGTTGCTATAGACCACGATCACCTGCAAGTTATCCTGTATATTCAAAGACCAAACCAACATTTTTCCGCCACAAGTTCTTCCCAACTTGACCAACATTAGTCCACACACACTATACGCCTCGCATAACATTGATAAGCAATATTGTCAATTATTCATCATCATAAATTAACCATTGTCAATTATTCATAACTAAAATATCCTAGATCTAGCCACACGGTCTAACAATCTCTCCCTTGCTGAATACATTAACAACACCTCGACATAGCATGATGAATTAGTTTCAAATAGATATAAATGAAGAACTGAAGCCGAAAAAAGCATTTTAAGCCAAAAATCTCAAATCTCTTCTAAACCACTCCCCCTTAACACAAGAAAAGCAATTTTAGCAAATTTTAAATTTCTCCAATAGCCCTCCATTCTCTCCAATTTCTCCCCCTTTGGCAATGTAATCATCAAGAAACTTCAAAGAAAGAATAATTCAAAAAAGGAGCAATGAGAGTAAAAATAAAAAACTTTGTAGATTATCCAATTTACTGTGCATTAATTTAATCAAGCAACCAAGCTATATTTTTGAGTAGAACTATCTAGATCATATAAAGTCATATATTATATAACAATATCAAAATAAGGCTTTCAACATGATTAAGTAATTTATATCAATGACACACGTCTCAGCAATGACTAAACTAATTATAATGAGCACAATGAAATATCACAAGAAAAATTCAAAGCCTAAAAATGAAGCAAAATTTAAATCTAGATGAGTTAGCTATCTCATGTAACAACCTTACTCCACACTCAATTCTTAACATTTGGCACACTTATAGCATACTTCTTTTCATGATAGCATGCTTGTAGCATACTTCTTTTATATGGTGGCATGCTTGAAGCATACTTTTTTTTTATTTTGTTCACTTTTTGTGCCCCTTTTTTGTTTACCATGGCATGCTTAAAGCATACATCTTTTCAATTTTCTTTTTCTTATTTTTTTATTTTTTATAACATGCCAAATTGAGTGAACATAAAAATATTGCAATATGAAACATACGAGTCTCATAGCCAAGATTTAACATAAGATTCACAATCAAGCTAATCCTTTTCTATGAGCAACGAATAATACTATCTATAATCAATCTAGTCAAACATATTCCGTTATGTCATATGTTAGTTCAAGTGCAACAAATTAATTATAGAGAGTAAATATGATCAAAGCTACACAACATATGAGTAAATATGATAAAGAGAGCTCTACAACTCATTTAATTTTCAATGGCTTGGACTTGTTGATTTATTTGGCAAGTATAATCAACAAAGCTTCTGAAAATTTTATTTAAATAACAAGCTCCCCCTCAGAATAATTCCATTGAATGACATACCCCCAATTCACTCAGCAAACGAACAAAACGAGAAGTATCAAGCGGCTTAGTGAGAATATCAGCAATCTGAAAATTAGACTCAACAAAGTCTAGAATAACATCACTCTTTTTCACGTGGTCTCTTAGAAAGTAAAATCGTATATCAATATGTTTGGTCCTACAATGTTGCACTGGGTTTTTAGCAATATTAATAGCACTACTGTTATCACAATACAGTGGAACACTACTCAATTTTAACCCAGAATCCCTAAGTGTAGCAAAAATCCATAAACTTTGAGAACAACTGGCAGCAACAACTACATATTCAGCTTCAGCAGTGGAGTGTGCAACAGATGATTGTTTTCTAGAAGACCAAGAAACTAATGATGTGCCTAAAAAGTGACATGTACCAGAAGTACTCTTTCTATCAATCCTACAACCCGCAAAATCACTATCTGAATATGCACGCAGAGCAAGACAAGATGAAGAAGAATATACGAGTCCGAATTCTAAAGTCAATTGGAGTTACTTGAAAATTCTTTTCACGGCCTGACGATGGGATGCATGTGGTGAAGCTTGAAATCAAGCGCACAAACACACATCAAAATGTATGTCTGGCCTCGAAGTAGTAAGGTAAAGTAGGGACCCAATCATACTTTTGTATTCTTTCTGGTCCACCGCCCCACCTTCTTCATCTGGATCAAGAACAGTTGTAGATTTCATTGGTGTAGAAATAGGTTTACAGGTTCCCATATCAAAACACCTAAGCAGAAAAACGTGCCCTGCTTAGTCTTTTTTACTTGTAAACCCAAGAAGTAAATTAACTCCCCATCATACTCATCTCGAATTCCCTACTCATAGTATCTGAAAACTAGGAAACCAAAGCATGAGAAGAGCCATCAAAGATGATATCATCCACATAAATCTGAAAAAGTAATAGATCATTGCCATGCCTAAGCGAGAAAAGAGTTTTGTCTACCTTGCCAATTTGAAAATTATTCTTTAACAAGTATGACTTGAGCCTTTCATACCATGCTCTAGGAGCTTATTTCAAGACATACAATACTTTAGACAATTTGTAAACATGAATAGGAAATTTAGGATTTTCAAAACTAGGTGGTTGCTTAACATGACTTCCTCCTCAATAAAGCCATTAAGAAAGTCACTCTTAACATCCATTTGATACAATTTAAAACTTTCGATACAGCAAATGCTAAGAGAATTATAATAGCTTCTAATTTGACAACAGGAGCAAAAATTTCGCTAAAATCAAGACCTTCCACCTGAGTAAACCCCTGAGCAGCCAGTCTAGCCTTATTTCTAGCCACAACACCATTCTCACTTTATTTCTTTTTAAAAATCCATTTAGTTCCAATCACATTATGTCTATGAGGAGGTTCAACTAAGGTTCGGACTTTATTATGCTCAAAAGTTTTTAATTCTTCATGCATGGCATTGATCCAAGACTAATCAGATAAAGCATGACTTACATCATTGGGCTGAAAAGAGGCAACAAAAGCAGAATGAGCATGTGAGTCAAGAGAAGTAAACCTAGAACATGTTACCCTTTCTTGAATGTCACCAATCATCAGTTCTGGGGGATGGCGCCGCTGAATATGCAATGGTGCAGAAGGTTCTAAAGTAGCGCCAACATTATCAACCTCTTCTGCAGGTGATCCATCAATTGTTGGTGGCTCATCAGAGATAGCAGTGTCTCTAGCTAAAGTCGAAGTAGAAGTTGCAAGATCCTCAGCTAGTGCAAGTGGTGGTATGGGAGGAAAAACATCACCAAAGTCAAGATTTTCGAAAAAATCACCAAAGTCAAGATTTTTCTCTTCATCAATAAATATGCCTTTCTGACTCTCCCTGAACCAGTATACCTGAAATATCATGTCTAGTACCAGGACTAGCCTCATCAAAAGTAATATCGCAGGTCTCAACAACTTTGTTAGTTTCTAAGATGAGTACACGATAACCATGAGAGTGAGCAGGATAATAAAGAAAAATGCCATCTAAAGTTCTAGATTCAAATTTATCAAGATTACCATGTTTAAGAATAAAGCATGTATATCCAAATACTTTGAAGTGAGAACACTAAGCCTACGCCCAAATCTCAATTCATAATAAGTCTTGTGCAATGAGGCTATCAAAAATACTCTATTAGAAACATGACATGCAGTGGAAATAGTCTCAGCCCAAACTTCCTAGGAGTAGCATATTCATCAAGCATAGTCCTAGCCATCTCAACTAAGGTTCTATTTTTCCTCTCTACAACCTCATTCTGTTGTGGGACACGAGGGGAAGAAAATTAATGTTCTAAACCTTTTCAGAGCAAAAAGAAGCAAATGATGAATTCTTAAATTTAGTACCATTATCACTCCTTATAGCTTTTATAGTACCTGGTAATTAATTATTGAGTCTAAGATATAAATATTTAAAATATCCAGAAGTCTCATCCTTAGACACCATAAAATAAACCTAATAATATCTAGAGTAATCATCAACAATTACAAGAATATCTGGAGTGTACTTTCCTTTCGTTCATTTGATCATGAGAGTTGTAAACATGTGATTCACATTCATGAATGAAATCAACAAATATGAACATTGATCTCAACATCTCCAGTTTGACGTGTAGTCTGCTTGTTTGCTTGGTAAACAAATGAAAGAAACGAGTCAACCACTTCGATTCTGATTTTTGATCCTAAAGCAAAAGCTATGCATGTGCTCCTATTCCATCGGTTCTGCACGTTCACACAGAGAAGCTTCCATTTCCTCACTTCACATTTCAAGCGATAAAGCTCGTACTTTTCATACCATTTCATTCCTCAACCGCTAGTGCATGTTGAAGAAGAACGAGGTTGTGAAGTGTAAGAAGAGAATACACGAGTAAGGAATATACGTACAACGGGGATTAGGTGTTACATGACAGCCGGACATGGCACACAGGCTACAACAAGTCATGACACCGAATACACAACACCTACTAGCTGGGTACATAGGGGGGGTACAACTGGGAAGTGTGCGTGCACACCAAAAAGAGACTACCTAGACACACTACTGTCTAACCTACAATAGTCTACACCTCTGGGGATGGGGAGTGGTTCCGGCCACAGAAGATGCAATCTTCTGGGAAGCGGGAACAAGAACGGCTCCGACTAATGCTGGGAGACCGGGAGCGAGATCGACCGAGAAGGGCTCAATTCGTCGCTGGAGGAACGAGAGCGGGACGAACGACACCCCCTGCTGGACTCTCCGAGGGTGCTCAACGGCAGTGGGCGCACACTTTTGTGCGCCGTCAGCAGGGTGTGGGGTCCCTGGCGCTGAGCCAGTGCTGGTGCTAGTTCTGGAGCTAGCGCTGGAGCTGGCACTAGTGCTGGAGCTGGCACTGGTGCTGGAGCTAGTGCCTGCACCTGCACCGACGATGGCGGAGGCAGAGGGTAGGCTGCCCTGGCTCGAAGGCGCTCAAGCCCAGCCTCGGCAGCGAGCCTCTCGCGCTCTGCCGCCTGAAGGGCAATCTGGCAGCGGTTGAGATGGGCGTTGAGGACGTCCGAGTGATGTAGGCTTGCGGTCAGGAGAATACGCAGCTGGCCAATCTCCTGCAGGGCGTAGGCGTAGGTGACTAACATCGCCTACATCAGCTGGATCTGGTGAAATAGCCAGGGGTTATCAACCCTGGTGTCAAGGTGATCAGGGAGGAACTGCCCCTGGCAGGATGTGAGGGTAGTGGGAGAAAGGCGACTGTCACAGCCTCCCCTCGTGCACCTGGCCTAGGTGGGCTGCAGCAAGACGTGCCGCATCCTGGATGGCGTCGACGAGGTGCATCCGTGGAGGCTCCGCGCGGGTAGTGTAGGAGTGGAGCTCCCTGGTACCGTCCCGTGCACAGAGGAAGACCTCCATGGTCCACAAGTCCGTGTTCTGGATGCGGACTCTCCTGCCCCTGAAGATGGGCGGGCGGCTGTACCTGAGGTACTGCAGAAGCTGTCGCAGGATCTCAACGAACTCCCCGTCGTCTTCCCCATGGGAGAAGTGATCCCATGGACCAGCTGGTGGAGCTCCGGCCATCTAAAATTTTGAACACCAACAGGTTAGAACAGAGGAAAATACAAAAGAAAGTTTGGGTGAGTATAGAAACTAAGAGAGTTGAGTAAAGCAGTATTATGCTATATTTTGTAAAAGTCTTTCATAGTTTTTGTAAATAGGAGCCAGGCCTTAGGTCGTGACCAGTCTAGCTAAGGTTTCTACAGTCGTATGCTCTGATACCAGCTCTGTCGGACCCCAAGTTTACTAACCTGGAACCCTCTGTGAAAACACTGCACTATTCCCTGGATCAGTAGATAGTGCTCACAGATACAATGCTGCATCATTTCATACATGACAAAACCATACATTACAATACCAGAGTTTAAATAGACTGCATCGGGCCGGGGTTACAATAGGGCCGGCCAAATGTCTTACAATACATAAGAATAGAAGCGGAAGCGTACATATGCGGATAAGGCACAACTTGCCACAGGCAAGTGACTGGGTCCACTTAGGTGCCACCGCTATTAATCAGAGACCTGACTAATAATAGATGCACCCACAAAACTAGCCTGATCAACTAGGCTAAGGCGAGAGGCAAGACTACCGAAACCTATTCTAGTCTTCTCCACCTTCATTCCCTTCAGCGTCCTGGTCCTCGTAGTAGCCATAGTGCCCTTGATTCACGGCTTTTGAATGGGGTTTAAGAGCGAGGGTGAGCACACTTCAACGTGCTCCGCGAGCCAACACACAAAATGTCTATAATTACTGATGCAAGGTTAAACAAGGGTGGCTCGGGATCTTTTATTTGCTTAAAGCGACTTTTGGAATAATCGTAATTTAAAAGTCCCCATAACCTAGCATTTCACAAAACTTATGCTTAGATAGTTGAAAGTGTGCAATAATTTATAGTGGGGTAGGTTCCATCCACCGTTTACATGGTTCCATCCACCAATGCTTAATTTTGATTAGCAGGTTACCTCCACCTTATTACCAACACTAGAGTACATCCCTCCAGGGAAAATTACCAAAGCCAGGTTACGTCCACCTGACAGACTCTCATTCCCAACCTCAAAAGTTTTGAAATAGAACTAACTCGAGGAAGATTTCCATATTCGCCCTTGACCGTGGGCACGGCTATTCGAATAGTTTGTATACTCTGAAGAGACTGTGCATCTTTACCCACAAGTGACAATCAGCTCGATGGGCCCACATGATTCCTTGGACATGTAGGTCGAGAAGTTGTCACGAGGCCTTTACAATACCTCGCCCTCTAGCATATCACTCCTATGGGGTTGCTTCCATAGGTTGTGTGGGATGTCTACCATAGGTTAGCGCAGTCGGACTCCACTCTCCACATACGCTACCCTAGGCAACGTCACCTACATCCGGTGTCACGTTCCATGTGGGGCTTTTAATACCCACCTACACACGTTCTCCGTGAGATGACTAGAGAGTCTAGTAAATTATTCAGCCAAGCCTACATTATGCCAGCTTGCGGTTGCACTGTTGTACACGGAGGGGTCCACACAGGATTAAGTCCTTAATTTGTCTGGGCGGTTCATTCCACTAACCACAACCTTGTGTTACATCCACACCCACCATTCTTACCATCCGCCCAAACAGGTATAGCAGATTTTAGGGTTTTGAGAAGCATAACATAAGTTACCATAATTATTCAGACACGTACTTCCCGTGACTGCCCAAAACAAGTTCTCATGTTTATCAAGTGATGATTAGGGCAACTAGATCCCTGGACTCTAGACAGGACTAGCATGGCATTAATATGAGCTTAATTAGTGCTTAGCTCCCTTCTTCTCTGGTTCGTCCCAGCTGTGAGACCGGCAGTGGGGGAAGTCACGGCGGCGTGACGGTGTCGGCGAAACGGGCTACACAGCCACGAGCGCTCCTTGGGGAGAAGCGGATTGGCCGGAGTCGGTCTGGCAGTGACCGGCGGCGAGTGTGGCGGCGGCCGAAATAGGGGAAGTTGGGCGCCAGCGACTCAGGCCGTTGGAGCACGATTCCTCGGCTTGGGAGCAACTTTGGGCGTCACGGAGCTCACCTACAGCTTGAGCGGCTGCCGGGGTGGAGTAGGGCGGGCTGGCGGCGGCGGGGAAGTCGGCGACGCCGGCTCACTAGAGAGGGAGGCAGGGGTCGGCGAAGTGGGGACGGGGATCGCGGGGTCCAAGCGGTGCTCCGAAAGCAGGGAATCGACCCAGGGTGCGGTGGTTCACCGACTGGGACCTGGCGCCAGAGATAGGGAAGAGAGACGTCGCCAGCGGCCAGGAGGCGAAAGCGAGTGCGGGGGGAGAGGCTCAAGGGCCCTGGCATCGACCGGTGGCGCTTGGCGGCGAGGACTGCTGACGGTGCACCTGCGGCAGAGGAGGCGGCGAGTGGATTTTTCGAGTAAGCTTCGATGGGGGTGTGCGGTGAAGCATCGGTGCCTTTTATAAAGGCCGGGAAGAGTGATGAGACACCGGGGAGCAGAGCGGCATGGCACTGAGCGTGCGGGTGGCATCAGCGCCGTGCGGCCACAGTTCGAGCGCAACACCAGTGGCTTGTCGGGCGCCATTGAAGGCGAGGAGCAGGGCTTGGCCCAGCGGTCCAGCGTGGGGGCGGGACGGAAAACAAGGCGGCGACTGGACGTGCACAGGGGTGGCAGGGGAGCACTATGGCCGTGCACTAAGGGGGAAGGCGACAAGCGGCACGCACGGGCAGGGTGGGCGCTGAAGGCGAGGACGACGGCGTTGACAACGAGAGCGCCGACACTGATGGCGAGGTTATCGGCGCTGATGGCGAGGCTATCACCGCAATTACTCGCCGGCGCGGTTGGTGGCGGAAGGCGACGAGCGGCGGCAGAGACAAAGGGAGGAGGGGGGCGCTGCGGCCAGGAAGAAGAAGAGAGATGGACGGCTGGGATGGAATGGGGAAAGAGATGAGCGGCCAAAAATGACTAGAGGTTTTCAGTTTTAATCCTTTTTTTCTTCCCTTTCCTCTTTAAAAGATAAAAGCAACTCTTTTTTCTGAGATTTTCCTGATTTTGAAAGATAACTTTAAATCCTAGATTTTGAAAGGGGACTTTGAATTCTCTTTTAGGGATAAAGCAAGGTATTCATTTTAAAACATTTTTTACATTTTTTTAAATTTTCTTTTTGAGAGGCAAAAGGATAACCAAGCTGAGAATAAAGTCTTTCAAACTTTTAAACATAAGCTTGAAATTTGCATTAATACCAGGTTTTGAAAATGGGATGTTACACGTCTTCAACAATCACCTAAAAAAACAATAAAGTAAGGGTAAGTCTGAAGACTCAGCAAGTACAATGCAAGACAGTAAATAACACTTAGTTTCATTTAATCTCTCAAATCTTTTCATCAACCAATTATTACGCATTTGCACCACGAAGACCAGAGGAGGCAGAAGCCGGAGGGAGGCGACGGAGGAAGCTGAGAAGGCATAGGTCTGTTGAAAAACCTAAGTATGCACAGGAGTACTGAGTTAAGTTTTTGCCCTATATATAGAAGATCATTATCACAGACGATTTTAAAAAATAATTGTCTATGATAAGTAACAATACAAACACTTCCAACCAAAAATTGTCTGTGATACATAATTATCACAGATGATTCTTGTTAAGAACCATGTATGAATTATCACAGATGGTTCAGATTAAAACCATCTGTGACGAATGCAATTATCACAGACGGCTTGAGGTTGGAAGTGTCTGTAAATTATCATAGACGGTTCAGATTAAAAACTGTCTATAACATATCCCATTATCACGGACAGTTTATAATTGAAAGTGTCTATGGATTATCATACATGGTTCGGATAAACAACTGTCTGTGATGTCTGCAATTATCACAGACGATTAGTTTTTAAAAACCATCTGTGCTAACTCACAGATGGTTCTTAATAAGAAACCGTCTGCAATAATTATGTATCACAGACAGTTATAGCCATGGCCAGTAACATAGATAGTCATGCTTGTAAAACCGTTTGTGATAATTACAACACTGACGAATTTTAGGAAATCGTCTGTGATGAGACGCCCAGTATAGCTTTCTCTATACTAGTGTCACTTGGAGCGTTTTCTGGACTATATATTTGGGGGAATTTTTTTCAATTTTGTTGTTCACGACATCAGTCCATGTCTCCATTTTGCAGTCCATGTTGGAGCAACTGTGCTCAATGAATGACTACATTATGTAGTCCATGTTTATTTTCTAAATTTCTTTAAATCATGTAGCCTAGCTCATGGTATAGTTGGCTTTTATACCCGTAGGGGCATATTGCAGGTAGAGTTGAGCTACTGAAACATAGCTTGATACGGAGAATTGGTAATGGAAGCTTTCATATTCTTTTGGGTTGCGGTTGATAGCTTTTTGCTATGGCAGGTAGGTCAAATGAATAGTACCAACTGATAGAAGCCAAAGCAAAAGGCTGGCTGAAAAGTCAAAAAGAATGGAGCCTTTACTATGGCTGACGACTTTTGGCTGGTTGAAAGAAGTAGTTTTTAGAAGGAGGGACCAAGCAGTGGGAAAAGTAAGGGATAGATGTGTGAGCAAGACGGGAACAAGAAGAGTGAGGTGCGTGATGCGCCTGTAACTCCCTGCCCTATCCTCAGAGCGAGACAAGAGCAAGAGGAGTAGAAAAACTACTTCAGGAAGTGGATGCTTATATTGGCTTTTGGCTTCTCTAAACGTAAATCAGAAGTAAAAGCCAATGTAAATATACCCAAAGTAAGGATCTGTACATTGGTTTCTGGAACCCTCACCCTGGATGAAATGACCTAATTTTCCCATCTATTGGGGGGCAATTATGGCGTATTCAATCTTTTTTTTGTACATGTGATTTTATAATATGCTACCCATAACATAGTTCAGAGAAGGGAAAGACTGTAAGCACTAAAATTATTTGATAAAAAATAGTAGGATTTATTTTAAGTACACCTCTTTTAGAAAAGTTTACAAACCTTAAAAAAAGTAATTAATATTTTTTTGAGAGAAGAAAGTAATTAATATTAGATAATGGCAAATATATACCAACCTACAAAAAATAAATGAAATTGGAGATTAGATATAATTATAGACTTGAATATTATGTAGGGGTAATTTTTTATTTCACTTATTTTCTAGGTTATGCATATTTGCTCCCATCTAGTATTAACAACTTTGTTTGAAGATTCGTAAACCTTTTCATAAGAGGTGTACCAAAGCATAACCCAAAAATTAGTATACACATGCACTACTACAAAAAGGGTCATCACAGACGGTTCAAACTAAAAACTGTCTGTGATACTCACATCATAGACAGTTCTAGCTACCAACCATCTGTGATGGGAGAGTATCATAGATGGTTAGTATATAGAACCATCTATGATACTTTCCCATCACAGACGGTTGGCAGATAGAACTGTTTGTGATATGCGAGTATCACAGACGGTTTTTGGTTCGAGCCGTCTGTAATAGCCCGTATGTGATAGTCCTTCATAGACGGTTTATACCACAAAACCGTCTATGATATTTCATTCTGTACCTAAAATTTTTTATGTTTTTTGGCTAGCCTCAAGAAATGTTAGCTATGCCCTTTGAAAATAAGCAAATGCAGCAGTAAACACAACAACACATTTTATTTCCATTAAAATTAGAATTCACCATTACAGCATAATAAGACAACGAGCAGATTACCCATCTAACACAGCAAGAATATGGCAAGAACACATCTCTTAATCCTATGAACCCAACTCTTTAACATGGCAAGAACATAGAAGTAGCAAAGATCCTACCAGACAGTAGAAACTTAACCGCGCTGACGAGGCCTCTATGCCTAGGCCCTCTCACCCCTGATGCAGCGTGCGAGCTGGATGTCCTTGACCTCGCCGTCGTCGGCACCAACTTGAGTGTTGTCTTAGTGGCTAGCTGCTTCTGCGGTGCCTTGCTGCCCTATACTTGCGTGCCATCTACTTCATAAGGACATCAGGGTCGGGGTTGAGGAGGAGGACGGTAAGGAAGCTAGGGAGATTTTGAGCGCGGTGGAGGATGGGTTTGGGTGAGTATGTATAGGGGAGGGAGAAGCGGGAGTGAGAAATTTTTTTGTCAGAATGGGCGCGGGGACGAAGAGGTGGAGCTACAATCTGTGGGGTGAGGGTTGGTGGGTTTCTATTGGTTGAGATTTGGTTGGAGAGGATCGACAGGCCCAATGATCAGGGATACATAATTATCACAGACGGTTTGAACCACAAACTATCTGTGATATGTAATTATCACAAATTGTTTAAACCACAAACTATCTATGATACATAATTATTACAGACAGTTTGAACCACAAACCATCTGTGATATATAATTATTGAAGATAATATATATATATACCGGTGCAATGTAAATAGCTAGTCTCAAAAGATAAAAAAGCAAAGTTCTATATGGCTTATATATGCTCGTTTGAAAGGTTTCGATGAGATCTACAACTTTGTAGTTGAGGCAAACCCCAAATTTTGAATGGAAGATCAAAATTTTGATAAAAACAGAAACCAAAAACTTGCAACGAAAACTTGAGGCCAAAGATGGCTGATTTTAGGGGTCTTATAGGGCTATTAGCACAAGCAGGTCATTTTGTTTGGATTGGGCTCATCGTAGCTTTCCAACAAGTGCAAGATCATTGAAAACGGACACCGTATGCAAAAGTTATGGCTATTTTACTAAAGGTGTCTCGGAACAGAATCCTACTTGGACTCAGGCAAGAGATTACGAAATTTTTAGGGATTGCGAGGCGAGAAACATAACACAGATAGTTTTTAATACAAACCATCTGTGATAACTTCATTATCACAGATGGTTTGTAATACAACCGTCTGTGAAGTATCACAAACAGTTTTAATAAAAAATCGTCTGTGATATTTGGCATTATCACAGACGGTTTTTAGTAAGATCCGTTTGTGATACTTCACAGACGGTGCTCACCATGAACCGTCTATGATATTATCTCTTCACAGATGATTTTTAATGCTGGTAGCAACACAGACAATCTCTAAACCTAAATTGTCTATGATTGCATTTAACACTTACGGTTTTGGTGAACCGTCTGTGATGAGATGTCTAATATAAGCCTTTTTGTAATAGTGATGATTCCTAGAAAAAAGGTCATTTTCTAGAAATATCATTTGATTTATACAAATCATGATACAATAAAGTGACTACTACTTCTCCATCTTCCTCCTAGGAGACTCTGAATCTAGCGACAACAATATGATTTGCAATGATCATAACAGTGGGAAGTAGACTTTTTAAGGATCACCGTATATTTGGGAAGTAGACTTTTAAGGATGACTATGTGTAGATGTTCCACCTCACTAACGGTGTTCGTTTTTCTAGAGTACAATAAGGACGCACACCCACGCACACATGCCGACACCATACCTACACACATACACACACCCACGTGGGTGCACCCAATGTGCACACTTCTTGATAAAGCGGAGACCTAAAGCCTCACGGAGCGTGGACACGCGCTTTGACCACTAAACGTATTCACGTACGCATGTACTCTGAGGGACACTGCTCATATGAATAGTACCCTAAAAATGAGATGCTCTGGGTTCGAGTCTAGGCGGATGGACTGCACGCCGGTAGTCTTCACCATCGGAGCAAAGCTCGGCACTCACTAATAATGTTGTTGGCCCACAGGAAACACAAGGAAATAATTGTACACAACTCAGCTCGACGGTGATCTCTAGTAGGGGCTAGGGATGGAAACGGATCGGATACGATCAAATAGTCTCAAATATGAATATGAGTTCATATTTTTAAAATAAATGTGAATATGAATTCGAATATTCTCAAATATGAATTGAATGTCGTAATGGATATGAATTCGAATCGAACATGTACTTAATTCAGTCGAATATGAATATCCTCCTACAACTTCGATAACAAATCTTGGTAGAACAAATTTATAGAGGTTTTGCCAGGTTTTCACCGGTTTTTGACCGATTACCTGAACGATTACCGGTTTCAAACCACCCTAAGTCAAATTTCGAATCACAAAATTTGTTCGAGTTTTTTTGGGATTTCTGGTAACCGGATTTGTTACAAATAGGCATATGAAACAGATTGAATACGAATAGAATAGTTTTGAATATGAATATGAATATTCTTGAATACGAATGCGAATATGCATATTCTCAAATACTAATATGAATACGAATATTTTCAAATACAGATTTTGTTGACCACATTCATATTTTCTCGGATATGAATATCGGATCAAATGAATTATCTGTTATCATTTCCCACCCTTTAGTAGAGGCATTGCCGTCGTCAATGCAAGTCTAGCAGGCACCAAAACCCATGGTAAAGAAATCCAGTGACTGACTAACAAAGAAGAGAATGAATGGACAGAAGCAATCTATTATAATATTAAAGCAGAAGCAAAGAAACCACCATATTCATTCCAAAGAAAAAAGAGAAGAATTCACACTATAGATTTTGGTAGGTCCATATCATAACAGTGAAGATTACAAGAAACAATCCATGTCAAGTACAATATAGAAATAACGGAAATTCAGAATAAAAAATAAAATAGCAATTTGATTACTATACAAATTCCTCAATAAATACTTAAATAAATATAATTTAGAATAAAAATTAAACAAAATAGCAATTGAATTTGTACATGATCCCAAAAAAATAACTAAAATTTAGAATAAAAAATAAAATAAAATTGGTAATTTGATTTTAATACGAATTCCAAAATAAAATCCATAAATAACTGTAATTCAAAATAAAAATTAGCAACTATATTTGTATGCAAGTCAAAAAAGAATAATTCAAATTCGGAATAAAAAATAAAATAAAATTTGTAATTTAATTTCCATATAAATTCCAAAATAAAATCTATAAATAACTAAATTTTGGAATAAATTAAATAAAAGTTAGCAATTTGATTTGTAAATGAACTCTAACGATGGCGAGAAGATTCTCCATATTGTTTGGCAACGACTAAAGCAAACATGCTAGCAACAATGAAGATGGGAGGTCACACGCTTAGTGAGGAAGCCACAACATTGTGTTGGCCAACATCGAAGAAAAAGAACGACCAACACATATGAAGAAGACATTGAGCACATATAACATCATGATGTCTACCAACAACAGTGAACATGGGAGGTCATCGTAGTTATTGAGAAAGCCACAATGTTGAGTTGGCTAACGTTGAAGAAGAGGAACAATCGACACAAGTGAAGAGGACATTGTGTATATATAACATCATGCATATGTATATATGCATGCATCTGTACGAATAGAAGCATAAGCATACAGAAGCATAGGAGCATAGAGTTCGAAGTAGAGATGGCGCAACTGTATGAAATAAGTTCAGGGCCACAGGAGAGAACGTAATAGGTGTCCTCGGCAGGGATCAGGGACAGTTGTGTGTTTGATGTCATAACGGTTAGCATTAAGCAATAATTGAAGAAAATTACAAGATAACTATGTGGTAGAGTATTGCATTAGAAAGGGTACTGAGAAGGATCGATCAAGAATTAGGCTTACGGTTGAAGGTTGAAGTAGAAAAGCTGTGGCGGCGAGAAGAGATAGAAGACATACGTTTTGACGGGTAGGTGACGTGTGATGAAAGATAAGTTTAAGGTAAGTCGCCCATGGTGTATCGGTGTATACGTGAGTAAGGTACACTAATACCATATAAACTAATAATATAATTTACCGTACACATAATGAGCGTATTGATTGATATTAAATAGAGATAAATGTACGTGCATATATTTTAGAACAGAGTAACCAATAGAGGAAGAATATAACCATACAGCTACATTATTCATACATGATGGAAAGTGAATATATTTTTAAGAACCCCAACAATATATTATGCTAAATGATTTTCTTTCATCAAAACTCATATTTCAATTACGCTACTCAAATTGTATTTTCTTTTAAGTTTCTGTTGTCATTTCCATGATTATGATGTCTTAAAAATCTAAATAGCCTATAAGATACCTAACTATATTATGAAGCATCTAAATTATATGATTTGACACTACAAATCTTGAAACAAATTTTGCAGCGTAAATACATGGGCCACAATGCTAATTAAATATACAAGAAAACACAGAAGAGACCAAAGAAACGCCGGCGAAAACTCGGAAAACTGACGGCCCGAATTAGATAGTAGCCCAACACGTGTGTTTTTCGGTCTGGCTGAACAAAATGCTAGTAACCCAACTCGAAGAACCCCAGCGGCATCCCTCCGGTCTCCTCCGCCGACCAGCAGTGGAAGCGCAGTCAGCCAATCCATGCCTCTACCAAGCTGCGCCAGCAATCAAGCCGGCAGGCGCTGATAGCGGTTAAGAACTTAAGAAGATGGTTGATGGGCGAGTCCTATCCTCACCGCGCACAGCCGCACAGGCGGCGGCGCGTTCGGATGCCCTCGATGGCAGAGCCGAGGTCAAGAACTGGGGGTTTGGCGTCGAGGTAGAGATGCAATGCGGAGAGAGACAACATCGCCAAGGAGGTGACATGTTCTTTCTTGGTCCTTTTACGTTGCGTTGTTTCAGATTTGTTTGCTTAGGCTTAATGCTTCTTTTGTTTTTTATCCATTCCGTAAAAATCAAAATGTATAGTAGATCTTTTTTAGAGGAAAATATATATGTAGTAGATTGAATCACATATTCATGTAGATTGAATCACATATTCACATGAATGATGAATCTCGATGCAACGATATGTATAGAACAATCCATTACCGAGCTAACCTCATGTGTATTTCAGATACCGTAGGGCTTCATCTGTAACTATACAGAAAAAATTAGGGAATAATCCAAAGAACGCACAAAAGATCACTTCTATTATCAAAGTACCCCGGCCTATATATGTTAATTTGGTTTTCTTTAACACCCCGAACTCATTATCTGGTTTAATAACCTCTTCCATCCGGAATTTTTTTTCCTTCAAACAGATCAGATTCAAAATCCTATTCCCTCGAAAAAAAGATTCAAAATCCTAAATTCAAACTTAAGTAAAATAGTTTTGTTTTTGAATGCCCGATCTGGTCTGAGAATTCAAGGACAGGACATTTTCCATCCCTCCCCAGCCTCTCTACTTGCACGGACTTATAGGTTGAATCACACTTATCTTATTACTCTTATTGCAATTATTTGTTTAGAGTTTAGAGCAAAGTCCATTATCTGAAGACAATTACTGCAGTACTGAACTGAAGTACACACTGTGACACCACACAATACTTTCTCTCTAGCAAGAGAAATCAAGAGCTGAACAACGATAAAAAAGTGGCACCAATCATTGAGAACTGGCTGAAATACCTAACGGCTAACGTGGAAGTCCAAGCGATGACACATACTCTTGCTCTAGGCTTTCACAGTTTTGGCTCTGTTGATATGTTAAATTAGCCTTATCACCTGAATCAATAGCCAATGAATGACAATTATCATTAGCCCTTGCTGACATCAACGGTTGCATCTCTTCATCTTCTCCCGGAGCAAGGTCACGTTTGTTCAATCTTTTCAATCTCAAGGACTGCAATGCCATCTCCACTTGTTTCATAGTTGGTCTTTCTTCACCTCGAAGCCTTAAGCACATCTCCGCAAGAGAGGCAACACTCTTGATTTCTTCCTCAGTCGCTTCTTCGAGAACTTGAGCAGAAACTATCTCACTAATTGGCCTCCTTTTTGTCTCCCAGATGAAGTAATTGGACAAATTTTGCTTTGAACCTGACTCAGTTGCAAAAATAGGCTGCTTTCTAAGAAGCAGCTCTAAAAGTACCACACCGAAACTGTAGACATCACTCTTCTCATTTAGTTGCCCAGTATGGTAATATTCAGGATCTAAGTACCCAAATGTGCCTTGCACATTTGTAACAACATGAGTTTCATCAATAGGAACCAACCTTGAAGCACCAAAATCCGAAACTTTAGCAGTATAGTTAG
This sequence comes from Dendrocalamus latiflorus, assembly GCA_017311315.1. Taxonomy (NCBI): domain Eukaryota; kingdom Viridiplantae; phylum Streptophyta; class Magnoliopsida; order Poales; family Poaceae; genus Dendrocalamus; species Dendrocalamus latiflorus. Next base: position 30,202,126 of record CM029627.1, on the reverse strand, counting down.
CATCCAAGAGTATATTAGAGGACTTCACGTCACGATGGAATACTGATATTGAAGCTGCAGAATGGAGATAATGGAGAGCCCCCGCAGTTTCAATAGCGATCCTCACGCAATCATCCCAGGACAGAGAGAATCCATTATTTGATTCAGCATAAAGGTTTTGGAATAACGAACCATTGGGGATAAAATCATAAACTAATAAGGGGACCTCAGTTTCAAGGCAACATCCGAAGAGTTTCACAATATTCCGATGATTGATCTGAGAGAGAATTGCAACCTCATTAATGAATTGATTGACCTCACTATCCTCAATGACCTTGGACTTTTTTATGGCCACAACACGTTGGTCAGATAAAATGCCTTTATACACCATGCCATGTCCTCCACGCCCTAGGATGCGTGTGGCATCAAATTGATTGGTTGCCTTTTCTAGCTCTTCTAATGAGAAAATCTTTGTTTTGTCACTTGCATTTTGGTCAGACGATATTAGTTGTTCTAGGAGAAGGCCATGATTTTGCCGGAAGTACTTCCTTCTTGCTTGCTTTTGGGCATATCTTTTCCTTCTACGAAGGAGGAATATCACACTGAAGCTAAACAGTAGAATTCCGAAGCCACCACTGATAGCACCAATGATAATACCTACAATCATTGTATGCTCTGTAAGCAGCACTCTTTCTCGTGCTTATCATAGAAATAGCTAGAAGGTAAGCTTACCAAATAGAAGATTTGGCTTTGGACAACCATTACTTCCCAATCCTGTGATTTTATGGCACGGTCGGATATCTGCAAATAACCAATATCCTGGTAAGGCATACATTAAAGCAAATTCTGTAACTATTTTGTGTTACTTGGTAGATACACACTTGTGTTTGGGTGATACAACCTTTACAACCACTTGTGACATATGGATTTCCCTGGAAGCCATCGCGGCATTCGCAGCGGTAACCAATATAGCCTTGATCTGTTTGGACTAGTTTACACGTGCTGTTCGCACTAACACAGGCATAATTGGACATATTTTGCTTTGCCTCCTGACAGGTCAAATTGGCAACAGCCCATTGCAAATAATCTGATTGCCCATAATAAACGTAAAGACTTTCTCTCGACATGCTGTATACATATCCCTCTAGGTCATCAGTTACCGTGATTTTGATAAGCCCGTTGCCAACATCTATTTCAGTAACCAAGGTAGAACTGTCCAGTTGGAGGGTAGGTGGTGATGTCGTATTTGTGCAGTTGAGGTGAAATGATTCTCTTGCAAAACAAGCTTCTTCGAAGCCAAATGGAAATTCAACTGTGACGTTTCCACAATGTTTTGCACAGTTAGCCCTCTTTTGATTTGGATAATACCCTGCTTTAACCAAATAAATAGTCATAACTCAGGAGCATTAGAGTAAAATTTTCAAGCTTAATTCCAGAATTTTTTATTAAAGTAAAAGAAAATTAGACACCTGGCCAATAAAAGTGTATGCCACTCACAAATCTATTACAATATTAAAACGATTGAAAAGAAGCCATCATGTTCGATCTGAGAGGTTAAAAATTTTTACATTAATTAGAGAAAAAGATAAAGATCTACATCATATATTGTGGTGGGTCCAGATTAATCAAATATATATTAGAATCGTTACAGTTGTATAAAAAATACAACTTTATTTTAAATCATAAACATTATAGTTATATAACAAATACAAATCTGGTTTTAAATAAAAGCATACGTAATGTAGAAATTCGGCTAATTATCCTTGAAAGCAGGTCTTTGCAAAATTCTGTAGCAAAAGCTAGTTACATGACAATTTTTCACTGCCGGCCTGTCATCAATATTGTTGACTGTTTTGCAGCAAGCTTGAAACACCGCAGAGTCCAGCGCAACCCACTTTTGAACTTAATAAATTTGAAATAAAAATAATGTTACTGTAGCACATGCTGGCCATAAAAGTGAATGCGCTCTATTTACTGTTGGCCATAATGAGAAAGGACGCACCTTTCTCATGTAAGCATCCCTGGCGAACATAGGGATTTCCTGCGTAGCCTGGATTGCACCTGCAGTGGTACCCGAAAGAGCCGAAGCTGTCGTCCATGCACCTGCTGTTGCTGCTGACACAGGCATAGCTTGCGCTTTTCACAGCGCTGGTGCAGATGGGTTGATCCATAATACTCCACCTGAGGGCTGCATCGTTAGTTGCTACAGTGATCTCATCCCATAAGGAGCTTCTATTGGAGCGTGTTTCCAAACTGCCATTGCTATGCCGGACAAATCTAAGATGAAAAGAACGAAAAGCCTTACTCAGAATAGTGTGGCAACAGCCAGAGCCGTTACAACTCTGTCTAGCGACTGTCTCCAAAATATCTGCGCCACTGCAAGCTGATGTGCAAACCTTAACATTTGTATCTGAGTTGCGATCAACTAAGTATGCATCAAAATTGCAACCAGTGATATTTAGTATGGCGTATGAAAAAGTAAAAGCTCTACCCGGTACTGTCCAGGACATATTGTAAACATTAACACCGGATCTCATGGGGATGGTCTGGGACCAATTGATGAAAATCCTCGTGTCTTGGTAAGTTGACAGGGTATCATTGGTAATAATATCTTTGACAACCTGGCTGATGCCGTCATGTAAAAAGAGCTTGGGAGGCTGACTGGTGTCATTGCAAATAAGATTGAAGTCAGGGTCGCGGTAGAAGCCAGATCTACCGATGCCAAATGGATATTGGAAGGTTAGATCGCCACAACTCTGTTGGCAACCGGAAAGGGTGGCGGTGGAGGAAACCGTGCCATTATCCAGATCTTGGCTTCTCTGGACGCTGGACGCCTGCTGCACCATCTGTGTCCACAGTAGTGCAAGTGGGAGCACATAGAAGGTTGCGTCAGCCAGGAGGCCCATCTACACCACTAGTCTTCCACGCTTCAGAAACCTGTAAAAGTTTGCAAGTCCAGTGCAGGCATTTCTATGTGAAGATCAAGCTGTGACATATCAAAAAAGGATAGCTTTTAACAGCACATGACCTAGGAGGCACGGTTATCATATCATGCAGGGGCCACAGCCAGCATGACATAGTGCCTAATTCTCCTTGGTTGGGCCGCGTTAATTTTTATCCTCTAGTTGGTTTGTTCTCCTTTAGGTTGTTTTCATCTATTGGGGAGATTTCCATCTATTAGAGAGTTTGATTTTATTAGGATTTCACTAAATTGTTTTGTTACGAGTCTTCCTGTATATAAAGGAGGGCATGATTGTGTTCAAAATTAAGTAAAAGTATCTATAATCCCCCCTCTTCTACCTGGCTTCTGGACCCTTAACATTAGATGGGTTTGAATGGTGGTTTGCTAGGATTAACAAGTGAAATTCCTTGATGAACTGGCAAGTTGGCACAAAATAAACTTAATGTTCCCATTCTAAAATGGAGGTGATTCGGATATAGAAGGAAGGATGAAAAAAACAGCAGCAGATCCAAGGTGGTCCTTCTTGTTTAACCCTGTGATTGGAAGTTCATGATAGTAGGTAACTTTACCTGATTGCATGGTTGTGGATTTACTTGGACAAATAACAAAAGCATACCCCTCTTATAAAAAATGGATGGGATCCTAATGAGTACGGCAAAAGAGAGCTTATACCCTTTAGGCCCTGTTTGGAACAAAAGATTCTCGGAGAAAATTCCTTGCGTTAGTTTATGTCAAAGCTTTAGAAAGTGTATTTTCTGATCGTACATGTCGTCTTCTTGCCACTGTTAAAAATGTGCTTAAACATCAGTCAACTTTCAAGTTTTTGTTGTGCTGGTTCTAGAGACATGGTCTAGCTGATGATTTTATGAAGGGAAAATTCATTATGCAGTTTTGCGTGGAGGATATCCTGTAAGAACTATAAAAAGGTACAGTGATTTTCAAAATAGATTTTGAGAAATCTTGTTATAAGGTGAGGTGGCCTTTTCTCAAGAAAGTTTTAGAGATAAGAGGCTTCTCTGACTGGATCAGTAAAATTGTGAGTGGGAAAATTGCAAGGAGGCCTGTTGTGTCCTATGCCCTTTAATCTGGGAGCTGACATGGTAGTTCTGGTGTCTGGCTAAAGAACATAATAGAAATGGAGAGCTAATTCCACTTCTGCTGGAAAGATGCTCGTCCTTGCATCAATAGGTGAAATTGCGAATGGTTTTTTTTGTCTACGGAAGATTATTTGGTGTTCGGAGAAAGCAAGAAGTATGAAAACATTGATATGTTTCTTTCAACAGTTCTCAGGGTTTAATATTAACTCTCATGACATGATATTTGTTCTATAGGGGAAGCTCAACGAAGGCAAGAGTCGTATGAAGATTTGTTCTGCTGTAAAACTGGAAACTTCCATTCGAGCTCAACAATATTTGCTTGCTCTGTAAGTGGTTGTTTTCTCTTTTTTTATTCAAACTAAAAATATATATTCGAGGAAGCCTGGGAGAAAGAAATATATCGAAAAACATTTATGTGTGCACGCACCTTTCAGATTCATTAGTCTTTACTCTTTGCTTAGCAGGAGATGAAGTAGCTTCAGTGACTTCTATCGGAGATTGAAGCCTGGGAGAGCAGCAAACTCGATTTTCATTTTTGAAAGGCTTGATAAGAAGGTAATGAGTACGTAAATCAGTTCCTTTGTAGGAGATTCGTCTTGGGTCCTTATGGTGCACGCTAGGCTGTAAACAACGACATATCGCACAGAGCTAGTTTCTACTATTTATAAGCGAAAACAAAAAACCAAAGCCAAAAAACGCGGAACCACAGAATAATTTGTACAAACACGTAACAAACATGAGGTCCTCATGCGAGGTACAGATGCAGTCGGTGCCTTGTGGGCCTTTTCGACTTGTCACTCACCGAGGCAGTACATGTAAGATCGTCCATAGCAATTAAAGTAGAGTGAATGATAACTGTACATAGTACAACTTTCTTGTCGAAATTTGCTGTTTTTTATCGTTCAATCTGAAAAATATATTAGAACAAACAGCAAACACAAAAGATAGACAAAAGTAAATTCTTGGGTAGCACTGTGGAGAAACACTGTAGCAGCCGAAAATTGAAAACGTGGCTTTCGCTTGCTGCTTTGATCTCTTATATTTTCAAGTCTTTACGTGTGCCTCTCTCCTCTTTGATGTTGTCTGGTCTTGAGCCAAATAATACATGCATGCCAACGAGACAAAGACCAGAGATCACCAGAAACCTCTGTTCTTCAAGTCACGTCTCAGCCAAAAGCATCTTCTCACATGCCTAAAAGTCACAGCCCGCCCCAAAAACCGATCTATGGGCCTGTTTGATATGGCTATGACTTATGACTTTTAGCTAAATTTTTTGAATTTTAGTTGTTTGTGACAAAGATTACAGAGAGAGTGATACTCGCTTGTGATTTTGGTTGATATAGATGTTAGGCTTTTAATGTGTTCTATAATTAATTTGTAGACCCCGTCTTGAGAAAATACTTCGTTTAAAAATTAGGTACTGTAACAAAAATCAAAGCCGCTTTTAAAAGCCGTTAAGAACAGGCCCTCAAACTCCACGCAAAAACTATTTGGCCTCCCCTGCATGCTGCCGCCGTATCTACATATATAGCAGCAGCAGCTACCCCGTATCTAAGTCCCTCTTTTTTAATCTACTCAGAACCCTAATACAACTCGTTTAACTGGACCTTTTTATCTTAATCAGGCTTTTTGGCCCAATACTTTTTAAGGAACCCGAAATCCTTCCAAAATACAGGTTTTTCTAAAATTCCAACTTTTTTAACTCGTCACGTGTTGAAACCTCTAGGACCGTACCTCCTGTAGCTTCTCCACGTATTATCCACCTTTTATCTCCACGTGCTCCACTGTGAACCCGACCACCTCGTGATATCCTCAACCGCTTGGACCTCAGATTTCCCCTCCTAGTCTCGGTCTTCCTCATCACCGACCATGATCGTCTCTACACCCAACATGCACATGCAAAGACCAAAGAACATTTGTCCGGCACAAGTTCTCTCCAACTTGACCAACATTAATCCACACACACGCAACACACCACAAGTAATATCACAACCAATGTTGTCAATTATTCATCACCAAAATTCTAAACCTAGCCATACGGTCTAACAATCTCCTCCTTTATGAATACATTGACAACACCTTAAGATAGCATGAAAAATTAGCTTTAAATAAATATAAGTGAAGAACTGAATCCGAAAAAGCATTTTAAGCCACACATTAAAATCTCTTCAAAAACTAGATAGCATGAAGAATTAGATTCAAACAAATATAAGTGAAAAACTGAAGTCGAAAAAGCATTTTAAGCCACACATTAAAATCTCTTCAAAAACTCTCCCCCTCAACACAAGAGAAGCAATTTTAGCAAATTTCTTCAATTTCTCTCCGTTCTCTCCAATTTCTCCCCTTTGGCAATGTAATCATCCAAAAGCTTCAAAAAAAGAATACTTCTAAGAAGAAGTAATGAGAATAAAATTCTAGAAGCTTTGTAAATTATTCAAGTCACTACGTATTGTTTTAATGAAGTAACCAAGCCATGTTTTTTAGTAGAGCTATCTAAATCATATAAAGTCATATATCATATAGCAATATCAAAACAAAGTTTTCAGTATGATTAAGCAATTTATATCAATGACAACCATCTCAACAATGACCAAATCAATTATAGAGAGCACAATGAGATGTCACAACGAAAAGTCAAAGCCTAAAAGTGAAGCAAACTTTTAATCTAGACGAGCTAGCTGCAGTCTCATATAACAACATATTGCTCCACATTCAATTCTTACGCATGTAGCATGCTTGCAGCATATGTCTTTTCATAATAGCTTACTTTTTTTAAATGTTGGCATGCTTGAAGCAAACTTTTTTTATGTTGTGCACTTTTTGTGCCACCTTTTTCTTGTTTACCAATGCATGCTTGGAGCATACATCTTTTTAAATGGCTCTCTCTCATTTTTTTTATAACATGCCAAATTGAATGATCATAATAAGATTGCAATACGAAACATGTGAGCCTCATAGCCAAGATTTAAAATAAGACTCACAATTAAGCTAATCTTTTTCGATTAACATCGTAAAGCACCATTTATAATCAATCTAGTCAAAATATTCCGCCATATCATATTTTAGTTCAAGTGCAACAAATTAATTATAACCAGTCATGATCAAAGCTATACACAATATGAGTAAATATGATAAAGAGAGATCTACAATCATTTAATTTCAATGGCTTGGACTTGTCAATTTATTTGACAAGTATAATAAACAAAACCTCCTAAATTTTTAAACATCAAACCCCCCTTAGAATAATCCTATAGGATAAAGCACACCCAACTCACTTCGCAAAAAGAGCAAAACGTGAAGAATCAAGTGGTTTTGAAAGAATATCAGCAAACTGAGAATCCAACTCAATAAGATGTAAGACTACATCACCTTTTCCACATGGTCTCTCAAAAAGTGGAATCTCTTGGAAGTCATCAAAGGAGTGAAGAATTATCAAGTGTTCCAACTAAGCAATGACGTAAAAGATTAGAACCCACTCAAGCTCATGTTCTTCATCCTTATCAGTTGTTCTTACATCACAGGAAATATCGGTCTCACAACATTGGGGTTACTGAAATAAGATTTAGGAATCCAGTACTGTGACACGACGTGGAGAAACAGGAACAAATCTAGAACCAAAATCATGAGCTTGTGGGTGATCAAAATGCCAAAAAGAATGTGACTTATTTAAATTATATACAAATCCAGTACATGAAGCAAATTTGAAGTCATCACAAAAGCTTTCCACAAACCTAGGTTTCGCATTTGTTCTAGGGATAAAAGAGGTTGCACGTTTTTGTCTTAAAACATTCAATCTTTCCTTCTTCTCTTTCTTAGCACGCCTCAAACAAAATTCATACAAGTGTCCATCTCTTCAACAGTAGGTGCAATGAAATTTAACACAACCTGAGTTCTTTTGAGATGATGAGCTAGCACCTACATTATTATTCGATGAACTTTGCACAAAGCCAGTAGATTTGAACACAGTTTATTTTGGTTTAGATTTTACTTCAATCTTTCCAGATTCAAGAAACTTAACAACCGTAGGAGGATTATTCTTAGCATGCTCAACAAAATTAAATCCTAGACCATGATTTTTCACATTTGTTTTGACTTGTCTAGAATCATATTTAAAATTTTCTTGCCAAAAGAAAATCTCTCTAAAGTGTCCTTAAGATACTCATTTTCTTTAGCCAATAAGGAACAAGAAGTGCACTTAACCAGTTCATTCGTTAAATTCTTGGAAGCAGTAGATTGAGTCAATTTTTAATTTTCAGCGAAATCATTCAATTGCTTAGTCAAAGCATCAATTTCAATATTTAACTTACGACAATTTGAGCAGGGCATGTTCTCATGATAAAGCATTTGTTGAATAGATTCCTGGGATGCATTAAATCTAGCTTCTAGTAATTCATACTTAAAATAGGCTTTAGAAGGATTAAACTTGAACTTTTCAATTTCATTATTAGCAAATTTCAATTTTTCATCACAAGAGTCATGTGTCAATTTTAATTCATCAAATTTATCAGTTATATCGCTAAGTTAAATCAAGTTTGATGCGTTAATATATCTAGTAGGCTCCAACTCTGAATGTAATACTTGATAAGACTCACATGATTCATCATCAGGAATTAAATCTCTAAGTCTATTAATTTTAGAATTTAAACTTTCAACAACACAATTATTTTTTTTCAATTTCTGTTGTCTTTCTTAATTCAATAGCAAGTGTAATCAAACCATCTTCAAGCTCGTCATATGATGGTCTTATTTCATCAGGATCACTGTTGTCATCATCATTGTTGTTTCCTGTCATGAAGCACATACCTGTGAAGTCATCGTTGTTCTTCTTCTTACCTTTAGCATCATCGTCATTGTGGTTGTCGTCGTCGCAACTCTCATCTTCCACATCGCACAAATCAAGATGCTCAATAGCCGATATGATCTTTCCAATAAACTTACGATGGAAATTGCTACCCTTGGTGTTGTTGTTTTTGGATAGCCGGTGACGATAGTTCTTATCTTCCTTGATCACCTTCCTCTTGAGTTTGGGACAATCCATCTTAATGTGGCCTGGCTCGCCGCACTCATAGCACCTGATCGGATCTGACACGCCACCTCGCTTCTGCATCCTCACGTTGTTGAGTGCCTTGTATACCTATGATGAGATCAACACCAACTCTTCTTCAGGAAACTGCTCAAACTGTTCCTCTGAAAAAGAAAATAAAGCAGATAAAGAAACACAATACAAAGCACTCAAAGAAGTAACTTGCACTAGGTTAGTCACCAGTGTTAAAGGTGAAGATTTATCAATCTTAGATGGCAAAGCTTCCATCTCATAGGTTTTCAATCTAGAATAAAGATCATCCATAGTTAAAGTATCTAGATAGACAATTTGATTCATAGTTGTGATAATCATCAACCACTCAGAGCCTAAAGATCTCAAAATTTTAGTTGCATTATCTTCATCAGCAGGAATAACATTAACACCGCGCAAATTTCTCAATTTTTTCTCCAAATGATCAAAGAGATCATCAATGGATTCACCAATCTTCAGAGCAAAATCAGAATATTCTTTTTGATAAAAATTTTTATGCACTTTTTTTTATTTTAGTTGTTCCTTCATGATAATGGCAAAAAGTTTTCCATATTGAGCAGAATTAATATGAGCTACATGATCAAACTCTTTGCGAGAAATTTCTTAAAATAGCAAGTTACGAGTTTGAACATTTAAATCAATATCTGCTTTATTTAAATTAGTAACAGTAGCAGGAACCTCATATGATGTAGAATTTTTTTCCAAACATCACTACCTTGAGTCTCAATATAAACTTGCATACGACATTTCCAAAAATCAAAGTCAGTACCATCTAGCATAGGAGGACGGTTCATATACCTCTCGGACGTCATAGCAACTTGCTCTGATACCACTTGTAGGATCATCGATGGCAATTAGAGAAGCATGAATGATTGCAGTGCATAGTGGAACTTTCTCTTCGAAATCTGCTGTTTTTTATTGTTCAACTTGGAAAACAGATTAGAACAAACAGCAAACACAAAATATGGACAGAAGTAAATTCTTAGGTTACTGTAGCTGGTACTGTTCTGTACCGTGGAGAAACACTGTAGCACCCAAAAATTGAAAACGTGGCTTTCGCTTGCTGCTCTGATCTCTGTTATTTTCAAGTCTGCGCGTGTGCCTCTCTCCTCTCTGATCTTATTTGGTCTTGAGCAAAATCATGCATGCATGCCAACGACACAAGGACCAGAGATGACCAGAAACCTCTGTTCTTCAAGTCACGTCTCAGCCAAAAGCATCTCCTCACATGCCCAAAAGTCATGCCCAGCCCCAAAAACCGATACAAACTCCACGCAAAATTCGAGAAATCCTGGGAGAAAGGCAAAGAACAGAATGGGCACATATAAAAAAGAAAAGCAAGAGCTCTTTAGGGTTGCTAAAGAGCTGGATAAAAGAGCTGAAACGCATTGCCTTAGTCAGCAAGAGATGGACGTAAAGCAATGTGTTAAAGAAAGGCTAGCAAATTTGCTTAGGGAAGAGGAGATTAAGTGGTTTCAGAGGGCTAAATCTATAGATTTACTTCAAGGGGATAGTAACACTAAATATTTTCAGTTGGTGGCTAATGGTAAGCGAAGAAAGACTAGGATTTTTAGACTTGAGGAGGATGAAGGAGTGATTGAGGGGGAGGAGAATGTTAAGAAATACATTACAAGATATTATAAAGGGCTATTTGGCTCAACGCAGGGAAGTGTATTTTCTCTTGATGAGCTTCAAAGAGATGATATAATTCAGGTAACAGAGAATGAAAATGAATCTCTAATTGACAATTTTACTGAAAAAGAGGTAAGGGAAGCTATTTTTCAGATGAAACACAATAAAGCCCCAGGGCCGGATGGATTTCCAGTGGAGTTTTATCAAGTGTTTTGGAGTCTAATCAAGCATGACCTAATGGCCATGTTTAATGATTTCCATGACGGGAGCCTACCCATTTTTAGTTCGAATTTTGGGATTATATCCCTTTTACCTAAACTAAAGGAGGTCAAACAAATTCAACATTATAGGCCAATTTGCATGCTTAACGTAAGTTTTAAAATATTTACAAAGGTGTTGGCCAATAGAGTAACTGGTATAGCAAACAGGGTTGTTAGGCCTTCGCAGACGGCATTTTTGCCAGGAAGAAACATTATGGAAGGAATAGTAGTTTTGCATGAAACGATTCATGGGTTACGAAAAGAGAAAAAGAGTGGGCTCATTCTCAAAATAGATTTTGAGAAGGCTTACGACAGGGTTGATTGGTCATTCCTACAACAAGCTTTGAGAATGAAAGGTTTTTCTCCAAGATGGTGTAAGTGGATTGAGACAATTGTTAGTAAGGGAAGTGTGGGGGTGAAAGTGAATGATGAGATTGGACATTACTTCCAAACTAGGAAAGGATTAAGGCAAGGAGATCCTCTTTCTCCGATCCTTTTCAATCTAGTAGCGGATATGTTGGGCACTCTTATTTCTAGAGCAAAAGCCAACGGGCAGTTTAGGGGTGTGGTACCGAGTCTGGTGGAAGATGGACTTTCGATTTTACAATATGCGGATGATACTATACTTTTTATGGAGGATGATTTAGAGGAGGCAAAGAACCTGAAATTAGTACTATGTACTTTTGAGAAGTTGTCAGGTCTCAAGATCAATTTTCATAAGAGTGAGCTCTTTTGTTTTGAGGCTGCTAAGGAAAAGAGTTTAGACTATGTGGAGTTGTTCGGGTGTAAGGAGGGAATTTTTCCCGTTAAATATCTTGTAATTCCTATGCACTACCGCAAGATTCTGAATAAGGATTGGAAGTTAGTTGAAGAGAGGTTCCTAAAAAAACTGAGTAGTTGGAAAGGTAAAATGTTATCGGTGGGGGGTAGGCTAGTATTGATCAACTCAGTGCTATCTAGTCTCCCTATGTTTATGATGTCTTTTTTAGCAATTCCTAAAGGAGTCCTTAAAAGACTGGATTACTACAGATCTAGGTTTTTTTGGCAATGTGATGAACATAAAAAGAAATATAGGCTTGCTAGATGGAGCATACTTTGTAAACCTAAGTGCATGGGAGGCCTGGGTATTTTAAATTTGGAAGCTCAAAATCAATGTCTTCTTAGCAAGTGGTTGTTTAAGCTCATGAATGAAGATGGTCTTTGGCAAAGTTTGCTTAAAAGAAAGTACTTGAAGAATAAAACGTTGTCACAAGTGCAAAAGAAACCAGGGGATTCGCAGTTCTGGGCTGGGCTTTTAGATGTAAAAGACCAGTTCTTGGCAAGGGGCAGGTTCAAAGTCAATAATGGTCATCAAACTAGATTTTGGGAAGACCTTTGGTTAGGAAAAGAGTCGTTAATGGATAAATACCCCTTGTTGTATAGAATCGTTAGAAAGAAAAATGCCACAGTTTCACAAATACTAAGTACGACCCCTTTGAATGTTTCGTTTAGACGAGCTTTGAATGGGGAGAAACTGGGGGCTTGGCTTGAGCTGGTTTCTTTGATAGTGTCGATTTCCTTGAATGGAAATAAGGATGTCTTTGTTTGGAATTTACATAAGAATGGTTCCTTTTCCGTTCAATCTTTATACAAAGATATTATGAAAAGAGAAGGGCTACCAGAAAAAAATGTTTTTTGGAAGACTAAGTTACCTCTCAAGATTAATGTCTTTCTTTGGTATTTGAAGAAGGGAGTGATTTTAACTAAGGACAATTTGGTTAAAAGGCATTGGGATGGATGCACTACATGTTGTTTTTGTAGCTCTGAGGAGACAATTCAACACCTTTTTTTATTGCCATGTGGCAAGGTCCATTTGGAATGCAGTCATGATTGTTTTTAACTTTCAACCACCCAGTAGTGTATCTCGTTGTACTCGATCAGTCCAGACTCCCAACATCGTCCTAAAGCCGCAATGGCACTTCGGGCGCTCATGCCACTCCGGCACTCCAAATGGGTCGGACCTCCAGGAAGACATTGTTGTATAGTAGTATTGTGATGCCTTGAGGAGGAGATGTGGTATGGAAGACATAGTAGGGAGGCCTTTATGTAGGCAGGTTATCTGGTGCAGTGAGCATAGTCCATGGAGAGGATATTTTCGCTTTTCCTGGATTCCAGTGTAGCAATAAATGACCCTATGTAGGCTTTTCAGAGACTATAGTCTCCTAATTGCAGTGTAGCCTTTTCAGAGATTGGACCATTCAAAGCCTAGAAAGCTAAAGATCTACGCCCCTATATGTGTACAGGCCTACAGGCCTACTCCTGTAAAGGCTAAAGACCTACGCCCCTATATGTGTACAGGCCTACAGGCCTACTCCTGTAAAGGCTAAAGACCTACGCCCTATATGTGTACAGGCTAAAGGCCTACTCCGTCACTGCGCAAAGCTGGCATATGCTGCCTCGTTTTGTCATGTCACTGAGCAAAATCTGAACTCTTTTGTCATGTCACTGAGCAAAGCTGCCCTGTTTTGTCATCTCACTGAGGAAAAGCTGACCTCTTGTGTCATGTCCCTGAGCAAAGCAGGGGCGTGTTGTCATGTCCCTGAGCAAAAGCCTCTTTTTTTGGTGGTCACTGCATTAAGCTGCCCTGTTGGCTATAAGTAGCAGGGTTGGGGTCTCATGACATTGTGAATCGAACAAAGTAGTACCCTCTCTTTCGTGGTGAAACATACCATGTCTGAAGTCGAGGGGCCAGTGGGATTTGGGTCACCGAAGGACGACATTCCCTTAGAAACGAGGGATATGTTCGGTCCGCAGTACCGATTGATACCAAGCCGGCGTGCTCAACCACCGTGGCCGAAATGCAGACACAATGAGTACGCGGTCGTCCAGATCTTGGATTCCCCGAACGATGGCGGGCGACGTTTCTTCCGATGCTCACGCTCCGGGGTACAAATTAGTAATGTTACATTTTGTATTGCTTATGGACCCTCGAAGTTTACCGTCATTTTTTGTGCAGATGGCCAAATGCGACTTCTCCCACTGGATCGACCCTCCTCACGAACGGTATGTTGATCGTTATGTGGGTACATTATGGGCTCGAATATGGGACTTGGAGTACCGAATGGAGAATCTCACTGAGGAGAATAACGACCTCCGCGAACAGATGCAACGCGAGAGGGGCAACGAGGAGGTCGTGAATATAGGAAGCTCTTATGATCCCACATGTTGCTGCGCGAACCCGAGCTGCATATGTGCATGCCACTACCACGATGGACAACCACGTCCGAGGCGACCCCCTCAGCATTTCTCCATGTGGGTGCCACGTGGCTCGTTTGGCATGTAGGTAAGAAGGTGTATGGTTGTGTTGTGTTTTAGTTGTTGTGTTCGTTGGTGTGTTGATGGCTGTAGTACTTGGTTTTGTTGTCATTTTTTGGTACCCTCCATGTTTACCGTCGTTGCTGTGTTGATGGTTGTAGTACTTGCTATATTTTATGTACGTGCAATCTATGTGTTGTTTCGTGTTGTGACTGGGCAAAGCTGTTTTATTTTAGGTCGTTTGCCTTTTCAGCCGATTGTGCTTTTTCAGGAAGCATAAATTCATTGCAGGAATTATAGAACAACAAAGTACAGACTACGGATTCGAACACAAATATCACATGAATATAACATATACACATACATACAAACAAGTAGCTCATTACAACACGACCCACAAGCCTACACATAAATATCACTGCCTTCTAGCCTTACCCTTACCCTTACCAAGGGCGTCGGTGCCTGGAGTGTAACGGCTAGGCTCCCGGCGGCGTCTGCGTGGTACAGGCTGTGAAGGCTGAGTCTCAGGAGCGCCTACGAGCTGAGACGGGCCTATCTCATCGTAAGTCTGCTGCTCCACCTCGTCGTCGTCCTCACCCCCCTCGTCAGGGAAAGTGTCGCTCGTGGGGGATGAGCTCTGTGCCGTGTAAGACCCTCGCCGCGTCGGGTCTGAAAGTCGTGTCGTAGGCACGTCTACGTCCCTCCCCGCGCCGGTGCTGCACCCACAACGACTAGCCGCACGACGTAGCCGACCTGCTAGCCTCTGTCATCCAACATTTTGTTAACCAACAAGATACGAAGATATTACGTACTATTTTTGTAAGTGGCTTTGTCGAAGCATACCTCTAGGAAGGTAAGCATCCGGGCGTCGCCGACTGTCCTGGAGAAATGCTCTATGTCCTGTACGGACTGCTTCAGGGTGTTGCCCTGCAAATAAGCAAAATAATGGATAATTTACTATATGTAGTGATATTTACTATCCTGAGTCCATTGGCCCTTAAGCTTGGACCGCGTCGCACGCTGGTACCAAACTTGGTACCGCCGGAAGTTCTCGTTGCTGTGCGGCTCGTCGTTGTCGTCCACGTGGTCCTGAAAGTGTGCCCACTCCTCAACGTACACGTGGTGGTGCTGCTCGAAATCTGTGACCTTCTTCTGTCGCCGACGATCAAATCTGCATGTCACGTAAACCAAACGTTAAAAATAGAAAAAGCTCTGTGCAATTGGATTCCAAGGTTAGAATTGAAATTGCATGCCACTTACTTGTGCAAGGCCACAGACGTGGAGAACTGCGCTACTGGCCACATCTGCCTCATACCAAACTGGCGTGCAACTCTATGTGGCAGGTGATACTCAACAGCATAGAAACAGATAAGAGGGCACCTCTTCCTGTAGAGGGCCTCGTCTATGCGGCATAGTGCGCTAAACTGAATGGCCTGCACCTCCGGCTCGGCGTACGGCTCCCACTTAACCTGCATTGAAACAATTTAACGTTTAAGGTCATATACTAACAAATGAAAATCACGAAACCAAATGGAATTAACTTACACTGGAGGCCGTGAGCGCATCTAGCTCGTTCGTGTACTCTAGGTAGGCCCTCTTCGTCCGGGCAAAGGGCACTGAGACCTGGTCCCAAAGATATGCAAGTGTCGGACGTCGACGAGGAGGAACCTCTGCGAACCACGGACGAGGAGGCGAAACTGTGGGACGACCAACTGGTAGACGACACCACATCCACAGCTGGAGGAGGTAGAGGCAACCACCTACTGTCGCGTTCGGCGAACTCCGACGACACGCCTCGCAGAGGTGGCGGTAAAGGAACGCCAACACCCCGGAAGCCCAGCTGTACTGCCCCGCCGTGTCCCAGTCGGTGAGGCAGTGGATGTACATCCACGACGCGCTGCTTTGCCAGTCGGTGAGGCAGTGGACCCATCTTCCCAGTCCCCATATATCATCTTCCAGATGCGTTGCTTTGCCCTCCATGCTTTTCCATACCTTATCTCGTATCCAAATTTCTCCTTAACAATCCCAGCAAGCGTCTTCACCTTCATATTGGGTTCTCCCTTTACTATGTGACACAGTGACTTGGCAATAATGGTAGAGGTCAACTGCCGATGCTTCTGTTTGAGCTCTGCTTCGGCACAAGTGTGTGGGCCAACGATTCTTGTGATCTTGAACTTTCCCGTGTCCTTCTGTTTCCTAGCACAAACCCTCCATTCACATGTTTCCTTCTCGCACACAACTGTGTACCTCCGCTCCACATAAGAATGCCTCACCTTGAATGGCCTTTTACGAATCACTGAATACTCCTGCAGCCACCTTCTCAATGCAGACAAGTCCTCAAACATCATGCCCTTCTCAATTGTCATGCTTGAACCGGCCTCAGGAGCATCTAGCAGCTCGTCATCCCTTCCTTCTGCATAAGCCCCATGAGAATGCCTAAGATCGCTGAATTCATGAACTGATGGATCCCGGCCAGGGCAATAACGCCTGATCAGCTCAATATCACTTTCGGTCAGCTCTCCCCAAGGGCGGTCATCGTCAGAATCAACGGCCCTTGCGATCTCGTAAGGCTGCAGATCATCCACAATTTGAACATCCACACTGTTGGAGTCCCTACAGACTTCCCAAACGTTGCCAGATGGAGCAACGGGAGGAACACCAACATTATCAGGAATGTCTCCTGCATCATAAGCACGAAAACGGTGGGATTGAGACAAAAAAACAGCAATGACGGGAAAAGGCTAAAGTGTGGCTCGACACTTACTGGGATGATCCTGAGGGGCCGCCACAACATCATCAGTCCGACATTCAACTCGAACTGGTTGAGAAATCTGAACCTCGTTCGGGGCAGATAGAGCATCGGGCACCTCAGGCACTTCTTCCACATCCACCGCAAGATCCGGTAACGGAGGGTCAAAGGGTGCCTGATCACCTAGTTCTGGTGAATAACCGTGAGTGGTGGGATCAATGGACACCTTCCGCACAACAACGTCCAAACATTTTAACTCATTCCTCATAACCAATTTGACATATTCGTCCCACTCATCCTCTGAACCAATTAAGATCAACCGCCTGAGAATTGTGTCTTTCGAACCAAAGTGAAGTAACCCCTCAACTGTGATGCTCTCCTCGTTTGCATGACAATGTAGCTTCTCCCGAGCCCTAGCAACCAACTCACTAAACGACGGCCGATCACCGAATATCAGAGGCACCCTTTGCATTTCAACAAATTGAACATTTCCATAATCATCACTTGTCACACTGCCTCCATGATATAGGGTCACTAGGTTGTCCATCTAGTTCATATACAAAACCAAAATTAATACCTTTAAGCGAATTTTTGGATAAATCACATGCATACTTGTTTAAGCAATAAAATATCTAAATGAACCCTTTCCCATTCAAACATCTATATAGTCACATGAGATTTTTATTTAATAGCATACTTGTCTAAATGAACCCTTTCCAGACGACATGAGATTTTTATATAGTCACATGACATTTTTATTTAATAGCATACATTGTCTTTTTTTGAAGTCAAACACATGCAGACGACAGACGACAGACAGATGCCCAGGCCAACAAATTAGGTCCGTGCACGTTCGATTACGAATGATTTCAATCAGCATTCAATCCTAGCCTGGCTTCTGGATACCACTCCATCATACTCTTCCAAATTTCTGGATACTAATCCTAGCCTGACAGACAGAAGAAGAAGACACAACGACGAACGAAACCACGAGACCCAAAAGGCATGGATAGTGCCCTGCCCGGCTGCCCCCCAACCCCAACGAGAGTTGCGTTCTTCATATATACTACTCCAGTACGTACGTATAGTATCTCTGTCCCTATGAGCTTGTTTCCCTCCCATCCATCACTAGCTTAATTAGCTACACACGCAGTCACACTCACTCCTGCTCCCATTTCTCTCCAACCAAACCAACGCCACGAGCCTCCCAACCATTCAATTCGTTCACTGCCCCTGCAGTCACCTCCTCGTTGCTCCATTGATTGTTTTGTTCGATCTCTCTCATCTGCTCGATTTCATTCTACTTCTAAGAGAAATAACAATACATCTTATTTGTCATTTGCTCCACGAATTGGCCATGCTCAGCAATCCAACAGTGTGTAACATATGTGGAAAAAAATTCACGATATACTAGAGATTCACCTTGAAGGCTTGCGGGGGCCGGGGAGGCGCTGGCGGGCGCGGAGGCGCTGGCGGCGCGCTGGCGGCCGGGGAGCCGACGTGGGCCGGGGAGGCGCTGCGGCCCGGGGAGGCGGCGGGGAGGCGGCCGGGGCGGGGAGGCGGCGGGGGCCGGGGAGCCGGCGTGGGCCGGGGAGGCGCTGCGGCCCGGGGAGGCGACGGGGATGCGGCCGGGGCGGGGAGGCGGCGGGGGCCGCGAAGGCGGTGGCGGGCGGGGAGGCGGTGGCGGGCGGCGAGGCGCCGTGGGCCGGGGAGGCGCTGCCGGCACGGGGAGGCGGCGGGGCCCGGGAAGGCGGCGGGGAGGCGGCCGGGCCGGGGAGGCGCTGGCGGCCGGAGGCGGGGAGGCGGTGGCGGCCGGGGAGGCGGTCACGGCAGGAGGCGGGGGCTGAGGGCAGACGCGACGCGACGAAATGAATGCTCGGCACGGCCGACTGGTAAATGCCGCTAGCTCGGCGCCAAGATCCACGGCTCCGAGGTCGGAGCCACGAGTCACGGCGCCGAGCTCGGCGCCGTGGATCACGGCGCCGAGCTCCTGCCACGTCGGCTCCACGCGGGTCGGCACGCTGGCGCGGGCCTGGCACCTCGGAGCCGTGGTCCACGGCGCCGAGACGTGTTACCTCGGCGCCGTGATCCACGGCGCCGACCCCCTGGGTCCAAAAACGGAATTAAAACCACCAGGGGTCTAAATGTGAATATTTTTCAAAAAAAGGGCTTAAATACAAAAAATTCGGTCTCTCCTCTTTGATCTTATCTGGTCTTGAGCCAAATCATGCATACATGCCAACGAGACAAGGACCAGAGATCACCAGAAACCTCTGTTCTTCAAGTCACATCTCAGCCAAAAGCATCTCCTCTCCTCACATGCCCAAAAGCTGATACAAACTCCACGCAAAATTGTGAGTGGGAAAATTGCAAGGAGGCCTGTTGTGTCCTATGCCCTTCAATCTGAGAGCTTTAATCTGGGTGCTGACATGATAGAAATGGAGAGCTAATTCCACTTCTGCTGGAAAGATGCTTGTCCTTACATCAATAGGTGAAATTGCGAATGGCTTTTTTTTTGTCTACGGAAGATTATTTTGGAGTTCGGAGAAAGCAAGAAGTATGAAAATATTTATATGTTTCTTTCAACAGTTCTCAGGGTTTAATATTAACTCTCATGATATGATATTTGTTCTATAGGGGAAGCTCAACGAAGGCAAGAGTCGTATGACGATTTGTTCTGCTATAAAACTGGCAAACTTCCATTCGAGCTCAATAATATTTGCTTGCTCTGTAAGTGGTTGTTTCTCTTTTTTATTCAAACTAAAAATATATATTCGAGGAAGCCTGGGAGAAAGAAATATATCGATATGAAAAACATTTATGTGTGCACGCATCTGTCTGTCAGATTCATCGCAAACGACTATGGGTATTACTCTTTGCTTAGCAGGAGATGAAGTAGCTTCAGTGACTTCTGTCGGAGATTGAAGCCTGGGAGAGCAGCATACTCGATTTTCTTTTTTGAAAGGCTTGATAAGAAGGTAATGGGTACGTAAATCAGTTCCCTTGTAGGAGATTCGTCTTGGGTACTTACGGTGCACGCTAGGCAGTAAGCAACGACATATCGCATAGAGCTAGTTTCTACTATTTATAAGCGAAAACAAAAAACCACAGCTAAAAAACGCGGAACCACAGAATAATTTGCACAAACACGTAACAAACATGAGATCCTCATGCGAGGTACACATGCAGTCGGTGCCTCGGCGCGCCTTTTCGACTTGTCTGATGTTATCTGGTCTTGAGCCAAATCATGCATGCATACCAACGAGACAAAGACCAGACATCACCAGAAACCTCTGTTCATCAAGTCACGTCTCAGCCAAAAGCATCTCCTCACATGCCCAAAAGTCACGGCCAACCACAAAAACCGATACAAACTCCACACAAAAACTATTCGGCCTCCCCTGGCCGCCGTATCTACATATATGACAGCAGCTACCCTGTATCCAGGTCCCTTTTTTAATATACTCAAAACTCTAATACAACTCATTTAACTGGACCTTTTTATTTTAATCAGACTTTTTGGCTCACTACTTTTTAAGGGATCCGAAATCCTTCTAAAATACAATTTTTCCCAAAATTCTAAGTTTTCTAACTCGTCACGTGTTGAAGCCTCTAGGACCGTACCTCATGTAGCTTCTCTACGTATCATCCACCTTTTATCTCCATTTGCTCCAGCGTGAGCCTGACCACTCGTGATATCCTCGACCGTCTAGACCTCAGATTTCCCCCTCCTAGTTTCGGTCTTCCTCATCACCGACCATGATCGTCTCCACGCCCAACCTGCACATGCAAAGACGAAAGAACATTTTTCCGACACAAGTTCTCTCCAACTTGATCAACATTAATCCACACACGCAACACACCACAAGTAATATCACAATCAATATTATCAATTATTTACCATAAAAAAATCCTTGATCTAGCCACACGATCTAACAATACTCACAATGCTAAGACTTTTTTTTCACTATTCTACGGGGATCCTTATGCCAGGTACACATGCTGAATGACTTGCACCGACCAAGGCTTAGTTTAGTTCTACAGGGACAAGGACCACATGCACGTACGTGCAACGGCACGATGCAAGCGCCCATTTAACCCAATAAAAACGTCAATGTGATTGGCCCAGCAAACGCTGGCAAACTACGTACCACTGGTCCTCACCACACGCATTTAAACCTGGAGAGCTACTAGTGAACAGCAACGGTACAACAATAAGTTATATACTTTTAGCAAGTTTTAATAGAACATTTAAAAAGCATCATATTTTAGTGATTTTCATATATTTTTAGAAGTTTCTAGATGTTTTCAAGCTAAAGTTTCAATGAGTTTCAGATTTTGATACTCAAGTTTCACCAAGTTTCAAACGATGAGTTTCAATAAGTTTCAATAAAAGTTTCAGTAAATTTCAGCAAGTTTCAACAAGTTTCAATAGATTTCAAACAAGTTTCAAGAAGTTTTGTCTAGTTTCGGTGAGCTCACGAGGCTACGATGGTACTACCATAGAGAGGGTTGTTCGACACTGTCTGCTACCGATGCACCCTCTTCTCCAGCTTTGGGCCTGACTACCAACGCTGCCCGCCACTGAATCCGTGCTTGAGCTCCGCGTTGAGCCCCCATCTCCCTCTCTCTCTCTCCCCTCCAACTCTAGCCTAAACTCTGCACTGTGTCGCCGAGTCGCACCATCGTTAGATCCAATCGGTGACACCGGATCTGTTGGATCTTATCATTAGCAACGAAAACGATGGTCAGAGCCACTACATCCATCACCAGACTTGGATGCAGGGCCTCGCAGCCAGTCACCGTTGCTGGATGCAAACTCGTCGGAGTCGCGGTGGCCAGATGCAAGTTCACCGAAGTCACAGTCGCCAGAGGCATGTCGTCGAACTCGTCGCTACTAAAAGTATGAAGGAGAGAGGAGAGGATATAGAATCCACATGAGAGAATGAGAGGAGAGATGTGGATGCGTGTGGCATATATTCCTACTCCTTGATAGACTGAGCTTGCCACCGCGCCACCAGGATGGTTGTCTACTTGGCGTCACCACACCTTCCCACACTAAATCAGCTACCCCTATCGCTCGCCAAATCGCCGCTGTGTTGGATTGGATTGGGGAAGATAGAGAGAGATAAGGATGGTTGGGGAGGAGAGGTGTTGTGATGAATTGGAATGGGGGGAGAGAGAGTGATTGAGAGATGAGAACAGTGGGAGGGGAGGTGCATGTGGGGGAGTTGGGATATGGGGGAGATGGTCATATGACATATCTAGATTGTTGGATTTCATCGGATCAGAGGGCAGTGCCCTATCTAGTCGCATTGGCTAAGAACGGTATACTGTTATCTAGATTTTTTGTTAAGCATGACCACGGAATGGTGGGTCGTAATTTGGGCGAATTTGCTGTCAGCCCGAGACTTCGAATCTACCATTGCTTGTGTCTATAGCCCAATCGATCTTTAAAATGTTGTCCCACCTTGTAAATAAAAAAATTATTGGCATGAATTAAAAAGTACTTTTATGATATTATAATTTTTTTAGATTTTATAAATATATTACAATAAAAAGTAGTAGTCAGCGTTACATTTTAGATATCGCGTTGATATTCAAAACGATTTATTTTTGTGGCTGAAGGGAGTATATCTAAACTGTGCTGCAATGCATCAAAGATTCCAAGTCACACACAAATTTGCCGCTTGAAGCACCCAGATGAAACAATTATGGCATAAACTAGTTAGAATTTCTCACTAAGACAAAGTTAATGCAACAAGCACCGAATTCAAACAAGGACCGAGTACATAACGACCATTACTACTGGAATAATTGAAAATGAGCATCCGACTAGATCAATGACATTTCCATCTCGAGTAGAACTAACGAAGATACATGTAACTCACATCTAAAAAATGCATTAATACAACAACACCTACGTCGTATTTGCGAATTCATCTGGCAAATTCAATGCTCGTCGTGGCCTTCCTCTTAATGCTGTAGTAATCTGTGGTATCTCCCCCTGTACTACACTCCGATGTGTCTGCCGCCGAGTTTCCCGACAACATGAGAGGGCTAACACCTTGTACTGCCCGGGGGCACTGTTGCACTAGCGCCGCCAGTCATCGGTGTTCCTCTGCCACCCGGCTCATCGCCGGCCTGTTCTCACCAGTGATAACCAAGCATCGACATGCTAGCTTGGCAACTTGATGTACCAACTCCATGTTATCATTTTCAGCTCTCTCTCTCTCTATCCACAAGCTCATCAAGATAGCCCTCCTAGGGATGAAAACTGATCGAATACAGATTGGATAGTGTACAAACCATATTCACATCCATATTTTTTCTCGGATTCGAATACGAATTCGAATTGAATATCTATTCAATTCGATCGGATCTAAATATCCTCATAACTTATGTAGTATAAAGAAATTAATGATATTTTATCCTTGTACAATCACGCTTAATCATTCTAATTCATTTACTTCACCTAAAGAAACACGAATTCACGTTCAATTAAAAAAACTTGTCCAACTAATTAGTCGTATTGTAATAAAATATGCATATTGCTTTATCGAATAGCATACGGATACATATAGTCCGGATAAAAAACCATTTCGGATGGTAAAAATCCATCCTATATTCGCATCTATATTTTTATATGAATTCGAATTTGAATACGAATAGGATAAAAATTGTTAATCGGATGGAAAAATTCATACCATATTCGTATCCTATCGAATACGGTAACCATATAATACGGATAATTTGTATTCACTTTTCACTCCTAAGCCCTGCTTCACAGCCGGCTGAAACACTGATGCGAGGCTCACCTTTTCTTTGGACAGCGGCTTCTTATGTGTTAAGAGCTCCAGAAGAACGACACCGAAGCTGTAGACATCGCTCTTATCGGTGAGCTGGAATTTCAATAGGTACTATGGATCTAAGTAGCCCAATGTCCCCTTCACCACATGAGGGTTTTCATCCATCGGCCTAATCGTTGAGCACCCAAAATCCAAAACCTTCGCCCTGAAATTCTCGCCAAGAAGAATGTTGGTAGACTTCACACCTCCATGGAAGATAGGGTGGTCCAGCGAGTGTAGGTATGCAAGTGCTTCAGCAGATTCAACAGCTATTTTTAGACGGATGTCTAGTGTTCTAATGGATGCCACATTTTGCACATGAATTAGATTGTGTAGGGTTTTATTGGGCACAAATTCATAAACTAGAACTGGAACCTCAAACTGCAAACAGCAACCAAGAAGCTTAACAATGTTGTCATGGTTGACTCGAGAAAGTATCAGCAGCTCCTGTCCAAATTCCATCTTTCTATTCTCATCAAATCCCTTGCATCTCTTGATTGCAACAGGATTATTGTCTGGATCTGGATCATACCCTTTATAGACAGTACCCTGACCTCCTTCTCCGATGACTGCCCTATTGTCAAAATTGTTCGTTGCCAGCTCAATTTCATCTTGGGCATACAACTTGAATGAAATGTTGCTCTCTATTCTCATCGCATCTATTAACAACTGACCTCCATGCTGATGGAAATATTCATTCCTCTTTCTCATGGTATCATGACTTATGACTCGTCTCCTGTACTTGATCCATTCTATCCCAAGAAAAAGAAATAGGCCAAGCAAAACTATGGAACAAATTCCTGGGAAAAGGGATATAAAAATCTCAAGTCAAAAGGAAGTTGACGAAAAAACTTTGAGAAAGAAGTTGATTACTCTTCGAAATGAATCACGAAACAACCCACACAGTGCAAGCAACATAGTTTTGTTCGGAAATATTCTATATTAGCAGAAAAGATGAAATATCACCAATTACCCCAGCTAGAACTGGGAGTATCATGTTTACCCTTAAATAGAGATTTTTTTTGTTTTTGCCACTAAGCCGTGCATTCATCTCGTTTTTTGCCATTTTACATTATTTGGGCCCACACATCAGTGAGACAAACCTGTGGCAAAAACAAAAATGGCAAAAATGAGATTTTTTTAGGCTTAGTGCAAAAAAAAGTATCCCTTGTTAAATCGGAAGTATCACCGATACGCTATACATCTATGCCATATATAGCGCTCAACAGTAAGGCCCTTAGAACTTGTGCGATGCATGTGGCTTAAATAGATTACTCCGTCTGTTTTGACATGATCAATTAATGGATATGCAGACAGTGTACAATTTATAGGTGTTAGAATCATATCACAAATAAACTCCATTTTTACATATACAACTATGTTTTTTTAGTATAGAAAGAATATTCAAAGATATGACATATTGATTTTGATAGAAAAACAGGAACACATATTTAAGTGCAATCCTACGGATGGTTTAGAACGCTGCAGTATATACAGTTGGAATAAGTCCGTACCAATAGCCAGTTGTATTCCTTGGGTTAGCACTTTCTCACACGGTCCAATAGAGGCATTGCCTCGCGTACCCGGAGGGCAAAAGCACTCGAATCTGCAAGGTTTATTCTCACAAATTCCTTTTTTCTCGAACGTGCAGAAGACTGCGCATCAATATATTAAGAAAAAGAACAAAAGAGTCTAAGAAAACTCGTACAAACCTCACTAAAAAGACGAGGCTAACAACAAAAGGTCAAGAGAGCTAGGATTCTCACAAATTCTGTAGCAGGGGTACTTTTCTGGATACTTGCACTCATCAATATCTACAATCAGATAACAAGCTTATGTAAACTTATAATATGAGAAATGAAACTGAATCTAACGCACAATTGGAGCTAGAAAAAACCATCCGAATCCGAGTCAACGCCGGATAGGATCGGCACCTCTTTTTTGAATGGCAGATAGGGTCGCTACCACACAACAAAAGTCGCAGATAGCATTCTCAAGCCATATATAAGTCGATCGCGTTGTCTTCCATCCTCGGATGAGGCCCCACTTCGTAGGTCTTACTGCTACGCAATGTCAATTCAGCGAACGACTATGTGGTCTTTTTGGTTGTATGATAACAAAGACGTATATACTCCTGTATTACGCCCCGGGTTCCCCGCGCGAGGAGGCGGGCCACGTCGCCCCGCCCGTGCGCTCCGGTCGGCGCGTGGCGGGGGTTTTGCGTACAGCCGGGGAGGCGTTTTCCCTGTATTTTTCGAAAACTACGTAGAGATCCTTTTTCCTCGCGAAAAGGTCCCTGTAAGTTTTGTTTTTTAAAAAATTGTTGGGTAGCGCCCCGCGGGTTTCCAAAATTATGTATAGGTCCTTATTTACTTACGTACAGGTCCTTACAAGTCCTCGGTTTTTTTTCAAAAAAACCCTTTAATTTTCCCGAAATTACGCATGTGTCCTCGATTTTTTTATGAAACTCCCTGCGAATTATCGTCTCTTTTATTTTGTTCCACACGGTAGCTAGCGCGGCGTGCGCCGCGCTTATGCAGCTAGTATATATCAACTTTCGTGCTGGTACAGCCTTCATGGCTAGACGGATCCTCGTTGATGCATTCAATCATGGCCTGGTAAGCTATTGCATGTTATCGTGGGAAATAAACTCTATTTTTACATATAAAACTATGTATTTTAGTGTAGAAAGAACATTCAAAGATATGACATATTGATTTCGATAGAAAAACAAAAATATATATTTAAGTGCAAACCCACGGGTGGTGTTAAAACGCTGCAATATATAAAGTTGGAATATGTCCGTACCAATTGCCAGTTGTAGTCCTTGGGTTAGCGCTTTCTCACACGGTCCAATAGAGGCATTGCCTCGCGTACCCCGAAGGGCAAAGGCAGTCAAACCTGCCAGGTTTATTCTCACAAATTCCGTAGCAGGGATACTCTTTTGGATACTTGCACTCATCAATATCTAGAATCAGATAACAAGTTTATGTAAACTTATAATATGAGAAATGAAACTGAATCTAACACACAATTGGGGCTTGACAAAACCATCTGAATCTGAATCAACGCCGGATAGGATCGGCACCTCTGTTTTGAATGGCAGATAGGGTCGGTACCACACAACAAAAATCGCAGTCACAGATAGCATTCTCAAGCCATCCTCGCATGAGGCACACTTCATAGGTCTTACTGCTACACAATGTTAATTCAGCGAACGGCTATGTGGTCTTTTTGGTTGTATGATAACAAAGACGTATATATCAACTTTCATGCTGGCACAGCCTTCATGGCTAGATGTATGCTCATTGATACATTCAATCATAGCCTGGTAAGCTATTGCATGTTATCATGGGAATTACTCACTGACCGCAAGGATCCGCAGAGCTTTCCGACTGAACGACTACCATGGCCAGCAGCCGCTGATATGATGCGAACTCATCTGTTTCTATCTTCTTTTTCTCCCATGGGTATTAACATGGTGAGCTGAAAGAAGCTACCATATCCGCTTTAGTTCACAGGTTAGAATTTCACATATTGTAACCACACAAAGAAAATACATTTAGGGTCTGTTTGGTTCTTTGAATTGAATTGGGTCAACGGAATTAAAGCTGTTTATGGGGTTTCAAAAAAAGAAAAGAATTGAAGCTGTTTATGCTTCCAATTTTGTTGTACGGATATAATAGATATGAATTTTTAAAGTAAAATTGAATCAAATCCAAATGTTGTTTGTTCGTTATTGCGGTGGTGGTGAAAAACAGAGGTTCATCGGATCCGGCCAATGTGGTAGCGACGACGAGGATGCACGCGACAGTCAGACTTTGAGATAGTGCTGGCGGTTGGACTCAGGACAGAGGCAGATACCAGACTCAAGGAAAGAGGCTGCTTCGGCATCAAGGAGGAGGCCGATGACGGAGAAGAGGATATAGGAAGGGATCAGGGTAAAAGAACAAAACATCATCCAAATAACCCGTAGCAAAGCACTGGTGATCAAGGTTTTCAAAATCAGCCGAACATCAATCGAAAATCGGGAATATCGGACCCTTGTAAAATTTCAAATTGGACAAAATTTTTCCAATTTCAGCCGAATGTGGCTGAAATTTTCCGAAAATCAGAAATATCGGACTCCATGAAAATTTCAAATCCGATTTTGAAAACCCTGCAGGTGATACTTATAGTATACTAGAATGCTAAAGCTACATCGTATTAGCCGGTTGCTAAGGAATAATTAGTCACAATAGTATTATTGCTGGCTATGAAGGGGTATTAGAGGCAAATTCACCTTTGCAGCCGTCGGGATCTTTAAGGTATGGATTGCCTTCGAAACCTTGGGAGCATTTGCAGATGTAGCCGGGTCCGTTGGGCGAGTGGAAGCACGCGCTGTTGCTGCTGACGCACGCGTACGACTCGGGCTTCTTGCGCGCTACCTCGCACGTCTCGTTTCCGATGGCCCAATCCACCAGCAAAGGTGCCCCCCCCCCCCCCCCGCCGTAAGTGTCGTTGAACGCTGATGAATTCATCAAGTAGCTCGGAGAGAACGTGAAGTTGGACGCCTCCATGAGTGCTGCATAGCTGCAACGACTCATGCTGTCGTTGAACGCCGTTGTGTTGAAGCGCTCATCAAACCACACACCGTAGTACTGGAGCCCCTTGGGAATGGCCGTCTGATATGAATCTCTCGGGTAGGACACGTAAGTACTTCTCGACCACCATAGTTTCCTCCAATGTATCTTCAAGAGATTGAATCTCATTAACCATAACAGTTAATTTACCTGCAAACTCGTCGACTAACAGAGTTTCACTTATATGTAGTGCCTCATATTCTCCTTGAAGAGTTTGTAGCTGAACCTTTTTCACTCGATTCACTCCTTTGTGCATAGTCCGAAGAGCAATATATGTTTCTCATGTTGTATCTTTTCTGATAAGTTAACTGAGCATCAAGTCGGGTATGACAGTGTAGATGAGCGCCAAGGCAGTTTGATCGGTCTTCACATCAACTTTCAAAGCATTTCCTTTTGGATCAAACTTTCCTTTAGAGTCGATTAGATTAGCTATAGCGTCCCAGACCCCCTGGGCACGCATATTCACCCACATCTTCATAGCCCAAGCCGGGTAGTTCTCTGAATTGAAAACTGGATACATAAGGGAATTCGGTCCTTTTTTATTATGGACAAAGATCTACTTGCTGCCATGTGCTTCTACTCTGATTGACATCGAGCTCTGATACCAGATGTTAGTTACGTCCACTCAGCACTCATCAACTTCAACCACTCAGCACGTACTCAAACTTTGACCGGATAGCACATAATCGAACTTCGATCGGATATCATGTAGTCAACCTTCGACTGCTCCGTGCTCATGAGCTTCGACCAGTTAGCCATGGTACACGTAAGCCACGAGTGATAGAGTACTCATGATCTCCGAGTACTCTAGTTACTCGTAATCTCCGAGTACTTGAGTCTCCTCTAGTACTCTGGTTTTCAAGTACGGTGGCAACAACACAAAAACAACTGAGAGGTAGAACAAATGAAATCTTTTAGTGGTGCTTCAATCGCTGCACCTTTTCCTTGGTTTTTTCCACTATTTATACTCAAGTTTACATGATAACACATAGAAAATACTTCTACGTATCCGATCATGACTTAGATACACAAATCGACTCTGAAACCTATTTCCAAAACAAACTCTAAAACTATCTATGACTCAAACCAATAATAGAATCCAAGCAATAGGATTATCTAACATACTGCAGTATTGAACTGAAGTACACATTGTGAAACCCCACAATACTGTCTCCCTAACAAAAGAAATCAAGTGTAAGAGCTGAATAAGGATAAAAAGCAGCACCAATCATTGAGAACTAGCTGAAATACCTAACGGCTAACGTGGAAGACCAAGCGATGACATATACTGTTTCTCTAAGCTTCCGCAGTTTTGGCTCTGCTGATATGTTAAATTAGTCTTGTCACCTGAATCAATAGCCAATGAATGGCAATTAGCTTTAGCCCTTGCTGACATCAACGACTGCATCTCTTCATTTTCTCCCAGAGCAAGGTCACGTGTGTTCAATCTTTTCATTCTCAAGGACTGCAATGTCATCTCCACTTGTTTCATAGTTGGTCTTTCTTCACCTCGAAGCCTTAAGCACACCTCTGCAAGAGAGGCAACACTCTTGATCTCTTGCTCGGTCGCTTCTTCGAGAACTTGAGCACAAACTATCTCACTAACTGGCCTCCTTTTCGTCTCCCAGATGAAGTAATTGCACAAGTTTTGCTTTGAACCCGACTCAGTTGTAAAAATAGGCTTCTTTCTAAGAAGCAGCTCTAAAAGTACCACACCGAAACTGTAGACATCACTCTTCTCATTTAGTTGCCCGGTATGGTAATATTCAGGATCCAAATACCCAAATGTACCCTGCACATTTGTAACAACATGAGTTTGATCAATAGGAACTAGCCTTGAAGCACCAAAATCCGAAACTTTAGCAGTGTAGTTAGCATCCAAGAGTATATTAGAGGACTTCACGTCACGATGGAATATAGATATTGAAGCTGCAGAATGGAGATAATGGAGAGCCCCTGCAGTTTCAATAGCAATCCTCACACAATCATCCCAGGACAGAGAGAATCCATTATTTGATTCATCATAAAGATTTTGGAATAACGAACCATTGGGGATAAAATCATAAACTAATAAGGGGACCTCTGTTTCAAGGCAACATCCAAATAGTTTCACAATATTTCGATGATTGATCTGTGAGAGAATTGCAACCTCATTAATGAATTGATTGATCTCACCATCCTCAATGACCTTGGACTTTTTTATGGCCACGACATGTTGGTCAGATAAAATGCCTTTGTACACCATGCCATGTCCTCCTCGCCCTAGGATGCGTGTAGCATCGAAGTCATTGGTTGCTTTTTCTAGCTCTTCTAATGAGAAAATCTTTGTTTTGTCATTTGCATTTTGGTCACATGATATAAGTTGTTCCAGGAGAAGGCCATGGTTTTGCCGGAAGTACTTCCTTCTTGCTTGCTCTTGGGCGTACCTTTTCCTTCTAGAAGGATGATTATCGCGCTGAAACTAAATAGTAAAATTCCGAAGCCACCACTGATAGCACCAATGGCAATACCTGCAATCATTATATGCTCTGTAAGCAGCGTTCTTTCTTGTGCTTATCATAGAAATAGCTACAAGGTAGGCTTACCAAATAGAAGATTTAGCGGAAGTATCACTAAATAGGAAGTATCATTGATACCCCTATATATCTATGCTATATATAGCGCTCAACAATAAAGCCCTTGTAACTTGTGCGATGCATACGACTTAAATTGATAACTCTGCCTCTTTTGACATGATCAATCAATAGATTATAGATATGCAGACAGTGTACAATTTATATGTGTCTGAGTCATATCACAAATAAACTCTATTTTTACATATAAAACTATGTATTTTAGTATAGAAAGAATATTCAAAGATATGTCATATTGAATTTTTGTATTTAAGTGCAAACCCACGGATGGTGTTAAAATACTGCAATATATTGGAATATGTCCGTACCAATAGCCAGTTGCGTTCGCACTTTCTCACACGGTCCAATAGAGGCATTGCCTCGCGTACCCGGAGGGCAAAAACAGTTGAACCAGCCAGGTTTATTCTCACAAATTCCGTAGCAGGGGTACTTTTCTGGATACTTGCACTCATCAATATCTACAATCAGATAAAAAGTTTATGTAAACGTATAATATGAGAAATGAAACTGAATCTAACACACAATTGGAGCTAGACAAAACAATCTGAACCTGAATCAAAGCCGGATAGGATCGGCACCTCTTTTTTGAATGGCAGATAGGGCTTTCAAAATCGGCCGAAAATGAACCGATAAGCAAGAATATCGGACCCCTCAATAAAATATTAAATCAGCTCAAAAATCGTTTTGCATGATTTTTGTCAAATATAAAAGAAATTTGTAACCATTTCAAATCAAATGTGTG
This sequence comes from Dendrocalamus latiflorus, assembly GCA_017311315.1. NCBI lineage: Eukaryota > Viridiplantae > Streptophyta > Magnoliopsida > Poales > Poaceae > Dendrocalamus > Dendrocalamus latiflorus. Next base: position 30,170,234 of record CM029627.1, on the reverse strand, counting down.
CATTGCCTGGTGGTAAGGTCTCTAGTGTTTGGAGTAGCAGATCTTGGGTTTAAACTTTAAACGCTTAAAACTGTGTTTTTTATCCTTTTCGTTTGAGCTTCAAAAAAATCAAATTTTGATTTCAAAATTTCGGCCGAATGTAAAATATCAGACCCTAGGAAAATTTCAAATCAGATTTCGAAAACCCTGCAGGTGATACTTATAGTATACTAGAATGCTAAAGCTACATCATAATATTAATGCTGGCTATGAAGTGATATTAGAGGCAAATTCACCTTTGCAGCCGTCGGGATTATTAAGGTATGGATTGCCTTGGAATCCTTGGGAGCAGTTGCAGATGTAGCCTGGTCCGTTGGGCGAGTTGAAGCACTCGCTGTTGCTGCTGACGCACGCGTACGACTCGGGCTTCTTGCGCGCTACCACACACGTCTCGTTTCCAACAGCCCAATCCAGCACCACCGGTGTCCCCCCGCCGTAGGTGTCGTTGAACGCTGATGAATTCATCAAGTAGCTCGCAGAGAACGTGAAGTTGGACGCCTCCATGAGTGCTGCATAGCTGCAACGACTCATGCTGTCGTTGAACGCCGTTGTGTTGAAGCGCTCATCAAACCAGACCTGGTAGAACTTGAGCCCCTTGGGGATGGCCGTCTGGCAGCAGCCTATCCCGGAGCAGGTGCTGCCGGTGAGGCTCGCAAGGTCGCTTTGCTGGCATGTGGCCACGCACCCGGTGTTTCACTTGCCCACGTCGCCCTCGCTGGCGATGTAAGCGAGCGTTTGCCATCCAATGACTGTGAACTTGTTGCCAGTGTCGGAGTATCTGTAGGGTGTCTCCGTGAAGTTCAGGGACCACCTGTTGTAGTCCATGCAGTAAGAGGTGATGCCCATCATCATTCGCACCTGACCTACATGCAGCGAGATGCTGAGCAGCTCCACAATAGTATAAAATGGCTTGTGCACGCCGTTTCCGGTGTCGTTGCAGCTGAGCTCGAAGCCGGGACGTGCGCAGCCAGAGCCGACGCCGAACGGGTAAGGGATCTCCACGCCACCGCAATTTCTCTGGCAGTCCGCTGCAACGGCGGGGAGACGTGCCGCAATCACTATGCCGAGGCACAGTAGAGCAGTGCCGAAAGGCATGGACGATGCGTGAATCATCTGGACTAGCTATTGTTCTTGGCCAGTTGGCGCACGTACCTAAATCTGCGTCGAGTCACGGTGTAAGATATGTATATAGTGGTGTCAATGCTTCCAGAAACGTTCAGCCAGTGATTTTAGTTTACAAATCGTACATTGACTTGGACTACTACAGAAAACCGTATTACAGACGGTTCAGAAACGTCATCACAAACAGTTTTCTGATCCATTGAATTTATGGGTCAGTAATAATCGAAGGTTATCACAGACGGTTTTTCAAACCGTATGTGGTGTAAATATCACAGACGGTTTGTAAGTAAAAACCGTCTGTGATATATTAATATCACAGACGGTTTTTAGTAAAAAACCGTCTGCGCTATTCTCTTCTACCCCTAAATCTATTTCTGTTTATTGACTAACCTCAGGAAATGCTAGCCATGCCCTCTGAAAGAAGCAAATCAATATGTACATGTATACATCCAATTCACATCTCAATTTATTTCACAAACATAAAACATCCATTTCGCAAATCAATTAATTGAAATGAAAATAAGCAAATATAGTATGAAACACAATACACATTTTATTTTTATTAAGATTAGAGCCTACCATTATAATATCCCAAAACAACAAACAGATTGCCCATCTAGCTAATACAACAAGAACAGAGAAAAACAAAGATCCTTTATGTCTAGGCCTTGTCGCCCCTGATGCAGTGAACGAGCTGGATGTCTTTGACGCCCACCATCGTCGGCGTTGATTGAGTGCTGCCTTATGCATCGTCTGCTTCGTGGGGCTATTATGGTATGGGTCAAGGAGGAGGAGGAGAACATCAAAGAGGAGGATAACAGCAAGGAGGAGGAGAATAGCAAGGAGGAGAACAGAAAGGAGGCTAGGTTCTGGTCATTATTTATAGGGGAGGGAGTGCGAAATTTCTTGGCGTGGGGATGGAGAGGCGGAGCTACGATCCATGGGGCGAGAATTGGTGGATTTCTATTGGCTAGGATTGGGTTGAGGAGGATCGACGGGCCCAGCAGTCAGATTATCACAGACGGTTCTAGGATTGGATTTCTAGCTACCAACCGTCTGTGATGAATGAATATCACAAACGGTTCTATATGCTAACCATCTGTGAATTAGAGCACAAAATTTTATATACCGATGCAATATAAACAACTAGTCTGAAAAGATAAAATAGCAAAGTTTTATATGGCTTATATATACTCATTTGAAAGGTTTCGATGAGATCTACAACTTTTCAGTTGAAGCAAAATCCAAATTCCGAATGGAAGACCATGAAAAAGGGCAAAAACAGAAACCAAAAACTTGCGACGCAGGTTTAGGTCCAAAGATGGCCGATATTCGGCGTCTTGGAGGGCGACCGACACAAGTTGGTCATTTTTTTGGATCGGTCTAGTCGTTAGCTTTTCAACGAGTATAAGAACGTCAAAAACGGACACCGTATGCAAAAGTTATGCCCGTTTTACTGAAGGTGTCTCAAAACTAAATTCTACTCGGATTTAGGCGGAAAATTATGAAATTTTGGGGAATTGCAAGGCGGGAAACATATCACAGACAGTTTTTAATATGAACCATCTGTGATAATCAGCTTATCACATACGGTTTTTTTAGTAAAAACCGTCTATGATAATTCTAGATTATCACAGACGGTTTTAAATAAAAACTGTCTGTGATACTGGAATATCACTGATGGTTCATCGGTAAGAACCGTCTGTGATACTCGTTTTCTCTGACGCCATCAACATAAACAGTTTGACAAAACCGTCTGTGATTTGGCGTCTAGTATTAGGCTTTGTGTAGTAGTGACCTAGCATGTGTCACCAAGCATCAAGCAATTTCTATTCGTACTTTTCAAAATAAGCTTCTAACTTCTAAGGTGTATTCATTCGTGTGTACGCGCGCATGTTGGGTATCTTTTCTTCCAGATTGGCAGAAATAGAATCTGTGTTCTTTATCTTTTCTTCTAGATGCATTACTTAATGGAAATAAATTGTGTATTTAGAGGAAATATAGAAACAGGGGAAATCAATCTTGGCCACGTATCTAATCCTGTGCGCCTTATGATGGTCCTAGTCCACTACACTTCCCGGGACATCTATCTCAAGCCTATTTGGTTTAATTAAGGAAGGCCCATGAAGACGTTTAATTAAGGAAGCTGCTACCCCACAGTATCAGGGGAAAATTTTTCATTTCGCAAAAATGTTAGAAGGACAATTGATGTGGCACTAAGTACCGACACAAATTTGGTTTGTAATTCCAAATTGCAAATTGATGATACATCAAATGTTAGTGTTATTTTACAACAAGGAGAGACTTGGGAATCCCTTTTGGCCGAGAGGGAGGTGAGGGAGGCTAGAGCCAAGGGAGGGAGAAGCAAACCCTAGCGTCAAGCACTCGGCTGCATGAGAGAAGCTTTCGCCTACATGACAGAAGAACGCCGGGAACTAAGGCACATGATCCAAGAAAGGCTGAACACATGGAGGAGGGGATGGCTGTGTGTGAGGGGAAGAAGTACGTGAGAAATAAGCATGTGAGTTTGGCTAGTTATTCCATGAGGGAAAAGGAGCTAGATGAAGAAGCACGTGAATCCAAGCCAAGCAAGTTCAAGCCAGCCAAGCCAAGTCAATAATCGGCTCAAGCCAAAAAAACCAAGCCAAGAGGTTATTTCTTGAGCATCAAGAAAGAGGAGGCCATTCGAGTGGGGCTTTCAATCATGTGCATTTTCCTTGCCGTGTGGAGTTGGAAAGCCGAGCCAAAAGGAGAAGCTTGAGCCAAAAACCAAGCCAAAGGATTGTGTCGCTCAAGCCAGGAAGGTTGGAGCCAAGCCAATTGGTGGTGCATATCAATGAGCTAGCAAAAGAGTTCGACCAAATGGGGAGGAAAGCACGAACTAAATAAGGAAAGAATCAGAGCTTACCTTGGAAAGCAAGAAAGCAGGAAAGGGAGTCGGGTTGCTGGATATCACGTACACAGGCAGGATTCTGAGTTCCTCATGTTGAAATCAAGTTAGATGCAAGAGAGAGAGAGAGAGAGAGACTGAATTGGCTTCCAATTTAGCCAAGCCAAGGAGGACTTCACGTACTTAAGGAGAAGACTGAGCCAGACAAAAGGGAGAGCCTGGAACCATGTGAGCCAAAGGAGAAAGAACCAGAAACTCAAATCAAGCCAGAAGCAAAGAGAAGCACGGTTTCACCGAGTACATGCATCCAAATTGGTTCCATACCAATTAATTCAAATCAGTTTTTAGGATAAATAAGAGTCTATTTTGATCTTTAGTTTGTTCTTAAGGATAAGGTCTAGTAAATCATGTTTTTGGAGTTTGTTATGTCTTTACCATAAGTTTGTGTTGGTGCGTGTGTTTGTTTCGGACTTAGGCCCATGCATGATACGTTGTGCTGATTGGCCATGTCCCTAGGCATCAATATAAGGCCAGGGGATACCCCCCCTATGTAACAGAGTTCAAAAATTATGATTTATACTATAAATAAAACAAAAAAGCCACTTGGCACCATGTTGGGTGTGTTCATGAGTTGATTGAGCTTTTGTGCCGTGAAGAGAGAAGGGAGAGCGAAGGAGATTTTCGTGACATTTTAGCAAAGGAGAAAGCTATCATCGCATGTGCAGGTTGAGGATATCGTGTTCTCAGATTGTGCCGAATGAATTGATCTTGCAATTAAATCAAATTAGATCAGTTTGTGAAGTTTCATGGGTGGTACAGTGAAAGATCGGTCTATTCATGCATCAATCAGCATTTACCATTGGTTGATCTGTATCATCTTGGTATTGGAGCTACCGTTATTTGTAGTAACTTTTGCTGCGAAGATCAGTGGAGGACACATTGAAGATGGAGCTGGTCATCCACTTTTGCATTGAATTGGAGACATGCGATGACAACCTGCTGCAAGAGCCGAGCCAATGGGCTTGTTTTTCCGCCGATGCCAGGTGGGAAACATTGATTGCACCATGATGTTGGAGTGGGGAAGCTTCATCAATGCAGTGAGCAAAACCCTTGTGAACAGATTGGGGTTGATGACAATACCACATCCATGGCCATATCGGTATTTGTGGTTAAACCGATACATCCCAGTTACACAATAAGTAGAGATGACGTTTTCTTTGGATGGGTATGCTGTAATTGTTACTTGTGATGTAATTCTTATACATATGCGAGCATGTTCATTGCTGTTGGGCATATATTGGCTGCTAGAACAGGACATACATTGAGTTGCTTCAAGTCTGATCATGTGTTACTCTTTTCGTGGAAAAGAATATGTTGGGAGATCGATTCATGGATAGACTAGCAATACTTGGAGGATTGACAACGACGTGATAAGGCTATGGCAAACTTCAAGGTGCTGCAGCAAGTACAAAGGGTGAAAGCACTTGAAGAACAAAAGAGGGCAGTGGAGGTGAGCACTACTTGTGCACCACCGAAAGACGATGTGCACCATGAAGTCGACCATGGGTGGCAACAGGAGGCAACATTCGAAAATAATGAATAATAAGGCAGTTTTGAGCATGATAACCAAGAAGGTTTGTGTTGACAATACTTCAATTCTTGTAATGGGGCAGCAAACCAACGTGTTCAATTCGAAGTGCAAAATTAGCGGCAAAGTTTACAAGCTTATCTTTGATGGTGAAAGCAACAACAATATCATTAGCAAGGATTTGGTGTAAACTTTGGAACTAGCAATATGGCGACATCCAAAATCGTATTATGTGCAACGGTTGCATAATTTCGGTAAGCTAAAGATTACTCATCATGTCAAAGTTTCTTTTTCAGTGGGAGAATAACTGTAACATCCTGAAAAATTTGAAAATTTAAAATAAGATTTTCTTGAAGGGTTTTGCAATATATTCTATTTGAATTTATATTTTATGGTATTTCTCTGGAATTTTGTGAGGTCCCAAAAATTTAAGAAGCTCAAAAAGAAACAAACATTAGTAATACCCTAAAAAAATGTTCAGATAATAGAAAATTAAAATTTAAAATTTTGAATCTGAAAAGATGATCCGTAAAATGAAGGGAGAAAATTCACTCCACACATACAATTCCATTTCGGAAAATAATGGTATGAATAACAATAGAAGCAATCAAATAAAATACCAACATATATGGATATATAAATATATATGTAAATATAAATACCACAATTGTGCACCTACAAATTTAGTGCCAAAAATATACATAAATTAGGTGAGCAAGAGGGAATGAATAAAACCTGAATATCATATATACATATCCACAAATACAAAATCCAAAACAAAAAAAGAAGAAGAGGAAGTCAGGCCGGCCGAAGGCCCAGCCCAACTCCCCCTTCCCATCCCCGCACGGCCCAGCCGCGCCTCCCCGTCTCTGCCATCCCTGACCAGCGGACCCCACCTCCCACCGGCCTCCCCCACCAAATCCCGTCGCCAAAATACAATTCCTTCCTTCCGCGCCATCTCTGGAGTGCCGTGAGCTCATCCCCGGTCTTCCCCAAGCTCCCCGTGAACCGTACCTCGCCGGCGCCGAAGCCTCTTCCCAAGCCATCGCCGCTGCTCGCCGTCGGTCTGCCTCGGGTCTCCCCGGCCCCCGAAGACTCCTCCATCGGCTTCACCGCGGCAACGAGCATCCATTTTGGCCATCTCCGGCCCCCCGCCGACCGCCACTCGCCGGCAACGCCGCCGCCCGAACGCTGCCACGGGCTCCCCTATTTTGGATGCTACTGCCTCGGCTCATCTGCATTTTGCCTCCGACGTTAAGACGAGAAATACCGAATAGCCGATTGGTTAGTAGTGTGTGTGCTCAGTGCGGCGACCTGAGTTCGAATCCTCAGCCCGACACAGTTAGTAGCTTAAGTTTTTATCATTTTTGCTAGCCGTCCGCCCCTAGGAAAAATCAAGAAAAATCATAAATAAATCCATGAAAGGTAGCAAAACTCTATTAGGATATATATGAGCTTAAAAGATGTCTAATTATGTATTAATTATTAAGTAACTAATGTGCTTTAATCTTTATTTTAAGAGCTTAATTATTAATCCAAGGCATAATGAGCAATTTAGAAATGGTGTAGTCTAAGTTCAAACTCTCACGAAAAGACGATTTAACCAATGAAAATCTTGTAAAGGACAAATTATAAATCATTGCATGACCGTAGGTTATGGAACTAACCACCACAAAGTTAAGACATAAATATTAACCCTATGCCCTGGCAACGATGAGGACTCTTCGTCGACTATAAATTGAATTAGAGAATAATTTAGAGAGTCTAATAAAAGTTAACTAGGATATAAATGAGGTTACTTGATACTTACATTTGGATTAGTTCATATATACATAATTAATATGGTTTGAGCAATCATCCAAGAGGCTAATTACTAATTCAAAGAAATAGTAAAGAAATATGACTTCGGTTAAATGTTCCAAACTTAATAAGGCTCACCCTTAACTATAATTAAAATGCATGCCCTAACCTTTAACATGCCACCAATAAATAAATCTCAGAGGTAGGTTTCATTAAAATAGCAATACCAAAATAAGACCCTATATGATAAATTTGCTTAGGTAAATAAGTCTAGATTAATGATAAAGCCACGCCTAATAATAATACCTCAAGTGTAGATATAAAATAATAATGGTACCATTAATTAAATCTTAATACTAGATTAATAAATAATAATGATGAGCATGAAATAATAAGATATGACTAGTGACAACTAAATGCACATAAAATGTCACCCCATAAAATGTTACACACCTAGACTCTAAAATTAATTCGGTAAGCCAAAATGCCCTGAAAAGTAACGTTCGACAAAATAACACCTACTCACAGGTCTATCCTAACTCATGGAACTTCCTTGATAAATATAAAAATAACAAAAGAAACTGTTAATAAAATATCGATTCATCGTTTTCTACTACCGGCCTTGCCTCAAATCACCCAACTCACCCATTAACTTATAATAGAACAAAAGTTGAGTTTATTCGAATTTATTTGGATCTTTTGAGTTATTTGCCTTTATTTGTATTCAGTCGTTTAGCACGTAATTAGAAATTGGAGTCCTGAAGATTCTATGGATCAAGCGAGGACGGGATCGATGAAGACCAGGAATTAAAGATCATCGCATGAGACAACTTTGTGTGAGCTCACGACCGCGGTAAACCGCGCCAGGCGAGTCAATACTTTGATCATGTTGAACCTACACTTTCTGCAAATTACTTTGTTTTAAATTATCAAATTGCATGCTGTTATTTTATATGCAAATACATGTTTAATTTAATATGCTTGTTATGTGCCTATTGTTTACCTTGAATAATATTACCCCTCCTTTGGAATATTTGAATGTGTGAACCTTGTCGCCCTAGCAAAATTATAATAGTAATCTTTCGAAAATAAGTCTCTAAATATATGCCATGCTTAGTATTGTCTAGATACTCATGGGCGCGAGAGCGCCCAAGCATCACTTTTAATCCTGAGAAAAATTGGTTGGGCAGTCATGGTGGTAATGACTGGTGTATGTTGGATATGGCTATTTTATATTCCCAAAAACCTCAAATTGCTTATTTATCTGGGCGGATGGTTCGGGGGTATGGTGCAGTGGTGCACGAGAGTGTGGTTTGTGGTAGAACCGCCCAGATACTACTAAGGACTGAATCTTGTCATGACCTCCTGTGTAAAACAGTACAACCACAAGTCTGTAAAATACAACTTGGCTAAGTAAACTTATCGAAATCCCGGACTCATCTCACTGGTAGTGGATTGATGGGGCTACGCTATGGCAAGGGGGCCTGAAGGGACACCAGTGGAGGGTGAAGTTTTCCAGCTGTCCTAACGTTGCGGGAAGTAGAAGCCCGAGCTGCGTTAGTGGCTGTGGGAAACATCCCGTGCACAGATGGGACCCACCGCAAGTGGGTGGCTACCCATAATGTGAGGTGACAAAAGAGTTTAGATAATTTGAAAAGTCACTGTGATGGTCTGCTCAACCACACTTCTAAGGAATCGTGAGGGGCAATGAGTTGATTGTCTCTTGTGGTGAAAGTGTACAAACTCTGCAGAGTCAAAGCTATTCGAATAGCCGTGCCCACGGTCAAGGGCGGACACGGGAACTTAACTAGATATAGTTCTATTTCAAAATGTTTTGTGGGTGGGATGGAAAAGTGGAGGGCAGCGGATAACCCTGATTTGAGTTGTCCTGGGTGTCGTCCCAGTGGTAAAGTTAAGCAGCTATAACGCTGAAAGATGTTATACGGTGTGATGCCACATGTATGGAAAAATTATGGTGATATTAGGCATATGGTGTGATGCCATATGTATGGAAAATCATGTTAATATTCCTTGAACATTATGTTTTGTTCCAAAGCTGCTAGGTCTCAGGAAATTTTATGTATTGTATTTCAAATAGTGGTATTTCTATTCTTACAAAATAAAATATGGGTGGAATAAACAGGGTTGTGAGTAAAGGAGATGGATGTTTTAGTATGCACATAAAGGTATTGGTGGATTCAGGTTGATCATGAACAGGAAATGATAGTGTGGTTCTGGGAGAAATAAAGTAGTGGGGTCCAGCTGAATAGATAGGCTAGATAAATGATCTAGTTGAATTTTTAGGAATTTGGAGAAATAATACAAGTATTGGAGTATAATTCTTGATTAGTGATATTCTTGGTGGATATATAATAATGAATTGATTTTGGAGAATTAGGGAGTGCAAAGGTAAATTACCGGATTACTACACTAATGATTAATATAAATTCTTGGAAGATATTGGCGATAATGGGAATTAATAGGAGTTGATCAATTACTAGAGAGATGAATTGAATTTCTGAGAAGATTGGAGGATTCATAACAATTAGTGGAATATAATCTTGGTAAATTGAATTTTCGGTGGAAGTATATTTGTGGATTAGCTAGTGATAGATAATGGAAAAAGAGAGATGGATTATTGGATTATGGTTTGGAATCAATGACGAAAAGGATTGAATACGAATGATATCGGTGGATTTGAAAGTAATTATGTTAGAGAATCATTAGAGTTCAGAGGTAAGGGGCTGATGAATAGTAATGACAGGATTGGATTATTAGTAATTCAAAATACAAAGTATGATCGGTGGATTAAATAAATGATGACACTTACTGTTTGGAGTTTTAGACAGCAGTCAATAAATAGAGTGCATTTTCGGTGGATTAAGTCAATTTTGGCAATTGTAGTGTGGAGTTAGGTAGCAATAATAACACTTTGATTAAATAAGAGTAATACTGCTGCTAAAATCGATTTCTGGCAAATAAAATAACCCGAGCCTCTCCTTTGTTATGCCATGCATACTATTTATTTGCATTCTGTGTATTGGCTCGCGGAGCACGGGGTTGGAGTGCTCACACTCGCTTTTGCGACAAAATTCAGAATCAGGAATCAAAGCACCGCACCTCAGCAACAAGATTGGACAAGCTGGCGGAGAAGATGAAGATGTCAAGGGCTAGGTCGCGAACCTCCAGTTGGCTGCCTGTGGGCATGTCCTGAAGGTCCCACCTGTGTGCTTGTTCTTCCGCTGCTGCAATTTAATGATTTCGGCCTCATCAGCCCATGAGTAAATTTACTATTATATTTACACTTTCGCATGATATGTATTTTGATGTCCATAACTGTAACTGTGTGCACTATCTACTGATCCAGGGAATAGTGCAGCTAAACACAGTAGAATTCGGATTATAAAATCTGGGTCCTGACAATAACATGACAAGGTGGATTGTGATTTCGTGCATATGCACCCATGTCACTTCTGTTGTGGCATCTGTGGGCGTATGATTGCAATTATCCTATGCACCATAGGAGGTCCAACAAGTACTCTTTGATGCATGAGGGCAGATGTTAGATCCCGGAGCAACCACTCCAAAACCCTCTGTATTAATCGCACTAGTGCAGGATCAGCTAGTGCACATAGTGGATAACAAAAACAAATATCATACACAATGACAAACTTTATTTAATAGAATATGGGCCTGATGGCCAAAGTTTACATCAATAGTTCATAAGCCAAAATTTAATATAAGTAGTGGAAGGAAAAACCGAAGAGGAAGAAGCCCACTGAGCTTGCCCATAGGAAAACAACAGTAAAACGTGACCTATTCGTTCTGATCCTCACCGAAGTCAAAGTCGTCCTCTGAAAAATGATGAATTGAGCAACATGAGCACATAAAGTATTCACAAGTTACACTAGGAGGTTTAACAGAGTTAATGTATTCATAAGGATTGACAAAGAAAGGCATAGTAAGGTTAATTGAGCAAAAAGCAGAATTGAAGTGAATATTGTAAGTAGATTCAAAAGCTGAATTTGATACAATAGATAAAAACAAGATTTTAACAAAATAATATCGTTAGTACAGGCTCCAACTAAACACTAACCCATCCACAAGCAACTCTCCAGACTATCTTTTCCAAAAAGATCTCATATGGATTCTATCCATCCATAAGCATTTTGTAAAACCATTTTGAAAACAAAGTCTAATTCATGAAAAACTTTACTCAGCTTGCCCATGACCGTGGGCACGGCTATCCTAGATAGATTATACACGCTGTAGAGGTTATATAACTTTACCCACAAGATATGATCATCCCATATTGCCACCGGATAAACACACTTCCTTAAGTGTGTGGCGAGGAGATCATGAGAAGGACTTTACAATGCAAAGCCTTCAACCTGGCTAAGCCAACATTGAGGTTTCACCACAACTTGAATCCACAAGATAGAGCCTCCTCTTGAGCCGAGTGAGACTTCTCATGGTCTACGCCACGCTCACTTTTAACCTACAGCAAGACTCAGGTTGGGACTCGCAAATTAATCAACTAGGACTGTCTCATACCAGCCTTGTGGTAGTACAAAAGGGCTTTGTAGCAGTAGCTCACAAACCGGTCTTTAACTGACTTAGGCACCAACCACATACCCCTCATGCCTGGCAATCAACATTGCATCACCAAACAATAATGCATGCCAGTAAGCACCCACCACCTAACCTTTTGCCTAAGTTCTAAACCAAGTTTTTATATTTTACTTTGAAAGATATAATGTACCTTCTTGACTCACCGAAGTCATGAATATATTTTATAAATCATCATTTTATGTGAAGCAAATATTTCCACCTAAATTATCCTAAGCATGGCTAAGCAATTCTATAAAATTTCTAGTTAATACTAATATATTAATTAGGTTTTTATCTAGGGTGACAAGTCATGAGTATTCAATATCAAATTTGGCCATATACAAAGGACATGGGTATAACTAGAATTTAAACTAGATTTGAATAAAAGTACGCATGCATAATAATTTAAAAGCAACATAAATAATTTAAATTACTGGGAACAATATGATCAAAAGTGTAACTTTCCTTGCTCGAAATCTTAATGCACGTGCAAGTAACTAAATAAAAACAAACAAATCCAAATAAAATATAAAAATTATAAAATATATACTAGCAGATAGATTATGAATTTATATTAATTTAGGAAAAATAATTAATGGATTGGAGTTTGGACGACAAAGAACGAGTCATCGGAAGATCGGTTGGAAAGGAAATTGCTGGAAAAATATCAAACGAATGAATAGTTCTCGATATCTTCTTTTTGGCTGGATTTATAGTTTGCTAGTGTGCATCACAAGTGGGGGATGAGGAGAGGAGGTTGTGGTTTAATTTATAGGCTAAGAGGAAGAAGGGAATGGCAAAAATTGTATGCCGAAGTAATAGCCGGAATAAGTGAAATGTCGGTTTCAAATTTTAATGGGTAGAAACTAAAAACTGATGAGTCTAATGGCCAACAAACTGTGAAAAAATTGATTGGAGATGTTTTACTGCATGCCATTTAATTTTGGTCGGATGGCTCGGCTAAAATTTATCAAAGGCGACAAATCAACGACGAGAAGTGAAAACAGAAGATTTTGGGAAAAACTTGACTCCTGCCAAATGGTTTCATCAAAATCAAATTAAATTGATGGGTAGGTTGCTAAGATGCTAAAACACGATGTGGCACGAACAAAAGTCGAAAAAGATCACCAAAGAAAAGGTGGACGGCTTCTCTAGTGTTTTGCGTAAAGGTAGAGGAGATGCTGGGGGTTGGCATGGGAATGGAACACAAGGTGACGCTTCTATTTATATGGCAAGAAGGTGGGAAGTGGGATTAATTCAGCTGCATTTAATGCAATGTCGGTTTTCAGTTTTGCAAGACTAGAAACTGAAGTGTAAATGGGTTTGAAACTAAATAGGATTGATTACTAGTGGTGATAGAAGGGTTACTTGCAACCTTTAATTTTATTAGTGGGTGGTATCGGAAGATGTCCTTTATTTGCTGCCAATGCCTTTTGGTAGGTTCTGCACTGTTCTTGGCTAACAGGTTCATGGCAAATGCAATGTCCGGTCTAGTGCAGTTTGCTAAGTACATGAGTGCTCCCACTACACTCAATATGGGAATTCCGGTCCAAGGACTTCCTCCCCCTCTTCCCTAGGTCGGAAAGTATCTTTTTCTTGCTGTAAAGACCTCCCGATCATTGGTACTTTCGATGAGAATGCCTTCTCAAAGCCAAACCTTTCTAACACCTTCTGGGTATAGGCCGATTGATGCATTAATATTCCTTCAGGGACATGCTCAAGCTGCAGGCCTAAGCTGAATTTGGTCTTGCCTAAATCTTTCATTTTAAATTCTGACTCCAAATAGGACCTTGCTTCTTTTATATCTTCCACTGTCCCGATGATATTCAGATCATCTACATATACTGAGATTATACAAAATCCATTCTGGGATCGCCGTATAAACACACAAGGACAGTCTTCATTGTTCGTGAGCCTTTCTTGCAGAGAAAGTAGCTTGAGCGATTATAGCACATTCTTCCAAATTACTTCAGTTCATACAGTGACTTTCTGAGTTTCACACTGTACAGATTTCTATTTGCTCTGTCTTGGTTCGAGAGAGGGATTCCTTCAGGGACTTTCATATAAATCTCCGAATCCAAGTTACCATAAAGGTATGCAGTTACTACATCCATCAATTTCATTTCTAAATTCAAGTTCACTTTCATTGAGATCAAATATCTAAAGGTAATTCCACTCATGACTGGGGAGTAGGTTTCTTCATAATCAATTTCAGGACATTGAGTGAAACCTTGTGCTACCAGCCTTGCTTTGTATCTCACCACTTCGTTCTCTTTCATTTCTCTTTCAAACAAATACCCACTTGTGCCCTACAGGGTGCACATAGGGAGGTGTGCAGCATACGGGCCCAAACACCTCTCTTTTGTTCAGAGATAGTAATTCAATTGCTATTGCATTCTTCTAATCTTCCCAATCTGATCTTTTCTTACATTCAACGAGCGATGCAGGCTTGGGATCAAGATCGATGATTGTGGCAATTTTCTTTGCGAAGTAAATATCGATATTGGTTGTTGTCATGTTCATGGACTCTCTCGTGTGCACATAATTTATAGCTATTTCTTCATGAGTTGCTACTTCTGGAGCGATTGCTTCTTTTGGAGTTTCTTCTTGCACATCGCTTCTTCCAATTGCGGTGGCAAGTCCCTTTAGTTTTTTGGCTCCGATGTGTGCACACACATCCATGCCGGTTTCTCCCTGCAGGGGAATGTTCAAATCTGGTATGCCCTTTCTGAGGGTGTCATACTGGTGCTAGGTCTCAACTGGATCCCCTTCTCATTCTGGGGGACTTCAGTGATCGGCTGTGATAAGTCCTTCTTGTCCTTTTTCGCTGGGCGTCCCCGGTTACTTTGGATTCGTGGAGCTGGAGTTCTCGTCCTTTTATTCTGAGGCTCTAGACGGGATTAGGGATACCTTCAATTTTCTTTGGTATTTCAACCCTCTTCGGTGCATTGTGTGCAGGCACATGCGACTTAGTCACGCTCTTCAAATCACTAAAGTGATCGGGCAGTTGGTTTGCTAATGCTTGCAAGTCAATGATCTTCTGGGCCTCTTTCTCTGTTTCACTAGTGCACGGGTCATGTACATGAATTCCCGTGGCTTCCCACGTAATTTCCCGACATTTTTCATCAGGGGGTTGCTTTCCTCCCCCTAATGTTGGGAAATTACCCTCATCAAAAATGCAATCAGCGAAGTGGGTTGTATGCAAATCTCCCGACATGGGTTCCAAATACCTAATTATGGATGCAGTCTCATAACCAATGTATATCCCAGTCTTGTGGAGAGGGCCCATTGTAGTACACTGCGGAGGGGGGTATAGGTACATAAACCTTGCATCCAAACCTCCTGAGATGAGAAATTTTCGGTTGTGACCCTTACGCTAGTTGCATAGGTGAATGGATGTTGTAGGCCGATGGTCTAAAGTTGATGAGATTCACTGCATGTAGGACTGCGTGTCCCCAACATGTAGCTGGTAAATTACAATTATGCAAAAGTGGTCGGGCGATAAATTTAATTATTTTGATTAAAGCCTCTGCCAAACCATTCTGGGTATGGACATGCGGTACCGAATGCTCAACTACAATCCCCATCGCCATGCAATAATCATCAAATTCCTTTGAAGTAAATTCTCCGGCATTCTCCATTCTGATGGACTTGATGTGATGATCAGGAAACACATTTCTGATGCGAATGATCCGCGAGATCAATTTTGCGAAAGCATGGTTTCTTGTGGACAATAGACCCAAATATGACCACTTCGAGGAAGCATCAATGAGCACCATAAAATACTTAAATGGCCCTGAGATAGGCTCATTGGGACCGCAACTGTCTCCCTGGATGCGTTCCAGGAATGTAGGGACTTCATTCTTCACTTTTGGAGTGGAGGGTCTAGTAATTAATTTCCCGGTGGCACATGCAGGGCACACAAAATCTTCATCGTGATGAATAGGTATTCCTTACCATACTCTTCTTCAGTCTCAACGTGGAAACCATTGGCGTGAATATCTTTAAAACTTAGGAGAGTTCTAGTCGATTCTTGGTACAATAAGACTTCTTCAATTACCAAAGTTGTGCCCATTGGAAGTATAATTGTGGCACTTCCGGAACCGATTATACATGTATCGCTTCCGGTGATTGTCGTAAGGTTGCCAGTGCTCTTATGAATTGACTGAAAATACTTAGTCACTCTTAAGATGGTATTCGTTGTGCTGCTGTTGGCAAGGCACACTTCCTCCATAGGGCGCCACACGTGTTCTAATATAAGATATTTTATTAACATGTATTAGAAGGCATTCAACACAAAAATAAAATACGCCAATATCAGAACATATCATGCCATCATAAACTGAATAAATGAATGAATTATTCCAAAATCATCCAACCGTCACGAGAAAACAAATCCTAAAGTACCATCCATGCAAGTTCTAACTTGTTCTTTTAACACAAAATAAATGACAATTAAAGTCTAATGCATTCTGTGCATTAGACTGAATCAACTAGAAAATCATGGCGGTGGCTGCCTCTAGGTCGTAAGGGGGTGCTACTGCTGGGATGGGTTCAACCTCCATCAACTCAGGCAGCTGCTCAGGATGCTCCCCCTCAACTGCTGCAAAGTGGGCTTCAGGCTGCCCTTTGTCATCCTTCTTCTTCTGGGCTTGGTGGGCATCAATGACATGATGCAGTTCTTTGCATATCCGTGACCAATGCCCCCACTTGACACACTTGTAGCAACCTTGGTTATGCTGGCCGTAGGTCTTGCAACTCTTCTTTGCCTTTTTGTCACTTGGAGCATCTGACTTGCCTTTCTGGGCAATGGCCTTACCCTTTTTCCCCTTTCTCTTCATCAAGGGCTTTCGCACCTTGTAGCTCCCAGCGTTGGCTTTACGGCGAGAGGAGCTGCCTGGTGGATGAGTGATGTAATTCTTGCGGAGAAGTTTGTCCTGAGCCTCCGCAACCTGCATCATATCAATCAATTTGGCGTACTCCTTGTAGCCGTCTTGACGATAGTTGCGGGCGGATTGTACAGCATTGGGGTGAAAGGTGGACAGGGTCTTCTCGATCTTCTGCTCATCTGTGATCTGCTTACCACAGAGTTGAAGATTGGTACAAATCCTGTGCAAGGCAGAATTGTACTCCCCGACCGTCTTAAAGTCGGCAAACCTCAGTCTGATCCACTCCAGCTCTGCTTGAGGAAGAATGGTGTACTTTAGCCTCTTAAACCGCTTCTTGAGTGCGATCCAGAGTGCTAGCGCGCTCTTCTCCACCATATACTCATTCTTGAGAGTAAGGCATTAATGGTGCCTGAGAAAATGAAGGGCTTGATCATTGTCCTCAGGTGTGGGTTGGGCGTCATGCAGTCCGCCAATCCCAATAGCTGCGTGGAGCTTCTTGACTCCAAGCACTCTCTCGACATCGAATGCCCACGTCAGATAGTTTTGGCCATGCTTGGCCAGCTCCTCGAACTCCCGATTCATGATGCCAGTCATCTACATGTGTATGAACGGAATAAATAAGTTTACTGGTGGTAAACATGCATGGTTTAATTTACTACGGGTAAATAAATGGTACAAAAGGTTCTTGTAAAGTTTCATAATTTCTATGCATTTTCTATAATTTTTACTACTAATTTCAGTGATTAAAAGCAATTTAAGCAATTACAATTAACCAAAAATAGAAAATAAATAGAGAAAATACAGAAAATAATAATAGCAGAAATAAATAAGCTTCAAATGCTAAAAATAATTCAAAATTCGGATTCCCGAGGCCCTTTTATGCTAGAATATGAATTTTCAGTGAATTCTGCAATTTTTAGGGGTTTCTACGCAAATTTTCAGTTCAGAGAAAAATTCGCGCAGTTTTCTGATTTTCCGAGGGGTTTTCTGCGAAATTCAGGACCCGTTCGTAAATCTAAGGACTTGTTCGTAATTTTGGAATTACTGAGGCCTCTCTGCAAAATTAGGGACTATATGCAAGTTTAAGGGACTCTTCGTTAATTTTCACAGTTTCTGGTCCTTTTTGCAAATGCCGGTGCCACACTCCACCGGCTGGGCCTATCCTCCCCTCGGCCTAGTGTACTTAGGCCCACTTCGGCCTGTTGGCCCATCCGGCCTGCCCGGCTGCCTAAAGCCACCTCCTTCTCACAGCGGCGGCGGCAATACGCGAGAGCTGGCGCAGCTCTACAGATCGGGCCAGAGCGGCGCGGGAGCAGGCCAGTAGGCCGAGCCAAGGTGGGGCGGCGCACTCGGGTGGCCGGCAGCGAGGCTCGAGTGGCCGTGGGGCCGAGTGGATGCGTCGTGCGGGGCGCGCACGGCGAGCGGCGACCAGGGCCAGCGGCTGCAGGCCGAGTCGTGCGGTGCGCGTGCAAGGCGAGCTGCTGAGGTGCGGCGAGCGGTGGCCGTGATTCAAACCGGGCGCCTCGAGCGGCGCAGGCAAGGCTGGTGTGGCGGCGTAAGCGCATGCGGGCGCATGTGCGGGGAGGCCTGGCTGAGGGCCGGTGCGACCGCGGGGCAAGCGCGGCTGCGGGTCGGCGCGCGGAGCTCGAGTGGCAGCTGCCGCATGCGAGTGGCAAAGCCGAGGCGGTAGCGGCCGGTGAGGCTTGGCGGCGGCGTGGGGCTTCGGGCTCGGCTACCCCGGTCGGTGGTGTGGCGCGGCGTTTCGGGCGCGGCTACTCCGGTCGGCTGCGCGGATGCGTGCTGGCACGGGCGTGGCCTGGGAGGTGGCTATGGGCCAAGGTGGCTGGGCGCATGCGGCTGCCGGGGGGGCGACGGCCCGTACGGGGGCTGTCGGCCGAGCGCGGTGGAGGCCGGCTGCAGGCCGGCGGCCGGCGGGGCCGATGCTTCGGCCGTGGCCGGCTTCAAGTCGACGGCCGGCAGCAGGCCAACTTCAGGACGGCGGTCGGTGGTGCTCTTTGCATGCGGTGGCCATGCAGGGCCGAACCTATGCCTCTTTTTCTTTTTTCTCGCGTAGTAGCCATGCGGAGCCGATGGGCGCAAGATTTTTCATTTTTTTCTAATCTACAGTGCAATCAACATCTACCCTGTGATGTAATCTACCGATCGACATTGTGCCGGCGACTTCAGGTCTGCTCGCGGTAGATTAGGGCGGATTTGCACTGTAGAGATTCAATCTAGAACGCGAAAAACTGCGAATTTAAAGCGATCTAGATAATTCAATCTATTAGGGCTTCGATGATTACCTTCGATTCACCGAAGCGATCTCGTGTTGGTAACATGTTGAGGAACCGTCGCTGGCGACCAGTCCGATCGATTCCTCTGCTTAGAACAAATCAAATCAATCACAGAAGACAGAATAATAGATTGAATATACAGATAGAGGTAGAGAGAACTCCTGACCTTTTTTTTATTAATTTCTGATTGCATGTGTACAAAATATACCGGTACGGCTCTCTATTTATAGTCTCTGGTGAGGTGCCCACCATAGGCAGGTTTGCCAGCCCAAGCCCAGATTTCCTAACACATAGATTTTTCTTGACTGTTCCACTTAACTGAACCTATGGTAGAGTTCAACCTACTACTGGGCGCGGATGACGTTATTGACTTCAAGAGTTAGGACTAATTTTCTAACTAAAATTGCCTATAAAAACGGCCATCTAATGGTGTCACGTCACTTTAAAACTGTAGTTGTTAGATTAAACTCAGTTAAAATTTTAACCCTTCGATCTTAAATACTTAAGAAATACTTTAATTAGACATATTTTAGTTGAAAGGATGGAAGTTTATAAAACCGTATGCATTGTTTCACAAAAACACACCCTTTCATGGCATCTTTTGGAGATTATAAATAGCCTATGAATATTTTTACTAACATGGTAGTAAAAGTAATCATCGCAAAAAAAAAAAAAAAACCGTAGTGAAGTGCGGGTGATAAATCTAGTTACCCATGGAGGCTCCATTAATTCGCAGAATTTATCCACGCACTGACGCAACAAGTGTTTGCATGAGGCATACAAACAAGTGTTGTCAAATTTTTGCGCGTCATGCGTAGAAGGCCCAATACAACTTCTGTGTCACACGAGCACGAAAGCGTAGAAGAATTGTTCAAGGTGAGGATGGGATGACACATGCAGACGGTTGGCCATTTCGAACTCACCAAATCAATGCATAGATTTTTTTTTTCTTGACTGTTTCACGGAACTGAAGCTATGGTAAAATTCATCCTAGTACCAGGTATGCGTGGATGACATTATTAACTTCAAGAGTAAGGACTAATTTTACTTCCAACCCAAATTGCCTATATAAGCTGCCATCTAGTGGTGTCACATCACTTTATGAAGCTCAATTAAAATATTAACTCTTAGACCTTAAATACTTAAGAGATACTTTGATTAGACATATTTTAGTTAAATGGGTGGAAGTTTATAAAACCATATGCATTGTTTCATAAAAGGATATCCTTTCACGGCACCTTTTGGAGATTATAAATTGTCTAGAAATACTTTTACTAGCGTGATAGTAAAAGTAATCATAAAAAAAAACCTACAGTGAAGCGCAGGTGATAATACTAGTTACCCCTGGAGGCTGAATGGCATCTAGGTTCCATTAATTTGCAGAATTTATCCACGCACTGACGCAACAACTGTTTACAATTGGGCAAAGTTGATACATCCTACTGCTTAATTAGTGCTTGTTTTATAGATATATTACTCCTCAGTTGAATCTTCGAAATATGCCACTACCCGTGGTTTGGTTTAGCAGGAGGCAAGGGAATTTCGGTCCACACAGAAATACGGGAGCAAATATGGTGGGTGTGTTAGGGGGAACAGCATATAATCCTCTATAATAGCATTTCTCAAGGAAATTTACTTGGCAGTGGCATAATTTCAAGAAACAACTGAATAGTAGCATACATCTAAAACAGGCAATAAGCAGTGGCATATATCAATTTTCCCAATAATATTAGGACTGTAGTCAGCCCAGCAAGCACTAACAAATCCCGTACGCAGTTGAAAGCATAAACATATCTAGTGATAAATAGAGGTTATCACAGACGGTTTGTGAGCCGTTTGTGATAAATACATCACAAACGGTTTATAACTAGAACCGTCTGTAAAGAACACTATCATAGACGGTTCTAGCTACAAACCGTCTACGATACTCACACATTATAGACGGTTACTAACCATTTGTGATGTGTGAGTATCAGAGATGGTTGGTATATAGAACTGTCTGTGATACTTCCACAACACAGATGGTTTCTGATTCGAGTCGTCTGTGATAATTCTTCACAGACGGTTTGTACCACAAACCGTCTCTGATAGTTCATTCTATACCTTAGGAAATATTAACTATATCATCTGAAAATTGCTAATACAACAACAAACAAAGCAACACATTCTATTTTCATTAAGATTAGAATCCACCATTACAATATCACAAGATATCGAGTAGATTTCCCATAGCACTGCATACAAAAGAGGACACTTACAATTTACAAAGATAAGCTTCACGGGTACAAATTCAGCTAGCAAGCTAGACTTACACATCCTTCATTAAACTGCAATCTAAAACAAGTGATACCGGAAAATTTTCAAGTAGCAAAAACAAAAAGGCAACAAACACCATTTTCAGCTTCTATGACAAAATCAACAGCTTCTATGCCGGTGACTTAGAAGACCATCTTGCTTCAAGTGAAATTTCAGTTGCCCTTTCCGAACCCCTTCCCACCCTTGCCGCACACAAATGAGTTAGATTTGTATTGGTGGTATTGATTCTTCGAGTAGGGAGAGGGGGTTAATAAGGGGCTAGAGGTAGGGAGGAGAACGGTGCCTGCCGTTCGATGTGGAGAGAATAGACAGATGAGATTGGGATCCTAGGGGATATGCGCGGATCAGTGACGTGGCGGGACATCACAGATGGTCCGGATTACAAACTGTCTATGATAGATACATCACAGACGGTTCATAACAAAAACCGTCTATGATAACAGGAGATATCACAGACGGTTCATAACAAAAACAGTCGGTGAAAATGGCGTCACAAAGATAATATATCGGCACAATATAAATAGCTAGTCTCAAAAGATAAAATAGCAAAGTTTTATATGACTTATATATACTCATTTGAAAGGATCTGATGAGATCTATAACTTTGCAGTTAAGGCAAATCCCAAATTCTGAACAGAAGATCAAAAATTTTGGCAAAAATAGAAACTGAAAACTTGCAACGCAAATTTAAGGGTAAAGATAGCCGATTTTGGGGGTCTTAGAGGGCAACTAGCACAAGCCAGTCATTTTTTAATCTGGCTTGTCGTTAGCTTTCCAATGAGTACACGAACATCGAAAATGGACACCGTATGCAAAAGTTATGCCCGTTTTACTGAAGGTGTCTCAAAACTAAATCCTACTTGAACTCAAGCGGGAGATTATGAAATTTTGGAGGATTACGAGGTGGGAAATATACCACAGACGGTTTTAATACAAACCGCCTGTGATAACTTATTATTACATATGGTTTTTAATACAAACCGTCTGTAAAGTATCACAGACGGTTTTAATAAAAAACCGTCTATGATGTCTAACATTATCACAACGGTTCTTGATAAGGTCGTCTATGATATCTTGTATAAATAACCGTTTGTGACAATACTATAGACGGTTATTCGTATAAATCATTTGTGATACTTATAGCATAGATAGTTTTTAAAAACTGTCTAAGATATAAACATCTAATTTAACTTTTTTTGGGTAGTAGTGATGTCTACGGAAACGGCCGGTGGATTGCAACACAAATTCACGCACGAGGTCTCCGGAGACCCCTTCGACTGTAAGCTAGCTACCGCAAGCTCGGCCTGGTGTTCCCTTTCCACTTGATTGTACCAAGCGATACCATTGTCTCGCTTGGTCTTCCAAACATCTAATGACACGCTGACAGTAAACTTGTGGCACCCGAGGTCAAATACTTCGACGCAGAGAATGCAAAGGTGTGCGGATATTGTGACGTCCTCAAATTTTAAGATTTCCATAAAAAAAATTTCGCAAAAATCTTTTGAACTCACTTTTGAGTTGCTCGTCCCATTTTCCACTTTTTCCTTGGCTTTTCCCATTTGTTTGAGTTTTCTTTTTGCCGAAAATCACTTTTTCCAATCTAAAATTCAAAGAAATAATAAAAAATCCCCAAAACTTTTTGCACGGAACTGAAGCTATGGTAGAGTTCAACCTACTACCGGACGCGGATGACGTTATTGACTTCAAGAGTTAGGACTAATTTTCCAACTAAAATTGCCTATAGAAACAGCCATATAATGGTGTCACATCACTTTAAAATTGTAGTTGTTAGATAAACTCAGTTAAAATTTTAACCCTTCGATCTTAAATACTTAAGAAATACTTTAATTAGACGCATTTTAGTTGAAAGGTTGAAAGTTTATAAAACCATATGCATTGCTTCACAAAAACACACCCTTTCATGGCATCTTTTGGAGATTATAAATAGCCTATGAATATTTTTACTAACATGGTAGTAAAAGTAATCATCGAGAAAAAAACCGTAGTGAAGTGCGGGTGATAATTCTAGTTACCCATGGAGGCTCCATTAATTCGCAGAATTTATCCATGTACCGATGCACTGACGCAACAACTGCTTCGTAGTACACTTGTCAAATTTTTGCGCGTCATGCGTAGAAGGCCCAATACAACTTCTGTGCCACACGAGCACGAAAGCGTAGAAGAATTGTTAAGGTAAGGATGGGATGACACATGCAGACGGTTGGCCATTTCGAACTCACCAAATCAATGCATAGATTTTTTTTCTTGACTGTTTCACGGAACTGAAGCTATGGTAGAATTCATCCTAGTACCAGGTATGCGTGGATGACATTATTAACTTCAAGAGTAAGGACTAATTTTACTTCCAACCCAAAGTGCCTATATAAGCTGCCATCTAGTGGTGTCACATCACTTTATGAAGCTCAATTAAAATATTAACTCTTAGACCTTAAATACTTAAGAGATACTTTGATTAGACATATTTTAGTTAAATGGGTGGAAGTTTATAAAACCATATGCATTGTTTCATAAAAGGATATCCTTTCACGGCACCTTTTGGAGATTATAAATTGTCTAGAAATACTTTTACTAGCGTGATAGTAAAAGTAATCATAAAAAAAAGTTACCCCTGGAGGCTGAATGGCATCTAGGTTCCATTAATTCGCAGAATTTATCCACGCACTGACGCAACAACTGTTTACAATTGGGCAAAGTTGATATATCCTACTGCTTAGTGCTTGTTTTGTAGATACTAGTATAGTGATCGTGCTAACGCTACGGTAAAATACAAAACAAGATAAAATTTGTAAAAAATAAAACGAACAATCAGATTCATTAAGATTCATGTCTCATATATTGTATAACCAGTTGTTGTCGTGAGGTCACCTGTAATGCCTGGACTTTTCTCTCAAGCTCTGCAATATACTGGAGCTTTCGAACACGGGACCTCTGAGCATATTGCCTGCAAGCAATATCAAAAAAAAAACAACTTAGATGCTTTAAAATATGAAAATGTTTAAGCATGGCTACTACTACGTACAGATTTGGCAAGATTGAAATGTACGATGCCCTAATTTAAATAAAACATCTGACAAAGCATAGTTCCTTACTTTTGACCAATATAACTACACAATTTAAGCACTTTGTTCAATCAGGATTTTTGCTAGTTTTATGGATGGTATCCGATTTAAGATTCATCAAGCTGCAAATTTAAAAATCATTCATATACTCTTTTGCATTTATGTCGCCACAGGCCACATCTAACATACTATCCATTGTCTATGCACATATAGTCATCCACATTACATCATACGCACATTTGGAGCCTGTTGGGCCTGTTCAATACCACTTGTTTAAAATGAATACATTCTTGCACTATCCTATCCGGTGCCCACCATGATCAAATGCGCCGCGCAGCTAGACAGAACAAATATTCAATGACTACACTGTTCGCTTTCTCGCGATGAACTTCAAAATAGCCACGCAATATGAATGGTCGATGGATACCTGCATCTTTGTTCGGGATGTAGGAAATGTGACCAGCATGGCACTTTCCTAAAAGCTTGCCACTGCTTATCCCAGGCAACCTTGGTCCAAATAGTTGAATTGAGCGTTGAAAGTGTCCAAAGATTTTGAAAATACACTTCCACAGTTTTTGCTATCTGTGGACAATCAACAAAATAAATCCCAAGCTCCTTCACCTGTAATATAAGTCAAAACAGTATCAAACAGCTTCCACTTAACAACTTTTTTCCGTAACCATGTAGCATTAACTGAACGCATACCGCATGCGGAGAAACTTAGTAGTCACCGAAAAGAACCAATGCATAAGCCAACAAAGTTGTGATGATGCAGGGGCACCATCTGTTTTGACATGGACAGTGCACAACAGCATTGCAATGATGTGAGTGGAGACTAAAAGTTCGAAGTTTGAACTAATTGAAGCTGGAGTAGAAATATACTAAACAGCGTTTGATTTGTAAGAGAGGGATGCAAACACTCATGGATTCTCAACATTTCATGGCACAGCAAATCAATTGCCAACAACAATTTTCTCCAGGTTGCATCATTAGCAAATTTTACACATCTAAGATAAGCATGTGTCGCTACTGAAGATGCTAAGTTTATTCTGTCAGATCGTTCCTCATCAGAAGCAAAAAAATGTTGACGTACAAGCCTACAGCTAAAAGAAAATCTGATAGAAAAACTCATGGACCACGCTCTAGATCTGTTGCAAAACAATATAACCTACAGTTATGGACAGTGCACAACAGAATTGCAATGACGTGAGTGTAGACTAAAAGTTTGAAGCTGGAGTATAATTATACTAAACAGCATCTGATGCTTCCATTTTATCTAGCTGCAGGAGAATGTGTGACACAATTGGGGTAATAGTGAGAAGTGAGAAGAGAGAAGGATCAGTACTCACATTCTGGCACGTGTTGACCTGTGTCTCGAGATTGGAGCGCCAGTTTTGCACCTCCTGAAACAGAGTTCCACCCACGCAGCCATGCTCATGCATCAGATCATCAAGCCAACAAATTTCCCAGATCCAATTCTATTTCCAAACGGCTCATGGTTCACACATGAGCCCTAATCTGTATTTCTTTGGACAATCCATACCAGTTTGAGCTTCTGGATCCTGTCCAGCAACTCCCCCTGCGACAAGGTCAGCTCCTGCAATGCAAGCAAGCACAGAAATTAGGCAATCACCAAAGCTAACTCAACCAAAAAACTTAACGCAAGAACCAAAGCACAGAAATTAGGCAATCACCAATGAGAAGTAATGTGATTGGAGTTTGGTCATCGGCATGCAGTCTTACAGGGAAGGTGATGTGTTTAGTGTTAAGTATCTGACACACCATGGCCTAGAAGAGATTTTCTATGACTTAAGACTGCGGTTTCATGAGGTGTTTAAAGTATTGGACAGAGTGTGTACAGAACATTATAATCTTCTCTATTAACATAACATGACAATTAAAAAGGGCAGGAAAACATAATGAAAAGGTCCAAAGTAAATCTCACCCCTGTGGAAACTTGCTGTCAGCCCGGGCTTCAACACGGAGCCACCACAGCAGGACCTTCTTCCCACAGTTCCCCAATGGTTCAACAAAGGACGGATCATTCAACAGAGTAAGGGGGTTCTCAATTTCCTCCCCATTCTCACCCACAGCATCAAGGTCCTTCTCCCAATCAGGCTTGCCCTCTGCCTCCTTCCACAGCATCCTTGAGTTCAACACAAACCCAGCCCACTCCAAACCCCTTGGTAGCACCGGTGCAGCCTCGCCTACTACTGTGGCGGTCTTCCCAGCAAATGGCAATGAGTTAAATGTGTGCCATCCAGCCAACTGCCCGGAAGAGTTGCAGGCAGGGCCCTGGACTGGAAGAGGCATATTCTGCTTGTCCTCTTCGCTAAGGCGTGGCTGGTCTGCCGTTCCGGTATGTGCAAGGATACCCACAGACACCGCACCCATCCACTGGACCTTCTGCACCTCATCAAACAGCTCCATGCTATGCACGTTGCTGTCATCCGCAAACACAACTACACCATCCATCTTTCTCTCCCGGATCACACTACACAAGCAAGCCGATCCTTCGTTAGTCGCCTCACTCTCTATTTTGTACAAAACAAGGGATTCAAGAAAGAACACTGCTGGCTACGAGGGAGTAGGAAACTATACATACCGTAGGGCGTGGAGGCGCATCCGGTTCTCGGTGGCGTGGCGGTCGGCCCAGTCGTGGGGCATGCGGTCCGGGAAGGGGATGTGGACGAAGGTGAGGCCGGAGCGTGCAAGGAGGGACGCGGTGGCGTTGGTGACCCCGCCTGCCTCGACGACCATCCAGGTGAGCGGGTAGGGCACATTGCGGAGGGAGTGGAGGAGGCCGGTGAGGTGGAGCGCCTGGAACGCGCGGGAGTAGGTCGGCGTCATGACCAGAATCTGGCGCGGCTCCTTGACGCCGTACCACCGGCGCTGCTCCTCCTGCACCCGCTCCATGATCCGGTGGGCCTGCATCACCTCCACCGGGTCCGGGTGCGGCCACGGCCTGATCCATATCCCGTGCCGCCCCACAACGACGTGGCTCTGCGTGTGCCCGGACGTCCAGGTCGTCGCCGCAGCGGCCGCGTCCAGGGCGGTGTGGTTGGCCGGGGAGGAAGGGGGAGGGTTGGCGGCGGCGGCGGAGAAGGACAGGGTGAAGGTGTTGGTGGTGGTGGTGGCGCGGAGGACGGCGGGGGATGAGGAGTAGAGCGCGGTGGTGGAGAAGAGCAGGAAGAATAGCAGCCGGGAGAGATCTACCTGCGCCGTCGCCTTCCACGCGGGGCCGCTTGGCGTCCTCTTGTGATCTCCTTCGCCCTCGGCGGCCGCGGGGGGCTCCTGCTGCGTGGCGGCGGCGGCTGGGGGCTGCTCCTCGGGCGCTACCTCCGGAGGCGGCGCGGTTGCGTCGGGCTCCACCATGGGGACAAGGGGATTAGGGTTTGAGGTTTTCGCCTCCGATTTTTACACGGGTGCGGCGGGAGTGGAGGCGCGGGGGAGAGGCGGAGATGGGGGAGCGGCGGGAATGGAGGCACGGGGGAGAGATGGAGATGGGTGAGCGGCGGCGCGGTGGAGGATGGGGGAGCGGAGGGGAGGCGCGGGGGAGAGTCGGAGATGGGGGAGCGGCGGCGCGGGGCGGCGGCAGGAGGAGACGGCGGCGGATCGATCTCCTCTCCCGGGGGCGGCCACCTCTTCCTGGCCGCCGGCGCCGCATCTCACGCGGCCGTCGTTGCCCACGCCCGCCTGTGCTCGCGCTGCCGTCGACCGCGTCCATGCCATCTTGTTGGGCTGCTCGAGGCGGAGGGAGGATGGGGGAGGCGGAGGGAGGGGAGGCGCGGGGGAGGAGGGGGGAGGCGGAGGGAGGGGAGGCGCGGGGGAGGCGGAGGGGGCGGAGGAAGCGCGGGGAAGGAGGGGGTTGGCGCGGGGGAGGCGGAGGGAGAGGAGGAAGCGCGGCGGCGAAATCCAAGAGAAGGGTGGGGAGGGCGGTTCGGGAGGAGGGAGGGTGGGGAGGGGTACTGCAGATCCATTGAAGGATGACCGTCGGATATGGTTGAGTAAGGAGAGAGAATGGAGGAGAGTTAATCTGGTGCGCACATTTTTATGATGGTGTATTTCTGGGTGCATATTGTAGTGTGGACGTAGTTAAGGTTATGACTGTGGAGCAGGTAATTGTTGGGTGGATGTAGGATAATTTGAAGTGGTGGATTATTAGTTTAGATTAGGATGGTGTATTTCTGGGTGCATATTGTGGTGTGGACGTAGTTAAGGTTATGACTGTGGAGCAGGTAATTGTTGGGTGGATGCAGGATAATTTCAAGGATGCATATGAAAACAACCAAATGACGATATTTTTTTTCATAGTTTAAGTTTCACGCAATTGTATATCACCATGTATATAATCTGGAAAACACTCATGTATATCACCAGCAAGTTCAGGTCATGAAATTACAAGCCTAGGCCTATTATAATACATAACAAGGCAATAATAAGTCATGTCTCGCATGAACCATCTAATTTCTGATTTGCTTAAGTAGGTCTTGGAGTTCTCCAGGGATAATATCTTTACATTCATTTTCACTGCTCTTCAAAATGTCCACCAAGAAATTCGTCCTCAGTGAATGTGATCGCTGTGCATGGCAGATAATAAGTTAACTTATTAATTTGCTATGTAGTCTACAAAATATACATAGAGAATATTATATGCTCACAGTGTTGATAACTGGTAATCTTACGCCATTCCACGACCACATGAAACTGTATACAAGGAAGCCTGACAGATTGCTGGAGAAGAGCACATGTTTAATTGTTATAGATAAATCAAATGATATTTGATAATAAAGATGAAACATATTATAAGTTATTACCAGTCCGTAGTTTTTGGAACCCATGTTGGGAATTTACGACGCAATATATTGTATAAACAAATATTTTTGTCACAAAATGAATATCACACAAAACGAACAATCAGATTCATTAAGATTCACGTCTCATATATTGTATAACCAAATATTTTTGTCACAAAATGAATATCACATAACAACTGATCCTTTGAGGAGGCGACAACATCATTGGACTCACCCACCGACAACATCAAAGGAAGTGAGAAAAACACAATGGTTGAAAAGTACAAAATAGATCAAATAATGATTAGCAGAACATGCAAGTCAGCTTGAAAATTAGAAGCATAGCGAACATTCTCTTGTGCCTGTTGACCACACTCCTATGATTTTTTTACTTCTAATAAGGTACAGACAAGAACGGCCTTGTCCTCCCCCGTGAGTATCTTCTCCGCCTCGTCGACGGCAGTGATGTTGTGCACCCCGGGCCCCAGCTTCTTGTTGATCCACGCAACTATGGCCTCCCTGGAGAAAAAAAGAAAGGAATTCAGATAGCACCCTCAAACTAAAAAAAAGCACCCTCAAGTTTTTTTTTTAAAAAAAGAACCCTCAATCTTAGTGTAACAGGTTTAGTATGCATGCTCACCATGTTGATGCTACAGTCAGCAAGTTAAATATCCACAGAGAAGCTAAAGTATGCAAGTTAAAGCAGATCAGGGAGAATGAAATAATGAGTTTGCACAGACATCTATCCTCAGCATTACCTGATCATCAAGCATCTTCGAGAAATCCTTGAGAACCCGGTGACGATCTTTCTCACCATGTTGGAGCTGTTGCCCATATTGTTTTACTTTCTTCTTCATCAGCTTGTAATTTATATAGTACCTGAAAACATTGACATAAGGAAGGCAAAGCTAAAAGTTTGGTAAGTAAGGACATAAATGTGCAATCTTAACACCAAGGAGATAGGCACAGCTCAACACTGCACTATATTACATCAAAGAACAAATTTCTAAGAAAATTTAGATATGTTTCCTCAGAAGCAGTTAATGTAAACTACTAATAGCAGAGGTATGGAAGACTGATGATGTTTAGAGAATAGATTGGTATATAACTAACATAAGTACACAAAAGTGTGGGGAAAAAGGCCCTGAAGCATACCCTTTCCATTCCGGAATTTGATCGGCCATCAATTTTTTCCCAAAGTAAACCATTTTGACTTGGAAATGTTAATCTGCCGAGAAATGTAGGGACGTGTCAGTGGCACAACTGGAAATACTGAATATTTAGTATAATTGCTGAGATGCACTGCCATAAAATGCAAGAAGGTTGTTGATGTACAAGGTTCAGAAAGAATCTCGTTCTGAACAAATGAGCTGCGCTTAGTTTATCTCAGTGCCTTGTGCAGGGAAATTGTGCAGTGCAGACACACCAACTATGAGAAATTCTTGGAAAACTCAGAGGGTGTTGCCGTTTTAAATGGAACAAAGGACGAACTTAGTAAGGTGATCAAAGGGATGGGAAATCCCCAACAGAGATATTATTCATAATCTCAGGATAGTTCCTCAAAATATGCCTAATTTAGTTCCATAAAAATATGTTTGATTGACAATTCAGTTAATCTGCTGTGATGATCATTTCAGTGAATGGTCTACTGCACACTGAATATATCCAAAAGCACCTTTTATTATGTATATTCAAATTTTTTTGTGATGATATTATGTATATTCATATAGTACTCTGTTCTCACTATGAGCGATACATGCATGCAGTTACATCCACAACCTGATTCTCTGGTCCTTTTCCATAGACCTAACATGTTTGACCAATCATAAAACCCACATATGAACTTGGACGGTCAGAAAAATGATTTCATGTTGCATTCTGACAAGGCACAGAAGTCCCTCTGCACGTACTGAATTACAACTATATCAACCAATCGCGGTCATAGATCTACTTATTGTTTATATCAACTCAAACGCACCATGCAGTTAACAATAAGCCCACTTAGCATCAGAATCCCAGGCAAATATATTAAAACCTATAATTTGAAAATCTATCCGACAAACTGCCTGCAATTTTTCAAGAACTGAGGGGAGAAAGTTATTAAAATGACAACTCGAAGTTCAGGCTGGATATAAACTGGGTCCAACCTACAAAAGGGCATGCAGCCGTAGCCCCCCAACCGTGCCACCAATTACCTCGATTTCAACCCAATTGGTAGTAATAATTAGGAGCGCCTTACAAAATCCAAGCAGAAAACAACAAATTTCACCAAGGCCAAACAAATCTGACATAGAAGCTATTGTAAACCTGGATGCTTGTAAATCTCCATGAATTCAACTCTTCAACACGCTTCAAAAAGAAAACCTTAACTTTGCTACAGATAAACAGATCACGAATCAACTTTATTCTGTTCTGAACCGAAGAAAAATGGACAGTCCATAGTTTTATCAGCATAGGCACACGAAATCATTAGGTTATGTATTGCTGTACGCAGATTTTAGAAACAGAGAAACAAGAAATGACGTAAGCAAAGCATTGCCGATTTGTTGTGTACTATTTCTGCAGGAAGTCTAGTCATGAGGTCAATGCTACTTCAAAATATTCGTTTCAGCTAAAGCTCTAGGCGAACTGCTACCGAAAAAATGTCAGGTCTGAATTGTAAGACTGCCACCACAATGAAGTTATCCATCAAAAAACCCAACTCAAAGTATGTTAACACAATCCATGGAAATAAAAACAACACCTTTCACAAAACTATGTAGTACTTCAGACCATTGAAATTATGCAGTAGCAAAATAGACTTTACCTTTCCATCATATATTATATTCTGGAGAGGACCTCTGGGGCAATGTATGCCGGTCTGCCATCAGTTGATTTCGGTTGAGAGTGCAAGACAGAAGACTGAAAATGCAAAAGAGCCAAAGGGTTTACTGGTTTAGGTAATGAAAATGTGGTCATTGGAGGTTATAATCTGCACGGGTGTACCTTGGAGTAACCGAAGTCACAAATCTTAAGCCGAGGTGGCCAATGCCATCCGTACAGCACTATCAAGAGTTCAAGATAGTTGCAAAACACAAAGAGAACAAACTTCAGGCAGCGAAACAACAACCAACCTGAAACTAAGGGACATATCATGCTGGCGGAAATTTTATTGGCCACCTCGCCACTAATCTGAAACTAACAAGATTCGGGTTTTGGCTAGGTGTTATAACAAACAACAACATGAGGGCATTTATTCAGCAAAGGACAATGCTTAGGCTGACATGTCCAATTTTAACCTGTAAGAAACCCAAATACCGTGTCATTGGGTTTTCTTCTCACTATATGGCACACCCCAGAACATGATGATGAAGTAAAGATGCACAACAAACTCATATAAGCTTTTTTATATGAGCTGAAAAACTAACATGAATTTTATATCAGAGCTGACATCCAAAATATTTAAACAACCAAAATATTCCTATCATCACCAAGTTGACTCGCCCCATTTGGAGACCAAAAAAAATGTGGGTAATAACACCACAAGAATCTAAAAAGGTTAGGAAGTGAGCCATTGATGAGATTGTGCATGTAAAAAGGTGTGCTTCAGATTTTAAGAAGGGTTAAAATATGTGCCTTTACCTTGCTTAGCCTCAACCTTTTATCTTCATTAAGTGTGGCTACCATCTTGTCAAGTTTTGACAATGTATCGTTGCTAATGCTCTTGCAGTTGTCAGCAATAGAGTCATCAAGACTGGGATGAACTTCAGTCACTGTGCTGAGAAAATCCATCCCCAAGACAGTACAAACACAACAGAGCAAAGGCAATGCTTGAAGCAAGACAAAAAGGCAGAAGTACCGTGAAATAGATCAGTATTATGGAATGTTATTGCCCTAGTTATTAAAATAAAAGAGAACAGAACCTATTATGTTTTCATGATTGAAGCAAAATTTGATCCTTTTCAACAGATAAAGTATGTAACAGACAAATTTACCCTCATTTGTTTCATGCTCTTGACCTCCTCAGATCCATATTGTTGACAGTCAGCCTGTGCAAGTTTACAAAGAGGAAAATAAGAATATTTTTTAAATAAGATTGCTACAGAGAATATAATAGCTGAGTCCACTTCCTACTGTATTAGCAGATCTATATAAAAGAAGCAGATTAGGAGGAGAAACAATTCTCGTGTTTTAGGTATAGAGCAAAGAAATTAATCTCCCTCTAAACAAATAAAAGCAACCTTACCTTTCTTTGTTCAATACTGTGCTTGCCACAATATGCTTTATGCCGCAACATACTACCAAAATTTTTGGTATTCATGTAAAGACCAGCATCTCTAGCACATGCAGGATGGAAAGTAAGTTGACAGTCTACAGTGCTGCACTGCATAATTGAACGAAAAAACTTGTAAGATTGTATTGGTTTGTCTTTCAGTTATAGATTAGAAGGTACAAAGGATAATATAGAAGTTCAAACCTTCAAGCATGTGCCAACATTGTGGTGGCAGATAGAGCATGTGTCTTTATCCTTAAGAAGGCTCTCCTTGGATAGATTGAATAGTCAGAATATTATAATAAGAATAATCACGTGAAATTATAATGAAGATGGCTTCTGGTGGTATCATCATATAAACAATGAAATAAAATTATGGAATACAACCTATTTATTTCTAAATATGAAAATGTGAAAATTCTTAGCATGTACGATGCTGGTAAGAGATTAGTACCAGTCCATCTACTGCATTATATTGTCCAAAAAATATATGGAATTTGGCTAAAAATGATCCAATCCAAGGTCAAGCACAGCCAGCCTGTCAATATAATGCTACATGACTTCACCTCAGCCTCCGTGACACCAGCAAGGGTGATGCCACCATTCGCAGTCTCTCGAATCTGAATTGGCACTCTGGCAGGAGCTGCTGCTTTGGCGACAGACCCCGAATCAAGTCTGAGAGCAGCATGACTTGGATCGAGCAAATCAAAGACTTCTTCCTTGAATATCTGAAATGTGCATCAACACACCACGAAATGAGAACAAGCATAATGGCTGTTGGAACCAATAAACGAAAAATAACTGCTATCGGCTTTCATACCTCAATGAAGGATACCCTAATTAAAACCTCTGTATCATCCTTCATGGAATCAACTTTTCTGAATATTGTCTCCATAACTTGGGGTATTATTCCTCCACAGTTAGCACCACCACTATAATTGGTACCCATTGTATATGTCTTACCAGAACCAGTCTAGAGTTGGTACAGAAAAACAGCTCAATCACAGAACAAACAAATCATCTAAAAACAGTATTAATTTCATCATACTAAAAAAATAGCACCTGGCCATAAGCTAGCACAGTAGCGTTGTATCCGCGGAATAATGAGTCAATTAACGGATGCACGCATTGCTCAAATATTAACGAGGAAGGAGAGCCTGTGCTGCCATAGACATGATCATAGGTGAAGACATGTGGGCCAATTTGGACCTACAATACCACAGAAGAGCGTCATCAACATCCATTTGAGCCTTCAAGCCATTTGGAGAGAGAAATATCCTGGTATTAGTAGCAATTGCAGAGTTTATGCATGTTCAGCATTCTGATCCAACAAGCATATGGAAATTTAGAGTTCTCGAAAAGAAATTGTGACTGGTCCCAAAGAATAAATCCCCACTACACATGTTCCGTATGCACCCATTGGCCCTTGCTGAATCAGGCCGCCCAAATAATCCTCCAATTAGCCAAAACCTCCAGAAAATCTCGCGTCGTTCACCGATCTATGCTCGCGCATGTATCGATTCGAAATCCTAGAAGCATCACGCTTTCCCAGACCACCCGATCGTACCCCAACCAGACACACCGGTCACCAGACGAATCGATACCTGCGGCTCGCCGGGCGTGACGGTGACGCAGTCGGTGCAGCCGAGGAGGAGCTCCGGCGTGAGTCCTCGATTCGCTTCGGGGGAGGCGGCGGCCGGGAGTCCTCGATTCGCTTCGGGGGAGGCAGCGGCCGGCGCGGGAGGCGGCGGCCGGGTCCTCGCTTCGCTTCGCGGGAGGCGGCGGCCGGGAGTCCTCGCTTCGCTTCGGGGGAGGCGGCGGCCGGGAGGACGCCCGACGGCAACACGATCTCGGCCGCGCCGTCGAAGCCCAGGAGGAACGCGCGGTCGCCGCTGCCGCTGCGTCTCCGGGTTCCCTATCACCGCCGCGAGCTCGCTAGGGTTTGGTCCGATCTGAGAACCGGCTAGGGTTTCGAGAGATTGGGAGGCGGATCGGATTGGGGAATTGGAGGATGGGGGCGAGACGAGGGGAGGCGGAGGATGGGGGAGGCGCGGTGGAGGATGAGGGGAGGCGGAGGGAGGGGAGGCGCGGGGGAGGATGGGGGAGGCGGAGGGAGGGGAGGCGTGGGGGAGGATGGGGGGAGGCCGAGGGAGGATGGGGGAGGCGGAGGGAGGGGAGGTGCGGGGGAGGCGGAGGGAGGGGAGGCGCGGGGGAGGAGGGGGGAGGCGCGGGGGAGGCGGAGGAGGCGCGGGGGTGGAGGGGGGAGGCACGGAGGCGGAGGGAGGGGAGGTGCGGGGGAGGAGGGGGTACTGCAGATCCATTGAAGGAGGACCGTCGGATATGGTTGAGTAAGGAGAGAGAATAGAGGAGAGTTAATCTGGTGCGGACGTTTTTAGGATGGTGTAATTATGGGTGCATATTGTGGTGTGAACGTAGTTAAGGTAATGACTGTGGAGCAGGTAATTGTTGGGTGGATCTAGGATAATTTTAACTGGTGGATTATTAGTTTAGATAGATATTACTCCTCAGTTGAATCTTCGAAATATGCCACTACCCGTGGTTTGGTTTAGCAGGAGGCAAGGGAATTTCGGTCCACACAGAAATGCGGGAGCAAATATGGTGGGTGTATTAGGGGGAACAGCATATAATCCTCTATAATAGCATTTCTCAAGGAAATTTACTTGGCAGTGGCATAATTTGAAGAAACAACTGAATAGTAGCATACATCTAAAACAGGCAATAAGCAGTGGCATATATCAATTTTCCCAATAATATTAGGACTGTAGTCAGCCAAGCAAGCACTAACAAATCCCGTACGCAGTTGAAAGCATAAACATATCTAGTGTATAACTTTTTTTTATCTCCGTACATCCTCTTCAAAACATGATGTAAATAGTCTTGAAAAAAATATGAAAAACTTGGTTAGATAAGTCATGATGCATTCAAGCATTGTGCAAAAATTCAACTGAGAACACCATTTATATTAGGAGAAATAAAAAAGATAAATTTTAGTGAATAGCGTATATTATTTTTATTTTATTTTCAGATTAGCAGGTTTTGTCTTTTTATTTCTCGATGTGTAGCTCAAATTTAGATTTGAAATTTTATGACATAATAAATTGATTTTTTGTCAGTATTTTTAGAATTTTTTATGACTATTTGCATCGTATTTTTGAAGAGAATACACGAAGATGCACCAAAAGTTAGGACGCAAGTTATGTTGTCTTAAAGCATGCACTACTACAAAAAAGATCATCACAGACGGTTCAAAACTGTCATCACAGATGGTTTTTTGAACTGTCTGAATTTATGCGTCAGTGATAATTAGTGGTTATCACAGACGATTTGTAAGCCATCTGTGATAAATACATCACAGACGATTTATAACTAGATCTGTCTGTAAAGAACATTATTATAGACGGTTCTAACTACCAACTGTCTGTGATACTCACACATCACAGACCGTTCTAATTAGCAATCGTCTGTGATGTGTGAGTATCACATACGGTTGGTATATAGAACCGTCTGTGATACTTCCCCAACACAGATGGTTTCTGGTTCGAGCTGTCTGTGAGAATTCTTCATAGACGGTTTATACCACAAACCGTCTGTCATAGTTCATTCTATACCTCAGGAAATGTTAACTATATCATTTGAAAACAAGCAAATACAACAACAAACATAGAAACACATTCTATTTTCATTAAGATTAGAATCCACCATTACAACATCACAAGATATCGAGTAGATTACCCGTAGCACTACATACACAAGAGGACACTTACGATTTACAAAGACAAGCTTCACGGCTACAAATTCAGAAAAATGTTTACAGTACATGAAACTTCAGGCTAATGTAAGCTAGACTTACACATCCTTCATTAAACTACAATCTAAGTAGCAGAAACAGAAAGGCAACAAACACCATTTTCACCTTCTATGACAAAATCAGTAGCTTCTATGCCGGTAACTTAGAAGAGTGCAGATTTGCCATTGCTTTCTTCCTTTCCATCTTGCTTCAAGTGAAATTTCAATCGCCCTTGCCGAACCCCTTCCCACCCTTGCCGCACACAAATGAGTTGGAGTTGTAATGGTAGTATTGGTTCTTCGAGTAGCGAGATGGAGTTAATAAGGGGCGAGAGGTGGGGAGGAGAACGGTGCCTACCGTTCGATGTGCAGAGAATAGACAGATGAGATTAAGATCTTGGGGGATATGCCGCGAATCAGTAACGTGGCTGGACATCACAGATGGTTTGGATTACAAACTGTCTATGATAGATACATCACAGACGGTTCATAATAAAAACAGTCTATGATAACAGGAGATATCACAGACGGTTCATAACAAAAATAGTCGGTGATAATGGCGTCACAAAGACAATATATCAGCACAATATAAATAGCTAGTCTCAATAGATAAAATAGCAAAGTTTTATATGGCTTATATATACTCATTCGAAAGGATTTGACGAGATCTACAACTTTGCAGTTGAGGAGAATCCCAAATTCCGAACGGAAGATCAAAAATTTTAGCAAAAATAGAAACTAAAAACTTGCAACACAAATTTGAGGGTAAAGATGGCCGATTTTTGGGGTCTTAGAGGGCACCTAGCACAAGCTAGTCATTTTTTTAATCAAGCTGGTCGTTAGCTTTCCAATGAGTACAAGAACGTCGAAAATGGACATCGTATGCAAAAGTTATGCCCTTTTTTCTGAAGGTGTCTCAAAACTGAATCCTACTTGGACTCTGGCGGGAGATTATGAAATTTGAAGGATTACAAGGTGGGAAACATATCACAGATGATTTTTAATACAAACCGCCTGTCATAACTTTATTATTACGGACGATTTTTAATACTAATCGTCTGTGAAGTATCACAGACGGTTTAAATAAAACATCGTCTATGATATCTTGTATAGATTACCGTCTGTGATAATACCACAGACGGTTATTCGTATAAATCGTTTGTGATACTTACACCATAGACCGTTTCTAAAAATCGTCTATGATGTAAACGTCCAATTTAACCTTTTTTGTAGTAGTGATGTATACGGAAACGGCCGGTGGATTGCAACACAAATTCACGCACGAGGTTGCCAGAGACCCCTTCGACTGTAAGCTCGCTACTGCAAGCTCGGCCTGGTGTTCCCTTTCCACATGATCATACCAAGGGATACCATTGTCTCGCTTGGTCTTCCTGACATCTGATGACATGCTGACAGTAAACTTGTGGCACCCGCGGTCAAATACTTCGATGCTGAGAATGCAAAGGTGTGCGGATATTGTGATGTCCTAAAATTTTAAGATTTCCGTAAAAAATTTTCACAAAAAACTTCTGAACTCACTTTCGAGTTGCTCGTCCTATTTTCCACTTTTTCCTTGGGCTTTTCCCTTTTGTTTGAGTTTTCTTTTTGCTGAAAATCACTTTTTCCATCTAAACTTCAAAGAAATAATTAAAAAATCCCCAAAACTTTTTCCCTTCAATCTGGACCAGATCCAGCCCACCCCTCTCTTCTCTTTCTTCTCCTCTTGGGCCAGCTCAAAGCTTCCTTTCTTCTCTTTGGGCCACCTTCTCCCTACAGCAAATCCATTCTTTGAACTTTCACTTGTATAATCATGAAAAGGGTCACGGCCCATCCTCAGGGAGCATGGAACCATTGTCGTGGGCTGCCAGATCTAGTATCAACATCGGTAGATCCAACATCTTCCTCTTCACCAGTGCCTTCTTCACCAGTGCCAAATCTAGCATCGTCATTGATAGATCCAACATCTTCCTCTTTGCCAGCTTGAGGTCGTCACTACTGATTGGAGTGAAGCCTTTAACAATTTGTAAGTTGTCATGGTTAGTGATGAGTGGAATGACTTCTATTCTGATTGGTGAATTTTTCTATGTTTATGATTGGTCGGGCTACTACTCACTTCCATGCTATCATATTAGGACTGAAGATTTGGAGTCCAATCTGTTTTCCCCTCCTTGCTCGCTTGTGTTAGTAGAAATAGCCTTTCTTCTCACTCCAGTTTACAAAAACGATCCTCTTCTACACCGCGGAAGAAGCATTAGATGACACGTGTCACCTAATGCGGTACAATACCACATTAGGGGTTTGGTGCACATGAGGCCATCTGCCACGTTCCAATACCGCAGTAGGTGGCCTGTTGTTCTCTCCTACTATGGTAGGTGGAACAAGTAATCTAATCTTCTAAGCTCTCGTACTGTTGTGCTCCCCTACAAGTCGTTAAAGGGAAAGTGTGCTTAAGCTCTCACATTAGCAAGCGTGCATAGGATCTCATATGAACCAACTACCCAGATTGCTCTAGCTGACATAAAGGCGACGAGAAGGCAAGCCGACAATAGTATCATTTTTTTGAAATGTAGTAAGGAGCTATAGTATGCACTTAGAAAGAAGGTAGGCACCCGGATTTGAATGCTCAGCTCCCTCATATCCTCGACCACAATCATCTGTTTTGCTCTAAGATTTGTGCTCGCCTCCTCTCTCTCTCTCTCTCTCTCTTCCCCTCTGTCGGCTCCCATCGACTTCCAACCACGTGTGGCTCCCAATGGTGGCGGTGCAGGATACTATGAGCTTAGAGAAGGGAGAGAGGGGGGAGACACACGAATCTCAAAGCAAAACGGATAACCAAGATAGTGCTTGCGGCCACAATCACTTGTATTCATGCATGCACTATCTTGGTTGTTTGTTTTGCTCTGAGATTCGTGCACAACCACAATCACTTGTCGGAGGAAGCTAGCTTATGACTAGATGGCTAGGCGTGCAGGTATGCAACCAGCTCATTAGGGTTTAAGAACTAAATTTGGTACTGGTGTCCTATGTAGCACGGACACTTGGCAAAACAGCCGTATCCGTGTCCGACACCGTGTCGGACACGGATACGACACGGACACGTCTTCGACACGTGTCGGAGGCGTATCGACCAATTTTAGAATTAATTTTAATTAGTAAAATTCTCGACACGTGTCGGACACACTAAATACACGAATCGGACACGGCCTGGACACAGTCGGCCCAAGACACGGTCGGCCCAGGCCGGCCCATTACCCATAACGCACGCACGGTGTGCCCTAACCCTAACGTACGCATCGCACGCACGAGCGGCCGAGCGCATTTTCCCGCTGTTCCGCATCGTCTGCTCGTGCTGCTCCGCATCGTCTGCTCGCGCCGCCGCCCGCTCCCGCACCTCGTCGCCGCCCGTCGGCTTCCTCCCCAAGCGTCGTCGGCTTCCTCCCTACTCCCCAAGCGTCGTCGGCTTCTTCCCCACTCCCCAAGCGCCGCCCACTCCCGCTCCTGCACCTCGTTGCCGCCCGTCGGCTTCCTCCCCAAGCACCGTCGGCTTCTTCCCCGCGTGCTGCCGGATTCGTCCCCGCGTGCCGCCGGATTCGTCGCCAAGCACCGCCGGCTTCTTCCCCAAGCGCCGCCCGTCGGCTTCCTCCCCAAGCACCGCCGGCTTCTTCCCCACTCGCAGTTTAATAAGCATGTGGAAACATAGAAAATAATATATATATATATATATATATATATATAATTTATTATTTAAATATATATATCCGTGTCGCCGTATCGGTCTTTTTGGGAAATCGGCGAATTCCCGTGTCGGTGTCGTGTCGTGTCGACGTATCCGTGTCCATGCTACATAGCTGGTGTCCACCGATTTTAAGGTACACACATGTGTGCGTTCAATGGAAAAGTGTGTGCTTGTGCTTTGTGAAGCCTTAGGTGCCTCTGATTAATTTTAAGCATGTGTAGAGGGTGTGCACGCGTGTGTATGCGTGAGTGTTGTAAGTGTGGCG
The DNA here is from genome assembly GCA_017311315.1 of Dendrocalamus latiflorus. Lineage (NCBI taxonomy): Eukaryota > Viridiplantae > Streptophyta > Magnoliopsida > Poales > Poaceae > Dendrocalamus > Dendrocalamus latiflorus. The sequence continues at coordinate 30,128,749 of CM029627.1, read as the reverse complement.
TGTGTTAAGTGTATGCGTCAGTGTTGTACTCTTTGGGAAAAATCACCAGTGGGATTGCTTCTCTTTTTTTCTTTTTTTTGAGGTCATGGGAATGCATTTTCGCACAACTGCACAAGTGATCAATCTGGCCGTCAAGCAAGGGCATCTGTAATTGGCCCAACACACTGCCGCTATTGTCGTCCTCCTATTTTCGATAGGACCGATTAAAAGTTCAATCTAATTTTAATCGCCAAAACCGTGAGCATGAGTCATGCAAAGAAGTTTCGTAGTACCATGAGAAATGAACTTAGTCAAAATTTTGCGTGACGCCTAATGGGGCCAATACAACTGCCACGCGAGCGCGAAAGCGTAGAAGAATTGTTCGAAGTATCACTCTTACACAGTAGTAACACTTGAAGGATGGGATGTACACACATAAACGGTGGGCCATTTCGAGATGCAAAGATTTTTCTTGACTGTTCCACGGAACTGAAGCTATGGTAGAGTTCAACCTACTACCGGGCGCGGATGACGTTATTGACTTCAAGAGTTAGGACTAATTTTCCAACTAAAATTGCCTATAGAAACAGCCATATAATGGTGTCACATCACTTTAAAACTGTAGTTGTTAGATTAAACTCAGTTAAAATTTTAACCCTTCGATCTTAAATACTTAAGAAAAATACTTTAATTAGACATATTTTAGTTGAAAGGTTGGAAGTTTATGAAACCGCATGCATTGTTTCACAAAAACACACCCTTTCATGGCATCTTTTGGGGATTATAAATAGCTAGCCTATGAATATTTTTACTAACATGGTAGTGAAAGTAATCATCGGAAAAAAAAAACCGTAGCGAAGTGCGGGTGATAATTCTAGTTACCCGTTGAATCTCCATTAATTCGCAGAATTTATCCGTGTACCGATGCACTGACGCAACAACTGTTTACAACTTTCCTCCTAGTTGCTGCACGTGTTTGCATGAGGCATACAAAGAAGTTTCGTAGTACACTTGTCAAATTTTTGCGCGTCATGCGTAGAAGGCCCAATACAACTTCTGTGTCACACGAGCAGGAAAGCATAGAAGAATTGTTCGAGGTAAGGATGGGATGACACATGCAGACGGTTGACCATTTCGAGAAGTCACTCACCAAGTCAATGCATAGATTTTTTCTTGACTGTTTCACGGAACTGAAGCTATGGTAGAATTCATCCTACTACCAGGCATGCGTGGATGACATTATTAACTTCAAGAGTTAGGACTAATTTTACTTCCAACCCAAATTGCCTCTATAAGCTGCCATCTAGTGGTGTCACATCACTTTATGAAGCTCAATTAAAATATTAACTCTTAGACCTTAAATACTTAAGAGATACTTTGATCAGACATATTTTAGTTAAAAGGGTGGAAGTAGATTACCCATAGCACTACATACACAAGAGGACACTTACAATTTACAAAGATAAGCTTTACGCTACAAATTCAGAAAAATGCTTGCACTACAAGATACTTTAGGCTAATGCACGCTAGACTTACACATCTTTCATTAAACTGTAATCTAAAACAAGTGATACGGGAAATTTTCAAGTAGCAGAAACAAAAAGACAACAAACACGATTTTCAGCTTTTATACCGGTGACTTAGAAGAGTGCAGATTTGCCATTGCTTTCTTTCTTTTTATCTTGCTTCAAGTGAAATTTCAGTCGCCCTTGCCGAACCCCTTCGCACCCTTGCCGCACACAAATGAGTTGGAGTTGTACTGGTGGTATTGGTTCTTCGAGTAGGGAGAGGGGGTTAATAAGGAGCGAGAGGTAGGGAGGAGAACGGTGCCTGCAGTTCGATGTGGAGAGAATAGACAGATGAGATTGGGATGCTGGGGGATATGCCACGGATCAGTGATGTGGCGGGATATCACAGACGGTTCGGATTACAAACCTTCTATGATAGATACATCACAGATGGTTCACAACAAAAACCGTCTATAATAACAGGAGATATCACAAACGGTTCATAACAAAAAACAGTCGGTGATAATAGCGTCACAAAGACAATATATCGGCACAATATAAATAGCTAGTCTCAAAATATAAAATAGCAAAGTTTTATATGGCTTATATATACTCATTTGAAAGGATTTGACGAGATCTACAACTTTGCAGTTGAAGCGAATCCCAAATTCCGAATGGAAGATAAATTTTTTTGGCAAAAATAGAAACTGAAAACTTGCAACACAAATTTGAGGGTAAAGATGACCAATTTTGGGGGTCTTAGAGGGCAACTAACACAAGCCAGTCGTTTTTTTAATCGGGCTTGTCGTTAGCTTTCCAACGAGTACAAAAACATCGAAAATGGACATCATATGCAAAAGTTATGGCCATTTCGAACTCACCAAGTCAATGCATAGATTTTTTTTTCTTGACTGTTTCACGGAACTGAAGCTATGGTAGAATTCATCCTACTACCAGGTATGCGTGGATGACATTATTAACTTCAAGAGTTAGGACTAATTTTACTTCCAACTCAAATTGCCTATAAAAGCAGCCATCTAGTGGTGTCACATCACTTTATCAATATTAACTCTTAGCCCTTAAATACTTAAGTGATACTTTGATTAGACATATTTTAGTTAAAAGGGTGAAAGTTTATAAAACCATATGTCACTGCCAAGAAGCAAGAGCATTTCGGTGGTCTGGTTTATCCGTGGTTTGGTTTAGCAAGAGGCAAGGGAATTTCGGTCCACACAGAAATACGGGAGCAAATATGGTGAGTGTATTAGGGGGAACAGCATATAATCCTCTATAATAGCATTTCTCAAGGAAACTTTACTTGGCAGTGGAATAATTTGAAGAAACAACTGAATAGTAGCATACCTCTAAAACAGGCAATAAGCAGTGGCATATACCAATTTTCTCAATAATATTAGGACTGTAGTCAGCCCAGCAAGCTCTAACAAATCCCGTACGCAGTTGAAAGCATAAACATATCTAGTGTATAACTTTTTTTTATCTCCGTACATCCTCTTCGAAACATGATGTAAATAGTCATGAAAAAATATGAAAAACTTGGTTAGATAAGTCATGATGCATTCAAGCATTGTGCAAAAATTCAACTGAGAACAGTATTTATAATAGGAGAAATAAAAAAAGATAAATTTTAGTGAATAGCATATTTTATTTTTATTTTTATTTTCGGGTTAGCAGGTTTTGTCTTTTTATTTCTCGACGTGTAGCTCAAATTTAGATTTGAAATTTTATGACATAATAAATTGATTTTTTGTCAGTATTTTTAGATTTTTTATGACTATTTGCATCGTATTTTTGAAGAGAATAGACGACAATGCACCAAAAGTTAGGACGCAAGTTATGTTCTCTTAAAGCATGTCTACGTAAACGGCCGGTGGATTGCAACACAAATTCACGCACGAGGTCGCCGGAGACCCATTCGACTGTAAGCTAGCTACCGCAAGCTCGGCCTGGTGTTCCCTTTCCACATGATCGTACCAAGGGATACCATTATCTCGCTTGGTCTTCCTGACATCTGATGACATGCTGACAGTAAACTTGTGGCACCCGCGGTCAGATACTTCGACGCTGAAAATGCAAAGGTGTGCGGATATTGTGACGTCCTCAAATTTTAAGATTTCCATAAATAAATTTCGCAAAAATCTTTTGAACTCACTTTTGAGTTGCTCGTCCTATTTTCCACTTTTTCCTTGGGCTTTTCCCTTTTGTTTGAGTTTTCTTTTTGCCGAAAATCACTTTTTCCGTCTAAAATTCTCAGAAATAATACAAAATCCCCAAAACTTTTTTCCCTCCAATCTGGACCAAATCGAGCCCACCCCTCTCTTCTCTTTCTTCTCGTCTTGGGCCAGCTCAAAGCTTCCTTTCCTCTCTTTGGGCCACCTGCTCCCTACGGCCTACTTCCCTTGCGCCACATCACCTCCTCTTCCCATATTGGGCCTCAACCCGCTGCCCTAGCCTAGCTCGCTGCATCAGCCCGTCCCCTCGCGGGATGTCTTTGTCGGACGCGCCCACAGGAGAGCCGCTTCCTCCTGTTCGCACCTCCCCTGCCTCCTTCACCAAGCTAGGTCGCCACCTCACCTGGAAACGCACTGCAGCACCACCCAAGTTTGCCTTCACTGTCTCGCTGTCTTGTAATTGCTTCAGGATTTGCTCACTGTCCAGCTCTGTTGCGGCAGAGAAAAGCCACACCGAGTTCTGCCACGGCAAGGAAAACTTCTGCCGTGGTCTGCCGCAGCAGAAACAGCAGCCGAGCGCCTGAAATCAGCACCTTGCGGGAGGGCTACAGTAGCGATTTTGCCTGCAGAAAGACACAACCGAAGCAGAGCAATGCAAAATCACAGAGCAGAAGATACAGGCAGATAGCAATAGAACAGAGATTTTTCGGTGCAAAAACTACTAGCACCTTTTTGGTGGTTTTTTCCTCATATTAAATAGCAAACTTTCTATCTTGATTACAAGATCAACTTGAATTAGGACTTCTACCTGCTAACAAAGAAGACTATCGGATAAAAACTGAAAACACTGAAAATTTTCCATCTGGCAACAGGACTCTCCAGCTGCACGGGCTCTCAACCAACTGGGAAACCAACCCGACTTCAGAAAGTAATCTGGACTCAAATGCTAACAAGTAACCGAATCGACAAGATTACCTCCAACATTATCTCCTTAATCTTGTTGAGTGACTTTGATCATTCCGATTTTTCTTCTCATCTCCAAGAATTTTATCCGGCCAAGCGGCTTAGTCAATACATCGGCCATCTGTTCATCCGTATTGATGTACTCAATAGCAATTCTCCCTTCTTCAACACAATCTCTAATAAAATGATATCTTATATCTATATGTTTGCTTCTATCATGAAAAACCGGATTTTTGCTCAATGATATAGCCGACTTGTTGTCTACTTTGAGTACAACCTTCATGGCTTCCTTCTCCAAAAATTCTCCTAACAGCCGAGCAAGCCAAACTCCCTAACATAATGCTGTGCTTGCTGCTATATATTCGGCTTTGCAAGATGACAATGCCACCACTCTTTGCTTCTGAGATTGCCAACAAATTGGACTCTCTCCCAGCACATACATCACCCCTATTGTGCTTTTCCGGTCATCAACATCCCCTGCCATATCACTATTCACTGTAGCCGATCAGCTGCAATTTCTTCTCACACCCTCTCCCATAATGACAGCCAAATGACAGTGTGCCCTTTATATATCTCAGGATGTGTTTGACTGCCATCAAATGTTCATGAGTTGGCTTTTCCATAAACCGAGTCACGTACCCTACTGCAAATGCAATGTCTGGGCGGGTATGAACAAGATACCTTAAACTCCCTACTATGCTCCTGTACTCTATGGCTTCTTAGTTTGTGCTTTGATCTGAAACTCTGGTGGTTGAGCTACATACACCTCCTCCTTGATATCTCCATTCAAGAATGCCGTTTTTGCATCCATGTGCTGAATTTCCCATCCACCATGGGCTGCCATAGCAATGAGAACTCGGATTGTCTCCATACGAGCCACTGGCGCAAACACTTCTTCATAGTCCACACCATATTTTTGGACATAGCCTTTAGCCACAAGACGCGCTTTATGCTTCACCACCTCTCCTTGAGAATTCCTTTTAACTTTGTAAACCCATTTCAAACCAATAGCTCGGTGACCTTTAGGCAAATCAGTGAGTTTCCAGGTGTTGTTATCTTCAATTGACTTCATCTCTTCTTGCATAGCCACTCTCCAATACTCATTATTCTTGGCTTCTTCATAATTCTCAGGTTCTTTAGTTGCGGCATAAAGCAACATCTCACCAGCCTACACAGGTTCTGTTTGTGCATATATCTCACTAATACTTCTCATCTTCGGTGTTCTATCAATTGAACCTTCCTCAGCTGGGGTTTCGGTTATTTGTTCAGGTGAAGCCTCATGAGTTTGTGCAGTGGCTCCTGCACCCGATGAACCTGTACTTTGAGGTGAACCTGAATATGTGTTTTCCCAATCTGTGCTGTCAGCCTCTTGTGCACCTGTTGTTTTGACTTCAAGGGTAACCTAGTTCTACATCTTTCTTTCCATACCTTGATGTTCTTCCCAGTCCCAATGTTTGTCCTCTTGAAACACAACATCTCCACTCATGTGAAGTCTCTTTTCAACTGGGTCATATAACCTATATGCCTTGCTGCTTGGTTCTGAGCTAAGATATATCATCTTTTTGCTCCTGTCATCCAATTTCTTCAAGTGTTTGCTTAGTTTTACATGTGCTAAATAGCCGAATACCTTTAGATGCATAATATTCGGCTTTCTTCCTGACCACAGTTCATATGGAGTAACTCCATCAAGTGCTCCTATGGTGGCACGGTTAAGGAGATAAATCGAGTGCCTCACTGCCTCTGCCCAAAATCTCCCGGGCAGAAATCTGCTCTTTAGTAAACTCCATGTTGTGGCCATCACGGTCCTATTTCTTCTCTCCACGACTCCATTTTATTGAGGTGAGTACGGTGCTGTAAAGAATCTCACTATGCCTTTCATTTCACAAACCGAGTTAAACTCTTTTTGATAGAAATTCTACCCCTCGATCTGATATTACAGCCTTGACCTTATATTCAACTTCATTTTCTGCTAGCGCTATGAACTTCTGAAAGCTGACCTTTGCCTCATCCTTGCCTTTTAGCATATCCACCCACATAGCTCTGGAATAGTCATCAACTACAAGTATGAAGTTGTCGGACCCCAAGTTTACTAACCTGGAACCCTCTGTGATTTCACTTCACTATTCTCTGGATCAGTAGATAGCGCTCACAGATACAATGCTGCATCATTTCATACACGACAAAACCATACATTACAATACCAGAGTTCAAATAGACCACGTCGAGCCGAGGTTACAATAGGGTCGTCAGGCCAAATGTCTTACAACACATGAAGAGCGGAAGCGGAAGTGTACATAAGCGGGATAGGCACTACTCGCCACAGGCAAGTGACTGGGACAACTTGGGTACCACCGCTAGTAACCAGAGACTTGACTAATAACGGATGCACCCACCAAAACTAGCCTGGTCAACCGGACTGAGACGAGAGGCAAGACTGCCGAAGCCTAATCTAATATCCACCATCTTCATTTCCTTCAGCACCCTGATCCTCATAGTAGGTGTAGTGCTCTTGATTCACAGCTTCTGAATGGGGGTTAAGAGCGAGGTTGAGCACACTTCAACGTGCTCCGCGAGCCAACACACAGAATGCATATATTTAGTGATGCAAGGCTAATCAAGGGTGGCTCGGGTTCTTTTATTTACTTAAAGCGACTTTTGGAATAATCATAATTTAAAAGTTCCTATGACCTAGCAATTTACAGAAACTCATGTTTAGACAATTTTGAATGTGTGCAATAATTTATAATGGGGTAGGTTCCATCCACCGATTTCATGGTTCCCTCCACCAATGCTAAATTTTAAGTAGTAGGCTACTTCCACCTTGATACCAACACTGGAGTACATCCCTCCAGGAAAATTTCCCAAGTCAGGTCACATCCACCTGGCAGATTCTTGCTCCCAACCTCAAAATTTTTTGAAATAGAACTAACTCGAGGAAGATTTCAATGTCCGCCCTTGAGAGACCATGTGGAGGTATCCCCATGTTTGTGATGAGTAATTGACGGTTGGTTTAGAGAGTTTGAGTTTGTTTTGGGTATTCTAGGGTTGAGTACCTTTTACTTATGCTATTGTTGATATGCTGTTTCGTGCGGTGCTATGTAACGGTTTGGTTCTCTGTGTGACTGCAAGACTTCGGAGCTAGGTCATGGTGAGGCGAGGAGGACCGGGACTAGGCACAGGAGGTGTTGAGGTCCAGACGGTCGGTGATGCCGAAGATGATCGAGGCTGGTGAGGTGGTTGCGAGTCGGGAGACGAGGAACCGGAGCTGGAGTTACTAGTGACGGACACGACGGGCAACGACGAGAGAACCGGGACTAGGCTTAGGGAGGAGTCGGAGGTCCAGACGGTTGGGTGTCGGTTGTGGTCGTGTGCGACGAAACAGACCAGGACTAGACTCAGGTGGAGTCGGAGGTCTCGGTCGGAGTCGGGTGGACACGACGGGCAGTGGCGAGTGGATCGGGACTAGACTCAGGGAGGAGTTTAGGTCCAGACGGTCTGGATGCCGGGTGCAGTCGTGTGCAGCAGAGTGGACCGGGACTAGACTCAGGGAGGAGTCAAGGTCCAGACGGTCAAGGTACCGGATGCGGGAAGCTTCCGGGAAGGTGCTTGAGGGGCAATTTGGTAAATTGACCCAAGCCATGAGTTGGAGGCTGGTTTTTCCCTCCAAAAGTGTGTGTTGACTTCTTTGCCTCATGTGTGTATGGAGCAAGGGAGTGGTTGTTGGCCTGCACTTCTTGAAATTCCTCTTGAGGCTATGGTGTTGGCTTTAAGAAGAGAGGTGGCTGTGCAGGAGAGGGTATTCCAGAAAAGGGAGCTCAAGAGTAGTGGGTGTGTTTGTGCTCTGTGAGCTCCTGCGTGAGTTTTCTGAAGATTGTAGTGAGAGTGTTCTTGCTTTTTCCAATTGCGTATGGGGCTGTAGAACTCTTGCTTGTAATCATTTATCTCTCCTAATTAATTTCAAGAACTCTTGTGTTGAGATGTTTTGGTTTTGAGCTTCTCAGTGATTTGTTTCAGTTCCCTGTTCTTCTCTGAAGCATTTGTTCTTTAGCTCTAAAATGTTGAGAAGCTGGAAAATGGGTTGCTATGAACTAGGAGATACTTCATAGCCTCCTGGCTAGTCATTCCTGAGAGCAATCTTCATAGTTGTTGTTTTCTCCCCAGGAAATGAGACTATGCACTTCCTCTGTTTCAGAGTTTTTAGGGTTTGATGTCAGGGCATGCTTGGATCCTTGGTTCCTTTGAGAAATGTTTGCTCCAGGTGTGAGCTTCAGTGGTGTAAGATCATTGCTTTGGTGATTTCCAAGTTTCGTAATCAAAAGATCAAAGAATGGCAAGAAAATTGGAAATTAGTCCTATTCCCAGTGAGTTTTCAGATTTTCTCTCAGGACTTGATTTCTTGCTCTTTTGATATGCCTTCTTTCTCTTCTGAGGTCATTTAGCTATTTAGATTGTAGACTAGCTCTGTTGGTCCGAGGAGAATAGCAGAAGCTTTTGAATTTCCAGTGCTATTTGTCTTCAGTAAAAATCCTGCGTAAAAGGCTTTAGTTTACTCTATCTGCAGGGGGCCGGTCTGACCTCTAGGGTTTCGGCGGGTCAGACCGGTCCCTAAACGGCGATTGGACCGGATTTTGGCTGGCGATCTGACCGGTGGCTTATTAGCAGTCATACCGGAGTAAAAGGGGCGGTCAGACTGCACGGAGACCGGCGGTCATACCGGCACTAAGTCGGCGGTCAGACCGGCCACGAACCAGCGGTCTGACCGGCCGAGCACAGGCGGTCTGACCAGCCAGTCTCTGTGACTCCGTTGATTTTTCAGCCTTTTATTTCATCTCTGTTGCTTCTTTTCCCGCTGTCACTTCTATATGTCATGTATTTCCAGAGAGCATGAATCTTTCTTTTCATAGATTTCATATCTATCGGAGAGAAGATTTTTAGTGGATACTTGGGGGCATTTTTAAAGAGGCACCATTCACCCCCCTCTGTTGCCATTTTCGATCCTACAGCCCTTGACTGTGGGCACAGCTATTCAAATAGTTGTATACTCTGCAGAGACTGTATATCTTTACCCACAAGAGATAATTTTACCGATGGTTCTACATGATTCCTTGGTCATGTAGATCGGGAGACTACCACGAGGCCTTTACAATACCTCGCACTCCAGCATATCACTCCTATGGGGTTACTTCCATAGGTTGTGCGGGATGTCCACCATAGGTTAGCGCAGTTGGACTCCACTCTCCACATACGCTATCCTAGGCAACGTCACCTACATCCAGTATCCCGTTCCAAGTGGGGCTTTCATTACCCACCTACACACGTTCTCCGTGAAATGACTAGAGAGTCCAGTAAATTATTCAGCCAAGCCTACAGTATGCCAGCTTGTGGTTGTACTGTTGTACACGGAGGGGTCATCACATGATTAAGTCCTTAATTTGTCTGGGCGGTACATTCCACTAGCCACAACCTTGTGTTACATCCACACCCACCTCTCTTACCATCCTTCCAAACAGATATAGAAGATTTTTAGGGTTTTGAGAAGCATAAATTAGGTTGTTACAACCAATTAGCCACGTACCTCCCGTGTCCGTCCTAAGACCAGTTTTCATGTTTAAAGAGCGATGACCAGGGCCACTAGTGCCCTGGACTTTACCAGACCAGCATAGCATTAGTATGACTTATAACTACCATAGCTATAGTTTATATCTAGGGCGACAAGGGTCATGTGAGTTTAAACGTTACTAGTGGGGTATCTTATTATTATGTAGACACATGGTTGTTAGCTACCTTACGAGCGACATACATTTGCGTAAAAGTAAAGCATGCAGAGTTTAATAATTTAAATGAACATAATTTCACATAAAATATAGGCGCAAAATGATCAAAGTATTGACTTGCCTGGATTAAGAGCTTGGAGGTCTTGTGCTGCTTCAATCTGGGGCTCGTTCGCGTCTTCGAACTCTACTCGGAAGAACGAACCGGAAAAACAACACAAAAGAGCGAGCACTGAATAAATATCAAATAAAATAAAACAAAAATCAAATGAACTCAAAACTGAACCAAACTAGAACCAGTAGACAGGTCTTGATTTTAGAAAAATTTAGAAATTGGTTTCATTAAATTTGGAGTTATGGTTAGGAAGTTATGGCTTTTCAAAGTTTCAAATTCAGGTAAATCCGAAAAATTAAAAGGGGAGAGAGGGTGTGTGCCGCTGACAGGTTGTCAGACCCCAAGTTTACTAACCTGGAATCCTCTGTGATAACACTGTATTATTCCCTGGATCAGTAGATAATGCTCACAGATACAATGCTGCATCATTTCATACACGACAACGCCATACATTACAATACCAGAGTTCAAATAGACCGCGTCGGGCCGAGGTTACAACAGGGCTGTCAGGCCAAATGTCTTACAATACATAAAGAGCGGAAACAGAAACGTACATAGCGTAGGGGCACAACTCGCCACAGGCAAGCGACTGGGTCAACCTGAGTACCACCGCTATTAACCAAGGACCTGGCTAATAACGGAGGCACCCACCAAAACTAGCCTGGTCAACTGGACTGAGGCGAGAGGCAAGACTACCGAGGCCTAATCTAATAACCGCCATCTTCATTTCCTTCGGCATCCTGATCCTCATGGTAGGCGTAGTGCTCTTGATTATCAGTTTCTGAATGGGGGTTAAGAGCGAGGTGAGACAAACAACCGTGCTCCGCGAGCCAACACACAGAATACAAATAATTATAGATGCAAGGCTGAACAAGGGAGGCTCGGGTTCTTTTATTTGCTTAAAGTGACTTTTGAAATAATCATAATATAAAAGTCCCTATGACCTAGCATTTTCAGAAAGCTCCAGTTTAGATAATTTTGAATGTGTGCAATAATTTTTGATAGGGTCGGTTCCATCCACCGGTTTTATGGTTCCATCTACCATTACTAAATTTTGATCAATAGGTTACATCCACCTTATTACCAACACTGGAGTACATCTCTCCAGGATAAATTACTCAGGTTAGATTACATCCACCTAACAAATTCTTTTTCCCAACCTCAACAGTTTTAAAATAGAACTAACTCGAGGAAGATTTCCATGTCTGCCCTTGACCGTGGGCACGGCTATTCGAATAGTTGTATACTCTGCAGATTTTGTACATCTTTACCCATAAGAGATAATCGTCCCGATGGTTCTACATGATTCCTTGGACATGCAGATCGAGAGAATATCACAAGGCCTTTACAATACCTCGAACTCTAGCATATCACTCCTATGGGGTTACTTCCATAGGTTGTGCGGGATGTTCACCATAGGTTAGCGCAGTCGGACTCCACTCTCCACATACGCTATCCTAGGCAACGCCACCTACATCCGGTGTCCCGTTCCAAGTGGGGCTTTCATTACCCACCTACACACGTTCTCCGTGAAGTGACTAGAGAGTTCAGTAAATTATTCAGCCAAGCCTACAATATGCCAGCTTGTCGTTGTACTGTTATACACGGAGGGTCCACACAGGATTAAGTCCTTAATTTGTCCGGGCGGTTCATTCCACATCCCCTGTGTTACATCCACACCCACCACACTTACCACCCGCCCAAACAGGTTTAGCAGATTTTTAGGGTTTTGAGAAGCATAACACAAGTTAACATAATTATTCAGCCACGTACATCCCATGGCTGTCCCAAAACTAGTTTCCAAGATCAAAGAATGATTATCAGGGTTACTAGAACCCTGGACTTGACAAATTTAGCATGGCAATAATAAGACATATAACTACCATAACTAGCGTTTATATCTAGGGCGACAATGATCATGTGAGTCAAATGTTACTGGTGGGGTATCTTATGATTAGGTGGAAATAGGGTTGTTAGCTACCTTAAGAGTGACATACTTTTGCATATAAAGTAAAGCATGCAGATTTTCATAATTTAAATGAACATAGTTTCACATGAAATATAGGTGCAAAATGATCAAAGTATTGACTCGCCTGGATCGAAAGCTTGGGGGTCTTGTGCTGCTTCAAGCAGGGGCTCGTTCGCGTCTTCGAGATCTACTCAGGAGATCGACCCGGAAAACGCAACACAAAAAGAATGAAAGCAAATAAATATCAAATAAAAATAAAACCAAACACAAATGAACTCAAAACTGAACCAAATCAGAACCATCAGGTAGATCTTTATTTTAGAAAAAATTAGAAATTAGTTTCATTAAATTGGAGTTAGGGTTAGAAAGTTATAGCATTTCAAAGTTTTAAAGTCTTGGAATAAAAAAATAAAAAAAAGAGAGAGGGGGAGAGAGCTGCTGCCAAGGGGGCCCGCGAGGGGGGTCAATGGCGCTCGGTAAACCATAGCCGACAGGTGGGCCCTCAATAGCAGCGGTAATACCTCTCTATTTGGTCGGCTTAGGGCAGTAATTAAAGGGTTGGTTATGACAGCAATTAGTTAGTGGTAGTAATGTGCTAAGAGTTCTCTGCTCAACTCATCCCGGCCGCAAGGGAGGCGGAGCCAGCTGGCGGCGGAGGGGGCACGGCGGCGCCGGCCAAAACGGGTCACCCTACCCGACGCGCACCTCGGGGAGGGCGGAATCGACCGGAAATGGCCTGGCAGCGACCGGCGACGGGCATGGCGGCGGCTGAAACAAGGGAAGTTGGGCGCCGGCGACTCGGGCCGGTAGAGTTCAATTGCTCGCCGTGGGAGCACCTACGGGTATCACTGATCTCACCTGCGACATGGGCGACGGCTGGAGTGGAGCCGAGTGGGCTGGCGACAGGGTGGGCTCGGTGGCGAGGAGGGAGACGGCGTCGGCTCGTGGGGAAGGGCGGCGGGGTCCAGCGAGGTGGTGGCGGTGCTCCCAGGGTCCACACAAAGCTCCAAGCGCGGGGAATCGGCTTGAGGTGCAGCGGTGTGCCGACGGGGACCCACGCTAGAGTTGGGCAGGGTGGCCTTCGCCGGCGGCCTGCAGGGAACCAGAGGGCAATTAGCCCGGAGAGAAGGGAGAGGGGGCAAAGGTAAGCGCGGGGAAAGGCTCAAGGAGTCCTGGCATTGACCGGTAGCGCTTAGCGGCGGGGTTTGCCGGCGGGCACACACGGCAGGGGAGGCGGCGGAGCAGGCTTCTCTGGTGGCTACGGTGGGGTGGTGTGGCGAAACTCCAGCACCTTATATAGCAGCCGGGGAAGGGAGCGGAACGCCGAGGGGGAGGCACGTACGGCCACAGGGCGGGCGCGGCTTCCGTAGCGTGGCGCGACGCGGTTTAATGCGGGGAGTGCCGCTCGGCCCGATGGTCGCAAAGGGGAGGGAGGCGTGGCATAGGGGCAGCCGAGCGACGATGACGGGACGGCGCGACCGGGCATAACACGGCGGCGCAACAAAAAGGGGAAACGCCGAGCGACGTGCACGGCAATGCATCACGGAAACTGAGGCCGGGGAGGCATGCCCAACGTCTACAGCGGTCGGGGACTGAAGGCGAGGGCCGTAGCCAAATTTACTTGCCAGCGCGGATTGGTGGAGGGAGGCGAGGAGCGGCAGATGGAGGGGGAGGCGCCACGGTTTAGAAGGAGAAGGGGGAGGCGCTGCGGCCAGCTGGAGGAGGAGGAAAGGAACGGCAGAGAAGGAAGGGGGAAAAAAGATGGGCAGCAGGGATTGAAGGGGAAATGGGAGGGACGGCCAGGATTGAAGGAGTTTTGATTTTACTTATTTTTTATTCCTTTTTCTTCCCTCCTTTCTTTTATAAATTAAACACACATCCTGGACTTTCTTTTTGAAAAGCAAATAGGCAACCCAACTGAGAATAAATCCTTTTGAATTCATTAACATACATTTGAAATTTACATTGATACTAAGTTGGAAAATGGGATGTTACAGATCCCACCCCCCTTAAAATGAATCTCGACCTCAAGATTCGACTACTCTGGGAAAAGAAAGGGAAAGTCGGCTCTAAGTTGATCCTCTCGCTCCCAGGTTGCCTCTCGCTCGGAGTGGTTGCTCCATTGGACCTTGCAGAGGCGAATCGTTTGGCGTCTGGTTTTCTTTTCCATAGTATCAAGGATCTTGATCGGATGCTCCGGGTAGGATAGATCTTTCTGAAGTTCAATGGTTTCCACTGAGGTCTGCTCTTCGGGAACTCTGAGACACTTCTTGAGTTGAGAAACGTGGAACACATTGTGCACATCTGACAGATTTGTTGGTAGCTCCAATCGATAAGCAACTTCTCCACACTTGGCGATAATGCGGAATGGCCCTATATATCTCGGAGCAAGCTTGCCTTTCACCTTGAATCTGCGGATTCCTCGGAGGGGTGACACCTTAAGGTACACATGATCTCCAACTTGGAATGTCAATTCTCTACGGCGGTTATCGGCATAGCTCTTTTGTCTTGACTGGGCAGCTTGTAAGCGATCCCTGATTAAGCGAACCTTTTCTTCTGCCTGCTTCAGAGTATCGGGTCCGAAGATGTGCCCTTCTCCTGTTTCTGACCAGTGTAGAGGGTTCTACATTTACGTCCGTACAGAGCTTCAAAAGGTGACATCTTGAGGCTTGATTGATAGCTATTGTTGTAGGAAAATTCCGCATAGGGTAAACATTTCTCCCAATCTGAGGTGAACTCCAGAGCTCGTAGCATATCTTCCAAGACTTGGTTTATTCTTTCCGTCTGTCCATTTGTTTGGGGGTGATATGCGGTACTGAACGCAAGATGGGTCCCTAAAGCATCGTGTAGACTGGCCCAGAAATGCGAGGTGAATTGAGAACCTCGATCTGAGACTATCCTTTTAGGTACACGATGTAGACATACAACGCGAGCCATGTATAACTCAGCCAATTTGTCTCCCTTGTAGGTGGTCTTTACAGGGATAAAGTGGGCAACTTTAGTCAACCTATTGACTATTACCCATATAGAGTCATATCCTGACTTGGTGCGAGGTAAACCAGTTATGAAATCCATTCCCACTTCTTCCCATTTCCACTGAGGAATCTGCAGGGGTTGAAGAAGTCCGGCAGGTCTTTGATGTTCAGCTTTGACCTTCTGACATACATCACAACAAGCTACATACTCGGCGATATCTCTCTTCATACGAGGCCACCAATATAGGGTCTTCATTTCTTGATACATTTTAGTGCTGTCTGGATGTAGAGTATAAGCAGAGCTATGGGCTTCCTTGAGTATTAGGTCTTTGAGGTCTTTCTGGTAGGGAGCAAAAAGTCGTTTCCCATACCATAGAACTCCTTGTTTATCTTCTATCATTTTAGGGGCTTTCCCCTGGGTCATGAGACGTCTGAACTTCTGAACTCCAGGGTGTCCCTTCTGGGCTGCCTTGATTTGCTCTTCAAGAGTCGGGTGCACTTCCATGGTAGCTAGAGTACCATGCTCTACTATTTCCAGGTTAAGGGCTTCAAATTCTCTACAGAGCTCAGGTTGCAATTCTCCTACCATGAGGTTGTTGCAGTGGGGTTTGCGACTTAGGGCATCGGCTACTACATTAGCCTTTCCGGGGTGATAGTGGACGTCCAGGTCATAATCCTTGATTAGCTCTAGCCATCTCCTTTGTCTTAGGTTGAGGTCAGCTTGCGTGAAGATGTACTTGAGACTCTTATGGTCCGTATAAATGTCACAGTGGTTCCCAATTAAATAGTGTCGCCAAAATTTTAAGGCATGCACTACCGAAGCTAGCTCCAAGTCATGGGTTGGATAATTATCCTCATGAGGACGGAGTTGTCTGGAAGCATAAGCTACAACTTTTCCTCCTTGCATGAGCACACAGCCTAGACCTTGGCGCGATGCATCACAATATACCTCAAAAGCCTTATGTATATCTGGCAGGACTAGCACAGGGGTTGTGGTCAATCTTTTCTTTAGTTCTTGAAAACTCTTCTCACATGCTTCTGTCCACTCATACTTCTTCTCTTTCTTGAGTAGGTTTGTCATTGGCCTGGATATCTTGGAAAAACCTTCTATGAAGCGTCTGTAGTATCCGGCTAGACCCAGATAACTACACACTTCGGTGACTGAGGCGGGCTGCTTCCATTCTAGAACTGCCTCTACTTTGGAGGGGTCGACTGCTACTCCTCCAGCGGATATGATGTGCCCAAGGAAACTAACCTCATGCAACCAAAATTCACACTTACTGTACTTGGCGTACAACTGGTGCCTCTTAAGTGTTTGGAGGACTATCCGCAGGTGTTCCTCATGTTCTTTGGTGGTCTTAGAGTAGATCAGGATGTCGTCTATGAATACGACTACAAATTTGTCCAAGCACTCCATAAAGACTTTGTTCATCAGATTCATGAAGTAGGCTGGGGCATTGGTCAATCCAAATGACATAACTGTATATTCAAATAGGCCATATCGTGTAGTAAAAGCTGTCTTAGGGATATCTTCTGCCTTGATCTTGAGTTGATGGTATCCTGACCTTAAATCTATTTTAGAAAAGACGGTAGCCCCAGATAGTTGGTCGAACAAGTCATCTATTCGAGGCAAGGGATAATTGTTCTTGATGGTTACTTCGTTGAGGGCTCTGTAGTCTACACATAATCTGGCAGTGCCATCCTTCTTTCTGACAAATAACACGGGGGAACCCCACGGGGATGAGCTGGGTCTAATAAATCCTTTAGCTCGAAGATCCTTAATTTGATCCTTTAACTCCTCAAGTTCATCTACCGCCATTCAGTACGGTCTCTTAGCAATTGGGGTAGTACCTGGCTTTAGGTTGATCACAAATTCTATCTCCCTATCTGGCGGCATGCCTGGTAGCTCTTCTGGGAAGACTTCTGGGTAATCCTGAACTACCAGTGTTCCTTCTAATGGCCTTGCTTCCAGGTGATGGATTGCGCGTCCCGAAGAGGGGCGATCCACACTAACCTTTATTTTCTTTCCAGAGGCTTTGGTAAGTATTACTTTCCTATTTGCACAGTCTATCAATCCTTGATTCTTGGCTAGCTAGTCCATCCCTAGGATAATGTCCAAAGTCTGAGATGGAAAAACCAAAAGGTCTGCTGGGAAATCAAAATCTCCCATGGTGACTTCTACCCTAGGGCTAACTAGAGTAGCAGTTAAGGGTCCTCCTGGGGAACTAAGTATCACAGGTCTTCTTAGTCTAAAGGTTGGCAACTTAACCTTTCCAACAAACACCCTGAAAACAAAAGAATGCGAAGCACCGAAGTCAAACAGAACTTGTGCGGGTATCAACTTAACAGAGAACGTACCCATAAGTACTCCAGTGGCATCTCGAGCATCTTCTGCAGTGACGTGGTTGACACGGCCATGGTGTGGAGCTGATGCTATCCGTGAGGCTTGAGTTGCCGGATAAGCCCTGTTTGATGTGCAACTGTAATCCTGGACAGTTGCGAGAATATAGGATTCCTAGTTAATCAAGGGAGTCCACCCCCTTTTTTGCCTTTTTCGTGTGAAAGCACCTTTTCACTGATGTGCTTTCTCTCTCATCATTCACTCGCAGTTGCTGACATGTGGGGTCAGCTCGCTAGGGATCATTATCCACATCGTATCGTTTCCATTGGAGCTCAGCTCCTAGGCATCGTAGCAACTACAATAGTCGCATGTGCACCTGCAAAAGCTGACCTCACCAAACACGTAAATCCAAGGCTGCAAGCATCTGTCGAGCATTGTCCGAGTCGGGGTATGTGGGATCGACCGCTCGGAGGTTGCTCAAGATCTTGTGAAACCTCGCAAAGCACTCATCAAGGGACTCTCCAGCGAGCATTTCAAACTTGTTGTAATCTCGCTTGAACTGGTCCCGTCATACCGTTTTAATTTGGGTCGTGCCCTCATGGTAAGCATCGAGGGTCACCCAAATATCGAAGGCCGACGAAAGATGAGAAATGCGATCAAACTCATTTCGGCTCAAACCTTAGATGATGATGTTCATTGACTTAGCATTCGCCTCAACATCGGGCATGTTTGCCACATTGATGTTCTCATCGGCAGGAACAACAAAGCAAGTTTTGACCTTTCGACAAATCGCATAGCCCTGAGCCTAAATATAGGTATCCATTTGACTCTTCCAGAAGGAATAGTCGATCCCATTGAACATCCGGGGCTTGGTGGAATACTTGCCTGTCGCTATGGCTCACAGACCGGTTAAAATCTATCAAGAAGAGCTAACCGGCTCTGGTACCAATTATAGGATCGGAAATGTCAACAGAGGGGAGGGGGTGAATGGTGCCTATAAAAATTACCCCGAAGTATCCACAAAATCTTCATCTCCGATAGCTATAGCAGCTATGAAGAAGGAAAAAGATTGCTCACTGGACATCGAAAATAATTTTGCCGATTGACTGAGGAAACTCAAAGGAGAAGCAAAACTAGATCGACAAGAGTACGGAGAAGACACATTTCAATCAAGCCAAAACTGAAAAGAAACAGACTGAAAATAGTGAAGAGATTAGCTACTGCATACTGCTTTAACAAAGACTGAAACCAGAGAGAAAAAGAAACAAGAACTGCACGCAATCTGAAATATGAAAACAGAGCAAGGACTAACCAACCGAAAATAAAAGGCTGCAGCAGGAAAACTGAATTCTCAAAGCTGAAATTTCTGCAAAACAGCAAGGAACTGAAAATAGACAATAACTTCCATATTGTCGAAAAGAAGACAACAAGATTGAGCCTCTGAACATGAGAACTGAGAAGAAGACGGCAATCTAAAAATTCAGAACTAAAACAGCAAATCGGCAAGCAAATAAAAGCTGAAATAAGTAGTGAATCCCTACTGCCGAAAACAGCGAGGCACTAAAGTACTGCAGACTAAATTGCAAAGCTGGCCGAAAGCAGTGTTGAATGCAGAAACCGCTGCATACCAAAAAACTGAAAAATGAGCAGCCGAGTGCAGATTTTGTTAATATCAGCCGAACAACAGTCTAGACTGAACAGTGAACAAAAACTGAAACAATTGCTGTTGGAACTGCTGACTGAGTACACACTAAGCACTGAAGCTACAGCCAAAAATTGAAGATCTGAAAACAGTGAATTATTGCAGATCGAGAGCAGCACAAGAAAAGCAGTTTTGCTGAACCAACATGAGGCTTTGCTACCGAAAGCTGAAACAGATTGCACAAGAACTAACCGAAAAACCAGAACAGCACAGGATCTGAAAATAGAGAACAGAAGCTGCTGAAATGATGGTTTTCGGCACAGTAATTACTGCACACGGCAGAAAACAGAAAAGAGAGCAGATCAAATGCTACTTTTCTCAAGAGGAAAGAATGGAACTTTACTCTAGACATTAGATTGATCTCAGGAAACAAGGCAAAATAAGTCTAGAGCAATTCGGCTGAAACTGACAAAGAAAGGGCATGAAACCAAAAAAATGAAATCCTGAACAGAGAATGAGGCCAAGATTCAAATTACTTCCTATTCTTGAGTCTTCTGCACAAGAGACTTTGAAATACACCAGGGAATGATCTCAAGGCAAGAACACACCAAACTGAAGCCAAGCTTTTGAAGAGAAATCAAAGAAGCTCAAGGTCCCTGCCTCCAAACCCTAGGTTTGTGAGAATAGAGTAATGCTCAACTTCATTTCTCGGGAATGTGCTAGCCAAGTGGCCTTGAGATTATTCCCAGTTCGAAGCAACCCATTTTGCAACTCCTTGCTCAAAGAATTAGCTCAAAAGCAAAGACAGCAGAGAGCAGCAGAAAGAACGTAGCAAGAACTCAAAAAGGCTCAAAACCAGAACTTCTCAAATTGATTCATTGCGATGAATGATTACATGATTGAGTGTCTACCCCATTCCATACAGACCCATACGCAATTGAATACAAGAAGTGTTTGCCAACTCCCTACAGAACACACTGAGCAAACACACTGGAACCACTCTCTCGTGCTTGAGCTCTACAGCATTGCACTCTCCAGAACACACACCAACTAAAATAGAGGGAGCACACACCCTCAAGAGGAAATTCAAGAAGTGGCAGCTCCTCTCCACTTCATTTCCCTACACCCACATGTGGCAAAGCCCACTCACCTGCACAAAAGAGAGAGAGAGGAAGGAAAACCAGGATTTGAGCACACCACTCCAAACCCTAACTCCCTCCTTCCACTAACGGGTCTCCAACCCGTTATCTTTGACCGAAACCGCTTCCATTTTACAGCCTTATGCATTTTACCAAAATGCCCCTGCTGCACCTTCCTGGAAGCTTCCTGTCCTTGCACGACCGCACCCGGCATCCTGACTGTCTGAACCTCAGCTCCTCCCTGAGCCTAGTCCCGATCCACCTAGCCGTTGCCTATCGTGTCCACCTTCGGTAGCTCCAGCTCTGGTTCCTCATCTTCCAACTCGTAACCACCTCAGCAGCCCCGATCATCTTCGACGTCTCCGACCGTCTGGACCTCAACTCCTCCTGTGCCTAGTCCGGTCCTCCCACGCCTCACTATGACCTAGCTTCGAAGTCCTGCAGTCACACAGACAAGCAAACCGTCACATAGCACCGCACGAAACAGTAAAAACAGCATTAGCATTAAAAGAAGGTACTCAAGCATGAAATACCCAAATCGACCGATCGAGAAGGAAAACAAGCGTCCTAAGCACTCCCGACCGCGATCAACCAGGTCCAATTGAACCAGACTGCGCCATGCACCGACTCGTCGCGAGCCGACCAAATCAAACTCAAACTTTCCAGAAACCGAGTCAATTACTCATCACAAACATGGGGACTCCTCCACATGGTCTCTCACGTACTTTTCCTCCTCTGGTTCACCCGAAACATGTTGTCATTCTTAGCTTGGTGTGTTCTCCACCATGCTTCATCGTGGTCAACTCCTTCGGTGAGCTCTTGCCCTTTCGACTATGTCACTTTGCACCATTTAGCTTTCTCATCTAAGACCATACCTTGATTTCTTTTTTCTTGTAGTGAATTGCCAAAATTGGGTTGTCTTCCACACCTCTGGTTGTCACTACCACCTCGCGCCATTCCCTCTCCGATCAACCCCTCACTTTTGAACCATCTTGGTCCTTTGCCCTAGCTCATGTGCCCTTCTTTTCTAGTCGAGCATCACCGTGGAGAGATGCCATCTTGAAGTCATCGTCGCTGCCCTTGTTCATCATCGTCATTCCCTAACAATTTCCACTCTGATGAGTTCTAGGCCTCAACGAGGTCCTCCTCAACCCATTGTTGCACTGAACCTCACCATGTGCACAATTTCAGCTCTCCATCACCGTCGACCTTCGCAGCCATTATGGTTCACCGTCGATCGACCACCTTAGAACTCCTTTGCGATTGACAACCTGTAATATCCCAAAATTTAGCTTTCTTTACAAATTTAGTTTTAAATTAATTGTTTAAATTATCTAGATTTTATTTGGTTTTTATTTGGATTTTATGTGTAATCTTGGAAGAAAATCTCAAAATTCCAATTCCAACCCGAAATTCCAAATTCAAATTCCAAAAAAATCAAAATCAAATCTCCAAAAATCCAAATCTCTCAAAAAATATATGTTCTATTTTTTGGATTAAATCCATTTTTCTTGGATGGCGTGCGACGTTTCTTCCGATGCCCACACTCGGGGTACAAGTAGGCAATCGTCTCTTTTGTAGTACTGCTAATAGAGTTTCGATGTTAACGTTCTTTTCTAGCAAATAGCTAAATACAACTTCGTGCGATGGATTTATCCTTCCCATGAGCGGTACATTGTAAGGTATGTGGATATGTTGTGGGAGCGAATGGCTGACTTGGAGGTACGGATTGAAAGTCTCGAAGAGCACAACGATGGCCTCCGTCAGCAAATGGAGCGCGAGAGGGGCAACAAGGTCATTAACATAGTAAGTTCGTACGATCCAACATGCTGCTGCACAAACCCTAGTTGTATATGTATTTACCACTACAACGATGGCCAGCTACGTCCGAGGCAGCCCCCTCTACAACACTCCATGTGGGCACCACGAGGCTCCTTTCACCTATAAGTGTAAGGTTGTACCGTAGTACTCTCCCCTGTTGGTCATGGTATTTTTCAATGTCGTTAAGCATGTAATCGAATGGTACGTACGTCAGTGCGGTTGCCATCAATTCAGTGCACTATTCGAGTGGTGCAGTCGTTGGTGCGATTGCTATTACTTGAGTGGTACGGGCGTCGACACGGATCAAACAAACAGACAACGTAAAGAGAAGTACAACTAAGCTCACCACAATATTGCAAACATCACTAAGTAAATAAGAAACGTAAGCAGTACATGAATAATAAGTGTACAGCCAGCACTAACCGCCCCCAACAGCATCCCCAGCCCCCTCCCCCTCCTCCGCCACCCTGGCCGTCTTTCTCAGCGCCAGGTGACGGCACCCTGACAAGATAAGGAAACCGTTGCACAAGTCCCAAAGCTGGAGGAGTGGACTGCACTGCCGCCTGTGTGGTCACCGGTGCACCAGTGAGGACACTCCCGGAGAGAACCTCCAGGGGTGTGGCCTGAGGCGCGGGTATATTTCTGTTATTTTGAATAAAAAATAGATCATTTCTAAAATAATTTGAGAAATTGGAGGGGAGCTCTCCAGGTGATGAATGGTGGTTGTGGCGGCCGATTTCAGTTGATGAGGAAACCACAAATTAGCTGCCTGATTCAGGCCTAAATCTAGCAGAAGATAGTAATAGAGATGGGTTGCAATCCAATTAGATGTTGGCAATACTGATGGTGTAGGCACTGATTATGGTTCAGTGAATGTAGGAATGGCATGTTGTAACTAGCTCTGTTTGTACTGTAGAGAAGAGTAGAGAAAAATATTTATATCTAGGCAAAGTTGTAACATTGAGTTTGAGGTTTTATGCATGCATTTCCTTAACAATCTATCTCTGTTAGCTCAGCTTGCACTGTTGCGTTCATGACAGAAAAAGTAACTTTTCTACTTGTCCCGGCCCGAGATAAGATAACAGTAGGACAAAAGCTCCAACATCTGGATTGATTGGAAACTTGGTTTGCGTTGAAAAGATATTGCCACTTCCTAGGTCGCCATTCTTTAGCAAATGACTTGTGACATGCCTCCTGTGAAGGTTCATTGCAAACTGGCAACTTGCATGTCTGATCCAGCGGCTGTGAAGTATAAACCAAGTAATCCAAACTACTATAAGCACTGACGCCATCGTCCGCATCCGATCCCTGACCTTACCCCACATGTCAGCGTCTGAAAGAAGTGTAGCTAAATTAAATCCCGGTCAAACCCTTCGTGCCCAAGTCACATGACTTACTGACTTTGCCATATATACACAGCCGCAACTGCCCACATATGATACGCTTTTGAGCTTTCTTCTCCTCCAGCTCTACCCAAGAAGAGTACGACCCACAAAAGCTCAAGATTATTAAGGCCACCGGCGGGAGGCCGGCCACCATGCGCGCCGTCCAGTACAGCGGCTATGGCGGCGGCAGCGCTGCCCTCAAGGTCAGCTTTGTTATCAAGTTAAGGCTTTGTTTGGAATGGATGATTTTGGTAGAATTTTTGTGGAACTATGCAGTTTCATGCAGAATTATTGCGCTCCAAATAGTCCCCAACATTTCTGCACGCACATTGATTTTGATGTTTTGAAGCCATACTACCATACGATTTTTTTGTCGAGAACACGCAAAAGCTTTGCGCGTCATATCGTTAAGGAGAAAGAAGTTCAATACAATGTGGCAACCAGATCATGCAACTTGCCAGATCATAAACAAAAAGAGGAAATAAATGATAAGCCATACTACCATACATATTGTTATTGACATGGAGTGTGGGCATTAATCAGGATTATCTTAGATGGTTGCTTCCTAGAAATAAACAGCTCGAGGAAACGGATATGGAGTTAGACTCTGTGATGGTTGACTTCACAAGATTAGTTGCGATGTGGGGGCCATTTTTTCTTCGAAGAAAACTGCAGGCCACTATATATTTTTGCTGTCTTCGGCTTATAAGATTTAATTTTTTTGGAACACTTAGTTAGGTGCCATTTTGCAAGTCTGGGTGCTTTGCAAATTGCAAGTTTGAATAGTTGAGGTTATCTCAAAGCACATTATTTTTAAAAAGGGAAATTAGCTCAAGTAAATTGTATAAAATTCATCTATTTTTACTTCAGTATGTGGAAATCCCTGTTCCTTCACTGAAGAAAGATGAAGTTCTTATAAAAGTCGAAGCAGCAAGCATCAATCCAGCGGATTGGAAGATTCAGAAAGGGATGCTACGTCCTTTTCTCCCTAAATTTCCATTTATTCCAGGTATTCATGCATTTATTACTAGTCATTTATTTATGAAAACATGAGTACTAATTACTGAAAGATATTATCTGTACACCATATTTTACCTCCTGCAACGTAGATATTTCCCATGGAATTGATTGCAAGGGAATAAATTCCTTCAGATAATGCATAGTTTTGTCCTAATTATGCAAATGATTGGATTTCTCAAATGACTGATAAATTTTTTATTACCATCAAATGCTAATATAAGCACTCTGCTCTCTATTTGTGAAACAGTAACCGATGTTGCTGGAGAGATTGTTGAGGTTGGTTCTGCAGTACGTGAGTTCAAAGTTGGTGACAGAGTTGTGTCCAAATTAATCTTCTGGGTAATTTAACATGTCCTGATCTTTAGAATTCGTCTCATCTCATCTGAATTTTGTGATGAAAATTCAGACTGAATTTTTTTACCGTGCGTAAGAATGTAAGATTCCAGTAGACATGATGCTTACCAGCAGTTTCACATTAACCGTAGAACAGAACTTATCAGTTCAGTTTGTAGTGTTCATCATTCACGAGAGGAATATTGTAATGGCAGAAAGCTGGCGGCCTCGCCGAGTACGTAGCAGCGTTAGAAAGCATCACCGTCGCCCTCCCCGCCGGAGTATCCGTTGCGGACGCCGCAGGGCTCCCCATGGCCGGCCTTGTTGGCTTTGCCCAGGAAACACACACACGCACGCGAACGTGAGGAAGAAGCACAGCAGATATCTGGGCGACGAACGCCGCTTTTTTTTTGTATTTTTCTGCTCTTCCAAAACACAGCGTTTACAGGGTTTTTATAACGCACGCAACGCACGCACGCAACAACCCACGCCGCAACTCACGCCACGCAACGCACGCACGCGGACTCCACACGCAACCGACCTACGCAACGCACGCACGCGGACTCCACACGCAATCGACGTACGCAACGCACGCACGCGGACTCCACACGCAATCGACGTACGCGTGGTTTATCCAACAATCACCCCCTAAACCACGACACTCCATGCACCCGACCTACATGAGTGCTGGCTCGTCGTCGCCTTCGACGAGCAGTGCTTTCTCCTTCCTCGGCTCAGTGCACTCCCTCGAGAAGTGGCCGCGGACGCCACAGTTGTAACACTTGCCCTTGCCGGAGTTGCGTCGGCGCCTGCTTGCGCCCGAACTGACGCTGCTCCCCCCATCATCGTCGTCGTCGTCTTCATGGTCGCCGCTACGGCCTCCCTTCCTGTCGCCGTCGCCGTGGCGTGCGTCGCCGCTGCGCGCGCGCTCCTTCCCGCGACGCTGACGTCGGCGCGCCTCCCACTGCTCCTCGGTGAGCAGCAACTGCCCGACGCCGTCCGCAATCGCATCGGCGCCGCACCGATCTTCAGCAACTCGAAGTCGTCCAACCAGCTCTTCGAGCGACATCGTATTCAAGTCCATGAGCATCTCGATGGACACGGCGACTTGATTGTACTTTGCCGGTACCACGCGAAGCAGCTTCTTGACGACGCGCACCTCCTCGATGTTCTCCCCCAGCTCGCGCAATTCCGCAACGAGGGAGCCGAGACGCATGGCGAATTCGTCGATGGACTCACCAACGTTGAATGCCACATTCTCGAATTGCTTGAGGAGCTTCTGCGCGTTCGCCTCCTGCACGCGCTTGTCGCCCATCCGCATCGTTTTCACAGCCGCCCATGCCTCCTTGGCACTTTTCTTCACGGCGAGACCTGAGCGCATCTCCGTCGGCACCGCGCGAAGGATGGCGGCCAATGCCAGCCGATCCTCGCGGCGCTCGACCTTGCTCGACTCCACCGCACCCCACAACCCCATCGCCTCCAAGTTTACCTGCATCACAAGCGCCCACTCGTGATAATTGGTGCGCGACAGCATCGGGAACACGAGCGACGAACTCATCTCCTTGACGCGCTCCACCACGACCTCACGTGGTGTGCCGCTACCGCCGGACTTCGGAGACGATGGCGGCGTACGCTCATCACCGGCCATCAGCTTGCTGTCGAACTTCACCGGCTCTGATACCAAATGTTGGCTTTGCCCAGGAAACACACACACGCACGCGAACGTGAGGAAGAAGCACAGCAGATATCTGGGCGACGAACGCCGCTTTTTTTTTTGTATTTTTCTGCTCTTCCAAAACACAGCGTTTACAGGGTTTTTATAACGCACGCAACGCACGCACGCAACAACCCACGCCGCAACTCACGCCACGCAACGCACGCACGCGGACTCCACACGCAACCGACCTACGCAACGCACGCACGCGGACTCCACACGCAATCGACGTACGCAACGCACGCACGCGGACTCCACACGCAATCGACGTACGCGTGGTTTATCCAACAGGCCTCACTGCTCTCCAGGCCCTGAAGGCCATTGGAACCAAGTTCGACGGCACGGGCAGTGGCGCCAACGTCCTGATTACCGCGGCGTCCGGTGGCGTCGGCACGTATGCCATTCAGCTCGCCAAGCTCGGGAACCACCACGTCACCGCCACCTACGGCGCGCGCAACCTGGAGCTCGTCGCAAACCTCGGCGCCGACGAGATGCTCGACTACAAGACCCCGGAAGGCGAGGCTCTGAAGAACTCGTCCGGCAAGAAGTACGACTGCATCGTCAACAACACGGACGCCGGCAAGTGGTCAACGTTCAAGCCGAGCCTGAGCAGCCACGGCAGAGTCCTGGAGATAGCTCCCAACTTTGGGAACTTTCTCGTGTCGATTCTGACATTGTTCTCCAAGAAGAAGCTGTCCATGGTAATTCTGTCTCTGGACTCTCTGGGGAAGGAGGACATGAGGTTTCTTCTGGAACTGGTGAAGGAAGGGAAGCTCAAGACAGTCGTCGACTCACGGTATCCATTCGAGAAGGTGGCAGACACGTGGGAGAAGAGCATGGGCGGCCATGCGACGGGGAAGGTCATAGTTGAGATGTGAGTTGCATGTGCGTTGGAGTGTTAATTTGTGCCGTTATTGTTTGTTAACTACTTATGTTACTGGCTTGTGTATAATATGTAAGGAAACGAACCTTGTGTACTAGTTCCTTCTTTGAAGTGATCTTTTAAATTAAAGAAGAGATAATCAATCATAAAAAGAAAGAAGAAAGAAAGTGAAATATATATGAACCTTCTTGAGTCTGGAGATGACGATAGAGAGCTCAATGAACCTCTGGATGATCTTCTCCCTCCGCCGCCACTCCGCGATGATGTGGTCCTGCACATGCCCCGAAGGCGTCGCCGCCGCCGAGGCCCCGCCGCAGCGGGTGCCATGCTGCCCCCTCTCTTCCCGGTCAGCGTATGCGCTAAATTTTCATTGTTATTCATAATTTTCTATTCAGTTTTGCTATTGCACAGGCGACTGATTTTTTTTTATGTTTCAATCACCTAAAGTTGCACTCTCAATAAACTAAAATTGCAGCCCCCCTCCAAAAAAAACAGCTGCAACTTTAGGTGATTCAGAGTGCAACTTCAGATGACCCGAAATTGCACTCTCAATCAACTAAAATTGCAGCCCCCTCCAAAAAAAACATGTGCAACTTCAGGTGATTCAAAGTGCAACTTTAGGTGACTGAAAGATAAAAAAATTTCAGTCGCCTGTGCAATAGTCTATCCCTTTTCTATTATATCACTAATTTTGATATGTTTTATACATAGGTGACTTATCGTTACTCCGCACTCATGGCGCTTTCTATTATCGATGTACCTATTTTCTATTTCTCTATTTTTCATTATTTGTCTCCATCCAATTTATAATTTTTATATGAATTTGAAATTTTATAAGAGTAAAAGACTAATTTTGTGTCAGCTTAATTTAGACCTATAATTAGTTCATCCCATCCTCAATTTTATTTTTAGCTTCGCTACTGCGGACTGACACGGCAACTCGTCAGGGTGCGCCCGGCAGAGCCGAGGTCAAGAACTGGGGGTTTGGCGTCAAGGTGGAGATGCAATGCGGAGACAACATCGCCAAGGAGGTGGCAAGTTCTTTCTTGGTCTTTTTACGTTGCGTTGTTTCAGATATGTTTGCTTAGGCTTAATGCTTCTGTTTTTTATCCATTCCATAAAAATCAAAATGTATAGTACATCTTTTTTGAGAGGAAAATGTGTTGTAGATTGAATCACATATTCACATGAATGATGAATCTCGACGCAACGATATGTATAGAACAATCCATTACTGAGCTAACCTCATGTGCATTTTAGATACCGTAGGGCTTCATCTGTAACTGTTAGACCAAGTGGCCAGGTCTAGGTTATTTTAGATGATGAATAATTGACAATGTTGGTTATGGTATTACTGTATTATTTATGGTGTATTGCTTCTTTATATGCTTGTGATAGCATGGTGATATGATAGGTTGCATGATACGCTCGTGTGCGGTATTGTGCGGATTGACTTGAGTCAAGTCGTGGACTTGTGCTCGTACGCGGTTGTTTGTTTATTCATGTGTAGGTGTTGCTTGAGGCGGAACATGGTCGATGACGGGACTGAAACTAGGTTCGGGTGGAACTGAGGTTTCGGGACTAAGTTCAGGGAGGAACTGAGGTCCTATCGGTCAAGGATGTCATGCGGGATGTTCAGGCTAGAGAACAATGCGCATGGAGATGATGCGTGGAGAAGATACAGGAGGTGCGGTCCTGGAGGATTCGACACGTGGAAGGCTGAAAAAATCGGAAGCGTGAAAAGAATTAAAAACTCATGTTATGAAGGGTTTTGGGTCCCTTGAAAAGTAGTGGGCCAAAAAGCCTGGTTGAGGTAAAAAGGCCTAGGATGAGTTGTATTAGGGTTGATGTTGTATTGGAGTCGGTTGAGGAGAGGACTAGATAAATAGAGAGAGAGCGGCGGCTGTTTATGTGCTGTGTTGAGCGAACAGAAAAATTGAGGAAAAAAAGGCGGCGGCGTCGTGCGCCGTTTTTGATCGGAAAAAACGTGTCTGCATGCATGGCTTTTGGTGGCCGAAACTTCTAGGCGCCAAGATATTTCTTGACTGTCAACTGCGGCTTTTGACGGCCGCGTCACATCTTGCTTTGGGTTGTCTTCGTTGATCTCGTTCTGCGTCTCTTCTCGTCGGTCGACGTGCGCGCAGCGGCTGAGATTCACGCAGCAAATTTCCGCTCGGTCTCGCGTGTGCTTTCCTCGCTGCTGGCGAGATTTGAAGCGTGCGGCCGGGACGTAGAGTTGCTCCTGCCGAGACACGTACGAGACGTGAGGAAAGTATTGTGGCCGTATGCATGCATTGAGCCAGCCGTGATTAGTGAGGTGATTAAATAGGTAATTCGGTAAGGCTAATTAGATTTATGTTTTTATTTAGCATTAAGTTTTCAAGTTTGTGATCTGAAAAGTTTAGTTAATTAATTCCGTACGGCTTTTTGTTTAGTTGCATAATTAGGGCTTAATTTATTCTTGTCACTTTCTGCTTCAGCGATCTTGTTTATTTTATATCTCAAGTTTTAGACCTCCGATTGACGTATTTCCAGTTGGGTTAGTTCAATAATTTTGTCTAGTTTATTCTGTCAAAATTTGAGATCAATCGGAGTTACAATTTTTAATTGGGATCAGTTTTAGTGAGAGTACATTATTCTGTCCAGATTTATTAAACGAGGCTTAAATAGGTTTTGTGTTTAGGGGAGAGTCTTAAAATTTATTTTTAGCTTCCGCAATCATTCACCCCCCTCTGATTGCCTATCTTAGTGTGAATCGATCTTACAAGTGGTATCAGAGCAGGTTTATTTTTCTAATTGATCTTAACCGGTGATTAGAAAACATGTCGACGGATAGGTATTCCACAAAACCTTGTGTTTTCGATGGTGTTGATTTTCAGTATTGGAAAGCGAAGATGGAGGCATATATTCAAGCTCAAGGCTTTGCAATATGGGAGATGGTCTACAAGCCTTATCAAGTGCCCGAGAACGATGATGTGACAGCGGCGAACATGGCACAAGTGGAGACAAATAGCAAGGCAAGGAACCTGATAGTTCAAGGACTAGGAAGGAGTGATTTTGATCGTGTTGTGCACCTTAAATCCGCATATGAGGTATGGAAAGCATTGTGTGATTATCATGAGGGTTCATCTACTATTAAAGAGGTACGTCAAGACATGTACAAAAAGGATTACATGCGTTTTGAGATGAAACCTGGTGAATCAATAGATGATCTCTTTTCCCGCTTTAATAAAATTCTTAGTAACCTACGTGCTGTTAATGTTACTTATACTGATGCTGAAAATGCACGTCAATTACTTGGAGCATTAGATATGTCAATATGGGAGATGAAGGTTACATCCATTAGAGAATCTACTGTCATGAGTACACTTACATTAGATGTATTTTATTCTAAATTGAAAACTCATGAATTAGATGTTTTTGCTAGAAAAAATAATGGTAATAAATCAATTGCTTTAGCTTCACAATCTAGCAAGTCTAATGGTGATAATTTTTCTACTAGCTATGCTTTGTCTTCTTTGTCTTCACTAACCGATGAACAGCTAGAGCAACTCCCGGAAGATGTTTTGGAACTTCTCTCTACACGCTTCACAAGAGCCTTACAGAATGTGAGATCAAGAAAGAGAGGAAATTTTGGTCCTCAAAGGTGCTATGAGTGTGGTGATCTCAATCATATTCGTCCTAAATGTCCAAAGTTTCTAGCAAAATTTGCAAGGGAAGAAAATGAGAAGGAAGAAGAGATGGAGAAAGAAAAAAGGAAGAACAAAAAGAATGGCTATATAAATCGCAAGGTGGTGCATCGTGTTCTTGCAGCTCTTGAGCAAATTAATTTGAGTGATGTGGACACGGACAGCGAGGATGATACTCCCAAAGGCAAGAAAGATTTAACTGGGTTGTGTCTAATGGCAAGTAGCAAAAGCTCCACCGACAATGATGATCTTCACAGCGACAACTACAATGAGGTAGAACCTTCTTATGATGATTTAGCTAAAGCTGTTGCTAAACTTGGTACTTTGCTAGAAAAGATAGATAAAAAGATTAAGAAATATGATACATTGATTGAATCTCTAAATTCTGAAATTACAATACTTAGAGTTTTAATTCCTGATGATGAATCTTGTGAGTCTTGTCAAATTTTACATTCTGAGTTAGAGAATGCTAGGTCACTTAATGCTTTAAACATGGATCAACTTAGAGATGTAACAGCTAAATTTGATGAACTAAAATTAGAACATGACTCTTGTGATGAAAAATTGAAATGTACTAATGATGAAATTGGAAAGCTCAAGTTTAGTTCTTCTTCATGTTTAGAATCAAGTATTTTAAATGCTCAATCTAAAGCTTGCTCTAAATGTGATTTGCTAGAAGCTAGACTTAGTTCATCTCAGGAAACTATTCAACAGATGCTTTATCATGAGATATCTTCTTGCTCTAACTGTCCTAAGCTAAACACTGAAATAGAAGTTTTGACTAGACAACTTAATGATTTTGCTGAAAAAGAAAGATTGGCTCAATCTAGTGCTGCTAAAAATCTTGTGAATGAATCTGTTAAATGCACAACTTGTCCCACACTAGCTAAAGAGAATGAGTACTTGAAAGACACTTTAGAGAGATTTTCTTTTGGTAAGAAAAATTTGAATATGATTCTAGACAAGTCAAAAACAAGTGTAAAAAATCATGGTATAGGATTTGACTTTGTTGAGCATGCCAAGAATAATCCTCCTAAGATTGTTAAGCTTCTTGAACCTGGAAAGATTGAAGTGAAACTTGAACCAAAACAAATTGTGTTTAAATCTGCTGGTTTTGTGCAAAGTTCATTGAATGATAATGTAGGTGCTAGCTCATCATCTCAAAAGAATAATGGTTATGTTAAATTTCAATGCACCTATTGTGGAAGAGATGGACACTTGCATGAATTTTGCTTTAGACGTGCAAAGAAAGAGAAGAAGGAAAGATTAAACGCTTTGAAACAAAAACGTGCAATGTCTTTTGTTCCTAGATCAAATGCGAAAGCTATGTTTTTAGAGAACTTTCATGATGGCTTTAAATCTACTTCACATGCTAGATTGGGATCAAATTCAAATAATTCACATTCTTTTTGGCATTATGATCATCCACATGCACGTGATTTTGGTTCTAGCTTTGTTGCTCCTGTTCGTCGTGTGTCTCAATACTGGATTCCTAGATCTTATTTCACTAACCCCAATACTGTGAGACCGATGTTTCCTGTGATGTAAGAACAGCTGATAAGGATGGAGAACATGAGCTAAATTGGGTTCCTTTTTTATCATCGCTTGATTGGAACACTTGATGATTCTTCACTCCTTTGATGGTTTGCAAGAGATTTCACTTTTTTTGAAAGACCATGTGGAAAAGGTGATGTTGTCTTACATCTTGTTAAATTCTCAAGTTGCTGATTTGCTCATGAAATCATTTGATACTTCTCGTTTTGCTCAATTGCGAAGTGAGTTGGGAGTATTACATCTTATGGGATTATTCTGAGGGGGAGCTTGTTGTTTAAAAATTTCAGAAGCTTTGTTTATTATCCTTGTCAAATAACTCATCAAATCCAAGTCATTAGAACAAATTGAGTAGTAGAGCTCTCTTTATCATATCTATTCATATGTTATGTAGCTTTGATCATGACTGTTTATAATTAAATTGCTACATTTGAATTAAAAGTATGACATGGCGGAATACTTTGATTAGATTAATTATATTTATTACTTTGCAATGTCCATCGAAAAAGATTAGCTTGATTGTGAGTCTTATTTTAACTCTTGGCTATGAGGCTCGTATGTTTCATGTTACAATTTGTATGATCACTCGATTTGGCATGTTATTGTTAAAAAAAAGGTATATAAGAAAGAAAGAATTGAAAAGATGTATGCTTCAAGCATGCCATGGTAAAAAAAAAGGGGCACAAAAGTGCGCAAAATGAAAATAAGTATGCTTCAAGCATGCCACCATCAAAAAATAAAGGGAAGAAGAAAAGTATGTCATTATGAAAAGAAGTATGCTACAAGCATGCCACATGCCTAAGAATTGAGTGTGGAACGATAAGTTGTTACATGAGACTATTAGCTCGCTTAGAGTTAAGATTTGCTTCACTTTTAAGCTTTGACTTTTCATTGTGATATTTCATTGTGCTCTTTATAATTAGTCTGGTCATTGTTGCGATGCCCATCATTGATATAAAATTGCTTAATCATATTGACAGACTTGTTTTGACTTTGCTATATGATATATGGCTTTATATGATCTAGATAGCTCTACTCACAAATATGACTTGGTTGTGTTATTAAACCAATGCAACGTGACTTGGATAATCTACAAAGCTTCTAGATTTTTTTTCTCATTGCTTCTTTTTAGAATATTTCTTCTTTGAAATTTCTTGATGATTACATTGCCAAAGGGGGAGAGATTTGGTGTGCTTTGTGAGATTTTGGAGAAATTAAAATTACGTCTCTTGTGTTGAGGGGGAGAGTTTGAAAGTTTAGCTTCAGTTCTTCACTTAGATTTGTTGGAAGTCATGCTAATTTTATGCTGTTGTCAATGTATTCATCAAGGGGGAGATTGTTAGACCAAGTGGCCAGGTCTAGGTTATTTTAGATGATGAATAATTGACAATGTTGGTTATGGTATTACTGTATTATTTATGGTATATTGCTTCTTTATATGCTTGTGATAGCATGGTGATATGATAGGTTGCATGATACGCTCGTGTGCGGTATTGTGCGGATTGACTTGAGTCAAGTCGTGAACTTGTGCTCGTACGCGGTTGTTTGTTTATTCATGTGCAGGTGTTGCTTGAGGCGGAACATGGTCGATGACGGGACTGAAACTAGGTTCGGGTGGAACTGAGGTTTCGGGACTAAGTTCAAGGAGGAACTGAGGTTCTATCGGTCAAGGATGTCATGCGGGATGTTCAGGCTAGAGAACAATGCGCATGGAGATGATGCGTGGAGAAGATACAGGAGGTGCGGTCCTGGAGGATTCGACACGTGGAAGGCTGAAAAAATCGGAAGCGTGAAAAGAATTAAAAACTCATGTTATGAAGGGTTTTGGGTCCCTTGAAAAGTAGTGGGCCAAAAAGCCTGGTTGAGGCAAAAAGGCCTAGGATGAGTTGTATTAGGGTTGATGTTGTATTGGAGTCGGTTGAGGAGAGGACTAGATAAATAGAGAGATAGCGGCGGCTGTTTATGTGCTGTGTTGAGCGAACAGAAAAATTGAGGAAAAAAAGGCGGCGGCGTCATGCGCCGTTTTTGATCGGAAAAAACGTGTCTGCATGCATGGCTTTTGGTGGCCGAAACTTCTAGGCGCCAAGATATTTCTTGACTGTCAACTGCGGCTTTTGACGGCCGCGTCTCATCTTGCTTTGGGTTGTCTTCGCTGATCTCGTTCTGCGTCTCTTCTCGTCGGTCGACGTGCGCGCAGCGGCTGAGATTCACGCAGCAAATTTCCGCTCGGTCTCGCGTGTGCTTTCGTCGCTGCTGGCGAGATTTGAAGCGTGCGGCCGGGACGTAGAGTTGCTCCTGCCGAGACACGTACGAGACGTGAGGAAAGTATTGTGGCCGTATGCATGCATTGAGCCAGCCGTGATTAGTGAGGTGATTAAATAGGTAATTCGGTAAGGCTAATTAGATTTATGTTTTTATTTAGCATTAAGTTTTCAAGTTTGTGATCTGAAAATTTTAGTTAATTAATTCCGTACAGCTTTTTGCTTAGTTGCATAATTAGGGCTTAATTTATTCTTGTCACTTTCTGTTTCAGCGATCTTGTTTATTTTATATCTCAAGTTTTAGACCTCCGATTGACGTATTTCCAGTTGGGTTAGTTCAATAATTTTGTCTAGTTTATTCTGTCAAAATTTGAGGTCAATCGGAGTTACAGTTTTTAATTGGGATCAGTTTTAGTGAGAGTACATTATTCTGTCCAGATTTATTAAACGAGGCTTAAATAGGTTTTGTGTTTAGGGGAGAGTCTTAAAATTTATTTTTAGCTTCCGCAATCATTCACCCCCCCTCTGATTGCCTATCTTAGTGTGAATCGATCTTACAGTAACTATACAAAAAAAATTAGGGAATAATCCAAGGAACCCACAAAAGATCATTTCTATTGTCAAAGTACCCCATATGTGTTAATTTGGTTTTCTTTAACACCCAGAACTCTAATAACCCCTTCCATTCGGGGTTTTTCCTTCGAACAGATCATATTCAAAATCATATTCCCTCGCAAAAAAAGGATTCAAAATCCTAAATTCACACTTAAGTAAAATAGTTTTGTCTTTGAAAGCCCAATCTGGTCTGGGAATTCAAGAGAACATTTTCGATCCCTCGCCAGCCCCTCCACTTGCACTGACATATAGGTTGAATCACACTTATCTTATTACTCTTATTGCAATTATTTGTTTAGAGTTTAGAACCAAGTCCATTATCTGAAGACAATTACTGCAATACTTAACTGAAGTACACACTATGACACTGCACAATACTGTCTCTCTAACAAGTGAAATCAAGTGTAAGAGCTGAATAAGGATAAAAAGTGGCACCAATCATTGAGAACTGGCTGAAATACCAAACGGTTAACGTGGATGACCAAGAGATGACATATACTCTTGCTCTAGACTATCGCAGTTTTGGCTCTGTTGATATGTTAAATTAGCCTTATCACCTGAATCAAGAGCCAATGAATGACACTTAGCTTTAGCCCTTGCTGACATCAGCGGTTGCATCTCTTCATTTTCTCCCAAAGCAAGGTCGCGTGTATTCAATCTTTTCATTCTCAAGGACTGCAATGCCATCTCCACTTGATTCATAGTTGGTCTTTCTTCAGCTCGAAGCCTTAAGCACATCTCTGCAAGAGAGGCAACACTCTTGATCTCTTCCTCAGTCGATTCTTCGAGAACTTGAGTAGAAACTATCTCACTAATTGGCATCTTTTTTGTCTCCCAGATGAAGTAATTGGACAAGTTTTGCTTTGAACACGACTAAGTTGCAAAAATAGGCTGCTTTCTAAGAAGTAGCTCTAAAAGTACCACACCAAAACTGTAGACATCACTCTTCTCATTTAGTTGCCCAGTATGGTAATATTCAGGATCTAAGTACCGAAATGTGCCTTGCACATTTGTAACAACATGAGTTTGATCAATAGGAACTAGCCTTGAAGCACCAAAATCTGAAACTTTAGCAGTATAGTTAGCATCCAAGAGTATATTAGAGGATTTCACGTCACAATGGAATACTGATATTGAAGCTGCAGAATGAAGATAATGGAGAGCCCCTGCAGTTTCAATAGCAATCCTCACACAATCGTCCCAGGATAGAGAGAATCCATTATTTGATTCAGCATAAAGATTTTGAAATAATGAACCATTGGAGATAAAATCATAAACTAATAAGGGGACCTCAGTTTCAAGGCAACATCCGAAGAGTTTCACAATATTCCGATGATTGATTTGAGAGAGAATTGCAATCTCATTAATGAATTGGTTGATCTCACCATCCTCAATGACCTTGAACTTTTTTATGGCCACCACACGTTGGTCAGATAAAATGTTGCATCAAAGTCATTGGTTGCCTTTTCTAGCTCTTCTAATGAGAAAATCTTTGTTTTGTCACTTGCATTTTGGTCAGACGATATTAGTTGCTCTAGGAGAAGGCCATGGTTTTTGCCGGAAGTACTTCCTCCTTGCTTGCTTTTGGGCATATCTTTTCTTTCTACCAAGGAGGAATATCACACTAAAGCTAAATAGTAGAATTCCGAAGCCACCAATGATAGCACCAATGATAATACCTACAGTCATTATATGCTCTGTAAGCAGCGTTCTTTCTCGTGCTTATCATAGAAATAGCTAGAAGGTAAGCTTACCAAATAGAATATTTAGCCTTGTACAACCATTACTTCCCAATCCTGTGCTTTTATGGCACGGTCGGGTATCTGCAAATAACCAATATCCTGGTAAGGCATAAATTAAAGCAAAATTTATAACTATTTTGTGTTTTGGATGATAGAACCTTTACAACCACTTGGGACATATGGATTTCCTTGGAAACCGTCGCGGCATTCGCAGCGGTAACCAATATAGGCTTGATCTGTTCGGACTGGTATACACATGCTGTTTTCACTAACACAGGCATATTTGGCCATATTTTGCTTTGCCTCCTGACAGGTCAAATTAGCAACAGCCCATTGCAAATAATCTGATTCCCCATAATAAACGTAAAGACTTTCTCTCGACATGCTGTATACATATCCAGCAGGTATTTCTATGTGAAGATCAAGCTGTGAAATATCAAAAAAGGATAGCTTTTAACAGCACATGACCTAGAAGGCACGGTTATCATATTATGCAGGGGCCACAGCCAGCATGACGTAGTGCCTAATTCTCCTTGGTTGGGCCGCGTTATTTTTTATCCTCTACTTGGTTTGTTCTCCTTTAGGTTGTTTTCATCTAGTGGGGAGATTTCCATCTATTAGAGAGTTTGATTTTATTAAGATTCCACTAAATTGTTTTGTTACGAGTCTTCTTGTATATAAAGGAGGGTATGATTGTGTTCGAAATTGAGGAAAAGTACCTGGGTTTGAATGGTGGTTTACTAGGATTAACAAGTGAAATTCCTTGATGAACTGGCAAGTTGGCACAAAATAAACTCAACGTTCCAATTCTAAAATGGAGGTGATTCGGATATAGAAGGAAGGATGAAAAAAACAGGACCAGATCCTAGGTGGCCCTTCTTATTTAACCCTGTGATTGGAAGTTCAGATAGTAGGGAACTTTACCTGATTGCATGGTTGTGGATTTACTTGGACAAATAACACAAAAAACATACCCCTCTTATAAAAAATGGATAAGATCCTAATGAGTACGGCAAAAGAGAGCTTATATCCTTTAGGCCCTGTTTTCGGAACGAAGGATTCTTAGAGAAAATTCCTTCGTATCAAATAGGGCGTTAGTTATGTTAAGGATTTAGAAAGTGTATTTTCTGATCGTACATGTCGTCTTCTTGCCACTGTTAAAACTGTGCTTAAACATCAGTCTACTTTCAAGTTTTTGTTGTGCTGGTTTTAGAGACATGGTCTAGATGACGATTTTATAAAGGGAAAATTCATTATGCAGTTTTGCATGGAGGATATCCTGTAAGAACTAAAACAAAGTCTAGTGATTTTCAAAATAGATTTTGAGATATCTTGTTATAAGGTCAGGTGGCCTTTTCTCAAGAAAGTTTTAGAGATAAGAGGCTTCTCTGACTGGTTCAGTAAAATTGTGAGTGGGAAAATTGCAAGGCGGCCTGTTGTGTCCTATGCCTTTTAATCTGGAAGCTGGCATGGTAGCTCTGTTGTCTGGCTAAAGAACATAATATTAATGGAGAGCTAATTCCACTTCTACGGGACAGATGCTCGTCCTTACATCAATAGGTGAAATTGCGAATGGAATTTTTTTTGTCTATGGAAGATTATTTGGAGTTCGGAGAAAGCAAGAAGTATGAAAACATGGATATGTTTCTTTCAACAGTTCTCAGGGTTTAATATTAACTCTCATGATATGATATTTGTTCTATAGGGGAAGCTCAACGAAGGCAACAGTTGTATGAAGATTTGTTCTGCTGTAAAACTGGCAAACTTCCATTCGAGCTCAATAATATTTGCTTGCTCTGTAAGTGGTTGTTTTCTTTTTTTTATTCGAACTAAAAAAACATATTCGAGGAAGCCTGGGAGAAAGAAATATATCGATATGAAAAACATATATGTGTGCACGCACCTTTGAGATTCATCGCAAACGACTGTAAGTCTTTAGTCTTTACTCTTTGCTTAGCAGGAGATGAAGTAGCTTCAGTGACTTCTATCAGATATTGAAGCCTGGGAGAGCAGCATACTCGATTTTCATATTTGAAAGGCTTGATAAGAAGGTAATGGGTGCGTAAACCAGTTCCCTTGTAGGAGATTCGTCTTGGGTACTTCTGGTGCACGCTAGGCTGTAAACTAGAGTTTGAGGATTCCAAACTCTTTGCCTTTTTTGTTTTTGAGCTTATGACTTATAACTTCTGTCAAACAAATAATTGGGATAATTTTTCCTCAGTCATTTTAAAATGGCTTATTAGATAGCCTTTTAGAAGCGACTTATCAGTTTTCGATTCGTTCACACGAGTGTTTGTATTAGGGCCAAAAGGTATAAGCCACAGCAAAAAAAAAACATAATTGTTCGAGGGATAGAAGATTACTTTATGACTTTATGCTAAGTGCCTGATACTTCTTCAAAGTGAAAGGCAAAATCAACAAATTAATATTCCCATTTGCCAATCGCAATCATACACACCTCCACTTGTATTGCTTTAGTCTTTTTGCAGGAGTCTTTGTGGTCAGATAGCTCGCCGAGGAGAAATGCAAAACGATAGTGTGCACGATCTAAAAAAAGAGTTAACTCTCAAATGGCTTATCCAAATGAAGTGAAATTTGACGCGCACATACTATCAAGGATGCTAGAAACGTATTCCAATCATGGATCGAGAATACCAATTACGAATCGAGAAGATCAATATCAAAGTTCCAACATTTATACAAAACTATGAGATTTGCACCAAAAACTGGGTAAAAGAGGAAAACATTTATCTACTCTTGCTCGTGAGTCTATATGATCTTGATGACCTTGGACGGGTCAGCACAAACCCAAGCCAAAGCCCTAACAACAGCAAAACCTCAAAATCCCTTCTCTTTTGAGTAAAACTGGGCAAACTCAAGCAATCATCCTAGAAAGTGCCTAGATAGATGAGATTTAATCTCTAGGAGATATCTCCACCTCTTACACATCATTGGTACAAGGAGAGATCAAGAAGAGATAAATCCAAACAATAAAACCAAACAAATCAAAAGCGCATGGAAAGATCTATGGCATAACTCACTTGGGCAAACTTTATATATTTATTTCACTTGAGAGGAATATTTTACAATCACTCCCTCAGAATGGCAGAGCTCTAAGCCTAAAGCGTGCACACACATAACAAAAAGGCTCAAACACAAGGAAACTCTAATATCTCTAATTCATCTTATCTCTCAACACACAAGGGGTTATATAGTGAAGGCTCCTCACCTAATTTAACCCTAACAACCAGTCACTCCTTGGTGGATTACACCACTTACATACAGAGATACCTGGTAACCCACACACAATGGGTTTTACATATCACACACTTGCACGTTTTCAAAGCATGACTTTCCAAAAGCTTCAATAGCCCGATAAAACATTCCATCCTCAAACACATGACTTAAACCACTTAGGCCAATGCCATCGTTTTACAAACCGCCATTTTGCCCGATTTTGGATAATTTTCTTAATTACTACTCACCAGTCTTCATGGCGATGCGATGTCCAATGTCTTGTCACCAAGATCGTACGGTTGCAACGAGACCGTCACTACTTGAAACATCCGAGTCCTATGACACACCAACATTACACCATAATTGGTGATGCTCAATTATTTTCACCCAAGATCGTACATCTACTCCGAGAACCATCACCACTTGAAACGCACAAATCTAATTGGCACTCCATATGCATACATTACCTCCTCACGATTCTTGTCTTTCTCCTGTGCTTCTCGGCTAAGATGTTGCTCTACCCGAACTTACATGAAACGTCATGGCCACCAAGTCTCGGTTTTGCTGCTAGCCGTAACAATCATCAAGCACCTGCATATCAAAGAACTAGCAATCGATCCAAGCATACATATGTACTTGACTATTAATTAGCAAAACATATACATTGACACAACATAACTAACACATGCATAGACACATCATGACTAACACTTGTACGGACTCACGCTATGACTAACACCACAAAAAACACACAACTCAAACCTCTCCCAACAACAGGGGCCGGTCTGACCATGGCCACTAGCCGGTCAGACCGCTAGAACCACATGGTCAGACCACCATGCAATGGTTGGTCAAACCGCTCCTTGCAACTCAGTATAGATTTCTCTAGAAAATAGCTACCACCAATAAAGAGCTAATATTAGCGCACACCGATCACACTGCTTTGCAATAGTTGGTTAGACTGCCGGTCGATCTGACCACCAGCCAAGGGTTGGTCAGACCGCAAGCTAGTTACACCATCGGCCAGTCTGACCACCAACCCAAGGCTAGCCAGACCGTTGCCACTCTGAAGCAAAAATCAAAGGGATCGAAACACAAAATCAAATCCAAACTTCGATGACAAGGCACAAACAATATCAAATACTTGTCACAATACATGGGGCTATCACCGTATGGTCTTACAATCGCCTCCTTCATAAGTAATTTGATAAACGCCCAAAAGGCAAAAAATTGACTTTGAATTTGGACATTTAAAGCAAACAAATTGCAAGAGCTATTAGTGGTCTATTTTTAAGAGAAAGAAATAATATGATCTCCATGGCAAGATGTCTAGTGATTTTTCTCAGAGAAGTTTTAGAGACAAGAGGCTTCTCTGACTGGATTAGTAAAACTGTGAGTGGGAAAGTGTAGGAACCAAAAATCAATTATCAAGTGAGTAATTGCAAGGAGGTCTATTGTGTCCTATGCCTTTTAATCTGGGAACTGACATGATAGTTCTGGTGTCTGGCCAAAGAACATAATTGAAATTGATCGCGAATTCCACTTCTGCTGGAAAGACGCTCGTCCTTACATCAATAGGTGAAATTGCGAATGGATTTTTTTTTGTCTACGGAAGATTATTCGGACTTTGGAGAAAGCAAGAAGTACAAAAACATTGATGTGTCTGTTTCAACAGTTGTCAGGGTTTAATATTAACTCTCATAATATGATATTTGCTCTATAGGTGAAGCTTAACGAAGGCAAGAGCTGTATGACGATTTGTTCAGCTGTATGCCGATTTGTTCTGCTGTAAAACTGGCAAACTTCCATTCAAATATTTGCTTGCTCTGTAAGTGGTTGTGGAGAATTGGAGAGCATCTGGGGTGTGGCAACATTTGATAAGAAACAAATACCATAGGGGTAAAATAGTACCTCATTGTACTGCCAAAGCAAGACATAGTTGTGTTGTGGCATGTTATTTTCATTTTTTTCCTTGATTCAGAATAAAAGATATTTTCTACAGCTGTTGCTCCAAGAAATTGGGTGATGGAGAAGATACACGATTCGATGAAGCTTGGGAGAAAGCAATATATCGATATGAAAAACATTCATATGTGCACGCTGATGTTCAGCTTTGACCCACTCGCATACATTGCAACAGGCAACATACTCAGCGATATCTCTCTTCATACGGGGCCACCATTGTAAGGCCTTCATATCTTGATACATCTTCGTACTACCTAGATGTCGGGTGTAAGCCGAGCTATGGGCTTCCTTGGGTATCAGGTCCTTGAGATCCTTCTGATGGGGAACAAAGAGGCGTTTCCTATACCATAGGACTCCCCATTGATCTTTTACCATCTTGGGGATTTTCCCTTGGCTATAAGGTGCTTAAACCTCTAGACTTTAGGGTGTCCTTTTTTAGCTGCCATAATTTGCTCCCCAAGAGTTGGGTGTACTTCCATGGCAGCTAGGGTACCATGTTCTACTAACCCCATGTTAAGGGCTTCAAGTTCCCTGTAGAGTTTAGGTTGAAATTCTTGCACCATAAGGTTGTTGCAGTGGGGCTTGCAACTTAAGGCATCAGCCACTATATTAGCTTTCCTTGGGTGATAATGGACATCCAGATTGTAGTCCTTGATTAACTCTAGTCATCTTCTTTGTCTAAGGTTGAGATCTATTTGGGTGAAGATGTACTTGAGACTCTTATGGTCTGTGTATATATCACAATGATTCCCAATCAAGTAATGCCTCCAACTCTTTAGAGCGTGCACTACTAAGGCTAGTTCTAGGTCATTGGTTGGATAATTATCCTCATGGGGACGGGTTGTCTGGATGCATAAGCAATAACTTTTCCTCCTTGCATAAGCACACAACCAAGACATTAGTGTGATGCATCACAATATACCTCAAAATCCTTGTGTATATCTGGTAGGACTAACACAGGGGCTGATGTCAGCTTTTTCTTCAATT
Source organism: Dendrocalamus latiflorus (assembly GCA_017311315.1). Taxonomy (NCBI): domain Eukaryota; kingdom Viridiplantae; phylum Streptophyta; class Magnoliopsida; order Poales; family Poaceae; genus Dendrocalamus; species Dendrocalamus latiflorus. The sequence continues at coordinate 30,084,955 of CM029627.1, read as the reverse complement.
CTTGAAAACTCTTCTCACATGCCTCTATCCATTCATACTTCTTCTCTTTCTTGAGCAAGTGTGTCATTGGCTTAGATATTTTGGAAAAACCTTCTATGAAGCGTTTGTAGTATCCGTCCAGACCCAGAAAACTACACACTTCAATGACTGAGGTGGGCTGCCTCCACCCTAGAACTACCTGTACTTTGGAGGGGTCAACTTCTACTCCCAAGAGGATACAATGTGTCCAAGGAAACTAATCTCATGCAGCCACAAATCACACTTGTTGTATTTGGCATACATCTGTTGTTCTTTGAGTGTCTCTAGGACTACTCGCAGATATTCTGCATGTTCTTCGGTGGTCTTAGAGTAGATCAAAATGTCATCTATGAACAGAACCACAAATTTATCCAAATATTTTATGAACATTTTGTTCATCAGGTTCATGAAGTAGGATGGTGCATTGGTTAAACCAAACGACATGACTGTATATTCAAACAGGCCATACCAGGTGGTAAAAAGCTGTCTTAGGGATATCTTCTGCGTTGATCTTGAGCTGATGGTATCCTGACCTTAAATCTATGTTGGAGAAGATGGTAGCTCTGGATAATTGGTCAAACAGGTCATATATACGAGGTAAAGGATACTTGTTCTTGATGGTTATATCATTGAGAGCTCTGTAGTCCACACACAATCTAGCGGTGCCATCATTCTTTTTAACAAAGAGTATTGGTGAACCCCAGGGGGATGAGTTGGTTCTGATGAATTCTTTTTCTTGGAGGTGTTTGATTTGTGTTTTCAGTTCTTCAAGTTCATCTGCTGCCATTCGGTATGGTCTCTTAGCGATTGGGGCAGTTCCTGGCTTCAAGTTGATAGCAAATTCTATATGTCTATATGGTGGCATGTCTGGCAATTCCTCTGGAAAGACTTCTGAGTATTCTCACACTACCGACATTTCTTCTAATGGCCTTTCTTCAAGGTGATGGATTACGCGACCCAAGGAGGGGCGATGCACACTAACCTTTATTGCAGCCCTGGGTACTTGGTGAGTTCTACATTTCTATTAGCATAGTCTATCATACCCTAATATTTGGCTAACCAGTCCATCCCTAGGATGATGTCCAAGGTTTGAGATTGCAATACCAAAAGGTCTGCTAGGAAACCAAAGTCTTCCATAGTGACTACTACCTTGGCGCTCACTAGAGTAATGGTTAGCGGTCCTCTTGGTGAGCTAAGTACCACATGTCTCTTTAGTCTAAAGGTTGGCAACTCAACCTTTTTAACAAACTTTCTGAAAATAAAAGAATATGAAGCCATGGAATCAAACAGAACTTGTGCAAGCACTGACTTAATAGAGAATGTACCAATGAGTAATTCGGAAGCATCTTGAGCATCTTCTGCAGTGACATGGTTGATACAACCCTGGTTTGGAATCGATGCCGTTCGTGATGCTTGAGGAGTCTAGTAGCCTTTGCTTGGTGCTGAAGACTGGCCTGACTCCCAAATTGAACTTCATCGGGGTGACTTGGCAGTCTGGGCATTTGTTGACGAAATGCCCTTTTGCTCCGTAGTTGAAGTAGTGGAGATTTGTTGCTGGGTTGGTCGAGGAAGACTGTCCTGTGGGGTGGGGCACATGAATCACACTTCCGCTGGAGCGTGGAGCTTGAGCTGGAGCCTTGGGTGCTGATGTTGCCACTTGGCGGAAGGAGGGGTTGCCCTGGTACACTAGCTTGGATGGGAAATTGCCCTAGGGTCTTTGAGCTGTCCACTTCCTTTTACGGCTGGCTTCTAGGATTCTCCTCTCATTTTCTAGGATGAGGGCCTTGTTAACCAAGTAGTGGAAGCTAGGATGATTGTGCAGAACCAGTTGTGCTCTCATCTCTTCATGCATCCCTTCTAAGAAATGATCAATCTTTTCTTCTTGATCAGCTACATCCTTTGGGGCATAGCGAGCTAGTTGATTGAATCATGTGAGGTACTCGCTAATGGACATATTTCCTTGTTTCAGGTTTCAATACTCATTCTGCTTCATCCTCATAATGCCTGTTGGCACAAAGTTTTGTCGGAAGGCAACCTTGAATTCAGCCTAGGTGATGGTAGACTTGACTGGTGCCGTCTCCTCTTCTTTCTTAGCATTATCCTCTTCAGTTGCCTACTCCTCTTACTGACCTACTTGCTGAGCACCAGTTGTTGGGGTCTCTTCTCTTGCCTCTACTTCCTCCTCTTCTTCTTCTGAGTCATTGCCTAGGGGACTCTCTTTTCCACGGTAGACAAGGTAGTTTTCCTACCATGCTACTGCAGCACCCTTGAGCTGGTGGGTGGCGAAGTCCACCTTATCTTCTTCGATGCTACGGGCAAGTCTAAGCTTCTTCTCGGTATCTCGTAGCCAATCTTCTGCTTCTAGAGGCTCATTGGCTGAGGAGAAGGTCAATGGTCTGGTCCTCAAGAAATCAGCTAGCTTTAAGTTGCGGTTGGCTGCCCCTGCTTGTTGACTGATAAACATGGCATGTAGGATTTGTGTTTGTTGTGACATCACTTGTGCCATGGTTGGGGGTCCCAGTGGTGGTGGCAGCAGGTTCTGACCATGGCCATGGCCTCTTCCAGGAGTTGGGGTTCCTAGAGTTTGACCTCTTCCACGGGCTGGGGTTCCTGAAACTTGACCCCTACCACGGGCAGCAGCTTTTCTAGGTGCCATCTGGAAACAGCTAAGGCTTTATGTGGCTATAAAAGAGGAAGAAAACATATATGAGGGTTCACTAGCCCTCTACTAGCATAGCAAAAAAAAACCAATTTAAACAAGACAAGCGATGCAATGAAAAGCATAAGGCCTAAGATAGTTCATTACAACAGGGGGCTAAGTGTTACATGACTGCTAGACATGGCATAAAGGCTACTTCAAGATATGACATCAGATACACAATGTCTACTAAGCTGGGTACATAAGGGGGTACAACTGGAGAGAAGGAAGTGCTTGTAATCCAAAAGATGGCAACAAGCACTGTTGCCTAACCTACAACAGACTAATACTCCAGGGAGTGGCTCCGACCATAGAAGATACAGTCTCCTTGTGAGCAGGAATGGGAATGGCACCAACTGATGCTGGGAGACCAGGAGCAAGAACGTGAATGGGAGGGGCTTGAACTACTGCTAGGAGACCGAGGGTGAGAATGGGAATGGGAGAGATGACACTCCCTGCTGGGTCCTTCGAGGTCGTTCTTGGGTGGTCGACGCATGCTCTTGCGCATTGTGAGCAAGGTGCAGGGTACTGGTGTTGTCACTGGTGCTTCGGCTGGTGCTGGCGCTGATGCTTGTACATGTACTGATGGTGGCAAAGGCCGGGGTGCGCAGCCATAAACCGAAGGCGCTCCAACCTGGCCTTGGCGGCAATCCTCTCATGCTCTGCCACCTGGAGGACGGCCTGGCAGCAGGTGAGCTCGGTGTGGAGGATGTCCGAGTGCTCATAGCTGGAAGTCAGAAGTGTCCGCAGCTACCCAATCTCCTATAGAGCGTGGGCGTAGGTGACTGCCATTGCTTGTGTTAGTTGGATATGGTCTGACAACTGGGGGTTGTCCACCCTGGCATCGAGGCGCTCTGGAAGATACTCCCCATGGCAGATTTGAGGGAAGTGGGAGAAAGGGGACTATCGCAGCCTCTCCTCGTGCACTTGGCATAGGTGGACTGCTGCTAGACGCACCGCATCCGGGATAGAGTCCAAGAGGTGCGTCCGTAGGGGCTCAGCTGGGATGGTGTGGGAGTTGAGCTCCCTATCTTGCACATAAAGGAAAACCTCCATGGTCCACAAGTCTCGGTTCTAGACCCAGGTCCTCATGCCCTTGAAGATGGGCTGGCGGTTGTACCCTAGGAACTGCAAAAGCTGTCGCAGGAGTTCAACAAACTCCCCGTCGTCCTCTCCATGGGAGATGTGATCCCACGGACCGATTGATGAAGCTCCAGCCATCTAAAAATTTGAACACCAAGAGGTTAGAGCAAGTGAAAATACAAAAGAGAGTATAGAAGAGTATGGAACTAAGAGGGTTAAGCAGAGCAAGTAGTACACTATATTTTGCCAAAGTTTTTCTTAGTTCTTGAAAATATGACTTAGGCCTTAGAACGCGACCAATCTAACTAATGTTTCTACAACTGTATGCTCTGATACCAACCTTGTCGAACCCTGGGTTTTACCAACCCGAAATCCTTCGTGATTTCACCGCACATTCCCTGGATCAGCAGATAATGCTCACAGGTACATTGCTGGATCATTTCATACACGACAAATACATACCATCACAATACCTGAGTTCAAACAGACCGTGTCGAGTCAAGTTTACAATGAGGCCATCAGGTAAAGTATTTAGATTTCATAAAGTGCGAAAGCGGAAGCATAGACAATGCTAGAGTACGTCTCTCTAGGAAAATTTCCAAAGCCAAGTTTACATTCGCTTGACAGTTTTCTTCCTACCCACAAAGGTTTTGAAATAGAACTAACTCGAGTAAGATCCCATGTCCGCCCTTGACAATGGGCATAGCTATTCGGATAGTTTATACTCTGTAGAGACTATACATCTTTACCCACAAGAGACAATTAACTTGATGAGCCTACGTGATTCCTTAGTTCTTATGGAGAGATCATCACAAGGCTTTTACAATACCTCACATTAATGCAATTTCACCCTTATGGAGAACAACCAGAGGTAGCCCCCATAACTTAGTGCGGAAAGTCATACCCTAACATCACAGTGGAGCAAGACCACATCTTTCCCCCACCGCTAGAGAAACGGGTACACATCACCTTCACAATGTGTCCCATTCATGCTGGATTTTTTTAGTCCGCACATGCACAGCTTCCCCTCCCCTACCTGCAAAATGACCCTGAGGCATAGTAAATTATCCAGTCAAGCATACACTTTGCCAGCTTATGGCAGTACTATTTTACACAGGGAGGTCATCATAGGATTAAGTCCTTAATTTATCTAGGCGGTATATACCACAAACTGTAGATTCTTGTGTTACATCCATACCAACCTCTCTTACCATCCAGCCAAATAGGTATAGCAAATTTTTAGGGTTTTGAGAAGCATAAACTAAGTTATCGCAAATTACTAGTCACTTACATCCCATGACTATCCCAAAACCAGTTTTCATATTTAGAGATTTATGATCAGGGCAAGCTAGTGGCTCGGATTCTAGACAAGACCTTTGCACGACACTTAATTTGACTTATAGCTATCAAGATCAATAGTATTACCTAGGGTGACAAGGTTCATGGATATTCAAGTGTCAAGGAATGGGGTATTATATTACTAGATCGACAAGCGGGTTTTTAGCTACCTTATGAGTAACATATGTTTGCATATAAAGTAAAGCATGCAATTTTGATAATTTAAATGAATATAATTTCACATGAAATATAGGCATAAAATGATCAAAGTATTGACTCGTCTAGACAAAAGCTTGGGGGTCTTGCACTGCTTCAATCAGGGGCTCATTCACACCTTCGAGCACTACTCAGGAGAACGTACTAGAAAATAAATGTAGATGAGCAAAAGCAAATAAATGCCATGTGAAATTGAACTGAACTCAAAATTGAACAAAACTGGTACCAATAGGTAGATCTCAATTTTAGAAAAATTTAGAAACAAGTTTCGTTAAATTCGGAGATATGACGAGGGAGAACGAGTTCCTCAAAGATTTAATCTCAGGAAAAATCCCCAAAAACAAAAGAGGAGAGGGATATCTCTTTAACAGGTGGGGCCCGGTATGTAAAAAAAGGGCCCAGCCGAGAGGGCAGTGAAGCCTGCCAACGGCGAGGGTGGGCACGGTGACTTCGTAGCGGAGCACCTCGCGGCCCTTTGGTCACAGGGGGGTGTAGAAGATGAAGCAAAGGGGTCGACTACTGCCATGGCAGGCGAGGGCCATGATGGCACAAGCGCGGCAGGGCTAGACCACGACTGCTCAGCAAAGGGGTGGGAGCCGAGGCGGAGTCTGGTCGGGCGATGAAGCGGAGGCCGGGGCACCGAACTATGGGCACGCAAGGGGGTCAACAAGAGAACAATGGAGCTGCGGGAGGGACGAGTGGTGTCACCATCCTTCACCTGAGTGGGGGAGAGGGCACATTTTACTGAGGAGATGATGTGCGCGTAGGGTGCTAGACCATGGTTGATCTGTGCGTGCACGGGGAAGGCGAGATCAAGGTATTGTCACGACAAAGCAGTCTTTGGCTCGGCGGTCTCACGGTAGTGAAATGTAAGGCGACGCGTTGCTGTGGTAGAACACTGGTAGGGGAATAGAAGAGGAGGCTGGACACTGCTGGACACAGCAGCGCACTGAAGACGAGGCCATCTCCACTTTAGATGAGGTGGTCGTCGCTGGCGGTCACTGCTGAAGATGAGGTGATCACTATCCTTCTCTGGGTCAATGAGATAGCAGGCTGGCTGAGGGAGGGGGGAGAAAGGAAGAAGAGGGAGGAGGAGATGGGTGGAGGAAACGACTGAGAAGACAAGGGTTGGAGAAGGAAAGTTTTTGCAAACATTTGAACTCTGAACCAATTTTTAAGTTACAATCTGACCAATAGGTTTAAATTCTTTGAAATTGAAATGAGATTTTGAATTCTTTGCATTAGCACAAAAGCTTCCCAAAAATGGGATGTTACAACTAAGTGCTTGATGTTTTTTCAAAGTGAAAGGCAGGATCAACAAATCAATATTCCTATCCACAATCATCCACACCTCCACTTGTAACACACTTGGTTCTTTAGCCGTGGTAGAGCTATGGTTCTCCATGCCATTGCTTCTATTCTTCTCTCTTAAGCATTGTGCAATAGTGATTCCCTGCATTTTTTAATTTGCTAACCAGTTCAAAGCTTCATCGTGTTAGTTGGTAGGGGGCGTTGTCCTTCCCTTGGCTGCAAGGGGCGGACCCACAGGGTATGCCGGGTGGGCCACGGCATACCCTGGGGCCCAGCCGAAGTGCAGTACCGGCGCGCTGCCCTGCTGACGGTTCGCCTGCCGCTAGCCGCACGCGCCGCCTCGATGACTCGATCCTCAGCGTTACAGCGGTCCTAGGCGCCTCCGGCGAGCCCAGCGACTGGTAAGACCTCCCCCCAGCCATCTAACTTTTCTCCGAAGGCTCCGATGCGAGTCTGGGTGTCTTGGCCTCTCGATCTGACCCGATCTAGTTGGTTTCGTGCTGGGGATTTTTCCAATGGTGTTTTGGCAGCGTCCAATTCACCGAGTACGTGCAGAAGAACGTCCACCTGTACAAGTTCAAGAACAACATCAACATGCCCCTCTCCGCCGTAGCCAACTTCACCCGCGGCGAGCTCGCCACCGCCCTCCGCAAGGTATTGTTGGTTCGGTTTGGCCTTCTCCTTGTTTTCAGCAATCTGGTGTTGCTCGTGCCTTAATTTGCCACGGAAAGGGTTAGCTTGGTACTGTGGTATGCCTTTTGTCATGGAAAGGAGTTAGCTTGGTGTAGTGGTATGCCTATTTATGTGATTTATGAGTTGATTGGGCGGAGATTCGCTTGAGCTGTTCGGAGATAGGTAGTGATATTGGGGATTGGATTACTTACAATGTGGTACCATTGCGATTTTAGTCATCTGGAGTAGTTTAAGGGGATACTATTGGAGTATGAGATAAATATTGCCCGCTAATAGTGCAGTAAATGCTGGTTTGAGCTTTGAAACAACAACATGAATGTGAAATTAGTACATGCTTAGTTTCTCTAGTGGTGAAAGAACATGAATGTGAAATCAGTACATGCTTTGTTTCTCTGGTGGTGAAAGAAGAACATGAATGTGAAATTAGTACATGCTTAGTTTCTCTGGTGGTGAAATGTTGGGCTTACTAGCAACGAACTGATCTATGAGGGTTTTGGGATTTTGAGGGCAGAGAGGTAACTATTTAACTAGAACATCCAAGTTATGTTCCCATGATAGTGTACATGATAACCATTTCTTGCTGTATTGTAAATGCATATCTTGAAGCACAAACAGAATCTGACCTCCTAATGAACCGGTGCCTCTTTTGGATTTAGTGAAGTATATATATTTAAAGAAGGAACTCTTTTGCTTGAGATTCCTGTGATAAACCTTGTTTCATCTTAGTACTTAGTAAATAGGCAGGCTTGTTATGAACTTATGAAATGTTGAATATGTGAATCACTGAGTTGATTTCTTTATTCACAATCTTATTCTAAATCCCCAAGTTGAAATTTGAAAACAATGCATGCCATATGTACAATTAAGATCACCAATATGACATCTAAGGCTTGTTTGGTCATTTGGTGTACCCTAATCTTTAACTTTCTATTGCATCCAACTAAGTTTAAGCTTATGTCAAATGCAGAGCTTATTTTGCAGAATGAATGAGAGGCCTCTGCTATCTTTTACAGATACGCCAGAGCTTCTTATGAGCATAATCTGCTTGTATATGAGACTAGAATTGGAGTTTTTTTTATGTGTTGCAGTACAAAAAAGGGTATATACGTATATCGTGTAGGTGAGGGTTATTTGTGTTCTCCATATAATTTGGTTTGAAAGAGGTAGACTAAATAAATCATTACTCTGTAAAATATTGGGATGACATATTTTGTCTGCTTGGTTATTATTTATTCATAGATTCTGTTAACTAAAAAAATTGATCAAAAGGTTTGGCCATGTATGTTATCAGCTTGTAGATAAATGGATTCTATGACCACGGACAATCCAAACGAACATTATCCATTGGTTTTGAAAGAGAAATTAGAATAGAAGTGAGAAGCATATTCGTAAGATCATGTATATTTCAGACTATTAGTATGGTGTTTGAACTATTTATATTGTAATTTGTGCAAGTTTCCAACTTAATCCTTAAATTTAAGACTTATCATATTATTTAGTGCCTGTATACCGAATTACGGTGCAAATTTTACAATTATTTACCGAATTGGCAAATGATTTTACCGAATTGCATATGAATATTTTGGTGCGGCATACCCTTTGGTAAAATCCTGGGTCCGCCACTGTTGGCTGTGATGTGTATTTTGCGTGCATGAGAGCTAGTAGGTGTTACAGTGTCGTGCTAGTTGGTATTTGCCTCTAGCCTTGGTGTTATCAATGACGGAGCCAGGAATTAGAGATGAAGGGTGCCGAACAAGCTATGCAGTAAAATTGTATTCTATGAGGGAGGCAAAATAGCAGGAATATAGATAAATTTTATATATCACAAAAAGATATAGTGGCAAAATTTGGATCATAGGGGGAGCCCCTTGCCAATCCCCCTCCCTATGCCTCTGGGTGTTATGTTGCTTAGCCAGGTGTTACAGAGGGCTTTCTTTCCTATATGTAGTGTATTCCTATTGGGACTGGTGTTTGTAATTTTAACATTTTTACTCTTGCTTTATAAATATAATGGGTAGCCCTTGTTCGTTTTTTTAAAAAGATTGCCTGTAGTTGCAGCAGCTGCAACTGCACTCAATCTTGTCTAAGCATTTTCTGAGACAACGTCTCAGATTGGATACTACAGTATCACTTGCTACCAGTGTTCACCTAGGCGCTAGATGGACAGTGATTGGCCTCCTAGCACCTAGGGCACCTAGGCGGCCTAACAGAATTGCAAGCATTATCGCCTCCAGCATCAATCCAAGTAAGTGGGATGAACATAGAATAGCAAACATCAGTCCAAGGTTATGTATATGTTACATGTATGTATACACTACTAATTTTTGGGCCTATTGCAACGGCGCCGAAACGTTGCAATAGGCCCAAAATGGTTGCAATAGCACCTGTTGCAACGCTAACTTTTCGTTGGGAGGCGTGGCAAGAAGTTGCGTGGTCTAAAGTTTGGGCCACGATATTTCGGTTCGTTGCAATAACGTTTACCTATTGCAACGCAATAAAGCATTGCAATACATAGTTTATGCAACAATGTATTGCGTGGCAAAAACAACTATTGCCACGTAAAAAATTCGTGGTAATAGGACATAGTGATATTGTCACGCAAAGAATTCGTGGTAATAGATTCAATTGCCACGCACATACTTTGGTTGCAACAGCCTCTATTGCCACGCTTGCTATTTTCGTTGCCATAGCTTCTAATGCCACGCTTGTTCTTTTGTTGCTATAGACTTTTTTGGTACGCTGTTTTTTCGTTGCTATAGCATATATTGCCACGCCAAAAGTTGAAGGGAATAGTGTATATTACAACGTATTGCTTTAGTAGCAACAAGAATTATTGCAACGCCATTAATGTTTGTCACAACAGGAATCAACCGATGTAGTAAAATCATTATATCAAAATAGAATTTGTTGCTACACATATCTGAAATGAAACCAACTTTATTTGTGACAATAATTTGAAGTTGTATTACATGCATCACTAAAATATCCCTAGCTATCACTGCATTGAAACTTGGCTTGACCTCGCTGAATAGCTTGAATTGACCTTAGCTTCCCATGGCTTGAGCACTGCACTCAATTTGTTCCTTCCTCCTGAATAAAATCATTCAAAATGGCATATGCATCAGTTGTTCAGCTCATCACGACAGTAACACATTGTAAATGGAATAAATTTTTATAACATGAATACATATGTTCATTACTGCATCAATGCAACTGTTTAGAGATATAGACATGATTGTCAAAATATGTAGAGCTCAAGAACCACCAGAAAGGTAGATGATGAATAACCCAACCAAAAAATCAAGAACATGTATCCTCAGCAATATGTAGAGGTATATATATGCAGTAAAAGGTAGAGTACAGTTATAGCCACAAGATTATTTTACCTGTACAAAAAAAATAATGTGAAGTGCACTAACAAGAAACATTTGTATACAGAATTTGTCATTCAGAGCATACCATATAGCATGGCCAAACAATTAAACCATCAGCCAGAATAGTCATTCCAACTAATCCACATGCCAAAGGATACTTTCAGCCTGATCAGCTGTGATTTTTATGCTATGGTGGCGGATCCAGGAATTTCGGAATGTGTATTCGAAGTTACAAAAAAAAATTCACGTAATTCATTGAGCCTATGCTGTTTTCTGAACCTCTAGCCCTAGTACATCTGCAAAAGGCTCTAGGAGATTTGCTCGCAGCTAGTGTTGATATCTCTTTTATAGTAGATATATCAATCATGTTCTGTCTCCTTCGATGTCTGAATTTTGTTAGAATTCCTTGGTAGCTCATATCACAAATTTACTACCTATGTTTACACTTTACAGATGTGTCCTACACCCTACACTTCTGCCAAAACTTGTTTACTAACATCAATTGTCAGCAGTAGTAAACAGATGCAGAAAATTGAACCAAAAAAATGCATGATTACAGCTTGAACCAGGTCAAATGCTACAGCTTGTTTGAATTAAGAGCTTGTATAAGTTCAGCCTAAGCAAATTAATCATCAAAACACATAAAAAGCTAATTCATCATCTTAACCCCCCAACACTGGAAAAAGAAATAAGTAGTTGATTGCTGAAAATGTCTTCTTGCACCTATTAAATGTTCCGATGATGTTTCTCATCCACAGATGTTCCTTGTGCATACGAGCAGTAGGTACATGCTGATGAAACTAAGAATGGGTACTAACATGAAATCAAGCATACCTTTGGCTCCCCAGATTCCTTCAGCTTGTCATCATTCCTTCAGCTTCTCCAGTAGTGCATCAATGCTAAATTGTTCAGTCAAACAGAAAAAATAAGTACTGAAATTAAATGGATTAAAATTTGCAAGTACTAACAATGATCGCAGATAACAATTAAATGACTAACACAAGATCACGGCACCATAGTAGATAACATATAAACACAAATTCTAGAATTAAACTACTGCAACATGAACATTGAGAAAACTGCAAACAATTAACAGAGCATAATTTCGATAACAAACAGAGCACAATAACATACTCACTAATCCCATACATCACAGTTCACACAATCATTGAACACAAGTCCACAAATCCATATATCAAACAACCAGAACACAAATCACATTGCTGCCCTAGCATCCACAATGCATAATTCACCATCACACAGATCACATATTAAAAGTAAACATCCACTGGACAATAGACATTAACAAGCACTAATTGTAGTTCAGTAGCACAGTAATTGAGAATAGCAATTAGAGAAAAGAAGAAGTATTGGATCATGAACCGAGGGGAGTTGAGGCAGACGGGAGGCCGACGAGGTGGTGACGTCGAAGATGATGCCGATGAAATGGTGGACGGCGGCGGCGCTGTCGGTGGAGAGGTCGGCCGTGCCGTGGAGTAGCAGGGGCGGCGTAGTGGGTGACCGTCGGGGAGCGGGGAAGAGGTGCACGCCGGATCTGAAGCGGCAAAGGGAGGAAAGCTCGGCGACGCACAATGCAGAAGGAGGAAGGGAGTAGGAGGGCTGGTGGATCTGGTGGAGGACGGGGGAAATAGAGAGAGGAAGGAGATGTAGAAGAGGAGAGGAAGGGCGGCGGAGAGGAGTGGCGCGCCAGAGAGGAGCGGGAAGATGCCCAGAGTAGAGAGCGGCGACCGGAGAAGAAGGAGAATGGAGGAAGCGCGGGGGAGATAAGCGGCGGCCGGTGGTGGTGATGATGCGGAGAAGGTGGAGAAGGGGAGGCGCGGTAGAAGAAGGAAGAGCGGCGGATGAAGAAGGGGAGCGGGCGGAGAGAGGCGCACGGCGAGCTACGGCCCGGCGCTCGCCGGCGGCCGGACTTGGAGGAGAAGGGAGGGGGAGCAAAAGGGAGGCCAAGGGGAGAAGCAAACCGGGCTCAAGGGATTCCCGCAGGTGGCGGCGGCTGTTAAGGGTTTGGGGGTTTTTTTTGCCTTTTTTCGATTTAGCCCTCAAATATTTCTAGGGTTTGCAAACAAGTCCCTCCCGAATGTAATTTCTTCTGTTTTGGCCCCTCCGGAGCTCCGTTTTCAGCGCGGTTTGATCCCACGCGTTCATGACGACGTGTACAACTGTACGGAGCAGTCCAGATTTGTCGTTTATGCGCCTAGATCGCGCCGGTTTGCGGAAAGGTACAAAAAATGTAAAATGGTCCATTTCGAGCAATTAAATATGGAAAAATGTGTAAATGATGATAAATAGTCCTAAAATGCGAAAAATAATGGGGCAAAATGACAGGTAAAAGTATGTAAATATGACGCATGTCATATATATATATATATATATATATATATATATATATATATATATATATATATACTATACCTAATATATAGCAGATTTTTTGCAAAAAATGTTGGGTATTCAGCTGAATACCCATGAATTACTGTAGATCCGCCCCTGGACCTGACCAACAATTAAATTTCTGGAGTTCGTTGAAAAGCTGGTTGTCTGAAAACTTTCCTGAAGCACTCAAAACTTAGTAAAGGTGTTTCCGAAGCTCAGATAAAATCAGCAGAGGATGATCTTGGTTTCAAGCTCCCTATGCCCACAAAGCTATTGTACCGCTTTTGCAATGGTCAGCTGAACCATTATGACTGGATAGCTAAACAAAAGCCCATGAATCAAAAGAGTTGCAATAGAATACCATATTGCAACGAAACACACTACTCTATAGCAACAAAATTTACACGTGGCAATATAAATATGTTATTGCATCGATTTAGTTTTTCGTTGCAATACGCAACTACCTACTGCAACGCCGTTGAAGATTATCCCAACGAAAAAATATCGTGGCAATAGTATCACCCAATAGCAACGAAATTATATATGGTTGCAATAGGAGCAAATAATTGCAACGAAAATCAACACTAACGCAACAGAATAGTGTCGTGGCAATATATCCAACCTATTGCAACACTTTTTCAAAATGGTTGCGATAACACCTACCTATTGCAACGACAGTCACGAATATCGCAATGCAATACAATAGTGGCAATAACGTCCACCTATTGCCACCGTTTTGGAAAAACGTTGCAATAAATCCTACCTATTACAACCAAATTGGTGGCGTTGCAATTTCTTTCGTGGCATTAGGCCGAAAATCTAGTAGTGATATATGTAATTATGTAAGAAGAGATGTTTCCTTGATGTGATACAAATATATTTTGATGCAAAATATTTGATGACTTGATGTAATAACCTTAATGAGTTGATGAAACTAAAATATAATTGAAACAAGTAACAACAAATTGTTTTAGACTCATAGTTTTTAATTCTCACAAATAAAATAAGCAAGCCAAACATAAATTGTTCATAAGGTCTCAAAAATAAAATAAGTAAGCCAAATATAAATAGACTTGTATGATAAATTAATGATCGATTGAGTGAATGACTAGTCATCTTCTTCCTCATAATTTTTTGTTGGACTCATACTCAATTTCCTCCTCATTGATCTCATCCTCTTCTTTGATATCAGACTAGAAACCTTCTTTATGAAATTGTCTCACTCTTGCGCTCGTATGAAGTTCTAAGAAGTGCAATAGAGAATCAAGCCTATCCTTCATCTTCTTGTCAATAACATCTATGATGTGTGTGTAGTTGTTCTCCATATTGTTCACGGCCTTCATGGTTTCTTTCTTTGCCTTTTGAAATTATCTATAAAGAAAGGCCATAGAAGGCTTGAAATGCCCATCAATCATTCAAATATCCTTTACCAATGGCTCAAATACCCACAAGTAAAGACAAACATTATTCCAAAAGGCTCTACTCACTAATAGCACTGAGGCGGTGCGTGATGGGAACCAGAGGAGGCAACGGCATGGTCAGTCTTGGTATTTCCACTTCATGGTCGTGTCCTCTGACTATGTCTTTCATGGTCGTAGTGTTGGAAGCCACTACGTGGTCACTAGGATCTACGACCACTTTGTGGTTAGATCCTCCGACTATGCCCACCATAGTCGGCATGTCGATTATGTAGTCATTAGGACCTACATCAGAGTTAGGAGGATAATGTACCATGAAGATGTCATCCATCAGTCGTACCTCTGCTGAGTGATTTCTGCTCCACTCCCACTTTCTATCCTTCTCGAACATAGCATCATGAGTCACCACAACTCGTCATGTCATCGGATCAAACATTCAATAGCCTTTCGTCCTCAAATTATACCCAATGAACACCATTGGCTTGCTCTGATCTGCTAGCTTGGAGAGGTGTGGCATGGTCGTCTTCACATGTGCAACACATCCGAATGTGCAGAGGTGACAAACACTTAGCTTGTGGTCATAATATGCTTCGTAAGGAGTTTTGCCATTGATGCTCTTCGTTGGTGCCCAATTTAGAAGATAAATAGCAGTTGGGACCGCTTCTCCCAAAATTCTTATGGAACACCCAAGCTCTTCAGCAGACTCCTTGCCGTGCCAACCACCGTCTGGTTTCTTCTTTTGACCACCCCGTTCTGTTAGGGAGAATAAGGCACTGTCAGGTACCGCCTAAATCCCAACAACTCATAGTAGTAAAATTTGGGGAAAGTCATGATAGTGGGTGCACTCAACATATCATTAGAGATCGAAAGATATTCACCACCTTTGAAGATGGTAGAAACAAAAAGATCACATTTGGGGACAACAACAAAGGAAAGGTACTTGGTTTGAGTAAAATTGCTTTCTCAAATTACTTTTTAATATCTAATGTATCTCTAGTACAAATATTAAAATTTTATTTATTCTCCATTGCTCAATTATGTGATCTTGGTCTCATTTGCATATTCTCTAGTGATGGTCTTACCATTTCAAAGGTAGAAAGAAAATGAGTTAGCTTTCAAAAACCTTAGATTTGGAAATCTTTATTTTGTTGATTTCTCTTCTAGTGATTTATGCTTAAAAACTTCTTTGCGTTGACTATGGCATAGAAGGCTAGGTCATGTGGGAATGATCCAACCCAAAAAACTTTTCAAACATGACTTATTGGTTGGCTTGAAAGATATGAAATTTGAGAAAAATAGATTATGTAGCATTTGTTAAGCTGAAAAGTAAGTTGCAAATTCTCATTCTTCCAAAAGTATCATGTCAACCACTAGGCCATTGGAGCTTTTACATATGGATATGTTTGGCCCAACAACCTACATGAGCATCAGGGGCAATAGCTTTTGTTTAGTCATTATAGATGACTACTCAAGATATACTTGGGTGTTCTTTTTAGATGACAAAGCCATAGCCTCCGGCATTTTCAAAAGCTTTGTGAAAAGGGCCTAAAACAAATTTAATGTTAAAATAAAGAAAATCCATTGTGACAATGGTTCTAAGTTTAAGAACACTAAAATTGAAGATTTTTTATGATGAACTTGAAATAAAGCATGAACTTTCTACCACCTATACTCTAGAGCAAAATGGAGTAGTAGAACAAAAAAATTAAACATTGATTGAAATGGCCAGGACAATGCTTGATGAATATAATACTTCTGATCACTTTTGGACGGAAGCTATCAATACCGCTTGTCACATCATAAATCACCTTTACTTGCATCATCTTTTGAAAATGATTTCTGTTGTAGGGGTGGCCCCCACCTAAGCCCAGCTGGCCTGTTAGGAGGTTGTAGAACCCAAAATGGGACATGTATAATGACATAACTGCCCTTGAGAGGGATACTTGGGTGTAAGGTTGTAACTGTAAAATGCTCCCCATGTGAATATATAAGCCATCTAGGCCATGGGGAAAACCCCCCAAGCATTGCTCACCTAACTCTCCAGTACCATACCACTCTCTCTCTGTTTGGTCTGTAGCCACAACAGTTGGCGCCGTCCGTGGGGAGGACAAGAGCAAGTTCCAAGATCTGAAGAAGGATGGCACCAAAGAAGGCTTCGTCGGCGGCAGAGAAGAAGAAGAGGGGCGCAACGGAGACACGCATCAACACCAGAGCCTCAGCGTCGGTGGCTGCGGGCACGGGCATCGACGCCAGCGCCGCAGCTGCTAATGTCGACGCTCATCGCACGACGATTGCCCCCTCCGCTGGCCCGACGCTCGGCGTCGACAGCGTCGATCGGGTCGTTGGGAGTGATGACACCGACGACCACTACCCCCACGCCCGACGCGGGAGCGGCAGGAGGCTCTGGCGGCAACGTAGGCCTCGTCATCGACCCCGGAGTCCATCGCACTGACGCGCCGAGTAGCTCCGGAGCGCACACCGTAGTCGCTGCCAACCCGACAGTGCAACCTATCGCGCCGACGACTGCAACCGCGGTAGCAGTGGAGAGCGCTTTACTGACGACCATCGGCACGCTCCAACGGGTGCTGGCGGACCTCCGTGGAGCCGTTCGAGACATACAAGAGGCTCGGAGCCAGCAAGTCTCGCCGGCGGTCGCGACGAAGCCCACACCAGAGCAGGCGGACAGCCGCAACGCTTATACCTCAAGTCGCGTCCCGCTGCGGCATGTGGATCTGGAGTCCCCCCTCTCCACGGGCCTACAACAGTCAGCATGGCCGAAGGACTTCAAGCTCCCCGATGCCATCGAGCCGTACAAGGGCGACATGGACCCTCAGGAGTTTGTGCGCGTATACGAGACCGCCATCGAGGCCACAGGTGGAGACGACACCACCAAAGCGAAGTCGCGCTGCAGGGAGTGGCGATCTCTTGGTTTTTCACCATAGAGCCCAACTCCATTTACGCGTGGGAGCAGATCCGCGACCACCTCATAACAACTTCCAGGGAAACTACGTCGAGCGCGTCGACGCGGATCAGCTCTTTGCCGTCAAGCAAAATCCCTCAGAGAAGCTCCGGGAGTACTTCAGGCGCTTCGCCAAGGATCGCTACCAGGTCAAGGATGTCAATGAGACAACCATTATCAATGCAGTGATACAAGGCCTCCGCCCGGGGCCGCTGGCTGAATACAACGCGCGTAAACTGATCAAGATGGTCACGAAGCTCTTCGATAAGATGGAAGAGTATGCGAGGGCAGAGGAGGACGCGCGGCGGTGCAAAAGCGATGACTCCAACACTAATCAAGCGGAGACCTCGACAAAGAGCGAAGACTCTCCGAAGGGAGGCTCCTCGAAGGGCAAGCATAAGCAAGAGCCCTCGAAGGACTCCCCCGAGCGCAAGGACGCCCAGCATAAGGATTCACTGAGCGACAAGCCCAAGCACAGCTCACACAAGTCTCAGAGGGCCCGCTACGTCTTTGACATCGAGGGCGGTTCTGAAGACAGTGCCTCCACCGGGCGTGGCCGGGGTCGTGACAACAGACCCTGTGCGGAGCAAGAAGACCAGCTCTATGGTCCGTGTGCCCACAACACGCGGGCATGCACCACCATTGTGGCACTCCGACAGAGCGTCGCCAAGGACAGAACCCTGGAAGCGGGTCCGCCTGTCGTGGCTCACATGCAGCAGCCCCGGGAGGGCCCCCTGCGGATTCAAGCTCATGAGCAGCAGCCCCAGGAGGGCCCCCTGCGGATTCAAGCCCACATGCAGCAACCCCAGGAAGGGCCCTTGCGAATACAGGCCTTGGAAAGGGGTCGGCTCCGGGTTATAAACGTTATCTCCAGGGGCTCTTCGTTGGAGTTCTCCTCAGCGCGGCAACAGAAGGCCTGCGCCGGGTTATAAACGTTATCTCCAGGGGCTCTTCGTTGGAGTTCTCCTGAGCGCGGCAACAGAAGGCCTACGCGCGGAGGCTACACCATGTGGCAGCGTACCCGGCGCAGGCACCGCCGGAGTGGGCATAGCATGAAATTACCTTTACGTCCGTGGATGCTGAAGGGCCTCTTCGGCAGCGCACAGCCGATCCTCTAGTGCCCCCCGCTCATGGGCGTGAGCCGCTTGCAACGCCCAGCCAAGGGTGAGGGTCTGCACAATGTAGCGGTCAGCAAATTCCTAAATGACGGCACATCGCCAAAAGGCGAGTACTCACCCACATCTCTGAGTCCTCTAGCACGCCTCCCAGGAGCTTCGACCCTCACGTCAGCAACGTCTGGAGATCCAGGTTCACGTTCGCACGGTCCGTGGCCCCCCACCATGCTTGCAACACCTCCGGCCGAGGGATGAAGTCCGCTAAGCTCGGTCGCGTGGCCTCCGCAACGACAATTTTGAGGGCGTCGGGCGTCGATGCCACCAAGGGAATGTCCCCGCCCCCCGAAGATTGTCCGCACGCCAGGGGACCGTGCCACTGCCAATGCTAAAGGGTAGTGGTTAGGGCCCTACGGAAGCCCCGCAGGATTGTACGAGGGGAGCCAAGCTTACCTTCGGCATCAATTGGCGCGCTCCACTCTGGTGTCCCCTTAGCCTCTGAAGGAACCGCAGGAACACCAGCGCCCCCTGAAGAGGCCAGCTCCCTAGGCCGGGGGGCCTCTATGTTGCAGTCTGACTCCAACAGGCTCCTGACCCTGATCGCCGCAGCCTCAGAGGGAACCGTAGGGATACCAGGCCAGGGGGCCTCTGTGTTGGAATCGGACTCCAACAGGCTCCTGACCCCGGTCGCCACACTGAACCCCCTCTCCAGATGAGAGGGCGATTGTGTACGCAGCCGCTTCGCCTTTGGAGGACAGGGCAAGGACTCTGCCTCGGCAACCACCGTAGGCGAGGACGCTTCCCCCTCCCGGTTGTCCGTTCCACACCCTTGGTCCTTGGTACCGCCCAAGGATCCCTCGCCATCGTCCTCTGCACCTGCCTTAAGGTCCGAATTGGCGTACTTCACCGAATCAGAGTCGGCGTCCGCTGCACTATCAGCTCCGATAGAGCTGACAGGAGCGCCAGCCAACGGACCAATTATGCCCGTGGAGGACCGAGACGTTCAACGAGAAGCCAACCCTTTCCCCTTGCCATCGTCATCACGACGGCGAGGCCGGCTCGGGGCTGGAGTGGCGTGCTCTGGCACATGAATGCCCAGAGCTTTGCACAGCAAGTTTATCTGCCCTGGCTTTGCCTCCGCAGTCGCAACTTCACACAAGCTGTGCTCCTTGGCCGCATACGGCCAAAAGAACACGTCCACTGCACGCTCCACGTCCCCCAAGAAAACCCTGCAGGCAAGATGAACTAGAGTTAAAGAGAAAAAGAAAAAGTAGGAAAAGCAAGGCTCCACCCCAAGACTTACGAGGGTTGGAGGGCCTCGGCAGCGAGGATATGGATGGGCGGACATCGTCGCGCCGAAGGCCCCCAGGTTGGATGCGCCACCCATCGGCAAGTGGTGTCACACCGTACATGACGAACTCCTCGGCGAGGTCACGCATGTTGAAATGGGTGGTGATCCCTACAAGCCTCCACGCTCTCCGCTTGTCCTCGTCGTCGATCGGTGTGCTTGCCGAGGTATTGAACGACACTGGCCGGCCTGTGCACTCGAGGCTGCTGCCGCTCGCCACGCTGTGGTAGAACCACCGTTTCATCCAGTTCGGTTCCCACTTCATCCGGGTCGAGTTGGCAGGGAAAATCTTCCCACGCTGCTACCGTAGGACGAAGTTGACGCTGCCGAAGTTGGAAAATGTCCCCCTTCCAACCTCTTCGGCTGGCATCGTGGTCATGGAGGAACACAAACAACGAGCCGCTAGGCCAGCATGCCTCCATACGCAGTGCCCAACTGTAAATGGCAAGATGGGCTATCACGTTCGGAGTCAACTGTGCCAGCTCCAGCCCGAAGGTCCGCAAGACATCACCGATGATCATGGCCGCCGGGATTCTAAGACTTCTTTGGGTGTGGTTCTGTCTCATCGCTGATGAGCAAGCGCACCTCGTGGCGGTCCGACAGCTTCCCTTCGCGCAACAGAGTTGGATCGTCTCCTCCGTCGTGAGAGTCGGGCCCAAGACGTGGGAGCAAGGACCCTCCACTTTCTCCGCCGCTACCCACCGCTTGTCCATCAGCGATGGATTGCACCCTTTGAGCGCGTACTCCACCTCGACCGACGCCGATCGCCGGGATGAGGCGTCACAGCCGGCCCGTTGAGCACGTTCTTCACCATGGGCCATCGTCCTCCGGGAGCTAGACGGCGATGAGTAAAGGCACGACATCAAAGGGGGCGAGAGCACAGCGCACAAAAGAGCAATGAAACAGAAGGTATACGAAGTAAAATGCCGGCGCAATGCCAAAAGGGGGTATATGAAGCCCCTTCACCCCCACAAACCTGGTAAGCACAACCGGCGGAAGCCGAACCGCTCGCCTCCCCCACGATCGGAAAGTGTAACCGATGGAAGCCGGGGAGGCGCGGCTACCCACGGCATGACCACGGTCGTGACCGCCTGACAATGCATGATGCGCCAATCCCGCGTTGCCACATGTCCCGTCCCATCGGGACGAAGCGTGTGGTTGCAGTCGCGCGGACAGTCTGGCAGCGCACGACGTGCTAATCAAGTCCTGCCACACGTCCGTCCCCTTAGGAATGAATACATGACGGTGGACGTACGGTCGCGCGGCATGGCCTACTTTCCACCGCGCGTCAGCGATGGGCGTGATTCTCGAGGCCATCAATGCAATGTCAGGAGGCCATTGACCAGTCACTCTAACTTCGACTTCGGTGTGGACTCCGCCTTCGCGGAGTGACTTCGACTTCAAAAACGCGGGATGACTCCGGCGCCTACTCTGACCACACGTCCGCGGAGCCTATTCGGGCCCCCGACTCAGCCCCGCACACGAGGGGCAGCTTCGTATCCCACTTCTAACATTCTAAATATTTTATTTTAAGTGATTAACACTTCACAAATACCCATGGGGTGAGGTCAGAGGCAAACTCGGTTTTGTCTTGATAGACTGCCTCCGACATGTGGAACCCGGAGACATGCCAATGTCGGTGTAATCCACAGTACCATCAACGCACGCGGGGCCATCAATGCCATGTCAGCAGGCTGCCAACCAGTCGCTCTGACTCTGACTTCGGTGTTGACTCCGCCTCCGCGGAGCAACTTTGGCTTTGACTTTGGCCTTGACCTCGCGAGGCGGATCTACCAGCAACTTCAAATCCGCGGCGGAACGCAGGCCACCAACCAGTCACCCCGGCTCTGACTTTGACGTCAAAACGAGAACGTCGCCTGATACAAAGGGGTACATAAAGCCCCCTCGCTCCTCGTGATCAGGAGGCGCCAGCCGGCGAAAATCCAACCATCCGCCCTTTCCCACGATAAGCCGGTGCGACCGAGGATTCACGATAAGTTTTGGCCGAAGTCAAAAGCAGGCCTCCGTCTGTTCATCAACCTTCTCTGATCGCGTTATTAACGCTCATTCGGCTGCCGAGCAATGCTATCAGAGAAGGTAGAGGAACAGAGGTGGGCCTATTTTTGAGAACCAAGATCATCCTGGCTGTAGCGGAAACCGCTGCAGTGAATCGCTAAAAATGGGGAAGGGCGACGCTGTAGTGGTGGTAACACAAACATATATACCCGCTTCCCCCCAGGACAGGAGGTTCAACCGGCGGGAGGAGAAGCATCGCAATGGCATGTGACCACAACGCCTCAAACCCCACGCCGCCCCAATCATGTCTTGCCACGCGTCCGCCCTCTCAGGAGTGACCGCACAACCGCTGTCGCACGGCCGCCTGATATGGTACAACTCCTGTCGCGCACTAGGGGGCGACACAATTTTCGGGGTCATCAATGCATTATCAGTGGGCCACCAGCCATTCACTCCAGTGGCGACGTCACCACCGACGTTGCCTTTGTGGAGCGACTCCGACTCTCACTCACCATCGAAGGTGCGCAGCGTCGGAGCCCACCACCACTTCGAGCCTGCACGATGACTCCGGAGCCCGCTCCGACTCCGCGTCCCCGGGTAGAAGGACCGGCTCCGTTCGGGGCGTATACCTCGTAACTGGAGGACGCCTTCGGTAGCAACTTCCACCCCATGTCCATGCCATCAGGATGCGTCGTGCCAGCGAGATCCAGTTTTGTCTAACATTTTCAAAGGTCACAGGCCGCAGGGATGATGGGGGGCCAAAGGACTCGGCAACATGGCTTCGGCCCGTGAAGCCCTTCACCATGAGAGGCTCCTGTTGTAGGGGTGGCCCCCACCTAAGCCCAGCCGGCCTGTTAGGAGGTTGTAGAACCCAAAACGAGACATGTATAATGACATAACTACCCTTGAGAGGGATACTTGGGTGTAAGGTTGTAACTGTAAAATGCTCCCCATGTGAATATATAAGCCATCTAGGCCATGGGGAAAACCCCCAAGCATTGCTCACCTAACTCTCCACTACCATACCACTCTCTCTCTCTGTTTGGTCTGTAGCCACAACAATTTCCTATTAGCTTCTCATTGGAAGGAAACCAAACATCTCTTATTTTTCATGTTTTCGGTTACAAGTGTTATATTTTAAGAAAAGGTGCTTGGCTCTCAAAATTTCAAAGTCGTTGTCATGTTCAATTTTTGCTTGGCTACTCATCAAATAGCAAGGCAAATCGTGTCTTCAACAAAAACTCCAGATTAGTTGAAGAAACTTGCGGTGTTCAATTTGATGAGACCAATAGCTCTCAAGAAGAGCAAGATAATTTGGATGATGTAGGTGATGAGTGATGAAGGATTGAGTTAAGTAATAAAGAACATGCAAATTGGCGACATCAAGACAAAAAAAGACTCAACCGACTCACCATCATCAAAACAAGTCGAGCCTCCTACTTCCTCTACAATGAACAACTTTCAAGCAATAGATGTGGAAAAGAAAGAAGAGCATCAATCAACATTACCTATGAAGATTCGCAATACAATTGCAAAAGATCATCCAATAGACCAAATATTAGGTGACGTATGTATGAGTGTTCAAACTCGATCATTTGTTGCTTCTTTTGTGAATTGAGAGACCATGTGGAGGTATCCCCATGTTTGTGATGAGTAATTGACGGTTGACATAGAGAGTTTGAGTTTGTTTTGGGTATTCTAGGGTTGAGTACCCTTTTGTTTATGCTAATGATGATTATGCTGTTTCGTGCGGTGCTATGTGACGGTTTGCGTGTCTGTGTGGCTGCAGGACTTCGGAGCTAGGTCATGGTGAGGCGAGGAGCACCAGGACTAGGCACAGGAGGTGTTGAGGTCCAGACGGTCGGTGATGCCGAAGATGATCGAGGCTGCTGAGGTGGTTGCTAGTCGGGAGACGAGGAACCGGAGCTGGAGCTACCGGTGATGAACACGACGGGCAACGACGAGTGCACTGGGACTAGGCTCAAGGAGGAGTCGGAGGTCCAGACGGTTGGATGTCGGTTGTGGTCGTGTGCGACGGAACAGACCAGGACTAGACTCAGGTGGAGTCGGAGGTCCAGTTGGTCGGAGTCGGGTGGACACGACGGGCAGCAACGAGGTGGACCGGGACTAGACTTAGGTGGAGTCGGAGGTCCAGATGGTCAGGATGCCGGGTGCGGTGTTGTGCAGCGAAGTGGACCGGGACTAGACTCAGGGAGGAGTCGAGGTTCAAGCGGACAAGATACCGGTTGCGGGAAGCTTCCGGGAAGGTGCTTGAGGGCAATTTGGAGAATTGACTCAAGGCATGAAGTTGGAGGCTGGTTCCCTCTATTTTCTTGGACACTTGACCATTGCCTCTTGTGTGTATGGAGCAAGGGGGTGGAAGTAGGCTGACCTTTCTTGATTTTCCACTTTGAGTTGAGCTCATGCCTTCATATGGAGAGGTGGAGGCAGAGGGGAGTATCCATTCGAGTGAGCAAGCAGAAGAAAGGAGAGAGGTCTTAGTGTAGTGCTCTGTGTGTGTGTGTTCCTCTCTCAAGCATGTAGTGAGAGGGTAGCATTTCATCTCAACTGCGTATGGGGACGTATTGAGTGATTGTAAACCTTATGTAATCATTCTCAGTAATGAATCCATTTGAGTTATCATGAGGTTCAGTTCCTTTTTGTTTTCTGTTGCTCTTTGTTTGATTCTTTTGATTTGAGTGAATCTTTGTTTGAGGAGATGAAGTTTGGTTGCTCTGTGATGGGAGATAAGCCTCAAGGTCATTTGACCAGTTCATTCCCTAGAGCAATTTCCAGAATCAATGTGTATTCTCCTACTTCACTCTTGCTGCATTTCCTCTGTTACTGAATTTCTAGGGTTTGATGTCTGGGGACTCCGCACCTTTGGTGTTATAGTAGCAAATATGGCTTTGGGGGTGTGATTCTTCCTTCTGAGATGATCTCACGGCCATATTCAAACGTTCTTGAGGAGAGGATCCAAGAATCATGAGTATTTTGGATTTTGCTTCCTCCTGCAAGTTCTTTTCAGCAAATGCAGTAATCTCTGGTCTCAATCACTTTTGGCTGCAATCTCTTTCTCTTGAGATCCCTTTTGGTATTTAGAGTGAAGTCCAGTACTATTTGAGCTGAGAAGAGCAACAATTATTTGGCAATTCTCTGCATTTCAGTGGTCTTCAGTATTTTCAGAAGTTTCAGTTGCAGCCGCTGCATTTGTTCTGTTTTTAGAGGAGCGGTCTGACCTCTAGGGTTTCGGGCGGTCAGACCGCTCTCTGAACGGCGGTCAGACCGGATGTGTAAAGGCGGTCAGACCGGTGTTCCCCAGGCGGTCAAACCGGACCATCAAGGGTTGTCAGACCAGCTTTAAGCCGGCGATCAGACCGGCCACGAACTGGTGGTCTGACCGGCCCATGACTGGCAGTCCGACCGGCCTGGCCTACCACCACTGAGTTGCTCCATGCCTCTAGCTTCTTTTGTCTCTCTGTTTGCCGAATTCTCTTTCACTCTCTCCGTGTTTTTCCAGTAAGCTTATGATTTCTTTTTCATAGCTTTCATAGCTATTGGAGAGGAGATTCGTTTGTGGGTACTTGGGGGTGAGTTTTAAAAGGCAGCATTCACCCCCCTGTTGCCATTCCCGATCCTACATGAATATTGCTCTTTTGTTTTCTCTCTTGAGCCCAAACATTTAGATGAAGCTTTAAATGACCCAGATTGGGTCAACACAATGCATAAAGAATTAAACAACTTTGCTTGGAATGACATTTGGATATTGGTAGAAAGACCCAAGGAGCACAACATAATTGGCACAAAATGGGTTTTCTAAAACAAACATGATGGGAGCGGAGTTGTGATAAGAAATATGGCAAGGTTAGTGCTCAAGGATATACTCAAGTCGAAGGTTTGAATTATGATGAAATATTTGCTTCCGTAGCTAGACTTGAGTCTATCCAAATACTACTTTCCATTGCATCATGCTTTGATATGAAACTAATTCAAATGGATGTCAAAAGTGCATTCCTACATAGAAAAATAACCGAGCTTGTCTATATTGAACAAGCTCTTGATTTTGAAGATCGTAAGAGTCCAAATCATGTGTACAAACTCTCTAATGCACTATATGGTCTAAAATAAGCTTCTAGAGTATGGTATGAGTGCCTTCGAGATTTTCTACTCTCAAAGGGATTTAAAATTGGGAAGGTTGATGCAATAGTGTTTACAAAAATTATAGATGATGACTTCTTCGTTTATCAAATTTATATTGATGATATTATATTCGGTTCTACTAATCAAGACTTTTGCAAAGAATTTGGTGACATGATGTCTAAGGAATTTGAGATGTTCATGATTGGAGAGTTTATCTATTTCCTTGGACTCCAAATTAAATAGCTCAAGGATGGGACGTTCGTGAACCAAACGAAGTATGTGAAGGACTTATTTAAGGAGTTTGGTATGGAGGACGCCGAGCCCATGAAAACTCCTATGATGACAAATGGCCATCTTGATCTAAATGAGGGAGGTAAACTGGTAGATTTAAAGCTTTATAGATCTATGATTTGTAGTTTGCTTTATCTTACTGCATCTAGGACCGATATCATGATTAGCGTTTGTATGTGTGCATGATTTCAAGCATCACCAAAAGAATGCTATTTGGTGGCCGTAAAAAAAATTTTATATATTTAAAGCATTCCTCTAGCATTGACTTATGATATCCCAAAGGTGTTAAATTGAATTTAATTGAATATTCCGATTCCGATTATGCGGGTTGCAAAGTGGATAGAAAAAACTTAGGTAGTTGTCAATTTTTAGAAAAATCATTAGTTTCATGGTCATCTAAGAAATAAAATTCTATAGTCCTATCCACTACCGAAGCCAAATATTTTTGTAAGAACAATAAATAACCAAGGATAAGCTACTAAAAGAACATGGCAGTCCTTTGCCATCAGCAAGAGAGCTTAAGCATTGTGTAGGTAAGCCTTGCACTCACTGTGCAACAGCTCCTTAGAGCATGGAGATCTGTTACGAAGCCCACACGACCATCAAGTAAACCTACAATCTACATCCTACGGTTTAATGTTGGGACTTGATAAATTATTATGCTAAGTTTGTCCCACACCATAACATGTGGTTTCTACAAAAATTCTTAGATCAATGACATTGAGGTTCGGTCCTTACTTACCACAAATCCAATTCTCATGCAAAATGCATCGGTCTCAATGAACCATTGCCCAAGTGTAAAACATTTCTTTATCTTTTCACTTTTGACCAAAACATCAGAGGCAACTCCTTTGTCCAACATTTTCTAACCCTTTTCCAAAAAGGACAACACTAGTCTTTTTACCATAATCTGACATTTTTACCAAAGTTGATAATAGTATGGCTAAGCATATGCCTTCTAAACCATCCTAGAATTCCACAAAATATTCACTACTATAGTGGATATTATTCCTAGGGTGACAATAGTAGGGGTGTCAAATTCTCAAGGTAGGGTCGAAACAACAATTAGGTAATAACTAACTGCTTAGAATAACATAATCATTTATGCGAATTAAGCATGCATATGAAGCATAAAATAATCACTCATTTGGAAAACATGGGATCCACATGATCAGAGGAGACTGCTTGCCTTGCTTGCTAAACTCTGTGTCTTGTTCAGGATTGATCTTGTAGTCCTCTGGCACTTTGGTATCTAAATGGGAAAAACCATCAAAAACAAATACATTCCAAATAAGTTAGACCAGACTCCAAAATTCAATGTTTTTTAAGAATGAAAGTTCATGATTTTAGAAAAATTTAGACACAAAAATTACCTCAAACGGAGTTCGTATGTGGGAGAAAAGTCTTTTTGAAACATTATCATGAGGGAAATTTTACAAAAAGAAGGAAGTATTGTTCTAGGGTTTAGGATTTTTTTTAAATTTTTCTTCCCAAAGAAAAAACTAGGATTATTGCGCAATTACTGACATCATCAAGGAATTGAATTTCAGCTGGAATTATTTTTCTTAAAGACATGTGAGCCCAGGTCTATGGACTGGGTCCACTGGAAGGTGTCTTGGTCCACGGTGGATTGCTAACGAGGCTACTGCCATGCAAGCATTGACGTGGCTACTGACTGGGTTTGGTATTACCGACATGGCGGTGACACAGCTCATACGTGTCTTCCAACACATGGACGACATAGGTTAGGGGAGGTGGCGCTGCTGCTCGATTGAGCTTCTTGGCGAGCTTGCGGGCGGTGAGGCAAATAGCAGAGAGGTCTAGACAGGATCAAAAATAGATAGAGGAGCTAATGGTGAAGCCATCAGTGTGATGGTGGCTAGAGAGGTGGTCGGTAATGGGCTAACGACAGTGAGAGGTGGCGGTGAAGTTCGGTGAGCAACGGTGATGATGAAATCACACCATAGTGAGCACATGGGTTGGTGGGTTCACTTCCTATGTTCACTGCAGTGCTAACGGCGGTGGCACTAGAAGGGGCGGAACCAGGCCTCGAGCTACTTGGGCTATAGCACGAGGCCTAGGAACAAAAGCCTATGAAGAATTAGTGGAAAAATCACAAAAAAAACAGCTTCGATCCGAGAACAGGTGGCCTAGCCTGGGGCATGGACTGTGGTTGGTTCTGCCCCTAGGCACTAGGACCAATGGTCATCAGTACAGTGACCACAATGACAGCGTGTGACGGTGCTAGCTACGGCTATGGTGGTGATGATGCTAGAGGCTACCAGAAGCTAAGGCAAGATGCACGTATGCTTCACGAGCTCACCAGGGTCATGGCGACGTGGTCTATATAATTCACTACTACGAAAGAGGCTATACTGGATGGGTACATCACTTACGGTTCATACGGAACCATCTATGCTTAAACTATCACAGACGGTTTATACCAGCAACTGTTTGTGATATTTTCACAGACGGTTATTAACACGAACCATCTATGATAATTGAGACATCACAAACAGTTCGTGTTAATAACCGTCTGTGAACGTTCACAGACGGTTCTTAATATGAACCGTCTGTGATAATCTAGACAACACAGACGGTTCGTGTTAATAACCGTCTGTGAACTCTCACAGACGGTTCTTAGACGGTTCTTAATACGAACCGTCTGTGGTAATCCAGACAACACAGACCTTTGTCGTATGAACTACAGAAGCTATACTGAGACGAGAGTCAAATTCAAGGCAAATTTATTACAAAAGTCCAAAAAAAGAGATTCCCAGATTTTAATCTTCTGGGCTTCATATGCTTCTTCTTCAACTTTTGGAGTTGGAGGATCAGCCGCTGTGTTCTCGAATGCCGTGAAGATTGTCCTTGCTCTCTCCACTTCCTCCTCTAACCTGGGCAAATCATTAGCATGGCCCATAATCTCAAAAAGGATGTCATGATAAGCTTCCCTAGAATCGGCCAATTCTGCTTGATTGGTAAGGTTATCCATGTGTCTCTGCACTGTCACAAGAGCTTCCTCCACTTTGTGCACACTGCAGAGAAGAACGAGGCTGAGGGCGGTTTCCCTTTCCTGAGTAGCAAGGAGACACCTCCGTTGACGGTGGATGATGAGATCCAGCTGACGGATGGAAGCGAGTAGAGGAAGGAGAGCAGGGCGTGAGCAGAGGAGCTGCACCAGACGTAAATTGTTGGCCACCAGTGTAAGGTTGCGTCCGAACAACTCATGATGGATAGATGAGAGGAAGGAGATCAAAAGAATACTAGATGTCATTATTGAGGAATCTGGTGATGAAGAAGATGAGAGAGAGGACGTACAGTTTAGAAGAGCTGGATTAGGGCACGCATATTTAAGCATTAACACAGATGATTTGTATTCCAAACTGTCTCTGATATTAATATCATAGACGGTTCGTATTAATAACCGTCTGTGAACTCTCACAGACGGTTCTTAATACGAACTGTATGTGATAATTGAGACAACACAGACGGTTTGTGTTAATAACCGTCTATGAACTTTCACAGACGGTTCTTAATATGAACTAACTATGATAAGTGAGACATCACAGACGGTTCGTATAACAAACTGTCTATGATATTCATTATCACAGATGGTTTGTGTAACAAACTATCTGTGATAATCACACGTCACAGATCCATGGCTTATACCCAGGATTTCAATCTCACCCGTCCATTCTCTCCACATCGAATGGCAGGCACCAGTTCCTTTCACTGCTCGGCCCTTATTAATAACTCCCCATCTACCTTTCCACCGGTACTAGTCACGCGTGAGTTCATCCACTAGCTAGCTTCCTGCATCTCCCCTCCGCTGTGAGCTAGCACCTCCGTTATGGCATGGTGGGAGGTTGGACAACACACTCTTGTCGTAAGTGTGTCTTGTTCAGCCTCATTATCGTGCCACGAAGGGTTCGTTAGCTTGTTATCCTGTAATAGATCTGAATGTGTTGTTGTGCTTGCCTCTGTATTTGCTTGTTCCTCGACGACACCAACTACTGCCATGAGCTAAAGCCTCTGTTGTGGCACGGCGGGATGCTGGACAACACACTCTTGCCGTAAGTGTCGTAAGTGTGTCTTGTTCAGCATCACCGTTGTGCCACGAAGGGTTCGTTACCTTGTTATCCTGTAATAGATCTGAATGTGTTGTTGTGCTTGCGTCTGTATTTGCTTGTTTTCAAAGGGCATGGGTAACATTATTTAATTTCTTGAGGCTAGCCAAAAAACTAAAAAAAATTCAGGTAACTATCACAGACGGTTTGTGGTATAAACCGTCTGTGAAGGACTATAATAGACGGTTCTATATACGAACCGTCTATGATAGTCACCAATCACAGACGGTTGGTATTACGAACCGTCTGTGATATTGTAGACATCACAGACGGTTCGTATTAATAACCGTCTGTGATAATTCACAGACGGTTAATAATACGAATCGTTTGTGATATATTGGTATCATAGACCGTTTGTGGTTGGAACCGTCTGTGATAATCTACGCTATTAATTACTGGGCGTACTTGCTCAATCTCGACATAGATCTATCTTCATTGCGCTGCATCGGTGGAGCAAGGTGGCTGGCTTTAGGGAGTTCGCGATGAAAACATATCACCGTCTTCTTAGTGATCAGAGGTTAGTACTCAATTACTTTTAATAACTTATATGCATGCATGTTTTTGTAATTGAAAGAGATGATAGAAAGGTTTTTGTTTAATTTAGATCTAGCTAGCTAGCTAGGTTCAGAAAGATAATGTTAGTTTGCTCAATGTTAGTTGGCACTGCGAGCAGCGTAAAAAAGACAGAATGATAAGACACGTTGCTGATTCTACCCAGTGGAAGAACATCAATAGGATGTTTGTAGATGTAACATCCCAAAAATTTTATTTGCATTTTATTGATTTTCTAGAGTTTATTTGGATTTATCTGGATTTTATTTCAAAGTCTAAAGCAAGAAAATGTATTTTTAATATTTATTAAAGCCAAAAAGAGTTTATTTTATTTTCCCCAACCTTCCCTAATTGTTAAAATAATTTTTGAGAATTTTCTGGAATTAAAAATCAATTTTAAAAGTTAAAAAGTATTTTATAACATTATTAAATGCAAATCTGAAATTAAAAATATTTTTCCTAAGTCTAAAATGTCTCCATGAATTTTTATGAATTTTCCTAAAATTTTCAGGCTTTAAATATTAATTTCTATGTATTTATAAAGTTATCTAGCATTTCTGGAAATTAAAACGAAATTTAAAAGCCAAAAACCCCTTGGGCCGACACGTCGCGCTGCCGGATCGCATCCGCCCAACCGCCCGATTTAATCTAGGCTGTCCCCATCCACTTACCCTTTCAATTTGAACTCAACGGCCTGATCTCCTCCGTGCACACTGGCGCAAATCCGGCCGTCCACCCCTCCCCTTCTCTTCTCTCTCTCTCGCCGACATGCGGGGCCCACATGTTAGACCCTTCTCCCACCTCCCCTTCTTCCTCCTCCAGCCGAGCCGCCATGAATGCCCACCCGAGCTCTTAATTCGGCCGTTTCCCGCAATTAAACCCCGAGCTAATGCGCGATTTGAATGCCCATTCACTCCCGCCCGTTTCCCCCTCCTTTAAGCCTCTTTACCCCATCGTTTCAAGCCACCTCCGACCGCCTTAACTTCGGCGAGCCGTTACCTCCTCCCCGCGCCTATAAAGCCCCTCCCCGAGCCCGTCCTCCCCTCCGTTTACCGCCGCCCGTGCGCCGAAGGCCGTTTTCCCCTCTTCCCCGCACCCGAGCTCCCTGTGCCGCGCCTTCCTCTTCTGCCGCCTATGCGAGCACCGGCGAGAAATTGCCGCCACCCCGGCCTCTCCCGCACCTCGCCGACGACGTCTTCGTGACCCCCAAGCGCCGGCGACCACTTTTCCCCTCTCTGCCGAGCGACGCCGCCACCGGAGCCCCGTCGCCGCCGAAGACCCATGCGCCGCCGCCGCTCGAGCCCATCGCCGACCCCCTTCCCGCGCCTCTCGGACCCCGTGCATAGGTGAGCCGAACCCTCGCCTCCCCCTCTCTCCTTTGCGCGTCACCGCTGCCGCCGCCTGGCGCTGGAGCGCCGGCGAGCCGCACCACCCGAGCGCCGCCTTCGGCCGGCGCCGCCCCGTCAGCGCGCGCGCCCGCGTGGCCACCCCGACAGCACCCAGCCGCCACCTCCTCCCTCTATGCCACGTCGGCCGTGGACCGAGTCCACGGTGGACCAAGCCAATCCGTGAACCCAGTCCACCGCACACCCGTCCCCACTTGTCGGTCAAATAAAGCCTTTTTCATTGTAAAAATAATTCGCCTAAAATAAAAATTGATGCTGACGTCATAAAGATGATTTTTCAGTTCAAAAATAATGCAGAGAATTAGCCTTTTTCTTTTTCTTTAGATTTAAACTTCCGAAAGCCATAACTTCTTCATTTTAACTCTGATTCAACCCGTTCAAATTTCTAAATTCTTCTAAAATCATAAGCTATCCATTTATGGACTCTTTTTTATTTTTTTAATTTTATTTGAATTTTTCTTGAATTTCTATTGGTTCTTCGCATGTAGATTACGACGAATCCGGAGGGTATTCCTTCGACGAATCGCAGCAAGACTTCGAGCAAGGCAAGTTACACCTTTGACCATATTGATCCCAGTAATTTAAATTATTTATGTTGTTTTTAAATTTATATGCATGCATACTTTTATTCAAATTAGTTCAAATATGCTTAAAACTTTAGTTACACCCAATTTTCTTTGTGTATGGCCAATCTTGATATTGAACGAACATACCTTGTCACCATAGATGAAAACCTAGTTGGTACATTAGTATTAACTAGAACATTTTATAGAATTGCTTAGCCATGCTTAGAATAATTTAGGTGGGAAGAATGGTTTCACACAAAATGATGATTTATAAAATCTATTCTTGACTTTGGTGAGTCAAGAAAATCTATGAAAGTTTGGTAAAATAAAATTATAAAATCTGTTCTAGACTTAGGCATTGGTATGGTGGTGGGTGCTTGCTGGCATGCGTCGTAGTTTGTTGACTCGATGTTGACTGCCAGGCACAAGGGGTATGCGGATAGGCCTAAGTCAAATTAAGAATCGGTCTGTAAACTACTAATACAAAGTCACACCGTACTACCACAAGTCTGGTATGGGACAGACCTGGCTAAGTAATTTGTGAAGTTCCATTTTAGTTTTCGCTATAGGTTGAATGTGAGCGTGGCGTAGGCCATGAGAAGTCTCACATGGCACAAGAGGGGGCTCCAACATGTGGATTCATGTTGTGGTGAAACCTTAGTGGCGGCATAACTAATTTGGTAATGGAACATTGGAATAGCCTTGTCATGAACTCTCAGCCGCACACATAAGGCAATGTGTAAATCGCGTGGCAAAACGAGAGGACATGTCTTGTGGGTAAAGTTGTACACCTCTGCAAAGTAACAAACTATCCTGGATAGCCGTGTCCACGGTCAAGGACATGCTTAGTATGGTTTTTCACAGATTAGACTTTGGTTTTATTAAAATCTGGTTTGTGGAAACTTGTGAAGTCTTTTGGAAAAATGGTCCGGGTGGGATACCTGTGGATAGGTTAGTGTTAGGTTGTTGCCTGCACTAACGTTATTATTTTAGTTAAAAGAATGTTTTACATATTGTATCAAATTTAGCTTTTGCACTTACTTTACTGTATTTAATCCAATGATGTTGTTTATGCAAATAAACCATAATATGCCTTCCTTTGTCAATCCATATGCATGCATTAACACTGTTATGACTCCTGGTGTAACTTGTAGAGTACTTTATGTGCTCACCTTGCTTAAACTCTGTTGCCAGAGGACGACGACGTCGACTTTGTTGAGGATTGCGACGAATAGGCCACGTCTTACAGTCATTCGCCTGTAGGCAGGCAGGATGGGCTGCTCCTTTTATTTATCTTCCGCTATTTACTTTTATGTTTGGCCATGAAGTCATCTTATTGTAAACTTGGCCATAAGGCTCGTACTTTTGCTTATAATAAAGTTTGGTTATCATGCATGATATGTATCACTGTTCAACCTGTGTGCACTAGCTTTTCCTGGGATAGTGCGATTACACAGTGGGTTCTAGAGTTGTTGCTCCGGGTCCTGACAGTAGATTTCGATGTGGAACCGAGGAATATAAGGTTTCGGTTGAGTATAGATGGAATGAATCCTTTTGGTAACATGAGTAGCCGACATAGTACCTGGCCCACGACTCTGTGCATGTACAACCTTCCTCCTTGGCTATGTATGAAGCGGAAATATATTTTGATGTCACTACTTATCCAAGGGCTGAAGCAACCTGGCAACGATATTGATGTGTTCCTAGCACCATTGGTGGAAGATCTTGCAATACTGTGGAACGAAGGGGTACATGTATGGGATGCGGACAAACAAGACAACTTCACTCTACGCACCATGTTGTTCTGCACCATTAATGATTTTCCTGCCCTTGGTAACCTGTCAGGGTTGAGTACAAAAGGAGCCAAAGTGTGTTCGCACTACTTAGATTATACCAAGAGTATGTGGTTGAACAACTCGCGCAAAACTATGTACATGCGTCACCGTAGGTTCCTTCCAAAGTATCAACATACCGCAAGATGAAGAAACAATTTAACGGAAAAAAGAGGATGACTCAGTACCAAGGCCTTTTAGTGGGAAAGAGGGTCAAGGATATCAATGTTGTGCTTGGAAAGGGACGTAAATTGAGGAAAAATATGTGGAAAAAGAGGTCAATATTTTGGGACTTGCCTTATTGGGAGCACTTAGAAGTTCGCAATTGCATCTATGTCATGCACGTAGAGAAGAATGTATGTGACAGTTTGATTGGTCTCTTACTAAACATTCCTGATAAAACAAAGAATGGTGTCAACGCAAGGCTTGACTTGGTCGCTATGAACATCAGGACCGAGTTAGCACCGATAGAGACCGATAAAGGTCAGACGTACCTTCCCCCAGCTTGCTACATTCTGTCTAAGTCCGAGAGAACTCAACTGTGCCAGTCCTTACATGGTGTGAAAGTTCCATCCGATCACTCCACCAGCATGAAGAAACTTGTTTCCATGGAACATTTGAAATTAATTGGCATGAAGTCTCATGACTATCATGTGCTAATGACACAAATGCTACCTGTTGCAATTAGAAGTATTTTGCCGAACAAGGTTCGAATGACAATCATAAGACTATGTTATTTCTTTAACGCAATTGTTCAGAAGGTCATTGATCCCGATGGACTAGATGCTCTGCAAAACGAGGTGATGACAACTCTATGTCATCTAGAGATGTATTTCTCTCCATCATTTTTTGATACCATGGTCCATCTCATTGTCCACCTTGTGAAAGAGATAAAAATATGCAGCCCCGTGTTTCTACATCATATGTACCCTTTCGAGAGGTAGATGGGAATTCTCAAGTCCTATGTACGCAATCAATCTCGACTGAAGGGTAGCATCATCGAAGGTTATACAATAGAAGAGGTCATTGAATTCTGCATCGGCTACATGGCTCAGGTCGAGCTGATAGGTGTACCTCTATCTCGTCACGAGGGGGGGCTAGAGGGTATCGGGACTATCGGAAGAAAAGCAATAACTACGGATCAAAATACATATGCTCAAGCCCATTTCACGGTTTTACAACACATGACTGAAGTGACCCCATATATTGAAGAGCACAAGAACATGCTACGTCAAGAGAATACAGGCCAGTCAAAAGTTTGGATCATGAGACAACACGACCGTCAGTTCAACGAATGGTTGAAGGCGCCATTGACTAGGAGGCCGTCAAGTGAAACACTACAATGGTTGGAAAAGGGCCAAAATTTATAATTGTGATATGGCAAGGATACGATATTAATGGCTACACATTTTATACAACAGATCAGGATAGAAAGAGCACAGTGCAAAACTCAAGTGTGTGCATAGATGCCTATGATGCGCACGTCAGTACCGCTAGCCCAAACTCGTACTACGGGCTTGTTGAGGATATTTGGGAGCTTGACTATGTAATTTTCAAGATTCCTCTATTTCGGTGCCGTTGGGTCCAACTCCCACGGGGTGTAAAGGTCGACAAGTACGGCGTCACTACTGTGGACCTCGAATGTGTAGGATACAAAGACGAACCATTCATACTCGCGAGGCAAGTTGTTCAAGTATTTTATGTAACCGACCCGGCAAATAAGAAGCGCCATGTAGTTCTTCAGGGAAAAAGAAGGATTGTCGGAGTTGAGAATGTTGTGGATGAGGAAGAGTACAATCAATTTGATGAGTTGCCTCCATTCGGAGACGGCATCAGGCTCGAGGAAGAACAAGGCGATGAAGCAAGCTATATGCGTGTCGATCATCGTGAAGGGCATTATTTAAAATGAAATAGCCAAGTGTAATAAATGATCCCATAGAGCCAGCACCTATTTGGAAATTGTTGCAATGTAATCATACTTAGGAAACTTGGCATGTAATTATGTAACTATATTCCATTGTAATTGTAAAATGACTCAGGAACTAAGAAATAGTTATATTTATGATTATGCTTGTGTTTTTCGTAATATTGCACGGCCAGCATGATTTTTTTGGTAGCTAGGTGTAGTGAACTATCATAGGCCGTTTATTGGAAGAAACCATCTGTGATAATCCAATATCACAGACGTTCGATTTATGGAACCGTTTGTGATAATCTGCATATCACAGATGGTCATATTTATAGAACCGTCTGTGATATTCGAATACCACAGACGGTTCTATTTATGGAACCATCTGTGATATAACTATCACAGGTGGTTCCTTACGGAACCGTTTGTGATAGTTTTGCTATAAATATCCGCAGCTAGGCTTTGTAGAGTCCTCACTCACGCACTCTCCACCGCCCCTGCTCACTCGCACGCGACGTCGCCGCTTCCTCCCGACGCCGTCTCTCCCTCCCGACGCCGCCGCTCCCTCCCGACGCTGGCTCTCCCTCCCGACGCCGCCGCTCCCTCCCGACGCCGCTCCCTTCCCGGCACCGTTCGCCTCTGTCTCAATTAGTTAGCCCATTTTTTTTGTTATCTTCAAAAGATTTGCAAAATTATTTTATGACCATTTGTACTTTATGCTATATGCTTCACATGTTAGCTTCAAGATATAATACTAAAATTGAATATTCAAGCCTAAGCTCTTAATTTTTACTGTTACTGTCATTTGTCTATCTTGTGGTCTATCTGAATAGATTGCTAAATTGTTCTATGACCTTTAGTACTTTATGATATATGCTTCACATGTGGTCTATCTCAATAGTTGGCTAAATTGTTACCTATAAGATCTATTTTGAATGGCATGTTACTATTCCAAAGGGACGTTGTAGCAATATGCCAAATAGACCTTCAAAAGGCATGAAGCTAGCGATACACTCCAGTGTGTCCGATTCAATGAATTGGATACACTGGAGTGTGTAGTTTGCTTCATAAAACTTTGTTTAGGCTCATAGCTCACTTTAGTTAGTTTTTTCTTAGAAGAGAGATGTCGTCGTCGTCATCTGGGTCTCATGCTCCCAAGATTGGAATAACTAAGCGTGGCCAAGGAGTATCGAAAAGGCCAGAGAGCCGAATGACCATCATGGTGGCCTCTCTGGATGGGGTCCCTCTGCAACTGAAGAAAGTAGCGGCATCATTTTCGGACTACCTGTGGGATAATTGGAAGGCAACGGGTCCCCATCACCATAGCAAGCTAGAAAGATTTGCCAAAGGATCACAAAATTCAGCTATGGGAGGAAATTACAAATTCGTTCGAGATCCCAGCCGAAGTACAGAGACTCGTGCAATGGCATGCGCTCCTCACAATGAGAAAAGCATGGAAGAATTTTAAGAGCACTCTTGTGATGCAGTACGTGGCCAAGGACCTCACGCCCTTCACGAGGTATCCTTTCATGTCACTGGAAACATAGGAGGCCCTTTGTGCAGATGAAGACAACGACCGAATTTGAACAACAAAGTGCGGCGCACAAGGTTCTCCAGTCACAAAACACTGACCCTCATAGACTCGGCACCGCTGGGTATGCGGGTAAAATCCCGCAGTGGAGGATGCAGAATGAGGTCGCAATCCGATCGGGGGCCTCCCCGCCATTTGCCGGGATGCAAACGAGCGCGCTTGAAACTGGTTAAGAGCGAGGTCATCAACCACATCTTCAGGTGTCTCTTTCAAAAACCCTACAGATGAGGAAGTGTCCTAACGCCTGGTAAGATATGTTAAACTACATAGTTGTTAACACCTCTTGAACTTCATGGGTTCAAAAATAACATGATTAATTGCCTCTTGCAACAATCATTGACTACTGAATCTTTTCGTGGCTCCTTTCAAGAATACAGGGAGAGAGATTTACTATCACAGGCCTTGGGAAACAAGGAGCACCCAGGTCGCACATGAGGCTTGGGGGTTTACGTATCTTGGAGACACGGATTTCCAAATTACTCCAAGACATATAGGAGTAGGAAGAGATCCAAGGTGTACCACAACGAACAAATAAAATAGGAGCTTCGTGCTCAACGTGAGAAACAACTATCTACCTCACTTCAAGAGCAGACTGCCTCACTTCGAGGAGAGATAGATTCATTGAGGGAAGAACTGAGACAAGTCCGCAACCAATCGCAACCCACCCCTACTACTGTGGTACCCAGTCCCCCTCAACGTCGCAGTAGCTGCACGTCCACACCAATTACTGAACATAACGACGCCCACTTACCTATCGATGACATCCAGGTAATGTACCTATTTAGAATGCTACATAGATCTCTCTGGTGGACGCCTTAACTCATCTTGTGTCATTATGTAGGAGCCCATGCCTTGCATCCTCAGACCCAGGCATGTTGGCTCTATTCCCATTGACATTGGGTGGGGGATGTCGTATCCATTGTTGTCAGAGACGTTGGTGCATGGTGTACAAGTAAAGACTGGTTTCATAAAGGTTCAGGTGGATATGATTAATGATATTTTTAAGACCGTCCCTCTTGAGAAGCCCTCAAACGAAGAGATTAAGACATTAGGGGATGCCGTCCACACATTCATTTAGTGGCCCAAGAGGGACACACCCTCGACTTGTCCATTCCACGATCTCCACATCCAGTGGCCCAAGAGGGACATCGCCCTGGACCTGTCACATCGGCTCCGCTGGCTCCACCTCCAGTTCCGGTTCCGAAGCCTGTTGCATTAGCTCTCGCTGAGATACCACTGAAAACGTATCATAAGCGAGGCTCCAAGACTCAAGCGAAGAAAATTAAGGCGCGTCCCGGGCCATGGAAGTTCATTCTAGGAGTGTTGTTAGTCCCCGAGTCACAATTACCCCGGCTTGGTTTGGTTTGCAATGCATTGCATACCTAGTACATGTAGAGGTCCAATATAAAGCCAAACTAGCAGAGTGCATTCACTGTGAAATATACAAAGGCGAATTTCCTCCATGACTTGGGCTACTTCATCGTGACATTCGAAGACTTATTCTTACTATTCAATCTCGGCGAACTCGACGCCTCACTTCTACGATGCTGGACACTGTAAGTGTCTGTACAATGAAGTTCTACATTCACGTTATACCGATAAATATCATTACTCTTTCTTTATGTATAGATACATGATCCAACAAGTTCGGCGACCGCGACAACCGGTGGGTTTCCTCGACCCACACTTGGTCTCCGAGCAATCTATTAATGAAAATGCATCATTCGTGCAAGATTACATAACGAGAGGATTTATTGCTCACAGCGACAAGGAGTACGTCATGGTATCCTTCAACCAAGGGTAAGTGCTTCACTAGTTACCACACAAGTTTCATTTGTACTTTATATGCAGTATGAACTTCGAATTAATCACTATGGCGACACACATGACTAGATCTCACTGGATTTTGATTGTGATTGTACCAAAGTGGAGCAAGGTAATATACCTTGATTCCCTACTTAGGAGGAACCACGACTTCAGTCGTGTGCAAGAAGTAATTAACAGGTAAACTCATTTCCTCCATACATAACTCTATTGTAATATTTCCTTCATTTGCAATGGCCGAGTCTAACTTTTTTGAATCACGTAGGTCGTTTACCGCTTGTGTTGCCCTAGGAGGGAGACACAACAAATCCAGTGACACGCTGTGACACAACATGCAATTTCCGGTACCCGCTACAACACAAAAATCCTATATCACACTTTGTTATAATGCCTCTAGAATTGAAAATACCTATGTATGTAATTCTATTTTTGCAGTGCCACCAGCAGCTACAGGGCAACGTATGTGGATTCTACGTTTGCCGCCATATGAAGGAAATCATGGACAGCAAGATGAATGATCTAGAGGTTTGTGAACCTTCCAATAATTATTATGTTCTTACTATATATATGTATATATATACACACACATGCTAATTAATGACTTAACATTGCTCCTAGCGACAGCGGGTGGACTTCGACGAAAGTGCATATGATCTCGACAAACTCGTCGAAATTCGTGGACAACTCTCTGAATTCTTGCTATCAAAGGTCATAAACAAGACTGGGCATTTCCACCTCGGCAATAATGATAATTAGATGTTGAAACATTGGATTCAATTGTACAAATCACTCAATTGTGCTTAATCAAACTATTCATTCAATTTAATTCATTTGTCAGATCTGTGTAGCGATTTTCATTATATATGTGTGTGTGTGTGTGTGATCTGCTGACCGTTTGTTTCATTTATCTGTGCTATATACATGATGTAGCTTGTTTTCAGAGGGCATGACTAGCATATCCTGAGGCTAGCCGAAAAAAGGCAAATAAAAGTGCTATTGCAATATATATCACAAATGGTTCGGTGTTGAAAACCGTCTGTGATAAGTATATCCCATACGGTTTCAAACACTGAGCCGTCTGTGATATGAACGATATCACAGACGACCTTTGTTATTAACTATCTGTGATATTCTGTATATCACAGACGGTTCGATGTTCCGAATCGTCTGTGATATGAATCATATCACAAACGGTTAGTAACAAAAACCGTCTGTTTTAGTCGAGTATCACAGACGATTTTTGTTATTAACCGTCTGTGATATTGTGTATATCACAGATGGTTCGGAACACTGAACCGTCTATGATATACACAATATCACAGACGGTTTTTCTCAAAAATCGTCTGTAATGTAAGTTATCACAAACGGCTTGGGAGTCATCTGTGATAACCACCTATTATCACTGACACATAAACACAGACAGTTCAGGAACTGTCTGTGATGACGGTTCCGAACTGACTGTGATAGGACTGTCTGTAGCGATTATATGATGATGACAGAGGTCAATGGTAGTCGGCCGACAGTGAAACACAGCGGTGGCGAAGGCTTCAATGGTGTCGCTCTTCTCAGCAATGCTCAGCCAGAATGGGTGAGCGCATGCACTAGGGCTGAGTACTAAGATGGTCCAGAAGTGAGGAATCATTGAGGGGCTTATCGGAGAGGGAGGAAGACGATGGTGATGAAAGTGACCGACAACAAGGAAGATGATACAATTCTAGTGTTACTCTAAACTACACGTGAAATCAAGTAGGGAAACTGTCAGGAGCGAAGAGGAGCAAAATGACGTGGTACAGGAAGGCAAGGGCTCATCGGAGTTGATGGCGACCATGATAGAGCATGGCGGTGCACGCACACCAGAGCTAGGGATGATGACATGTTTCAGGTGATCTGAAGGAGAATGCTCGCTCACTGGGGTTGGCTAAAATGGGTGCGGTAGGGAGTGAAGAAGACGATGGTGAGCTCAACGGGGCTTTATAGTGTAACGCCCCCGTCTCCAGGGGCGCGTACGGACACGGCATTCCGCAACTATTCACGCATGAACAGTTATGGAGTGTCGCGCAAGAGTATAACATTGCATGCTTACAACAAAAGTCCAGCATATATTTCACATAAGGATTAACATCCAGTTTTCAACAGCAGGGCGTGCAAGCCCAAAGTATATTTACATCACAAAAGCTTCCAGAATCCACTTCGAGCGCGGCGAAGACCTAAAGCCATGGGTCCTCGTCGACGAAGAAATCCTCAGGGACGTCCTCGACAGGGAGAACTTCACCAGCGTCTTGATCCTCTAAAGAGGGGATTAAGCAAGCCGTGAGCCAAACAACCGGCTCAGCAAGCCCCAAAGGGACTCTATCTTACTACATGCACGGATTTACAAAGGAAGGGAGTATACTTGGTTTATTACTTTGAGTGGATGCAGTTTTATTTGCAAACATTTTGGTAAGACGGACCCAAAACTACTTCTTAAGATCTCAGGGGTTTTTCATGAAGAGTTAATTAACCAACTAATCAAGTTAATGCATTGAACAAAACAACTTAAGCTTCGCTGCTGGAATCACTCAAGTGACACAGCTCCAATAACCGGGAGCACGGCATATTCGAATACCATTTATTTGACTCTGCAGAGTTTGCTCAGCTTTACCCACACGATCCCTTAACTCCCGCTAAAGAGTTAAGAAAGCCAGGTCGTTTCACTACTCAATTCTTTATATAGGCTCTACCCGGTAGAATTCACTCGGGTCTGGCACAGGAAAACAAACGTCCGCTTCGAGTGAAATCTACCGTTGTTAGGCACCCGCAGCACGGCCTACGTAACCTCACTTCCTAACCTCCTCCACGTCTGTAGAGTTTCAATCGAGTTGAGCAGCTACTAGACCAGTGTTAACAAGTCAACTCCTGTGGTTGAGCGGTCACTATGACATTTGCTCAGCGTAAGGGTTTAGTCCTTATATTTTCACCTGGTCCGCAAGCTCGCCAGGCCCGCGACCCAATCTAGGGTAAGCGGTGGGCGTAGACCGTCTCGCGGTTTCCCACAACACCCTTACCCTAACTTCAATCCTAGGGTAAAAGATGGGCGAAGACCGTCTCGCGGATCCTCCCCAACCCTTACCCTACCTTGTGCCCGCCGGCACTCTCCGCTCTAAGATACGGTGTCCCATACCACCCTACCTTAGAGTCGGGTTTTCCAAATTCTATTGGCCCGCAGCCACAACCTTATTAGTGTAAAGACTTTGCATGATAATAATAACCTACAGTTATCTAGAATAACAGATAATTATTTCTAGGGTTACAAAGGCATGGCTACGAGTTTAACATGGCATTTGTCGGTGGTAGGTTTATCTACATAACATGTCATTCTAAACATTTTATTTTACTTTAAACTAACATTCTAGAACTAGCTTAATGCAAATAACATATTAGCATAAATAAACATCATGGGTTACAACATGATCAAAGGATTTGGGACTTGCCGTCAATCCGGATGATCTCAGCTAGCTCGAACGAAGAAACACCTGGATCCTGAGCCTGCTCTTGAACCTCCGGAATCTTCGACACTAGTGCAAAACTGTAACATCCTGATTTTCAGAGCCTTTTTGAAGCTTTTAAAAATAAAATTTACCATTTGAATTTTTTCGGAATTAATTAAAGCTTAATTGGAATTTTTATTAAATAAAAATATTTAATATGATTAAATTAAATATTAACATTTGCCAAAAGTATTATATTTGTGTTCCTTGTGTCACAAGGAATTTTTCTGTATTTTCTTGGATTTTTCGGAGTTTGTTTGAGCTCAATTTGAAATTTCCAAAAAAAAAGGAGAGAGAATGAACAGTACCCGCGCGGTACTGTTCATGCGTCTTCAACCTCCAGCGATCTGTTCGTTCTGTGTACAGTTTTCCTTCCTTTTCCTCTCTCTTCATAACTTCCAATCTGGGCATTATTTCAATATCCTCCCAAAAGAAAAGTTGTGCCAAATCACGCAAGGAATCCATCCCAATTGACCTCTTTCCATTTCATTCATCTGTTTGTCTTTTATCTCCTATTTTCCAAATCGGATTCTAAACCGAAATCCGTGAATTGGAGCCGGTTTCTACCTCTTCCAAGCCTATAAATAGGACCCCTTGACCCCTCTAAACTCATCC
This sequence comes from Dendrocalamus latiflorus, assembly GCA_017311315.1. Lineage (NCBI taxonomy): Eukaryota > Viridiplantae > Streptophyta > Magnoliopsida > Poales > Poaceae > Dendrocalamus > Dendrocalamus latiflorus. Next base: position 30,040,594 of record CM029627.1, on the reverse strand, counting down.
CAAGCCGTGGCAAGTCCCTCAAAGCTCAGGACGCCGTCGGCATCGAGGCCCTTCGGTCTCGAATTTGCTCATCGCGTCTCGAACCATCCGGTGCGTTTTTCAGTAATCCTTTCGCGTCACATTGTGCCATTGTGTGCCATCTACGTTCTTACCAAGTTAATTTGGTTTTGGTGCAGCCAATCTCCCGAAATCGAGTTTTCCCCAATCTAGGTCAAGAGCGCTTCCCGACGTCAATTCGTCATCTCCGGTAAGCTTTAACCCTTGCCGTAATTTTTCTTAGACTTGTCTCGCCGCGTTCTACGCCGTGCTCACTTCCGTTTCCCCGAAAAGCCTCCACAAATTTTTGCCTCCGAACCTCGCCATGGCCGCCAATGGCATCTCGTGTCCCCCATCTACCCGGTGATGTTTTCACCAATCCGTTCGCGTCACTTTGTGCCAAACCATCCCAGGTAGCTACCCTCCAAGTGGTTTTAGATTTCGTTCACCGAGCACCAAGATATTAAGTTTCTCTTTTTCCTTCCCGATGTCGTTCAAACGTCATTTGCGTCGTCTCCGGTGGGTTTCTGGCCAAGCCGATAATTTTCCTAGCTTCACCAAGCCGTGTTCCAGCCCGTGCTCACCCTACTTCTCCACGTTCCTTGCCCGGATTTTATTCCTCTCTCCTACCCATGTCGTTGTAGCCGCCCGTGCTGTCAACGGTCTCCGTTTGGCGTGCCGTCAGTTCCTATGTGTGCCTTGGGTCCCTAGCAACCCATTTTGCTAGTTAGATTCATCTCCCATGCCTCCTCTCGCCAGGGCTAGCCTTCTCGCCAAAAGTACTGTTCTCGGATGAACAGTAACATCTGTGAATTTCCAGCATTTTCTCGCCCCGGCAAACTTTAGATCGCTCGTTCTCCTTCGTCCGAACTCTGATCGACCCGATTCTTCTTCCTAAATTCATCTAAAATTGAGATCTATCTTTTGGTTCTGGGTTTGCAGTTTTTGGAGTTCATTTGAATTTTATTTGAATTTATTTTGTTTGTTTTGTCGTTTCGCGCGTAGAACCCGACGTCGCCGAAGAGTTTGTCGAACCGCAGCAAGAGGGACCAACCAGTGCACAAGAAGGCAAGTCTCCTTTGATCATCTTGAACCTATGCTTTTGAAATGTTTTTAAAATACTTTAAATTATGTGCATTGCTATTTACCTAAAGTCACTAGTTCAAATCTTTAGGAACTAGTTATTCCAACTTGCTATGCCCTGCATTGAAATTGAATGCCATGTACCCTTGTCACCCTAGAACTTCCTTTGTCTCAATAATGAGATTAATATTAATCTTTGTGAATATTAGAATAGTAGTATAATGCTTAGTCATGCTATCTAATATCCTTTGGAAAATCTTGAAAATGGGAAATTATGGTTTATTATTAAATCCTTGAGTTTGAAAGTGAAGCGGCAATTGGAGTTGTCACTGTGATTTTAAAATAAAATAAAAATGTGAAAGTTGGTTTAGATTAGGGTGGATGGCTGTTTGGGTTGGTGCAGTAAGCACGAGAACTTGTTAAGTGTATGTTCCACCCTAGTTAATTAAGGACCGACGCTTGTGTTTGTCCAAACTGAGCATTAACCGTACAGCCACAAGTCTATATGGGTACGACCTAGCTGACTAACTTATGATAGTCTAGTTTAGGTGCCACCAGTGGAAAGTGGGTGCCAGGGATGGACTGGTGATCCACAGTGAGGGACAGGGATTTACTGTACTCATATGGCGCAAGAGGGGGCTTCAGATTGGGCGGATTTAACCCTTCTGCGGTGAAACCTCAGCGGGTGGTATCTAGCTCGATTAGAGTAAGGTAAAGGCTTTGTGGTATTTTATCTGGGTCTCATGCCAAAGGAAGCGTGTTGACTTTTAGGATAATTTATCTCTTGTGGGTAAAGTTGTACAACCTCTGCAGAGTGTAAAACTATTCGAATAGCCGTGCCCACGGTCAAGGGCGGGCAAGGAATGCATTCACATGGTAGATTTCTGGTTTTGGATTTAAAATCAAAAGTTTTGTATTCCGAGGGTGGAGGGAACTCTCGGAAGGGAATCCTGGCGGATGGAGCCAGAGAGGGTGGATGGAACCCGCAGTTTAAAACTTGACCAATGGTAATTGGTTAGCTAGTGTTGGTAGTTGGAACCTTCACTAGAAAGTTAATTCTGTTAAAACATTTACTTCATTAAATTGATGCCTTCGAAAATAATTAGTAGTAATTGAAATTTTAAAATATTGCTTTGTGCAAAAGAACCATATAGCCTTCCTTTGTCAAGCCTTGCATCTATGCATTTTTCCCAAGACTTGCGGAGTACTTTATGTACTCACATGCTACACTTAAAAATAAAATCTCAGAGGAAGTTGAAGCTCAAGAAGGTGACTACGACGACTACTTCGCGTGTGGATTCGATGAAGGCTTCCCGGAGTTCTAGGTCGCGCTTCCCCAGTCAATTGCCTGTGGCGTATTGATGGGTCTTCACTGGATTTATTTCTGCTTCCGCTGTGTTTTGTGTGTGTGTGTGAGGTCTTGAAACCTCAGTTGTAATAAGAGACCTTTCGGTCTGTACTCTCAATTATTGTAATAAAGCGTTGTTGGTTACGAATCATCACTGTTTGACTGTGTGCACTAGCTTTGATCTGGGACTAGTGCGGTAATACACAGAGGGTCCGGGTTCGGATATCCGGGGTCCCGACAGAGGTGGTATCAGAGCCAATTTGACTGTAGGACGTGACCTAGTTAGAATGGTCGTTAAAAAAAAAGCTTGAAAATTTATTTTATGAAATAAAAATTTAATAATGTGCTATCCTTGTCTTTTCTTGTCTTTCTATCCTTACCTTCGTCATGGCATTCTCTCTTATCTATCTGCTTATTTCCTTTTTGGAATGGTAATTGTACCCCTTCCCTTTGTAATTTCTATAGATGGCTCAGTAAGGCTGCGTCTGAGAAGCAATTGGAGAAGCGCGTCATCATGAAGGAGCGAGGACTAGTTCTTTAGTTGTAGTACCCAAGTAAAGTCCTACGATTTTAGAACGCTTATATATTACTTGCTTATGTGTTAGGTGGACTGTACCAAGTCTTTGTATACTTGTAGTACAGTCATCCTTAAAAACTATTTTGATTTCAAGCTAAGCTTCTCCTAGTTGTTGTTTGTTTCTCTTTTGTGTGTTTGTTTGGGATGGTGTTTAGTCGTTCCCCTGATCTCTTATCTGTGCTACTTCCCTCTTATCTTTTGCTAACCCAAGTTACCGCAATAGTACAAGCTCCAATTCTTTCACCGCAGTCCAAGTTTGGAGAATTCTTGTAGACCTAGAGTATATGGAAGACAACAAATTTATGGGAAGTACTCTTGTCAGGAAAGCTGTCATAATCAGTGCATGTCAAGTTAGGTAATTTTGAGAATTGTTGCTAGGGTGATATATTTTGGATTTATAATTGACAAGATTGAATAATATTTGAGAGGATTGAGATAAAAGGCATATTTGTAGATATCAATTGATTATGAATAAATGTGAAGAAAGTAATACTTGTGGATTAAATAGATCATGGAGAATGAGTACAGTAGTAAACTTGGTGGAACTAATTAGATCATAGGAAGTGTCTAAATTTGATACCTTGGATTTATTATCTAGGATTGAAAGGAGCAATTGGATGCAAAACAAGATTTTTGTTGAAGGGATTATTTGTGATTGTTGGAGAATTGGTATTAAGAGATTGATCAAGTAAAGGGAGCGATTAAAAGATTAAGATGTTGAATTATCATAAACTCCATTTTGGGTGATTTGGTTGAATCATGAAGAGTAGATGAATTTTGTGGAGTTACTTGATTATCAGAGTTTGGTGGACCTATTGATAATGAGTGGATACTAGTGGAATTCCAGAAGATAATACCCTTAGATATCTTGGTGGATTAATTTTATCATTGCAAAGTGGACTTTGATATGACAATTTGAATTTGGTGGATTTAATAGATCATTGCTAGATAATTGGATTTTAACTAATGGGATTAACTAGATCATTTAAGGATGTTCAAATGGATAACCTGGAGGATTTAAATTAATTATGGGAGATAGATGGTCCAATGAGAATTAATTTAGAGATTGTCCGATAAGAATTAATTGAGTTCATTCAAATTTGGTGGAACCAAAATGATGATTATGAAGAGAATGATGTTGGTGGATTAATGAATATTAAATTATGGCTTAGATAATCTTAAAATTGATTGATGATTACTAAAAGGTTGGATTAATTTTATATTATTTGACAAGAGTTATGGATCTGTTGGACTAGATAATGATCATAAAACAATTGGTGGAAATCACAATTACAATGTTATTGGATTCTTGTTAGAAAATTCTATAGTTTGCTGTCGATTCAAATTAGAACAGAGAGTAAAAGTTAATGAGATTACTTGTCAAAATCGATAAGGTGCATTTGTGGTATATGATTTTGGAATCAAGAATTTTTGAAGAGTTGAAATAATTATGTCCTTCTCGGATGAACACTGGTGGAAGTTAAGCCCTTTTGGTGGAATAATGAATTAATCGATATGATAAGGGCAATTGAAGTTAACCCAAAGCTTGCAGGCGACTAAAGATGTACCAGTCCGATTTGTTGTTGTCTTCCATATTTCTTAGTTAATGGAATACTTCGGAGAAACGACCAACAAGATAGAATCATGAAGGAAGCTGAACGCCACACAAGAAGCATGACCATAAAGTTCCACAAAGTGCAGAAGAGCAACCATTCGAAGTCAAGCAACTCGGGAGCATGAAGAGGACCTAAGGGCCGAGTTTCCTTCACCTTTCTTTTTCCTAGTCCGTCCGAATCTCGGGGACGAGATTCTTTCTAAGGGGGGTAGATTTGTAACATCCTGATTTTCAGAGCCTTTTTGAAGCTTTTAAAAATAAAATTCACCATTTGAATTTTTTCGGAATTAATTAAAGCTTAATTGGAATTTTTATTAAATAAAAATATTTAATATGATTAAATTAAATATTAACATTTGCCAAAAGTATTATATTTGTGTTCCTTGTGTCACAAGGAATTTTTCTGTATTTTCTTGTATTTTTCGGAGTTTGTTTGAGCTCAATTTGAAATTTCCAAAAAAAAAAAAGGACAGAGAATGAACAGTATCCGCGCGGTACTGTTCATGCGTGTTCAACCTCCAGCGATCTGTTCGTTCTGTGTACAGTTTTCCTTTCTTTTTCTCTCTCTTCATAACTTCCAATCCGGGCATTATTTCAATATCCTCCCAAAAGGAAAGTTGTGCCAAATCACGCAAGGAATCCATCCCAATTGACCTCTTTCCATTTCATTCATCTGTTTGTCTTTTATCTCCTATTTTCCAAATCGAATTCTAAACCGAAATCCGCGAATTGGAGCCGGTTTCTACCTCTTCCAAGCCTAAAAATAGGACCCCTTGACCCCTCTAAACTCATCCCAAGCCGTGGCAAGTCCCTCAAAGCTCAGGACGCCGTCGGCATCGAGGCCCTTCGGTCTCGAATTTGCTCGTCGCGTCTCGAGCCATCCGGTGAGTTTTTCAGTAATCCTTTCGCGTCACATTGTGCCATTGTGTGCCATCTACGTTCTTGCCAAGTTAATTTGGTTTTGGTGTAGCCAATCTCCCGAAATCGAGTTTTCCCCAATCTAGGTCAAGAGCGCTTCCCGACGTCGATTCGTCATCTCCGGTAAGCTTTAACCCTTGCCGTAATTTTTCTTAGACTTGTCTCGCCGCGTTCTACGCCGTGCTCACTTCCGTTTCCCCGAAAAGCCTCCACAAATTTTTGCCTCCGAACCTCGCCATGGCCGCCAATGGCATCTCGTGTCCCCCATCTACCCGGTGATGTTTTCACCAATCCGTTCGCGTCACTTTGTGCCAAACCATCCCAGGTAGCTACCCTCCAAGTGGTTTTAGATTTCGTTCACCGAGCACCAAGATATTAAGTTTCTCTTTTTCCTTCCCGATGTCGTTCAAACGTCGTTTGCGTCGTCTCCGGTGGGTTTCTGGCCAAGCCGATAATTTTCCTAGCTTCACCAAGCCGTGTTCCAGCCCGTGCTCACCCTACTTCTCCACGTTCCTTGCCCGGATTTTATTCCTCTCTCCTACCCATGTCGTTGTAGCCGCCCGTGCCGTCAACGGTCTCCGTTTGGCGTGCCGTCAGTTCCTATGTGTGCCTTGGGTCCCTAGCAACCCATTTTGCTAGTTAGATTCATCTCCCATGCCTCCTCTCGCCAGCGCTAGCCTTCTCGCCAAAAGTACTGTTCTCGGATGAACAGTAACATCTGTGAATTTCCAGCATTTTCTCGCCCCGGCAAACTTTAGATCGCTCGTTCTCCTTCGTCCGAACTCTGATCGACCCGATTCTTCTTCCTAAATTCATCTAAAATTGAGATCTATCTTTTGGTTCTGGGTTTGCAGTTTTTGGAGTTCATTTGAATTTTATTTGAATTTATTTTGTTTGTTTTGTCGTTTCGCGCGTAGAACCCGACGTCGCCGAAGAGTTTGTCGAACCGCAGCAAGAGGGACCAACCAGTGCACAAGAAGGCAAGTCTCCTTTGATCATCTTGAACCTATGCTTTTGAAATGTTTTTAAAATACTTTAAATTATGTGCATTGCTATTTACCTAAAGTCACTAGTTCAAATCTTTAGGAACTAGTTATTCCAACTTGCTATGCCCTGCATTGAAATTGAATGCCATGTACCCTTGTCACCCTAGAACTTCCTTTGTCTCAATAATGAGATTAATATTAATCTTTGTGAATATTAGAATAGTAGTATAATGCTTAGTCATGCTATCTAATATCCTTTGGAAAATCTTGAAAATGGGAAATTATGGTTTATTATTAAATCCTTGAGTTTGAAAGTGAAGCGGCAATTGGAGTTGTCACTGTGATTTTAAAATAAAATAAAAATGTGAAAGTTGGTTTAGATTAGGGTGGATGGCTGTTTGGGTTGGTGCAGTAAGCACGAGAACTTGTTAAGTGTATGTTCCACCCTAGTTAATTAAGGACCGACGCTTGTGTTTGTCCAAACTGAGCATTAACCGTACAGCCACAAGTCTATATGGGTACGACCTAGCTGACTAACTTATGATAGTCTAGTTTAGGTGCCACCAGTGGAAAGTGGGTGCCAGGGATGGACTGGTGATCCACAGTGAGGGACAGGGATTTACTGTACTCATATGGCGCAAGAGGGGGCTTCAGATTGGGCGGATTTAACCCTTCTGCGGTGAAACCTCAGCGGGTGGTATCTAGCTCGATTAGAGTAAGGTAAAGGCTTTGTGGTATTTTATCTGGGTCTCATGCCAAAGGAAGCGTGTTGACTTTTAGGATAATTTATCTCTTGTGGGTAAAGTTGTACAACCTCTGCAGAGTGTAAAACTATTCGAATAGCCGTGCCCACGGTCAAGGGCGGGCAAGGAATGCATTCACATGGTAGATTTCTGGTTTTGGATTTAAAATCAAAAGTTTTGTATTCCGAGGGTGGAGGGAACTCTCGGAAGGGAATCCTGGCGGATGGAGCCAGAGAGGGTGGATGGAACCCGCAGTTTAAAACTTGACCAATGGTAATTGGTTAGCTAGTGTTGGTAGTTGGAACCTTCACTAGAAAGTTAATTCTGTTAAAACATTTACTTCATTGAATTGATGCCTTCGAAAATAATTAGTAGTAATTGAAATTTTAAAATATTGCTTTGTGCAAAAGAACCATATAGCCTTCCTTTGTCAAGCCTTGCATCTATGCATTTTTCCCAAGACTTGCAGAGTACTTTATGTACTCACATGCTACACTTAAAAATAAAATCTCAGAGGAAGTTGAAGCTCAAGAAGGTGACTACGACGACTACTTCGCGTGTGGATTCGATGAAGGCTTCCCGGAGTTCTAGGTCGCGCTTCCCCAGTCAATTGCCTGTGGCGTATTGATGGGTCTTCACTGGATTTATTTCTGCTTCCGCTGTGTTTTGTGTGTGTGTGTGAGGTCTTGAAACCTCAGTTGTAATAAGAGACCTTTCGGTCTGTACTCTCAATTATTGTAATAAAGCGTTGTTGGTTACGAATCATCACTGTTTGACTGTGTGCACTAGCTTTGATCTGGGACTAGTGCGGTAATACACAGAGGGTCCGGGTTCGGATATCCGGGGTCCCGACAGAGGTGGTATCAGAGCCAATTTGACTGTAGGACGTGACCTAGTTAGAATGGTCGTTAAAAAAAAAGCTTGAAAATTTATTTTATGAAATAAAAATTTAATAATGTGCTATCCTTGTCTTTTCTTGTCTTTCTATCCTTACCTTCGTCATGGCATTCTCTCTTATCTATCTGCTTATTTCCTTTTTGGAATGGTAATTGTACCCCTTCCCTTTGTAATTTCTATAGATGGCTCAGTAAGGCTGCGTCTGAGAAGCAATTGGAGAAGCGCGTCATCATGAAGGAGCGAGGACTAGTTCTTTAGTTGTAGTACCCAAGTAAAGTCTTACGATTTTAGAACGCTTATATATTACTTGCTTATGTGTTAGGTGGACTGTACCAAGTCTTTGTATACTTGTAGTACAGTCATCCTTAAAAACTATTTTGATTTCAAGCTAAGCTTCTCCTAGTTGTTGTTTGTTTCTCTTTTGTGTGTTTGTTTGGGATGGTGTTTAGTCGTTCCCCTGATCTCTTATCTGTGCTACTTCCCTCTTATCTTTTGCTAACCCAAGTTACCGCAATAGTACAAGCTCCAATTCTTTCACCGCAGTCCAAGTTTGGAGAATTCTTGTAGACCTAGAGTATATGGAAGACAACAAATTTATGGGAAGTACTCTTGTCAGGAAAGCTGTCATAATCAGTGCATGTCAAGTTAGGTAATTTTGAGAATTGTTGCTAGGGTGATATATTTTGGATTTATAATTGACAAGATTGAATAATATTTGAGAGGATTGAGATAAAAGGCATATTTGTAGATATCAATTGATTATGAATAAATGTGAAGAAAGTAATACTTGTGGATTAAATAGATCATGGAGAATGAGTACAGTAGTAAACTTGGTGGAACTAATTAGATCATAGGAAGTGTCTAAATTTGATACCTTGGATTTATTATCTAGGATTGAAAGGAGCAATTGGATGCAAAACAAGATTTTTGTTGAAGGGATTATTTGTGATTGTTGGAGAATTGGTATTAAGAGATTGATCAAGTAAAGGGAGCGATTAAAAGATTAAGATGTTGAATTATCATAAACTCCATTTTGGGTGATTTGGTTGAATCATGAAGAGTAGATGAATTTTGTGGAGTTACTTGATTATCAGAGTTTGGTGGACCTATTGATAATGAGTGGATACTAGTGGAATTCCAGAAGATAATACCCTTAGATATCTTGGTGGATTAATTTTATCATTGCAAAGTGGACTTTGATATGACAATTTGAATTTGGTGGATTTAATAGATCATTGCTAGATAATTGGATTTTAACTAATGGGATTAACTAGATCATTTAAGGATGTTCAAATGGATAACCTGGAGGATTTAAATTAATTATGGGAGATAGATGGTCCAATGAGAATTAATTTAGAGATTGTCCGATAAGAATTAATTGAGTTCATTCAAATTTGGTGGAACCAAAATGATGATTATGAAGAGAATGATGTTGGTGGATTAATGAATATTAAATTATGGCTTAGATAATCTTAAAATTGATTGATGATTACTAAAAGGTTGGATTAATTTTATATTATTTGACAAGAGTTATGGATCTGTTGGACTAGATAATGATCATAAAACAATTGGTGGAAATCACAATTACAATGTTATTGGATTCTTGTTAGAAAATTCTATAGTTTGCTGTCGATTCAAATTAGAACAGAGAGTAAAAGTTAATGAGATTACTTGTCAAAATCGATAAGGTGCATTTGTGGTATATGATTTTGGAATCAAGAATTTTTGAAGAGTTGAAATAATTATGTCCTTCTCGGATGAACACTGGTGGAAGTTAAGCCCTTTTGGTGGAATAATGAATTAATCGATATGATAAGGGCAATTGAAGTTAACCCAAAGCTTGCAGGCGACTAAAGATGTACCAGTCCGATTTGTTGTTGTCTTCCATATTTCTTAGTTAATGGAATACTTCGGAGAAACGACCAACAAGATAGAATCATGAAGGAAGCTGAACGCCACACAAGAAGCATGACCATAAAGTTCCACAAAGTGCAGAAGAGCAACCATTCGAAGTCAAGCAACTCGGGAGCATGAAGAGGACCTAAGGGCCGAGTTTCCTTCTCCTTTCTTTTTCCTAGTCCGTCCGAATCTCGGGGACGAGATTCTTTCTAAGGGGGGTAGATTTGTAACATCCTGATTTTCAGAGCCTTTTTGAAGCTTTTAAAAATAAAATTCACCATTTGAATTTTTTCGGAATTAATTAAAGCTTAATTGGAATTTTTATTAAATAAAAATATTTAATATGATTAAATTAAATATTAACATTTGCCAAAAGTATTATATTTGTGTTCCTTGTGTCACAAGGAATTTTTCTGTATTTTCTTGGATTTTTCGGAGTTTGTTTGAGCTCAATTTGAAATTTCCAAAAAAAAAGAGGAGAGAGAATAAACAGTACCCGCGCGGTACTGTTCATGCGTCTTCAACCTCCAGCGATCTGTTCGTTCTGTGTACAGTTTTCCTTCCTTTTCCTCTCTCTTCATAACTTCCAATCCGGGCATTATTTCAATATCCTCCCAAAAGGAAAGTTGTGCCAAATCACGCAAGGAATCCATCCCAATTGACCTCTTTCCATTTCATTCATCTGTTTGTCTTTTATCTCCTATTTTCCAAATCGAATTCTAAACCGAAATCCGCGAATTGGAGCCGGTTTCTACCTCTTCCAAGCCTAAAAATAGGACCCCTTGACCCCTCTAAACTCATCCCAAGCCGTGGCAAGTCCCTCAAAGCTCAGGACGCCGTCGGCATCGAGGCCCTTCGGTCTCGAATTTGCTCGTCGCGTCTCGAGCCATCCGGTGAGTTTTTCAGTAATCCTTTCGCGTCACATTGTGCCATTGTGTGCCATCTACGTTCTTGCCAAGTTAATTTGGTTTTGGTGCAGCCAATCTCCCGAAATCGAGTTTTCCCCAATCTAGGTCAAGAGCGCTTCCCGACGTCGATTCGTCATCTCCGGTAAGCTTTAACCCTTGCCGTAATTTTTCTTAGACTTGTCTCGCCGCGTTCTACGCCGTGCTCACTTCCGTTTCCCCGAAAAGCCTCCACAAATTTTTGCCTCCGAACCTCGCCATGGCCGCCAATAGCATCTCGTGTCCCCCATCTACCCGGTGATGTTTTCACCAATCCGTTCGCGTCACTTTGTGCCAAACCATCCTAGGTAGCTACCCTCCAAGTGGTTTTAGATTTCGTTCACCGAGCACCAAGAAATTAAGTTTCTCTTTTTCCTTCCCGATGTCGTTCAAACGTCGTTTGCGTCGTCTCCGGTGGGTTTCTGGCTAAGCCGATAATTTTCCTAGCTTCACCAAGCCGTGTTCCAGCCCGTGCTCACCCTACTTCTCCACGTTCCTTGCCCGGATTTTATTCCTCTCTCCTACCCATGTCGTTGTAGCCGCCCGTGCCGTCAACGGTCTCCGTTTGGCGTGCCGTCAGTTCCTATGTGTGCCTTGGGTCCCTAGCAACCCATTTTGCTAGTTAGATTCATCTCCCATGCCTCCTCTCGCCAGCGCTAGCCTTCTCGCCAAAAGTACTGTTCTCGGATGAACAGTAACATCTGTGAATTTCCAGCATTTTCTCGCCCCGGCAAACTTTAGATCGCTCGTTCTCCTTCGTCCGAACTCTGATCGACCCGATTCTTCTTCCTAAATTCATCTAACATTGAGATCTATCTTTTGGTTCTGGGTTTGCAGTTTTTGGAGTTCATTTGAATTTTATTTGAATTTATTTTGTTTGTTTTGTCGTTTCGCGCGTAGAACCCGACGTCGCCGAAGAGTTTGTCGAACCGCAGCAAGAGGGACCAACCAGTGCACAAGAAGGCAAGTCTCCTTTGATCATCTTGAACCTATGCTTTTGAAATGTTTTTAAAATACTTTAAATTATGTGCATTGCTATTTACCTAAAGTCACTAGTTCAAATCTTTAGGAACTAGTTATTCCAACTTGCTATGCCCTCCATTGAAATTGAATGCCATGTACCCTTGTCACCCTAGAACTTCCTTTGTCTCAATAATGAGATTAATATTAATCTTTGTGAATATTAGAATAGTAGTATAATGCTTAGTCATGCTATCTAATATCCTTTGGAAAATCTTGAAAATGGGAAATTATGGTTTATTATTAAATCCTTGAGTTTGAAAGTGAAGTGGCAATTGGAGTTGTCACTGTGATTTTAAAATAAAATAAAAATGTGAAAGTTGGTTTAGATTAGGGTGGATGGCTGTTTGGGTTGGTGCAGTAAGCACGAGAACTTGTTAAGTGTATGTTCCACCCTAGTTAATTAAGGACCGACGCTTGTGTTTGTCCAAACTGAGCATTAACCGTACAGCCACAAGTCTATATGGGTACGACCTAGCTGACTAACTTATGATAGTCTAGTTTAGGTGCCACCAGTGGAAAGTGGGTGCCAGGGATGGACTGGTGATCCACAGTGAGGGACAGGGATTTACTGTACTCATATGGCGCAAGAGGGGGCTTCAGATTGGGCGGATTTAACCCTTCTGCGGTGAAACCTCAGCGGGTGGTATCTAGCTCGATTAGAGTAAGGTAAAGGCTTTGTGGTATTTTATCTGGGTCTCATGCCAAAGGAAGCGTGTTGACTTTTAGGATAATTTATCTCTTGTGGGTAAAGTTGTACAACCTCTGCAGAGTGTAAAACTATTCGAATAGCCGTGCCCACGGTCAAGGGCGGGCAAGGAATGCATTCACATGGTAGATTTCTGGTTTTGGATTTAAAATCAAAAGTTTTGTATTCCGAGGGTGGAGGGAACTCTCGGAAGGGAATCCTGGCGGATGGAGCCAGAGAGGGTGGATGGAACCCGCAGTTTAAAACTTGACCAATGGTAATTGGTTAGCTAGTGTTGGTAGTTGGAACCTTCACTAGAAAGTTAATTCTGTTAAAACATTTACTTCATTAAATTGATGCCTTCGAAAATAATTAGTAGTAATTGAAATTTTAAAATATTGCTTTGTGCAAAAGAACCATATAGCCTTCCTTTGTCAAGCCTTGCATCTATGCATTTTTCCCAAGACTTGCGGAGTACTTTATGTACTCACATGCTACACTTAAAAATAAAATCTCAGAGGAAGTTGAAGCTCAAGAAGGTGACTACGACGACTACTTCGCGTGTGGATTCGATGAAGGCTTCCTGGAGTTCTAGGTCGCGCTTCCCCAGTCAATTGCCTGTGGCGTATTGATGGGTCTTCACTGGATTTATTTCTGCTTCCGCTGTGTTTTGTGTGTGTGTGTGAGGTCTTGAAACCTCAGTTGTAATAAGAGACCTTTCGGTCTGTACTCTCAATTATTGTAATAAAGCGTTGTTGGTTACGAATCATCACTGTTTACTGTGTGCACTAGCTTTGATCTGGGACTAGTGCGGTAATACACAGAGGGTCCGGGTTCGGATATCCGGGGTCCCGACAAAAACACATAAAGTAATTAAATCCAGCTTGAGACTAATCAAGCGAGGCAAAATGAACTAATTAAAAAGGAGTAAAATGCATAAATCTCCAAATGGGAATTTTAGGAATTTATCTGGGATGAATCTGTGGAGGTGGAGGCTAAAAATGGGTCCAGGATATTATTTGGAGCAAAGTGGTGAAATTTGGGAATTTTTGGGATTTTTTGTGATTTTCTAGGATTTATTTGGATTTTTCTGATTTTTGGAAATTGGTAAATTACTGGAAAATTTGGTGAACAGTGCTAGGCCGGCCCAAAGCCACAGCGCAGCCCAGCACTGTGCAGCCTGCGCGGCCGAACGGCTGGTGCGGCCCACGAGTGACGCGCGGCCCGCAAGCGCGCGCACGTTCGGGCGACGGAGCAGGCCGAGGGAACGGCCCACGCTCGCGCGCGCCCACGCGGTCTGGATGACTGACGCTTGGCGCTGGCGGACGGCCGAGATGGGAAGGGAGCGGGTGGATGAGATGGACCAGGGTGGAGATCGGACGGATGCGGAGTGGGGAAGGCGGGCGGAGCGGAGGGGCTGGATCGGGTGGTTGAGGGGAGGCGGGGTTATGAACATCGGACGGCGGAGAAATGGAAAAGGTGGCGAAGCGGTACGGTGGGATCGACGGCTGCGGTTAAAAAGGCGACAGAGAAGAGGGACGGCGAGGATAGCGCCACGCCGTCGTCTTCTTCCTCCAGCCGTGCGCGCGCCGCAGAGGGACATGGGTGGCGGAGCTACTGCGCTCCGGCGATAGCGATGGCCACCGAGGGCCAGCGGGGGTTCCACCCGGTAGGTGTTGGTGCAGGGAACCCATTTTGGGCATTTGGGAGGCGAGGGGACCAGAGGGGATGGCAGGGGACAGAAGGGGGAGTTTCGGCTCTTTGGCGGTAAAGGAGGTCACCGGCGGTGAGGTAGCCCAATCGGCTGTGGTTACACGGACAGGGGGCCAAAAGGCTCACAATGGCGGCGGTGGTCGAAGCTCGGGGTCCTTGGAGTGAGCTGGCCACGGAGAGGGTGCGGCGGCCGGAAGGGAGTCTCGACGGCGGCGCTCCACAGGGCTTCACCTAGCCAAACAAATGCACCGCAATGTTTAGGAGGTAGTTGAGGAGCTCTGGGCGGAAGCAATCGAGAAATGGAGGAAGAGGAAGGAAGAACGGGTTTACGGGGTCGCCGACGCAGGGGAGAACAGCGACGGAGCTCCGGGTAGTGAAACTTGAATCGGTCACTCTGGGGCATTCTTTGGGATGGTGGGAGGGGATTGGAAATGGTGGAGGCGCTTGGGAAGCAAAGGGAGTGAGGGAGCAACGGGGTGGGGTTTTATACCCGAGCGGAGGGGGAGCGGGGCGTGGAGGAGAAGGCAACGGGCGGGGGCGCGGGGTCAACAGGGATGGACGGGAGCTGTTGAGGTGTCTCCTCCGCGCAGACGGGGTGTGACCGGGCTCTGCACAGTGATAATGGCGACGCGACGGGAGAGGGAGCAGGTGAGCTTCGGCAGAACGGGGCACGTCCGCGCGCGGGAGAAGGAGGGAGCGGAGACTGCCAGGTGGGGTCGGAGCAGACGCGGGGCGACGCGTGGCGCGAGGGTTCTGCCGGCTTCAGACCGGGCGGCGACAGCGCGGCGGGGCGGTCCAAAACAGTGGGCGCGGAGGGAGTGCAGAGGCGGTGCGGCGCGGGCGCTGGCGCAGCGCACGCTCGGGGAGAAGGCGGGGGGAGCGGCGCCAGCGGAGAGAGGTAGCGGGGAGGGCGCCGGGCGCGGGAGAAGGTGAAAAGGGGCGGGGCGCCAATGGGAGGGGGAGGCGACCGCTTCCGAAAGGGAAAGCGGGGAGACCGGGGACTTTCCAAAAAGGGAAAGTTCCCAAAATTCACTCAAAAATCCAGCAAAAATCACAAAATTTTTCTGGTTTGAAATTTTGGGGTTTTTCAACCTACCCCCCTTAAAAGAATCTCGACCCCGAGATTAACTTGGTCCAGGGAGTAAGTTGGGGAAATCCTGCTGCAAGTCTGATTCTCTTTCCCAAG
Organism: Dendrocalamus latiflorus; assembly: GCA_017311315.1. Lineage (NCBI taxonomy): Eukaryota > Viridiplantae > Streptophyta > Magnoliopsida > Poales > Poaceae > Dendrocalamus > Dendrocalamus latiflorus. The sequence continues at coordinate 30,024,941 of CM029627.1, read as the reverse complement.
TGGCCTCATCCGCTGTATGATTCTTCCACTGCACTCTGCAAAATCTGACATTCTTGTTTCTGAGCTGCCTTTCTGACAACTCAAGTATTTGTAGTGGTTCTTCTGCATATGTGCAGTCATCCTGCAATTCAATATCTAACAGAGGCACTTCATCTGTTGGCTGTCGCAGACACTTTCGAAGCTAAGATACGTGGAACACATTGTGTATTCTTGACAAGTTGGGTGGGAGCTGCACTTGATAAGCAACTTCCCCAACTCTTCCGATAATTTGGAACGGTCCCACATATCTTGGTGCCAATTTTCCCTTGACTTGAAACCTCTTGACTATCTTGTATGGAGTGACCTTGATATACACGAAGTCTCCAACTTCAAAGCTCAAATCCTTCCTGCGGTTATCTGCGTAGCTCTTCTGCCGGTCTTGTGCCATCTTGAGTTTGTCCCTGACAATTCTGACATGAGCTTATGCATCTTGAACAATTTGGGAACCAATAAGTTGTCGTTCTCCAATTTCTGTCCAATTCAGAGGGGTCCTGCATTTTCTGCCATAAAGCGCTTCAAACGGGGCCATTTGGATGCTGGCTTGATAGCTATTGTTATATGAGAACTGGGCAAATGGTAAGCAAGTATTCCACGCTGCTCCATACACGATTGCACAAGCTCTCAACATATCCTCCAAAATCTGATTGGTTCTCTCCGTCTGTCCATCTGTCTGTGGGTGGTATGCTGAACTGAAGTTTAAATCGGTGCCCATAGCTTCATGCAATTTCTCCCAAAACTTAGATGTAAACTGCGCTCCTCTATCGGACACAATTTTCTTTGGGACTCCATGCAATGTCACTATCCTTGTCAAATATAATTCAGCAAGCTTGTCTTTCCCATAGGTTTGTTTGATTGGGAGGAAATGAGCCACCTTGGTCAATTTATCGACAATGACCCAGATAGCATCATATCCCTCACGAGTTTTGGGAAGTCTAGTAATGAAGTCCATGTCGATACTATCCCATTTCCATTCGAGTATTGGCAAAGGCTGTAACAATCCCGATGGTTTCTGGTGGTCTATCTTGATCTGCTGGCAGACATCACATTTAGCTACATACTCTACCACTTCTTTCTTCATCTGGTTCCACCAATACTTCTTCTTCAAGTCTTGGTACATCTTGGTGCCTCCTGGGTGAATTGAGAACTGAGATGAATGGGCTTCAGATAAGATTAATTCTCTTAACTCTTTCTTGTCGGGTATGCAATAGCGACCACAGAAGGTAAGGATTCCATGTTCGTCTATCGCATACTCTGACGAATCTTCTTCTTCAAAGTCCTTTTTCAGTTTTTGAATCTCTTCATCTTCATCTTTGTAACATCCTGAATTTCAGAGCCTTTTTGAAGCTTTCGAAATAAAATTCACCATTTGAATTTTTCTGGAATTAATTAAAGCTTAAATGAAATTTTTATGAATTAAAAGGTTTTAATATGATTAAGTTAAACATTAAAATGTGCCAAAAGTATCTTATTTGAGTTCCCTGAGCCTCAAGAGTTTTTCTGGCATTTTATGTGATTTTTCTGGAGTTATTTGCTATTTTCTAGAGCTCAAAATGATTTAATTGAATTTCTGGAAAAAGAAAAAGAAAAAGAAAAACCAGTCAGTTGAGCCGCAACCGCTTCCGCCCCCGCCGCGTGTCAGCCATCCAGAACCCCGCCCCGCATCGCAGCCGCCCGCTTTTGGCAAGTCGTACTCGTATGCGAGTGGGACTCTCAGGTCGTATCCCACCCGGACTCGTACTCGTGGCCGACCAGGACACCTCTACGACCGGGTATAAAAGGGCCGAACCCCTGGTGTCTCCCTCGTCCCAAGTCAAGCCTCGCCTCCGAGTTGAGCCGCTGGGGTCGTGCGCCTCGCCAAAGCCGTGGTCGTGCGCGTAGCCGCTGCCGTGGTCGTGCCGGAGCCCGAGATCGTGTCGTCCTCGCCGTCGTTCTGCCGTCGCCGGTGAGTCCCGCCGCCATCCGTGGTCGTAGATCCGTGTAGTCGTAAGGTTCTACGATTACGTTGAAGAGCCTTAGTCGTAAGTCGTAAAGCCACCGGTAAGTTCGATCATGTGGTCGTAAACGACTTCATGGTCGTAAGTCTGCCTGAGTAGTCGTAGCCGCTGTGCAGTCGTAGCCGCCCGTGTGGCCGTAGTCGTAGATTGTTCTGTGTGGTCGAAGTAGTAGGTTCGACTACGTAGTCGTAATCTCGACTGAGTGATCGTAGTCATGTGCTCGACTACGTGGTCGTAAGCCTGCCTAAGTGGTCGTAATCGGCTTCGTAGTCTTAGATTGGTTTGTGGTTGTAGTCGTAAAGTTCTTCGTGGTCGTAAATTTCTCTGCGTGGTCGTAGGGATCCTTTGTGGTCGTAACGACTACCTGTCTGTCTCTTTTTCTCTGAATTAAAAACTTCCCAGAGCCCGTTCTCCTTCGTCCTAGCTCCGATTGACCCGATTCTTTTTCCTAAATTCTTATAAAATTGAGCTCTATCTTTTGGTTCAAGTTTGAGAATTTTTGGAGTTCATTTGAATTTTATTTGATTTTATTTTGTGTTTCGATTTGCGTTCTCTCTCGTTAGATCACGCGTTCGAAGGAGCGGAAGTTGGATTTGAAGATCAAGAGCCGTCAACTGAGCAAGGCCAAGGCAAGTCGTGTCCTTTGATCATGTTGAACCCAGTTTTCAAATCTATTATGTATTATGTTGCTTTAAATTATCATGCATTGCTACTTTATTATAAAGCCCTTGTATTGGTAGTTAATGACCTAATTGATTATTCCTCCTTGATGATTTGAATGCCCTGATTCCATTGTCACCATAGAATGGGAAATTACTTAGTGATGCAATATTAGCTGTCACATGGGTTGTGCGTTTAATTGCTTAGCCATGCTTATCACTAGTACGTTGGGTTATCATCACATGTGGTTAATTAATCTTGACTTAATGATATACTTGAATGTGGTGGTTAACCACGGTTATAAAACTTGTTGTCATGACATGGGTAGTGTCATGGGCATTGGTTATACAAACTTGGCTTTCACTTGGGCGAATGATCGTGCAGTAAAGGGGGTGCAGGTTGCACATTGGGATGTGGATGTTTCGCCTGGGTAATTCTTAAGGACTTAACTTTGTGCGCCATTGATCTGAGCTTTACCGTGCAAGCCACATGTCTAGTATGGGATAGACTTGGCATAATAATTTGTGAAGTCTCCACTTTGGTTTTACTACCGATGTTGTTGTGGCGCAAGAGGGGGCAATTATCGACTAGGGGGTTACCCTACTCGACGGCGAAACCTTAGCGAGTGGGATCAGGTGGAGATGGATCATTGTAAAAGCCTTGTTGTGATTATCTTTAACGTGAGGATTATCACATCGTGTGGGTACAGTTGTGCAACCTCTGCAGAGTGTAAAACTATTCGAATAGCCGTGTCCTCGGTCATGGACAATGCTCGGTGATTTCACACGAGGGGTAGAGTTTTCATAAAAACCTGGTTGGGTTAAGTTGGGAAGTGAATGGTTAGTTCACGGGTGTTCATTTCATGGATCTTGGTTCATGGTGGATTCCTTGGGTGAATGGTCGGTTCACTTGTGGTTGGTCTCAATCCCTCTGATTACTTATTTATTATCATTTGCGAAGCTTGCTTTTCAATCTACTTATTGTATTTACTTTAAATTGTTGCTTTATGCAAAATTAACCTTTCAGCCATCCATTGTTAAGCTCTGCATATTATATTGCATTCATTTGTTACAAACGACTTGCTGAGTACCAATGTACTCACGGCTTTATGCCCCTGTTGCTCAGTTGAGGAGGAGGAGTATCACCAGCAGGAGGTTCCAGAAGGAGAGTACTTCGACGTCTTCGCGGATTAGGCTTCGTTCTCCACTCGATAGCCTGTGGGCGTGTCGATTGGCTGCTGCGCTTTCTTTTGGATTTCCGCTGCTAGTTTTTGTTAAGCCCTTCGGGCTAGTCTATTGTAAGCTTGACCATAAGGTCGTACTCTGATAATTACCAATATAATTTGGTTTTTCCTTAGAATATCGTGATGTGGATGATATTTATCTTTGTTCATACTGTGTGTGCACTAGCGTGATCCTGGACTAGTGCAGAATGCACAGGAGAGTCCGGATTTGCATATTCGGGTCTCGATAGAGATGGTATCAGAGCGATATCGACTGTAGGACGAAGCCCTAGATAGAATGGTCGAATTAGTCAAGTTTTCAAAATTTATTTTCTAAATCAAATCAACCAAATGATTGTATAGTAATTCTTTATTCTTACCTCATTCTTAGGATTCTTTCTCCTTGCCTCCTCTGAAATAGTGTTTTCGAATTTCAATTTGACTTCTTATCCCCATAATGTCCATAGATGTCTCGAGTGTCCCTCGATCAAAGTGAAAGTTGGCATGGAATTCTTCAAGCTGTGCTGTGAAGTTTGGATCAAGGAAGCGCCCAATATGTCTAGAGAAGACTGAAGATTTCCGTGAAGATTAGAAGCCATTAGATTTGAACCCTGTTATAGTTTTAGTATCGTGTAGATCGTCTTGCTTCTTATTTGCCGTTGGGTGTGATGTGAGCTGCAGTTTTGCTTCTAGCATTATGATGCAGTCATGTCAAAAGTCTTTTTGTGGAGTTTATTGCTTCTTTTGTTAGCCTTTTCGGCTAAGTGTTTGCTTAGTTTTAGGATTGCCATTAGTTACCCCCTTAGACGAGTTTACCACTTACCTTTGCTTTTCCCTCTTACCTATTGAGCCTTGAAGAGTCAGTTCTCAACAAATGGTCTTTTCCTTCAGAACAGAGCAGAAATGGTTGACACCCGGAGCTCCGCAGGACGCGGTCAAATGAACCAAGATCCGGAAGGCAGTAATGGAAACCAAGCAACTCCAGAGCAGCATGCGAATCCGGCTGGTTTAGATCCGACCTTGAGTCAGTTCATGGCTGCCCAGACCCAATTAATGAATACCATGATGCAGAATATGAACGCAATGATGAATCGGCAGAATCAAGAAATGGCAATGCCCCAACCAGTTCGTCAACAGTCTAAATTTGCAGAATTCATGAGGACAAGGCCACCCACTTATTGACGATCTTCGGAGCCCTTGGAAGCCGATGACTGGATGCGCTCAACAGAAAAGAAGCTTAATCTTGCCCAGTGTACGGACCGCGAGAAGGTTTTGTATGCCGCCCACCAGCTAGAAGGCGCTGCAGCTGAATGGTGGGAAAACTACTGTGCTGCTCATGAAGATCAAGATAGCATCACTTGGGCGGAGTTCGCCGCAGCTTTTCGTCATACCCATGTTTTGGACGGAGTGATTGAGATGAAGAAGGAGGAATTCCGGGAGTTACAGCAGAAGAACATGTCAGTGAGTGAGTATCTCAATAAATTCACCCAGCTAGCCCGTTATGCCCCGGAGGATGTCGCTACAGATGATGCCCGTCAAAAGAGGTTCAAGAAAGGACTAAACCCCGGTCTGAAAGTTCAAGTGGTAGGAAATGACTACGCCAGCTTTCAAAACATGGTGGACAAAGCGATGCTCATTGAGGAGAGTCGTCGTGAGTTAGAGGAATCTCGCAAGCGGAGGATGATGCAGCAAGGATCACAGATGCACCAGGCTCAGAGGACCCGCTTCAGTACGTTTCAGCCCGCTCGTGTTCCACAGCAGTCAGGATTCAAAACACCTGCACCAGCTCCTCGCCACTTCTCATCAGGACCAAGGCCAATTCCAGTTGGAAGCCAACAGCAGAGGATCACCAAGCCCATGACAGCAGTTACCTGTTTCAAATGCCATGAAACGGGACATTATGCCAACAAATGCCCGCAGAATCAAGCCTTGACACCAGTTCGTTTCAACTTGGGCTCTACACCAAATCAGACTCCCGCGGCAGGGTCAGGACGTGGAGCACCGCAAACATCAAGTCAACCCAACAGAGGATCGCAGACCGTGATGCGCGGCCAGGTGAACCATGTCACCATGGAGGAGGCTCAAGCAGCACCAGATGTTGTGATCGGTAAGTTTCAAGTAAACTCAGTTCCTGCCACAGTTTTGTTCGATTCTGGAGCTTCACATTCGTTTGTTTCCCGGAGTTTTGCTCTAAAGCATAAGTTGGAAGTCGTTGCACTTGGTTCCATTTTATTGGTTCAATCCCCAGGCTCTGAGATGAGTACAAACCTAGGATGCCCCAAGGTTAGGATAGCCATCCAAGGAGTAGAGTTCTCCGCGGATTTGGTTGTGCTGAATATCCAGTCTTTGGACGTAATTCTGGGTATGGATTGGCTCAAGAAACATCAAGCAGTGTTGGAATGTGGAAGCCGAGCAGTCACCTTGGACGGTCCCGATGGAAGCAAAGTGAGATTTGAGGCCGATATGAAGCAGCCAGAAAAAGTGATGGTATGCCAAAGTAAAGGGATTGCCCTAAATGAAGTGCCAGTTGCCAGAGAGTATCCAAATGTTTTTCCTGATGATCTCCCTGGGATGCCACCAAAAAGAGAAGTGGAGTTCGCAATTGAGTTAGCACCAGGCACATCACCGATTTCCAAGAGACCTTACCGAATGCCCGCCAATGAGTTAGCAGAATTGAAGAAGCAAATACAAGAATTGTTGGATAAAGGATATGTCAGACCTAGTACCTCTCCGTGGGGAGCACCGGTACTGTTCGTCAAGAAGAAGGATGGTAGCCAGCGGATGTGTGTGGATTACCGAGCTCTCAATGAAGTTACCATCAAGAACAAGTATCCTTTGCCCCGAATTGATGATTTGTTTGATCAGTTAAAAGGAGCTGGAGTGTTCTCCAAGATTGATTTGAGGTCGGGATATCACCAAATGAGGATTCGACCGGAGGACATACCCAAGACAGCCTTCTCAACTCGTTATGGATTGTATGAGTTCACCGTGATGTCCTTTGGCTTAACCAATGCCCCAGCCTATTTTATGTACCTGATGAACAAGGTGTTTATGGATTACTTGGACAAGTTTGTCGTTGTGTTTATCGATGACATCCTGATCTACTCCAAGAATGAGGAGGAGCACGAAGAGCATTTGAGGTTGGTATTGCAGAGATTGCGGGAACATAAGTTATATGCCAAGTTCAGCAAGTGTGAATTTTGGATGAAGGAAGTTGCCTTTTTGGGTCATGTGTTGACAGCAGAAGGAGTGTCCGTTGACGCAGGTAAAGTACATGATGTGCTTACTTGGAAGGCACCCACGTCAGTGACCCAGGTCAGAAGCTTCCTGGGAATAGCAGGTTATTATCGTAGATTCATTGAAGGATTCTCCAGTGTAGCTCGACCTCTCACCCAGCTATTAAAGAAGGAAAAGAAGTTTGAATGGACGCCAGAATGAGAAAAGAGTTTTCGGAAGTTAAAAGAAAGTCTGACATCAGCGCCAGTCCTAATCTTGCCAGACATCAAGAAAGATTTCGAGATTTATTGTGACGCATCCCGCAAAGGTTTAGGGTGCGTATTGATGCAAGACAAGAGAGTGGTAGCCTATGCATCGCGCCAGTTAAGGCCACATGAGGAGAACTACCCTACGCATGACTTAGAGCTAGCAGCAGTTGTGCATGCCCTAAAAATATGGCGACATTACCTGATGGGTAATAGATGTGAGATCTACACTGATCATAAGAGCCTGAAGTATATCTTCACCCAATCAGACCTCAACCTAAGACAGAGAAGATGGTTAGAGTTGATAAAGGACTATGACATCGGAATCCATTATCATCCCGGGAAAGCCAATGTAGTGGCAGACGCGTTGAGCAGAAAGGTGTATTGCAATACAGTGATGGTCAAGGAAAACCAACCAGCTCTACACGAGGAATTTCAGAAGCTTAGTTTGGAGTTGGTTGAGGAAGGGATGTTAGCTACCTTGGACTTGCAGCCGACCCTGGATAGTCAGATTCGTCACGAGCAACCAGGGGATGAAAATATCCAGAGAATCAAAGAAGGTTTAAAGGAAGGCAAAGCACTCGGCTTTGTGGAGGACGATCAGGGAATTATGTGGTATAAGACGCGTTTGTGCGTACCAAACAAGGGTGAACTGAAGAAGTTATTACTTAAGGAAGCGCATGAGTCCTTATATTCAATCCATCCCGGCAGTACCAAGATGTACCAGGATATTAAAGACAAATACTGGTGGCTAGGTATGAAGCGCGAGATAGCCGAATATGTAGCACTTTGCGATGTGTGCCAAAGAGTGAAGACTGAACATCAAAGACCAGCAGGTTTGCTGCAACCCTTGAAGATTCCTGAATGGAAGTGGGAAGATGTGGGAATGGACTTTATTACAGGCTTACCCAAGACTAAAGAGGGCTACGACTCGATATGGGTAATTGTGGATCGATTAACGAAGGTCGCTCACTTTCTTCCGGTCAAAACAACTTATTCTGGAGATAAATTGGCCGAGTTATACATGTCCAGGATTGTGAGTCTTCATGGGGTGCCCAAGAGGATAGTATCGGATCGTTGGTCGCAGTTTACTTCACGATTTTGGAATAGCTTTCACGAGGCAATGGGTACTCACTTGAACTTCAGTACAGCATATCATCCGCAAACGGATGGTCAGACGGAGCGTGTGAATCAAATCCTGGAGGATATGTTAAGAGCTTGTGTATTGGATCACGGAGCTAAATGGGATAGTTGTTTACCTTTTGCGGAGTTCTCCCACAATAACAGTTACCAGACTAGTCTACAAATGTCACCGTTTGAAGCCCTGTATGGCAGAAAATGTAGAACCCCTCTCAATTGGAAAGAGACGGGGGAGAGTCAAATCTTCGGGCCGGAATGTCTTCAGGAAGCAGAAGAGAAAGTGCGTTTGATTCAAGAAAGGCTAAAGGCAGCCCAAGCCAGACAGAAGAGTTATGCTGATACTCGCCGAAGAGATTTAAGTTTTGAGCCAAATGACTATGTGTATCTCAGGATCACACCCTTCAAAGGTGTTAAGAGATTTCAAATGAAGGGAAAGCTAGCGCCAAGGTATGTGGGGCCATTTAAAATTTTAAAGCGCAAAGGAGAGGTTGCATACCAGCTGGAATTACCAAACACCTTGAGCGGGATCCATGATGTTTTCCATGTATCTCAACTAAAGAAGTGCTTGAGAGTGCCAGAGGAAGCAGTGCCCGTAGAGGCGGTGGATCTTCAGGAGGATTTGTCTTATAAAGAACATCCTATAAAAATTTTGGAAGTGGCAGAGCGTGTAACCAGAAGAAGGACAGTTCGCTTTTGCAAGGTTCAATGGAGCAACCATTCCGAGGAGGAAGCAACCTGGGAGAGCGAGAAGGATCTTAGAGCGGAGTTTCCAAACCTATTCCTTAGAGAGCCAGAATCTTGGGGTCGAGATTCCGTTTAAGGGGGGAAGGTTTGTAACATCCTGAATTTCAGAGCCTTTTTGAAGCTTTCGAAATAAAATTCACCATTTGAATTTTTCTGGAATTAATTAAAGCTTAAATGAAATTTTTATGAATTAAAAGGTTTTAATATGATTAAGTTAAACATTAAAATGTGCCAAAAGTATCTTATTTGAGTTCCCTGAGCCTCAAGAGTTTTTCTGGCATTTTATGTGATTTTTCTGGAGTTATTTGCTATTTTCTAGAGCTCAAAATGATTTAATTGAATTTCTGGAAAAAGAAAAAGAAAAAGAAAAACCAGTCGGTTGAGCCGCAACCGCTTCCGCCCCCGCCGCGTGTCAGCCATCCAGAACCCCGCCCCGCATCGCAGCCGCCCGCTTTTGGCAAGTCGTACTCGTATGCGAGTGGGACTCTCAGGTCGTATCCCACCCGGACTCGTACTCGTGGCCGACCAGGACACCTCTACGACCGGGTATAAAAGGGCCGAACCCCTGGTGTCTCCCTCGTCCCAAGTCAAGCCTCGCCTCCGAGTTGAGCCGCTGGGGTCGTGCGCCTCGCCAAAGCCGTGGTCGTGCGCGTAGCCGCTGCCGTGGTCGTGCCGGAGCCCGAGATCGTGTCGTCCTCGCCGTCGTTCTGCCGTCGCCGGTGAGTCCCGCCGCCATCCGTGGTCGTAGATCCGTGTAGTCGTAAGGTTCTACGATTACGTTGAAGAGCCTTAGTCGTAAGTCGTAAAGCCACCGGTAAGTTCGATCATGTGGTCGTAAACGACTTCATGGTCGTAAGTCTGCCTGAGTAGTCGTAGCCGCTGTGCAGTCGTAGCCGCCCGTGTGGCCGTAGTCGTAGATTGTTCTGTGTGGTCGAAGTAGTAGGTTCGACTACGTAGTCGTAATCTCGACTGAGTGATCGTAGTCATGTGCTCGACTACGTGGTCGTAAGCCTGCCTAAGTGGTCGTAATCGGCTTCGTAGTCTTAGATTGGTTTGTGGTTGTAGTCGTAAAGTTCTTCGTGGTCGTAAATTTCTCTGCGTGGTCGTAGGGATCCTTTGTGGTCGTAACGACTACCTGTCTGTCTCTTTTTCTCTGAATTAAAAACTTCCCAGAGCCCGTTCTCCTTCGTCCTAGCTCCGATTGACCCGATTCTTTTTCCTAAATTCTTATAAAATTGAGCTCTATCTTTTGGTTCAAGTTTGAGAATTTTTGGAGTTCATTTGAATTTTATTTGATTTTATTTTGTGTTTCGATTTGCGTTCTCTCTCGTTAGATCACGCGTTCGAAGGAGCGGAAGTTGGATTTGAAGATCAAGAGCCGTCAACTGAGCAAGGCCAAGGCAAGTCGTGTCCTTTGATCATGTTGAACCCAGTTTTCAAATCTATTATGTATTATGTTGCTTTAAATTATCATGCATTGCTACTTTATTATAAAGCCCTTGTATTGGTAGTTAATGACCTAATTGATTATTCCTCCTTGATGATTTGAATGCCCTGATTCCATTGTCACCATAGAATGGGAAATTACTTAGTGATGCAATATTAGCTGTCACATGGGTTGTGCGTTTAATTGCTTAGCCATGCTTATCACTAGTACGTTGGGTTATCATCACATGTGGTTAATTAATCTTGACTTAATGATATACTTGAATGTGGTGGTTAACCACGGTTATAAAACTTGTTGTCATGACATGGGTAGTGTCATGGGCATTGGTTATACAAACTTGGCTTTCACTTGGGCGAATGATCGTGCAGTAAAGGGGGTGCAGGTTGCACATTGGGATGTGGATGTTTCGCCTGGGTAATTCTTAAGGACTTAACTTTGTGCGCCATTGATCTGAGCTTTACCGTGCAAGCCACATGTCTAGTATGGGATAGACTTGGCATAATAATTTGTGAAGTCTCCACTTTGGTTTTACTACCGATGTTGTTGTGGCGCAAGAGGGGGCAATTATCGACTAGGGGGTTACCCTACTCGACGGCGAAACCTTAGCGAGTGGGATCAGGTGGAGATGGATCATTGTAAAAGCCTTGTTGTGATTATCTTTAACGTGAGGATTATCACATCGTGTGGGTACAGTTGTGCAACCTCTGCAGAGTGTAAAACTATTCGAATAGCCGTGTCCTCGGTCATGGACAATGCTCGGTGATTTCACACGAGGGGTAGAGTTTTCATAAAAACCTGGTTGGGTTAAGTTGGGAAGTGAATGGTTAGTTCACGGGTGTTCATTTCATGGATCTTGGTTCATGGTGGATTCCTTGGGTGAATGGTCGGTTCACTTGTGGTTGGTCTCAATCCCTCTGATTACTTATTTATTATCATTTGCGAAGCTTGCTTTTCAATCTACTTATTGTATTTACTTTAAATTGTTGCTTTATGCAAAATTAACCTTTCAGCCATCCATTGTTAAGCTCTGCATATTATATTGCATTCATTTGTTACAAACGACTTGCTGAGTACCAATGTACTCACGGCTTTATGCCCCTGTTGCTCAGTTGAGGAGGAGGAGTATCACCAGCAGGAGGTTCCAGAAGGAGAGTACTTCGACGTCTTCGCGGATTAGGCTTCGTTCTCCACTCGATAGCCTGTGGGCGTGTCGATTGGCTGCTGCGCTTTCTTTTGGATTTTCGCTGCTAGTTTTTGTTAAGCCCTTCGGGCTAGTCTATTGTAAGCTTGACCATAAGGTCGTACTCTGATAATTACCAATATAATTTGGTTTTTCCTTAGAATATCGTGATGTGGATGATATTTATCTTTGTTCATACTGTGTGCACTAGCGTGATCCTGGACTAGTGCAGAATGCACAGGAGAGTCCGGATTTGCATATTCGGGTCTCGACAATCTTGCGCTGCCTTAGTATGATCTGTCAACAATGGTTGAAGCTCTAATGCTGCCATACTACCTTGTTCGGTGATTACCAAATTCAGTCGTAGCATATCCCTTTGCAACTCTGGTGAGTATTCTGTGGTATTGGCTTTGCTTGGTCGAACTTTTCGACTGAGGGCATCGGCAACCACATTGGCCTTGCCCGGATGATATTGAAGATCAACATCATAATCTTTAATCAATTCCAGCCATCTTCGCTGTCTCATATTTAACTCTGGCTGTGTGAAGAGGTACTTCAAGCTCTTATGATCTGAGAATATCTCACAACGATTCCCTAGCAAGTAGTGTCGCCAAACTTTGAGTGCATGCACCACAACTGCTAGTTCTAAATCGTGTGTGGGGTAATTCTCTTTGTGTGGTTTCAACTGTCTTGAAGTATAGGCAACAACTTTTCCATCTTGCATGAGTACACATCCCAAACCCTGCTTTGAAGCATCGCAATAGATTTGGAATTCCTTTTCTGGGTTGGGCAAAATCAACACTGGCGTTGTTGTCAACTTGGTCTTCAGCAATTGGAAACTCTCTTCACAAACCTCTGTCCATGTGAATGGTCTGTCTTTCTTCAGTAGTTGTGTGAGCGGACGAGAAATTTGTGAGAATCCTTCTATGAACCGACGATAATAACCCGCCAATCCAAGAAAGCTTCTCACTTCTGTCACTGTCTTGGGCTGCTTCCATTCCATAACTGCAGCAATCTTTTCTGGATCAACCTTGACTCCATCTTCTGATATAATATGACCCAAGAAAGCAACTTCTTTCACCCAAAAGCTGCATTTGTCGAACTTAGCGTATAGCTGATGCTCTCTCAATCTGGTCAATGCCATGTGCAGATGCTCCTTGTGTTCTTCTTCACTCTTGGAATATATCAGAATATCATCGATGAAGACTATCACGAATCGGTCCAATTGGTCCATATGCACCAGGTTCATGAAATACGCTGGCGCATTGGTTAAACCAAAGGGCACGACCGTGAACTCAAATAATCCATATCGGGTAATGAAGGCTGTCTTTTCTCGATCTTGCTCTCGGATCTTGAGTTGATGATAACCCGAGCGCAAGTCGATCTTGGAGAATACTTTGGCACCCTTGAGTTGGTCGAACAAATCATCAATTCTTGGCAACGGGTATTTGTTTTTGATTGTGACTGCATTTAGTCCTCTGTAATCTACGCACATCCTCAGCTCTCCATTCTTCTTCTTCACAAACAGAATTGGGGCCGACCAAGGTGAAACACTTGATCGAATAAATTCTTTTTCCAGCAGTTCATCTAACTGTTTCTTCAGCTCTTTCAACTCACTGGCTGACATTCTGTATTGATGCTTGGCGATTGGTTTGGTGCCCGGAACCAACTCTATGGCAAGTTCTACTTGTCTGTCAGGGGGTTTGCCTGGTAGTTCTTCTGGAAATACATCAGGATACTCTTGTACCACTGGCACTTGATCAGGTGTGGCTGCTATCATGTTGATCATACGCCTTTTTGCATCCTTCAATACTTCTCGGTCTGTCTTTACTACCACTCTCTGACCTTCAGGATTAACCAGTGATACTGTTTTGATTTCACAGTCTACCTTGCCTTTGTTGTTGGCTAACCAGTTCATGCCCAAGATAACATCTAATCTTGACATGTCTAATTGTAGCAAGTCTGCTCTAAAGTCTACCCCTTGGATTTTTATGTTAAGTCCAGCACACGTTTAGCCCTCGTCCTAACGGGTGCAGGGAATAGAGGGAGGCCGGAGCTATAGTCTGATAAGAGGTACCCTAATTCTCTTTATCAAGGGTTTAGTTCTATTGAAAAGATAATAAGGGATTATTATCTATAAAGTGGAAGTATATCTGTTTACAGGCGGTGCCTCCACTCGGTCAATCACCCGTGGCTACTGCTCTCTTCTCCCGCCGCTTATTCATTCAGGCAGTGGATTCGAACCACTGAAGGATTTCGAGTCCAGCACAAAGCGGGATCGCCGAATTCAATGGTAGAGAAGGCTTTAATAAGAATTTGGCCATGAGAGACCTTCTTAAGTATTGCAAAAGAAGGGGCCTGCTGATAGAGCTGGGCGGGGAGGACCAATCGTTTCTTTATAAAGAAAGAGTACTAAATATGATATTCAAAAAAATGTACTTTTTCCACGGTGGGACTCCATTCTAACCCCAGGGGTTTCAACCACATAAGGTCTCGGCAGTGAAACAGAAGGCAACTGGTTTCTTGAAGCAAAACTCTTCGAAATAAACGAATGCATTGCACCAGGGTCAAATAAAATCAATGCAGGTATGAAGTTGATTGGGAACATACCAGCAATGATATCGCTAGCTCCAGCTGCATCTTCTGCTGACACATGGTTCACCCTCGCATAGAAGGTGGGTCTGGTGCGGCCTCTGCCTCGGCCTACTGACGTGAAGTTGGTTGTGCCTGCTAGAGATTGGGGTCCGGCTGCTTTGATCTGTAAATAGCCTCCCTTGGGAGTGCTAGAGCCTGCTTGTGTCTTGTTTTCTGACTGCTGCTGATTCTGGACTTGTAGTCTTGCAGCATCTGATGGTAAGCTCTTCCTGGGACAGTGATCTCTGAAGTGCCCAATTTCTCCGCAATGGAAGCAAGCATTGGATCTTCGCGGACAGGCACTGGCAAGATGGTTCCCACTGCAGGTGGGACACTTGATGGCCAAGGGTGTAGGGGAGTTGTACTGTTGAGATTGTCCCGACTGGTTCTTTGGTAGCATCACATACTGTCGGGAGGAGTGGGATCGGAATGAGGATGATCCCGAGGTCTTGCTTCGCTGAGCATTGTATGAAGATGATTGTGACCTATGTGCGGCCTTGCGCTTTCTGAAGTCTTCCATCTCACCTCGAGCCTCTTCTGAGTTGATCAAACTGTCCACCATCTCATGTAGGTTCTTGAATTTCATGGCTGAAATATGAAATTTCAAGGACTGCTGTAGTCCTGCACGAAATCGGCTCATCTTCTTCTCTTCTTTATCAACATCATCCGGAGCAAACCTGGAAAGGTGGTTGAATTGATGCAAATACTCCATGACTGTGCGTCCACCTTGTTTAAGCGCCAAGAACTCCCAGCGCTTAGCTTCCATGATGCCATCAGGAATGTGGGCCTTGCGGAAGGCATTTGAGAACTCTTCCCAAGTTACTTCCCTGTTTTGAAGTGTGCACTGATAATTGATCCACCATGTAGCTGCAGCACCCTGCAATAGGTGGGAAGCGTATAGCACTTTTTCCTTGTCCTCACATTGTACAGTCTGTAATTTTCTTTCCACATCTACCAGCCAATCCCCAGCTGCTATTGGGTCAGCCGAGGGGATGAAGACCGGTGGACGTGTCTTCTGAAAGTCTGCCCATCGGGTGGTTATTGGGGAACCATCCCGAGTGGCATTGCCTCCACCTTGGATACCTGGAGATCTGGCTGCAATTTGTTCAAGCAGTTGGGCCTGTTGATCTAGCACTCGCAGAATATTCTGTTCTCCCTGATAGCGATTTTGTTCCATCATTGCTATTACGCTGGCAAGTGTTGTCTGATCTGTGGCAGGTGCACCCTGCCCGCTGGTCTGACCACTCTGCTGTTCTGGGTCCATCTGCCAATTGGGAACTTGAGATTAGCTTTACAGCGGCTTTGACAAGCAAGATTAGATAAGTAAGACATCGAATTGCAAGGTAAGTATAGGGCGAACAAAGATAAGAACAAGAGTGAAAGGGGACAGGAGAAAACTTTGAACACAGGGGGAATACTGATAATTAAGAAAACAACATAAAGGATTAAAGGACATAAATTTACAAAAGGCAAGTGGTACACAGACCACTTAGGGTTCATAATTACACTTGCATTACATCACAAAAGTACTGCTAATACAAAAGGGTCAGACTAAGCTAACGAACAGCATCTACTCCTCCATGTCCTCCGGTGCGGGTAGAGCAAGAGGGGCCGCGGGACGGAACCTAGCACGCTACTCCGCCGCAGTCATCCTGCGCCTACGCCTGGACTGCACCGTAGAACAAGAAGACTGGACGCTGGGTGACTCTCCGCAGTCTGAAGCCTCTCCTGCCTCGATGGCCTCGTAGCGAAGAAGGGACTCCCGGAGGTGCTGCACCTGCTCACAGGCGTCCCACAGCTCTCTCTGCAGCCTCCTGGACTCCTCAACGGTGCTGTCGTAGCGGACCACCTGCTGCGCCATGAGGGTGGTGATGCCCGCAAGGCGGGGATCGTCCTCCTCACCAAGCTGCGGAACGGCTAAACCTCCACGGACCTGCTACGGCACCAAGTCGAAGGGTGAGCCTGTGAACTCCAGGTCGTAGTAGTCCCTCAGGTAAAGCGCAGCCTTCTGGGCTGCGTCCTGGACTGCATCATCCTTGTCGATCCTCCTCGCTACAAACCTCCTCTCGAGGTCAGGGCGGACAGGCAGGGGTGTAAGGGTCACCCACGCCTTCCACTCATACCGCTGCTCTCCACGGAAGCGGCCCACAGCGTGGAACACCGGGCTGTGGTATCCTGTAGCTCCGAGATAGCGCTGCATCTCCCACAGCTTGTGGGGCCAACCATCCATGCGGTCCGGGCGGGAGAACACGTAGTGCACCATCTGCCGAAACAAAATTTTGGAGTTAGACAAGGAGAACAGTAAACATTTGCAAAAGTAAAACTTAAGTAGAAATAAATTTAAGACAGATAAGGTAGCAACAAAGGAAAAAACAGCAATAATCCTTATATTTTTTGTAAACCCTTTTTATGGCTTAAATTATGTTTTGCGATAAAATTGCTTCCTAATTTGCCTTAGGTCTCAACCTACGGTCAAAGAGACTGCTCTGATACCACTTCTTGTAACGCCCCCGTCTCCAGGGGCACGTACGGACACGGCATTCCACAACTATTCACGCATGAACAGTTATGGAGTGTCGCGCAAGAGTATACCATTGCATGCTTACAACAAAAGTCCAGCATATATTTCACATAAGGATTAACATCCAGTTTTCAACAACGGGGCGTGCAAGCCCAAAGTATATTTACATCACAAAAGCTTCCAGAATCCGCTTCAAGCGCGGCGAAGACCTAAAGCCACGGGTCCTCGTCGACGAAGAAATCCTCAGGGATGTCCACGACGGGGAGACTTCACCAGAGTCTTGATCCTCTAAAGAGGGGATTAAGCAAGCCGTGAGCCAAACAACCGGCTTAGCAAGCCCCAAAGGGACTCTATCTTACTACATGCACGGATTTACAAAGGAAGGGAGTATACTTGGTTTATTACTTTGAGTGGATGCAGTTTTATTTGCAAACATTTTGGTAAGACGGACCCAAAACTACTTCTTAAGACAATAGGGGTTTTTCATGAAGAGTTAATTAACCAACTAATCAAGTTAATGCATTAAACAAAATTACTTAAGCTTCGCTGCTGGAATCACCCAAGTGACACAGCTCCAATAACCGGGAGCACGGCGTATTCGAATACCATTTATTTGACTCTGCAGAGTTTGCTCAGCTTTACCCACACGATCCCTTAACTCCCGCTAAAGAGTTAAGAAAGCTAGGTCGTTTCACTACTCAATTCTTTATATAGGCTCTACCCGGTAGAATTCACTCTGGTCTGGCACAGGAAAACAAACGTCCGCTTCGAGTGAAATCTACCGTTGTTAGGCACCCGCAGCACGGCCTACCTAAGCTCACTTCCTAACCTCCTCCTCCTCCACGCCTGTAGAGTTTCAATCGAGTTGAGCAGCTACTAGACCTGTGTTAACAAGTCAACTCCTGTGGTTGAGCGGTCACTATGACATTTGCTCAGCGTAAGGGTTTAGTCCTTATATTTTTACCTGGTCCGCAACCTCGCCAGGCCCGCGACCCAACCCAGGGTAAGCGGTGGGCGTAGACCGTCTCGCGGTTTCCCACAACACCCTTACCCTAACTTCAATCCTAGGGTAAAAGACGGGCGAAGACCGTCTCGCGGCTCCTCCCCAACCCTTACCCTACCTTGTGCCCGCCGGCACTCTCCGCTCTAAGATACGGTGTCCCATACCACCCTACCTTAGAGTCGGGTTTTCCAAATTCTATTGGCCCGCAGCCACAACCTTATCAGTGTAAAGACTTTGCATGATAATAATAACCTACAGTTATCTAGAATAATAGATAATTATTTCTAGGGTTACAAAGGCATGGCTACGAGTTTAACATGGCATTTGTCGGTGGTAGGTTTATCTACATAACATGTCATTCTAAACATTTTATTTTACTTTAAACTAACATTCCAGAACTAGCTTAATGCAAATAACATATTAGCATAAATAAACATCATGGGTTACAACATGATCAAAGGATTTGGGACTTGCCGTCAATCCGGATGATCTCAGCTAGCTCGAACGAAGAAACACCTGGATCCTGAGCCTGCTCTTGAACCTCCGGAATCTTCGACACTAATGCAAAACACATAAAGTAATTAAATCCAGCTTGAGACTAATCAAGCGAGGCAAAATGAACTAATTAAAAAGGAGTAAAATGCATAAATCTCCAAATGGGAATTTTAGGAATTTATCTGGGATGAATCTGTGGAGGTGGAGGCCAAAAATGGGTCCAGGATATTATTTGGAGCAAAGTGGTGAAATTTGGGAATTTTTGGGATTTTTTGTGATTTTCTAGGATTTATTTGGATTTTTCTGATTTTTGGAAATTGGTAAATTACTGGAAAATTCGGTGAACAGTGTTAGACCGGCCCAAAGCCACAGCGTAGCCCAGCACTGTGCAGCCCGCGCGGCCGAACGGCCGGCGCGGCCCGCGAGTGACGTGCAGCCCGCAAGCGCGCGCGCGTTCGGGCGACGGAGCAGGCCGAGGGAACGGCCCACGCTCGCGCGCGCCCACGCGGTTTGGATGACGGACGCTTGGCGCTGGCGGACAGCCGAGATGGGAAGGGAGCGGGTGGATGAGATGCACCGGGGTGGAGATCGGAAGGATGCGGAGTGGGGAAGGCAGGCGGAGCGGAGGGGCTGGATCGGGTGGTTGAGGGGAGGCGGGGTTATGAAGATCGGACGGCGGAGAAATGGAAAAGGTGGCGAAGCGGTACGGTGGGATGGATGGCTGCGGTTAAAAAGGCGACAGAGAAGAGAAACGGCGAGGATAGTGCCACGCCGTCGTCTTCTTCCTCCAGCCGTGCGCGCGCAGCAGAGGGACAGGGGTGGCGGAGCTGCTGCGCTCCGGCGATAGCGATGGCCACCGAGGGCTAGCGGGGGTTCCACCCGGTAGGTCTTGGTGCAGGGAATCCATTTTGGGCATTTGGGAGGCGAGGGGACCAGAGGGGACGGCAGGGGACAGAAGGGGGAGTTTCGGCTCTTTGGCGGTAAAGGAGGTCACCGGCGGTGAGGTAGCCCAATCGGCTGTGGTTACACGGACAGGGGGCCAAAAGGCTCACAATGGCGGCGGTGGTCGAAGCTCGGGGGTCCTTGGAGTGAGCTGGCCACGGAGAGGGTGCGGCGGCCGGAAGGGAGTCTCGACGGCGGCGCTCCACAGGGCTTCACCTGGCCAAACAAATGCACTGCAATATTTAGGAGGTAGTGGAGGAGCTTTGGGCGGAAGAAATCGAGAAATGGAGGAAGAGGGAGGAAGAACGGGTTTACGGGGTCGCCGACGCAGGGGAGAGCGGCGACGGAGCTCCGGGTAGTGAAACTTCAATCGGTCGCTCTGGGGCGTTCTTTGGGATGGTGGGAGGGGATTGGAAATGGTGGAGGCGCTCGGGAAGCAAAGGGAGTGAGGGAGCAACGGGGTGGGGTTTTATACCCGAGCGGAGGGGGAGCGGGGCGTGGAGGAGAAGGCAACGGGCGGGGGCGCGGGGTCAACAGGGATGGACGAGAGCTGTTGAGGCGTCTCCTCCGCGCAGACGGGGTGTGACTGGGCTCTGCACAGTGATAATGGCGACGCGACGGGAGAGGGAGCAGGTGAGCTTCAACAGAGCGGGGCGCATCCGCGCGCGGGAGAAGGAGGGGGCGGAGATTGCCAGGTAGGGTCGGAGCAGACGCGGGGCGACGCGTGGCACGAGGGTTCTGCCGGCTTCAGACCGGGCGGCGACAGCGCGGCGGGGTGGTCCAAAACAGTGGGCGCGGAGGGAGTGCAGAGGCGGTGCGGCGCGGGCGCAAACGCAGCGCACGCGCGGGGAGAAGGCGGGGAGGGGAGCGGCGCCAGCGGGAGAGAGGGAGCGGGGAGGGCGCCGGGCGCGGGAGAAGGCGGAAAGGGGCAGGGCGCCAACGGGAGGGGAAGGCGGCCGCGCCCGAAAGGGAAAGCGGGGAGACTGGGGACTTTCCAAAAAGGGAAAGTTCCCAAAATTCACTCAAAAATCCAGCAGAAAATCACAAAATTTTCTGGTTTGAAATTTTGGGGGTTTCATATAGGGCATGTGATGAACACTATTTACCTTAGGAGGTCGTGTCCACATGATGGGATTCACGGTGATAGTGTGTCATAGTGCTCCTCGCGTGCTGATGATGGCAAAATAGAGGAGAGGATGTCTCAATGCATCAGGTAGAGAGCTCGAGGCGATGCAGGAGGCGCGGCTTTTGTAGGCGAGTGTGCATGCACTGTGCGCAGGAGCTCGGCTCCAATGGTGTCCGTTTGAGGTGGAAGACATCATCTGTTGAGTGGGCCCAACTTGTCAGCGGTGGCAACGGTCGGGCGAGGGAGAAGGCACAAAGGTCAAATTACGCTTCCGTGCAAAGGTGGAAAAGGAAGCGACTCGTGCAGGACCACAACGGTCTGAGATGGGCCAGGAATTGACGAACAATGCTGTGCATTGGGTGTAATTCGGCCCAATAGTGCTTCAGGAATTTTAAAATAATTCTGAATTTATTAAATCCAGAAAATTAGTTTTCGCTTTGAAAATTAGCAAACAACCTCCAAACTTGAGTAAATTTTTGGACATGCACTTTGAAGTTTGCAGATTTTAATAGAACTATTTTTAGGATTTTTACCAAGCTTTAAAATAGTTTTAGAAATTCATTTTTAACTACTAAAAATATGGGAAAGCACTTGAAAATTTTCCAAAATTTTTAAAAATGCAAAAAAAATGAGTTCTTCACACTATTTTAAAATAGGATGGAAATTTTGGGATGTTACAAGGAGACAGCATGACTCAGATAGCATAGAGGTTAGCTGGTGACAACGCAGTACGGCCATCGGTGGGGAAGAAAAAGAGTGCCAGCACCTGTGTTGGATAGGGGCAATATTAGGGGAAAGCACGAGCATCAGGAGCTTGACAAGATATCACCGAAGCAGTGGCTAGGCAGAGAAGCTCTGAGGCAGTTTGGTGACTTGTGACCGATGGTGGAGGGGAAGGGCGATGCAACGACGGTGACCTGAGAAAGGGGAGCCCAAATTAATGGTAGGGAAGATAGTAGGAGGTGTGAGGCTGCTCTAGGAGAGAGGAATCAGAGGGGAGCTCACTGGGTGATGAATGGTAGCGGTGGCGGCCGATTTCAGCTAGATGTAGGGAAGACGATGGTGCAACGAGTTGCTGGTGAGGAAACCACAAATTAGTTGAGGAGAAATATAGAGGGTGTCCGGTAACACGATGTGATGTGCACGATTTTCGGAGAGCTCACCAGAATTGATTGGAACGGTGAGGTTGCTATGATGATCGCAGGCTGTGGCGATGCTTGAGAGGAAGAAGATGATGTTGTTCCCGTCAACTTTGCGAGAGGAAAAGAGAGTAGATGTGAGGAATGGAAAGAGTAAGCGACACCACGTGCGGTGTCAAGGAGAGGATGGCGTCATCGTGGTGTGGGCCATCAGCATGCGAGCACAGTGGCATCAATGCATGTATCTGTGGCAGCACGTGGGCTGCGGGAGGAAGAAGAAAGGGGGGATAGACTAGGTCGAGGCTAGGCCAAGGGAGAAAGTGGGCCGGCCCATGGAAGAAGAAAGAAAAAGAGTGGTGAAAAGAAAATGATGGGCTGGGCTGTAGAGTTTCGGCGCAAATGACATATGCTTATTTTAATTTCCTTTTTAGAATTGATTTCAATTTCAAATTTTAATTCAAATTTTGTGGTCTGTAATTTGGATTCAAATTTTATTTTGGTTTGTCTCTATGGTGCATTCATTTATTTTAAGTTTTTATTTTGATAATTGTACTGGAATTCAAAACTCAATAAAGATGAAAAAAATCCAGAAAATTCAGATAACACCAAAATGCATCAAAAGGCACTTAAATTGCATTACAAAAATCAGGATTTACCTCAATGCGCTCGTCACCAGAGGCATCTTATGATTAACTCTCAATTAAGAATGTACGAATAGTTGTTTACATAGGCCAGTCTCAGTGGAGGTTTCATGTCCCAGTTTTCAACACACTCATATTTTGGAAACAGTGCAGAAGAGTTTCATCCCCATGAAACTCTCTCTACTCCCATAAAACTTTTATCATCTCTCTTCATCAATACAGTGTCATATCAGCGTATTTAATGCCCATGAAATTCCATAAAACCCCCACTGAGACTGGCCGTATAAGCACTAACTGCATCATTCATTCAGGTCAAAAACAACACGGAATTCGAGAGTTGTTCAATACACATGTACATGGCTATATTCATTAATATTTCTTTTCTTTTTTTCTTGTGTCCTTGGTTGATATACATACAAATAAATAAAATAGGATGTAAGGTTATACTAAATAAGGAGAGGTGGATTGCAAATGTATGAAATAACTATAAGGAAAAATAAAGACTAAATGCGGAGCTCCTCATTATGTAGTTAACAAGTTTTGTCTACTCCTGTTATTAAGTGTATATAAGCATGGTTTATTTTAGAGAAATATTGTTCATAATTCATAGATTGTCTTATTATACTTGCTTGGCTAGTCCTGACATCTGACCTAGCGTAACAATGCGAAATACTTATATATTGTTTTGAATAATGGAACCTTGAAAGATCGTAATTGTTTGAGTAGTTTTGTAACGAACTTTCTTATTTAACAATTAATTATATCCTGATGTATGCAGGATTCATCTGTACAAGAGAATTTGACCGCATTACCAGGTTTCCAAGGGTGTTGTGTGCCCAAACACATGCCACCAATGTAAACAAATAAAGAAATTGGCAATAAGAGGTTTAGGCCTGATTCAAGCCTAAATCTAGCAGAAGATAGCAATAGAGATGGGTTGCAATCCAATTAGATGTCGGCAATACTGATCAGGGAAAACTCTTTCGGTTTAAAAAAAAAATTGCCTGGCAGCGAAAGCAATAAATGAAAAAAATTCATTTTTGTTCCAAAATTCGGACAAAATGTTCAACTGACATAAAGTTTTGATGAAATTTAACCAAAATTTAGATGAAATTTGGACAAAATTCAAATGGGGACAAATTCGGCCAAAATTTGACCGAATTGTTCTTGCTTCCGAGGGTAAAGAAAGGGACAGATTTTCTGAAATTTCGCTGAATTTTTGTTGGAATGGCATGTTGTAAGCACTTACGCCATTGTCCTCATCCCATTGGTGCCCTTACCCCAAATGTCAGCATCTGAAAGAAGTGTAGCTAAGTTCCCCAAGAGCTAGCTTGTTAAACTAAATCCCGGTCAAACCCTTTGTGCCGAAGTCACATGACTGCAATATCCATATATAATACGCTTTTGAGCTTTCTTCTCCCCCAGCACTATCCAAGAAGAATACAACCCACAAAATCTCAAGATTGTGGCCACCGGCGGGAGGCCAGCAATCATGCGTGCCGTCCAGTACAGCGGCTATGGCGGCGGCAGCGCTGCCCTCAAGGTCAGCTTTGTTATTTGCTACTATCAAGTTAAGGCTTTGTTTGGAATGGATGATTTTGGTAGATTTTTGTGGAGCTATGCAGTTTCATGCAGAATTATTGGGTTCCCAATAGTCCCTAAGGGCATCTCCAATGGTCTGAGTCAGCTATCTATATGCATGTACACATCAGCATATATCCTATGTGGAGGAAAGATAGTATGCAAAAAAAATCGAGCCAGCTCTTCCTTAAGCACTAGTCTATAACGCTAAACGAGGCAGCCTCAATAAATTCTGTGTGTGCATGTAAGCATCAAATAGCTATGCTTATAGATAGTTCTTTAGAATACTAGCTTTAGTGTGTACTATATAGATGATGTGGAAGTCTTATAGTTAGTTGCTAGCTATAACCATTGGAGATGCTCTAACATTTCTGCATGCACATTGATTTTGATGTTTTGAAGCCATACTACAATACATTTTTTTCTCGAGAACATGTAAAGGCTTTGAACGTCGTATCATTAAGGAGAAAGAAGTTCAATACAATGTGGCAACTAGATCATGCCACTCGCCAGATCATAAACAAAAAGAGGAAATAAATGATAAACCATACTACCATACATATTGTTATTGTGATGGAGTGTGGGCATTAATCAGGATTATCTTAGATGGTTGCTTCATATATAGAAATAAACAGCTCGTGGAAACGGATATGGAGTTAGACTCTGTGATGGTTCACAAGATTAGTTGCGATGTGGGGGCCATTTTTTCTTCGAAAAAAACTGCAGGCCACTATATATTTTGGATGCCTTCGGCTTATCAGATTTAATTTTTTGGTACAGTTAGTTAGGTACCATTTTGCAAGTCTGGGTGCTTTCCAAATTGCAAGTTTGAATAGTTGAGGTTATCTCAAAGCACATTATTTTTCAAAAGGGAAATTAGCTCTTAGTAAATTGTATAAAATTCGTCTATTTTTACTTCAGTATGTGGAAATCCCTGTTCCTTCAGTGAAGAAAGATGAAGTTCTTATAAAAGTCGAAGCAGCAAGCATCAATCCATCGGATTGGAGGATTCAGAAAGGGATGCTACGTCCTTTTCTCCCCAAATTTCCATTTATTCCAGGTATTCATGCATTTATTACGAGTCATTTATTTATGAAGACATGAGTACTAATTACTGAGACATATTAATTATCAGTACACCATATTTTACCTCCTGCAACGCAGATATTTCCCATGCAATTGATAGCAAGGGAATGAATTCCTTCAGATAATGCATAATTTTGTCCTAATTATGCAAATGATTGGATTTCTCAAATGACTGATAATTTTGTATTACCATGAAATACTAATCTAAGAACTCCGCTCTCTATTTGTGAAACAGTAACCGATGTTGCTGGAGAGATTGTTGAGGTTGGTTCTGCAGTACGTGAGTTCAAAGTTGGTGACAGAGTTGTGTCCAAATTAATCTTCTGGGTAATTTAACATGTCCTGATCTTTAGAATTCATTTCATTTCATCTGAATTTTGTCATGAAAATTAAGACTGAATTTTTTTTACCGTGCGTAAGAATGTAAGATTCCAGTAGACATGATGCTTACCAGCAGTTTCACATTAACCGCAAAACACAACTTATCAGT
This sequence comes from Dendrocalamus latiflorus, assembly GCA_017311315.1. Taxonomy (NCBI): domain Eukaryota; kingdom Viridiplantae; phylum Streptophyta; class Magnoliopsida; order Poales; family Poaceae; genus Dendrocalamus; species Dendrocalamus latiflorus. Next base: position 29,999,375 of record CM029627.1, on the reverse strand, counting down.
TCAGTTTATAGTATTCATCATTCTCGAGAGGAAAATTGTAATGGCAGAAAGCTGGCGGCCTCGCCGAGTATGTAGCAGCATCCGAAAGCATCACCGTCGCCCTCCCCGCCGGAGTATCCACTGCGGACGCCGCAGGGCTGCCCATGGCCGGCCTCACTGGTCTCCAGGCCCTGAAGGCCATTGGCACCATGTTTGACGGCACGGGCGGTGGCGCCAACGTCCTGATTACCGCGGCGTCCGGTGGCATCGGCACGTACGCCGTTCAGCTCGCCAAGCTCGGGAACCACCACGTCACCGCCACCTGCGGCGCGCGCAACCTGGAGCTCGTCGCAAACCTCGGCGCCGACGAGGTGCTCGACTACAAGACCCCGGAAGGCGAGGCTCTGAACAACTCGTCCGGCAAGAAGTACGACTACATCGTCAACACTACGGACGCCGGCACGTGGTCGACGTTCAAGCCGAGCCTGAGCAGCCGCGGCAGAGTCGTGGACATAGCTCCCAACCTTGGGAACTTTCTCGCGTCGATTCTGACATTGTTCTCCAAGAAGAAGCTGTCCATGGTGATTCTGTCTCTGGGGAAGGAGGACTTGAGGTTTCTTCTGGAGCTGGTGAAGGAAGGGAAGCTCAAGACAGTCGTCGACTCACGGTATCCATTCGAGAAGGTGGCAGACGCGTGGGAGAAGAGCATGGGCGGCCATGCGACGGGGAAGGTCATAGTTGAGATGTGAGTTGCTATTTTTTTTTCTTTTTTTTTCTCGAACACGCAAGAGAGCTGCGTATCATTATATTAAGAAGAAAAGAAGTCTAGATGACTTATACAACCCTTAAAAGGGCATGACCAGTACAGCAGAGATGTGAGTTGCTATTATTTCTGTTGTGTTAATTTATGCTGTTATTTTTGTTAAGTACTTATGTTGCTTGTGTATAATATGTAAAGAAACGAACCTTGTGTACTAGTTCCTTCTATGAAGTGATCTTTCTTGTGAAAAGAAGAAAACAATTATGGAAATGAGCTCTTGGTCTTTTTGAAAGAGCCAGATTTTGTTAGCTGCGCAACTGATGCGCTGTACTTAGCCATTGCATGATTAGATAGAGCACATCTCGTGGCTCATTGGAATGGGAGGCTGCAGGAATTTCAGTTGTACCTCAACCGCTACATTGTGTTCACCTTTGCTTGTACTTGCAGGGCTCCTGAAGGACAAAACTTGATGTCTAGCTCTGTGATGTGCAGGAATTCTTCAAACCGGTCGAGGTGATGGTTGTTGAGCCATTTAGCATAGTTATGCTCCTGAACTATCTTAATGAACCCTATTATTTTGAAACGGAAACAGAAAGGAGAGCTGCCTATTGTATTAATAAAGCAGAAGTAAACAGAGTTTGAAGTTCAAACCCTTTCGGGGTCAAACAGAAAATCAAAAAACAGAAGCGAAACCAAAAGGAAAAAAGGAGAGGAAAAGGCGAGGCCTAGAAAAAGCTACGTTGCGCACCTGGAAGTGAATGAACCTTATTATGGTAAATATTTGGAACGATGTAATAGCTGAATTGAAAATTTCAACTTTTCCGACCTTGTGTTGTATAGTACTTATGAATAAGTGTAGGATCGTCGATGGCAATAAGAGGGAATGAATGATTGCAGCGCACAGTAAAAACTTTTTCCCAAATCTAATACCTTGTGAAATTCTAACCTGCAAAATTAGCAAGAACAAACGAAACCAAAATAAGAATAAAATAACAAAAACTAATTAACTCTCTCTTGAAAAGTCACGGTAAAAAATACCATGCATGCAGCCACTATGCATACAGCCGCTCAATGACTAATTAGTTCACTAATCACCTTTCTAATCTCTTTTTCCTCTTACCTCATGCACAAAAGTCACGGCTCATGGCCAATACCAATTAATGCCTTCTCTCTCTCCTGGTGGATTGCTTTATTTTATCAAGTGTACTGAATCAAAGCACAGGACCGAGGCTTGTTGCAATGACGCAGCATCACCTTACTTCTGACATTGCACCAACGAGACGCTGACCAAAGGAGCAAAGAAATGCCACGCACTGCTAACAGCCGAGCCCGTTTCTGTACACGCGAATCAAAGAAGACGACGTGCCTGCTTGTCTCCTGCCTCGGCAGCGAAGAAATCAGGGACGTCGACGAAGAAAAAGAAACGCGCCGCTAGCCTTTTTTCTCATAATAGTTCTAAAATTTATTTCCAAATCATGGTGGCTACAAAGTGTCTTTTTCTGGCACCCCTAAACCCTAGCATGAAATTAGTTTCTCCCAAAAGCCACGGAGTTATCCTCCAAACTCACCTCTATTTATAGTCTAGGGCCTAAAACCTGGGCTTATCCCAAGCCCACGAGTTCTAATCCAATTCCAACAAATAAGGGTCCCGAAACCCTTTCTAACACGGGTTTTTTACACTTCCGACTACAACTTCTCCAATTCATCACGTGTCGAAGTCTTCAGGACTGCACCTTGTTAGTGATGTGCCCAAGAGGCAATCATAAATAATTCGGTTTTATAGGCTAAAAGGGATATTGATCCATATGGTAGGGTTCTAATGGGCCTACAACATGGAAGCCCATTAGCATGCTCTATAAATATGTGGAGGCGGGGCTGCAGGTAAGATAGACTATTGTGCTGAAAACCCTGGCCGCCACCTCCCCTCGGCCGTATCCCGAAACCCTAGCCGGGCGCGCGGTGCTAGCACACCAGCGCACGGCGTTCCATCCTGAACGTGTGGACTCCGTGGAGGCGCCGCTGCTGTTGCTGTTGTGCTGATCGGCGAGAAGCGCAAGGCTATTGCTAGGACGTGAGGAGGAGACATTCAGTTCGTGAAACGATCGACTACTTCTTCTTCATCAACGCGCATCTATGTTGGATCGGGCTGCTCCAGCTCTTCCTCCGCTGCGCAGCGCATCTAGTGGTAACTATCCATGACTCCCTTACACGCATATTTTCTGGTTGAACGCGGTAGAAATGAAAATGTTGTAGCTAGCGTAGCCTACCCGTTCTCCTTCAGTGGTATCAGAGCAAAGTTGCGTAGTATGTGGTCTGGATCATGCGCTTGTAGATGATGTGTTGTTTGTAGTAGATGCAATCTATTACTGTTCTTATGCTAGGTTCATGTGATGGATCTTTCGGTGCACGGGTTTATTAGATCAATCGATCATAAGGGGTTGAAATAGGTATGAGTTGATAGCATCATGTGGCCAAAAAGATTAGTTCGTCCTCCTTCTTTGATGTACGCGTGACTTGCCCCTACAAGCTGGAATCACCATCAGGGCTAACTGCGCGCACAGTCAGTAGATCGAGGTCTTGTGTTGCAGTCTCCTCAAGTATACCGATCGCGATGATCAATGTGATTGATCTAATGAAAATTGAGACATTTTGAATGGCTCGGATTTGGGTTGATTTGATCGGCCCAATGAGATTTTCATAGCGATTTCATAGATGCGATCTATGTAATTCCGTGAGGTTTTCAGGGCGCTGCCCTGAAACCCGCGAGGGGCGGCTCCCCCCTCGACCCCTGCCCGCTGACCGTCGTTGCGTACACGCATAGATTGTTATACAAACACATTCATGTCAGGGCGGTAGAATGCGTTCTACGCTTAACTTGTTTTTGCAGGGAATGATGTGAATGGTATGGCATAGATGTATATGTGATGCATGTGTGTTTTGGCGGCCTTTGTGTCGTATTAATCACAGCTGGGTTGAGACTGCTCTTTAATTGTATAACGACCTGCGTGTCGACTTGTGATGCTTGCGCTCCTCATGTAATTCATTTGCTAGCTATTAGTTGTAATAGTTTAGTTTTTTACTATGGAGGCTTCAAGCATGATGACAAAGAGGACAGGAAGTGTGGCGAAGGACATCACTGCGGAACCATGGCGATGGCGACCTCTACGATTTAAAAGGCCATACCATTCATAGTATAATGTGATTATATGCATGTGATGTTTATTTCTTGTCATACTATTCTTTCATGCCATACCTGTAGAGGATGTATTTTTCATGACAGAATAGCTTCCCTCAGAAAAATTAAGAATTTATTTGATGCCCTTCCAATTGCTGCGCCTATAAGAATTACGATCATTGTTTGGTAGGTCTGCCAAAGCAGAGTACCATCAACTATTTTGATCTAATAGGGTGGATGTCGGACATCCACATGCATAGTGTTGGTTTACTTGAGAAGGCTATCAAATTGGATTTGGGCCTTAGGGCATGGTGTTGGGAGCCGGGGCATTGGATGCTACCCAACAAACAAGAGTCACATAAGATGTGATTAGCAAGCGTTGCTTACCTACGTCACTAGGTTTCTAGCGGTGATGCTAAAGCTCACTAGAACTTAGATGAACATGGATCTTGACCACTATATGTCGTTAGAGGGAAGACGATTACAAAACATATAGTGGGAGTGTCTTTTGTTAAATTGTTTAATGGAAGATTAAACATGAACATAGTGCTAAACTTTGCTTGTTTATTTTCTGTTGTAGATCATAGCTGCTTCTAGTAACAATTCCGGTTTTAAATTGCGATCTGTTCTTGAGAAAGAAAAACTTGATGGAACAAATTTTTTTGATTGGTACCACAACCTGAGAATTGTTCTCAGACAAGAAAAAAAAGGAATACGTTCTTGAGCAACCCTACACCGATGAACTCCCTGAGGGTGCAAACTGATGAGGACATCACTTCTTCGGATACACACAACACTCCTCCACTTGACATTCAAGGACCAATCACTAGAGCTCGCGCCCGATAATTGAATTTACAGGTGACCTCGTTCCTAAGTACTTCTTTTTGTTCACTTGAGAATCGATTGCTACCTAATGATTTAATTGTGATTAGGAACCATGGAGAGGACCTAGAAGTACTTGGAGAAGGACTACGAGGCGCACAAGTCCAGCAAGGGCGGTCGAATCATGTTGGAGGCCCAATTCAAACCGACTTCGAATCCAATTCGGAGTCCAGGACCAGGCCGCACTAAAACGGACGCCCAGATCGCATCCGGACTTCGTTTTGGACTTTCTACATATGTATGAAAAGCTGAGAAGACTACCTTTCCAATGGATCTGGTCCCATGTCAAAATTCCTTCTGGGTCAACGGGAATAGTCGAAACAAGTGAGCATTCAGAATCTGTCAGGGTGCTGCGCCACCGTCTTTTGGGCCTTTCGGCTTTGTATCGTGTTGGAGCCCATTAGGGCGCATCCAGGGGTTTTGCTTAGATTAATTCTGTCTTTGAACAGTATCGCCGTTCATCGGTTTGTGAGACCCCAACTTTCGAGTGCTAAATCAATACATCTGCAATTCAGTTGTACGTGTTCTTCCTTGTTCTTGCTTGTGTTCTTCGATTCGCAGGCAAGGATTAGCCTTCTTGGCGAGGTCAACCGGCTGCGCACGGTTGATAACCTGAGGAGACGTGGTGCTGCGATTGCGGGGTTCGGAACGTGTCGTTCGGAAGCCGGATCGATTTGTGTCGCGCCTCCACCAAATCGAACATATCCAGAACCTGTTGGAAGATCGGGACCCCGTCCCTATCAAGTGGTAATCAGAGCTTGAGGTGTTCATTCAGGTTCACGTTACCCTCCTTTGTTGTTTTCGGTTTCATCCTAGAGTCCATGAAAAAGCCCTACAAAAAAAATTGTAGTCATAGGTTGTTTCCTGTCCTAGATCTCGTTTAGCCTTTGCACAATTTGATTCCAGAGTCCGTAGTGTTGAGTTTGTGTCCTTAGTCGAGTTGTGTTGCTGGTTTAGATCGTGTTTTGTTTCGGGTTATCTTGCTTCCGCTACCTCTCATACAAACCCTAGCCGTCATCCATCGCGTATTCCACCCTTTGTTTTTGTTTTCCCACCCATATCCCGCCCTCTGTTTGAGTCTTCCTTCACATCTCGTGATCACACAGCACCATCCCCCACTTTTCCCCGAGCTTCCGCCCCCAAATTCCACCGATTTCCTCCACTCAATTTCGTTTTCGGCCTCCACAGAAACCATAACTCGGAGGCTCAACTTCAAACGGCCGTAACTTTTGCATACAAACTCGAAATCAGGCGATTTTTTTTTGAAATTGGGTGAAATTAAATTTTGCATCCGATACTCCCCCACTTGTTGGGTTCGGCGATTTTATTTTCCCCAAATTCGGCCTGGAAAGTGCAGTACTCGAGCTCCGAAATTGAATCACCGAATTTACAGCACATTCATTATTTTCTGTAGGCCACACCTTACATCAGATTGAGTTGAAACTTTGTGTGGTTCCTATTTCTGTGCTCTGCTCTGTGAAAAAAATGAAATAAAAAAGACACAAAAAAGAAAAATTTCGGCTTAGTAGAGAAGAGAGAGAGTGCTATCCATGGCCAAAAAAAAGAGAAAAACCGGACAGAGCACAGTTTTAGGTGACAGAAATTTATTTGTTTTGTGCTTATGCTGAATTGTCTCTCAGTGCCTGGCCATCTTTGTTGCTGTCTCTGCCTTACTATTCTGGTCTTGAATCCTTGTTCATCATATCTTAACCCTGATATAGGACACATTTAGACCAGCAACTAGAACCAGTGATTTGGACATTTATTCAGCATTACTATCTGTTATTGATTTGTGTTCCACTGACATATTTGGCCTGCCAAGCTCCCTATATCTACTTCTGGATAGCACAGTTTTGACCCTTGCAATCGTATCCACGCTCGACATGGTTTCACGAACCAGCCACCGGTTGTACCACCTGCTGCTGTGGTAAGAACACTTGTAAGAGCTTGGTAAGCCACTTCCGTTGCGAGTTCCACTGACCTTACTTTGTAGTTGATAGGATAATCCTTTTATTTTCCCTGTGTTTCCACTAACCATGGCAGGAGACGAAGGGGACGGGACACCGGTCGATTTCAACGAGTGTGTTAGTCGTGGCCAGCTACAAGCTGCACTCGACAAACAAAATGCTTCAATCACTGATCTCGGCGCGAGAATGGACACCATCATCGCCGCCATTGCCAAGTTGAACACCACGGAAGGCATTGAACGGGTGGAGCGGCGGTTGGCTGACCTCACTGGTCGGATGGACACATTGGAGGCACGCCTGCCACCTGTCAATGATGGCCATCATCCTGATGATGACGCGGTGTATGATGCAGATGGCAACATTGATCGGCGGGCGACACAAGATGCACGACTACGTCGGCGTCTTCAGCAAAACCGACAGGGTATGGGAGGTAATAACCAGAACAGTCATGGTAACGACGACCCTTTTGCTAAAGTCAAGTTTACCATTCCATCTTTTGCTGGTCTTTACGATGCTGATATATATCTTGATTGGGAGATGACGGTAGAGCAGAAATTTAATTCTCACTTGGTTCCTGAACAACATAGAGTTAGACAAGCTACTAGTGAGTTTAAGGACTTTGCTATTATCTGGTGGAATGAACTAAGTAACATGCGCTTACAACCTGATACATGGGAGCGGTTAAAAGAAGATATGCGTAATCGTTTTGTTCCTCCCACATATAAACTTGATTTGAGAAAAAAATTGCAGCGCTTAGAACAAGGTGATCGTTCTGTTCAGGACTATTATGCTGAGCTTCAAAAGGGTATGATGCGTTTTGGGGTTGTTGAGGACACGGATGATAAGATTTGTCGTTTCTACGGGGGGTTACGGCGTGAAATTCAGGACATTGTTGATTATAAAGAATTTACTACTATCAACCAGTTGTTCCAGCTTGCTATGCTTGCAGAAAAAGAATTGCAGGGACGCAAGGAATCAGCGAACGCAAGCACCGGACGACCCTTCTACACGCCGCGCACGACTACATCGACGGGACTGCCCAAGTCTTCTTCAAGTTTTCGTTCTCCTCCACCACCTGTGAACAAAATTGCAGCAGCGCCACCGAAGCCACCTTCCACGTCATGCTTTGCAGATGCTTCAAAAAATTCCTTGCAGGTTCCAGCCAAGAGTTCTTCTTCCATGGCTTCAACGGGCCGCTCCTCGGACATTCAGTGCCACCGCTGCCATGGGCTTGGTCATGTGCAGAAGAATTTCCCTAGCCAACGGGTATACATCGCCACAGAAGATGGAGGCTACATCAGCACTTCGGATGTTGAGGAGGATGATGATGTTGCTGCTGCCTCGGACGAAAATGGCGGTGGTGATGACGACCTGGTCCTTGGTGGGGCGTCCACAGCGACGCTACAGAGCATCATTGTGCAGCGAGTCCTCAGCACACAGGTACAACAACCCGATAAGCTTCAACGCCATAATTTGTTTCAGACTTTCTTCGCAATCAACAACCGGCGCGCACGTGTCATCATTGATGGAGGAAGCTGCAACAACTTGGTGAGTTCTGATTTGGTCAAGAAGCATGGCTTGACCACGCGACCGCATCCACATCCATACCATATTCAGTGGTTAAATGATTCTGAAAAAGCTAAGGTAACGCAAACATGCCGAGTCCATTTTTCCATTGGTGGTTATGCTGATCATGTTGATTGTGATGTGGTTCCCATGCAAGCATGCTCTCTTTTATTGGGTCGACCTTGGGAATTTGATAATGATGCTTTACACCATGGTAGTAGTAACAAATACACTTTTATGCATAAGGGAAAGAAAGTTACTTTACTGCCTTTGACCCCAACTGAGATTATAGAGGCCGATAGGGCGAGAGCTGCTGCTAATGATCAAAAGGAACATGATAAATCTGAAAAACAGCAAGTAATTCATTTGAAAAATTCTGTTATGCTTGCCACAAAATCAGACCTTGCTGAAATTGATGATGTTAATGATACATGCTATGCTTTTGTGTGCAAAGATGCTTTATTTTCTCTTGATAATATGTCTTGCACTTTGCCTGCTCCTGTCACTAACCTTTTGCAGGAGTTTAGAGATGTTTTCCCTGATGAGATACCTCCAGGACTTCCACCCATTCGAGGGATTGAGCACCAGATTGACTTGATTCCTGGAGCGAGTTTGCCAAACCGTGCGGCATACAGGACCAATCTTGAAGAGACTAAGGAGATTCAGCGACAAGTCCAAGACCTTTTGGACCGTGGGTACGTACGTGAGAGCCTTAGTCCTTGTGCTGTTGCTGTTCTTTTGGTTCCCAAAAAAGATGGTTCTTGGCGTATGTGTGTAGATTGTAGAGCCATTAACAACATTACTATAAGGTATCGTCATCCTATTCCTAGGCTAGACGACATGCTTGATGAGTTGTGTGGTGCTGTAATTTTCACAAAGATTGACTTGCGTAGTGGATACCACCAAATAAGAATGAAACTTGGCGATGAATGGAAAACTGCTTTTAAAACTAAGTTCGGCTTGTATGAGTGGTTACTCATGCCTTTTGGTTTAACTAATGCACCTAGCACTTTCATGAGATTAATGAACGAGGTTTTACGTCCTTTCATTGGCAAATTTGTGGTTGTTTACTTTGATGATATCTTGATTTATAGCAAGTCCATGGATGAACATTTGAATCACTTACGTGCTGTTTTTAATGCTTTGAGGGATGCACGTTTGTTTGGTAACCTTGGGAAGTGCACCTTTTGCACGGATCGAGTCTCTTTTCTTGGCTATGTTGTGACTCCACAGGGAATTGAGGTTGATAGAGCCAAGGTGGAGGCGATATGGAGTTGGCCCACGCCCACAACGGTCTCCCAAGTGCGGAGTTTTCTTGGCCTTGCAGGATTTTATCGCCGCTTTGTCAAGGAATTCAGCACCATTGCGACACCATTGATTGAGTTGACAAAGAAGGGCGTCGTGTTCCATTGGGGGCCAGCACAAGAGGAGTCGTTTAATCTTTTGAAGGATAATCTTACACACGCACCATTGCTCCAACTTTTGAATTTTGGTAAGACTTTTGAGCTCGAATGTGATGCTAGCGGAATTGGTATTGGTGGTGTTTTGACGCAAGAAGGCAAACCTGTTGCCTACTTTAGTGAAAAATTGAATGGTCATACTCTTAATTATTCCACGTATGATAAAGAATTGTATGCTCTTGTTCGTTCTTTAGAGACGTGGCAACACTATTTATGGCCTAAAGAATTTGTCATTCATTCCGATCATGAATCACTTAAGCATATTCGTAGTCAAACCAATTTGAATCGTAGACATGCTAAGTGGGTTGAATTTATTGAATTTTTTCCTTATGTCATTAAACACAAGAAAGGGAAGGATAATGTGATTGCTGATGCCTTGTCTCGACGCTATACCATGTTGTCTCAACTTGATTGTCGCATTTTTGGTCTTGAAACTATTAAAACACAATATGCTTTTGATGCTGATTTTAAGGATGTGTTGTTGCATTGTAAAGAGGGACAAGCATGGAATAAATTCGTGATCAATGATGGGTTCTTGTTTAGAGCTAACCGCCTATGCATTCCAGTTGGATCCGTTCATCTTTTGTTGTTGCAGGAGGCGCATGGAGGCGGTTTGATGGGACATTTTGGTGCTAAGAAGACGGAGGACGTTCTGGCCACACACTTCTTGTGGCCAAAGATGAGGCGAGATGTTGAGCGGTTTGTGGCTCGCTGCACTACATGTCAAAAAGCTAAGTCTCGCTTGAATCCACATGGTTTATATATGCCTCTTCCTGTTCCTTCTATTCCGTGGGCAGATATTTCTATGGACTTTGTTTTAGGATTGCCTAGAACTAAGAGGGGGAGGGATAGCATTTTTGTTGTTGTGGATCGCTTTTCTAAGATGGCTCACTTTATACCATGTCATAAAACCGATGATGCCGTTCATATTGCTGACCTCTTTTTCAAAGAGATAGTTCGTTTGCATGGTATGCCTTCTACTATTGTTTCAGATCGTGATGCCAAGTTCTTGAGTCACTTTTGGCGTACTCTATGGAACAAGTTGGGTACAAAGTTGTTATTCTCTACAACATGTCACCCACAAACTGATGGCCAAACTGAGGTAGTGAACCGCACATTGTCTACCATGTTGAGAGCTGTTTTGAAGAATAATTTGAAGCTGTGGGAAGAGTGTTTGCCGCATGTTGAGTTCGCATATAATCGAGCGGAACACTCCACCACCAAGGTAAGTCCTTTTCAGGTAGTGTATGGATTCAATCCATGTGCCCCTATTGATATTTTACCGTTGCCTACTAGTGAGAGAGTTCATAATGATGCTAAGGAGCGTGCTGATTTTATTGTTAAAATGCACGAGGCTACTAAGGCAAACATTGAAAAGATGAATGAAAAATATAGGATTACTGGTAGTAAAGGTAGAAAGGAAGTTAAACTTGAACCGGGTGATTTTGTTTGGTTGCACTTGAGAAAAGATAGATTTCCTGAGTTAAGAAAGTCAAAATTGATGCCTAGAGCTGCTGGTCCTTTTAAGATAGTTGAGAAGATAAATGATAATGCATATAAACTTGAATTGCCTCCCGAGTTCGGGGTTAGTCCCACCTTTAACATTTCAGATTTGAAGCCATACTTGGGAGAAGAAGATGAGGCTGAGATGAGAACAACTCTGCTTCAAGAGGGGGAGGATGATGAGGACATCACTTCTTCGGATACACACAACACTCCTCCACTTGACATTCAAGGACCAATCACTAGAGCTCCCGCCCGACAATTGAATTTACAGGTGACCTCGTTCCTAAGTACTTCTTTTTGTTCACTTGAGAATCGATTGCTACCTAATGATTTAATTGTGATTAGGAACCATGGAGAGGACCTAGAAGTACTTGGAGAAGGACTACGAGGCGCACAAGTCCAGCAAGGGCGGTCGAATCATGTTGGAGGCCCAATTCAAACCGACTTCGAATCCAATTCGGAGTCCAGGACCAGGCCGCACTAAAACGGACGCCCAGATCGCATCCGGACTCCGTTTTGGACTTTCTACATATGTATGAAAGCTGAGAAGACTACCTTTCCAATGGCTCTGGTCCCATGTCAAAATTCCTTCTGAGTCAACGGGAATCGTCGAAACAAGTGAGCATTCAAAATCTGTCAGGGTGCTGCGCCACCGTCTTTTGGGCCTTTCGGCTTTGTATCGTGTTGGAGCCCATTAGGGCGCGTCCAGGGGTTTTGCTTAGATTAATTCTGTTTTGAACAGTATCGCCATTCATCGGTTTGTGAGACCCCAACTTTCGAGTGCTAAATCAATACATCTGCAATTCAGTTGTGTTCTTCCTTGTTCTTGCTTGTGTTCTTCGATTTGCAGGCAAGGATTAGCCTTCTTGGCGAGGTCAACCGGCCGCGCACGGTTGATAACCTGAGGAGACGTGGTGCTGCGATTGTAGGGTTTGGAACGTGTCATTCGGAAGCCGGATCGATTTGTGTCGCGCCTCCACCAAATCGAACATATCCAGAACCTGTTGGAAGATCGGGACCCCGTCCCTATCACAAACGTTGCCACCCGCAAAGCTTATGAGAAGCACTGCAATGATTCACTCGACGTTAGCTATCTCATGCTTGCTACCATGTCCTCTGAGCTTCAGAAGCATTATGAGAATGCAGATGCTCACACTATGATTGAAGGAATGCGTAACATGTTTGAGAACTAAGCTAGGACCGAGAGGTTTAACATCTCAAAGTCCTTGTTTGCATGCAAGCTAGCGGAAGGTAGTCCAGTCAGTCCTCATGTGATCAAGATGATTGGTTACATTGAGAGCTTGGAGAAGCTTGGTTCTCCCCTTAATCCTGATCTGGCTACGGATGTTGTTCTCCAATCTCTCCCTCCGAGCTATGAGCAGTTCATTATGAACTTTCATATGAATAGCATGGAGAAATCATTGACTGAATTGCATGGGATGCTTAAGACAGCAGAGGAAAGCATTAAGAAAAACACCAATCATGTGATGATGGTTCAGAAGGAGAATAAAAAGAGGAAGCGTTGGACGCCCAAAGGCAAAGGCAAAGGCAAAGGAAAGGTTCCTAATGAGCACCCTAGCTCTAAGCCAAAGCCAAATGGGAAGGTCAAATCTGGCCGTTCTCCTAATGATGAATGCTACCACTGCCATGTCAAGGGGCATTGGTCTAGGAATTGTAAGAAATACTTGGAGGATCTGAAAAAGAAGAAGGGAAGCGAGACTTCTGCTTCAGGTACAAATGTTATAGAAATTAATCTTGCAATTTCTTCTGGTGAATCTTGTGTATTTGATACCGGATCGATGATTCATACTTGCAAATCGTTGCAGGGTCTAAGAAGGACTAGAAGTTTTGCGAGAGGCGAGTTGGACGTGCGTGTCGGCAATGGAGCAAAGTGAAGGAACGCGCGTAGGCTACGATAGCAGAAAACAAAAATTTCTACCGCGCACACCAGGACATCATGCTAAGGAGGGATCATGGATCGTTACCACTAGACGCGCAGCGCAGCGGAAGAAGAGTTGGAGAAGCCGATCCAACCACGCGTGTCGAGGTAGTAGTGGAATTAGTCGATCGTCCCAAACAGATCATCTCCTCCACGCGATTAACCACACCACGTGCAAGATCCAATCTGTAGATTGTTGATGCCGATCAACACCGCAACGAGCAGCGCCTCCACCGGTATCCACACATCCGGGGCTGGAACGCCGATCGCGAGTGTACCAGCACTCGCGAGCGGCTAGGGTTTGGCTCGGGAGGTGGTGGCTAGGGTTTGGCTCGGGATTAACAGAAGCATGCACCCCTCAGCCCCTCGCCTCCATATATATAGACCTCCTCACTTGGGCCTCGTGGACCGAGGCCCAATAGGAGTCTATCCGGATCTCTATCCGAATTGAGCCCACATCCGAATCACATTCGAATTAGTGTTCCAACCCGTTAAGTGTGCGACCCTGTAGGTTCACGTATACTTGGTCGCGACCCGGAAACGCCTTTCCGGTCACCCTGTTAATAGCGGCCTCTAGTAAGACATATTAACCCCAAAGTATACGTAAAGATCATATCAGCTGGACCTGTAATGTTCTCATGTACGAATCCCTTTGCCTCACGATATAGATTGAGCTCAAGGCGAGACCTGTGTCATCCTCTTAATAGCTCAATCACTCTCTCGATTCCGTGATGGATTATAAACACGTGATTAACTCCTCAATCACCTTGGCATGGCCATGCACTTTCATACTCCATTACATCGAGGGGCCCAGAGATATCTCTCCCATAAGGAGGGGCAAATTCTATCTTGATCATTCACATCCCACTACATGTTTCATAGCAAACCCGAAGACTACTTTTATGACTACCCAGTTACGGAGTAGTGTTTAGTAGTCCCAAAATAGGCTACTACGCATGTTGGGAACCATGACGATCTCAAGTCTAAGGATTCTACATAAACACTACTTGAGACCAACTGATGACACATGGAATCTCTGCAGTGTCTCATGGCGGGTCTATCCAACATATGTTCACTAACACATGTCCATATTATTGATTTGGTATCTCCATACCATGATCCATGAGACATGATCATCAATCAATACATATGCTGATCTTTGAATCATATTTGTTCCTCATATGATATATAATCAGGGATCATTTAGAAATAGTAACATTTTGGCATTAAGAGTCTCATGAATAAGTCACATACTCATTGATCAATAATGATAATGTCTATTTCAAGGAACAAAGCAATGTATCATAAACATAGTATGTGATATATTCAACATCTCCATGTTGCCTCTAGGGCATATCACCAACACAAAGGTTGTTGTACTGGCTGTCGGCACTTATCACTTGTCATTACCTTCAGGACTAGTTTTGGAATTAAATAATTGTTATCACATTCCAGCATTGAGTAAGAACATCATCTCTTCTTCATGTTTGGAGGAAGATGGTGGTTATGAGTTCGTAATAAAGAACAAACGTTGTTCTATTTATTTGAATAATATACTCTATGCACATTGTCCATTGATGAATGGGTTATATGTTCTTGATCTTGAGGATAAGCCTGTCTATAATATTAATGCAAAGAGGCTGCAGCCTAATGATTTGAATCCCGCTTTTATTTTGCATTGTCGCTTAGGTCATATAAATGAGAAACGCATAGAGAAGCTCCATAAAGATGGTCTACTCAACTCATTTGATTTTGAATCATTTGAGACATGCGAGTCTTGTTTACTTGGCAAAATGACAAAGGCGCCTTTCCCCGGTCATAGTGAGAGGGCAAGTGACTTGTTGGGACTTGTACATACCGATGTATGTGGACCAATGAGCTCAGTAGCTAGAGGTGGTTTTTAGTATTTCATTACTTTTACCGATGACTTTAGTAGATATGGATACATCTACTTAATGAGGCACAAGTCTGAATCGTTTAAAAAGTTCAAAGAATTTCAGAATGAAGTACAAAATCAGTTAGGCAAGGTAATTAAAATTCTGCGATCTGATCGTGGAGGTGAATATTTGAGCCATGAATTTGGTGAACATCTAAAACAGTGTGGAATTGTTCCACAACTGACTCCGCCTGGTACGCCTCAGTGGAACGGGGTATCTGAACGGAGGAACCGGACCTTGTTAGACATGGTTCGGTCTATGATGAGCCAATCTGATCTTCCATTGTCCTTCTTGGTATATGCTCTAGAAACTGCTGCGTTTACACTAAATAGAGTTCCATCTAAATCAGTGGAAAAGACACCATACGAGAAATGGACCGGGAAACGTTCTGGATTGTCTTTCCTTAAGATATGGGGTTGTGAGACTTATGTGAAACGTTTGATGTCTGATAAGCTCCATCCTAAATCTTATAAATGCTTTTTTGTTGGGTATCCTAGGGAAACCAAAGGATATTATTTTTACAATCGGGAAGAAGGCAAAGTGTTTGTCGCTCGGAACGGTGTCTTTTTGGGAAAAGAGTTTCTTTCAAAGGGTGTTAGTGGGAGCAAGGTGCAGCTTGAAGAAATTCGGGAAACACCTGGAAATGTTTCAGCTCCTATTGAACCTCAACAGGATGTATAAGATGTTGTACAACTGGTTATGGAGGCACCGCCCCCACGTAGGTCTACAAGGGCACGTCGCGCAACTGAAAGGTTCACGCTCCTAACCACGGGACAACACGACATATTGTTGTTGGATAATGATGAGCCCAAGAGCTACACAGAAGCAATGATGGGACCAGACTCTGAAAAATGGCTTGGAGCCATGAGGTCCGAAATAGAATCCATGCATGATAATCAAGTTTGGAACTTGGTGGATCCACCTGATGGTGTAAAAACTATTGAGTGTAAATGTGTTTTTAAGAAAAAGATAGACATGGATGGAAATGTTCACATCTATAAGGAACGATTGGTGGTGAAAGGTTTCAAGCAAATTCAAGGTGTTGATTATGATGAAACGTTTTCGCCCGTCGCTATGTTAACGTCTATTCGGATCCTCCTAGCGATTGCTGTCTATTTCGACTACAAGATTTGGCAGATGGATGTCAAAACAGCTTTCCTAAATGGAAACCTAAGCGAGGATGTGTACATGACACAGCCTGAGGGTTTTGTTGATCCGAAAAATGATGGGAGAATATGCAAGCTTCAGAAGTCCATTTATGGATTGAAGCAAGCATCTCGGAGTTGGAATCTTCATTTTGATGAAGTAGTCAAAGGGTTTGGCTTCATCAAGAATGAAGAAGAGCCTTGTGTTTACAAGAAGGCTAGTGGGAGCACACTTGTTTTTCTGGTCTTGTATGTAGATGACATATTATTGATCGGAAATGATATTCCAATGCTAGAAGCTGTGAAGTCTTCTTTGAGAAAAAGTTTCTCAATGAAAGATCTCGGAGAGGCAGCTTACATTTTGGGCATAAAGATCTATACAGATAGATCGAAGAGGCTAATTGGATTAAGCCAAAGTGCATACATTGACAAGGTATTGAAACGGTTCAATATGCAAGATTCCAAGAAAGGTTTCTTGCCTATGTCACATGGCATTAGTCTTAGCAAGACTCTGTGTGCTTCAACACTTGATGAGCAAAAGAAGATGAGTGCGATTCCGTATGCCTCAGCCATCGAATCCATCATGTATGCTATGCTTTGTACGCGCCCAGATGTTTCATATGCTCTAAGTGTTACGAGCAGGTATCAATCTAGCCCCGGTCTAGCTCACTGGGTGGCTGTAAAGAATATTCTTAAGTACTTTAGAAGGACTAAGGATATGTTCCTTATTTTTGGAGGTGAAGAAGAGCTCGTTGTAAAAGGTTACACCGATGCTAGTTTCCAAACTGATAAAGATGATAGCAAATCGCGGTCTGGTTTTGTGTTCTGCCTCAATGGAGGGGCAGTGAGCTGGAAAAGTTCCAAGCAAGAGACGGTAGCTGATTCGACAACTGAGGGCGAAGCTAGAGCACGAAGGACCCGAGTGCACACATAACACTTAAATGACTTCAATATACACTGTAATAATAATCTAACACATACAATGACAAAGTAGTATTAGTAGAAATACTTACCAAAATGAAGAATCTCGATGCATGGATTATTAAATGTTAATAAATAAATGGCAACAAAATATTTAAGGTCCACATGCTGAAGTACATCATTAAATTTGCCAAGACAATGACCTATCAATAAAGGTGTTAATTAGATGATTCAATATTCTTCAAAGGTTGTATATTTATATTGATGAAAAATTTGAAAGCAATTCCTTACCTCCTACTCCTAGTATTTGCGTTCTGCCATTTTCTTGAAGCAATCCACTACAACCTTATTTGTAACTTCCATCATTTTCTCTTTCTCCACATAACACATGAGACTATTACTCATGTACTGATCACCCATACGGTTGCGCAAATTTGTTTTCACAACTTTCATGGCTGAGAAGATCCTCTCAACTGTAGCAGTAGCAACGGGCAATACAAGTACTAGCTTCAAAAGTCGATAAACCAAATGATAGGTAAGATGTTTTCTTGTCTCTACCATTTTTTGAGAAAGCTCAACAATTGTTTGAATGTTGACAAATCTATCATCTTCTCGCACATCAACAATATAAAGACAAAGCTGAGTGTTAAGTTCCCTCAATTCCCCCGAATCAAAATCATTTGGATATAATTTAGCCAGGCTTATCAAATTATCCACATTAAAATCTTGAAATGAATCCCTTGGATTAAATGCTGCCGAACATACAAGCAATTGAGAGGTAGTCTCATTGAAGCGACTATCAAGCTCTTGTAGCAACCAATCAAGAACTTCATTAAAACAATCAACTTGAAAATGATGCTTGTTGGTAATTCCAGTTTTTTTCCTTGGCCTAGTTGGATCAATGTAAGCCTCATCCATTTCCAACTTGGAAATATCATGTTCATCACAAAAAGCATACACTTCAGCAATCACTTTCTCCCACTCTTCTCTTCTAACCTTATCCAAAAGGCTTCTAGTAGATCTCACACAATTGACAGCATTCACATTATCTTGATCTTTCCATTGCAAAGCAATTGACAAGGTATTTGTGATAGTTAAAATGGTCAACATGAGATGCAAATAGAAGACAAATTCAAATGACTGGAAGTACACAAGAACACCCCTTGCCTTTCCATCCCTGTCTTCTCTTTCCACAAATTCTAGCACTTTGATAATTGTTTGGAACAAGTTAACTAAACTTCTAAGAGATTTATAATGAGAACTCCAATGAGTATCTCCAGGTCTTTGCAAACATTGTTCTTGATTCAATCCTGTCCCAGTTTTTAGTAACCCACAACCTAAGGCCTTGCTAACTTCTTTTAGATTGATATCTCGAATCATATCCCTTCTCTTTGAAGATCCACCACCACATTCAACAAGGTAGAAATCTTGCTAAAAAATTCTGCAATGCCTATATTCTTTCGAGCAACAGCTACAACCACTAGTTGAAGTTGATGAGCAAATCAATGAACATAATATGCGCTACTGTTTTCTCTCCTGATCAATGATTGTAATCCATTGAACTCACCTCGCATATTGCTAGCACCATCATATCCTTGGCCTCTCACTTGCTTCATGCTTAGATTAAACCCAGCAAATAGAGAATCAATACATGACTTGAGGTTGGAAGAAGTTGTATCTTTCACATGAACAAGCCCAACAAAGCTCTCCTTCACAAGGCCAAATTTATCAACATACCTCAACACCACTGCCATTTGCCCCTTGCAAGAGACAAGAGTGCGAGGTTGACAAGGACCTTTTATCAAGTACTTTCTTCTTACTGATTCTCTAATATTAGGATGATAGGCACGTATTTCTTTCCTTTTTCCTGGATCAAATTGGATCTCCTCCTCCAAATTGATATCTTCTGGAGCTGAAAATATAACATTGGTATCTTGTTGATTAGAATTATCTACATTGTCAGCATCATCTGGTGCTTTTCTTTTCAACCATCTATCCATAAACTTACCTGCAACACATTCTTAAAAATCTTAATTAAATGTTCATGTGCTCCTGTTCAAAAATCAATGAAAAAATTAACAAACAACTAATTAGACATCCATAGACCATAAACTTACTTGACATGATTTTTATAAGCTTGTTCAATTTCTTGAATGTTTCTCCAGTTCTCCTTTAGCCCATGCCCATCACTCAATTTTCAAAAGAAAAATGCCAAAGCCCCAATTCCAAACCCTAACTGGTTAACCCTACAATTTAATTTAGTAGAGGAGAGGTAGTCAAGAAATTGAATTAGAATCACAACCTCAATCGCTTCAGAGAAATCAATTTACACCAAAAAAAATCATGAAGAAATCAATTGCGTACTATCGTGTGCAGTGGCCAGCAAGAATACGAGCGAGGATAACTGACGAGCTGAGATTATTGACTCCACCGACGGCGATTCCGACGAGGAGGCAAACGATTCCGATAGCCGGCCGCCGGCAAGGACTTGTACGTTCTGCTTTTTGAGCGCGGGGGGAGCTGGGCGGAGTGCGGCTGAGAGCTGGGCGACGTTTCATTTCCTTGCTGAAAGCAGGAAGAGAGAAAGGGAATAGTCACGTCTCTGCCATCCGCTCGCGGCTCGTCTGCCTGGTTGTTGGTTGGGCCAGCATCAAATGTGAGTACGTCTGTACGTGGCTACTGTAAGCCTGTTGGGCCATATGTTCCATGCGTTATGCGTATATGGGCTAGCTGCAGGCCGGGTGGTGCACGTACTGAGCTTTAAGGGAGTGCACAAACGGTGGAACTTAATTGCTAATTACTTAAAATTATTTTTTCCCTGATGCCGGTGCACACGGCAAGCACAACTTGGCTTCGCCCCTGCTCCGCACCGTCTCAAACTCTCTACCCGATGCACCGAGACGTCCTCTCCCCCGCCCTGCTGTTGCCAGGATAGGCGAAGCACCATGGCATGCCATCGCCATGAATCCTACCATGCGGACATGACCTCTTGAGGATCACAGTGCTCATCCCTTGCCCTATAAAGCCTCGCCAAGCTTGGCATTGTCTTCCTCACTCCACACCGGACCCATTATAGCCACGTCGAGCGAGCTTTCTTCTTGAAGCACCCAAAACACACCATCGTCTTTAGCTTTGGTGTGCGTGCCCCACCATGCCTCGCTGAGCTCTCTCTGTCTCCCGTGAACTCTCTACCTTCCTAATCGTGTCACATCGCGTGTTTCCACTCCCTCTGTCATCCCCCTCACATGATTTTGCCACTGTTCCAAAGCAATGCCAAAATTGCATTGTCTTCCTTGCTGCTGGACACCTTTGTTGCTGCCATCTTCCTCCCTCTCTGGTAAGCCCCTTGTCGATTCTTCATGTTAGGATCATACTTACCGTCCACCCTAGCTCATGCGCACCTCATTTTCAGTAGAATTTCACTAAGGAGCGCTGTCGCCATGAACCCATTGCCGCGCCTGCTCGCTGTCGATCGACTGCCACCAACCTCCTCCACCATCACTAGGTGGACCCCTGTACTCCTGGTGAGTCAATGATCCTTGTGTGCATCTCATCTTAGCTTCTGGTAGTCTTTAGCGTTGTCACCACCATAGCTGTAGCTTGTGCCACCACCGATGAGCATTGATCCCAGTGCCACCACCATTAACATCACAGTGAACCCAGGAAGTGAACCTGATAGTCCGTGCACTCGTTCAGTAGCTATTTCAACATCGTCATTGCTTTTTGGACTTCGTTGCAGCCTATTGCCACCATTACCTCATTTTCGACCACTTCTCCGACTAGCATCACTAGTGATGGCTTTGCTGTGAGGTGCTTTGCCCAATTCTGATCTCATAGCAGACTTCCCACTGTCCGCCTCACTACCAATGAGCTCGCTGACAAGCTTGGCTGAGCAACCTCACCGCCGCTCTGTTTTGTGCCGCTATGTGCCACGTGGCATCCACTTGGATGCCACGTTAGCACCATATCAGCAGAGCCAAGCCCACTTAGTGACCAAGTGAGTGCGTACGTGGTAGTGCTACATCAGCCATGAACCTAGTCCACCATGGACCAAGACATCTTCTTGTGGACCCGATCCATAGACCTGGGCCCAGATGTCAGTGACTCATAGCCTTTTTTTTAAGAAAAATAATTCTAGCCAAAAATCCTATTCCTTGATGACATTAGCAATGACGTAATAATCCTAATTTTTCTTTTGAAAGAAAAATAAGAAATCTTAAACTCTAGCACAGTGTTCTCTCTTCTTTTCTTAGATTTTCGCTCCTAGTAAAACTTCAAAGAGATCGTTCTCTCTCATACGAACTCTGTGAGGTGTTTTTATCTCTAAAATTTTCTAAAATCATGAACATTCATTTGGATAAAAATCATGAATTTTGGAGTCTATTTGAAGTTATTTGAAAGTTATTTGTGTTTTGTGGTTCTTCCCATTTAGATATCAAAGTGCTAGAAGACTGCAAGATCAACCCTAGACAACACCCAGATTTCAACAAGTAAGAAGCATCCTGTTTTAATCATGTTGATCCTATATTTTCTTAATGATTAAATTTTTTATGTTTGAAATGCATGCCTAATTTTGAAAATGGCTATGTTACGTTAGCAGTTAAATATCACCTAATTGTTGCACTGACCTACCATGAAAAATTGATACTCTACTATTGTCACCCTAGAAATACTATCCACTGTGATTAGAAACATTTGTGGAATTTAGAATGGTTTACAAGACATAAACTTAGCCATGCTTAGATCAACTTGGGTAAAAATGTCATATTTTGGTAAAAACTCTAGTTTGGTCTTTTTGCAAAAATGTACAAAAAATGTTGGAGGAGCTGCCTCTGTTGGTTTTGTCAAAAATGGAAAGACAAAAAAATGTTTTAGACTTGGATGATTGGTTCTGAGAGACCATGTGGAGGTGACTACATGTTTGTGATGAGTAATTGACATTTGGTTTGGAAAGATTGAGTTTGTTTTGGGTGTTTTCTACGAAGTCGTAGCCCTGTTTGAGTGGTCGGAAGACCTTACGACCACATTGGGCATGGTCGTAGGTCACTGGGGTGGTTTACGACCACTTAGACCATGGTTGAAAGGCAGCAGCAAAGCTTACGACCACGTTTGGCCGTGATCGCAAGTCTCCGGGCGTTTACGACTAATCTATCTCACTTACAATGTTGTGGAGTAGGTTTAAACTTCACTTATACTAATGCAGAGGTTGTTTCAAGTGTTTTGTGCGGTGCTATGAATGTGCTCTTGTCTGTGATGGTTGTAGGATCTTGAGGCTAGTCGTGGCGAGGCAAGATATGACCGGACTAGGCACGGGCGGTGCTGAGGTCGAAAGCGGTCGGAGAGATGCCGAAGACAGTGAGGCCAGCTAGGTGGTTGCAAACCGTGGATAGCAAGCTGCGGAGGAAGCTTCCAGGAAGGCAGCGGAGTGGCATTTTGGAGAAATGTGGAAAGCTGCAAAAGGAAGCTGTGTCTCTGCAAAGCATATGAGTGGTTGGCATTAACGGGCAAAGCAGTGAAGCCGTTGGTGTTAGCAGATAAAGCACTGGAGTCCGTTGTTGCTAGTGGGTAAAGTGAGTAGTAAAACCCGGTGTTAGGTGGGGGTTAACGGGTTCTCCCCCCGGTAGCAGAAGGCTATAAATAGAGAGGGTAGAGCTCGGGTGCTCGGTGAGATTCTGCTCCCGAGTTGCTTGTTCTTCTCTATTTATTTTTGTGTGCGTTCTCGGGATGGAGCAAGTGGGCTCCTGTATCTCCCAGTTGGAGTGGCTGTAGAAACCTCCATGATCAATCATTCATCCCTCTTCCTTTTTGTTGAAGTTCTTGTCTTATGAGTTGTTTGATTGTTCGGTTTGCTGCCTTATCTTTTCTTCTCGTCATATACATCTGAGATGATGGTTCTCATTTGCGCTCTGGCTTTCTTGATCTGAATAGAATACTTTGCTCGGAACTGGGATCTATACTCTAGACCATTTGGTCAGGTTCTTCCCGAGAGCAAAGTCTTTCTTGTACTTAGTTCAGCCAAGCGGTCGTTCGTCCCTGAGATGCTCTGTTCTATCTTCGACCATGCCCTCTCGATTGACCACATATTAGAGTTTGTGTCTTCTTGGGTATTTATCTTTTAGAGGGTGTGCTCTTACCAGATTTCAAGTTTTGTGTGCTTTGGATATTTGAGCCGAAAGTTCTTCAAAATCTTAGTCCTGCGGTCGTGCACCTCGGCTTTACTCTGTTCTGGTTTCAAGTATGCTATTTTCCTCTGTTACAGCAGAGAAACTTCGACCGCTCTGTGATTTCTCGATTTGAGGTCATTCTGCTACTGTGTTTAAAGTCCCATGATTATTTGAATCGAGACTCTCAAGTTATTCAAGTTCTGGTCTCAGCGGTCCTGCGTTCTTTCTTTGTGTTCGGTCGTGCGATCTTTCTTTGTGTTCGGTCATTACTATGCGCTTTCCGTTGTTGATCTGTCTATCTGATTTCTAGTGGATACTTAGGGGCGAATTTTTTAAAGGCACCATTCACCCCCCCCTCTGTTGCCATTTCGGTCCTACAGGTTCGTTGAGACCAATGCAACTTCCACAAGAATTGGAATTGTGGTAGTCTCTCCCAAGTTATTAAGGACCGAATCTCAATGTCATTGATCCAAGTATATCCATGCAAACCAAATGTTCCGGTATGGGACAGACTTGGTGTAATAATTTATCGAGTCCAAACTTTAAACCGCAAGCTATAGATAGTAGGGTTACTTGTTGGTTGTGCGAGCCTGGTAATGGATCTCTATGCTCAAAGGAGCTCTTGCATAGTGAGTGCAAGGCTTCCCTGCACAACACTTGAGCACTCTCGACGATGGTAAAGGACATCCATGTCTTAAGATGATAGCTCAATGGGTAATTTATCGCTAGGGCAAGATATCGTAAAAACCTCGTTATAGTCACTCAATCACATACTGAGTGTACGACATGTCATGGCAAACCATGATGAGTTGATTGTATCATGTGGGTAAAGATATACAATCTCTGCATAGTGTAAATTGATCCGAATAGCTATGTCCCGGTTATGGACAACACTTGAAAATACCACACTTGGTTAGGTTTTTTTGGTTTTAAAAATAGTTTCGGAAAAGTTGAGAACCTTAGAAAAACTTTGTTGAAGATGCTTGATGAGAGATCGACACTAAGACAAGGTTATGGCAAAAGGACTGCCATGTTCTTAATAGCTTGTTCTTGATTATTTGCTATTACTTTGATAAGCATCCAAATGTTTATACGAGTTGCACTGGTAAAAACTAGTTATGTCTTTTGTAAATGAAAACTTGTTTTGCGCAAAACAAACCTGGTAGGCTATCCATTCTCTTGACAAGCCTGCATGAACAACACCTTTGCTCAAAGTCTTACGGAGTACATTTGTACTAACCGTTACTTGTTGAACACCTATTGAGCAAGAGCATGAAGACACCTCTATCAGCTACTTCTATGTTGACGGATTTGGAGACAAAGAGGCCGAATTCTAGGGCGCTAACCCTAGCGGGTTGCCCATGGGAATGAGGCATAACACTTGGGATATTTTGTTGTCTTTCTTTCTCCTTTGATACAAGACTCTTTACAGTGATTTTATTTGACCGGTCAGCCATTGTAAACTTTGGCAGTGTAGGCCTATGTTAACTTTGATAAGTACTATGTAGTACCCTGTATTATTTATTTCATTGTATGGATGTGATCTCAACGATGTTAAATGTGTGTACTAGTAATTGATCATGGAACTAGTACGGTAAACATATAGGGTTTTGAAAAACTGTGTTTTGCAGACTCTGGCATGGTCTATCTAACCAAAGTATTTTAGAATTTTTCATGGCTATTTGCATTGTTTCCCAGAAGGTGGGAGCACTGTGATTCAGAATCATCGCTACTGGCGTACGTGATCCAGAGACCAGAGATGAAGAAAAGAAGTGGGAAGAAGCAGATGGATAGTCGCTCACCGAAAAAGTCGGCTATGTCGGCTGCTTAAGAAGAATCTGGGAATGTCTTTTTTTTTGCACTTTTGTAATAAAATTGCCTTGCATTTAAGAAGGAAAAAGATGGATTGTGGGAGTGGACATCACATCTCGGCAGTAATCAGCATATACTATTACTACAAGGTCTCTAAACAAAGTTCTATGAAGCAAATGACACAAACTAGTGTATCCGGTTCATTGAACGGGAACACTCGAGTGTGTCACTTACTTCATGCCCCTTGAAGGTCTATGTGGCATATACACTAGAGTGGTCCTTGATTGGTTAATTTGTGCTCTCAAATTGTAGGGTTGCACAAGATTAATCTTGGCCGTCCCGCTACTAAATGAGGAAGCAAGAAAAGTGAAACATGACACAAACTAGTGTATCCGGTTCATTGAACGGGAACACTCGAGTGTGTCACTTACTTCATGCCCCTTGAAGGTCTATGTGGCATATACACTAGAGTGGTCCTTGATTGGTTAATTTGTGCTCTCAAATTGTAGGGTTGCACAAGATTAATCTTGGCCGTCCCGCTACTAAATGAGGAAGCAAGAAAAGTGAAACATGATAAGATGAGGAAGCAAGAAAAGTGAAACATGATGCTCAATGTTAGGAAGAGAGGAGAGGAGTAGAGGGAAGGGGGAGAAGGGAGGGGGTGATGTGGACAGAGAGAGGGGTTATGTGCCTATACTATATACTATATACTAACACAACAAGCAATGTAATATGTACCAATGTAAACTAAGCAACTGCAGTAAACAATGTACCAATGTAGTATGTACCAAATAGCAAATTAAACTAAGCTATTGGAGTAAACAATGTACCAATGTAATATGTACCAAATAGCAAACTAATTAAGCAACTGCAGTAAACAATGTACCAATGTAGTATGTACCAAATAGCAAATTAAACTAAGCTACTGCAGTAAACAATGTACCAATGTAATATGTACATGTTGTAGCTACAGACCAAACAGAGAGAGAGATGGTAGTGGAGAGTGAGGGAGATGAGTAATGGCCTGCCCCCTCCCCATGGCCTGTATTCATATATATATACACACATGGGGAGTGCTTTTACAATTATACCCTTACATCTGAGCATCCCCTCAGGGGCACTTATGTCATTACACATGGCCTATTCTGGGCCTTACAACCTTCTACCAGGCCTGCTGGGTTTAGGTGGGGGCCACCCCTACAACAGGAGCCTCTCATGGTAAAGGGCTTCACAGGGCCGAAGCCATGTTGCCGAGTCCTTTGGCCCCCTCCGTCCCTGCGGCCTGTGAACGTTTCTGAAATTGTTCGGGGATCGAGGTCGCAGCCGCACCCGACGCCTGAATTGGTGGTTGAGGTAGTCAAAGTGGGTACGCGCGCGCGCTCCGTCGGACGCGCTGCGACGCTCCTTCTGCTGGCCGCCCACGTGGCGAAGTGTGCTTGGTGCGGCGCATGCCTTGAACCGTCGTAGTTGTTTTAATGTGCCGTCGGACTTCCGGTGGTTAGACTTCCGCCGGTTGGACTCCCGCCGGTTGGACTTCCGCCGGTTGGATCCCCCGCTGGTGGGGTACAAATACACGGCGCTGGTGCGGCGTTGCTCCTGCATCGTGCCCTTGGACAGGAGCTGCTCCCCTAAAATGGGCCCCTTCCGTGCATCGACATTCCCTAGCGACGCCGAGCGGCTTGGGGGATGTTGATGTACAGAAGGAGGTCCATTTTTCTTGGGAGCTTGGTTAGCGTCTGTTAGCCAGCCGCGCTTCCCATCCTTGCGCTGTGTTTGTGCATACAGCGGCAAGGTTTGCCCTATTTTCCTGAGCAGAGCTACCTTCAGTCGGGGTTCCCGATGGAGCCCATCATGCCCTGAAGGTGGCCTGTTAAGGAAAACAAGCCAAACTTTGCGCGACATCATCTTTGCGTTCGCCATGTGAGGGAGGCGCCAACGGGTGAGATTGTGCGCGCGGGTCCGCTCCTCGAAGCCAAGATCCAGGACGAATCCACGGCTGCGGCCAGGTTGGTGCGGCGATCCAGAGGACGCCTTCCGACGCGTGCGCGCTCCGTCCCTACCTTTCGAGCGGGTGGCAGCGGAGTTGACGCCTAGCCTAAGTAGACGCGCGCGCTCCGTCCCCCACCCTTCGAACGGGTGGCAGCGGAGCTGATGCCTAGCCGAAGTAGACGTGCGCGCGCTCCGTCCCCTACCCTTCGAACGGGTGGCAGCGGAGCTGACGCCTAGCCAAAGTAGACGCGCGCACTCCGTCCCCTACCCTTCGAACGGGTGGTAGCAGAGCTGACGCCTAACAGAAGTAGACGCGCGCGCGCTCCGTCTCCTACCCTTCGAACGGGCGGCAGCGGAGCTGACGCCTAGCCGATGTAGACGCGCGCGCTCCGTCCCCCACCCTTCGAACGGGTGGCCGCGGAGCTGACGCCTAGCCGAAGTAGATGCGCGCGCTCTCCGTCCCCTCCCCTTCGAACGGGTGGCAGCGGAGCTGACGCCTAGCCGAAGTAGACGCGCGCGCTCCGTCCCCTACCCTTCGAACGGGTGGCAGCGGAGCTGACGCCTAGCCGAAGTAGACGCGTGCGCGCTCCGTCCCCTACCCTGCAAACGGGTGGCGGCGGAGCTGACGTTTAGCCGAAGCAAACGCGCGCGCTCCGTCCCCTACCCTCCGAACGGGTGGCAGCGGAGCTGACGACCTCGCATCGCGAACCCCGCCACGCACACGGTGACTTGAGATCTCACGATGCGGTCCAGCGCTGTAAAGGTTCCTGGAATCGTGCCGGCCCCCGGTTTGCTCGACAAGGGGCTCGGGGGAGGCGGCCGACGACGGGCTCGACGGAGGCGGCCGGCGACGGGCTCGGGGAGGCGGCCGACGAGGGTTTGGGGAGGCGGAGGCGATGACGGGCTCGGGATTTAATTAGATCTAGATCGAATAACTGCGCAGCACACAGGGAAAACCCTAGCCAGAGGGTATATATAGGGAGGTTATCACAGACGGTTCTAAACTTAGAACCGTCTGTGATATTGATATCACAGACGGTTCTAAGTTCAGAAGCGTCTGTGATAAGCCTTTGCGACTGTAGTTATTAAGACAACACCAATAACCACAGCTGCATTCATATCCACCACCAAACAGCTGCATTCATATACAACACCAACCAGCTGCATTCATATCAACCATCACATGTACATCACACATATACATCACATATACATCACATATACATAAATGCCAATACACATATACATTTTCACATATACATTTTCACATATACATCTCAAAATTGACTACATCACACATTTTCACATATACATCTCAAAATTGTCACACATTTTCACATATACATCTCGACATTGTCACACATTTTCACATATACATTCTTATTATACTTGCTTAATTATTTCCTTTAAAAATTAGCCCTTCATCATGATCAATGCGTACGTAACTAGTTTCGTCACGTTGTTCATCGTCGACCC
Source organism: Dendrocalamus latiflorus (assembly GCA_017311315.1). NCBI lineage: Eukaryota > Viridiplantae > Streptophyta > Magnoliopsida > Poales > Poaceae > Dendrocalamus > Dendrocalamus latiflorus. The sequence continues at coordinate 29,970,697 of CM029627.1, read as the reverse complement.
TTATGCCATTTCCAAAAGGAGGTAACTCGTCAAATTGATTGTATTCCTCCTCGTCCACTACATTCTCCACTCCGACAATTCTCCTTTTTCCATGAAGAACTACATGGCGTTTCTTATTTGCCGGGTCGGTTACATAGAAAACTTGAGCAACTTGATTGGCGAGTACGAATGGTTCATCTTTGTACCCGACACGTTGGAGGTCCACGGTCGTGACACCGTACTTGTCAACCTTCACCTGTGGGAGATGCACCCAACGGCTGCGAAATAAGGGGATCTTGAAAACCACATAGCCGAGCTCCCAAATCTCTTCTATGAAGCCATAGTACAAGTTTCTCGACCCATCGGTACTGAATGCATCTATGCGGACACCACTGTTCTGGTTAGTGCTCTTGACATCCTGAGACTGCGTATAGAATGTGTACCCATTTATGTCATATCCTTGCCATGTCACAACTGTAAATGTCGGCCCTTTTGCCAACCATGTCAGCGTCTCACTCGGCGAGCTCTTAGCGATTTGCTCCTTCAACCATTGGTTGAACCAACGGTTGTGTTGTCTCATGATCCAAACATCCGGCCGCTCTGGATTCTGTTGCCAAAGTAACCACAAGTTTCTTCACGTTGCCGGAGTAACCAGACGGAACTTTGACACCATGGAAGCACTGGCACAGTTCTGTTTTCTCAGCCTTAGACAGAGTGTAACACGCAGGGGGAAGGTACGTTTGTCCATTATCAGTGCTTGTCGGTGCTAACTCAGGCCTGATGTCCATGTCAGCCAAGTCAAGCCGTGCGTTGACACCGTCCTTTGTTTTATCACGGATGTTCAGTAAGAGACCAATCAAGCTGTCGCACACATTCTTTTCTACGTGCATGACGTCGATGCAGTGCCAAACATCTAGGTACTCCCAATAAGGTAAGTCCCAAAATATTGATCTCTTCTTCCAGGTGTTCTTCTCATGAGCCCTCAATTTACGTCCCTTTCCGAGGACAACATCTAAATCCTTAACCATATCATAAACCTCGTGTCCCCTTAAATGCCTTGGAGCTGAACCGTCTTCCTTCTCTCCATCAAATTGTTTCTTCATCTTGCGGTACGGGTGAGCCCTCCGAAGGAACCGGCGGTGACGCATGTAGACGGTTTTGCGTGAGTGTCTCAGCCACACACTCTTGGTACCATCTAAACAGTGAGTACAAGCTTTGGCACCTTTTGTACTATGGCCCGATAGGTTACCAAGGGCAGGATAATTATTTATGGTGCAGAATAATAAGGAGCGCAGAGTGAAGTTCTCTCGGTTGTATGCATCCCATACCTGTACCCCTTCGTTCCACAATACTTTTAGATCTTCCACCAACGGTGCTAGGAACACATCGATATCATTCCCAGGTTGTTTTGGCCCTTGGATAAGTATCGACAGCAAAATGTACTTTCGCTTCATACACAACCAATGAGGAAGGTTATAGATGCAGAGAGTCACGGGCCATGTGCTATGTCGGCTGCTCATGCTACTGAATGGATTCATTCCATCTGTACTCAGTCCAAACCTTATATTCCTTAGTTCTGCACCGAACTCTGCAAAACTCCTATCGATGTTTCTCCACTGCGCGGAATCAGCAAGGTGTCTTATCATTCCATCCTTCTTGCGCTCCTCCGAGTGCCAACGCAGCAGTTTTGCCTCCTTTGGATTTGCAAAAAACCTTTTCAAACGGGGAATTATAGGAAAATACCATGCCACCTTAGCAGGAGGTCCTTTCTTCACCTCTGTTCCCTCGCCATCATCTGATTGATTGTTACGTTTGTATCGGGATGCGTTGCACACCGGACATACATGCATGTTTGCATACTCTTTACGGTAGAGCATACAGTCGTTCGGGCATGCATGTATTCTTTCTACTTCCATTCCCAACGGACAAAGAACCTTCTTAGCTTTATACGTGGTTTTAGGCAACTCATTTCCCTCCGGAAGCATGTCCGCTAAAAGACCTAGCAGTGCCGTGAAACTCTTGTCGGACCAACCGTTGCTTGCCTTCAATTTCAACAGTTCAAGCACGGCCGACAACCTCGTGTACTTGCAGCCCGTGTACAAAGGTTTCTCTGAGTCCTCCATCAAGCCACGGAATTTAACATACTCTCTCTCATCATAGTTCTCTTCTACATCACGAAGCATCTGATCTAGATTATCATCGTGCAACCTATCCGAATCCGAGCAACAATCGACATCAGCCGGCGGCATGTCATTCACTTCACCGACGATGTCATCCGGGGCATATCATTCACTTCACCGGCGATGTCATCCGGCGGCATATGATCATTCACTTCGCCATGACTGGTCCAACACGTATAATCCTTTTTGAAACCCCTCCGAATCAAGTGCGCTTCAATTTGCCCTCGGTTCTTAAACATCTTCAAATTCTCGCAGCCAGTGCATGGACAACACATATATTCCACCCCCTTATTCAACATATCCTCCTCGGCAGCTCTTATAAAAGCAGAAACGCCATTAATGTACTCTTCACTCACACGGCTCGCGGCATACATCCAGCTTCGGTCCTATGTTACGTACATATATAACAACTTAGTATTAAAATCTAGATTAACTAATTATAACTACATATATACCGGCCACATTTATTATATTGAGACTTAATTTTCTAGCTCAATTCATATTGCAAACACAACAGCTATTATATAACCAACAATTTTGCAAATTAACCATCTTCAATAATGTACCACTCATGGATTACTTAGACCTAAATTGTAATGCAATTAAAGAAAAAATAAATTTCATTACTAACCATATCTACAGCAACCAGGAAAGTCTGAATCTTAATTCAAAGCTCAATCTCTGCCTCTTCCCACCAAATTAACTGGCCTGAAATCGCCTAGCTTCATGCCAGAATGCTTCGCGCGTGTTTCCATTGCCAGAACGCTTCGTGTTTCGATCGTCTAATTAACGTCTCTCGATCGTTATACGAAGCGTCTATATCATTAATGCTTCGCGCGTGTTTCCATTGCCAGAACGCTTCGTGTTTCCATTGCCAGAACGCTTCATGTTTCGATCGTCTAATTAACATCTCTCGGTCGTTATACGAAGCGTCTATATCATTAATGTTTGGGTATATGATGCTAAAGGTTAAATATGCGCGCCTAATCCAGGTCTCTTCTACGTACGTACAATATGCATTCTACTATTTTTGTGATCATCTCCTTCCTCTCATCTGTTCATCACAAATTGTTCGGCCGGAACCTTACACAGGCGGCCAGCAATTTGCATCTGGAGCAGCTTCTCCGCACACGCCCTGCTCTCCTTCCCCGACTTTCTTGCATCTGTCAGCTCGACCTCATCATCCGCCGTCGACGGAGGCGTCTCACTGCCGCTCAAGAAAGGGAAACATCCCTCACCCTGGTTCTTCTCCACAATGTGCGCAAAGCGGAAGAAGCTCTACACGCATTGGAGAGACTGATGGATAGCCTTGCCGATCAAGCAAAAATGGCAGATTCTGAGGAATCTTTTCATGCTATCCTCTACGACATTATGGATGCTGCTGATCATTTGCCCAGGCTGGAGGAGGAAGTGCTGAGGACAAGGGCAATCTTAACGGCGTTCGAGAATTCAGCGGCTGATCCTCCAAGTCCCAAAGTCGAAGAAGAAGCGTACGAAGCCCAAAAGATTACAATCTGGGAAACTCTTTACCTGTGTGAGTTTTGTAGTAAATTTGCCTCTAATTGAAACTAATAAATTTGCCTTTAATTTGTGATCTCTTGTCTCAGTAGTTCTGTAGTTAAGTTATTAGAAGCAATGTGTACTTATATATTAACCTCTGCTCATGAACAGAATATGACAGACAAAGGGACATCACAGCCGGTTCTTGTTAAAAACCGTCTGTGAACATTAACAGACGGTTCTTAACAAAAACCGTCTGTGATAGTCTACACAACACAGACGGTTTTTAATAAAAAACCGTCTGTGATAATCCCAGATTATCATAGACGGTTTTTAATAAAAAACCGTCTGTGATACTTTAGTATCACAGACGGTTCATTGGTAAGCACCGTCTGTGATACTCGTTTTATCGGACGCCACTAACACAGACGGTGTCCAAATTAAAACCGTCTGTGTTAGTGTCAATCACAGACGGTTTGACAAAACCGTCTGTGATTGGCCGTCTAGTATTAGGCTTTCTGTAGTAGTGCGTGCTCAATGAATGACAGCATTTTGCAGTCCATGTTTATGTTTCTAAATTTCTCTAAATCATGTAGCCTAGCTCATGGTATAGTTGGCTTTTGTACCTGCAGGAACATATTGCAGGTAGAGTTGAGCTACTGAAACATAGCTTGATACCGAGAACTGGCAATGGAAGCTTCCATATTCTTTTGAGTTGCAGCTGATAGCTTTTGGCTATGATAGGTTGGTCAGATAAATAGTACCGATTGATACAAACTGAAGCCAAAAGCCAGCTGAAAAACTGAAAAGAAAGGGGCTTTTGGCTACAACTAATAACTTTTGGTTGAAAATAAATAGTAGTGGTTGAAAAAAAGTAGATTTTAGAAGAAGAGGCAGAGCGGTGGGAAAAGTGAGGGAGATATGCGTGCATGAGACGGGAACGCGAGGAGTAGGGTGCGCGATGCGCCTGTAACCCCTGCTTTATCCTCGGAGCGAGACGGGAGTAAGAGTTGTGGGAAATCGCTTCGAAAAGCCAGATACTCATATTGGCTTCTGGCTTCTCTAAACAGAAATCAGAAACAAAAGCCACTCATCTAGAGTAAGATTCTGGTATGATTGGTCCCTGGAACCCTCACCCCGGATGAAACCACCTAATTTTCCCATCTATTGGAGGGGCAATGCTGGCGTATTCAATCTTTTTTTTTGTACATGTGATTTTATAATATGCTGCCCATAACATGGTTCACAGGTTCAGAGAAGGGAAAGACCGTATGCACTAAAATTATTTGATAAAAAATAGTGGGATTTACTTAAGTACACCTCTTTTAGAAAAGTTTACAAACCTTAAAGAAAATAATTAATATTAGATGATGGAAAATCTATACCAACCTACAAAAATAAATCAAATTGGAGATCAGATATAATTATAGACTTGAATATTAGGTAGGGGAAATTTCGATTTAACTTATTTTCTAAGTTATGCATATTTGCCCCTATCTAGTATTAACAACTTCATTTCAAGATTTGTAAACATTTTCATAAGAGGTGTACCAAAGCATAACCCAAAAAAGTCATTTTTCTAGAAATATCATTCTATTTATATAACGCGCCACAATAAAGTGCCTACTACTTCTCCATCTTCCTCCTATGAGACTCTGAATGTAGCGACAACAATATGATTTGCAATGATCATAACAGCGGGAGGTAGACTTTTTAGAATCACTATATATATGTGGGAAGTAGACTTTAAAGGATGACTATGTGTAGATCCTCCACCTCACTAACGGTGTTTTTTTAAGTACACTAAGGATGCACATCCACGCACACATGCGACACCACATCCGCACTCACACACACATCCACATGGGTGCGTCTAATGCACACGCTTTTTTAACAAAACGTAGACCTAAAGCCTCACAGGACATGGACATGCGCTTTGACCACTAAACGCACCCGTATACACATGTACTTTGTCGGACATTGGTCATATAGACAGTGCCTGAGATATTTAATACCCCCAAAAATAATACACTCTGGGTTTGAGCCGGGCAGGTGGACTACACGCCGGCAGTCTTCACCATCGAAGCAAAGCTTGGCTCTCACTAACAGTGTTGTTGGCCCAAAGGAAACACGAGGAAAATAATTGTACACAACTCAGCTCGACGGTGATCTCTAGTAGGTAGGGATGGAAACAGATCGAATACGAATTGAATAGTCCCAAATAAGAATACAAATCTATATTTTTAAAATGAATACGAATACAGATACGAATACAACTTCATATTTTTAAAGTGAATATGAATTCGAACATTCTCGAATATGAATATGAATCGAATGTCATAACAAATACGAATCTGAATCGAATATGTACTTAATTCAGCTGAATGTGAATATCCTAAAGCTTTTGAACAAATCTTGGTAGAACAAATTTATGTAACATGACTACACGTCTACATGAGCTACCAGTAAAGCGTATAGAGTTGGAAATTATATAAAGTAATTTTCACTTCCTACTTGTGAACCTTGGCTCATCAAAAACTACATACTATAATCATCCCCAGGGAGGTCGCTAGGGATGGAAACAGATTAAATACGAATTGAATAGTCTCGAATACGAATATGAACATTCTTGAATACGAATATAAACATTCAAAAATACAGATACGAACATTCCTGAATGCTAATACGAACATTCTTGAATACGGATTTTGCTTACCACATTTGCATTTTTTCAGATACGAATATCGGATAAAACAGAATATCCTTTACTGTTTCCCATCCCTACTAGTAGGGGCATTGCGATCATCAATGCAAGTCCAGCAGGCACCAAAACCCATGGTAAAGAAATCCAGAGACTGACACTACTACAGAAAGCCTAATACTAGACGGCCAATCACAGACGGTTTGACAAAACTGTCTGTGATCGACACTAACACAGACGGTTTTAATTTGGACACCGTCTATGTTGGTGGCGTCTGAGAAAACGAGTATCATAGACGGTTCTTACCGATGAACCGTCTGTGATACTTTAGTATCACAGACGGTTTGTGTTAAAAATCGTCTGTGATAATGTGGAATTATCACAGACGGTTTGTATTAAAAACCGTCTGTGATAATGATGCTAGGCATTTATTGCGCTGCTCAGAACCGCATGTGTCTTCATTTCGATCCAGATCTAGCCGGTGCTTTACTCTTTCGCTCAGAAGGCAAGCTAGACGATTTCAGGCCAATTAATTAGGTGGGAGGAGGCAAGGATTGAGCTTTGAAGATTCATACTTTCCTGGTTGCTCTAGATATGGTTAGTAATGAAATTTATTTTTCTTTGCATTACAATTTAGATGTAAGTAATTGGTGAGTGTTATTGAAGATGGTTTGCAAAATTGTTGGTTATATAATAGCTGTTGTGTTTATAATATGAATTAAGCTAGCAAAGTCTAAATGCATGTGGTATATATATATATGTAGTAATAATTAATTATTTAATTTTTAATACTAAATTGTTATATATATACATAACGTAGGACCGAAGCTGGATGTATGCCGCGAGCCGTGTGAGTGAAGAGTACATTAATACCGTGTTTGCTTTTACAAGAGCTGCCGAGGAGGATATGTTGAATAAGGGGGTGGAATATATGTACTGTCCATGCACTGACTGCGAGAATTTAAAGATGTTTAAGAACCGAGGGCAAACTGAAGCGCACTTGATTCAGAGGGGTTACAAAAAGGGTTATACGTGTTGGATCAGTCATGGCGAAGTGAATGATCATATGCCGCCGGATGACATCGCCGGTGAAGTGAATGATATGCCGCCGGATGACATCGCCGGTGAAGTGAATGACATGCCGCCAGATGATGTTGATTGTGGTTCGGATTCGGATAGGTTGCACGATGACAATCTGGATCAGATGCTTCGCGATGTAGAAGCGAACTATGATGAGAGAGAGTATGTTAAATTCCGAGGCCTGATGGAGGACTCGGAGAAACCTTTGTTCACGTGTTGCAAGTCAAAGTACACGAGGTTGTCGGCCGTGCTTGAACTGTTGAAATTGAAGGCAAGCAACGGTTGGTCCGACAAGAGTTTCACGGCGCTGCTAGGTCTTTTAGCGGACAAAAAAGAGAACGAATGGACAGAAGTAATCTATAATAATATTAAAGCAGAACCAAAGAAGCCACCACGTTCGCTCTTAATGGTTGCAAATTACTGTATTAATCAAAGAAAAAAGAGAAAGATCCATACTGTAGATTTTGGTAGGTCCATATCATTTCAAATTGGAAATAAAAATAAAACAAAATTTGCAATTAGATTTTCATATGAATTCTATAGTAAAATTCTTAAATAACTAAATTTGGAATAAATTAAATAAAAAATAGCAATTTGATTTGTATACGAATACCAATGATGGCGAGAAAATTCTCCATATTGTTAGATAGGGACTAAAGCAGATATGCCAACAACAATGAAGATGGGAGGTCGTGCACTTAGTGAGGGAGCCACAACGTTGAGTTGGCTAACGTCAAAGAAAATAAGTGGTCGACACATGTGAAGAGGATATTAAACACATATAACATCATGATGTCTACCTGTAACAATGAAGATGGGAGGTCATTGCAGTTAGCGAGGAAGCCATATTGTTGAGTTGGCCAATGTCGAAGAAGAAGAGCGATCAACACAGGTGAAGAGGATATTGAGAACATATAACATCATGCATGTGTATATACAAGAATGGATCTTACTAATAGAAGCATGGGCATACAGAAGCATAGGAGCAAAAGGCTCGGAGTAGAGATAACGCAGCCATAGGAAATAAGTTCAGGGCCACATGAGAGGGCATGACGGGTGTCCCCGATAGGGATCATGGATGGTTGCATGTGTATACGTGTTTGATGTCATAATGGTCAGTATTAAGCAATAATTGGAGAGGAGTACAAGAAAACTATGTGGTAGAGTATTGCATTAAAAAGGGTATCAACTGAGAAGGATCGATCAAGAATTAGGCTTACGGTTGGAGGTTGAAGTAGAAAAGCTATGGCAACGAGAAAAGATAGAAGACACATGGTTCGACAGAGTAGTTGGCGTGTGAGGGAATATAAGTTCAAGGTAGGTCGCCGATGGTATATCGGTGTATACGTGAGTAAGATACACTAATACTGTGTAAACTAACAAGATAATTTACCGTACGCATAATGAGCATATTGATTGATATTAAATAGAGGTACATGTATGTACATACATTTTTAGAAAAGAGTAACCAATAGAGGAAGAATAAGGCTATAAAACTACATTATCCTTACATGATGGAAAGTGAGTATGTTTCTAAGAACCCCAATAATTTATTGCACTAAATGATTTTCTTCTATAAAAACTCATGCTTCTATTACATTATTTAAATTGTATTTTCAAACTTCTATTATCATTTTTAATGATTATGATGGCTTAAAAATCTAAATAGCCTACAAGACACCTAAATATACTATGAAGCACCTAAGTTATATGATTTGACATTATAAATTTTGAAACAAATCTAGTAGCGTAAATGACGGGCCACAATACTAATTAATAAATATAAAAGAAAACACCTAGAACTCATTATCTGGTTTAATAACCCCTTCCATCCGGGGTTTTTTCCCTTCAAACAGATCAGATTCAAAATCCTATTCCCTCGCCAAAAAATAAAGATTCAAAATCCTAAATTCAAACTTAAGTAAAATAGTTTTGTTTTTGAAAGCCCGATCTGGTCTGGGAATTCAAGAAGAGAACATTTTCGATCCCTCCCCAGCCTCTCCACTTGCACCGACATATAGGTTGAATCACACTTATCTTATTACTCTTATTACAATTATTAGTTTAGAGTTTAGAGCCAAGTCCATTATCTGAAGACAATTATTGCAGTACTTAACTGAAGTATACACTGTGACACCGCACAATACTATCTCTCTAACAAGAGAAATCAAGTGTGAAATACCAAATGGCTGACGTGGACCAATCATTGAGAACTGGCTGAAATACCAAACGGCTAACGTGGATGACCAAGAGATGACATATACTCTTGCTCTAGACTATAGCAGTTTTCGCTCTGTTGATATGTTAAATTAGCCTTATCACCGGAATCAAGATCCAATGAATGACAATTAGCTTTAGCCCTTGTTGACATCAGCGGTTGCATCTCTTCATTTTCTCCCAGAGCAAGGTCGCATGTATTCAATCTTTTCATTCTCAAGGACTGCAATGCTATCTCCACTTGTTTCATAGTTGGTCTTTCTTCACCTCGAAGCCTTAAGCACATCTCTGCAAGAGAGGCAATACTCTTGATCTCTTCCTCAGTCGCTTCTTCAAGAATTTGAGCAGAAACTATCTCACTAATTGGCCTCCTGTTTGTCTCCAAGATGAAGTAATTGGACAAGTTTTGCTTTCAACCCGACTTAGTTGCAAAAACAGGCTGCTTTCTAAGAAGCAGCTCTAAAAGTACCACACCAAAACTGTAGACATCACTTTTCTCATTTAGTTGCCTAGTATGGTAATATTCAGGATCTAAGTACCCAAATGTGCCTTGCACATCTGTAACAACATGAGTTTGATCAATAGGAACCAGCCTTAAAGCACCAAAATCTAAAATTTTAGCAGTATAGTTAGCATCCAAGATTATATTAGAGGACTTCACATCACGATGGAATACTGATATTGAAGCTGCAGAATGGAGATAATGGAGAGCCCCCGCAGTTTCAATAGCAATCCTTAAGCAATCATCCCAGGACAGAGAGAATCCATTATTTGATTCAACATAAAGATTTTGGAATAATGAACCATTAGGGATAAAATCATAAACTAATAAGGGGACCTCAGTTTCAAGGCAACATCCAAAGAGTTTCACAATATTCCGATGATTGATCTGAGAGAGAATTGCAACCTCATTAATGAATTGATTGATCTCACCATTCTCAATGACCTTGGACTTTTTTATGGCCACCACATGTTGGTCAGATAAAATGCCTTTGTACACCATGCCATGTCCTCCACGCCCTAGGATGCGTGTGGCATCGAAGTCATTGGTTGCCTTTTCTAGCTCTTCTAATGAGAAAATCTTTGTTTTGTCACTTGCATTTTGGTCAGACGATATTAGTTGTTCTAGGAGAAGTCCATGGTTTTGCCGGAAGTACTTCTTTCTTGCTTGCTTTTGGGCATATTTTTTCCTTCTACGAAGGAGGAATATCACATTGAAGCTAAACAGTAGAATTCCAAAGCCGCCACTGATTGCACCAATGATAATACCTACAAGCATTGTATGCTCTGTAAGCAGCGTTCTTTCTCATGCTTATCATGGAAATAGCTAGAAGGTAAGCTTACCAAATAGAAGATTTAGACTTGTACAACCATTACTTCCCAATCCTGTGCTTTTATGGCATGGTCGGGTATCTGCAAATAACCAATATCCTGGTAAGGCATAAATTAAAGCAAATTTTATAACTATTTTGTGTTACTTGGTAGAGAAACACTTGTGTTTGGGTGATAGAACCTTTACAACCACTTGGGACATATGGATTTCCTTGGAAGCCGTCGGGGCATTGGCAGCGGTAACCAATATAGCCTTGATCTTTTGCTTTGACTGGTTTACACGTGCTGTTGGCACTAACACAGGCATATTTGGGCATATTTTGCTTTGCCTCCGAACAGGTCAAATTGGCAACAACCCATTGCAAATAATCTGATTCCCCATAATAAACGTAAAGACTTTCTCTCGACATGCTGTATACATATCCTTCTTGGTCTTCAGGTGCCGTGATTTTGATAAGCCCTTTGCCAACATCTATTTCAGTAACCGTAGAACTGTCCAGTTGGAGGGTAGGTTGTGGTGTCGTGTTTGTGCAGTTGAGGTGAAATAGTTCGCTTGCAAAACAACCTTCTTCGAAGCCAAATGGAAATTCCACTGTGATGTTTCCACAATTTTTTGCACAGTTAACTCTCCTTTGATTTGAATTATACCCTGCTAACCAAATAAATAGTCATAACTCATGAGCATTAGAGTAAAATTTTCAAGCTTGATTCCAGAATTTTTTTTATTAAAGTAAAAGAAAATTAGACATCTGGCCAATAAAAATGTATGCCACTGACAAATCTATTATATCATGTTCGATCTGAGAGGTTAGAAATTTTCACATTAATTGGAGAAAAAGAGAAATATCCACACCACATCTTTTGGTGGATCCAGATTAATCAAATATATATTAGAACTACTACAGCTATATAAAAAATACAACTCTATTTTTAATCATAAACATTAGGGTTATTTAATAAATATAGATATGGTTTTAAATAAAAGCATACGTAATGTAGAAATTCAGCTAATTATCATTGAAAACAGGTCTTTGCAAACTTCTGTAGCAAAAGTTGGTTGCATGACAATTTTTCACTGCCGGCCTGTCATCAATATTATTGACTATTTTGCAGCAAGCTTGAAATACCACAGAGTCCAACGCAACCCACTTTTGAACTTAATCAGTTTGAAATAAAAATAATGTTACTGTAGCACATGCTGGCCATAAAAGTGAATGAACTCTATTTTACTGTTGGCTAGTTGGAATGTAGGTGGCACCTTTCTCATGTAAGCATCCCTGGCGAACATAGGGATTTCCTGCATAGCCTGTATTGCACCTGCAGCGGTGCCCGTAAGTAGTGTCGTCGCCCATGCACCTGCTGTTGCTGCTGACACAGGCATAGCTTGCGCTTTTCACAGCGCTGGTGCAGATAGGTTGATCCATAATACTCCACACGAGGATTGCACGGTCAGTTGCTACAGTGATCTCATCCCATAAGGAGCTTCTATTGGAGCGTGTTTCCAAACTGCCATTGTTATGCCGGACAAATCTAAGTTGAGAAGAACGAAAAACGTAATACAGAGTAGTGCGGCAACAGCCAGAGCCGTTACAGTTCTGTCTAGCCACTGTCTCCAAAATATCTGCGCCACTGCAAACTGATGTGCAAGCCTTAAGAACTGTATTTGAGTTGCGATCGACTAAGTATGCATCAAAATTGCAACCGGTGATATTTAGTATGGCGTAATATAAAGTAAAAGCTCTACCCGGTGCTGTCCAGGACAAGTTGTAAACATTAACACCGGATCTCAAGGGGATGGTCTTGGACCAATTGATGAAAATCCTCGTGTCTTGGTAAAATGACTGGGTATCATTGGTAATAATATCTCTGACAACCTGGCTGATGCCGTCATTTAAAAAGAGCTTGGGAGGCTGACTGGTGTCATTGCAAATAAGATTGAAGTCGGGGTTGCGGTAGCAGCGAGATCTACCGATGCCAAATGGATATTGGAAGGTTAGATTGCCACAAATCTGTCGGCAACCGGCAAGGGTGGCAGTGGAGGGAACCGTGCCATTATCCAGATCGTGGCTTCTCAGGACGCTGGACGCCTGCTGCACCATCTGTGTCCACAGTAGTGCGAGTGGGAGCACATAGAAAGTTGCGTCAGCAAGGAGGCCCATCTACACCACAAGTCTTCCACGCTTCAGAAACCTGTAAAAGTTTGCAAGTCCAGTGCAGGCATTTCTAGGTAAAGATCAAGCTGTGAAATATCAAAAAAGGATAGCTTGTTACAGCACACGACCTAGGAGGCACGGTTATCATATCATGCAGGGGCCACAGCCAGCATGACATAGTGCCTAGTTCTCATTGGTTGGGCGGCATTATTTGTCATCTTTCCGTTGGTTTGTTCCCCTTTAGGTTGTTTTCATCTATTGGGGAGATTTCTATCTATTAGAGAGTGATTTGATTAGGATTCCACTAAATTGGTTTGTTACGAGTCTTCCAGTATATAAAGGAGGGCTTGATTGTGTTTGAAATTATGTATAAGTATCTATATTTCCCACTCTTCTACCTGGCTTTTGGACCCATAACATTAGATGGGTTTGAATGGTGGTTAACTAGGATGCACAAGTGAAATTCCTTGATGAACTGGCAAGTTGGCACAAAATAAACTTAATGTTCCAATCCTAAAATGGAGGTGATTCGGATATAGAAGGAAGGATGAAAAAAAACAGGAGCAGATCCTAGGTGGCCCTTATTGTTTAACCCTGTGATTGGAAGTTCAGATAGTAGGGAACTTTACCTGATTGAATGGTTGTGGATTTACTTGGACAAATAAAAAAACATACCCCTCTTATAAAAAAAAAATGGATAGGATCCAAACGAGTACAGCAAACGAGAGCTTATATCCTTTAGGCCCTGTTTTCGGAACGAAGGATTCTCAGAGAAAATTTCATGTTTCAAATAGGGCGTTAGCTTATGTTAAGGCTTTAGAAAGTGTTTTTTATGATCGTACATGTCATCTTATTGCCACTGTTAAAAATGTGCTTAAGCATCAGTCTATTTTCAAGTTTTTGTTGTGCTGGTTCTAGAGACATAGTCTAGATGATAATTTTATAAAGTGAAAATTCATTATGCAGTTTTGCATGGAGGATATCCTGCACGAACTAAAAACAGTCTAGTGATTTTCAAAATAGATTTTGAGAAATCTTGTTATAAGGTCAGGTGGCCTTTTCTCAAGAAAGTTTTAGAGATAAGTGTTAGGTCTAGATTTTAGGATCTTCTAGGTTAGATCTAGCGGGGTCTTTTCTCTAGGGTTCGAGTTCTTGAGAGATACACTGAGAGGGATTGGGGTACTAACCGTCGGACGACGTGGAGGAGGAGGAGGCCATCTCAGGTTCGGCGGTGAAGATCTGCGCACGGGCAGCGACGGTCGGGGAAGAGGTGCTGGGCTCCTCTGCGGCGTGTCCCGGGCGGCGGCGTCTCCCTGGCGGCGGTGAACTGCGGCGGTGGCACTTCCCGTCGGCTCAGCGCCCCCTCAACAGATCGGGTCTTAGGGTTTTTCGGTGGGGTGACGGCGGCGCGGTCAACCTCGTGATGCGTGCCGCCCGGCCCCCACCTCTGTATTTATAGCGCTGGCGACAGGGGCCCACCAGCCAAACAGGCTGGGCGCCCCCGATCAGGGCGCGGTCAAGGGCTGGGCTTTGGCCGTTGGGCCAAAGCCCTGAGATCACTCTAACATTCTCCCCCTTGATCTCAGTCTATACTTTATCTTTTAATTACTTTTGACTTTACACATTCCATCACAGATTAGTGCATAGAACATGTCTCATCGTCACGGTCAAACGCCGATAGATTCAACAGTTACAATACACCTCTCTGTTCTGAAACAGTTACTTTAATCTTTGGGCCATCTTTTAGTCCAGGTATCATAGGCTTTCCCTTAAACCCATGCCGGCTACATGTTCTCTGAACACGTTGGGTGGTAAGCCTTTAGTAAGCGGATCCGCTAACATCTTTGCGGTACTTATGTGCTCAAGACTTATAATTTGATCCCGAACTTTATCTTTCACAACATAGTACTTTATGTCAATGTGTTTGGCAGCACCACTTGACTTATTGTTGTGGGCATACGTTACTGCGGGTTCATTATCGCAGTACAACTTAAGTGGTCTATTGATGTCGTCAACCACTTTTAAACCGGGTATGAACTTCTTTAGCCAGTTCACCTGCCCCGTAGCCTCATAACATGCTACAAACTCGGCATACATTGTGGACGATGTAGTGACGGTTTGTTTTGAGCTTTTCCACGATATAGCTCCTTTAGCGAGAGTGAACACATATCCGGATGTAGACTTTCTATCATCTCCCGCAAAATCAGAATCTGTATACCCCACTATATGGAGTGAATCTGATCTTCTGTATGTCATCATGAGGCCTTTTGTTCCTTGCAAATAACGCAAGACTTTCTTTATCAATTTCCAATGTTCTATTCCAGGATTGCTCTGGAATCTGCCAAGTAACCCGGTAACAAATGCTAAGTCAGGGCGTGTGCATACTTGAGCATACTGTAAGCTTCCGACAGCTGAAGCATATGGAACCGCTTTCATTTGATCGATCTCATACTGGTTCCTGGGGCATTGAAAATCCCCATATCTGTCGCCCTTGACTATAGGTGCAGGTGAAGGACTACTTTTATGCATACCAAATTTCTTTAAGACTTTCTCTATGTATGCCTTTTGTGACAGTCCCAATATCCCCTTGTTTCTATCCCGGTGAATTTCGATCCCTAGAACGAACGAAGCTTCACCAAGATCTTTCATATCAAAGTTTGAGGACAGAAACTTCTTTGTCTCCAGTAGCAGACTAACATCACTACTAGCTAGTAGGATATCATCCACATACAGGATTAGGAAGATAAACTTCTCATCTTTAAACTTTGCATAAACACAGTTGTCCTCAACATTCTCTTTAAACCCAAATTTTCTTATTGTACTGTCAAACTTCAAGTACCACTGTCTTGAAGCTTGCTTTAACCCATAAATTGATTTCTTTAGGCGGCATCCCATTCTTTCATTTCCTTCCACGACAAAACCTTTCGGTTGTGCCATGTAAACATTTTCCTCCAAATCCCCATTAAGAAATGCCGTCTTTACATCCATCTGATGTAACTCTAAATCATAATGTGCTACTAATGCCATTATGATTATGAAGGAATCTTTACATGAGACTGGAGAAAAAGTCTCATTGTAATCAATCCCTTCTCTTTGCGTAAAGCCTTTTGCCACAAGTCGCGCTTTGTATCTTTCTATATTCCCTTGGGAGTCAAGCTTTGTCTTGTAGACCCATTTACAGCCTACTGTTTTGGCTCCTTTAGGAATAATTTCCAAGTCCCAGACTTTATTAGTCTTCATGGATCTCATTTCCTCTTCCATGGCCTCAAGCCATTTTGAGGAATTTCCGCTTCTCATGGCATCTTCAAATGAGGTGGGATCATCCTCCATTTGAAATTCCTCTGTATGATAAATCTGATAATCATCAGAGATAGCTGATCTTCTTACTCTTTGAGACCTCCTCGGGGCCTCCTCATTTGGTACATCTTCTGTTTGAGGCTGCTGTTGCTCCCCCTCATCTGTGGCAATAGGTTCTATAGGATCCTGAAAAACAGGTTCCTCATTATCATTCATTGTTGCCATAGGAGGAACAATTACAGGTGCTGGCACCACAGTGTCTTGCACCGTCGGTGCAGCGACAGCTGGTAGTGTGAAGAATGGCTCTTGAATCATCGAAGTGGGCGCATACACCCGCTTCTCTTCAAGGTCAATCTCACGAGCTACCATGCTCCCCCTCATCATTTCATCCTCTAAGAAGACAGCGTGTCTCGTTTCTACAAACTTTGTATATCTATCTGGACAGTAGAAACGAAACCCTTTTGACTTTTCAGGGTAGCCAATGAAATGGCAACTTACTGTTTTGGGATCAAGTTTCCCAAGGTTTGGGTTAAATACTTTAGCCTCAGCAGGACTCCCCCACACACGTAAGTGCTTTAGTGAGGGAACTCTTCCTGTCCACAACTCGTACGGTGTTTTGGGCACCAACTTACTAGGCACTCTGTTGAGAATATGAATGGCGGTTTTCAACGCCTCCATCCATAAACTCAATGGGAGTGTGGAGTAGCTCATCATACTTCGCACCATATCCATCAGGGTACGGTTGCGTCTTTCAGCTACTCCATTTTGCTGAGGTTCGCCCGGCATAGAATACTGGGCCACTATTCCATTTTCCTGTAAAAACCTCGCAAAAGGTCCAGGAACTTGTCCATATGGGGTATGTCGACCGTAGTACTCCCCCCCACGATCAGATCGGACTATCTTAATCTTTAAATCGTGTTGGTTTTCAATTTCAGCTTTAAATATCTTGAATTTATCCAAGGCTTCATTTCTTTCTTTGATTGGATAAATATATCTATAACGGGAGTAATCATCTGTGAATGTTATGAACGAGTCATATCCATCCACACTTTTCACAGGAAAAGGACCACAAATATCTGTGTGAATAATTTGTAGAACTCCTGTGCTTCTTTTAGCGTCTTTCTTTATTTTCTTTACATATTTACCTTTAATGCATTCTCTGCATTGTTCTAAGTCTGAGAACTCTAATAGAGGAAGAATTTCATTCTTAACAAGTCTTTCTATTCTCCCCCTTGAAATATGGCCTAAACGACAGTGCCATAATTTCGACGATTCATTATGAGTTCTCTTTCGTTTTCTGTTTACATTCGTAGACGAGGATTCAATCACTTTCTCGCACGCAACGTTCTCATTATCGCATACGACATTCACATCATCACACAATGATAACAAATAAAGCTCATTCTGTAATATGGCAAGACCAACACATTCTTTATTAAACATTATTTCGCACTTGCCATTTCCAAAATTGCAATCATAACCATCTTTGTCCAAATTTGACACACTAATCAAATTCCTCTGTAAAGAGGGTACAAAAAAGGACATCTCTAAGTAAAAGAGTGGAGCCATTAGCTAATTCTAATGAAAGATCGCCAACGGCTTCAACTTCAGCTTCGACTCCATTTGCAACTTTAATGCATCTTTCTTTTCTTTGCGTAGTCCTCATCGAACGGAATCCCTTTCTTAGCCATTATCATCTTTAAGTAGTCAGGACAATCCTTCTTGTAGTGTCCCGTCTTCTTGCAGTGAAGGCACTGGTCTTTGTCTACAGCAAATTTGTTCTGTTGAGGCTGATGTACATGGGTTTTGCCCTTGTTCTTTGAGAAGGGGTTACTGTTGTAATTCTTTTTCTTGTTTTCCCTCACAAAGTTGATAGCACCACCATGTGAGGATTTGATTCTTTCCTCCTCTTGCACGCACATGGCTATGCACTTTTCCATGTCCCATTTTTCGGGCTGCATATTATAGTTGACAACAAAAGTGTCAAACTCTTTTGGCAAAGAAGCAAAAATCAAATGAATAAGGAACTCATCCTTGAGAGCCAAATCCATCGGTTTAAGTTTAGATGCCAAGTTGCTCATTCTAAGAATGTGCTCTCTTATGCCAGACCCACCGCCAGAATACCTCTCTGTTACCAGCTGCTTAATCAGCTGTGTAGCATAAGTCTTTGAAGAGCCAGAGAACTGACTCTTAATTTTATCAAGGTATTCAGTGACAGTGTCACACTCTGCAATTGAGCCCAGAATAGCAGGCTCAATTGTGTTCTTTATCACAGCCATACATTTCTTGTTGGCTGTGGTCCATTTCTTATGATCAAGATCATAAGACATCTGTAAGGGAGCATGATCCCTCTGTCTTTTCTGCCATGCAGTGTCATCCTCATTTTGTTCCCTCACTGGCGCCAAAGGCTCAGTGGGACGTGCTGTAGTGAGGACCCAGTCCACCTCAGCCAAGATAAAAGCTAAATCTAACTTTTTCTTCCACTCTCCATAATTATCACCTTTGAGAGTGGGGATTTCTCTAATACAACTCATTAAGTTGTATCCTCCTGAAAAAATATTTCAAATACAGTGAGAACGTAACATCAAAATCATATGCCTTATCTTCAACGTTGGTCAAAAATACGACATACAATTTAAAAAACAATTCTATCATACATTAAATCTACATCACCGTTGGGCAGAGATAGAAATAATGCATGAAATCAACATTAAAAATTTATAATACTCATATTAACAACGTTGGTCAGAAAATAACAATATCATAAATTTTTGGGAATTTTTTTTATCCATTTTTCCAAAATTAAATTCTCCCGTTGGTTCGAATTTAATAATGAAAAACAATTTGCATTAACTTTTGCAGCGGAAACTGTAAATAATTCAATATTCAGAAGCATCATAACTATACTCTTTTAATCTCTGAAAATTTAACACGTTGGTGCAAAAATTTCCAGAAATTTTGGGTCAAATTTCATTGAAATTCACTCAAAAAAGCTTCTGAAAAACAATAAACATCAAAAATTGGGTTTACTGTTCAAATCGGCATTTCGGCCTGTTCGGCCTGCTCAGCCCACGGCGGCCTGCCCGCGCGCGGCCTCGGCGGCCTGCTCGGCCTGCGCTCTCCCGCGCGCGGTCACGACGCGCCCGCGGCCCACTCGGCCTGCGCCGCCCGGCCTCACGCGCGCGCGCCCGCGCTGACGCCAAACAGCGCCGCGGCCCAGCTAATCTCAGCCGTCCACGCGCGATCCAGCGGCCCGTCCTGCGCATCGCAGCGCCGCCTCGCGCTCCCCGCGTGCCAGGCCGTCGGATTCACATCCGACGGTTCCCGTTCCTTGTGGCCGACCGCGCTGGCGGCCGCAACCTGGGCCTGGGCCGGGATTTCTTTCGCCCGCCTGGGCCGAATCTCGCCCGCGTGCGCTCGGTGCTGATCTCAGCCGTCGGATCGCATCCGACGGCTGCGCGGCGTTCTCGGCGGAACAAAACAGCCGCGGCGGACACCCCCGAAACCCTAACCCCATTCTCCTCTCCCCTCTTCTGCCTCGCACCCGAGAGCGGCGGCGACCTCGTCCAGCCACCGCAGAGGGAGAAGACGGCGCCACCGCGGGCCCTCTCGCCGGTGTGCGCGCTCCTCTGAGAGGGAGCGCGCCGCCGTCGAGCGGCTCCGTGTCGGCGCCCCTTTGCACGCGCGCGGCGTGCTCGGATCTGGTCCCGCGCAGTCGTCGGCGGCCCGCACGTGGAGCGCCGGCGAGCCCACGGCTCGTCCGGTCTCCCGCACGCCAACGACGACGACGGCTCGGCGACGACGGCCAGGTAAGCCCAACCGTTTCTTTTCTAGGGTTAGGGTTCGGGGTAGGGTTAGGGTTCTTCCTTCCCCTCTTTTCTTTCTTTTCTTTTTCCCCATCTCAGATCTACGCCTAGTTGCTCTGATACCAATGTTAGGTCTAGATTTTAGGATCTTCTAGGTTAGATCTAGCGGGGTCTTTTCTCTAGGGTTCGAGTTCTTGAGAGATACACTGAGAGGGATTGGGGTACTAACCGTCGGACGACGTGGAGGAGGAGGAGGCCATCTCAGGTTCGGCGGTGAAGATCTGCGCACGGGCAGCGACGGTCGGGGAAGAGGTGCTGGGCTCCTCTGCGGCGTGTCCCGGGCGGCGGCGTCTCCCTGGCGGCGGTGAACTGCGGCGGTGGCGCTTCCCGTCGGCTCAGCGCCCCCTCAACAGATCGGGTCTTAGGGTTTTTCGGTGGGGTGACGGCGGCGCGGTCAACCTCGTGATGCGTGCCGCCCGGCCCCCACCTCTGTATTTATAGCGCTGGCGACAGGGGCCCACCAGCCAAACGGGCTGGGCGCCCCCGATCAGGGCGCGGTCAAGGGCTGGGCTTTGGCCGTTGGGCCAAAGCCCTGAGATCACTCTAACAATAAGAGGCTTCTCTGACTGGATCAGTAAAATTGTGAGTGGGAAAATTGCAAGGAGGCCTGTTGTGTCCTATGCCTTTTAATCTGGGAGCTGACATGGTAGTTCTGGTGTCTGGCTAAAGAACATAATAGAAATGGAGAGCTAATCCCACTTCTGCTGGAAAGATGCTCGTCCTTACATCAATTGTTGAAATTAGGAATGGCATTTTTTTTGTCTACGGAAGATTATTTGGAATTCGGAGAAAGCAAGAAGTATGAAAACATTGATATGTTTCTTTCAACAGTTCTCAGGGTTTAATATTAATTCTCATGATATGATATTTGTTATATAGGGGAAGCTCAACAAAGGCAAGAGTCATATGAGGATTTGTTCTGCTGTAAAACTGGCAAACTTCCATTCGAGCTCAATAATATTTGCTTGCTCTGTAAGTGGTTGTTTTCTCTTTTTTTTATTCGAACTAAAAAATATATTCGAGGAAGCCTGGGAGAAAAAAAATATATCGATATGAAAAACATTTGTGTGGCACGCACCTTTCAGATTCTTCGCAAACGACTCTAGGTCTCTTTGCTTAGCAGGAGATGAAGTAGCTTCAGTGACTTCTATCAGAGGGTGAAGCCTGGGAGAGCAGCATACTCGATTTTCATTTTTGAAAGGCTTGATAAGAAGGTAATGGGTGCGTAAACCAGTTCCCTTATACTTGTAGGAGATTCGTACTTGTGGTGCACGCTAGGCTGTCAACAACGAGTTATCACATCAGAGCTAGTTTCTACAACGAATGAATAAATCAAATGATGTAGATAATCGTATATATTTGACGCTACACAAACTTAATTGGAGTTAATTGAAACGTTTTGCAACCATAACTAGGGCAAAATGAAACTATTTAAAAAATATGTGGTTTTCTAAAACCAGTGGGCCTGCTCAAATTAAGACTAGACTAAATTATTAGACGAAGACACTTGGCATCACTGGTTAGTCAAGATATTTGTTACGGCCCGAGCTCAAGCTGCGAAGGTTGTAGGAATGAGTGGCTGGTGGACGGGGTGGAACGGGCGCCGGTTAGAAGACGTCGTGCCCAACGTGGATGGCAGTGCGCCCGCAAGCACACACCGCCGCAAGGAAGAAGAAAGACGAAAAGTAAACTCCTTGATTTTCTTTATTCATCCGAAAGCCCATATATGGGTAGACTCCTAACAATCCTTTTCTAACTCCAAAGGCAAGCAATATCTCTAATACTATATCTGCAACTAATTGGATTGGAAAGCAAACATTAAAAACGGAAAGTCCAGCCTCAAACCGATTGGATTCCATCTGTTCCGCCCGAACCCTGTAGCGTGTCCGACACGGGCTGCTGTCCCGCAGCTGTAGCGCCCTCCTGCGCACCCGCAGCCACATCTCCCTCCTGTGCCGCGCCTGATCCCAGCTCCCCTGATACACCCTCCCTTTTGTGTCATCGGAAGTAGTGTTGTCCCACCATAACATCTCTCCCGTCCTTCGAAAATAGCTCATCCTCGAGCTGAAACTCCGAGTAGTTTTGCCGAAATTCCAGAACATCCTCCCAAGTGCGTCGAGTGGTGATGAACCCTGCCATGCAATGAGCACTTGCCATTTGCTATGAGCTAGGCGTCCCTTAAGGGCGCGAGCCAGGGTGGGTAGGACCCACCTGTGCACCATTGGCGGCAAAGGAGGGACAATCTGCGGAGGCTCCCCATGAAACTTCTTAAGAACACCGACATGAAGTACATCATGAATGCAAGTCCCTGGAGGCAAACGAAGACAGTACGCGACAGACCCGATACATTGGGTAATCTGATAGGGGCCATAATAACGCGGACTTAACTTCCCAGTCGGTGCCGACAAGATGGAGGCGACTGAGTGATGAAGAAGGTGAAGCCAAACGTAGTCGTCCACGTCATACTTGACGGCATGATGAAGCTTGTCATATTGGGACTTAGCCATCTATTGAGCTTGCAATAGGTGCTCACGAACCTCTGCCAAGAAAACATCTCATTCTATCATGGGCTTATCGATGGCAGGCAGTCGGGAGTCCCTTTTTCATATGACCACAGACAGGGGAGGTCACGACCATAGACCACTCTGAAAGGCATAGTCTAAAGAGCGGAGTGATATAAAGTACTGTAGCAATACTCTAACCATGGAAGCCAGCGGACCCATTGATTTGGCCGATCCCCGGTAAAGTAGCGCAAATACATTGCAATCACCTTGTTGGCGGCCTCGGACTAGCCATCAGACTGTGGGTGGTACGTAGAGCTCATGTGCAAGCGAACATTAGCCAAGCGGAAAAGCTTCTGCCAAAATAAGCTGCTGCATCCTGGTCGCTGACAATGGAACTAGGTATGCCGTGGAGCCACACAATCTCTGCAAAGAAACTCTGCTAATCGAGGCTATAGTATATGGGTGAGCCAAAGGAATAAAATGTGCAAATTTGGAGAAACGATCAATGACGGTCAAAATGACTGTTTTTCCTCCAACGCGCAGCAAACCCTCAATGAAATCCATAGCCACATCTGTCCAAACCTGAGAAAAGACCTCCAGTGGCTGAAGAAGGCTGGCTGGATAGAGTTGTTCTGTCTTGTTGCACTGACACACAGTGCAATATTTAATGAAAGTCTGTGCTAGCTATCGAGCCCCTGGAGTATGAAAGTCTGCGCGGAAACGTTGTAAAGTCTTTTGAACCCCTTCGTGACTGGCGTGTGCTATCGTTAGCACCGACTGTAGGAGCGGAGACATTGGTGGGAGGTAGATGCAATTATTGAACAGCACCAATCCATCCCTAACCACCCAATGTTCGTCGCGCTGCCCTGATGCAATTTCATCCTGGAGTGCCACCAAACCGAGATCCATCGTGGTTGCCTGATGGAGCTCATCGAATAGCGTCAATGATGGTGCGGACATGGCATTAAGATCAGCTGCTGGACTGTCAGGTGTAGTGGATGGCAATAGCGAAAACTGTTGATCGCCATCGCGCCGAGAGAGAGCGTCCACCACTGTGTTGAGGCGGCCCGGTTTATACTGCATTGTGAAGTCATACCCCACCAATTTACTCGCCCACTAATGTTGTGGAATGGTCGATAAACACTGATCCAATAGAAACTTGAGGCTATAGTGTTCGGTGCAGATGAGGAAGGTGCGTCCCCATAGATATGGACGCCAATGATGGACAACTTGGACGAGCCCGATCAACTCCCACTCGTATGCCGCCAACATGGAGTGTTGTGCTGCTATCATATGACTAAAGAAGGTGAGTGGGCCCCTGCCTTGATGGAATACCACCCCGACCCTTGAGCCGGATGCATCGCACTTGATGATGAAGGGCTTGCCAAAATATGGTAGTTGCAAAACCGGTGTAGACGACAGGGTGGCTTTCAATGCTTTGAAGGCGGTGGTGGCCTCCTCCGTCCAATAGAAGGCCTCTTTGCGAAGAAGACGCATGAGAGGCACAGCAATGGTGCCATAGTCCTTGACAAAGCGACGATAATATCCCGCCAACCCCAAGAAGGCATGGACTGCATGAACGGGCGCGGGTTGCGGCCACTCCTTGATGGCCGTGACCTTCTATTGGTCCATCGCCACTCTTGCCGCTGTGATTACATGCCCCAAGTAAGAGATGGAGGTGGTGCCAAATAAACACTTGGACTACTTGAGGACAAGATGATAACGACGTAGCTCCTAAAATACCATGCGAATGTGACAGATGTGCTCGCCCCAGGAGGAGCTGTAAATCAAAATGTCATAAAAAAAAGACAAGAACAAAACAACAAAGAAAGGAGCTGAGTATGTCATTCATAAGCGCCTAAAACGTGGTCGCTGCGTTGGTCGGACCAAACGGCATGACCAAGAACTCATAGTGTCCCTGATGAGTGTGAAAAGTCATCTTCTGGATATCGTCAGGGTGCATATAGACTTGATGGTAGCTAGAGCGAAGATCAAGTTTGGTGAAGAATCTGGCTCCGTGTAGTTCATCCAATAGTTCCTCCACCACAGGAATGGAAAACTTATCTTTGATGGTCTTGGCATTGAGGGCGTGGTAGTCGATACAAAAACGCCACGAATCATCCTTCTTGCGCACCAAAAGAATAGGCAACGAGAATGCTGACGTGCTGATGCGAATGATGCCTTGTTGAAGCATTTCCTGACATTGGCATTCGAGCTTGTTCTTTTGAAGTTGCGGGTTGTGGTACAGCCGAACCGCCACCATGTCTGTCCCCTGAACCAGGTGAATGAGGTGGTCATAGGGTCGCGCTAGTGGTAATCTACTGGGTAGTGCGAATAAGTCGGTGAACTCTGCCAGAAGTGTCTCCATAACCTCTCCATTGCTGTTCACCATGCTGCGGATGGCCGCCCCAAGTGCAGTGCAGCCGTGGAGGATCACCCAGCGAGATTGGGGCCAGAAGGACATGGATAGGTTGGCGAAATCCCATGTGATTGGCCCTAGGGTTGCAAGCCATTGTATGCCAAGAATGACGTCAAAGCTGGCCAATGGCAATGAGCAAAAATCCAGGGTGAAATCCTCGGGTCTAATCTGTACTGGCAGCAGACGGCAAGACCCTGTGCTGGATAGGTGGTCGCCATTTGCTACGGTGACCCGCAAGCCTTGTTGTGCGGATTGCAATGGCAATCCCAATCAGGCGTGGACGGCTTTATTAACGAAGTTGTGCGTCGATCCTGAGTCCACCAATGCGACGAGGTGCTAATCGCCGATCTTGATGTCCAACTACATGGTGCGGCTTGTGCTAATCCCCATGAGCGCATGCAGCGAAATTTCGGAATCAGCTTCCTCCGACTCCTCTCTAGCAGCCTCAGCTTTGGACATTTCTGGTGTCAACTCAATGCAAAACAGTTGTTTGCAAACATGTTGTGGTGTGTATGGATCTTCGCAATTGTAGCAGAGCCCGAGATGCCATCGCTCCCCTATCTGGGATCTCATCAATTTGCGAATGAATCATTGCGTCGTGGCGCGTGATGTGCCGCCTGCTGCACTGGTCAGGGCACTAGGTGCGCTGCCTGCTGCACTTCAATGCGCCCCCATCCTCCCACGTTTGGCGAGGTGGTCTGGTAGGCCACAGGGGCTGACCTTCCTGGTCGTGCGGCAAAGCTTCCTCGGTCGGCCTATTTAGGCATCAGGGTCAACTGAGCCGCCTCGACGATGACCTGCGCCCGTCGTTCGTATGCACGAGCGAGGCTCATGGAAACCTCCAAGCTATGGGGCACTTCTAGCTCGACATCGATGCGTAGGAGCTCAGACAAGCCTGCCATGAACATGTGAATCTGCTGTCAGAGATCACCGGAGTTACGACATCGCCTACATCCACTGGCGGAGCTAGATGGTGGTCCGGGTGGTCCGCGGACCACCATGCGCTCGGCCCATATAAGGCTCATAGATATAGAAAAATTCGGATCCTCAGCAGCCAAACATCGAATACGTGGGAGCGTCCGCGGCCTTTCGCGAATACGCATTGTGCGACCCTTCGTATTTCTCTGTGCGGCCGGCCTGCGCCCCTTCGTATCCCTTGCTGTGTTGTGCTTCATAGAATACGAATACGATTATACGAACGATAGCGGCGGCGGCGGGCCGGCGGCAGGCCGGCGCCGGACGACGAGTAGCAGCACACGTGAGTCCTCTGCAGGTACATCTCAAAAGTCAAAATCTTCATCCAATTAGCCTGCTCGTTTAGTCATGTTTCCTTTTTTTTCTCCCAATCTCTCCCTAGAGCTAGAGACTAAGCAAATAAGCCCTAACTCGAGCAGAACGCATCAGCTATTGCTGCTGGCCACCAGCCGGTGATCAGCGACAGCGATCCACCATCAGGCATCAGACGTTCACAGGCCGCAAGTCACAACTCACAAGGTACACAAAACCTTATTTTGTTCTGTGTCATTAGATTATATTATTGGAATGCACAGTCGCATTGGACTATTTAATTTTAATTGTAGGATAGGATTTTTTTTCTATGTCAATTGATTATTGGAATGGTAAATTGAAACAATATTTTATTCTCTTGCAGACTTATTGAAATATGAAGAGGAGTGGTGATATTGCCTCTCTTTTTCAAAAATATGCATCAAAGAAAAATATGCTGCTGTTTAATTCTCAAGAATAAGTTGAGAAATAAGATGGGTGATAGCCTTCTGGATGATTGTCTAGTGACTTTTATTGAGCGGGATATTTTCTTACAATTGAGTGAAGAAGAGATCATCAACACCTTCATGGCTATTAGAAGGCGCAGGCCTGACAAGAAGTAGTGACATATTGTTCTTCAACTATTATGGGTATGTAATATTTCAATTCTATGTTAAGAAAGCTATACTCGTCTATTTTATGAGCTCTATATGTCCTTTTTTTTCTTAATTGCGTTTTGTAATTCATATACTTGTGTACCAACATGTTAAATTTATAACGGTTCAAAAAAATTTTAGACAATGGACCACTATAGCTACAAATCCTGGCTACGCCACTGCCTACATCGCCGGTGAACTCAGAATTCTGCAAGCACAAGAAAAAAAAACTCACGCGATCTCAATTGGATGAACTCAGAGACCTGGTGTCGTTTGTGCTGCGACAAAAACAAGCATGCAGCGTTTTCTCTGATTTTATTAACTTATATAGAAGACGATTACAAATTGACAGCCGACATGCACGCAACGTTTGTTTCCAAAACGTCTGGCGAAAAATCAGCTAATCAACCAAAACAGAAGATACAATAATTATTCAACAAATCTCCTCCTAATTCTTGTGCACTCTACTACTTACAGAGAGTTGAAGGCCGATCTTGGCACAGAGCTCCTGGAACTTGCTCTTGCAGAGTGGTTTTGTGAGAACATCTCCAAGTTGCTCATCTGTTATAATGAACTTCACCTCAATCTGCCCATTGTGTACATACTCCCGGATAAGATGAAACCTTGTGTCTATATGTTTACTCCGGTCATGATGTACAGGATTCTTGATCAATGAAATGGTGGACTTGTTGTCCACTCTTAGTACCGGCTTACTCACAGCTGAATCCATGATTTCAGCTAGCAACCGGGCTAGCCAAACAGCTTGACAGGCAGCAGTAGCAGCAGCAATATACTCAGCTTCACAACTTGATAATGCTACAACTTTTTGCTTTGTGGACTGCCAACTGATTGGACTATCTTCAAGAAAGAATATTATTCCAGAAGTGCTTTTTCTGCTGTCCAAATCTCCAGCTAGATCACTGTCACTGAACCCCAGTAATCCTGCCTTCACACCTTTCTTTCTTGGATAGAAGAGACCCCAATCACTTGTCCCAGCTACGTACCTCAAAATCTATTTCACAGCTGTAAGATGCTCTTCATGAGGTTCTTCCATGAATCTACTTACATACCCAACTGAGAAGGCCAAATCAGGTCGGGTATTCACCAAGTATCTCAAACTTCCTACCAAGCTTCTGTACTCAGTAGCATCCACACATGGACTACTGCACTCCTTGCTTAGCTTCAATTTTGGTTGCATAGGCACCTGGTAGGAATTACAATCCAA
This sequence comes from Dendrocalamus latiflorus, assembly GCA_017311315.1. Lineage (NCBI taxonomy): Eukaryota > Viridiplantae > Streptophyta > Magnoliopsida > Poales > Poaceae > Dendrocalamus > Dendrocalamus latiflorus. The sequence goes on along the minus strand of CM029627.1, from coordinate 29,942,322 downwards.
CAATCCAGCTTTCTCAAGGATCTTCCTTGCATAGCTCCCTTGAGACAAAGTAGTCCCCTCTGTATTTTGATGCACCTCTATGCCCAGATAATAAGAAAGTGACCCAAGGTCACTCATCTTGAAAATCTCTGCCATTTGTACCTTGAACTTCTTGATGCTACTGCTGGTGGTTCCTGTGATTACTAAATCATCTACATAAACACCCACCACAAGCCTCTCAGTACCAGTACCTCGGCAATAGATTGCATGTTCAGATGGACTTCTCTTGAATCCCAGAACACCTAGCTTTTCATCCAGCTTTTGATTCCAGGCACGAGGAGCTTGATGCAAACCATACAGAGCTTTATGTACTTTGAATGCCTTATGTTCATGGCCGGGTTGAACAAATCCCGGTGCCTGCTGCACAAACACCTCCTCCTGGAGGTCCCCATTCAAGAACGCCGTCTTGACGTCCATGTGGTGGACCTCCCACCCTTCATGTGCTGCCAGCGCCAGTAGTAGCCGCACCGCCTCCATACAAGCTACTGGGGCAAACACCTCGTCGTAGTCGACGCCTTGGCGCTGCGCGTATCCCTTGACGACGAGCCGAGCCTTGTGTCTCACCACTGCGCCGTGCTCGTCCTTCTTGACTTTGTACACCCATTTGAGTCCAATGGCACGCCGGCCAGGTGGGAGCTTAGTGAGTGTCCATATGCGGTTCTCCTCAATCGCCTGCAGCTCCTCCTTCATTGCCCGACGCCAGCTTGGGTCCCTCTTCGCCTGAGCAAAGGACATAGGCTCCTCCGCACTCACTGCGAAGAGCTGACCATCTCCCAGATCACGCACCGCGTACCCAGGTGGAGTTGCAGGGCCGATGACGTTCTCCAAAGTCCGAAAATGCAGCGGTGCCTCGTCGTCGTGGTCGGCGTCCAGCTGGTCCCCCAGCTCCGTCGGTGGTGAGGCGAACTAGATCCCCGGCGTCGTAACACCCCCTGTCATGGGTGTGGTCGGGGGAGACGCAGGGAGTACCACCGGAGTAGTCGTTGGTGAAGTAGGAGAGACAGTGTCCGGTTTCATCAAAGATCACATCTCGCGTTATGTGAACACGCTTTCGACAGGATCATATGCACGGTAAGCCTTGGAGCCCAGCTCATAGCCAACGAAGATCATCTTCCGCCCACGGTCATCCAGCTTCTTCAGATGAGGGGTAGTGTTCTTGACGTAAACAAGGCAGCCGAACGTCCGCAGATGATGAACAGCCGGCTTTTTCCCGTACCACACCTCAAACGGTGTCACGCCATCCACGCTTTTCGTCGGTGTCCGGTTCAGCAGGTACACGGCGGTGCTCACCGCCTCGCCCCAGAACCAGCCTGGTAGCCCCTTCGCCTTGAGCAAGCTGCGGGCGGTTCCGACCACCATCTCGTTCCGGCGCTCGACGACTCCGTTCTGCTGCGGGGAATACGGAGCCGTCAACTGTCGCTGAACTCAGCCGCGCAGTACTCCATGAACTCCTTAGCGGTGAACTCCCCTCCTCGATCCGTGCGGAGCGCCCTCAGCTTGCATCCAGACTCAGCCTCCGCACACGCCTGGAAGGTTTTGATGGCCTCCACCGCACGATCCTTAGATGGCAGCATGGTCACCCACATGTAGTGGCTTCGGTCGCCATCTAGCAGCAAGAAGTAGACGTTCCTGCTCGGTGTCGCCGGCGCCACTGGTCTGCAGAGATCCCCATGGACCAGTTCAAGCGCACGCTCCGCACGCCACTGTGATTGGTCTGGGAAGGGAGTCCTCTTCTGTTTGCCAGCGAGGCATGCCTCGCACAGCTGGTCCACCGGCTCGATCGCAGGCAGGCCACGGACCATCTCCTCCCTTGCCATCTTGCAGAGTGCCGCCATGTTGATGTGGTTGAGCCTAGCGTGCCATCGCCAGGTGCTCTCCTCGCCACGCGCAGCCAGGCATACCGGCCGTGCGAGGTTGACATCGAGCACGTACAACCGGTTCGCCGTGCGTGCAACTTTGGCCAGTAGCTGTCCACCTGGTTCACGGATTCGCATCACCCCGGAGCTGATGTTGATGTTGTACCCGACCTCGTCGAGCTGCCCAACGCTCACTATGTTTGCCGTGAGCTGAGGGATGAAGTAGACACCTGCAAAGGAGCGGTGGTCGCCATTCTTGAGCTTGAACAGCACCATCCGACAGCCCTCGATTCGCGCCACTCCGTCGTCGCTGAAACGCACCGTCCCACACACCGCCGTGTCCAGATCCGCGAACGCCGCCTGGGACCCTGACATGTGGTTCGTGGCCCCGGTGTCGAGGATCCACGACTTGGCGCTCCGCGCTTCCTCCGCATCGAGGTGGACGAAGACCTCCTCCTCCCGCAGCTGCAGTGGAGCGTCGGATCTCGCCCCATCCTCCGATCTCGCCTCATCCAGGCGAAGCGCCCGTGCTTGCTCCCGCGATGATGCGTTAGGATGCGTGCTCGGAGCCGCCCCAAGCAGTGATGGTGGGTGCAACGCCCGTGGGGATGACGGCGGCGGCTGCATGGTAGATCTCGCCCGCGGTGGAGGCGAGATGGGGCGTTCCTGGGATGGTGGCGGTGGCGGCGTGGAGGAGCTCGGCTGCTGCAGAGGTGAGGTGAGCCGAATGAGTGGCGTGTACCTCAGCAGCATCAACGCCTCCTCCTCCTCGTGCACAACGTGGGCCTGCTCTTTTTTGGGTTTGGAGCGACAGTCGCGGGCCCAATGGCCTGTTTTACCACACCTCCAGCACTCATCTCTGTTGGGCTTGCCGGAGTTGAACATCGGCCCGGAAGTCCCAGATGACCCACCGTCGCTCCGACGTCCTTGGCCACGCCCACGCCGGTTCCCACGACGCGCAGAACTCCCGCTCGCGCCGCCGCTGTTCTGGTGCTCCGCCTTATGCCGCTTCCACCGCGCGTCCCATTCTTCCTCCGTCAGGTACAACTTGCCGTCGTGTTGTATCGTCACCGGCGGCTCGAACGATTCCTCGGCAGCTTTCAGTCGCCCTGTCAAGTCGGCGACGGTGAGCGTGGAGGTGTCGAGAAGAGTCCGGATCGCCAGCACGATCTGCTTGAATCGCGACGGCACGCTGCGGAGCATCTTCTCCACCACCTTGCTCTCCTCCACAACCTCGCCAAGCGTCGCCAGAGTGGCCACCATGCCGCTCAGTCGAAGCGCATAGTCTTCAACAGTTTCGCCGTCCTTGAACGTCACCAGGTCGAACTCCCGCCGCAGTTGCTGGGCAGAGTTCTTCTTCACACGGTCGTCGCCGACGCGCATGGTGGCGATGGTATCCCACGCTTCCTTTGACATTTCTTTGTCGGCGATTGCAATCGCCATCTCCAGTGGGACGGCGCTGCATAAAGCGTCGAGCGCCATCATGTCCTCCTGGGGATCGACGTCGCCCTTGTCGATGGCTCTCCAGAGTCCTCGAGCCTTGAGCTTTACTTTCATGAGGCGCGCCCAATCGGAGTAGTTTGTCTTGGTGAGAGCGGGGTAGCTAGTCCCGCTGGCCACCTCACGAACTACCCGCTGGATCACGGCGCCGTCCCTGGTACCGCTCGTCCCATCGCCTTTCTCGCCGTCCTTTGGTGGCGGCGTCGTCGGCCCCGTCATCAGTGCGAAACGATCGCGCGGTTACGATTCCAACGGCAGTGCTTCGCCGCGATCGAGCCCCAGCCCGCAACGTCGCTCTGATACCACTTGTCAGAGATCACCGGAGTTACGACGTCGCCTACGTCGCCGGTGAACTCAGAATTCTGCAAGCACAAGAAAAAAAACTCACGCGATCTCAATTGGATGAACTCAGAGACCCGGTGTCGTTTGTGCTGCGATAAAAACAAGCAAGCAACGTTTTCTCTGATTTTATTAACTTATATAGAAGACGATTACAAATTGACAGCCGACATGCACGCAACGTTTGTTTCCAAAACGTCTGGCGAAAAATCAGCTAATCAACCAAAACAGAAGATACAAGAATTATTCAACATCTGCTGCTCTTGAGTCAAATTCGCCTGGGTCAACAGGGCCAAGAATTGGGACTGATATTTGGCCACTGTTCCCATCTGACGGAGATGCATGAGTTCTCCCAAGGGGTTGTGGCGCAGAGGGGGCCTGAAGCGCATGTGCACCATCAACGAGAAACGACACCAACTAGGTGTCCCCTCAATGCGCTCGACATGGTAGCACCATTGTTGCGCGGTGCCGTGCACAGGGGCGGAGCTCTCAATATGGCAAGGTATGGCGCTCGCCATACCTTAAATTCTCAGAAATGTTTAGCCCCAAATCACTCTGTACCATGAGCACATCAAAGAAAATGGAGTTTCGCTGGAAAAAAACTCACCGTCGGATGCCGGAGGAAGAAGAACAGAAGCGCAACTTACACGAACCATTACCTGGCCTTATGGGCTGCTACTTTATGTGGTCCTATGGGCCCTTTGGCCTTTTTGTTGGCACATCCAGATAGCTAGCTGAAGCTAGCTGGACTAGGAGCCATCCAGATGAGTATACGGTCGTATACGAGACTCGACGTTTCGACTTCACGGAATCGTCGTTTCGTGTCCCCGCCCTGCGGCGCCGGCGTCTCAGCTGTCTGTCCGTCTGGCCGTCTCTCACGGCGCCGCGGCCGCCCGTTCACCGCGAGTGCCGAGCGCGAGTCCTGGCGTCGACGCGAGTCATGCGACGACGCGTCGTCGTCGAGTTGGTGACGCGGCAGCGTCTCCGTGAAGGCCTGAAACAAATTAACAAAACGATCTCCGACTGATCAAGACCTGATCAGATCAGGACATCAGTCATCAGGTATGGCCAAAGTTAATCAGTTTTTATTAGTCATGTGATATTTGGATTATTAATTAATTAATTACTTAGTTTGTTTGATTAATTTATGATGAAGCGCAGTGGCCATAAATTATTTAAGGATCAAGGATGTATCCAAAAGGAAAAAGATAAGGGCAATGCCAAAAGGCCCAAAACAAGAGGTACATGATATGTTATATGTGTATAAACCAATTTAATCAGAAATCTTTGCTACCTATATTATCGATTTTACCATACCTTAAATTTTTTCCGTCCTCCGCCACTGGCCGTGCATATGGTATTATGCTAACCATACTTTTTCCTCCTCAAGCGTGCACTATTCCTGAAAAAATTGCTCGCAGTGATTTAGCCACCGCAATGGGTCTTCTTCTCCATTGAATACTGGGAAGTCCAATTGGTGATAATTAATGCAGGGGCGTGACGTCGGGCAGTAGGTTTGGACGCGTGGCCAGACGAGGCGCCGGCTCCTTGCAGCTATTGCTCGCTCCTTCCAGGGATGTCAGCCGTGCATCATGGCAATCAAGCCGGCTAGACAATGTCGCCAACTGCGCGATGATCTGGTCTAGCTTCTGGTCAGTCGAACTGACCTCGTCACCGCCACCAGTCATGATGTCGAGGGCAGCGGGTGGCTCTGATACTAAATTGATACAGCTCGAGCTCAAGTTGCGAAGGTTGTAGGAATGAGTGGCTGGAGGATGAGGGTGGAACGGGCGCCGGTGAGAAGACACCATGCCCAATGTGGATGGTAGTGCGCCCGCAAGCACACCGCAGCAAGGAAGAAGAAAGACGAAAAGTAAACTCCTTGCTTTTCTTTATTCATCCGAAAGCTCATATATGGGTAGACTCCTAAGAGCAACTCCAAGAGAAGAGCTAAATCATTTTCTAAAGGTAAATTTGGCTATTATTGGAGCAAAAACGTCTCCAATAGACTCTGTAAATGACTCTCCAAATTTAGTAGCTCTCCATCCCTCCTCCTTCGCTCTCTATTTTTGGATAGCCTACCTCGCTCACCATCCAGCCTCTTGGCGCGGTCGGCGTTTTCTTCCCGCACGCTGCGCCCCATTCCCGCGCGTACGCGACCCACCACGCTCCCTCTAGTTTAGATAGCCTGTTGGAGTAGTCTTGATTTTTTTGGGTGAGATTCATTTTAGAGAATAGCTAAATCACTAAATTTAGATACTTCTTTTGACTAATCTCTTGGAGTTGCTCCTTTTCTAACTCAAAAGGCAAGCAATATCTCTAATACTATATCCGCTACTAATTGGATCGGAAAGCAAACATTAAAAACGGAAAGTCCTCCGCTACTAATTGGATTGGAAAGCAAACATTAAAAACGGAAAGTCCAGCCTCAAACCGATTGGATTCCAACCGTTCCGCCTGGACCCTGTAGCGCCCTCCTGCGCACCCGCACCCGCAACTCCCTCCTGCGCCGCCGCGCCTGATCCCAGCTCCTCTGATGCGCCCTCCCTTTTGTAGGAGAATTGAGTCAAGATGCAGCAGTTAATTTGAACACAGTTGCAGTATGCCATCTCTTCTTAATTGATTGTATATGATGATTGGACTTTGTAACAAAAGACTATACGTATGAGCCAATTGTTCATAAACTTACTAACAAGTGGATATCTGGAATTTTGTGCAGAATATCAGGCTCACCTGTTTGTGAGTGTTGCAAACAAGAAACTTTAGTGATACACATACAGCTCTGTTGTAGGACTAATTCATTTACTAGAAGGCGATTGGAACTAAATCCCTAGAGTGACTTTGTCTACCATTAGGGAAATTGGGTGATTCGCAGACAAACAATTCTTACTTCAGGTTTATAAGTCAGTCAATAGCTGCCCCCATCCTAGGCCCGTTGGAATTTCCTGGCAGCAATAGGCTTTGTTGACATATGCCCTGTTTTGAAGGCCAAAATCTCTTCTCCGGTCAAGAAACAATCACAGATTACATGAGTGCTAGTTTCTTCAATGAAGCAACAAATCAAATGATGTAAATGATCGCTATATATTTGACGCTAAGCAAACTCAATTGGAGTTAATTCAAACGTTTTGCAAACATAACTATGGCAAAGCGAAACTATTTAAAAAATGTTTTTTCTAAAACCAATGTGCGTCCTCGAATTAAGACAAGACTAAATTACTAGACAAAGACACTTGCATCGCTGGTTAGTCAAGATATTGTAGGAGAATGAGTCAAGATGCAGCAATTAATTTCAACAGAGCTGCAGTATGCCATCTCTTATTTGATATTATATGACATTTGGAATTTGTAACAAAAGATTACACGTACGAACCAAATCGTTCATAAACTTCGATAATACTCATTGACAAGTGGATATCTAGAATTTTGTGCGGAATATCAAGCTCACCTGTTTATGAGTGTTGCACACAAGAAACTTCGGTGGTACACATACAGCTCTGTTATTGGACTAATCCATTCGCTGAAGGCGATTGGAACTAAATCCTGGAGTGACTTTGTCTACCGATAGGGAAACAGGGTGATTCGTAGACAAGCAATTCTTCAGGATTTCAAGTCAGTCAATAGCTGCCCCCATCATGGGTCCCTGGGAATTTCCAGGCAGCTACTTGCAAACAAAACTTGGGCAAAGTGAAACAATTTAAAAACAAATATGTGGTTTTCTAAAACCAGTGTGCCTCCTCAAATTAAGACATGACTAAATTACTAGACGAAGACACTTGTCATGACTGGATAGTCAAGATATACTTATTGTAGGAGAATGAGTCAAGATGTAGCAGTTAATTTGAACACAGTTGCAGCAAATGAGTCAAGATGTAGCTGTTAATTTGAACACAGTTGCAGTAAATGAGTCAAGATGTACCTGTTAATTTGAACATAGTTGCAGTATACCATCTCTCCTTAATTGACAGTATATGACATTTGGAATTTGTAACAAACGATTATACGTACGAGCCAAATTGTTCATAAACTTTGATAATACTCACTGACAAGTGGATATCTAAAATTTTGTGCAAAATATCAGGCTCACCTGTTTGTAAGTGTTGGCACACAAGAAACTTCCGTGGTACATACACAGTTCTACTATTGGACTAATTCATTCTACTAGGAGGCGATTGGAGCTAAATCCTAAAGTGACTTGGTCTACCGATAGAGAAACACGGACGGCTTCCTTCGATCCACCTTATAATCATGATCCGGACGCCGTTTAGGCAAGGAGATATGTGTCAGTGTCACATATACATTATTTAGATCGAGACGGCTGCAAGGAGTGTCCACGTATTTTTCTACGAGTCAAAATCACATCTGTACATCTAGCCAGGGGCCATGACTTGACTATAGACAGGGCGTTGTATTCTTCTGCTTTAATAGAAAGACACATAGCTATCCTATGTAATCTGAAAAGACATTTTGGCTTTTTTTCACTGTTTCATATTATAGCTAGCTTATTTTTTACTATAACTGATGATAGTTTTTTGACACAATTAAATTTTTAAAAAAACAGGTTAGTCCATCACAAACAATACAAAAGAATACGAAAAAAGCAAAAAAAATAAAAAAACCAGAAAAAGACAAAATTAAAATACTAGAAGCCAAAAGTTGAAACTCGAACGAGCGAGGTTCAGAGTGCTTAATTATTTCTTGCAAGCAAATGTATAGGAAAATACATTTACTCACGAACTAGGTTAAAAAGGAGCTTCTGCGTTCACTCAGGAGACTAGAAAATTCCTATATTAATTAGGGAAAAAAGATAAAGGTCAATACCGTTTATTTCGATTGGTCCAGGTTATATTGGTAGTTCGGTACTTTGGACTATGGAAATAACAAAATGCAAGTCTTTAAAGGGGTGATGAAGAACATCTTGCAACTAGGGCCGTAAAAAAAGCTCGAGGCTCGCGAGCTGCTCAAGTTCTGCTCGCTCTAGGCTCGATTCGAGCATGGCTTGAGCTCTAAACGAGTCGAGTTCGAGTTTGATCCCGTGCTTCTGAGTTTCAATGAGCCAAGCTTGAATAGCTCGCGAGTCTCGAGATTTTCTTACAACTTTAGATTCGTACTAACTTTTACCAAATTTACTCGAGCCAAGCTCAAGCTCGAGTTTTTCTATTATTGAAAATTAATGTATGTTAAATTATTTTTTACTGTTATCAAGTTAAAAATTAGTACATATTAAATTATTTTAACTATTATCAAGTTTATTCCAGCCGAACTACAGGCTCAGATCCTAACTCAAACTCGCTCGAGCTTGGCTCGAGTTTCTATCAAGCTCGAGCTTAGGAGGCTAGGCTCGCTTGAGCTTGGCTCATTTATAGCCCTACTTGCAACTGGTCACAGTAGTCAAGGAGTGCCACCAATGGCGAATGGCGGGAGCAGTGTGCATTGATGTTTGTTTCCTTGAGTAGTCCTTAAGGGTTGTGGTAGAAATTGTCGTCATTACAAAACCAGACAATAAATTAAGAGGCACCCTTGGTCAGATGCGAAGACAACCGAGGGTATGAAGAGATCCAAGAAAAAGCACACAACCACCAATTGTATTCAATATGAGTGTAGGGTTACAAAAATGGCCTTAGGGTTTAACTTACTCCTAGGGGTATCTACATGTTTGCCCCACATGGGCCCCGCCACGTCCGGGACTCTAAGGTTGGTTCATGGCTAGCTACTCTGGACACCTTTGGGGACGTTCTTCCGTACCTCACTCAGGGTCGGTCCCGGACACCCTTGGGGCTAGTCTTGTGCACCTCGTCGGGGTCGACCCTGGATGCCCCTAGGGCCGGTATTGCGCACCTCACGGGGCGTCAGCTCCGGATGGCCCTAGGGCCAGTCTTCGCACCTCTCCCGGACTCAACCCCAACCCTTCCGGGGCCGGATGCTTTAATTAAGAAAGGGAAACCACCCTCAGCTTTGTTCTTCTCTGCAATGTGCACAAAGCAGAAGAAGCTCTTGCTGTAGTGGAGAGACGCATTGATAACATTACCGATCAAGCAGAAGCGGGTGATTATGAGGAAGCTTATCATGGCATCCTCTTTGAGATTATGGACCATGCTAATAATTTGCCCAGGCTAGAGGAGGAAGTGGAAAGGGCAAGGACATTTTTTACGGCATTCGAGAACTCAGTGGTTGATCCTTCGACTCCAAAAGTCAAAGAAGAAGCATATGAAGCCTAGAAGACTGAGATCTGGGAATCTCTTTTTTTGGGACTTTTGTAATAAATTTTCCTTGAATTTGTCTCTCATCTTAATAGCTTCTGTAGTTCACACAACAAAGGACAAAATACAGACGGTTATAAATAAAAACCATCTGTGATAGTTTCATAGATAGTTCTAATTAAAAACCGTTTGTGATAATGCGTATATCACGGATAGCTTTCAAACCTAACCGTTTCAGAGATGGTTTTAGCCATGAACCATCTGTAATAATCAAAGCACAGATGACTTCATATGAACCGTCTGTGGTGAGGCGTCTAGTATAGCTTGTTTTATAGTAGTGTGGCATAGTATCATTTTTTTGAAATTTGGTTAGAAGCTGTAGTATGCACTCGAGAAAGAAGGTAGGCACCTGGGTTTGAACACATGGCTCCTTTATGTCCTCAACCGCAGTTGTCCATTTTGTTTTGAGATTTGTGCACTCCCCCTCTCTCTTCCTCTCTCTCGGCTTTGGCCGACTTCCGACGGTGGTGTGGCTTCCGATGGTGGCAGTGTGGGAGACTAGGAGCCGAGAGAGAGGGGAGAGATAGTGGAAGAGAGAAGGGAGAGAGGGGGAGATGCATGAATCTCGAAGTAAAATAGACAACCAAGATAGTGCATGCAACCACAATCACTGGTATGCATGCATGCACTATCTCTATCTATTTTGCTCTGAAATTTATGCACAACCATAATCAGTTAATCACTTGTGGGAGGAAGCTGGTCTATGACTAGATAGCTAGGCGTGCGGGTGTGCAACTAGCTTTGTGAATCCTTATGTGCCTTCAATGGTAAAACGTGTGCCTATACTTTGTGAATCTTTATGTGCCTCCGATGAATTTCAAATGTGTGTAAGGGATGCGCGCGCATATGTACATGTACATGAGTGGGTGAGTCTGGTGTGTGTTAAGTGTGTGCCATCTGTGTTGTGCTATATAACAAAATCACCTGTGGGAATGCTTTTGTTTGAGGTAGTGAGAATGCATTTCCGCACAAACCGCCCTAGAGATCAATCTGGCCGTCAAGCAAGTGCATCTGTAATGGTCCAACACGCTGCCGTTGTTGTCTTCATCCTATTTTCGATAGGACCGGTTACAAGTTCAACCTAATTTTAACCGTCAAACACTACTACAGAAAAGGTCATCATAGACGGTTCGAAAACGTCATCACAGACGGTTTTGTGAACCGTCTGTATTTATGGGTCAGTGATAATCGAAGGTCATCACAGATGGTTTTTGAACCGTTTGTGATTATCAGCTATCACAGACGGTTTTTGAGTAAAACCCGTCTGTGATAGCTAATAATCACAGACGGTTTTGAGTTAAAAACCGTATGTGATAGCTGATAATCACAGACGGTTTTTGAGTAAAAACCGTCTGTGATACTTATCATCACAGACGGTTTTTAACTAAAAAACCGTCTGTGATACTGATCATCACAGACGGTTTTTACTCAAAAACCGTCTGTGATATTCCCTTCAACCCCTAAATATATTTCTGTTTATTGGCTAGCCTCAGGAAATGCTAGCCATGCCCTCTGAAACAAGCAGATAATCACAGACATAAAACATATACAATTCACACATCTCATTTCATTTCAGATACATTTCACATCTCAATTCATTTCACAGACATAAAACATCCAATTGACAACGCACTTCATTTCACAAACATAAAGCATCCATTTCGTAAATCAATTCATTGAATTGAAATAAAATATCCATTAACAAATACACAATTGTAAAAGATCTACACTGCATTTGCACTTAGAATTACAATAAAAAATCATTCTGGGCAGTGGAACTCTCCATCTGATCTTACGACTTTAGTCCACAAAAACCAAATGAACTCTCCTCGAATTTTTGCAAAATCCGGTTGTTTCAATGCAGATGTAGAGATGGGCGCAGCCTGTCGATAGGAATATCAACGCGCGCACATATAAAACTTGACATGTATGAAATAAATGTGGAAAGATTGACAAACCTTAGGAGTGGTGATCTTGGTGGAATCGAGGAGTAGTCTCATATGGTGGCACACGTAGTATCCACACGTGTTGCCCGGCTGCTGCTGGTGGCACTGCAAAAAATAGAATGTGTTAAATCAAGTGGCATTACTACTAAGTGTTGTATATGATTAATTAATGTGTAGCTAGCGAATACCCAAAAATTGCGATCATGTTTCAAGGGCTTGGCCCCTGTCGTCGAGCCACGTGTTTGTTGAACGTATGTGGCGAACGACCTTCGTTATTCAAAAAAGTTAGATTAGTCATTCGGAAGGAAAGAAAGAGTACAATGTACAATGTACGTACCTATCGAGTATTTTGGCGATAACTGTGTACTTGGATTTGTTTTTACTTAGAAAATCAAGGTATATAGCCTTGTTCCATTTTGGTATAATTACAATTAAAATCCAATGGAAGTGCTCATTGTATGGCATAAGAACAAATTCCTTATCTTGGTGAGCCAGCAGTGCTTTTGTAATATAGTTCTCGACGAAGGATGCATCCTCGTTGATGGTATCAATGGCGACCAAGCGTGGGTCCAGGAAACCAATTGGTGATTTCGATGATCTAGCTTCGGTCAGCATGAATCTATATATATACACAGAAAAGCAACAAATTGTGACATATATCGGTATTACGTGAACAGAAACTGTGATTGTACATACTTACAGCGTCCAGCATCGAACGAGTGAGGCGTCGAGAGCGTTGAGCGTGAAAAGTTCAAATATATCGTCAAAGGTCACCGGGAAGACACATTCGTGAGCTTCGTGCACGAAATGTTCCGGCTTGAATTTGACAGTGATACCTGAGCGCCGTTCTGCCTCTGGCCTATTGGACTGTTCCATATACCAAGCGTGGAATCTTTGGCAACCAAGTCCTAGTTTTAAGAGGTGCTCTTCCGGGAATATCATCGGCTCGCCTAGCACGAATTTGCGGGCCAATGGCAGGTACAGGATATCGTCATCATCCTTCGTCTTTGATTTGCCCTGGCCACTGCCTTGATTGTCGGTCGACTTTATGGTAGTCGACTGTAATGGTACAGACGGTGCAAGTTGCTTTGGCGAGAATAGCACCCGTCGAGATAGCACCGGTGTAGGTAGCTCTGCTTCACACTGCACATGTGGAGATAGCACCAGCGCATTTAGCTCTGGTTCGCGCTGCACTTGTGGAGATATCACCAGCGCATTTAGCTCTGGTTCGCGCTGCACTTGTGGAGATAGTACCAACGCATTTAGCTCTGGTTCGCGCTGCACTTGTGGAGATAGCACCAGCGCATTTAGCTCTGGTCCGGCCACCGGTGAAGAAGCCTCCAGAGAGATGTCGCATTTGGGCCACTGTATGAATGTTCCAATGGCCTGCCCTAGAGTCACGATCTCGTCGTTGGGGGGCTTCGGTAGCGGGACGACCTCAAAATTGACATGCACACCATCCACATTAACTTTTGCAAAGCCTGGCGCTAAAGCTTGACCGTGCAGCATGACCCCGATACCAGATGGATATGCCTGGCCCCAAGCAGCGTGCAAGGAAACAGAAGCATATCTCACTTGGAGCCTGCACCTCGTAGGCTCCTTCATAACGATACAGAATTAGCTAGTCGAATAGGCCTATCAATGGAGCAAGCATTCGAGAGATAATAATTATTAGCAGGATGTCGTCCATAGAAAATCTGGCATCGGTTTGTGTCGGATTGGACGCGCAACTACTCGGACGGTTGTGCGGGCTAGCTAGCATAGGAGCGGTGGCGGCGGCCTGCTGACTTTCTGTCTATTTTCGCACCTCATCTCTAACTACATGAGCCAGCTCACCCATTAGCTCCTCTCTAATAGATGCCTTGATCTCTTCTCGTAGCCGTGCGTCACGCTCGGCTTTGTTTCTCCTCCTGCGCCGATACATGTCGGAGTCATCATGGAAACCATGTTTCCAAGGAACGTAAAGGCCAAGGCCTCTCGTACGGCCCGGGTGCTCCTTGTTTCCCAGGGCCGCGGAGAGCATACCATTCTCCCTTGTTCTCTGGAATGATCCCAGGGTAGTTTCAAAACTCAGCTCTTCCTGCAAGAGCACGACATGTCATTTCACTTTGTACGAAGTTGTGGAGTAATTACAAGCTACGTAGTTCGATCGATATCTTACCAGGCGCTCGGACACTTGCTGGTCTGCAGGGTTTCGAAAGGAGACGTCCCCCGATGTCGTTGTGGATGACCTTGCTCTAATCCAATTTCGAGCGCGGTCATCGCGGATATTGCTAAATGGCGGGGCGATGTCCTGCAGGGCTGCCAGTTCATCCTCCTTCGTCCACTGCGGGATTTGACCCGCATACCCAGCTGTGCCAAGTCTGTGGGGGTGTGTGTTTTTTGCCTGGAGGGCCTTGTGCGCCTCACTTGTACTTTTGAATTCTTCGGTCATCTTCAAAGCCTTGAACTCTTCCCATTGTGATTCCAGGAATGGGTATTTATGAAAGGGTGTTTCGTCTTTCTCCACGTAGTCCTTGACAAGCTTGCTCTTGAAGTTCTTCCATGCTTTGCACGCCCCTAGCAAGGCTTGTCGTTGCACGGCGTCTTGGTGTTCTTCTGGGATCTCGAACGATGCCAAAATTGCTGTCCATAGCTCTCTTTTCTGAGTCGCAGGCACGTCCTTCCACGAATTGAATGTGATCTCAATTCGTTCTCGTGCAACGATTCCAATCATGCTCTTCCATGCGCTTGCTGCTTTGCGAGGAAGGAGAGGGACCCCAGATACATCGACATGTGTGATGGTAAATCGGCCCTCAGGCTTCTTCGATAGCCCTCTTCCTTGGCGTCTTGATTTTGAAGCGGACGCCTCCGGCGATGGTGTTGAAGAATGCGCGGATGACATTTTGCTCAATTTGTGGGTCTATTAGAATAAGATAAGAAAGTGCCATACCATAAGATAAGAAAGTGCAATATCTATCTATTTCGCTCAATATAGGCGATTACAATACATATATGTGTGTATATACATACATACATATACATATATATACCTACATATATACATATATAGAATCAATATCTATCTATTATTACTACAAGGTCTCTAAACAAAGTTCTATGAAGCAAATGACACAAACTAGTGTACCCGGTTCATTGAACAGGGAACACTAGACCGTGTCACTTGCTTCATGCCCCTTGAAGGTCTATGTGGCATATACTATTACTACAAGGTCTCTAAACAAAAGTTCTATGAAGCAAATGACACAAACTAGTGTATCAGGTTCATTGAACAAGATACACTAGAATGTGTTACTTGCTTCATGCCCTTTGAAGGTCTATGTGACATATACTATTACTACAAGGTCTCTAAACAAAGTTCTATGAAGCAAATGACACAAACTAGTGTATCAGGTTCATTGAACAAGATACACTAGAATGTGTTACTTGCTTCATGCCCTTTGAAGGTCTATGTGGCATATATATGAAGCAATAAGCATCAATAATAGAATCAATAACAGTCTAAACATGAATATGTATGACAATGTAAAAGGCATGTATCAATTAAGACTAGCAACAAGCTCAAGTTTTAATTGATTAATTTGTGCTCTCAAATTGTAGGGTTGCACAAGATTAATCTTGGGCGTCCCGCTACTAAATCATATACTCTTCCTTGATTGGTTATGTCAAATAATGAATTCAGTCTTTTGAGCTCTAGATACAAACTCTACAATCTCAAGATCAAGATATATTCAGCATGCATATATTCAGACAGCAGTATTCATACAGATCAAGACCATACAAGTTATCTTTACCCAATAATTCAGTCTTTTAACTTGTCAAGATTAAATCCTAACAGATCAATTTAATATCTTTGCCCAATAATTCAGTCTATAACCTGAAAACTGCATGAACCGACAGCTATTAGAGCTCAAAGACCGAATGAACCAATCTCAGTATATGAATTTATCATCATCGAGCACCTGTAAATCCCACAAGCAATCTCAGTATATGAATTTATCATCCTCGAGCAACTGTAAATCCCACAGGCAATCTCAGTATATGGAAGATTAATAAACTTGCACAGGGGAGGTGGCCGGCGAGGGCTCGGGGGAGGCGGACGCGCTCGGGGGAGGTGGCGACGAGCTCGGGGGAGGCGGCGACGCGCTCGGGGAGGCGACGGCCTCGGGGAGGCGGCGACGCAGTCGGGGGAGGCGACGGGCTCGAGGAGGCGGTGACGCGCTCGGGGAGGCGGCGACGCGCTCAAGGAGGCGACGGCCTCGGGGAGGCGGCGACGCGGTCGGGGGAGGCGACGGGCTCGAGGAGGCGGTGACGCGCTCAGGGAGGCGGCGACGCGCTCGGGGAGGCGACGGAGGAGCGAGGAAGCGGCGAGATTTAGTAAGTGCAGGATACGCGAAAAACCCTAGACAGGGGGTATACGTAGGAGGTTTATTACAGATAGTTCTAAAGTAAGAACCGTCTGTGATATTAATATCACAGACGGTTCTACATTTAGAACCGTCTGTGATAGTCAAACTACCACAAACGGTTCTAAATGTAGAACCGTCTGTGATATGGATATCACAGACGGTTCTTACGTTAGAACCATCTGTGATAAGCCTCCTCGGACTGTAGTATTTAAGACAACACCAATCAGCTGCTGCGCATTCATACACACAACACAAATTAACCAGCTGCATTCATATACAACACCAACCAGCATAAATGCAAATTCACATATACACAATGTATTTCTTCACACATTTTCACATATACATAAATGTAAATTCACAAATACATCACACACATGCATTGTTGTATACATAAATGTAAATTCACAAATACATCACACACATGCATATTGTTATATACATAAATGTAAATTCAGATATACATCACACACATGCATATTGTTATATATATATATATATATATATATATATATATATATATGTCGTACATTCTCATTCTACTTGCTTATTTCCCTTATAAATTAGCCCTTCATGATGATCAATGCGTACATAACTAGTTTCGTCACATTGTTCGACGTCGTTGACCCTTATGCCTTTTCCAAAAGGAGGTAACTCGTCAAATTGATTGTATTCTTCCTCGTCCACAACATTCTCTACTCCAACAATTCTCCTTTTTCCATGAAGAACTACATGGCGTTTCTTATTTGCCAGGTCGGTTACATAGAAAACTTGAACAACTTGGTTGGCGAGTACGAATGGTTCGTCTTTGTACCCGACACGTTGGAGGTCCACGGTAGTGACACCGTACTTGTCAACCTTCACCTGTGGGAGATGCACCCAACGGCAGCGAAATAAGGGGATCTTGAAAAGCACGTAGTTGAGCTCCCAAATCTCTTCTACGAACCCATAGTATGAGTTTCTCGACCCATCAGTACTGTACGCATCTATGCGGACACCGCTATTCTGGTTAGTGCTCTTTACATCCTGAGACTACGTATAGAATGTGTACCCATTTATGTCATATCCTTGCCATGTCACAACTATAAATGTTGGCCCTTTTTCCAACCATGTCAGCATCTCACTTGGCGAGCTCCTAGCGATTTGCTCCTTCAACCATTGGATGAACCGACTGTTGTGTTGCCTCATGATCCAAACATCCGGCCGCTCCGGATTCTGTTGCCGAAGCACATCCTTGTGCTGGTCGACATAAGGCGCCACTTCAGTCATGTGTTGCAACACCGTGAAATGAGCTTGAGTATACGTGTCAATATCTACAGTGATTGCTTTCCTTCCGATAGTTCCAATACCCTTCAGCCTCCCTTCATGACGAGATTGAGGCACACCTATCAGTTGAGTCTGAGCCATATAATCGACACAAAACTCAATGACCTCTTCGCTTGCATAACCTTCGATGATGCTGCCCACCGGCCGAGATCGATTCCGTACGTAGGACTTGAGAATTCCCATGAACCTTTCAAATGGGTACATGCTATGTAGGAATACGGCCCGCACATTTTTATCTCCCACACAACGTGAACAATGATATGGACCATGATATCGAAAAACGAAGGAGGGAAATACATTTCAAGGTCATCACCACCTCGTCCTGCAGAGCATCTAGTCCTTCGGGATCGATGACCTTCTGAGCAATTGTGTTAAAGAAATAACATAGCTCATGATTGTCTCTCGGACTTTGATCGGCAAAATATTTCTAATTGCAATAGGGAGCATCTGTGTCATCAGCACTTGACAATCATGAGACTTCATGCCATTTAACTTCAAATCTTGCATCAAAACAAGTTTCTTCACGTTGCCGAAGTAACCAGACGGAACTTTGACACCATGCAAGCACTGGCACAGTTCTGTTCTCTCAGCCTTGGACAGAGTGTAACACACAGGGGGAAGGTACGTTCGTCCATTATCAGTGCTAACTCAGGCCTAATGTCCATATCAGCCAAGTCAAGCCGTGTGTTGACGTCGTCCTTTGTTTTATCACAAATGTTCAGCAAGAGACCAATCAAGCTGTCACATACATTCTTTTCTACATGCATGACGTCGATGCAGTGTCGAACATCTAGGTACTCCCAATAAGGTAAGTCCCAAAATATTGATCTCTTCTTCCAGGTGTTCTTCTCATGAGCCCTCAATTTACGTCCCTTTCCGAGGACAACATCTAAATCCTTAACCATATCATAAACCTCGTGTCCCCTTAAATGCCTTGGAGCTGAACCGTCTTCCTTCTCCCCATCAAATTGTTTCTTCATCTTGCGGTATGGGTGAGCCCTCTGAAGAAACCGGCGGTGACGCATGTAGACGGTTTTGCTTGAGTGTTTCAGCCACACACTTTGGGTACCATCTAAACAGTGAGTACAAGCTTTGGCACCTTTTGTACTATGGTCCGATAGGTTACCAAGGGTAGGATAATCATTTATGGTGCAGAACAATAAGGAGCGCAGAGTGAAGTTCTCTAGTTTGTATGCATCCCATACCTGTACCCCTTCGTTCCACAGTACTTTTAGATCTTCCACCAACGGTGCTAGGAACACATCAATATCATTTCCAGGTTGTTTTGGCCCTTGGATAAGTATCGACAGCAAAATATACTTTCGCTTCATACACAACCAAGGAGGAAGGTTATAGATGCAGAGAGTCACGGGCCATGTGCTATGTCGGCTGCTCATGCTACTGAAAGGATTCATTCCATCTGTACTCAGTCCAAACCTTATATTCCTTGGTTCTGCACTGAAGTCTGCAAAACTCCTATCGATGTTTCTCCACTGCGCGGAATCTGCAAGCTGTCTTAGCATTCCATCCTTCTTGCGCTCCTCCGAGTACCAACGCAACAGTTTTGCCTCCTTTGGATTTGCAAAAAACCTTTTCAAACGGGGAATTATAGGAAAATACCATGCCTCCTTAGCAGGAGGTCCTTTCTTCGCCTCTGTTCCCTCGCCATCATCTGATTGATTGTTACATTTGTATCGGGATGCGTTGCACACCGGACATACATGCATGTTTGCATACTCTTTACGGTAGAGGATACAGTCGTTCGGACATGCATGTATTCTTTCTACTTCCATTCCCAACGGACAAAGAACCTTCTTGGCTTTATACGTGGTTTTAGGCAACTCATTTCCCTCCGGAAGCATGTCCGCTAAAAGACCTAGCAGCGCCGTGAAACTTTTGTCAGACCAACCGTTGCTTGCCTTTAATTTCAAGAGTTCAAGCACGGCCGACAACCTCGTGTACTTGCAGCACGTGTACAAAGGTTTCTCGGAGTCCTCCATCAAGCCTCGGAATTTAACATACTCTCCCTCATCATAGTTCTCTTCTACATCGTGAAGCATCTGATCCAGATTATCATCGTGCAACCTATCCAAATCCGAACCACAATCGACATCAGCCGGCGGCATGTCATTCACTTCACCGGCGATGTCATCCGGCGGCATATCATTCACTTCACCGGCGATGTCATCCGACGGCATTTGATCATTCACTTCGCCATGACTGGTCCAACACGTATAACCCTTTTTGAAACCCCTCCGAATCAAGTGCGCTTCAATTTGCCCTCGGTTCTTAAACATCTTTAAATTCTCGCAGTCAGTGCATGGACAGTACATATATTCCACCCCCTTATTCAACCTATCCTCCTCGGCAGCTCTTGTAAAAGCAGACACGCCATTAATGTACTTTTCACTCACACGGCTCGCGGCATACATCCAGCTTCGGTCCTACGTTACGTACATATATAACAACTTAGTATTACAAATTAAATTAACTAATTATTACTACATATAAATGTAATACCCTGATCGTCGATACGGCCTAATATTTTAAAACAATCGTGGAGTCGCCGATTTTTCGGCAAAACGCGGGAAGGGAAAAGTAAAAATTGTAGAACAGTATAAAATGAATAAAATAAATTAAAATTAAATAAAAACCTCTAAGTGGGCTGCCTGGTGAGTGGGCCGACCACCTTGGACAGTACATATATTCGTATGCATTGTTTCATAAAAATACATCCTTTCATGGCACCTTTTGAAGATTATAATTAGTATAGGAATATTTTCATTAACATGATAGTAAAAGTAATCGGGTCTCTATTTTTAACTTCTAAAAGCTGCTTTTCAGCTTTTCTACAATAACTAGATTTCAAACAGAGTGTTTTTTCAAGACGAGATCTACAAATTGATTATAGTACACTTCATTTATATTGACCAAAATCACACGTAAATTTCTATTACTTTTTACTCTCTCATAAATAGTTCAAAAGTTATAAATCACAATTACCCCTAGAGGCTGAATGGCAGCTAGGCTCCATTAATTCGCAGTACTTATCCATGCACTGACGCAACAACTGGTTACAACTGCACGTGTTTGCGGGTTCTGAATTTCTAGAACTCAGGCCGGCGCGGCCTTGCCAATCGGAGGATCGCAGCGCTATGCCAGCACCGCACGTACTGCACATGGAAAGGCACGATGCAGGCGCCCATTTAGCCTAATAATATTGGGGAAAAAATGATATATCCTACTACTTAGTACTTGTTTTAGAGGTATGTCACTCCTCAATTGCCTCTTCAAAAAATATACCAGTGCCAAGAAGCAAGGGCATTAATTAGGTGGTCTGGTTTAGCCGTGGTTTGGTTTAGCAAGAGGTAAGGGCATTTCGGTCTATACAAAAATACAGGAGCAAATATGGTGGGTGTATTAGGGGAAACAACATATAATCCTTCGTAATGGCGTATAGTGGCATAATTTGAAGAAAAAACTGAATAGTGGCATACCCCTAAAACAGGCATTAAGCGAGAAAATTGATATTATGCCACTCCTTTGGAGTGGCTTCGATAAAATACCACTCTCTAGATGGCAATTGTTAAAATGCCATCCAATATATGATTAACTCTATGATTTGCCATTTTTGGAGGTTTTAGCCATTTCTTTTTCATTTTTTATTTTTTCTCCCAAAATTGCATAAAAATTGTCCATAATACCCTCCCCTCATTTTAGCCATTTCTTTCTGGGTGACAAATTGCCTGCGTACGATGGAAGAAAGAGTCTTTATACTGCTGGTTCACTTCCTTTTGAATCAGAGGAATTTGTTGTTAAACTGGTTGATCCAGAAAAGAAGGATAAAGAAAGGTTTGTTTAGATCTTAGTCACTTTTCTGTATTATAAGCAACTTGTTTCTCAATCGCAGCTACCTAATTCTTCTCAATTTGCAGGGCGGAAAGGGAGTACAAGATCACAATTCGAATTGCTGGGAGAACAGACTTGTACCACCTTCAGCAGTTTCTGCGCGGAAGACAGAGGGATATGCCTCAAGAAACCATCCAAGTACTTGATGTTGTCCTCAGGGAGTCACCATCTAGGAAGTATGACATCTATATTCCAAGTTCATATGAGTATTGTACTACTGTATGATCATTCAGAGATCTGAATGAATCGAACGGAGTCTGAAAGAAATGGCTAAAAGGAGGGGAGTGTATTATAGATATTTCCTATGCAATTTTGGGAGAAAAAAATAAAAAATAAAAAATAAATGGCTAAAACCTCCAAAAATGGCAAATCATAGAGTTAATCATATATTGGATGGCATTTTAACAATTGCCATCTAGAAAGTGGCATTTTATCGAAACAACTCCAAAGGAGTGGCATAATATCAATTTTCTCGGCATTAAGCAGTGGCGTATATCAATTTTCCCAATAATATCAGGACTGTAGTCAGCTCAGCAAGCACTAACAAATCCCGTACGCAGTTCAAAGCACAAACTTATCTAGTGCATAACCTTTTTCATCTCCGTACATCCTCTTCGAAACATGATATAGGGTCTGTTTGGCAACGACTGCGACTTATGGTTTTTTGCTGAAATTTTTGAATTTTGGCTGTTTATGGTACATATTACGGAGAGAGATACTCACTTGCGATTTTGGTTGGTACAGATATTGAGTTTTTAACGTGTACATCGTTTAACTTGTAAACCCCGTCTTGAGAAAATACTCCGTTTAAAAGTTAGGTACTGTAGCAAAAGCCAAAAGCCGCTAGATTCGGAGGAAAAGAACAAGCCCATAAATGGCAATGAAAAAATCTAAAAAAAACTTGGTTAGATAAGTCATGATGCATTCAAGCACTATGCAAAAATTCAACTGAAAAGATGATTTATATTAGGAGAAATAAAAAAGATAAATTTTAGTGAAAAACATATTTTTCTTTTTCTTTTTTCTTTTTTGGATTTCATTTTCAGTGGTTTTTGTCCTTTTGTGTCTTGATGTGTAACTTGAATTTAGATTTGAAATTTTATGGCACGATAAATTGATTTTTTGTCAATATTTTTAAAAAATTTAGAATTTTTTTCATAACCATTTGTATCGTGTTTTTGAAGAGAATGCACAAAGATGCACCAAAAAGTTAGGATGCAAGTTATGTTAAAGCATGTGTACGTAAACGGCCGGTGGATAGCAACACAAATTTACGCACTAGGTCGCCAGAGACTCCGACTCTAAGCTAGCTAGCGCAAGTTCGGCCTGGTGTTCCTTTACACACGACCGTACAAGGAATAGCATTGTCTCGCTTGGTCTCCCTGAAATCTGATGGCATGCTCTCTGGCGCTTAGTCTGTCTTTGATATGAATTCAAACAGTAAACTTATGGCAACCCTGGTTGGATACTTCGACGTTGACTCGTTGAGCATGCAAAGGTGTATGGATAATGTGATGTCCTCAAATTTCAAGATTTTCACAAAAAAAATTCACAAAATCTTTTGAGCTCGCTTTCGAGTTGCCCGTCGTATTTTCCAGGTTTCCTTGGGCTTTTCCCTTTTGTTTGAATTTTCTTTTTTGCCGGAAATCCCTTTTTCCCTCTAAAATTATCAGAAAATAATAATAAAAAATTCCCAAAATTTTTTTCCTCCAATCTGGACCAAATCCAGCCCATCCCCTGTCTTCTCTTTCTTCTCCTCTTGGCCCATCCCGCTGCCCTGGCCTAGCTCGCCGCATCAGCCCGCCCGCTCGCCCGATGTCTGCGTAGGACGTATCCACAGCGGAGCCGCTTTCCTCCTCAACCAAGCCAGGTCGCCACCTCACCTGGAAATGCGCTGCAGCGGCGCCCAAGTTTGCCTTCACTGTCTCGCTGCACGCACACCACGCCACGAAGCTATGCCGCACTGTCACCGACAAGGAGCTGCTCGAATCCTCGCCGTCCAACTCGGCCCCTCATCCAACGTCGCCGCAAGGCTACGTCTCCTCCTTTCCCGGCTATAAAGCCCGAGACCCGTAGCATTAATTCCTTTCCGCAGCCTCTTCCAAATCACATAAGGTCTCTAGCCTTGGAGTAGCAAGTCTTGGGTTCAGATCCTCAAAATTGTATTTTTTTATCCTTTTCGTTTGAATTTAAAAAAAAAATCAAATTTTGATTTAAAACTTTTGGCTGAATTTTTCCGAAAATCAGAAATGTCATACCCAATAAAATTTCAAATCCGATTTTGAAAACCCTGCAGATGATACTTATAGTATACTAGAATGCTAAAGCTACATCGTATTAGCCAGTTGCTAAGGAATAATTAGTCACAATAGTATTAATGCTAGCTATGAAGGGATATTAGATGCAAATTCACCTTTGCAGCCGTCAGGATCTTTAAGGTATGGATTGCCTTCGAATCCTTGGGAGCAGTTGCAGATGTAGCCTGGTCCGTTGGGAGAGTTAAGCGTTGCCTGTTTTGTTGAAGCGCTCAGTGTTGAAGTGCTCATCGAACCATGTCTGGTAGTACTGGAGCCCCTTGGGGATGGCCTTCTGGCAGCAGCCTATGCCGGAGCTGGTGCCGTCGGTGAGACTCGCGAGGTCACCCGCTCGTTAACAGGGCCACGTCGTCCTGGTTGCTGACTGTGAACTTGTTACCAGTTGTCGGACCCCAAGTTTCCTAACCTGGAATCCTCTGTGATAACACTGCATTATTCCCTGGATCAGTAGATAATGCTCACAGATACAACGCTGCATCATTTCATACACGATAAATTCATACATTACATTACCAGAGTTCAAATAGACCACGTCGGGCCAGGGTTACAATAGAGCCGTCAGGCCAAATGTCTTACAATACATGAAAAGCGAAAGCGGAAGCGTACATAGCGTAGGGGCACAACTCACCACAGGCAAGCGACTGGGATAACCCGAGTACCAACGCTATTAACCAGGGACCTGACTAATAACGAAGGCACCCGCCAAAACTAGCCTGGTCAACTTTACTGAGGCGAGAGGCAAGACTACCGAAGCCTATTCTAATAACCACCATCTTCATTTCCTTCGGCATCCTGATCCTCATGATAAGCGTAGTGCTCTTGATTCACATCTTCTGAAAGGGGGGGTTAAGAGCGAGATTGAGCACAAACAACCGTGCTCCGCGAGCCAACACACAGAATGCATATATTTATAGATGCAGGGCTATTCAAGGGTGGCTCGGGTTCTTTTATTTGCATAAAACGACATTTGAAATTACCATAATTAAAATTTCTATGACCTAGCATTTTTCAAGAACTTACGATTTAAATACTGAAAGTGTGCAATAAACGCAGTAGTTTCCAGTTCCAAATTTTATGGTTACATCCACCATATTTTAACACTGGAGTACATCCCTCCAGGACAAATTACCAAAGTCAGGTTACATCAACCGTAATACCAACACTGGAGTACATCCCTCCAGGACAAATTACCAAAGTCAGGTTACATCCGCCTGACAGTTTTCTCCCCACCCACAATAGTTTTTTTTTAAACAGAACTAACTCGAGGAAGATTTCCATGTCTGCCCTTGACCGTGGGCACGGCTATTCGAATAGTTTGTGTATGTACTCTGCAGAGACTGTACATCTTTACCCACAAGAGATAATCGTCCCGATGGTTCTACATGATTCCTTTGACATGCAGATCGAGAAAATACCACGAGGCCTTTACAATACTTCACACTCTAGCATTTCACTCCTATGGGGTTACGTCCATAGGTTGTGCGGGATGTCCACCATAGGTTAGCGCAGTCGGACTCCACTCTCCACATACGCTATCCTAGGCAACGTCACCTACATCCGGTGTCCCATTCCAAGTGGGGCTTTCATTACCCACCTACACACGTTCTCCGTGAAATGACTAGAGAGTTCAGTAAATTATTCGGCCAAGCCTACAATATGCCAGCTTGTGGTTGTACTGTTATACACGGAGGGTCCACACAGGATTAAGTCCCTTAATTTGTTCGGGCGGTTCATTCCACAATCCCTTGTGTTACATCCACACCCACCGTTCTTTCCACCCGCCCAAACAGGTTCAGCAGTTTTTAGGGTTTTGAGAAGCATAACATAAATCAACATAATTGTTCAGCCATGTACATCCCATGACTGTCTCAAATCTAGTGTTCATGTTTAAAGAGTGATTATCAGGGTTACTAGAACCCTGGTCTTGACAAATTTTAGCATGGCGATAATAAGTCATATAACTACCATACCAGTGTTTATATCTAGGGCGACAAATGATCATGGGAGTTCAAATGTACATGGGGTGTTTTATATTATTAGGTGGACATAAGGTTGTTATCTACCTTAAGACTTACATACTTTTAGCACATAAAATAACGCATGCAATTTTCATAGTTTTAAACGAACATAGTTTCACATAAAATATAGGCGCAAAATGATCAAAGTATTGACTCGCCTGGTTCGAGAGCTTGGGGGTATTGTGCTGCTTCGAACTGGGGATCGCTCACGTCGTCGAACTCTACGCGGACGGGAGTACCGGAAAAATCACATAAAATGAAGAACGCCGAGTAAGAACCAAACAAAGCAATAAAACAACTCAAATGAACTCAGAATTGAATCAAACCAGAACCATTAGACAGGTCTTGATTTTAGAAGAATTTAGATGTTGGTTTCGTCCACTTCGGAGTTATGGTTAGAAAGTTATGGCATTTTAAAGTTCTATTTCCTGGAAAATCCGAAAAATAAAATAAATAAAGAATTGCACTGCGGACAATGGGCCTTAATTAGCTGGGTTTTAATGCCCTCACTAACCATCGGCTTAGGACCGTTTAAATGGCCGGTTAAGACAAATGTTGATTAGAGTATAAATGCGCTGGGCTCTTCCGTTCGGGCTCGACCCGACCGCAGGGGAGGCGGAGAGCGGCGCCGGCCGGCGGCGGAGGGAACCCGGAGGCGAGGCGGCGCTGGTCCAAACGGGTCGCCCAACCCGGTGCGCGCCTCAGGGAGGGGGGAACCCGGCCGGAGTCGGCCGGACCTGGCCGGGCGGAGGGCGACGACGGGTGAGGCGGCGGCGGAGACAGGGGAGGCGGGCGCTGGCGGCTCGGGCCATTTGGGCGCAATTCCCCCGAGGTGGAGCATCTACGGAAGGTTCTGAGCTCACCTGGAGTGTTGGCTGGGGCCGAGATGGAGTTGGTTGGGCTGGCGGCGGAGACGTGCTCGGTGGCGAAGTAGGAGACGGCGGCGGCTCGCTGGGGAGGGCGGCGGGGTCCGGCGAGGTGGGGGTCGTGTTCCCGGGGTCCAAGAGGTGCTCCACGCGCGGTGAATTGACCTTTGGCGCGGCGGTTCACCGTCGAGATCCGGCGCTGGAATCGGGGAAGGAGGAGCCCGCCGGCGGTCTGCAGAGGGAGAGAAGCCGATTAGGCCGGGGAAGAGGGAGAGAAGGCAGTGGCGAACATGGGGGAAGGCTCAAGGAGTTCCGGCGGTGACCGGAGGTGCTCGGCGACGGGGATGGCCGGTGGCGCTCGCACTGCAGGGGAGGCGACGGCGGGTGTATGCAGCATGCTTCGGTGCGCTTTAAGGAGGCCGGGAACGGGCTCGTCGGGGAGACAAGGCGGCAGGGAGTCGTGCAAGCCTGCTGCACGCGAAGGTGACCGATGGTAGAGGAGGACCACGGCAATCCTTGGCGTAGGGCATTGGCGCACGGCCGGGCGCAGGTCTACGCAGTCGGGGACGCGCGGGAGGTGACGGAAGACACTGCCATTGCTAGGCGCTGATGGCGAGAAGAGGCGCTGAAGACGAGGGCTGACACCGCATTCAATCGCCGACGGAGTTGGTGGCAAATGGCGACAATGCGCTGAGGCCAGGAAGGAGTAGGGAAAATGCTATGCCACCAGGAAGGAGAAATGGATGGCCATGTTTGAGAAGGTTTTTGCATATATATGCATATACTCTTGCTCCTTTTACAATATTAAATACCACCCTTAATTTTTGAAATACATTTCATATTTTAGATTTTATAATATTAACTTGATTCTCTTCCCTGGAGATGGAGCAAGGTTTTCATTTTAAAGTACTTTTGCAATTTCTAGAATATACACATATACATATATATATAATTGGAAGCAAAAAGAATAGCCAACTGAGAATAAAAGTTTTTAGTTTTCATTAACATACATTTGAATTTTACAATAAGCCAGGTTTTTGAAAATGGGGTGTTACAGAACCTACCCCCCTTAAGAGGAATCTCGTCCCCGAGATTCGGGTAGAGTAGAAAGAAGGAGGTGGGGCAAGCTGGCTAGCAACGGGTTCCAGGGTTTTGCTTGACACTTCGCCCTTTCCTTGGAGTCACCTGAAGAGAGGATATCCATACAAAAGTGGGTCAACGCCACACCGCAGAAACCGTGTTCTCCTAGGTTTATTTTAGCTGGCTTCCCTTCATCGGTTGACATTTCCTGGGGCTTGCTGTCCTTGAACGCTGGTTGCTGCCTTTCCTTTATGCTGGAGTGGATCTGAGTGAATACTTGTACGAGTGATAGGGACCCAAGCGAGTAGGAACTACTGGTTCTTGCTTCTTGCTTCTAGCCATGTCCTTGGCCATTGACAGTGTCTTGATTAGTGAGTTTACAGTGAGAGGGGGGCTTGAGTCTTGATTGTCTTGACTGAGCTATTTGTCATGTCTCGCTTGTAGATCTGACGAGGTTTTCAGCAATGAGGTGAGGGGGAAATAGCACTAGATACGGGGTAGAACGCGGGGATGAGATATTCTAATCCACCCCAAAAAGAGCACACACAGAAAATTGGGGCGGCATACAAACCCCGCAGAAAGACCAAGGTTTTGGAGGCAAGCTTTTCTTGTGACTACGAAGTACAGTGCCCGAGAGCAAGAAGGCAGTGCACAGGGCCAAATAAAATCTTTTTTTTTGGGTTTTCAAATACCGGGGCGAAGTTTGTAAAGAAACTTTGAAATCAAGGCTTTTTGCATCGAAGATACACTATATATGTTTGATATAGAATTTTTATAGCAAGACTGATTTTCCAAAAGTGGTTTTGAAATACTTGATTTTTGAAATACCCCCCCCTTTTTTTTTGCAAAGGTATCCTAACCTCTTCCAATATCACAATCTCGATGGAATAGCCCTTCCATTCGTGGGCTCCTTATTCCAAGGCCTTGCTAATCCTGCTTATACTTGATTGATTGTAGGGTATCTTCTTTCATTGCTTAATCATTGCGCAACTGGTGTCTAGTACTCCAAACAGTGAATATTATCATTTATTCAATCCACAGATCATATCACTTCCAAGACATCACTCGTAGTTATTATTCACCAGATCAGGGTCTCCTACTCCTCAATTGAATCTCACTTTCCTACATAAAATCATAAATCCAGTCTTGGGTTCATTTGTCAATAATCCCTTCCAACTATTCACCTAAACATTACTCCAATTTCTTTACCTTTGAATCCACCCGTACTCGATCGCTTCATGGTTTCAATATTTCTATATTTTAAATCCACCAGTACCATTCACATCTTTTACATTTTAAATCTAACAATATCATTTGTATTATGGTTCCAATATTTCAATCCACCAATAACATTTGTATTATAATCCAACCTTTTCCACCATAATTCATAAACTCAATCCTAGATTTATTTTTTTAGCGGTACTCCAGCATCTTTACTTTTAAATCCACCGATATCATTTATATTATGGTTTCTTAATACTCCAATCTGTTCCATCTTTAACGCATACTCATAATCCATTTCTCCAGTGATCAATCTCACTATCTACAATCTTGTGCCCAACAACTTTATTGGCATAGACATCCACCGAGACAATGTTTATTAATCAAATCTATAACTCAATGGTTATTATCACATCTCCTATTGTCTCCAAAATTTCCAATAATCCACCCGGTAGTCGACTATACTCTATTATCCCACCATTGTAAACATTCATCTGGATTCATACTGTCAATTAAAGCTACAGACCAACAATTGTTATTACACTCCGTATTTCTCTAAAGATTCCATCGGTCCACTTATTCAATCGTCTAAATTGGCCCGTTTATTTAACCAATCCAATTATTTAGTCAATCCAATCATTTTAAATCGGCCCACTAATTTAGCCAACCCAATCATCAAATTGGTACTCATGTAGCCAACCCAACCATTCAAACTGGTCCGCTTACTTTTCAACTAGAAGTTCATACCATTGATTCTATCTCATGATTGACATGAATCCACCAAGATTTATACATGGGTTTGAGGAACCAGAGCAAACCTTTGGAATAATTTGGTTGGAAGTTGAATCTTAGAAAGTTTTCCTCGGAAGGTTAGATTTGCAAGGAGGGGTCTGAAAATGAACTTTTATAAATAATTTGATAATTGACTTCCAAGGATAAAACAATTTTCAAAAATAGATTTTAAATTTAATCTTTGCGATTTTGGCCCAAAATAGGTTTTCGAAAGGGGTTTATAAGAGGAGTGCTGGACTTTTATTATTTGAATCCGGGATAAGAAAGCTTTAGAAGTATAAATGACTAGGGCAGCATATAGATAAGAGGGAATCTTCTAAGAGGGATGAGAATAAGCAACACATTTTTTTTGCAATTAGACTTTGAAGGAACAAATCCAGTCATAACACTAACGGCCAAGCTAAGTTCAAACCACAGCCTCTACCTTGGCCTCTTCCACGAGCTACGGCCCTTGGGGCTCGGCCCCTACCACGAGCAGCAGTCCTCCTGGGAGCCATCTGGAAAACAACCTAGAGCCTTTTTAGAGACTAAAAGAAAGAGGGGGAAGACATATATGAGGGTTTGCTAGCCCCCTAATGGCACAACATAAAACCAAACGAAAGAGAAGCAATTAAAACACAAGGCATTATGCCTACGATAATTCATTACATTAAGGGGGGGGGGGGGGGGTTAGGTGTTACATGACAGCCATGCACAGCATACGGCTTACACAAGTCATGACACCGGTACACAACGCCTACTAACTGGATACATAGGGGGGATACATCTGGGGGAAGTGTGCATACACACCAACAAGAGACTGCCTAGACATACTACTGTCTAACCTATAGCAGTCTACACCTCCGGGGACGGGGAGTGGTGCTGGCCGCAGAAGACGCAATCACCTGGAAAGCGGGAGCAGGAGACGATGCTGGGAGATCGGGAACGGGACCGAGAAGGGCTCAACCTGTTGTTGGAGGGACGGGAGCGGGACGAGCGACGCCCCCTGCTGGGCTCTGCGAGGGTGCCATTGGGCGGTGGGCGCACGCTTATGCGCGCCGTCAGTCGGGGGCGAGGTCCCTGGTGCTGAGCCGGTGCTAGTACTAGATCTGAAGCTGGTGCTGGAGCGGACACTAGTACGGATGCGAGAACTGGAGCTGACACTGGGGCTGGAGCTGGCACTGGTACGGATGCGAGAACTGGAGCTGACACTGGGGCTGGAGCTGGCACTGGTACGGATGCGAGAACTGGAGCTGACACTTGGGCTGGAGCTGGCACTGGTGCTGGTGGCGTAGACAGAGGGTAAACTGCCCTGGCTCGAAGGCGCTCGAGCCCAGCCTCTGCAGCGAGCCTCTCGCGCTCTGCCGCCTGAAAGGCGATCAGGTAGTGGTTGAGCTGGGCGCTGAGGACGTCCGACTGCTGCAGGCTCGCGGTCAGGAGAATGCGCAGATGTACAATCTCCTGCATGGCGAAGGCATAGGAGACTGACATCGCCTGCGTCAGCTGGATCTGGTGGGACAGCTGGGGGTTGTCCACTCTGTGGTCGAGGCGATCTGGAAGGAACTGCCCCTGGCGGATGTGAGGGGAGTGGACGAAAGGCGACTGTCGCAGCCTATCCTCGTGCACTTGGCACAGGTGAGCCACGGCGAGTCGCGCGGCGTCCTGGATGGCGTCGACGAGGTACATCCGTGGAGGCTCGGCGTGGATAGTATGGGAGTGGAGCTCCCTGTTACTATCTCGTCTGTAGATGAAGACTTCCATGGTCCACAAATCCATGCTGTGGATGTGGGTTCTCCTGCCTCGGTAAACGGGCGGGCGGGTGTGACCAAGACAACGCAGCAGCTGCCGCAGGATCTCGGCGAACCCTCCTTCGCTTTCCCCATGGGAGATGTGATCCCATGGACCAACTGGTGCAACTCCGGCCATCTAAAAATTTTGAACACCAATAGATTAGAACAGATGAAAATACAAAAGAAATTTTGGGTCAGTATAGAAACTAAGAGAGTTGAGTAAAGCAGTATTACGCTATATTTTTGCAAAAGTTTTACATAGCTTTAGTAAAAAGGGCTCAGACCTTAAATCGTGACCAGTCTAACTAAGGTTTCTACAGTCGTATGCTCTGATACCAGCTCTGTCGGACCCCAAGTTTACTAACCTGGAATCCTCTGTGATAACACTGCATTATTCCCTGGATCAGTAGATAATGCTCACAGATACAACGCTGCATCATTTCATACACGATAAATTCATACATTACATTACCAGAGTTCAAATAGACCACGTCGGGCCAGGGTTACAATAGAGCCGTCAGGCCAAATGTCTTACAATACATGAAAAGCGAAAGCGGAAGCGTACATAGCGTAGGGGCACAACTCACCACAGGCAAGCGACTGGGATAACCCGAGTACCAACGCTATTAACCAGGGACCTGACTAATAACGAAGGCACCCGCCAAAACTAGCCTGGTCAACTTTACTGAGGCGAGAGGCAAGACTACCGAAACCTATTCTAATAACCACCATCTTCATTTCCTTCGGCATCCTGATCCTCATGATAAGCATAGTGCTCTTGATTCACATCTTCTGAAAGGGGGGGTTAAGAGCGAGATTGAGCACAAACAACCGTGCTCCGCGAGCCAACACACAGAATGCATATATTTATAGATGCAGGGCTATTCAAGGGTGGCTCGGGTTCTTTTATTTGCATAAAACGACATTTGAAATTACCATAATTAAAATTTCTATGACCTAGCATTTTTCAAGAACTTACGATTTAAATACTGAAAGTGTGCAATAAACGGAGTAGTTTCCAGTTCCAAATTTTATGGTTACATCCACCATATTTTAACACTGGAGTACATCCCTCCAGGACAAATTACCAAAGTCAGGTTACATCAACCGTAATACCAACACTGGAGTACATCCCTCCAGGACAAATTACCAAAGTCAGGTTACATCCGCCTGACAGTTTTCTCCCCACCCACAATAGTTTTTTTTAAACAGAACTAACTCGAGGAAGATTTCCATGTCTGCCCTTGACCGTGGGCACGGCTATTCGAATAGTTTGTGTATGTACTCTGCAGAGACTGTACATCTTTACCCACAAGAGATAATCGTCCCGATGGTTCTACATGATTCCTTTGACATGCAGATCGAGAAAATATCACGAGGCCTTTACAATACTTCACACTCTAGCATTTCACTCCTATGGGGTTACGTCCATAGGTTGTGCGGGATGTCCACCATAGGTTAGCGCAGTCGGACTCCACTCTCCACATACGCTATCCTAGGCAACGTCACTTACATCCGGTGTCCCATTCCAAGTGGGGCTTTCATTACCCACCTACACACGTTCTCCGTGATAATAAATCATATAACTACCATACCAGTGTTTATATCTAGGGCGACAAATGATCATGGGAGTTCAAATGTACATGGGGTGTTTTATATTATTAGGTGGACATAAGGTTGTTATCTACCTTAAGACTTACATACTTTTAGCACATAAAATAACGCATGCAATTTTCATAGTTTTAAATGAACATAGTTTCACATAAAATATAGGCGCAAAATGATCAAAGTATTGACTCGCCTGGTTCGAGAGCTTGGGGGTCTTGTGCTGCTTCGAACTGGGGATCGCTCGCGTCGTCGAACTCTACGCGGACGGGAGTACCGGAAAAATCACATAAAATGAAGAACGCCGAGTAAGAACCAAACAAAGCAATAAAACAACTCAAATGAACTCAGAATTGAACCAAACCAGAACCATTAGACAGGTCTTGATTTTAGAAGAATTTAGATGTTGGTTTCGTCCACTTCGGAGTTATGGTTAGAAAGTTATGGCATTTTAAAGTTCTATTTCCTGGAAAATCCGAAAAATAAAATAAATAAAGAATTGCACTGCGGACAATGGGCCTTAATTAGCTGGGTTTTAATGCCCTCACTAACCATCGGCTTAGGACCGTTTAAATGGCCGGTTAAGACAAATGTTGATTAGAGTATAAATGCGCTGGGCTCTTCCGTTCGGGCTCGACCCGACCGCAGGGGAGGCGGAGAGCGGCGCCGGCCGGCGGCGGAGGGAACCCGGAGGCGAGGCGGCGCTGGTCCAAACGGGTCGCCCAACCCGGTGCGCGCCTCAGGGAGGGGGGAACCCGGCCGGAGTCGGCCGGACCTGGCCGGGCGGAGGGCGACGACGGGTGAGGCGGCGGCGGAGACAGGGGAGGCGGGCGCCGGCGGCTCGGGCCATTTGGGCGCAATTCCCCCGAGGTGGAGCATCTACGGAAGGTTCTGAGCTCACCTGGAGTGTTGGCTGGGGCCGAGATGGAGTTGGTTGGGCTGGCGGCGGAGACGTGCTCGGTGGCGAAGTAGGAGACGGCGGCGGCTCGCTGGGGAGGGCGGCGGGGTCCGGCGAGGTGGGGGTCGTGTTCCCGGGGTCCAAGAGGTGCTCCACGCGCGGTGAATTGACCTTTGGCGCGGCGGTTCACCGTCGAGATCCGGCGCCGGAATCGGGGAAGGAGGAGCCCGCCGGCGGTCTGCAGAGGGAGAGAAGCCGATTAGGCCGGTGAAGAGGGAGAGAAGGCAGTGGCGAACATGGGGGAAGGCTCAAGGAGTTCCGGCGGTGACCGGAGGTGCTCGGCGACGGGGATGGCCGGTGGCGCTCGCACTGCAGGGGAGGCGACGGCGGGTGTATGCAGCATGCTTCGGTGCGCTTTAAGGAGGCCGGGAACGGGCTCGTCGGGGAGACAAGGCGGCAGGGAGTCGTGCAAGCCTGCTGCACGCGAAGGTGACCGATGGTAGAGGAGGACCACGGCAATCCTTGGCGTAGGGCATTGGCGCACGGCCAGGCGCAGGTCTACGCAGTCGGGGACGCGCGGGAGGTGACGGAAGACACTGCCATTGCTAGGCGCTGATGGCGAGAAGAGGCGCTGAAGACGAGGGCTGACACCGCATTCAATCGCCGACGGAGTTGGTGGCAAATGGCGACAATGCGCTGAGGCCAGGAAGGAGTTCTACACAAACACACCTTGACTTCCCTTTACGAACCTTTTACGACTGCTACAAAACTCTCCTTTCCTTACGACTACAACTTGTTAGCTATAGTACTCAGTAGCTATAGTATTCGGCTGCTACAGTACTCGATAGCTACAGTGCTCAGCTGCTACAGTACTGGTCGTAAACTGTCATGGTCGTGCAAGCTGTTGTGGCCGTAAGCTTGGTTCGACCGATTACGCAACTAGACTTGAAAATAACTAGATTAACTCACCAATCTCCTTCTTAATCTTGTTGTCTTCCGTTGATGTTTTGCACGCCAATTTTCTCTCTTATCTGCATGAACTTCAATCTACCAAGGGATTTGGTCAGGTTATCAGCAAGCTCATCTTCTGTGCAACATATTGCACCTCTATCAACCCTGAATCCACACATTCTCTAATGTAATTTAAACGGGTATCAATGTGTTTACTTCTCTCATGGTAGACTGGATTCTTGCTCAACACAATTGCAGACTGATTATTGATCTTCAGAGTTGCTTTCTTAACCTTTGTCTTCAGCATATTAGCCAATAGTCGTCAAAGCCATACCCCTTAACATGCTGCCACACAAGCTGCGATGTACTCTACCACACAAGCTGCGATGCTACCACACAAGCATAAAAAGACTACCTTGTGCTTTTGTGAACACCAACTGATCGGGTTCAACCCAAGGAAAACCATCATGCCCGAAGTGCTCTTTAGGTCATTAGTATCACTGGCTAGGTCACTATTAGAGTAACTGATCAGCCCCAAACCTTCTTCCTTCTTCTCGTAGACATACCCGTAACTCAAAGTTCCTCTCACATACCTCAGTATGTGCTTTACAACAGCCATATGCTCCGTAGTGGACTTCTCCATGTACCTGCTCACCATGTCAACTGAGAACGCTAAGTCCGGGCGCGTGTGTAGTAGGTATCTTAAGCTTTTGACTATGCATCAGTACAGGGTCTTGGCCACAGAAGGGTTTGTGCTGCCCTTGCTCAACTTTAGGTGGGCTTCCATCGGAATTTGTGTTGGATTACAATCCTTCATACCATATTTGTCCAAAACTTTTGTTGCACATGCGGACTGGCTGAGAGTGATCTTCTCAGAGCTCTGATGACCTTCAATACCCAAGTAATAGATGAGTAACTCGAGGTCGCTCATGCTAAATAATTTCTTCATCTAGCTTTTGAAGCTATTGACCTCTTTAATACTCTCTCCAATGATGATCAAATCATCCGCATAAACTCCAACCAACAAATTCCCTTTTCTTGACTTTGCTTGTAACACCACATGCTCTAACAAGCATATTTCAAAACCAAGTGCCACCAAGTACTTGTCTAGCCTCAAATTCCAAGCTCTTGGGACTTGACACAAACTATATAATGCTTTGTGCAATCTTAACACCTTGTGTTCTTCTCTTTTCTTCTCAAATCCCGAAGGTTATACAATATAAACTTCTTCTTCTAAGTTGCCATTGAGGAAGACTGATTTGACATCCATATGATAAATCTCACATCCTTCATGCGTCATGATCGCAATGAGTAGGCGCACTATTTCTAGCCTCACAACAGCGGCAAAGACCTCGTCCAAATGAACATCTTGTCATTGAATGTACCCCTTTGCAACTAACCTTGCCTTGTGCTCCATGATCATGCATTGAGTGTCCTTCTTCAACTTATACACCCACATCAAGCTAATCAACTTGTGGCTGTCTGGTAATGGAACCAGCTGCCATGTTCCATTCTCTTGGATAGAGGACATCTCCTCCTCCATAGCTCTTCTCTAGGCTGGATTTGTTTTGGCCTCTTCAAAGTTCGCCGGCTCCTCCTCCCCATGCAAACAAAATCCATAATCCTCTGGCTCTATCAAGGATGTGGCATCATAGAGACTTTTGATGTCACGCTCCCGTCGTGGTCCTTTAGACGAGCTCTCATCGAGCTCCATCTGTAGCGGAGCTCTAAGTGTGGCCGGTGCTCGCACCATTGCTGCGGGAGTGCGTGGGTAGATGAGCTAGGTGTCCCAAATCCCATGCTCATCCTAGTCGTGGCCGTGCTCCCAACTATTCCCTCAATGGTCAGCATATCAGATGCCTCCACGTGATCTTCAGGACATACAACCACATCGTGGTTGGGTGCTCTGACTATTTCTTTAGTGGTCAGTGTGTCGGATGCTTTCACAAGATTGCCAGGACCTACATCAATGTCAGGACGGTCATGTATCGTAAAGATAGCTCCAAGCTCTCATACCTTTGTCGACAAATCTTTTATCCACTCCCACTTCTTATCCTCCTCAAACACTGCATCACAAGCCACAACAACTCATCGTGTTGCTAGATCAAACATCCGATAGACTTTTGTTTTCGAATCATACCCAATGAGCACCATTGGCTTGCTTCAATCTGTTAGTTTGGAGAGATGTGGCATGGTCATCTTCACATGTCAACACACCTGAAAGTGCGAAGGTGACCAACACTTGGCTTGCGGTCGTAGTAGGCTTCGAAAGAAGTTTTGCCAATGATGCACTTTGTTGGTGCCCGATTTAGGAGATAAATGGTAGTCGATACCTCTTTTCCCCAAAATTCATCTGGGACTCCCATGCTCTTCAACAGACTCCTCGCCATGCCAACCACTATCTGGTTCCTCCTTCTGACCATTCCATTCTGCTGGGAAGAGTAAGGCGCTATAAGATAATGCCTAATTTTCAACAACTCACAGTAATCCGTGAACTCATTCAAAGTAAACTAGCCACCATGGTTGGTGGAAAGAGCTTTCAGTCTTAGATTTTTCTCCATCTCGGCTGCAAGCTTGATCCTCTTAAATGCCTTAAATGCTTCATCTTTGCTTCGGAGTAAAACCAGCTACATAAACATTGTGTAGTCATCCACCAACAGCAGGAAGTATCGATTTTCTCCATGCGTGGTCAGAGTGATTGGCCCGCACAAGTCACCATGCCACAGCTCGAGGAGAATGACTGCTCGGTATAGAGACATGGTTAGAAATAGGTTTCAGTGTTGTTTGCCAATCAGATAACCATCGCAGATGTGGTCCACATGCTCGATCGTGGGCATTCCATGCATTATCTTCTTGTGAGCCAGATCCTTCAGGGCATAAAAATTCACATGCCCGTACCTGGCATGCTAACACCACAACACTTTAGTGCTTCTTGCCAGGAGACACTCTGGAAGAGTTGGATTGATGTATAGCACATACATCTAGTGCTTGATCTGTACACTTTGGCCAACATCCTACGACTTCTGTCTAAGATCGACATCACTTCTCCTTTGACCATAATCATGCAACCGTTCTCATCCAGCTGACTGAGGCTGATTATATTACTTCTTAACTTCGAGATGTAGTAAACATTTATGAGGATACGATGTTCACCCGTAAAACACTCCAATAGCACCGAGCCCCTTCCTTGTATCTCCACAGCCGAACCATATCCAAATTTGTTCGAACCTTTTACAATCATGTCAATCTAAGAAAATTTCTCCTTTGCAGCCAGTCATGTGGTTACTTGCACCGGTATCAAGGTACCAAGCCTTGTTTTGGGTGCTACTAAGCTTCGGCACCACCTTGCCTTTCTGCAGGAATATCTCCTCTTTAGGCGTCGGAACTGTATGAATGAGTTCACATACTTCAACCATCAATAGTTGGGGATCTTCATCGTTCTGCTTCGCTACGAGATTGTCCCTTTCTCTTCAGTTTGGCTTTGGTCACTCTTTTGCAAAGTGCTCATATTCGTTGCACTTGAAACATTGATCTTGGACTTGTCAGAGTTATGCGCATTCATTCATTGATGATGCAATCGCCATCGCCTTGGCCTCTGCCTTGTCCATGGCCATGTCCTTGACCTCCCCCATTACGACCACCTCTCCTAGCGCTGCTAGAGCCCTCATGCTTCTTTGTTTTCATGCTCCTCTCTTCCCACTCGTTTTGGGTAAAGAGAAGTTTATCCCCCTATCCTTCGAGTGTCACCGCCCCTTGAGTGCTTCCTCAAAGGTTTTGAGGTGACCGATCATCTCCGAGAGTGACATTGCTATGACATCGCCAAACTATTTGATCATTCTGACAATCTGGAGGAAACGATCTGAAACCGAACTGAACAGTTTTTTGACGAAGTCACTCTCTTCCAACTTTGTGCCAAGCGAATGGATCTCACCCATCAGCGGGTGAGTTTCATGGAGTACTCGGTGATCATCTCTAAGTCCCCCATCTGCAACTTGCTCAGTTGCCATTTCAGTGCTTGAGCGCATGCCATTTTGATGTGATCTTCGCCTACTCACATCTCCCTGGTGCATTTCAAGCTTCTTTTGCTGTCTTCTTCTCCACGATTGACATCATCACGTCATCTAGCACTGCTTGCGAGATGGTCACCATCGCATCTTGATCCTTGTCGCCATTGTTATCTCCATCTTCGATCACTGACTATACCCCTAGCGAATGTAAGATTATCTTCATCTTGATGGCCCATATGTCATAATTCATTTTGCTCAACATCGGGTATTGGATCGGGATTGAGGCACTTATTGCTATCGGCTTGATGATCACGCCTAACTTCGATGGATCGAGCTCGTTGCCTGTGGTCTTGGTGAGCGCACCTGACTTTGATGGATCACCCATGTTGCCGGCCATCGCTTCGCTCCCCTTAGGCTCTGATACCAATTCATAGAACATACCCTGACCGCATGTCTAGGTCCAACAGGGTTTCACTCCCTAGGCCACAGATCCAATTGGGCTGAGCACCTAAGCCCATGGGTTGCCATATGCAAGCCCTAAAGCAACAACCATATAAGTGGTATTTGGTCTTCTCCCCAAAAGACTAGTCCAATGAGTGAGGTCCCCTCACAATTACAAATTATGCTTTTTTCTTTTCCACAACCAATATGAGACTATTCGCAACATGCACACTATTTCTAGTGTCATTGCACCTGAGCCCGAAGCCAAGCAAGGCGCAGATAGAGCCAGGCTCATCAATGCCGAACGTGTGAGGGATCTCAACGCTACCACATTTTGGCATGTTTTGGGCATCACTAGACCCCCTCTCCCCGTAATCCCAAAAATAGCCTACAGTGCGACAAAATTACAGTTATGGCCCCCTGGCGCACTTGGCGACCGTGCAAGGGGGATGGCGAGGTTGGCGGCTGCGCAAAGTGAAGCTGGCATGTCCAGGTGCTGCGCCAGGAAGGTGGCGTGCCCGGGCACCGCGCTAAGAGTGCAGTCAAATTTTTTTGAAAAACTTTTGCGGTGTAATCTTTTTTAAAATATTTTTTATTTGTTTGTTTTTTAAATTTGTAAATATGAGAAATAGAAAAATGTAAAAATTGTTAGGTATAGAAAATGGACTAAAAAAATAAAATTGATTTCATGGAGCGATGCAGCATGTTTTTTGAAGTAATGTACTTTTGTTTGAAATTATAACAATATAACTTCATTCAACTGGTGGGCAACACCGATTTTAAAAAATAATAGTACTATTTTTGGGTTGGATAGATCCGATGGAAATAATTACGGGAATAAAGAGCAATTTTTGTATGTAATACATGTATGAAATCTTGTTTGTAGGTTTAATGTTTTTTTGGAAATAAAAGGGCTGACAAGGTAGGTTGGCCCATTTATGATTTTTGTAAATTTTAAAGGGCCCGTTTGGTCTTGTCACTACACAAAGCTGCCTCCTTTGGCCTTGTCACTGCAAAAATCTACCCTCTTTGGTCTTGTCACTGCGTAAAACTGCCCTCTTTGGTGGTCACTGTCGAAAGCTGTCCCCTTTGGTCTTGTCATTGCACAAAGCTATCCTCTTTGATTTTATCATTGCACAAAGCTACCCGTTTGGTCCTGTCATTACGTAAAGATACCCCCCTTCAGGCTAGTTACTATGTAAAGACCATTTTGCTCTCTCACTTAAGGCTACAAAAGGGAGCCATTCTGCACCCATTCCTTCATGTCTTGAAGTACTTCTCCCCATTCTCTCAACCTTGGTTTGTTCCTCACTCCCCTGGACATGGAGATGAGCCTCACGCTCATTGCGCGTGCACACCTCAAGATGAGTTTTCATCTCCTGACTTATATGCTCGGTTTGCTCATCATTGTGGCGCTCCTCCTCACGGATCTCGCAGGCCCTTTTGACATTCCACTCCTCATAGTCAAGATTCCATTGATCATGTGGGTGGACCTCTACATCGATCCACTTGCGGTAGCGATATAGCAGTTCTGGGGACTAGGGTAAAAAGGAGAGGTTGTTACTATGTACTATAAAGAAAAATAGTAGGAGAACACACTGTAAGTGGTCCTTACCAGCTGTTGAAAGTTGTTCGTGTCCCAACAGTAGTCAGGATAGTCACAGAAGTTGTTCGTGCCACCCTAGTAACGCATGTTCAGGCTGAGTCATTGCTTAGACTTGAAAAATTTGCATGGATTCTTACACCAATAGAGGGGTGGCATCTTCCCCTTGGGTGGGTATTGTGGCGAACACTCGGTTGGAACGTTCGAGATGGGGTTGCTGCTACAAGTGGCGTCATTGCGGGGAGGTGGCCTCCTAGCACACTCCGCTTATTTGTGTCAGGCCATAGTAGCCCTTACTTATTCGTCGTGGGCCGCAGTACACCTTGCTAGTTCATGGATCTCCTCTCATTGCTTCATAATCTTGTCCCATTGTGTCTTCTACCTCTTGTCTAATTCGACGTGCTGATGTAAGTTCTGGTGTAGTGTTAGGTTTGGTTGCGTAGTGTTTTCTCCTAGATCTCTTCCACCTCCTTTTATAAGCCAAACGGTTGGCATGGTATGGTTAATTTCACATGAGTAGGCTGTGAGGCAGAGTGTTGCCTTGTCTTTGTGAAAAGTTGCTGGTGAGCCAAAGTGTTGTCACATCTTATATTGTAGGGAGCTATCGCATCCTACTTTGTAGAGTCCTATCTTCTCAGTCTGAAAAGCTATGGAGGTACAATGTTGTCATGTCGGTCTAAAAAGCTGAGGATGTATAGTGTTGTCACCCTATCCATGGCGTCCCCCATCGCATGCTCCCTCATGCACATATTTGTCACTCTATCTGTGGCATCCCTCTCACCTGTTCCCTCGTGCGCACACTTGTCATTCGGTCCGTGCCGTTCCCCCTCGCCTGCTCCCTCGTGCGCACACCTGTCACTATCTGTGGCATCCCCCCTTGCCTTCTCCCTCATGTGCACATTTGTCACTCTGTCTGTGGCATCCCCCCTCACCTGCTCCTTCTTGTGCATACTTGTCACTCTATCCATGGTGTCCCCCTCACATGCTCCCTCATGTACACACTTGTTACTCTGTCCATGCCATCCCCCCTCGCCCGCTTCCTCGTGCACACACTTATCACTTTGTCCGTGGTGTCCCCCCTCGCACGCTCTCTCGTGCATACACTTGTCACTCTGTCTGTGCCATCCCCCCTTGCCCGCTCCCTTATGCGCACATGAGTCCATAATTTCTAGTAGCAATGCACTGGATTCGCTTTTTGCTCGTCTACAAATACAGAGATCTCGCAGTTGTTTGTCGCTCAACTCAACTGCTTTTCGCTTCTCATTCTCATGCTCGTCACACTAACATGCTCGTCGAAGCAAGACCTTCCCCTTCAAAGGAGAGAGAACTTTGGCCCAAACTACCGCTTGATACCAAACAAGCGTACTCAACCGGTATGGCCAAAATGCAGACACAGGAAGGACGCAGTTGTGCAAGTTGTGGATGGCCCATTCCACAACGGATGATGTTTCTTCCAATGCCCATACTTTAGGGTACAATTAGTCAATAGTTTATTTTCTTTTAGTGCTAATGGAGCTTCCATGCTAACCGCCCTTTCCAGCAGATGGCAAAGTGCTCTAAAAGGCCCATGTCCTTTAGACTGGATGCCCAGATCACGGTCCGGTCATAGTTTGATAGGTCCACCCTATACAATCCATCATGTACAAGACCATTCCCATAGAACACAAACAGATCTTGAATGCCCGACATGTCGTACCTATAAAATTTTTCAGTGTGTAACGTTAAGTTGTAACTTTTTTCAATATTTTTACCACTGCTAAACTAATCATTTAATAAAGAGAAAATTGATTCTATACCACTTAGTAACATCCGGTTCTAAAAATTAGCATTCCAATTAATAATCTTTCAACACTGCCTTCAAATATTTCCCCTACCTAACTCACATATGAACAACATTTCTCTGAATTTTCATATTTTTTAGAGGTTGCTTTCTATTTTAAATAAATATGCTCTTTGGTCTTTTCGTAGGTGATTTCAATATTACTTACATTTCCCATACCCCAAAATATTATTATTTCCAACGCAATTATCACAGTTTACCACTTTATTCAAACTAACCTAAAACATTTCACAGAGTATCCAACATTAAGTTACACCATTTCACACTACTTTTACCATTGCTACATTGTGCGCAACTTTTTCAAAATGCAGAAAAAATACAATATTGTTCCCATGCAATCAAAATAACCTACGCATAAACTACGGCATTCATGTAATTAGCATGAATAATAAGCATTTAACGACACTAACAACGATGCTTCTTCGACGTCAACTAAGGCCACTGCCTAATTACAAGAGGCTAACTACCACCTTTT
This sequence comes from Dendrocalamus latiflorus, assembly GCA_017311315.1. Lineage (NCBI taxonomy): Eukaryota > Viridiplantae > Streptophyta > Magnoliopsida > Poales > Poaceae > Dendrocalamus > Dendrocalamus latiflorus. Next base: position 29,898,857 of record CM029627.1, on the reverse strand, counting down.
CGTACTAACAAACTATCATTTTTCTAATTACATGCTAATCATGTTGTTAAAAAAATTGCTGCATGTCAATGAAAATTACGTCTTTCGGATGCTCCAAAACCGATCTACAACTTTTCTAAATGCACAAACTTGAAATTCAAATTCAAAACCACTCAAAAATAAGATTCCTTCATGGTCTTACTTCCTCTCTTCTTTGCTATCTCTCTCGCTCTTGGCTACACTAAAATGAAATGGCACTGCTGCCTTTCAGAGAATGAAACCACTATTTTATCATGCAATCAGTGCAGCGGAGGGGGCCTAGTTGAGCAGGTGTTGACACCTAGGACGTGCGCGTGGGGGAGGTGGCCTGCCAGGCGAGCATTAGACACCTAATGCGATAAGAGACAACGATACAGGTGATGGGGCGCGGTCGGGCAGCCTGGCGTGGTGGGCGGGCGTGGTGAGGCAGCGCGCCGGGAAGCTGGTGCCGGGGGGGGGGGGGGGGCGGCGCGCCATGCAAGTGGCGCGATAGGCGGGCGCGCCAAGTGGGCAAATATAGGATTCCATGCAAGAGGGCTAAAAGTGGCATTGCGCTTCCACGGGTCAGATATGCCCAAATTTCCATTTTGGCTGGCAGTAGGCTGCAACGGCGGGGAGACATGCCGCAATTTCTAGGCTGAGACATAGTAAAGCAGTTAATCCGCAGAAAGGCATGGACGATGCGTGAATCATCTGACTATTATTGTTCTTGGCCAGTTGCCACACGTACCTTAATCTGTGTCCAAGGAATCATAGTGTAAGATATGTAATAGTGGTGTCAATGCATCCAGAGGCGTATGAGACGACGAAGACAATACAGTCCAGCCAGTTATTTTAGTTTACAAATCGTACCTTGACAAGTTGACTTCGACTTCTAGGTCTTGATGTATGGCTTCACAACGGCGTCACCGAGCATCAAGAAATATATATATTAGTACTTGTTCAAACTAAGCATCTACACTAAGTCTTGAGTGTGCAGTGTGCTCATTCGTGAGTAGGCACGCGCGTGTTCGGTATCTTTTCTTCTAGATGGGCAGAAAAAAAATGTGTGTTCTATATATTTTTTAGATGCATTAGTCGGCAGAAATAGATTGTGTGGCACTGCTCATTCGTGAGTAGGCACGCGCGTGTTCGGTATCTTTTCTTCTAGATGGGCAGAAACAAAATGTGTGTTCTATATATTTTTTAGATGCATTAGTCGGCAGAAATAGATTGTGTATATAGAGGAGATAGGAACAGGGGAAAGGCCAATCTAAGCGTGCGCACCCTCCAATACGCTTCCGCTAATATCTCTAGCCTATTTTCAGTAGGGCACCATTCAATCCAATTTTTTACTACAAACCCATGGAGACATCTATACATACACACACACACACACTAATTAGAGGCTCCTTCAGGAGCCCTCGCATTAATCCGAGTAGAAAACACACTACTGCAGAAAAGCTCATCATAGACGATTCAAAAACATCATCACAGACGATTCGGTAATCCGTCTGAGTTTATGAGTCAGTAATAACATGAGGTCACCACCGACGGTTTTCGAACCTTCTGTGATGCAAACTATCACAGACGGTTATTAACTCAGAACCGTCTATGATAGTTAACTATCACAGACGGTTTATAGTTGAAACCGTTTGTGATAGCTGATCACAGATGGATTGTATATTAAATTGTCTATGATATTTTTTTTGTATTGTTAAATTCATTTCTGTTTGTTGGCTAACCTCAGGAAATGTTAGCCATGCCTTCTAAAACAATTAGAAACACAAGTACATGTATACATCCAATTCACATTTATTTCAGAAACAAGAATATCCACTTCACAAATCAATTAACTCAAATAAAATAAATTAACTATCCGTGAACAAATACAAACATGTACCCTTAAGTTCAATCTTATCCCATCCAAGTTCAATCTATATTATGGAACTCCCCAGCTTGGCTTATGACTTGAGACAACAAGAAGTACATAAACTATCCTCAAATTGTTTGGAGCTCGGCCTGTTCCAACAGAGTTGTAGCGATGGTCACAACCTGTCGTTAGGAAGGTCAAAGTTGTGCATACATATAAATTGATAAGTATGAAATAATTATTGCAAGATTGACAAACCTAAGAATCATTGGTCACTGCGGAACCGAGGAGTATTGCATGTTGTGGTAAACATAGTATCTACATGTGTTGTCCGACGGCTGCTGATGGCATTGCAAAAATAGAATTAGTTAGTTCGACAGGCATTACTATGAAGTGTTATGTAGGATTAATGTGTAGTAGCGAATACCAAAAAATTTAGAACATGTTGCAGGGAGCTGATCCCTCCCTTAGATCTCCCTCCAACTTATACGTCAAACATATTGGGATACGGGTAGGCTACAGTAGAGTAACCAGGAAGCCATGCAAGTAAGAGATCATGGATCGTTACCACTAGACGCGCAGTGCAGCGGAACTAGGGTTGAAGTAGCTGATTCAACAAAGAACGCATCGGTGTAGTGGTAGTAGTCGATCGTCCTCCGCCCAAATGTCTCCTCCTCACGGTCATCTCGATTAGCGCCGCAGTCGCAGTAGCACCTCTACCGAGGTCCACATGTCTAGGGATGGAGCACCGTGCGTCGATGTGCTAGCACTAGCAAGCACGGCAGGGGATATAAGAGGTGGCGACTAGGGTTTCGATGTGTGTATTTTCCGGATGCAACTCACAGCCCCTGCACCTCTCCGTATATAGCCTCCAATTAGATCCATATCCAATATGAGTAGAGATTGAATCCCACTCAAAAACTATCATTCGTCCCCTTATCGTTCCAACCCATTAAGTGTGTGACCTATAGGTTCATGTGTATTTGGCCATGGGCTGAAAAACTTCATTCCAGTCCATAAGTGAGTAGCGGTCCATAGTAAGACATAACGACCCCTAAACATACATAAAGATCATATCGGACGAACCTATATAGTGCTTATGTACCTATCCCTTTGCCTCATGATATCAGATCGAACTCAAGGCGAGAAGCGTGCCATTCTGTGATAGCTCGATCCTTCACTCAAACCTGTAGTGGATTACTCAGTTGTGATTAACTCTTCAACCACATTAGGCATGGCTATATGCACTTTCTTAATCCAATCACATCGAGAGGCCCAGAGATATCTCTTCTGTTATATAGGAGGGGAAAATTCTATCTTGATCGCTCATATTCCTCCGCATGTTTCATAGTAAACCCGAAAGCTATCTTTATAACCACTCAGTCACAGAGTAGTGTTTAGTAACCCCTAAGCAAACTATTACACATGTAGGAAACAATGACGATATCAGGTCTAAGGATTCTACATACACTATGTATGAGACCAACTGATGACACTTAAGAATGTAACAATTCCTGTAGTGTCTCATGGTGGGTCAATCCAACATCATGTTCTCTAACATGTGTCCACATTATTGATTTGATATCTCATATCTATGATCCATGAAACATGATCATACAACAATACATATGTTGATCTATAAATCATAATTGTCCGACATAATGATATAAGATCAGAGATAATTTAGAATAACATCAAAACATACATAACAAGTTCCACGAACAAGTCATATACTTGCTAAACAATATGAAAGATATTTATTGAAGAGATAAAATAACATATTATGCAAAAGATCACAAACATAGAAGTGATACAATCATCTCCATGATTGCCTCTAGGGCATATCACTAATAGAACGATCTACGTGACTCTAAAAAGTTAGCTTTAGCCATTGTAATGGAAGAAAAGACTATAATATAGTTATATATGGAGAAAATGTGTGTACCTGTCGATTAATTATTAGACAACTGTGAAGTCATGTTTGTCCCTCTTCAGGGAATTAAGGTATATTATATTGTTCTATTTTAGTATAATTACAATTAGAATCTAGTGGAACCTACGCAAGTATGTTACCATGGTCATTAAACCTAAGTTTGTGCTGCTTATAAAGTACAAATCAAAAAATATATCCTACTAGTGCAGTACTTATTCCTAGTTGTAGGGCAAAAGTATGATTTTCTTGTTGCAGTAAGCCAACAATGACATCGTCATGTAAGCCTCGAGAAAGGATGCATCTTCTTGGATGGTTTGCATAGGGACCAAGTGTGAGTTGAGGAAACTTACTAGTGATTTCCTTGATTTGGCATTAGAATCCATGTATCTATATATATACACAAAAGCAAGGAGTTATATATGACATTTATTGGTATTACACGGACGTAGACCATAATTGTACACCCTTACAGTATTTTGCATCGAATGAGTGAGGCTTCGAGGGTGTCGAGGTTGAAAAGAAATAACAAGTTCTTGAAGGTCACTGTGAAGACACAGCCTTGAACCCCGTGGTGAAGATGATGAGGCCTTAACTTGATGTGACATTTGGGCGCCATTGTCCATCTGTTTTGTGGGCCTATGCCATGTACCATGCATGCAATCTATGGCAAGTGACTTCTAGGGTTAGGAGGTGCTCTACTGGGATGACCAACGACTTGTGTAGCTGTAGGACCGAAATGGCAACAGAGGGGGGTGAATGGTGCCTTTAAAATTCGCCCCGAGTATCCTCACCGACTTCTTCTCCAATAGTTATAGAAGCTATGGAAAAAAAGATAAAAACTCACAAGCAATAACCAGATCACAAACAGAAAGATAAGCGAAATAGTCGAGAGTGCATGAATTGGGCCGATCTAACTGGGAACAAGGTCTTTCTTTTTAGACTTGGTTTTTTATTTTCATTTCTGAAGGCAGGAAAAAGACAGAGAGCAGATGCTATCTAGAACCCACAAAGCCAAAACAAACTTTGAACAAAAGTCAAGTAGCAGCACAAAAAGGACTGACCAACTAGAAACTTTTAGGCAACCAATAAAAGAAACCGAAAGGAGAGGAAACACCTAAAAGAAGAGAAAACTAGTAAGATAGCAAAGCTGGCCGAAAACTGCAAGAGCAGATTTGAGAGATAAATTGAGCAGGAAACACAGCCGAAAATATTTGTTTGGTTGACATAAACTGCTCCTCTAAAACACAGCCGAAAAAGTAAGCTTTAATACCAAAAACAAGCTGTTCGGCTAGCTGAACTGGGCAGACAATATGTGCTACCGAAAATGGATTTTCGCCCAATCAACCAGAGACAACAAGCTGAAATGCATGGAACCTTTAAGGAGTGTATTAGCCGATCAAGATCACAAAATAGCAGACTGCAGCCTGAACAAGTACTGCAAAACTGAAACACTCCCACAAAGGAAAAAGCCAAACCGAAAGGCAAAAGACATGCAAGCAATCAGCCGGTTTAAGGACAGCAGCCTGCAGCAGACCTAAAGCAGTAAATTGCAGGTGCTGGTCCAAAAACAGCAGCCCAAAAATTAACTCCTGGAGACATCCGAAAAAGAATCGAAATTAATTGACTGCTGCTAGCAGAGAGAGATAAAAACTGCTGCTAAAAACTAATAACTTCTGCTTGCCGAAAGACATAAAAAAACTGCTGCTAAGAACTAAAAATTGCTGCTAGCTGAGAGAGATAAAGACTAAAGATTCAACATACTTCTTACAGAGTGAAATAGAGGAAGTTAGCAATCTAGAAACTCTGAAAGAGAACTTTGATTCACCTCTTGCTCTTGGGAAAAAAGGAACCAAAAAGTCTAGAGATTACTTCCCGTACAAAGCAACCAAGAAAACAACTACTCAAACTAGATTAAACTCAAAACCAAGACTCAGCAGAGAAAAACCAAGAGCACTCGAAACAGTCATTCATCACAGAGTAAGACAGTCAAGACCGAAAATCTCAAAGAAATTCATTCCCATGGATGATTGCATACAGAGGAATGGTTCCATGAGGTTTCTACAGCCACTCATCTCATCCTCTCCAACCTGAGAACTCATACACATAAGAAGAACACTAGGCAGAGAGAGACAACCCCATACGCAGTTGCAACAGAATGCAAAATTTGCCTCACCTCTCTCCACCAACTCACTAACCACCCATAAGAAAAGAAAAAGAAACTCCAAAATCCATGACTACATGCAGGAGACACTCCCCCCTATTTATAGCTTCCATATTGGGTTTCTAAATATGCTTTGCCCATTAAGCCTTAACACTTTACCCACTAACTCTAACCAAATCCACTTCCTTTAGTGCAGCTTTGCGTATTCACCAAAACGCCCCTCCTGCACCTTCTGGGAAGCTTCCTCATTCCTTGCCGTCCAAGCCTCGCAACCACCTCGAGTCCTCGCCGTCTTCGGCACATCCCGACCGCTCCGACCTCAGCACCGCCTGTGCCTAGTCCGGTCATCCCGTGCCTCGCCACGACTCCGCCTCGATGTCCTGCAGCTATCACAGACAAGAAACACATCACATAGCACCGCTCGATGTAATATAATCAACAAATGCATTAGCGAGAATTCTTTAGCACAAAATAGCCCAAACCGGTCGACAAGAAGAATAAGCGTCCAACCAAGTTCGATGAGGTCCGACCGAAACTGACTGCACCACGCAATAACATGGCACGAACCACACAAACCAAACTCAAACTTTTCAAAACACGTGTCAATTTCTCATCACACACACGGGGTCACCTCCACATGGTCTCTCAATCTCCCCCTTGATGAGTATATTGACAAACCCAGAAAAAGCATAAAGTTGAGTTTGAAAATGAAAGAAAGTCATACATGGTCCAAAGGAAGAAGCAAAGTGAAACCGAGACCATGTTGACAAAAGGGAACACTAGAGCAACAACAGAAGGAGCAAATTGATCTCCAAAGCTCCAGAAAGTATTACACCAAGCCATAACACATAAAAATGCTATCTAGATCATGACGAGATATGTATAAGTCAGCTAAACCAAATAAGTCACAATCTGAAATTTAGTTCAATTTCTTAGCATGTCAAGTTATCCATGATTGTAGTCTAGCTAGAGGTATCCAAAGATGATGCAGACCATGTCAATATGCTAAGCAGAACCAAGAAGCTAGTATTGAATCATTTTAGAGTGCTACAAGTTCAAGAATGAGACATTTATTCAAATACTTGGTTCTTTTTGTAGTTAAGCAAATTGAGCACAATTGTCATGTTTTTGTTTGAAGCTCATGGTCGTTTCCAACCAAATTTTTTTTTCATGTGCTAGATCTCAAGCCTTATGCGACCACTTCAAGCTAGAAGCTTAAGAAGATAGTCTTGGTCATCCAAAGCTCCCCCTGAGTTCATGCCTAGTGCAATGGCAAGCAGTCTCATAAGAAAGAATTGGTGAGATCAGTTTTTTTCGTACAAAAGAGATCTTTTTGCATTTTTAAGAACCGAAAATGTGTACTAACTCATGCGTCATCAAGAACTAGCATAGCTCAATCTAAAGCTCAATAGAGATTCAAGACTCAACTCAGCCTATTCGACATGGCATGAATCATAAAATGATAACTAAAAATAGACTAGTCTCAAGAGCTAACATGACAAGTTTTAATGCAAGTTGAGCAGATTTAATTAACTTATCATGGCAAAGGCTAGACTATACATATAAAGTCATGATAAATCTAGCAAGTAAGCACAGATCATGGCAAGATGTAACGCATTGTAAACATGTCATAAAAGGATAATAATCAAGGCTCCATGTAGTTATATTACAATGTAGAATGCTGAAATGCAAGAAAATCCAGCTCCCCCTCAACATGAGATGCATCTTTAGTTCAAGTTGAGTTATGTCCATATTAAGATCTAGAAGATCCCAAATGAACTCCCCCTAAACCAAAGCAATAAAGCGAGAAGCTGGGAAGAAAAACAGAAAGGCGGTCCTTAAAGCATAGATAAGATACAGAGGATACTCTTAGACTGACTCCCAACTACCCCATATGACACTAGGACTATCAGTTGGTCATCTAACACACTAAGGAGCAAACAAATTCCCTGTCTACCCAAGGGTGGCCCAACCCTTTCTAGAACCTATAAGAAGTGAGTGAGCTCAACCTAGTGAGAAGAGAGAGACAGCTAATAAGCAGCATCCTAGAATCACAAGATGAGAGAAAAGAGTCTAAGCAACTAGACAAGAGAAACACTCTAACCTATGCTAGGACTAACCCAAATGCACCCCAAATGCAATGCGACAGAAAAGGAGCATGAGTATAATGAATAGAGTAAAACAGTAAAGCACAAAGCTCCCCCTCACAACAGTCCATAAGGACAAACCACCCCAAGCTTTCCCCACAAGGCTGAAAACCTAAGCTATCCAAAGGCTTGGTAAAGATATCAGCCAACTGGTGATCACTCTCCACAAACTGGAGCACTATATCACCCTTCTCCACATGGTCTCTAAGAAAATGATATCGAATATCAATGTGCTTGGTCCGAGAGTGCTGCACTGGGTTCTTAGCAATGTTAATAGCCGAAGTGTTATCACAGAAGAGTGGAACACTGTCTATAGCTAACCTAAAGTCCCGTAGGGTCGAGACCATCCAAAGTACCTGGCTGCAACAACTGGTAGCAGCAACGTACTCGGCCTCTGCGGTGGACTGTGCAACACCAGACTGCTTCCTAGAAGACCAGGAGACAATAGAAGTGCCAATGAATTGGCAGGTGCTATAAGTGCTCTTCCTATCTATCCTACAGCCAGCAAAGTCTGCGTCCAAGTAGGCTCTAAGGGAAAGACAGGATAAGAAAGAGTACCAGATACTATAGTCAATGGTAGCTCGAAGGTATCGAAGGACGCGTTTGACCGCCTGGCGGTGAGATACGCGAGGAGAAGCCTGAAACCGAGCACATAGACACATAGAGAAGTGTATGTCCGGTCTCGAGGCAGTGAGATATAAGAGGGAGCCGATCATGCTGCGATACTCCTTCTGATCAACTGGCTCGCCGTCCTCATCTGGGTCAAGTGTGACGGATGATGCCATGGGAGTTGACACCGGCTTGCCATCACTCATGTCAAAGCGTCTTAGGAGGTCACGAGTGTACTTGCCCTGATGCAAGAAAGTACCCTCCTGAGTCTGCTTGATCTGGAAGCCAAAAAAGATGGTCAACTCACCTATCATGCTCATCTCAAACTCGGTGCTCATGACATCCGAGAATTGTGAAACAAGAGCATGAGAAGAATCGCCAAAGATGATATTATCCATATAAATCTGGATGAGTAAAAGGTCATTGCCATGCCGACGAATGAACAAGGTCTTGTCTACCTTACCGATCTCAAACCCATGACTCAACAAATTGGACTTAAGCCTCTCATACCAAGCTCTAGTGGCTTGCTTAAGTCCATACAGGGCTTTGGAAAGCTTGTAGACATGGTTTGGGTATTTGGGGTTCTCAAAACCTGGAGGCTGTCTAACATAGACCTCTTCCTCAATATACCCATTGAGGAAGGCACTCTTGACATCCATCTGGTAAAGCTTGAAACCGTTAGAAGCTGCGAAAGCAAGCAGGATTCTAATGGCCTCAAGCCTAGCTACAGGGGCAAAGGTCTCCTCAAAATCTAGACCCTCAACCTGGGAGAAACCCTGAGCTACCAGTTTAGCCTTGTTTCGAATCACTACCCCATCCTCACTTTGCTTGTTTTTGAACACCCACTTGGTACCAATGACATTGTGACCTCTAGGGGGCTCAACAAGCGACCAGACCTTGTTTATTTCGAAATTTTCCAACTTCACGTGCATGGCATTGACCCAAAACTCATCAGAAAGTGCATGACTAACATCCTTGGGCTCAAAAGAGGCAATGAAAGCAGAATGGAGACAGAATTGAGACAAACCAGACTTTGAGCCTGTGACACGCTCAAAGAGGTCTCCAATCATCTGTCTGAAGGATGATCTTTTTGAATATGACGGGGAGATCCTGGATGACATGAAGAAGTGGCCTCTACCTCATGAGCTGATGAGGTAGGAACAGAGCCACTAGCTCCAGAAGAAGCAGAAGGCATGCGCTGATCTCCTCGAGGTGCAGTGGAAGAAGGAGGCACCTCAAGGAGAGGAGGAACTAGATTGGGTAGACAATCCTCATCTCCATTCTCCTCATCATCCACAAAGATGGTCACGGACTGATGTAAAGAACCTGAGATATCGGACCTAGTCCCCGGACTGGCCTCATCGAAAGTCACCTCACAGGTCTCTGCCATTTTACTAGACTCGTAGTGATCCAGACCCAATAAGCCCACGAAGAAGTCGAGTAGCCTAGAAAGATCCCATCACAAGAACGTGACTCAAACTTATCTAGGTTCTTGGACATCAAAATAAAGTACTTGCAACCAAACACACGAAAATGAGAGACACTAGACTTTCGCCCATATCTCAACTCATAAGAAGTGCGATGCAAGTGTACCCTTAGAAAAACTATGTTCGAAACATGGCACGCGGTGGCTATAGCCTCAGCCCAAAACTTCCTCGGTGTAGAATACTCATCGAGCATCATCCTGGCCATCTCGACCAAGGTACGGTTCTTCCTCTTCACGACACCATTTTGTTGTGGGATGTGCGGAGAAGAGAACTGGTGCTCTACACCTGTCTCATCGTAAAACCTCTCGAAGTAGGAATTCTTGAACTCCGTGCCATTGTCACTGCGGATCGCTCGTAAGGCACCCGGAAGCTCAACAGAAAGCCTACTGAAAAGACCTTAAAATTGTGTAAACATCTCATCCTTCGAGGCTAAGAAAAACACCCAATAGTACCTCGAGAAGTCATCAACCACGACAAGAATATACCACTTCTCTCTTGCTGACTGCACTCGAGCTGGTCCAACTGTGTCCATGTGGAGCAGCTGTCCCGGTGCATCGGTCATAGTCACTATGACCGGAGGGTGAGAAGCGGCAACCATCTTACCATGCCGGCAAGGAGCAGAAACTAGATCTTTGACCATCTTGAGTTTCGGCAGACCACGAATGAGATTGTGGTCGCTAACTCGGGTCAAATGGTCAAATCCTATATGACCAAGTCTCCTATGCCAGAAAGTAGGGTCACGGGACTCAGAAGCAACTAAACACCGGAGAGGATCACCAGAAGACTCAACAAAATCAGCACAAAAAATCCTCCCATAACGAGAAATCCCGCAAACCAGACTACCCGAAGAATCAAGAATTTTGCAATTGTTTTTCTTAAAGCTCACTTCATAACTGTCATCGGTAAGCTGAGAGACTGAAAGAAAATTATACTGCAGCTTACTAACCAAGGCAACATCTTTTAAAATAAATGAATCATTAACGCGCACAGTACCTTTCACGATGACGCGCCCAGATGAAGCGTCTCCAAAGGTGATAGTCTTATCACCTGGAGCTCGGGCTAGGGAAGAGAACCAACAAGAGTCTCCGGTCATATGTTGAGAACAACCGGAGTCCACGAGCCAAACCTCTCCCTTCCCTACCCCACGAACCTGAGTCAAACAGAGAGATATGGCTCAGTACTGGGATAAATCAAGAGAGATTTTGGCACCCAATACTGAGTCACACGTCGAGCAGAAGAAGTAGCCACACGCGACTGACCTCTATCTACCCTACGCTCTCTGTCGCTCAAAGAGCCAGAAGGTCTGTGTGCAGATTTAAAGCTGTTGTTGGGTCCGACTGCTATGGAAAAGCGAGTCGGAGCACCAGCAACATGCTGATCTCGCCGCGGGTAGCCATCTCGATGGGGGAAACGAGATCTACCCTCAGAACGGTGGAAATCATGACCAGAGGCATATCGAGGACGAAAACCAGAAAACTCAGAAAATCCAAGTCCTCGATGCTGCCCAAACCCATCAACAGAAGCAAACCTAGACCTCGTGTTGGTCTTAGGTGCACTCAAGGTCTGGGGCTGACCCTGAATACGCCTAAGAGCCTCAACACAGTCTCTACGCGCGATCTTGGTGCGCCTGAAGCATCGCTCAACCAAGTGTCCATCCTTCTGACAGAAGGTACAATGATACTTCACCTTCTGAGAGGTAGAAGCAACAGGTGGAATCACCTTGCTGTCAGAATCACTTGGACAAAGCCCGTTGACTTGAATTGAACTTTCTCAGTTCTGGGCTTGACCTCGATTACACCTGCTGCTATGGGTCTGAGAACAGTAGGTGGATGCTTCCTCACATCCTCAAGAAAGTCATATCCTAGACCTTGATTGAATTTGCAAATCTTGGACTGGTATAGAATAAGATTTAGCTTCTTCTTGCCTCCTACAAACCTCTCAAGAGTGTTCATAAGGTACTGACACTCCCGAAAGAGAGAGGTGCAAGAAAAGCAGGGGAAAAGGAGACAGCAGCAGGAAAAGAGGAAGAGCCAACAGCAGAAAAAGGAATGGCATGTGCACGCACAGCCGTCTAAAAAAGGACAGTCCTACTGCTAACCATTTGGTTCACGTCACTAGGCATCTCTACCAAACCCTCATGCTTCTTCCCCATACCAGCACACACATTACAAGCAGATGGTGGCTTTTCTAGAAGGTCCTTAGTTAGCTTCACACATTTTTCATCTAATGCAATTAAGTCAGATTTTAGTTTTTCACAATTACCGCATGGTGAGCTAATAGGATCCTTAGAAGCACATTGAGCCATTTTCTTATTATGATCAATCATTTCTTGAAACTGTTTTGAGACAGATTCAAGTTCAGCAGTTAATTTAGGACAGTTTATACATGAAGCAATGGGCTCAAGTAATAAAGCTTGTAGTTCAGCAATTTTATGATCTGCCCTTTTTAGATTCATTTTCAAATTATTGCAATTTTCACAAGTCTTGGGCCGATCGAGAAGCATGGTATAAAGACCTCTGAAAGCATTGTCCTTATCCTCACATGAGGTGCAAGAAATAGTCTCAACAACAGTGGATGAAAGAGCAGCTACCCTACTCATCTCTAGCTCAGCAAGTAGACTAACATTCTTTACCTTAATCATGTCAAGCTCAGAGGACAGACTATCATGAGAGGTCCTTAACTTCTCCATGTCACCAAGCAAAGCAGAGCATGTATCACATTTGTCACGGGAGGCAGCAGATATAAGTGAAGTAAGCTCCCGTGATAATCTATCTACTTCCTTCTCCAACTCGCTACACCTAGCTCTAGATCTAGCATGGAATTCCCTAGTTTAAGAAAAGCATCATTAAGCTGGTCATAGGAGGGGTATACCTCATTGGAGTCAGAATAGAGCTCGTTGTCACTGATCTCGCCCTCAAGGGCCATGAAGCACATGCTGGAGAAGTCATCGCCATCCTTGGGTTCTTGATCGCCCGTCCCATCGTCGTCGCTCCATCCCTCCACCTCGTTGAGGTCGAGGTCGTCGAAAGTGGTGAGGACGTGGTGGAAGAGCTTCTTGGCTTTGCCAAGGTTGCGAAACTTCTTCTTGCCTTGGGCATGAGCTGGGGGCTTCTTGTTGCTGTTCTTATCGATGTAGTCGTTCTTGCTCACACCACCGTAGTCGCCCTTGCCCTTCTCCAGCTTGGGGTAATTCGCCCGAATGTGGTTGGGGCCACCACACTCGAAGCAAATTATCGGCCCTCCTCTCTTTCTGTCCCTCACTCTCTTGTATGTGTGGAAAACTTTTTGGCTAGAAGGGCTAACTGGTCCTCTGGTAGCTGCTCTAATTGATCATCAGTTAAGTCACAGAGAGTAGCTAGAGAGAATCCACAAATCAAATCAAAAGACGATCCAGAAGCTAAACTGGGATCGGTGACTAAGGCCATCGACTGTGACTTTGACCGACGAGAGACTATGTCAATCTCGTGAGTCTTGAGGCGTGAGTACAACATATCAAGAGTCAGGGTCGAAAGGTTGGTCGTGTCTTTACTTGTGGTCACCTTCATCTCCCACACACACAAATCCAAAGCAGAGAGCATCTGTCGAGCGTTGTCCGAGTCGGGGTATGTGAGATCGACCGTTCGGAGGTTGCTCAGAATTTTGTGAAATCTCGCAAAACACTCATCAAGGGACTCACCAGCGAGTATTTCAAACTTGTTGTAATCTCATTTGAACTGGTCCTATCGTACCGTCCTGATCTGGGTGGTGCCCTCATGGTATGCATCGCGGGTCACCCAGATGTCGAAAGCCGACGTCAGATGAGAGATGCGATCGAATTCGCTTCTGCTCAGACCCCGAATTATGATGTTCCTCGCCTTAGCATTCGCCCTAACATCAGCCATAGTTTCACATTGATGTTCTCATCGGCAGGAACAACATACCGGGTCTTGACCTTCCGCCAGATGGCGTAGCTCTGAGCCTGGATGTAGGTCTCCATTCGACTCTTCCAGAAGGGATAGTCGATCCCATCGAAGATTGGGGGCTTGGTGGAATACTTGTCTGTCACCATGGCTCTAGAGATCGGTTAAGATCTACAAGGAAGAGCTAACCGGCTCTAATAACAATTGTAGGACCGAAATGGCAACAGAGGGGGGTGAATGGTGCCTTTAAAATTCGCCTCGAGTATCCTCACCGACTTCTTCTCCAATAGCTATAGAAGCTACGAAAAAGAAGATAAAAACTCACAGGCAATAACCAGATCACAAACAGAAAGATAAGCGAAATAGTCGAGAGTGCATGAATTGGGCCGATCTAACTGGGAACAAGGTTTTTCTTTTTAGACTTGGTTTTTGATTTTCATTTCTGAAGGCAGGAAAAAGACAGAGAGCAGATGCTATCTAGAACCCACAAAGCCAAAACAAACTTTGAACAAAAGTCAAGTAGCAGCACAAAAAGGACTGACCAACCAGAAACTTTTAGGTAATCAATAAAAGAAACCGAAAGGAGAGGAAACACCTAAAAGAAGAGAAAACTAGTAAGATAGCAAAGCTGGCCGAAAACTACAAGAGTAGATTTGAGAGATAAATTGAGCAGGAAACACAGCCAAAAATATTCGTTTGGTTGACATAAACTGCTCCTCTAAAACACAGCCAAAAAAGTAAGCTTTAATACCAAAAACAAGTTGTTCGGCTAGCTGAATTGTGCAGACAATATGTGCTGCTGAAAATGCATTTTCGCCCAATCAACTAGAGACAACAAGCTAAAATGCATGGAACCTTTAAGGAGTGTATTAGCCGATCAAGATCACAAAAAAGCAGATTGCAGCCTGAACAAGTACTGCAAAACTGATACACTCCCACAAAGGAAAAAGCCAAACCGAAAGGCAAAAGACATGCTAGCAATGAGCTGGTTTAAGGACAGCAGCCTGCAGCAGACCGAAAGCAATAAATTGCAGGTGCTGGTCCGAAAACAGCAGCCTAAAAATTAACTCCTGGAGACATCCAAAAAAGAATCGAAATTAATTGACTGCTGCTAGCAGAGAGAGATAAAAACTGCTGCTAAAAACTAATAACTTCTGCTAGCCGAAAGAGATAAAAAAACTGCTGCTAAGAACTATGAGAGACCATGTGGAGGTGACTCCGGTTGTGTGATGAGTAATTGACTTTGGTTCTAGGAAAGTCGAGTTTGGTTTGTGTGGTTCGTGCCTTATCGTTGCGTGGTGCAATCGGTTCGGTCGGACTTGGTCAATTCTGGTCGTATGAGCTTAGGATGCTTATTCCTCTTGTTTCGACAGATTTTGGCTCTCCATGTGTGTGTTGTAGAGAGGATGGCTTGAGTTCTTGTCTGCAGCATGTATTCTTGTTTTCCTTTCAATGTCCATGCGTATGGGGATGTATGGTTTGATAGAGGGGATGAAATGGATAGAAACTCTTGATTTCCAAATCCTTCATCTCTTGGTATCAAGTTGTGAAATCCTTGTTTGAGATGCTATGGCTTCAAGTTTATCCCCACTTGCTCTTGATTCCTTCTTCTCTGCACTTTGTTATTTTCAGTTTCTTGCTGTCTATGTTCATCTTTAGGCACTTTGATCTTTTGCTTGTGTTTTTATTTCTGAGTTCAAGCTGCGTTTAGTTTGAAGTTCCCATCATCTGAGAAGAACAACATTCAAAAATCTTGGTTCTTGCTGGCTGCAGTTTGCTTGTGTCGATTGGCATTTCTTTTCTCTGTAGTGTTTTGCTGTTTTTGATTTGCTGCATGATCAGTTTTCAGCCATGATTTCTCTTCCCTGCTGCAGCTAGTACATTTTGGTTCCAATCTACCTTTTGCTAGCTGCTTTTGGCTGCAGTTCCAATCTGCATTTTGCTGCTTTGTGCCAAAAGATTGCAGCAATAATCTGCACTTTCAGCTTTGCTTTCCCTTGCTGTTTTTCAGCCTTTTTAGTCTCTTTCTTTGCTGCTTACAGCCAAAATGTTGCAGCAATAATCTGTAGTTTGCAGGCCAGTGAAGTTCCCCTTTCAGTTCACAACTAAACCGAGTGCAGTATGCAGTGGGAAGCAGTTTTTCTGCAGATTGCTGCTCTCGGTTGAGTTCTAGCAGGCCAACTCCTTCTCGGCTGTTTCTCTTCTTTTTGTGCCTCTCGGTTTGCATTTTCTTTTGCTTCCGTTTACTGCTATTGCTTGCTATTTTCAGGAGTTCAGTGAGTCAGTTTTTTTAAGATTTAAAAATCAATGTCGATCACCCATTTGTTTGAAGTTTCTGCAGTAGTGTTTCGTGTGGATACACGGGGTAAATTTTAAAAGGGCTCCATTCACCCTCCCTCTGTCGTCGTCTTCGATCCAACAATCCAAAAATTGCTGCTAGCCGAAATTAATTGACTGCTGCTAGCCGAGAGAGATAAAGACTGAAGATTCAACATACTTCTTACAGAGAGAAACAGAGGAAGTTGGAAATCTAGAAACTCTGAAAGAGAACTTTGATTCACCTCTTGCTCTTGGGAAAGAAGGAACCAAAAAGTCTAGAGATTACTTCCCATACAGAGCAACCAAGAAAACAACTACTCAAACTAGATTTAACTCAAAAGCAAGACTCAGCAGAGAAAAACCAAGAGCACTCGAAACAGCCATTCATCACAGAGTAAGACAGTCAAGACCGAAAATCTCAAAGAAATTCATTCCCATGGATGATTGCATACATAGGAATGGTTACATGAGGTTTCTACAGCCACTCATCTCATCCTCCCCAACCTGAGAACTCATACACAGAAGAAGAACACTAGGCAGAGAGAGACCACCCCATACGCAGTTGCAACAGAATGCAAAATCTGCCTCACCTCTCTCCACCAACTCACTAATCACCCATAAGAAAAGCAAAAGAAACTCCAAAATCCATGACTACATGCAGGAGACACTCCCCCTATTTATAGCCTTCCATATTGGGTTTCCAAATTTGCTTTGCCCATTAAGCCTTAACACTTTACCCACTAACTCTAACCAAATCCACTTCCTTTAGTGCAGCTTTGCGTAATCACCAAAACGCCCCTCTTGCACCTTCCGGGAAGCTTCCTCATTCCTTGTCGTCCAAGCCTCGCAACCACCTCGAGTCCCCGCCGTCTTAGGCACATCCCGATCGCTCCGACCTCAGCACCGCCTGTGCCTAGTCCGGTCATCCCGTGCCTCGCCACGACTCCGTCTCTGTGTCCTGCAGCTATCACAGACAAGAAACACATCACATAGCACCGCTCGATATAATATAATCAACAAATGCATTAGTGAGAATTCTTTAGCACAAAATAGCCCAAACTGGTCAACAAGAAGAATAAGCGCCCAACCAAGTTCGATGAGGTCCGACTAAAACTGACTGCACCATGCAACAACATGGCACGAACCACACAAACCAAACTCAAACTTTTCAAAACACATGTCAATTACTCATCACACACACAGGGTCACCTCCACATGGTCTCTTAGTAGCAAAAATTTCTAGGCCAATAGCAAGAAGGGGATATCATTGATCTTCTTTGGTTTGCCCTTATCGCCACGCAATTTAGAGGTCGACTTCATGGAAGTTGCCCGGGCATGAAGCGTTGATGCATGTGATGCGCTGCGTACTTGTCGCGTCGGTGAAGATAACTCTATGCAGATAGCTCCCGTGGACTTGGCACCATTGCATAACTTTCCTGTGAAGTTGTCACCGGTGCAGGTAGCTCTGGTGCAAATAGCTCCCATAGACTTGGCACCGTTGTAGCACTTTCTCATGAATTTGACACCGATGCAGGTGCCTCTAGGCAGATATCTAGGGGTGAAAACAGATCAGATAGTTTTCGACCGATTCAGATGAAAGCGGATATGGATTTTCTTCGGATAATTCTCGGATCGGATACTAATACGGATTTTTTGTTGAATACGGATACGAATACAGTAGGCCTGATATCCGACAAATACGGATTATCCGAATAATATGAAAACAGATATTTATGTTTACAAAAACAGATACGGATTTTAGCCCAACATTGCCCAGCCCAAGTCAGCTCTTTCATCTCCCCTGCCACTAGCCCACTAGCCTAACCAAGCCATAAGCCTCCATTACCATTAGGCATTAGGTTCCTTAGTCATATTAAATTATAAACACTACTAGCAAATATTTATGTTTATTAAAAAATAAATTTAATATTGTCGGTGGATTAAAACTTGTACCGATTAAATTGATGTACTCCCGTTTAACTCATTTTGATGCAAATTTAAATACTTAATTAATTAATTAGTCACATGTAATTGGTAGAAATCCATTAAGAATTATTTAGGACTTTAGAAAAAATTAACTGCACTTGAAGATTTAAAATATGTACAACGGTATAACTATTGTGGATAAAAATACTTATGCTTGTTTAGATTTTATGAATGTTTTGACAAGATAAACTATTTATGTGTTTTCTTTGATTTTGGATGTATAGTTTAAGGGGTTTTTCATGTTCCTATAAATATTCGTGACCGTATTCGTTTCAACTCGTATTCGCTCCGTATCTATATTTAATATTATTCGTATTTGTATTCGTATTCGAGGTATCTGTATTTGTATCCAAATCCGAGAAAAAATATGAAAACAAATATGGTAGAGACATTATCCATCCATATTCGATCCGTTTGCATCCCTACAGATATCCCTCTTGGGCCACTAGATAATGTTCCAATAGCTTGCCCTAGAGTCACGACCTCTTTGTTTGAGGGTATCTGTAGCGGGATGACCTCGAAGTTGGCATGAATACCATCCACATTCACTTTTGCAAAACCCAGCATTAGAGTTATACTATGCACCAAGGCCTTAGCACGAGATGGATACGTCTGGCGCTAAGCAACATCTAGGGCAACGGAGGCATATCTCACTTGGAGCTTGCATTTTGTGGCCACCTACATAACAATATAAAATTAGCTACTCTAACATGCCTATCAACGGATAAAATATTCTAGAGATAATAATTATTACCAGGATGTCATCGACAAGAAATTTGTGGCTACTTTTCAAGGTAGGGTTAGACGCGCAGCTTCTTCGACGGTTGGGGGGCTGACTAGAATAGTAGCGGCGGGAGCTTGCAACTAATTTCCCCCTAAACCTTTCCTCAATACTCTCTATCTACCATTGCATCTCATCTCTGATAGCATCAGTGATCTCTTTGAGGGATTCACGAATCTCCACTTGTAGCTGTGCATCATGCTCAGTTTTGGCTCTCTTCCTACTTTGGTACGCTTCGGAGTCCTCTGAGAATCCCTGTTTCTATGGAACATAAAGACCAAGGCCTCTCGTGTGACCTGGGTGCTCCTTGTTTTCCATGGTTGCAGAGAGTATATCTCTCTCCCTAACTACCTAGAATGAGCCTTGGGAAGATTGTGTACTCAACGCTTCCCACAAGAGCCCAACATGTTATTTCACTTCCTATGAAGTTATGGAATAGTTACAAACTAGATAGTTTGATATATTACTAAGCGTTGGGACACTTCCTCGTCTGCAGGGTTTGAAAAGGAGATAGCCCCTGAAAACACAGTAGACGACCTCACTCTTATCCAGTTTCGGACGCGCTCATCAGGGATCCTGGCAATTGGTTGGGAGGCCTCCCGCAGGATTGCCAGCTCATCCTCCTTCCTCCATTGTAGGATTTAACTATATACGTAGCGATGCTGAGTCTGTAGGGATACGTGTTTTTGGCCTAGAGAGCCTTGTGTGTCACACTTTCACTTCTAAAATATTCTATCATGGTCTTCGCCATACTGAGTCTGTAGGGATACGTGTTTTTGGCCTAGAGAGCCTTGTGTGTCACACTTTCACTTCTAAAATATTCTATCATGGTCTTCGCCACAAAGTCTTGCCATCACGGTTCTAGGAACGGATACATCTGGAAGGATATCAGATTCTTCTCTATATATTGCTTGATAAGAGTGCTCTTGAAGTTCTTCCACACTTTGCACGTCGCTAGCAACACATGTTGTTGCACAAAGGTCTAGTGTTCTTTTGGGATCTTGAACGATCAGAAAATTTCTGTCATCAGTACATCTTTTTGATCTTCAATCAAGTCTTTCCATAAATCATAGGTGATCTCAAACCGTTCCTGTGCAACTGTTCCAACCATTCTCCAGAATGTGGACACTACTCAGTGAGGATTGAGATGGATCTCAAATGCATCGATATTCGTGATGATAAATTGGCCCTTAGTCCTTTTTGATATTCCTATTCTATGGCGCTTGGGATTTCCAGAGGACAGCGCATCAGATGCATGAGGCGACAATGATGGAGAATGAGTGGACGACAACAAGAAATAGAAGTTCTGATATGTGTGAACATATTATTATAAAATTCTCTATGTGTATGGGTATACACATCAATTAATAAATAATTGGAATATAATTGGGATATGTAGGGAAGAAATTAGGATACTTTCTTATTAAGTATATAGCTACACAAAAAAAGCCATACATGCTATATAGACTATATAGTGAATATTAAGATGAGAGCTCTTGGTGTTTTTTCATTGGTAAGGCAAGCATGCATTGGTGAGAAGTCTACACCCAAAAAAGCATGCAAGTGTTGGGAAGCAGCAAGCATTCAGGATAATGCAAATGTAACGGCTTAAAGAACCTTTGGGTTGCTACACCTTTTATTTTTTTCGTTCCACATAAATTACCCCCCGTGGAGTGAGACATCAAATATCATATTGAGAAAACTATGTCTCAATCCACAAAAGTAATTTATGTGGAACAAAAATAAAAATGAAAGGTGCAGTAGCCCAAAGGTTCTTTTAAGCTGTTACATTTGCATTACCCTGAATGCTTGCTGCTTCCCAACATTTGCATGCTTTTTTGGGTGTAGACTTCTCACCAATGTATGCTTCCCTTACCAGTGAAGAAACGTGAAGAGCTCTCATCTCAACACTCACGATTCAAAACCTAATGTTCCACAATTTAAATATAAAATCTTCAAATTTGTACGACATGCATGGTACCTAGACTAAACATGCCAAGCATGACTTGTAGAATAATAGTGCACCTAAAGTAGAATAAATAATTTTACATAACACACCAGGTATATCTTACAGAATAAGGAATAAATTAATACAGATCATGAACCTAAAGTGGTACAAAGCATGACCCAAGCATACATTAAGGAATGAATTAATACTAACCATGCACCTGAAATATTACATCAAACTTATCGAGCATTTATTTAAAACAAACCTACTTATATTAAGCTACCATGATTTGATACCGACATTCACAACAATATAAATCATATAATAACAACTAAAGTATTGCGAAAACCACTATAGTGAAAGGAAAAATGGCAGACTATAAAATTAACTTCAAATTCAAATACCAAGTAACTAACAAGTATTGCCAAAACCACTATAGTGAAAGTCTGCATTGTGCATTTCATTTGCTCAAAATACTTTGCAAATTTAGAAAATCTTGTATAAATCATATTTCCAAAAAGTGCCATGAAAGTATAAAAAAAATGAGAAGTTCCTCAATACCTTTGTTGGTTAAAAAATAATTTCTTTCCAATAGATCATAGAAGTCGCAACTGAGATATAGTCAAAACATGATGATACTAATTTTGAACTATCTATGTACTTTTTTAATTTTTTTGCAAAATGAAGTAAGAGATTTAAGGAATAATCTTGCTTCCCTGCCAAAAGTATATAATGCAAGTTTTGATACCAAATTAACCAATATTAGCATAGACTGTTGCTAAACACCAGCTCCATATTGTTGTCAAAATCAACCAAAATGGTATCTGAGATGCGCTGTTAGTTTTTATTGCAAGTTGAACTATACTAGAAATAGGCAAAGTTACCTTCAACGTTTACTCTAAACATCAAGTGTTGGCTAGCTTGTTGGTCATAACAAGCAACTCATCAGGTCAACACCAGAATAATGGTGGAAGTGGAACTATCATTGTGAGTAGAACCATCACGCATGCATGATAATAATCTAGGATGCAACAAACAACACAAGACCTTGAATACATCAAGAAGTCAAATAGAAAAGAAGAATGTTACGTATAGCGTGCTCGGGGAGGAGGCCAGGCGGTGTTCTTAGGGAGGAGGCATGCTGGGGAGGAGGAGGCATGCTTGGGAAGGAGGCGGCATGCCAGGGAGGAGGCGGTGTGCTTGGGGAGGAGGAGGCATGCTCAGGGAGGAGGTGGTGCATTGGGGTGGAGGCAACGTGCTCGGGGAGGAGGCGGTGTGCTCAGGGAGGAGGCGGCAGGTTCAGGGAAGGAGTGGGCATAGAGGCAGACCCTAGAGTCCAAATATAAATAGGGTTGGACATTACAGACGATTCTTAATTAGAACCATTTATAATAAGTACACATCACAGATAGTTCTAAATTAGAACCGTCTGTGATAAATGCACATCACAGACGGTTCCAATAAATAACTGTCTGTGATAAATATACATTCTCATATACATAAATGCAAATTCACTATTGGTTAAACTGACTATTGTGTTGTCTCATGATCCAAACATCTGGGCACTCCGGATTTTGTTGCCGACACATATCCTTGTTCTGGTCGAGATATGGGGATACTTCAGTCATGTGTTGTAAGACCATAAAATGGTTCTGAGCATACACATCCATATCTAGAGTGATTGTCTTCCTTCCGATGGTCCCGATACTCTCAAGCCTCTCTTCATGGCAAGATCGAGGCATACCTATCGGTTCGACCTGAGTCATGTAATCGACGTAGAACTCAATGACATCTTCAGCTGCATAACCTTCAACGATGCTGCCCTCCAGCCAAGATTGATTCCGTACATAGCACTTGTGAATTTCCATGAACCCCTCAAACGGGTATATGCTACATAGGAACACAGGCCCAGACATTTTTGTCTCCCACACAATGTGAACAATGAGATAGACCATGATATCAAAAAATGGCAGAGAAAAATACATCTTAAGATGACATAGAGTCATCACCACCTCGTCCTGCAGAGCATCTAATCCTTCAGGATTGATGAACTTCTAAGCAGTTATGTTAAAGAAATAACATAGCCTTATGATTGTCTCTCAGACCTTGATCAGCAAAATACTTCTAATTGCAACAGAGAACACCTTTGTCATCCGTACATGACAATCATGAGACGTCATACCAATTAACTTTAAATCTTTCATTGAAACAAGTTTTTTCATGTTGGTGGAGTAACCAGATGGAACTTTCACACTATGCAAGCACTAGCATAGTTTAGTTCTCTTGACCTTGAACAAAATGTAATTAGTAAGGGGACTCAGGTATGATATCCATATTAACCAAATTAAGTTGTGCGTTAACACCTTCCTTTATTTTGTCATAAATGTTCAGTAAGATATCAATCAAGCTATCACATAGATTCTTCTCTACATATATGATGTCGATGCAGTAGCGAACTTTTAGGTTCTCCTAATAAGGTAAGTCTCAAAATATTGATCTCTTCTTCTAGATGTTCTTCACACAGGTCCTCCATTTACATCCCTTTTCGAGCACAACATCTAAATTCTTAACCATATCATAGACCTCTTTTTTGCTTAAATGCCATAGAGCTGAACTACGGTATGGGTGAGCCCTATGAAGGAACCTACAATTACGCATATACACTATTTTGTTCAAGTGCTTTAGCCACACACTCTCGGTATCATCTAAGTAGTGAGTACAAGTTTTGGCCCTTTTTGTACTTTGCCCCGACATGTTAATAAGGATAGGATAATCATTTATGGTACAGAACAACAAGGAGTATAAAGTGAAGTTCTCTAGCTTATACGCATCCCATTCCTATACCTCTTCGATCTACAATATTTTTAGATTTTCCATCAATGGTGCTAAGTATACATCAATGTCATTTCTAGGTTGCTTCGGCCCCTGGATAAGTATCAATAACAAAATATACTTTTGTTTTATACATAACTTTTGTTTCACGAAGAGGTCAAATCCAAGCAAAATCGATCAACTTTAAGGACTTGCTAAAGCTGATATTTATATGGACGGGGATTGATTTTCATGAGACATCTTCATCACTTACTCATCCTTGGCATCTAGCAAGATCAAAAAGAGGAGAGAGGATCAAAACCAACAAGATAAGAGCAAATCAACCAAAACAAAAAGGATTCACGAGAGATGAACAAAGTTGATGTATTACTAGTTGAGGAAAGGATTTATAGTTACTATACTTAGAGGACAAGAGAGCACACCACAACATTCACTTTTCTTAAACTCTAACCCTAGAACACTTGGCTTCCATGAGGAATATAGAATGGTAAGATTGTTAACTAGCAAGTCTCCATCCCAAACTGTTAAATAGATAGAGCAACCAGCACCTACCTAACCCTAATGGATGTTATCCACTCGTACATATGGGGGAACCCGTTAACCCTACACAACATAGGGTTTACTCACGCACTACACTTATATATGCTTTTCAAAGAACATAAGTCCAAATCTACTAAATTCTTAGCATTTGATCTAACTTGATCTTTTTATTTTCTTTTTGACCTAAATCGCTTTCCTAAGCATCATGGTTTCGATCTAAGATAGTTTCCGTATTTTGGTCAACTTATGAAAATACCTTTCCTTGACATGATCTTCATCTTCCATTACAAGCAATCATCATGCCTGCCACGCGTAGGTACACCATTGACTAGTCACGCGTCAGCAATTCTCTTCTATTCCAGTTCCATCAGACCACGCCTCACTTGAACCGACCAAGCCACATAGTGTAACCCATCGCTTGAACCTTCCCTTCGATATTTCTCACCTTTCTCAGCCCTGCTTGAGCTCAGTCATCTTACCTGACATCCTCAATCGTTCTGGGCCTCAGCTCCTCCATAAGTGCAGCCCCGATCCCTGCCATTGATCATGGTTGACTCCAAGCCTCCTGCACATCCAAAGATAAAGAAATCATTTTCAGACATAAGTTCTTCATAACTTGATCTATGTTTGCTGAAACATGCATCATGCAACACATATGTATTGACATAGAATAAACCAAATCAACCCACGACCGAAATTCCCAAAATTCCAATTCTTAGCAGAATTAAAATACGCCGGTTGGTCATACCGCTAACGCCAGCCAATCAGACTGTTAGTGACTAATGTCAAACCGCTGGCGCCGACCAGTCTGACTGCCTCCTCTAGCCGGTCAGACCATCAGGTCTGGAATCAGTTCTAAAAAACTGTAAATTTATGAAAAACCAAATTTTCACTCCTCTAAATTGATAATGGTTTATCATAACACAGCTCTAGACCTTCTTGCATAGTCGTTCAATATATATGTTCTTCGCAGAAGTGTATGAGTGCCTGCAAATGGCTGAGAGGGCCTATGAGGCTAATTACTCGAGCTGTATATCATGGTTGCCATTCAGAATAGAAGGCATCAGGAATTTCAGTTGTACGTGACGAGGTATTTCGTACACTTTATTTTTGTATGGGTAGCATCAAAGTACCGTCAAGCAGTGTGAAACTAGGAATGCAGTCGTCTAATGAGCGTTATGTGGACGAATCAAGGCGTCTAGTGAACCAAAGCTGATCGTGAAATGCAATGATGTTATGACCATGGATATCTAATTTATCTGTACTTTCTATTATGTACCGTGGATTTCTATCTACCTTTTCTTCCCTATATACCAGAGCTGGCTAATAATCTGGAAAGTGCAATGCTTAACTGCATGTGAACAGAGCTAACTACACAGAACAAGATAAGCTTATCTGTTAAGAAAGAATATGGCCGGGCTCGAATGGACTTAAAGTCGGTTTTGGCTTGTGCATGTTACAGTAACTAACTTTTGAACGGTATGTTTTTAAGACAAGATTAACAGAAAAATTGTAATAAAAAGTGAACTAAATTTAGTTGTATGGGCTAAAATCACATACGACTATTTTTCTCTATGTATTAGCTCTCACCAACAGTCAGAATTCAAAATTTTAAGTTATAAGCCACAGTCAAGAAAACCCACCACTACTACAGAAATCCACATTACAGACGGTTCAGAAACGTCATCACAGACGGTTTTCTGAACCGTCTGAAATTATGGGTCAGTGATAATCCAAGTTATCACAGACGGTTTTTAATAGATACTCCTCCCCCTCGGCAGAAGCTATTTCTGTTTATAGCTAGCCTCAGGAAATGCTAGCCATGCCCTCTGAAACAAGCAGATAATCACAGACATAAACATATACAATTCACACATCTCATTTCATTTCAGATACATTTCACATCTCAATTCATTTCACAGACATAAAACATCCAATTGACAACGCACTTCATTTCACAAACATAAAGCATCCATTTCGCAAATCAATTCATTGAGTTGAAATAAAATATCCATTAACAAATACACAATTGTAAAAGATCTACACTGTATTTGCACTTAGAATTACAATAAAAAATCATTCTGGGCAGTGGAACTCTCCATCTGATCTTACGACTTTTGACCACAAAAACCAAATGAGCTCTCCTCGAATTTTTGCAAAATCCGGCTGTGTCAATGCAGATGTAGAGATGGACGCACCCTGTCGATAGGAATATCAACGCGCGCATATATAAAACTGACATGTATGAAATAAATGTGGGAAGATTGACAAACCTTAGAATTAGTGATCTTGGTGGAATCGAGGAGTAGTCTCATATGGTGGCACACGTAGTATCCGCATGTGTTGCCCGGCTCCTGCTGGTGGCACTGCAAAAAATATAATGTGTTAAATCAAGTGGCATTACTACTATGTGTTGTATATGATTAATTAATGTGTAGCTAGCGAATACCCGAAACTTGCGATCATGTTTCAAGGCCTTGGCCCCTGTCGTCGAGTCACGTGTTTGTTGAACGTATGTGGCGAACGACCTTCGTTATTCGAAAAAGTTAGATTAGTTATTCGGAAGGAAAGAAAGAGTACAATGTACAATGTACGTACCTATCGAGTATTCGGGCGATAGCTGTGTACTTGGATTTGTTCTTACTTAGAGAATCAAGGTATATAGCCTTGTTCCATTTTGGTATAATTACAATTAAAATCCAATGGAACTGCTCATTGTATGGCATAAGAACAAATTCCTTATATTGGTGAGCCAGCAGTAATTTTGTAATATAGTCCTCGACGAAGGATGCATTCTCGATGATGGTATCAATGGCGACCAAGCGTGGGTCCAGGAAACCAATTTGTGATTTCGATGATCTAGCTTCGATCAGCATGAATCTATATATAACATAGGAAAGCAACAAATTGTGACATATATCGGTATTACGTGAACAGAGACTGTGATTGTGCAGACTTACAGCGTCCAGCATCGAACGAGTGAGGCGTCGAGAGCGTTGAGCGTGAAAAGGTCAAATATATCGTCAAAGGTCACCGCGAAGACACATTCCTGAACTTCGTGCAAGAAATGTTCCGGCTTGAATTTGACAGTTATACCTGAGCGCCGTTCTGCCGCTGGCTTATTGGACTCTTCCATATACCAAAGGTGGAATCTTTGGCAACCAAGTCCTAGTTTTTGGAGCTCTTCCTGGACTACCATCGGCTGAGCTAGCACGAATTTGCGGGCCAATGGCATGGACGGGAAATCGTCACCATCCTTCGTCTTTGATTTGCCCTGGCCACTGCCTCGAGTGTGGGTCGACTTTATGCTAGTCGACTGTAATGGTATAGACGGTGCAAGTTGCTCTGGCGAGAATAGCACCCGTGGAGATAGCACCGGTGCAGGTAGCTGTGGTTCGCACTTCCCGTGTGGAGATGGCACCAGTGCAAGTTGTTGTGGTTCGCACTGCACTTCTGGTCCTGCCACCGGTGAAGAAGCCTCCAGGGAGATGTCGGTTTTGGGCCACTGGATGAATGTTCCAATGGCCTGTCCTAGATTCACGATCTCGTCGTTGGGGGGCTTCGGTAGCGGGACCACCTCAAAATTGGCATACACACCATCCACATTAACTTTTGCGAAGCCTGGCGCTAAAGCTTGATCGTGCACCATGGCCCCGATACCAGACGAATATGCCTGGCCCCAAGCAGCGTACAAGGGAATGGGGCCATATCTCACTTGGAGCCTGCATGTCGTAGGCTCCTACATAACGATACAAAATTAGCTACTCAAATAGGCCTACCAATGGAGCAAGCATTCGAGAGGTAATAATTATTACCAGGATGTCGTCCACAGGAAATTTGGACTGGGTTTGCGCCGGATTGGACGCGCAGCTACTCGGATGGTTGTGCGGGCTAGCTAGCACAGGAGCGGCGGTGGCGGCCTGCTGACTTTCTGTCTGTTTCCGCACCTCATCTCTGATTATATCAGCCATCGAACCCAGTATCTCCTCTTTAAGAGATGCCTTGAGCTCTTCTCGTAGCTGTGCGTCACGCTCGGCTTTGTTTCTCTTCCTGCGCCGATACATGTCGGAGTCATCTTGGAAACCATGTTTCCAAGGAACGTAAAGCCCAAGGCCTCTCGTACGGCCCGGGTGCTCCTTGTTTCCCAGGGCCACGGAGAGCATATCATTCTCCCTTGTTCCCTAGAATGATCCCAGGGTAGATTGAAAACTCAGCTCTTCCTGCAAGAGCACGACATGTCATTTCAATTCGTACGAAGTTGTGGAGTAATTACAAGCTACGTAGTTCGATCGATATCTTACCAGGCGCTCGGTCACTTGCTGGTCTGAAGGGTTTCGAAAGGTGATGTCCCCTGATGTCGTTGTAGATGACCTTGCTCTAATCCAATTTCTAGAGCGGTCGTCCGGGATATTGGAAAACGGCGGGGCGATGTCCTGTGCAGCTGCCAGCTCATCCTCCTTCATCCACTGCGCCATTTTACCCGCATACCCAGCTGTGCCAAGTCTGTGAGGGTGTGTATTTTTTGCCTGGAGGGCCTTGTGCGCCACACTTGTACTTTTGAAATCTTCGGTCGTTTTCATCGCCTTGAACTCTTCCCATTGTGGTTCCAGGAATGGGTATGTATGAACAGGCGTTTCGTCTGTCTCCACGTATTTCTTGACAAGCGTGCTCTTGAAGTTCTTCCATGCTTTGCACGCCGCTTTGTAGGTTTGTTGTTGCACAGCGTCCAGGTGTTCTTCTGGGAACTCGAACGATGCCAAAATTTCGGTCCACAGCTCACGTTTCCGAGTGTCAGGCACGTTCTTCCACGAATTGTATGTGATCTCAATTCGTTCTCGTGCAACTACTCCGACCATGGTTCGGAATGCGTTTACTGCTTTTTGAGGAAGGATAGGGACCCCAGATGCATTCACCGCTGTGATGATCTGTCGGCCCTCAGGCTTCTTTGATAGCCCTCTTCCTTGGCGTCTTGATGTTGGAGCGGACGCCTCCGACGATGATGTTGAAGAATGCGCGGGTGACATGTTGCTCATTTTGTGGGTCTATTAAGATAAGATGAGAAAGTAATCATATTGAATTGCAAGACAAGAGAGGAGTAGAGGGGAGGGGGTGATATGGACATAGAGAGGGGGTGATGTGCCTATCTTACCAATGTACCAATGTATCAAGTCCTTCTTTTTCCCGCAAAATTCAAGTCAATTTTATTACAAAAGTGCAAAAAAAAGACATTCCAAATTCTTCGGTGAGCAGCCGACATAGCCGACTTCTTCGGTGAGCGACTATGCATCTGCTTCTTCCCACTCCTTCTCTTCATCTCTGGTCTCCGGATCACGTACGCCAGTAGCGATGATTCATCTAACTGAATCATCGCTACTGGCGTACGTGATCCAGAGATCAGAGATGAAGAGAAGGAGTGGGAAGAAGCAGATGCATAGTCGCTCACCGAAGAAGTCGGCTATATCGGCTGCTCACCGAAGAATCTGGGAATTTGTTTTTTTTTGAACTTCTGTACTAAAATTTCCTTGAATTTTGTAATACTATTACTACAAGGTCTCTAAACAAAGTGCCTATCCTAGCACCTACTTTAGTTGCTAAAACTATAAACCAAATAGCAAAGTCCCTAAACAAAGGTCTATGAAGCAAATGACACAAACTAGTGTATCCGGTTCATTGAACGGGAACACTATAGTATGTCACTTGCTTCATTTGCTGTTTTTTGTCTAGATACATGGAGCATTTGGGTGGAAAGATCAACTGTTTCGTCAGGCGCATGACTGCCAATTCGAAGCATAGCATAGCATCCGAGGCACATCCGAGGCCTGCTGCTGTGTCTTGAGGAATGCCAAGAGCTGGTATTCAGATGGGTTATGAGAATAAGATTCATAATTTATAGTTTGAGGAATGCCACATCTGAAGACCAGCTCTTGGGATTCCTCAAGACACAGATGCAGGCCTTGGATGTGCCTCGGATGCTACGCTATGCTTCAAATTGGCAGTCATGAGCCTGACGACACAATGTATTTCTTTCCACCCAAATGGTCAATGTATCTTTTGCAATAATCGCAAGATTTCTTTATCCAGATACACTAGAAAGAGATCAGGAGAGGAGTAGAGGGAAGGGGGAGAAGGGAGGAGAGGAGTAGAGGGAAGGGGGACCCAAATGATTTCAAACTATATACTATATACTATATACTAACACAACAAGCAATATGTACCAATGTAAACTAAGCAACTGCAGTAAACAATGTACCAATGTAGTATGTACCAAATAGCAAACTAATTAAGCTACTGCAGTAAACAATGTAACAATGTAATATGTACCAAATAGCAAACTAATTAAGCTACTGCAGTAAACAATGTACCAATGTAATATGTACCAAGCATCATCAACCCTAAACACTAACAGTAAGCATGAAGCATCAACCCTAAATATGTACTAAGCAACTAACCATAACAGTATGAAGCATCAAGCATCAACCCTAAACACTAACAGTAAGCATGAAGCATCAACCCTAAATATGTACTAAGCAAGTAACCATAACAGTATGAAGCATCAAGCATTAACCCTAAACACTAACAGTAAGCATGAAGCTCGGGGAGGGATTTGATGACCTTACGGTTTTGGTGACCTTAGGGACGCAGGAGGAGGAGGCGGCGGCGACGGAGGAGGAGGAGGAGGAGGCGACGGGCTCGGGGAGGCGACGGAGGAGGAGGAGGCGGCGACGCAGGAGGAGGCGGTGGCGACGGAGGAGGAGGAGGCGACGGGCTCGGGGAGGCGGCGACGGAGGAGGAGGCGACGGGCTCGGGGAGGCGGCGACGGAGGAGGAGGAGGCTGCGGCGACGTCTTCGTCCGGGGAGGCTGCCGGC
Organism: Dendrocalamus latiflorus; assembly: GCA_017311315.1. Classification (NCBI taxonomy): domain Eukaryota; kingdom Viridiplantae; phylum Streptophyta; class Magnoliopsida; order Poales; family Poaceae; genus Dendrocalamus; species Dendrocalamus latiflorus. The sequence continues at coordinate 29,867,478 of CM029627.1, read as the reverse complement.
GAGGGCTGGGGGAGGCAGCCGGCGAGGGCTCGGGGAGGCGGCGGCGACGACGGGCTCGGGATTTAGATCTAATGGAATAACTGCAGCGCACACGGAAAACCCTAGCGAGAGGGTATATGTAGGAAGATTATCACAGACGATTCTAAACTTAGAACCGTCTGTGATAACATATCACAGACGTTTTTGAGTTAAAAACCGTCTGTGATAGTTTACTATCACAGACGGTTCTAAACTTAAAACCGTCTGTGATATCACAGACGGTTCTAAACTTAGAACCGTCTGTGATATGTTATCACAGACGGTTCTAAATTTAGAACCGTCTGTGATAAGCCTTTGCCGGCTGTTGCAATTAAGACCACCAATAACTACACAGCTGCATTCATATCAACTACCAAACAGCTGCATTCATATACAACACCAACCAGCTGCATTCACACAGTGTATTTCTTGATACATTTTGTCATTCTCAAATACATCACACATTTTCACATATACATCTCAAAATTGACTACATCACACATTTTCACATATACATCTCAAAATTGACTACATCACACATTTTCACATATGCATCTCAAAATTGACTACATCACACATTTCCACATATGCATCTCAAAATTGACTACATCACACATTTCCACATATACATCTCAAAATTGACTACATCACACATTTCCACATATACATCTCAAAATTGACTACATCACACATTTGCACATATACATCTCAAAATTGACTACATCACACATTTCCACATATACATCTCAAAATTGACTACATCACACATTTCCACATATACATCTCAAAATTGACTACATCACACATTTTCACATATACATCTCAAAATTGACTACATCACACATTTTCACATATACATCTCAAAATTGACTACATCACACATTTCCACATATACATCTCAAAATTGACTACATCACACATTTTCACATATACATCTCAAAATTGTCACACATTTTCACATATACATTCTTATTGTACTTGCTTATTTCCTTTAAAAATTAGCCCTTCATCATGATCAATGCGTACGTAACTAGTTTCGTCACGTTGTTCATCGTCGACCCTTATGCCATTTCCAAAAGGAGGTAACTCGTCAAATTGATTGTATTCCTCCTCGTCCACTACATTCTCCACTCCGACAATTCTCCTTTTTCCATGAAGAATTACATGGCGTTTCTTATTTGCCGGGTCGGTTACATAGAAAACTTGAACAACTTGATTGGCGAGTACGAATGGTTCATCTTTGTACCCGACACGTTGGAGGTCCACGGTCGTGACACCGTACTTGTCAACCTTCACCTGTGGGAGATGCACCCAACGGCAGCGAAATAAGGGGATCTTGAAAACCACATAGTCGAGCTCCCAAATCTCTTCTATGAAGCCATAGTACGAGTTTCTCGACCCATCGGTACTGAATGCATCTATGCGGACACCGCTGTTCTGGTTAGTGCTCTTGACATCCTGAGACTGCGTATAGAATGTGTACCCATTTATGTCATATCCTTGCCATGTCACAACTGTAAATGTCGGCCCTTTTGCCAACCATGTCAGCGTCTCACTCGGCGAGCTCCTAGCGATTTGCTCCTTCAACCATTGGTTGAACCGACGGTTGTGTTGCCTCATGATCCAAACATCCGGCCGCTCCGGATTCTGTTGTCGAAGCACACCCTTGTGCTGGTCCACATAAGGCGCCACTTCAGTCATGTGTTGCAACACCGTGAAATAGGCTTGAGTATACATGTCCATATCTGGAGTGATTGCTTTCTTCCGATAGTTCTGAGACCCTTCAGCCTCCCCTCATGATGAGATTGAGGGACACCTATCGGCTGAATCTGAGCCATATAATCGACACAAAACTCAATGACCTCTTTGCTTGCATAACCTTCGACGATGCTGCCCTCCGGCCGAGAACGATTCCGTACGTAGGACTTGAGAATTCCCATGAACCTCTCAAATGGGTACATGCTACGTAGGAATACGGGCCCGCACATTTTTATCTACCACACAACGTGAACAATGATATGGACCATGATATCGAAAAACGAAGGAGGGAAATACATTTCAAGGTGACATAGAGTCATCACCACCTCGTCCTGCAGAGCATCTAGTCCTTCGGGATCGATGACCTTCTGAGCAATTGTGTTAAAGAAATAACATAGCCTCATGATTGTCTCTCAGACTTTGATCGGTAAAATATTTCTATTTGCAATAGGGAGCATCTGTGTCATCAGCACATGACAATCATGAGACTTCATGCCATTTAACTTCAAATCTTGTATCGAAACAAGTTTCTTCACGTTGCCCGAGTAACCAGACGGAACTTTGACACCATGCAAGCACTAGCACAGTTCTGTTTTCTCAGCCTTGGACAGAGTGTAACACGCAGGGGGAAGGTACGTTCGTGCATTATCAGTGCATGTCGGTGCTAACTCAGGCCTGATGTGCATATCAGCCAAGTCAAGCCGTGCGTTGACGCCGTCCTTTGTTTTATCACGGATGTTCAGTAAGAGACCAATCAAGCTGTCGCACACATTCTTTTCTACGTGCATGACGTCGATGCAGTGCCGCACATCTAGGTACTCCCAATAAGGTAAGTCCCAAAATATTGATCTCTTCTTCCAGGTGTTCTTCTCATGAGACCTCAATTTACGTCCCTTTCCGAGGACAACATCTAAATCCTTAACCATATCATAAACCTCGCGTCCCCTTAAATGCTTTGGAGTTGAACCGTCTTCCTTCTCTCCGTCAAATTGTTTCTTCATCTTGCGGTATGGGTGAGCCCTCCGAAGGAACCGGCGGTGACGCATGTAGACGGTTTTGCGTGAGTGTCTCAGCCACACACTCTCGGTACCATCTAAACAGTGAGTACAAGCTTTGGCACCTTTTATACTATGGCCCGATAGGTTACCAAGGGCAGGATAATCATTTATGGTGCAGAACAATAAGGAGCGCAGAGTGAAGTTCTCTCGTTTGTATGCATCCCATACCTGTACCCCTTCGTTCCACAGTACTTTTAGATCTTCCACCAACGGTGCTAGGAACACATCGATATCATTCCCAGGTTGTTTTGGCCCTTGGATGAGTATCGACAGCAAAATGTACTTTCGCTTCATACACAACCAAGGAGGAAGGTTATAGATGCAGAGAGTCACGGGCCATGTGCTATGTCGGCTGCTCATGCTACTGAATGGATTCATTCCATCTGTACTCAGTCCAAACCTTATATTCCTTGGTTCTGCACCGAACTCTGCAAAACTCCTATCGATGTTTCTCCACTACGCGGAATCAGCAAGGTGTCTTAGCATTCCATCCTTCTTGCGCTCCTCCGAGTGCCAACGCAGCAGTTTTGCCTCCTTTGGATTTGCATAAAACCTTTTCAAACGGGGAATTATAGGAAAATACCATGCCACCTTAGCAGGAGGTCCTTTCTTCGCCTCTGTTCCCTCGCCATCATCTGATTGATTGTTACATTTGTATCGGGATGTGTTGCACACCGGACATACATGCATGTTTGCATACTCTTTACGGTAGAGGATACAGTCGTTCGGGCATGCATGTATTCTTTCTACTTCCATTCCCAACGGACAAAGAACCTTCTTGGCTTTATACGTGGTTTTAGGCAACTCATTTCCCTCCGGAAGCATGTCCGCTAAAAGACCTAGCAGCGCCGTGAAACTCTTGTCGGACCAACCGTTGCTTGCCTTCAATTTCAACAGTTGAAGCACGCCCGACAACCTCGTGTACTTGCAGCCCGTGTACAAAGGTTTCTCTGAGTCCTCCATCAAGACACGGAATTTAACATACTCTCTCTCATCATAGTTCTCTTCTACATCGCGAAGCATCTGATCCAGATTATCATCGTGCAACCTATCCGAATCCGAGCCACAATCGACATCAGCCGGCGGCATGTCATTCACTTCACCTGCGATGTCATCCGGGGGCATATCATTCACTTCACCGGCGATGTCATCCGGCGGCATATGATCATTCACTTCGCCATGACTGGTCCAACACGTATAATCCTTTTTGAAACCCCTCCGAATCAAGTGCGCTTCAATTTGCCCTCGGTTCTTAAACATCTTCAAATTCTCGCAGTCAGTGCATGGACAGCACATATATTCCACCCCCTTATTCAACATATCCTCCTCGGCGGCTCTTATAAAAGCAGAAACACCATTAATGTACTCTTCACTCACACGGCTCGCGGCATACATCCAACTTCGGTCCTACGTTACGTACATATATAACAACTTAGTATTAAAATCTAGAATAACTAATTATAACTACATATATACCGGCCACATTAATTATATTGAGACTTAATTTCCTAGCTCAATTCATATTACAAACACAATAGCTATTATATAACCAACAATTTTGCAAATTAATTAACCATCTTCAATAACCACTCATGGATTACTTACACCTAAATTGTAATGCAATTAAAAATAAATAAATTTCATTACTAACCATATCTACAGCAACCACACGAAAGTCTGAATCTTAATTCAAAGCTCATTCTCTGCCTCTTCCCACCAAATTAACTGGCCTGAAATCGCTCTAGCTTCCTCCCGAGTGAAAAAGTGCGCAACAGTGGCTAGATCTGGATCGAAATGAAGACGATGCGGTCTGAGCAGCGCAATAAATGCCGTCATTATCACAGACGGTTTTTAACTAAAAACCGTCTGTGATAATAAATTATCACAGACGGTTTTTTATAAAAAACCGTCTGTGATAAGCTTCATACCAGAACGCTTCGCGCGTGTTCGATGCCAGAACGCTTCGTGTTTCGATCGTCTAATTAACGTCTCTCGATCATTATACGAAGCGTCTATATCATTAATGTTTGGGTATACGAACCGTTTGTGCTAAAGGTTAAATATGCGCTCCTAATCCAGGTCTCTTCTACGTACGTACAATACAATATACAATACAACATGGCTTCTACTACTGTTCTTGTGATCATCTCCTTCCTCTCATCTGTTCATCACGAATTGTTCGGCCGGAACCTTACACAGGCGGCCAGCAATTTGCATCTGGAGCAGCTTCTCCGCACCCGCCCTGCTCTCCTTCCCCGACTTTCTTGCATCCGTCAGCTTGACCTGATCCTCCACCGTCGACGGAGGCGTCTCGCTGCCGCTCAAGAAAGGGAAACAGCCCTCACCCTGGTTCTTCTCCACAATGTGCGCAATGCGGAAGAAGCTCTACACGCATTGCAGAGACTGATGGATAGCCTTGCCGATCAAGCAGAAACGGCAGATTCTGAGGAATCTTTTCATGCTATCCTGTACGACATTATGGATGCTGCTGATCATTTGCCCAGGCTGCACGAGGAAGTGCTGAGGACAAGGGCAATCTTAACGGCGTTCGAGAATTTAGCGGTTGATCCTCCAAGTCCCCAAGTTGAAGAAGAAGCTTACGAAGCCCAAAAGAATACAATCTGGGAAACTCTTTACCTGTGCGACTTTTGTAATAAATTTGCCTCTAATTGAAATTAATAAATTTGCCTTTAATTTGTGACCTCTTCTCTCAGTAGTTCTGTAGTTAAGTTATTAGAAGCAATGTGTACTTATATATTAACCTCTGATCTAGATTATGACAGACAAAGGGACATCACAGTCGGTTCTTGTGAAAAACCGTCTGTGAACATTCCCAGACGGTTCTTAACAACAACCGGCTGTGATAGTCGACACAACACAGACGGTTTTTAATAAAAAACCTTCTGTGATAATCCCAGATTATCACAGACGGTTTTTAATAAAAACCGTCTGTGATATTCCAATATCACAGACGGTTCAACAGTAAGAACCGTCTGTGATACTCCTTTTTCCCGCCACAAATACCACAGACGGCCTTCAAATTAAAACCGTCTGTAATAGTTTACATTACAGACGGTTTCACAAAACCGTCTGTGATTTACCGTCTACTATTAGCCTTTCTGTAGTAGTGCACCCTATAATGACAGAACACGTGGATGGTAAGTGGCACCTCGTACGTATTATGCAATTTATAACCGTTATCAGGAAAGGAACCAATAGGAATTTCAAAAACCGTGTTACACATCTCAGGCGATTTTCTTTTTACTTGGTTTAGTATAACTATGCTGGTCTCGTCTGGTAAACTGAAAAGTTGGTACAGCCAGTTTTAGGGGCCGCTCGTATCAGCTTCAGCTTATGATTTCTAGTTTCTATTTCACTATTATTTGATTTTATTTTTTCTGGTTTTTTAACTTTTTTTTCTGTATTTGTTTATATTGTCTGTACTGGACTAACTATTTTTCTATTTTTTTTATTTTTTAATTTAATTACGTCAAATATGCTACCACCAGGTACAGTGTAACTTCAGCGAGTTACAATATAATTTTAGCCATAAACCACTTATTTTAGCCGAAATTCAAAAAACACATATAGTACGTTGAATACTTAAATCACAGCAACATCAGTAAGGCAAGTTCATTATTCAGCATACATATATAAGTACTTTTTTGCGATAAAGGACAAATCATACTCCCCAGAAAATGAAAAGGAAATAGAATAAATCACGTGTCCAGCAATCACGTGAGCAGCACTTACCTAGCGGAAACTAAGGACAGCCAACGGGAACTGGGTACAAACATCTAACGTGCAAAACCAAAAGATATATGACATCCATTCTAGCTCCGAGCTAGAGCACTTTTGGCTTTGTTGGCTGGAACGCTAAATTGGCTTCGTCACCCAGATCAATCGCCAAGGACTGGAAAGTAGCCTTTGTTCTTGTAGCTGTACATGTTGATGATTGTATATCTTCACCATTTATTGAAGCATCATGGCATGTATTTAATCTTTTCATCCGTAGAAACTGCAATGTCATTTCCACTTGTTTCATAGTAGGTCTTTCTTCACCTTGAAGACTTAAGCACATCTCTGCAAGTGAGGCAACATTGTTAATCTCTTCCTCCGTTGCTTCCTCAAGAACTTGAGCAGCCACTATGTCTTTAATTGGTCTCTCCTTCAGCTCCTCTAAGAAGTAGATGGATAAATTTTGTTGTAAGCCTGACTCATCTGTAACAACCGGCTCCTTTCGAAGAAGTAACTCTATGAGTACCACACCAAAACTATAGACATCACTTTTCTCATTTAGTTGCCCGGTATAGTAGTACTCTGGGTCTAAGTAGCCAAATGTGCCTTGCACATTTGTAACAACATGTGATTGATCAATAGGAACCAATCTTGAAGAACCAAAATCAGAAATTTTAGCTGTGTAGGTTCCATCCAAGAGTATATTTGAAGACTTGACATCACGATGGAAAACAGATATTGAAGCTGCAGAATGAAGGTAATAAAGAGCTCCAGCAGCTTCCGTCGCAATCCTTAGGCAGTCATTCCAGGACAGAGAGAATCCAATACTTGAATCAGCATGAAGAATTTCAAACAGTGAACCGTTTGGGACAAAATCATAAACCAACAATGGGACCACAGTTTCAAGACAACATCCAAAAAGTTTTACGATATTTCGGTGATTTATCTGAGAGTGGATCACAACCTCGTTAATGAATTGATTGATCTCACTCTCTTCAATAAACTTAGACCTTTTTATAGCCACTACATGCTGATCTGATAAGATGCCTTTGAACACCATACCATGCCCTCCATGGCCTAAGATGCGCTTGGGGTCAAAGTTATTTGTTGCATTTTCTAGCTCTTCTAACGAGAAAATCTTTGCCATGTCACTCGCGTTTTCATTAGCTGATATGAGTTGTTCTAGAAGAAGGCCTTGATTTTTTCGGAAATACTTCCTTTGTAGCAGCCTCTTCCTGTTCCTTTTGCATGTACAGACGAGGTATACCCCACATAAAACTAGAAGTAGAATGCCAACCCCAGTGCTTAGTCCAATGATAATCCCTACAAAGGTGAAGCAGGGTCACAAACAACGAATCTCTTTATAAATAAATCCATCTTTCACTCTAGTGTATATTAAAAAGAGTCTTTCCTAGTACTTTACTGTTATGCTTTCACAGGATTTTTTTGATAATTATATATGCGAAGTAAGTTTTCATTTTGTCTAGTTTATCATGAGAATAAATGGGGGTGGATCTAGTACAAACACCTTTTAGCTACAAAAAGTTCAAAAAACTTTCCTCTCCTACGTTTTATCACTTGTAGAATGAGTAGTAGATGGTAAAAAAATGTATATAAAGTGTATAATACAAACACATGTAACATAGTCACTCCTAAATAAATAGAACATTGCATTACCTAGGAGAATATTTTGTTGCTTTGTTCGGGTGCATTGCATTTTTACTGGATCGTACTCTGTTGAGTGAGGGCATTCAGTACAATAGTGGCTTCCTATGACATTATGACAGATCCCTTGACATATATTTGGTTGACGACACTCATCAATATCTGCAAATCAACCACATCTTTGTAAGGTTGCAAGAAAAATCTACAAAGAAACTGTGGTTAGTATAGGACATAAATATGAAACGTACTTAGCTTACTATAAGACGACGCAGAAAGAGTGGTGGTTCTTTGCTTCTATAAACAAGGTGCAAATTAAATATGATGTAGAAAGAAAAATGCGTCAATTGTCCTATTAGATATTTATACGGTGGAAAGTGTAACTATGTAATTTAAATAAATCAGTTATATCTAGAGTTGCTACAGCCCTTTTGACTCTAAAGAGAAAGATGAGTTTAAACTTAATAGCGAGTGTACTAAGTGTGAATGTTTATTCATGTACTATTTGTCTATCATGCATGTAGCTTTTCAGGTTTCCTGTACTGTGGGTATGATCTTGGACATAGAAAAAACAATGCTTTATTCTAATTTAGAACCGCCAGGTTTTCTATACTAAAAAATAGCCCATTTAAATCCGTTGTAGCATTGTAACATTGCTTGGAGAGGAGAAGGGAACTAGGGGTATTCCATGGCTCCATGGTACTAACCAATACTGGTAAAATCCATGAATTATTTCAAAATTAAATGATAATAACTTGAAAGTTACCTCGAGATCATAATAAATGTGTTCAAAAGATCATAATAAATGTGTTCAAAAGATCATAATAAATGTGTTCAAAAGATCATAATAAATGTGTTCAAGAACACGTATGTGAGACAAAATAAAAAATATTATCAAAACTACTAAAACATTTTATTTATTTTTGCGGGAAACTCAGTCCATTAACCTTTTAAAGAATTCCAAATGTCACTTGGTGTAAATACAATATTCATATACTTGTATTTATTTTTTCTTGATATAGTTTAGGGCAGGATTGGGGAGAGAGCACGAATACCTTGGCAACCATTTTGGATATATGGATTTCCTTGAAAACCGATGGAGCATTTGCAGCGGTACCCAATGTGATAATCGGTAGAGTTGACTGGCACGCATGTGCTATTTGTGCTCACACATGCGTATCCGGATATATTATGTTGTGCCTCTGGACAGGTTAGATTGGCAACAGCCCATTGAAGATAGGCTAATTCACCAGCATCAACATAGAGACTATCTCCTTCTGATACATAAAAGATTGATCCTTGTTGTTTTTGACGTTCAGTGTATTTGATCAACCCTTCATCGACATCTATGTCGGTCACTTGAACATTATTGTCCAATAGCAGAATGGATGGTGCCGTGCAGTTGAGATAAAATAGGTTCCTTGCAAAACAACCTTCTTCCAAGCCAAATGGAAATGGAATGCTGATGTTCCCACACTGACGGGTACAGTTAGCTCTGTGTTGAACTGGATTGTACCCTAGTATCAACAATAAGGTAACCATAAGTCCATAATTCATGAGCATAAGAGCATTACCATTGGAGACTTTTCAAAAACAACTCAAGTTTTATTTAGAAAAATTAATACAATTCAAGTTTTTTTTATTTTTGAAGTTTTCTCGTTTACACTAGAAAGGAATTATTATACCTACGATTGGAATTTGCTCTTCTAGAAGCCTAGAAATCATGCAAGTCCATAATCGTCTTTAAAAATTGTATTTACACTAAGGTGGGTAAACTTCAGGTGGAAACCCAAATTGAGTGTAAACCTTGTGGAAATCATGTATAAATATTTTCAAAAATTCTAAAACAATTTGTAAATATTGAGGAGGATACATTCTATAGCTATGTAAAATTTCAAGATTAAACTCAATCACCTTTACGAGATATGCAAACGACAAAATCTAATTTTATGCAGATTTTGTCTTTTGCTTATCTCCCAAACGTGATTGAATTTAATCTTGAAACTTTACATGGCTATAGAACACCACATCCCCTAAATCTAAAAGTTTTTTGAGAATTTTTGAAAATTTTACATATGATTTCCACAGAATTTACACTTAATTTTGGTTTCCACTTGATATTTGCCCACGGGGAAGTGGGTAAAAGCACTGGTTGGCCAAGCAAATTGCAAAGCAGAGTAACCATGTCTTGTGCACCGAATAACCGAATAAACTGTCGGACACTATATATCACCGATAGATGACTCCAAGCTTTGATACATACGTACAGTGGAATCAATATTTATATGTTTTTTAAACAGGGGGACAGAAATGAGTTGTAAGTTTAAAAAGGGTGCAGTTTGTTAAATAGAGTTGTTTTAAGGGTTAGCAACTAAAAGGTTATGTGATCAAATCCTGAAAATTCACAAAGAAACTCATGTAACGTACAGCTAATGGGACTCGAACTCTAGAATTTAACCAGACAACACAAGTGCCACATCGATTTGACTGGCCAATAGCCGGTTGGTGATTAGATTTAAATTTGATCTAAAAAATAGATTATTAAAAAATAAAGTGGGAAATAAAATAAGAAAGCAAACATGGCATGTACTTAAGGAGCACTCTCTTTATCCATTTTACAAGATATATTAGTTATTCAAACTTGTATTTGTATTGTTTTGCCTTATTTATTTCATCATGTTTCATGAACATTTATAAATAACTACCTACATAAACAATCATATATTATTTTCATAAGTTGGAACATTTGTAGTATTTTTGTCCATTTAATGTACTGAAATGTTTTCTTTTTGGAAAATGATGGTATTAGAGAGACATGGAAAGGACGTGTGAACATTGAAAAAAAAGATATTTCATAATTAAAGGGGACTTTTGGTTTGGGGGACACCAGCTTTCAATTCCTCCCTCCTCTTATTTTCTACTGTTTTTTGGATCGTAAAAATGAAACTTTCAATTGAAAATCTTAGACTTTGAACTGTAAAATTCGAAAACTTTCACTGGGATTTAAAAGACACTTTCATACGCAGATATGAACTTTCAACTACAAAATTAGAAACTTTCTACTTTTGATGGAGTAGACTTTTGTTTGAATTTTCACATCGATTTCAAACAACTTTCACAACCACCCTCCCCCCACAAGTTACTTTTGCTGTGAGGGGGTTGAAGTTGGCGGCGGCGGCGCCGGCTCTAGTGTAGCGGTGGTCGGGAGGGGCTCTGGTGTAGTGGTGGTAGGGAGGTAGTTCCTATTGGCGAAGTAGCTGCCGGATCGCGTGTGTTAGGTTGGACGTGTCACCCAATCGAACGGAGAGGCAATCCCATGCAGGATTTCATCAGTGGATGGAATCAGAGCAAGGCTAATAATACAGCCTTCAGCTAGCTGTATGAACACTTACAGCTCACTTATCAGCCCACTCATCAGCCCACTCATATAGTGTTTACAGCCAGCTAAAGGCTGTATGACCCACCCCTTTCTCTTACAAAGTTTCTTGGTTCTTGTACTTCAGCTGGCTGTAAGTTTCCTCTCTTCTCTCTCCTCCACTTCAGCATACAGCCTACTAACAGCCTCTTATTATACTTGCTCTCATGGAATCGTCCGGGGAAATAATTTTCGCACGGACGTCCACAAATTAGCGTTTTTAAAATCTGTAAAACTCCAAAACTTATGCATCCAAACAAGGCCCAGTGTGGTAGGAACGGAGTTAGTACCTTTGTCGCGTAAGCAGCCATGGAGAACATAGGGATTGCCTCTATAGCCACCATTGCACCTGCAGAAGTACCCATAGTGCGATGACAGATATGAGTCGACGCACCTGCTGTCGCTGCTAACACAAGCATAGTTCGTCGTATTTTCCACGGTGCTGGCGCAGCTTGATTGATCCACGATGCTCCACATGAGGTAGGTTGTGTTAGTTGCTATGTTGATTCTGTCCCATATCGAGCTTTGATTAGAGGTGCGGGATGAAAGGCTGCCTGTGCTTCTGCGGACAAATTTAAGATGGATGGCAGCGACATAGTTTTTGATAACGAGGAGGCAGCATCCAGTACCATTACAGTTTTCCCTAGCCATCGCCTCCGTGATGATTCCTTCGTTGGGGCAGGAAACCGTGCACATCTGCATGGCTGTACCCGTGTCCTGATCAACCAAGAACAAGTCAAAGTCGCAACCAGTGATATTTAGCACGGAATTCCAGACTATGGTTAACGATGTCCCGGGAGGATTCCAGGACATGTTGTAAATATCAACACCGGATCTCATGGGGATGATGTGGGAGAAGGCGACGCGTAAAATCTGGTAGTTGTAGTTGTTGTAGGCTTCTCCAGCGGTATTGATCTTGAAAGCATTTTCGACAACCTGGGTGGTGCCATCACTCAAGAAGAGCTTTGGGGGGCGAGCGGTGTGGTCGCAAGTGAGCTCGAAGTCAGACCGCCGGAAGCAGCCGGAGCCGATGCCGAAGGGATAGTCAATGGTCAGATTGCCACAGCTCTTCGGACAAGCGGCGAGCGCGCCGGCGGAGGGAAGGGTCCAATGCCCCCCGGCCCCATGTCTTGCTAACACCTCGGATGCCTGCAACGTTGGAGGCACCAGTAAGAGAGGTAATAGATAGAATAGCGTTGCATCTAGGAGGATCATCTTCACCCCCGTGCTCGACTGGTGAAGCTTGCAAAATTCTGGAGTTGGGTTACAGTATAGCTACCATATGTTTGACTAAGATCAAGTACTAATTCACAATTACCGACGGTTTCCTTCGGACCACTTTATAATCATGATCCGGACGCCGTAGGCAAGCAGACATGTGTCAGTGTCACATGTAAGACAGGTACATCGAGACGGCTGCCGCAAGGAGTGTGTACGAATTTTTCTACGAGTCAAATCAATCTGTACATGTAGCCAGGGGCCATTACCTACTCTGGTCATGGTTATGATATTATCCGTTTATCTGCCGTATCGGACCCGGCCGGTAAAATTTTAAACTTGCTGTAAAAATTTATTTCACACAAATTTCAAAAAATATAGAAGATTTTTTTGCTAAAATTTGTTTCCAAAAATTTCAGCCGATATTATCAACTAATATTCGGCCCTTTTTTTTGCTTTTTTTAAAATTCAAATTTTAATTTGAAATTTTTGACCTGCAATTCTCCAAAAATTTTCAATTACCGGTCACATCGGTGTTATCGCTCCCCGATAAAACTTTAAAACCAGTTTTCAAAATCCTGCTCCTGGTATACGAAGACATGACTAGAGACAGGACGTTGTATTCTTCTGCTTTAATAAAGACACACAGCTCTCCTGTGTATTCTAAAAAAAATACACAAACAGGAAAACTGCAATGTAAAAATAAAGCATAGGATGGTAAGACACAGGTGCCATTCACAAGAATCTGGCTTGTTTGGCATAGAGTACTTTTGGATAACTTGCATGAAAATGCTTCGCTCCAAACAGAACCGCAAAAGAGAAGTCATGTTTATTTTCCTCCAAGATTTCTTAGGCCTGAGCCTTCTATAGGAGATCAGAGTGCTCAATTGCTTTTTGCAAGTAATTGTATAGGAAAATATATTAACTTATGAACAAGGTTAAAAAGAGCTTCCAAGTTCACTCCAAGAGGCTAGAAACTCTCGTATTAATCAAACAAAAAAGATAAAAAAAAATGGTCAAACCAAGGTGGTCGAAGACCTATATGGTCGAGAACCAACGTGGTCGGGATCAGAGTGGTCGAACCAAGGTGGTTGAAGATCTATGTAGTCGAAGACCAGAGTGGTCGAGTCAAGGTGGTCGAAGACCTACGTGGTCCTGGACCAAAGTGCTTGAACCAACATGGTCGAACCAACGTAGTTGGAACCGACGTGGTTAAGATCTGTGTGATTGAAAATAGTGTGGTTGAAACCAATGTGGTCGAATCGACATGGTCAGAACCGACATGATCGAGACCTGTGTGGTCGAAACCAACATGGTCGAACTGACGTGATTAAAATAACATCAAAGATCGATGTGGTGGTTGGAGATCTGTGTGATCGAAGATTGACATGGTCGAAGATCGATATGATCGACGTATATGAGACCTGAGTGGTCAAAACCAACATGGTCGGAGACCTATGTGGTCGAACCAAAACAACGTGGTTGGAGACCAGTGTGGTCGGAGATTAGTGTAGTCGGAGACTTGTGTGGTCGAACCAGATAATGTGGTCGGAGACTAGTATGGTCGGAGATCAGCGTAGTCTGAGACCTGTGTGGTCGAACTGAACAACGTGGTCAGATATGTGAGTGGTCGAATCATCCGACGTGGTCTTGGACCTATGTAGTCGATGAGCGGTACTTCCAGCTCTGTGTGAACGTCCGACCAACGAGCGGTACTACCAGCTCCGTGTGAGTTGTACTTCCAAGTTACGAAACGACTGACTTGTGTAGCGGTACATTTTTTTCCAGAGAGACACGAGTGTAGTGGTACTTTCGATGATCCATAGTATCGATCTTTGCATGTTGGAACCACCGACAGCCTGCTGTAACGGCTAATTTTTTACCATTGTCTAGGGGAGCGGAAGTACCGGTTGTAAGGTTGCGGTACTTTTTAAAAATCTTATTTTCTCAGGTGTTTTGCTTCCAACGGCTAGTTTTTTCTGGTGTGTGTATATATATCCCTTGTGGCCGGTTGGAAAAGGGCTTGCTGCATCCTTTGACTTTCTCTTAAGCTAGTGTGAGGTCCTCCTCTCAATTATGCATGTGTTGCATCTTGTGAACAAGGGGGAAGGCTCTAGATTGCATGTGTTGTATCTAGAGGTGGATTCCGTATCCACTCGAGTTTGTGCATTCGTTGCACGTGGTGAGAGTCAAGCGAGGGGCTTGAATTATTACTCTTGTAGTTTGCCAACTCCTAGATGGCATTGGAGATGTTGTGCGCGGTGATCTTCTCAAAGAAGGTTGTGAGAAGACCCGGCAAAGTTGTGAAGATTGAAGTTCACCTACCCGGAGCAGGAAAGAGTTACCACTAGTGAATTTGAGGTTGAAGGCTTAATTCATGGTGTTGGTCTAATTCGTTTGGGCTTACCTCAACGTGAACTAGGGGAGACCGGCAAGTCTCTGAATACCACGGTAAAAAGCAACCGTGTCAATTGTGGTTTATTCTCTTGTGCTCAACTTACATTCAACCAATTTATATTCATAGAATTAAATTGATTGCTTATCTTCCTAGGATTGCAAATATTGACATTGACTTAGGTTGTTGGTGCACTTAGGTGAACCTAGTTGATCTAGATGATATTTGTGCTAAACCAATTTGGGTTAAGCTTCCGCATAATATACTTGGTTTAGCCAAATAGAAATTGATATTAGTTGAAAGATAATTTTTAAAACCACCTATTCAACCCCCTATAGTCGATCTCATCGATCTTACAACACTGATCTCGGACACATGAACGACCTGGACATTGATGAGTAAATACTATATACGCATGTTGTTATAGTTAGTATGTATACACATTGTTACTATACTCTTTTCCTAATTCAGGAAACTCCAACTCCACTCTGGGCGTAAGGTTTTTAACAAAGCAGTAACATTATATTTTTAAAATATCAAGAAAATTTCGCTTTTCCCTAAAATATTTACGTTATTGCATACCCATGTGTTTTATGCAACTAATTTAATTTTAACTAGTTTTTAATGAGGTGGGTATGAGAGAAAGGAAGATGGCAGTCGCCTCCACCATCGTCGCCACCGCCTTCATCGTGTATAGTTACTTCAGGTTGGGTTTGGGCTAGTACTACATGAACATTAGCATGGTTGGCTTTAGGCCGTGTCTAGGTCTGACCGGAGGCGAGGCGGGCTGGTACGGCGGGGAGACTAGACCGAGCCGGCACCACACGACGCGGTCCAAAGCGCGGTGGGCCTGGCCGTGCCGGACCGGCACCAATGCCCACCTATATCATAGGTTATAGGGAATTCCTAGACAGCAACTTGCTTTGTTGACATATGCCCTGTTCTAAAGGCAAAAATCTCCTCTCCGACCAGGAAACAATGACAAGATCATAGGAGAGCAAGTTTCTACAATGAAGGAACAAATCAAGTGACGTAAATGATCACCATATATTCGACACTAGGCAAACTTAACTAGAGTTAATTGAAAAATTTTGTAAACATAACTTGGGAAAAGTGAAACTATTTAGAAAATATGTGGTTTTCTAAAACCATTGTTCCTCGTCAAATTAAGACAAGACTAAATTACTACAAGGCATCACAGCTTAGTAAAGATATTCTAGGTGAATGAGCCAAGATGCAGTAGTTAATTTCAACATAGTTGCAGTATGTGTAGGATCGTATGGCACAATTAGAGGGGGTGAATGATTGTTCCCGCTTTTTATCACCTGAAATCAAAACACAGCGTAGAGAAACAAGACAGAAAACAATCTGTATTATCGAACGGAGACAACAATAGCTGCTGCTTGAATGTGGTAAAAAATCCTCTCTCGCTCTGGTCGTGCTCATTACGACCACTGGCTTGAACGTGGTCATAATCTTCTGTCGCCGACTGCGTGTTACGGCCACACGATGAGACCGCCTGTCGCTTTGCTGGTCGTAACCCTCTGTCACCGACTGCTTGTTACGACCACACGTTGAGATCACCTACTCCTTTCGATCGCTCGGTACAATCTCAGATCGACCACCTGATCGTTTCGATCGATTGGTACAACAACAGATCGACAGTCTGATTGTTCCAACTTCTCAGCACTATCACAACACATGTAGTCCTAACCTCCTTCCACCTGACGTCCCCAGCCGTTCGACCACCGGCTGGACAAGATGCACAGAAGACAAAAGCCGATCACAAAAACAAAGAAACAGAGCGATGAATTGGAAGTCGTCGGAAATCTTTCTCTAGAAAGAAACTGATCTATTATTTGTTCATCAATCTTTTTGGCTACAACGCACCTCATGGCACCCCTAAAAACCTTCTCCACGAAAGCCTTAAAACCCTTGTCTCGCTAGCCTACAGCCTCCCCTATTTTTATAGCCAGCACACAAGACGTGTCCAACACAACTCCTCAAAACCGTGTCCCTATCCACCTGGACATGTACTCTATCTCTTCCTCAAATCAAGGGATCCGAAACTCTTCTAAACACGGGTTTTAACCACCTCGTATAGATCATGGACTCCATCCACAACTCCATACGACACACGCTACTAAGCCTCCAGGATATCCCTACCTGAATGTTCATAGCACAGCATTCACCTTTGATCTCTATGTGCTCCAGCATGAGCCCGACCACCTGGACCCTAGATTACCCCCTCCTAGTTTCGGTCCTCCTTGTCACCGACCATGGCCGCCTCCATGCCCACCTGCACATGCAAAGACCAAAGAAACCATCTCCTAGCAACACTCATTAGCAAAACATACCCTTGTCTACGCCCAGACAAGAACCAAACCTCCTACGACCATCCTCTAAGTCGTTTACGACCGCTCCAGAACTATCGCTACCACCTACGACTATCCCCAAGTCGTTTACGATCGCTCCAGAACTATCGCTACCACCTACGACCATCCCCAAGTCGTTTACGACCACTCCAGAGCTATCGCTACCACCTACGACCATCCCCCAGGTCGTTTATGACCACACGTCCTATCGCTAACCAAAACAGCTCACCAGACCCACCAATACGACCGCTAACTTGTAATCTACAAGTACTCGAAAACCCCACGACTATTCAGCACCGACTACGAGTACCTCAAGCAACGGCCATCCATCATCGACCACCATTAACCGACCAGTCATCCACTGGCCCAACCCGAGTACTCGAAAATCACATGAGTGAAGCACTCATATTGCCCATGAAGTCTTACGAGTACCGACCGTGAAGCCAATAGCAACCGATCGCT
Source organism: Dendrocalamus latiflorus (assembly GCA_017311315.1). Lineage (NCBI taxonomy): Eukaryota > Viridiplantae > Streptophyta > Magnoliopsida > Poales > Poaceae > Dendrocalamus > Dendrocalamus latiflorus. The sequence continues at coordinate 29,849,379 of CM029627.1, read as the reverse complement.
TGATCCTCCGATTACCACAGGCAGAACAACAGACTTTATTTTACCGGAAGGGCCACAGGGTGATTCGTAGACAAACAATTCTTACCTTAGGATTTTAAGTCAGTCAAAAGCTGCCTCCATCCTAGGGCCCTAGGAATTTCCAGGCCGCTACTTAATATCTGAACCCCATGTTGGTTCAGCAGCCTATAAAAGGCTTGTAAACCTCTATGTATTAGCATAGATGGAGATATAAAAACAAGTATGAGTGTTTCTTGGTGAAGCTCTCTCATAGCTGCTGCAGCCCCACTATCCTCTGCCTCCTTGCTTTTCTCTAGTAAGGTCCATGAATACTAGAGAGTCCCAACAGTAACAAAAGATTATACGTATGAGCCAAATTGTTCATAAAAATTGATAATACTCACTGACAAGTGGATATCTACAATTTTGTGCAGAATATCAGGCAGACCTGTTTGTGAGTGTTGCACACAACGAAACTTCGGTGATACACATACAGCTCTGTTATAGGACTAATTCATTTACTAGAAGACGATTGGAACTAAATCCTTTAGTGATTTTGACTACCACTAGGGAAACTGGGTGATTCGTATACAAACAATTCTTACCATAGGATTTTAAGTCAGTCAATAGCTGCCCCCATCCTAGGTCCGTGGGAATTTCCTGGCAGCACCTTGCTTTGTTGACATATGCCCTGTTCTAAAGGCCAAAATCTCTTCTCCGGCCAGGAAACAATGACAGATCACATGAGAGCTAGTTTCTACAGTGAACGAACAAATCAAGTGATGTAAATGACTGCTATATGTTTGACACTACGCAAACCTAATTGGAGTTATTTGAAATATTATGCAAACATAACTAGGGCAAAGTGAAATTATTTTAAAAATATGTGGTTTTCTAAAACCAGTGTGCCTCCTCGAATTAAGACAATACTAAATTACTAGACGAAGAAACTTGGCATCACTGGTTAGTCAAGATATACTTATTGTAGGAGAATGAGTCAACATGCAGCAGTTAATTTGAACATAGTTGCAGTATTCCTGTTCTTTTTGGCTGCGGCTTTTGGCTTTTAAGCTGTTTGTACGAGAGATTACAGAGTAACAGAAACTCACGTGCGGTTTTTACCAATATAAATAAAGTCAGTAAAGTATGTATTGCAATTAACTAGTAGATCTTATCTTGAAAAAAAACTCTGTTTAAAAGCTATTTACTGTAGAAAAGCTGAAAAGCAGCTTTTAGAAGCTGAGAAGAACAGGGCTTACCAAATTGTTCATAAACTTTGATAATACTCACTGACAAGTGGATATCTAGAATTTTGTGCAGAATATCAGGCTCACCTGTTTTTTGAGTATTGCACACTAGAAACTTCGGTGGTACACATACATCTCTGTTATTGGACTAATTCATTCACTAGAAGGCGATTGGGACTAAATCCTATAGTGACTTTGTTTACCGATAGGAAAACAGAGTGATTCGTAGACAAATAATTTTTACTTTAGGTTTTCAAGTCAGTCAATTGCTAACCCCATCCCAGGTCCCTGGGAATTTCCAGGCAGCAACTTGCTTTGTTGACATATGCCCTGTTCTAAAGGCCAAAACATTGCCACTGAATGAGATACGGTAACGTTTAGCGCAGTTAAATACTTTATGTTCTCCCTCTTAAATAAATAAAACAATAAAGGTGGTTTTGTCTAGCTACCATCAAGTTTGTTGCACACAATGAAACTTCGGTGACACACATATAGCTCTGTTATAGGATTAATTCATTTACTAGAAGACGATTGGAACTAAATCCTTGAGTGACTTTGTCTACCATTACGGAAACTGGGTGATTCGTATACAAACAATTCTTACCTTAGGATTTTAAGTCAGTCAATAGCTGCCCCCATCCTAGGTCCTTGGGAATTTCCTGGCAGCAACTTGCTTTCTTGACATATGCCCTGTTCTAAAGGCCAAAATCTCTTCTCCGGCTAGGAAACAATGACAGATCACATGAGAGCTAGTTTCTACAGTGAACGAACAAATCAAGTGATGTTAATGACAGCTATATGTTTGACGCTACGCAAGCCTAATTGGAGTTATTTGAAATGTTATGCAAACATAACTAGGGCAAAGTGAACTTATTTTAAAAATGTGTGGTTTCCAAAAACCAGTGTGCCTTCTCAAATTAAGACATTACTAAATTACTAGACGAAGACACTTGGCATCACTGGTTAGTCAAGATTTACTTATTGTAGGAGAATGAGTCAAGATGCAGCAGTTAATTTGAACATAGTTGGAGTATGCATGCCATCTCTAGTTAATTGATAGTATATGATATTTGGAATTCGTAACAAAAGAATATACGTATGAACCAAATTATTCATAAACTTTGATAATGCTCACTGACTAGTGTATACGTACTGAATGAGATACGGCAACGTTTAGCGCAGTTAAATACTTTATGTTCTCCCTCTTAAATAAATAAAACAATCATGGTGGTTTTGTCTAGCTACCATCTCCGTGATTTCTTTGTTTTGTGCTGGTAGATTGGCAAGTTGGGACATGGTTTCTATCTCTCACAATCGACAACGTATTACATCAAAATTAAGTCGCACGCAGTAGCCGGTGAGACGTAATTAATCAACAGTGGAAGAATTCCAAGAGTGCCATCGATCGCACCTTCGTCCAGCTGCCAGCGAGCGCCACACCGCCTCCGTGAGACCCGGCGAGCTCACGTCCCGTTTTGCCGATTTGAAAGGTTTGAAGTTCAATTGATAAGTTCCATTTTTTGGAAGCTTGGTGTAACATTTGAAAGTTCTTGAATTTGAATGTTTGTGTGTTGATATGTCAAGTCAAAGTTGCGAATCGATTTTTGGCAAACCAGCCATCCAGCGTAGCCAGTGGAGGGAGCTCGAACTAGGAAAGTGTTGGACCATGTCATCCCTTCATTTGAGTTCGTCAACCTTGGCAGAAACTAAACGAAATTTACACGAAGAAATAGTGATAAAAAGGGCAAATGGTGGATCAAGGACACCGCGGAAATTAAGCAGATAATTACACGAAATTACGAAAAATGGTGGATCACTGGCCAAATCTCCGGCTCTCCGTGTGAATTCCCGGAAAGGCGAATATGCATGTATAAAGATATGATGTCAACTGTTTCCTCGACTTGCTACTAGGATCTTTGTTGACTTGAAAAAGAGAACAAGAAGTGAGGGAGTACTTGTCTCTTGATGAAGAGACGACCTAAGCAGTAACCAACAGCTTAGAAGTAACATAAAAATTCGTTGTATGAGTTGATGTCTCTAACAAACACATTTTTTCAAGCAAGCATTAAAAACTTATGGGGTTCATAGAGACAACTTAAGAGGCAATCAATTGTAAAAATTCTGTAGTATATATGACATGCAACGTGCATAGGCAGCAGTTGTCTCTTCATGTACATGCCCTACTCTATAAGTCGATCAACAGGACATTGATGAAATTTTTTTGGAAAAGTGGATGACTTGTACAAAATAAGCATTAAGGGACCCACGTAGTGCAATTAAACATAAGCATGGAAATTAGTACGTATGTCCAATATCCACGTCACCTCAACATGTCAAGTTCAATAATATACATATCAACTACATATATAATAATAATAATAATAATAGTAATAATAATAATAATAATAATAATAAACCAAACTTGTACTGAAAATTCTCTCCGTACGTGTAAACTCAAACCGAACATTTTGGTGGAAGCTTCCAAAAAATTTCAAAATAAGATTCCGTCATACTTGGCAGAAACTAAACGAAATTTACAAGAAGAAATAGTGATAAAAGGGAAAATGGTGGATCAAGGACACCGCGGAAATTAAGCAGATAATTACATGAAATTACGAAAAATGGTGGATCTCCGGCCAAATCTCCGACTCTCCTTGAGAATTCCCAGAAAGACGAATATGTGTAAAGATGTGATGTCAACTGTTTCTTTGTCTTGCTACTAGGATTTTTGTTGACTTGGAAAAGAGAACAAGAAGAGGGGGAGTACTTGTCTCTTGATGAAGAGATGACCCAAGCACTAACCAACAACTTAGAAGCAACACAAAACTTCATTGTATGAGTTGATCGATGTCTCTAACAAACACATTTTTTCAAACAAGCATTATAAACTTATGGGATTCATAGAGACAACCTAAGAGGCAATCAATTGTAAAAATTGTCTGTAGTATATATGACATGCAAGGTGCATAGGCAGCAGTTGTCTCTTCATTGTACATGCCGTACACTTCAGTCGATCAACAGGATATTTGATGAAAAAATTTGGAAAAGTAGTTGATGACTTGTACAAATGAAGCATTAAGGGACCCACGTAGTGGAATTAAACATAAGCATGGAAATTAGTACGTATGTCCAATATCCACGTCACCTCAACATGTCAAGTTATACATCATAATAATAATAATAATAATAATAATAATAATAATAATAATAATAATAATAATAATAATAATAATAATAATAATAATAATAATAATAATAATAATAATAATAATAATAAAAAAGAAGAAGAAGAAGAAGAAGAAGAAGAAGAAGAAATGTTCTCCACTCAAGGGTCATACGCATGAAATAGACAATTCAGGAAACACAACGCGGAACCACAGAATTGTAACAAACATGAGATCCTTATGGGGTACACATGCAATCGGTGAGCCCCGGCAAGCTCCCGTTTTGCCGATTTGAAAGGTTTGAAGTTCAATTGATAAGTTCCATTCTTTGGAAGCTTCGTGTAGCATTTGATAGTTCCTGAATTTGAATGCATGTGTGTTGATTTTGGAAGTTCTGGGGTGAGGAAAGGGCCACGGGGTGGCGAGCCGTGAGATCACGCCCGCTAGCAGCTTCCAAGATTTTTGGCAAACCAGCCATCCAGCGTAGCCAGTGGAGGGAGCTCGAACTAGGAAAGTGTTGGACCATGTCCCTTCATTTGAGTCCGTCAAACTTGGCAGAAACTAAACGAAATTTACAAGAAGAAATAGTGATAAAAGGGCAAATGGTGGATCAAGGACACCACGGATATTTAGCAGATAATTACACGCAATTTCGAAAAATGGTGGATCACTGACCAAATCTCTGACTCTCCGTGTGAATTCCCGAAAAGACACACTACTACAGAAAATATAATACTAGACGCCAAATCACAGACGGTTTGACAAAACCGTCTGTGACCGACACTAACACAAACGGTTTTAATTTGGACACCGTTTGTATTGATGGCGTCGGAGAAAACGAGTATCACAACGGTTCTTATCGATGAATCGTCTGTGATATTCCAGTATCACAGACGGTTTTTATTTAAAACCGTTTGTGATAATCTGGAATTATCACAGATGGTTTTTTATTAAAAACCGTCAGTGATAAGCTGATTATCAAATACGGTTCATATTAAAAACCGTCTGTGATATGTTTCCCGCCTTGCAATTCTCCAAAATTTCATAATTTCCCGCCTGAGTCCGAGTAGGATTTAGTTTTGAGACACCTTCAGTAAAATGGGCATAACTTTTGCATACGGTGTCCGTTTTCGACGTTCTTATACTCGTTGGAAAGCTAACAACGAGCCCGATCAAAAAAAAACTGACCAGCTTGCACTAGTCACCCTCCAAGACCCCGAAAATTGGTCATCTTTGGACCTAAAACTGCGTCGCAAGTTTTTGGTTTTTGTTTTTGCCCTTTTTCTTGGTCTTCCTTTCGGAATTTGGATTTTGTTTCAACTGAAAAGTTGTAGATCTCATCGAAACCTTTCAAATGAGTATATATATATAAGCCATATAAAACTTTGCTATTTTATCTTTTCAGACTAGTTGTTTATATTGCATCGGTATATGAAATTTTGTGCTCTAATTCACAGACGGTTGGCATATAGGACCGTCTGTGATATTCATTCATCACAGACGGTTCTAGGTACCAACCGTCTGTGATAATCTGACCGCTAGGCCCATCGATCCTCCTCAACCCAATCATAGCCAATAGAAAGCCACCAATCATCACCTCACGGATCGTAGCTCCGCCTCTCTGTTCCCGCGCCAAAAATTTCGCACTCCCGCCTCTCCCTCCCCTATAAATATGACCAAAAGCCAGCCTCCTTGCTGTTCTCCTCCTCCTTGCTGTCCTCCTCCTCCTTGTTGTCCTCCTCCTTGCTGTTCTACTCCTCCTTGCTGTCCTCCTCCTTGCAAACGACACACAAGTATACGGGAGGCAAGACACCGCAGAAGCAACTAGCTCGTGCCAACCATGCAGACGCTCAATCAACGCCGACGATGGTGGGCGTCAAAGACATCCAGCTCATGCGTTGCATCAGGGGTGAGAAGGCATAGAGGATCTTTGTTTTTTCCCTGTTCTTGTTGTGTAACCTGCTTGTTGTTTTGGGATATTGTAATGGTAGACTCTAATCTTAATAAAAATGGATGTTTTATGTTTGTGAAATGAATTGAGATGTGAATTGGATGTATACATGTACATGTTGATCTGCTTGTTTCAGAGGGTATGGCTAGCATTACCTGAGGCTAGCCAATAAACAAAAATAGGTTTAGGAGTAGAAGGGAATATCACAGACGGTTTTTAACTAAAAACCGTCTGTGATAGTTATAATCATAGACGGTTTTTAGTTAAAAACCGTCTGTGATATATAGTTATCACAGACGGTTCTAGTTTAGAACCGTCTGTGATATGTAAATATCACAGACGGTTCTTAACTAAAAACCGTCTGTGATATTTATAAATCACAGACGGTTTTTTAGTTAAAAACCGTCTGTGATATTTGCACCACGGACGGTTCAAAAACCGTTTGTGATGACCTCATATTATTACTGACCCATAAATTCAGACGGCTCATAAAACCATCTGTGATGATGTTTTTGAACCGTCTGTGATGACCTTTTCTGTAGTAGTGACGAGTATATATAAAGATGTTATGTCAACTATTTCTTCATCTTATTACTAGGATCCTTGTTGATTGAAAAAGAGAACAAGAAGAGAGGGAGTACTTGTCTCTTGATGAAGAGACGAATCCAAGCACTAACCAACAGCTTAGAAGCAACACAAAACTTCGCTATATGAGTTGATGCATGTCTCTAACAAACACCTTTTTTCAAGTAAGCATTAAAAACTTATGGGGTTCATAGAGACAATCCATTGAACAAGTTGTCTGTAGTATATATGACATGCAAGGTGCATAGGCAGCAGTTGTCTCTTCATTGTACATACCCTGCTCTATAAGTCGATCAACAGGACATCGATGAAAATTTTTGTAAAAGTAGATTACTTGTACAAATGAAGCATTAAGGGACCCACGTAGTGCAATTAAACATAAGCATGGAAATTAGTACGTATGTCTAATATCCACGTCACCTCAACATGTCAAGTTCAATAATATACATATCAAACTACACACATAATAATAATAATCGTTTGTAATAAAGAAGAAAAAAATTTCTCCACTCAAGGGTCATACGCATGAAATAGACTACTCAGGATATGGCACTGCTATCTCCTCACCTCGTCTGCCTCCACGTGCATGACCTTGTCTTCCATTGAGCATGTCCCGTGGGGTATGACAGCTGGTCCGGAGCTTGTGTGTCAGTTCGGAGGAGGTATGGAGATTGTTCTATCTATTGAGAGGCCGACGATGGTCCAGTAGGCTGAGGTACACCTGACAGTGTCTGCTGATAAACGTCGATGCGCTCCTGCTAAGATATACCAAATTAGGCGCCATCTGTGGGGAAGAAGACGCTGAATCCTTGAAGTTTTTCTTCATTCAACAATCATCGTCCTCCCCGGTTTTCGTCAAAATCGCTCATGTCATCATAGTAGGAACTTGGGAAGAGGAGAACTCACTACCACAGAAAGGGTCATCACAAACGGTTCAAAATCGTATCACAGTCGATTTCTAACCTGTCTGAATTTATGTGTCTCTGATAACATGTGGTTATCACAAACGACTCTCGAACCGTCTGTGATAAGTTACAACGCAGACCGTTTTTCAAAAAAATCATCTGTGATATTTAGATATCACAGATGGTTCTTAAACACAGCCATTTGTGATTCTATTATCACAAAGGTTCTAGTTAAGAACAGTATGTGATATTCTATTATTACAAATTGTTCTAGTTAAGAACTGTCTGTGTTTGCTCACGTTCTCATAAATTGGTCTCCTTTAGTTCATCAATATTCTCTAATTGTGCTATAAAATAGCATAATCAGATAATACAGCTGAACCAAAATAGACCTAATTATGAGAACAAGATTATCATGCAATAAACTTTGGCCCCATATCTTCATACTACAACATTAATTTCAACAAGGTCCAAAACCCTAGCCATCCATCAATCATCACAAAAACTAAGGTGTCAACAATTAATTTTCACATACACGAGCATCAAGATTTACATGGCCGAAACCTAGCCATCCAACAATTTTGGATGGGGGATATATCATTGGCGATGATGGAGAGGCGACGGCAGTGTCACCGTTGTGTTACGACAGTGATATTGCACAAGACACATTTACGACATGACAAGAGTGTCTTGTGCAGTGAAATGTAGCGCCGCAACATCCGATCCAGATGCTAGCAAACCCCACCTTATTTTGATGAGGTTTACTAGCGCCCAGACATCTGATCCGCATGCTAACTTCGTACGCTCTTGGTCGCAACATCTGTTGGCCATCTACGCGACATTTCTCGGCCATATATGCAAAATTTTTGCTGTGTATGCAATATTTCTCAGCCATGTATGCAACAAAAAACAAAGAACGATGCGAGTATTCCAATCATATGCTCCGATGCAACTTTCTTAGACAATGTGTATAACAATTTTAATCACCGTATGTAACAAAAATGTTTGATAAAAATCTTGATGTTGCACTGGTTGTTGCTAATTGCTACATATATGAAATCAAAATTTTGCAGTATAAAACAACAAACTACCTTCAATGGCAGGTGGCACGCGAGGCCTCAGGTGTAGCAGCGGTGTAATGCCACCAAAATGCAAAGGAGAAGAAAAGCGAGAAAGAAAGACAATCCAAGGGAGAATAAAAGAAATAAAGAAAAGTTTTGCCGTCAGACCCATTGGCTTTAGAAATGCCAAATGAATTAAGTGCTCACTGAGGTTCCTAAACCGTCCGGGGCCGGTCGGCACCATCTCGTGTTTGGGTTCTTATCATCTAATGGGAAATTCCATTCTTACCTTTTTTCTGACTTACCTCCTACAGTAGAAAATCCATCAAACAGTGCAAGCCCACCCGTTGGACCAAAAAGTCCTAAAAGCGCACAGTGACTTGAGAGTCATATAGAGAAAAGGGGAAGCGCAGTTTTGGTAATGCACAAAGTCAGGGGCTGTGCAAGGACGCGGCGACCACAATAGCAAGAGGAGGGGCCCAACTGAACCGCAACGCGGCCCTCGCCATCGTCGCCCATGAACCTCACCATCCTCCAGCTGACGTTCCAGTAGGCCTTTCTCTACATCTTACCTCTAATGCCTTTCTCTCCAGCGAGGCTGTGAGCACCACAACCGACTTGGCTCATGCCAATGGTGGCGAGCCCATAGAATCGCCATGCGCCCTGGGTTAGAGGGATATGCTCCCCGGCACATGTTCCCCTGCCGAGTTCCATCATGGCGATCCCATAGGCCTTCTCAAACCTTTGCGCATAAGAGTAGGAGGAAACCAAAAATAGAAGCTAGAACAAAAATGCATGTCAAAATGGAGAGGAAGAGAGAACTGTCCTAAGTAGTAGAAGGGGATGGTAGGTCGAGGTAGAGTGGTTGAAGAGGATGCAAGGGTCTGAGGCTCCCAGTCGACTGCGAGCCGTAGCTGGAGGAACCAAACCCGTAGGGAGTAGTTCCAGAACCATGTAGCGGCATCGTGTGGCTTGAGCCAGGGGCGACGGGCAGTGGCACAGGCACTCGAGCCTTGAGGGCGGCAACGTGGCTGGACCAGCAGGCCCGATCACCCAAGGTGGCGGCGGCATAGGGGCAGCGCAAAGTGGAGCTCGAGCTTGAGCCGGCCACGACAGGTCCAAATCGAGGGGGAGGAGCCCAAGGGAGGGGCCGAAGTGGAGGTGGCTAGTAGTAGATCCAGCACTGCTGGTCGGATCTGAGGTGGATCCGAGCACGGGGAGAGAAAGAGTAGTGGGGAGCTAGAGGGGGAGCAAAGGGCGATGCCGAGGGGGAAGTCAGCAGAGCGCCGTTGGCCAGTGAGCTCTAGGCCGGCGATGCCCGAGCTCGGTGTGCACGCGCCGCATCACCTAGGAGACACCAGGCTTTTCGGTTGAATGAAGGAGGATGGCTCGGGTTGGGGGAAAAGAAAAGAGAAAGAGAGAGAAAAAAGAGGAGGGAGGAAAAGGAAGGGGAAAAAGGGAAAGAAAAGAAAAGGGGAGAAAAATAAAAGAAAAATGGGGGTTTGGTACCTGCGTGATGGGTCCTTAACCCAGGGCATTTTTTATGCCAGAGTCGTGTTTTGCGCGTATGCTTGTCGCCGTTGCTCACTTAAGCACTGGTTTCGATATGATGTGTTGAGTCGGGTTGACGTTTGTACAGGTGGATGTCCCGGGTCGGAGCTGTCCATGCATCGTCCCCAAGGTTAACTAGGCAAGTGTATGGTAGAACAGTAGATTGTGGGGAATGATTGTTATTTTATGTCTTCCATGCCATGTTCTATAGTACTTATGATTATGTGCTAATCATACTTTGATGAGTGCTGCTTATGACTAAATGTCAACATTGAAAGCATGTTGCATCACGCATTGCACTCATACACAGACGACAGAACCTACTTCGGTAGGTACTCCATGAGAGTGGAGTTTGGATCCCTGTATAAAAGAGGACGGGGATTGAGTGGTTCATCGACGGGTGAACACTTCACTATACATGTATAAGCTACAGGCTACAGTTACAGACGCATCGCATCGCATTGCATGAAAACAGAACAGAATAGTGACACAGTTACAAATTCATTGCATTGCATAAAAGTGATAACAGTGAAACAATTACAGAGATAGTAATGTACAGTTCATAAAAATGGGAAGTGATAATAGTAAAACAGTTACAGAGATAGTGATGTACAGTTCACAGAAATGGGAATTGTTAAAGTGGTGTGTTAACGCCACTGTTTTGTCATGTGCTTATTGAGTTTTTGGACTCATCCTTGCTTTGTTATTTTTTAGGTGACCGTTGAGGACATCGTGCACGGGCGGGAGTAGCACATGAATAACTTCACGTACTAGCAGCACTTCGCATATCAACTTGTGGTAGCATGTGTAAACCCCACTAGAATGCTAGTATAGCTGCTTAAAATGACATGGCGTATCTGGTCGCTGCTCTATGAATAAAGTAGAATTTGCTTAAAATATTTAGCAGTTGTACAAAAATGGTATTATTACGTAATGATAGTAACACTCTAGGCCCAGAGAATGGGCGGGGTGTTACAGGCGGGCAGTGGGGAGGTTGCGTGTGCAGAGGGTGATGTCCGCGCCAAGGTGGGGGTTGTGGGGGTGGAGGAGCACGAGGCAACAGAAGGCACGGGAGATGGTGGCGTGGTCGGCGGGGTTGGTGTTGGGGAGCATCTGGAGGATGGCGAGCGGATCGAGGTGGCCGATGAGGAGGAGAGTCTGGGAGGCGAGGAGGAATCAGCGACAGCGAGGAGCTTCATCGGTGCCGAGAGGAGCGGGTTCGCCTCCACTGTACGTTCAATGAAGCGCTTGCAGCTGATGACGTGCAACGCGGAGGAGCTGTCGGTGTTGGAGGAAGAAGATGGAGGCGCAGTTGGCAGTGGAGACAAGAAAGTGGGGAAAGAGAAGTGGAGGAAAAGAAGAAGGAAGAGAGATGCTGGAGAGGTAGCAGTCGGCAGGAGAAGTGAAGAAAATGGAGAAGTGAGTGGCTAAGAAATGAGTGGCTGTGAATGAAGTGTGCTGTACTAGGCGTTCGATCTCTCCCCTCCCATCGTACGTATGAAGCGTATCAATTCCCTATTTTGATTGGTCCAGATTATATTGTTAGTTTGTTGCTTTGGACAATATGGAAAGTACAAAATGCAAGTCTTTAATGCGGTGATGAAGAACATCTTGCAACTGGTCACGATAGTCAGGGTGTGCCACCAATGGCGAATGGCGGAAGCAGTGTATGCATTGATCGTTTGATTCCTTGAGTTGTCATTAAGGGTTGTGGTGGAAATTATTGCAGGCGATTGACGAGCGAATCTCTTTGTATGTAATATGTGCATGTTTTATAAAATTTGTATACAAAACATTAGGTCTCTGCGTTGTACATTTTCCTTTTCCATTAACACGAAAAGATAAGCAGCTCTCTTGTGTATACAGGAAAAGGAAATAAGCTCACACATATGGTACAATCATCATGCTTTTTAGAACTCCTTTTGCCTGCAAGAGACTAATAGACTATCCAAGGAGGCAGAGTGTGTTAGAATGATCTCAGGGGATTTGGCCCAACGGCCAAATCCCCCCCTTGCTCGCGCCCTGATCGGGGGCGCCCAGCCCATAATGGCTGGTGGGCCCCTGTCGCCAGCGCTATAAAAACAGAGGTGGGGGCCGGGCGGCACGCATCCCAAGGTTGACCATGCCGTCGCCACCCCACTGACAAAACCCTAGACCGATCTGTTGAGGGGGCGCTGAAGCGACGGGAAGTTCCACCGCCGTTCACCGCCGCCAGGGAGACGCCGCCGCCCGGGACACGCCGCCGAGGAGCCCTGCACCTCTTCCCCGACCGTCGCTGCCCATGCGCAGACGTCACCGAGCGCACCCGTGATGGCTGCTTCTGCTTCCTCTACATCCGAAGGTCGGTACCCCTATCTCCCTCTCGGTAGAACACCAAGAACCCTAGAGAAAAGGATAGCCCCGCTAGATCTAACCTAGAGATCCTAAAGAACTATCCTATCAATGGTATCAGAGCGCCTAGTTTTAGATCTAGACGGAGGAAAGAAAGAAAAGAGGACGAAACCCCCCTAACCCTAGATCTGAAAAGAGACTTACCTGGCCGTCGTCGCCGGGCCGTCGTCGTCGCTGGCGTGCGGAAGATCGGCCGAGCCTTGGGCTCGCCGGCGCTCCGCGTACGGGCCACCGTCGACGCGCGGGACAGGGGCGCCGACACGGAGCCGCTCGACGGCGGCGCGCTCCCTCTCGGGGAGCGCGCACGCCGGCGAGAGGGCCCGCGGCGGCGCCGACTCTTCTTCTCCTTCTCCGGCGGCGTAGACGTTGTCGCCGCCGCCGCCGCTGTGTCCGCTCGGGTGCGAGGCGAGAGAGAGGGGAGAGGAGAGAAGTGAGTTAGGGTTTCGGGGGAGTCCGCCGCGCGTGGTTTTGATCGGGCGAGAACACCGCGCAGCCGTCGGATGCGATCCAACGGCTGAGATCGCGCCGAGCGCACGCGGGCGAGATTCGGCCCAGGCGGGCGAGTGAAATTCCGGCCCAGACCCAGGTTGCGGTGCGGGCGCGCGGAACGGGAGCCGCCGGATCACGCGTGGACGACTCGGATCGCGCCGTCGCGGTGCGGTCCGCCGAAGGCCGCGGCAGCGCGAGGATCCGGCCGTTGGATCGCGCGTGGACGGCTGAGATAAGATGGGCCGCGGCGCTGTTGGCGTCCGCGCGCGCGTGGGCGCGTGAGGCGCGCGAGAGAGGCCGCCGAGGCCGCGGGCGGGTAGGCCGAGCGGGCCGCCGAGGCCGCGCGCGGGCAGGCCGCCGTGGGCCGCGGCTGCGCAGGCCGGGCCATAAGGCCATTTTGCACAGTAAAAACCGAATTTTGGATTTAATGTTTTTTCAGAAGCATTTTTTAGTACATTTGATTGAAAATTGATCCAAATCTCTGCAAATTTTTGCACCAACGTGTATATTTTTCAGAGATTAAATGAGTACTGTATAATGCTTCTGAATATTGAATTATTTTTTAGAATAATTACAGTTTCCACTGCAAAAGTTAATATTGATTGTTTTTCATTATTAAATTCGAACCAACGGGAGAATTTAATTTTGAAAAAATAGATAAAATTTCCAAAAATTTATGATATTGTTATTTTCTGACCAACGTTGTTAATAACAGTATTATAAATTTTTTAATGTTGATTTTATGCATTATTTCTATTTCTGCCCAACGGTGATGTAGATTTAATGTATGATAGAATTATTTTTTAAATTGTATGTCGTATTTTTGACCAACGTTGGAAATAAGGCATATGATTTTGATGTTATGTTCTCACTGTATTTGAAATAATTTTTCAGGAGGATACAACTTGATGAGTTGTATTAGAGAAATCCCCACTCTCAAAGGTGATAATTATGGAGAGTGGAAGAAAAAGCTAGACTTAGCATTTATCTTAGCTGAGGTGGACTGGGTCCTCACTACAGCACGTCCCCCTGAGCCTTTGGCGCCAGTGAGGGAACAGAATGAGGATGACACTGCATGGCAGAAAAGACAGAGGGATCATGCTCCCTTACAGATGTCTTATGACCTTGATCATAAGAAATGGACCACAGCCAACAAGAAATGTATGGCTGTGATAAAGAACACAATTGAGCCTGCTATTCTGGGCTCAATTGCAGAGTGTGACACTGTCACTGAATACCTTGATAAAATAAAGAGTCAGTTCACTGGCTCTTCAAAGACTTATGCTACACAGCTGATTAAGCAGCTGGTAACAGAAAGGTATTCTGGCGGTGGCAATGGCATAAGAGAGCACATTCTTAGAATGAGCAACTTGGCATCTAAACTTAAACCGATGGATTTGGCTCTCAAGGATGAGTTCCTTATTCATTTGGTTTTTGCTTCTTTGCCAAAAGAGTTTGACACCTTTGTTGTCAACTACAATATGCAGCCCGAGAAATGGGACATGGAAAAGTGCATAGCTATGTGCGTGCAAGAGGAGGAAAGAATCAAATCCTCACATGGTGGTTCTATCAACTTTGTGAGGGAAAACAAGAAAAAGAATTACAACAGTAACCCTTTCTCAAAGAACAAGGGCAAAGCCTCTATACATCAGCCTCAACAGAATAAATTTGCTGTAGACAAAGACCAGTGCCTTCACTGCAAGAAGACGGGACACTACAAGAAGGATTGTCCTGACTACTTAAAGATGATAATGGCTAAGAAAGGTGAGAACATTATTACCTTTATAAATGAATGCCTGTATGTACAATATTCGAAATCCACTTGGTGGATTGACTCAGGAGCAACTGTTCATGTTGCTAATTCTTTACAGGGATTCCGTTCGACGAGGACTACGCAAAGAAAAGAAAGATGCGTTAAAGTCGCAAATGGAGTCGAAGCTGAAGTTGAAGCCGTTGGCGATCTTTCATTAGAATTAGCTAATGGCTCCACTCTTTTACTTAGAGATGTCCTTTTTGTACCCTCTTTACAGAGGAATTTGATTAGTGTGTCAAATTTGGACAAAGATGGTTATGATTGCAATTTTGGAAATGGCAAGTGCGAAATAATGTTTAATAAAGAATGTGTTGGTATTGCCATATTACAGAATGAGCTTTATTTGTTATCATTATGTGATGATGTGAATGTCGTATGCGATAATGAGAACGTTGCGTGCGAGAAAGTGATTGAATCCTCGTCTACGAATATAAACAGAAAACGAAAGAGAACTCTAGATGAGTCGTCGAAATTATGGCACTATCGTTTAGGCCATATTTCGAGGGGGAGAATAGAAAGACTAGTAAAGAATGATATTCTTCCTCCATTAGAGTTCTCAGACTTAGAACAATGCAGAGAATGCATTAAAGGAAAATATGTAAAGAAAATTAAAAAAGACGCTAAAAGAAGCACATGAGTTCTACAAATTATTCACACAGATATTTGTGGTCCTTTTCCTGTGAAAAGTGTGGATGGATATGACTCGTTCATAACATTCACAGATGATTACTCCCGTTATGGATATATTTATCCAATCAAAGAAAGAAATGAAGCCTTGGATAAATTCAAGATATTTAAGGCTGAAATTGAAAACCAACACGATTTAAAGATTAAGATAGTCCGATCTGATCGTGGGGGGAGTACTACGGTCGACATACCCCATATGGACAAGTTCCTGGACCTTTTGCGAGGTTTTTACAGGAAAATGGAATAGTGGCCCAGTATTCTATGCCGGGCGAACCTCAGCAAAATGGAGTAGCTGAAAGACGCAACCGTACCCTGATGGATATGGTGCGAAGTATGATGAGCTACTCCACACTCCCATTGAGTTTATGGATGGAGGCGTTGAAAACCGCCATTCATATTCTCAACAGAGTGCCTAGTAAGTCCGTGCCCAAAACACCGTACGAGTTGTGGACAGGAAGAGTTCCCTCACTAAACCACTTACGTGTGTGGGGGAGTCCAGCTGAGGCTAAAGTATTTAACCCAAACCTTGGGAAACTCGATCCCAAAACAGTAAGTTGCCATTTCATTGGCTACCCTGAAAAGTCAAAAGGTTATCGTTTCTACTGTCCAGACAGATATACAAAGTTTGTAGAAACGAGACACGCTGTCTTCTTAGAGGATGAAATGATGAGGGGGAGCATGGTAGCTCGAGAGATTGACCTTGAAGAGAAGCGGGTGTTTGCGCCCACTCCGATGATTCAAGAGTCATTCTTCACACTACCTGCTGTCGCTGCACCGACGGTGCAAGACACTGTGGTGCCAGCACCTGTTATTGTTCCTCCCGTGGCAACAATGAATGAGAATGAAGAACCTGTTCTTCAGGATCATATAGAACCTATTGCCACAGATGAGGGGGAGCAACAGTAGCCTCAAACAGTAGATGTACCAAATGAGGAGGCCCCGAGGAGGTCTCAAAGAGTAAGAAGATCAGCTATTTCTGATGATTATCAGATTTATCATACAGAGGAATTTCAAATGGAGGATGATCCCACCTCATTTGAAGAAGCCATGAGAAGCGAAAATTCCTCAAAATGGCTTGGGGCCATGGAAGAGGAGATGAGGTCCATGAAGACTAATAAAGTCTGGGACTTGGAAATTATTCCTAAAGGAGCCAAAACAGTAGGCTGTAAATGGGTCTACAAGACTAAACATGACTCCCAAGGGAATGTAGAAAGATATAAAGCGCGACTTGTGGCAAAAGGCTTTACGCAAAGAGAAGGGATTGATTACAATGAGATATTTTCTCCAGTCTCATGTAAAGATTCCATCAGAATCATAATGGCATTAGTAGCACATTATGATTTAGAGTTACATCAGATGGATGTAAAGACGGCATTTCTTAATGGGGATCTGGAGGAAAATGTTTACATGGCACAACCAAAAGGTTTTGTCGTGGAAGGAAATGAAAGAATGGGATGCCGCCTAAAGAAATCAATTTATGGGTTAAAGCAAGCTTCAAGACAGTGGTACTTGAAGTTTGACAGTACAATAAGAAAATTTGGGTTTAAAGAGAATGTAGAGGACAACTGTGTTTATGCAAAGTTTAAAGATGGGAAGTTTATCTTCCTAATCCTGTATGTGGATGATATCCTACTGGCTAGTAGTGATGTCAGTCTGCTACTGGAGACAAAGAAGTTTTTATCCTCAAACTTCGATATGAAAGATCTTGGTGAAGCCTCGTTCGTTCTAGGGATCGAAATTCACCGAGATAGAAACAAAGGGGTATTGGGACTGTCACAAAAGGCATACATAGAGAAAGTCTTAAAGAAATTTGGTATGCATAAATGTAGTCCATCACCTGCACCTATAGTCAAGGGTGACAAATATGGGGATTTTCAATGCCCCAGGAACCAGTATGAGATCGATCAAATGAAAGCGGTTCCATATGCTTCAGCTGTCGGAAGCTTACAGTATGCTCAAGTGTGCACACGCCCTGACTTAGCATTTGTTACCGGGTTACTTGGCAGATTCCAGAGCAATCCTGGAATAGAACACTGGAAATTAATAAAGAAAGTGTTGCGTTATTTGCAAGGAACAAAAGGCCTCATGATGACATACAGAAGATCAGATTTACTCCATATAGTGGGGTATACAGATTCTGATTTTGCGGGAGATGATAGAAAGTCTACATCCGGATATGTATTCACTCTCGCTGGAGGAGCTATATCGTGGAAAAGCTCAAAGCAAACCGTCACTACATCGTCCACAATGTATGCCGAGTTTGTAGCATGTTATGAGGCTACGGGGCAGGTGAACTGGCTAAAGAAGTTCATACCCGGTTTAAAAGTCGTTGACGACATCAATAGACCACTTAGGTTGTACTGCGATAATGAACCCGCAGTAACGTATGCCCACAACAATAAGTCAAGTGGTGCTGCCAAACACATTGACATAAAGTACTATGTTGTGAAAGATAAAGTTCGGGATCAAATTATAAGTCTAGAGCATATAAGTACCGCAAAGATGTTAGCAGATCCGCTTACTAAGGGCTTACCACCCAACGTGTTCAGAGAACATGTAGCCGGCATGGGTTTAAGGGAAAGCCTATGATTCCTGGACTAAAAGATGGCCCAAAAGTTTAAAGTAACTATTTCAGAACAGAGAGGTGTATTGTAGCTGTTGAATCTATCGACGATTGACCGTGACGATGAGACATGTTCTATGCACTAATCTGTGATGGAATGTGTAAAGTCAAAAGTAATTAAAAGATAAAGTATAGATTGAGATCAAGGGGGAGAATGTTAGAATGATCTCAGGGGATTTGGCCCAACGGCCAAATCCCCCCCTTGCTCGCGCCCTGATCGGGGGCGCCCAGCCCATAATGGCTGGTGGGCCCCTGTCGCCAGCGCTATAAAAACAGAGGTGGGGGCCGGGCGGCACGCATCCCAAGGTTGACCGTGCCGCCGCCACCCCACCGACAAAACCCTAGACCGATCTGTTGAGGGGGCGCTGAAGCGACGGGAAGTTCCACCGCCGTTCACCGCCGCCAGGGAGACGCCGCCGCCCGGGACACGCCGCCGAGGAGCCCTGCACCTCTTCCCCGACCGTCGCTGCCCGTGCGCAGACGTCACCGAGCGCACCCGTGATGGCTGCTTCTGCTTCCTCTACATCCGAAGGTCGGTACCCCTATCTCCCTCTCGGTAGAACACCAAGAACCCTAGAGAAAAGGATAGCCCCGCTAGATCTAACCTAGAGATCCTAAAGAACTATCCTATGAGAGTGGTCATTAATTAGAAAACAAACGTTATAAATTTAAACAAAAAAATCTACAAGGAAGATGAAAAATATGCAATAAGACTTCAAAATGGAGACTTGAAAGTGCAACCATTCATCTAAAAATAATCTTATTTCTTGTCAACCAAAACGTCCAGAAAACTGTAGTAATAATCTTCATTTGACTTTTGATAGGGTGTGCCTGCAGAGAAATCCAAAATGTTGCCTGTAAGTGATGTAAACAAAGCTGACATTTCTAGTAAAAGCCAAAACCTCATCTCTGGCCTGGGAACAATGATGGATCACATGAGAGCAAGTTTCCACAATGACGGAACAGATCAAGTGACGTAAATGATCGTCATCTATTTGATGCGTGCTAGGCAAACTTAATTGGAGTTAAATGAAATGTTTTGCAAACATAACTAGGACAAAGTGAAACTATTTAAAAAATATGTGGTTTTCTAAAACCAGCGTGCCTCCTCGAATTAAGACAAGCCTAAATTACTAGACAAAGACACTTGGCATATCTGGTTAGTCAAGATACACTTATTGTAGGAGAGTGAGTAAAGATGAAGCAGTTAATTTCAACATAATTGCAGTATTCCATCTCTCCTTAATTGATAGTATATGATATTTGGAATTTGTAACAAAAGAATATACGTATGAGCCAAATTGGTCATAAACTTTGACAATTGTAACACCCCGCCCATCCTCTGGGCCCGCAATGTTACCACCATTGCATACCCTTATCATTTCTTCAACTATTAGAAAATTTAAGCTAACACTAATTTATTTATGTTACAACGAATAGATACAACATAGTTTTTCTTTTAGCTCTTACTCTAGCATACTAGTAGAGTCTAAAATATACTAACAAAAGATGGTACAAGGAGTGCTGCTAGTTCATGAAATTATTCGTATGCTACTCCCGCACGTGCATGACGTCTTCAACAGTCACCTAAAAAAACAATAAAGCAAGAGTGAGTCCACAAACTCAGCAAGCACAAAGCAAAACAGTAAATAACAGGTTTACGAATCAGTCCATAACCATCACAGTTTCATTTACCACTTGTTTCCCCTTCCCACCCTCTTGACCTAGAGTGCTACCATCATACATAATATTACCGGTTTTTTAACTGCTAACAATTTTAGGCAAACTCTACTTTATTCATAAAGCAGCGACCACTTACGTCATATCATTTTAGGCAACTATTCTAGTATACTAGTGAAGTGTTGCTAGAAGACGATTGGAACAAAGTACTAGAGTGACTTTGTCTAGCGATAGGGCAACAAGGTAATTCGTAGACAAACCAGCCTCACTTTATGTTTGCAAGTCAGTTAATAGCTTCGCCCATCCTAGGTTACAGTGAATTTCCAGGCAGCAACATGCTTTGTTGACATATACCCGTTCTAAAGGCCAAAATCTCCTCTCTGTCCACGAAACAATGACAGATTAAACGAGAGCTAGTTTCAACAATGAAGGAACAAATCAAGTGACGTAAATGAACGCCATATATTTGATGCTAGGCAAACTTAATTGGAGTAAATTGAAACGTTTTGCAAACATAACTAAGGCAATGTGAAACTACTTAAAAAATATGTGGTTTTCTAAAACCAGTGTGCCTCCACAAATTAAGGCAAGACTAAATTTCTAGACGAAGACACTTGGCATCACTGGTTAGTTAGGATATTGTAGGAGAATGTGTCAGGATGCAGCAGTTAATTTCAACATAGTTGCAGTGTGCCATCTCTCCTTAATTGATAATAATGATATTTCGCAGTTGTAACAAAAGAATATACGCATGAACCAAATTGTTCGTAAACAGTCAAATGTTGTATAGACACTCCCAACATTGATAATACTCACTGACAAGTGGAAATGTAGAATTTTGTGCAGAATATCAAGCTCACCTGTTTGCGAGTGTTGCACACAAGAAACTTCTGTGGTACACATACAACTCTGTTATTGGACTAATTCATTCACTAGAAGGTGATTGGAACTAAGCCCTAAAGTGACTTTGTTTACCGATAGGGCAACAGGGTGATTCGTAGACAAAGCATTCTCACTTTAGGATTTCATGTCAGTTAATAGCTGCCCCCATCCTAGGTTATAGGGAATTCCTATGCAGCAACTTGCGTTGTTGACATATGCCCTGTTCTAAAGGCGAAAATCTCTTCTCCGACCAGGAAACAATGATAGATCACAGGAGAGCTAGTTTCTACAATGAAGGAACAAATCAAGTGACGTAAATGATCACCATGTATTCGACACTAGGCAAACTTAACTAGAATTAATTGAAAAATTTGGAAACATAACTTGGGCAAAGTGAAACTATTTAGAAAATATGTGGTTTTCTAAAACCAGTGTGCCTTCTCAAATTAAGACAAGACTAAATTACTACAAGAACACACTTTGCATCACAGCTTAGTAAAGATATTGTAGGTGAATGAGTCAAGATGCTGTTGTTAATTTCAACATAGTTGCAGTATACCATGTCTCCTTAATTTCAACATAGTATATGATATTTGGAATTTTTAACAAAAGAATATACGTATGAACCAAATTGTTCATAAACATTGATAATACTCACTGACAAGTGAATATATCTAGAATTTTGTGCTGAATATCAGACTCACTTTGTGAGTGTTGCACAAGAAACTTCGGTGGTACACATACAGCTCTATTACTGACTAATTCATTCGCTAGAAGGCGATTGAAAATAAATCCTAGTGTGACTTTGTTTACTGATAGGGCCACAGGGTGACTCGTAGACAAACAATTCTTACTTCAGGATTTCAAGTTAGTCAATAGATGCCTCCATCCTCGGACCCTAGGAATTTCCAGGCCACTACTTTGTTCGCATCTGCTCGCATCTGCCCTCTTCTAAATTCCAAAAATCTCTTCTCCGGCCAGGAAACAACGACATATCACATGAGAGCAAGTTTCTACAACGTTGGAACAAATCAAGTGATGTAAATAATCGCTATATATTTGACGCTACACAAACTTAATTGGAGTTAAACGAAAGTTTTGCAAACATAACTAAAGTGAAGCTAGTTAAAAAAATATGTGGTTTTCTAAAACCAGTGTGCCTCCTCGAATGAAGACTAGACTAAATTACAAGGTGAAGACACCTGGCATCACTGGTTAGTCAAGATATTGTACGAGAATGAGCCAAGATGCAGACGTTAATTTGAACATGGTTGCAGTATGCCATCTCTTCTAAATTGATAGTACATGATATTTGGAATTTGTAACAAAAGATTATACGTATGAGCCAAATTGTTCATAAACATTGATAATACTCACTGACAAGTGGATTTCTAGAATTTTGTGCAGAATACCAGGCAGATCGGTTTATGCGTGTTGCACACAATGAATCTTCGGTGATACACATACAGCTCTGTTATATGGCTAATTCATTTACTAGAAGACGTTTGGAACTAAATCCTTGAGTGACTTCGTCTACCATTAGGGAAACTGGGTGATCCGTATACAAACAATTCTTACCTTAGGATTTTAAGTCAGTCAATAGCTGCCCCCATCCTAGGTCCTTGGGAATTTCCTGGCAGCAACTTGCTTTGTCGACATATGCCCTGTTCTAAAGGCCAAAATCTCTTCTCCGGCCAGGAAACAATGACAGATCACATGAGAGCTAGTTTCTACAGTGAACGAACAAATCAAGTGATGTAAATGACTGCTATATGTTTGACGCTACGCAAACCTAATTGGAGTTATTTGAAATGTTATGCAAACATAACTAGGGCAAAGTGAAATTATTTTAAAAATATGTGCTTTTCTAAACCCAGCGTGCCTCCTCGAATTAAGACAATACTAAATTACTAGACGAAGAGACTTGGCATCACTGGTTAGTCAAGATATACTTATTGTAGGAGAACGAGTCAAGATGCAGCAGTTAATTTGAACATAGTTGCAGTATGCATGCCATCTCTAGTTAATTGATAGTATATGATATTTGGAATTCGTAACAAAAGAATATACGTATGAACCAAATTGTTCATAAACTTTGATAACACTTACTGACAAGTGGATATCTAGAATTTTGTGAAGAATATCAGGCTCACCTGTTTTTGAGTATTGCACACTAGAAACTTCGGTGGTACACATACATCTCTCTTATTGGACTAATTCATTCACTTGAAGGTGATTGGGACTAAATCCTATAGTGACTTTGTTTACCGGTAGGAAAACAGAGTGATTCGTAGACATAATTTTTTACTTTAGGTTTTCAAGTCAGTCAATTGTTAACCCCATCCCAGGTCTCCAGGCAGAAACTTCCTTTGTTGACATATGCCCAGTTCTAAAGGCCAAAACATTGCTACTGAATGAGATACGGTAACGTTTAGCGCAGTTAAATACTTTATGTTCTCCCTCTTAAACAAATAAAACAATCAAGGTGGTTTTGTCTAGCTACCATCTCCGTGATTTCTTTGTTTGCGCTGGTAGATTGGCAAGAATAACACCGGTGAGTCGAACTCCATTCAAGTAATATTTATACTTTGTATATTGTATGTCACTTCAATTAGAGCGGGCATAGCGCATCGCAACCACGTCTGAAACTGCCATCAGTAGCCCAGACACACCACCGGCCCTGTAGAAAATTTCATGTTCATCCTGTTGTAGGCCAAAAATATAATGAATAAGCTGAGCTGCGGCTGATCGATGGACCATGCCATACACATTGGGCACCCAATGGAGGCACTGTGCTCATCCGCCAAGTCATCACGACCTAGCGAATCCGGCTGGCCATCGCGACCTTCTGAGTCTGGCCGGTGTCGTTGTACTAGCTCGATCATCCATGGGCCAGATCGACGAGGAGATAATTTACATACAAACCTATGTTTGATTTCCCTATTTTGCCTTATGTTCCCCTATCATCCCGCCGCAAGTCCGTCATCGAGATGTATCACTTTTGCCCTCCACACCACCTACATAGACTACTGCTCCCCATCATTCATCTTCACTACACATTCGGGAGGTACAAGATTCGTATTATATATTCAAAATATTTATTGTGACTAACACTATTGCATCTTGCAGCCTTCAATTCAATGTGGGGGTGACGGCCAGTCCACCGATAACGATACATGCCTCCTGGCTGCTTCCAGGGAGCAGTACATAGCACCTGGGTTTGCATTGTACGTAGGGCTGAGCTCTTCGTTCACATCATACGTAGTTTTTGGAGGCTTCGGTGGGCAGAGCTCCTCTAGCATCGCTGCCACACTGTATGGTGAAGGCTAGGGTTTCTCTGCACAACGGGGATTCTTAGAGTCACTACTACAGAAAAGGTCATCACAGATGGTTTTGTGAACCGTCTGAATTTATGGGTCAGTGATAATCGAAGGTTATCATAGATGGTTTTCGAACCGTCTGTGATTATCAGATATCACAGACGATTTTTCTCTAAAAACCGTCTGTGATAGCTGATAATCACAGACGGTTTTTAGTGAAAAACCGTCTGTGATATCTGATAATCACAGACGGGTTTTAGTACAAAACCGTCTGTGATTATCAGCTATCACAGACGGTTTTTAGTTAAAAACCGTCTGTGATATTCTTTCCTACCCCTAAATCTATTCCTGTTTATTGGCTAGCCTCAGGAAATGCTAGCCATGCCCTCTGAAACAAGCAGATCAACATGTACATGTATACATACAATTCACATCTCAATTCATTTCACAAACATAAAACATCCAATTCACATCGCACTTTATTTCACAAACATAAAGCATCTATTTCGCAAATCAATTCATTGAAATGAAATAAAATATCCATTAACATATACATAATTACAAAAGATCTACATTGCATTTGCACTTAGATGGTAACATTGCATTTTTTATTGCTCTATCACTCCGGAATCGAGGTCTCACGAAAGGAACAGATCCATAATCAACGAACTTGTCCGGCTGAACAAGCTATACTTGGATGGTGCATGATTGCCATTCAAGTATTGCTTGTGCAGCCGACAAGTTCGTTGATTATGAATCCGTTCCTTTCGCGAGACCTCGATTCCGGAGTGATAAGAGCAATAAAAAATCATTGTGCGCAGTGGAACTCTCCATCTGATCTTATGACTTTAGTCCACAAAAACCAAGCGAACTCTCCTCGAATTTGTGCAAAGTCCGGCTGTTTCAATGCAGATGTAGAGATGGGCGCAGCCTGTCGATAGGAATATCAACGCGCGTACATATATAACCTGACAAGTATGAAATCAATGTGGGAAGGTTGACAAACCTTAGAATTGGTGATCTTCGAGGAATCAAGGAGTAGTCTCATATGGTGGCACACGTAGAATCCACACGTGTTGCCTGGCTGCTGCTGGTGGCACTGTAAAAAATAGAATGTGTTAAATTAAAAGGCATTACTGCTAAGTGTTGTATAGGATTAATTAATGTGTAGCTAGCGAATACCCGAAAATTGCGAGCATGTTTCAAGGGCTTGGCCCCTGTCGTTGAGCCACGTGTTTGTTGAACGTATGTGGTGAACGACCTTCATTATTCAAAAAAGTTAGATTAGTCATTCGGAAGGAAAGAAAGAGTACAATGTACAATGTACTTACCTATCAAGTATTTGGGCGATAGCTGTGTATTTGGATTTGTTCTTACTTAGAGAATCAAGGTATATAGCCTTGTTCCATTTTGGTATAATTACAATTAAAATCCAATGAAAGTGCTCATTGTATGGCATAAGAACAAATTCCTTATCGTGGTGAGCCAGCAGTGTTGTTGTAATATAGTTCTCGACGAAGGATGCATCCTCGTTGATGGTATCAATAGCGACCAAGCGTGGGTCCAGGAAACCAATTGGTGATTTCGATGATCTAGCTTTGGTCAGCATGAATCTATATATATACACAGAAAAGCAACAAATTGTGACATATATCGGTATTACGTGAATAGAGACTGTGATTGTATAGACTTACAGCGTCCAGCATCGAACGAGTGAGGCGTCGAGAGCGTTGAGCGTGAAAAGACCAAATATATCGTCAAAGGTCACCGCGAAGACACATTCCTGAACTTCGTGCTGGAAATGTTCCTGCTTGAATTTGACAGTGATACCTGAGCGCCGTTTTGCCTCTGGCCTATTGGACTGTTCCATATACCAAGCGTGTAATGGTTGGCAACCAAGTCCTAGGGTCACGAGGTGCTCTTCCGGGAATATCATCGGCTCGCCTAGCACGAATTTGCGGGCCAATGGCATGTACGGGATATCGTCATCATCCTTCGTCTTTGATTTGCCCTGGCCACTGCCTCGACTGTTGGTCGACTTTATGGTAGTCGACTGTAATGGTAGCACCGGTGCAAGTTGCTTTGGCGAGAATAGCACCCGTGGAGATAGCATCGGTGCAGGTAGCTCTGCTTCGCACTGCCCTTGTGGAGATAGCACCAGTGCATTTAGCTCTGGTTCGCGCTGCCCTTCTGGTCCGGCCACCGATGAAGAAGCCTCCAAAGAGATGTCGCTTTTGGGCCACTGGATGAATGTTCCAATGGCCTGCCCTAAAGTCACGATCTCGTCGTTGGGGGCCTTCGGTAGCGGGACGACCTCAAAATTGGCATGCACACCATCCACATTAACTTTTGCGTAGCTTGGCGCTAAAGGTTGACCGTGCACCATGGCCCCGATACCAGACTGATATGCTTGGCCCCAAGCAGCGTACAAGGGAACGGAGGCACATTTCACTTGGAGCCTGCACTTCGTAGGCTCCTACATAATGATACAAAATTAGCTACTCCAATAGGCCTATCAATGGAGCAAGCATTTGAGAGATAATAATTATTACCTGGATGTTGTCCACAGGAAATCTGGCCTCGCTTTTCGTCGGATTGGACGCGCAACTACTCAGACGGTTGTGTGGGCTAGCTAGCACAGGAGCGGCGGCCTGCTGACTTTCTGTATGTTTCCGCACCTCATCTCTGACTACATCAGCCAGCGAACCCATTAGCTCCTCTCTAAGAGATGCATTGATCTCTTCTCGTAGCCGCTCCTCACGCTCGGCTTTGGTTCTCTTCCTACGCCGATACATTTCGGAGTCATCTTGGAAACCATGTTTCGAAAGAACGTAAAGCCCAAGGCCTCTCGTACGGCCCAGGTGCTTCTTGTTTCCTAGGGCCACGAGAGCATATCATTCTCCCTTGTTCCCTGGAATGATCCCAAGGTAGATTCAAAACTCAGCTCTTCCTGCAAGAGCACGACATGTCATTTCAATTCGTACGAAGTTGTGGAGTAATTACAAGCTATGTAGTTCGATCGATATCTTACCAGGTGCTGGGACACTTGCTGGTCTGCAGGGTTTGGAAAGGAGACGTCCCCCGATATCGTTGTAGATGACCTTGCTCTAATCCAATTTCGAGCGTGGTCATCTGGGATGTTGCTAAATGGCGGGGCGATTTCTTGCATGGCTGCCAGTTCATCCTCCTTCCTCCACTGTGGGATTTTACCCGTATACCCAGCTGTGCCAAGTCTGTGGGGCTGTGTGTTTTTTGCCTGGAGGGCCTTGTGCACCGTACTTGTACTTTTGAAATCTTCGGACGTCTTCATCGCCTTGAACTCTTTCCATTGTGGTTCCAGGAATGGGTATTTATGAAAAGGCATTTCGTCCGTCTCTATGTATTTCTTGACAAGCGTGCTCTTGAAGTTCTTCCATGCTTTGCACGCCACTAGGTAGGTTTGTCGTTGCACAGCGTCTTGGTGTTCTTCTGGGATCTCGAACGATGCCAAAATTTCGGTCCACAGCTCACGTTTCTGAGTCTCAGGCACGTTCTTCCACGAATTGAATGTGATTTCAATTCGTTCGCGTGCAACTATTCCGATCAATGTTTAGAATGCGCTTACTGATTTGTGAGGAAGGAGAGGGACCCCAGATCCATCGACCGCTGTGATGGTAAATCGGCCCTTAGGCTTCTTCGATAGCCCTCTTCCTTGGCGTCTTGATGTTGGAGCGGACGCCTCCGGCGATGGTGTTGAAGAATGCGCGGATGACATGTTGCTCAATTTGTGGGTCTATTAGGATAAGATAAGAAAGTGAAACATGATGCTCAATGTTAGGAAGAGAGGAGTGGAGTAGAGGGGAGTGGGAGAAGGGAGGGGGTGATGTGGACAGAGAGGGGGTGATGTGGACGGAGAGGTGGTGTTTCAGTTAGAATTTGTTCTCAGAACTATGTTTCTTTGCAACAGTATCAGACAAATGTAAGATGTAAAGCAAATTCCACCTCAGATTGTCAGTTTGAAGAATCACAATAGCACTATAGCAGTGGTCATACCATATACATAGCTTATTTGTTCTTGAAAATTCTAAAGGTCCCTGAATCCAAATGATCCCCGAATTTAGCTCGCACATTCCCAAACTAGTACAACTGCAAGCAACACGAATTTATTCCCTTCAAGCAAATCGGTAGTCAGAAATAAGACTCCACACAAAATATTGTCCATTTCTAAAAAAAATACAAATTTAAGATGCAGGAGCCACTATGCAATAGAAACTGTAATTACTCCTGAAATTTCGCATTTCCAATCACTATAGATGAATATACTAGCCAACACAACTAGCTAGCACATAACAGCATAGTTCCACAAAATTCCACCATCAAGAACACCAGAATCACACAATTAAACCATCACAACAGAAATCACATAGTAGTAGAAAGGCATCATTACAAGAACATGCATGTTTCTTTGCAGCAATATCGGACAAATGCAAAATGTAAAGCAAATTCCACCCTAGACTCAGATTCAGTTTGAAGAATCATAATAGAACTATAGCAGTGGTCACACCATATATATAGCTTCTTAGTTCTTTATGCAATAGAACTTTAATTACTGATGAAATTTTCGCATTTCCAAATCGTCGCATATCAATATAACAGACAACGCAACTAGCAAGCACATAACAATAGTGGGGAAATGAACAGAGCTTACCAAGAAACTCGGGGAGGCGGCGACAACGACGGGCTCGGGGAGGCAGCCGGCGAGGGCTCGGGGAGGCGGCCGGCGACGATGGGCTCGGGGAAGCGACCGACGAGGGCTCGAGGAGGCGGCGGCGACGACGGGCTTGGGATTTAGATCTAGATCGAATAACTGCAGCGCACACGGAAAACCCTAGCCAGAGGGTATATATAGGGGGGCTTATTACAGACGGTTCTAAACATAGAACCGTCTGTGATATCAATATCATAGACGGTTCTAAGTTTATAACTGTCTGTGATATTTATACTATCACAGACGGTTCTAGGTTTAGAACCGTCTGTGATAAGCCTTTACCCGACTGTAGTTATTAAGACAAGCACCAACCAGCTGCATTCATGATCAACCACCAAACAGCTGCATTCATATACAACACCAACCAGCTGCATTCACACAGTGTATTTCTTTACACATTTTCTCATTCTCAAATACATCACACTGCAGCATTGTTCTATACATAAATGCTAATTCACATGTACATCACACATATACATCACATATACATAAATGCCAATTCACATATACATTCACATATATGTCGCATATTCTCATTGTACTTGCTAATTTCCTTTAAAAATTAGCCCTTCATCATGATCAATGCGTACGTAACTGGTTTCGTCACGTTGTTCGTCGTCGACCCTTATGACATTTCCAAAAGGAGGTAACTCGTCAAATTGATTGTATTCTTCCTCGTCCACTACATTCTCTACTCCGACAATTCTTCTTTTTCCATGAAGAACTACATGGCGTTTCTTATTTGCCGGGTCGGTTACATAGAAAACTTGAATAACTTGGTTGGCGAGTACGAATGGTTCGTCTTTGTACCTGACACGTTGGAGGTCCACGGTCGTGACACCGTACCTGTCAACCTTCACCTGTGGCAGATGCACCCAACGGCAGCGAAATAAGGGGATCTTGAAAACCACATAGTCGAGTTCCCAAATCTCTTCTATGAAGCCATAGTACGAGTTTCTCGACCCATCAGTACTGAACGCATCTATGCGGACACCGCTGTTCTGGTTAGTGCTCTGTACATCCTAAGACTGCGTATAGAATGTGTACCCATTTATGTCATATCCTTGCCATGTCACAACTGTAAATGTCGGCCCTTTTGCCAACCATGTCAGCATCTCACTTGGCGAGCTCCTAGCGATTTGCTCCTTCAACCATTGGTTGAACCGACTGTGTGTTGCCTCATGATCCAAACATCCGGCGGCTCTGGATTCTGTTGCCGAAGCACATCCTTGTGCTGGTCGACATAAGGTGCCACTTCAGTAATGTGTTGCAACACCGTGAAATGGGCTTGAGTATACGTGTCCATATCTGGAGTGATTGCTTTCCTTCCGATAGTTCTGAGACCCTTCAGCCTCCCCTCATGACGAGATTGAGGCACACCTATCGGTTGAATCTGAGCCATATAATCAACACAAAAATCAATGACCTCTTCGCTTGCATAACCTTCGACGATGCTGCCCTCCGGCCGAGAACGATTCCGTACGTAGGACTTGAGAATTCCCATGAATCTCTCAAATGGGTACATGCTACGTAGGAATATGGGCCCGTACATTTTTATCTCCCACACAACGTGAACAATGAGATGGACCATGATATCAAAAAACGAAGGAGGGAAATACATTTCAAGGTGACATAGAGTCATCACCACCTCGTCCTGCAGAGCATCTAGTCCTTCGGGATCGATGACCTTCTGAGCAATTGTGTTAAAGAAATAACATAGCCTCATGATTGTCTCTCTGACTTTGATCGGCAAAATATTTCTAATTGCAATAAGGAGCATCTGTGTCATCAGCACATGACAACATGAGACTTCATGCCATTTAACTTCAAATCTTGCATCGAAACAAGTTTCTTCATGTTGCCGGAGTAACCAGATGGAACTTTAACACCATGCAAGCACTGGCATAGTCCTGTTTTCTCAGCCTTGGACAGAGTGTCACACACAGGGGGAAGGTACGTTCGTCCATTATCAGTGCATGTCGGTGCTAACTCAGGCCTGATGTCCATATCAGCCAAGTCCAGCCGTGCGTTGACGTCGTCCTTTGTTTTATCACGAATGTTCAGTAAGAGACCAATCAAGCTGTCGCATACATTCTTTTCTACGTGCATGACATCGATACAGTGTTGAACATCTAGGTACTCCCAATAAGGTAAGTCCCAAAATATTGATCTCTTCTTCCAGGTGTTCTTCTCATGAGCCCTCAATTTACGTCCCTTTCCGAGGACAACATCTAAATCCTTAACCATATCATAAACCTCATGTCCCCTTAAATGCCTTGGAGCTGAACCGTATTCCTTGTCTCCGTCAAATTGTTTCTTTATCTTGCGGTATGGGTGAGCCCTCTGATGGAACCGACGGTGACGCATGTAGACGGTTTTGCGTGAGTGTTTCAGCCACACACTCTGGGTACCATCTAAACAGTGAGTACAAGCTTTGGCACCTTTTATACTATGGCCCGATAGGTTACCAAGGGTAGGATAATCATTTATGGTGCAGAACAATAAGGAGCGCAGAGTGAAGTTCTCTCGTTTGTATTCATCCCATACCTGTACTCCTTCGTTCCACAGTACTTTTAGATCTGCCACCAACGGTGCTAAGAACACATCAATATCATTCCCAGGTTGTTTTGGCCCTTGGATAAGTATCGACAGCAAAATATACTTTTGCTTCATACACAATCAAGGAGGAAGGTTATAGATGCAGAGAGTCACGGGCCATGTGCTATGTCGGCTGCTCATGCTACTGAAAGGATTCATTCCATCTGTACTCAGTCCAAACCTTATATTCCTTGGTTCTGCACCGAAGTCTGCAAAACTCCTATCGATGTTTCTCCACTGCGCGGAATCAGCAAGGTGTCTTAGCATTCCATCCTTCTTGCGCTCCTCCGAGTGCCAACGCAGCAATTTTGCCTCCTTTGGATTTCAAACGGGGAATTATAGGAAAATACCATTCCACCTTAGCAGGAGGTCCTTTATTCGCCTCTGTTCCCTCGCCATCATCTGATTGATTGTTACGTTTGTATCGGGATGCGTTGCACACCGGACATACATGCATATTTGCATACTCTTTACGGTAGAGGATACAGTCGTTCGGACATGCATGTATTCTTTCTACTTCCATTCCCAACGGACAAAGAACCTTCTTGGCTTTATACGTGGTTTTAGGCAACTCATTTCCCTCTGGAAGCATGTCCGCTAAAAGACCTAGCAGCGCCGTGAAACTCTTGTCGGACCAACCGTTGCTTGCCTTCAATTTCAACAGTTCAAGCATGGCTGACAACCTCGTGTACTTGCAGCACGTGAACAAAGGTTTCTCCGAATTCTCCATCAAGCCCCAGAATTTAACATACTCTCTCTCATCATAGTTCTCTTCTACATCGCGAAGCATCTGATCCAGATTATCATCGTGCAACCTATCCGAAGCTGAACCACAATCGACATCATCCAGTGTCATGTCATTCACTTCACCGGTAATGTCATCCGGCGGCATTTGATCATTCACTTTGCCATGACTGGTCCAACATGTATAACCCTTTTTGAAACCCCTCCGAATCAAGTGCGCTTCAATTTGCCCTTGGTTCTTAAACATCTTTAAATTCTCGTAGTTAGTGCATGGATAGTACATATATTCCACCCCCTTATTCAACATATCCTCCTCGGCAGCTCTTGTAAAAGCAGACACGCCATTAATGTACTCTTCACTCACACGGCTCGTGGCATACATCCAGCTTCGGTCCTACGTAACGTACATATATAACAACTTAGTATTAAAAATTAAATTAACTAATTATTACTACATATATACTGGCCACATGTATTATATTGAGGCTTAATTTGCTAGCTCAATTCATATTATAAACACAACAACTATTATATAATCAACAATTTTGCAAACCATCTTCAATTAATAACACTCACCAATTACTTAGATCTAAATTGTAATGCATGCAAAGAAAAAATAAAATTCATTACTAACCATATCTAGAGCAACCAGGAAAGTATGAATCTTCAAAGCTCAATATCTGCCTCCTCCCACCAAATTAACTGGCCTGAAATCGCCTAGCTTGCCTCCTGAGCGAAAGAGTGCGCAGCAGCGGCTAGATCTGGATCGAAATGAAGACAAATGCGGTCTGAGCAGCGCAATAAATGCCCAGTGCCATTATCACAGACGGATTTTTATTAACAACCGTCTGTGATAACTAGCTTATCACAGACGTTTTTTATTAAAAACCGTCTGTGATAATCTGGGATTATCACAGACGGTTCATCGGTAAGAACCGTTTGTGATACTCGTTTTCCCCGATGTCGCTAACACAGACGGTGTTCAAATTAAAACCGTCTGTGTTAGTGTCAGTCACAGACGGTTTTGTCAAACCGTCTGTGATTGGCCGTCTAGTATTAGGCTTTCTGTAGTAGTGAGTCCTTTGTTCACGACCTCATCTCTACGACCTCCAATATGGCATGTCTCAGCAGGAGCACCTCGACACTTTCCAACACACTATTTATTGTTCCTCAGCCTACTGGACCACCATCGGCCACCCAACAGACGAAACGGTCTCCATACCTCCTCCGAACTAACATGCAAGCTCTAGACTGGTTGTCGTACAAGGCCACGCATGGGGGGCAGACGCGGCAATGAGATAGTACTATAGTAGTGGCTCAGATGAGTAAGCCATATCACATCTTGTGTGATGCGTTTCTTGTACTATTACATGTATTCCTTGCGTAATTGAATAAAAATTGCACCATTAGGTGCTGTGCTATAATTTTTTCATCTTATTTCCTACATTAAAAAATTCCTACAAATAGATTACATAAATGTATTTTTGAGTAAATTAGATAAATTATGATTTCTCTTAAACAAATAAATTAGATAGTTTCTTCATTGTCTTTTCGAAATAATTTATTATTGTCATTTCGAAGTGGTTCATTAGTTTATTGATATTCAGTTTATTTGTATAAACACATATACTAAAACTAAAAACCCTACAGCTAAAAAGGTACCCACCCATTATACTGAGAGAGTTCTAGGGCGTCCGTGAACAGCCCAGCTCACAGACTCCCCCTCATATCTAGGGGTGAAAACGGATCGGATATTTCCCGACCGACCGACCGCCAAATCCGAGTCGGATTGAATTCGGATATTATGTCGGATAATTATCGGATTCGGAGTCGGATTCGGATAGTTATTTTCGGATACGGATTCGGATTCGAAAAAGAACTATCCGACGGATACGGATACTATCCAAGATTTTATCGGATAATACCCGAATATATTTTTCGGATATCCGGCCCAACGACAGTCTGCAACCCATCAGCGAGATTAGCCGTTTAGCCCAAGGGAGTCAGCAATGCAGACGATTGCGTGCGCCAGGGGAAAAGGTGCGAGAAACGGATGATACAGCAGCAGATTTTCCACACTGACTACGCGGCAGATTGAGAAAAGCAATGAAGAAATGTTTGCCCAAAGAACAAAGTTTTCCAAATAAGGGTGATTTTTATTGTAATCTTCTTATCTCACAAATGACTAGTACGTCCATCTAGGAATCAGATAGCACCGGCCGACAGACCAAACACAACCAACAGTCAAAAACTAACTCAGATAATTGGACTTAGCCAATTGCCACCTAATTGACAAGCACTCAAAGAGGCTTCGACTGGCGCTAGCAGCTTTGGCTTCTGCCTAAAATTATACTATAGCAGCTGTTAACTTTTTAAAAATAGAAAAATTTTAAAATAAAAAACCGTTATATCATCGTGGACAATATAAAATTTTTTCAACCAGTTTATTACATTACATTTTCTACCCATCTATATATGCCTTTTGTATTCCTACGTAATATCTGACGAGATATTCGTTATCGTATTCACATCCGCTCCGTATTCGTTCCGTATCTGTGACTGATACTATCCAGATTCGTATTCGTATCCAGCACTATTCGTATTCGACTCCGAATCTGAGAAAAAATATAGGATAGGATATGGAATAAGCAATATCCGACCGAATTCGACCCGTTTTCACCCCTACTCATATCCCGCTTCAAATTTTCAGCTATAGCGTCAAGCTTTCAAACTGCAAACTTTTAAAAAAACTTTCAACTAAGAGGGAAAATCCAAAACCTTCAATTGAGGAAATTTCAAACCGGAAAATCAAAATAATTCGATTCAAAAACATTCCAAAGATTTCAAAACACTTTCTATAAGAAAACTTTCAAATCATTCAATAATTTCAAATCTGGACTTTAAATTCACACCTAAAGTTTCAAAATCGGGACATTTCAAATCGGAAACTTTCAATTCACACAAAAACTTTCAAAATCAGGAAGATTCAAATTGAGATTGAAAACATTCAAATCGGGAAAACACATAGGCGGCGCGGATGGCAGCATAGATGTGGACGGCAGCAACCGGACGGCAGTGCGTGAGCTGCCGGTCGGCAACAATGGTGGGAGTTTGGGGAGGCTCCGGGGGTCGACAGCGGCGGGAGTAGCAAAGCCATGCATGAAGACCTAGAAGTAGCAAGGGCTCAAGGTACCAATTGAAAACTAAAATCACGAGCTACGCAAATTCATCGGCGTTCAACGACACTTACGGCGGGCGGGCACCGTTGGTGATTGATTGGGCTATCCGTGACGAGAACAGCCGCGAGGCAGCACGCAAGAAGCCCGAGTCGTTCGCATGCGTCAGCAGCAATAGCGAGTGCTTCAATTCAACCAATGGACCGGGCTACATCTGCAATTGCACCAAGGGATTCCAGGGCAACCCTTACCTCCAAGATGGCTGCCAAGGTGAATTTGCCTCTATTCCCTTCACATCCAGCATTGATATAATTTCGACTAGAGCAGTAGTGCATCTTAGGGTTTTCAACTTGCACAAAATTTTACTGAAATTCGTTCGGTCATTATGGTGGGTCCCGAGAAAAATTCATACCCATCAACTTTAGTGAAAGCATCATCTGAATTCTCATATCTATTAAACATTTAGTCCATCTCGAACATTTTTCATAACCTTTTTTCAAAAAATTTAATTTTTCACCAAAATTTAAATTCAAATCTCAAACTTTTTTGAACGAAATTTCGTATGAAATTACCGACGTTCATGAAACTCGGTTTTACCTGTGTCCTCTGGTAAATTTTAGAAAACGAAATCGATTTCCTTAGTGCTTTTACTCTCCGCTAAAATGTGAAAACAGATTGACTTTTAAGCAAATTAAGAGTTTGATTTGTATTCATCTTGTGACTAACTATTTCTTAGAAACTATGTGGTGATTTTTGCTTTCCTTTCCTTTTATTCTTTCTTTCTTCCTATTATTCTATTTTTGGAATGGATGTTAGTTCAGTTGCTTTCTAAGAAGTGCTACCTCCAGTTGTGTTAGCTTTGTTTGTAAATCTCGTCACTATATATATCTTTTTAGATGCAACATTATACTTGTACATAAACTTAGTATATTTAATTGTAGATATTGATGAGTGCAAGCATCCAGAAAAGTACCCCTGCTACGGAACTTGTGAGAATAAATCAGGCAGGTTTGACTGTTTTTGCCCATCGGGTACCCGAGGCAACGCCTCTATCGCTCAATGGAGTCTGCTGGAGCACTCAATGGACCACGCTATCTTTCATGGAGATGTTAAGTCTACCAACATACTTCTTGGTGACGATTTTGTCGCAAAGGTTTCCGATTTTGGTTGCTCCATGATTAGGACAGCGGATGAAAAAGATAATGTGGTGAATGGGACAATTGGCTATCTAGATCCAGAGTACCTATTAAAGTTCCAGCTCACTGACAAGAGCGATGTTTACAGTTTCGGTGTCGTTCTTTTGGAACTCTTAACCCGTAGGAAGACACTATCGGAGGAGAAGGTTAGCCTCGCATCAGTGTTTCAAGAGGCTGTGAAAGAGGGCAGCCTTGGTGAGCTCATAGACAGGGAAATAATGCACGAGGACAACATGGTATTGATACATGAACTTGCGGAGCTAGCAAGTCAATGCTTAGTTATGACTGGTGAGAACAGGCCGATGATGAGCCAGGTGGCAGAGGAACTCCGGCGACTGGTGGATACAGTGCAACAGCGCCCTGGTACTTCAGGGTGTTAGCACACTCACGGCGTTGGGATGGTCAGCTCTGGACACAACAGAGTACTACACTGGGGGAGATAGCACCGATTACTTCAGCCTTAAGAAGAAAACCTCGATGAGCATCGAATATGCCCGATGGAAACACAATAACGCATAGTCATTGTTATATCGGTGCCACATTGGAGATGTAATAAATTACATCATGTGTTCTTGTTTTTCAATAAAAAAGTAAAATACTATACCATTCTCAGCCTTTCGGATGGCATAGTGCTTCATCGTTCGATTGCACGCATTGTAAAGCCTCATCTCTGCTCCACTCCCATCCCTAATTTTGTTAGTGATATGATATAGATGTAATCATAGAGATGATTATATTATATCTATATTTATGATCTTTTAAATAATATGTTATTTTGTCCCTTAAATAAATATATTTCATATTGATCAACAAATATATTTCTTCAATTCTTAAGAACTTTTTTGACATTATGCTGTCCATTCAAAATTCTTTTCATTCTTGAGAAGTTGGGTCGTTGGTCTTGTAATTTTGGGAAAGTTTTCGATGAACCGACAGTAGTATTGGGCCAAATCGAGAAAGCTCCAGACTTCCGTAATGGTTTGGGGTTGTTTCCATTTAACCACATCTTTAACCTTACTTGGATCCATGGCAAATCTACTTTCTGATAACACATGACCCAAATATACAACTGCTTTCAACCAAAATTCGCACTTGTTGAATTTTGTGTAAAATTTGCGCTCTCAGAGCATGACCAACAGTAATCTCAAATGATACTAGATGCATGAATAGTCCAAAGAAATCTCCCTGTATCATCCTGTTGCACATCCACGAAGGATAAAAGAAACCAATTTGGTCCAGCATGGCGTAAAGATTATTTATGAGTAAAATGTATTTTTCTCACTTAAAAACTCATTTTGCTCTATTGCAGTCTCACAATGCTCATTTTCACAATTTTAGTGCATTCTCCCCTTACAAGATTATTCTCAATATTTTCCCTGTTTTTGACTAATACCAAAATTTTCCTTAATTATTCTTTCCCTTTTGGCAAAATAGTCATCAAGAGTCAAGAGACTATGCAAGCTACAAATACTCATTCTTCCACTAAAAATGATAGAAGATACCAATTGTAAACATCAAGGGAGCAAACAAAAAGCATGTATGCATGAATTAAAATACATAACCTAAAAGTGCTTTGAAAATTATCCAAAGTGAAGTGCAAAATAAAAAGATACCATTTAAAGTCATAGAATGCATACAAAGTATCGAGATTACATAGAATGCATACAAAGTATCGAGATTATGATAAGGCATATATAACCAATCTAAACAATATGGAATAATTTAAAACATTCAAATTAGTTTCAATTTAAGTAAGGCTTCAAAAATGACACATTT
This sequence comes from Dendrocalamus latiflorus, assembly GCA_017311315.1. Taxonomy (NCBI): domain Eukaryota; kingdom Viridiplantae; phylum Streptophyta; class Magnoliopsida; order Poales; family Poaceae; genus Dendrocalamus; species Dendrocalamus latiflorus. The sequence continues at coordinate 29,810,796 of CM029627.1, read as the reverse complement.
ACCTAAATATATCTAAATATAAGCTAAACCATATCAAGAAACTTAAATGGGATCAAGAAGCTCAAATTGAATCAATTGAAGTGTTAGAAGTTCAATTTTGGCCAATTATGCTCAAGTAATATATTAAAGATATACTTGAAATTTTAAAGATCATTTTAGGCTTTATATTAATAAAACAAGTCTTCGACTAGGGCCATTCACAACTGACTCCTAAGGTTCAACCCATGATCATAATTTTATGGTTTACCTTAGTAAAGCAAGTCTTAGGCTAGAAGCTATCTACAACTGTCTTCTGAGCTTTAGCCAATTGAATTAATTTCATTTTCATTGATATCCAGGCATTGACGACCATCGCAAGCATTACACATAAAAGAATGGTCTTGGTCATACAAGACTCCTCCTAAGTTCATGCCAACTGTAATGGCAAGCAGCCTCATAAAGAAGAATTGCTGATATTCAAGATTTAGCAGAAAAGAGATCATTTTATCAAGTTAGACACTTGTTCAATGAGAAATTATATGCCTTATCATTCCGTCTTTCTTACGCTGCTCCCAGTGCCAACGCATCAATCTTGCATCCTTGTGGTTTGCAAATAAACGCTTCAAACAGGGAATTACAGGAAGATACCACAACACCTTAGCAGGAGGTCCTTGCTCCACCTCGATGCCCTTCCCATCATCGGAGTCATTTTTACGCTTGTATCACGATACTTTGCACACCGAACAAACATGTAAGCTAGCATACTCTTTACGGTACATGATACAATCATTCAGACATGCATGTATTCTTTCTACTTCCATCCCAATGGGCAAAGAATCTTTTTGGCTTGGTAGGTGGTTCTCGGCAACACATTTCCCTTTGGAAGCATGCCGGCTAGGAGACCTAACAATATTGCGAAACTCTTGTCAGACCAACCATTGCTTGCCTTCAATTTTAGCAGTTCTAGAACTGATGACAACCTCGTGTATTCCAACTTGCAGCCCGAGAACAAAGGTTGTCATCCTGTGACCTATCCTCATGATCGAAAGCATAGTCCACAACCGGCATATCGTTGTCTCCCTCGACGATGTCATATCTACCTTTTTGTGCACACTTCTCTTCACCGTGACTAGTCCAATATTTGTACCCCTTTCTGAAACTCCTTCAAATCAAGTGAGATTCGATCTACGCTGAGTTGCTAAACATCTTTAGATTATCATAATCAATGCATAGATAGTACATATATTCCATCCTCTTCTTCAACATATCTAGCTCGGTCACTCTTCTAAAAGCAGACATGCCATTAATGTACTCTTCACTCACATGGTTCTCAATGTACATCCATCTTCGATCTATCTGCACTACATATGTAACAAATGAGTGTCAAAAATGATTATTAGTGCGACTATATAGCAAATCAGACTAGCTATACTTACACATGACATCTATATATATTACGTAGGTAGCTAGCTAGCCACGTATTCATGACATAATAATGTTAAGCAAAAATATATTGAAGTGAACTACGAGTACTTACCCATTCTGAAATTGAGCAAACTAACATTATCTTTCTAAACCTAGCTAACTAGATCTAAACAAAAACCTATTTATCATCTCTTTCAATTACAAAAGCATGCATATAAATTATTAAAAGCAACTGAGTTCTAACCTCTGATCACTAAGAAGACGGCGATATATTTTCACTCAACTCCTTAAAGCCAGTCGCCTCGCTCCACCGATGCAGCGCAATGAAGACAGATCTGTATCGAGATCGACCACGTGCGCCCAGTATTTAATAGCGCAGATTATTACAGACGATTCCAACCACAAACGATCTGTGATACCAATATATGACAGACAGATTGTTATAAGAACTGTCTGTTATGTCCAGAATATTAGAGATGATTTTTTATATGACCCGTCTGTGATGTTCGCAACTTTCTGACAGTTCTTAACACGAACCGTCTGTAATGTCTCACTTATTACAGACGGTTTGTGATAAGAACCGTCTGTGAAAGTTCACAGACCATTATTAACACGAACCGTCTGTGATGTCTCAATTATCACAGATGGTTCGTGTTAATAACTGTCTGTAAAACTATCACAGACGGTTGCTACTATAAACCGTCTGTGATAGTTTAAGCACAAACAGTTCTGTATAAACCGTTTGTGATGTAGCCGTCCAGTATAGCCTCTTTTGTAGTAATGACCACTTCTGAAATTTCATTCAAGTTGGCAAGTTAAGCTAGCATGGCAAAGATTTAACCATACACACAAATGCATGACAAAGCTAGCTAAGTAGATATAACATGGCAATGATTAATATCAAATTAGCATTACATCATAATTGAGTAATACTCAAAACTCATATCTAAATGCATATCAAATTAGCATTATAATACAATGTCATGTTTGCATGATGCAAAGAAGGAAGTAAGAACATAAAAACTCCCCCTAACTACAAAATCCACTTGCAAAAAAAAAAACAAGAAAAAGAAATCTCTTGCAAGAACAGAAAAACCTCTACTCCACATAGTCTCTAGCCCAAGGAAAACGCACTACTAAGGAGCAAATTAACACAACTTCTCATCAAATGTCACTCTAAAAGCCTCATGCATGTCATCCAAATCATGTCCAATTTCAGTACAAAATGCACAATCCATTGGAGTAATAGAATATACATTCTTTGATGCACAAACAAAAACAAGAATTTCTTTATCATACTTGTCTTACAATGTTTTAGTGAAGCATCAATTTTAGAAGTTAGCTTATGGCAAGTTTAATAAGATTCAGTTCTAGCATAATTAAGCTTGTTAGTTAATTCTTTTAATTTTTCTTCTCGAAACTAACAATATGCATAAGAATATTTAGGACTAAATTGGAGAAATTTTTTAATTTTCATCGTAATTAGTTTCTTTTTCAATTCATCACAGTTAAAGCATGGCAAAGCACTAGCTCTACAAGTGTCACCAACTCCTAAGCAACTAGAACATGGACTAGCCTTGATGTCAACAATTTTAGCTCTAGCATTTTCTAGTTGTTTAATCAAGGATGATCTAGATGATCTGAATTTCTCAATCTCAGCATACAAAGTAGGGCAAGAACTATAGTTATCATTATCAGGAATAAAAGGCTTAAGCTGATCAATTTTATGGTTCAAGAATTTATTTTCAGACTTAAGCTTGCCATTTCTTTCCATAACTCGCTCCAGGCATTCAACTTGTTTTATGTGATCAGCCACTATTTTATCATATCTAACCATTAGCGAGTCAAAAGGGATCTACCTCATCATGCTCGATGTAGGGACCATTCTCATCATGCTTGTTGTCGTGGTCATCCTCACTTGCAGCCGTGAAGCACATGCTAGTGAAGTCGATGACCTTCTTCTTGTCCTTCTTCTACTCCATCTTCTCCTCCTCGTCACTTGAAGAATCAACATTGTTGATATCTTAACTATTGAGGGTTGTGAGCAATGACATAGTCACCTTCTTGATTCTAGCATCATGCATGGAGAATCGTTGAGGCTTCTTGGTATAGTCATTCCTCCCACGATTATGTCCATCCCTGTTTACAGACGTAAAACATATAGCACGAACATGACCCATCTCAGCACACTCAAATTATATGGTTAAACCATCTCTCATATGCTCTTTTGCTCTCTAAAAGGCTCTAGTGATGCCCTTTTGCTCTCTGAAAGGCTCTAGTGAATCTACTAGTGATTGGGGCTAAATCTTTTATGGGTAGGCTCTCAAGTTACTCATCACTTATAGCTTGAAAAGCGGACAAGGAAAAGCTATAAGAAGCATTCACAAGAGAAGAACCATACTTGGCAGGATCAATCACAAGTGTCGTCGTCTACGAACCTTTGGACTTGTTAGCTATGACGACCATCTCAAGGGTCTTAAGCCATGAATACGGCTTATCAATAGTCACAGTTGCTAAGTCCGCCTTGTCACTAATGGATGTAACTTTCATTTCCCAAATTCTCATGTCAACAACACTCAGCAAACGCCGCATTGTCGGTATTTGAGCAAGTGACTCCAACAGACCTCAGATCACTCAGGATCTTATAGAATCTTCCAAAGAAGGAATTGATGGACTCTTTAGGTTCCATCTTCAGCTTCTAGTTATCCTTCTTGAACTGCACACACTTTCTTGATTTCTGACATTCCCTCATGATAATCAGAGAGGGTCATCTAGATCTCAAATGTGGATGCAAGATGACCCACTCTATTGATCTCATTTCTCTCTAGGACTTGGATGAAGAAGTTGTGTGCATTACCATTTACCTCAACTCAGCTATTATGACAGCATTGATGATCTCGTCATCGGTAGATAAGAACAAAGGGACTTCTCACTTTGTTTCAAATGTACAATGTTATCCTTGTCTTCTAATAGGGATCATCGACTCCATCAATGCCAAGAAGCTTGTTGTAATGCCTTTCTGACGCCATTACTTAAAAAACCAGTTAGAATATATAAAGAACAGCTAACTAGGCTTTGATACCACTTGTAGGATCGGTATGGCAAGTCAAAGAGGGTGGGTGAATGAATTCTTCAAAATCTTTCCCTAAGTATTATCAACAACATGTAGGAGAAACACAAACTCATAAACTCTCTAAAGCCAAGAGCCAAAGAGCACAAGACAACCAAGACTTTACTATCTCTACGGTACAACTGCCAGTTGATATGTGGCCTGCTAGCATCGGTCTAACCCCTTGGGTAGCCATTCTGACCATGTCGGCTGGTCATACTACTTGGGTCCTTGTGGTATGACCGCTCGCCGAGTCTGAGTGCAAACAACACTGCACATGATCCAAGGAAAAGCTATCTTCTAAACCACTACTCCATTGCAGTGAAACTTGGCATAAGCCCTCCTTAGGATGTCAAAAATCTATTCTAATCATGGATCATAAAGATCAATGTCAAATTTCCAATCTTTATCAAAAGTGAGGGAGGTTGCACTAAAATAGAGCAAAAGAGGAAAATCTTGATCTACTCTTGTTCACGAGTCCTTGATGATCTAGATGACCTTGGATGGGTTCTCACATGTTATAATAAGCTAGATCATATCAAGAACTCAAACCAAATTGCCTATAAAGCAAAACCTCAAAATCACTTATCTCTTGAGGAAAACTGGGTAAACTCAAGAACTCTCCCTAGAAGGTACCTAGATGAATGGGATCTGATCTCCAAGAGATATATGCACTTCTTACACATCCTTGGCACTAGAAAAGATCAAGAGATAAATCCAAACAAGAAAGCCAAGCAAATGAAAAACATAAGGATCCATGACACAACTCACTTAGACAAACTTTGAATGTTCATTTTACTTAGAGAGAAATATTTTACAGTCACTTTCTTATGGATGGTAGAGCTTTACGCCTAGAGCACACACATAAAATTCTCCGACACAAGGAAATCCTAACCCTAGACTTGATACAACCCTTACGTCACACAAGGCTTATATAGTGGAGGTTCTCACCTCACACCAAATCCTAAACAACCAGCTATTCCTTAGTGGATCACACTACTTATAAATAGAGAAACCCAGTACCCACACACAAATGGGTTTTTAATCACACAGTTGAATGCTTTTCAAAGCACAACTTCTATGGCTCTAAATTGCCCGATAAGGCACTCCATCCTCCAAGACGTGACATGACCTAAACCACTTAGGCCAATGCCATAGTTTTGCAAATCATCACTTCAACTGGTATTGAAAAATTTTCTCAATTGTCACCCACTGGACTCCACACGAAGATGCAATGCCCAATACTTCATCACCAAGATCGTACGCCTACTCTGAGGCCATCACCACTTGAAACACTTGACTACTATTGCACACTGCATCACACCATAGTTTATGATACCCAATTACTTGCCGCCAAGATCGTACGCCTGCTCTGAGGACCGTCACCACTTGAAACTGGTCCAATTGGCACACCACATGCATGTACTTGCCTCCTCACGATCTTTATCTTTCTTCCGTTCTTCTCCATTTGAGATGATGCCTCACCTGGACTTATGCGATACGTTGTGGCCTCAAGGCACCTCCCTAGCCTCGGTCTTACCATTGACCATATCAATTACTAAGCACCCTATACATCAAAAGAACAAGCAATTGATCCGAGCACAAATGACATGCACCTGACTCTCATAAGAAAAACAACACATACATGAAGATGCACCATGACTCACATTTGTATAGACTCTTGCCATAACTAACACTTGCATGGACTCTAAAATCAAACCAACTCAGAAAACAACATGCTGGTCAGATCTCTAGTACAAGGCCGGTCGTACTGCTCTCAATTCCTTCACGTAACACAGCTCAGACCTTTTTCAAAAATATCTACCGCCAACTATGGACCGATACTACCACTCTGGTTAGTCATACCACGGCTCCCATGCCAGTATGACTACCGTACCACCACCGGTTTGACCTCCAACGAAAGGCCGATTAGATCGTTCCTAGACGGTATGACCGTGGCCCCAAACCCGGTCATACTGCCAGCAACATAAATCAACAAGGAACAATTGCAAATACTCAAAATCAAACTCAAACATCGATAACAAGGCACAACAATATTAAATATTCATCACAAACATGGGATAACCTCCACATGGTCACATAGGTGCAAAAGTGTGCTAAAGTGTAAAAGGCAACGAGATCCATCGTATTTAGCGCATGTCACTGTGATGGAGACAGGTGGAATACCCCAAGCCACTTACGCCTTTTTGCATAAATCCCCGGCGCATCTGTAACTTTTCATGAAAATCCCCTCCGGTCTACCCACCCAATCCCCATCCTCTCGGTCTCTCCCTCCTTGTCCATCCAATCTCGATGGGTGCTTGCGTGCTGCCATGACCTCGCCCATCCGTGCTGCAAACCCTAGGTTTGGCGGTGAGGTGATGCCACTGACAGGCAAAGAAAAGGCGACGACTTGCATGGATCCCAGTCAATTGTGGGCAATACGAGGTCGAGAGGGGGCGAGGATGCGGCGGAGGAGGTCTTTATGGGAAAATGTGGTGGCGTTGGGTGAGGAGGGGTTAGAAGCTAGGTTTTTCCTAAAAATGCCAAGCCATGTGTGCAGAGGGTTTCTGAAAAAAACATGTAAGTGGCATGGGGTATTCCATCCACCTCCAACACAGCCACACGAGCTAGATCCGATGGCCATCGTTGCTTTTTACACTCTAGCACCGAATTGCTTAATTACATTAGATATGTTGCCTAAGTTAGGGGTCAGCACTAGATACAATTTTAACTTACTGCCTTAGCTGAAGGAACTAACACCGAGTTAGGGATTAGCACTAGTTACAGTCCAATTACCATTCTCACAAAATATTGACTATTCAAGCACAAAAAATGAGGATGCACATGATAAGCTAAATTTTTTATTTTTAAATTTTGTGTAGCTTGGAACCAGCGATCACCACCAAAACTCTATGCTTTAACACTAGACTATGTGGGCAACCGCGTCCCCATATAAACAACTAATTATTTTTTATGTACTATATCTTCACAAATAATTAAAGGATCTCCATTTGTCCAACTAACTGGCAGATACGGTCATTGAACTCTGAAAATGACCTTTTGATACTTCAGGATGTTAGTCAATAGACCTTTATCGATCATAAGTTACGATCTGTAGAGGTCGACACAATAGACCTTTATTAAATGCGAATTTTGATATTAAACTCTTTTCATGACAAATCAGTAAATATAGCGTGCCGCTATAATTAACCGTCCTAGACCCATTATTCCGAGTCAGTTAACCGTGAGTGCAAAGTTGCTAATAGTTTTCGGCTGCGGTTGATAGCTTTTGTCTGCGCTTTTCAAAACGGTGATAGAAGGTGGAGTCGTTGACGTGGATGGCGCATACGGTTTTGAACTTAAAAATTGTTTAGAGAAACGGTTTTAAAAAACCGCTTAGAAAAACTAAATCAAAAGTAAAATAACAAAGAAACAACAAGACCAATATTTCGGAAACTTCTATGCGTCAAGATTTCTACTTACGAAAGGGGGCACTCAGGAACGGTATGCATGTTTTGTGGAGTACATGATCGGTCTATGATGCATGCTCGGTGCGGCATCTGTGATCACCACAGGGACAGGCCAGAGAGCTGGTCGGGAACCGAGCAACCCCAACGAATCAACAACCTACTCAACTGTGCATGCAGGGCCAAGGCAAGGTGCGCGCTTGGGCTATTCGTAATACTTGTGGGATTATATTGAACAAGTGCATTCAAGGTATGTGACCTACCTACGTGTCATGCTAAAATTATTTCGAGTCAGTCAACCGTGAGTGGGAAGCTTTCGACAAATATTTCAGAAACTTCTTACCTCCATCCGAAGAGAGACAATTGATGTCCACCGTCTATGCGTCAAGAAGTTCATACGTACGAAGGGGGCCAGTGCTTTGGAGGGAGTAGATTGCACTGGACTTGTATAAGGTTGACTGGTTCTGACTTTATTTTCTGCGAACGCCGATTTTTCGTTTTTTCTTCTTCTTTTTTCAATACGGTTCCAAACACTGGTTCGTCTGTGTGTTTTGTGGAGTACATGATCGGTCTGTGATGCATGCTCGGTGCGGCATCTGTGATCACCACGGGGACAGGCCAGAGAGATGGTCGGGAACCGAGCAACCCCGATGAATCAACAAGGTAGTGCTCCATCCGTCTTCTGATTTTGCCACATTATAGCAATTGAATATGTACTAAAGTGATTATTAGTTTTTTATGCGTAATTAAATTTAAAAAAAATAAAAATAAAAAAAGTTATACTACATAGACAATGTAAAGGAAGAAGAAAAAAAGGAAAAGCCTAAAAAAATTAAAAAATAAAAAATAAATAAAATTAAGAAACTAGAAACTAGAATTTAGAAGCAGTAGCTCGCTGGAACAAAGTCTAAAAATATCCCACTCAACTGTGCTTGCAGAGTCAGGCATGGTGCTTGGGCTATTCGATATACTTGTGGGATTAGATTGAAGGAGTGAATTGAACGTACGCGACCTACCTACGTGTCATGCTAAATGATGTCTAGGAAGCATTTTGAGTGTTTTCTTCATAAATAGCACTTAAATTTTCAACAGTCCGATTTACTCACAGTAGTTAGATTCTTAGACGTCCAGTCAGTCGCACTAATTTGCACCGCGCGCACAAACAGTTGTGACCACATTGATGTGCTCATGGAACACCAGGCCGTTAATGGGTCTGCCCGTTAATCTGTTTGGAATAGATAAATTAGCCCATAGCTGTATAGCCCAGTACCCATTTACGTCTACATGGGCCAACACGCCATAGGCCATGAAAATGGACGAGATGTAATGACATATCTTGCCTGTAAAATTCCAATTCAATTATATAACTCAGAATATGTAATTTTAATTTTATTTCGCTGTAATTATTTATCTGCTTAAATAGATTGCTTCTCTCTACACAGAATTCAAAAATATGGTGGGGATACCACTGCCTAAAAAGTATATCTTTATGCGAATTAAGAAAATGAAGTGGTGGTCATAGTCGCCGTTGTGGTGGTATGTCACCCCTCCCAACTCCCCCTTCCACACCCTGAAAATATCTGATAGTAATAGAAAAAACACAATCTCCTCAACAAAACAAATTGTGTGGAGGCAGAGCCGAGGGCGTGGGGCATGCTCGAGCACAATGACATCGACTCAAGGAGCCATAGTAATATGATATTCTTTTTATCAGTTGCAAAGCACGGGCATTCAACTAGTTGTTAGTAAAAATCAGGCAACAAAAATATTTCTGCATCAAAAATGCATATATTACTTCCACATTTCGTAGGTTCATACATAGGTTGATAACATTGATGTATTAAACCATGCGGTAGACATGGGAGCAACTACATCGTCGCATAGTAGTCTAGAACCAAAATTAGTTCATTTTATATAATATGTAATACAAATTATTTAAAAAATCTGTAGATTTTGTATATCTTATTAGTAGCATTTCATATATAGTACTACATGTCTAACTTTGCATAGTGTGAACAAAAATAAAACCTAGAGTTAAATCAACAATTTCTCTCCAGCTCTCACACTGCCTGCACCTCCTTCTCCACTCAACTCATTTGTGCCTCTGGCACTAAATGCAGGAAACAGAAGACACAAAAACAGTACGACGATTAATGCGAGTATCATTAATTCCATACAAATCCAAAACTTAATGGGTTGGAAAGGCTTACCGGATCGTACAGGTACAAACGCCAGCCTATAGAACCTGAGCGTCCCGTGATCACATCAAGCCTAATAAATCCTAGCGCAGCATCCAACGGTCACAAATTCTGGGTGCTCTGGATGTAAAAAAAAAAACCCCCCGAGCGTTACTTAGCAAAATCCAAAGGCCTACACGCTAGCATAAATTTGGAGGGCGTGTATACGCGGCTCAACCAAAAGAAACTGAGCCTTTGGCTACAAAACAATCAAAGCCCTAAAAGGTGTGAGACCATGTGACCTCATGGTTTAGAGAGTTTATAAAGTTTTATTTTTGAGAGTGCAATTTTTTATTTGCTTTATATTGCTGGTGGCCTGATCGGTATTGCGGCCACGGTCAAATCTAGCCAGGAGCGGTCTGACCGGTACTGGGGGCTATGGTCAAATTTGCCTAGGAGCGGTCTGGGTTGGTGGTCAGACCGGCAGTGGGAGGTGGCTTTAGACCGTCCTTCTTGGCGTTCTGAGTAGCCGAGGTGCTGGCGGTTTGACTGTCCTATGGTTGGTAGTAAGACCGGCCTTAGGCTTGGAGCTGAAATGGTTGAGCGTAAGCATGGCATAGTTGCTATTGCTTGGGTGCATTTATGGTGCATCGTATGGACTAATTTTTATCAATTAATGATTTAGTGTATTATACGGTGCTACCTAGTGATTTGTTTATTGTTGTTGGTTGTAGGACTCATAAGCTACATCATGGTGAGGCGGACATGATCGGAATTGAGTTAGGAGATCTTAAGTTCAAAGTGGTCAATGGATTGAGACTATGCTTAGGAGGAGCCGAGGTCAAGATGATCAGGTGATGCAGACCAACTAAGGATTAGTTGATGCGTAGGGATGGCCCGATCTTTCCTGGTATGTTCAGCAAGGTTCCTTCTACTTGGATAGAGTCTTCTCCTTGTCTTGATGCAACAAACAATATTGATAAGGGCAATTTGCACTAGTATGCAAGGCGCACACTAGAAGCAATCCGCCGAACTCCCCAAACCGTGAATTCAATAAGAAGACACGAATTAGAAGAGATGAACCTTGTAGATTCAATGGGCAATCTCAAGAATCTCCTATTTTTGCTTTGCACCAACTCGGCAAACTGCAAATAAGAAAACCTTGCAATCACACAATCTGGCCGCCACCAACCATCATGATGATTTTCTCCTTTATTTCACAAGTATAAAAACTTATCATATCATAGCCTAAGTTACAATGGGGATAAGGCCCTGGCCTTATATTGGTGCACAATACACGGCCTTGACTAAAACTCATGCACAACCTGGCCTAAGGCCGAAACAAACTCCAATACGAACTAAAAAGGAAATATCTAAACTACTACCACCGGATTCTCTCTCAATTTGCGACATGACCATGAGGATTCCATGGCTAGCACCTTATCCATTGTATGGGGCTTCGAAATAACTTTCCAACGAGTCCAAGAATGCCCATATTGGATTCCGTTTGTGAAAGTTATGGGCATTTTAGTGTTGGACATCCTGTCTGACCCGAACCGAATCTGAACTGGATTCAAATCTTTATGTGTTTTCTTTTTTTGTTCAAGGGGCTTCCAAATCCATTTGGAACCTGAAAAGGAATCCTTCTCAACCTTTGAAAAACCATGGTGTGGTCGGATTTTACCCTTACTTGCATTGCAACACTCGGACTCTTTTATGTTTAGCATGTCTCGCGCGTCTCTCCGGACAGCTCGTGCAGCATCCAATGAAGTTATCATAACTTTGTGTAGGAAGCTCCAAATTAAACACCGTTTGATTCGTTGGAAAATAGACTTCATTAGATTTCCAAATATGTATTTTGTGTGCATTAGAAACTTCAGAATTGGCGTTGAAAACTTCATGAACATTGTGGACAGAACTGCAATCATGAGAACTTGATTGATCTTGTATCTTTCTCTTCAGCCAAACTAACTTTCTTTCTTCTCCATCCACACCTCTAATTCCATGCATTGTTTTCTTGTTTGCACTACGCAAATGAGGAATCACATAAGCATCCGCACGAACTAGGATATACTTCTCTCTCCCATAACCGATTGCTTTTTTCTCCTTGCGCAATTTAGCACTACTAAGCCTTGTAACTTCAGATGCATAGATGAAGCACAAATCAATGTAGCATTAACACTCTTGGCCACATCATCAGGGAGCTGCCGAAAGATGACCAAGGCTAGCAAAGTGGTTACAAGCCAAGATGATGAGGAACTGGAGCATGAGTTACCATGGTGGACATGACACGCAACAGTAAGGTGGATCAGGACTAAGGTCAGGAAGGAGCTTAGGTCTAGAATGGCCAGGGAAGCCAGGTGTTGTCATGATGGGACGAAAGGCATATGGGGGGCCAAGCGACTTTGGTCCGTTTGCATATGAGGATGCCTCGGTGGGATTCGGACGTGTGAGAGGTTGGAGACAAGTCACTAGAACCACATGGACTTGAAGAGGAAGCACAAGGTTGCTTCAAGGCGAAAGAAGCATGAAGTTTCGTGGAAGGTGGTTAGGGGGTATTTTGGTAAATTGGCTAATACCGAAAAAGTGGTTGTGTGCGAAATTGTGGCATGGCCTAAATGGTTTAGGTCAAGGATGTGCTAAAAATATTAAGTAAATCAAATGTTGATTCACTAATAAGCTAATAAGTGTGTGTAAGTTGAGAAGCATATTTGTGTAAGTGCAAAACCCGATATGGTGTTGAGTTAACGGATTAACCCATATAAGTAGATGAAATCCAACAAAAGGTGCGAGCTAGAGTTTTTCTTATGAGCCTTCGTATATAAGGAGGGAGAGAAGTGGCTAGGGTTAAGGTTTTGTAAGAGTTTATGCCTAGCCTTGAGAGGAATTAGGGTTCTTGGAGAGAACATTGTAGGAGATATGAGAAGCTCTTGTGGCTAAGCTTTTTTCATACTAAGACTTTGTGTATGGCTAGGGAGTGATTGTAAATATTCATCTCCAAGTATAAATAGAGATTAAAATTCATCCAGTATTTCCCTCTTGTGCTCAATTGATGAAATCTTGATTTTGTTTGGCTTTTGGTGCTTCTCCTACCCCTCTTGATCTTGTTTTGTGCTAATGATGTGTAAGTGACGAAAATATCTCTTGGAGACCAGATCTCATCCATCTAGGTACATGTATTTCCAAGTTTTTATGTTTGTCCGGTTTTGGCTCAAGAGAGGGTGATTTTGGGATTTTAACCTTGAGGGCATGTTGGCTTGAGTTTGTGGTATGATCTAATTTGCTATGATATATGAGAACCCATCTAAGGTCATCTACATTATCAAGGACTCATGATCAAAAGCAGATCGAGATTTCCCTCTTTGGTCTAGTTTTGGTGCACTTCCTTCTAACGGAAAAAGGTAAAAACTTTGGCAATAATTTTCTTGATGGTTGATTGGAATAGATTCTTGACATCCTAGAGAAGGTGTATACAAAATTTTAAGTGATTTGGAGACTTGGTTTGAGATTTAGCTCAATTTAAAAGGGAAGGAGCCCCCATCCAGGAGCTTGAGGAACTCGCCTCAGGACGTCGCCACTCGATATAAGCGTGCAGGAAATCACCTCACCCAGTCCAAGCTAGCTTCAAAAGACAGAACAGCCCAAAACTAACCGGAAGTACCAAAAAAGAAGGGAATTTTTACGACACATTCTACTAATAGTAATAGATGGCAGTAAAAATCAGATCTAACCATTGATTTATTAGGGCAATGTAGACTTTTATCTGATTCTTTAAGAACTTTTTCTAGGGTTGGAAAACAACACAATTCATGTTTTGGACACGAACGAACAAAGCACTTAATGCCAATTGCCAACGGAATGATCTATTAACATGGATATGCTGGCCGTATTGACCTAAATTATCTCTAACTTAAAACAACACAGCCGCCACCAGGTCTCGTCGCAACATCTGCTCCTGATTGACAACACCGGCGCGGTAGCAGCTCGCCGGTGCGGTGCCCTTAGCATTAAGCAGAGCCTTGATCGGTGTAGCTGCTGAACTACACATGTAATTTACGATCATCGTATAAAAAAATTAATTAGCGATTGACTTGAGCTCTCAGTGCGCTTATGATCCATCTCTAGACCATTCTATGTTCGTTTGCAATTGGGAAAAGTTCCTCTCTTGATTGGAACACCGGTGGAGTCCATGCATGGCCGGCGGCTAGGGCTTCTGTAAATATTTTCTCATGAAATTATATATACATATATATGGAGTATATCTAGTGCTAATATCTATTTGGGTGCTAACATGCTAACAAATGCCCAGGACCGTCGGATCCTAGCCGGGTGGGCATGATCTAGGCGGGTGGAAACTACTGGATGACTTATGCTTATTTACAGGAAACCCCCCGCCACTACTTTGCCTTCAGTCATAACTCACAATAGTTTGCTCCTCTCTCCCCGGGCGCAGCCCCTCCCCGAGCTCCTCCCCGAGCGTTGCCCCTCCCCGAGCGCCACCCCTCCTCGAGCTCCTCCCTAGGCGGCTACCCCCGGCTCCCTCTCGGGCTCCGCCCCACCCCCCGCCCTCCCTAGCTCCCCCAGTGTTGCCTCTTCCGGCCTTCCTTAGCGCTTCCCGTCGCCCCCCGGCCTCCCCCAGCCAATCCCTCGTCAACAGCCTGAGCTCTTATCCTGCAGCCACGGATCTCAGAGGTCCAAGACGCGGGTCCCATCTCCCTCCACACCAACATCTTGCTATGGTGATCCATCCGTCGCATAAGAGTATAAGATGGGGAATTTCACCGCTATCTTGCCCATGGGTGCCAAGTATCCCACCAGAAGCTCGTCAGATCTCCAGACGCTGCAACCACTGTCGTCAGACTCCTGTATTGTTGTATCCGTTCCTTCACCTGCTTCCAAGCAAATGTAATATTTCTCCTCTTCTCCAAGCCAAAATCCCCTTGAATATATTGCTCCCTGACCCATCCAGTCCACGCTGTGTCCCCACATGAGCTTTCTGTGGAAACTTCACCAACAAACACTGATTCTGCACTTCCAACTTTATTGCGCCCAAACGCCCCTCACCCACACGCCGACATACATCCTTCCATGCCACCAAACACTTGCCTCAACGTATTTCGTCCGCTCTATTGAATGTAAATGGAAACTGGAACACAGTGAATGGCAAAATGAACAAGTCATCCTTTCATTGATCATTGATATGTATTTATACATGCCGTACGGACGCCATGGGTAACTGCTCCATGGAGCCACCGGTTCAGATGAGAGAGAGAGAGTAACTGCAGATGAGATCATCCGTACAATGTCACAAGTTGTAACACTCCCCCTTGATCGAATCCATCTTTGAGATCAATGAATAGTATTAATCTTCTAAAAAAAATCCTGTAGGATAAAAACTAGGAGATATATTTGATAGATACGTTGTTAAAAACTCCTTTAAACCCAATGGGAAAATAAGGAGAAATTGATACAACATATAATGAGTATTGTCTCATTGTAAACTCATATGAGAAAAACCTTTGCAGGAGAAAACTCATAGATAGTTTAGAGGACAATATATGTCATTGATATCTCTAAAAAAACCTCGATGGGAAAAATAGGAAATACGACATATGCTTATGCTAATATTGTCTCATTAAAAACTTTATATGAGAAACCTTGTGAGTAAAACTCATACAAAGAAAAGAGTACAATATGATGCTTTGGACAGAGTAACATTTAGGAGATTTCTCCCCCTGAAGTTTGCAAATCTCGAAGTCGTCGCATACCAATTCCTTGAACACATTTCTGGAACGAGGAAGCTGGTAAGGACTTAGTAAACAAATCAGCGAGGTTATTACATGATTTGGTTTGCAAGATGTTTATTTCACCCATTTGTTTTAACTCATGGGGGTAAAACAACTTAGGAGAAATATGCTTGGTTATGTTGCTCTTGATGTAGCCTGTCTGCATCTGTGTAACACAAGCAGAATTATCTTCATAGATAATAGTTGGTGAATCGATGGCATTAATGCCACACGATTGTTGTATGTGGTTAATCACTCTGCGAAGCCAAACACATTCGCGTGATGCCTCATATAGTGCAATTATTTCAGAGTGATTTGTTGAGGTAGCCACCAGAGTCTGTTTTGTAGACTTCCATGAAATGGCTGTTCCTCCGTGCAAGAACACAAAACCTGTCTGGGATCGGCCATTATGGGAATCAGATAAATAGCCGGCATCAGTGTATCCAATCAGATTAGGATCTGGGTTCCTTTGGAAAAATAATCCAAGATCTCTTGTACCATTAACATATCTGAGGATATGTTTTACTCCCGTCCAATGACGTTTGGTAGGAGCAGCGCTATGTCGAGCTAGTAAGTTCACTGCAAATGCAATATCAGGCCTGGTGCAATTTGCAAGATACATAAGCGCTCCAATGACACTGAGATAAGGATAATGAGATCCCAGAATCTCTTCTCCATCATCCTGTGGTCTGAATTGATCAGTCTCCATTTCTAGAGATCGAACAACCATAGGAGTTTTGGATGGATGTGATTTGTCCATATTGAATTTCTCTAATATTTTCTGGATATAGGCTGATTGATGCACTAAAATTCCAGTGGGAAGATGCTCAAGTTGTAAACCTAAGCAAAATTTGGTTTGACCCAAATCCTTCATTTCAAACTCCGTCTTTAGATGATTGCGTGCTTCATCAATATCTTGTGGGTTGCCGATGATATTTAAATCATCAACATATACTGATATGATGCAAAATCCCGTTTGGGACTTTTTGATGAAAACACATGGACAATCATCATTGTTAGTGTATCCCTTCTGCAAAAGGAACTCACTAAGTCGGTTATACCACATTCTTCCCGACTGCTTTAAGCCATAAAGTGACTTTTGAAGCTTTACACAATACATGTTGCGATTTGCGTTTGGATCCGGTATAGAGATCCCATCAGGGATCTTCATATATATGTCCGAATCAAGTGATCCATATAGATATGCAGTCACTACGTCCATCAACTGCATAGATAGACGATTTTGAACAGCCAGAGATATAAGATATCGGAATGTTATTCCACTCATAACTGGAGAATATGTTTCATTGAAATCAATACCGGGTCTCTGCGTGAACCCTTGTGCTACAAGCCTCACTTTATGTCTCACCACCTCATTGTTCTCATTCCGTTTCCGGACGAAAACCCATTTGAATCCCACAGGAAAGATTCCTCGAGGTGTAGGTATTGCATGAGTGAATACCTTTCTTTTAGTGAGCGAGGTTATCTCTGCTTGAATTGCATCTTTCCATTGATTCCAGTCCGAGCGCTTTCTGCACTCTGCCATGGTCTTAGGATCTGGATCATTTTGGATGATTTCTGCAATTGCTTCAGAGAAATAGATGTCGACAATTGTAGACTTTCTGTCATATGATTCTCCAGATTCAATATAGTTGATGGAAATTTCAAGCACCCCTTGTGATGTATCATTATTTCCCAAAATGATTGCATCAGGGCGATCCGATGTCCCAACATCAGTAATTGAGTGCACTGTTGATGTGGGATGTGAAGATTGAACCTCCACAGGGTGTTTCTCAACGTAAGGTTGAGTTACATTTACTGGGTTAGAAGATTTGTTCTTCCCTTTCCTTTGCTTGGTAGAAGCTGCATCTGTGGAAATAGTCGTACTTCTCCCCCTCTTACTGGGGAGTTGAGTAGTTTTATTTGGTACCTCTACTCTTTCCGGCACATTTCTCGCAGGATCATAGGATTTTGTAACACCCTTATAATCAGTAAATGCATCTGGCATGTTATTTGCAATGTGTTGCAAATTAATGATCTTCTGAACTTGGAGTTCAGTTTCAGAAGTACGTGGATCAGAGTTGGAGATGTCTATGGCATCCCAATTGATTTCCTGGCATTTATTGTGGTTTTCAATTCCTCCCCCTAATGCCGGGAAATGATCTTCATTGAAGATACAATCAGCGTACCGGGCAGTGAATAGATCCCCTGTTAGGGGTTCCAAGTATTTAATGATCGACGAAGATTGATATCCCACGTAGATCCCTAATTTCCTGTGTGGGCCCATAGATGTACGCTGCGGTGGAGAGATCGGTACGTATGTAGCGCAACCGAACTTCCGCAGATGGGAAATATTTGGTGTATTTCCACGTACTAGTTGCAACGGGGAGGTTGCATGGTATGCAGTTGGACGCAATTGAATCAAATCAGCAGCGTGTAAGACTGCGTGACCCCAACATGATGTTGGTAGATTGCAATTCTGTAGTAAAGGTCTTGCAATAAGTTTCACTCTCTTAATGAGAGACTCTGCCAACCCATTTTGAGTATGAACATATGGGACCGAGTGCTGAACTTGAATTCCTAAAGCCATGCAATAATCATTGAAGGCACGTGAGGAAAATTCAGCAGCATTATCCATTCGGATTGATCGGATTTGATGTTCAGGATATTGTGCTTTAAGTTTGATAACCTGTGCAACAATTTTAGCAAATGCATGGTTCCGTGTGGAAAGTAGACACACATGAGACCATCGTGTAGATGCGTCTATTAGAACCATGAAATACCTGAACAGCCCAGACAATGGTTGAATGGGACCACATATGTCACCTTGAATGCGTTCAAGGAACTTTAGAGGTTCGGCATGAATTTTGAGGTAAGAGGGCCTCAAAATTAATTTCCCAGTGGCACATGCGGTGCACATAAAATCTGAGGATTGGGGAAATTTTGCATCACTTTAAGTGTGACCAACAGAATTGCTTATAATTTTCCTCATCATCCCTATTCCAGGATGGCCAAGACGATCATGCCAAGTTTGGAATGCGTTAACGTTCTGGAAAATTACTTTGTAAGCAACATGTGGTACGGGGTTGATATATGTGTAGTACAATCCAGACAGGAGTGAGGGAAACTTTTCAAGTGTCTCTTTGCCATATCCGTGATCTTTTGTTATGAGAAGAAACTCCTCATTGTTGTCCTCATGAGTTTCAACATGAAACCCATTCTTACGGATATCTCTATAACTCAATAGGGTACAAGTTGAATCGGGATACAAGAGTGCATCCTCAATCGTTATCGATGTACCCATAGGGAGAATAATAGTGGCCCGACCGGTGCCAACTATTACAGCATCGCGTCCAGCGATTGTTAAAACATTTCCTTTGTTCTTTGTGAGAGTTTGGAAATATTTTATCTCCCTGAGTATAGAGTTAGTAGTACCGCTATCCACTAGGCACATTTCCTCATCCATCAGATCGACTCCCGTACAATCTATACAAAATGGAGAATTTGAATATGTAATTCTCAACAAATATATATAGAATACATACAATATATATATATATATATAGGTATCAATTGTGCTTAATACAAATTGCAATACCCATTGTGCGTAAATGAAGTACGGACAACAACTAGCTTATGACAACATTCACAATTAAACGACATCCACATTCAAGGGATAATGAAATAAGGTATCTCAAAGTGTAGGAGCCTAATTAAAGTCTCCAAACGGATCGTTAGAAGTGAACTCCACGATCATGTTCTCCATATCGTCAACGTTTCCATCAAGTGGAGGTAGTGCCTTGGTGTTGCTTGGTTCCGCAGCTGTAGGAGCAGAGTAGGAGCACCCAGGGGCATCTTTCTTAGTAATGTCAGGTTGGAGGAATTCTTCCATGTTGACATCAGATTGGGAGTTGAAGTGTGCTTCAAATTGTCCACCTTTATTGGAACGTCCTTGATTGGAGCGTGCTCGTCCCACGGAATTCAAGTACAACGCCACCAAGTGCTTGGGAGTGCGACATTTCTCAGTCGGGTGGTTGTAACAGCCACACTTGACACAAGTGTTAGACTTGTTCTTTTTCGACTTAAAAACATCCTTTCCCTTGTTAGCACCATTAGACTGACGCTGTCTCTTGCGCTTGTTCTTCCCTTTGAAGTTCCCAGGATTGCTAGAGTTAGTAGCATTCCCTTTAGGTTTGTTTTGAGTGTTAGCATGTACTTCTGGCAAAGGCTTAGTGCCCAAAGGGCGCAGATTAGAGTTCCAAATTAGGAGCTCACTATGCCTTTCTGCCTGAAGTAATGTTTTAATTAACTCAGAATAAACGGTGAAACCTCTTTCACGGTATTGTTGTTGAAGGATCATTTGTGCGGGGAGCATGGTAGACAATGTCTTCTCTATTTTCTCCGCATCAGATGGTTCTTTCTCGCAAAACTGCAGTTTAGAACTGACTTTATGAACAGCATGGTTGAACTCGCCCACAGATTTAAAATCTTGTATGCGGAGGTGGTTCCACTCATTGACAGCCTCTGGTAGGATGACTGCTTTCTGCTGTTCATACCGTGTTTGAAGAGCAAGCCACAGAGCGCGTGGGTCTTCTTCCATCAGATACTCAGCCTTGAGATCAGGATGGATGTGGTTCCTTATGATAAATAAGGTATTGTACTTGAGAGTCTCAGCCAAAGGAGCTACACCCTCTTGGGGAGCTGCAATTGCCTGGTACATTCCGCGCAACGATAGACTCACTTTGAGATCCATCGCCCATGTGGGGAAGTTGTGGCCATCAAGAGCGAGAGCCTCAAACTCTTTAGTAGCCATTGTGCCTACATATGTAGGGCCACAGATTTGTTAAAATCTTTGGCAATGTTAAATAAGCAATGCGAAATGCAAGTAATCAAGGTAAACTTGAAATACATAAAGGGACATTCTCCTGTTGTGGAACAACATAGTTAATCACTAATGGTATTAACATTATTTAATTCATTTTTCAACATTGAGTGCGCACTTTGAGGATGATAATCCCACAGTAGTATATTAATACTACCTTGTGTATGGCCAATGTGAAAAAGAATCATGGTAATCACTTAGGTGTAGACCTTGTATAATTTATAATCAAATTGGGTACGCACGTTGAGGATGAAATCCCACAGTAGTACTATGGTACTACCTTGTGTATGGCCAATTTGAAAATAAATAAAGGTAGTCACCCAAAAGTGTAGACCAAATTGTTGCAAAACTTGATATTAGGTACGCACGTTGAGGAATAAATCCTGCAGTAGTACGATGGTACTACCTTGTGTATGGCCAATATGAAAGTTAAGAAACTTTGTGTTATTCCAAAATGAGAGAAAATCAACCTAAGGCATTTGCATAATAAAAAATATATATTAAATGCTTGTATGGTAAGCTGGGAAACGAAATATTTAAATTGCATAAGATAGATTGCAATAATTGATGTATAATACATTGCATGGAAACACATATATTTGCAAATATATACAATAGCAATTTATTTAACATAAAGTGCTGCAATTACATTAAAACAGAGGGGGAAAATTGCAAATTTCCGGCAACCTGGGCTGCAGCCCAGTCGGCCTTTTGACCCAAGGGGGAAGTGGGATATTTTTGGGCCAAGCCCATTCTAGGGCAGTCATATAAAATGGAGGGGGAGTTAGGGTTTTCCTAACTCCCCAAACCCTAGCCCCATTTGAGCCGCCGCCGCCTGCCCCTGGAGCGCCGCCGCCGTCGCCGCCGGGGCGCCGCCACCTGGAGACGCCGCTGCCGCTTCTGCGGGCGTGGCCGCTGCAGCCGAGCGCCGCCGCTGCCGCTTGGCGTCGCCGGGCTTTGGGCGCCGCCGCGCCGTTGGGCGCCGCCGCCTCGGGGGCTACCGGCTGCGGGCGCCGCCTCCACGCCGCCATGCCGCGCCGGGCTACCTCGTGCCGGGGCGCGAGTGCCACCAGCCACAAGCGCCGCCACGGGCGCGGGTGCCGCCGGGCCGTGCCGCCTCGGGCGACGCCGCGCCAAGCGCCGGCCGCACCGAGGGCCGGTCGCGCCGAGCGCCGGCCGCGCCGTACGGGCGCTGCCTCCGCCTCAGACACCGCCGGGCTTTGGGCCGCCTCGGCTTGGGCACTGCCGGCCGTGAGCCGGCTCGCCTTGGGCCGCGCCTGCCGCGGGCCGCCTGGGGCCTCATCGGCCGCACCGGCGCCTCTCTGGGTCGCCGCGCCATGCTAGCCATGGGCACCGCTCCGGGCCACCGCTGCCGCCGAGCGCCGGCCGCGGGCGTTGCGGTCACGGGAGTCGCCTCGGGCCGCGCCGTGCATCGGTCGCGCGCGCGCCGTTTCCGCCATCGCCCGGCCGCGGGTGCTGCGCCGGCCGCGCCATAAGGACGCGCCGGCCGCGCCATGACGACGCGCCGGCCATGCCGGCCACACCGTGCCTCGCCGGCCTCGGACTCGGGCCGTGCCACTACGGGGACAGAGGCGGAGGCGGCACCGTTGGGCGCGGTGGAGGCGGCCGTGCTCTCCACCGAGTTCATCGTGATTGACGATTGCTGGTAGGGGATACATGGTGGTTGTTCTCACCTTGAATGCTTCTTCTCTGTTTCTGTTGTATCTGTGTGGATGGCAGAGCGTGCTGATAACGTATTGAATGTAAATGGAAACTGGAACACAGTGAATGGCAAAATGAACAAGTCATCCTTTCATTGATCATTGATATGTATTTATACATGCCGTACGGACGCCATGGGTAACTGCTCCATGGAGCCACCGGTTCAGATGAGAGAGAGAGAGTAACTGCAGATGAGATCATCCGTACAATGTCACAAGTTGTAACACGCTCCACACCGTAAGTAAGCCCTCCTGACCTTATCAATTGCTTTGAACACCTATTTTGGTAGTTTTATGCATTCCATCATGTACGTGGGCATG
The DNA here is from genome assembly GCA_017311315.1 of Dendrocalamus latiflorus. NCBI lineage: Eukaryota > Viridiplantae > Streptophyta > Magnoliopsida > Poales > Poaceae > Dendrocalamus > Dendrocalamus latiflorus. The sequence goes on along the minus strand of CM029627.1, from coordinate 29,787,926 downwards.
GTTGACAGGGTCGAGTTAACCAACACCAATCTCCTAGCTAGGGCTGTAAACAAGCCAAGCTCAAGCGATTCTGGTCTTCTACGCTCGTGCTCGATAGAAACTCAAACCGAGCTTGAGCGAGTCTGAGTTAGGGTCCGAGCCTGTACCTAGGATCGAGCTCGGCTCAGCCAAAGCTCCAGCTCGACTCGAATAAACTCGATAATAATTAAAAATAATTTAACATAATTTTTAATAATAAGAAAAGCTTGAGCTCGAGCTCGGCTCGAGTAAGCTCGGTACGAGTAAAAAACAATTCAACATGCACTGATTTTCAACAATAGAAAAGTTCGAGCTCAGCTCGAGTAAACTCAGTAAGAGTTAATATGCATTATTATTCAGGCTCGAATCAAACTTTAATGAGCTATTTTAGCTGAGCTCGAATCGAGCCTAGAGTGAGCCAAGCTCAAGCAACTCATGAGTCTCGAGCTTTTTTTATAGCCCTACTCCCAACCGAGGGTGTGCCTATTGTAAAGTAAGGCAATATTTTAATTCCAAGTTTTATTAGGAGACAAAAACAATAAACTAATGATGCAAAACTCACAACTAACAGGAAGCCACGGCGGCCTGACGCAGTGCAGAACGTAGATGACGCAGTGCAGTGAGCGGTTGTGCAGATGCGCTGCCCAGAAACCTTATTGTCGCCCCCATGCAGGTACTCTCTGCGGCAACGGTTCGGAGATAGCCGCTCTCCCTCCTTCCAGGTGCACGCTGAGAAGAAAGGTTGACGAGGTTCAGACAGCACAGTACTCGAGCACAAAACTGTAGAGAAGGAAAAATTGGAGGCAATTGGATTCTTCTTTTTCACTTTGGATGTCTCCAGGCATATATAGACAGACTGATAACTGACATGATTAAAACAGCCATTTACCTACTGGTAACTGACACATTCAACCAGCCATTTATCCACTAGTAACTGTCTATCATCAAAACCGAATTAAGCCTCAAATTCAAACGTTTGAATCTCATTCAAACAGAGAGAGTGAGGTGCATGGTTCAGCAAAATAAAGATAGACTTGGTCTGCCAAGTGGCGCGCCACATCACGGCACGGTCGCACGTCGTAAGTCACAAGTCACGTGATTTTCACGCGAAAAATATGCGAATACACGCGCGCGCATGCGTCCGCGTGTGTGTGACTAAACAGAACCATCCTTATACCATCTCTTTCCATATTCAAGGAGTGGGGAGGACTCCACCTTATAAATCGGTCTTCCTCACCCTGCCTTAGCAATATGGTACTAAACCATGCATGCTTTGGAATTAAGAAAATAGGTCATAATTAAATGGGCCAATTTCTAACAATCCTCCACCATTTCCAAAGCAACAAGTAAACATATGACAAAGATATTGTGCTGAAGTGCAGTTAATATACCAGTCTTTTAGTGTAAGTCCCGTACAGGTTGAACTTGCACCTAGAATGATAAGATTCATCTTCTCATAGCTGATGAATGGACTATGCCTTGAATTCACAGCTTTTCGTGATCATATTTCACTTGAAATATCAACTAGTACTAGGCTGCCAATGAACCATGCCTAAACGGAGCGTTATATGGTCATGCTCCCTTATCTGCTCATGAGCTTTCTAGAGAATGCCCTGTTCTCATGAACTGCGACCACACAATTAAGCTCAAGTAGGTGTATTCTTTCTAGGTATCCTGCAGGCTAATACCTTTTCCTTATTTGGACAACATAATACATTAAGGCTTTATGCCAACCTTCCATACAGTCGAAAGTACATTGTTTATTAGGACTGGGTACAATAAATATGTACTCTCTTGTTACAACATCAATTTGTTTTTCCCATTGCCTAAGTCACGGAATCTCCAATCAAGAAGGTATGGGTTACCATTGTGATGTAACTTAAATGGGCCTCATTCCCATGTCCATAGACGCAACAGAAATCGCTTTCCATGATAACCCCTTTGTAAAAGGGTCTGCCAGATTTTTCTCAATGTGAATATAGTTCACAGCAATAACTCCGGAGTTTCTCAGTTTTCTGACAGATTTAAGCCTACGCTTCACATGTCTAGAGGACTTCATATTATCCTTTGTACTTGTGACTTTGGCCAACATTGTTTGATTATCACAGTACATCAAGATTGCAGGTATTGGTTTTTCAACCAATGGCAAGTCCAATAGAAGTTCTCTCAGCCATTCAGCCTCAACTGTGGCTGTGTCTAGTGCTACAAGTTCTGCTTCCATGGTTGACCTCATCAATATGGTCTGTTTGCAAGACCTCCATGAAACTGCAGCACCAGCTAAAGTGAATACATAACCACTTGTAGCTTTGATCTCATCCGCATCAGAGATCCAATTAGAGTCACTGTATCCTTCTAATACAGAAGGGTGTCTAGAATAATGTATTCCAAAAGATGTTGTGCCTCTCAAGTAGCGCAACACTCTTTCAAGTGCCTCCCAGTGGTCATCTCCTGGGTTAGAAGTAAACCGACTTAATTTGCTCATAGCAAATGAAATGTCAGGTTTTGTGGCACCAGCTAAATACATTAGTGACCCAATAATTTGTGAATATCTTAATTGATCTTTTTCTAACCTCTGGTTCTTTCGAAGCTTAATGCTCGCATCATAGGGTGTTGGAGAAACTTTACAATTTTCAAAATCGAACCGGCTCAAAATTTTCTCAGCATAATGGGATTGATTCAAAGTAATCCCATCCTTGCTTTTGATCAATTTAATATTCAGAATGACATCTGCCTCTCCCAAGTCTTTCATATCAAAACACCGAGATAAAAAAGATTTGACCTCATCAATTACGGTAGTGTTTGTTCCAAATATAAGTATGTCATCTACATACAGACATAAGATCACTCCTTGACCCCCACCATAATGATAGTACACACATTTATCAGCTTCATTCACAACAAAGCCAGCAGATGTTAAAGTTTTGTCAAATTTCTCGTGCCATTGTTTTGGTGCTTGTTTTAGGCCATACAAAGATTTCAATAATCTGCATACTTTATTTTCCTGTCCAGAAATCACAAAACCATCCGGTTGATCCATATAGATTTCTTCCTCCAACTCTCCATTAAGGAAAGCTGTCTTCACGTCTATTTGATGAACATGTAGACCATAGGAAGATGCTAACGCAAGGAGCACTCTGATGGTAGTTAGTCTGGCGACAGGAGAATAGGTATCAAAGAAATCTTCTCCCACTTTTTGGGTGTAACCCTTGGCCACAAGCTTTGCCTTGTACTTCTCAATAGTTCCATCAGGCTTTAGTTTCTTTTTAAAGATCCACTTACATCCTACAGGTTTACACCTGATAGGATGATCTGTGATCTCCCATGTCCCATTAGCCATGATAGAGTCCATCTCGCTATGGACTGCCTCTTTCCAATACTCAGCATCAGGAGATGCATAAGCCTCCGAAAGAGTCTTTGGCACATCATCCACGAGGTATACAATAAAGTCGTCACCAAAGGTTTTCTCAACCTTTTGTCTCTTGCTCCTACGAGGAGCTTCTGCGACTAGATTGTTATCCTCCTCAGGGATATCACATATTGGTTCAGAAATGGTGGGAATTTCAGAAGTTTGATTATTCTCACTTTCAATATTATCAGTTTGAACATTCTCTGTTCGTGAAGTACTGCCTACTGTTCTCATAGGAAAGATATTCTCAAAGAATGAAGCAGCTCTAGACTCCATTATTGTATTAGCAATAATCTCAGGAGTTTCTGATTTAACTACTAAAAATCTATAGGCTATGCTATTTTGAGCATATCCTAGAAAAATACAATCGACTGTTTTTGGTCCAAATTTTCTCTTTTTCTACAATGGTATATTGACTTTTGCCAAACACCCCCAAGTTCGCAGAAAATTAACATTAGGTTTTCTCCCCTTCCATCCCTCATACGGAGTAATCTCACTCTTTTTAGTGATTACTCTGTTTAGGACGAAAGTTGCTGTTAGAATAGCTACCCCCCACCATGCGTTACGCATACCGGCACTTTCTAACATGGCATTAACCAAGTCTGTTAGTGTCCGGTTTTTCCTCTCCCTTTTGGAATTTGGATTTTGCTTCAACTGAAAAGTTGTAGATCTCATCGAAACCTTTCAAATGAGTGTATATAAGCCATATAAAACTTTGCTATTTTATCTTTTCAGACTAGTTGTTTATGTTGCATCGGTATATCATATAGAACCGTCTGTGATATTCATTCATCATAGACGGTTCTAGCTACCAACCGTCTGTGATAATCTGACTGCTGGGCCTGTTGATCCTCCTCAACCCAATCCTAGCCAATAGAAATCCATCAATCCTCACCCCACTGATCGTAGCTCCGCCTCTCCGTCCCCGCGCCAAAATTTTTTGCACTCCCTCCCATATAAATAATCACCAGAACCCAGCCTCCTTTCTGTTCTCCTCCTTGCTGTTCTCCTCTTTGTTGTTCTCTTCCTCTTTGCTGTTCTCCTCCTCCTTGCTGTTCTCCTTCTCCTTGCTGTTCTCCTTCTCCTCCTCCTCCTTGACCCATACCATAATAGCCCCACGAAGCAGACGATGCACAAGGTAGTGCTCAATCAACGCCGACGATGGTGGACGTCAAAGACATCTAGCTCATGCGCTGCATCAGGGGCGAGAAGGCCTAGGCATAGAGGATCTTTGCATTTCTCTATTCTAGTTGTGTTAGCTAGATGGGCAACCTGTTTGTTGTTGTTCTCCTCCTCCTTGTTGTTTGTTGTTTGTCTGTCTGTTCTTGTAATGGTAGGCTGTAATCTTAATAAAAATAAAATGTGTATTGTGTTTCATACTATATTTGCTTGTTTTTATTTCAATTAATTGATTTGCGAAATGGATATTTTATGTTTGTGAAATGAATTGAGATGTGAATTGGATGTATACATTTACATGTTGATTTGCTTGTTTCAGAGGGCATGGCTAGCATTTCCTGAGGTTAGCTAATAACAAAAATAGATTTAGGGGGTAGAAGAGAATAGCACAAACGGTTTTTAACTAAAAACCATCTGTGCTAGATATCACAAACGGTTTTTGGTTAAAAACCATCTGTGATATTTAGATATCACAGACGGTTTTTAACTAGAACCGTCTATGATATTTAGATATCACAAACGGTTTTTAACTAGAACCGTCTATGATATTTAAATATCACAGACAGTTTTTAACTAGAATCGTCTGTGATATATACACCACAGACGGTTCGAAAGCCGTCTGTGATGAACTCGTATCATTACTAACCCATAAATTCAGACAGTTCACAAAACCTTCTGTGATGACATTTCTGAACTGTCTGTAATACAGTTTTGTGTAGTAGTGTAGTATGGATCTAAGTAGCCCAATGTCCCCTTCACCACATGAGGGTTTTCATCCATCGGCCTAATCGTTGAGCACCCAAAATCCGAAACCTTCGCCCTGAAATTCTCGCCAAGAAGAATGTTGGTAGACTTCACATCTCCATGGATGATAGGGTGGTCCAGCGAGTGTAGGTATGCAAGAGCTTCAGCAGATTCAGTAGCTATTTTTAGACGGATGTCTAGTGTTCTAATGAATGCCACATTTTGCACATGAATTAGATTGTGTAGGGTTTTATTGGGCACAAATTCATACACTAGAACTGGAACCTCAAACTGCAAACAGCGACCAAGAAGCTTAACAATGTTGTCATGGTTGACTCTCTCAAGTATCAGCAGCTCCTGTCCAAATTCCATCTTCCTATTCTCATCAAATCTCTTGCATCTCTTGATTGCAACAGGATTATTGTCTGGATCGTACCCTTTATAGACAGTGCCCTGACCTGCTTCTCCGATGACTGCCCTATTGTCAAAGTTGTTCGTTGCCAGCTCAATTTCATCTCGGCCATACAACTTGAATGAAATGTTGCTCTCTATTCTCATCACATCTAACTTAAAATAACAGGGCTGCTGCCAGGTCTCATCACAACATCTACTCCTAATTGACAACATCGGCGCGGTAGTAGCTCATCGGTGCGGCGCCCTCAGCATTGAGCATAGCCTCGATCGGGGTCGCTGCTGAACTATACATGAAATGAACGATCATCGTATTAAAAGATTAATTAGCGATTGACTTGAATTCTCAATGCACTTATGACCCCATATCTAGACCATTCTATGTTCGCTCGCAATTGGGAAAAGGTTCCTCTGTTGATTGGAACGACGGTGGAGTCTCTCTCTGTATATATAGGACAAGTGTTTCACGAGCCTAGGTGCCTAGATATCTATATTAATATCCGTTGATGTGTTTTGAGATTCATGATATATTTAACGTGAGTATCTTCACTTAACCATAAAAAGTATATATAGTGTAAATATCTGGGACACCATGGTGCACAGGCTCTGATCGAAGGTCATTTGATTACTTTGAAACTCGTGCTAATCTTGGCCAAGGAAATATGGATATTTCTAATGCCAAAAGTATCCAACCATCATAATTTTTGGTCCTGTTGTAACATCCCAAAAATTTGCTTTCTGGAAAAATTTAAATTCAAATTAATTATTTTAAAGTAATTGGATTTTATTTGGCTTTTATTTGATTTCCTGGAATTTAAAACCTATTTTTAGAAGTTAAAAAGTATTTTAAAATATGAAAATTAAATATCAACAGTAGTTGGAAATAATTTTATTAACTCCAAAATATGTCTAGAAGCTTCTGTGAATTTTTCTAGAATTTTTGGAGGTATTTTCATATTTTTTTGAGGCCTAAATAATTTCCTAGCCTTTTCTGAAAATAAAAATCAAATTTCAAAAATATTAATCCATCCCCTCTCCCTCCAGCCGACGCATGGACGGCCCAGATCCGCCCACGTCGCCGCCTGGCCCATCCAGACCGCACCTCCCCTCTCTCTCGCTGCCTCGCGGGCCCAGCACGTCAGCCACCCCGCCTCCCTCTCCCCTTGGGCCGACACCTGGCCGGCCCGATGCGCACAGCGTCGCCTGTGCGAGCCATCCAGCCGACCGCTTCCCTCTCCTCTATGACTTACGGGTCCCGCCCATCAGTCGCCCGCGCCCCGCTCCCGCTGCCACCCGGGCCCCGCCTGTCAGGCCGTCATCTTCCCCGCGGAGCGCCGCCTTCCTTTCTCTTCCCCCTTTCCTTTCTTGCGTCGGCGACCGATTCCCCTGCGAATCCCCACCTTCCTTCCTCGTCTCCCTCCGGTTTTGGAAACCCCGAGCGCCGCGCGATCAAATCCCCAAAACCCCGCGCATCTCCTTCCTTCTGAGGCCCCTCTTTCCTTCTTCCCCTCTTCCCTTCTTCCCCTCTTCCCTTCTTTTTTTCTGGCCGCCAACTCCGGCGAGCGATTGCTGCGGCCCTGCTCCCCCTCCAACCCTATAAATACCCCCCTCGGCTCCACTTCTCCCCGCACAACATCCCGCCGCACTCCGCCTCCCTTCGCGAGCACCGTAGAGCCCCGCCACCGTGCTTCCCCTCACTCCGAGCTCCGCCGCACTCTGGCGAGCCTTCCCCGCCGCCTCGGACCTCCCCAGAGCTCGCCACCACCACCCCGAGCACCCCCGTGCCCGTGCGAATCTCCCCGACACCTCGGCCGCCCCTCCCCGCCGCTGGAGCGCCGTCGCACCGGAGGACCCGAGCCCGCTCCGCCACTCCCTCGCCGCCGGCCACGTTCGCTCGTCCCCGAGCCTTGCCGACCCCTCCAACAGAACCCCCTTTGCACCAGGGACGCATTTTGAACCTCGCCCGCACCTCACCGACCACCCCTCGCCGCCGGCAACCCTGCCTCCGTACACTACTGCCCGGCCCCCTTCCAGCAGGTACCTCAAAGGCATTACCTACCCTTTATGGGTAGGCAAAGCCTCCCCGCCCGACTGGTTACCACCGCTCTCCCTTCTCCCCCTTGGCTCCCTTGGCGCGCGTTCGAGCCCCTGTCTCGCACGCTGAGGTTGAACCTTTTCCTCATTTTTCCACGCTGACAGATGGGCCCCACCCGTCAGCGGCCGCCGGTCTGCGCTGGCCACTGCCGCCTGGGTCCCACCCATCTATGTCAGCCTCTGACAAGTGGGTCCAGAGCCCAGTGGGTCCCACCTGTCAGTGACCAAAGCAGATATGGTCACTGACAGAGGGGTCCCACAAGTTAGTGATCGCCAGTGGGCTGACTGTTCAGTGGGTCCCACCTGTCAGAGACTCGGAGTAAAGAAATAAAAATAAAAGATTAAGAATAAAATAATTCCAGTGGGCCCCACCTGTCAAAAATTTCGGAATTTCTGGATTTTTTCAATCTGTGATTTTCAAATGAGCATAACTTTCTCATTTTAACTCCAAATTGAGCCATTCAAATTTCTAAATTCTTCTAAAATCATAATCTATCCAAATATGGCCTCTATTTGAATTTTTGAGTTTATTTGAATTTTTATTTGTATTTATCTGTTTTGTTGCTCTGTCTTTTCTCGCGTAGAATCCAACGTTGTTGAAGACCTCTCCACTCCGCAACAGGAAGATCTCGAGAGCGTGCAAGAAGGCAAGTCTCCTTTGATCATCTTGAACCTATGATTTTGAAATGTTTCAATTATTGTAAATTATGTGCATTGCTATTTACATAAAACATTAGTTCAAATCTTAAGGCATTAGTTATATCCAACCTTGTTATGCCCTCAATTGAATTTGAATGCCATGTACCTCTGTAACCCTAGAACTTCCTTTGTCTCAATAATGAGAGTATCATAATCAATTGTGGATATTAGAATGGTAGTTTAATGCTCAGTCATGCTATTTAAATACCTTTGAAATCTTGAAAATGGGAAATTATGATTTTTTGAATAACCTTGTGTTTATAAGTCTAGTAGTGATTGGAATTGCCATTGATCCTTTAAAAAATAAAATAAAATGTGGAAATTGGTTTAGATTAGGGTGGATGGTTGGTTTGGGTTGGTGCGGGAAGCACGAGATCTTGTAAAGTGTATGTTCCACCCTAGTCAACTAAGGACCAACGCTTGTGTTTGTCCAAACTGAGCACTACCGTACAACCCTAAGTCTATATGGGTATGACCTAGCTGATTAACTTATGATAGTCTAGCTTAGGTGCCACCAATGGAAAGTGGGTGCCAGGGAGTTACTGGTTATCCACAGTGAGGGATAGGGATTTACTGTATTCATATGGCGCAAGAGGGGGCTTCGGATTGGGTAGATTTAACTCTTCTGCGGTGAAACCTCAGCGGGTGGTGTCTAGCTAGTCTAGAGTGAGGTAAAGGCTTTGTGATAATTTATCTGTGTCTCATGCCAAAGGAAGCGTGGTGACTGTTAAGATAATTTGTCTCTTAGGGGTAAAGTTGTACAACCTCTGCAGAGTGTCAAACTATTCAAATAGCTGTGCCCACGGTCAAGGGCGGGCAAGGAATGCATTCACATGGTAGATTTTTGGTTTTGGTTTTAAAATCAAAGTTTTTGTATTCCGAGAGTGGAGAGAACTCTCGGAAGGGTATCCTGGCAGTTGGAGCCAGAGAGGGTGGATGTAACCCGCAGTTTTAAACTTGATCAGATAGACTGGATTAACTAGTGTTAGTAGATGGAACCTTCACTATAGAATTAATGATAGTTTCTGTTAAAACATTTACTTTATTAAATTGATGCCTTCGAAAATAATTAGTAGTAATTGAAATTAAAATATTGCTTTGTGCAAAAGAACCATATGGCCTTCCTTTGTCCAGCCTTGCATCTATTGCATTTTTCCCAAGACTTGCAGAGTACTTTATGTACTCACATGCTGCACTCAAAAATAATAATCAGAGGAATACGAAGCCCAAGAAGGAGACTACGACTACTTCGCCGGTGGCTTGGACGAAGAATTCCAGGAGTTCTAGGTTGCGCTTCCCAGTCAATTGCCTGTGCGTGTTGATGGGTTTCTGCTGAATTTTATCTTGCTTCCGCTGTATTTTGATTGCGCGAGGTCTTGGAACCTCCAATGTAATAATGAGACCGGATGGTCAGTACTCTTTCTTATTGTAATAATGTGTTGTTGGTTATGAATCATTTCTGTTTAACTGTGTGCACTAGCTTTGATCTAGGACTAGTGCAGTAATACACAGAGGGTCCAGGTTCGGAAATCTGGGGTCCCGACAGAGATGGTATTAGAGCCAATTTGACTGTAGAACGAGACCTAGATTAGAATGGTAAAACCATAAGGGCTTATATTTATAAAAAGAATATATTAAAATATATAAGCCTCTTTGCTTCTACTCTCTTCTTACTTAGTACCTCGTTCTTGTCTTTAAATTCTCTTGTTAAAACCTTTTACTAATCTTCTCTTTTATTTCAACTTTGTAGATGGCCGGTTCAACCTCCGCTGCCCCGTGGGACTATTACTCTCATGATGAGGATGCTGGAGCATTCGCTAGCCTCCTCCGGCAGCTGATGCAGTGCTTGGAGTACCGTCAGCCGCCCATTTTCAGGGGGCGGAAGACGCGGATCCTGGATCGAGACTCTTGGTCGATGGAGGTATTCCTATATGCACGGGATGGGGAATTCAACTCCCACACATACCCCATCAAACATCCCCGGTCCCGCTGCTTTGATGCTGTCCAGGATGCAGTACGCCTTGCCATTAATGACTTGTGCCATATGCACAAGGATGCTGTGCACCAGTCCCCCTTTTGCTTCTTCATCAACCCTCGGGCAGGACAGAGGTATCCAGATCCCTTTGATATTCCAGCTGATGATCCTCGACTGTCGCACCAGGTGCAGCTCACGCAGGCGATGGCAGTCACTTATGCTAGAGCTTTGGAGGCAATTGGACAGCTCCGGATGCTTCTCACTTCCAGCTATCAGCACTCCGATACTCTTCGTGCACAACTTCTCCAGAGCCAGGCAGCAGAGTTCGAGCTAGGACGTCTCCAAGCTGCAGCTGACTACACGCCGTCCTCGCCTGTACCAGTTGTCATCCCCAACAACCCGGCACCGGCTCGACTTTCGGGACTCCGCACCAGGCTCACAGCACGCAAGAAGTGCGACATCCGAGTCCACTCACCGACATCGACATCGGCAAACCCAGCAAAAGACGCAGACTCTTCCGTTCACGATCTCGTTCTCGGTCGACTGCCTCCAGTCGTAACCGTTCCCGTCCTCGCGCCTCAGCCGAGTGTGATTGCTCGTGACACCACGTGAATGAGCGCCAGGAGGATCCGGAAGAAGACCCGGAGGAGGACCCAGAAGAGGGGCCCGAGGAGCGCGTCTTCGGGGAGGATTAGTCGTAGGTTGAGTCAGTAGTACCCAAATAAATGTCCATGTTCTTAGAATGCTTTCTTATGTTTTGGTGTGCTAGATGGACTGTACCAAGCCTATGTGCACTTGTGGTACAACCATTCTTGAATTTATCTTGATTTTAATAAAAGTTTTTCCTAAGTGGTTGCTGGTTTCTTCTGGTGTGTTGGTTTGGGATGTTATTTAGTTCCCCTAACCTCTTACCTATGCTAGTTCCCTCTTACCTTTTGCTAACCCTGGAAACCACTTCAGATGGTGAACACAAGGAGCAATCCTGGCAACAGCCGTGATGCCAACAATCAGCCAGACAACAACATTCCACCACCTCCTGCTCAAGCCCCCAGCTTGGAGCAAATGACGGCCATGCAGCTGCAATTACTCCAAGCCCTAGCTCAGAATTAGGTGCAGCAAGCTCCGCAGGCACCCCACCAAGCTCGCCAGTCTAAGATGGGAGAATTCATGAGAACAAGACCTCCTACTTTTGCTGGTTCCGTAGATCCCTTGGAGGTAGACAATTGGATCAAGGATGTGGAGAGAAAGTTGAACTTAGCTCAGTGCAATGACCACGAAAAGGTGTTGTATGCTGCCCACCAACTCAAAGGAATTGCTACTAACTGGTGGAAAAACTACTGCGCCGCTCATCAAAATGTACAAACCATCACTTGGGATGAGTTTGTTGAGGCTTTCCGCACTGCGCATATTCCTACGGGGGTAATGGAAATGAAGAAGAGGGAATTCTATCAACTGCAGCAAGGAAACCTCAGTGTTTCCAAATACCTGAACAAGTTTACCCAACTGTCCAGGTATGCATCAGAGGATGTCACATCAGATGCAACAAAGATCTGGAGGTTCATGCAGGGACTTGATCCCAACCTCAAGGTGCAGCTGGTGTCAAATGACTACCCCACTTTCCAGCATATGGTGAACAAAGCCCTCATATAAGAAGATGCTCAACGTCAATTGTATGAGACAAGGAAGAGGAAGTTTCAAGCTCAGCAGGGGGCAAGCAGTTCACGATTTCGTCCTAATCCACCCCAGTTCCATAGACCCTCGGAGTCAAGTGTGCCAAGGACTCCATTTGCTAGACCTCGTCCAAATCCACAAGCTCCCCGAACAGGCAATGGTGGCCAACCACAGCAGAACAGGACATCAGCGGCAGGAGTGCAGTGCTTCAACTGCAAGAACATGGGGCATTGTGCCAGCAACTGTCCCCAGAAGCGCCCAGCGGTGACCCCCGTTCGTTTCAACTTGGGGACCACGCCAACAAGAGCTCCAACTGCAGGTCAAGGCCGTGGGGCACCACAAACTCCAAGGACTCCACAGACAATGAGCAGACGACATCTTAACCATGTCACTGCGGAGGCAGCCCAGGAAGCACCCGATGTAGTTCTGGGTAAGTGTCGGGACCCGGAGCAATAACTCCAGAACCCTCTGTGTTAATCGCACTATCCCAGGAAAAGCTAGTGCACACAGTATTACAAAGACAATTATCATGCGTAATGACAAACTTTTTTTAGCTAATATGAGCCTGATGGCCAAAGTTTTACAATAACAGCAAAAGAAGACAGCGGAAGATAAACAATGTAGCAGCCCATCCAGCCTTCCCACAAGGCGAATGACTGTAAGACGTGGCCTAGTCGCAATCCTCACCGAAGTCGTCGAAAGCTTCCTCTGAAAGAGTTAGATTGAGCAACATGAGTACAAAAAGTACTCCACAAGTTACACCAGGAGGTTTAACAGAATAGATGCATGCATATGGAGTATCAAAGGAAGGCATGATATGGTTTATTTGCATAAACAGCAACATTGGAGTAAATATCATAAGTAAGTGCAAAAGCTGACTTTGATACATTAAGTAAAACAATGTTGTAAACAAAATAGATACCGTTAGTGCAGGTCCATCCCCACACCAACCTAACCACAGGCATCCCACCCGGACCATCTTTCAAAAAGATACCATATGGATTCCATCCATCCATGCACTTTTAAAATCTCTCATGGATTCCATCCATCCATAAGGTTTTCGCAAACCATTTTTGAAAAGCAAAGTCTAATCCGTGAAAAACTTTACTCAGCTTGCCCATGACCGTGGGCACGGCTATCCAGGATAGGTTATACACTCTGCAGAGGTTGTACAGCTTTACCCACAAGACATGATCATCCCGGTTTGCCACGCGAGTTACACACTTCCTTAGGTGTGCGGCGAGGAGATCATGACAAGGCCTTTACAATGATCCATTGTCAACATAATCACGCCGCCACTAAGGTTTCACCACAACATGAATCCACATGTTGGAGCCCCCTCTTGTGCCATGTGAGACTTCTCACGGCCTACGCTGCGCTCACATTCAGCCTATAGCGCGATCATGTTGGAACTTCACAAATTATTTGGCCAGGTTTGTCCCACACCAGACTTGTGGTAGTACGATAGGGCTTTGCAATAGTAGCTCACAGACCGGTCCTTAACTTGACTTAGGCCCAACCACGTACCCCTATGCACGACAATCAACCACTGCGGCTCCAACCAACAAGGCATGCCTGCACCCACCACTCTGACCAATTGTCTAAGTCTAAACCAGTTTTATATTTTGTTTCCAAAATATTTCATAACACTCCTTGACTCACCAAAGTTAAGAGTACAGTTGAAAAGTTTATCATTTCATGTAAAAAGGTTATCATTTTATGTGAAAGATCATTCCAAACCATAAGTATTATAAGCATGGCTAAGCATTTCTACAAAATTTCTAGTTAGTGCTATTGTACTAACTAGGTTTTATCTAGGGTTGACAAGGTATATTGGTAAGTAATATCAAATTTGGCTGTCCAAAGAATTTGGGTGTAACTAGAGTTCAAAACTGAATTTAAACTAACTTGAATAAAATTACGCATGCAATAATAATTTAAAAACAACATAATTAATTTAAAATATTAGGTTCAACATGATCAAAGGTGTAACTTGCCTTGCTCAAAGACCTGGTGCGAATCGTCGGCGTCGTTCTCTCCGAATTCGTCGAAATCTACGCGCGAAGAACCAACCAAATAAATTTCAAATAAAATCAGAAAATTATAAAATATATAATTCCAGATAGAATATGATTTTAGATGAATTTAGGAGAAAGAATCAATAGATTCGGAGTTTGGACGACGGAGAACGAGCAATTGGAAGTTTGGATGGATTGGAAATTCCAGAAAATGCAAAACGAGGGAATATTTTCTGGAATCTTATTTTTGGCTGATTTTTGGGTATAATGGAGTGTATGACACGTGAGGCCCGGTTGTCATTGGGTAACAAAAATTTTGGCAAGCCCAAACCGAAAATTGCCTTGCCCCGGAATTGAACTCACAACCTCATCCATGCATGCACTAACATGCACCCACTAGCCAAGTGAGCACTTGGTATTTCTTGACAAAGGAGCAACAACAAATTAAATAAACATGGTTGAACATGATTAGAGAAGGAGACATGGAGGGGAGTCACGGGCGTGCGCGCGGCCGGCGGGCTCACCGGCGACCGGCGGCCGGCGGCGGGGCGGCGGGGGTAGCTGGGGTGGCGGCGCACCTACCGGTGGCGGAGGGAAGGCCCGGGGCGGCCGGTGGTGGCGGCAGTGGGGTGGTGAGGGATGGCCGGCGGGAGATGGCCAGGCGGCGGCGGAGGTGGTGGTTGGCGGCGCACGGCGGCGGGAGAGGTGGGAAGCGGGAGCGGGCCGAAAGGAGAGGGGGCCGGGAGGAGAGAATGGTGGTGGGGAGGCCCTTTTATAGAAAGAGAAGGGAGAGGAACGGATTTCAGTTTTGAGAGGATTAAAGGATGGGAAACGGCCGGGAGATTGATAAGGCTGATTAGAGCATCCGTTTCCATGCTTTAATCGGGAGTTAAGAGGGAGAAACGGCGGAGTTTCGAAGCTTTTAATTGTCATCCATGGTGGAGGAGAGAGAGGGTTAGGGGAGGAAGAAGGGGAGGTTGAAGAAACATATGACATGTGGAGTCCATATGTCATAGGGAGAGAGAGGAAGTGAAGGGGTACGGGCCGTCGGATTTGCGACACGTGGCAAGTGAGTGTTTCATGGCTCTTGGATTTTATGAAGGGGTAAGTGATCATGTGTGGCTAGGATTAAATCGTGGAGAGAGAATGATTCAATCTGAGAGCGACAAGTGGCGGGCTTGGATGAATTTGATATTTATTTTCGGAATAAAGTTTCAGAAAATACTAGAAACTTTATAAACACTTGGAAAAATAATATTTAATGTCTAAAAATTCCAGAAAAATTATAGAATATTCCTGGAGCTCTTTTAGACTTAGGAAAAATATTTTTAATTTCAGATTTTCATTTAATAATTTATAAAATACTTTTTAACCTTTAAAATTGATTTTTAACTCTAGAAAAACACAGAAAATCCAAATAAAAGCCAAATGCTTTTAAATACTTAATTTGAAATGATATTTTTACATAAATTCAAAATATATTTTTATTTAATAGTAATTTTATGTTTTTCTTTGTTAAATTACTTTTTATAAAAGCCTTTTTAAAAGCTAAAAACAGACAAATAAAATCTCCAAAATTTAGGCAACCAAAGAACACTTATTTTTATTTTTAAATTAAATTAATTTTTTTTCACTAAAATTTTTGAAATAAACAGCTAGGCTGTTACAGTAAGTTTCTTGTCAATTCAGTACCTACATCAGCATTATTTGATTCTGGAGCTTCGCATTCTTTTGTGTCTAAAGATTTTGTTGAAAGATATAATTGGGATGTTCGTAAACTAAAGAACCCTATGCTAGTCCAATCACCTGGAAAGGAAATGAGGACTAACACAGTTTGCCCTAGCGCAACTGTAGATATAAATGGAGTGAAGTTCTTAGCGATGAATCTTATTATAATAGATTCCAAGAGCTTAGATGTAATACTTGGTATGGATTGGTTAACCAAGTATAAAGGACAGATAGACTGTGTCGATCGTGCTGTTACCATTACCAGTTCGGATGGAATCCAAGTAAGGTATAAGTCAAACACATCTTCCCAGAATAGGTTTGGATTGAACAGTTTGAAGGAAGTAACTTTGGAAAAGGTGCCTATAGTATGTGAATACCCAGATGTATTTCCTGAAGATTTACCCGGAATGCCGCCAGACAGGGAAATTGAGTTTGTCATCAACCTAGTACCTGGTACCGCTCCGATTTCCAAGAGACCTTATTGTATGTCTGCGAATGATTTGGCTGAAGTTAAGAAGCAAATTGAAGAGTTACAAGATAAAGGTTTTGTAAGACCAAGCTCGTCACCCTGGGGAGCACCAGTACTTCTAGTGAAGAAGAAGGATGGTAGTCTTCGCATGTGTGTGGATTATCGATCCTTGAATGATGTGACCACTAAGAACAAGTACCCCTTGCCTAGGATAGATGATCTGTTTGATCAGTTGAAAGGTTCATGTGTCTTCTCTGAGATTGATCTTCGATCAGGTTACCACCAATTGAAGATAAGACCAGAAGACATACCCAAGACAGCATTTGCTACTCGTTATGGATTGTATGAGTATACAGTAATGTCTTTTGGTCTGACCAATGCACCCGCATACTTTATGAACCTGATGAATAAGGTGTTCATGGAATATTTGGATAAGTTTGTGGTTGTATTCATTGATGATATTTTAATATACTCCAAGAATGAGGAAGAGCACGCAGAACATTTGAGGATAGTTTTGGAAAAGCTCAGAGAGCACCAGTTGTATGCCAAGTTTAGCAAGTGTGAGTTTTGGTTGAAGAAAGTAAGCCTTCCTGGGTCACGTGATTTCTACAAGAGGAGTGTCTGTAGACCCCGATAAAGTAAATGATGTGCTCAATTGGACACAACCAAAGTCAGTATCTGAGATCATCAGAAGCTTTTTGGGTTTGGCTGGTTATTATCGTCGCTTTATTGAAGGATTCTCCAAGCTTGCAAGACCTCTCACCCAATTGCTAAAGAAGGAAAAGAAGTTTGAATGGAGTAAATCGTGTGAGGACAGTTTTCAAGAACTAAAGAAAAGGCTAACTTCTGCACCAGTGTTAACACTTCTGGATATTAGAAAGGATTTTGAAGTCTTCTGTGATGCATCAAGGCAAGGACTAGGCTGTATGCTGATGCAAGAGGGAAAGGTAGTAGCCTATGCTTCAAGGCAGCTGCGACCCCATGAAGGAAATTACCCAACTCATGATTGGAGCTTGCTGCTGTTGTGCACGCTCTAAAAATATGGAGGTATTATTTAATTGGTAGCCGCTGTGAGATCTACACGGATCACAAAAGTCTGAAGTATATGTTTACCCAACCCGATCTCAATATGAGGCAAAGGAGATGGCTTGAGCTAATAAAGGATTATGATGTTGGAATACATTATCATCCAGGAAAGGCCAATGTAGTAGCTGATGCATTGAGCAGAAAGAGTTACTGTAATAAGCTGTGGATAAAGGATAGTATGCCTGCACTTCAAGCAGAATTTCAGCAGCTCAACTTGGAAGTAGTAGAGAAAGGATTCCTGGCAACTTTAGAGGTTCAACCCACTCTAGAGGACCAGATCAAGGTAGCTCAAGGAGAGGATAAGTATGTCAAGGAAATTAAGGAAAACATGAAGAAAGGAAAAGCACCAGGATTTTCAGAACACGAAGAAGGTATTATTTGGTTTGGGAAAAGAATTATTGTACCTGAGAAGAAAGAAATAAAGGAGTTAATTCTGAAGGAAGCCCATGAATCTAGATATTCAATTCACCCTGGGAGTACAAAGATGTACCAAGACCTCAAAGAAAGGTATTGGTGGTCAAGTATGAAAAGAGAGATTGCAGAGTATGTAGCTTTGTGTGATGTGTGCCAGCGAATTAAAGCGGAACATTAGAGACCTGCCGGGCTTCTACAACCTTTGCAGATACCCGAGTGGAAATGGGAAGAAATTGGAATGGATTTTATAACCGGGTTACCAAGAACAAAGTCAGTGCATGATTCGATCTGGGTTATTGTGGATCGTCTGACAAAAGTCGCCCACTTCATTCTGGTGAAGACCACATACTTTGGGGATAGACTCGCAGAGTTGTATATGTCCAGAATCGTGTGTTTGCATGGAGTTCCAAAGAAGATTGTGTCAGATCGAGGTACTCAATTCACCTCAAGATTTTGGCATAAATTACATGGACTTTTGGGCACAAATTTGAATTTTAGCACCGCATATCATCCACAGACAGATGGTCAAACAGAAAGAGTAAATCAAATTTTGGAAGATATGTTGAGAGCTTGTGTTCTAGCAAACAAGACTAATTGGGATCAAAGTCTGCCCTATGCGGAGTTTTCCTATAACAACAGTTATCAATCCAGCTTACAGATGTCTTCGTTTGAAGCTTTGTATGGCAGAAAATGCAGGACACCGTTGTATTGGAAAGAAACCGGAGAAGGGCAAGTGTTTGGACCGGATGTGTTGAAACAGGCAGAGGAACAAGTTCGCCTAATCCAGGACAGATTAAAAACAGCTCAAACCAGACAGAAAAGCTTTGCGGACAACCGTCGAAGGACATTAGAGTTTGTACCTGGAGATCATGTTTATTTGAAAGTTTCACCCCTCAGGGGAATGCGACGTTTTGGAGTTAGTGGAAAGCTTGCCCCTAGATTTATTGGACCCTTCCCTGTTATAGCAAAAAGGGGAGAAGTTGCTTACCAGCTAGAGCTTCCACCTCAGTTGTCAAAGGTGCACGACGTCTTCCATGTGTCCCAGTTAAGGAAGTGTCTCAGAGTGCCAGAAGAACAGCTGCCTCTCGATGAAGTGAACTTGAAGGAGGACCTAACGTACCCAGAGTATCCAGTCAAGATATTGGAGGAAGCAGAGCGCCGTACGCGAAGCAAGGTCATTAAATTCTGTAAAGTGCAGTGGAGCAACCATTCTGAGTCAGAAGCGACTTGGGAGCGTGAAGAGGATTTAAGAGTAGAGTTCCCCGATCTTTTTCCCAGTCCGTCCGAATCTCGGGGTCGAGATTCTCTCTAAAGGGGTAGGTTTGTAACATCCCAAAAAATTGATTTCTGGAAAAAAATTAAATTCAAATTAATTATTTTAAAGTAATTGGATTTTATTTGATTTTCTGGAATTTAAAACCTATTTTTAGAAGTTAAAAGTATTTTAAAATATAAAAATTAAATACCAACAGTAGTTGGAAATAATTTTATTAACTCCAAAATATGTCCAGAAGCTTCTGTGAATTTTTCTGGAATTTTTGGAGGTATTTTTATATTTTTCTGAGGCCTAAATAATTTCCTAGCCTTTTTTGAAAATAAAAATCAAATTTCAAAAATATTAATCCATCCCCTCTCCCTCCAGCCGACGCGTGGACGGCCCAGATCCGCCCACGTCGCCGCCTGGCCCATCCAGACCGCACCTCCCCTCTCTATCGCTGCCTCGCGGGCCCAGCACGTCAGCCACCCCGCCTCCCTCTCCCCTTGGGCCGACACCTAGCCGGCCCGATGCGGACCGCGTCGCCCGTGCGAGCCATCCAGCCGATCGCTTCCCTCTCCTCTCTGACCTACGGGCCCCGCCCGTCAGTCGCCCGCGCCCCGCTCCCGCTGCCACCCGGGCCCCGCCTGTCAGGCCGTCGTCTTCCCCGCGGAGCGCCGCCTTCCTTTCTCTTCCCCCTTTCCTTTCTTGCGTCGGCGACCGATTCCCCTGCGGATCCCCACCTTCCTTCCTTGTCTCCCACCGGTTTTGGAAACCGCGAGCGCCGCGCGATCAAATCCCCAAAACCCCGCGCATCTCCTTCCTTCTGCGGCCCCTCTTTCCTTCTTCCCCTCTTCCCTTCTTTTTTTCCGGCCGCCAACTCCGGCGAGCGATTGCCGCGGCCCTGCTCCCCTCCGCCCCTATAAATACCCCTCTCGGCTCCGCTTCTCCGCGCACAACATCCCGCCGCACTCCACCTCCCTTCTCGAGCACCGTAGAGCCCCGCCACCGTGCTTCCCCTCTCTCCGAGCTCCGCCGCACTCTGGCGAGCCTTCCCCGCCGCCTCGGACCTCCCCGAGCTCGCCACCGCCACCCCGAGCACCCCCGTGCCCGTGCGAATCTCCCCAACACCTCGGCCGCCCCTCCCTGCCGTCGGAGCGCCGTCGCACCGGAGGACCCGAGCCCGCTCCGCCACTCCCTCGGCGCCGGCCACCTCCGCTCGTCCCCGAGCCTCACCGACCACTCCAACATTTGCTCCAGGGACGCATTTTGAACCTCGCCCGCACCTCCCTGACCACCCCTCGCCGCCGGCAACCCTGCCTCCGTCCACTACTGCCCGGCCCCCTTCCAGCAGGTACCTCAAAGGCATTACCTACCCTTTATGGGTAGGCAAAGCCTCCCCGCCCGACTGGTTACCACCGCTCTCCCTTCTCCCCCTTGGCTCCCTCGGCGCACGTTCGAGCCCCTGGCTCCGCACGCTGAGGTTGAGCCTTTTCCTCATTTTTCCACGCTGACAGATGGGCCCCACCCATCAGCGGCCGCCGGCCGCCTGGGTCCCACCCGTCTACGTCAGCCTCTGACAAGTGGGTCCAGAGCCCAGTGGGTCCCACCTGTCAGTGACCAAAGCAGATATGGTCACTGACAGAGGGGTCCCACATGTTAGTGACCGCCAGTGGGCTGACTGTTCAGTGGGTCCCTCCTGTCAGAGACTCGGAGTAAAGAAATAAAAATAAAACATTAAGAATTAAATAATTCCAGTGGGCCCCACATGTCAGAGACTCGGAGCATAACTTTCTCATTTTAACTCCAATTTGAGCCATTCAAATTTCTAAATTCTTCTAAAATCATAATCTATCCAAATATGGCCTCTATTTGAATTTTTGAGTTTATTTGAATTTTTGTTTGTATTTATCTGTTTTGTTGCTCTGTCTTTTCTCGCGTAGAATCCAACGTTGTTGAAGACCTCTCCACTCCGCAGCAGGAAGACCTCGAGAGCGTGCAAGAAGGCAAGTCTCCTTTGATCATCTTGAACCTATGATTTTGAAATGTTTCAATTATTTTAAATTATGTGCATTGCTATTTACATAAAACATTAGTTCAAATCTTAAGGCATTAGTTATATCCAACCTTGTTATGCGCTCAATTGAATTTGAATGCCATGTACCTCTGTAACCCTAGAACTTTCTTTGTCTCAATAATAAGAGTATCATAATCAATTGTGGATATTAGAATAGTAGTTTAATGCTCAGTCATGCTATTTAAATACCTTTGAAATCTTGAAAATGGGAAATTATGATTTGTTGAATAACCTTGTGTTTATAAGTCTAGGGACAGGGATTTACTGTACTCATATGGCGCAAGAGGGGGCTTCGGATTGGGCAGATTTAACCCTTCTGCGGTGAATCCTCAGCGGGTGGTGTCTAGCTAGTCTAGAGTGAGGTAAAGGCTTTGTGATACTTTATCTGTGTCTCATGCCAAAGGAAGCGTGGTGACTGTTAAGATAATTTGTCTCTTAGGGATAAAGTTGTACAACCTCTGCAGAGTGTCAAACTATTCGAATAGCCGTGCCCACGGTCAAGGGCGGGCAAGGAATGCATTCACATGGTAGATTTTTGGTTTTGGTTTTAAAATCAAAGTTTTTGTATTCCGAGAGTGGAGAGAACTCTCGGAAGGGTATCCTGGCAGTTGGAGCCAGAGAGGGTGGATGTAACCCGCAGTTTTAAACTTGATCAGATAGACTAGATTAACTAGTGTTAGTAGATGGAACCTTCACTATAGAATTAATGATAGTTTCTGTTAAAACATTTACTTTATTAAATTGATGCCTTCGAAAATAATTAGTAGTAATTGAAATTAAAATATTGCTTTGTGCAAAAGAACCATATGGCCTTCCTTTGTCCAGCCTTGCATCTATTGCATTTTTCCCAAGACTTGCGGAGTACTTTATGTACTCACATGCTGCACTCAAAAATAATAATCAGAGGAATACGAATCCCAAGAAGGAGACTACGACTACTTCGCCGGTGGCTTCGACGAAGGATTCCAGGAGTTCTAGGTCGCGCTTCCCAGTCAATTGCCTGTGGCGTGTTGATGGGTTTCTGCTGAATTTTATCTTGCTTCCGCTGTATTTTGATTGTGCGAGGTCTTGGAACCTCCAATGTAATAATGAGACCGGATGGTCAGTACTCTTTCTTATTGTAATAATGCGTTGTTGGTTATGAATCATTTCTGTTTAACTGTGTGCACTAGCTTTGATCTGGGACTATTGCAGTAATACACAGAGGGTCCGGGTTTGGAAATCCGGGGCCCCGACACCTGTTGTTAGGGAAACATTCCATGCATGATTGATTCGGCTGATTGCTCACATGCATTTCTTTTGATTTTTTGTTAACAGGCAAATTGAATCCATTTTTGAGTATATACCCTTTTTAAAGATAATTTAATTGTGAATTGAATTTCTGAGTATATACCCTTTTTAGATAATGTGTGAGTATATACCTTTTTAAGATAATTTGTGAGTATATTCCTTTTTTTAGATAATTGTCCACTAATCAAATTGCATACGTATCAATTTTCCCGTCAAGTATATACTCACACTAGTATAAGAGTATATGGCAAATTGCATACCTATTGATTTTCCCGTTAAGTATATACTCGTACAGTATGTGAGTATGGCCACCAGTCAGCTAGTTCAAACAATCAAATTAGTATCTCCTTTAATTATTGATTATGCGGCATGCCAAAATAATTAATTACCTACCATGGCGCTGCATTCCAAATCAATTAATTCCGTTCCAATCGACAACTTTCTTTCCAAATCAATGAATGTTAACGGGTTTGTCCGATATATTTCATACCCCTTGCATTTGCATTTGCATTTCATACCCCTTGCATTTGCCAAGGCATCATAGCGTCCCATTTTGGTGTCCTATATAGTTTTTTTACCCTTGAGTTTATTATACTTTACCATATTTAGAGGTGTAGTACATCCAAATCTAGCTAATCTCATCCATTGGGTGAAGAAAAATGGACGGTCCATGTTAACTAGTGGGTACCGTAAACGAGCTCAAAAAGAAAGGACGGATCATCATAAGCCATCTTGTTCCTGCAGATCATCAAAAACCATCTTGTTCCTACTTGTTGGACTCTTGAATTTGCAATTCAGAATCCTATATGATTTCACTACACTATTCCTTGGATCAATAGATAGTGTTCACAAATATATTACCGAATCAACTCATACATCGCATAAGCCAACATTAATATTACATAACTGAGTTAAAATAACTCATATCTGGTAATGTTTACATAACAGGCCGATCAGGCCAAATGTTTTTGTTACAAAAGCAGAAGCGGAAGCAAACAACAAAAGGTGAGGCTACAGCTTGTCACAAGTAACCGACTAAGGTTAAAAGATGCCTTACTACTTTTTAAGAGTTTGGATAACAGATGTGCATACAATCACCTTCAAAGTCTACCTATCTGAGATAAGGATTATGCTACCAGAGAATGTCCTAATCTCCACCATCTTCTTCTCAGTCTAGTTCTAGAGCCTCGTAGTAGGTGTAGTAGTTTTGGTCCGTAGGTTCTGAGTTAATTTAGTGAGCGATGGTGATCACAAACAACCGTACTCCACGAGTTAACATACAGAATATAATAACATAGATGCATGGATAAACGTGGTATCCCCCGCATGTGGCTTAATAATTTCAGTGTGTGCCCGCAAGTTGCACTGCCAGAGGTCGTCAGGACGCACCTCGTCACGTTTCTTATCCAGCTCTTTGGTTGGAGCATGTTTTCAATCATACACGGTGATATTTGCAATGCCGAATTCATCGGCCTCGCCGAGTCTTTGGTGGATGCAGAGTTCAGGGTGATGCTTCGATACAGCTGGGAATCAGTAGTTTTGTGCACTACGTACCAAGGGTTATGTGACGCTTGCCAGCATGCCACTGCTGGTACCCCCAATCTGGCTATTTGTTACGTGCTGCTACAGCTATGGAACTAGAAGCATTTCCCTATTGGGTGTCCGACCATCGTGACGCCAGTGCACCCGTTCGTCGAGTTCGCCGACCAGATAGACGGACCCACTATGGGATTCGGTGGACTGGTGCCCATTTGCGGTGGACGAAGGGCAAACCATCGAGGTGCAACTTGCTATGGCACAACGAGTTCGAATCATTGCACGACAGTGACATCATATATGTTAGTGATATGCCCTAGAGGCAACATGGAGATGTTATATATATCACATACTATGTTTATGATGCATTACTTTGTTCCTTGAAATAGACATTATCATTATTGATCAATGAGTATGGGACTTATTCATGAGACTCTTAATGCTAAAATATTGCTATTTCTAAATGATCCCTGATCATATATCATATGAGGAACAAATATAATTCAAAGATCAGCATATGTATTGATTGATGATCATGTCTCATGGATCATGGTATGGTGATACCAAATCAATAATATGGACATGTGTTAGTGAACATATGTTGGATAGACCCGCCATGAGACACTGCAGAGATTCCATGTGTCATCAGTTGGTCTCAAGTAGTGTTTATGTAGAATCCTTAGACTTGAGATCATCATGGTTCCCAACATGCGTAGTAGCCTATTTTGGGACTACTAACCACTACTCCGTAACTGGGTAGTCATAAAAGTAGTCTTCGGGTTTGCTATGAAACATGTAGTGGGATGTGAATGATCAAGATAGAATTTGCCCCTCCTTATGGTAGAGATATCTCTGGGCCCCTCGATGTAATGGATTATGAAAGTGCATGGCCATGCCAAGGTGATTGAGGAGTCAATCACGAGTTTATAATCCATCACGGAATCGAGAGAGTGATTGAGCTATTAAGAGGATGACACAGGTCTCGCCTTGAGCTCAATCTATATCGTGAGGCAAAGGGATTCGTATATGAGAACATTACAGGTTCAGCCGATATGATCTTTACGTATACTTTGGGGTTAATATGTCTTACTAGAGGCCGCTATTAACAGGGTGACCGGAAAGGCGTTTTCGGGTCGCGACTAAGTATACGTGAACCTACAGGGTCGCACACTTAACGGGTTGGAACACTAATTCGAATGTGATTCGAATGTGGGCTCAATTCGGATAGAGATCCAGATAGACTCCTATTGGACCTCGGTCCACAAGGCCCAAGTGAGGAGGTCTATATATTTGGAGGCGAGGGGCTGAGGGGTGCATGCTTCTGTTAATCCCGAGCCAAACCCTAGCCGCCACCTCCCGAGCCAAACCCTAGCCGCTCGCGAGTGCTGGTACACTCGCGATCGGCGTTCCAGCCCCGGACGTGTGGATACCGGTGGAGGCGCTGCTCGTTGCGGCGTTGATCGGCATCAACAACCTATAGATTGGATTTGCTCGTTGTGTGGTTGATCGCGTGGAGGAGACGATCTGTTCGGGACGATCGGCTACTTCCACTACTATCTCGACGCGCGTGGTTGGATCGGCTTCTCCAACTCTTCTTCCGCTGCGCTGCGCGTCTAGTGGTAACGATCCATGATCCCTCCTTAAGCATGATGTCCTTGTGTGCGCGGTAGAAAAGTTTTGTTTTCTGCTTTCGTAGCCTACGCGCAATCCTTCAATATGGACTCCATTGACGGTAGATTTTGTGCATCATGTATCGCCGTACGGACTTCCCCTGCATTGCCTGGAAGACGGGGAGCTATGGACGACGACACACCATCTGGTATTCTCGTACATGGTGGAGGCTTACGCGCCACAGCACGTGATGTGACAGTTGGGTTTTCATTAGGTTGTGCCCCCTCTGGACGGCAGGTTCCTACCGCATGCCGTACACCGGTGAGTTAAACTTCATCCGATTATTGTATACACTTTGTATGTCTTGCTATGTAACGTTGATGATTCTGGAAATGCAGGCAATCGAGGGCTGGTCAGCATGGTACAGATTAGCAACCAATGCAACAGCAATGGACGACAGCATGGACGAAAAGGGCACACGTCGATGTCATCATGGAACAGCATCCGTAGGACGTCCAGACGTACAACGAGTACCTGGAGTGGTACATACCCCTGTCGCACAGCAGATTCACCATTCCTCCACCAGATCGCCCTGAGCAGATCACGCACAAGGAACGTCTACAACACTCCATCGATCCCCACAACGCTTCGCAGCGGCATGATAGCATAATGCAGTTCAAATATCTTATCGTTACATTCAAGAAATTCATACTGCTTGTTACTGAACCTGTTTCGTATGTCACTTCAGTTGGAGCTAGCGCAGTGCATCGCAAGCGTGTCAAAGGCCACCATCAGTAGCCCGGAGATGCTACCAGCCGTACAGAAAACTATGAAGTTAATCCTAAAGCAGGCCACAAAATAGTGTACAACCTAAGCTGCGGTAGTTCCACGGATCATAGTGAGCACATGAGCCACCCAGAGGGGGCACCATGCTCACCTGTCAAGTCATCGCGATCTAGAGAGTCCAACCGGCCATCGCAATCTTCTGTGTCTGCATGGCATCATAGTACTAGCCACTGATTATCCATGCGTCTTAACGACGACGAGTTAACTTACGTATGAACCTACATTTTTTTGCTATTACGCCTTGCGTTCCACTAACATCATGGCGTTCTCCCATTGTAGGTCCGCCGCCAAGATGTATCCCTTTTGCTGTTCGCACCACTTGCACAAACTACTGCTCCCCGTCGTTCATCTTCACTGCACATTCGGGAGGTATGAGATTCGCATTATACATCCGGAATATTTATTGTGATTAATATCGTTTCATCTTATAGCCTCTAATTCAACATGGGGATGACGACACGGACCTCCCAGATACTTGCAGAGAGCAGTACACGGCGCTAGGCTTTGCAGCGTACGCAGGGTGAAGCTCAGCGTTCTCGGCATACCCAGGGTTTGGACACTTCGGTGGGCAGAGCTCCTCCGGCTTCACTGCCACGTCGTACAGTCAGGACTAGACGTCTTTAACACCACAAGGGGATTTCTAGAGTCTTTTGTACACGACATTATTGCGGGCGGCTCGTAGTTCAGCATGTCTCTGCTAGACGACTACGACCCTTACCGGACCTAGCCTACTGGACCACCACCGGCCACTATGCAGACAAAACAGTCTCCATACCTCCTCCGACTTGAGATGCAATCTCCGGACCGACTGATGTATACAATAGGACATGCTCGTGCGTGATGGAAGATAAGGCCACGTACGGGAGGCAAGTGCAACGAGAAGATAGCAATGGCTCAGATGAGTGAGCTATATCGCATCTAGTGTGATGCATTTTTTGTACTACTGTAATTACTTTTAATTGTAAAAATTCCTAATGTATAAAATTGTAAAAAACATGAAATATTCGTAAATTCATGATTAAGTTGACCCGAATAAACGTGGCAAATTCAGACCGCATAAAATTCTCAAAAATTACATAATAACTACTACTATATTGGAAGGTTTCACATAAAATTTTGTAAATTTTGGAGCTCATTTGCTATATGTAAAAACTCATAAAAATATCAAAATTATTTGAATTTTTAGCAACATTTGCAATGGATAAAATTACTCAAAAATTATACTACGAGGAACGTTATGTCAGGAGGCGGTATGTAAATTTTCATGATTTTTTAGCTCATTTGATATATTTAAAAAATCCAAACAAACACTAAATGAAACAAAAAAAATTAGTGTAGGTAATTAAGTTAGCTAATTAGCCAGTTTAATTACCTGCCGCCCCCTCATTAGATGGTAGGCAAGCCTGTCGTCCTCTCACCGGGTGGCAGGCTACCTCACGGGTGCCGCCGCCCGCCCACCGGAGGGTAGGAATGACATTTTTGTCAATACGGTTCGCATATGGCTATTTTTATAAATACGATGCGAAACAATACTAAAAGTGGCTTTAACTCCGTCTTTGCTTTCACTTTTTTATATGTACGCACCAGCAATTCCAATAATAGCATAAGGTTCGTTGGTTCCACTTTTTTGCAGAAAAGAACCTGAACTTTACCATAAATACATCGAAGCCCACATGTCCAACTTTTTCGCATAAGCGTTCGTGCTCTTATCATTAATCCGTGCAGGTTTTCCCGATTGGCCACATGGACGCAATGTAGCGCGTCTTTCTATCTGGTATCTCTATTAAAGCCGAAGGGATCCCGGAGCAAGCTGGGCGCCATGCCACCTATTTTGCAGAAGTCCCTCCTTTTTAGAAATTATGTACAGGCCATTCCGTAATTACATATGGATGCTTGCTTTTTCAGAAAAGCCCTGTTTTCGCACGTCATCAATTTTTCGAAAAGCCCCTCCTTTTGCAAGATATACATGCGGGTCCTTCTGTAATTACATATGAGCCCCTTGCTTTTCCAAAGAAACCCTCTTCTTTTCACGAAAATACGGATAGGTCATTGCTTTGGGTAAGCACAAGCCCATGCAGCCCAGCTTAGCGCGCATTTCGTCCTAGTTAATATTAATAGGTAAGCAATGCAGGCTCTGGATGGATAAATGTAATTAGCTATGGATGAATTGATGGATATACGTTAGGGAATTTTCGTACCTCTGCATCCGTGCTCCAGATCTTGCAGGTAAGGATTGCCTTGGAACCCTTTGGAGCAGTTGCAGATATAGCCTGATCCGTTGGGCGAGTTGAAGCACTCGCTGTTGCTGCTAACGCACGCGTACGACTCTGGCTTCTTGCGGGCTGCCTCGCAGGCCTCGTTTCCAACAGCTCAATCAAGCAGAAAAGGTGCCTCCCCGCTGTCGTTGAACGCTGATGAATTCATCACGTAGCTCGTAGAGAACGTGAAGTTGGACGCCTCCATGAGTGCTGCATAGCTGCAACGACTCATTGCTATCGTTGCCCGTTGTGTTGAAGCGCCCATCGAACGACGCTTGCAAGTACTGGAGCCCCTTGGGGATGGCCGTCTGGCAGCAGCCTATCCCGGAGCAGGTGCCGTCGGTGAGGTTCGCAAGGTCGCTTTGTTGGCATGTGGCCACGCACCCGGTCTTTAACTTGCCCACGTCGTCGGCGATGTAAGCGAGCGTTTGGCACCCAATGACTCTGAACTTGTTGCCAGTGTCGGAGAATCTGTAGGGTGTCTCCGTTAAGTTCAGGAACCACTGGTGGTAGTCCCTGCCGTGAGACGTGGTGTTGTAGCAGTGAGAGATGGGCGTCCTCATTCGGACCTGACCTACATGTAGTGAGATGCTGAGCAGCTCAACATTAATATAAAATGGCTTGTGCACTCCGTTTCCCGTGTCGTTGCAGCTGAGCTCGAAGCCGGGACGTACGCAGCCAGGCTCACCGACGCCGAATGGGTAAAGGATCTCCACGCCACCGCAATTTCTCTGGCAGTGCCGCAATCACTATGCCGAGGCATAGTAGAGCAGTGCCGGAAGGCATGGAGGATGCGTGAATCATCTCGACTAGCTATTGTTCTTGGCCAGTTGCCGCACGTACCTAAATCTGCGTCCAAGGAATCATAGTGTAAGATACGTATATAGTGGTGTCAATGCTTCCAGAAACGTTCAGCCAGTGATTTTAGTTTACAAATGTACCAGGTGAAGACCTAGGATAAGTCCAAGTGAAGGTACGATTTGTAAACTAAAATCACTGGCTGAACGTTTCTGAAAGCATTGACACCACTATACGTATCTTACACTATGATTCCTTGGACGCAGATTTAGGTACGTGCGGCAACTGGCCAAGAACAATAGCTTGTCCAGATGATTCACGCATCCTCCATGCCTTCCGGCACTGCTATACTATGCCTCGGCATAGTGATTGCGGCACTGCCAGAGAAATTGCGGTGGCGTGGAGATCCCTTACCCATTCATTTAAATATTTTTTGAGATTTGACCGAGATTTCACTGTTTTAATATAATCTGATTTCTTGAATTCGAACTGCTTACTTGATTTTTTGACAGAAATTTTCTGAAAAATGTGAAATTTCCAAATTTCAGATTTCTCGGAGGGTTCGAAAACTTTTCTAAACCGAATTGTTTTCCTGAGGAGAATGAGTCAAGATGTACCACTTAATTTCAACATAGTTGCAGTATGCCATTGTTGGGCTTCTCTTTGCGCTTGGGGAATCTAGATCTGAGAGGGAAGGGAGAGAGGGAGAGGGTACCGACCGTCTGATTGCGTGGAGAAGGAGCTAGCCATCGCGGGTTCGGCGGTGAAGTCTGCGCACGAGCAGCGACGGTCGGAGAAGAGGACGATGGCGTCGGCGGCGGCGTAGATCCGGTGGCGGAGGTGGCGGCGGCGCGGTTCCCGGTGAAGCTTCCCGTCGCTGACTGCGCCCCCTCTAGATCGGTTAGGGTTTATGTGTCGGTGGGGATGTACGGCTCAGGCCAACCTCGTAACTAGAGCCGCCGGCCCCCACCCCTTTATATATTGCGCAGTGCGACGGGGGCCCACCAGCCTATTGGGCTGGGCGCCCCCGATCAGGGCGCGAACAAGGGGAGGGGCATTTGTCCGTTGGGCCAAATGCCCTGAGATCATTCTAACATTCTCCCCCTTGATCTCCTCTATACTTTAACTTTAATTACTTTTGACTTTACTCATTCCATCACAGATTAGTGCATAGAGCATGTCTCATCGTCACGGTCAATCGCCGATAGATTTAACAGCTACAATACACCTCTCTGTTCTGAAATAGTTACTTTAATCTTTTGGGCCATCTTTTAGTCCAGGAAACATAGGCTCTCCCTTAAACCCATGCCAGCTACATGTTCTCTGAACACGTTGGGTGGTAAGCCTTTAGTAAGCGGATCCGCTAGCATCTTTGCGGTACTTATATGCTCAAGACTTATAATTTGATCCCGAACTTTATCTTTCACAACATAGTACTTTATGTCAATGTGTTTGGCAGCACCACTTGACTTATTGTTGTGGGCATACATTACTGCGGGTTCATTATCGCAGTACAACTTAAGTGGTCTATTGATGTCGTCAACCACTTTTAAACCGGGTATGAACTTCTTTAGCCAGTTCACCTGCCCAGTGGCCTCATAACATGCTACAAACTCGGCATACATTGTGGACGATGTAGTGACGGTTTGCTTTGAGCTTTTCCACGATATAGCTCCTCCAGCAAGAGTGAATACATATCCGGATGTAGACTTTCTATCATCTCCCGCAAAATCAGAATCTGTATACCCCACTATATGGAGTGAATCTGATTTTCTATATGTCAACATGAGGCCTTTTGTTCCTTGCAAATAACGCAAGACTTTCTTTATCAATTTCCAATGTTCTATTCCAGGATTTCTCTGGAATCTGCCAAGTAACCCGGTAACAAATGCTAAGTCAGGGCGTGTGCATACTTGAGCATACTGTAAGCTTCCGACAGCTGAAGCATATGGAACCGCTTTCATTTGATCGATCTCATACTGGTTCCTGGGGCATTGAAAATCCTCATATCTGTCGCCCTTGACTATAGGTGCAGGTGAAGGACTACATTTATGCATACCAAATTTCTTTAAGACTTTCTCTATGTATGCCTTTTGTGACAGTCCCAATGTCCCCTTGTTTCTATCCCGGTGAATTTCGATCCCTAAAACAAACGAAGCTTCACCAAGATCTTTCATATCAAAGTTTGAGGACAAAAACTTCTTTGTCTCCAGTAGCAGACTAACATCACTACTAGCTAGTAGGATATCATCTACATACAGGATTAGGAAGATAAACTTCCCATCTTTAAACTTTGCATAAACACAGTTGTCCTCTACATTCTCTTTAAACCTAAATTTTCTTATTGTACTGTCAAACTTCAAGTACCACTGTCTTGAAGCTTGCTTTAACCCATAAATCGATTTCTTTAGGTGGCATCCCATTCTTTCATTTCCTTCCACGACAAAACCTTTCGGTTGTGCCATGTAAACATTTTCCTCCAAATCCCCATTAAGAAATGTCGTCTTTACATCCATCTGATGTAACTCTAAATCATAATGTGCTACTAATGCCATTATGATTCTGAAGGAATCTTTACATGAGACTGGAGAAAAGGTCTCATTGTAATCAATCCCTTCTCTTTGCGTAAATCCTTTTGCCACAAGTCGCGCTTTGTATCTTTCTACATTCCCTTGGGAGTCATGCTTTGTCTTGTAGACCCATTTACAGCCTACTGTTTTGGCTCCTTTAGGAATAATTTTCAAGTCCCAGACTTTATTAGTCTTCATGGACCTCATCTCCTCTTCCATGGCCTCAAGCTATTTTGAGGAATTTTCGCTCCTCATGGCTTCTTCAAATGAGGTGGGATCATCCTCCATTTGAAATTCCTCTGTATGATAAATCTGATAATCATCAGAAATAGCTGATCTTCTTACTCTTTGAGACCTCCTCGGGGCCTCCTCATTTGGTACATCTTCTGTTTGAGGCTGCTGTTGCTCCCCCTCATCTGTGGCAATAGGTTCTATAGGATCCTGAAGAACAGGTTCCTCATTATCATTCATTGTTGCCACAGGAGGAACAATAACAGGTGCTGACACCACAGTGTCTTGCACCGTCGGTGCAGCGACAGCAGGTAGTGTGAAGAATGGCTCTTGAATCATCGGAGTGGGCGCATACACCCGCTTCTCTTCAAGATCAATCTCACGAGCTACCATACTTCCTCTCATCATTTTATCCTCTAAGAAGACAGCGTGTCTCGTTTCTACAAACTTTGTATATCTATCTGGACAGTAGAAACGAAACCCTTTTGACTTTTCAGGGTAGCCAATGAAATGACAACTTACTGTTTTGGGATCAAGCTTCCCAAGGTTTGGGTTAAATACTTTAGCCTTAGCAGGACTCCCCCATACACGTAAGTGGTTTAGTGAGGTAACACTTCCTGTCCACATCTCGTACGGTGTTTTGGGCACCGACTTACTAGGCACTCTGTTGAGAATATGAATGGCGGTTTTCAACGCCTCCATCCATAAACTCAATGGTAGTGTGGAGTAGCTCATCATGCTTCGCACCATATCCATCAGGGTACGGTTGCGTCTTTCAGCTACTCCATTTTGCTGAGGTTCGCCCGGTGTAAAATACTGGGCCACTATTCCATTTTCCTGTAAAAACCTTACAAAAGGTCCAGGAACTTGTCCATATGGGGTATGTCGACCGTAGTACTCCCCCCCACGATCAGATCGGACTATCTTAATCTTTAAATCGTGTTGGTTTTCAATCTCAGCCTTAAATATCTTGAATTTATCCAAGGCTTCATTTCTTTCTTTGATTGGATAAATATATCCATAACGGGAGTAATCATCCGTGAATGTTATGAACGAGTCATATCCATCCACACTTTTCACAGGAAAAGGACCACAAATATCTGTGTGAATAATTTGTAGAACTCCTGTGCTTCTTTTAGCGTCTTTTTTAATTTTCTTTACATATTTTCCTTTAATGCATTCTCTGCATTGTTCTAAGTCTGAGAACTCTAATGGAGGAAGAATATCATTCTTAACTAGTCTTTCTATTCTCCCCTTCGAAATATGGCCTAAACGACAGTGCCATAATTTCGACGACTCATCTAGAGTTCTCTTTCGTTTTCTGTTTACATTCGTAGACGAGGATTCAATCATTTTCTCGCACGCGACGTTCCCATTATAGCATACAACATTCACATCATCATATAATGATAACAAATAAAGCTCATTCTGTAAGATGGCAAGACCAACACATTCTTTATTAAACATTATTTCACACTTGCCATTTCCAAAATTACAATCATAACCATCTTTGTCCAAATTTGAAACACTAATCAAATTCCTCTGTAAAGAGGGAACAAAAAGGACATCTCTAAGTAAAAGATTGGAGCCATTAGCTAACTCTAATGAAAGATCGCCAACGGCTTCAACGTCAGCTTGGACTCCATTTGCAACTTTAATGCAGCTTTCGTTTCTTTGCGTAGTCCTCGTCGAACGGAATCCCTGTAAGGAATTAGCAACATGAACAGTTGCTCCTGAGTCAATCCACCAAGTGGATTTCGAATATTGCACATACAGGCATTCATTTATAAAGGTAATAATGTTCTCACCTTTCTTTGCCATTATCATCTTTAAGTAATCAGGACAGTTCTTCTTGTAGTGTCCCGTCTTCTTGCAGTGAAGACACTGATCTTTGTCTACAGCAAATTTATTCTGTTGAGCCTGATGGACAGAGGCTTTTCCCTTGTTCTTTGAGAAGGAGGTACTGTTGAAGTTCTTTTTCTTGTTATCCTTCACATAGTTGATAGATCCACCATGTGAGGATTTAATTCTTTCCTCCTCTTGCACACACATAGCTATGCACTTTTCCAAGTCCCATTTCTCGGGCTGCATATTGTAGTTGACAACAAATGTGTCAAACTCTTTAGGCAAGGAAGCAAAAACCAAATGAATAAGGAACTCATCGTTGAGAGCCAAATCCATTGGTTTAAGCTTGGATGCCAAGTTGCTCATCCTCAGTATGTGCTCTCTTATGCCACTGCCACCACCAGAGTACCTCTTTGTCACAAGCTGTTTAATCAGTTGTGTAGCATAAGTCTTTGAAGAGCCAGTAAACTGACTCTTTATTCTCTCAAGGTACTCTGTGACAGTGTCACACTCTGCGATTGAGCCCACAATAGTAGGCTCAATCGTGTTCTTTATCACAGCCATACATTTCTTGTTGGCTGTGGTCCATTTCTTATGCTCAAGGTCATAAGACATCTGTAAGGGAGCATGATCCCTCTGTCTTTTCTGCCAAGCAGTATCATCCTCATTTTGATCCCTCACTGGTGCCATAGGCTCAGTGGGACGTGCTGTAGTGAGGACCCAGTCCACCTCAGCCAAGATAAACGCTAAGTCTATCTTTTTTTTCCACTCTCCATAATTATCTCCTTTGAGAGTGGGGATCTCTCTGATACAACTCATCAAGTTGTATCCTCCTGACAAATATTTCAAATAAAGTGAGAATATAACAGGAAAATTATATGTCTTATTTCCAACGTTGGTCAAAAATATGACATACAATTTAAATCAATTTTATCTATACATTAAATCTACATCACCGTTGGGCAGAAATAGAAATAATGCATAAAAACATCAATTAAAAAATTATAATATTGTTATTATCAACGTTGGTCAGAAAATAACAATATCGTAATCATCTGGGATTTATATCTATTTTTCCAAAATTAAATTCTCCCGTTGGTTCGAATTTAATAATGAAAATCAATCAACATTAACTTTTACAGCGGAAACTGTAATTATTCTAAAATAATTCATTATACAGAAGCATTATACTGTACACTTTTAATCTCTGAAAAAATTAACACGTTGGTGCAAAAATTTACAGAGATTTTGGATCAAATTTCAATCAAATTCACTCATAAAAGCTTCTGAAATAACAATAAAAATCCATTTATGGAATTACTGTTCAAAACGGCCTTTTGGCCCATTCTTTCGGCCGCGGCCCAGCCGGCCCGCTCAGCGCGCCCGAGCGCGCGCGCTCCCTTTTGGCGCACAGGCCGGCCCACTCAGCCCGCAGCCCCCTTTTCATCACAGCCATTGATTCTCATCGGACGGCTGGGAGTGATTTGCGCCCGAACAAAATACCGCCCGCCCCAAAAAACCCTAATAATTGATAGTGTAATAACCTGGTTTAACAAAAACCCAAAATGTCACCCGCAACTACAATTGTTACCAAATTAAATCATTAATTAAGCATTTCCAATAACTAGGTTTTAAGAATAATCACTCAATATAATATTAAACAGAAATTTCAGCAACATGGTACTCAATAAATTGAACTTAAGATGAGCCAAATATTCACTAAGATGGATCAATCAAACTAAACCAGGGAACGCATCAAGGAGCAACTTTATAAACCAAAAAGAGCTAAAGCAAACCGTAGTGTATGGATATTACTAAATTATTTATGACAATAAGTGATAGATTACTAGGTGAAGTGAAGAGCTACAAAAGTACAAGATCATATGTTCTACTCCCACCTATACATGTCTTCTTCAACGTTTACCTAGAAATAACAATAAAATAATAGAATATTCCAAAAAATTTCATATATCTATTGTAATATTCCAAAAAACCCCCTCTCTTGAGGACCGTGCTTAGAAAACAAAAAGGGAATACGTGAAAATGGAATAGTTGGAATTTTAGAGAAGAGTTGTTTTCGTTGAGCGAGTCATTTGGGGAGTTAGAGTTGGAGTCAAATTTGTGCCACAATAAACGAGGACGCGGGGGAGGAAGATCCAAACCTAGAAGGCCCTAGCTGTCTTTCTTTTTTCCCCTCTTGGTGCCGCCATTGTTTTTGCTCCGTGCACTACGTACATGCATCGGCAGCCATCGTTAGCACCTGCGCTATGCCATCTCGCTAGGGGTGCAAAAAAAAAACTCAAGGCTCACGAGCTGGCTTGGCTTAATTCGATTTTGCAGCTTATGCAATTAGGAATTTTGATTTTGCAGTCATAATAGTATGTGTCCTTTCCCATGACTCTCTAATTGTTAGAAATTTTGCGTCTGTACCTGTTGCTGAACTCGTGTTATTCGCAGAAATAAACTTTTTGGATTCAAAATGCAAGCCATATTATCTCGGTAAGATACTCATGGTTGCACTCCTCACCACCATGTGTGTTATCATGCTCACCCAGCCACCCTGCCATAGAAGGTCTCCCAGAGTAGTAAATGTAACCTTCTAACTCTATTAGTGGCATTTTCGGATCCACTTGCATGTAATTAGTTTTGCGTTGAGGGATGCTGTGTGATGGAAACAAGGGAGAATTAAAAGTTCTTTTCACAGCTGTTTTTATACAAAAACTATATAATTCCAAATAAATTTTACTAGAAGCATTCCCCAATTTGGAATATAACCTGAATTTTACTAAGCAATATAGTAGAAATGGTAGACTGTAGCGTACTATTTTAGTCTAAATATTTTAGAGCAGCTACAGATAATTTAAATTCAAACGGCCCTAGCGAGTCATGCCGAACTTCTTAATTAGCCAAACCAAATCCTCTTTCTAACTTGTTAGCCTAATAAACCAAGCCGGGTCATCTCCTTGTCGAGCCTTACCAAATCGTGCCGAGGATTCTCTGACTTAGAGAAGCTAAGTCTTAGCCTCTCTAAGCCATTCATGCCCAGATGAATGACCCAGATTTTTTTTAGTTTTGATTTTTTTTATTTTTTATTTTTAGTTTTTAGTTTTTATTTTTATCTGTTTCTAGCTTTTTCGTTTTTTATATTTCTTTATATTATCTGTGTTAAAATAACCTATTTTTTATAAATAAAAAATAGGTTATTTTAA
The DNA here is from genome assembly GCA_017311315.1 of Dendrocalamus latiflorus. Taxonomy (NCBI): domain Eukaryota; kingdom Viridiplantae; phylum Streptophyta; class Magnoliopsida; order Poales; family Poaceae; genus Dendrocalamus; species Dendrocalamus latiflorus. The sequence continues at coordinate 29,750,488 of CM029627.1, read as the reverse complement.
CACAAATAATATAAAGAAATATAAAAAAAGAAAAAACTAGAAAAAGATAAAAATAAAAACTAAAATCTAGAAGTAAAAGAAATCAAAACTAAAAAAAAATCTGGGCCATTCATCTGGGCATGGATAGCTTAGAGAAGCTAAGTCACGCTGTGACTTAAGTCAGAGAATACACGCCGAGTCCGATGGTGCATATAGTCCCAATATTATTCCCCGGAGATTGCTTCCGGTGAGAGCTGCCACGTACTTATATAAAAAAGCCATCCGTCTTTTCAAAACCGTGCACAAATCTTTATTTTTTTTACAAAAAAGCCCTTGCCACATCAGCAATTTACAAAAAGACCCTCTATTTTTCAAAATTACACACAAATCCTAAGTTTTTCTTAGGTCCCTCCTTTTACAGGATAAAACCTACGATTTCCCTAAAATTACATATGGATCCTTGATTTTTCCCAAAAAACCCTCCACTTATCCCAAAAATACGTACGAATTCTCGATTTTTCCGAGAAAGCCTTCCACGAATTATCGATTATTTTGCTTCGGTCCACGTTGTGCTTCCACTGCAAGTTTGATGGATTTGCCGCTGGTTAGAGGCAGCAATCGTATCGGAGTGACAATGCACGACATGTTGCATGCCAACACATAGCTAGGGATGGAAAATAGTAAAGAATAATTCATTTTATTTGACATTTGTATATGAGAAAACGCGAATATGATAAGCAAAATCCGTATTCAAGAATATTAGTATTCATATTAAAAAAATATTTGTATCCATATTTGAGAATGTTCGTATTCGAGAATATTGATTCGTACTCGATCCGTTTCCATCCCTAGCGACCTTCTTGAGGATGATTATTGGAAGCAATATTATGATAAACCAAGGTTCACAAGTAAGAATTGAAAATTACTTTATAATGTCTAACTCTATGCGCACACTACTAGCTCGTGTAGATGCGTAGTTATGTTAAATTAATTTATTCTACTGAGATTTATTATAAAGTTTAAGGATATTCGCATTTTACTGTATTAAGTATATATTTGATTCAAATTTGTATTCGTTACAACATTCGATTCGTATTCTTATTTAAGAATATTTGGATTCATATTTGTTGTAGGGGTGGCCCCCACCTAAGCCCAGCAGGCCTGTTAGGGGAATGTAAGGCCCAAAACGGGATATGTGTAATGACATAAGTGCCCCCGAAGGGAATACCCAGATGTGAGGATATAACTGTAAAAGCACTCCCATGTGGATATATATATATACACAGCGCAAGCCATGGGAAGACCCCCCGAGAGGCCATTCTACTGACCCAACTCTCCACTACCTCTCTCTCTGTTTGGTCTGTAACCACAACAGTTGGCGCCGTCCGTGGGGAGGACAAGAGCAAGCCTCCAAGTCTGAAGGAGGATGGCACCAAAGAAAGCTTCATCGTTGGCGGCGAAGAAGAAGAAGACGGAACCGGCGAAGTCTCGCGTCAGCACTAGGGCTTCGGCTTTAGAGCCGCAGGTACGAGCGGTGGCACAGGTGCGACCGGGAGCCCCGCCATCGACGCGACGACCAACCCCGCCATCACGCGACGACCAACCCCGCCATCGACGCGACGACCAACCCCGCCATCGACGCGACGACCAACTCCGCCATCGACGCGATGACCAACCCCACCAGCACCACCCCGACGACCAACCCCACCAGCACCGCCCCGACGACCAACCCCGGCGAGGGCAACGCAGGCGCATCTATTTCACCACCTGGCGCACAAGCGGCGAATGGCCCCAGCGGCGACGCGGACCTCGTCACCGGCTCCAGGATCCTCCAGGACAACGCGACGGGCAGCCTAGGCGCGCAGGCCGTGGTCACCGCCGTGCCGGTAGCACCGCCAAGCGCACCGACGGCCCCATCCACGTCCGCGGTGGAGGTTGCCTTGCTGGCGGCCCTTAGCGCGTTTCAGCGGGAGCTAACAGACCTCTGCGGGGCTGTGCGAGACATACAAGAGGCTCGGAGCCAACATGCCCCTCCGGCGGTGGCATCCGAACCCCCTCCGGAGAGGGCAGATAGCCACGACGCCCCAACGTCCAGTCGCGTCCCATTGCGACGCGTAGACCCGGAGTCCCCGCTCTCCGCGGGCCTACAACAGGCGGCGTGGCCTGAGGACTTCAAGTTCCCGAGCGTCATCGAGGCGTACAAGGGCGACTCCGACCCGCGAGAATTCGTGCGCGTGTATGAGACCGCTATCGAAGCCGCTGGCGGAGACGACACCACCAAGGCAAAAGGACTTCCCCTCACGTTACAAGGGGTGGCGCTGTCCTGGTTATTCACCATTGAACCACAGTCCATCTATGCCTGGGAGCAGATCCGCGATCGACTCTACAACAACTTTCAGGGAAACTACGTCGAGCGTGTTGATGCGGACTAGCTCTTCGCAGTAAAGCAAAAACCTGACGAGCGGCTCCGGGATTACTTCAAGCGCTTCGCGAAAGTACGTTGCCAGGTCAAAGACATCAACGAAACAACCGTCATCAACGCAGCAATACAAGGCCTCCGACGGGGATCGACGGCCGAGTACAACGCACGCAAGCCCATCAAGACGGTCGTGAAGCTCTTCGAGAAATTGGAAGAGTACGCCAGAGCAGAGGAGGACGCGCGGAGGCGGCACGGTGATGACTCCGACACCAATAAGGTGGAAGGCTCGGCAAAGAGCGAAGGCTCGCCGAAGCAGGGCTCTTTGAAAGGTAAGCGCAAGCAAGAGCAGCCGAAGGGCACCTCCGAACGCAAGGACCCCCAACACAATGACCCGTCAGGCGATAGGCCCAAGCGCGACCAGCGCAAGTCAAGGAAACCTCGTTACGTCTTTGACATCGAGGGCGGCTCCGAAGACAATGCCTCCGCAGGTCGCGGAGGTAGAGGGCACCGGGACCGAGGACGGGGGCGTGGCCGGGGTGGCGACGATAGAACCTGCGAAGAATACGGCGACCAACACCACGGGCAGTGGTGCGAAATCCATGGCCGAGGCAACCATGACACGCGTGCTTGCGCCACTATCGCAGCGCTACGGCAGAGCGTCGCCAGGGACAAAAACCCGGAAACACGTGCGCCCGTCGTGGCCCACGTACAACACCCCCAGGACCAAGGAATACAGCCCCAGGAAGGCCTCCTGCGAATTCAGGCACACGTGCAACAACCTCAGGAGGGCCTCTTACAGTTACAAGCCCCGGAAGGAGCCCAGCGCAGGATCATCAACGTCATTTCCGGAGGCTCCTCGTAGGAGTTCACCTCGGCGCGGCAACGGAAGGCCTACGTAAGAAGGTTGCATCACGTCGCGGCATATCCGGTGCAGGCACTGCCGGGATGGGCACAGCACGAAGTCACATTCACGCCCGCTGATGCCGAGGGCGTGGAGTTTCCCCACCAAGACCCTTTGGTCATCCGGATCCTCATAGCTGGATGCGAAGTCAGGCGTGTCCTAGTCGATGGAGGAAGCTCCGCGAACATCCTGTTCGCCGCGGCCTTCGACCAAATGGGGATCCCTCGGAGTCGATTGGGCCCTTCAGGCATCCCGCTGCAAGGATTTGGAGGGCAGCCTTTGCGCGCTTTGGACCAAATATGCCTCCAAGTCTCCTTCGGCCAAAACGACAATGTGAGGAGCGAAGATGCCATCTTCGACGTGGTCGACATTGCATACCCCTACAACGCCATCCTAGGGTGGCCGCTCCTGAATACTCTCGGGGCAGTCCCGCATCACGGCTTCCTGTGCATGAAGCTTCCCGGACCGCGGGCCATCATCATCGTCCGTGGCGATCAGGACATGGCTAGGCGCATAGAGCTTAGCGCCAGAGGTCCATGCCATGCGGCTCGCCAAGGCACCTAAGCCGGGTGTATAGGTGCGGAGCCCTCGGGTGCCCCCGGAGAGCGTCTCGCGGTCCTCGAGCACAAGGTTGCCCTGGCAGCAGCAGCCCATCAGCGGTCACCCCGCCCTCATAGCGGTTAGTGGTCGGTAACGTGAATTCAATAAACTTCACCGTTGGCACAAATTCTCGTTCCTCGCAACAAAGACACGGGTTGCGTGTGCACTCTCCGTCAAAGATACGTGTATGAGTATAAACAAAGACACGCGTTCGCGCGCGCACTCTTCGTCAAAGATACGGGTATGAGTATAAACAAAGACACGCGTTCGCGCGCGCACTCTCCGTCAAAGATACGGGTATGAGTATAAACAAAGACACGCGTTCGCGCGCGCACTTTCTTTCAAAGATACGGGTATGAGTATAAACAAAGACACGCGTCCGCGCGCGCACTCTCTGTCAAAGACACGGGTATGAGTATAAACAAAGACACGCGTCCGCGCGCGCACTCTCCGTCAAAGACACGGGTATGAGTATAAACAAAGACACGCGTCCGCGCGCGCACTCTCCGTCAAAGACACGGGTATGAGTATAAACAAAGACACGCGTCCGCGCGCGCACTCTCCGTCAAAGACACGGGTATGAGTATAAACAAAGACACGCGTCCGCGCGCGCACTCTCTGTCAAAGACACGGGTATGAGTATAAACAAAGACACGCGTCCGCGCGCGCACTCTCTGTCAAAGATACGGGTATGAGTATAAACCAAGACGAGCGTGGGGACGCCTCCGCACGCACTCTCCGGAGTATAAAAAGACACGGATGATATCCCTGCGCACTCTACGGAGTATAAACAAGACGCGAACCCCGCGCGCGCATGGGCGTTGCCCCAGTGCACACTCTTCAGAGTATAAATAAGACGTGGATGTCGATCCCGCGCACTCTTCGGAGTATAAATAAGACGTAGCGCGAGGTCCGCCTCCGCACGCACTCTACGGAGTATAAATAAGACGTAGCGCGAGGTCCACCTCCGCACGCACTCTACGGAGTATAAATAAGACGTAGCGCGAGGTCCGCCTCCGCACGCACTCTACGGAGTATAAATAAGACGTAGCGCGAGGTCCGCCTCCGCACGCACTCTACGGAGTATAAATAAGACGTAGCACGAGGTCCGCCTCCGCACGCACTCTACGGAGTATAAATAAGACGTAGCGCGAGGTCCGCCTCCGCACGCACTCTACGGAGTATAAATAAGACGTAGCGCGAGGTCCGCCTCCGCACGCACTCTACGGAGTATAAATAAGAGTAGCGCGAGGTCCGCCTCCGCACGCACTCTCTGGAGTATAAAACGACGCGGAGGATATCCCTGCGCACTCTCTGGAGTATAAAACGACGCGGATGATATCCCTGCGCACTCTACGGGGTATCAACAAGACGTGAACCCCACGCAGGCATGGGCGTTGTCCCAGGGCGTACTCCCCGGAGTATAAACAAGACGTGGATGTCGGCCCCACGTACTTATAGGACACAGCCTACCCCGGTTAATCCTACGGAGTGCAAAGTGCACCACCGGGGCCCGCTCCCACGCGCAGCCCGCAAAGTGCCAAGGCGACGTGTCAGAGGCCAGCTTCCGCGCGAGCGCATCCACGAGCGAGAAACACCAGAGGCTGTTCTTGCATAATCTTGGGAAGGAGCGCTCGCACATCTACTTCGGCTAGGCGCCAGCTCCGTTGCCACCACTTCGAACGGTAGGGGACGGAGCGCTCGCACATCTACTTCGGCTAGGCGCCAGCTCCGCTGCCGCCACTTCGAAGGGTACGGGACGGAGCGCTCGCGCGTCTACTTTGGCTAGGCGCCAGCTCTGCTGTCGCCACTTCAAAGGGTACGGGACGGAGCGCTCACGCGTCTACTTCGGTAGGCGCCAGCTCCGCTACTACCACTTCGAAGGGTATGGGATGGAGCGCTCGCGCGTCTACTTCGACTAAGCGCCAGCTCCGCCGCCACCACTTCGAAGGGTAGGGGACGGAGCGCTCGCGCGTCAGTGTGTGGGGGGTTATTTCAACTACGTGTCTACCTCGATCACCCTGCCCTCGCAAGGCGCAAATCATCGTATACGGGCGAGCGTAGTAACCTTCCGAGTTTACCATGCACAAGGACTAATCAAGACTGTTCTTTGCATTCGCTAAGGACGCTTACAAAGGCGCACAAACGCCTCCGGCGCACCACGCCGCTACTCGGCAGGCTCATCCTTAACATGCGTCCGTGCCGCGGCTCCACTCGAAGACGCCCAACCCGCCCATAAATCCAACGCCTCCTCGGCCCTTTGCCAGCGCCGAAGACGCCGTCGGGTCGCAAGGTCGGAGATTAGCAGCCGGCCCCGTCTGTGTAGCTGCTCGGGACAAGGGGGTAGGAATCAGAACAGTAGGCGTCCTCCGTGGCCGCAGCCTCGCCGCAGTATTCCCATATCCGCTCATGGAAGAACTTCACAGCGCGACGCACGGCGCGCACGGCACCGGACATTACCCCGTCCCTGGCGGGCATCTCCGGTCGAGGATCGACTAGCCCCGCGACATGTTCGCAGCCGCGGTGGTGCAAGAGCGCGCATGTCAGGCACGATGCCACGTAGGCACAGTGGTTGCCGAAGATCGCCGTGGCGCCGCGTGCAACGCCGGCCACATCTCCAATCCACCAGAGTGACCGCGACAGGTCCTCGGGCCCGAAGGAGCGCGCCGGCACATCAGCAACAAGCCCCTTAAGGGTGTCCTCCAGGGCCAGCATGGCGTCCCAGGCAGCCACCGAAGTGTCGCCCAAAGCTCAATCTCGCTCCGCGAGAGAGGCAGCAAGCTCGCTGTTTTTCCCCTCCAGCGCAGCGATTTGTTGCAGAAGGCCGTCCCGCTCTGCAGCAGCTTCTTGCCGCACCGCTTCCGCGGTCGACGCTCGCGCTGCGACAACGAGCCCCTCGGTGCGCGTCTTCATTTCTGCGCACTCCGATCCCAGGCGGCGTATACGAGCATCTTGGGCGGAGCACCCTCCTATAGCCTCCTGCAGCTTCTCTTCGGCGGCCTGCAGCCTACTCCGTAGCGCTCCTCCCTCGCGAGCGTGAGCACCTCGCAGGGCCTGGGCCAACACGAGTGTCTGTGTGGCGCAGGAGTTAGCAAGCGCTAAACGACTGCAAGTGGTCTAAAGGACAGACACTTACCCTCACTCCCGACACCTCCAATGCATCTCCAAGGCGCCCTGACCCGTAGGTCTGCAACGCCTGTTGACCAATGCTGGCGGCTGCGTCCTCTGCAATCCCGCGCCATGCCCTCAGAGCATCCGATGGAGGGACGAAGTCCGTCGGGCTCGGGCGTGCGACATCTGTGTCGCCAGCGCCGGGACCCCCGCGCTCAAGGAACGGCTCCTCCTCCGGGATAAGTGCCGCTGCAAAGAGGAAGTACACATTTGTCACGGGGCATGCACAAATTATCGAAGGAGTGCCGTCATAACCTACCTTCGGTGGCAGACGGGGGACTTTGCGGAGACGTCTCCCTAGCCGCGGGCGGGACCGCTTCTACTTCGGCCCCAACGAACGACATTGTCCCGCAAGGCCTGGGGACCTCCGGGTCGGGACCTTGCGCCGGCCGATCCTGCGCCACGGTCACTGTGGCTCGGGGGGGCGGGAGGGTGCGGAGCGGAGGAACCTCGGTGCTCGAAGTGGAGTCCCACAAGCTCCCAACACCGGTCGCCACAACGAACCCTCGCGAAGTCCGCGGAAGGAGGGACTGCAGGTGTGGCCGCTTTGCTTGAGGGGAAGGCACCACATTGGTGCCCGCCACAGGAGGAGCTCCTACGGCAACAACACTCGCCGAAGGGGTCTCCACAGCTGCAACGACAGTGGCCGGCGCCTTCGCCCCCACGACCTCTGCGGGGGACACCCCCGCCTCTGCGGGGGACACCCCCGCCTCTGCGGGGGACACTTCAGCCTCGGCCGTCACTATTAGCGAAGGCTGCGCGCCACACACCCCTGCGGAGGGCAGCCCCGCCACAGCCATGGCCGGAGACGAGGACTTCGCACCGGTGCCGCTAGCCAGCTCCACCACCTCGGCGACGGTCGCGGGCAGCGAAACCTCCGCGTCGTGCCCTCCGCCGCCGGTGCATTCACCCTCAGTACCCGCGCCCTCCAAGTCTGAGTCGGCATACTTCGCCGAACCCGACTCCGGGCTCGCCACGCCAGTGGGAACAGCGGCAACCGCCGTATTGGACATGGCCGCAGTGCTCTGGGTCCTCCTGCGGGACGGCGTCTTCGTCTTCACGGCACTTTCATCCTCACGTTGCTGGTCCGGAGGGGTGCGATCCGGCACAGGAAGCCCTAGGGCCTCGCATACACGGTTTATCCGCCCCAATCCGGCCTTCGCTATCGCAGCTGCGCGCTGCCCGTGCTCTCTGCCGGTGTATGGCCCGAGGAATACGCGCGCGGTGCGCTCCGCGTCCTCAAGGCGGGTCCCTGCGCTGGACAGAGCACATTTACACAATGCAATACACATGCGAACGGAGAGGAGGGCATGGTCGAGGCTTACGAAGACCAGTCGGCACGGGCAGCGAGCAAACGGACGGACGAACGTTATCATCCCGACGTTCACCAGCCGTGAAGCGCCAATCGTGGGCAAGCGGCGTCACGCCAAGCATCATGTACTCCTCGGCGAGGTCGCACATATTGAAGTGGGCGGCGACCCCCACAAGTCTTCGCGCCCTCAGCCTATCTTCCTGGTCAAGCGTTAGGCTGGGGGCGGTCTTGAATGCAATCGTCCTGCCTGCGCACTCAAGGCCGCTGCCACTCGTCACACGATGGTAGAACCACCGCCTCGCCCAATTGGATTCCCACTTCCCTCGGGTCGAGTTCGCGGGGAAGAGCTTTTCACATGACGTCCGCAGGACGAAGTTGACGCTGCCAAATTTCGACAGCATACCGTCCTTCGGCTCCTTCGGTTGGCACCGGGCTTCATGCAGATACGCGAACAGGGAGGCGCTGGGCCAACACCCCTCCGAGCGCAGGGCCCAGCTGTACACGGCGAGGCGAGCCACCGCGTTCAGAGTCAGTTGCGACAACTCTAGCTTGAAGGTTCGCAATAGACCCCAACAATCGCTGCGGACGGGATGCGAAGTCCGGCTTCGAAGTAGGCGACGAAGACGATCGCCTCTGACTTCTTAGGGCGCGGCTTCGTCTCCTCATCGGCGGGCAACCGCACCGCCTGGCAGTCCGATAGCCTCCCATCTCGCAGCAGTGACCGGATCGTGTCCTCCGTCACGAGTGTGCGGCCCAACACGCCGGAGTACGGACCCTGACTCTTCTTCGTCGCCCACCGCTTGTCGGCCGCCGCTGGATCGCGCTCCTCCAGCGCGTATTTCACCTGGGTACGCTTGTCGCAAGTCGCCATCAGCATCCGCGGGGAACTCGACGGCAAAAAGGAACGCAGGAACAGGGCGAACGAATGCAGGGGGCGGCGTGAACAACCAAAAAGTGTAAGGACGCGACGCAGGCACAACGCCACGGGGGGTACTTAAAGGCCCGCCGCCTCCCACCGTTGGTAAGCGCAAACGGCGAGCGACAACCGCTCACCTCCCCACGTACAAAGCCGGAGCATCGCGGCGATACACGTAGCCAGCATGCGACCGTGGTCATACAGTCCTGTCACCACACGACGCGCCACTAGCGTCCCACCGTGTGGCGGTCAGCGCAAGGCATAAACGCAGGTCGCGTGACCCGACATAGCCTTCGGCGCGCGTTGGCGCGGCTCTCCGGACCATAAACCGTGATAGCCCAAACGGGGTCACCGACCCCCAGACCCTGGCCGCACCTGTCCGAAGGGACAACTGCAAATCCGCGTGGCATGGGCAACCCAAAATCGGCAAGAAGTGCAACTATCAGCAGCCGGTGGCGAACGTTGAAAGGTGAGCAGCCAGCGTGCGGCGCGCCTACAGCACCGCGCCACATGCCCCGCCCCTCTGGGGAAGGGGCTTGACTGCTGACGGCCCGACGCACGCCAATCAAGGCCCGCCACGTGTGCACCTCAAATGGACAAGTGCGTACGGATATAGCAGCCTGCTCGTGCCAGCCCAGGGGTCGGCGCGATTCCCGGAGCCATTAACGCACACCACCGTGGGGCCGCGCTCACCACAGGGAGTGCCTCGCTCCAAGCAGTACACCACTCGGTTATAGCGCCCCCGCACGCGTGGCGCCAGAGAATACATCGCCAGCTCCGCTGCCACCACTTCGAAGGGTAGGGGACGGAGCGCTCGCGCGTCTACTTCGGCTAGGCGCCAGCTCCGCTGCCACCACTTCGAATGGTAGGGGACGGAGCGCTCGCGCTTCTACCCCGACTAGGCGCCAGCTCCGCTGCCACCACTTCGAAGGGTAGGGGACAGAGCGCCTGCGCGTCTATTTCGACTAGGCGCCAGCTCCGCTGCCACCACTTCGAAGGGTAGGGGACGGAGCGCGCGCGCGTCTACTTTGGCTAGGCGCCAGCTCCGCTGCCACCACTTCGAAGGGTAGTGGAAGGAGCGCTCGTGCGTCTACTTCGGCTGGGCGCCAGTGCCGCTGCCGCCACTTCGAATGGTACCGGACGGAGCGCCCGCGCTTCTACTCTGACTAGGTGCCAGCTCCGCCGCCACCGCTTCAAAGAATAGGGAACGGGGCGCCCGCGCGTCTTCCTTCGCGCGTGTAGCACCCTTGACCCACCCCGCAAGTGCCCGCTCTCCGCGGCCACTGTCTTTCAAGATAGGGGATCAGCGCCCTCAAAGCACGGTGGGGCGGCACGTCCTCGGCGCCCGACTGCGCCCCCTACGCACTGCCTCGGCGGGAGGCACTGTCTCGGCGGGGCGGCATGGCTCAGGCACACGCCTCTGCTGTTCGCCACCGACGCGGCCACGGCCTCCACCTCGGCTTCGGATTTGAGGAGCAGACTCGTGCGCAGGGACTCGTCCGTCGGCATTCCCCACATATTGTACCGGTGGAGGCTATGTCACGACGAGTTTTGGCTTGTTCTCATAAGCAGGCCACCTTCAGTACACCAGCATTCTCTCGAAAGTAATGCGGACGGGCTTGATCAGAAGCCCCGACTGAAAGTAGGCCTATCTAAGAGAACAAGGCAAACCTTGCCGGTGTATGTAGAAAACACAGCACGAGCGCAGCGAGTACAGGCCGGCCTTTCGAACCCTAGCCCCCGCAAACCAGAGGCCACACGACGTCACAGCTTCGCGGCAAGTTCTGACATGTTCTCATAGACAGATAAGCTTCAGTACATCAACATCCCCTGATGGTAACACCGGTGGGCGCAATCAGGGAACGCAGACGAACTCAAGCATATCTATCTACGAGAGCAGGTCGGGCCTTGCCATGTCCATGCACAAGCGTGGTGTGCGAGCAGGACCCTGTGGACGTCCAAGACCTCTACAACGAGCTGTGACGTATTCCCACAAATAGGCCGTCCATTGTTCATCAGCGCTCGCTGATATTAGCGACAACACACACAATTATCAAACACGAATGAACAATAGTTGGCCTACATGTGTGAGGATAACCGCCTGCAGGTACAAGATGAGTAACCCGGGGTGAGTAGGGAACAGCCCGCAGCACCGGCGCATTTATACCCAACTCACCCGGCGAGGAGTCCCCAGGCTGGCGGAAGGTCCCGGCGGTGGGCCAATCGACGGGATCGCAATCGACGGATACCCGGCGGTCCAACTGCCCGCGATGGACAAGTAAAACTGCGCATTACCAGCGAGGCGTGCGCTGGTAGGCGGGCAGACGCCGCAACAGCTCCCCACCGCGGGCCCCGCTTTTCTGGAAAATGGGCGAACGGCCACGGTTCCGCAACCGCCAACAGCCCACGGCGCGCCAATCATGGCCGGCCGCGTGTACACCCCGACGGGGAAAGTGGCGGGGAAAGTACGGCCACAGCGGCCGACCCCTGCCAGCCCAGGCATCGACATGATTCTAGGGGCCACCAGAGCGCACCACCGGGACCGCGGAGCCTCGCCCACCTCCCGCCCAAGGAACGCTGTGGGCACGAGGTCCGCCCCCGCTCCGGCTCCGGCTCCCGGGGAACGCGTGGCCGAAGATGGCCCGGGCCACCAGGCCACCTCGCCAAGGCGGGCTCGGCTTCGACCTCGGCTGCGGCTTGGCTCGGCTTCGACCTCGGCTGCGGCTTCGACCTTCGGCCCCGGAAGCAACTCCGAGCCAGCCACTGTTGGGCCTTGTAACCAAGGGAGGCTCCACCAGCAGGCCCAGCGCAAGGCTCTGGGGGCGGGGCAGGCACCACACCAAGTAGCAAGGCTTCGCCGGATGTTGGGGAAGTTCACAGGCCGCAGGGATGGAGGGGGCCAAAGGGCTCGGCAACATGGCTTCGGCCAGTGAAGCCCTTCACCATGAGAGGCTCCTGTTGTAGGGGTGGCCCCCACCTAAGCCCAGCAGGCCTGTTAGGGGAATGTAAGGCCCAAAACGGGATATGTGTAATGACATAAGTGCCCCCGAAGGGAATACCCAGATGTGAGGATATAACTGCAAAAGCACTCCCCATGTGGATATATATATATATATACAGCGCAAGCCATGGGAAGACCCCCCGAGAGGCCATTCTACTGACCCAATCTCCACTACCTCTCTCTCTGTTTGGTCTGTAACCACAACAATATTCATATTCATTTTAAAATGTGAATCTATATTCATATTCATTTTAAAAATATGGATTCGTATTCATATTTAAGACTATTTGATTCGTATTCGATCCGTTTCCATCCCTGCGCGTAACGCTAGCATGAGCCGCTTGCTAGCACCCGTCCGCTAGTGCACACACGCGCACTGGTTTAGCCTCGGGAGCATTGTCAGTGGTTGTCACCCGGTTGCCCAGCGCTAGAAGGAGGATATCAAGAGAGAAATAAAAGAGCAGCGGCATGAAAAGATTAGGAGGGAGAAGGGAAGGAAAAATGAAGAAGAGAACATGATCTAGTCGTCCTTTACTTGGGTAACGATCTGGGTTTTCTTTGTGTTTTGTTAATTTTAGTAGATGTTCAAGTTGAGATTAAAGAGAGAAGTAGCAAATGTTCATCAGGGACTCAATTAGTAGATCAGTTTAACTTGCTGCATTGGTGTACTATTTTTTAGGGTAGTGTATGTGCTTAATTTGGGAATTTCATCTATTAAAAAGTTGTAGAGAATTTCGGTAGCTTTCTGTAGTTTTTATATTTATGTCAAGCAGATGAGTAGATTTGAGATATGAATTTTGTGATCTATAGTCTAGTAAATTTGTGTTTTGCTAGCACGTATCCCTCTGTTAATTCAAAATAGTAAATGGCCTAATTTGGGGATTTAGTATACATGAAAATTGTAGGGAATGTTTTAAGGTTTTCATAGAGCCCAAGAACATAATTTTTAGATAGGTACAGTAGAAGTTATGAATTTTGGGAGGCTGTTGTTCGGTACCGGGTTATTGCTAGATGCAGTTATAAGAAATCATTAATTTAACTAATTTAATCATAGAATTAAATCTTAGAAATAACTAGAAAGTAATAGATAATTTCTTGTAGATTCTGAAAATATCATAGTTTAATATATTTGCACATGCAGATTAAAAGATATAGAATTATTAATTCTGGTGTCTAGAAGACGATAGATCTGTTTTCTGGTTTAAAAATGAGGTTCTAAATGATTTAGTATGAACATTTGGCCAATTAAGAAAATGTGGAGAATTTCATATAGATTCTACCACCAGTATGGTTTGCGATTTTACGATGTGGAAATTGAGAGTTATGATACTTTTAGTACAGGGACATCAAGGGGGACTGTCTAGTAAAGAGGAAAATGGTGGATTTGGAAAGCGTGTAGGAGCGTTGTTTATTAAGAGTTATCTTGTACTTTTAGGGATGGTATTGAAATTCAAAATTTGCTGTTGGAGGAGTAGTTTCGGGTGTGTTGTTAATTAAGAAAAAGTTAAGTGTATAGTACAATGGTAACTCAAGTATTCAATTGTGCTTTGATTGATTGATAATTGTCATGATGATTTATATGTGTAATCCTATTTTTTTATATTGCTCCCATGCTTATGGTAAATTGATGGTGATATTAATAACTATAGAAGAATGATAAGTATATCAATTGCTAATAAGGAAAGATAATATTTATTGCATTGTATGTTGAGTATTCATGGTGGAAATATATGACACACGGAAGTGGGATGAGATCCCCATATGTAATATATGGGCAACGATATCCCTATATAAAAAAGGATAGGCAATTGGTCCCCACACTAAAGATTGTGGGCAAGAGTGAACACCGATGGGTTTTGCACTCTGTTATACCGGTATAAGTAGAAGATGAGACATGAGTATGAGCATTAAATTGCATTTATGAGAAGTGAATGGTGATTTGAGATATTGAAATACGTGAATAATAATTAATGAGAATTAATATGAGGAATTGAGTTAATGATAATTGGATTTGAATTGTTCATAAGTTAATTCTCGTTTATTATTCTGTTTTGTACTTGCTGAGTCGTGGATTCACCCTCACTTATTTGTTGTTTTTAGGTGAACGTTCATGCATGAGTGGATGTAGGACATAGTTTATTGCACTTTATATAGCTCTTCACTTCACCTGGCAATACATCATTTTTTATCATGAATAATTTAGTACCATTCATTGTAATAATTAGTTAATTTGTGATTTCTCATAGTTCCTTATGGTTCGTACTATTGTTAGATATTGTGTTCCCTAATTTAGAATTACATATGATTCATCTTGGTAACTATATGGTTCTCATCTTAGTTCAATTTATAGTTCAATTTATAATTTATGTGGAATGTTAATTCTTGATATCTAGATATCATTAATACTTGCTTATTAGTTTAAATTGATATCGATAATGGTTATGAGTGACATCTTGGGCTTTGTTAAACCGGGATATTACATTCATTCTCATCAATTTCATCTTATGCCTCTTTTTCATAAATGCAATGCAAATGACTCAGCTCAACCTTAGCTTATACCAGTATAGCAGAGTGTAACACCTGTGAGTGTTCACCCATGCCTACCACCTTTCATACGGGGACTACAAGCCTGCCCTTTACAAATGGGACCTCATCCTATTCCCGTGGATCACATCTGTCCATCATGAATGCTCAACATGCAATGATTATATCTTTCGTTTAGTTCATTTTCAGCATTGAACAATTGTTATAATCATCATCAACTTATCATAAGCATTTGAGTAGTATAAATAGACATAATCATATGGATAATCATGGCAAATATTTGCATAATAAAATAACAATTTTAAACTCTCCAATACCATTCTACCATGCACTTGCCTTTTCTAGTTGCGATGGTTGGGTTGATTAGAAGATGACACCAACCCCGATGCTATTCCTACTACAGTAAATATCCAATATCAATACAAGCCACATCAATACATGGCAATAATTAAACAATAACACTCCTACACTCTTTCCAAATACACAATACTCCCTTTTGTCGAACAGTCACCGCTGCTGTTCCGGTATTAAAAATGACATAACTTTGGACTCTTAAGTCCTATCGTAGTAAACCATATCAGTTATGGAATCTATATAAAATTCCCTACAAGATCTTATTTAGACATAAGTCCAGACTAAATTGCTTATCTCCCTGTTTTTAACCCCAAAGATAAATCTTCAACAATGGCGTCCATTCCTTTAGCAACCATCCTCTCCTTTCTTTAATCCACCACACTGAGTTGTTTGGTCGTAACCTCACGTAGGCGAGCGATAATTACCGTCTAAAGAAGATCATCCACTCGCACCCTGATCTCCTTTCCTAGGTGGTTAGTGATGTAGTTTGCCAACTAAATCTGATCGTTCACCGTCAATGAAAGCTACTCTCCATGGTTAGGGAAAGGGACATGGCTCTCAACCTTGTCCTCCCCTTTGAAACACGCAAGGCCTTGGAAGATATTGAGGCAATGGAGAGGCACATGAACTCTTTAGCCAATCACACAGTAGTGGCCAACTCTGAGGAAGCTAGGGATGGCTTCCTCTACCAAATGATAAACCTAAGTCGCGATTTCGAAAGGTTGGAAGATGAAGTCAAGAGAAAAAAAGGCAAATATTGAAGTCATTCGAGGACACAGCTACCTATCCTCCTACTCCAAAAGCTGACAAAGAAGCTTATGAAGCCCAGAAAACCAAACTTTTGAATTTTATTTTCTTTTTAACTTTGGCATAAAAACCAAAGTGCTCTTGTAAAAACAAATACTACTGTCTATATTAAAGGATTGCGCGTAGGCTACGAAAGCAGAAAACAAAACTTTTCTACCGCGCACACAAGGACATCGTGCTTAAGGAGGGATCATGGATCGTTACCACTAGACGTGCAGCACAGCGGAAGAAGAGTTGGAGAAGCCGATCCAACCATGCGAGTCGAGGTAGTAGTGGAATTAGCCGATCGTCCCGAACAGATCGTCTCCTCCACGCGATTAACCACACCACGAGCAGATCCAATCTGTAGGTTGTTGAAGCCAATCAACACCGCAACGAGCAGCGCCTCCACCGGTATCCACACGTCCGGGGCTGGAACGCCGATCGCGAGTGTACTAGCACTCGTGAGCGGCTAGAGTTTGGCTCGGGAGGTGGCGGCTAGGGTTATGCTAAAGGTTAACAGAAACGTATACCCCTCAGCCCCTCGCCACCATATATATAGACCTCCTCACTTGGGCCTTATGGACCGAGGCCCAATAGGAGTCTATTCGGATCTCTATCCGAATTGAGCCCTCATCCGAATCATATTCGAATTAGTGTTCTAACCCGTTAAGCGTGCGACCCTGTAGGTTCACGAATACTTGGTCGTGACCCGAAAACGCCTTTCCGGTCACCCTGTTAATAGCGGCCTCTAGTAAAACATATTAACCCCAAAGTATACGTAAAGATCATATCGGCTGAACCTGTAATGTTCTCATGTACGAATCCCTTTGCCTCACGATATAGATTGAGTTCAAGGCGAGACCTGTGTCATCCTCTTAATAGCTCAATCACTCTCTCGATTCCGTTATGGATTATAAACTTGTGATTGACTCCTCAATCACCTTGGCATGGCCATGCACTTTCATAATCCATTACATCGAGGGGCCCAGAGATATCTCTCCCATAAGGAGGGGCAAATTCTATCTTGATTATTCACATCCCACTACATGTTTCATGGCAAACCTGAAGACTACTTTTATGACTACCCAGTTACGGAGTAGTGTTTAGTAGTCCCAAAATAAGCTACTACGCATGTTGGGAACCATGATGATCTCAAGTCTAAGGATTCTACATAAACACTACTTGAGACCAACTAATGACACATGGAATCTCTGCAGTGTTTCATGGCGTGTCTATCCAACATATGTTCACTAACACATGTCCATATTATTGATTTGGTATCACCATACCATGATCCATGAGACATGATCATCAATCAATATATATGCTGATCTTTGAATCATATTTGTTCCTCACATGATATATGATCAGGGATCATTTAGAAATAGCAACATTTTAGCATTAAGAGTCTCATAAATAAGTCACATACTCATTGATCAATAATGATAATGTCTATTTCAAGGAACAAAGTAATGTATCATAAACATAGTATGTGATACAACATCTCCATGTTGCCTCTAGGGCATATCACTAACATATATATATATATATATATATATATATATATATATATATATATATATATATATATATATATATATATATATATATATATATGTATGTATGTATGTATGTATGTATGTATGTATGTATGTATGTATGTATGTATGTATGTATGTATGTATGTATATGTTTTAACTTTGAAATTTTACCAAAGTTCACTCTGCCACGTTGAAGCTACTGTCTATATATGTTGAACAGGTTTTATTGAATAACGTATTTATCTTACTATCTGTGTAAACAAGCCATAGATGGTTCTAATAAATAACTGTCTGTGATTATCCAATTATCACAGACGGTTCTAATAAATAACTGTCTGTGATTATTCTATTATCACAAACGGTTGTAATAAAAAACCATTTGTGATAATTCTCCTATAAGTAAGTAGTGCCCCGCTAGAGTTTTTTCCCACACTCACTCCCTCATCCTCCTCTCCTCCCAATGCCACCCCTCCTCCTGACACTGCCTCCTCCCTGAGCACACCGCCTCCTCCCCTGAGCACGCCTCCTCCTCCTCCTCCCGATGCTGCCGCCTCCTCCCTCGAGCACACCACACAAGCCTTGCCCTTACTACCTTCTCGGTGGCTTGGATTGCCATCGCCCAATGAGATTTACTTTGTATTCTTGTATTACTTTGCATGATAGATTGTATCCCTTGTTCAATATTACTACTACTGTTTCTTGGTTTTGCCGAATATATGTTAGACTTGCAATAGTTCATGTCTATTACATGTTTCTGATTTCACCAAAATCTAATGACTGTGCATGCTCTTGACATTGATACTACACTGAAGTAATATTTGTATAGACAATCTAGCTGAATATTTGAGAAATTGTCACTGTGATCATGGAAATACTAACAAGAGTGGTAGAAGGCTAGGTTCTTTGAACTTGTGCAACTCCTCACCTAAGAGCAATATTATAATTGCTAATCTGTGCATTATGTAGATTCCAAATGCTCACTATTGTGTACTATTTAGCATACTGCAATATGTTAATGTTCTGAATTCTTTATCTGCATCAAGAGATAATACATATATATTCATGTCTTTATGCTTTATTGTGTTTGATTATAATTGGAATTAATCACCTTCTTGGTTTTCCATATCTTCCTCATTCACTGGAAGTAGTACATATATATGTCATGGTAACACTAACATATGTAGTCTTGCACACCCCATAATTTAAATGAGCTAGGGACAAAATCAGATCCCATATCATACTTGTGCTTCAAACGACATAAATCAAATGACACACTGGATCCAGTGTGTCATTTGCTTCATATATATGTACTACTTCCAGTGATAGGGGAAGATATGAAAAACGAAAAATGGTGATTAATAATATCACAGACGGGTTTATTTATTAGCCATCTGTGATACATGAATATCACAAACAGTTCTATATACCAACCGCCTGTGACACTTACATATCACAAATAGTTTTGACCAAGAACCAGCTATCACAGATGGTTATAGTTTCGAACCATCTATGATACTGCTTTCACAGATAGTTCAAAAACCGTCTATGAATAACCCCTATTATCACTGACGTATGAAGTTATATGGTTAAAAAATCGTCTGTGATGACCGTTCTATACCATCTGTGATGACCATATATATCTGTGGTAGTGTGTTGGCGTGCTGGCGGTGGATGCCGAGCAGGCGCATGCAAGCGATGGAATGATGCGCTGGCGACGAGCGACAGTGGCGCGGGCAAGCTGGTGACAAGGCAATCGCTAGTGCATAGCGACGGCATGTAGCAGTGGTGTTGGTGGCGCGTCAAAGGCTGGAGCGGGGCCAGTGGAGGGACAATGGCGCCAGGAAAAACTGAAGATGGCTAGGGTTTTGGATCTTCCTCCCCGTGTTCTCTTTTTATCACGGCATGACTCTAATTTGGTTTCAACTTCTCCCGTACGAATTATTCTAGAAAAATGACTCCTCTAAAATTCAAAAGCATCCTATTTTCCCATATCCTCTTTTCTCTAATTACGCACAAATTCTTAAGAAGGTTATTTTTTAAATAATATAGATAGTATATGATATTTGGGATTTGTAACAAAAGAATCTACATATGAACCAAATTGTTCATAAACTTTGATAATAATCAGTGAAAAGTGGATATCTAGAATTGTGTGCAGAATATCGGGCTCACCTGTTTGTGAGTGTTGCACACAAAAAAACTTCGGTGGTACACATACAGCTCTGTTATTGGACTAATTATTCACAAGAAGGAGAATGAAACTAAATGCTGGAGTGGCAATCCCCGCTCATTTTGGTTTGAGCTTCTAGCTTCTGACTTATTTTTTACTATTAATAAATTTCATCTTTTTCTGAATTTTTGGCTTTTTAAAGCTTTTTTGCCAGTTCTTTTTTTCTATATTCGTTTACGTTGTCCGTGATGAGCTAACATATTTTTTCTATTTTTAAATTTAATTACGCTAAATAAGCCACCTTCAGGTTTCAGCTACAGTGTAATTTTAGCCAGTTATAGTGTAATTTCAATTATAAGTCACTATTTTTCAGTCCAACCGAATGAGACCAAATGTTTTACCGATGGAGAAACAGGTGATTCGTAGATAAACAATTCTTACTTTAGTTTTTCAAATCAGATAATAGCTGGCCCCATCCTAGGTTACAGGGAATTTCAGGCAGCAACTTGCTTTGTTGACATAAGACAGACATTTTTTGACTGTTCCACACTTGCGCTTCCACTGAAGCTACGGTAGATCTGTACCTACCAAGGCTCTTAGTTCAGTTCTACGGGGACAAGCACCACATACACGTACGTGGAACGGCACCATGCAGGCGCCCATTTAACGCAATAAAAATTTCAGTGTGATCGGCCCAGCAAACGCAGGCAAACTACGTACCACCGCGCTTGTTTAAGCCTGACCACGGAACGGTGGATCGCAATTTGGGAGAATTCGCCGTCAGCTGGAGACTCCCAATCTACCATTGGTCGTGCCTATAGGCCAACCAATGTTTAAAATGACGTCCCACCTTGTAAATAAAAAAGAAAAAAATTGTCATGAATTGAAAAGTACTCTTATGATATTATAATTTTATTATTTTTTAACAATATATTACAGTAGAAAGTAGCTAGTGATTAAAATTATATTTTAGAGACCGTATCGATATCCAAAATAATTTATTTTTGTGGTTGGAGGGAGTTTATCTAAACTGTGCTGCAATGCATAAAAGATTCCAAGTCGCACACAAATTTGCCGCTTTAAGCGTCCAGATGAAACAAATATAACATAAACAAGTTAGAATTTCTCACTGAGACAAAGTTAATGCAACAAGCACTGAGTTCAAACAAGGACCGAGTACATAACGACCATTACTGGAATAACAGTTCAAAATGAGCATCAGACTAGATCAAACGACATTTCCATCTCGAGTAGACCAAACAAGGATACATGTAACTCACATCTGAAAAATGCACTAATAAAACAACATCTATGCGGTATTTGCGAATTCACCTGGCAAATTCAATGCTCATCGAGGCCTTCCTCTTAATGCTGCAGTAATCGGTGGTATCTCCCCCTGTACTGCACTCCGACGTTTCTGCCGCCGAGCTTCCCGACAACATGAGAGTGCTAACGCCTTGTACTGCCCGGGGGTGCTGTTGCACAAGCGCCGCCAGTTGCCGGAGTTCCTCTGCCACCCGGCACATCGCCGGCCTGTTCTCACCAGTGATAACCAAGCATCGACATGCTAGACTGGCAACTTGATGTACCAAGTCCATGTTATCATCTTCAGCTATCTCTCTGTCCACAAGCTCATCAAGGCAGCCCTCCTTCGCAGCCTGCTGAAACACTGATGCGAGGCTCACCTTCTCTTTGGACAGCGGCTTCTTACGTGTTAAGAGCTCCAGAAGAACGACACCGAAGCTGTAGACATCGCTCTTATCGGTAAGCTGGAATTCCAAAAGGTACTCTGGATCTAAGTAGCCCAATGTCCCCTTCACTACCTGAGGGTTTTCATCCATCGGCCTAATCGTTGAGCACCCAAAATCCGAAACCTTCGCCCTGAAATTCTCACCAAGAAGAATGTTGGTAGACTTCACATCTCCATGGAAGATAGGGTGGTCCAACGAATGTAGGTATGCAAGTGCTTCAGCAGATTCAGCAGCTATTTTTAGACGGATGTCTAGTGTTCTATTGGATGCCACATTTTGCACATGAATTAGATTGTGTAGGGTTTTATTGGGCACAAATTCATACACTAGAACTGGAACCTCAAACTGCAAACAGCAACCAAGAAGCTTAACAATGTTGTCATGTTTGACTCGAGAAAGTATCAGCAGCTCCTGTCCAAATTCCATCTTCCTATTCTCATCAAATCCCTTGCATCTCTTGATTGCAACAGGATTATTGTCTGGATCTGGATCATACCCTTTATAGACAGTACCCTGACCTCCTTCTCCGATGACTGCCCTATTGTCAAAGTTGTTCGTTGCCAGCTCGATTTCATCTCGGCCATACAACTTGAATGAAATGTTGCTCTCTATTCTCATCATATCTATTAACAACTGACCTCCATGCTGACGGAAATATTCATCCCTCTTTCTCATGGTATCATGACATATGATTCGTCTCCTGTACCTGATCCATTCTATCCCAAGAAAAAGAAATAGGCCAAGCAAAGCTGTAGAACAAATTCCTGGGAAAAGTGGATATAAAAAGCTCGTCAAAAGGAAGTTGACGAAAAAACTTTGAGAAAGTAGTTGATTACTCTTCAAAATGAATCACGTAAACAACCCACACAGTGCAAGCAACATAGTTTTGTTCGGAAATATTCTATATCCGCAGAAAAGACGAAATATCACCAATTACCCCTGCTAAACTGGGAGTATCGTCCTGTTTACACTTAAATAGAATTTTTTTTGTTTTTGCCACTAAGCCGTGCATTCATCTCATTTTTTGCCATTTTGCATTATTTGGGCCCACACATTAGTGAGACAAACCCATGGCAAAAACAAAAATTATCCCTTACTAAATCGGAAGTATCACTGATACCCCTATACATCTATGCCATATATAGCGCTCAACAATAAGGCCCTTGTAACTTGCGCGATGCATGTGGCTTAAATAGATAACTCTGCCTCTTTTGATATGATCAATTAATGGATACGCAGACTGTATAATTTATAGGAGTCTTATCACAAATAAACTCTATTTTTACATATAAAACTATGTATTTTAGTATAGAAAGAATATTCAAAGATATGACATATTGATTTCGATATAAAAACAGAAATATATATATATTTAAGTGCAAACCCACGGGGGTATTAAAACGCTGCAATATATAGAGTTGGAATATGTCGGTACCAATTGCCAGTTGTAGACCTTGGGTTAGCACTTTCTCACACGGTCCAATAGAGGCATTGCCTCGCGTACCCGAAGGGCAAAGGCAGTGGAACCTGCCAGGTTTATTCTCACAAATCCCGTAGCAGGGGTACTTTTCTGGATACTTGCACTCATCAATATCTACAATCAAATAACAAGTTTATGTAAACTTATAATATGAAAAATGAAACTGAATGTAACACACAATTGGGGCTAGGATCTGAATCTGAATCTGAATCAACGCCGGATAGGATCGGCACCTCTTTTTTGAATGGCAGATAGGGTCGCTACAACACAAGAAAAGTCGCACATGCATTCGTAGGTCTTACTGCTACACAATTTTAATTCAGCGAACGGCTACGTGGTCTTTTTTGGTTGTATGATAACAAAGACGTATATATCGACTTTCGTGCAGGTACATTCAATCATAGCCTGGTAAGCTATTGCATGTTAGGGAGGTACTTAATGTTTTTCTCAAAGTGATTTATATAACTTTTAAAGTAGAATTAAATAGTGAATAGTTATTATTTATCTGTTCGTGTACTTTGAGATTAATACTATTCTTGTTAGAGTAGAAAGCATTGAAGCACTACTCTACATATTATCTTGGGAATTACTCACTGAAAGGCTACCACGGCCGGCTGCCACTGATATGACGTGAGCTCATCTGTTTCTCTCCTTTTTCTACCATGGGTATTAACATGGTGAGCTGAAAGAAATACCATGCATATCCGCTTTAGTTCAGAGATTAGAATTTCACATATTAATCAAGATAGTTTATTTGGTGGGCTCAGATTGTAACCGCACAAAGTAAATACATTTAGGGTCTGTTTGGTTCTCTGAATTGAATTGGGTCAACAGAATTGAAGTTGTTTATGCTTCCAATCTTGATGTTCGGATAGCATGTATATGAATTTTTAAAGTAAAATTGAATCAAATCCAAATGTTGTTTGTTCGTTATTATTGGGAATTCCCAGAAGATTCATTGAGGTGGTGGTGAAAAACAGAGGTTCATCGGATCCGGTCAATAACTGTGCAAGTACAACGGCAACCGGAGTCTATGCAGATAGCCAAATATGATGTGGTGGTGGCGGCCAGAGTTTGAGATAGTGCAGGCGGCTGGACGACGAGGATGCACAAGACAGTCAGATTTTGAAATAGTGCAGGCGGCTGGACTCAGGACAGAGGCAGATGCCAGATTCAAGGAAGGAGGCTGTGTTTCAAAAGTTTTGCATTATTTTTTAATAATTGTGTGTTTCTTGATTTCAAATTGTATTTTTGAATATTTTGCCCATTTTTTTTCCAAAAAATCTGAAAATTCTAAAGTTTCCAGATTTCGGATTTCTCGGAGGGTCCGAAAAATTTTTAAAACCAAAATTGTTTTTGCTGTTCAGGCCAAATCAAAAGGGGCTAGGGTGGTGGCCCAAATTGTAGCTGTAATCAATTCATGTTGAATTAGGGTTGCCAAGATCGTCGGCAGGGTCAAACTCCGAGATTTAATTAAACTGTAGGCATTGTTTAATGGAAAAACACTTTTGTATAGTACCATCTGGAAAGTATAAATAATGTAGGTATCACTTCTGTAAAAGAACAAAACGTCATCCAAGTAACCCGTAGCAAAGCACTGGTGATCGGGTTTTCAAAATCGGGAATATTTGACCCCTCCGTAAAATTTCAAATCGGCAAAAAAAAATATCATTTTCGCATGATTTTTGTCAAGTATAAAAGAAATTCGTAACCATTTCAAATCACATAAGGTCTCTAGCCTTGGAGTAGCAGGTCTTAGGTTTAAACCCTTAAAATTGCATTTTTCATCTTTTTCGTTTGAACTTCAAAAATATTCAATTTTGATTTAAAATTTTTGGCCAAATTTTTTCAAAAATCAGAAATATCGGACCGTGGTAAAATTTTAAATCCGATTTTGAAAACCCTGCAAGTGATACTTGTAGTATACTACAATGCTAAAGCTACATCGTATTAGCTAGTTGCTAAGGAATAATTAGTCACAATAGTATTAATGCTTGCTATGAAGGGATATTGAAGGCAAATTCACCTTTGCAGCCGACCGGATCTTTAAGGTAAGGATTGCCTTCGAATCCTTGGGAGCAGTTGCAGATGTAGCCTGGTCCATTTGGCGAGTTGACGCACGCGCTGTTGCTGCTGACGCACGCGTACGACTCGTTCTTGCGCGCTACCTCACACGTCTCGTCTCCGATGGCCCAATCCACCAGCAAAGGTGCCTCCCCGCCGTAAGTGTCGTTGAACGCTGATGAATTCATCAAGTAGCTCGTAGAGAACGTGAAGTTGGACGCCTCCATGAGTGCTGCATAGCTGCAACGACTCATGTCGTAGATGCCCGTTGTGTTGAAGCGCTCATCGAACCGCACACGGTAGTACTGGAGCCCCTTGGGGATGGCCGTCTGGCAGCAGCATATCCCGGAGCAGGTGCCGTCGGTGAGGCTCTCAAGGTCGCTTTGGTGACATGTGGCCACGCACCCGGTCGTTAACCTGCCCACGTCGCCCTGGCGGCCCCAGTCGCCGACGTAAGCGAGCGTTCGTCCCCCAATGACTGTGAACTTGTTGCCAGTGTCGGAGAATCTGTAGGGTGTCTCCCTTAAGTCCAGGCTCCACCTGTTGTCGTCCATGCTGCGAGATGTGGTGTTGTAGCAGTAAGAGGAGATGGTCATCCTCATTCGGACCTGACCTACATGTAGTGAGATGTTAAGCAGCTCAACATTAATATAAAATGGCTTGTGCACGCCGTTTCCGATGTCGTTGCAGCTGAGCTCGAAGCCGGGACGTGCGCAGCCAGAGCCGACGCCGAATGGGTAAGGGATCTCCACGCCACCGCAATTTCTCTGGCAGTCCGCTGCAACGGCGGGGAGACGTGCCGCAATCACTATGCCGAAGCATAGTAAAGCAGTTAATCTGTGGAAAGGCATGGGCGATGCGTGAATCATCTGGACTAGCTATTGTTCTTGTAGTTGCCGCACGTACCTTAATCTGCGTCCAAGGAATCAAAGTGTAAGATATGTATATAGTAGAGGCCTGGACCGGCATCTGAACAGGTCTAGTGTGGACGTTGAACAAGCCTGGCCTAGCATCTGCACATGCCGGCCGGGGACGGTTTACACCGGTTAATACTCCGATGACCTAGAGTCTTGAAAGGACAGGTCGTTGCATCTCTTCTTCTTCCAAATTAATTGTTAACGTCACGTGATTTTAGTTCACAAATCGTAACTTGATTGGACTTCTCCTAGGTCTTCACCTGGCATGTGCGTCACCTAGCATCAAGCAATTTCTATTCGTACTTTCGAAAATAAGTTTCTCTAACTTCTAAGCTACGTCTGGGTGTATTTATTCGTGTGTACGCGCGTGTGTTGGGCATCTTTTCTTCTTGATTGGCAGAAATAGAATATGTGCTCTTTATCTTTAGAGGAAATTAGTCAAGTTTCTGCACGTTGCAACAGAATTCCAAACTCCAACGTGCATATATAAAAACCATAATCCCCATTTTCAACGAATGTGCATGAAGAACCTAATCCCAATTCCTCAACAAGCATGCATCACTAACATAATCATGCTCTAGATGAAAAAGAAAAACAATTGTCAGTCCATATATATGAGAGAACTCTCTGGTATACGAGGATGGCTCACCACCATCTTAACGATGGATGTCATTCACCGAAAAGAAGAGTTTCACTCGGACAAGGATGAATATAATATCTCATGTTTAGTGACAAACAATGTTTTTTACTGTATCTATAAACATGTTGTAGCTTTGTTATCACAATTAATCTGTAAATTTGTGTACTTGTAATATGTCATGTATTTGTGATGGATATATGTGTATCTGTATATTTGTGTGTCTATGATATATCTGTGCTATCTATGTATTTGTTTATTTTCAGAGGACATGACTAGCGTTTCTTAAGGTGAGCTGAAAAACAAAAAAAAATGGGTATAAAACGAACTATCACAGACGGTCTTGTGATATAAACCGTCTGTGAAGACCTATTATCACAGACGGTTATTTTTACCAACCGTCTATGACGTCTATGATATGTCGGCATCACAGATGGTTTTTAGTCGAAGCCATCTATGATAGTTGGACTTCACAGACGGTTCTTTATACAAACCATCTGTGTTGTAACTTATCACAGATGGTATACAATCAGTATGTTATAACCGCCTGTTATCATGGATGCAAAAAATTAGATGATTCAGAAGTCATCTATGATAAGAATTTAGAATCGTCTATAATAACTCTTTATGTGGTAGTGACACTGCTTCGCTGACACTAATCCGTTGCCTAGCGTCGGCCAGCCAAAGTTGGTTCGGTTTTGTAACAAACAGCACTCGAGCGAGCATCGATCGTCTGATCAGTCATAAACACAGAAAAATTCACTATTGGTGCCGTTTCATGCATTACTAGGGACGATGCTTACAAATAGTTAAGGGCTTTTAATCTACAGAATAATACATTACATTGAATGTTTCAAGTCTTGGTATTGCATTACAGCGAAACATGGAATAGTTTTTCAGACGTGGAATAATTCTCCTATGCTGTCACTCTCGCGTGAGGCAAGAGTAGTTGGATTGGGCCCATTAAGCATGACGTACAAAAAAATTGACATCATTACTTTTCAAGGTACGATTGATTAATTAATAAAACATCTTCATTGGCTTTGGGAAAAACTGGATTGAAATATATTGTGCCCTATCGATAATAGGCTGGAGATATGAGCGCGCGGAAGCGTATTGGACTTGGCATCACAAGGGGCACACGCTTCGATAGGCCAAGATTGATCTCTGTATACACAATCCATCTCTACCAATTAATACATATAGAACAAAAGTGTTATCGGTATGAGTCCGGATAGTAAACTTGAAAACATCGATACAAACACAGTCATAAGTGCGAAGGGACCTCGAAATAGCACAACCACCAAGTGAATTCAAGAGAAGTGTATTAGGGTTACAAGAGTGGCCTCCCATCTCCTATTACAAGGAGTCCTATTTATAGAGTAGAGGAGGAGGCCAACGTAGTTACAACTTTGCCTTTAAGGTTTGGTTTACTCTTAGGGGCATTTCGATCATTTGCTCCGCACGGCCCCGTCAGGTCTGGGACCCTAGGGTCGGTCCAAGGTTGGCCCAGGGTCCTACTAGGCACGGTCTTGCGTACTTTATCGGGGTTGGTCCGAGGTCCCCTAGGGACAGTCTTGCATACCTCGCCCAGGGTTAACCCGGGGTCCTCCTAGGGACGGTCTTGCATACTTCGCCCGGGGTTTGGACGAGGGTCCTCCCAGGGATGGTCTTATGTACTTCGCCTGAGGTTGGCCCAGGGTCTTCCTAGGGATGGTCTTGCATACTTCACCCGAGGTTGGCCCGAGGCCCTCCTAGGGTCGACCTACTCCAATTGGGATCAACTTGTCATTGCCCCGAATCGGATATGGGCCTGAGGTAGCGTGGGGACCCTCCTCCGATAGTAGCCTCTCGTCAACTTGGACGGTCATCAATCATCCACCTAGGCTGACACACCGATCTCAGGATGGATCGGCGTGCAGCCTCGAGCCAACGAACTCCCTGGTATCCACTACTTGACAAAACACTTAGTGTTAGAACGGGCTTGGAGAGGTAGTTCGTGCGAAGTCCGATCCCGGAGGTGGCACGCGGTACGAGATACTCCTGCATCATTGGAATCCTTCCAAGGATGTTTCCCGTTCTTCCCCGGGACTTCGCCGCGACAACTCCAAGCGAAGGAGGTATGTAATGCCCCCATTTTTGGGAATAGGGACATCGAACCACCCGCAATAGCCCAGGAGTTCAGTTGCGGATAGAAGGAGTATCATGCCTGCTCACGAACAATTAAAAGAAGTTAATATGATTAAAATATAACCTAACAGTCAACTTTAGTAATAATATGGGTGTCTAAGCCCAAAATTTAACTTACATTTAGAAGAACCGAAGAAAACTCCACAGGAACACTTGAGTGCTGTCATAACCCTAACACGAAAACTTGTAACATCATCTTTTCTTCTAGTATCTGTTGTGGTGGAAATATCGCAAGACTGAGTACAATCAACCATATTCGGCAAATCACATGGAGAAATGCTGTATATCTACTTGCTAGGATTCTCAAATGATGAGAATATAATTGTTTCATTGTGATATGTGGATGCAATTTAGTTTGTCAACATTTTTAAACACAAAAGAATAATAACTACTTAAGGATTTGGGGTTTCAAGACTTGATTAACAGACTTCAGCATTTTTCAACTCATTTACAAATCTACTTATGCCTCGCTATTGGAATTACCCATGAACATAGCTTCTTTTACCGGAAGCACGATGTATTCGAGATACTGTTGTGATTACTCCATAGAGTTGCCCAGCTTTACCCATAAGATTTCTTAACCCTCATGACTGAGTCAAGAAAATAAGGTCATTTCACTACTCATCTTTTTATATAGGCTCTACCCGACAGACCTCCAACTCAGACCTGGGTATCCGCTGACACAACCAGATATTTTCAGCCCGTCCTAAGAGGAATCTACCATTGTTCAGTATGGTTTTACCCCTTCCCATACTAACACTCCCACTCCTGTAGAGATTCAATCGATTTGAGCAGCTACTAGACCAGGTTTGACAAGTCAAAACTTGTGGTTGGGCAATCACTATGTTCTTTGCTTAGCATAAGGTCATCCTTACTTCTCCAACTTTACTGTCACTTCACTTTGAGACATTATCTACACAAACCTCCATCTAGGGTAAGGTCATGGATGAAGGTCACCTTGTGGCTTTTCACTAGACCCCCTTACCCTAGAGTCATTTTAACAATTCTACTGGCCAAAAGCCAACACATGGTTCTCATGATAATCATTTTCCAAGAAACACTTTTGTAAAATTACTGGCAAAATGATATGTTAAACAATAGTATGAAATAGTTGAATTTCATACTCTACCATGGGTATTTAAATAGTAAATTTAGCATTACTAGGTCTTGTCAAAGTGAATATGGCCATCAATGTAAATAGAGCTTTTTCAATGGTAGGATGTAACTAGGTATTATATCATTCTAAACATTCATTGTATGTAAAATATCAGAGTGTAAATAACAGGTAATGAAAATAATGATAAGTAAATAATTAATAGAATGTAGGTTCAACATGATCATAAAGATGTGACTTTCCTCCTCGTTGTTCTTGGTCTTCTCTACTGGCTTCAAGTTTACTTCAATTGCTCTTGCAGCTCTTCTGTTGGCCAACTCGCTTGGTCCGTTCACTAGCGTAAAAAACGCGGTCAACCAAGTTCCTGCCTTGCAGAATGCAAGCTGGGAACAAAATGCAATTTAAATTACAAGAAAAGACATAAAAGGAAATGGGTTGGGTGGTTGGAGTTCAACAATGCTTGGGTTGGCTGACAGGGTTAGAGTTGGGCCAGATAGGCTCGGAACAGTCAAAAAGGGTTATAAACGTGCTAGACAAATTTTGGAAGTGGAGAATTGATTTTAGAATAGTGTGAGTTTATATTTTATTGAGGCTTGATTTGACAAAATGGATATCAGAAATGGATTCACAGGGTCGAAACGATCAAAATGGAGGTATTTGTGATTTTGGGGTTTCGGATGAACAGTAACGGGTTTGATACTGTTCATCGCGGGTTTTACTATTTGTATTCAGAGAACTTTATGAGTGCTCAGGTGGTCAAACTTATTGGTGGAGCTGAAAGATGTGGTCATAACCATATTGTGACTACGAAGATCGAGCAGTAAGTGTGGTCATGACCCATAGCGCAGTCGTAAACTGTGTCATGGTCGTAAGCCATAGTGTGGTTGAAAGCCACATCATGGTCGTAAACCACAATACGGTCGTAATGACAATGTGGTTGTAAACCACAACATGGTCATAATGACATGTAGCTGAGTGCGAAGATCGGATGGTGAACGAGTTACTGTGGAGATCGGACGATGTCCAAGTAGCTACGAAAATCGGGCTGCGTCCAAGTGGCTCAAAAGATTGGATGGCAATCGAGCGGTTCAAGAAAATCAGATGGCGTTTGAGCGGTTCAAGTGTTGAACTCAAAAGTGGAGTGGTCAAAGCCCTCTTGATTACAACGTGGTCGGAGGGTTCAAGCGGAGGGCGGCCGGAGAACTCAAGTAGAGGGGTGGCCAGCGAATCTATGGTCAAAACAACAACAAGTGACCACGGGAGGGTTCCTGGGGCCACGAGGATTCCATTTTTGAGGTTGGCCGAGATTGAGAGGTGGTGATTTTGGCTGGCGATGAGTAGCGGTTCCGCAAGCAGGGGCATGGCACAGGGCGGCTCCGGTGAAGTTCTGACAGGACGCTAGGGTTTTTAACCATCTACGAGACAAGGAAAACTTAGTGGAGGTGGTGGCTCTAACTAGGATGGTCTGTGCTACGCTGTCCACGGAGATCCCCTAATGGTCGACGGTGCCGCACGGTACTGGCAAGGAAGAGATCAAGGAAATGCTCAGTGAGTCAGGCTATGAATTACTAGTGGCCTAAAGGTCCTTTGGTTGTTAGGAATTGAAGAAGCATCAATTGAATCATGAGATTGGGTGGGGAGGCTTACTGGCGTAGGGGAGAGAAATGGCGACGATGTAGAGCAGCGGTGGACGATTAGGTGGTTCAGTTGTGAGGAGTGATGTGGGGCTCTCTGTGATGGCAATTGGGTTATAAAGGCGAGGAGAGGCGGTGGGAATAGTGAGGCGGTTCAGCCGTGTCTCTTGCACGCGACCGAAAAGAGGTAGGGATTTGTTGACGCTCAG
This sequence comes from Dendrocalamus latiflorus, assembly GCA_017311315.1. NCBI lineage: Eukaryota > Viridiplantae > Streptophyta > Magnoliopsida > Poales > Poaceae > Dendrocalamus > Dendrocalamus latiflorus. The sequence continues at coordinate 29,718,795 of CM029627.1, read as the reverse complement.
GGAGCAGGGGGAGGTGGCACTGGCTTCCTGCAAGCGTTGATGAGGGAGTGAAGGCTGAGGTACGACATGGGCGCATGCGACAACGAAGAAAGGCGGTGCGTCGCGGTGGGGAGAGAGCACGAGTGCAAGCTAGTGGCACGTGGAGCGAGGAGGGAAGCAGAGCTAGTGGCTGATGGGTGGGTCCCAGTGTCAGCTCAGTGTGAAAGCGGTTGAACAGAGAGGCAGTGGGGAGACGGCAGCGCACGGAGGTGCCAGCGAAGAGGAGAAGCAGGAAGCCAAAAGAGGAAAGTGCATTTTCAAAGGATTTACCAAATTGAGAAGGAAAACTATATTCAAAAGAAATTTCAAGAAAGATTCAAAAATTTGAAAATTTTTGGGAATTTTAAGGTAGGCTTCAGGGGCACCCGAAAAGGGGAAAGGCGAACCTGGGCTCGGGTGGAGGAGAGTTGGTCCTGGGAGCATCTAGGCAGAGGCTCAGGGGTGCCCAGAAGAGGGAGGTCAGTTCCACAGGAAGCCTAGCAGAAAAGGATGCCAGTGTTGGTCCTAGGGGAAGTTAGGTGAAGGGAAGATCGGCACCAGATCCAGGAAAAGCCCGTGAGGAGGACGTTGGCACCGGTCCCGAGGGGAGTCGGGTGAAGGAGAGGCTAGCGCTGGATCTAGGGGAGGCCCACAAGGAGAAGGTTAGCGCTAGGCCCAGTGGGAACCAGGTGAAGGGGAGCCCAGTGTCGGATCCAGGGGAGCCCAGGTGGAGGGAGTTCGCCGAGTGCAACCTGGGAAGGGGACACCGACGCTGGTCCTGGGGAGAGCTGGGTGAAGGGGTCGACGCCAGATCCAGGGGGATCCCGGGTGGAGTCCTTGTTGGGGGGAGCCGGGTGAAGGGAGTCTTCGTCGGATTCCCAGGAAACACAGGTAACCCCGACGGGTCCTAGGGAGAGGCAGCTTTCCCAGGCGGCCTTAGGGGAAGACAGTCTTCCCAGGTGGCACAAGTGACCCCAGCGGCTCTTTCGGGCTGCCCCAGGGGAAGGGACTCTTTTCGGTCGGTGTGAGTGGCCTCGGGCCAAGGGGAGCACGATCCTAGCTACATAAGGGACTCGACGCCCCGACACCTAGGATTTGAGACACTTCAACGTCATGGCCGCCAAGAAAAACACGACGCTTGCTGGTCCTTCTGGGAAGAGGGGTGAAACCTCCTCCCGGAAGGATGACGTGGGAGAGGGGATCCCCGAGAAGGCCATTCGGTTTTCTTGTCACTTGGGTCCTTCGAGCATGAAGAGAAGCTCTTGGTGCAACCGGAGAAGAAGGGCAAAATTGAGAATGCTGACTTGGCAGTCTTGCCAAAGCCTAATGAAGTTCGCTCTAATCTGGTGCCGGAGATGCTTGTCATCTTTGCCGCTCAATTTGAAGCCAGACTCCACATCCCTCGGTCGGGCTATTGAACGAGGTGTTGGACACCTTTGACCTCAAGATCTCCCACCTCAATCTAGGCTCCTTCGTCCGCCTTGTGGTGTATGAGTGGGTGATGCATAGTTTGGATGTGAAGTGCCCTTCGGCTAAGCTTTTCTGCTTCCTCCACTACGCCTCACTCATGACAACGTACGTCTTCGAGAACGTGTGCTCCTCATATGGGGTGATAACCCTCCACCTCCCGGAACAACAACTCTAGAATCCTCTGCGTAAATCGCATTATCCTAGGAAAAGCTAGTGCACACAGGGTTAACAGGGATACATATCATTCATAACAACCAAATTTATTATAAAACAAGTGTATGGGCCTCATGGCCAAGTTTACAACAAAATGACTCATGGCTAAACATAAAGATAAACAAGCGGAAGATAATAAAGGAGCAGCCCATCCTGCTTGCCCACAGGCAAATAACTATAAGACATGGCCTATTTGTCGCAATCCTCACCTTAGTCGAAGATGTCATCCTCTAGCAACAGATTTAAGTAAGGTGAGCACATAAAGTACACCACAAGTTATACCAAGAGGTTAACAGAGTGAATGTATGCATAAGGATTGATAATGGGAGGCATATTATGTCTGTTGAGTATAAAGCAGAATTGAAGTAAATACTATAAATAGATTCCAATGCAGGATTTGATATAATAGATAGAAAAAGTAATTCAAAAAAAATATCGTTAGTGCAGGCTCTAACCAAACACTAACCTAACCACAGGTATCCTACCCGATCCATCCTTCCAAAAGATTTCACATTTTTCATAAACCAGATTTTGGACAACCGAAGTCTAATCTTTGAAAACCATACTCGACATGTCCATGTCCGTGGACACGGTTATCTAGGATAGTTTGTTACTCTGCAGAGGTGTACAATTTTACCCAGAAGACATATTCTCTATTTTTGTCACACGATTAGCACGCTACCTTAGATGTGCGGCAGTGAGTTCATGACAAGGTCGTTATGATGCTCAGCTACCAAATTGGTGACGCCACCACTAAGCTTTTACCATAACATGAATCCACATATTGGAGCCCCCTCTTGTGTCATGTGAGACTTTTTGCGGCCTATGCCATGCTCACATTCAGCCTATGGCGAAACCAAAGTTGGAACCTTACATATTACTTAGCCAGGTCTGTCTCATACTAGACTTGTGGTAATATGGTGTGACTTTGTAATAGTAGCTCATAGACTGGTCCTTGACTTAAGCGCTACCGACATACCCCTTGTGCCTGGAACCCTCATTGTGTCACCAAACGTAATGAATACTAGCAAGTACCCACCACCATACAATGCCCAAGTCTAAACTAGGTTTTATAATTTTATTTTTACCAAACTTCCATAGACCTTCTTGACTCACCAAAATCAAGAATAGATTTTAGAAACCAACTTTATGAACAAATATCACCACCTAAAATCATTCTAAGCATGGCTCGAAGTCTTGGTGCTGCGAATCGTCGAAGTCATACTCTCCGAAATTGTCGTAGTTTACACATGAAGAACCAAAGCAAACAAAAATCAAACAAAAGCCAAAATATTCAAAAAAGAGTTCATAAATGGAAAGTTTAGGATTTTAGAAGAATTTAGAAATTTGAATGGGTCCAAATGGGGTTATAATGAAGAAATACAAACTTTTGGAAGTTTAAAACTAAAGAAAAAGGAAAAAAGGAGAAGTTCGAACCAGTCCGATTGGCAAGACGAAATGTTCGGAGCGGTCTGAAAGCTATATAGTGGTCGATAGACTTTGAGTGGTTGAACAACCATGGTCGGATGGCTGGAGTAGTTGAACAGGCGGGTGTGGTCGTGCATTGCTGTGGTCGGAAGTGATATGTGGTCGAAAGATATATGTGGTCAGAAGTTAGAGAGTGGTCGGAAATGGCAGTGTGGTCGAAGCTTAGCGGTCGAAAGCGGCAAGGGTCGGAAGTAACTACGATCGAAAGTGACACCGGTCGTAAGTGACTGCAGCCATGAGCAGCCGCGGTCATAAAGTTGCTGTGGTCGAAGTGGCTGTGAGTGGTCAGTGGTCGAAACGTGGTCATAAGGAATGGTCAAAAAGTTTGCATTGGTCGAATGGCTGCTGTGGTTGAACAGGGCAGTGTTCGATCAAGCGGCCATGGTCGAAGTCGCAAAGTTATTGTAGTTGCCGTAGATCATGGTCATATATACACTATAGCAGTGGTAGTCGTAGCGGCCATGGTTGTGAGTGAACATGGTCGTAAAAGGCTTTTGTGGTTGTGGTCGAGAGCGATGGTCAGAAATAGTGGTCGAAAGGATCTAAGGGATTAGGGAGGTCGAAGGAATCGGATGGTTTGGAGTTGTCTAAGTGATTGAACGGCTCAGAGTGGTCGGAGTGATCGGTCGGCGTGGAGTGGTCGAAGGAATCTGAGGCTACCGTAGTTGGACAAGACTTTGATAGTCGAGAGATATAGATAAAAGAGTTGAGTACCTCAACGCAGACTATGAGTAGGTTGGAGGTTGGTCAACGGTGAAGAAAAAGCGGCAGAGGCGGCTCGGTCATCAACGGCGAAGGGGTTCCACGGTGGACTAGATAGGCGAAGGGGTGACAGATGGTCGTGCGGGTTCGGTGAAGGCGGAGGCAGTGGTGATGAAGCGCGAAGAATCCTAGGCTCACTGTAAAACTTGCCGGAGCACAACTTAAGGCCGGTGAAGGTAAAGCTCGGTGCAAACAGTCTTGAGCACACGGAAACAAGAATTGAGGGGTGAAAGAGTGTGAACAGGAGATGCTAGGAAGGTATTTGTAGACTCAAAAAAGAAAAGTGGTCGAGAGGCGGCTCACTTGATTTATGGCCGGTGTAGTGGTGCACAATTGTGATCGATGATGAATTTTTATGGTGGGGAAAACCTATGGAGGAAGTGGAAACTGATGAGGGCTTTCAAAGGCATCAATTGCTTTGGTTAATAGGAAGTAATGGCTGGCTATTAAGAGCTTGGAGAGTCATCAATGGCGGCGGTTAGAGATAGAAGAAGGGGAGGAAGGAGATGGCAGGCAGCCTCACTGGTCGATGATAGTGAGGATAGATGGAGAGATATAGGAAAACTCAGGAAAAAATAAAATCAACTATTTTTGACTTTTAGAAATAAACAAATTAAGTTTTCTTGTTCTAAGCTTTGGAAATAAATCCAAAAAAACCAAATAAATTCCAATAAGCCTAATAAAATGCAAATAAAATTTTAAGATGTTACAATTGGTGCGCATGAGACCACCTACCACATTCTAATACCGCAGTAGGTGACCTGTTGTGCTCTCCTATTGTGGTCGGTGGAACAAATAATCTAATCTTCTAAGCTCCCCTACTGCTGTACTCCCCTACAAGCCCTTAAAGGGAAAGTGTGCCTAAGCTATCACATGAGCAAGCATGCCTAGGATCTCATATGAACCAACTGCCCAGATTGCTCCAGCCGACATAAAGCCCGCGAGAAAGCAAACCGACATAGTATCATTTTTTGTTTGAAATTTGGTCAGGAACTATAGTATGCACTCGATAAAGAAGCTAGGCACCCAGATTTGAACGCTCGGCTCCTTCATATCCTCAACCACAGTCGTCCATTTTACTCTGAGATTTGTGCTCTCCTCTTCTCTCTTTCTCTCTCTCTCGGCTCCGGCCGACTTTCGATGGCATGTGGCTTCCAATGGTGATGGTGCGGGTGACTATGAGCTGAGAGAGAAGGGAGAGAGAGGGGAGACACACGAATATTGGAGCAAAACGAATAGCCAAGATAGCGCATGTGGCTGTATACACTACCTTGGCTGTCCGTTTTGCTCCGAGATCTGTACACCACCAAAATCACTTGTGGGAGGAAGTTAGCTTATGACTAGATGGCTAAGCATTCAGGTATGCAACCAACTCATTAGGGTTTAAGAATTAAATTTGGCATTGGTGTCTACTAATTTTAGGGTACACATGTATATGTGCGTTCAATGGAAAAGCGTGTGCCTACGCATTGTAAAGCCTTGGGTGCCTCCGATGAATTCTAAATATGTGTAGAGAGTGTGTACATGTGTATATACATGAGTGGTGTATGGTGTGTGTTAAGTGTGTGCGTTAGTGTTGTACTCTCTCAGAAAAATCATCAGTGGGACTGCTTCTCTCTCCCTTTCTATTTTTTTTTGGAGGCCGTGGGAATGCATTTCCGCACAACTGCACAAGAGATCAATCTGGCCGTCAAGCTAGTGCGTCTGTAATTGGCCCAACACACTGCCGCTATTGTCTTCATCCTATTTTCGATATGACCGGTTAAAAGTTCAATCTAATTTTAATTGCCAAAACCGCGTTTTGCGCGTCATGCCTAATGGGCCCAATACAACTTCTGTGTCACGCGAGCGCGAAAGCGTAGAAGAATTGTTCAATGTATCACTCTTACACGATACACACGACAGTAACACTTGCCATTTCGAGACGCAAGTCAATGCATAGATTTTTCTTGACTGTTATACGGAACTGAAGCTAGAGTAAAAGCTATTTTTGACATATTTGACGCGTTATTTACAAAAATAGTATCCTCTTAGTTTCAATTGTAAAAATAGCACTATCTGTCGTCTGGTGACTAGGCTGCAGGTTCCTCGCGGTGACCGTGACACTTACTGCTCGGTCATTGGGCGGCAGGTGTCTCGGGCTAACACGTGGCAGGGCTAATGTGCATGATGAGACACCACGTGTCGGCCTGAGACACTTGTCGCCCGGTCATTGGGCGGCAGGTATGTAAGTGCCAGCCCGAGGCACCTGCCGTCTAGTAACTGGACAACAAGTGCCACGTGTCGTCCTGAGGAACCTGCCGCCTGGTCAAGTAGTACCATTTTTGCAATTAAGACTAAGAGAATGCTATTTTTGTAAATAACATGTCAAATATGGTCATTTGTGCTAACAATTCCTGAAGCTATGGTAGAGTTCAACCTACTACTGGGCGTGGATGACGTTATTGACTTCAGGAGTTAGGACTAATTTTCCAACTAAAATTGCAAGCAGCCATCTAATGGTGTCACATCACTTTAAAACTGTACTTATTAGATTAAACTCAGTTAAAATTTTAACCCTTCGATCTTAAATACTTAAGAGATACTTTAATTAGACACATTTTAGTTGAAAGGTTGGAATTTTATAAAACCATATGCATTGTTTCACAAAAAGACATCCTTTCATGGCATCTTTTGGAGATTATAAATAGTCTAGGAATATTTTCATTAACATGATATTAAAAGTAATCATCAGAAATAAAAACCGTAGTGAAGCGCGGGTGATAATTCTAGTTACCCGTGGAGGTGAATGGCATCTAGGCTCCATTAACTCGCAGAATTTATCCACGCACTGACGCAACAACTGTTTACAACTTTCCTCCTAGGTGCCGCACATGTTCGCATGAGACATACAAAGAAGTTCCGTAGTACTATGGGAAATGAACTTTGTCAAATTTTTGCGCCATGCCTAATGGCACAACACAACTTCTGTGTCACGCGAGCGCGAAAAGTGCATAAGAATTGTTCAATGTATCACCTTACACGATAGGAACACTTGCCACTTCGAGATGCCAAGTCAATGCATAGATTTTTTTTCTTGACTGTTTCACGGAACTGAAGCTATGGTAGAGTTCAACCTACTATCAGGCGTGGATGATATTGTTGACTTCAAGAGTTACGACTAATTTTCCTTCCCAACTCAAATTGCCTTCTAGTGGTGTCACATCACTTTATAACTGTAGTTATTAGATTAAGCTCAATTAAAATATTAACCCTTAGACCTTAAATACTTAAGAGATACTTTGATTAGACACCTTTTAGTTGAAAGGGTGGAAGTTTGTAAAACCATATGCATTGTTTCGTAAAAAGATATCCTTTCATGGCATGCACTTTTTGGAAATTATAAATTGTCTAGAAATGCTTTTACTAGCGTGATAGTAAAAGTAATCATCAGGAAAAAAAAACCCTACAGTGAAGCGCAGGTGATAATACTAGTTACCCCTAGAGGCTGAACGGCAGCTAGGTTCCATTAACTCGCAGAATTTATCCACGTACTGACGCAACAACTGTTTACAATTGGGAAAAATTGATATATCCTACTGCTTAGTGCTTGTTTTATAGATATATTACTCCTCAGTTGAATCTTCGAAATATGCCACTACCAAGAAGCAAGAGCATTTCGGTGGTCTGGTTTAGCCGTGGTTTGGTTTAGCAAGAGGCAAGGGAATTTCGGTCCACACAGAAATACGGGAGCAAATATGGTGGGTGTGTTAGGGGGAACAGCATATAATTAATCCTCTATAATAGCATTTCCCAAGGAAATTTACTTGGCAGTGGCATAATTTGAAGAAACAACTGAATAGTAGCATACCTCTAAAACAGGCAATAAGCAGTAGCATATATCAATTTTCCCAATAATCACTACTACAGAAAGCCTAATAGTAGACGCTAAATCACAGACGGTTTTGTGAAACCGTCTGTGATGTACACTATTACAGACGGTTTTAATTTGGAGGCCGTCTGTGGTATTTGTGGCGGGAAAAAGGAGTATCACAGACGATTCTTACCGCTGAACCGTCTGTGATATTCCAATATCACAGACGGTTTTATAATAAAAACCGTCTGTGATATTCTAGATTATCACAGACGGTTTTTATTATAAAACCGTCAGTGATACTGGAATATCACAGACGGTTTTTAATAAAAACCGTCTGTGATAATCTGGAATATCACAGACGGTTTGTTATTAAAAACCGTCTGTGAAACCAGATTATCACAGACGGTTTTATAATAAAAACCGTCTGTGATACGTTTCCCGCCTTGCAATCCCTCGAAATTTCAAATTTTCCCGTTTAAGTCCAAGCATGATTCAGTTTTGAGACACCTTCAGTAAAACGGGCATAACTTTTGCATACGGTGTCCGTTTTCGACGTTCTTGTACTCGTTGGAAAGCTAACGACGAGCCCGATCCAAAAAAAATGACCCGCTTACGCCCGTCGCCCTCCAAGACCCCGAAAATTGGCCATCTTTGGACTTAAATCTGCGTCGCATGTTTTTGGTGTCTGTTTTTGCCCTTTTTCTTGGTCTTCCTTTCCGAATTTGGATTTGTAGATCTCGTCGAAACCTTTCAAATGAGTATATATAAGCTATATAAAACATTGCTATTTTATCTTTTCAGACTAGTTGTTTATATTGCATTGGTATATAAAATTTTGTGCTCTAATTCACAGACGGTTCTATATATAGAACCGTCTGTGATATGCATTCATCACAGACGGTTCTAGCCAATAGAACCGTCTGTGATAATCTGACCGCTGGGCCCGTCGATCCTCCTCAACCCAATCTCCGTTCCCGCGCCAAAAATTTCGAACTCCCGCCTCTCCCTCCCCTATAAATATAACCAAACCCAGCATGTCTCCTCTTCCTTGCTATCCTCTTCCTTGCTGTCCTCCTCCTTGCTATTCTCCTCCTCCTTGCAGACGACGCACAAGTCTACGGGAGGCAAGACACCGCAGAAGCAACTAGCTCGTGCCAACCGTGCAGGGGCGAGAAGGCATCCAGCTCATGCGTTGCATCAGGGGCGAGAAGACATACAAGATCTTTGCTTTTTCTCTGTTCTTGTTGTGTAACCTGCTTGTTGTTTTGGGATATTGTAATCTTTTTCTCTGTTCTTGTTGTGTAACCTGCTGTTCTTGTTGTGTAACCTGCTTGTTGTTTTGGGATATTGTAATGGTAGGCTCTAATCTTAATAAAAATGGATGTTTTATGTTTGTGAAATGAATTGAGATGTGAATTGGATGTATACATATACATGTTGATCTGCTTGTTTCAGAGGGCATGGCTAGCATTTCCTGAGGCTAGCCAATAAACAGAAATAGGTTTAGGAGTAGAAGGGAATATCACAGACGGTTTTTATTATAAAAACGTCTGTGATACTGAAATATCACAGACGGTTTTATAATAAAAACCGTCTGTGATTTATAAATATCACAGACGGTTTTTAGTTAAAAACCGTCTGTGATATTAAAATCACAGACGGTTTGAAAACCGTCTGTGATGACCTCGTATTATCACTGACCCATAAATTCAGACGGTTCACAAAACCGTCTGTAATGACGTTTTTGAACCGTCTGTGATGGCCTTTTCTGTAGTAGTGAATAGGACTGTAGTCAGCCCAGCACACTAACAAATCCCGTACGCAGTTGAAAGCATAAACATATCTAGTGTATAACTTTTTTATCTCCGTACATCCTCTTCGAAACATGATGTAAATAGTCGTGAAAAAATATGAAAAACTTGGTTAGATCAGTCATGATGCATTCAAGCATTGTGCAAAAATTCAACTGAGAACACTATTTATATTAGGAGAAATAAAAAAAAGATAAATTTTAGTGAATAGCATATTTTATTTTTATTTTTATTTTCGGATTAGCAGGTTTTGTCTTTTTATTTCTCGATGTGTAGCTCAAATTTAGATTTGAAATTTTATGACATAATAAATTGATTTTTTTATCAGTATTTTTAGAATTCTTATGACTATTTGCATCGTATTTTTTGAAGAGAATACACGAAGATGCACCAAAAGTTAGGACGCAAGTTATGTTTTCTTAAAGCATGCACTACTACAAAAAAGATCATCACAGACGGTTCAAATTGTCATCACAGACGGTTTTTTGAACCGTCTGAATTTATGCATCAGTGATAATTAGAGGTTATCACAGACGGTTTGTGAGCCGTTTGTGATAAATACATCACAAACGGTTTATAACTAGATCCGTCTGTAAAGAACACTATCATAGACGGTTCTAGCTACCAACCGTCTATGATACTCACACATTACAGACGGTTACTAACCATATGTGATGTGTGAGTATCAGAGACGGTTGGTATATAGAACTGTCTGTGATACTTCCACAACACAGATGGTTTCTGGTTCGAGTCGTCTGTGATAATTCTTCACAGACGGTTTGTACCACAAACCGTCTCTGATAGTTCATTATATACCTCAGGAAATATTAACTATATCATCTGAAAATTGCTAATACAACAACAAATATAGCAACACATTCTATTTTCATTAAGATTAGAATCCACCATTACAACATCACAAGATATCGAGTAGATTACCCATAGCACTGCATACACAAGAGGACACTTACAATTTACAAAGATAAGCTTCACGGCTACAAATTCAGATAGCAAGCTAGACTTACACATCCTTCATTAAACTACAATCTAAAACAAGTGATACAGGAAAATTTTCAAGTAGCAAAAACAAAAAGGCAACAAACACCATTTTCAGCTTCTATGACAAAATCAACAGCTTCTATGCCGGTGACTTAGAAGAGTGCAGATTTGCCATTGCTTTCATTCTTTCCATCTTGCTTCAAGTGAAATTTCAGTTGCCCTTTCCGAACCCCTTCCCACCCTTGCCGCACACAAATGAGTTAGATTTGTATTGGTGGTATTGATTCTTCGAGTAGGGAGAGGGGGTTAAGAAGGGGCAAGAGGTAGGGAGGAGAACGGTGCCTGCCGTTCGATGTGGAGAGAATAGACGGATGAGATTGGGATTCTAGGGGATATGCCGCGGATCAGTGACGTGGCGGGACATCACAGACGGTTCGGATTACAAACTATCTATGATAGATACATCACAGACTGTTAATAACAAAAACCGTCTATGATAACAGGAGAATCACAGACGGTTCATAACAAAAACAGTCGCTGAAAATGGCGTCACAAAGATAATATATCGGCACAATATAAATAGCTAGTCTCAAAAGATAAAATAGCAAAGTTTTATATGGCTTATATACACTCATTTGAAAGGATCTGATGAGATCTACAACTTTGCAGTTAAGGCAAATCCCAAATTCCAAACGGAAGATCAAAAATTTTGGCAAAAAAAAAACTGAAAACTTGCAACGCAAATTTAAGGGTAAAGATAGCCGATTTTGGGGGTCTTAGAGGGCAACTAGCACAAGCCAGTCGTATTTTAATCGGGCTTGTCGTTAGCTTTCCAATGAGCATAAGAACATCGAAAATGGACATCGTATGCAAAAGATATGTCCGTTTTACTAAAGGTGTCTCAAAACTAAATCCTACTTGAACTCAGGCGGGAGATTATGAAATTTTGGAGGATTACGAGGTGGGAAATATATCACAGACGGTTTTAATACAAATCGCCTGTGATAACTTATTATTACAGATGGTTTTTAATACAAACCGTCTGTAAAGTATCACATACGGTTTAAATAAAAAACCGTCTATGATGTCTAACATTATCACAGATGGTTCTTGATAAGACCGTCTATGATATCTTGTATAAATAACCGTCTGTGACAATACTATAGACGGTTATTCGTATAAGTCGTTTGTGATACTTATAGCATAGATAGTTTCTAAAAATCGTCTATGATATAAACATCTAATTTACCTTTTTTTTGGGTAGTAGTGATGTCTACGGAAACGGCCGGTGGATTGCAACACAAATTCACGCACAAGGTCGCCAGAGACCCCTTCGACTGTAAGCTAGCTACCGCAAGCTCGGCCTGGTGTTCCCTTTCCACTTGATCGTACCAAGCGATACATTGTCTCGCTTGGTCTTCCAAACATCTAATGACATGCTGACAGTAAACTTGTGGCACCCGAGGTCAAATACTTCGACGCAGAGAATGCAAAGGTGTGCGGATATTGTGACGTCCTCAAATTTTAAGATTTCCATAAAATAAATTTCGCAAAAATCTTTTGAACTCACTTTCGAGTTGCTCGTCCTATTTTCCACTTTTTCCTTGGGCTTTTCCCTTTTGTTTGAGTTTTCTTTTTGCCGAAAATCACTTTTTCCATCTAAAATTCAAAGAAATAATAAAAAAATCCCCAAAACTTTTTGCACGGAACTGAAGCTATGGTAGAGTTCAACCTACTACCGACGCGGATGACGTTATTGACTTCAAGAGTTAGGACTAATTTTCCAACTAAAATTGCCTATAGAAACAGCCATATAATGGTGTCACATCACTTTAAAATTGTAGTTGTTAGATTAAACTCAGTTAAAATTTTAACCCTTCGATCTTAAATACTTAAGAAATACTTTAATTAGACGCATTTTAGTTGAAACGTTGAAAGTTTATAAAACCATATGCATTGCTTCACAAAAACACACCCTTTCATGGCATCTTTTGGAGATTATAAATAGCCTATGAATATTTTTACTAACATGGTAGTAAAAGTAATCATCGAAAAAAAAACTGTAGTGAAGTGCGGGTGATAATTCTAGTTACCCGTGGAGGCTCCATTAATTCGCAGAATTTATGCATGTACCGATGCACTGATACAACAACTGTTTACAACTTTCCTCCTAGTTGCTGCACGTGTTTGCATGAGGCATACAAAGAAGTTTCGTAGTACACTTGTCAAATTTTTGCGCGTCATGCCTAAAAGGCCCAATGCAACTTCTGTGTCACACGAGCACGAAAGCGTAGAAGAATTGTTCAAGGTAAGGATGGGATGACACATGCAGACGGTTGGCCATTTCGAACTCACCAAGTCAATGCATAGATTTTTTCTTGACTGTTTCACGGAACTGAAGCTATGGTAGAATTCATCCTACTAGGTATGCGTGGATGACATTGTTAACTTCAAGAGTTAGGACTAATTTTACTTCCAACTCAAATTGCCTATAAAAGCAGCCATCTAGTGGTGTCACATCACTTTATGAAGCTCAATTAATATATTAACTCTTAGACTTTAAATACTTAAGAGATACTTTGAATAGACATATTTTAGTTAAAAGGGTGAAAGTTTATAAAACCATATGCATTGTTTCATAAAAAGATGACCTTTCATGGCACCTTTTGGAGACTATAAATTGTCTAGAAATACTTTTACTAGCGTGATAGTAAAAGTAATCATAAAAAAAACCTACAGTGAAGCGCAGGTGATAATACTAGTTACCCCTAGAGGCTGAATGGCAGCTAGGCTCCATTAATTCGCAGAATGTATCCATGCACTGACGCAACAACTGTTTACAATTGGGAAAAATTGATATAACCTACTGCTTAGTGCTTGTTTTATAGATATATTACTCCTCAGTTGAATCTTCGAAATATGCCACTACCAAGAAGCAAGAGCATTTCGGTGGTCTGGTTTAGCCGTGGTTTTTTGGTTTAGCAAGAGGCAAGGGAATTTCGCTCCACACAGAAATACGGGAGCAAATATGGTGGGTGTGTTAGGGGGAACAGCATATAATTAATCCTCTATAATAGCATTTCTCAAGGAAATTTACTTGGCAGTGGCATAATTTGAAGAAACAACTGAATAGTAGCATACCTCTAAAACAGGCAATAAGCAGTGGCATATATCAATTTTCCCAATAATAGGACTGTAGTCAGCCCAGCAAGCACTAACAAATCCCGTACGCAGTTGAAAGCATAAACATATCTAGTGTATAAGTTTTTTATCTCCGTACATCCTCTTCGAAACATGATGTAAATAGTCATAAACAAATATGAAAAACTTGCTTACATAAGTCATGATGCATTCAAGCATTGTGCAAAAATTCAACTGAGAACACATTGGTTAGATAAGTCATGATGCATTCAAGCATTGTGCAAAAATTCAACTGAGAACACAATTTATATTAGGAGAAATAAAAAAAAGATAATTTTTAGTGAATTGCATATTTACCTTTTATTTTTATTTTCGGATTTCATTCTCAGCATGTTTTGTCTTTTTGTTTCTCGATGTGTAGCTCAAATTTAGATTTGAAATTTTATGACTTAATAAAATGATTTTTTGTCAGTATTTTTACAATTTTTATGACTATTTGCATCGTATTTTTCAAGAGAATACACGAAGATGCACCAAAATTTAAGGTGCAAGTTATGTTCTCTTAAAGTATGTCTACGTAAACGGCCGGTGGATTGCAACACAAATTCACGCACCAGGTCGCCAGAGACCCCTTCGACTATAAGCTAGGTACCGCAAGCTCGGCCTGGTGTTCCCTTTCCACATGATCGTACCAAGGGATACCATTATCTCGCTTGGTCTTCCTGACATCTGATGACATGCTGACAGTAAACTTGCGGCACCCGCGGTCAAATACTTCGACGCTGAGAATGCAAAGGTGTGCGGATATCGTGACGTCCTCAAATTTTAAGATTTCCATAAAAAATTTTCGCAAAAATCTTTTGAACTCACTTTCGAGTTGCTCGTCCTATTTTCTACTTTTTCCTTGGGCTTTTCCCTTTCGTTTGAGTTTTCTTTTTGCCGAAAATCACTTTTTCCATCTAAACTTCAAAGAAATAATTAAAAAATCCCCAAAACTTTTTCCCTCCCATCTGGACCAAATCCAGCCGACCCCTCTCTTCTCTTTCTTCTCCTCTTGGGCCAGCTCAAAGCTCCCTTTCCTCTCCTTGGGCCACCAACTCCCTACGGCCTACTTCCCTTGCAACACATCACCTCCTCTTCCCATATTGGGCCTCAACCCGCTGCCCTAGCCTAGTTCGCTGCATCAGCCTGTCCGCTTGCCGGATGTCTGTGTCGGACGCGCCCACAGCAGAGCCGCTTCTTCCTGTTCGCACCTACCTTGCCTCCTTCACCAAGCTAGGTCGCCACCACATCTGGTAACGAGCTGCAACTTCACCCAAGTTTGCCTTCACTGTCTCGCTGCACGCACACGACGTCATGAAGCTATGCCGCACTGTCACCGACGAGGAGCTGCTCGAATCCTCGCCATCCAACTTGGCCCCTCATCCAACGTCGCTGCACGGCTACGTCTCCTTCTTTCCCGGCTATGAAGCCCAAGACCCAAACCATTGCTTCCTTTCCGCCTCCTCTTCCATCCCTGAGACTACCCAAGCCACTGCCGAGCCCCGTCTGTGTCCCCGAGCCCAGCGGAGTCCCGCCTTGTCCTACGACCACGCTGGTAATCTACTCAAATTCACCCCCGAGGTCCTTCCTTTCCCCCGATTGATCACACCATATCCTCCCTGAATTTCTTGTGATTCTTGCACTATCGTTCTTCCCTGTCAAATCGCGCCGGAGCGCAGCTGGCGTCAAGCTGCGCCGCCATCCTCCTCTCTGCCTCCAAGGCTCCAACAACTGCCGCCTCCTTTGTCTCCCCACCGAGCCAACCTCGTCACGATGTGTGACTCGCCATGCTGAAACCAAACCCCACCGCCTTTAACTATCCCCTCCACCATAGACAGCCACCACCGAGCTCTGCCACCATGCCATAGCCGTCATTGTTTACAGCCTCCTCTGCCCCTTTCGTGCACAAAGATGCATCCCCCAATCCGGGAACACACCATGCACGCGTGATTTCTGTCGATTTCCGCCGGAGTCGGCCACCACCATGCCCGCCTCCTCAGTGCCCTACCGCCCCGTCGCCGTCGCGTTCTGGGCGTCGTCGTCTACCTGTGCAGTAGGAACCGCCTCCCCTAGATTCGCCACCTCCGGGAACACGTATTGTGCACTTGTGGTCGCTGGCTCACTGCCCATCTCTCTCTCTCTCTCCATATTATTCTCTGTTTCAGTTGTGAAGAAGCACATTAACCAGGCATGGTACTGTGCCTTTGTGGTCGAGTTGAGCCACACCGATTGAGCCCGACGCGCTGAGCTTGAGTCCAACTAGGTGCCATACATAAGTGACGCTAGGGGTGGAAACAAGATGTGCCGAACCAAGCCGACTCGAGCCAGGCTTGGCCGAGCTTGCCCAGAGTTGCAGCTCAGCTTAGCTCGGCTCGTTTAGGAAACTAGCTAGAAACCTAGCTCGGCTGGCTCATTTTCTGGCTTGAGCCGGCTCGAACGGGCTCGCGAGCCGCAATTAGGAAGCTAAATTATTATTCATGGAATAGCAGCCATCATCAGATTATTTAGAATGATAGATAGCAGCAAAATAAAGAAACAATGCTTACATTCTCGTATCTCAAAACAAAGCAACAATGTGTACATTCTCATACCTCTTCCATTTTCTGCTAGCTTAGACATTTTGTCAAGCAATTTGGACACTAGCAATCTGGTAAGTGGCATCTGAAAGCACGATTTATGTAAGGATTTGCCTTAGAAACAACCGAAAGCCTGTAGCTTCAAAATTTGCCGTCAGACCTATGGAGATGGCTCTGGCAAAAAATTTGCTCAACAACTTAAGTGGCAAATGCCCCAACTACAACTAATAAAGGAAGAGCACAAGTACCTGGCAATGCTTTTTTTTATGTCCTTTCCTACAAATGACTCTGGGCAATGAAATAAGGAGAACTGAATACCACATAAAAAGACAAATATAGCACACACAGTGGAAATGTGATTCTTACGTGTAACTTTATCTTGTTTCTCTGGCTAAAAGGAAACCAAAATGACATATGACAACCATTATGTAGGTGCATATAGTTATTAACTGCACAAATAATTAAAGCTTGCCTAAACATACTGTTTCTTGAGATCATATTGTAGGATCGTATGGCACAATCAGAGGGGGAGGGGGTGAATGATTGTCTCCACTTTTATCACCTAAAATCAAATCACAGCACAAAGCAACGCAAACAGAAATGAACCAATCTGTATTACTGAACGACCACGGCTGCTGCGTGGTCGAAGACTTTTCTGCTGCCCAGGCCGTTTGTACTCGTTACGACCACTCGATTGAACGTGGTTGTAATCGACTGTCGTCCGACCGCTCGGTCTTGCTAGTTGCGATCACTCAGCCGACAGCTGATCGATCATGCTCTATGCAATGCTCGGTCAAGTGATTGTAGATCAATGCAGCCTGACTACTTGGCATGGCTACTCGATGCGGTCGATCACCCAACAACAGATCAACTGACTTCCCAGTTGTTCGATCATCACCCGAACGAGAACCAGCCAAGTGATTGTATGTCCAACCCATGCAGTGGCTTTTGCAGTTCCAGATACATATGTTATCCATTTTCTTTGTTTAGCACTGCATTGTCCTTGCCATATGACGGCACATATGACTCCGGCGCGTACAACAAGTACCTACGCTAGTGCATGTCATTGTCCCTCCCCCGCTCACGTGCCAGCACCGACCGACGTGTACCCCCATGCACTTAGCGTGAAACTTTTCCCTCGCAGTAGGTACTCTTGTATTTCGATATGTCTGAGTATGGTTACCACAATTGCTAGTTTGATACTTTCATGTACTTCTTGCAAATGGACATCGCTGCCGGATTTCCAAGGGACACTGGGTCGATCATGGGTAGGGTCGCCCGCAGTTTGGAGGTGACGTGCAATGAGCTACTGCAAGTTGTCCATCGGGTCTACACTGCATTGAGGCATGTCGTTGCCCTCTTGTTGTGAAGGATGCTCTCGGAGGTGGCCACGTCGACACGTATGCCGAGTCTGCAACGTCCTGCAGCTCAAGTAGGAGGCTTCGATGGGCCACGTGCCTACCCCCGGGCACCGCCGCCACTGCCTCCAAGCCAGGCCGAAGTGTCAAGGTGGGAACATGCCTACACACCAGCACCATCGTCGTTTGTGGACCCCTACCTGGCAGCGTCAATGCAGTACACATTATTCGGCTAGGGCGGATATGACAGTTGGCTGCAGGCCATAACCCACATGGAAGATACATTTCATCTCTTGAGGTTTCTTTGAGTTGATATATTACAGAAATAAACAATGTCTGTTCTGCAGGTGTGATGTCCCAACCAGGAGTTTAGCTATCCTTGCACGAGGATCTCCCGGAGAACATGAGCGACTTCTTGGTGGATGACCGGGGGGAGGTCAGCGGAGCACCTTAGCCCACACCCTGTCGACATTCTTTCCGGGTTGTAGCTGAGTGGTGCCCCAGTAGCCACACAGCTACAGGTGGTGTCGACCCCTAAGGCGTGGGGAGCACAGGTTAGCAGGGCTCCTGACTGCTTTACCCTGTCGGGGCGCCGACACCCTACGCTGAGGAAAGCCAAGTGGGGCCGTACTTGCAGGCACTGACCAGCGGTGGGACGTGGCGACAACGGAGGAGGTGCTTAGGTAGTGTAGCTGGTGGTGAGTAGTGGATGTTCCTTCTGCTTTGTGTACTTTTTCCATTGTGTACATATTTAACTTCATAGGTATTATGACATGGTTATGTATAAATTCTCTATTGCATCGTAATATCACTTACCTTCTTACTTACGAATCATTAATATCTCAATCATCCTCACAAAATTCTTCAGAAATTTATCACACTACAAAAACATACGACGATCACAAAATATTATTGCGAGTCTAGCAAATTTCATACCCTTCAGAATCTAGGGAAATCACAAACGGACCAACCAACATTGTCTGCCCTTTTATTTTAAAAACACAATCTAGAAACAAGATTTGTTAAGTGTATTACCTACAAAAATTGCTATTTTCTCTCCAATAATTATTTTCAATGGATTAATAAAATAATTATATTATGATTTTAAATCGTCCAACCGTTGGACGACTTGGACTAGTTGCTTAACAAGGTTGGGCGCCACAGACTAGTCACCCAACCGTAGAATAGCAGATGCTCAAAACTACAAAAAATAAAACACAGGTATAATACTGTAATTCGGAATAAAAATAGATTATTTAAAAAAATCCCAAAAAAAATGGTGTGCATGCAAGCACACAGCTGGAAGCAAAGCTTTTAAAGGTGGCTGTTTCCATTGTGCATAGTAATTAATCTAGGAGGGATACAAAACTATTAATTATCATATTAATAGAAGAAAAAAGAGAGAAAATCTAGATATTGTCAAATTAATTGAAGAGATAAAATAATGTAGCATTCAATGTTGTAATATTTGCGGTATAAGCAAGGATATAAATATAATTCCAATATAACCATAGTTACATAAGAATGACATCAATTCAAATATAAATGACATATCTTGTATAGAACCATATGAATTGAACATATCATTCAAAATATACCACATATTCACTAATAGAAGCAATAACTTTCTAATCATGAATATGTATGTCAATGTAAAAGGCATTTACCAATTAAGACTAGCAACAAGCTCAAGTTTTAATTGATTAATTTGTGCTCTCAAAATGTAGGGTTGCACGAGATTAATCTTGGCCGTCCCGCTACTAAATCATAAACTTTCCATCGATTGGTTATAACAAATTAGGATTCAATCTTTGAGCTCTCAAACTTTACACTATCAAATTAGACAATATATTCTTCACATGTGTGCATTCGGTCTGCAGCCAAGAATCGGCTAAAACAAGTCCAAACACATATAAGATGTCTCTTTGCAGTAATTGAATCAAAGTTAATTAGCAAAATATGACTTCTAACAGATATGTAGAACTTTCTACAAGCTGAAGACAGCTCCAACCAAATCACACATATACAATATATTTTGTCTAAAGCTCACAATTAACAGTAATCACAGAAAATGAGCATGAATCTAATCGCAGCAAGTGACAGCAATTAGAGCTCAAAGATTAAATCTACCAATCTCAGAATATGATTTCATATATCATCGAGCAATAATCCAATCCCATTGCAATCTATGTCTCCCAGTGTATGAAAGATCAACAAGCTAGCACAGCACACAAAGATTGCAATAACAAGTGACTGATTTACTCACAAACCCGGCAATACTCGAAATCGCCGAGAAGATCACGGGCTAGGCACGCTTGCGCGCTGTCCCAGAAAACCTATTGCCCTCACACCACCGTGAGAGAGAGCAGTAGGCACGGAGATACAAATCCCACACGCCGAAGTGCTGCTCACGCCGGCGAGTCGAGGTGGAGGAATGTCGCACAAGCGCAGGGGAGGAGCCGGCCAAGCACCTCGCCGGAGAGCACCAAGAAACCAAGGTCGTCAAAACACCACAGGCAAAACTCAAAAAGAGGAGAAGCTCACTGTTCTTGCGATGATGTTAAGAAAGAAGAGAAGATCCCTTCTTATAGCCGAAGGAGGGCTTGCGCGGCGCCTCCTGCGATCGGGTCGAAGCCCGGGCTAGCCACCTGCGCCGTCCACCTCCGTCGCGCACGCGAAGAACGGGCCTCGTGGGATGACCGAGCCGCACGGGAGAAGCAGCGCACGGGGAGGAGAGCGGGTCTCGCGGAGAAGGAGGACGGGCGGGAGGAGCACACCTGAAGCTGCAAACCGCTCATCGAGCCGAAGCCCCCTGAGCTGCCATTCTCGCCGATCCCCGCTCCTCCTTTCTGCGCTCGAACGGATGGGGAGGAGACGTCCTCCCCACCTTATCTCCAAACTGGCCCACCGACGGGTGGCCCCATTCTTTCTCTCTCTCTTTATCAATATGGGAAATTTCCTTTTTGCCCTCG
The DNA here is from genome assembly GCA_017311315.1 of Dendrocalamus latiflorus. NCBI lineage: Eukaryota > Viridiplantae > Streptophyta > Magnoliopsida > Poales > Poaceae > Dendrocalamus > Dendrocalamus latiflorus. The sequence continues at coordinate 29,698,089 of CM029627.1, read as the reverse complement.
GTTATACAACAATCCCCACCAATTTCTCAATTGATAACCAATGCTCAAAGTCTTGTTTAATATACAGCTGTTCGACTATGGGTACCTTTCGGGTTTGAACCCAAAGCCTAGCGACAAGGACTACGACTCTGCACAGGCAAAGGAGGACTATGCCTTGATCCAATGCCTTGGTGTGAGAATTTTCGCCCAAATCACATTCTGTACTGGGCGGCTTGCCCTTTCCCTCTCTGGTTGAGACGTTCCGGTCATGTCCCCGTATCTATCTCATGTGTGCTTGAGAAAGTATACCCTTTTCTTTCTTTGATTGCGACCTCACAATCACACTCACGTAGATGAACTCTTCTAGGAATCCTGTAGGACGATACCATAAGTCATACAGACCTCGAGTTCATTAAGAGCCCACGCTCAACCTTCCATACAGAAAGAGCACTGCAGCTAATGGGACCCGTTAGATGTGCTCTCTAATCTCACTCAGTTTGTTGTCCTAGAGCCTAGTTCACGGGATCTCCGATCTCCTAGGATAGGTTACCACCAAAGTGAGCCTTTAGACGGGTATGAGCCCCATTCCTTGAGACGCTGCTTGGATGACCTTCCGTGCCAATCCTTTAGTGAAAGGACTTGCCAAGTTCCTTTCGGACTGGATGTATTCTACAGTAATAACACCCGTCTCTCTGGCATGCCTTACCGACTTAAGTCGTCTCTTTATATGTTTTGAGGACTTCATATTGTCCTTCCTACTCTTCGCCTTAACCAAAAACAGTTTGGTTATCGCAGTAGGTCAAGATGGCTGGAATAGGCTTTTCCAACACGGGCAGGTCAGAAAGGAGTTCTCGAATCCATTCTGCCTCTACAGCTGCTGAATCAAGAGCTACCAAGTCAGCATCCATGGTGGACTGTGTAAGAATAGTCTGTTTAGAAGACTTCCATGACACGGCCCCACCTGCTAGAGTGAATACATAACCACTCGTAGCCTTCATGTCATCCGAGTCACTGATCCAGTTAGCATCACTGAATCCTTCCAAAACTGCCGGATGACCCGAGTAATGTATTCCCAAATTAGAGGTTCCCTTCAAATATCTTAGTACTCTTTCTAGTGCTATCCAATGATCATCTCCTAGATTGGACGTATAACAACTCAATCTGCTTACAGCATATGAGATGTCTGGTCTTGTTGCACTAGTTAGGTACATCAGAGATCCTATGATTTGAGAATATTTAAGTTGATTCTTTCCATGCCCAGTGTTCTTATGTAGCTTTGCATTTGGATCATAGGGTGTGGCTGCTGGCTTACAGTCTGTAAATCCAAACCTGGTTAGGACTTTATCCACATAATGGGATTGTGAAAGAGTAATCCCATTCTCACCCTTTATAAGCTTAATGTTTAAGATAACATCGGCTTCACCCAGATCTTTCATATCAAAATTCTGGGAAAGGAAAGACTTTGTGCCATTGATCACATCTATGTTGGTCCCAAATAGCAATATATCATCTACGTAAAGACATAGAATGACACCTTCGCCCCCACTAAACCGATAGTAGACACATTTATCGGCTTCATTTACACAAAAGCCGACCAACGTCATCGTACTATAGAATTTCTCATGCCATTGCTTAGGAGCTTGCTTTAGACCATACAAAGATTTAATCAATCGACATACTTTCCTTTCTTGCCCCTCAACCACAAATCCTTTAGGCTGTTGCATATAAATCTCCTCATCCAACTCTCCATTTAGGAAAGCAGTCTTTATATCCATTTGATGTACTAGGAGTTTGTATGCAGCGGCTTGCGCTAAAAGCACTCGAATTGTGGGTAAACGAGCCAGAGGAGAGTATGTGTCAAAATAGTCTTCTCCTTCTTTCTGTGTGAAACCTTTAGCCACTAAACGGACCTTGTACTTTTCAATAGTACCATCAGGTCTACGCTTTCTTTTAAAGATCCACTTGCAACCTACGGGCTTACAACCAGGCGGGAGATATGTAATTTCCCAAGTTCCGTTAGACATGATGGAATCCATCTCGCTACGGACTACCTCCTTCCAGTAATCCACATCCGGAGATGCGTATGCCTCTGAAAGAGTTCGTGGTTCATCATCCACGACATAGGTGACAAAATCATCGCCAAGTGACTTTTCGGTCCTCTGTCTCTTACTCCTCCTCAACTCCAGCTCTGGAGTGGTCTTATCCACACTAGGAAGAATAGATAGATCGTCTATACCGATATGCCCGCTGTCTTCATTCGGTCTCATAGGAAACACATGCTCAAAGAATGTCGCATCACGAGATTCCATCACTATATTTGTAGCAATGTCACTCACCTCGGATTTGACCACCAAAAATCTATAAGCAGTGCTATTAATAGCATATCCTAGAAAGACACAATCAACGGTCTTAGGACCAAGCTTCCTTTTCTTCGGTAACGGCACATGCACTTTTGCAAGGCAACCCCACGTTCGAAGAAAGGATAAGTTGGGTTTTCTCCCCTTCCATCCTTCATAGGGTGTTTCCTCCTGATTGCGAGGCGGTACCCTATTCAGGACATAATTAGCTGTGAGAACTGCCTCACCCCACCAATAGTCCGGCATACCTGAACTCTGAAGCATGGCGTTAACCAAGTCACAAAGAGTTCGGTTCTTTCTTTTGGCTATTCCATTAGATTGGGGTGAGTATGGTGGAGTAACTTCATGAATTATTCCACTTTCTTCATAGAATTGGGAGAACTCATGTGAGACGTATTCCCCACCTCGGTCCGATCTTAACCTTTTGATTTTCTTTTCTAGTTGATTTTCAACTTCAGCTTTATAGATTTTAAAGTAGTCAAGTGCTTCATCCTTCGATCTAAGTAGACAAATGTAACAATACTTAGTCGCATCATCTATGAGAGTTAAAAAGTGTAACATCCCAAAAATTTGCTTTCTGAAAAATTTAAATTTAAATTAATTATTTTAAAGTATTTGAGTTTTATTTGGATTTGCCCTGAATTTCTGTTTTTGAAAAAGCTGGATTTCAAAAGTATTTCAGAAAAAACCTAAAATTATTATTAAATAAAATGATATTTTGATTTTATATGAAAATCCTAGTGCAAAATAATTATTTGGAGTTATTTGGCTTTTATCTGGTTTCCTGGATTTTCTGGAGTTTAAAACCTATTTTTGAAAATAAAAAGTATTTCAAGTATGAAAACTAAATACCAACAAAAGTTGGAAGTATTTTTATTAAGTCCAAAACTTATCCAGGAACTTCTGTGAATTTTTCTGGAATTGTTGGAATTTATTCCATATTTTTCTGAGCTTTATTGGATTTTCTGTGCCTTTCTGAATATCTGAAATTAAAATTTAAAATCAAATCCCCTCCTCCTCCCTCCGGCCGCCACGTGGACGGCCGGATTCCACCCACGCCGCCGCCCGGATCCCGCCTCCCCCTCCTCCCCGCTTGCCACCTGGTCGGCCCAGATCAGTCGCCTCGCGCGCCCCGGCCCCTCTCGACCGACCCCTCCCGTTCACCCTCGGCCGCCCGATTCCCATCCAAATGCCCCCGCTTCCCTCTCCCTTTCTCTCTCTGCTTCTCGGCCCCACCTGTCGGCGCTCTCCCGCTCTCTCTCTCTCTCTCTCGGCCCCACTCGGCAGTCGCTCCCCTCTCTCCGTCTCTCTGCTCCGCGGGCCCCGCCCGTCAGCCTCCCCACCGCCCCCTCTCGCTGCCGCCCGGGCCCGCCTGTCGGGGTCGTCTTGTAACAGCCTGAAAAATATAAATAATATATTGTGGAGTTTTTGGGATTTTTTTTATTTGTTCCTATTGGATTTGGAGTTTATCGACTTTTTATAAATATAAGGAATTTCAAAAGTAAAGAGAAGGAAGAAATCCACACATAAAATGATAAAACATACACATCAAATAAAGAATCTGAAAAGATGATCCATAAACTAGCAAAGCATGAAATGCCATCTCTAAAAATTTTGGTAAACAAATAAGAGGTTAGCATTTATACATATAAAAAAAACATATGAATATATATATATATATATATATATATATATATATATGTACAGGTATACTATGTGAAAGAATAAATAAATTAATATATGGGTACATACACAAAAATCAGAGAAAAAGTAAAAGTATGTATTTAGGCATATATCTCAAAACCTATGTGCAAATGTATATATACATTCAAATGCAAAAGCAAAATAAAATAAAAGAAAAAGAAAAAGGAAAATGAATATAAGCCAGCCGGGCCGGCCATCACCCCGGCCCAGCCTTTCTCTCTCCGCGCGCGGCCAGCACGCCCGCGTGGGCCAGCGCTTCGCGGCCCATTTCCCGCGTGCGCTCGCTCCCGCTGACGAGCGGACCCGCTCTCCGCACCCCGCGCTCGCTGCGCGGTGGGCCGCACCCTCGCGTGCAGCAGGCTCGCTGCCACCTGGGCCCGTCCCCTCGCGCGTTCTCCCTCTGCCGGTGGACCCTCGCCCGCGCGCGTCTTCTTCCTTCCTCTTCTTCCTCCACGCGCCAGCGCCGCTCCTCTCTCTCGCGCTCGAGCTTGCCGCAGCTGATCTTCCTCCGCTCTCTCTCTTCCCCGCGGGCAATTTAAAAACCAGCTACAGGAGGGGGGACTCATCTCTCCCGCCGCCTCTCTCCTACAAAATCTCGGCGAGATTTGCATCCACCCCCCTGCCAGCTTGATCAGAGCGGAAGCCGGCGAGGTCTTGCCGCGCGTCTCCCTCTCCCGGCTATAAAAGCCCTGCCTGGGAGCCGAAATAGCGTCGCAGCACTCCCCTCTCCCCTCCCCCGCAAGTAATTGAATGGTAGCTCTCTCAATCCCCACCGGCGACGCCTTCTTCCCCACGACCGGCGACCGAGCCGCCGCCGATTCCGGCCGCCCCGAAGCCAGCCCAAGCTCCTGGAGCTTCGCGGGAGAGCGGTGAAGCTAACCCCGGCCTCCCCCGCACCTCCCGAAGCTCGTGGCTCGCCGTCACCGGAGCCCCTCCCGAGCCTCCGCCGTCGCACGCCGCCGGCCCGCCACCGTGCTCCTCCACCCCAGACGCCTACACCAGGAGCTTCCCCATCGCGCAAGGATTACATATCACGCAGCTCCCAGCCCTCTCCGGCCACCACTCGCCGCCGGCGCCGTCGCCTTCTTCTTCCTCAGCCCGACCCCTCGGCGAGCTGACTCAAGAGGTATACTTACCCTTATATGGTAAGCAACGCTCGGTCGTCCGAGTGGCTTTCAGCGCTATCCTCCCCTTTCCCCCTGCTCCCGCGTCGCGCGTTCGAGTCCGACTCCGCGCGCGCGGTTGAGCGATTTCTTTTATTTTCTTTACTGACAGGTGGGCCCCGCTTGTCGGCCAGTGCAGCCGGAGCAGCCCGCTGACCGCTGGGCCCCACTGGTCAGTGGCGCATCCGCACGGAGCCCGTACTGACATATGGACCCCAATGAACAGTACCTGGACCCACTTGTCAGCGACACGGCAATAAAAGAATTAAAATAAAAAGAAACTGACATGTGGGACCCACTGTCAGAAATTTGACAATATTTGGAATTAACTGAACTAAGAACTTTGAATGGTCATAACTTTTTCATTTTAACTCCAAATTGGATGAGACAAATTTCTAAATTCATCTAAATTCAATATTTATCCAATGGAACTGAAATTATAATTTTTAAAGTTCATTTGAATTTTTGGTGATATTTTGTTGATTTGATGTTTTCTTTTTATCCAAATTTTCGCGCACGATTACAATAGCCTACGAAGCGCAAGAAGAAGAGATCGAGGCCGCAGCACTAGAAGCCCCGGACAATCAAGCACCCGACCACTGTGACCAAGGCGAGTCAATACTTTGATCATGTTGAACCTACATTTATGCAAATTAATTGGTTTTAAATTAACAAAATACATGCTGTTATTTTTATGCAAATACATGTTAAATTTGATATTCTAGTTATATGCCCTTGTTTGTCTTGAATAGTATTACCCCTCCTTTGAGTATTTGAATGTGTGAACCTTGTCGCCCTAGCAAAAATATATAGTAGTAACATTTCGAAAATAAGTCCGTAACCGTATGCCATGCTTAGCATTGATTAGGAAATCGGGGCAAGAAATTGTCCCGAGCATCACTTTTATTCATGAGAAATTGGTTTGGGCAGTCATTGTGATAATGACTGGTATATGTTGAATACGATTATTTTACGCTCCCAAGATCCCCAACTTGCTTAATTATCTGGGCGGATTGGTTTGATGGTGTGTTTGTGTGTGGTGCAGTGATTGCATAAGTGGGTTAGTGGTAGACCGCCCAGATACCCCCAAGGACTGAATCTTGTCATGTCACCCGTGTAAAACAGTACAACCACAAGCTGGCAAAGTGTAGGCAGGGTTTACTAATTTGTGTGGCTCTAGGTGGTTACGTGAAGGTATGACCACGAGCAAAGGGATGGATGGTCGCATCCCCGCCTTTGCCCGTGATGGCTCACGAGGGACCCTTCCCGAGGGATGGTCGGATCCTACGGAAGATAGACCTTAGCGGGCGTAACCACAATAGGACTATGCATTGTAACAATCCTGTGATAGTCTACTCAACCGCATGGCTAAGGAATCATGTGGGGCAACGGGTGGATTTATCTCTTGTGGGTAAAGTGTGCAAAACTCTGCAGAGTCAAAACTATTCGAATAGCCGTGCCCACGGTCAGGGGCAGACATGGGAACTTAACTAGATATAGTTCCGTTTACCAAAGTATTTGAAAAATGGGAATGGAAAAGTGGAAGGGCAGAGAAAAGCCTAGATTTGAGTGGTTCCTGGGTGTCGTCCCAGTGTGTTCTGGATGTCGTTCCAGTAGTTCCTGGGTGTCGTCCCAGTGTGTCCTGGGTGTCGTCCCAATGTGTTCTGGATGTCGTTCCAGTAGTTCCTGGGTGTCGTCCCAGTGTGTCCTGGGTGTCGTCCCAGTGTGTCCTGGAGGTCGTTCCAGTGGTCCCTGGGTGTCGTCCCAGTGGTAAGTTAAGCGGCTATAACGCTGAAAAAGGTCATACGGTGTGATGCCGTATGTAGGGAGAAGTTATGGTAATAATAGGCATATGGTGTGATGCCATATGTATGGAAATTCATATTAATACTCCTTGAACATTAGGCGTTTGTTCAAATGCTAGGTCTTAGGAAATTTTTATATAATTGTATTCAAAAGCACTCTTCGCAAAAATAAAATAAACCAAAGCCATCCTTTGAATAGCCATACATGTTATATACTGCATTCTGTGTGTTGATTCGCTGAGCACGGGGTCGGAGTGCTCACGCTCGCTTTGCGGCAAATATCCAGAAACAGGAGCGCAAGACCACTACGCCTACGAGGAAGCCCCCGCTACGGAGGAGAAGAACGACGAAGGAAACTAAGGCGTAGGCTTCGTTGATTAGACATGGACAAGTGGACATCCGGCGTTGTGTGCACGTATGTTACTAGTTAGCTGGTGACATATAATGCACACAGTACCTTCCAGTCACTTGCCTGTGGATTTGGGTTTACTTTTGTTATAATTCCGCTGTGCGTGTTTGTAATAATGACATTTGGCCTAGTCGGCCCCTTTTGTAAACTCTATCACCCGACGTGGTGTATTTCATCCTATGTAATATAATGAATGATTATGCGATGTATGAAATGATTCAGCAATGTTCCTGTGTGCACTAACTACTGATCCAGGGATTAGTGCAGTGAAACACAGTAAGATTCAGGTTGAAAAATCTGGGTCTGACAGCGCTGGTATCAGAGCATACGACTGCAGGGTAAAGCCGTAGAATGGTCATTAGAAACACCTTAGGGTGGTAATTTCTAAATATACAAAAAGCATTTATAAAAATATAGCTTATTATTGCTACTCGTACCCTTCTTAGTTCTACGCCCCTTCCCTTTTTCAATTGATTATGTTAAAACATTACTAACACTGCATCTTGCAAACTGCAGATGGCAGGAGAAGAAGGTAACTGGGATTATGTCGCTCATGGAGTTTATGAGGGCGTATTCGCAAGAATTCTGCGCAAGCTCCTCCACTACCTGGAGTACCCGGAACAGCCCATTTATCGTGGGCGCCAGACATCTGCAGGAGGGGTGTACTGCTGGATGTTTGAAGTGTTCATCTACCCGAAGAGCGAACATGACCCACCCCACGTCTTCCAGACAGAACACCCAAGAAGCACCAGGTCGGCCGCACTCCAGGATGCTGCTCGTCTCGCCGCCGCTCGACTCTGCGACATCTACCAAATCTCCTTGCTCCGCACACCCTTCTGCTTCTACCCTTCACGCAGGGAGGGAGTACGCCACAACGAGACCTACCTGCCGGTTAATGAGGATGATCCAAGGCTCACCCACCAAGTTGATCTTACCAGAGCCATGGGAGCAGCTCATACTGCTGCACTGGAAGAAATGACCGCCCTCCGGATGCACCTAGTTGCCCGTCATACCGAGGTGGCGACCCTTCGTGACCAGCTCGCCCAGTGCCAGCAGGCACTGGCAGCCGCCAAGGCAGAAGCCGCAGCAGCTCAGGCACAGCTTCAGCAACCTCTCGCTCCATTAGCAGCGCCGGCACCTCCTTCAATGGGATCAGGCCCTCGCACCCGGCTGACTGCGCGCAAGAGCGCACGACCTCCAAGCCTCCAGTCTGCACTTCGACGGAGAAGGCCTCCACCAAGCCGCAGCCCTCCACGAGCTCCTTCGGACGCCGATGACTCCGACCCATCGGAGTTTAGTGGCAGTCGATCCCGCTCCAGATCGCCAAACTACGACCCCTCCGTCAGTGGTGATCGCTACGCGGCATAGTAGTGGAAGTGTCGTCATGTCAAGCTTGTAAATTAAGTGTTGCCTTAGCCCTGTTATATTGTAGTTGCGGTCAAGTGAACTCTAGCTACTATGTTATTGTAAGCCCAGCCTGGGAGGCTGGCTATGTGAATGTTTGTATGATAATGAATGGCCAAGCATAAGGCCTTATGTTGAATGTTCTTTTGCCGTTTATCTTGTGTTCTTTTCACAGCAAGGGTTGATATCCTCCATTTTTCTCAAGGGTAGTCTTAGTACTAAGTTGTGAAACTATAACTGCAGATGTCCAATCCAAGAGTTACCCGATCTCGGACCCATGCTAACCCTCAGCATGCTGAGGTAGACTCAAACCATGGCGAAAACCCCGAGGAAAATCAGAACCCAGATGCTGACCTCCCAAACCCTCCAGTTAATCCCACAATGGCCCAAGTAATGGCACAACAAACCCAGATTCTGCAAGCCATTTATGCTGGACAGCAAGGAAGCTCTGGTGGACACCAAGCTGACTTAGGGGATTTCCAGAGGACCAGACCAATTGCATTCACATCAGCAGAAGAACCACTGGAAGCAAAAGATTGGCTTCGGGATACCGAAAGGAGGTTGCGCTTAATCAAATGCGCAGAAGAGGATAAAGTCATATTTGCCACCCACCTGTTTCAGGGAGCCGCCGCAGCATGGTGGGAGAATTATGTAGCTGCTAGAGGCCCAGAAGATGCTACCACCAGTAGTGACACTGAAGCTATCCCATGGGCAGAGTTCAAGAAAGCTTTCAAGGACAACTTCATTCCAGCTGGGATAATGCGGATAAAGAAAAATGAGTTCCGCAATCTCAAGCAAGGGAACCTATCTGTCAATGAATACCTTACAAAATTCACGCAGCTGGCTCGGTATGCTCAGAAGGATATAGAAGAAGAAGAATAAAAGGTTGACAGATTCTTTGAAGGGTTGAAAGATGAACTGAGAGTGCAGCTAATCACCCAGGACTTCACCAGCTTTCATCAGTTGGTAAACAAGGCACTGGCCTTGGAAAATGAGAAGAAGATTCTTGAGGCCAGCCGTAAACGCAAGATGACAACTCAACGGCCACAAGGAAGATTTATCCAGAAATTCTTCAAACCCTCATTCTCAAGGTCCAATCAATCCAGTGGGTCAGCCCCAGCCTTTAGACCTGGTGGGAGTATGTCTCAAACATCACGCCCAGGAGGACAGGTTGGCGGTATAAACCCCGCAGCAAATTTTAATTGCTATAACTGCGGGGAGAAGGGACACTTTGCCTACAGATGTCCACATAAGCAGAATGTCCCTGCCCGCAGTCAAGCTACAGCTCCTGGCAAAGGACAGCAAAGCTCTCAAGCTAGCAAGAACACTTCAGCACCAAACCGAGGAAGAGTCAACCATATTACCGTTGAAGAAGCTCAAGAAGCCGCTGGAGTTCTAATGGGTACGTTCTCTGTCAAGACTATACCCGCACAAGTATTATTTGATTCAGGAGCTTCACATTCATTTATATCTAAGGGGTATGCTGATAAGTTGGGATTACCTATTTATACCCTTAAGAAGCCATTGGTGCTTAGCTCACCAGCTGGACCAATTACTGCTACCTTAGTATGCCCAGGGGTGCCCCTTACCATGGAAAGGTGTGATTTCCTAGCAGACCTTATAGTATTAAACTCCCAGACCCTAGACATCATACTAGGAATGGATTGGTTAGCTAAGAATCAAGGTGTCCTAGAATGTGCCACCAGAACAGTGAAAGTGGTCAAGTGTCCTGGAATGACCATAAATATAAAAGTGGACAGACCATACCAGTGGGGACGTGCAATCTATTATTGTAAGGACGTACCCCTAGAAGGAATGATAGTAGTGCAAGACTATCCCAGGATGACTGTAGAAGAATTGGAGGAATTGAAGAAACAACTCCAAGAGTTACAAGAGAAGGGATTCATTAGACCCAGCTCATCGCCATGGGGATCTCCAGTGCTGTTTGTGAAGAAAAAGGATGGCACAGCCAGGATGTGTGTGGACTACCGTGATTTGAATGAGATGACTATCAAGAACAAGTATCCTCTTCCCAGGATTGATGACTTGTTCGATCAACTTGGAGGAGCCACCGTGTTCTCCAAAATAGATCTGAGGTCAGGTTATCATCAGTTGAAGATCAGGTCAGAGGATATACCCAAAACAGCCTTTACCACTAGATATGGACTATATGAGTTTCTGGTCATGTCTTTTGGATTAACCAATGCTCCAGCCTATTTTATGAATCTGATGAATAAGGTATTCATGGAGTATTTGGACAAGTTTGTCGTGGTCTTCATAGACGACATCCTTATATACTCCAAAAATTCAGAAGAACACGCAGAACATCTGCGCCTAGTGTTGGAAAAGCTAAAAGAGCATCAGCTGTTTGCCAAATTCAGCAAGTGTGAATTTTGGCTGAGGGATATCAGTTTCTTAGGACACGTAGTGTCAGCAGGAGGAATATCTGTTGACCCCGCCAAGATTGCAGCGGTCACAGAATGGAAACAGCCTACTTCTGTCACTGAAGTGAGGAGTTTTCTCGGTTTGGCTGGGTACTACAGGAGGTTCATAGAAGGATTTTCCCGAGTTGCCAAGCCAATGACCCAATTACTTAAGAAAGAGAAGAAGTTTGAATGGACCAGGACATGTGAAGAAAGTTTCCAAGAATTGAAGAAGAGATTGACCACCACCCCTGTATTAGTTCTACCAGATGTACGCAAAGATTTCGAGGTATATTGTGATGCCTCACATCAAGGACTTGGATGCGTACTAATGCAAGAAGGCAGGGTTGTGTCATATGCATCCAGACAACTTCGTCCCCATGAAGCTAACTACCCCACTCATGATCTAGAGTTAGCCTCAGTGATTCATGCATTGAAGATCTGGCGGCATTACTTGATTGGTAACCATTGTGATGTGTATACAGATCACAAGAGCCTCAAGTATTTCTTCACACAAGCTCACCTTAATTTAAGGCAGAGAAGATGGCTAGAATTAATCAAGGATTATGATTTGAGTGTACACTACCACCCTGGAAAGGCCAATGTGGTAGCAGATGCATTGAGCCGTAAGGCTTATTGCAATAATCTCATGGTACGGGAACATCAACCCGAGCTCTACAAGGAATTAAAAGCTTTGAATTTGGAAATAGTGGAGCCAAGCACTCTAGCTGCCCTGGAACTTCAATCGAGTATAGAAGAAATGATTATGGCAGCACAACAAGATGATCCAGCCATTTTGAAATGGAAGAAATTAATGGAAGAAGGGAAGGCACCTAACATGAAAATTGACTATGAGGGTACTCTACGGTATGGAACACGTATCGTAGTCCCACATCACAAGGATCTTAAGAATCTGATATTGAGGGAAGCACATAGCTCTCCGTATTCCCTCCACCCCGGGAGCACTAAGATGTATCAAGGTATGAAACACTTCTGTTGGTGGCCCCGTATGAAAAGAGACATTGCAGAGCATGTAGCATGCTGTGATGTGTGTCAGAGAGTGAAGGCAGAGCATCAGAGACCTGCAGGACTATTACAGCCATTGCAGATACCCCAATGGAAGTGGGAAGAAGTCGGAATGGATTTCATCACTGGATTCCCACGAACCAAGTCAGGATATGACTCTGTATGGGTGATAATTGATAGGTTGACCAAGGTTGCCCACTTTATTCCAGTCAAGACAACCTACAAGGGAGACAAGTTAGCAGAACTGTATATGTCCCGCATCGTGTGCTTGCACGGTGTGCCAAAAAGGATAGTCTCAGATCGAGGTTCTCAATTTACCTCGCATTTCTGGGATAGCCTACATGAAGCTCTTGGCACTCACCTGGATTTCAGCACCGCCTATCACCCTCAGACAGATGGACAAACAGAAAGAGTGAACCAGATACTAGAAGATATGCTCAGAACTTGTGCATTGGATTTCTCCAAAGACTGGGATAAATGTTTGCCATATGCTGAATTTGCATACAACAATAGCTATCAGACCAGCCTTCAGATGGCACCATTTGAAGCCTTATATGGAAGGAAATGCAGAACCCCATTATATTGGTCAGAAGTGGGGGAAAACACCATATTTGGACCCGATATTCTCAAACAAGCTGAAGAGAAGATTCGTTTAATCAGAGATCGATTACAGGCAGCCCAGTCTAGGCAAAAGAGTTATGCAGACAAGAGAAGAAGACCCCTGACATTTGAAGTTGGGGATTATGTCTACTTGAAGGTGTCACCTCTACGAGGAGTCAAGAGGTTTAAAGTCAAAGGCAAACTTACCCCTCGTTACGTGGGACCATTTCCAATTATGGCCAAGAAAGGAGAAGCTGCATATCAGTTAGAGTTACCACAAAATCTATCTGATATACACAACGTTTTCCACGTATCCCAACTCAAGAAATGTTTACGAGTACCAGAAGATCAAACTCCACTTGAAACCATTGAGCTAGAAGAAGATTTAACCTATAAAGAGCGTCCAGTCAAAATATTGGATACCGTGGAGAAAAAGACAAGGACCCAAATCATTCGTATGTGTAGAGTGCAATGGAGTCACCATTCCAAGAAGGAAGCTACCTGGGAACGAGAAGATAAACTGCGTCAAGATTACCCCGACCTATTCACTAGCTAGGCCGAATCTCGGGGTCGAGATTCTTTTTAAGGGGGGTAGATTTGTAACAGCCTGAAAAATATAAATAATATATTGTGGAGTTTTTGGGATTTTTTTTATTTGTTCCTATTGGATTTGGAGTTTATCGACTTTTTATAAATATAAGGAATTTCAAAAGTAAAGAGAAGGAAGAAATCCACACATAAAATGATAAAACATACACATCAAATAAAGAATCTGAAAAGATGATCCATAAACTAGCAAAGCATGAAATGCCATCTCTAAAAATTTTGGTAAACAAATAAGAGGTTAGCATTTATACATATAAAAAAAACATATGAATATATATATATATGTACAGGTATACTATGTGAAAGAATAAATAAATTAATATATGGGTACATACACAAAAATCAGAGAAAAAGTAAAAGTATGTATTTAGGCATATATCTCAAAACCTATGTGCAAATGTATATATACATTCAAATGCAAAAGCAAAATAAAATAAAAGAAAAAGAAAAAGGAAAATGAATATAAGCCAGCCGGGCCGGCCATCACCCCGGCCCAGCCTTTCTCTCTCCGCGCGCGGCCAGCACGCCCGCGTGGGCCAGCGCTTCGCGGCCCATTTCCCGTGTGCGCTCGCTCCCGCTGACGAGCGGACCCGCTCTCCGCACCCCGCGCTCGCTGCGCGGTGGGCCGCACCCTCGCGTGCAGCAGGCTCGCTGCCACCTGGGCCCGTCCCCTCGCGCGTTCTCCCTCTGCCGGTGGACCCTCGCCCGCGCGCGTCTTCTTCCTTCCTCTTCTTCCTCCACGCGCCAGCGCCGCTCCTCTCTCTCGCGCTCGAGCTTGCCGCAGCTGATCTTCCTCCGCTCTCTCTCTTCCCCGCGGGCAATTTAAAAACCAGCTACAGGAGGGGGGACTCATCTCTCCCGCCGCCTCTCTCCTACAAAATCTCGGCGAGATTTGCATCCACCCCCCCTGCCAGCTTGAACAGAGCGGAAGCCGACGAGGTCTTGCCGCGCGTCTCCCTCTCCCGGCTATAAAAGCCCTGCCTGGGAGCCGAAATAGCGTCGCAGCACTCCCCTCTCCCCTCCCCCGCAAGTAATTGAATGGTAGCTCTCTCAATCCCCACCGGCGACGCCTTCTTCCCCACGACCGGCGACCGAGCCGCCGCCGATTCCGGCCGCCCCGAAGCCAGCCCAAGCTCCTGGAGCTTCGCGGGAGAGCGGTGAAGCTAACCCCGGCCTCCCCCGCACCTCCCGAAGCTCGTGGCTCGCCGTCACCGGAGCCCCTCCCGAGCCTCCGCCGTCGCACGCCGCCGGCCCGCCACCGTGCTCCTCCACCCCAGACGCCTACACCAGGAGCTTCCCCATCGCGCAAGGATTACATATCACGCAGCTCCCAGCCCTCTCCGGCCACCACTCGCCGCCGGCGCCGTCGCCTTCTTCTTCCTCAGCCCGACCCCTCGGCGAGCTGACTCAAGAGGTATACTTACCCTTATATGGTAAGCAACGCTCGGTCGTCCGAGTGGCTTTCAGCGCTATCCTCCCCTTTCCCCCTGCTCCCGCGTCGCGCGTTCGAGTCCGACTCCGCGCGCGCGGTTGAGCGATTTCTTTTATTTTCTTTACTGACAGGTGGGCCCCGCTTGTCGGCCAGTGCAGCCGGAGCAGCCCGCTGACCGCTGGGCCCCACTGGTCAGTGGCGCATCCGCACGGAGCCCGTACTGACATATGGACCCCAATGAACAGTACCTGGACCCACTTGTCAGCGACACAGCAATAAAAGAATTAAAATAAAAAGAAACTGACATGTGGGACCCACTGTCAGAAATTTGACAATATTTGGAATTAACTGAACTAAGAACTTTGAATGGTCATAACTTTTTCATTTTAACTCCAAATTGGATGAGACAAATTTCTAAATTCATCTAAATTCAATATCTATCCAATGGAACTGAAATTATAATTTTTAAAGTTCATTTGAATTTCTGGTGATATTTTGTTGATTTGATGTTTTCTTTTTATCCAAATTTTCGCGCACGATTACAATAGCCTACGAAGCGCAAGAAGAAGAGATCGAGGCCGCAGCACTAGAAGCCCCGGACAATCAAGCACCCGACCACTGTGACCAAGGCGAGTCAATACTTTGATCATGTTGAACCTACATTTATGCAAATTAATTGGTTTTAAATTAACAAAATACATGCTGTTATTTTTATGCAAATACATGTTAAATTTGATATTCTAGTTATATGCCCTTGTTTGTCTTGAATAGTATTACCCCTCCTTTGAGTATTTGAATGTGTGAACCTTGTCGCCCTAGCAAAAATATATAGTAGTAACATTTCGAAAATAAGTCCGTAACCGTATGCCATGCTTAGCATTGATTAGGAAATCGGGGCAAGAAATTGTCCCGAGCATCACTTTTATTCATGAGAAATTGGTTTGGGCAGTCATTGTGATAATGACTGGTATATGTTGAATACGATTATTTTACGCTCCCAAGATCCCCAACTTGCTTAATTATCTGGGCGGATTGGTTTGATGGTGTGTTTGTGTGTGGTGCAGTGATTGCATAAGTGGGTTAGTGGTAGACCGCCCAGATACCCCCAAGGACTGAATCTTGTCATGTCACCCGTGTAAAACAGTACAACCACAAGCTGGCAAAGTGTAGGCAGGGTTTACTAATTTGTGTGGCTCTAGGTGGTTACGTGAAGGTATGACCACGAGCAAAGGGATGGATGGTCGCATCCCCGCCTTTGCCCGTGATGGCTCACGAGGGACCCTTCCCGAGGGATGGTCGGATCCTACGGAAGATAGACCTTAGCGGGCGTAACCACAATAGGACTATGCATTGTAACAATCCTGTGATAGTCTACTCAACCGCATGGCTAAGGAATCATGTGGGGCAACGGGTGGATTTATCTCTTGTGGGTAAAGTGTGCAAAACTCTGCAGAGTCAAAACTATTCGAATAGCCGTGCCCACGGTCAGGGGCAGACATGGGAACTTAACTAGATATAGTTCCGTTTACCAAAGTATTTGAAAAATGGGAATGGAAAAGTGGAAGGGCAGAGAAAAGCCCAGATTTGAGTGGTTCCTGGGTGTCGTCCCAGTGTGTTCTGGATGTCGTTCCAGTAGTTCCTGGGTGTCGTCCCAGTGTGTCCTGGGTGTCGTCCCAATGTGTTCTGGATGTCGTTCCAGTAGTTCCTGGGTGTCGTCCCAGTGTGTCCTGGGTGTCGTCCCAGTGTGTCCTGGAGGTCGTTCCAGTGGTCCCTGGGTGTCGTCCCAGTGGTAAGTTAAGCGGCTATAACGCTGAAAAAGGTCATACGGTGTGATGCCGTATGTAGGGAGAAGTTATGGTAATAATAGGCATATGGTGTGATGCCATATGTATGGAAATTCATATTAATACTCCTTGAACATTAGGCGTTTGTTCAAATGCTAGGTCTTAGGAAATTTTTATATAATTGTATTCAAAAGCACTCTTCGCAAAAATAAAATAAACCAAAGCCATCCTTTGAATAGCCATACATGTTATATACTGCATTCTGTGTGTTGATTCGCTGAGCACGGGGTCGGAGTGCTCACGCTCGCTTTGCGGCAAATATCCAGAAACAGGAGCGCAAGACCACTACGCCTACGAGGAAGCCCCCGCTACGGAGGAGAAGAACGACGAAGGAAACTAAGGCGTAGGCTTCGTTGATTAGACATGGACAAGTGGACATCCGGCGTTGTGTGCACATATGTTACTAGTTAGCTGGTGACATATAATGCACACAGTACCTTCCAGTCACTTGCCTGTGGATTTGGGTTTACTTTTGTTATAATTCCGCTGTGCGTGTTTGTAATAATGACATTTGGCCTAGTCGGCCCCTTTTGTAAACTCTATCACCCGACGTGGTGTATTTCATCCTATGTAATATAATGAATGATTATGCGATGTATGAAATGATTCAGCAATGTTCCTGTGTGCACTAACTACTGATCCAGGGATTAGTGCAGTGAAACACAGTAAGATTCAGGTTGAAAAATCTGGGTCTGACACGTCTTCCCCACGCGCTGTCCCCTTCCTCCCGCTCGGCCTCGCCATCCCCGCCGCCCCTCGGGTCTCCTTTCCTTTCCCGCCACCCGTGCGACCCGCGCCCTTTCCTTCTTCTCCCTCCCCGATTCCCTTCCTTCTACGGCGCCGCTTTCCCCTTTTCTCCCCGCAATCGCCGCCACCTCTCCGCCATCTCCGGCGAGGGATCCCGCTCTCCTCCCTCTCTCCGGCCCCTATAAAAGGCGCCCCGAGCTCCGCCTTTCCTCGCTCCACCTCGCTCTGCCCTCGCCCGCTCCTCCCGAGCTCTCCCCTCCCTCCGCTCCGTGCAGCGTCTCCCCGAGCGCCGGCGAAAGCAACGGCGAGCAATCGCCACCGCCCCCGTTGCCTTCGCGCCCCGCCGACGCTCCCTCTGGCTTCCTCGCCTCGCCGCGAAGCCCGTGCGCCCCTCGGCCGTGGCCTAGCCCCGCCGAGCCTCGCCGTCGCCCGGACCCGAGCGCCGCCGCCGCTCCTCTTCGCCGCCAGCCGCCTCCGGTCGCCCACAGTGAGCCCGCACCCCTTCCCCGAGACCCCCGTGCGCCCCTCTCCCCGTTGCCGCCCTCGCCGCTGGCCGCCGCCCGCCGGAGCGCCGGCGAGCTCCCAGGCCCGAGCGCCACTCCGGTCGGCATGCCACCGTGGCGGCAGACGTGGCGCCATGTCGGCGCCACCTCAGCACCGTCCGGCCCCGTCGGCGCCACGCAGACACACCCCGCCACCCGTGCCACCTCACCACTTCCCCGAGTCCGTGGACTCAGTCCACATGGACCGGGCCCACTGTCAGCCTCACACCAGAATTTTCAGTACAAAACTAAATCGGCCGAAAAAGAGATTCCCAGGGCTGACGCAATGCTGACGCCATAATTCATTTTCCTTTAGAAAAATAATTCCAAAAATCCAGTTTTTCCATTTTCTCTCTTTTCAAACTTCCCGGAGCCCGTTCTCCTTCGTTTTAACTCCAAATTCAGCCATTCAAATTTCTAAATTCATCTAAAATCATAATCTATCCAAATACGGCCTCTATTTGAATTTTTGAGTTTATTTGAATTTTTGAGTTTATTTGAATTTTTGTTTGTATTTATTTGTTTTGTTGCTTCGTCTTTTCCCGCGTAGATTCCAACGTTGTCGAAGACCTCTCCACTCCGCAGCAGGAAGACCTCGAGAGCGTGCAAGAAGGCAAGTCTCCTTTGATCATCTCGAACCTATGATTTTGAAATGTTTTAATTATTTTAAATTATGTGCATTGCTATTTATATAAAATATTAGTTCAAATCTTAAGGCATTAGTTATATCCAACCTTGTTGTGCCCTCACTTGAATTTGAATGCCATGTAC
The DNA here is from genome assembly GCA_017311315.1 of Dendrocalamus latiflorus. Taxonomy (NCBI): domain Eukaryota; kingdom Viridiplantae; phylum Streptophyta; class Magnoliopsida; order Poales; family Poaceae; genus Dendrocalamus; species Dendrocalamus latiflorus. The sequence continues at coordinate 29,679,277 of CM029627.1, read as the reverse complement.
CTTTGCAACCCTAGAAATTCCTTTGACTCATTAATGAGAGTAATATATTTAATTGTTGGTATTAGAATGGTAGAAAAATGCTTAGCCATGCTATTGAATACCTCATGACTCTTGCAAATGGGAAATTATGAATTATTGTAATACCCTTGTTTTTATAAATTTAGTGGTAATTGGAGTTACCACTGTTCTTTTAAACTAAACTAAAATGTGAAAGTTGGATTAGATTAGGGTGGATGGTTGGTTTGGATTGGTGCAGGAAGCACGAGATCTTGTAAAGTGTATGTTCCACCCTAGTCAATTAAGGACCGACGCTTGTGTTTGTCCAGACTGAGCATTAACCGCACAACCACAAGTCTATATGGGTACGACCTAGCTGACTAACTTATGATAATCTAGTTTAGGTGCCACCAGTGGAAAGTGGGTGCCAGGGATGGACTGGTTATTCACAGTGAGGGACAGGGATTTACTGTACTCATATGGCGCAAGAGGGGGCTTCGGTTCGGGCAGTTAGCCTACCTGCGGTGAAACCTCAGCGGGTGGTATCTAGCTAGATTAGAGTAAGGTAAAAGCTTTGTGATATTTTATCTGGGTCTCATGCCAAAGGAAGCGTGTTGACTTTTAGGATAATTTATCTCTTGTGGGTAAAGTTGTACAACCTCTGCAGAGTGTAAAACTATTCGAATAGCCGTGCCCACGGTCAAGGGCGGGCAAGGAATGCATTCACCTGGTAGATTTCTGGTTTTGGTTTTAAAATCAAAAGTTTTGTATTCCGAGGGTGGAGGGAACTCTCGGAAGGGCATCCTGGCGGTTGGAGCCAGAGAGGGTGGATGTAACCCGCAATATTAACTTGACCAGTTGGAAATGTTTAATCTAGTGTTGGTAGATGGAACCTTCACTAGGGAATAATTGTAGTTCTGTTAAATCATTTACTTTATTAAATTGATGCCTTCAAAAATAATTAGTAGTAATTGAAATTTTTAAAAGATTGCTTGGTGCAAAAGAACCATATAGCCTTCCTTTGTCAAGCCTTGCATCTATGCATTTTTCCCAAGACTTGCGGAGTACTTTATGTACTCACATGCTACACTCAAAAATAAATCTCAGAGGAAGTTGAAGCTCAAGAAGGTGACTACGACTACTGCTTCGCTTGTGGCTGCGATGGATTCTTTCCGGAGGACTAGGTCGCGCTTCCCCAGTCAATTGCCTGTGGCGAATTGATGGGTCGTCCTCGAGTTATCTTTTGCTTCCGCTGTGTTTCATGTGTGCGAGGTCTTAAACCTCTATTGTAATAATGAGACCCTGTCGTCAGTACTCTTAATTATTGTAATAAATCATTCTTGGTGATGTTTTCCATTCTGTTTAACTGTGTGCACTAGCTTTGATCTGGGACTAGTGCTGCAATACACAGAGGGTCCGGGTTTAGAAATCCGGGGGCCCAACAGAGGTGGTATCAGAGCCAATTTGACTGTAGGACATGACCTAGTTAGAATGGTCGTTAAAAGAAGAACTTCAAAATTTATTTTATAAAATAAAAATTTAATATTGTGCTATCCTTGTCTTTTCTTGTCTTTCTATCCTTACCTTCATCGTGGTATTCTTCCTTATCTATCTGCTTGTTTCTTTTTGGAATGGTAAGTGTGCCCCCTTCCTTTTGTAATTTCTATAGATAGCTCAGTGAGGTTGTGTCTAAGAAGCACTTCGAGAAGCTCGTCATCATGAAGGAGCAAGGACAAGATCTTTAGTTGTAGTATCCAAGTAAAGTCGTACGATTTTAGAACGCGTATATATTACTTACTTGTGTGTTAGGTGGACTGTACCAAGTCTTTGTATACTTGTAGTACAGCTATCCTTAAAGACTATTTTGCTTTCAAGCTAAGTTTCTTCCAAGTCGTTGTTTGCTTCTCTCTTGTGTGTTTGTTTGGGATGTTGTTTAGTCGTTCCCCTGATCTTTTATCTGTGCTACTTCCCTCTTATCTTTTGCTAACCCCAGTTACCGAAATAGTGCAAGCTCCAATTCTTTCACCGAAGTCCAAGTTTGGAGAATCCTTGAAAACCTAGAGTATATGGAAGACAACAAAATTTATGGAAAGTACTCTTGTCGGGAAAGCTGTCATAATCAGTGCATGTCAAGTTAGGTAATTTGGAGAATTGTTGCTAGAGTGATATATTTTGGATTTATAATTAACAAGATTGAATAATATTCGAGAGGATTGACATAAAAGGTATACTTGTGGATACCAATTGATTATAAATAAATCTAAAGAGTGTCACCTTTGTGGATTGACTAGAGAATAAATACAGAGTTGAACTTGTGGAAGCTAATTAGATCATGGGAAGAGTCTAAACTTTGCCTTGGATTTACTATCTAGGATTGAAAGGAGTAGTTGGATGTAAAACAAGATTTTGTTGAAGGGATTATTTGTGATTGTTGGAGAATTAGTATTAAGAGATTGATCTAGTAAAGGGAGAGATTAACAGATTAAGAAGTTGAACTATCATAAACAATTCATGATATCAATTTTGGGTGATTTGGTTGAATCATGAAGAGTAGATGAATTTTGTGGAGTTAATTGATTATCAGAGTTTGGTGGACCTATTGATGATAAGTGGATACTACTGGAATTCTAGAAGATAATACACTTAGATATCTTGGTGGATTAATTTTATCATTGCAAAGTGGACTTTGATATATCCATTTGAATTGGTGGATTTAATATATCATTGTTAGATAATTGGATTTTAACTAATGGGATTAACTAGATCATTTAAGGATGTTAAAATGGATAACCTGGAGGATTTAAATTAATTATGGGAGATAGATTGTCCAATAAGAATTAGTTGAGAGATTGTCTGATAAGAATTAATTGAGGTATTTGAGATCATTCAAATTTGGTGGAACCCAAATGATGATTATGAAGAGAATGATGTTGGTGTATTAATGAATATTAAATTATGGCTTAGATGATCTTAAAATTGATTGATGATTACAAAAAGGTTGGATTAATTTTATATTATTTGATCAGAGTCATGGATCTGTTGGATTAGATAATGATCATAAAATAATTGGTGGAAATCACAAACTACAATGTTATTGGATTCTTGTTGGAAAAATTCTATGGTTTGACATCGATTCAAATTAGAGCAGAGAGTAAAAGTTAATGAGATTACTTGTCGAAATCAATAAGGTGCATTTGTGGTATATGATTTTGGAATCAAGAATTTTTGAAGAGTTGAAATAATTATGTCCTTCTCGGATGAACACTTGCGGAAGTTAAGCCCTTTTTGGTGGAATCCTGAATTAATCGATATGATAAGGGCAATTGAAGTTAACCCAGAGGTTCAAGGCGACTAAAGATGTACCAATCCGATTTGTTGTTTTCCATATTTCTCAGTTAAAGGAATACTTCAGAGCATCGAACAACAAGATAGAATCATGAAGGAAGCTGAACGCTGCGCAAGAAGCATGACCATAAAGTTCCACAAAGTGCAGTAGAGCAACCATTCGAAGTCAAGCAACTTAGGAGCGTGAAGAGGACCAAAGAGCCGAGTTTTCCTCTCCTTTCTTTTTCCTAGTCCGTCCGAATCTCAGGGGCGAGACTCTTTCTAAGGGGGGTAGATTTGTAACATCCCAAAAATTTGCTTTCTGAAAAATTTAAATTCAAATTATTTATTTTAAAGTATTTGAGTTTTATTTGGATTTGCCCTGAATTTTTGTTTTTGAAAAAGCTGGATTTGAAAAGTATTTCAGAAAAAACCTAAAATTATTATTAAATAAAATGATACTTTGATTTTATATGAAAATCCTAGTTCAAAATAATTATTTGGAGTTATTTGGCTTTTATCTGGTTTCCTGGATTTTCTGGAGTTTAAAACCTATTTTTGAAAATAAAAAGTATTTCAAGTATGAAAACTAAATACCAACATTAGTTGGAAGTATTTTTATTAACTCCAAAACTTATCCAGGAACTTCTATGAATTTTTCTGGAATTTTTGGAATTTATTCCATATTTTTCTGAGCTTTATTGGATTTTCTGTGCCTTTCTGAATATCTGAAATTAAAATTTAAAATCAAATCCCCTCCTCCTCCCTCCGGCCGCCACGTGGACGGCCGGATTCCACCCACGCCGCCGCCCGGATCCCGCCTCCCCCTCCTCCCCGCTTGCCACCTGGTCGGCCCAGATCAGCCGCCTTGCGCGCCCCGGCCCCTCTCGGCCGCCCCCTCCCGTTCACCCTCGGCCGCCCGATTCCCATCCAAACGCCCCCGCTTCCCTCTCCCTTTCTCTCTCTGCTTCTCGGCCCCACCTGTCGGCGCTCTCCCGCTCTCTCTCTCTCTCTCGGCCCCACTCGGCAGTCGCTCCCCTCTCTCCGTCTCTCTGCTCCACGGGCCCCGCCCGTCAGCCTCCCCACCGCCCCCTCTCGCTGCTGCCCGGGCCCGCCTGTCGGGGTCGTCTTCCCCACGCGCCGTCCCCTTCCTCCCGCTCGGCTGCGCCTTCCCCGCCGCCCCTCGGGTCTCCTTTCCTTTCCCGCCGCCCGTGCGACCCGCGCCCTTTCCTTCTTCTCCCTCCCCGATTCCCTTCCTTCTACGGCGCCGCTTTCCCCTTTTCTCCCCGCAATCGCCGCCACCTCTCCGCCATCTCCGGCGAGGGATCCCGCTCTCCTCCCTCTCTCCGGCCCCTATAAAAGGCGCCCCGAGCTCTCCCCTCCCTCCGCTCCGTGCAGCGTCTCCCCGAGCGCCGGCGAAAGCAACGGCGAGCAATCGCCGCCGCCCCCGTTGCCTTCGCGCCCGCCGACGCTCCCTCTGGCTTCCTCGCCTCGCCGCGAAACCCGTGCGCCCCTCGGTCGTGGCCTAGCCCCGCCGGAGCCTCGCCGTCGCCCGGACCCGAGCGCCGCCGCCGCTCCTCTTCGCCGCCAGCCGCCTCCGGTCGCCCACGGGGAGCCCGCACCCCTTCCCCGAGACCCCCGTGCGCCCCTCTCCCCGTCGCCGCCGGCCGCCGCTCGCCGGAGCGCCGGTGAGCTCCCAGGCCCGAGCGCCACTCCGGTCGGCATGCCGACGTGGCGCCACGTCGGCGCCACCTCAGCACCGTCCGGCCCCGTCGGCGCCACGCAGACACACCCCGCCACCCGTGCCACCTCACCACTTCCCCGAGTCCGTGGACTCAGTCCACATGGACCGGGCCCACTGTCAGCCTCACACCAGAATTTTCAGTACAAAAATAAATCGGCCGAAAAAGAGATTCCCAGGGCTGACGCAATGCTGACGCCATATTTCATTTTCCTTTAGAAAAATAATTTCAAAAATCCAGTTTTTCCATTTTCTCTCTTTTCAAACTTCCCGGAGCCCGTTCTCCTTCGTTTTAACTCCAAATTCAGCCATTCAAATTTCTAAATTCATCTAAAATCATAATCTATCCAAATATGGCCTCTATTTGAATTTCTGAGTTTATTTGAATTTTTGTTTGTATTTATCTGTTTTGTTGCTTCGTCTTTTCCCGCGTAGATTCCAACGTTGTCGAAGACCTCTCCACTCCGCAGCAGGAAGACCTCGAGAGCGTGCAAGAAGGCAAGTCTCCTTTGATCATCTCGAACCTATGATTTTGAAATGTTTTAATTATTTTAAATTATGTGCATTGCTATTTATATAAAATATTAGTTCAAATCTTAAGGCATTAGTTATATCCAACCTTGTTGTGCCCTCACTTGAATTTGAATGCCATGTACCTTTGCAACCCTAGAAATTCCTTTGACTCATTAATGAGAGTAATATATTTAATTGTTGGTATTAGAATGGTAGAAAAATGCTTAGCCATGCTATTGAATACCTCATGACTCTTGCAAATGGGAAATTATGAATTATTGTAATACCCTTGTTTTTATAAATTTAGTGGTAATTGGAGTTACCACTGTTCTTTTAAACTAAACTAAAATGTGAAAGTTGGTTTAGATTAGGGTGGATGGTTGGTTTGGATTGGTGCAGGAAGCACGAGATCTTGTAAAGTGTATGTTCCACCCTAGTCAATTAAGGACCGACGCTTGTGTTTGTCCAGACTGAGCATTAACCGTACAACCACAAGTCTATATGGGTACGACCTAGCTGACTAACTTATGATAGTCTAGTTTAGGTGCCACCAGTGGAAAGTGGGTGCCAGGGATGGACTGGTTATTCACAGTGAGGGACAGGGATTTACTGTACTCATATGGCGCAAGAGGGGGCTTCGGTTCGAGCAGTTAGCCTACCTGCGGTGAAACCTCAGCGGGTGGTATCTAGCTAGATTAGAGTAAGGTAAAAGCTTTGTGATATTTTATCTGGGTCTCATGCCAAAGGAAGCGTGTTGACTTTTAGGATAATTTATCTCTTGTGGGTAAAGTTGTACAACCTCTGCAGAGTGTAAAACTATTCGAATAGCCGTGCCCACGGTCAAGGGCGGGCAAGGAATGCATTCACCTGGTAGATTTCTGGTTTTGGTTTTAAAATCAAAAGTTTTGTATTCCGAGGGTGGAGGGAACTCTCGAAAGGGCATCCTGGCGGTTGGAGCCAGAGAGGGTGGATGTAACCCGCAATATTAACTTGACCAGTTGGAAATGTTTAATCTAGTGTTGGTAGATGGAACCTTCACTAGGGAATAATTGTAGTTCTGTTAAATCATTTACTTTATTAAATTGATGCCTTCAAAAATAATTAGTAGTAATTGAAATTTTTAAAAGATTGCTTGGTGCAAAAGAACCATATAGCCTTCCTTTGTCAAGCCTTGCATCTATGCATTTTTCCCAAGACTTGCGGAGTACTTTATGTACTCACATGCTACACTCAAAAATAAATCTCAGAGGAAGTTGAAGCTCAAGAAGGTGACTACGACTACTGCTTCGCTTGTGGCTGCGATGGATTCTTCCCGGAGGACTAGGTCGCGCTTCCCCAGTCAATTGCCTGTGGCGAATTGATGGGTCGTCCTCGAGTTATCTTTTGCTTCCGCTGTGTTTCATGTGTGCGAGGTCTTAAACCTCTATTGTAATAATGAGACCCTGTGGTCAGTACTCTTAATTATTGTAATACATTCTTGGTGATGTTTTCCATTCTGTTTAACTGTGTGCACTAGCTTTGCTCTGGGACTAGTGCTGTAATACACAGAGGGTCCGGGTTTGGAAATCCGGGGGCCCGACAAAAAGTATCGTTTGCCACCTTTGGTTAATATTCCATTCATTTCACAAAGATCAGAATGAATTAGTTCAAGTGGAGAAGTGCTCCGCCCTTCAACGCTATGAAAAGGTTTTCGGGGCTGCTTAGTTTGCACACACACTTCGCACTTTGAACCCTTCTCATAACTATAGCTTGGAATTAAACTCATCTTACTTAACCGTGTAATGGCTTCAAAATTGACATGACACAAACGTGAATGCCAAATATCATGAACTTTATTGCAATGAGAAACATTATAAACGTTTACATTATTCAAATGAAGAATGGATAAGCGGAACATGCCTCCGCTATCATAGCCTTTGCCCATAAAATTATCAAACTTGGTCAAAATGACCTTATTTGACTCAAACACAAGCTTTATTCCTTGCCTACATAACATTGACCCGCTAAGAAGATTGCGAGTCATCACAGGCACATACAACACGTCTCTTAGGATGAGTGTTTTGCCCGAGGTAAGCTTCAGGCAAACCTGTCCAATCCCACGTACTGTCACGGCGGCTCCGTTGCCCATTAGGACAGATCCACCACCTTCACCCTGAAATGAAGAGAAACAAGATCGATCAGCACATATATGTTTAGTAGCACCTGTATCAATCCACCAATCAATAGATGGACTTGCCATAAAGGCCATAGGTACATACTCTTCCGAGCTAGTGCTAGCCAGCGCGACATTAACTTCAGCCTTGCGGCTCTTGTGCTGACCCGGAGATGGACCTCTACCCTTCCGATTACGGCAATGATTGGCTTTATGGCCAGCCTCACCGCAAACAAAGCAGATGATGTCCACCTTTTTCTTCTTCATTTTCTTTGGTTGTAGCTTAACTTGGGGCTGATTCTTGAATTTGGGTTTCCCAGGGCCTCCAGTTCTCTTGACCTCCACCTGATGAGCTTGAATCTAAGCCTTACTCGTGCCATCACCGGCTCTAGCACGCTCTTCGACATTGATAGCAGCTGACAGCTCATTAAGTGTCAAGCGCTCCTTTATATGTCTTCGAGCAGTCACAAAGTCACGCCATGAAGGCGGTAACTTAGCCAGGATAATATTTACTTGGAATTTCTCTGGCAGGATGCAGTCGTACTGACTGAAGTCACGTACATGGAGTTGAAGCTCGTGGAGCTGCTCCATCACCGACCGCCCCTCTTCCATCTTATAATTCAAGTAGTTTGCAGTTATGAATGACTCGTTTCCGTTGTCTCCTTCGGAGTACTTCTCATCAAGTTCGTTCCAGAGTTGTTTGGCATCTTTGAAGTTCACGTAGACGTCGAACAGCCGATTAGATAGGACTGCTAACAAACAAGCTAACATTGAGTTGTTCGCATCCTCCCATCGCATCATTTCAGGTATTTCCAATGGAAACATCGGAGGACTCGAAATGACCCAAAAGAGTTTGAGATCAATCAGCCATAACTTCGCTTTAGCTTGCCAACGTTTAAAGTTGACACCGTCAAAAATCTCCGGCTTAACGATGTCAGACGATGAAGCCATTTCTTTAAGAATAGGTTTTCTGGATTGTTGTAATATTTGCGGTATAAGCAAGGATATAAATATAATTCCAATATAACCATAGTTACATAAGAATGACATCAATTCAAATATAAATGACATATCATGTATAGAACCATATATATGAATTGAACATATCATTCAAAATATACCATATATTCACTAATAGAAGCAATAACTTTCTAAAGATGAATATGTATGTCAATGTAAAAGGCATTTACCAATTAAGACTAGCAACAAGCTCAAGTTTTAATTGATTAATTTGTGCTCTCAAAATGTAGGGTTGCACAAGATTAATCTTGGCCATCCCGCTACTAAATCATAAACTTTTCATCGATTGGTTATAACAAATTAGGATTCAATCTTTGAGCTCTCAAACTGTACACTCTCAAATTAGACAATATATTCTTCGCGTGTGTGCATTCGGTCTGCAGCCAAGAATCGGCTAAAACAAGTCCAAACACATATAAGATGTCTCTTTGCAGTAATTGAATCAAACTTAATTAGCAAAATATGACTTCTAACAGATCTGCAACAGATATGTAGAACTTTCTACAAGCTGAAGACAACTCCAACCAAATCACACATATACAATATATTTTGTCTAAAGCTCACAATTAACAGTAATCACAGAAAATGAGCATGAATCTAATGGCAGCAAGTGACAGCAATTAGAGCTCAAAGATTAAATCTACCAATCTCATAATATGATTTCATATATCGCCGAGCAACAATCCAATCCCACTGCAATCTAAGTCTCCCAGTATATCAAAGATCAACAAGCTAGCACAGCACACAAAGATTGCAATAACAAGTGACTGATTTACTGACAAAACCGGCAATACTCGAAATCGCTGAGAAGATCACGGGCTAGGCACGCTTGCGCGCTGTCCCAGAAAACCTATTGCCCTCACACCACCGTGAGAGAGAGCAGTAGGCACGGAGATACAAAGCCCACACGCTGAAGTGCTGCTCACACCGGCGAGTCCAAGTGGAGGAATGCCGCACAAGCGCAGGGGAGGAGCCGGCCAAGCACCTCGCCGGAGAGCACCAAGAAACCGAGGTCGTCAAAACACCACAGGCAAAACTCAAAAAGAGGAGAAGCTCACTGTTCTTGCGATGATGTCAAGAAAGAAGAGGAGATCCCTTCTTATAGCCGAAGGAGGGGTTGCGCGGCGCCTCCTGCGATCGGGCCGAAGCCCGAGCTAGCCACTTGCGCCGTCCGCCTCCGTCGCGCATGCGAAGACCGGGCCTCGCGGGATGACCGAGCCACACGGGAGAAGTAGCGCGCCGAAGCCCCCTGCGCTGCCATTCTTGCCGATCCCCGCTCCTCCTTTCTGTACTCGAACGGATGGGGAGGAGACATCCTCCCCACCTTATCTCCAAACCGGCCCACCGACGGGTGGGCCCCATTCTTTCTCTCTCTCTCTCTATCAATAGGGGAAATTCCTTTTTTTGCCCTCGGTTATACAACAATCAATTTGTTGTATCCGCATAATATACGATTTGAATAAGTAAAGCTTTTAGCGTGACAATCTTCATGGTGTATATTAAGTAATCCTAAGAGCGATAAACACTATAAATTCCCACATTAATAATTAGAAAAAATCTAAAGGTTCTCACACTAATTAGAAAAAGGAAACATCTTACCATTCCAATTTGTTGTATCAATACAATCTACAATTTGGATAAATATCAGCACACATGATCTTCACCTGTGTCAACTGTTAGGTCCTTAGGAACTTCTAGGTTTAGATCTGAGGGTGTTCTTGTTCGGATTCGAGAGAGAAGGGGAGAAGGAGAGAGGATTAGGGTTAGGGGTACCGACTGTCCGATGCATTGGAGGAGGAGCTGGCCATCGCTGGTTCGTCGGTGAAGTCTGCGCACGGGCAGCGACGGTCGGGGAAGAGGAGGGCGGTGGCGGCGGCGGAGATCCGGTGACGGGGACGGCGATGGAGCTTCCCGCCGCTGATTGCGCGTCCCTCTCTAGATTGGTCTAGGGTTTGTCGGGTGGGGTTTGCGGCTTAGGCGAACCTCGTTAGTCGAGCCGCCGGCCCCTACCCTCTATTTATTGCGCAGCGCGACGGGGGCCCATTAGCCAATAGTTGGGCTGAGCGCCCCCGATCAGGGTGCGGATCAAGGTCCCGATTAGCCGTTGGGCTAATCGGGGAGAGATCAATCTAACATTCTCCCCCTTGATCTCCTCTTATATCATACCTTTTCTTCTTTTACCATTTCATCACAGATTAGTGCATAGAGCATGCTTCATCGTCACGGTCAATCGCCGATAGATTTAACAGCTACAATACACATCTCTGTTCTGAAATAGATTCTTTAATTTTGGGCCCTTTATAGTCCAGGAATCATAGGCTTTCCCTTAAACCCATGCCGGCTACATGTTCTCTGAACACGTTGGGTGGTAAGCCTTTTGTAAGCGGATCCACTAACATCTTTGTGGTACTTATATGCTCAAGACTTATAATTTGATCCCGAACTTTATCTTTCACAACATAGTACTTTATGTCAATGTGTTTGGCAGCACCACTTGACTTATTGTTGTGGGCATACGTTACTGCGGGTTCATTATCGCAGTACAACTTAAGTGGTCTATTGATGTCGTCAACCACTTTTAAACCGGGTATGAACTTCTTTAGCCAGTTCACCTGCCCCGTAGCCTCATAACATGCTACAAACTCGGCATACATTGTGGACGATGTAGTGACGGTTTGCTTTGAGCTTTTCCACGATATAGCTCCTCCAGCGAGAGTGAACACATATCCGGATGTCGACTTTCTATCATCTCCCGCATAATCAGAATCTGTATACCCCACTATATGGAGTGAATCTGATCTTCTGTATGTCATCATGAGGCCTTTTGTTCCTTGCAAATAACGCAAGACTTTCTTTACCAATTTCCAATGTTCTATTCCAGGATTGCTCTGGAATCTGCCAAGTAACCCGGTAACAAACGCTAAGTCAGGGCGCGTACACACTTGAGCATACTGCATGCTTCCGACAGCTGAAGCATATGGAACCGATTTCATTTGATCGAGCTCGTACTGGTTCCTGGGGCATTGAAAATCCCCATATCTGTCGCCCTTGACTTTAGGTGCAGGTGAAGGACTACATTTATGCATACCAAATTTCTTTAAGACTTTCTCTATGTATGCCTTTTGTGACAGTCCCAATATCCCTTTGTTTCTATCCCGGTGAATTTCGATCCCTAGAACGAACGAAGCTTCACCAAGATCTTTCATATCAAAGTTTGATGACAAAAACTTCTTTTTCTCCAGTAGCAGACTGACATCACTACTAGCCAGTAGGATATCATCCACATACAGGATTAGGAAGACAAACTTCCCATCTTTAAACTTTGCATAAACACAGTTGTCCTCTACATTCTCTTTAAACCCAAATTTTCTTATTGTACTGTCAAACTTCAAGTACCACTGTCTTGAAGCTTGCTTTAACCCATAGATCGATTTCTTTAGGCGGCATCCCATTCTTTCATTTCCTTCCACGACAAAACCTTTCGGTTGTGCCATGTAAACATTTTCCTCCAAATCCCCATTAAGAAATGTCGTCTTTACATCCATCTGATGTAACTCTAAATCATAATGTGCTACTAATGCCATTATGATTCTGAAGGAATCTTTACATGAGACTGGAGAAAAGGTCTCATTGTAATCAATCCCTTCTCTTTGCGTAAAGCCTTTTGCCACAAGTCGCGCTTTGTATCTTTCTACATTCCCTTGGGAGTCAAGCTTTTTCTTGTAGACCCATTTACAGCCTACTGTTTTGGCTCCTTTAGGAATAATTTCCAAGTCCCAGACTTTATTAGCTTTCATGGACCTCATTTCCTCTTCCATGGCCTCAAGCCATTTTGAAGAATTTTCGCTTCTCATAGCTTCTTCAAATGAGGTGGGATCATCCTCCATTTGAAATTCCTCTGTATGATAAATCTGATAATCATCAGAAATAGCTGATCTTCTTACTCTTTGAGACCTCCTCGGGTCCTCCTCATTTGGTACATCTTCTGTTTGAGGCTGTTGTTGCTCCCCCTGATCTGTGGCAATGGGTTCTATAGGATCCTGAAGAACAGGTTCCTCATTCTCATTCATTGTTGCCACAGGAGGAACAATAACAGGTGCTGGCACCACAGTGTCTTGCACCGTCGGTGCAGCGACAGCAGGTAGTGTGAAGAATAGCTCTTGAATCATCGGAGTGGGCGCATACACCCGCTTCTCTTCAAGGTCAATCTCTCGAGCTACCATGCTTCCCCTCATCATTTCATCCTCTAAGAAGACAGCGTGTCTCGTTTCTACAAACTTTGTATATCTGTCTGGACAGTAGAAACGAAAACCTTTTGACTTTTCAGGGTAGCCAATGAAATGGCAACTTACTGTTTTGGGATCAAGCTTCCCAAGGTTTGGGTTAAATAATTTAGCCTCAGCAGAACTCCCCCACACACGTAAGTGGTTTAGTGAGGGAACTCTTCCTGTCCACAACTCGTACGGTGTTTTGGGCACCAACTTACTAGGCACTCTATTGAGAATATGAATGGCGGTTTTCAACGCCTCCATCCATAAACTCAATGGCAGTGTGGAATAGCTCATCATACTTCGCACCATATCCATCAGGGTACGGTTGCGTCTTTCAGCTACTCCATTTTGCTGAGGTTCGCCCGGTGTTGAATACTGGGCCACTATGCCATTTTCCTGTAAAAACCTTGCAAAAGGTCCAGGAACTTGTCCATATGGGGTATGTCGACCGTAGTACTCCCCCCCACGGTCAGATCGGACTATCTTGATCTTTAAATCGTGTTGGTTTTCAACTTCAGCCTTAAATATCTTGAATTTTATCCAAGGCTTCATTTCTTTCTTTGATTGGATAAATATATCCATAACGGGAGTAATCATCCGTGAATGTTATGAACGAGTCATAACCATCACAGTTTTCACAGGAAAAGGACCACAAATGTCTGTGTGAATAATTTGTAGAACTCCTATGCTTCTTTTGGCGTCTTCTTAATTTTCTTTACATATTTTCCTTTAATGCATTCTCTGCATTGTTCTAGGTCTGAGAACTCTAATGGAGGAAGAATATCATTCTTAACTAGTCTTTCTATTCTCCCTCTCGAAATATGGCCTAAACGACAATGCCATAATTTCGACGACGCATCTAGAGTTCTCTTTCGTTTTTTGTTTACATTCGTAGACGAGGATTCATTCACTTTCTCGCACGCGACGTTCCCATTATCGCATACGACATTCACATCATCACATAATGATAACAAATAAAGCTCATTTTGTAAGATGGCAAGACCAACACATTCTTTATTAAACATTATTTCACACTTGCCATTTCTAAAATGACAATCATAACCATCATTGTCTAAACATGAAAACACTAATCAAATTCCTCTGTAAAGAGGGAACATAAAGAACATCTCTAAGTAAAAGAGTGAAGCCATCAGCTAGCTCTAATGAAAGATCGCCAACGGCTTCAACTTCAGCTTGGACTCCATTTGCGACTTTAACGCATCTTTCTTTTCTTTGCGTAGGTCCTCGTCGAACGGGAATCCCTGCAAATTATTGGCAACATGAACAGTTGCACCTGAATCAATCCACCAAGAAGATTTCGAATATTGCACATACAGGGATTCATTTATAAAGGTAATAATGTTCTCACCTTTCTTTGCCATTATCATCTTTAAGTAATCGGGACAGTTCTTCTTGTAGTGTCACGTCTTCTTGCAGTGAAGACACTGATCTTTGTCTATTGCAAAATTATTCTGTTGAGGCTGATGGACAGGGGCTTTTCCCTTGTTCTTTGAGAAGTTACTGTTGAAGTTCTTTTTCTTGTTGTCCTTCACATAGTTGATAGAACCACCATGTGAGGATTTAATTCTTTCCTCCTCTTGCACACACATAGCTATGCACTTTTCTAAGTCCCATTCCTCGGGCTGCATGTTGTAGTTGACAACAAAGGTGTCAAACTCTTTCGGCAAGGAAGCAAAATCAAATGACTAAGGAACTCATCCTTGAGAGCGCAAATCCATTGGTTTTAAGCTTGGATGCCAAGTTGCTCATCCTTAGTATGTGCTCTCTATGCCACTGCCACCACCAGAGTACCTTTCTGTCACAAGCTACTTAATCAGTTGTGTAGCATATGTCTTCGAAGAGCTCAGTAAACTGACTCTTTATTTCTCAAGGTACTCTGTGACAGTGTCACACTCTGCGATTGAGCCCACAATTGCAGGCTCAATCGTGTTCTTTATCACAGCCAAACATTTCTTGTTGGCAGTGACCCACTTTTTATGATCAAGATCATATGACATTTTTATGGGAGCATGGTCCCTCTGTCTGGTCTGCCAAGCAGCATCAGCCTCATTTTCATCCCTCACCGGTGCCACAGGCTCTGTGGGACATGTGTGTGGTGACTACCCAGTCCACCTCAGCCAAGATGAAGGCCAGGGTCAATCTTTTTCTTCCATTCACCGTAGTTGTCTCCTTTGAGAACCGGGATATCTCTGATGTAGCCCATCAAAGAGTATCCTCCTGAAAACACAATTCATATACAGTGAGAACATTTAAACATAATAACAACAACTGCATGCCTTGGTTTCAACGTTGGTTAAAATTAAAACATACAGTTGTTTACACAATAAATCTACATCACCGTTGGGCAGAAATAGAAATAATGCATAAAATCATCAATTAAAATTATAATACTGTTAACAGTAAAATTATATGCCTTATTTCCAACGTTGGTCAAAATACGGCATACAATTTTATCTATACATTAAATCTACATCACCGTTGGGCAGAAATAGAAATAATGCATAAAATCATCAATGAAAATTATAATACTGTTATTATCAACGTTGGTCAGAAAATAACAATATCATAATTCACAACAATTTCAAAAATTAAATTCTCCCGTTGGTTCGAATTTAATTGAAAGAATAATTAACATTAACTTTTGCAGCGGAAACATGAAATTATTCTAAAATTAATTCATACTCAGAAGCTATTATTACTGTACTCATCTAATCTCTGGAAAATTTTAAATCCATTTTTCCAGAGATTTTAAATCAAATTTCATTCAAAAAATGCTTCTGAAAATAATTAAATCCATTTTTCGGGATTTACTGTTCAAACGGCCATTTGGCCTGTTCCACTCGGCCGCGGCCCACGGCGGCCCGCTCAGCCGCGCCGCCTCGCGCTCCCCGCGCCCAGGCCGCAACCTGGGCCTGGGCCGGGAAAGTCGCCCGCCTGGGCCGAAAGCCAGCCCGGCTGTCTCGGCGCGATCTCAGCCGTCCACGCCATCCGACGGCCGGCGGCGAATTCGCGGAACAAAACCGCTCGCGGCGGTCTCCCGAAACCCTAGCTCATTTCTTCCTCTCCCTCTCTCAGCGTCGCACCCGAGCGACAAGCGGCGGCGGCGACTCGTCCACGCCGCCGGAGAAGGAAAGCCGGCGCCACGCGGGCCCTCTCGCCGGCGTGCGCGCTCCCCTGAGAGGGAGCGCGCCGCCGTCGAGCGGCTCCGTGTGGCGCCCCTCAGCGCGTCGACGTGGCCGGCTTTGGAGCGCCGGCGAGCCCACGGCTCGGCCGGTCTTCCCGCACGCCAGCGACGGGGCGACCGGCCGACGACGGCCAGGTAAGTCCCAGCCTTTTCAGATCTAGGGTTAGGGTTAGGGTTTGGGTGGATCGAGTCCTTCCCCTCTCTTTCTTTCTTTCTTTCTTTTTCCGCACGCCGGTCAACCGACGGCGGTCTCTTTCCCCATCTAGATCTACGCCTAGGCTGTGATACCATTGTTAGTCCCTTAGGATCTTCTAGGTTTAGATCTGAGGGGGTTCTTGTTCGGATTCGAGAGAGAAGGGGAGGAGAGAGGATTAGGGTTAGGGTGGGTACCGACCGTCCGATGCATTGGAGGAGGAGCTGGCCATCGCTGGTTCGTCGGTGAAGTCTGCGCACGGGCAGCGACGGTCGGGGAAGAGGAGGGCGGTGGCGGCGGCGGAGATCCGGTGACGGGGACGGCGATGGAGCTTCCCGCCGCTGACTGCGCGTCCCTCTCTAGATCGGTCTAGGGTTTGTCGGGTGGGGTTTGCGGCTCAGGCGAACCTCGTTAGTCGAGCCGCCGGCCCCCACCCTCTATTTATTGCGCAGCGCGACGGGGGCCCATTAGCCAATAGTTGGGCTGAGCGCCCCCGATCAGGGCGCGGATCAAGGTCCCGATTAGCCGTTGGGCTAATCGGGGAGAGATCAATCTAACATCAACGACTCAACGTTCACGAAGAAAGGGTTTGTGTTGGACAATACGGTATCAAAACACAATACGTGATTTCGAAACAAAAGTACTGACGCATGCATACCATTCCGAGGCTGAATCGGACGCACGAAAGCAACAATGTTGGGCTGAATACATCTGTAAAGTCCCAAGATTTTGTTCGGGGATTGTAGACAAACCATTCTCACTTTAGGTTTCAGTTAATAGCATCCTAGGTCACGGGGAATTTCCAGGCAGCAACTTGCTCTGTTGGCATACGCCCTCTTCTAAAGGCCAAAATCTCTTCTTGGGCCACGAAGCAATAACAGATCACATGAGAGCTAGTTTCTACAACGAAGGAACATATCAAGTGACGTAAATGATCGTCCTATATTTGATGCTAGGCAAACTTAATTGGAGTAATTGAAACGTTTTGCAAACATAACTAGGGCAAGGGGAAGCTATTTTAAAAAAAATGTGGTTTTCTAAAACCGGTGTGCCTCCTCGAATTAAGACAAGACTAAATTACTAGACGAAGACACTTGCATGGCATCACTGGTTATTCAAGATATTGTAGGAGAATGAGTCAAGATGCAGCAGTTATTTTCAACATAGTTGCAGTATGCCATCTCTCCTTTAATTGATAGTATATGATAATTGGAATTTGTAACAAAAAAATATATGTATGAACCAAATTGTTCATAAACAAAGACTCACTGACAAGTGGATATCTAGAATTTTGTGCCGAATATCAGGCTCACCTGTTGTGAGTGTTACACACAA